>JAQPPZ010017063.1:2966420-5932841 GCA_028583015.1 Wollemia nobilis | reverse complement strand
GATCCCACCCAAAGGAATGAGACCACCAGCAACCAATGGCATCCAAGAGAGGAAACATGAGCAAAGAGGAAACTGGCCCCCCTAGACCAACCTCGATGAAGAGAGAACCTCATAGGATGCACCAAAAATCAAACTAGAACCCAACCTGCAACCACCATAGACTGAGAAAGCCCTGGGAACCAGATCCCAATAACAACCTACAAAAAATCCTAGGGAAAATCCTAAGGGAGATCAAGGACAGGATACCAAGAACATGTAGAAAATCCTAGAGGATCCATGGGAAGCACCAGGCCCGTGATTCAAAATAGGAAACCCCAAAAACTATTGGAAAATGAGCAGAAAGTGGGGAAGGATCTCCCCCCAAGGAGATCATCTGCTACAAACTATTCCTAGAGTGGGATGACCTAGGATGAATCAGGGATTGGGCAAGAACTAGGGAAGGAGGAGTAGGGAGAGAGAGCAGGTCCATCTCCCTCATCTTCTCTTCAATAGAGTGGAGGATCAATTTATAAAAAATATTTAAAGTTGCTATTTTATAAGGAATTTTAAAATTTCAGAATTTCACATTTTTTTTCATATTTTGAAGGTAAATCAATTTTTAGGCTTTGCATTTGCATTCAAAGACAATAAAGGAACTTCCCTTTATGAAAATTATAATTTCATTAAATGGGGGTAGTTCATATGGCATTCCATTGGCCATCATTTTGAATTTTAGGGGTAAAACTTCTCGAGGTCATAACTCCTCGCTCGTTGCTCAGATTGATTATTAGTGCATATTTTCATAACGCTCTCAAAAAGAGCTACAACAATGTAGGGTGGCATCATATTGACTATAGTTTATTTTAACATTTTTAGCTTTCTCGTGCATTTTTCTGAATTTTATTTTTATTTTCTAACACTTCCTTTTGCAATTTTTTTTAAACTTCGATGACTAAAATAAAAATTAAAAAAAGTTAAAATTTCATAAATAAATGCATGGGTGTGAAGAATGAGCTTCAATATTTCATCCGAAACAATTTTTATCTCATTCTGAACTCATTTTGAATTTATAAAAATTATTTGAAGTTGTTTTATAAAAAAATTTATAATTTTAGAATTTCACATTTTTTTATATTTTGAAGGTAAATCGATTTTTAGGCTTTGCATTTGCATTCACAAATAATAAATGAACTTCCCTTTATTAAAATTACAATTTTATTAAAGGGGGGTAGTTCATACGACATTCCATTGATCATCATTTTGAATTTTGGGGGCAAAACTTCATGGGGTCATAACTCCTCGCTCGTTGCTCGGATTGATTATTAGTGTATATTTTCGGAAAGCTCTCGAAAAGAGCTACAAAAAAATAGACCGATATAAAAATAAAATTAATATTTCATAAATAAATGTATGGGTGTGAAGAATGAGCTTCAATATTTGATGGGTCTATAGTCCAATAAGGTCTTATAGGCAAAGGTTTTTAGAATAAGAGCTAATAAGATGGCGTTCAGACTAGGGTGGATGGATCTAGAGGCTTGGATCTCACGAATGGCATCACAAACATCATTCCCCACAACCTCCCATATGGTCTGTAAAAAGTGAGGATGAAACCCATCTGGACCCGGGGTTTTGTCAGGTTGCATAGAAAATAAGGCCTCCTTGATCTTGGAAGAAGAAAAAGGATCCAGGAGCCTAAGGCTAGCCTCCTGGGGTACCAGAGGGGATTTTCGCCAAAAGATCTCTTTGGGCCTGTAAGTCGCTTTCGGGGGAGGATCCCAGCAAATCCTAAAAGAAGCCCATCGCTTCAGTTCTTACCTCAGCAATGTCCTTGGTAGTCGTACCATCACTTTGTCAAATTTCCCTGATTTTGTTGGAACCTCTATGCCGGAGGGTAGAAGCATGAAAAAACCCGATGTTGAAGTCTCCTTCCTTCAACCATAGATCTCTAGATTTCTGTCTCCAGAAGGTCTCTTCCCTGGCCAAGATAGTGTGAAAGTCTGCCAAGAGGATTCTCTCTTCGTTTCTGTCAGATTCCTTGAAGACACCTGCCTCCAACCTTCTTTCCAAGTTTTTGAGGTTTTCAGATATGGCTTTCTTGAGTTTTCTTTGACAGATTTAAGCTTCAGGGCTAGGAATTTTGAGGCGGATCCTTTTGCCTCCTGCTTCCACCATCCTGCTACCTGCGCTCTGAAATCTTTATGATGGGTCCACATGGATTTGAACCTAAAGGGTGTTTTGAAACTAGGCCCTTTGCCCAATTCAAGAAGGATGGGGTTGTGGTCTAATCCGATCCTGGGAAGATCTAGGAGGGTCACATCCCCTAAGAAGGGAATAGCCTCCTAGGATATAAGGAACCTATCTAGCTTGACCTGGATAAGCCCACTCCTTATTCTCCTATTGCTCCAGGTAAAAGATGAACCTTTGAGCTCTATGTCAACTAGATCATTGGTGTCAACAAATATCTGAAGTCTTCTATGCTTCTGGAAACAATATTAGATCCTCCTTTTTTCGAAAGGATGTAAAGGGCAGTTGAAGTCCCCCTATTATCCAGGGGAGGGCATCGAAATTCCTTCATGTCCGGGGTGATGGTCTTCCACATCTCAACCCTCTCAATGATCGAGTTGGGGGTGTAGATGTTGGACAAGATCCACGATCGATTGCCTATCTTAGAATGAAAGATGATATTGAGAATCCTACTGGATGAAGAAAGTAGACTTCCTTCTACAAGGGTTGGTTCCCATAAGACCATGAGCCCACCTGAAGATCCTTTAGCTGGACTGAACATGAGCTCTGCTTTGGCCTAGATAGCTTTTGCTACTTTTTTAGTAGAGACCACATCAACCTTGGTCTCTTGGAAGATAAGGATAGAGGGATTTGATCATTTTCAAAGGTCCGCAACCATCCTCTGCTTGGTTGCTCTAGTCAGTCCTCTCACATTCCATGAGAGAACCTTCATCTTGATAATTTGGAGGTTTTCTTGCCTCCCTTCACCATCTGGAAGGGGAGTTTGGTTCCTTGTGCTTCGTCCCACTAAGTGTTCGAATCATCTAAAAACAACAACAATTGGGTCCCATTCACCACATCCTCCGCTGTTTATTTGTCTCTCTGATATTTTCCAGGAGGTCTTCCTCTTTTCCTTTCATTGCCAAAATCCACCAATTATTTCCTACTTTTGGTGTTCCTAGGTCTAACCCTTCCTGATAGGGAGGATCCCTTTTTTCATGATGATGAGAAGGAAACTCTCCCTTTTTTGGATGGGGTGAGGTTTTCTTATTGCCTAGAAAATAATCTTCCTTGAGGGATTTCAGGGAGTTAGTGAAGGGAGAGATTTATACCTAGGAATTCGGTTCCTTTGCTTCATCTTGGGGTGGAA
This sequence comes from Wollemia nobilis, assembly GCA_028583015.1. Taxonomy (NCBI): domain Eukaryota; kingdom Viridiplantae; phylum Streptophyta; class Pinopsida; order Araucariales; family Araucariaceae; genus Wollemia; species Wollemia nobilis. The sequence goes on along the minus strand of JAQPPZ010017063.1, from coordinate 5,929,489 downwards.
GGCTTGAACCAACCTCCCGGTGCTCCTTTTCTTGAAGGGAGTTTCTTCCTTGCCATGAACCTTGCTTCAGCTGCTTGACAGATCCGTCATGTTCCTCCTCTTGAGCTTGTTGTCTACTCGAGTCAGGTTTGGGCTTCGTCGAAAGTTGGTCAATGGGAGGAGGATTCCTCTTACACTTCTCACCTATTACCAACTATGAGTCTTGAAGGTATGTGGATCCTTTGCTCAGCTCCTCCGCTCGTTGGCCCCTAGCAGTTGGACATTGAGTCTGGAGGTATCCCTGAGTGCGATAGTGAGAAAAAAATGTGGGTCTGTTCTCATAATTTATGGCCTATCTCTTGATGAAGTTTGATCCTAATCGAATGTTGATGAAGGAGGGGAGCTCAGAGTCCAGGTCCGCTAGCACACAGAACCAAGCCTAGGTCAGTTTGGACAGAGCTTTAGTGGGGGGATCAATGGAGACCAATTCTCCAATGGACCGTGCTATCCCTTTGATAATATTTTTATACCAACAGTGAAGAGGAAGGCTGGGAAGCCTTACCCAAATTAGAGTAATGTTGATGTTTTGGGTATCCGGGTTGAAGTCATTTCCCCACTTTCGAAGAAAGAGGCTCCTGCGCCCCTGGAACCATGGTCCTCTTAGTTTTTCAGGATGATGGCAAAGAAACCCTGGGTTAGTGTCACAATCTCCATGTTTCCAGAGATTCGCCACTTGGAGAAAGCCCATTTACGGATGGATTCCATGTCTAGGCATCCTCCTATGAACTTGCCAATTAGGGTAAACTTTTTGAATTCCAGAAAACTATTCAGGACCTCGTCGGGGATGTCCAAATCCTCGTCAGATGGAAATAGTTCTTGGGTAAAGCAGTTGTTTGGGGTTGCATGGCTCGCCACCATGTGGGCATAGGATCCTCTCGCATTAGGGTTGGGGGCCCCCCTTTGGCCTCCTTTGTCTGAGGGGTCCTTGTATTTCTTCTCCGATCCATCCTATTGACCTTTTGTTGCCAGGTGCACTGATTCATCCCCGCTGGATCCCCTCCGACCTCCGTCCACCTCGTTGGTATTCCTGCCTCCTATCAACGGGATGGATCCTTTCTCGCATTTCGTCGCACGGATCCTCTCGTTGGATCCTCCTTCGCTCTCCTTCATTGTTTCGAAATTCAACCCCTTTGAAATTTATAAAAATTATTTAAAGTTGTTTTATAAGGATTTTTATAATTTTGAAATTTCACATTTTTTTTATATTTTGAAGGTAAATCGATTTTTAGGCTTTGCATTTTCATTCACAGATAATAAATGAACTTCCATTTATGAAAATTACAATTTATTTAAAGGGGGTAGTTCATACGACATTCCATTGGTCATCATTTTGAATTTTGGGGGTAAAACTTCTCGGGGTCATAACTCCTCGCTCGTTGCTCGAATTGACTATTAGTACATATTTTTGGAAAGCTCTCAAAAAGAGCTACAATAACGTAGGGTGGAATCATATTGAATGTGGTGTGTTTTAATATTTTCGGCTTTCTAGTCCATTTTACAAAATTTTATTTTTATTTTTCTAACCCTTCCTTTTGTAGATTTTTTTTAAACTTCGACGACTAAAATAAAAATATAAAAAATTAAAATTTCATAAATAAATACATGGGTGTGAAGAATGAGCTTCAATATTTCATCCGAAATAATTTTGATCTCATTTCGAAGTCATTTTGAATTTATAAAAATTATTTAAAGTTGTTGTTTTATAAGGATTTTTATAATTTCAAAATTTCACATTTTTTTCATATTTTTAAAGTAAATTGATTTTCAGGCTTTGCATTTGCATTCAGAGATAATAAATGAACTTCCCTTTATGAAAATTATAATTTCATTAAAGGGGGGTAGTTCATACGACATTCCATTGGCCATCATTTTGAATTTTGGGGGTAAAACTTCTCGGGGTCATAACTCCGCTCGTTGCTCGGATTGACTATTAGTGCATATTTTCGGAAAGCTCTCTAAAAGAGCTACAACAACGTAGGGTGACATCATACTAACTGTAGTGTGTTTTAACATTTTTGACTTTTTGGTCTATTTTTCAGAATTTTATTTATTTATTTTTCTAACCCTTCCTTTTGCAGATTTTTTTAACTTCGATGACTAAAATAAAAATAAAAATAAAATTAAAATTTCATAAATAAATGCATGGGTGTGAAGAATAAGCTTCAATATTTCATCCGAAATAATTTTGATCTCATTTTAAAGTCATTTCAAATTTATAAAAATTATTTAAAGTTAATATTTTATAAGGATTTCTATAATTTCAAAATTTCATATTTTGAAGGTAAATCGATTTTCAGGCTTTGTATTTGTATTCACACACAATAAATGAACTTCCCTTTATGAAAATTACAATTTCATTAAAGGGGGGTAGTTCATACGACATTCCATTGGTCATCAATTTAAATTTTGGGGTAAAACTTCCCGGGGTCATAACTCCTCGCTCGTTGCTCGGATTGATTATTAGTGCATATTTTTGGAAAGCTCTCAAAAAGAGCTACAACAACGTAGGGCGACATAATACTGATTGTACTACATTTTAACATTTTTGGCTTTTTGGTCCATTTTTCAGAATTTTATTTTATTTTTTCTAACCCTTCCTTTTGCAGATTTTTTTAAAACTTCGACGACTAAAATAAAAATAAAAATAAATTAAAATTTCATAAATAAATGCATGGGTGTGAAGAATGAGCTTCAATATTTCATTAAAAATAATTTTTATCTCATTCTGAAGTGATTTTGAATTTATAAAAATTATTTAAAGTTACTGTTTTATAAGGATTTTTATAATTTCTAAATTTCACATTTTTTTCATATTTTGAAGGCAAATCGATTTTCAGGATTTGCATTTGCATTCACAGACAATAAATGAACTTCCCTTTATGAAAATTAAAATTTCATTAAAGGGGTAGTTCATATGGTATTCCATTGGTCATCATTTTGAATTTTAGGGGTAAAACTTCCTGGGTCATAACTCCTCGCTCGTTGCTCGGATTGATTATTAGTGCATATTTTCGGAAAGCTCTCTAAAAGAGCTACAATGGCGTAGGGCGACATCATACTAACTATAGTGTGTTTTAAAATTTTTGGCTTTTTGCTCCATTTTTCAAAATTTTATTTTTATTTTTCTAACCTTTCCTTTTGTAGATTTGTTTTTCTTCGATGACTAAAAACAAATAAAATAAAATTAAGATTTTAAAAATAAATGCATGGTGTTAAGAATGAGCTTCAATTTTTTATCCGAAACAATTTTGATCTCATTCTGATGTCATTTTGAATTTATAAAAATAATTTAAATTTGTTGTTTTATAAGGATTTTTATAATTTTAAAATTTCACAAATTTTTCATATTTTGAAGGTAAATCAATTTTTAGGCTTTGCATTTGCATTCACAGATAATAAATGAATTTATTTTTATAAAAATTACAATTTCATTAAAGGGGGGTAGTTCATACGACATTCCATTGGTCATCATTTTGAATTTTAGGGGTAAAACTTCCCGAGGTCATAACTCCTCGCTCGTTGCTCGGATTGACTATTAGTGCATATTTTTGAAAAGCTCTCGAAAAGAGCTACAACAACGTAGGGCGACATAATACTAATTATAGTGTGTTCTAATATTTTTGGCTTTTTGGTCCATTTTCCAAAATTTTATTTTTATTTTTCTAACAATTCTTTTTGCAGATTTTTTTTAAACTTCGACGACTAAAATAAAAAAAAATTAAAATTTCATAAATAAATGCATGGGTGTGAAGAATGAGCTTCAATATTTCATCCGAAATAATTTTGATCTCATTTTGAAGTTATTTCGAAATTATAAAAATGATTTATAGTTGTTTTATAAGGATTTTTTTAATTTTGAAATTTCAAATTTTTTTCATATTTTGAAGGCAAATCGATTTTCAGGCTTTGCATTTGTATTCATAGACAATAAATAAACTTCCCTTTATGAAAATTACAATTTCATTAAAGGGGGGTAGTTCATACGACATTCCATTGGTCCTCATTTTAAATTTTAGGAGCAAAACTTCTCGGCATCATAACTCCTCGCTCGTTGCTCGGATTGATTATTAGTGCATATTTTCAGAAAGCTCTAGAAAATAGCTACAACAACATAGGGTGGCATCATACTGACTGTAGTGTGTTTTAATAGTTTTATCTTTTTGGTCCATTTTTCAGAATTTTATTTTTATTTTTCTAACCCTTCCTTTTGTAAATTGTTTTTTCTTCGACGACTAAAATAAAAATAAAAATGAAATTAAAATTTCATAAATAAATGCATGGGTGTGAAGAATGAGCTTCAATATTTTTTTTTTGTAAATAAAAGTCTTCATTAATTACCGGGTTTTACAGGTTAACCCAAAACCTATTACAATATCCAGCCTTTTGCTGAGATTGTAGATCCTAGTCATCCTTGAAACTTTCTTACCAAAACTTGTGTTGAATCCCCTACAACACCTTACTAACAAAGCACACCCATATCTAAACATAACTGTAAACATTACTTACATTGACAGGAAATTGAAGTTTGGAACTTTGCACTTGTGAAACCTGTTGCTTGTCCATTTCCTATTCTCTATCGAAATCCTCCAAGGCTTACACCCTATTACCTTCATTTCCAATTTGGTAAGATTTAGAGGGAAACCCCATAGTTATTACCAACTCCATGGGGAAAGAACACCCATTCATATTTCTCCTTAATGGGTAGGTTTATTTTCATGACTAATAATGTTTTCCACTTCACGTGGCACACCTTGTGTCCATGTCACCAAACTACCAACATCAACACCTATGTTGGCTAATTTGTCAGCTGACTTGTTGGCCTCACGGTACACGTGACAAGCCCTCCTATTCTGTATTTTCGCAAAAAGGATCCTCACTTCATGGATGACTCCCTCGATTCTCCATGGAGTTTTTTTGCCATTGGTTAACAGGTTGATGATGTTCATCGAATCACCTTCAATCATCAAGTTACCTTGAGTTGCTTGGGCTACTTGCAACCCTCTCCAAAGGGCTCTAGCTTCTGCTTTGTTATTAGTTCTGATTCCCAATGGTTCAACGAAGGCCTTGACCATATTTCCTTGATGATCCCTGATTATTCCTCCATCTCCAACTCTTCCCGGGTTCTCCTTGGTTGCACCATCAAAATTTAGTTTAAACCAACCCTAGGGGGGTGGCTCCCAAGAAATCCCATTTTTGGGATTGGGCAAAGGAATGGAAGGATTGTCTTCAATACCTAAGGCCCGAGCTAATTGTTTTTCTTGGGGAGGAATTGAGTGGTTCTCATCCACTAAGGTGCTAAGGTTTTCTTTCGCAAAGACAATAATCTTGTTGAGGATAGTTTTTGGGTTGTGAATGGTATCCTTAAAGGCTCTATGGTTCCTTTCTAGTGTTGGTGGGTTTTGTTTTTGTTTGTGGGTTTGGTTTGGGTTGGGTTGTTGTGTTTTGTTTGTTTGGTTTTTTTTGGGGTTTTTTTTTTTTTTTTTTTGGGTGGTTGTGTTTTATTGAGCTTCAATATTTCATCCGAAATAATTTTGATCTCATTCTGAAGTCATTTCGAATTTATAAAAATTATTTAAAGTTGCTATTTTATAAGGATTTTTATAATTTCAAATTTTCATATTTTGAAGGTAAATCGATTTTCAGGCTTTGCATTTGCATTCACAGACAATAAATGAACTTCCCTTTATGAAAATTACAATTTCATTAAAGGGGGTAGTTCATACGACATTCCATTGGCCATCATTTTGAATTTTGGGGGTAAAACTTCCCGGGGTCATAACTCCTCGCTCGTTGCTCGGATTGACTATTAGTGCATATTTTCGAAAGCTCTCGAAAAGAGCTACAACGACGTAGGACGACATCATACTGACTATAGTGTGTTTTAACATTTTCAGCTTTCTGGTCCATTTTCCATAATTTTATTTTTATTTTTCTAACCCTTCCTTTTGCAGATTTTTTTAAAACTTCGACGACTAAAATAAAAATAAAAAATTAAAATTTCATAAATAAATGCATGGGTGTGAAGAATGAGCTTCAATATTTCATTCGAAATAATTTTGATCTCATTCTAAAGTCATTTTGAATTTATAAAAATTATTTAAAGTTGTTGTTTTATAAGGATTTTTATAATTTTTGAATTTCATATTTTTTATTTTTTTTTCATATTTTGAAGGTAAATCGATTTTCAGGCTTTGCATTTGCATTCACAGATAATAAATGAACTTCCTTTATGAAAATTACAATTTCATTAAAGGGGGTAGTTCATATGACATTCCATTGACCATCATTTTGAATTTTGGGGTAAAACTTCTTGGGTCATAACTCCTCGCTTGTTGCTCGGATTGACTATTTTTTAATTGAAAAGAGCTACAATAATGATAGGTGAAAATCATACTAACTGTAGTGTGTTTTAACATTTTTAGCTTTCTGGTCCATTTTTTATAATTTTATTTTTATTTTTCTAACCCTTCCTTTTGTAGATTTTTTTAAACTTTGATGACTAAAATAAAAATTAAAAAAATAAAATTTCATAAATAAATGCATGGGTGTGAAGAATGAGCTTCAATATTTCATCCGAAATAATTTTGATCTCATTCTGAAGTCATTTTGAAATTATAAAAATTATTTAAAGTTGTTTTATAAGGATTTTTATAATTTTGGAAATTTCACATTTTTTCATATTTTGAAGGTAAATCGATTTTTAGGCTTTGCATTTGCATTCATAGATAATAAATGAACTTCCCTTTATGAAAATTACAATTTCATTAAAGGGGGTAGTTCATACGACATTCCATTGGCCATCATTTTGAATTTTGGGGGTAAAACTTCCTGGGGTCATAACTCCTCGCTCGTTGCTCGGATTGACTATTAGTGCATATTTTTGAAAAGCTCTCGAAAAGAGCTACAACAATGTAGGGTGACATCATACTAATTGTAGTGTGTTTTAACATTTTTGGCTTTCTGGTCCATTTTTTATAATTTTATTTTTATTTTTCTAACCTTTCTTTTGTAGATTTTTTTTAAACTTTGATGACTAAAAATAAAAAAAATTAAAATTTCATAAATAAATGCATGGGTGTGAAGAATGAGCTTCAATATTTCATTCGAAATAATTTTGATCTCATTCTGAAGTCATTTTGAATTTATAAAAATTATTTAAAGTTGTTATTTTATAAGGATTTTTATAATTTCATATTTTTTTCATATTTTGAAGGTAAATCGATTTTTAGGCTTTGCATTTGCATTCATAGATAATAAATGAACTTCCCTTTATGAAAATTACAATTTCATTAAAGGGGGTAGTTCATATGACATTCCATTGGCCATCATTTTGAATTTTGGGGTAAAACTTCCTAGGGTCATAACTCCTCGCTCGTTGCTCGGATTGACTATTAGTGCATATTTTCGGAAAGCTCTTGAAAAGAGCTACAATAACGTAGGGCGACATCATACTAACTATAGTGTGTTTTAACATTTTTAGCTTTCTAGTCCATTTTCTATAATTTTATTTTTATTTTTCTAACCCTTCCTTTTGCAGATTTTTTTAAACTTTGGTGACTAAAATAAAAATAAAAAATTAAAATTTCATAAATAAATGCATGGGTGTGAAGAATGAGCTTCAATATTTCATCTGAAATAATTTTGATCTCATTCTGAAGTCATTTTGAATTTATAAAAATTATTTAAAGTTGAAGTTTTATAAAGATTTTTATAATTTTGAAATTTCACATTTTTTCATATTTTGAAGGTAAATCGATTTTCAGGCTTTGCATTTGCATTCATAGATAATAAATGAACTTCCCTTTATGAAAATTACAATTTCATTAAAGGGGGTAGTTCATACGACATTCCATTGGCCATCATTTTGAATTTTGGGGTAAAACTTCTCGGGGTCATAACTCCTCGCTCGTTGCTCGGATTGACTATTAGTGCATATTTTCAAAGCTCTCGAAAAGAGCTACAATAACGTAGGGTGGCATCATACTAACTATAGTGTGTTTTAATATTTTTAGCTTTCTAGTCCATTTTTTATAATTTTATTTTTATTTTCTAACCCTTCCTTTTGTAGATTTTTTTAACTTTGATGACTAAAATAAAATAAAAAAAATAAAATTTCATAAATAAATGCATGGGTGTGAAGAATGAGCTTCAATATTTCATCCGAAATAATTTTGATCTCATTCTGAAGTCATTTTGAATTTATAAAAATTATTTAAAGTTGCTGTTTTATAAGGATTTTTATAATTTTAAAATTTCATATTTTGAAGGTAAATCGATTTTTAGGCTTTGCATTTGCATTCATAGATAATAAATGAACTTCCCTTTATGAAAATTACAATTTCATTAAAGGGGGTAGTTCATACGACATTCCATTGGCCATCATTTTGAATTTTGGGGGTAAAACTTCCTGGGTCATAACTCCTCGCTCGTTGCTCGGATTGACTATTAGTGCATATTTTTGAAAGCTCTTGAAAAGAGCTACAATAATGTAGGGAAATCATACTAATTGTAGTGTGTTTTAATATTTTTGGCTTTTTGGTCCATTTTTTATAATTTTATTTTTATTTTTCTAACCCTTCCTTTACAATTTTTCTAAAATAAAAAAAAATTAAAATTTCATAAATAAATGCATGGGTGTGAAGAATGAGCTTCAATATTTCATCCGAAATAATTTTGATCTCATTTTGAATTTATAAAAATTATTTAAAGTTGTTGTTTTATAAGGATTTTTATAATTTTGAATTTCTCATTTTTTCATATTTTGAAGGTAAATCGATTTTTAGGCTTTGCATTTGCATTCATAGATAATAAATGAACTTCCTTTATGAAAATTACAATTTCATTAAAGGGGGTAGTTCATACGATATTCCATTGGCCATCATTTTGAATTTTGGGGTAAAACTTCCTAGGGTCATAACTCCTCGCTCGTTGCTCGGATTGACTATTAGTGCATATTTTTGGAAAGCTCTCGAAAAGAGCTACAATATGTAGGGTGACATCATATTAACTGTAGTGTGTTTTAACATTTTTAGATTTTCGGTCCATTTTTTATAATTTTATTTTTATTTTTCTAACCCTTCCTTTTGTAGATTTTTTTAAACTTTGACGACTAAAATAAAAAAAAAATTAAAATTTCATAAATAAATGCATGGGTGTGAAGAATGAGCTTCAATATTTCATCCAAAATAATTTTGATCTCATTCTAAAGTCATTTTGAATTTATAAAAATTATTTAAAGTTGTTTTATAAGGATTTTTATAATTTTAGAATTTCATATTTTGAAGGTAAATCGATTTTTAGGCTTTGCATTTGCATTCAAGATAATAAATGAACTTCCTTTATGAAAATTACAATTTCATTAAAGGGGGTAGTTCATACGACATTCCATTGGCCATCATTTTGAATTTTGGGGGTAAAACTTCCTAGGGTCATAACTCCTCGCTCGTTGCTCGGATTGACTATTAGTGCATATTTTGGAAAGCTCTCGAAAAGAGCTACAACAACGTAGGGTGACATCATACTAACTATAGTGTGTTTTAATATTTTTGGCTTTTTTGTCCATTTTTCATAATTTTATTTTTATTTTTCTAACCCTTCCTTTTGCAGATTTTTTTAAACTTGTCGACTAAAATAAAAATAAAAAATTAAAATTTCATAAATAAATGCATGGGTGTGAAGAATGAGCTTCAATATTTCATCCGAAATAATTTTGATCTCATTCTAAAGTTATTTTGAATTTATAAAAATTATTTAAAGTTGTTATTTTATAAGGATTTTTATAATTTTGAAATTTCACATTTTTTTCATATTTTGAAGGTAAATCGATTTTTAGGCTTTGCATTTGCATTCATAGATAATAAATGAACTTCCCTTTATGAAAATTATAATTTTATTAAAGGGGTAGTTCATACGACATTCCATTGGCCATCATTTTGAATTTTGGGGGTAAAACTTCTGGGGTTATAACTCCTCGCTCGTTGCTCGAATTGACTATTAGTGCATATTTTTTGAAAAACTCTAAAAGAGCAATGGCGTAGGGCAACATCATATTGACTATAGTGTGTTTTAATATTTTTGGCTTTCATCCATTTTTTATAATTTTATTTTTATTTTTTAACTTTTTTTTTTAAATTTTTTTTTTAAACTTCGAGACTAAAATAAAAATAAAAAAATTAAAATTTCATAAATAAATGCATGGGTGTGAAGAATGAGCTTCAATATTTCATCTAAAATAATTTTGATCTCATTCTGAAGTCATTTCGAATTTATAAAAATTATTTAAAGTTGTTGTTTTATAAGGATTTTTATAATTTTAAAATTTCATATTTTTTTCATATTTTGAAGGTAAATCGATTTTCAGGCTTTGCATTTGCATTCATAGATAATAAATGAACTTCCCTTTATGAAAATTACAATTTCATTAAAGGGGGTAGTTCATATGACATTCCATTGGCCATCATTTTGAATTTTGGGGGTAAAACTTCTCGGGGTCATAACTCCTCGCTCGTTGCTCGGATTGACTATTAGTGCATATTTTTGAAAAGCTCTCGAAAAGAGCTACAACAAGTAGGCGACATCATATTAACTATAGTGTGTTTTAATATTTTGGCTTTCTGGTCCATTTTTCATAATTTTATTTTTATTTTCTAACCTTTTGTAGATTTTTTTAAACTTCGATGACTAAAATAAAAATAAAAAAATTAAAATTTCATAAATAAATGCATGGGTGTGAAGAATGAGCTTCAATATTTCATCTGAAATAATTTTGATCTCATTCTGAAGTCATTTCGAATTTATAAAAATTATTTAAAGTTGTTATTTTATAAGGATTTTTATAATTTCAAAATTTCACATTTTTTCATATTTTGAAGGTAAATCGATTTTCAGGCTTTGCATTTGCATTCATAGATAATAAATGAACTTCCCTTTATGAAAATTATAATTTCATTAAAGGGGGTAGTTCATACGACATTCCATTGGCCATCATTTTGAATTTTGGGGTAAAACTTCTGGGGTCATAACTCCTCGCTCGTTGCTCGGATTGACTATTAGTGCATATTTTTGAAAAGCTCTCGAAAAGAGCTACAATAGTGTAGGATGGCATCATACTAATTGTAGTGTGTTTTAATATTTTTGGCTTTCTAGTCCATTTTCTAGAATTTTATTTTTATTTTTCTAACCCTTCCTTTTGTAGATTTTTTTAAACTTTGATGACTAAAATAAAAATAAAAAAATTAAAATTTCATAAATAAATGCATGGGTGTGAAGAATGAGCTTCAATATTTCATCCGAAATAATTTTGATCTCATTCTAAGTCATTTTGAATTTATAAAAATTATTTAAAGTTGTTTTATAAGGATTTTTATAATTTTGAAATTTTCATATTTTGAAGGTAAATCGATTTTTAGGCTTTGCATTTGCATTCATAGATAATAAATGAACTTCCCTTTATGAAAATTATAATTTCATTAAAGGGGGTAGTTCATATGACATTCCATTGGCCATCATTTTGAATTTTGGGGTAAAACTTCCTAGGGTCATAACTCCTCGCTCGTTGCTCGGATTGACTATTAGTGTATATTTTTGGAAAGCTCTTGAAAAGAGCTACAACAATGTAGGGAATCATACTAATTGTAGTGTGTTTTAATATTTTTGGCTTTCTGGTCCATTTTTCATAATTTTATTTTTATTTTTCTAACCCTTCCTTTTGTAGATTTTTTTAAACTTCAGACTAAAATAAAAATAAAAAAAAATTTCATAAATAAATGCATGGGTGTGAAGAATGAGCTTCAATATTTCATCTGAAATAATTTTGATCTCATTTTGAAGTCATTTTGAATTTATAAAAATTATTTAAAGTTGTTTTTTTATAAGGATTTTTATAATTTGAAATTTCACATTTTTTCATATTTTGAAGGTAAATCGATTTTTAGGCTTTGCATTTGCATTCATAGATAATAAATGAACTTCCTTTATGAAAATTACAATTTCATTAAAGGGGGTAGTTCATACGATATTCCATTGGCCATCATTTTGAATTTTGGGGGTAAAACTTCTTGGGGTCATAACTCCTCGCTCGTTGCTCGGATTGACTATTAGTGCATATTTTTGGAAAGCTCTCGAAAAGAGCTACAAGAGAAGGGGACATCATACTGATCTGTAGTGTGTTTTAACATTTTTAGCTTTCTGGTCCATTTTTTATAATTTTATTTTTATTTTTCTAACCCTTCCTTTTGTAGATTTTTTTAAACTTTGGTGACTAAAATAAAAAAAAATTAAAATTTCATAAATAAATGCATGGGTGTGAAGAATGAGCTTCAATATTTCATTCGAAATAATTTTGATCTCATTCTGAAGTCATTTTGAATTTATAAAAATTATTTAAATTTATTTTATAAGGATTTTTATAATTTTAAAATTTCATATTTTGAAGGTAAATCGATTTTTAGGCTTTGCATTTGCATTCATAGATAATAAATGAACTTCCCTTTATGAAAATTACAATTTCATTAAAGGGGGTAGTTCATACGACATTCCATTGGCCATCATTTTGAATTTTGGGGTAAAACTTCTTAGGGTCATAACTCCTCGCTCGTTGCTCGGATTGACTATTAGTGCATATTTTTGAAAGCTCTCGAAAAGAGCTACAACAACGTAGGGTGACATCATACTAACTGTAGTGTGTTTTAATATTTTTGGCTTTCTGGTCCATTTTTTATAATTTTATTTTTATTTTTCTAACCCTTCCTTTTGCAGATTTTTTAAACTTCGGTGACTAAAATAAAAATAAAAAATAAAATTTCATAAATAAATGCATGGGTGTGAAGAATGAGCTTCAATATTTCATTTGAAATAATTTTGATCTCATTCTGAAGTCATTTGAATTTATAAAAATTATTTAAAGTTGTTATTTTATAAGGATTTTTATAATTTTGGAATTTCATATTTTTATATTTTGAAGGTAAATCGATTTTTAGGCTTTGCATTTGCATTCAAGATAATAAATGAACTTCCTTTATGAAAATTACAATTTCATTAAAGGGGGTAGTTCATACGATATTCCATTGGCCATCATTTTGAATTTTGGGGGTAAAACTTCCTAGGGTCATAACTCCTCGCTCGTTGCTCGGATTGACTATTAGTGCATATTTTTGAAAGCTCTCGAAAAGAGCTACAATGGCGTAGGGTGACATCATATTAACTATAGTGTGTTTTAACATTTTTAGCTTTTCGTCCATTTTTTATAATTTTATTTTTATTTTTCTAACCCTTCTTTTGCATTTTTTTAAACTTGATGACTAAAATAAAAATAAAAAAATTAAAATTTCATAAATAAATGCATGGGTGTGAAGAATGAGCTTCAATATTTCATCCAAAATAATTTTGATCTCATTCTTAAGTCATTTTGAATTTATAAAAATTATTTAAAGTTGTTTTTATAAGGATTTTTATAATTTTGAATTTCATATTTTTTTGAAGGTAAATCGATTTTTAGGCTTTGCATTTGCATTCATAGATAATAAATGAACTTCTTTTTATGAAAATTATAATTTCATTAAAGGGGGTAGTTCATATGACATTCCATTGGCCATCATTTTGAATTTTGGGGTAAAACTTCCTAGGGTCATAACTCCTCGCTCGTTGCTCGGATTGACTATTAGTGCATATTTTTGGAAAGCTCTTAAAAATAGCTATAACAACGTAGGATGGAATCATACTAACGTAGTGTGTTTTAAAATTTTTGGCTTTCTGGTCCATTTTTCATAATTTTATTTTTATTTTTCTAACCCTTCCTTTTGCAGATTTTTTTAAACTTCGACGACTAAAATAAAAATAAAAAAATTAAAATTTCATAAATAAATGCATGGGTGTGAAGAATGAGCTTCAATATTTCATTTGAAATAATTTTGATCTCATTCTGAAGTCATTTTGAATTTATAAAAATTATTTAAAGTTCTTTTATAAGGATTTTTATAATTTTAAAATTTCATATTTTTTCATATTTTGAAGGTAAATCGATTTTCAGGCTTTGCATTTGCATTCATAGATAATAAATGAACTTCCCTTTATGAAAATTACAATTTCATTAAAGGGGGTAGTTCATACGACATTTCATTGGCCATCATTTTGAATTTTGGGGTAAAACTTCCATAGGTCATAACTCCTTGCTCGTTCTGATTGACTATTAGTGCATATTTTGGAAAGCTCTAAAAGAGCTACAAAAGTAGGGAATCATATATGTAGTGTGTTTTAATATTTTTGGTTTTCTGGTCTATTTTTCAGAATTTTATTTTTATTTTTCTAACCCTTCCTTTTGAGATTTTTTAAACTTGGACTAAAAAAAATAAAAAATAAAATTTCATAAATAAATGCATAGGGTGTAAAGTTTTTTTTTTTTTTTTTTTTTTTTTTTTTTTTTTTTTTTTTTTTATTTTTTGGTTTTGCATTTGCATTCATAGATAATAAATGAACTTCCTTTATGAAAATTACAATTTCATTAAAGGGGGTAGTTCATACGACATTCCATTGGTCATCATTTTGAATTTTGGGGTAAAACTTCTGGGTCATAACTCCTCGCTCGTTGCTCGGATTGACTATTAGTGCATATTTTTGAAAGCTCTCGAAAAGAGCTACAACAATGTATGACAGTATCATACTAATTGTAGTGTGTTTTAACATTTTTGGCTTTCTAGTCCATTTTTTATAATTTTATTTTTATTTTTCTAACCCTTCCTTTTGTAATTTTTTTAAACTTTGCTGACTAAAATAAAATTAAAAAAATAAAATTTCATAAATAAATGCATGGGTGTGAAGAATGAGCTTCAATATTTCATCCGAAATAATTTTGATCTCATTCTGAAGTCATTTTGAATTTATAAAAATTATTTAAAGTTGTTTTTATAAGGATTTTTATAATTTTAGAATTTCATATTTTGAAGGTAAATCGATTTTTAGGCTTTGCATTTGCATTCATATATAATAAATGAACTTTCCTTTATGAAAATTATAATTTCATTAAAGGGGGTAGTTCATACGACATTCCATTGGCCATCATTTTGAATTTTGGGGGTAAAACTTCTGGGTCATAACTCCTCGCTCGTTGCTCGGATTGACTATTAGTGCATATTTTTGAAAGCTCTCAAAAGAGCTACAACAATGTAGGGTGACATCATATTGATTATAGTGTGTTTTAATATTTTTGGCTTTCTGGTCCATTTTTCATAATTTTATTTTTATTTTTCTAACCCTTCCTTTTGTAGATTTTTTTAAACTTTGATGACTAAAATAAAAAAAAAAATTAAAATTTCATAAATAAATGCATGGGTGTGAAGAATGAGCTTCAATATTTCATCTAAAATAATTTTGATCTCATTTAAAGTCATTTTGAATTTATAAAAATTATTTAAAGTTGCTATGTTTTATAAGGATTTTTATAATTTCAAATTTTCATATTTTGAAGGTAAATCAATTTTTAGGCTTTGCATTTGCATTCATAGATAATAAATGAACTTCCCTTTATGAAAATTATAATTTCATTAAAGGGGGTAGTTCATACGACATTCCATTGGCCATCATTTTGAATTTTGGGGTAAAACTTCCGGGTCATAACTCCTCGCTCGTTGCTCGGATTGACTATTAGTGCATATTTTTAAAAGCTCTCAAAAAGAGCTACAATAGTGTATGACAACATCATACTAATGATATAGTGTGTTTTAACATTTTTGGTTTTCTGGTCCATTTTTTATAATTTTATTTTTATTTTTCTAACCCTTCCTTTTGTAATTTTTTTAAACTTCGTCGACTAAAATAAAATAAAAAAATAAAATTTCATAAATAAATGCATGGGTGTGAAGAATGAGCTTCAATATTTCATCTGAAATAATTTTGATCTCATTCTTAAGTCATTTTGAATTTATAAAAATTATTTAAAGTTGTTATTTTATAAGGATTTTTTTTTTTCATATTTTGAAGGTAAATCGATTTTCAAGCTTTGCATTTGCATTCATAGACAATAAATGAACTTCCTTTATGAAAATTACAATTTCATTAAAGGGGGGTGAGTTCATAGTTCCATTGGCAATTTAAATTTTGGGGTAAAACTTCCTTGACTATTAGTGCATATTTTGGAAATTGAGCTACAAGTAGGGGACATCATATTGTAGTGTGTTTTAATATTTTTGCTTTCTGTCCATTTTTTAAATTTTATTTTTATTTTCTAACCCTTCTTTTGTAGATTTTTTAAACTTTGATGACTAAAATAAAAAAAAATTAAAATTTCATAAATAAATGCATGGGTGTGAAGAATGAGCTTCAATATTTCATTCAAAATAATTTTGATCTCATTTTGAAGTCATTTTGAATTTATAAAAATTATTTAAAGTTGTTATTTTATAAGGATTTTTATAATTTTAGAATTTCATATTTTGAAGGTAAATCGATTTTTAGGCTTTGCATTTGCATTCACAGATAATAAATGAATTTCTTTTATGAAAATTAATTTTTTTGAAGGGGGGAGTTTTTAATTATTGCTATTTTTAATTTTTGGGGTAAAACTTCTGGGTCATAACTCCTCGCTCGTTGCTCGGATTGACTATTAGTGCATATTTTTGAAAAGCTCTCTAAAAGAGCTACAACGGTAGGCGACATCATATTAACTATAGTGTGTTTTAACATTTATGGCTTTCTGCTCTATTTTTCAAAATTTTATTTTTTTTTTTATTTTTTTTAACTTCGGACTAAAATAAAATAAAAAAATTAAAATTTCATAAATAAATGCATGGGTGTGAAGAATGAGCTTCAATATTTCATCTGAAATAATTTTGATCTCATTCTGAAGTCATTTTGAATTTATAAAAATTATTTAAAGTTGTTATTTTATAAGGATTTTTATAATTTTGGAATTTCATATTTTTTTCATATTTTGAAGGTAAATCGATTTTTAGGCTTTGCATTTGCATTCATAGATAATAAATGAACTTCCCTTTATGAAAATTACAATTTCATTAAAGGGGGTAGTTCATACGACATTCCATTGGCCATCATTTTGAATTTTGGGGGTAAAACTTCTGGGGTCATAACTCCTCGCTCGTTGCTCGGATTGACTATTAGTGCATATTTTCGGAAAGCTCTCGAAAAGAGCTACAACAATGTAGGACGGCATAATACTAACTGTAGTGTGTTTTAATATTTTTGGCTTTCTAGTCCATTTTCTAGAATTTTATTTTTATTTTTCTAACCCTTCCTTTTGTAGATTTTTTAAACTTTGATGACTAAAATAAAATAAAAAAAATTAAAATTTCATAAATAAATGCATGGGTGTGAAGAATGAGCTTCAATATTTCATCCGAAATAATTTTGATCTCATTCTGAAGTCATTTTGAATTTATAAAAATTATTTAAAGTTGCTATTTTATAAGGATTTTTATAATTTTAAAATTTCATATTTTGAAGGTAAATCGATTTTTAGGCTTTGCATTTGCATTCATAGATAATAAATGAACTTCTCTTTATGAAAATTACAATTTCATTAAAGGGGGGTAGTTCATATGACATTCCATTGGCCATCATTTTGAATTTTGGGGGTAAAACTTCTCGGGGTCATAACTCCTCGCTCGTTGCTCGGATTGACTATTAGTGCATATTTTTGGAAAGCTCTCGAAAAGAGCTACAACAATGTAGGATGACATCATATTAATTGTAGTGTGTTTTAATATTTTTGGCTTTCTGGTCCATTTTTCATAATTTTATTTTTATTTTTCTAACCCTTCCTTTTGTAAATTTTTTTTAAACTTTGATGACTAAAATAAAAATAAAAAAATTAAAATTTCATAAATAAATGCATGGGTGTGAAGAATGAGCTTCAATATTTCATCCGAAATAATTTTGATCTCATTTGGAAGTCATTTAGAATTTATAAAAATTATTTAAAGTTGTTTTTTTATAAGGATTTTTATAATTTTGAAATTTCACATTTTTTTCATATTTTGAAGGTAAATCGATTTTCAGGCTTTGCATTTGCATTCATAGATAATAAATGAACTTCCTTTATGAAAATTATAATTTCATTAAAGGGGGTAGTTCATACGACATTCCATTGGCCATCATTTTGAATTTTGGGGGTAAAACTTCTGGGTTATAACTCCTCGCTCGTTGCTCGGATTGACTATTAGTGCATATTTTTGGAAAGCTCTCAAAAGAGCTACAATGGTAGGGTGACATCATACTGACTGTAGTGTGTTTTAATATTTTTAGTTTCTGGTCCATTTTTTAGAATTTTATTTTTATTTTTCTAACCCTTCCTTTTGTAGATTTTTTTAAACTTTGATGACTAAAATAAAAAAAAAAATTAAAATTTCATAAATAAATGCATGGGTGTGAAGAATGAGCTTCAATATTTCATTCGAAATAATTTTGATCTCATTTGAAGTCATTTTGAATTTATAAAAATTATTTAAAGTTGTTATTTTATAAGGATTTTTATAATTTTAAAATTTCAATTTTTTCATATTTCGAAGGTAAATCGATTTTTAGGCTTTGCATTTGCATTCATAGATAATAAATGAACTTCTCTTTATGAAAATTACAATTTCATTAAAGGGGGTAGTTCATATGACATTCCATTGGCCATCATTTTGAATTTTGGGGTAAAACTTCCTAGGGTCATAACTCCTCGCTCGTTGCTCGGATTGACTATTAGTGCATATTTTCGAAAGCTTTTGAAAAGAGCTACAACAACGTAGGTGACATCATACTAATTGTAGTGTGTTTTAATATTTTTGGCTTTCTAGTCCATTTTTCAAAATTTTATTTTTATTTTTCTAACCCTTCCTTTTGTAATTTTTTTAAACTTCGACGACTAAAATAAAAATAAAAAAATTAAAATTTCATAAATAAATGCATGGGTGTGAAGAATGAGCTTCAATATTTCATCCAAAATAATTTTGATCTCATTCTGAAGTCATTTTGAATTTATAAAAATTATTTAAAGTTGTTATTTTATAAGGATTTTTATAATTTTGGAATTTCATATTTTGAAGGTAAATCGATTTTTAGGCTTTGCATTTGCATTCATAGATAATAAATGAATTTCTCTTTATGAAAATTACAATTTCATTAAAGGGGGTAGTTCATACGACATTCCATTGGCCATCATTTTGAATTTTGGGGTAAAACTTCCTAGGGTCATAACTCCTCGCTCGTTGCTCGGATTGACTATTAGTGCATATTTTTGAAAGCTCTCGAAAAGAGCTACAACAATGTAGGGTGACATCATACTAACTGTAGTGTGTTTTAACTATTTTTGGCTTTCTGGTCCATTTTTCATAATTTTATTTTTATTTTTCTAACCCTTCTTTTGCAGATTTTTTTTAAACTTTGATGACTAAAATAAAAATAAAAAAATAAAATTTCATAAATAAATGCATGGGTGTGAAGAATGAGCTTCAATATTTCATCCAAAATAATTTTGATCTCATTCTGAAGTCATTTCGAATTTATAAAAATTATTTAAAGTTGTTATTTTATAAGGATTTTTATAATTTTGAAATTTCATATTTTGAAGGTAAATCGATTTTTAGGCTTTGCATTTGCATTCATAGATAATAAATGAACTTTCCTTTATGAAAATTACAATTTCATTAAAGGGGGTAGTTCATACGACATTCCATTGGCCATCATTTTGAATTTTGGGGTAAAACTTCTAGGGTCATAACTCCTCGCTCGTTGCTCGGATTGACTATTAGTGCATATTTTTGAAAGCTCTCGAAAAGAGCTACAACAACATAGGGTGACATCATATTGATTGTAGTGTGTTTTAATATTTTTAGCTTTCTGGTCCATTTTTTAGAATTTTATTTTTATTTTTCTAACCCTTCCTTTTGTAGATTTTTTTAACTTCGATGACTAAAATAAAAATAAAAATTAAAATTTCATAAATAAATGCATGGGTGTGAAGAATGAGCTTCAATATTTCATCCGAAATAATTTTGATCTCATTCTGAAGTCATTTTGAATTTATAAAAATTATTTAAAGTTGTATTTTATAAGGATTTTTATAATTTTGAAATTTCATATTTTGAAGGTAAATCGATTTTTAGGCTTTGCATTTGCATTCATAGACAATAAATGAACTTCCCTTTATGAAAATTACAATTTCATTAAAGGGGGTAGTTCATATGACATTCCATTGGCCATCATTTTGAATTTTGGGGTAAAACTTCTCGGGGTCATAACTCCTCGCTCGTTGCTCGGATTGACTATTAGTGCATATTTTTGAAAGCTCTCGAAAAGAGCTACAACAATGTAGGGCATCATCATACTGACTATAGTGTGTTTTAACATTTTTGGCTTTCTAGTCCATTTTCTATAATTTTATTTTTATTTTTCTAACCCTTCCTTTTGTAGATTTTTTTTAAACTTTGATGACTAAAATAAAAATAAAAAAAATTAAAATTTCATAAATAAATGCATGGGTGTGAAGAATGAGCTTCAATATTTCATCTGAAATAATTTTGATCTCATTTGAAGTCATTTTGAATTTATAAAAATTATTTAAAGTTGTTATTTTATAAGGATTTTTATAATTTTGAAATTTCATATTTTTTCATATTTTGAAGGTAAATCGATTTTTAGGCTTTGCATTTGCATTCATAGATAATAAATGAACTTCCTTTTATGAAAATTACAATTTCATTAAAGGGGGTAGTTCATACGACATTCCATTGGCCATCATTTTGAATTTTGGGGTTAAAACTTCCTGGGTCATAACTCCTCGCTCGTTGCTCGGATTGACTATTAGTGCATATTTTTGAAAGCTCTTGAAAAGAGCTACAACAATGTAGGGTGACATCATACTAACTGTAGTGTGTTTTAATATTTTTGGCTTTCTAGTCCATTTTCTATAATTTTATTTTTATTTTTCTAACCCTTCCTTTTGTAGATTTTTTTAAACTTCGATGACTAAAATAAAAATAAAAAAATTAAAATTTCATAAATAAATGCATGGGTGTGAAGAATGAGCTTCAATATTTCATTCGAAATAATTTTGATATAATTTTTAAGTCATTTTGAATTTATAAAAATTATTTAAAGTTGTTATTTTATAAGGATTTTTATAATTTTGAAATTTCACATTTTTTCATATTTTGAAGGTAAATCGATTTTTAGGCTTTGCATTTGCATTCATAGATAATAAATGAACTTCCCTTTATGAAAATTACAATTTCATTAAAGGGGGTAGTTCATACGACATTCCATTGGCCATCATTTTGAATTTTGGGGTAAAACTTCCTAGGGTCATAACTCCTCGCTTGTTGCTCGGATTGACTATTAGTGCATATTTTTGGAAAGCTCTTGAAAAGAGCTACAACAATGTAGGGGAATCATACTAACTGTAGTGTGTTTTAATATTTTTATTTTTCTAACCCTTCCTTTTGTAGATTTTTTTAAACTTCGATGACTAAAATAAAAATAAAAAAATTAAAATTTCATAAATAAATGCATGGGTGTGAAGAATGAGCTTCAATATTTCATCTAAAATAATTTTGATCTCATTTTGAAGTCATTTTAAATTTATAAAAATTATTTAAAGTTGTTATTTTATAAGGATTTTTATAATTTTGGAAATTTCACATTTTTTTCATATTTTGAAGGTAAATCGATTTTTAGGCTTTGCATTTGCATTCATAGATAATAAATGAACTTCCCTTTATGAAAATTATAATTTCATTAAAGGGGGTAGTTCATATGACATTCCATTGGCCATCATTTTGAATTTTGGGGTAAAACTTCTTGGGGTCATAACTCCTCGCTCGTTGCTCGGATTGACTATTAGTGCATATTTTTGAAAAGCTCTCGAAAAGAGCTACAATAATGTAGGATGGCATCATACTTACTGTAGTGTGTTTTAATATTTTTGGCTTTCTAGTCCATTTTTTAGAATTTTATTTTTATTTTTCTAACCCTTCCTTTTGTAGATTTTTTTAAACTTGAGACTAAAATAAAAATAAAAAATTAAAAATTTCATAAATAAATGCATGGGTGTGAAGAATGAGCTTCAATATTTCATCCGAAATAATTTTGATCTCATTAAAGTCATTTTGAATTTATAAAAATTATTTAAAGTTGCTATTTTATAAGGATTTTTATAATTTTGAAATTTCACATTTTGAAGGTAAATCGATTTTTAGGCTTTGCATTTGCATTCACAGATAATAAATGAACTTCCCTTTATGAAAATTATAATTTCATTAAAGGGGGTAGTTCATACGACATTCCATTGACCATCATTTTAAATTTTAGGTGTAAAACTTTTCGGGGTCATAACTCCTCGCTCGTTGTTCGGATTGACTATCGAAAAGAGCTACAACAACGTAGGGCAACATTATACTAACTGTAGTGTGTTTTAATATTTTGTTTTTAGTCTATTTTCTAGAATTTTATTTTTATTTTTCTAACCCTTCCTTTTGTAGATTTTTTTTAAACTTCGATGACTAAAATAAAAATAAAAAAATTAAAATTTCATAAATAAATGCATGGGTGTGAAGAATGAGCTTCAATATTTCATCCAAAATAATTTTGATCTCATTCTTAAGTCATTTTGAATTTATAAAAATTATTTAAAGTTGTATTTTATAAGGATTTTTATAATTTTGGAATTTCATATTTTTTTCATATTTTGAAGGTAAATCGATTTTCAGGCTTTGCATTTGCATTCATAGATAATAAATGAACTTCCCTTTATGAAAATTACAATTTCATTAAAGGGGGTAGTTCATACGACATTCCATTGGCCATCATTTTGAATTTTGGGGTAAAACTTCCTGGGTCATAACTCCTCGCTCGTTGCTCGGATTGACTATTAGTGCATATTTTTGGAAAGCTCTCGAAAAGAGCTACAACAACGTAGGGCAACATCATACTAACTGTAGTGTGTTTTAATATTTTTAGTTTTCTAGTCTATTTTCCATAATTTTATTTTTATTTTCTAACCCTTTTTTTTGAAATTTTTTAAACTTAATTATAAAAAAATTAAATTAAATAAATTTATAAATAAATGCATTGGTGTGAAGAATGAGCTTCAATATTTCATCCGAAATAATTTTGATCTCATTCTGAAGTCATTTTGAAATTTATAAAAATTATTTAAAGTTGTTATTTTATAAGGATTTTTATAATTTTGGAAATTTCACATTTTTTCATATTTTGAAGGTAAATCGATTTTCAGGCTTTGCATTTGCATTCACAGATAATAAATGAACTTTCCTTTATGAAAATTACAATTTCATTAAAGGGGGTAGTTCATACGACATTCCATTGGCCATCATTTTGAATTTTGGGGTAAAACTTCTTGGGGTCATAACTCCTCGCTCGTTGCTCGGATTGACTATTAGTGCATATTTTTGAAAGCTCTCGAAAAGAGCTACAACAACGTAGGGTGAAATCATACTAATGTAGTGTGTTTTAATATTTTTGGCTTTCTAGTCCATTTTTTATAATTTTATTTTTATTTTTCTAACCCTTCCTTTTGTAGATTTTTTTAAAACTTTGACGACTAAAATAAAAATAAAAAATTAAAATTTCATAAATAAATGCATGGGTGTGAAGAATGAGCTTCAATATTTCATCTAAAATAATTTTGATCTCATTCTTAAGTCATTTTGAATTTATAAAAATTATTTAAAGTTGTTATTTTATAAGGATTTTTATAATTTTGAAATTTCATATTTTGAAGGTAAATCAATTTTTAGGCTTTGCATTTGCATTCATAGATAATAAATGAACTTCCCTTTATGAAAATTACAATTTCATTAAAGGGGGTAGTTCATATGACATTCCATTGGCCATCATTTTGAATTTTGGGGTAAAACTTCCTGGGGTCATAACTCCTCGCTCGTTGCTCGGATTGACTATTAGTGCATATTTTTGGAAAGCTCTCGAAAAGAGCTACAATAAGTAGGGGACATCATATTGACTGTAGTGTGTTTTAATATTTTTAGCTTTCTGGTCTATTTTTAGATTTTTTTTTAAATTTTTCTAACCCTTCCTTTTATAATTTTTTTAAACTTGGACGACATAAACATAAAAAAAAATTAAAATTTCATAAATAAATGCATGGGTGTGAAGAATGAGCTTCAATATTTCATCCGAAATAATTTTGATCTCATTCTAAGTCATTTCAAATTTATAAAAATTATTTAAAGTTGTTTTTATAAGGATTTTTATAATTTTGAAATTTCATATTTTTTCATATTTTGAAGGTAAATCGATTTTCAGGCTTTGCATTTGCATTCATAGATAATAAATGAACTTCCCTTTATGAAAATTACAATTTCATTAAGGGGGTAGTTCATACGACATTCCATTGGCCATCATTTTGAATTTTGGGGTAAAACTTCCTGGGTCATAACTCTCTGTTGTGGATTGACTATTAGTGCATATTTTAAAGTTAAAAGATAAAATGTAGGCATATATTATAGTGTGTTTTAATTTTTGTTTTTGTCTATTTTCTAGAATTTTATTTTTATTTTTCTAACCTTTTTTGAATTTAATTTCATTTATATTTTGAAGGTAAATCGATTTTAGGTTTGCTTTGCATTCTAAATAATGAACTTCTTTATGAAAATTATAATTTATTAAAGGGGTAGTTATAAATTATTGAATATTTTGAATTTTGGGGTAAAACTTTGGGTCATAACTCTGCTCGTTCTGATTGACTATTAGTGCATATTTTGGAAAGCTCTAAAAGAGCTACAATAAGTAGGGTGAAATCATACTATGTAGTGTGTTTTAACATTTTTTTTTAGTTTATTTTCTATAATTTTATTTTTATTTTTCTAACCCTTCCTTTTGTAATTTTTTTAACTTTGATGACTAAAATAAAAATAAAAAAATTAAATTTCATAAATAAATGCATGGGTGTGAAGAATGAGCTTCAATATTTCATTTGAAATAATTTTGATCTCTGAAGTCATTTCGAATTTATAAAAATTATTTAAAGTTGTATTTTATAAGGATTTTTATAATTTTGAATTTCACATTTTTTTCATATTTTGAAGGTAAATCGATTTTCAGGCTTTGCATTTGCATTCATAGATAATAAATGAACTTCCCTTTATGAAAATTACAATTTCATTAAAGGGGGTAGTTCATACGACATTCCATTGGCCATCATTTTGAATTTTGGGGTAAAACTTCCTGGGGTCATAACTCCTCGCTCGTTGCTCGGATTGACTATTAGTGCATATTTTTGAAAGCTCTTGAAAAGAGCTACAACAACGTAGGGGACATCATATTGAACTGTAGTGTGTTTTAACATTTTTGGCTTTCTAGTCCATTTTCTATAATTTTATTTTTATTTTTCTAACCCTTCCTTTTGTAGATTTTTTTAAACTTCGATGACTAAAATAAAAATAAAAAAATTAAAATTTCATAAATAAATGCATGGGTGTGAAGAATGAGCTTCAATATTTCATCTGAAAATAATTTTGATCTCATTCTGAAGTCATTTTGAAATTTATAAAAATTATTTAAAGTTGTTATTTTATAAGGATTTTTATAATTTTGGAATTTCACATTTTTTTCATATTTTGAAGGTAAATCGATTTTCAGGCTTTGCATTTGCATTCAGAGATAATAAATGAACTTCCTTTATGAAAATTACAATTTCATTAAAGGGGGTAGTTCATACGACATTCCATTGGCCATCATTTTGAATTTTGGGGTAAAACTTCTCGGGGTCATAACTCCTCGCTCGTTGCTCGGATTGACTATTAGTGCATATTTTTGAAAGCTCTCAAAAAGAGCTACAACAATGTAGGGTGACATCATACTTAATATAGTGTGTTTTAATATTTTTGCTTTCTAGTCCATTTTTTATAATTTTATTTTTATTTTTCTAACCATTCCTTTTGAATAATTTTTTTAAACTTTGGTGACTAAAATAAAATTAAAAAAAAAATTTCATAAATAAATGCATGGGTGTGAAGAATGAGCTTCAATATTTCATCCGAAATAATTTTGATCTCATTCTGAAGTCATTTCGAATTTATAAAAATTATTTAAATTTGTTATTTTATAAAGATTTTTATAATTTTAAAATTTCATATTTTTTCATATTTTGAAGGTAAATCGATTTTCAGGCTTTGCATTTGCATTCATAAATAATAAATGAACTTCCCTTTATGAAAATTACAATTTCATTAAAGGGGGTAGTTCATACGACATTCCATTGGCCATCATTTTGAATTTTGGGGTTAAAACTTCTTGGGGTCATAACTCCTCGCTCGTTGCTCGGATTGACTATTAGTGCATATTTTTGAAAAGCTCTCAAAAGAGCTACAACAATGTAGGATGACATCATACTGATTGTAGTGTGTTTTAATATTTTTAGCTTTCTGGTCTATTTTTTAGAATTTTATTTTTATTTTTCTAACCCTTCTTTTGTAGATTTTTTTAAACTTTGATGACTAAAATAAAAAAATTAAAATTTCATAAATAAATGCATGGGTGTGAAGAATGAGCTTCAATATTTCATCTGAAATAATTTTGATCATATTTCAAAGTCATTTTAAATTTATAAAAATTATTTAAAGTTGTTTTTTATAAGGATTTTTATAATTTTAGAATTTCATATTTTTTCATATTTTGAAGGTAAATCGATTTTCAGGCTTTGCATTTGCATTCAGAGATAATAATTGAACTTCCCTTTATGAAAATTACAATTTCATTAAAGGCGGGTAGTTCATAAGACATTCCATTGGCCATCATTTTGAATTTTGGGGGTAAAACTTCCATGGGTCATAACTCCTCGCTCGTTGCTCGGATTGACTATTAGTGCATATTTTGAAAAGCTCTCGAAAAGAGCTACAACGTGTAGGGCAGCATCATACTAACTGTAGTGTGTTTTAATATTTTTGGCTTTCTAGTCCATTTTCTATAATTTTATTTTTATTTTTCTAACCCTTCCTTTTGTAATTTTTTTAAACTTTGATGACTAAAATAAAAATAAAAAAAATTAAAATTTCATAAATAAATGCATGGGTGTGAAGAATGAGCTTCAATATTTCATCCGAAATAATTTTGATCTCATTCTGAAGTCATTTTGAATTTATAAAAATTATTTAAAGTTGTTGTTTTATAAGGATTTTTATAATTTCAGAATTTCACATTTTTTTCATATTTTGAAGGTAAATCGATTTTCAGGCTTTGCATTTGCATTCATAGATAATAAATGAACTTCCCTTTATGAAAATTACAATTTCATTAAAGGGGGTAGTTCATACGACATTCCATTGACCATCATTTTGAATTTTGGGGTAAAACTTCTGGGTCATAACTCCTCGCTCGTTGCTCGGATTGACTATTAGTGCATATTTTTGAAAGCTCTCGAAAAGAGCTACAACAATGTAGGGCATCATCATACTGACTGTAGTGTGTTTTAATATTTTTAGGCTTATATATTCAAATATTTATATTTTTTAATTTAACCCTTCCTTTTGCAGATTTTTTTAAACTTTGATGACTAAAATAAAATAAAAAATTAAAATTTCATAAATAAATGCATGGGTGTGAAGAATGAGCTTCAATATTTCATCTGAAATAATTTTGATCTCATTCTGAAGTCATTTTGAATTTATAAAAATTATTTAAAGTTGTATTTTATAAGGATTTTTATAATTTTGAATTTCACATTTTTTCATATTTTGAAGGTAAATCGATTTTAGGTTTTTTTTTCTCCCGCTCGTTGCTCGGATTGACTATTAGTGCATACTTTTGAAAGCTCTCGAAAAGAGCTACAACAATGTAGGCGACATCATACTATGTGTGTGTTTTAAAATTTTTAGCTTTCTAGTCCATTTTCATAATTTTATTTTTATTTTTCTAACCCTTCCTTTTGTAGATTTTTTTTAAACTTTGATGACTAAAATAAAAATAAAAAAATTAAAATTTCATAAATAAATGCATGGGTGTGAAGAATGAGCTTCAATATTTCATCGGAAATAATTTTGATCTCATTCTGAAGTCATTTTGAATTTATAAAAATTATTTAAATTTGTTATTTTATAAGGATTTTTATAATTTCAAAATTTCATATTTTTTCATATTTTGAAGGTAAATCGATTTTTAGGCTTTGCATTTGCATTCATAGATAATAAATGAACTTCCCTTTATGAAAATTACAATTTCATTAAAGGGGGTAGTTCATATGACATTCCATTGGCCATCATTTTGAATTTTGGGGTAAAACTTCCTCGGGTCATAACTCCTCGCTCGTTGCTCGGATTGACTATTAGTGCATATTTTTGGAAAGCTCTCAAAAAGAGCTACAACAGTAGTAGGGCATCATACTAACTATAGTGTGTTTTAATATTTTTTTTTTTTTAGAATTTTATTTTTATTTTTTTAACCCTTCCTTTTGCAATTTTTTAATAAAATAGAAATTAAAATTTCATAAATAAATGCATGGGTGTGAAGAATGAGCTTCAATATTTAATCGAAATAATTTTGATCTATTTGAAGTCATTTGAATTTATAAAAATTTAAAGTTGTTTTATAAATTTTTTTTTTTTATATTTTGAAGGTAAATTGATTTTTGCTTTGCATTTGCATTCAAATAATAATATAATATATGTGAGTTATAATATAGGATTAATAGTGTGTTTTAATATTTTTGGCTTTTTGGTCTATTTTCAATAATTTTATTTTTATTTTCTAACCCTTCCTTTTGAATTTTTTAAACTTGGTGACTAAAATAAAAATAAAAAATTAAAATTTCATAAATAAATGCATGGGTGTGAAGAATGAGCTTCAATATTTCATCCGAAATAATTTTGATCTCATTCTGAAGTCATTTTGAATTTATAAAAATTATTTAAAGTTGTTATTTTATAAGGATTTTTATAATTTTGGAAATTTCACATTTTTTTCATATTTTGAAGGTAAATCGATTTTCAGGCTTTGCATTTGCATTCATAGATAATAAATGAACTTCCCTTTATGAAAATTACAATTTCATTAAAGGGGGTAGTTCATACGACATTCCATTGGCCATCATTTTGAATTTTGGGGGTAAAACTTCCTAGGGTCATAACTCCTCGCTCGTTGCTCGGATTGACTATTAGTGCATATTTTTGGAAAGCTCTCGAAAAGAGCTACAACAACGTAGGGTGACATCATACTGACTGTAGTGTGTTTTAATATTTTTGGCTTTCTGGTCCATTTTTTATAATTTTATTTTTATTTTTCTAACCCTTCCTTTTGCAGATTTTTTAAAACTTTGATGACTAAAATAAAAATAAAAAATTAAAATTTCATAAATAAATGCATGGGTGTGAAGAATGAGCTTCAATATTTCATCCGAAATAATTTTGATCTCATTCTGAAGTCATTTTGAATTTATAAAAATTATTTAAAGTTGTTATTTTATAAGGATTTTTATAATTTCAAATTTTCATATTTTGAAGGTAAATCGATTTTCAGGCTTTGCATTTGCATTCATAGATAATAAATGAACTTCCTTTATGAAAATTACAATTTCATTAAAGGGGGTAGTTCATACGACATTCCATTGGCCATCATTTTGAATTTTGGGGGTAAAACTTCCTGGGGTCATAACTCCTCGCTCGTTGCTCGGATTGACTATTAGTGCATATTTTTGGAAAGCTCTCGAAAAGAGCTACAACAACGTAGGAGCATCATACTGATTGTAGTGTGTTTTAACATTTTTGCTTTCTGGTCCATTTTTTATAATTTTATTTTTATTTTTCTAACCCTTCCTTTTGCAGATTTTTTTAAACTTTGATGACTAAAATAAAAATAAAAAAAAAATTTCATAAATAAATGCATGGGTGTGAAGAATGAGCTTCAATATTTCATCCAAAATAATTTTGATCTCATTCTGAAGTCATTTTGAAATTTATAAAAATTATTTAAAGTTGTTTTTTATAAGGATTTTTATAATTTTGAAATTTCATATTTTTCATATTTTGAAGGTAAATCGATTTTCAGGCTTTGCATTTGCATTCATAGACAATAAATGAACTTCCCTTTATGAAAATTATAATTTCATTAAAGGGGGGTAGTTCATACGATATTCCATTGGCCATCATTTTGAATTTTGGGGTAAAACTTCTCGGGGTCATAACTCCTCGCTCGTTGCTTGGATTGACTATTAGTGCATATTTTGAAAGCTCTCGAAAAGAGCTACAATAATGTAGGGCGACATCATACTGACTATAGTGTGTTTTAATATTTTTGGCTTTCTAGTCCATTTTTTAGAATTTTATTTTTATTTTTCTAACCCTTCCTTTTGTAGATTTTTTTAAACTTCGATGACTAAAATAAATAAAAAAAATTAAATTTTATAAATAAATGCATGGGTGTGAAGAATGAGCTTCAATATTTCATTCGAAATAATTTTGATCTCATTCTGAAGTCATTTTGAATTTATAAAAATTATTTAAAGTTGTATTTTATAAGGATTTTTATAATTTTGGAATTTCACATTTTTTCATATTTTGAAGGTAAATCAATTTTTAGGCTTTGCATTTGCATTCACAGATAATAAATGAACTTCCCTTTATGAAAATTATAATTTCATTAAAGGGGGTAGTTCATACGACATTCCATTGGCCATCATTTTGAATTTTGGGGTAAAACTTCTCGGGGTCATAACTCCTCGCTCGTTGCTCGGATTGACTATTAGTGCATATTTTCAGAAAGCTCTCGAAAAGAGCTACAATAATGTAGGGCACAATCATACTAACTGTAGTGTGTTTTAATATTTTTAGCTTTCTGGTCCATTTTCTAGAATTTTATTTTTATTTTT
Source organism: Wollemia nobilis (assembly GCA_028583015.1). Taxonomy (NCBI): domain Eukaryota; kingdom Viridiplantae; phylum Streptophyta; class Pinopsida; order Araucariales; family Araucariaceae; genus Wollemia; species Wollemia nobilis. The sequence goes on along the minus strand of JAQPPZ010017063.1, from coordinate 5,898,624 downwards.
CTAACCCTTCTTTTTAGATTTTTTTAAACTTCGATGAATAAAATAAAAAAATTAAAATTTCATAAATAAATGCATGGGTGTGAAGAATGAGCTTCAATATTTCATCCGAAATAATTTTGATCTCATTATGAAGTCATTTTGAATTTATAAAAATTATTTAAAGTTGTTTTTATAAGGATTTTTATAATTTTGGAATTTCAATTTTTTTTTCATATTTTGAAGGTAAATCGATTTTACGGCTTTGCATTTGTATTCATAGATAATAAATGAACTTCCTTTATGAAAATTACAATTTCATTAAAGGGGGTAGTTCATATGACATTCCATTGGCCATCATTTTGAATTTTGGGGTAAAACTTCTAGGGTCATAACTCCTCGCTCGTTGCTCGGATTGACTATTAGTGCATATTTTCAGAAAGCTCTCAAAAAGAGCTACAATAATGTAGGGTGACATCATACTAATTGTAGTGTGTTTTAACATTTTGGCTTTCTGGTCCATTTTTTATAATTTTATTTTTATTTTTCTAACCCTTCCTTTTGTAGATTTTTTTAAACTTGGTGACTAAAATAAAAATAAAAAAAATTAAAATTTCATAAATAAATGCATGGGTGTGAAGAATGAGCTTCAATATTTCATCTAAAATAATTTTGATCTCATTCTAAAGTCATTTTAAATTTATAAAAATTATTTAAAGTTGTTATTTTATAAGGATTTTTATAATTTTAAAATTTCATATTTTTTCATATTTTGAAGGTAAATCGATTTTCAGGCTTTGCATTTGCATTCATAGATAATAAATGAACTTCCCTTTATGAAAATTACAATTTCATTAAAGGGGGTAGTTCATACGACATTCCATTGGCCATCATTTTGAATTTTGGGGGTAAAACTTCCTAGGGTCATAACTCCTCGCTCGTTGCTCGGATTGACTATTAGTGCATATTTTTAGAAAGCTCTCGAAAAGAGCTACAATAGTGTAGGATGAAATCATACTGACTGTAGTGTGTTTTAACATTTTTATCTTTCTGGTCCATTTTTCATAATTTTATTTTTATTTTTCTAACCCTTCCTTTTGTAGATTTTTTTTAAACTTTGATGACTAAAATAAAAATAAAAAATTAAAATTTCATAAATAAATGCATGGGTGTGAAGAATGAGCTTCAATATTTCATTCGAAATAATTTTGATCTCATTTTGAAGTCATTTTGAATTTATAAAAATTATTTAAAGTTGTTTTATAAGGATTTTTATAATTTTAGAATTTCACATTTTTTTCATATTTTGAAGGTAAATCGATTTTTAGGCTTTGCATTTGCATTCATAGACAATAAATGAACTTCCCTTTATGAAAATTACAATTTCATTAAAGGGGGTAGTTCATACGACATTCCATTGGCCATCATTTTGAATTTTGGGGTAAAACTTCCAGGGTCATAACTCCTCACTCGTTGCTCGGATTGACTATTAGTGCATATTTTTGGAAAGCTCTTGAAAAGATCTGAAACAACGTAAGGGGCATCATATTGACTATAGTGTGTTTTAATATTTTTGGCTTTTTGGTCTATTTTTTATAATTTTATTTTTATTTTTCTAACCCTTCCTTTTGTAATTTTTTTAAACTTCATGACTAAAATAAAAATAAAAATTTCATAAATAAATGCATGGGTGTGAAGAATGAGCTTCAATATTTCATCCGAAATAATTTTGATCTCATTCTGAAGTCATTTTGAATTTATAAAAATTATTTAAAGTTGTTTTATAAAGATTTTTATAATTTTGAATTTCACATTTTTTATATTTTGAAGGTAAATCGATTTTCAGGCTTTGCATTTGCATTCATAGATAATAAATGAACTTCCCTTTATGAAAATTACAATTTCATTAAAGGGGGTAGTTCATACGACATTCCATTGGCCATCATTTTGAATTTTGGGGTAAAACTTCTCGGGGTCATAACTCCTCGCTCGTTGCTCGGATTGACTATTAGTGCATATTTTTGGAAAGCTCTCGAAAAGAGCTACAACAACGTAGGGGGCATCATACTGACTGTAGTGTGTTTTAATATTTTTAGCTTTCTGTCCATTTTTCATAATTTTATTTTTATTTTTCTAACCCTTCCTTTTGAATTTTTTAAACTTTGATGACTAAAAAAATAAAAATTAAAATTTCATAAATAAATGCATGGGTGTGAAGAATGAGCTTCAATATTTCATCCAAAATAATTTTGATCTCATTTTGAAGTCATTTCAAATTTATAAAAATTATTTAAAGTTGTTATTTTATAAGGATTTTTATAATTTTAGAATTTCATATTTTTTCATATTTTGAAGGTAAATCGATTTTCAAGCTTTGCATTTGCATTCATAGATAATAAATGAACTTCCCTTTATGAAAATTACAATTTCATTAAACGGGGGTAGTTCATACGACATTTCATTGGCCATCATTTTGAATTTTGGGGTAAAAAATTCCTAGGGTCATAACTCCTCGCTCGTTGCTCGGATTGACTATGAGTGCATATTTTGGAAAGTTGAAAAGAGCTAAAATAGGTCATATTGGTGTGTTTTAATTTTGTTTTTGTCATTTTAAATTTTATTTTTATTTTTTTTTTTAAACTTGGTGACTAAAATAAAAAAAATTTCATAAATAAATGCATGGGTGTGAAGAATGAGCTTCAATATTTCATCGAAAATAATTTTGATCTCATTCTGAAGTCATTTTGAATTTATAAAAATTATTTAAAGTTGCTATTTTATAAGGATTTTTATAATTTTAGAATTTCATATTTTTTTCATATTTTGAAGGTAAATCGATTTTTAGGCTTTGCATTTGCATTCACAGATAATAATTGAACTTCCCTTTATGAAAATTATAATTTCATTAAAGGGGGTAGTTCATATGACATTCCATTGGCCATCATTTTGAATTTTGGGGGTAAAACTTCCTAGGGTCATAACTCCTCGCTCGTTGCTCGGATTGACTATTAGTGCATATTTTTGGAAAGCTCTCGAAAAGAGCTACAACAATGTAGGGTGGCATCATACTAACTGTAGTGTGTTTTAATATTTTTGCTTTTTGTCTATTTTCTAGAATTTTATTTTTATTTTTCTAACCCTTCCTTTTGTAATTTTTTTAAATATTGGAAACTAAAAAAAATTTCATAAATAAATGCATGGGTGTGAAGAATGAGCTTCAATATTTCATTCGAAATAATTTTGATCTTATTCTGAAGTCATTTTGAATTTATAAAAATTATTTAAAGTTGTATTTTATAAGGATTTTTATAATTTTGAAATTTCATATTTTTTTTTGGTAAATAAAAGTCTTCATTAATTACCGGGTTTTGCAGGTTAACCCAAAACCTATTACAATATCCAGCCTTCTGCTGAGATTGTAGATCCTAGTCATCCTTGAAACTTTCTTACCAGAACTTGTGTTGAATCCCCTACAACACCTTACTAACAAGGCACACCCATACCTAAACATAACTGTAAACATTACTTACATTGACAAGAAATTGAAGTTTGGAACTTTGCACTTGTGAAACCTGTTGCTTGCCCATTTCCTATTCTCTGTCGGAATCTTCCAAGGCTTACACCCTGTTACCTTCATTTCCAATTTGGTATGATTTAGAGGGAAACCCCATAGTTATTACCAGCTCCATGGGGAAAGAACACCCATTCATCTTTCTCCTTAACGGGTAGGTTTCTTTTCATGACTAATAATGTTTTCCACTTCACGTGGCACACCTTGTGTCCATGTCACCAAACTACCAACATCAACACCTATGTTGGCTAATTTTTCAGCTGACCTATTGGCCTCACGGTACACGTGACGAGCCCTCTTATTCTGTCTTGCCGCAAAAAGGATCCTCACTTCATGGATGACTCCCTCGATTCTCCATGGAGGTTTTTTGCCATTGGTTAACAGGTTGATGATGTTCATCGAATCACCTTCAATCATCAAGTTACCTTGAGTTGCTTGGGCTACTTGCAACCCTCTCCAAAGGGCTCTAGCTTCTGCTTCGTTATTAGTTCTGATTCCCAATGGTTCAGCGAAGGCCTTGACCAGATTTCCTTGATGATCCCTGATTATTCCTCCAGCTCCAGCTCTTCTCGGGTTCTCCTTGGCTGCACCATCAAAATTTAGTTTAAACCAACCCTGGGGGGGTGGCTCCCAAGAAATCCCATTTTTGGGATTGGGCAAAGGAATGGAAGGTTTGTCCTCAATACCTAAGGCCCGAGCTAATTGTTTTTCTTGGGGAGGAATTGAGTGGTTCTCATCCACTAAGGTGCTAAGGTTTTCTTTCGCAAAGACAATAATCCTGTTGAGGATGGTTTTTGGGTTGTGAATGGTATCCTTAAAGGCTCTATGGTTCCTTTCTAGCCAAATCTGCCAGAGAAAATGATGCCAACAGATTTTCCATAGGTACTTAAGTTTTAGGCTAACAAAGGGTTGAGGCCATTGATGGAACACTTCGGATATAAGAGCAGGCTTAACCCACGAGATCCTAAAGGCTTGGAAAAGTTCATCCAGGATGGACTCCGCTACCGGACACTCCAGAAACAAGTGTTGGGTTGTCTCCCATCCTGCCCTGCACATGTAGCAACGGTTAGCAATAACCATACCTTTGGATAACATATTGTCCATAGTGAGGATTTTTCCTTGAATCACCAACCATGAAAAAAATGATATTTTAGGAATTAAGCCTTTGATCCAAACCAAACTCGGTTGAAATTGTTGACCTTCCACATTGAGAAGCAAATTATAGGCAGACTTAACTGTGAAGTCACCACTTTCAGTCTCAGCCCAAACAATGTGATCTTCATCCTCTCTAGAGGGAATAATTTGTTGAGTTAAAATGTTATAAAGCTCTTCAGACTCCGCTTCAAAACCCTGTACTCTGATGTGTTTCCACCTATTGATATTTATATCCTGCCACATATAATTTGCAACCTTCTTCCCAATATGTTGCTCCATATGCTCTTGAATCCTAGCCAAACGAGGATTCTGGGATAACTCCTCAGCTCTCACCCATCGATCCTTCCAAAAGTCTATTGTTTGCCCATTTCCTAGAATCCATCTAAGACCTTTCTTGACAAGATCCCTGCTCGTGAGGATTGCCTTCCAAAAAGTAGACCCCCTGCTTGCTAAGTTGTCATTAAGGAAGTTCACACCTTGGAGGTATTTCCTCCTAACTATGGCAGTCCATTCATTATCGACCTTAGTCAATAACCGCCATGCTTGTTTGGCTAACAGAGTTGTATTGAGATGAGCAACTCTCCTCAATCCTAACCCCCCATCAGCTTTAGGTTTGCAAACCTTGTTCCAACCTACTAAATGGATCCTTTTCTTATCCTCAGTCCCTGACCAGAGAAATTTTTTTTGAAGTTGCTCAATTTTGTGATACACCTTGTTGGGAGCTCTGAACACTGATAGGAAGTAAACGGGTATACTTTGAAGTGAAGCCATAGTTAAAACTGCTTTGCCTGCTTGAGATAACAGATGTCCTTTCCAACCTGCTAGCTTTTTTTGGATCCTCTCCAGAACTATGTTCCACATTGATCCTTCAGGTTTCCCCATAAACAGGGGAAGACCTAAATAGGAGGTGGGAAGGGATGCAATCTGACATTCCATGATCCTTGCTATGTTGTTTTGCCTAGGAATGGGGGTATTGATGAAATAAAGTTTGCTCTTATCAAAATTCACTTTCTATCCAGTCGCTTCTTCATACATTATGAGAATATTTTTAATCCTTCTTGCCTCAACCATAGAAGCCAAAGTCAGTAGCAATGTATCATCAACAAATTGTTGATGTGTCACTGGGGTAGTTAGCGACGTGGCCTTGATACCTGATATGAGTCCAGCTACCGTTGCTGCCTTAATGGTTCTTCCCAAGGCCTCAACTACGATGATGAACAACATAGGACTTATGGGATCTCCTTGTCTTAGACCACATTTGCTTTGAAAAAAACCTGCAGTAGACCCATTAACCAAAACTAAAAAACAAGGCTTAGAAATACACTCTCTTATTAACTTGACCCATTTCATGTTGAAGCCAAATTTTAATAAAACTGCCTCTAGGAATTCCCAATTTATCCTGTCATAAGCTTTGTTCATGTCTAACTTTAAAGCCATGACTACTTTTTTGGTCTGAGCGGTTGTATGAAGAGCCTCATGAACAGTAATAACTCCATCTAAGATTGATCTTCCTTGTACAGAACTTCCTTGACTTGGATCAATGATAACCGGTAGAACTTTCTTCAAACGGTTGGCTAAAACTTTGGACAAAATTTTATAGGATATATTACACGGGCTAACCGGCCTAAAGTCAGCCATAGTCTTGGGGTTGGGGCCTTTAGGGATCAAAGCAATGAAAGTTGAATTGAAACCCCTTGGAATATGATTTGAACTTTGGAACTCCTTGATTGCAGCAATAACTTCTGCTCCAACAATATCCCAACAAACTTGGAAAAACCGCGATGAAAACCCATCCGGCCCAGGAGCTTTGTCAGGATCCATGTTAAACAAAGCCTCCTTGATCTCTTCGTCTAAAAAAGCTGTTGTAAGAGACTCGTTAATCATTTCATCAATGAGTTGTGGAATGAATTGAAGGAGAGAGTCCTTTGCTTGGGCATTACAGGCCCGTTCTTCACCCAATAATGAACTAAAAAAATTAACAACCTCGTCCCCGATCTCCTGAATGTTTTGAGTTGAGGATCCATCCACCTTAGTTAAATTTCTAATATTATTGTTGCTTCTATTGCTCAATGTGGTAACATGGAAAAACTTTGAATTAGAGTCCCCTTCCTTTAGCCATAATGCCCTTGATTTCTGCCTCCAATACATCTCCTCACAAGCTAAAATATTATAAAACTCACAAAGGGTTTCCTTCTCTTCGATCCTTGTCGCCTCATCATAGGTTCCATTTTGGATTTTGCTTTCTATTATTCTCAGTTTTTCCCCCATTGCTCTCTTATTCTCAAAAATATTTCCAAAGACTTCTTTATTCCATATTCTAAGGTTGTTTTTCACCATCTTAAGTTTTTGAGATAGTTTGAAGGAAGCACTTCCCTGGATAGGTTGTTGCCACCATTCCTCTATTCGTTTCTTGAAGTCTGGATGTTTAACCCACATTGACAAAAATCTGAATGGCTTTTTAAAGGAGTTAGCTTGAAATGCCTCCCATAGAATAAGATTATGGTCTGAAGCGCATTTAGGAAGGGCTTGTAACGTTGAATCACCAAACATTGTTGTAGCTTCCTTGGATAAAAAAAACTTGTCCAACCTTTCTTGAATCAGTTGACTTCCTATCCTCTTGTTACTCCATGTAAATTTGGCTCCTTTTAGTCTTACATCCATCAATTCATTTGTGTTAATGAATTCATTGAAGTCCTCCATGCTCCTTGAGGGTAACCGAGATCCTCCCTTCTTATCAGATGGGTAAAGGGGGGTATTGAAATCCCCCCAAATCACCCAAGGAATGTCTTTAAAAGCTTGGCTCAAATGCCCCAAAAACTCCCACAGTTCAGACCGCCCTTGGACAGAGGTGGGGGCATAAACATTTGACATAATCCAATTCTTATTAGTATCAAAATCATGAAATAATACGCTTAAGACTCTTTCATTTGCCTGAATAATACTTCCTTCTATTTTAATAGGATCCCATAAGATCATGAGGCCCCCAGATGCTCCTCTCGCCTGTTGAAAGGCCACTTCCCCTTGCTTCCAAATCCTTCTAGCTATAAGTGTTGATTGTGCCGCATCTGTTTTGGTTTCTTGAAGAAAAATGATAGTAGGATTCCAATCCTTCCTTATAGACTTCACCATCCTTTGTTTTGGTGGGCCGTTTAGGCCTCTCACATTCCATGAGAGAACCTTCATTTAGACTGTTTGATATTTTTCCCCGCCCCCTTCCCTGAGCCAAAGGGGGTTTGTCAATTTTGCTATTATCCTGGCCAGGAATAGCTTGTTGTAACAATGTTCTTTGCTTTTCGTTTGCAATTTCTTCATTGATTCTCATTCTATAGTGCTCTGTTGTAGATATTCTCCCTTTCTTTCTTTCACTTCCATAATCTATCGGAGGCTTGGTGGTGCTTCTAGTCTATTTTGGACTGAAATGAGGGGGCATATATTGTGATAGTCTAGGGCTTGAACCTTCTTCCTCATTTTGGGGGTTTTCAATTCCCTCTTCATCCTCAGCCTTGTTTTGGTTCACCTCTCCTATCTGGTTCCTAAACAGGGGGCTTTCCTTCAAGGAACCTTTTACCGTTGGGCTCGTCTGATAAGGGATAATTTGCTCCACTACCGGATTAGGAGCTACATTCCTGCCTCTTGTTTCCACAACTTCGACTCTTGACTCTATTTTTTCCATGTTTAAACTGAAATGACCTGGCAATTTTTCTTCATTTTGAGCATAGCTTTTGGGGCTTTTTGTCATAGCTGTGGATGGTCCCGATTTGGATGGGGAGTCTAGGGTTTCAGGAAACTTGACACTGATGGTATCATCCTTACTATTTTCTTTTTCAACTTCTAGATTTGCTAGGATATCAAACATGTTCAAGCTGGGATCTTTATTACATACCTTATGATTTTTGCCTCCCTCATTATGTTGCTTTCCTTTCTCCTAGATTTTTGCCAGTTCTGTGTTGGCTTGGTCAGCCTGGTTATTCTTAACTTGTCTGTATCCTTCCAAGTTAAGACGCGGTCCTTGAAACTTTGGGATCCCTCTCCCATTAGCTTTCCCTAGAAAACCTTCGCTCGTGGCTTCCTTGTTTGTAGTTATTGTCAGACATTGGGCTTGAAGGTGGCCCTGGGTTTTGCACACGCTACAAAATGTCGGCTTGTTCTCATACTCCATGGGCTGAATCCTTAGAAACTCTCCATATGCTAGTTCCACCTGAGAAGGTAGATCAGAATCCAAGTTTGCATTTACATAGATCCTGGCATGCGTCAGTCTAGTCCTTGCCCGGGTTGAATGGTCTATTGCCACGAGCTCTCCTATCATCTTTGCTATGCCACTAAGCCAGTACTCATTAACAAACTAGGTTGGGAGGTTTGGTAAGCGGACCCAAATGGGTGCTATATTAATGTTCTGCTTCTCAGGGTTGAAATCCTCCCCCACTTCCTCAGAAAGAGGCTACGCCTTCCTAGAAACCAGGGTCCTCCTGTCAAGATGCGCTCTGCATCATCTTTGTTGTTGAGTCTTATCATAAAAAAACCTCTTGACATGGCTACGATTTCTAAGCTTCCTAAAGTTTTCCACTTTGTCGCGGCCCATGAGCGAATAGTCTCAATGTCCGGCCTTCCTCCCAAAAACTTGCCAACTAAGGATGATGCCTCCATATCCAAGAATCTTTCCATAATCTCCATCGGCGTAGTTAACCTTATTATTGTTTGGTATTAGGGGCGGTAGTTCACTGATTGGCTCCTTCTTTTTCCCTTTCAGCATTTCCAAAAAGGTTGGGCCCTTGTTGCTAGCTCCCGAACCCCAGTGGGACCCTTTGTCTGAGGGTTTATCTGGAGGATCTGTACCTTTAGCCTTTTCGAACTGAGCTGACAGGGAATCCTTTTCCTTTCCAGCTACAACATTCTGCCCTGCCTCTGGATCTTCTCCTTCCATTGGTTCAAAATTCCTGCCTACCATTTTTGCTCCTCCTCCGCTTCCTCCGCTTCCTTCCATTACAAAATTCCTCACATTCCACTTTCATTATTTTCATATTTTGAAGGTAAATCGATTTTCAAGCTTTGCATTTACATTCATAGATAATAAATGAACTTCCCTTTATGAAAATTACAATTTCATTAAAGGAGGGTAGTTCATACGACATTCCATTGGCCATCATTTTGAATTTTGGGGGTAAAACTTCCCGGGTCATAACTCCTCGCTCATTGCTCGGATTGACTATTAGTGCATATTTTAGGAAAGCTCTTGAAAAGAGCTACAAGATTGTAGGGTGACATCATACTGACTGTAGTGTGTTTTAATATTTTTAGCTTTCTTGTCCATTTTCTAGAATTTTATTTTTATTTTTCTAACCCTTCTTTTTGCAGATTTTTTTAAACTTCGATGACTAAAAAAATAAAAAAATTAAAATTTCATAAATAAATGCATGGGTGTGAAGAATGAACTTCAATATTTCATCCAAAATAATTTTGATCTCATTTTGAAGTCATTTCGAATTTATAAAAATTATTTAAAGTTGTTATTTTATAAGGATTTTTATAATTTTGGAATTTCACATTTTTTTCATATTTTGAAGGTAAATCGATTTTCAGGCTTTGCATTTGCATTCATAGATAATAAATGAACTTCCCTTTATGAAAATTACAATTTCATTAAATGGGGGTAGTTCATACGACATTCCATTGGCCATCATTTTGAATTTTGGGGGTAAAACTTCCCGGGGTCATAACTCCTCGCTCATTGCTCGGATTGACTATTAGTGCATATTTTTGAAAAGCTCTCGAAAAGAGCTACAACAATGTAGGGCGACATCATACTGACTGTAGTGTGTTTTAACATTTTTAGCTTTCTGGTCCATTTTCTATAATTTTATTTTTATTTTTCTAACCCTTCCTTTTGTAGATTTTTTTAAACTTCGACGACTAAAATAAAATTAAAAAAAAATAAAATTCATAAATAAATACATGGGTGTGAAGAATGAGCTTCAATATTTCATCCGAAATAATTTTGATCTCATTCTGAAGTCATTTCGAATTTATAAAAATTATTTAAAGTTACTATTTTATAAGGATTTTTATAATTTCAAAATTTCATATTTTGAAGGTAAATCAATTTTTAGGCTTTGCATTTGCATTCACAGACAATAAATGAACTTCCCTTTATGAAAATTATAATTTCATTAAAGGGGGTAGTTCATACGACATTCCATTGGCCATCATTTTGAATTTTGGGGTAAAACTTCCTGGGGTCATAACTCCTCGCTCGTTGCTCGGATTGACTATTAGTGCATATTTTCGTAAAGCTCTCAAAAAGAGCTACAACAACGTAGGGCAACATCATACTGAATGTAATGTGTTTTAATATTTTTAGCTTTCTGGTCCATTTTCCAGAATTTTATTTTTATTTTTCTAACCCTTCCTTTTGTAGATTTTTTTTAAACTTTGACGACTAAAATAAAAATAAAAATAATTAAAATTTCATAAATAAATGCATGGGTGTGAAAAATGAGCTTCAATATTTCATCCAAAATAATTTTGATCTCATTCTGAAGTCATTTTAAATTTATAAAAATTATTTAAAGTTGTTTTTTATAAGGATTTTTATAATTTCAAAATTTCACATTTTTTTATATTTTGAAGGTAAATCGATTTTTAGGCTTTGCATTTGCATTCATAGACAATAAATGAACTTTCCTTTATGAAAATTACAATTTCATTAAAGGGGGTAGTTCATACGACATTCCATTGGCCATCATTTTGAATTTTGGGGTAAAACTTCTTGGGGTCATAACTCCTTGCTCGTTGCTCGGATTGACTATTAGTGCATATTTTTGGAAAGCTCTTGAAAAGAGCTACAATAATATAGGGCGACATCATACTAATTGTAGTGTGTTTTAATATTTTTGGTTTCTGGTCCATTTTTTATAATTTTATTTTTATTTTTCTAACTTCGGTGACTAAAATAAAAATAAATTAAAATTTCATAAATAAATGTATTGGTGTGAAGAATGAGCTTTAATATTTCATCCGAAATAATTTTTATCTCATTCTAAAGTCATTTCAAATTTATAAAAATTATTTAAAGTTGTTATTTTATAAAGATTTTTATAATTTCGAAATTTCATATTTTTTTCATATTTTGAAGGTAAATCAATTTTTAGGCTTTGCATTTGCATTCATAGATAATAAATGAACTTCCCTTTATGAAAATTACAATTTCATTAAAGGGGGGTAGTTCATACGATATTCCATTGACCATCATTTTGAATTTTGGGGTAAAACTTCCCGAGGTCATAACTCCTCGCTCGTTGCTCGGATTGACTATTAGTGCATATTTTTGGAAAGCTTTTGAAAAGAGCTACAACAATGTAGGGTGACATCATACTGACTGTAGTGTGTTTTAACATTTTTGGTTTTCTAGTCCATTTTCTATAATTTTATTTTTATTTTTCTAACCCTTCCTTTTGTAGATTTTTTTAAACTTCGATGACTAAAATAAAAATAAAAAATTAAAATTTCATAAATAAATGCATGGGTGTGAAGAATGAGCTTCAATATTTCATCTGAAATAATTTTGATCTCATTCTGAAGTCATTTCAAATTTATAAAAATTATTTAAAGTTGTTATTTTATAAGGATTTTTATAATTTTAAAAATTTCACATTTTTTTCATATTTTGAAGGTAAATCGATTTTCAGGCTTTGCATTTGCATTCATAGATAATAATTGAACTTCCCTTTATGAAAATTATAATTTCATTAAAGGGGGTAGTTCATACGACATTCCATTGGCCATCATTTTGAATTTTGGGGTAAAACTTCCTAGGTCATAACTCCTCGCTCGTTGCTCGAATTGACTATTAGTGCATATTTTCGGAAAGCTCTTGAAAAGAGCTACAATAATGTAGGGTGGAATCATACTGACTATAGTGTGTTTTAACATTTTTGGCTTTCTAGTCCATTTTCCATAATTTTATTTTTATTTTTCTAACCCTTCCTTTTGCAGATTTTTTTAAACTTTGACGACTAAAATAAAAAAAAAAATTTCATAAATAAATGCATGGGTGTGAAGAATGAGCTTCAATATTTCATCCGAAATAATTTTGATCTCATTCTGAAGTCATTTCGAATTTATAAAAATTATTTAAAGTTGTTATTTTATAAGAGTTTTATAATTTTGAATTTTATTTTTCATATTTTGAAGGTAAATCTATTTTAGCTTTGCATTTGCATTCATAGACAATAAATGAACTTATTAGAAAATTACAATTTTGTTAAAGGGGTAGTTCATAGGGCATTCCATTGGTCATCATTTTGAATTTTGGGGGTAAAACTTCACGAGGTCATAACTCCTCGTTCGTTGCTCGGATTGACTATTAGTGTATATTTTTGGAAAGCTCTTGAAAAGAGCTACAATAGCATAGGGTGACATCATACTAATTGTAGTGTGTTTTAATATTTTTGGCTTTCTTGTCCATTTTCCAAAATTTTATTTTTATTTTTCTAACCCTTCCTTTTGTAGATTTTTTAAACTTCAGGGACTAAAATAAAAAAAAAAATTTCATAAATAAATGCATGGGTGTGAAGAATGAGCTTCAATATTTCATCCGAAATAATTTTGATCTCATTTTGAAGTCATTTCAAATTTATAAAAATTATTTAAAGTTGTTTTTTATAAGGATTTTTATAATTTTGTAATTTCACATTTTTTTCATATTTTGAAGGTAAATCGATTTTCAGGCTTTGCATTTGCATTCATAGACAATAAATGAACTTCCCTTTATGAAAATTACAATTTCATTAAAGGGGGTAGTTCATACGACATTCCATTGGCCATCATTTTGAATTTTGGGGTAAAACTTCCTGGGGTCATAACTCCTCACTCGTTGCTCGGATTGACTATTAGTGCATATTTTCGGAAATCTCTCGAAAAGAGCTACAATGATGTAGGGTGACATCATACTAATTGTAGTGTGTTTTAACATTTTCAGCTTTCTGGTCCATTTTTTAGAATTTTATTTTTATTTTTCTAACCCTTCCTTTTGCAGATTTTTTTAAACTTTGGTGACTAAAATAAAAATAAAAAAATTAAAATTTCATAAATAAATGCATGGGTGTGAAGAATGAGCTTCAATATTTCATCCAAAAAATTTTTGATCTCATTCTGAAGTCATTTCAAATTTATAAAAATTATTTAAAGTTGCTATTTTATAAGGATTTTTATAATTTCGAAATTTCATATTTTGAAGGTAAATCGATTTTCAGGCTTTGCATTTGCATTCACAGATAATAAATGAACTTCCCTTTATGAAAATTACAATTTCATTAAAGTGGGGTAGTTCATACGGCATTCCATTGGCCATCATTTTGAATTTTGGGGGTAAAACTTCCCGAGGTCATAACTCCTCGCTCGTTGCTCGGATTGACTATTAGTGTATATTTTTGGAAAGCTCTCGAAAAGAGCTACAACAATGTAGGGCGACATCATACTGACTGTAGTGTGTTTTAATATTTTTAGCTTTCTGGTCCATTTTTTAGAATTTTATTTTTATTTTTCTAACCCTTCCTTTTGCAATTTTTTTAACTTCGATGACTAAAATAAAAAAATTAAAATTTCATAAATAAATGCATGGGTGTGAAGAATGAGCTTCAATATTTCATCCGAAATAATTTTGATCTCATTCTGAAGTCATTTCGAATTTATAAAAATTATTTAAAGTTACTATTTTATAAGGATTTTTATAATTTTGGAATTTCACATTTTTTTCATATTTTGAAGGTAAATCGATTTTCAGGATTTGCATTTGCATTCACAGATAATAAATGAACTTCCCTTTATGAAAATTATAATTTCATTAAAGAGGGTAGTTCATACGACATTCCATTGGCCATCATTTTGAATTTTGGGGGTAAAACTTCCCTAGGTCATAACTCTTCGCTCGTTGCTCGGATTGACTATTAGTGCATATTTTTGGAAAGCTCTTGAAAAGAGCTACAACAATGTAGGGCAACATCATACTAACTGTAGTGTGTTTTAATATTTTTAGTTTTCTAGTCTATTTTCTAGAATTTTATTTTTATTTTTCTAACCCTTCCTTTTGCAGATTTTTTTTAAACTTTGGTGACTAAATTAAAAATTAAAAAAAATTAAAATTTCATAAATAAATGCATAGGTGTGAAGAATGAGCTTCAATATTTCATCTGAAATAATTTTGATCTCATTCTGAAGTCATTTCGAATTTATAAAAATTATTTAAAGTTGCTATTTTATAAGGATTTTTATAATTTTAGAATTTCACATTTTTTTCATATTTTGAAGGTAAATCAATTTTCAGGCTTTGCATTTGCATTCACAAATAATAAATGAACTTCCCTTTATGAAAATTACAATTTCATTAAAGGGGGGTAGTTCATACGACATTCCATTGGCCATCATTTTGAATTTTGGGGGTAAAACTTCTCGAGGTCATAACTCCTCGCTCGTTGCTCGGATTGACTATTAGTGCATATTTTCGGAAAGCTCTCGAAAAGAGCTACAACAATGTAGGGCGACATCATACTGACTGTAGTGTGTTTTAACATTTTTAGCTTTCTAGTCCATTTTCTAGAATTTTATTTTTATTTTTCTAACCCTTCTTTTTGTAGATTTTTTTAAACTTCGATGACTAAAATAAAAATAAAAAAATTAAAATTTCATAAATAAATGCATGGGTGTGAAGAATGAGCTTCAATATTTCATCTGAAATAATTTTGATCTCATTCTGAAGTCATTTCAAATTTATAAAAATTATTTAAAGTTGTTATTTTATAAGGATTTTTATAATTTTAGAATTTCACATTTTTTTCATATTTTGAAGGTAAATCGATTTTCAGGCTTTGCATTTGCATTCACAAATAATAAATGAACTTCCCTTTATGAAAATTACAATTTCATTAAAGGGGGGTAGTTCATACGGTATTCCATTGGCCATCATTTTGAATTTTATGTGCAAAACTTCTCGGGGTCATAACTCCTCGCTCGTTGCTCGGATTGACTATTAGTGCATATTTTCGTAAAGCTCTCGAAAAGAGCTACAACAATGTAGGGCGACATCATACTGACTGTAGTGTGTTTTAACATTTTTGGCTTTCTAGTCTATTTTCCATAATTTTATTTTTATTTTTCTAACCCTTCCTTTTTGCAGATTTTTTTAAACTTTGGCGACTAAAATAAAAATTAAAAAAAAAATTTCATAAATAAATGCATGGGTGTGAAGAATGAGATTCAATATTTCATCTAAAATAATTTTGATCTCATTCTGAAGTCATTTCGAATTTATAAAAATTATTTAAAGTTGCTATTTTATAAGGATTTTTATAATTTTGAAATTTCATATTTTTTCATATTTTGAAGGTAAATCGATTTTCAGGCTTTGCATTTGCATTCATAGATAATAAATGAACTTCCCTTTATGAAAATTACAATTTCATTAAAGGGGGGTAGTTCATACGACATTCCATTGGCCATCATTTTGAATTTTGGGGGTAAAACTTCCCGGGGTCATAACTCCTCGCTCGTTGCTCGGATTGACTATTAGTGCATATTTTTGAAAAGCTCTCGAAAAGAGCTACAACGACGTAGGGTGACATCATACTGACTGTAGTGTGTTTTAATATTTTCGGCTTTCTGGTCCATTTTTCAGAATTTTATTTTTATTTTTCTAACCCTTCCTTTTGCAGATTTTTTTTAACTTCGGTGACTAAAATAAAAAATTAAAATTTCATAAATAAATGCATGGGTGTGAAGAATGAGCTTCAATATTTCATCCGAAATAATTTTGATCTCATTCTGAAGTCATTTCAAATTTATAAAAATTATTTAAAGTTGTTATTTTATAAGGATTTTTATAATTTTAGAATTTCATATTTTTTTCATATTTTGAAGGTAAATCGATTTTTAGGCTTTGCATTTGCATTCATAGACAATAAATGAACTTCCCTTTATGAAAATTACAATTTCATTAAAGGGGGTAGTTCATACGACATTCCATTGGCCATCATTTTGAATTTTGGGGGTAAAACTTCCTCGGGTCATAACTCCTCGCTCGTTGCTCGGATTGACTATTAGTGCATATTTTTAGAAAGCTTTTGAAAAGAGCTACAACAACGTAGGGCGACATCATACTAACTATAGTGTGTTTTAACATTTTCAGCTTTCTAGTCCATTTTTCAATAATTTTATTTTTATTTTTCTAACCCTTCCTTTTGCAGATTTTTTTTAAACTTCGACGACTAAAATAAAAATAAAATAAAATAAAAATTTCATAAATAAATGCATGGGTGTGAAGAATGAGCTTCAATATTTCATCCGAAATAATTTTGATCTCATTCTGAAGTCATTTCGAATTTATAAAAATTATTTAAAGTTGCTATTTTATAAGGATTTTTATAATTTCGAAATTTCACATTTTTTTCATATTTTGAAGGTAAATCGATTTTTAGGCTTTGCATTTGCATTCACAGACAATAAATGAACTTCCCTTTATGAAAATTACAATTTCATTAAAGGGGGGTAGTTCATACGACATTCCATTGGCCATCATTTTGAATTTTGGGGGCAAAACTTCCCGGGGTCATAACTCCTCGCTCGTTGCTCGGATTGACTATTAGTGCATATTTTTGGAAAGCTCTCGAAAAGAGCTACAATAACGTAGGGCGACATCATACTGACTGTAGTGTGTTTTAACATTTTTGGCTTTCTGGTCCATTTTCCAGAATTTTATTTTTATTTTTCTAACCCTTCCTTTTGCAGATTTTTTTAAACTTCGACGACTAAAATAAAAATAAAAAAATTAAAATTTCATAAATAAATGCATGGGTGTGAAGAATGAGCTTCAATATTTCATCCGAAATAATTTTGATCTCATTTTGAAGTCATTTCGAATTTATAAAAATTATTTAAAGTTGTTATTTTATAAAGATTTTTATAATTTTTTTTTTTTTTGGTAAGTAAGAGAATATTATAATTAACACCGGGTTTTAATTGGTTGACCCAAAACCATTTTACAAAATAGGGTCCACTGACCAACTGGACAAAGGCCAAGCCCTAAAAGTTTAAGCCGACAACAAAAATGGCCAAGACCTACTCTTCCAACAGAATACGACCAAACTAAACTATGGAAGCCTAATATTATGGCCATTAGGAAAGAAAGACGCAAAATAGAACTAACAAAGACAAAAACTAATCATGCAAGCACCATGCAGAGTAGCTTGTGCCCATATAAAAATAATAGAATATGGTCAAAAAAAAAAACATCCCATAGAATGGACGGCCAAGAGGCCAAGCAGTCTTCCTTGTAGTCCTCATCTAACTTCTTATCATCCTCCTTGCCATCATCTTTAGATTTTGCCTTCGACTCCTTGTGCCCCTGGAACTGCTGGCTATAAAACAGAAGATTTAGAGAATCACACAAATCAATAGCTGCACTGATGAGGCCAGACAGACTCTTCAACTGGTTGATACTTGTTGGAGGTCGATGAAATTGTCATCTTCTCCAAGACTATTATGGTGGGGCTCGGTGCCTCATTGTCAGGGATCTCCAACACTTTGTTATTTCTTGCTAGGGCCTTTTTGCGACATCGAATCCAAACACACCTTGGGAAATACTTGAGGCCAAAGCGGATGTTTCCCATGCATGAATTTGTAGATAAAAAACCTATATCAGTGCCCCACCAGCTGCAAAAAACACTAGTCACATGAACAAAAAAAACAAATATGACAAAAGCCATTATAAGGTTCAAAAAAATATTTTTTAAAAATGCCCCCATTTTCTGTCATTGATCCACTTTGAGCCTTCCAATCTAAAATTTTTCATTATCTATCACCATTGAGACTGCATGAGGAAGATTTTCAGTCCACGTGATCAAATTTGCTGCTACAATGCCTTCATTTGCCAGCCTATCAGCTGCCATGTTTGCTTCCCGAAAGGTATGCAAAATTATGGCCTCAGGTCGATCATGAATTAGAGCCCTTGCTTCGTGGATGTAGTCATCAAATCTCCAAGGAGCTCTCTTAGTGTTCTTTAGAAGATTTATAATAATAAGAGAATCACCTTCCACCAACAGTTTCCCTGGATAATTCTCTGCCACCTTGAGGCTCCTCCAAACTGCCCTCGCTTCAGCCACATTGTTAGTTTGAGCTCCAAGATGTTCAGCAAAAGCTACAAGCACCTCACCCTTGTGGTCTCTAAGTAAGCCACCAGCCCCAGCTTCACCTGGGTTGCCCCTAGATGCCCCATCAAAATTTAACTTAATCCACCCTAAGGGGGGTGGGGTCCATGTGATCATGGTTCTAGGACAGACTTGAGGATGATTGAGGCCATCAGTGAGAGGTAAGTTTAATGACTGACCTAATGAAGCTTCAAAAGGATTTGGAGGTCTAGATGTTGCAGGCACTAAACAAGCATTCTCATTAGCATATGCTAAAAATTTTGACAAGACAGAGGATGACTGAGAAACCTTATCCAAGAAGGCCCGACGATTCCTTTCCAACCATATCTGCCACAAGTAGTGATGAAGGCAGATCTTCCACATATACCTAAGACGCCTATTCAAAAAGGGAGAAGGCCATTGGACAAATAAGTCAAAAATGGACTGAGGATGGACCCAATAAATATGAAACACTTGTAACAGACCTAACAAGATTGAGACAAAAAAATTACAATACAGAAACAAATGATCAATAGACTCCCACTCAGACATACAAAGATAACACCTATTAACAACAATCACACCTCTTTTTATTAAGTTATCCATGGTGAGGATCTTATTTTGGATGGCCAGCCATGCAAAAAACCCAACCTTCGAAACAATGCTTTTGGGCCAAACTTCCAAGTGAGGGAAAGTAGGTTCATCATTATCAATAAGCATCAGATAAGCAGTCTTGACAGAAAATTCCCCATTGTCTGAAGCTTCCCAGATAAGCTGGTCCTCAAGAATGCCAGAAGGGAGTAAAGACTGTCTTAATTCATTCTCCAGTATTATTGATGCCCCTGGTAGATCATTGTTCATTATTGGCTTCCAAACCCTTCTATTGTTTGACAAAGTAATAAAATCTGCAACTTTGGTACCAAAAACTTCAATTGTCCAAGCTCTAAGGGTTGAAAGGATGGGGTCTACAGAGAGGGGATAGTCCTTTAACCATTTGTGGTCCCAGAAATCAATGTTTCTTCCATTTCCTAGTTTCCAACGTAGCCCTTTGCTTAGCAAGTTTTTAGTTTGAAGGATTGATTTCCAAAAAATTGATCCCCTGGGAGGAAAGGAATAACTTAAGAATTCAGTTTCTTGCAAATACTTTCTTCTGATTATAGTAATCCATTCTACATTTGCATTTGTCAGAAGATGCCATGCTTGTTTGGCCAGGAGGGCCATGTTTAAATGTTGTATTCTCCTTAGCCCAATACCTCCAAACTCCCTTGGTTTGCAAACCCTATCCCAGGACACCAAGTGAAAGCGCTGCTTAGATTCAGAACCAGTCCATAGGAACCTCTTCTGGATCTGTTCAATTTTAGTGTAGACACTTGTAGGAGCTTTAAAAACAGAGAGAAAGTAGACAGGGATGCTTTGAATGGAAAACTTGGTGAGAACTGCCTTGCCAGCTTGAGATAACAAATTCCCTTTCCATCCAGCCAGCTTCCTCTGAATTCTTTCAATTACATTAGTCCACATGGAATCAGTAGCTCTGCCTGTAAATAAAGGAAGGCCTAAGTATGTGGATGGAAGAGTAGACACTGAGCATCCAAGAATCCTAGCAATCTTAATCTGCCTCTGAATGGGAGTGTTAAAGAAATAAATTTTACTCTTTGAAAAATTTACCTTTTGCCCCGCAACATCCTCATATAGCTCTAGAATATGTTTTATGACCTTAGCCTCAAAAATTGATGCAAGAGTTAACAACAAAGTATCATCCACAAACTGTTCATGTGTAACTGCCTGTGTTTGTGATGATGCTTTAATTCCTGAAATAAGACCAATATTACGAGCAGCTTTGATTGTCCTCCCAAGGGCTTCGGCCACAATGATAAACAACATGGGAGAGATAGGGTCACCTTGCCTTAGGCCCCTTTTACTTTGAAAGTATCCAGCAGGAGCACCATTAACAAGGACTGAAAACCAAGGTTTCATAAAACATCCTTCCAAAAGCTTGATCCATTCATGATGAAAACCAAATTTCTGAAGAATGGCGAGAGACAAAACTCCAGTTTATGCGGTCATAAGCCTTGTTCATATCCAGCTTGAGAGCAAAAGCAGGTTTTTAGTCTGGACTACCGAATGGAGGGCTTCATGAACTGTTATGACACCATCAAGGATGGACCTTCCAGGGACTGAACTGCCTTGACAAACATCAATAAACATAGGAAGGATCTTCCTCATTCTATTTGCAATCACCTTGGTCAAAATTTTATAAACAACATTACAAAGGCTAATAGGTCTAAAATCCATCATAGATCTAGGAGTAGGAATCTTTGGGATTAAAGCAATAAAAGTGGAGTTAAAACTTCTCGAAATATGCTTTGTGGACTGAAATTCCTTGATAGTAGCACATACATCAAAACCTACAATATCCCAAAAAGCCTGAAAAAAACGAGGTGAAAACCCGTCTGGACCTAGAGCTTTATCAGGGTTCATTGAGAAGAGGGCCTCTTTGATTTCTTCATCCTTGAAAGGCTTAATTAACTGCCTTAGCTTTAGAATCAATGTTTTTTTATAATTTTAGAATTTCACATTTTTTTCATATTTTGAAGGTAAATCGATTTTCAGGCTTTGCATTTGCATTCACAGACAATAAATGAACTTCCCTTTATGAAAATTACAATTTCATTAAAGGGGGTAGTTCATACGACATTCCATTGGCCATCATTTTGAATTTTGGGGGTAAAACTTCCTAGGGTCATAACTCCTCGCTCGTTGCTCAGATTGACTATTAGTGCATATTTTCGAAAAGCTCTCGAAAAGAGCTACAACAACGTAGGGCGACATCATACTGATTGTAGTGTGTTTTAACATTTTTGGCTTTCTGGTCCATTTTCTAGAATTTTATTTTTATTTTTCTAACCCTTCCTTTTGCAGATTTTTTTAAAACTTCGGTGACTAAAATAAAAATAAAAAAAAATTTATTCATAAATAAATGCATGGGTGTGAAGAATGAGCTTCAATATTTCATCCGAAATAATTTTGATCTCATTCTGAAGTCATTTTTAATTTATAAAAATTATTTAAAGGTTATATTTTAAAAGGATTTTTACAATTTCAAAATTTTTTCATATTTTGAAGGCAAATCGATTTTTAGGCTTTGCATTTGCATTCACAAATAATAAATGAACTTCCCTTTATGAAAATTACAATTTCATTAAAGGGGGTAGTTCATACGACATTCCATTGGCCATCATTTTGAATTTTGGGGTAAAACTTCCTGGGGTCATAACTCCTCGCTCGTTGCTCGGATTGACTATTAGTGCATATTTTTGAAAAGCTCTCGAAAAGAGCTATAACAACTAGGGAAATCATACTTATTGTAGTGTGTTTTAACATTTTTGGCTTTCTGGTCCATTTTTTATAATTTTATTTTTATTTTTCTAACCCTTCCTTTTGTAATTTTTTTAAACTTGATGACTAAAATAAAAATAAAAAAATAAAATTTCATAAATAAATGCATGGGTGTGAAGAATGAGCTTCAATATTTCATCCAAAATAATTTTGATCTCATTCTGAAGTCATTTTAAATTTATAAAAATTATTTAAAGTTGTTTTATAAGGATTTTTATAATTTTGAAATTTCACATTTTTTTCATATTTTGAAGGTAAATCGATTTTTAGGCTTTGCATTTGCATTCACAGACAATAAATGAACTTCCCTTTATGAAAATTACAATTTCATTAAAGGGGGTAGTTCATATGACATTCCATTGGCCATCATTTTGAATTTTGGGGGTAAAACTTCTTAGGGTCATAACTCCTCGCTCGTTGCTCGGATTGACTATTAGTGCATATTTTTGGAAAGCTCTCAAAAAGAGCTACAACAATGTAGGGTGACATCATACTGACTATAGTGTGTTTTAACATTTTTGGCTTTCTGGTCCATTTTTCATAATTTTATTTTTATTTTTCTAACCCTTCCTTTTGTAGATTTTTTTAAAACTTCGATGACTAAAATAAAATAAAAATAAAATTAAAATTTCATAAATAAATGCATGGGTGTGAAGAATGAGCTTCAATATTTCATCTAAAATAATTTTGATCTCATTCTTAAGTCATTTTGAATTTATAAAAATTATTTAAAGTTGTTTTATAAGGATTTTTATAATTTTAGAATTTCATATTTTTTTCATATTTTGAAGGTAAATCGATTTTTAGGCTTTGCATTTGCATTCATAGATAATAAATGAACTTCCCTTTATGAAAATTATAATTTCATTAAAGGGGGTAGTTCATACGACATTCCATTGGCCATCATTTTGAATTTTGGGGGTAAAACTTCCTAGGGTCATAACTCCTCGCTCGTTGCTCGGATTGACTATTAGTGCATATTTTTGTAAAGCTCTCAAAAAGAGCTACAACAATGTAGGGTGACATCATACTAACTGTAGTGTGTTTTAACATTTTTGGCTTTCTGGTCCATTTTTCATAATTTTATTTTTATTTTTCTAACCCTTCCTTTTGCAGATTTTTTTAAACTTTGATGACTAAAATAAAATTAAAAAAATTAAAATTTCATAAATAAATGCATGGGTGTGAAGAATGAGCTTCAATATTTCATCCGAAATAATTTTGATCTCATTCTGAAGTCATTTTAAATTTATAAAAATTATTTAAAGTTGTTATTTATAAGGATTTTTATAATTTTAAAATTTCACATTTTTTTCATATTTTGAAGGTAAATCGATTTTCAGGCTTTGCATTTGCATTCATAGATAATAAATGAACTTCCCTTTATGAAAATTACAATTTCATTAAAGGGGGTAGTTCATACGACATTCCATTGGCCATCATTTTGAATTTTGGGGGTAAAACTTCTCGAGGTCATAACTCCTCGCTCGTTGCTCGGATTGACTATTAGTGCATATTTTCGTAAAGCTCTCGAAAAGAGCTACAACAATGTAGGGCGAAATCATACTAATTGTAGTGTGTTTTAACATTTTTGGCTTTCTGGTCCATTTTTTATAATTTTATTTTTATTTTTCTAACCCTTCCTTTTGTAGATTTTTTTTAAACTTTGACGACTAAAATAAAAATAAAAAAAATTTCATAAATAAATGCATGGGTGTGAAGAATGAGCTTCAATATTTCATCTAAAATAATTTTGATCTCATTCTGAAGTCATTTTGAATTTATAAAAATTATTTAAAGTTGATGTTTTATAAGGATTTTTATAATTTTAAAATTTCATATTTTTTCATATTTTGAAGGTAAATCGATTTTCAGGCTTTGCATTTGCATTCATAGATAATAAATGAACTTCTCTTTATGAAAATTACAATTTCATTAAAGGGGGTAGTTCATACGACATTCCATTGGCCATCATTTTGAATTTTGGGGTAAAACTTCCTGAGGTCATAACTCCTCGCTCGTTGCTCGGATTGACTATTAGTGCATATTTTTGGAAAGCTCTCGAAAAGAGCTACAATGACGTAGGATGACATCATACTAACTGTAGTGTGTTTTAACATTTTTAGCTTTCTGGTCCATTTTTTATAATTTTATTTTTATTTTTCTAACCCTTCCTTTTGAAATTTTTTTAAACTTCGACGACTAAAATAAAAATAAAAAAAATTAAAATTTCATAAATAAATGCATGGGTGTGAAGAATGAGCTTCAATATTTCATCCGAAATAATTTTGATCTCATTCTGAAGTCATTTTGAATTTATAAAAATTATTTAAAGTTGTTTTATAAGGATTTTTATAATTTTGGAATTTCACATTTTTTCATATTTTGAAGGTAAATCGATTTTTAGGCTTTGCATTTGCATTCATAGATAATAAATGAACTTCCCTTTATGAAAATTACAATTTCATTAAAGGGGGTAGTTCATATGACATTCCATTGGCCATCATTTTGAATTTTGGGGGTAAAACTTCCCGAGGTCATAACTCCTCGCTCGTTGCTCGGATTGACTATTAGTGCATATTTTTGGAAAGCTCTCGAAAAGAGCTACAACAATGTAGGGCGACATCATATTGACTATAGTGTGTTTTAACATTTTTGGCTTTCTGGTCCATTTTTTAGAATTTTATTTTTATTTTTCTAACCCTTCCTTTGCAGATTTTTTTAAACTTCGATGACTAAAATAAAAATAAAAAATTAAAATTTCATAAATAAATGCATGGGTGTGAAGAATGAGCTTCAATATTTCATCCGAAATAATTTTGATCTCATTTTGAAGTCATTTTGAATTTATAAAAATTATTTAAAGTTGTTTTATAAGGATTTTTATAATTTTGAAATTTCACATTTTTTTCATATTTTGAAGGTAAATCGATTTTCAGGCTTTGCATTTGCATTCATAGACAATAAATGAACTTCTCTTTATGAAAATTACAATTTCATTAAAGGGGGTAGTTCATACGACATTCCATTGGCCATCATTTTGAATTTTAGGGGTAAAACTTCTAGGGTCATAACTCCTCGCTCGTTGCTCGGATTGACTATTAGTGCATATTTTTGGAAAGCTCTCGAAAAGAGCTACAACAATGTAGGGTGACATCATACTGACTTGTAGTGTGTTTTAATATTTTTGGCTTTTTGTCTATTTTCATAAATTTATTTTTATTTTTCTAACCCTTCCTTTTGAGATTTTTAAACTTTGATGACTAAAATAAAAATAAAAAAATAAAATTTCATAAATAAATGCATGGGTGTGAAGAATGAGCTTCAATATTTCATCCAAAATAATTTTGATCTCATTCTGAAGTCATTTCGAATTTATAAAAATTATTTAAAGTTGTTATTTTATAAGGATTTTTATAATTTTGGAATTTCATATTTTTTCATATTTTGAAGGTAAATCGATTTTTAGGCTTTGCATTTGCATTCATAGATAATAAATGAACTTCCTTTATGAAAATTACAATTTCATTAAAGGGGGTAGTTCATATGACATTCCATTGGCCATCATTTTGAATTTTGGGGTAAAACTTCCTAGGGTCATAACTCCTCGCTCGTTGCTCGGATTGACTATTAGTGCATATTTTTGAAAAGCTCTCGAAAAGAGCTACAACAACTAGGGTGACATCATATTGATTATAGTGTGTTTTAATATTTTTGGCTTTCTAGTCCATTTTTTATAATTTTATTTTTATTTTTCTAACCCTTCCTTTTGTAGATTTTTTTAAACTTCGATGACTAAAATAAAAAATTAAAATTTCATAAATAAATGCATGGGTGTGAAGAATGAGCTTCAATATTTCATCTGAAATAATTTTGATCTCATTCTGAAGTCATTTTGAATTTATAAAAATTATTTAAAGTTGTTATTTTATAAGGATTTTTATAATTTTGAAATTTCACATTTTTTCATATTTTGAAGGTAAATCGATTTTCAGGCTTTGCATTTGCATTCATAGATAATAAATGAACTTCCCTTTATGAAAATTATAATTTCATTAAAGGGGGTAGTTCATATGACATTCCATTGGCCATCATTTTGAATTTTGGGGTAAAACTTCCTGGGTCATAACTCCTCGCTCGTTGCTCGGATTGACTATTAGTGCATATTTTTGGAAAGCTCTCGAAAAGAGCTACAACAATGTAGGGTGACATCATACTGACTGTAGTGTGTTTTAATATTTTTGGCTTTCTAGTCCATTTTCTATAATTTTATTTTTATTTTTCTAACCCTTCTTTTTGCATATTTTTTTAAACTTCGATGACTAAAATAAAAATAAAAAAAATAAAATTTCATAAATAAATGCATGGGTGTGAAGAATGAGCTTCAATATTTCATCTGAAATAATTTTGATCTCATTTTGAAGTCATTTTGAATTTATAAAAATTATTTAAAGTTGTATATTTTATAAGGATTTTTATAATTTTAGAATTTCATATTTTTTCATATTTTGAAGGTAAATCGATTTTTAGGCTTTGCATTTGCATTCATAGATAATAAATGAACTTCCCTTTATGAAAATTATAATTTCATTAAAGGGGGTAGTTCATACGACATTCCATTGGCCATCATTTTGAATTTTGGGGGTAAAACTTCCTGGGGTCATAACTCCTCGCTCGTTGCTCGGATTGACTATTAGTGCATATTTTTGGAAAGCTCTCGAAAAGAGCTACAACAATGTAGGGCGACATCATACTGACTGTAGTGTGTTTTAACATTTTTGGCTTTCTGGTCCATTTTCTATAATTTTATTTTTATTTTTCTAACCCTTCCTTTTGTAGATTTTTTTAAACTTTGATGACTAAAATAAAAATAAAAATTAAAATTTCATAAATAAATGCATGGGTGTGAAGAATGAGCTTCAATATTTCATCCGAAATAATTTTGATCTCATTCTGAAGTCATTTTGAATTTATAAAAATTATTTAAAGTTGTATTTTATAAGGATTTTTATAATTTTGAAATTTCACATTTTTTTCATATTTTGAAGGTAAATCGATTTTCAGGCTTTGCATTTGCATTCACAGATAATAAATGAACTTCCTTTATGAAAATTACAATTTCATTAAAGGGGGTAGTTCATATGACATTCCATTGGCCATCATTTTGAATTTTGGGGGTAAAACTTCCTAGGGTCATAACTCCTCGCTCGTTGCTCGGATTGACTATTAGTGCATATTTTTAAAAAGCTCTCGAAAAGAGCTACAACAATGTAGGGCGACATCATACTAACTATAGTGTGTTTTAATATTTTTGGCTTTTTGGTCCATTTTTTATAATTTTATTTTTATTTTTCTAACCCTTCCTTTTGTAGATTTTTTTAAACTTTGATGACTAAAATAAAAATAAAAAAAATTAAAATTCATAAATAAATGCATGGGTGTGAAGAATGAGCTTCAATATTTCATCCGAAATAATTTTGATCTCATTCTGAAGTCATTTTAAATTTATAAAAATTATTTAAAGTTGTTGTTTTATAAGGATTTTTATAATTTTGAAATTTTCATATTTTGAAGGTAAATCGATTTTTAGGCTTTGCATTTGCATTCATAGACAATAAATGAACTTCCTTTATGAAAATTATAATTTCATTAAAGGGGGTAGTTCATACGACATTCCATTGGCCATCATTTTGAATTTTGGGGTAAAACTTCTAGGGTCATAACTCCTCGCTCGTTGCTCGGATTGACTATTAGTGCATATTTTTGGAAAGCTCTCGAAAAGAGCTACAACAATGTAGGGTGACATCATACTGACTGTAGTGTGTTTTAATATTTTTGGCTTTCTGGTCCATTTTTTATAATTTTATTTTTATTTTTCTAACCCTTCCTTTTGCAGATTTTTTTAAACTTTGATGACTAAAATAAAAATAAAAAAATAAAATTTCATAAATAAATGCATGGGTGTGAAGAATGAGCTTCAATATTTCATCCAAAATAATTTTGATCTCATTCTGAAGTCATTTTGAATTTATAAAAATTATTTAAAGTTGTTATTTTATAAGGATTTTTATAATTTTGAAATTTCATATTTTTTTCATATTTTGAAGGTAAATCGATTTTTAGGCTTTGCATTTGCATTCATAGATAATAAATGAACTTCCCTTTATGAAAATTATAATTTCATTAAAGGGGGTAGTTCATACGACATTCCATTGGCCATCATTTTGAATTTTGGGGGTAAAACTTCCTAGGGTCATAACTCCTCGCTCGTTGCTCGGATTGACTATTAGTGTATATTTTTGGAAAGCTCTCGAAAAGAGCTACAACAATGTAGGGTGACATCATACTGATTGTAGTGTGTTTTAATATTTTTAGCTTTCTGGTCCATTTTTTATAATTTTATTTTTATTTTTCTAACCCTTCCTTTTGTAGATTTTTTTAAACTTTGATGACTAAAATAAAAATTAAAATTTCATAAATAAATGCATGGGTGTGAAGAATGAGCTTCAATATTTCATCCGAAATAATTTTGATCTCATTCTGAAGTCATTTCGAATTTATAAAAATTATTTAAAGTTGTTTTATAAGGATTTTTATAATTTTGAAATTTCATATTTTTTCATATTTTGAAGGTAAATCGATTTTTAGGCTTTGCATTTGCATTCACAGATAATAAATGAACTTCCCTTTATGAAAATTATAATTTCATTAAATGGGGGTAGTTCATACGACATTCCATTGGCCATCATTTTGAATTTTGGGGGTAAAACTTCCTGGGTCATAACTCCTCGCTCGTTGCTCGGATTGACTATTAGTGCATATTTTTGAAAAGCTCTCGAAAAGAGCTACAACAATGTAGGGCGACATCATACTAACTGTAGTGTGTTTTAATATTTTTGATTTCTGGTCCATTTTCTATAATTTTATTTTTATTTTTCTAACCCTTCCTTTTGTAGATTTTTTTTAAACTTTGATGACTAAAATAAAAATAAAAAAAATAAAATTTCATAAATAAATGCATGGGTGTGAAGAATGAGCTTCAATATTTCATCTGAAATAATTTTGATCTCATTCTGAAGTCATTTCAAATTTATAAAAATTATTTAAAGTTGTTATTTTATAAGGATTTTTATAATTTTAGAATTTCATATTTTTTTCATATTTTGAAGGTAAATCGATTTTTAGGCTTTGCATTTGCATTCATAGATAATAAATGAACTTTCCTTTATGAAAATTACAATTTCATTAAAGGGGGTAGTTCATACGACATTCCATTGGCCATCATTTTGAATTTTGGGGGTAAAACTTCCTGGGGTCATAACTCCTCGCTCGTTGCTTGGATTGACTATTAGTGCATATTTTTGAAAGCTCTCGAAAAGAGCTACAACAACGTAGGGTGACATCATACTGACTGTAGTGTGTTTTAATATTTTTGGCTTTCTGGTCCATTTTCTATAATTTTATTTTTATTTTTCTAACCCTTCTTTTTGTAGATTTTTTTAAACTTTGATGACTAAAATAAAAATAAAAAATTAAAATTTCATAAATAAATGCATGGGTGTGAAGAATGAGCTTCAATATTTCATTTGAAATAATTTTGATCTCATTCTGAAGTCATTTTGAATTTATAAAAATTATTTAAAGTTGTTATTTTATAAGGATTTTTATAATTTTGGAATTTCACATTTTTTTCATATTTTGAAGGTAAATCGATTTTCAGGCTTTGCATTTGCATTCATAGATAATAAATGAACTTCCCTTTATGAAAATTATAATTTCATTAAAGGGGGTAGTTCATACGACATTCCATTGGCCATCATTTTGAATTTTGGGGTAAAACTTCCTAGGGTCATAACTCCTCGCTCGTTGCTCGGATTGACTATTAGTGCATATTTTTAGAAAGCTCTTGAAAAGAGCTACAATAATGTAGGGCCACATCATACTGACTGTAGTGTGTTTTAATATTTTTGGCTTTTTGGTCCATTTTTTATAATTTTATTTTTATTTTTCTAACCCTTCCTTTTGTAGATTTTTTTAAACTTCAACGACTAAAATAAAAATAAAATTAAAATTTCATAAATAAATGCATGGGTGTGAAGAATGAGCTTCAATATTTCATCCGAAATAATTTTGATCTCATTCTGAAGTCATTTTAAATTTATAAAAATTATTTAAAGTTGCTATTTTATAAGGATTTTTATAATTTTAAATTTTCATATTTTGAAGGTAAATCGATTTTTAGGCTTTGCATTTGCATTCATAGACAATAAATGAACTTCTCTTTATGAAAATTACAATTTCATTAAAGGGGGTAGTTCATACGACATTCCATTGGCCATCATTTTGAATTTTGGGGTAAAACTTCTCGGGGTCATAACTCCTCGCTCGTTGCTCGGATTGACTATTAGTGCATATTTTTGGAAAGCTCTCAAAAAGAGCTACAACAACGTAGGGCGAATCATACTGACTGTAGTGTGTTTTAACATTTTCAGCTTTCTGGTCCATTTTTCAGAATTTTATTTTTATTTTTCTAACCCTTCCTTTTGTAGATTTTTTTTAAACTTTGATGACTAAAATAAAAATAAAAAAATTAAAATTTCATAAATAAATGCATGGGTGTGAAGAATGAGCTTCAATATTTCATCCAAAATAATTTTGATCTCATTCTGAAGTCATTTTAAATTTATAAAAATTATTTAAAGTTACTGTTTTATAAGGATTTTTATAATTTTAGAATTTCATATTTTTTTCATATTTTGAAGGTAAATCGATTTTCAGGCTTTGCATTTGCATTCATAGATAATAAATGAACTTCCTTTATGAAAATTATAATTTCATTAAAGGGGGTAGTTCATACGACATTCCATTGGCCATCATTTTGAATTTTGGGGTAAAACTTCTTGGGGTCATAACTCCTCGCTCGTTGCTCGGATTGACTATTAGTGCATATTTTTGGAAAGCTCTTGAAAAGAGCTACAATGGTGTAGGGTGAAATCATACTAACTATAGTGTGTTTTAATATTTTTGGCTTTTTGGTCCATTTTTTAGAATTTTATTTTATTTTTCTAACCCTTCCTTTTGTAGATTTTTTTAAAACTTGAGACTAAAAAAAATAAAAATAAAATTAAATTTTATAAATAAATGCATGGTGTGAAGAATGAGCTTCAATATTTCATCTGAAATAATTTTGATCTCATTCTGAAGTCATTTTGAATTTATAAAAATTATTTAAAGTTGTTATTTTATAAGGATTTTTATAATTTTAGAATTTCACATTTTTTTCATATTTTGAAGGTAAATCGATTTTCAGGCTTTGCATTTGCATTCATAGATAATAAATGAACTTCTCTTTATGAAAATTACAATTTCATTAAAGGAGGGTAGTTCATACGACATTCCATTGGCCATCATTTTGAATTTTGGGGGTAAAACTTCTCGGGGTTATAACTCCTCGCTCGTTGCTCGGATTGACTATTAGTGCATATTTTTGGAAAGATCTCAAAAAGAGCTACAATGATGTAGGGCGAAATCATACTGACTGTAGTGTGTTTTAATATTTTTAGCTTTCTGGTCCATTTTTCATAATTTTATTTTTATTTTTCTAACCCTTCCTTTTGTAGATTTTTTTAAACTTCGATGACTAAAATAAAAATAAAAAATTAAAATTTCATAAATAAATGCATGGGTGTGAAGAATGAGCTTCAATATTTCATCTGAAATAATTTTGATCTCATTCTGAAGTCATTTCGAATTTATAAAAATTATTTAAAGTTGTTTTTTTATAAGGATTTTTATAATTTTGAATTTTACATTTTTTCATATTTTGAAGGTAAATCGATTTTCAGGCTTTGCATTTGCATTCATAGACAATAAATGAACTTCCCTTTATGAAAATTACAATTTTATTAAAGGGGGTAGTTCATACGACATTCCATTGGCCATCATTTTGAATTTTGGGGGTAAAACTTCCGAGGTCATAACTCCTCGCTCGTTGCTCGGATTGACTATTAGTGCATATTTTCGGAAAGCTCTCGAAAAGAGCTACAACAGTAGGGCGACATCATATTGATTATAGTGTGTTTTAACATTTTTAGCTTTTTGATCTATTTTCTATAATTTTATTTTTATTTTTCTAACCCTTCCTTTTGTAGATTTTTTTAAACTTCGATGACTAAAATAAAATAAAAAAATTAAAATTTCATAAATAAATGCATGGGTGTGAAGAATGAGCTTCAATATTTCATCTAAAATAATTTTGATCTCATTCTGAAGTCATTTTGAATTTATAAAAATTATTTAAAGTTGTTTTATAAGGATTTTTATAATTTTGGAATTTCATATTTTTTTTTTGAAGGTAAATCGATTTTCAGGCTTTGCATTTGCATTCACAGATAATAAATGAACTTCCCTTTATGAAAATTACAATTTCATTAAAGAGGGGTAGTTCATACGACATTCCATTGGCCATCATTTTGAATTTTGGGGGTAAAACTTCCTGGGGTCATAACTCCTCGCTCGTTGCTCGGATTGACTATTAGTGCATATTTTTGGAAAGCTCTCGAAAAGAGCTACAACAATGTAGGGCGACATCATACTGACTGTAGTGTGTTTTAATATTTTTGGCTTTCTGTCCATTTTTCATAATTTTATTTTTATTTTTCTAACCCTTCCTTTTGTAGATTTTTTTTAAACTTTGATGACTAAAATAAAAAAAAAATTAAAATTTCATAAATAAATGCATGGGTGTGAAGAATGAGCTTCAATATTTCATCCGAAATAATTTTGATCTCATTCTGAAGTCATTTTAAATTTATAAAAATTATTTAAAGTTGTTTTTATAAGGATTTTTATAATTTTGAAATTTCAATTTTTTTCATATTTTGAAGGTAAATCGATTTTCAGGCTTTGCATTTGCATTCATAGACAATAAATGAACTTCCCTTTATGAAAATTACAATTTCATTAAAGGGGGTAGTTCATACGACATTCCATTGGCCATCATTTTGAATTTTGGGGGTAAAACTTCCCGGGGTCATAACTCCTCGCTCGTTGCTCGGATTGACTATTAGTGCATATTTTCGTAAAGCTCTCGAAAAGAGCTACAACAATGTAGGGCGGCATCATATTGACTATAGTGTGTTTTAATATTTTTAGCTTTCTGGTCCATTTTTCATAATTTTATTTTTATTTTTCTAACCCTTCCTTTTGTAAATTTTAAACTTCGATGACTAAAATAAAAATAAAAATTAAATTAAAATTTCATAAATAAATGCATGGGTGTGAAGAATGAGCTTCAATATTTTTTTCTTTTGGTAAATAAAAGTCTTTATTAATTACCAGGTTTTGCAGGTTAACCCAAAACTTATTACAATATCTAGCCTTTTGCTAAGATTGTAGATCCTAGTCATCCTTGAAACTTTCTTACCAAAAATTGTGTTGAATCCCCTACAACACCTTACTAACAAAGCACACCCATACCTAAACATAACTGTAAACATTACTTACATTGACAGGAATTGAAGTTTGGAACTTTGCACTTGTGAAACCTGTTGCTTGCCCATTTCCTATTCTCTGTCGGAATCTTCCAAGGCTTACACCCTGTTACCTTCATTTCCAATTTGGTATGATTTAGAGGGAAACCCCATAGTTATTACCAACTCCATGGGGAAAGAACACCCATTCATATTTCTCCTTAACGGGTAGGTTTCTTTTCATGACTAATAATGTTTTCCACTTCACGTGGCACACCTTGTGTCCATGTCACCAAACTACCAACATCAACACCTATGTTGGCTAATTTGTCAACTGACCTGTTGGCCTCACGGTACACATGACGAGCCCTTCTGTTCTGTATTTCCACAAAAAGGATCCTCACTTCATGGATGACTCCATCGATTCTCCATGGAGGTTTTTTGCCATTGGTTAACAGGTTGATGATGTTCATAGAATCACCTTCAATCATCAAGTTACCTTGAGTTGCTTGGGCAACTTGCAACCCTCTCCAAAGGGCTCTAGCTTCTGCTTCGTTATTAGTTCTGATTTCCAATGGTTCAACGAAGGCCTTGACCAGATTTCCTTAATGATCCCTGATTATTCCTCCAGCTCCAGCTCATCCCGGGTTCTCCTTGGCTGCACCATCAAAATTTAGTTTAAACCAACCCTGGGGGGGTGGCTCCCAAGAAATCCCATTTCTGGGATTGGGCAAAGGAATGGAAGGTTTGTCCTCAATACCTAAGGCCCGAGCTAATTGTTTTTTCTTGGGGAAGAATTGAGTGGTTCTCATCCACTAAGGTGCTAAGGTTTTCTTTCGCAAAGACAATAATCCTGTTGAGGATGGTTTTTGGGTTGTGAATGGTATCCTTAAAGGCTCTATGGTTCCTTTCTAGCCAAATCTGGCAGAGAAAATGATGCCAACATATTTTCCATAGGTACTTAAGTTTTAGGCTAACAAAGGGTTGAGGCCATTGATGGAACACTTCGGATATAAGAGCAGGCTTAACCCATAAGATCCTAAAGGTTTGGAAAAGTTCATCCAGGATGGACTTCGCTATCGGACACTCCAAAAACAAGTGTTGGGTTGTCTCCCATCCTACCCTACACATGTAGCAATGGTTAGCAATAACCATACCTTTGGATAACATATTGTCCATAGTGAGGATTTTTCCTTGAATCACCAGCCATGAAAAAAAGGATATTTTAGAAATTAAGCCTTTGATCCAAACCAAACTCGGTTGAAATTGTTGACCTTCCACATTGAGAAGCAAATAATAGGCAGACTTAACTGTGAAGTCACCACTTTCAGTCTCAGCCCAAACAATGTGATCTTCATCCTCTCTAGAGGGAATAATTTGTTGAGTTAAAATGTTATAAAGCTCTTCAGACTCTGCTTCAAAACCCTGTACTCTGATGTGTTTCCACCTATTGATATTTATATCCTTCCACATATAATTTGCAACCTTCTTCCCAATATGTTGCTCCATATGCTCTTGAATCCTAGCCAAACGAGGATTCTGGGATAACTCCTCAACTCTCACCCACCGATCCTTCCAAAAGTCTATTGTTTGCCCATTTCCTAGAATCCATCTAAGACCTTTCTTGACAAGATCCCTGCTCATGAGGATTGCCTTCCAAAAAGCAGACCCCTTGCTTGCTAAGTTGTCATTAAGGAAGTTCACACCTTGGAGGTATTTCCTCCTAACTATGGCAATCCATTCATTATCGACCTTAGTCAATAACCGCCACGCTTGTTTGGCTAACAGAGCTGTATTGAGATGAGCAAATCTCCTCAATCCTAACCCCCCATCAGCTTTAGGTTGGCAGTCCATTGATCTTCAATATTTCATCTAAAATAATTTTGTTCTCATTCTAAAGTCATTTTGAATTTATAAAAATTATTTAAAGTTGCTATTTTATTAGGATTTTTATAATTTCAAAATTTCATATTTTGCAGGCAAATCGATTTTCAGGCTTTGCATTTGTATTCACAGACAATAAATGAACTTCCCTTTATGAAAATTACAATTTAATTAAAGGGGGGTAGTTCATACGACATTCCATTAGCCATCTTTTTGAATTTTGGGGGTAAAACTTCCCGGGGACATAACTCCTCGCTCGTTGCTCGGATTGACAATTAGTGCATATTTTCAGAAAGCTCTCGAAAAGAGCTATAATGACATAGGATGAAATCATACTGACTGTAGTGGGTTTTAACATTTTCAGCTTTGTGGTCCATTTTTCATAATTTTATTTTTATTTTTCTAACCTTTCCTTTTGCAGATTTTTTTTAAGCTTCGACGACTAAAATAAAAATTAAAAATAAAATTAAAATTTCATAAATAAGTGTATGGGTGTGAAGAATGAGCTTCAATATTTCATCCGAAATAATTTTTATCTCATTCTGAAGTCATTTCGAATTTATAAAAATTATTTAAAGTTTTGTTTTATAAGGATTTTTATAATTTCAGAATTTCACATTTTTTATTTTTATTTTTCTAACCCTTCCTTTTGCAGATTTTTTTGAAACTTCGGTGACTAAAATAAAAATAAAAAAAGTTAAAATTTCATAAATAAATGCATTGGTGTGAAGAATGCGCTTCAATATTTCATCCGAAATAATTTTGATCTCATTTGGAAGTCATTTAGAATTTATAAAAATTATTTAAAGTTGTTGTTTTATAAAGATTTTTATAATTTTGTAATTTTATATTTTTTTCATATTTTGAAGGTAAATTGATTTTCAAGCTTTGCATTTGTATTCACAGACAATAAATTAACTTCCCTTTATGAAAATTACAATCTTATTAAAGGGGGGTAGTTCATACGGTATTACATTGGCCATCATTTTAAAATTTAGGGGTAAAAATTCCTGGGTATATAACTCCTCTTTTGTTGCTCGGATTGTCTATTAGTGCATATTTTTGAAAAGCTCTCGAAAAGAGCTACAATGACGTAGGGTGACATCATATTGACTATAGTGTGTTCTAACATTTTCAGTTTTTCGATCTATTTTCTAGAATTTTATTTTTATTTTTCTAACCCTTACTTTTGTAGATTTTTTTAAACTTCGACGACTAAAATAAAATAAAAAAATTAAAATTTCATAAATAAATGCATGGGTGTGAAGAATGAGATTCAATATTTCATCCAAAACTATTTTGATCTCATTCTGAAGTCATTTCGAATTTATAAAAATTATTTAAAGTTGTTTTATAAAGATTTTTATAATTTTGGAATTTCATATTTTTAAGGCAAAATGATTTTCAGGCTTTGCATTTGCATTCACAGACAATAAATGAATTTCTTTTTATGAAAATTACAATTTCGTTAAAGAGGGGTAGTTCATACGACATTCCATTGGTCATCATTTTGAATTTTAGGGGTAAAACTTCTCGGGGTCATAACTCCTCGCTCGTTGCTCGAATTGAGTATTAGTGTATATTTTTGGAAAGCTCTTGAAAAGAGCTACAATAAAGTAGGGCGACATCATACTGACTGTAGTGTGTTTTAACATTTTCAGCTTTCTAGTCCATTTTTCAAAATTTTATTTTTATTTTTCTAACCCTTCCTTTTGCAAATTTTTTTTAAACTTCGACGACTAAAATAAAAATAAAAATAAATTAAAATTTCATAAATAAATGCATTGGTGTGAAGAATGCACTTCAATATTTCATCCGAAACAATTTTTATCTTATTCTGAAGTCATTTTGAATTTATAAAAATTATTTAAAGTTGTTGTTTTATAAAGATTTTTATAATTTTGTAATTTCAATTTTATTTCGTATTTTGAAGGTAAATCAATTTTCAGGCTTTGCATTTTCATTCATAGACAATAAATGAACTTCCCCTTATTAAAATTATAATTTTATTAAAGGGGGTAGTTCATAAGGTATTCCATTGGCCATCATTTTAAATTTTGCATATTTAAAATTTATTAAAGGGGGTAGTTCATTAAAGGGGGTAGGCTTTGCAGATTTTTTTTTTAATTTTGTCGACTAAAATAAAAATTAAAATTAAAATTAAAATTTCATAAATAAATGCATGGGTGTGAAGAATGAGCTTTAATATTGCATACGAAACAATTTTGATCTCATTCTGAAGTCATTTCGAAATTATAAAAATGATTTACTCTTTTATAAGGATTTTTATAATTTCTAAATTCCACATTTTTTTTATATTTTGAAGGCAAATTGATTTTCAAGCTTTGCATTTGCATTAACAGATAATAAATGAACTTCCCTTTATGAAAATTACAATTTCATTAAAGGGGATAGTTCATACGGTATTCCATTGGTCATCATTATGAATTTTGGGGGTAAACTTCTCGGGGTCATAACTCCTCGCTCGTTGCTCGGATTGATTATTAGTGCACATTTTTGAAAAGCTCTCTAAAAGAGCTACAAAAGTATAAGGTGACATCATACTAATTGTAGTGTGTTTTAACATTTTCGAATTTCTGATCCATTTTTCAGAATTTTATTTTTATTTTTCTAACCTTTCCTTTTGTAGATTTTTTTTCGTCGACTAAAATAAAAATAAAAATAAAATTAACATTTTAAAAATAAATGCATGGGTGTTAAGAATAAGATTCAATATTTCATCCGAAACAATTTTGATCTCATTTTGAAGTCATTTTGAATTTATAAAAATTATTTAAATTTGTTGTTTTATAAGGATTTTTATAATTTGAAAATTTCACATTTTCTTCATATTTTAAAGGTAAATCGATTTTCAGGCTTTGTATTTTTATTCACAGACAATAAATGAACTTCCCTTTATAAAAATTACAACTTCATTAAAGGGGGTAGTTCATATGAAATTCCATTGGCCATCATTTTGAATTTTGGGGGTAAAACTTCTCGGGGTCATAACTCCTCGCTCGTTGCTCGGATTTACAATTAGTGCATATTTTTGGAAAGCTCTCCAAAAGAGCTACAACAATGTAGGGCGACATCATACTTACTATAATGTGTTCTAAAATTTTCAGCTTTCTGGTCTATTTTCTAGAATTAATTTTTATTTATCTAACCCTTACTTTTGCATATTTTTTTTAAACTTCAGCGACTAAAATAAAAAAATTAAAATTAAAATTAAAATTTCATAAATAAATGCATGGGTGTGAAGAATGAGCTTCAATATTTCATCCGAAACAATTTTGATCTCATTCTAAAGTCTATTCGAAATTATAAAAATGATTTAAAGTTGTTTTATAAGGATTTTTATAATTTCGAAATTTCAATTT
This sequence comes from Wollemia nobilis, assembly GCA_028583015.1. Classification (NCBI taxonomy): domain Eukaryota; kingdom Viridiplantae; phylum Streptophyta; class Pinopsida; order Araucariales; family Araucariaceae; genus Wollemia; species Wollemia nobilis. The sequence goes on along the minus strand of JAQPPZ010017063.1, from coordinate 5,859,617 downwards.
TTTTCATATTTGAAGGCAAATCGATTTTCAGGTTTTGCATTTGTATTCATAGACAATAAATGAACTTCCCTTTATGAAAATTACAATTTCATTAAAGGGGGGTAGTTCATACGGCATTCCATTGGTCATCATTTTAAATTTTTGGGGCAAAACTTCCCGGGGTCATAACTCCTCGCTCGTTGCTCGGATTGATTATTAGTGCATATTTTCAGAAAGCTCTCGAAAAGAGCTATAACAACGTAGGGCGGAATCATATTGACTGTAGTCTATTTTAACATTTTTAGCTTTCTGGTCCATTTTTCATAATTTTATTTTTATTTTTCTAACCCTTCCTTTTGCAGATTTTTTTTGTTCGACGCTAAAATAAAATAAAAAATGAAATTAAAATTTCATAAATAAATGCATGGGTGTGAAGAATGAGCTTCAATATTTCATCCGAAACAATTTTGATCTCATTCTAAAGTCATTTTGAATTTATAAAAATTATTTAAAGTTGTTCTATAAGGATTTTATAATTTTGAAATTTCATATTTTTTCATATTTTAAAGGTAAATCTATTTTAGGCTTTGCATTTTCATTCACAGACAATAAATGAACTTCCCTTTATGAAAATTACAATTTCATTAAATGGGGGTAGTTCATACGATATTCCATTGGCCATCATTTTGATTTTTAGAGGTAAAACTTCCCGGGGTCATAACTCCTCGCTCGTTGCTTGGATTGATTATTAGTGCATATTTTTTGAAAGCTCTCGAAAAGAGATACAACAACATAGGACGACATCATACATATTGTAGTGTGTTTTAACATTTTTAGCTTTCTGGTCATTTTTCCATAATTTTATTTTTATTTTTCTAACCCTTCTTTTTGCAGATTTTTTTAAACTTCGACATGTGATTGAAGAGTTCGAGCGCTTGTCGAAGATGATCTTGATGAACAACGCCGCTAAATGCGGAGCATCCATCAGCACCGACACCGACGTTATTCTACACATTCGTCATCAATGGAAGTCAAACTTTGAGGAAAGGTAGGAGGATGTCGCGGAATTCCTGAGCTTTCTTCTCACTACCGTTTGCTATTGGTGTGAATGTATCTTCATACTGTATTCCTTCCTTCTATGTCTAGCCCTTTGTAATCAGTTGTATCTTATATTTATCAATAAATGTATCTACCTTGTACTTGATTTTAAAAAAACCCATTTGTAGCCTATGGGATTTATTCCTTTAAGGAAATAAATGATGTGTATTCTATTTATTAAAAAAAATAAAATTTCATAAATAAATGCATGGGTGTGAAGAATGAGCTTCAATATTTTATCCGAAATAATTTTAACCTCATTCTGAAGTCATTTTAAATTTATAATTTTTTTTTTGGTAGGTAAAAATTATATTAAAAGTGGGTTTTGAAAGGACCCCAAAACCTTTTTACAATAGGTCAACCAACCAAACCAAATGTCAAGAACAATCAATTTGAAGAATCCCGCCCAACGAGAAATAGACAGTTTGGAAAACCCGCCCAACGAGAAAAGATAATTTTGAAAAAATCCCGCCTAGCGAGAAACCACCAATTTTGAAAAATCCACCTAGCCGGGAACCACCAATTTTGAAAAATCTTGCCCAGTGGAAAACCACAATTTTTGAAAAATTCCACCTAATGGGAAAACATGCAAGATGATGAATTTGAAAATCCTGCCCAGCGAGAGGCAGCTGAAAACCACCAAATTGGAAATCCTACCCAGCAGAAAAACCAAAATATTGGAAAATCCCACCCAACGGGAAATCCCATCCTGCCTAGCAAGAAAAACTAGTAGATTGGAAATCTCGCCCAGCGGGAAAACCAATAGATTAGAACATCCCACCCAACGGGAAACCACCAGTTTTGAAAAATCCTGCCTAACAGAACATGCAGGATGATGAATTTAAAAATCCCGCCCAGCGGGAAGCAGTTGAAAACCACCAGATTGGAAATCCTGCCCAGTGGGAAAACCAGAATATTGGAAAATCTCGCCCAGTGGGAAATCCCGTCCTACCCAACAGGAAAACAAGCAGAAAATTAGGTTTGAAAAATCCTGCCCAACAGGAAAACCAGCAGGATTGGAAAATCCTGCCCAGTAGGAGAACTAGCAGAAGAACGGATTTGGGAAACTACAGCACTGGAATCCCAACAACATGAGTACGAGGAAGTTAGAAGGATCTAAGGAAAACAAATGCAGGCATAAAGAAAGGATCCTAAAAGCCACAAAGGGCCAAGAACCCACCATCCTTGCTCATGAACAGTTCTAGGGAAGTGGAACTGGGACTAGGAACAACTCAGGAACAAGAAGAGGCCTCCCCCAAAGTCAAGAACAAGCTCTGAGAGTCCACCAAGAAGCAGGACCAGAAAGCATAAGCCCTCGAACAAGAAACTGGAATGAAAACCTGTAAATCCTAGGTAGAAAGCGACAACAGACACAAATATGGGATCCATGAAAATCTAAACTGAGGGATCTAGGGATCTGCATGCATAGATCATTGGTCCCCCCCAAGATCGATACATACAGCAAAAAACCCAAAGCACCCCAGTAAAAAGTACCAAAAATCCCCATCCTTGCACATGAACAACTTTAGGGAACTGGGACTGGGCTGGGAATAACTCAAACACAGGAAGAGGCCCCCCAAGGCCATGCAAATGCTTAAAGTGTCCACCAAGCAGTAGATCCAGCAAAAAGAAGCCTTCAAACAGGAAAACGAACATGGTCCCACCCAAAGGGATGAGACCACCAGCAACCAATGGCATCCCAGAGAGGAAACATGAGCAAAGAGGAAACTGGCCCCCCTAGACCAACCTCGATGAAGAAACCATGGGAAGCACCAGGCCCGTGATTCAAAAGATGAAACCCCAAAAACTACTGGAAAATGAGCAGAAAGTGGGGAAGGATCTCCCCCCAAGGAGATCATCTGCTACAAACTATTCCCAGAGTGGGATGACCTAGGATGAATCAGGGATTGGGCAAGAACTAGGGAAGGAGGAGCAGGGAGAGAGAGCAGGTCCATCCCCTTCATCTTCTCTTCAATAGAGTGGAGGATCAATTTATAAAAATTATTTAAAGTTGCTATTTTATAAGGATTTTTATAATTTCAAAATTTCACATTTTTTTTTATATTTTGAAGGTAAATCGATTTTTAGGCTTTGCATTTGCATTCAAAGACAATAAAGGAACTTCCCTTTATGAAAATTATAATTTCATTAAAGGGGGTAGTTCATATGGCATTCCATTGGCCATCATTTTGAATTTTAGGGGTAAAACTTCCCGAGGTCATAACTCCTCGCTCGTTGCTCGGATTGATTATTAGTGCATATTTTCATAAAGCTCTCAAAAAGAGCTACAACAACGTAGGGTGGCATCATATTGACTATAGTTTATTTTAACATTTTTAGCTTTCTCGTGCATTTTTCTGAATTTTATTTTTATTTTCTAACCCTTCCTTTTGCAATTTTTTTTAAACTTCGATGACTAAAATAAAAATTAAAAAAAGTTAAAATTTCATAAATAAATGCATGGGTGTGAAGAATGAGCTTCAATATTTCATCCGAAACAATTTTTATCTCATTCTAAACTCATTTTGAATTTATAAAAATTATTTGAAGTTGTTTTATAAAAAAATTTATAATTTTAGAATTTCACATTTTTTTATATTTTGAAGGTAAATCGATTTTTAGGCTTTGCATTTGCATTCACAAATAATAAATGAACTTCCCTTTATTAAAATTACAATTTTATTAAAGGGGGGTAGTTCATACGACATTCCATTGATCATCATTTTGAATTTTGGGGGCAAAACTTCATGGGGTCATAACTCCTCGCTCGTTGCTCGGATTGATTATTAGTGTATATTTTCGGAAAGCTCTCGAAAAGAGCTACAAAAAAATAGACCGATATAAAAATAAAATTAATATTTCATAAATAAATGTATGGGTGTGAAGAATGAGCTTCAATATTTGATGGGTCTATAGTCCGAGAAGGTCTTATAGGCAAAGGTTTTTAGAATAAGAGCTATGAAGATGGCGTTCAGACTGGGGTGGATGGATCTAGAGGCTTGGATCTCACGAATGGCGTCACAAACATCATTCCCCACAACCTCCCACATGGTCTGTAAAAAGCGAGGATGAAACCCATATGGACCCGGGGTTTTGTCAGGTTGCATAGAAAATAAGGCCTCCTTGATCTTGGAAGAAGAAAAAGGATCCAGGAGCCTGAGGCTAGCCTCCTGGGGTACCAGAGAGGGGATTTTTGCCAAAAGATCTCTTTGGGCCTGTAAGTCACTTTCGGGGGAGGATCCCAACAAATCCTAAAAGAAGCCCATCGCTTCAGTTCTTACCTCAGCAATGTCCTTGGTAGTCGTACCATCACTTTGTCAAATTTCCCTGATTTTGTTGGAACCTCTATGCCGGAGGGTAGAAGCATGAAAAAACCCGATGTTGGAGTCTCCTTCCTTCAGCCATAGATCTCTAGATTTCTGTCTCCAGAAGGTCTCTTCCCTGGCTAGGATAGTGTGAAAGTCTGCCAGGAGGATTCTCTCTTCTTTTCTGTCAGATTCCTTGAAGACACTTGCCTCCAACCTTCTTTCCAAGTTTTTGAGGTTTTCAGATATGGCTTTCTTGAATTTGAACATATTGCCACTTTATTCCGGGTTTTGTTTGACAGATTTAAGCTTCAGGGCTAGGAATTTTGAGGCGGATCCTTTTGCCTCCTGCTTCCACCATCCTGCTACCTGCGCTCTGAAATCTTTATGATGGGTCCACATGGATTTGAACCTAAAGGGTGTTTTGAAACTAGGCCCTTTGCCCAATTCAAGAAGGATGGGGTTGTGGTCTAATCCGATCCTGGGAAGAGCTAGGAGGGTCACATCCCCTAAGAAGGGAATAGCCTCCTAGGAGATAAGGAACCTATCTAGCTTGACCTGGATAAGCCCACTCCTTGTTCTCCTGTTGCTCCAGGTAAAAGATGAACCTTTGAGCTCTATGTCAACTAGATCATTGGTGTCGACAAATATCTGAAGTCTTCTATGCTTTTGGAAACAATATTAGATCCTCCTTTTTTGGAAGGATGTAAAGGGTAGTTGAAGTCCCCCCTATTATCCAGGGGAGGGCATCGAAATTCCTTCATGTCTGGGTGATGGTCTTCCACATCTCAACCCTCTCAATGATCGAGTTGGGGGTGTAGATGTTGGACAAGATCCACGATCGATTGCCTATCTTAGAATGAAAGATGATATTGAGAATCCTACTGGATGAAGAAAGTAGACTTCCTTCTACAAGGGTCGGTTCCCATAAGACCATGAGCCCACCTGAAGATCCTTTAGCTGGACTGAACATGAGCTCTGCTTTGGCCTAGATAGCTTTTGCTACTTTTTTAGTAGAGACCACATCAACCTTGGTCTCTTGGAAGATAAGGATAGAGGGATTTGATCATTTTCAGAGGTCCGCAACCATCCTCTGCTTGGTTGCTCTAGTCAGTCCTCTCACATTCCATGAGAGAACCTTCATCTTGATAATTTGGAGGTTTTCTTGCCTCCCTTCACCATATGGAAGGGGAGTTTGGTTCCTTGTGCTTCGTCCCACTAAGTGTTCGAATCATCTAAAAACAACAACAATTGGGTCCCATTCACCACATCCTCCGCTGTTTATTTGTCTCTCTGATATTTTCCAGGAGGTCTTCCTCTTTTCCTTTCATTGCCAAAATCCACCAATTATTTCCTACTTTTGGTGTTCCTAGGGCTGACCCTTCCTGATAGGGAGGATCCCTTTTTTCATGATGATGAGAAGGAAACTCTCCCTTTTTCGGATGGGGTGAGGTTTTCTTATTGCCTAGCAAATAATCTTCCATGAGGGATTGCGGGGAGTTAGTGACGGGAGAGATTTATACCTGGGAATTCGGTTCCTCTACTTCATCTTGGGGTGGAAGGCTTGAACCCACCTCTCGGTGCTCCTTTTCTTGAAGGGAGTTTCTTCCTTGCCATGAACCTTGCTTCAGCTGCTTGACAGATCCGTCATGTTCCTCCTCTTGAGCTTGTTGTCTACCCGAGTCAGGTTTGGGCTTCGTCGGGAGTTGGTCAATGGGAGGAGGATTCCTCTTACGTTTCTCACCCATTGCCAACTACGATTCTTGAGGGTATGTGGATCCTTTGGTCAGCTCCTCCGCTCGTTGGCCCATAGCAGTTGGACATTGAGTCTGGAGGTGTCCCTGAGTGCGGTAGTGAGAACAAAATGTGGGTCTGTTCTCATAATTGATGGCCTATCTCTTGATGAAGGTTGATCTTGATCGTAGGTTGATGAAGGAGGGGAGCTCAGAGTCCAGGTCCGCTAGCACACAGAACCGAGCCTGGGTCAGTCTGGACCAGGCTTTAGTGGGGGGATCAATGGAGACCAATTCTCCAATGGACCGTGCTATCCCTTTGATAATATTTTTATACCAACAGTGAAGAGGAAGGCTGGGAAGCCTTACCCAAATCAGATTAATGTTGATGTTTTGGGTATCCGGGTTGAAGTCATTTCCCCACTTTCAAAGAAAGAGGCTCTTGCGCCCCTAGAACCATGGTCCTCTCGGTTTTTCAGGATGATGGCAAAGAAACCTCGGGTTAGTGTCACAATCTCCATGTTTCCAGAGATTCGCCACTTGGAGAGAGCCCATTTGCGGATGGATTCCATGTCTGGGCATCCTCCTATGAACTTGCCAATTAGGGTAAACTTTTTGAATTCCAGAAAACTATTCAGGACCTCGTCGGGGATGTCCAAATCCTCGTCAGATGGAAATAGTTCTTGGGTAAAGCAGTTGTCTGGGGTTGCATGGCTCGCCATCATGTGGGCATGGGATCCTCTCGCATTAGGGTTGGGGGCCCCCCTTTGGCCTCCTTTGTCTGGGGGTCCTTGTATTTCTTCTCTGATCCATCCTGTTGACCTTTTGTTGCTAGGTGCACTGATTCATCCCCGCTGGATCCCCTCCGACCTCCGTCCACCTCGTTGGTATTCCTGCCTCCTATCAACGAGATGGATCCTTTCTTTCATTCCATCACGCGGATCCTCTCGTTGGATCCTCCTTCGCTCTCCTTCATTGTTTCGAAATTCAACCCCTTTGAAATTTATAAAAATTATTTAAAGTTACTATTTTATAAGGATTTTTATAATTTCGAATTTTCACATTTTTTTTTATATTTTGAAGGTAAATCAATTTTTAGGCTTTGCATTTGCATTCACAGACAATAAATGAACTTCCCTTTATGAAAATTACAATTTCATTAAAGGGGGGTAGTTCATACGACATTCCATTGGCCATCATTTTGAATTTTGGGGTAAAACTTCTCGGGGTCATAACTCCTCGCTCATTGCTCGGATTGATTATTAGTGCATATTTTTAGAAAGCTCTCGAAAAGAGCTACAACAATGTAGGGTGGCATCATACTTACTATAGTGTGTTTTAATATTTTTGGCTTTTTGGTCCATTTTCTAGAATTTTATTTTTATTTTTCTAACCCTTTCCTTTTGCAGATTTTTTTTAAACTTCGACGACTAAAATAAAAATAAAATAAAATAAAATTTCATAAATAAATGCATGGGTGTGAAGAATGAGCTTCAATATTTCATCCAAAATAATTTTTATCTCATTTTCAAGTCATTTCGAATTTATAAAAAATATTTAAAGTTACTGTTTTATAAGGATTTTTATAATTTCACATTTTTTTTCATATTTTGAAGGCAAATCGATTTTCAGGCTTTACATTTGCATTCACAGATAATAAATGAACTTCCTTTTATGAAAATTACAATTTCATTAAAGGGGGGTAGTTCATACGACATTCCATTGGTCATCATTTTGAATTTTGGGGGTAAAACTTCTCGGGGTCATAACTCCTCGCTCGTTGCTCGGATTGACTATTAGTGCATATTTTTGGAAAGCTCTCTAAAAGAGCTACAACAATGTAGGGCGACATCATACTGACTATAGTGTGTTTTAACATTTTTAACTTTCTGGTCCATTTTTCAGAATTTTATTTTTATTTTTCTAACCTTTCCTTTTGCAGATTTTTTTTAAACTTCGGTGACTAAAATAAAAATAAAATTAAAATTTCATAAATAAATGCATGGGTGTGAAGAATGAGCTTCAATATTTCATCCGAAATAATTTTGATCTCATTCTAAGTCATTTCAAATTTATAAAAATTATTTAAAGTTGTTTTATAAGGATTTTTATAATTTTAGAATTTCACATTTTTTTCATATTTTGAAGGTAAATCGATTTTCAGGCTTTGCATTTGCATTCACAGATAATAAATGAACTTCTATTTATGAAAATTACAATTTCATTAAAGGGGGTAGTTCATACGGTATTCCATTGGCCATCATTTTAAATTTTGGGGGTAAAACTTCATGGGGTTATAACTCCTCATTCGTTGCTCGGATTGTCTATTAGTGCATATTTTTGGAAAGCTCTCAAAAAGAGCTACAATGACGTAGGGTGACATCATATTGACTATAGTGTGTTTTAACATTTTTGACTTTCTGGTCCATTTTCTAAAAAAATATTTTTATTTTTCTAACCCTTCCTTTTGCAGATTTTTTTAAACTTCGGCGACTAAAATAAAAATAAAAAAATTAAAATTTCATAAATAAATGCATGGGTGTGAAGAATGAGCTTCAATATTTCATTCGAAATAATTTTGATCTCATTCTAAAGTCATTTCAAATTTATAAAAATTATTTAAAGTTGCTATTTTATAAGGATTTTTATAATTTCAAAATTTTTTCATATTTTGAAGGTAAATGAATTTCAGGCTTTGCATTTGTATTCACAGACAATAAATGAACTTCCCTTTATGAAAATTACAATTTCATTAAAGGGGGTAGTTCATACGACATTCCATTGGCCATCATTTTGAATTTTGGGGGTAAAACTTCTCGGGGTCATAACTCCTTGCTCGTTGCTCGGATTGACTATTAGTGCATATTTTCGGAAAGCTCTCGAAAAGAGCTACAACAGCGTAGGGAGGCATCATACTGAATGTAGTGTGTTTTAAAATTTTTGGCTTTCTGGTCCATTTTTCAAAATTTTATTTTTATTTTTCTAACCCTTCCTTTTGCAGATTTTTTTTAAACTTCGATGACTAAAAAAAAAAAAAATTTCATAAATAAATGCATGGGTGTGAAGAATGAGCTTCAATATTTCATCTGAAACAATTTTGATCTCATTTTGAAGTCATTTCGAATTTATAAAAATTATTTAAAGTTGTTTTATAAAGATTTTTATAATTTCGGAATTTCACATTTTTTTATATTTTGAAGGTAAATCGATTTTCAGGCTTTGCATTTGCATTCACAGACAATAAATGAACTTCCCTTTATGAAAATTACAATTTCATTAAAGGGGGGTAGTTCATACGACATTCCATTGGCCATCATTTTGAATTTTGGGGGTAAAACTTCCCGGGGTCATAACTCCTCGCTCGTTGCTCGGATTGACTATTAGTGCATATTTTTGGAAAGCTCTCGAAAAGAGCTACAACAACGTAGGGCGAAATCATACTGACTATAGTGTGTTTTAACATTTTTGGTTTTCTAGTCCATTTTCCATAATTTTATTTTTATTTTTCTAACCCTTCCTTTTGCAAATTTTTTTAAACTTCGACGACTAAAATAAAAATAAAAAAATTAAAATTTCATAAATAAATGCATGGGTGTGAAGAATGAGCTTCAATATTTCATCCGAAATAATTTTGATCTCATTATGAAGTCATTTCAAATTTATAAAAATTATTTAAAGTTGTTATTTTATAAGGATTTTTATAATTTCAAAATTTCACATTTTTTTCATATTTTGAAGGCAAATCGATTTTCAGGCTTTGCATTTGCATTCATAGATAATAAATGAACTTCCTTTATGAAAATTACAATTTCATTAAAGGGGGTAGTTCATACGACATTCCATTGGTCATCATTTTGAATTTTGCATGCAAAAATTCCTAGGGCCATAACTCCTCGCTCATTGCTCGGATTGACTATTAGTGCATATTTTTAGAAAGCTCTCAAAAAATGCTACAACAACGTAGGATGAAATCATACCAACTTTAGTGTGTTTTAACATTTTCAGCTTTCTAGTCCATTTTCCATAATTGTATTTTTATTTTTCTAACCCTTCCTTTTGCAGATTTTTTTAAACTTCGACGACTAAAATAAAAATAAAAATAAATAAATTTTCATAAATAAATGCATGGGTGTGAAGAACGAGCTTCAATATATATATTTTTTATTTGTGGAAAACATCCCAAAAGGGATGCCACTTTCGAGTAAGACCCAAGGAGGCAGGGGTATCCATTCCGCCAAAAACGCCCAGGACTCGGACCTGGCCTACCACCTTTGACATACTCAAGGAGCAAACAAACACACAAAACCAATTTAAAAATAAGTAAATAACAACAAAAATAATAAAATAAAATAAAAAACATGCTCCTTGAGTGTGTCAAAAACAAAAGCACAACCAAACACGCACAATAAGATAAAAGAAACCACAACACAAACCACATAGAAAACACAAGAACCACATAACAAAACACAAACAAGACAAAAACAACAGAACACTACAAAGACATAACCCAAAAAAAACATGAAAAATAAACACAACCAAAACCTAAAAAAAATAAAAAAATAAAAATAAAAAACAACCAACAACAGACAATAAACAAAAACAAAAAACATAGAAAACACTCACACATAAAAACACGAAATAACACAAACAAAGAGAAACCCAAGAACAAGAACGAAAAAAACACAAGAACAATAACAAAAAACATAAAAAAAAAAAAACAAACAACAAAAACACAAGAACAACAAAAAACAACACAAAGAACACAAAAACAAAACAAAACAAAAGAACCCACCCACCTTAAAAAACTAAACAAAAAAAAAAAAAAAAAAAAAAAAATTGAACATAACAATGACCTATCTAGACCAGAAGACTATTAAGGCAAGAATCAACAAAGGAAACAAAATAAAGAATAGAATGAGCTAGGGAACTAAAAAAACTGAATGAACCAAAGAGAAGCAAAAAAAAAAAAAAGAAGAAACTAGGTACCTTCAGAAATGGAGCCATCCAAAGAAATGATAGAAAGAAGAGCTTCCCTAATTTGAGAAGCCCACCATATAGGAGGGTGGCCATAACAAGTAAGATCACCTTTGTCCAAAGCCCAATTAGCTAAAGCATCAACACTCTTGTTTTGATCTCTGACCACATGATTGTAATCAACTTTCAAAAATCCCATCTGGATTAATTGAATCTTCTCAATAATTCTTTTTATTCTCCAATCCACCTTATGATTCTTAGAAGGAGTCTTCAAGAGATTAATCATAAGTTGAGAGTTCGACTCAACTAACACCTTTTCCCATCCAACCTTAGTAGCCTCCTGAAGGCCTCTGAGGATACCATACCCCTCAGCAAGGTTATTGGAAAGAATACCCAAATTCTCAGCAAAAGTAAAAACCAGGGAGCCATCTAAAAGTCTACCAATTCCTCCCACACTGGCTTTTCCAAGGTTCCCTCTAGAGGCTCCATCAGTATTGACTTTTCCAAAATCCTTAGGAGGAGGTTGCCAATTTCTAGTCCTATCCATCTTACTAATACTCACATTCCCTTTAAGTTGGTTGCCCTTAGAAGATTTAATCTTCAATATTTGCATCACTTGATCCCATATTTGGTGGGAGTTTTGGGGGTGATTAAGGAGTTGATGGACTGATTCAACTAAGTTGGCTATGGTATTTTGCCAAATATAGTGAATATCCTTCCTATCTTGATTAAAAATTTGGTTGTTCCTTTCATTCCAAATATTCCAAAGAAGAATGGTAGAACCCATCCAAACTAACCGCCTAATAAAATGATCAACACCCTCTTGATTAGGCCAATCCCTCCAAAGCTGTTCAAAAGTAAAAAAATTGGACCACTGTAAGCCAAGTAAAGTGGCCATTCTCCTCCATAGCTCGGAGGCTAAAGTACACTCAATAAAAATATGGTTGATATTTTCTACATTCTCTTCACACATTTCACATCTAAAAGGGCCATGAAAACCACGCTTCATAAGTTGCTCACCAGTAAGCACCCTACGATGCAATAAAAGCCAATTAAAGAACCTCACCTTAGGCCAGAGCTTTTGAGCCCACAATTGAGAAAATATGTCAAAAGAATGGTTGGGATTATTATGGCATAAGGTCAAATAACCTTGAGCAACTGAATACTCACCCTTAGTAGTGTTGTTCCATCCAAAACAATATTTTTCATGGGACCAAGAGAGGGATCTCATATGAAGGATGCCTTGGATATCTTGTCTTTGCCTTTCTGGGATTTGAATAGGCCAGTCCTCAATAGGGATCCAATATCTACCAACCTTTGAATTACCAAGTATGGTACCGATAGTAATTAGCCACCTTTATCCAATTAGCTCGGTGAAGCTCCTCCATCCAAGGCCTCCAATCGAGAAACTGAGTTATCAAAGGCTTGTGACCATCCCAAGAATCTGTCCAAAAATTTGCATGTTGACCATTATGAATGATCCAAAATAATTTTTTCTTTATCAAATCCTCACCAGTCTTAAGAACTGCTAAAATGGGAGAACCTTTGGTAGGAAGTTGATAGCGAACAAGGTCTTCAAGACTTTTGTTCTCAGTATATTTAGCATGGAGATTATTGGCCCAAAGAGCATTGGGGTTATGCAACATCCTCCAATATAATTTAGCAGCTAAAGCTTTGTTGTTATTAATTGAAGATCGGAATCCTAACCCCCCTTCACTCTTAGGAAGACAAAGTATCCCATTTCACCAAGGCCCATTTTCTTTTCTCCTTAGTACCACTCCAAAGGAAATGATGACTGATTTGATCCAATTCTCGAAGAACAACCTTTGGGATATTCAAAATGGAAGAAACATAAATAGGAATAGCTTGAAGGACTGATTTTACCAAGGTGATTCTACCCCTAGAAGAAAGCCACTTGTTGGTCCACTTTCCAATTTTCTTCTTGACTTTGTCCAACAACCAATTCCAATATTTATTTTTTTGCCTTTGAATATTTATGGGAATACCTAAATAAGTGATTGGAAGAGAGGTCTTCTTATATCTTAATTTATCCAAGACCATGGATTCCTGTCTAGTAGAGCAATGAAAGAAAATAACTTTAGATTTGTCTTCATTGATCAACTACCCAGTAGCCTTAGAAAAATAGCTAATGATTTGCTTAATATTAGAAGCTTCCTTAATCGTAGCTTTACCTAAAAGAGTAGAGTCATCCACAAATTGAAGATGAGAGATAGGTCTAGCTCCATGAGCAATGGTAACTCCCTCAAGGGTTTTGTTTTCCCTCTTTTTGGTTATAGTCCTACCCAAGCATTAAGCAAGAATGATGAATAAATAAGGGGATAGCGGGTCACCTTGCCTAATACCTCTGGAAGTTGGGAATGATTGAGAAGGCCTGCCATTGATAAGAACTAAGTAGGAAATGGAAGAGATACATCCCATAATCCAATCCATCCAATCCTTAGAGAAACCAAATTGCCTCAAAACTTTGATAAGGAAGTGCCAATCCACTCTGTCATAAGCTTTGGATAAGTCTAACCGAATGAACATGGAAGGAGAATTTTGCATATCCATGGAATGGATGGCTTCCTAAGCAAGAACTATCTCATCTACTATTTGATGTCCTTCCACATAACCCCCTTGCTCTAGGGAAATAATCTTATGCAAAAGAGGCTTCAACCTTTCTGCCATGATTTTAGTAATGATTTTGAGAAGAACATTACATAAAGCAATAGGTCTAAAAGTTGAGATATGATCAACCTCTTGAGCTTTTGGAACAAGAGTAATATAAGTTTTATTGATAACCTTCAAAATTTCTTTGGCTTTCCTGGCTTCTTCCACCACCTCTAATAAATCAACATGAAGGATATCCCGGAACTCTTGGTAGAACTCAATGGGAAAACCATTAGGACCTAGGGTTTTCCCTTTTTGCATTTTAAAAACTACTTGTTGAAGCTCATTGATAGTAATAGGAGCAGTCAAAATAGAGTTCTCCATAGAAGTGATAAGAGAAGGGATTGCTTGAAGAACATTTTGTTGTGAATCTAAGTCAAGAGGAGTAGCAACAAAAATATTGGAAAAGTAATCAACAACAATAGAGTTCATGCCATCCCAAGTATAAACAACATCTCCAAAATCTGATTTTAAGGAAGAAATAAAGTTGTGAGATCTTCGAGCTAGAAGAGATTTGTGGAAGAAATTTGTGTTTCGATCTCCTTCTTTGAGCCATTGAATTCTAGATTTTTGCTTCCATAAGATTTCTTCTCTTTTTTCCCATTCCTCTAACCGAGTTGTGAGTTTAATTTCATCTGCACTTCTCTTCTCTGTGAGGCCATCTAAACGGATTTTCTTTTTCAAATTTTCAAGATGAGCAATAACTTCATGGTTTTTTTATGAACATCCCCAAACTCTTTCCAGTTCCAAGTCTTGATTTTGGATTTAATGTATTGCAATCTTTTGGCAAAATAGAACATCTTAGTCCCATGCCTAGGTTTACCTTCCTTCCACCATTTTTGCACATGAGGTCTGAAGGAAATGTCTCTAAGCCACATTAATTGAAAATGAAAAGGAGAGAAACTCACATTGGTTTTCCACATTTCCACCATGACTGGCCAATGATCCAAACCAGCATTATTAAGAGTCTTCACTTTAGGAATGTGACCATGGATTAAGAAATTTTCAGAGAGCAAAAACCTATCCAATCTCTCCATTATACAAGCTAAGCCTTGCCTTCTGTTAGACCAAGTCATAAGGCCATTATCTGGTTGGAGGTAGGGTCCTTGGGAGTGTTAGAGAACACCCTACTGTTTCTTTCTAGCCATACTCACCATAGGAATTTGTGGGTGCACATTTTCCACAAAGATTTCAGCCAAGGATTTTTGAAAGGATTGGGCCACTGAGTGAAAAATTATGTCAAGGATTTGGGTTGGACCTAGTTGATGTGGAAATTGGATAGTAGGTTACTCATCACATCATATGCGAAATCACATTTAGTGAAAATATGGTTGACAGATTCCCAAGCCTTATAACATAGGTGGCATCTATTGGGTACCATCATCCCCCTCTTGATGAGATTATCAGTGGATAGAATCTTGCTTTGAATTTCTAGACAAGAGAAAACTGCCACTTTAGATATGAGGTGCTTGATCTAAATTTGGCTAGGGAAAAAGGGAGCTTGTTGTGGATTGAGGAGAATTTGGTAGGCAGATTTTACAGAGAAACATCCACTATCCGTTTCTTTCCAAATTAGGTCTTCTCTTCCATATGTCGGGATCACTGTAGTATTCAACATAAAAGCCAAAGCCCTCATTGCCTTGGTTATGTGCCCATAATTTGAGTTAATGTTGAGGTCTTTCCAGCTTTAGACCCATTGATGTTTTGGATGAATTCTGCTACTTTACTGCCTATGGTGCCATCAAGGATGGATTTTAGCATGGAAAACTCATCATCTTCAACTAGGGACTGATCACTGACCCACCTGTCTATCCAAAAGTTTATGGCAGTACTTGTTCCCAACTACCACCTTGAACCTTTCTGGAGAGCTTCTCTGACTTGAATAATTGACTTCCAAAAAGCTGATCCCTCTTTGGGGATATCCTCATCAGTGAATTATTTATGCTGAAGGTATTTCCTCTGTATAATTGACACCCATTCTGTGTTGAAACTTGTGTGAATTTTCCAAGCTTGCTTAGGCAGAGCAGTATTCATATGCTTGATTCTTCTAAGTCCTAGTTCCCCTTGATTTTTTGGCTGACAAACCTTTTTCCATCCAACCAAATGAATAATTTGTTTCTCCTTTGTGCCACCCCACAGAAATATTTTTTGTATTTGTTCGATTTGGGCATAAACTGAAACAGGGGCTTTGAAGACTGAGAGGAAATAGGTTGGGATGCTTTGGAGGTATGCTACGGTAAGGGTGATTTTACCTGCTTGGGTTAGAAAAGCCCCTTTCCATCCAACTAACTTTTTGTTTATGCTTTCCACAACATGAATCCACATGGAAAATTTGCGACAACTGTAAAAAATAGGAAGCCCCAGATAGCGAGTAGGGAACTCACCAATGCTACATTTAAGAATGTTTTATAAGGATTTTTATAATTTTGTAATTTCACATTTGTTTTTCATATTTTGAAAATAAATCAAATTTTAGGCTTTGCATTTGTATTGACAGACAATAAATGAACTTCTCTTTATGAAAATTATAATTTTATTAAAGGGGTGTAGTTCATACGGTATTCCATTGGCCATCATTTTAAAATTTGAGGGTAAAACTTCCTGAGCTTATAGCTCCTCGTTCGTTGCTCGGATTCTCTATTAGTGCATAGTTTCGAAAAGCTCTTGAAAATAGCTACAATGGCATAAGGTGGCATCATATTGACTGTAGTGTGTTCTAACATTTTCAGCTTTCCGGTCCATTTTCCAAAATTATATTTTAATTTTTCTAACCCTTTTGCAGATTTTTTTAAACTTCGACGACTAAAATAAAATTATAAAATGAAAATTTCATAAATAAATGCATGGGTGTGAAGAACGAGCTTCAATATTTCATACAAAATAATTTTGATCTCATTCGAAGCCATTTTGAATTTATAAAAATTATTTAAAGTTGATGTTATATGAGATTTTTATAATTTCGAATTTTACATTTTTTTCATATTTTGCAGTCAAATCAATTTTCAGGCTTTGCATTTGTATTCACAGACAATAAATGAACTTCCCTTTATGAAAATTATAATTTCATTAAATGGGGTAGTTCATATGACATTCAATTGGCCATCATTTTGAATTTCAGGGGAAAAAATTCTCGGGGTCATAACTCCTTGCTCGTTGCTCGGATGGATTATTAGTGCATATTTTTGAAAATATCTCGAAAAGAGGTACAACAATGTAGGGTCACATCATACTAATTATAGTATTTTTTTAACATTTTTATCTTTCTAGCGCTTTTTTTAGAATTTTATTTTTATTTTTCTAATCTTTCCTTTTGCAGATTTTTTTAAACTTCAATGACTAAAATAAAAATTAAAAAAAAATAAAATTTCATAAAAAAATGCATGTGTGAAAAATGAGCTTCAATATTTCATCCGAAACAATTTTGGTCTTTCTTAAGTCATTTTGAATCTATAAAAATTATTTAAAGTTACTGTTTTATAAAGATTTTTATAATTTCAGAATTTCACATTTTTTTTTTTTTATATTTTAAAGGTAAATCGATTTTCAGGCTTTGCATTTGCATTCACAGATAATAAATGAACTTCCCTTTAGGAAAATTACAATTTCATTAAAGAGGGATAATTCATACAACATTCCATTGGTCATCATTTTGAATTTTGGGGGTAAAACTTCATGGGGTCATAACTCCTTGCTCGTTGCTCAAATTGATTATTAGTGTATATTTTCGAAAAGCTCTCAAAAAAACTATAATGACATAGGGTGAAATCATACTGATTGTACTGTGTTTTATCATTTTCAGCTTTTTGGTCCATTTTTCAGAATTTTATTTTTATTTTTCTAACCCTTCCTTTTGCAGATTTTTTTTAACTTCTATGACTAAAATAAAAAAATTAAAATTTCATAAATAAATGCATGTGTGAAGAATGAGCTTCAATATTTCATCCAAAATAATTTTGATCTTATTCTGAAGTCGTTTTGAATTTATAAAAATTATTTGAAGTTACTCTTTTATAAGGATTTTTAAAATTTTAGAATTTCATAGTTTTTTCATATTTTGAAGGTAATCGATTTTCAGGATTTGCATTTGCATTCACAAATAATAATTGAACTTACCTTTATGAAAATTATAATTTCATTAAAGGTGGGTAGTTCATATGACATTCCATTGACCATCATTTTGAATTTTGGGGGTAAAACTTCCCTGGGTCATAACTCCTCGCTCGTTGCTCGGATTGACTATTAGTGCATATTTTCGGAATGCTCTTAAAAAGAGCTACAACGGTGTAGGGCAACATCATACTAATTGTAGTGTGTTTTAATATTTTTAATTTTCTAGTATATTTTCTAGAATTTTATTTTTATTTTTCTAACCCTTCTTTTTTGCAGATTTTTTTAAACTTCGATGACTAAATTTAAAATAAAATAAAAAAAATCATAAATAAATGCATAGTTGTGAAGAATGAGCTTCAATGTTTCATCCGAAATAATTTTGATCTCATTTTGAAGTCATTTCGAATTTATGAAAATTATTTAAAGTTACTATTTTATAAAGATTTTTATAGTTTCGGAGTTTCATATTTTTTTCATATTTTGAAGGTAAATTATTTTTCAGACTTTGTATTTGCATTCACAGATAATAAATGAACTTCTCTTTATGAAAATTATAATTTCATTAAAGGGGGGTAGTTCATACGACATTCCATTGGTCATCATTTTGAATTTTGGGGGTAAAACTTCTCGGGGTCATAACTCGCTTGTTGCTCGAATTGATTATTAGTGTATATTTTCAAAAATCTCTTGCAAAGAGCTACAATAACGTAGGGCGGCTTCATACTAAACGTAGTGTGTCTTAACAATTTCAACTTTCTAGTTCATTTTTCAGAATTTTATTTTTATTTTTCTAACCCTTCCTTTTGGAGATTTTTTTTAACTTCTATGACTAAAATAAAAAAATTAAAATTTCATAAATAAGTGCATTGGTGTGAAGAATGCACTTCAATATTCATCCGAAACAATTTTTATCTCATTTTGAAGTCATTTCGAATTTATAAAAATTATTTAAATTTGTTGTTTTATAAGGATTTTTATAATTTTGTAATTTCACATTTTTTTTCATATTTTGAAGGTAAATTGATTTTTAGGCTTTGCATTTGCATTCACAGACAATAAATAAAATTTTCTTTATAAAAATTACAATTTCATTAAAGGGGGGTAGTTCATACGACATTCCATTGGTCATCATTTTGAATTTTGCGTGCTAAACTTCCTAGGGTCATAACTCCTCGCTCATTGCTCGGATTGACTATTAGTACATATTTTTGGAAAGCTCTAGAAAATAGCTACAACAACGTAGAGCGGCATAATATTGACTATAGTATGTTTTAACATTTTCGGCTTTCTAGTCCATTTTCCAAAATTATATTTCTATTTTTCTAAGCCTTCCTTTTGCAGATTTTTTTAAACTTCGACGAATAAAATAAAAATAAATAAATAAAATTTCATAAATAAATGCATGGGTGTGAGGATTGAGCTTCAATATTTCATCCGAAATAATTTTGATCTTATTCTGAAGTCATTTTGAATTTATAAAAATTATTTAAAGTTGTTGTATAAGGATTTTTATAATTTTAGAATTTCACATTATTTTCATATTTTGAAGGCAAATCGATTTTCAGGATTTGCATTTGCATTCACAGATAATAATTGAACTTCCCTTTATGAAAATTACAATTTCATTAAAAGGATAGTTCATACGACATTCTATTGGTCATCATTTTGAATTTTGCGTGCAAAACTTCCTGGGGTCATAACTCCTCGCTCGTTGCTCGGATTGACTATTAGTGCATATTTTTGGAAAGTTTTCGAAAAGATCTACAATAGCGTAGGGCGGAATAATATTGATTGTAGTATGTTTTAACATTTTTGGCTTTCTAATCCATTTTTCAGAAACGATTTCATAAAAATAAAAAATTTAAAATTTCATAAATAAATGCATGGGTGTGAAGAATGAGCTTCAATATTTACTCTGAAACGATTTTGATCTCATTATAAAGTCATTTCGAATTTATGAAAATTATTTAAAGTTGTTATTTCATAAAAAAATTTATAATTTTATAATTTCATATTTTTTTCATATTTTGAAGGTAAATCGATTTTCAAGCTTGGCATTTGCATTCATAGATAATAAATGAATTTCTCTTTATGAAAATTACAATTTTATTAAAGCACGCTAGTTCATACGACATTCCATTGGTCATCATTTTGAATTTTGGGGGCAAAACTTCCTGGGGTCATAACTCCTCGATCGTTGCTCATATTGATTATTAGTGTAAATTTTCGGAAAGCTCTAGAAAAGAGCTACAACAGCGAAGAGCGACATCATATTGAATGTAGTGTGTTTAACATTTTTAGCTTTCTAATTCATTTTTCAGAATTTTATTTTTATTTTTCTAACCCTTTCTTTTGTAGATTGTTTTTTCTTTGGCGACTAAAATAAAAATAAAAATAAAATTAAGATTTCATAAATAAATGCATGGGTGTGAAAAATGAGCTTCAATATTTCATTCGAAACAATTTTTATCTCATTCTGAAGTCATTTCAAATTTATAAAAATTATTTAAATTTGTTGTTTTATAAGAATTTTTATAATTTCAGAATTTTACATTTTTTTCATATTTTGAAGGTAAATCGATTTTCAGGCTTTGTATTTTCATTCATAGACAATAAATAAACTTCTCTTTATAGAAATTAGAATTTCATTAAAGGGGGTAGTTCATACGACATTCCATTGGTCATCATTTTGAATTTTAGGGGTAAAATTTCCTGGGGTCATCACTCCTCGCTCGTTGATTGAATTGACTATTAGTGCATATTTTCGGAAAGCTCTCGAAAAGAGCTACAACTATGTAAGACGACATCATATTAAATGTAGTGTATTTTAACATTTTTTGGCTTTCTGGTCCATTTTTCATAATTTTATTTTTATTTTTCTAACCCTTCCTTTTGCAATTTTTTTTAAAACTTTGGCGACTAAAATAAAAATAAATGCATTGGTGTGAAGAATGAGCTTCATTCTTTTGTTGAAAAAAAATTTGATCTCATTTTGAAGTCATTTCGAATTTTTAAATATTATTTAAAGTTATTGTTTTATAAGGATTTTTATAATTTTGAAATTTCACATTTTTTTCATATTTTGAAGGTAAATCAATTTTCAGGCTTTGCATTTGCATTCACAGACAATAAATAAACTTCATTTTATGAAAATTACAATTTCATTAAAGGGGGTAGTTCATATGGTATTCCATTGGTCATCCTTTTGAATTTTGGGGGTAAAACTTCTTAGGGTCATAACTCCTCCCTCGTCGCTTGGATTGATTATTATTGCATATTTTTGGAAAGCTCTCGAAAAGAGTTACAACACCTTAGGGCGACATCATATTGACTATAGTATGTTTTATGAATTTTTCAGAATTTTATTTTTATTTTCTAATCCTTCCATTTGCAGATTTTTTAAACTTCGGTGACTAAAATAAAAATTAAAAAAAAAAAATTCATAAATAAATGCATTGGTGTGAAGAATAAGCTTCAATATTTCATACGAAACAATTTTGATCTCATTTTGAAGTCATTTCTAATTTATACAAAATATTTAAAGTTATTATTTTATAAAGATTTTTATAATTTCAGAATTTCACATTTTGTTTCATATTTTGAAGGTAAATCGATTTTCAGGCTTTGCATTTGCATTGACAAACAATAAATGAATTTCCTTTTATGAAAATTAAAATTTTATTAAAGGGGGGTAGCTCATACGACATTCCATTGGTCATCATTTTGAATTGTGGGGGTAAAACTTCCCGTGGTTATAACTCCTCGCTCATTGCTCGAATTGACTATTAGTGCATATTTTTGGAAAGCTCTCGAAAAGAGCTAACAGTGTAGGGTGGCATCATACTGATTGTAGTGTATTTTAACATTTCTGGATTTTTGGTCAATTTTCTAGAATTTATTTTTATTTTTTAACCATTCTTTTTACAAATTTTTTTAAACTACGACTAAAATAAAAATAAAATTAAAATTAAAATTTCATAAATAAATGCATTGGTGTGAAGAATGCACTTCAATATTTCATTTGAAACAATTTTGATCTCATTCTAAAGTCATTTTGAATTTATAAAAAATATTTAAAAGTGTTTTATATGGAATTTTATAATTTCAAAATTTCACATTTTTTTCATATTTTGAAGGCAAATCGATTTTTTGGCTTTTCATTTATATTCAAAAACAATAAATGAACTTCCCTTTATAAAAATAATAATTTATTTAAATGGGGGTAGTTCATACGACATTCCATTGGCCATCATTTTGAATTTTAGGGATAAAACTTTACAGGGTCATAACTCCTCGCTCATTGCTCGGATTGACTACTAGTGAATAGTTTCAAAAAGCTCTCGAAAAGGGCTAAAAAAACGTAGGGTGGCAACATACTGAATCTAGTGTGTTTTAACATTGTTTGGCTTTCTGTTCCATTTTTCATAATTTTATTTTTATTTTTCTAACCCTTCATTTTGTAGATTTTTTAAACTTCGACGACTAAAATAAAAATAAAAATAAATTAAAATTTCATAAATAAATGCATGGGTGTGAATATTGAGCTCTAATATTTTATTTGAAATAATTTTGATCTCATTCTGAAGTCATTTCAAATTTATAAAAATTATTTAAAGTTGTTTTATAAAGATTTTTATAATTTTGAAATTTCACATTTTTTTTTCATATTTTGAAGGTATATCGATTTTCAGGCTTTGCATTTGTATTCACAAACAATGAATAAACTTCCCTTCATAAAAATTACAATTTCATTAAAGGGGGTAGTTCATACGACATTCCATTGGCCATCATTTTGAATTTTGGGGGTAAAACTTCTTGGGGTCATAACTCCTCGCTCGTTGCTTGGATTGACTATTAGTGTATATTTTCGGAAAGCTCTCGAAAAGAGCTACAACAACGTAGGGCGGCATCATACCAATTGTAGTGTGTTTTAAAAATTTTACTTTCTGGTCCATTTTTTAGAATTTTATTTTTATTTTTCTAACCCTTCCTTTTGAATATTTTTTTTAAACTTCGGTGACTAAAATTTAAAAAAAAAAATTAAAATTTCATAAATAAATGCATGGGTGTGAAAAATGAGCTTCAATATTTCATCCGAAATAATTTTTATCTCATTTTTAAGTCATTTCGAATTTACAAAAATTATTTAAAGTTATTGTTTTATAAGGATTTTTATAATTTCGAAATTTCACAATTTTTTCATATTTTGAAGGTAAATCGATTTTCAGGCTTTGCATTTGCATTCATAGATAGGGCGACATCATACTGATTATAGTGTGTTTTAACATTTTTGGCTTTCTCGTCCTTTTTTTCAAAATTTTATTTTTATTTTTCTAACCCTTCCTTTTGCATATTTTTTAAAACTTTGGTGACTAAAATAAAAATAAAAATAAAAAATCATAAATAAATGCATAGGTGTGAAGAATGAGCTTCAATATTTCATCCGAAATAATTTTGATCTCATTCTGAAGTCATTTCGAATTTATAAAAATTATTTAAAGTTGTTTTATAAGGATTTTTATAATTTCGGAATTTCATATTTTTTTCATATTTTGAAGGCAAATCGATTTTTAGGTTTTACATTTGCATTCAAAGACAATAAATGAACTTCCCATATTAAAATTACAATTTCATTTAATGGGGGTAGTTTATACGGCATTCCGTTGACCATCATTTTGAATTTTAGAGGCAAAACTTACCAAGGTCATAACTCCTTGCTCATTGCTCCAATTGACTATTAGTGCATATTTTTGGAAAGCTCTCAAAAAGAGCTAGAACAACGTAGGGTGGCATCATACTCATTGTAGTGTGTTTTAATATTTTTGGCTTTCTAGTCCACTTTCCATAATATTATTTTTATTTTTCTAACCCTTCTTTTTGTAGATTTTTTTAAACTTCTGCAACTAAAATAAAAGAAAAAATCATAAATAAATGGATGGGTGTGAAGAATGAGCTTTAATATTTCATCCAAAATAATTTTGATTTCATTCTGAAGTCATTTCGAATTTATAAAAATTATTAAAATTTATTGTTTTCTAAGGATTTTTATAATTTTAAAATTTCATATTTGTTTCATATTTTGAAGGTAAATAGATTTTCAAGCTTTGCATTTGCATTCACAGACAATAAATGAACTTTCCTTTA
Organism: Wollemia nobilis; assembly: GCA_028583015.1. NCBI lineage: Eukaryota > Viridiplantae > Streptophyta > Pinopsida > Araucariales > Araucariaceae > Wollemia > Wollemia nobilis. The sequence continues at coordinate 5,835,604 of JAQPPZ010017063.1, read as the reverse complement.
TGAAAATTACAATTTCATTAAAGGGGGTAGTTCATATGGCATTCCATTGGCCATCATTTTGAATTTTGGGGGTAAAACTTCCTTGGGTCATAACTCTTCGCTCGTTGCTCAGATTGACTCTTAGTGCATATTTTTGAAAAGCTCTCGAAAAGAGCTACAAGAAAATAGGTTTGCATCATACTGACTGTAGTGTGTTTTAAAATTTTCAGCTTTCTAGTCAATTTTTTAGAATTTTATTTGTGTTTTTCTAACACTTCATTTTGTTGATTTTTTTGAACTTTAGCGACTAAAAAAAATTATAACTAAATGCATGGGTGTGAAGAATGAGATTCAATTTTTCATCCGAAATAATTTTGATCTCATTCTGAAGTTTCGAATTCATAAAAAATATTTAAAGTTGTTGTTTTGAAAATGATAGGATGACAGCTAATTTTTCTAAGAGCTCTTTTATGCTTTATCGAGGATGAAGAATGGTAAGTCTCCCGAGCTTGATGGTCTTCCAGATGAATTTTATAAGTATATGTGGGACTATATAGGAGATGATTATGTAAGAATGGTTCTGGGAATTGTTTGATGGAGTTGGATTTTCTTCTTTGATGAATCAAGGGGTGATCAAGTTAATTCCTAAAGGGAGTAATAAAGAAAAAATTGGTGGTTGGAGACAAATTACCCTTTTAAATGTCTCTTACAAATTGGTGGCTAAATATTTAGCTCTTCGGTTGTGAGACATTGTTGTTAGAATTGTTTGAGAGGAACATATTGGGTTTGTTAAAGGCAGATTCATTCTAGATACGATGCTTTCATTTTGGGAAGCTATGGAATGGGCAGAGGAGTCGGATCAATAGACTTTGTTCTTAAAAATTGATTTTGATAAAGCTTATGATAGAGTGGATTGGATATTTATTTTTAATATATTGTAATGACTTGGATTTAATAGGACAGGAGTTCATAAAATACAAATGCTTTTCTCTTCATCCTCGGCTAGAGTGGTAGTTAATGGTAAACTATCATAAGACATTCAATTGTTCAGATATATCAGACAAGGTTGCCCATTGGCTCCTCTTATTTTTGTTCTTTCCACCGATGCTTTGGGTTATATGATGGAACAAAGGAGGTTGGTCAGTCAAGTTAGAGGAATTGCTATTCTTGGTGGTCATCTTAAGAACAACCACTTTGCACATGATTCGTTTTTTATTGTTCAATTAGATAAGGACTCGATTGTTGGCCTATAGGATTGTCTCAGTAAATTTTGTCTTGCTTCTAGTGATGTGGTTAATAAGACTAAATCTGACTATTGGTTGGTAGGAGCTGAGTCCTTGCCTAAAGGAATTCATACAGGTTGGTGGAAAGTTGGGGATGGAGAGATTGTTAGATATTTGGGCATCCCATTTGGTAGAAGGGTTTCCCTTAAAGCTATGTGGGATTGGTGTATGAGCAGATTTGAGAAGAAAATTCAAATTTGGAAAAGTAAAATGATCTCCTTTGTAGGGAAACTTACTATGGTAAGTAAGATTCTTCAGACGTGCCACATGTACTATTCCTCCTGTTGGCTTCCAAACATTACTCAATATAGAAGACTAGAGACTTGTATCAGGAATTTTTTATGGGCAAATATGGATGGTTCCAGGCGGGTTCCCCTAATTGCATGAAAATATTGTATTGTTCCTATGAAGGAGGGCGGCCTTGGGTTGCTCAACATCTAGGTTCAATGTAAGGTTCTTGCTTCTAAGTGGATCATTAGGTTTTTGGAGGGTGATATTGGCTGGCAGAGGTTTTTGCATCACCGAATTCAGAATTGTGTGAATATTTATGGAGTCAAGGGAAATTTTAATTTCAAAGATATTGTTGGTCACCCCAGGAAATTTAAAATTACAGGTTGCATCTTGATTAAAAGAAAATGGGAGGCTTGGAAATATGTAGTCGACTTTGTTAAATGGAGCTTTCTGGATGATAAACGGGGTTGGACTCTTTGCTCCAAAGCAATTTGCCTTTGGAAAAAAATGGGACTTATGTAGCTGATATGCCTACCTTGCAGTGCAAGATACTTGGTAAGAAGTGAATTTTCAAGTGGGCAGATCTTTGGGATGGAAACACTGGTAATTGGACTCCATGGCAACAACTGGTTGTTAAATTTAAATTGAAGCTCGTGCAACAAATGTAAAGTCTTCTTCCTATGGAGCAACTTTACAAGCTTTCCAATGGTCTTGTAGGTCCTATCTGGAAGGATTGGAGGTGGAAATATGGAAAACCAATTTGGTGTTTTAAAGCCTCTAAAATTTATCAATTAATGGTTCTTGGAATCTCATTTGGTGATATTTTGAACATCATATGAGGTTTGATTTGTTCTTGCCAAAAATGGAAGCGTCTGGCTAGGGTTTGGAAGTTTCGGGTTTCTATGCAGTTGAAAGTGTTTGCCTGGTTAGTTATTATGTAGGGTATTCAAAGTAAGGCTCGTTTAGCCAAATGTATGCTTGCATCAGATGCTTGTTCCAGTTATGGAAAAGGTGAAATAATTAAGCATATTTTTTAGGAATGTTCGATAACGAGAAAGGTATGGAGAAAGGCAGTTTGGTTGTATGACAATGTTATTCATGGCTAGCTAAGGTGGAAGGTAGTGTTGTTTGGAGACTCAATTGAATGTGCAAGCCATAGAAGGATATTTTGACACATTATCAGACCCTTTATCTTGATTAGTATTTGAAAATATAGATGTAGTATTATTTTTAATAATGAGGAGGTTTCGGTTGCTGTTATTGTTAGCAAAGCTGTTGAGCTTGTTTCTAGTCAGCTTAAGGTGTTTAGGTCTGAGATTATTAAGGAGTATAAAAGTGTTAGATCATATTGTTTTTTGATCATTCACAAATTTTTGTAATGTTGTTATGAGGATGTATTCTTTGATTATTCTTTAATATGAAGTATTTTTAAATATAAAAAAAATATTTTTTTTTATAATTTCGAAATTTCACATTTTTTTCATATTTTGAATAAAATTGATTTTTAGGCTTTGCATTTGCATTCACAGACAATAAATGAACTTACCTTTATGAAAATTACAATTTCATTAAAGGGGGGTAGTTCATACGGCATTCCATTGGCCATCATTTTGAATTTTGGAGGGAAAAAAATTTTGGGGTCATAACTCCTCGCTCGTTTCTCGGATTGACTATTAGTGTATATTTTTGAAAAGCTCTCAAAAAGAGCTACAACAATATAGTGTCCCAAATGGCACTGCGACCAATTTTCATCCCTCTACGAGGCCTCTACGACCTTCAAAATTCACCCTTAAGTTTTATTGGTAATATTTTCACCATTTTGGCAAGATTCAACTAACTAGTTTTAGAATAGAATAAAATTAATATGAATTTTGGATGATGCATGATCACTCTTACACCACTGGATGCTCATGCATCAAGAAGGCTAAAATTGATCATCCTTTTTCTCCAATTTTTTTGCATCTCCTCTAAACACAAGAATATTTAGACTTAACTACAGATTCTATGTGGGGAAATTCTTTATTCTCATCTTCACCTTTTACTAAGGCCTATCTACCATACTCCCTTAGAGCATAATTCTTCCTTAGGAGCAATTTGATTTTGAGAAAGGGAACCCCTTTTATAGCTTTTATTCTTAAAAAAATCACCATTCAACCTACCTTGTGAATCCTCTTTCTCCTTAGCTTGATTGTATCCAAATTTCAAGAAGCAACAACATTTTAATGAATAGTCATTCCTCATAATTCACTACATCATGTGATATGGTTTGCATGCGTTCCAACATATTTTTCTATCCCTTTGTCTAATTGCCTTATTATTTATTTTTTATACAATTTATATTTATTTGCTAGCTTATTTATACAAAATTGTGGTATATTTCCACATGCTAGTAGTCACTTGATCTTTAGCTCTTGTATAAAAATTTGTAGTGACTCAACCATATAGTGCCAAATTTGTGCTTTTGTATTTGACATATGTCTTGGGATGCACAACTTATCTTGTCAAAAACTTTTCATAATATTGACTTTGGGCATATATCAGTTTCCAAGTTTGCTTTAAAAATGGCATAGGAAATCAATGGTGAGAATTCTTGCTAATAACATGAGTTGTTTGTCACATCTTATATGTATATTGGTCTATGTGCTAGATCACTAATTTTTCATTGAAGATTTAAAATGTAATAAATATTTTCTGGCTAGCGATGCAGTGTTGAATTCTCTTCTATCAAGAGTCAATCTCCCAATTTTGTTCCTAAACTTCTTGGTCTTACTTGTTGAAGCATACCATTGGTCTTATATTGTAAGGGATCTTAGCTAGTTTGTATATTATGCTCATTTGCAAGCCTGACAAGAGTGTTGGATCAATATTCTTAAATAAAATTTCACTGCCAATTGGCCCTTACTCACCCTCTATACAATCAACTACCTCCATGTTACCTAACTTGTGGACTTCTTCAACTAGATTTACCTTGTATTCTTTATATCTTTAAATGTGAAATGGTTTGATTTTTTAGCATGAAAATGAACCAATTGTTATTGCATGGCACAATTGTATGCACATGATCTTGTGTCGTGTATGCTTCTATTTGTATTAAGAAGGATTTGGACAAACCCATTCAAAATTTTGGAGGCACTTCTACTACTATGATGTCCTAAATTGTTGCTATGTCTAGAATTCTACATAGTAGTACTAGCACTTTTTGAACTATCCTTATTTTACTAACTATTATTTTAATGAATTGCATTATCCTAGGATCAACTTTAGTGTAGATCATATTCATGGTGTCACACATTTCCTTGGATATAATAGTGACTTCAGCATCATGATCTATTAATCAATTGTGTAACAACTAATCTTCCAAACACACTAATAAGTAACATAAGAGAGATTTATCTTTTTTTCTTACCAAGATATGTCTGCTTGCATACCGATTTAAAATCTAGATGAGGAACTATACCACTCATTGAGATTTCTAGATTTGATTTAACTAAATTAATTTGTCTAGAAACCAACAAATCTTCCTTTATACCTCCTTCTTCTCTTAGAGTGTTTCTTGTTGGATTATACACTAGTCTTGTCACCCTCTACATTAGCCTTTGATAGAATTTCACCATATCTTCTCGTTGTTTCCTTAATATAGCCAGGTAATACAATTTCTACTAAGCCTATTTTCTTTGGCAATATAAGCATAAAGCTCCTAGACCATACTGATTTACACATGAATTTGACTTTTCTTATTTTAGGTAATTTTTTTATGGATAAAAAACACTAGCCAACGTATTTTCTTCATGTTCTTCTTTCTTAACCTCCATTTCCTAGTTCACATTTTCAATTGCTACTATAGAACTTGACGAAGCACTGCATTCATTCTGATTGATTCATTATAAAGGTTACAATGTAGTTATGAGTTGGTTTATCAAACCAACTTGGTGGTTAATAAACCAACCTAGAGAGCGCTACCCTTTTGCAAATAATGTAATGAAAATGACATATATGCTAACATCCCCCCTTATTACATTATTGGCAAATTCCAATAGTATCTCGAAACTTTTCATATTTGATACGTCCAAGTGCTTTGGTAAAGATATCGGCAACTTGCGCATCAGTAGGAATGTATTGAAGTTGTATATGGTGCTTGGGAACTTCATCTCGAATGAAATGACATCTGGTATCAACATGTTTGGTACGTTCATGAAAAATTGGATTTTTGACAAGATTCAAAACACCTTGATTGTCGCAAAACAAATGAAGAGGAAGATTCTTTGGAAGACCCATGTTTGTAAGAATGTGACTTAACCACATTATCTCGTAGACTGCTTCACTAGCTGCACGATATTCTACTTCTATAGAAGATAAAGCAACCACATGTTGCTTCTTACTGTGCCATGAGACAGGTCCAGATCCTAGATGAAAAACATATCTAGAAGTGGATTTACGATCATCAATGGATCCAACATAATCCGAGTCCGTGTATCCTAGTAAGAAAAACTTATTATTCTTTTTGTATTCTAGACCATAATTTGTACTACCATGAACATAATGAAGAACTCTTTTTGCTGCTTTCCAGTGACTCATCTTAGGCTCTTGCATGAACCTTGAAAGATATCCCACAGCAAAACTGAGATCTGGCCTGGTATTTGTCAGATATAGGAGACTCCCAATCAACTGGTGATAGAGAGTACCATCTACCTGAGGTGATTCATCATATCGAGATAACTTAAGTCCTTGCTCCATTGGAGTTGCTTTTGACTTACAGTTAGTCATCCGATATTTTTCTACTAAAGTCTTGGCATATTTCTTTTGTGTTACTCTAATATGAAATCTTTGCTGAGTAACTTCTAAACCAAGACAATAGTGCAGAAGTCCTAGATCTATCATTTCAAATGATTGCTTCAAATCATTTTTCACTAAGTCAATCATTCTTTTCGAGCTTCTTGTTATGATCAGATCGTCTACATAAAGTACAAGGATCACTATATCAGAACCATTTTTCTTAATATAGATATTTGCATCTGAAGGACTTCTTTTGAATTCATGTTGCACAAGGTGACTGTCTATCTTGATATACCAAGCTCGAGGAGCTTGTTTTAGCCCATACAAGGATTTGATCAACTTGCATACTTTTTGTTCTTGCCCCTCGACCATGAATCCTTCTGGTTGAGTCATGTATACTTCTTCCTGTAAGTCACCATTCAAGAAGGCACTTTTAACATCCATCTGATGCAACTTCCACCCAAACTGAGCTCCCATGGCACAAAGTACTCGAATGGTAGTCATTTTTGTAGTAGGGGCAAAAGTCTCTTCATAGTCTATGCCTTCTTTCTGAGCATATCCCTTAGCAACAAGTCGGGTTTTATGCTTATCAATAGATCCATCTGCCTTATACTTCACTTTGAACACCCATTTGCAGCCTATGGGTTTCTTTCCTGTTGGCAGATCGACTAACTTCCAAGTATTATTTTTTATGAGAGACTTATGTTCTACATCCATGGCCTCTTTCCACTATGGTTTATCAAGTGCAGATTGAACCGTTGTGGGTTCATTTGCATTCAATGTAGACATATAAATCTTTTCTTCATCTTCATCTTCTTCTCTATCATTTTTTGTACCCATTGACAAATCATCAAAGTGTTGACAAAGTTCGTCAACCTCTGAAGTAGATTCCTCAGCTCTCATCTGTTGAGTCATACTACGAGTACATGGCCTATCTAGAGATAGATCTGGAAGGGAATTCAACTTAGCATCTCTCAAAGTGCTAGTATACCATTTTGGGACTTTCTATTGTTGTTGTGGAAGTTGAACCTCCTTCTTAGGTTCTTCTTCATCTAGGTATACAGCTGTGGATGTGTCTTTTGATGTGAAAGCTTCATCAAATACAACATCTCTACTTACGTGTGTCTTCTTGGTCTTAGGATCAATCAATCGATAACCTTTTGAATACTCATCATAGCCAAGAAAGATACACTGCAGGGTTTTCTCATCCAACTTCCTCCTTTTCTGTTTTGGAATGTGCATGAATGCTTTACATCCAAACACCCTTAGATGAGAAATGGAAGGTTTCTTACCACTCCAAGCTCCTTGTGGTGTTTTCCCTTGTAGAGCTCTAGTGGGTGCTCTATTTAGGAGGTATAATGTTGTGTTTACTACTTCTGCCCAATATTGATCCTCAAGATGTGCTCCCTTTAGCATACATCGAACCATTTCCATAATGGAATGATTTCTCCTTTCTACAACTCCATTCTGCTGAGGTGTATAGGTTGTAGTCAGTTGTCTTTTGATCCCATGTTTCTTAAGAAACTCTAAAAACTCTTCAGAGGTGTATTCCCCCCTCGATCTGAGCAGAGGGTTTTTATCAAACAACCCGACTCCTTCTCAACAAGTTTCTTGAATTGTTGAAAGTAGAGAAATGCTTCTGATTTCAACTGAAGAAAGAAAACCCACATCTTTCATGAGTAATCATCAATAAATAGTTGAAAATACTGCTTCCCACCATAGCTGGTTGGCATAGGACCACACAGATCGGTATGTACCATATCTAAAGGGTTTGTAGCTCGAGAGGAGCTAGCTTTAAAAGGTACTCTATGTTGCTTCCCTGCTAAGCAATCCGAGCAAACTAGTAAGATAGATGAGAGTGGTGGAAGACCTTTCACCATCCCATATTTGTGTAATTCAAGCAAATATCTAGAACTGAGGTGCCCATAACGTCTATGCCAGAGAGAGGTGGCCTCCTTTGTAGTTGCAGCCAGAGCAACATGAGGAGTTGAAAGTGCATCTAGAATGAACAAGCCATGTTTGTAGGATCCGGTTGCAACATGTTTACCACTGTGGGTGATAAAACATCTCTTCTTGCCTTTGACAACTCGAAACATGACATCCATGTTTCTATCCAACATTTGTGTGACTGAGAGCAGATTATTGGCTAAACCTGGAACATAGAGAACTTTCTCAATTTGACAATTACCATCAGGAAGGGACACAAAAATATCCCCTTCTCCCTTTACTTGATAGACTTGATTGTCAACAATTGTGATTGGCTTACCCTCTTTCTCCACAAAAGTATCAAACCATGATTTGTCCCCAGTCATGTGTTTGCTAGCTCCTGAATCAATATACCATACAACATCTATCTGGGAAGACGAAGTATGGGTCATGAGCACCTTGTGTGCTCTTTTAGAGTCAGAATTTGAATCGGACCCAAGAGAATATGAGTCTGAGTTGGAGTCAGCATAAGCAACATGGCCTTTAGATTGCTTATGTTTGTTGTATTTCTGTTTGTTTTTGCCCTTCTTCTGAGGACCTCTATCATTTTGTTGCTTGTTTTTGAACCAACACCTATTGGTGTCATGGTTATTCATATCACAAATCTTGCAATATTTTGTATCCTTCTGCTGATTTTGCTTCCCTTTTCCTTTGGAAGAAGGACCCCCTTTTTGAAACTGACCTTGTTTTTTACCACTTTGTTGTGTGGAAAGAGCATTATCTGGCATATCATCTTTTTGGACCTGAGTTGCCTCCTCAGTCTAAAGCAAATTTACTAGCTCCACAAATGATACTTGTCTACCCGAAACATTGAGAGAAGTGATCAACATCTTGTAGGAATTTGGCAATGCTCTCAAGATGACAGAGTTCAAGATATCATCATCCACTGGTTTTCCCATGGCATTCAATTTGGCTTTCAAGTCAGCCACTCTGCAAAGGAATATATCAACTGTTTCCCCAGAATTCATACTGAGATTATGTAGTTGAGTTTGAAGGTGTAGAATAGTGGATTGATTCTTTCCTTCATATACTATGATCAAGGCATCCCAAGCTATCTTACTAGTTTTGGCATCACAAATATGAGGCTGCACCTCATCTGTAGTAGCAAGCAAGATAAACACGAGACTCTTCTTGTCTTTCTTATCCCAAGCATCTTGATTTGTTCCTGTTGCCTGAGGGCGTTTTGTAGTGCCAGTCACTACATCCCATAAATCTTCCAACTGAAGTATGGCTTTCATCTTTGTTTTCCATGGAACAAAGTTAGGACCTTTCAACAATTGTGAATCTGAGAGATACTTATGAATTGTGGCCATTATGAAGGTTCCTTATATCACCAATTGGTCTCCCTTTCTTTATACCTGCCAGATATTTATATTGTAACTATTCAATATATACCCGCCCTTACATGAGGGAGACTATAGGTATATATGAATAGTATACTACTCAATATGTACCCACCCTTACGTGAGGGAGACTATAAGTACATATGAGAAGCACAATATATTGAACATAGGCGATACTGAAAGGGCATCGTGTTGTTAATGACACCTACCATAGAAAGTTTTATTCCTCATGCGTGGGGCGTAACTTCCCCTAAACACTTTGGAAAAAAAAACTTTCGTCAGGATTTACGCCTAACAACAATCACGATGTGGGTATGAAATGGAAAAAAATTGGTTTGCCTTATTTCTCCCCGATGATTTATAGAGAACAAGCTCAGACGTCGTTGTTGCAGCTATATTAGGCGGCGAATATAGTAGTCCAAAGCATGACAACATTACCTGTAAGTGTGGACCAGAGGTATCTCAAATACCGAACGCTGTTGTGCAATAAATTGCACAAATAGGGTATAAATTTGGGGTCTTATATTTTTTTTAATTTATGATTGTTAATGCAAGAAAAAAGAATATTTAAATGCAAAAGAAACAATCACAAATGCCCACAAATTTTAACTATAGGTGACGGTTTCCACCGAAAATGCACCTATGTACAATGCCAATTTTTGTTTAAGATGTCGGTGTCCACCGAAAATGCATCTTTGTTACAATGATTTTTGCAAAATATGTGAGGTTTTGATTTGCAAAAAAAGATATTCAATTCCACAAATTTCCCCCCCTTTGTCTTATAATTTTGCAAGAAAAAATAATGCTTTTATCCCCCCTTTTTGGATGCAAAATGAACAAGGTAAAAAAAAATTTGGAATACCCTTTCAATTTTCAATTTTCTTATCCCTCCAAGAAAAAAAAATGCACTAGTTTTCAAATTGCACTAGGTTTCAAATGTGGAGCATATCTTGCTTTGTGTTTCTTTTGTTTTTCCTTATCCCTCCAAGACAAAACAAAAAAAAACTTGTAGAGGTTGAAATTGCAAAAATAAATTTAATTTTGCAATAAATAACCCTTAGGTATAACAAAAAATACCTGTGTTTAAATTCCGCCTTGTGCAAAATAGTGGACTTCTTGAGAGTTGAACCCGTGACGTCTTCACAAACTTCTTAATTTCTACCGCCCAACCCAAATGTGCCACCGCGGTGGATGAACACTATATGGCACAATGTGCCTTTTATATCGGGGCCGACAACAACTTAAAAAAAAATAAAGTTGCTTTGTCTGGTACTGCCATCGGCAGTCCGAAACCTTTGGACGTCCCACAAAATTTTTAATTAATTTTTTGTTTAAAACTTTAGAATATCAAAGGAATGCGAAGCATTAACCTTAAACGTTCGCCATTCTGGCACGATCTCCACTGCGATCTTCATGTTCAGCATAGGCAATTGAACAACAAGATTGAACTGCGGCTAGGGTTTCACTGCACATTGCCATGTCAGAGTTCGAAACCTTCTAATCACCACCACGCTTCCACTGCCAATCGCTTTATGCCGGTTGTCAGGGCCCTTCAACAGGCACATAAATATTAGTTCTACGGGGGTTCTACACGTAGGAATATTGTCTGGAGGCCTGTGATTGAAGTCGTGCTTGTGCACTGGCCGGCTATATTCCTATTAGTTCGCTTGTTGAGCACAAAAAAAATGCCTTGGTCCACATGAAGCCATGCTTTGCAGATCGTAACTCTGCTTGCTGGGTTTTTTGCAGGTATGCTATGATCTTTGGAGTGCTGCCAGCCTGTTGCAGGCTTTCCAGATTATGGAGTGGATTAAAACCACTTTACCCACAACCTTAATCACCTTGCCCAAAAAAAAAAATTGCTCTGATACCATAAAGAACTTGACGAAGCACTGCATTCATTCTGATTGATTCATTATAAAGGTTACAATGTAGTTATGAGTTGGTTTATCAAACCAACTTGGTGGTTAATAAACCAACCTAGAGAGCGCTACCCTTTTGCAAATAATGTAATGAAAATGACATATATGCTAACACCAATAAGGATTATTATAATTTCATGTAATATTGATGGGGTGCATGATTGTCCTTACTCACCACCCCAAAATTTGAATGTTATGGTCCTAGCAATTATAATAGTAAATATACAATAGATGCAGAAATAGAATAAAGAGAATCACCTTTAAATAAGAATCGTTGGTTTCATGTAAGGTAAAGACCCACAAGGAATATAAATAATTAATCTTGATGCCTTAGAGACATCCTCCTGATTGCCTAGATATATCTACCAATAGTTGTGAATAGTGAAAGGACATGTCGGTCCTTGAATAATAATAATATAGTTAATATCTATTAATATGTTAGGAGTAGGGTCCTAACATGCCACCCTCCTTAAAAAAATCTTTGTCCTCAAAGCTGAAATTGTGGAAATTGTTGTTGAATATGATGGAGGGTCTCCCATGTAGCATCTTCTGAAGGTAGACCTTTCCATTGAATCAATACTTCGGTGATGGTGCGATTGCGAAGGTGGCACATGCGGTGATCTAGGATAGCTTCTGGTTCAACCATGAGGGCCCCATTGTCGAAAAACTCTGGAAGTTGAGTTTGAGTAGTGATGTGAGTGCCTATTATGGCCTTAAGACAAGAAACATGGAATACAGGATGGATTTTGGAGGATTCTGGTAACTCAAGCTTATATGCGACTGGTCCAATACGTTGTAGAACTTTATAAGGGCCATAAAATTTAGGTGCTAACTTTTGAGACCCCTTGATTTTTAAAGAAGTTTGATGATATGGTTGAAGGTGAAGAAATACCATATCCCCTTCTTGAAAAACCTGCTCGATTCGATGTTGGTCCGCTTGTTGCTTCATGCGGTGTTGGGCGATGTGTAGATTGTCTTTCAGAGTTCGAATAATATTATCTCGAGTAACAAGCTCCCTCTCTATGACTGGCACCTTTGTATTTCCTGGAAGATAAGAGGTTAGGGATGGAGGTGATTGGCCATATAGTGCTTCAAAAGGGGTCATTTTAATGGTTGTGTGATATGTGGTATTATACCACCATTCAGCTAGTGGAAGCCATTTAACCCAATGGAGGGGTTTTGTGGAAATAAAACATCGAAGATAAGTTTCTAAGCATTTATTAACAACTTCAGTTTGGCCGTCTATTTGGGGGTGGTAAGCGGAGCTCATCCGAAGTTGAGTACCTTGGAGTTTAAATAATTCTTTCCAAAAATTACTAGTGAAAGTGGGATCACGATCACTAACTATAGTAGAAGGCATGCCATGTAACTTAAAGATATTGTCAAGGAAAATTTGGGCAATAGTACTAGCGGTATAGGGGTGAGCTACTGGGAAAAAATGGGCGTATTTAGATAAACGATCTACCACCACTAGGATGGTTGTTTTTCCTACAGATTTTGGAAGGCCTTCAATGAAATCCATTGAAATATCCACCCATGTTTTTGTTGGTATGGGGAGGGGTTGAAGAAGGCCTGGTGTTGCCACTGTTTCACCTTTATTTCTTTGGCATGTTTCACATTCATTGATGAATCTCTTGATATCATTTTTCATCCCTATCCAATAAAAATATTTAGTCACTCTTTTGTAGGTTTTTAGGAATCCAGAGTGTCCTGCAGTAGGTGTAGCGTGTAGCTCATGTAGAAGCTTTGTACGATAAGCGGATGTGGGTGAGAGGACAAGACGTTCTTTATAACGGAGTATGTTATCTTGCCAAGAATAGTGAGGTTTGCTCATGGGGTTTTGTTGGAGGTGTTGAATTATGGTATGTGTGGTAGGGTCCGCATACCATTCTTCCTTGACTTGTTCGATCCATTTAGGGATAGGGCAGGAAAGAGCATGTAATTGGGAAGTTTCTTCAAACTTTCTGGAAAGTGCATCCGCAGCCATGTTATCTTTCCCTTTTTTGTATATGATTTCATAATCATAGCCTAATAGTTTTGTCACCCACTTTTTTTGTTCTGGTGTGGTTATCCATTGTTCCAGAAGGTATTTTAGACTATGGTGGTCGGTGCGGATAATGAAATGTTTTCCAATAAGGTATGGTCTCCAATGTTGGATAGCATGGATGATAGCTAACATTTCTTTTTCATAAGTGGAACATGCTAAATTATTTTTTTAAAATGCTTTACTAGTGAAGGCTAAGGGTTTCTCATTTTGCATGAGCATGACTCCCATTCCCAATCTTGAAGCATCACTTTCAATAATAAATGGTTTGGAAAAATTTGGCATGGCTAGGATAGGGGTGGTACACATGGCATTTTTTAAGGTCATGAAGGCTTCATTAGCTTTTGGAGACCATAAGAAAGCATTCTTCTTAAGTAGTGTCATTAAGGGTGTCATTATTTTGCCATAATCCTTGACAAATTTGTGATAATAGCCAGTTAATCCTAAGAACCCACGCAACCCTTTTAGTGTTTTTGGAATCGACCAATTTTCCACATCTTCAATCTTACGAGGATCTACTTTAACTCCTTCCTTGGAGATAATATGTCCGAGGTATTCAATTTCTTGCTTTCCAAAGGAGCATTTTGATCTCTTTGCGTATAATTGATTTTCCTCCAAGATCTTGAGTGCTTGCTCTATATGTTTTAAGTGCTCTTCCCATGTTTTGTTGTAAATCAAAATATCATCAAAGAAAACTAAAATAAATTTTCGAAGGAAAGGGTAAAATACCTTGTTCATAAGGCTTTGAAATGTGGACGGAGCATTGGTGAGACCAAATGGCATCACCAAAAATTCATAATGTCCCTCATGAGTGCGAAAAGCCATTTTGGGTATATCACTTTCCTTAACTCGAATTTGGTGGTAGCTAGATCGTAAATCGAGTTTAGAAAAATATGCGGCTCCATTAAGTTCATCGAGTAATTCATCGATGATTGGAATAGGAAATTTGTCTTTGATCGTTATTTTGTTGAGGGTGCAAAAATCCACACATAGGCACCATGATCCATCCTTTTTTCTTACTAGTATGATTGGAGAAGAGTAGGGACTTCTACTAGGTCTAATGACCCCTGCCCTTAGTAGGTCTTGTACCAATTTTTCTATTTCTATCTTTTGTAAATATGGGTATCGATAAGGTCTAATATTAGGAGGTTGGTGTCCTGAAAGTAATTGAATGGCATGATCATGGCTTCACTGTGGAGGCAATCCCTCTGGTTCGTTAAATATTTTATCATGTTTCTCTAGGAGTTTTAGTAATTCTGGTGCCTCTGGTTGTTCTTCGTTAGTGGTTTGCAAGGAAAATAGTTGGGCAACCATACCTCTTCCTCCTTTGCGAATAATATTTTCCATTCTATGGGAACTTACGATTTGTGTGGGACCCATTTTTAATCCTTTAATTGTGTAAGTTTGGTCATTTTGTATGAATTGCATCCATAATTCTTCAAAGTCCCATTGAATTTTTTCGAGCGTTCATAGCCATTGTACTCCCAAAATGATGTCACATCCTCCTAATGGTAGTACATACATATCTGCTTTCATGTTATAATCTCCCATAGTGAGTTTGATATTCCTGCATTTGCCTTTGCATGCAATTTTTCTGCCATTGCCAATCATGACTTCAAAGTTATTACAGGGATATATAAAACAATTAGCTTGTTTGGCCAACCTGGGGTCTATAAAATTGTGAGTGCTACCAGAGTCTAAGAGCACAATAGGGTTTTGTTTCTTAAAATACCCTTTTACCTTCATCGTTTGTGGGGTCGAATATCCTGCGAGGGCGTTAAAGGATATTTCTATTTTATCCTCTTGATTTTCTTCTGGAATATCCGTTATTACTTCAACTTCGATGTCATCCTCTTCTTTGGGGGTGCAATCAATTGTGTCCAAAATATATAATTTTGGTGAAATGCATTTGTGATTGGGGGTGAATTTTTCATCACAATGGAAACAGAGACCCTTTTCTCGTCTTTCTTTCATTTCCTCTTGGCTAATTCATTTAATTGGCATGACTTTATTCAGTTTTTGGCTGGTGTAGGTGTTTGGTGGTTTTCCTGTTGAAACTCTCCCTATTCATCGTTGGTTATTGATCTTCTCTTCTATCATTTGTGCTAATGCCACTGCATGCATCATATCGATAGGGTTTTGTATTTGTACTTCCATTCGAATGTCTTCTTTTAGGCCACTGATGAAGCAACTTTGAAAGAATGATGCATCGAGCCCTGATGTAAGGTTTGCCAACTTCTCGAATTGCACTTGGTATTCTCTTACGGTGGATGTTTGGCGAAGTTTGGTGAGGGCTCCTATGAAGTCTTCAAATTTGGTAGGGCCAAATCGCAACATTAGGTTCTTTGTGAATTCGGTCCATGTGGGAGGACCTTTTGTTTTTTCATACCATTGGTACCATTGTGTAGCAATTTGTTCTAAGTGAAATGATGCGATACGAACTTTTTGGATCTCCAAAATTTGATATAAGGTGAAATATTGATCTACCCTATATATCCAATTTGTGGGGTCGCCTCCATCAAATTTTGGGAAATCTAGCTTTGTGGTACGAGGAAGGATTGATGTATGCGGTCCCCCTATTAACGTTTATTGCGGTGGTGTAGTGTTTTGTTGTCCGCTATGCATTAACATCAAATTTTGTTGTACCAAGTCCATGGAGTGATTTGTAGCATCCAACTTAGTGGATATCTCTGTATTAGAATTGTTGATGCTCATAGTTAGGTCTGCTATTCTTACAACGATCTTATCCTCTAAATTATCTTTCCAAAATACCATTCCTTGCATCACTTCTTTCATTTCTTTTGAAACCTCTTTTGAGACCTCTTTCACAATATCCTTTGCCACTTCTTTCGAGACTTCTTTCGCAATATCCTTTGCCATGTCTTGTGACCTTCGTCCTTCTGCCATGGTAGGTTTATAATTTCTTGGTAATTTTGCAGGTTATTGTGTTTGTTTTTGCAAAAATTTGGTCACAATTTGCTTAAAATTGTAAAAAAAAACTTTTTGTTTTGCAAAATTTGAAGCAGCAATTTGCAAAATTTGACAAAATTGTCAATAGGTGCCCAAAATTTTGTAAAAATTGTCAATTGTTACTCAATTTTTTTTTTTGCAACTATATTTGCTGGTGGTAGTGTAGCAGCGCTTGTGGTAGTGGTAGAGCGTAGGGAGCGCGAAGCTGGATGATTGAGCGACGGTAGAGGAAGGGCGGAGTGTTGAGCGGAGTGGAGGCAGAGGATGGTGAGTGGAGGGCTGAGCAAAGACGATGGAAGGGTGGAGTTTTGAGCAAAGCAGAGGGAACACTGTGGTGGTGGAAGGTCAACATTCAATGTTGCACAAACTTTGAGGTGGTAGGTTTCAATGGCGACCAAGTGCCCACAATTGGTACTGCCCACGTGCATGGGCGCTTATGCCTAGCATGCTAGGCAATTAAGCGTATGCAGGTTTATTTTTTCAAACCCCTATGCGTTCGCCTCCCACAATGATGTAGGATAAATTTTAAAGTGACTTTCGATGTTTTTTGTCTTCGATGTCGAAGATATTTTTTTCGGTGGTCGGGGTTTTTAAAAAACTTTAGGTAACCTTTATAATTTTTTTAATTTTTCTTCATCATGAAAAATTTGTTTGCCGAGAAACGTCTCTACCTTCCTGAAGCATTCGATTTTTGCCAATTTTAGTTGTTGTCGTCGTCGAAGACTGGTTTTAAATAATTTTTATGGTATTTTTTTCTTCTTGTTGGTGGTTTGCTCACTAGATTAACTGATATGCCAATGTTTTTTTAAACCTATCAATGTTGTTTTAAAGCCTACTGTATTTGGATGTAGTATCAGGAAAATGGCAGCGGAGGTGGGTAAAACAAGTGCAGGGCATTATTTCTGTAGCCTGTGTTCACCGTGAAGTGGGATGTCAAGTTTCCAATGTTAAACGCTCCCACTGTAGAACGACACCGATGTCTTGGCAGTGGTGGAAAAAAATTATAAAATGCCCTATTTTGGTATGGCTCTGATGCTAGATGTTAAGGTCCTAGCAATTATAATAGTAAATATATAATAGATGCAAAAAGAGAATATAAAGAATCAACTTTAAATAATAATCATTATTTGTGTAAGGTAGAGACCCACAAGGAATATAAATAATTAATCTTGATGCCTTAGAGACATCCTCTTGATTTTCTAGATATATCTACCAATAGTTGTGAATAGTGAAAGGACATGTCTGTATTTGAATAATAATAATAATATAGTTAATTAATATGTTAGGAGTAGGGTCCTAAATGTGAAAGGTAATATTTTCTAGAAGAGAAGAGTTAAAGACATTAAGAGACAAGTCACAATTTAGTTCACATCACTTACCTAGAATGAGAAACACAAAGAGGAAACATGACCAATCTCATAAGTATGTGACATTAATTAATATCAATAAAGGTAGGGAAGATAAAGAACTATCAAGCTTTAAGATAAATTTTGAGATGTTTCTTGGAGATTCTAATTTTGATAAAGATGGTTTTGTGTTCTCTCTTCCTTTTATAAAGATGGTATACAATACACTAACCAAACATATCATACTTAAGGAGGAATACTAAAAGTTAGATGAGAGGATAAAAATGAAGACCATAATGATAGACCTATCGTGTGATATAGGTGATATCATTAAGTACCAATCAAGTTGGATCCCATGGTTATAATAATATTGTAAATTATGAAGGTAATATTGATTATATTTGTTGCAATGTTATTCCTAATGGTGATGTTTGTCTTGAAGATAGTATTAATGATGACAATTGTATTATTTATGTCCATTATAAAGCATATAATAATAATTACATATGTATTCACAATGATGGACATGATGATGACATTGGGTTCTTTGATAGATAAACCAAAGTGATAAATTCACAAATCATAAAAATAATGTGATGCATTTTAATAACGTCTGTTTAATTTTGTCAAATTTGCAATGGCATCTAAAGGTTGTATGTGCTAGGAAGGTTTATATAGGTTTTGGTATTGAGTTCCTAAAATATTCTTACAGAAAAATAAATCACACCCTTGCAAAAATTAAATCACACTTTGTAAAAAATAAAGCTTGCAAAAAATAAAATCATGTTTGTGGAAAACAAAATCACATTCGGAGGAAATAAATAACATACTTGTGAGAATAAAATCTAAACTAGAAGCTACATGAAACTATCCCAGGAAATTAAAATAAATAATTAAAGTAACATACATAGATATTTTTTTAATACATAGGTGAATTGGTAACACTATTGGGTGCTCCCACTGTAAACCCTAGCTTGTTGGGTTAGATGAAGTCAATGGGACTACTAATCCTCTAGGGTATCAAACTAGGGCAGCTAACTTAGGTTAGATGAAGTCAATGGGACTACTAATCCTCTAGGGCATCAAACTAGGGCAGCTAACTTGGGTTAGATAAAGTCAATGGGACTACTAATCCTATAGGGCATCAAACTAGGGCAGCTAACTGATAAACACTCAATCATTACCATCCAACCTATCCCTTTTTGGGTATATTATGGTTTGAACCTTGAACCACCCCAAAGAGAGGCTAAATCCCTAACCACTATGCTATCCTCATTAGACAATATATAAAGGTATTAAGTACAAATTAAAATAATATACAAAAGACATTGAAATAAAATAATAATTCATAATTATTCTATGAACATATTTACAAAGATGATACTTTCCATTGTGTTGATGGAGTAGGCCCTTACTCAGCCCAATGGAAAGTAAATTTTAATTCTAAATAAAATTAAACATATACACATAAAAAAAGAACACAAACATCTTTTATTAAGAAAGAGGATAAAATTACCTTTTTACAAGAATCTACAATTCATACACTTCCATTCTCTTCCTCTTCTTAATTTTCATATCCCATCCTCTTGTAACCCCTCTAATGTATTATTCTCCCTCCTTTATAAATAGGTCATATGTAATAATACAATAACAATCTATTAATATAAAAGATTCCCAATCTCAATTAGTTGGAAATAAATCCAACCAATTCTATCTAACAAAGATAACAACCAAAAATTAGTTGTAAATAAATCCAACCAATTCTATCTAGGGAAGATAACAACCAAAATTAGTTGGTAATAAATACAACCAATTCTATCTAGGGAAGAGAACAACCAAAATAAATTGTTAAGGATTATAACTAATTTGGATCTATCCAAATAAGTTAGAAACTAATCTCAATCAATCTAACTAATTTAGATCAATTCAAGGTAGTGAAAAACCAATCTTAACATATTCCATCTAATTAATTTGAAATTCAATCAAAATATTCTATTTTTTGTTGCCACATCACCATGTTCGATGTCATCATCATCATGTTTGGTGTTGATGTTATCATGTTTGGTGCTATTCTCTAATGCTCTTGTGATATTCTCTGGTGCTCTAGTGCTATTCATTGGTGCTCTTGTACTATTATTCGATGCCAATATCATCATATTTGGTGTTGATATCATCATCTCTAATGTTATTATTTGGTGCTCTTGTGTTGTTCTTTGGTGTTGACATCATCTTTGGTGCTCTTGTGTTGTTCTTTGGTGTTGACATCATCTTTGGTGCTAACATCATTGTCTCCAATGCCGATGTCATCATTTCTAGTGCTAATATTGTCATATTTGATGGTATTCTATTAGGGCTTTGATGATATTCTATAGGGTTTTGATGTTGCTTTGTAGGGTTCTAATGCTTTGGTTTTGTTGTTTGGTGCTTTGATGCTACTTCAAAGTTGCTTTGCATGCTCCAAAATATTGTTTCTAGACCTGTAAAGTGTCAATATTCCTTTCCATGCTATGATATCCATCAATTACATGCCAAAGCTTGTATTTTTATCTTTAAAAGCAGATAAATAGTTCTATTCAACTTAGTATTGTATTTCTCCTTTTTACTATGCTTAATTGTAATATATATGGAAACTATAATCTAATCCATAGTTGAGTGACACAACAAGAGGCTTAAATATTGTACAAAATGAGTCTTTTTAGAGCCCCATCACTCCAACCAACCTATCATAATGCATGTATTAATGCATTATCTTACTCCATATTTGCACTAGTGCCAAGTTCTTTGTTGTCTATAATAGCTTTACTTATACCACATGTCAAGTTTTTTTTAGTGCTCTCTCAAAGCATTTTTTTAACACTATGCTAATACTACCTCACCCTAAATTAACACTGAAAGTGCTTTTGTATTGTATAGTTAATCATGTTGAGTGGAATTGGAGATGCTTCGATGTTGTATAGTTTTTTCCAATATTAAACTAGATGTTAGAAAAGAGGCACCAAATGGTTCCAATGTTGTGTAATTCTTACAAAGCACACATCAAATTATGAAATATGCTTATACTAATGGTATAATAATCCCCTGTTGTGCACCATAAACCATAGAGTAACTATAATTATGTAAAATATTTAGATTAAGCCATACTCAAAAAGGAAAAACACATGCCTCATTGAAATAGATAATGTATGATGCTTTGTAGGAGATAAAAACCTAAAAGGTCAAGGTAGGGAGATTAGAACTACTCCAAGACTAAAAATGATCAATGCATTTATTTATTTATTTATTATTATTATTTTTTAATAGAAGGAACCTCCATTCTAGTTTTCAATTCTCTCTTACTTTAGTTATGTCCACAAGGGATTTTCATAAACAAGTTTTTTTTTTTTTTTTGTAAGACTAGCATGTTGGAAATTGGTTTTCATGCTAGCATTGGTCTAATAGCACCTCAAAAGAGGTTTTCACTATCAATTTAAAAAATATATATTTAATGGATTCTACATGGAAGGGAGAACCCCCTTTAGAATCTAGAAGTCAACTATGACTTTAAATATGTTATTATGTAACCATAAGTGATTCTTGTTGACCACTAATTGATATTTAGAACTAGCAAAGTCACACCTATGACAAAAACTCGATCTAGGTTTTTTTTGCCTCATTTTTTCTCACCTATTTTTTTCTTGTTCCTTTTCTTTTTTTTTAAACCAAACCTGTGTGGTGATGCCATGCTCACTAAAAAAATTACAGCTAAAAATAATTTAGTGTTGTATGCTTCAGAGCCAAAAGGCACCACCATAAGATGACAACATTAGGCATTAGAAGGTTCTAGTGTTAAATTCCAAGTTATAAAAATTCTCTTCAATGATGTGCTAGTGTCGTAAGGCACCATAAACCAAATAGGCATTTTCAATGCTATATAGTCTTTATAAATAAGAACACCAAGAGGTTTTGATCTTGCCCAATTACCTATAAAGACTTGTCATTTCATGAGCATCAAAAGGTTTTGGTGCTATCTGATCACTTGCAAAGACTTATCATTTAATACATGTTTGTGCAAAATAAAGTTAGATCCATAATTAAATAATTTATTACTTGATCCAATTGAAATACATCTTTGTGGAACTCACTAAATATTCTTCCTAAGTATAGTCAAATATTATCATAGTTAATTATATCATTTGTTTCAACAATGCACACAAGTGAGACCTGTCTATATTTATTTGGATCATCCATGGGTGATATAGGAAGCACATGCTATGTGACTTATCATGGTTGACTTTATTTAGAGTCAAGCCTCATGGAATTGACACCTATTTCCTATGGTTCATGAGGGGTTTTAACTAATGAATATTTCTCTTTGGTTCTCATAGATTCTAGTTTAATGGACCCCTACTTTCAAATCTAAATGTAAAAATCCTAAATTTTAATTCCTCCAATACCTACTACCTCTCAATAACATTATCTCTTATTAGGTTTTAACCAATTATTCTACCATTGGATTGAATAAAAATATCACTTAGTGTCATAGATTAATAGATCGACCATAACCTAATCTTATGACCACCTCACAATGACCATTATTCATGGTCTATTGATTCCACTTTTTAATGTAAAAAAATAGAAATAGAGGTAATGATAGATCAACCAAAATTGATTTGTGCTAAGAATCATGGAAATATGATTTAGTGCTTTAACTTTCTAGAACTTTAATCATGTAATCATAATTTTAGGATCATAATTAATTTATGACTATGTGGATCAACTATAGGACAAGATATTTGATTAGGAAGATGTAGTCTACCATAAGCTAACATGAATAACTGATTGAAAATCTAGCAAAGAAGATGATGATATTGGATGTTTGAATAATTTTCTAGAAACACCATCATCCCCAACAATGATGCCAAAAAGTGGTAAGTTTTAATAATGTCACTTTAATTTTTTCAAATCTATGGTGGTGACTGAAGTCTATATGTGTTAGGAAGGTTTGTATAGGTTTCAATATTGGGTTACTAGAACATTCTGACAAAAAATAAATCACACCTACAAAAAATTAAATAACACCCTTGTAGAAATTAAACCATACCTTGTAGAAAATAAAGCTTGCACAAAATAAAATCATGCATGTAGGAAATGAAATCACACTTGTTGAAAAGTAAATTAAAACACTTGTAGGAAATAAAAAATGCACTTGCAAGAACAAGATCTAATATAGCAACAACATGAAACTATCATGGGAAATAAAAATAAATAATTAATGTAATATGCAAAGGTATTAATTACAAATTAAAATTATACACAAAAGACATTGAAATAAAATAATAATTAATTAATTATTCTATGAACATATTTACAAAGATGATACTTTCCATTGTGTTGATGGAGTGGGCCCTTACTCCTCAGTCTAATGAAAAGTAAATCTTAATTCAAAATAATATTTATAAACATGCAAAAATAAGAAAATGACACAAACATATTTTATTAAAAAGAGGATGAAATTACCCTTTTACAAAAACCTTCAATTATACACATCCATTCTCTTCCTCTCCTTCATTTTCATCTCTCATCCTCTTTTGACCCCTCTAATGCATCATTATTACTCTTTTATAGAGAGATCATATATAATAATCCAATAATAACTATTACTATAAAATATTTCCAATTTGAATTAGTTTGAAACAAATCCAACCAATTATATCTATGGAAAATAACAACTAAAATTAGTTGGAAATAAATCCAACCAATTATATCTAGGGAAAATAACAACTAAAATTAGTTTGAAACAAATCCAACTAATTTAAATCCACTCAAGGTAGATGGAAACCAATCTTAACATATCTGATTTCTATATAACTAATTTGAATTCAACCCAAAAATTCTATTTGTGTTTTCCATATCACCATGTCCAATGTTGACATCATCATGTCTGGTGCTAACGCCATCATGTCTAATGTTCTTTGGTGTTGTGTTGGCATCATCTCTAATACTGACATCATCTTCAGAGATGATATCATTATCTCTAATGTTGTTCTCTAGTTCTCCTATGCTATTCTTCAATGTTGACATCATCTCTGGTGCTAACATCATCATATTTAGTGTTGATGTCATCATCTCTATGGCTATTGTCAAGGCTTTAATGATGACATCATAATATCCAGGGTTGCTATCAAATATTTGGTGCTTTTCTATATGGTTGTAGTGCCAATTTGTAGGGTTTCAGTGCTACTTTGGTGCTACTTCAATGCTATTCTAGGACTACTCTGGTGTTGCTTTGTATGATCTAAAATGTTGTTTTTAGATCTACAAAGTGTCAATATTCCTTTCCATGCCATGATATCCATCAATTAAATATCAAATCTTACATTTTTATCTCTAAAAGCAAATAAATGCATTTTGTTCAACTTAGTACAATGTTCCTCCTTTTCACTATGCTTAACTGCAATATATATGCAAATTACAATCTAATCCATAGTTAAGTGACACAAGATGAGGCTTAAAGACTATACCAAATGAGGCTTTTTAGAGCCTCACCAGAATGAGATATGATGATAGAGGTATAGGAAGGAATGGGCAAGGAACAATAAATCCTATATTGCCAAGCATTAGGCCAAAGAACAAAGGTCTTGGTTATGATAGTTAATCAAGTAATGAGAATAAATTTCTAAAAGTTGAAACCTTGATGGAAGGTGAGACATCCCAATGTGCACAAAATTAAAATTTTTAATAAAAATATTTATGTATAGCTAGAAATGTTAAAAACATATGTTCTGATCTATATGATTTTACCCATGTTAAAAAACAATTGAATTAGAAATTATTGGTAGAAAGGCAAAATGACAAACAAAAAATATTTAAATTATGGATGGATAGATACGATGGAACGTAATAGAGAAATAAACATGTTACGATTCTATAGGGAATTGTTTCATCCTCAAAAGAGAAATATAAATAATTACTATTGTTGAGATATATCAAGCTATTTTGTGTGCACTTGGAAGTGGTTAAGGGAAAATAGAGTGGTGTCTAGGGGTTATCCATATTCAAAATCTCAAATGAATAAATTAGTGCTAAACCATGTCAAAACCTTCTATTGAGATAATTATGATTTATCCAATTAATAATCCTTAGTGATAGAAATGCATGCAATTTATTAATAGCAATTGATAGATGAAGACTACAGAGAGCGATGTGGTTTTGATTTTCAAAGACACCAAAGTGGAGGATACTTTAATTTAGATTAAACTAGGTATTTAGATGATTTAAAATCTATTATGATAAAATGAAAACTTATTCAAAAACATGCGCTTGAGCTTAAACATCCCTAAAGTGAATATATTTTCATAAATAATTTAAATGAAGTAATATTTATCCATTTTAGGCATATTTTGGGTTGTCATTCAAGAGTTATTATTATGTAATGACCACACCTGATACTATTATAATTTCTAATTGAAAATGAATATGTTATCCATGTCTAATATTAGGGATTATGTATCACAATGATCTAGCTAATTTTAGTCCTTTTATGCATCCTAATCATTAAAGATCTAAGACTTTCACTTGACATGTTTATAAAACATAAAGAATTTAGGAAGATAGTGTAGAAGTTTATCAAATGATATTTTGAATCTAGCTTCAAAATCCCTCATTAGATCAAAATGGATATAGAAGGGTGGATTTTCAATAGATAGGATTATTGTGGATAGAGAAATGAAGAAGACAACAAACAATATAAAATATAATATACAATTAAATTCTATTTCAAATTAAAAATAAAAAAATATATATTTTTTATTAGTTATAAGAATGGGTTTTGAAAGGGTCTCCAAACCTTTTACAAATAAAGGAACACTGCATATCCAGGATAAAACCAAAGACTACAGAGAATAGATAAAAGACTAGAAACCAGTCGATTGGAAAACAATAAGCAAAGTAGGCCAATAAAACAACCAATAGAAGACCACAAGATTTTGGAGATGAAAAGGATCCTAGGATCCTGAGCAGAACCAAAATGATAGCACAAAGACTAGATAAGACACCCAACATGGGTTAGCAACAACAAACAACCAACAAAGCTCCCAAAATTAACCATAGAAAGAGAGGACTCAAGCCTCAGTAGAACCAATTTCTGCTTTTTTCATTTCTACCTCCAAGGCCCTAGGCTCACCTTGATTCCAATACATCAATGATTTTATCTCTTTTGCACAATCAATGGCCATATTCAAAGTTCCAATAAGGGAATTTTTGTAATCCATCATCATTTTATTAAATGATTTTGGCATTTTGGTCACATCCAATGGATTGGAGAGCTTCTTACCCCATCAACATGTAGACTTCAAAGTGAAATTAGTTTTCTTCTTCAGGAGAACATGGTCCTCTAAATATGAGTTCTCAACTAAAATTGGGGTCTTCTTAGACTTGACCAACTTAGCGAAGAGGCACTTGGACCACCTTGCACTTTTTGTTCCACCCCTAGTTCCCAATGGTGAATCTAAGGCTTCTCTTGTATCCTTCAAAGTTTCCTTTAGTTTCCTCTAAGATATTAGAGGACTAACTAGATTCTCTTCCATTGCCTAAGGGTTGTTTGACTTAGAGTGAGACAAAGTTAGGGAATCATCAGTAGTAGGGACCTCTGATTGAAGGGTTGTTAGATTAGGGACAACCTCCCTGAGACCTCCTTGATTTTTTTGATGTGTTCAAAAATTAACAAAGCCAGGCCCTGATGGATTGGATTAGTAATCTTCCTACCTTTAACTTGCAACATAGACTTCTCCAAAGACTTAAATAAAAAGGAAGGTATGTTAAACACTCTCTTGCATCAGAGTTGATTTAGGAACATGAAATGATAACTCCGTAGGATATATTTACTCTCACCTAATGTGAAGTACTCCATAATTACCAAAGCAACCCTATCCCATGGAGCCTTGAGAACTTTCCTTTGGAAATCATTATGGATATTCAACAAGACCTCATCCTCCCCTAGAAAGTACCTGATTTCTCTTGCCAAGGAATGATTTTTCCTATTGTGGCATACACCATCTAAAGGTAGGCCCATCACACCACAACTAAGAGAATGAAGATTTCAAACTCAAGCCCCTCCACTTTCTCCATCCCATTCTTCCATGAATGGGCCATTTGTTTTGATATTTCTCTGTTAAAACCATGGAATTTCAACAAACATTACAGAAGACCACCTTTACTCAATATCTTCCTTACATCATCCTTAACTTCAAGTGAATTTGGCTCAAGGACTATCCCCTCCATAGTCCAAAATACCACCCATAGATTACACTCTTTGGATAATTGAGATATAGAGCAACCAACAGACCCTGGAGGAGAAAAACACAAAATGATGAAAGCTCCACCTAGGAATTTAGAAGCCTCAAGAGACCATTGGAAGATAGCCAACCTTCACCTCAAAATATTAGAACCAATACCCCACTACTAAAAATTAATCCAACTTGGGAAAACTAGGATCTTATTGAAAATAGGTAAATTTAAGAGCTTGCTCTTTCCTAGAAATAGGATAATAGGGCTCTCATCCCAATCCAAGCCAACATCAGTATCATAAGCCTTGAGGTAGTGCCACTTCACGTTTCAAAAGGATCATAAAAAAGAAGAATATGTAACAAAAAAAGAGAAGCATACCATATGTCCTTTGAAATAATTAGAATCCCCTACAATCATGGCACCCATCTCTATGAATATTAGAGCCAATTTTCAACATCAACTATAGGATTTTATGGCCACTTGACATCCAAATGTGCAAACCAATAGGGCCTCTCCACATTCTAAACAACCACTTCAACTCATGCATGCCAAGGAAGGCCAAGGGGTTTATATGGCTTCCAAACAACCACCTAGGCCAATGATTACCATCTTGCCTTTTATCAATTGATAAAAGCAAGGATTCCCATCTAAAAAGGCTTACTTGTTCATGAAATAGGGATCTTGAAGTGAAATAACTTTGGTGATGATGTCTATGCATGGACCATGTGATTTGTATGAATTACTAGCACATGACCTTAGCCACCAATTAAAACACCACCCTACCTCCAAACCTATTAATAATTGCCACCTGAACCATGCCACTTTTGGTTAGGAGTCCATCCCTATAAGAGTTTGGCACCAAAAATATAGAATTCAAAAATAAAGGAATTTTGACAATATGAGGAGCTTCCCCTATCACACAGACTATAAGAATCAAAGATTAATTTTGTAGTGATCTCCTGATTGATAAGGGAAGAATAAATCACACCCCTACACAAAACTATTACTACATCAATTATTAACATCATCTCAAGACTCACTATCCAACTACAAGAGACCTTGGAGGAAGTCCCTCCTCCACATAGAGGTTCCATTTTGGAGCAAACCAAGGTTTTCCAAGAAATCTGTAGACCCATTTCCTTCTCTAAATATATGATTAATTTGGACTTCCTCCCAAGTTTGGATTATTCTTTTGGCCTCTAAAATCATATTAGCTATGTTCTAACTAGGGGATTGAGATACTTTAATAACATTAATAATGTTTAGGGAGTCTCCTTCAATAATCACCTTTCTATAGTCTAGAGACTCCAAAAGAGTCATTCCTTGGTAAAGAGCTCTAGCCTCCGTGAAGTGGTAGGTCTGGAAATCCAAATTCTTAGAGAATGCCAAGATAATCCCACCTCTATCATTTCTAAACACATCCCAATATTACCTTTAGATGCCCCATAAAAGTTAAATTTGATCCATCCTGGTGGAGGTGGTTCCCATTTGGTTTGGGATATTAAGTTAACCACTGCCTGCTCGTTAACCCTTGACCTACGTTGGAAACCTAGCTTCAACTCCAACCCCTCCTCCTTTTATCAACCACCAGTCAAGTCCCATTGAAGGCTAAATATATTCTCCACCACACTTGAGATGGCTCTAGAATAAATTATAGCCACATCCCTGTTAGAATTCTTGAAAGCCTCATTGTTTCTTTCCTTCCAAATACTCCAAAAAAATGAGGTAGGCTAAAGATAAAAAAAATCAATCTAGGAGCAAAGAAGGGGGAACCCACTGAATACAAAAATTTGATAGAAGGTTTGGGGTAACCCAATAGACTCCCAAGCTCTCAATACATCCAAGAAAAAGGAGCATTGAAAGAAATATGGTTAGAGGAATCAACACAAGATCCACATAAATAACATCTATTAGGTAGGTACATACCCATTTTATAAAGGTTTTCTAAAGTTAGGATCTTGTTCTAGATAACAAGCCAAAAGAAGACATTAATCTTGGGAGTAAGACCCTTAAACCAGATTTTAAAAGAGGGGAGCCAAGACTGGTAGTTAGCATCCAAAATAGCATAGGCAAGCTTTACTAAGAAGGGACCATATTTTTCACCCTTCCAAAACAATGTATCCTCCTCATCCCCACTCTTGATGACCTAAAATTTCAACTTATCAAAAATAAAATTCCAAGCCTCCTTCTTAGCCTGATAGAAGTTAGAAGTTACCAAGGTTTTCCATTTCTTGTTTCCATTCAAGGATTCAATAAAGTTAGCTATTTTTGACCCAAATATGATTCTGATTTTAGGCTCCACACTAGCCAAATTTGGGTATAGGGAAAGGGGTCAGTCTAGAAGCCAAGGATATTTCTAGAACTCAATCCTTTTCCCACTTCCCATATTCCATTTGCATCCCCTCATAATTGTAGGACTTGACTTTAGCATGCTCTCCCAAAAAGTGGATCCTGAGGGTGGAAGAGGGTCCAAATTTTTTTCTCTCCGATGCATATATTTTGCCATTAGAATGTGGACCCAACCCACATTATCCTAGTCAGTTAGCTTCCAACCTTGCTTTTCCAAGAGAGATTTATTCATTTGGAGCATATTCCTAAGACCCAAACCTCCATGTTCATTCCTACTACAAACTTGCTCCCAAGAGACCAGATGTAATTTCTTCCTTTCTTCTGAGCCCGACCATAGAAAATATTTTTGGATGTGTTCAATTTTTTGTAAAATTTTATTAGGAATTCTAAAGAGAGACATGAAATAAGTAGGGATGCTTTAAGGAGTTTTTCAACTAGCAAAGCCTTCCTTGCTTGACTGAGGAGGGTTTATTTCCACCCAATAATATTCTTTTGGACTCTTTCCACTACTGGATCCCAAAGGTTCTCCTTGATACTTCCTTTAAATAATGGTATTCCAAGATAGAGAGCTGGGAAAACTACAATCTCGCACCCTAGGATATGAGTAATATTCCTCTACCTAGAGGGAGGAGGATTCAGAAAGATCTTACTCTTCAAAAAGTTTATTTTTTGACCTACTACCTTTTCAAAGGATAGAAGAATTTCCTTTATCATTTTGGCCTAAGGGACATAGGTAAGAAAAGAAAAAAGAGTTTCATCTATAAATTGATGGTGAGATATCAAACCTTCAATCACAACCTTTGCCTTAATAGACCTTCCCAGTGCTTTAGCCATCAAAATAAAGTGATATGGAGATAGTGGATCACCTTGGCATATGCCTCTACAACTTATATAATAGTCAGTATGAGACCCATTAATAATGATAGAGAATTTCATAGAAGAAATACATGCCTTAACTAGGTTGATCCACCTTTGGTCAAACCCAAATTTAGCCAACACTTTTAAAAGGAAATCCCAAGACACCCTATCATATACCTTATTCATATCAAGTTTAAGGAATATCCAGGTCTCCCACTTTTATCTGCTAAGTAAATCAATTCATGAACTGCTATAATTCCATCTAAGATTTGTCTCCCTACCACAAAACTACTCTAGGCTTTATTAACTAGGGTAGGCAAGAAAATATTTAACCTATTAGCAAGAACCTTCATCAAGATCTTATATAAGGTGTTACACAAGCTGATGGGTTTGTAATATTTGAAATCCTTTGCTCCAACTATCTTAGGGATTATATATAATTTTACTAACAAATAAATAAATTATATATATATATATATATATAATTTATTTGTTAGTAAAAATATTTTTATTTTTAATTAGAAATAGAATTATATATATATATAGATAGATAGATATAGAATAAATCCAACTTTAAAATAATTAAATACTCATAACTATAAAAAGTAAAAGATATTAACTAAGCAACTATTAAAAAACATTACAATCCTTGATATGAGTTATCCTAGTTAGATTTATTGGTCATTTTGTATTTGGTATAATGTGTTCTAGTTTACATTATGATTTATCTTATTTAGCATAGTGGTGTTCTAATTTGAATAGTGATACAACTTGTGTCAATTTGTAATAGTGAGATGTCTTTGATATTAAAATCCTATAAGTTTATATAAAGCATATGGAAGAGATAATGAGCCATATCATGGTTTATAAGCTTACTTTGTAATCATTTTGATTTTGCTAATTGATAGTTATGGTTGGTTATTTTTGGTTTTAATATTAAATGTTTTAGAAAATAGTTGCATTTCTATTCAATTCTACTCCTACCTATTTGTAGGTAGAAAATGCAATGAGCATACAATAAAAGTGCATACTTATACATTGATAAGTTCATGTATTATCTATGCCTTGTTTCCTCCACCTTCAATGTCCTTGAGACTTATCTTTAGTGAAAATCCTAAGGGTCCTTTATCTAATGAACAACAAGGGCTATAAACAACTAGAAAAATGCACAATATACATTATATTTGTTAGAGCTCATAATAGTTTATAGAATAATAAGAAACATACATTATTCAAATCATATAGTTAAATAGGAATAGAGAGATTAAAAAAAAAAGAATACAAATATGAGAGGATTATTTTAGGTTCCCAACGCAAATGATAACTAATTGATCATAAATTGATGTAATGGATCAATGGAAGAGGTATATAAATACCTCTAGTAATTCTCTTAGTCCTAAGAAATATTTAATCAATATGTTATTATGTAGAATTACAAAGCTTCATGTTCCAATGTGATATATAGACCTATAAGCTTATACAATAAACTCCATATCATACCACACAATGTTATCCCATAGGCTTATCCAATAAATTATATTATGAAATATTGGATTTGCCAAAAAATAATAGACTACACATCTCAACACTTGCATAATCTAAATTCAGGGTACAAGGATAGAAGACAATAAATATCTACCTCTATATTGGAAGCTCTACCACATCAATTAAATTTTATAAAAAGATAACCCATTGGAATATACCTTGTTATCCTATAGAAAGACTATATTATATCTAGACTTCTTACACTACACTTTAATATTCTTTAATCTCATAAGAAAATTCTTGATAAGATGACCTTTTTCCTTACATAGTTTTAAAGTATTTTTTATCTTCTTTGAAGGATTTGACTTATCCATAAAACACAGGATCTGATGGACTTTTAGCCAGATTAAATCATAGGTCCCAATATCTAGGATATTAATCAAACTCAATATTAGAGCATTCGACCAATCTGATTAATATCAATAAATATAACATTCGTTAAATAACAATAATATGCAAAAACAAACTTACAATATTATTGTCAAATATATAAGATCTCTTGTATTTCTTCAATACTCACATGAGTATTCTTCATTTATACAATACATAAATATTTGTGTCCATAAAATAACTTTACATAAGTTTTCAATACTTTGACTATTGCTTTCCTCACATATTTAGGAGATGCATCCTTTCCTATTCTTCACATATGATCTCTCATGTCTCTTTAATTTACATCTTGATACATATCACGTGTCTCTTCACTTGTATACTTGACACATACACACATGAATTGACTTACTTATATGACGCATTGCGCACTCTCACATATTACACACTTTATTACATGACACTTGGACTCATCCTACACATTGACACATACTTAAGGGAAATATAAATCACACTCTCTAATCTAATAACTCAATCCTAATCTAATATTTACAAATATAAAAATGTAACATAGGGGTACATTAACACATTATCAAATAATGTAATATTCTCTAGCATGTCATTGTATTACATTATTTGGTTTTGAAGACTTTAGTCTTCAATCTCTAATTCTAGTCTTTGTCCTTCTGCTTTAACTCTAGAACTACTTGAGATTTTGGCGTTGATCTACTAACTTGTTTCTTGTAGTATTTATTAGAATTTCTTTGTGACCATAAAACATTTTAACATATAGATGATTCTATTCCCATTTGATTTCTTGATCCATCCATAGTGTACTTGAATTTTATTTTCATGGTCTATTTTTGGTTTGGTTCTCTTACAAAGTTTACAATTTTGGAATGATTTGCATTTTAATTTTCTCTTTTCCTCTATTTTGTAGTCTTGTTTTTTGCTACTTTTATTTTATTATCTGAAACATTAGTGTCATTAGGAATTTTTGGATGATCTTCATTTTCATCCTCTTCAATTTGATCTTCATCTATGTAAGGGCTCTAATTTCTTTTTCAACTTCTTTTGTCTCTTGAATTTATTGGACTAAATTGCCCTTTTAATTTTATTCTTTCTTTAGTTCTTTGCTTTGCTCTTCTTCTTTGATCTTATTATCTTTATATTCAATCATGGTATGGTTGCTTGTATGACTTCTATATAATGAATTAGCAAGTCATCACAATAATATATTCTATGAATATTGGAATTTAAATATTCCATATTAAAGTCAGCATATTCAGCATATGTTGAATTCATCAACATATTATTTTGTTCATATTTTGGACATTCTTCACCTTCATTCAAATCAATTGTATCACAACTGGCATTTCTCATTTTAGTTTTTCTTTCTTGTCTTTTTTCTTGATAAAGCTTAAAAGTAACTAATGCCATGTACATCACTATGCCTACATAAGTAAGTAATATAATAGAATTTGAGAATTCCACCATGCTCCAAAGAGGTTTTCATGAAGATAGTTGACAAATGTTGTAAAATTTTCATCTTTTATAGTTTTGAGAATTGAAGACAATTTTTTCTTCAAGTTGTCTAGTATATCATTTTTCTCATCAAAATTGTCCATCAGATTTTGAGTATAGAATTTTAGATTTTTTAACATCTCTTCACTATCTTATGAAAACACATTTATCATAATTTCTTGCATAGTGAAATCCTTTGATGTGGAAATCCTTATTTCTCCAAAATTTTAATTCAAACAATCAATAATTTCTTCAATCAATGTGTTCAAACAATCAATATCAAATTCTTTTAAATATTTAATCTTTATTAATCTTCAAATCAATTAACTTTTCAAATTTCAATTTGTAATAATAATTAATTTTGCATTCATCAATCTTGATCAAACTTTAGATTTCATCATTTTTTATTTTAGCTTCATTCTTTCATTCATTAATCAATATTCAAATAATCCTTATCTCTCCATTTCAATTATTTTTTTATCAATGTTTATATTCACCTTATTTATCCTAAAGCATTAGTCAAATGACTATTTAAATTTGCTCCTTATGACTCCTAAAATTATGCACTCAATAAATTGAAATAATTTTCACCCAAAAATTAAATGACAAACCTTACCTCCTTTTTATATCCACACTTAGTCTTTTTCAACCTCGTCAAATATGTCTAAGTGCTTTAACCATGTTAGGGCACTTCAGTCAAGTCAGGGTGAATGATTACTCTAGGCATGCAATATTTTTTTATTATGCATAAAAAAGGGATTTTGAAAGGACTCCCAAACCTTCTACAAATAGTAGAGAAGAATATACAATAAAATAATGAGAAGAAAGCAAGAGGAACTGCTCCTAAGAGCTAGGATTAAACCTAAAACTACCACATGTAGAAAAACAACAAAGAAGAGGAGATCCAAAGAGGGGAAGAAAAAACCAATAGTCCCCAAGTCCAAAAGGGAGTGGAAGTGCAAAAGAAAAAGGAATAGAGAGAGGTGGGAAAAGAACCACCCATCCAAACAAAACAACTACCAAGTAAGCCACAACTTACTGGGACTAGGATTCACCACCTTTTTTTTGGAAGTCCTCCAAATGGTTTACCACCTCCTCCATTAGCATTGTTGTCATAATGTTCATCCTGTGTAGGGATTTCATGAGGACTTTTAGGTCAACAAGATTACTACTTGGAACTACCATGAAGGGGGACTCCAAGGAGGAATTTCATAATTCTTTTTTGTTGAGGTTTCACCTCCATTACACTATTGAAATTGGAAAGCATGAATTTCAAGGCCCACATGTGATTCAGAATATAGGTCTTGAAAAGGCAATAGAGGATGACAACAAGATCTTCCTCAGACTGAATTAAAAAGTTTTAGGTTAAAATTCCCAATTTGAATTTCCTTGCCGATGATTGACATGTCATCAACACCACTAAGGGGAAAGGGGTATGAAAATTATAAAAATTAAAATAAGTAAGAGAAAAGGACCCTCATCGAATAACAAGGTAAATGTAAAAGTAAATGGAAATGTGATCCTTACTAAAACCTCTCCTACCAAGTGAGAGAAAGGGGTGCTTCCAACTGCTCAAAGCCTAGTGGATAGGGGGACAACTCAACATATTTAGGTAATAGCATTCAAAAGTAAAAGCTCTTTGGGGAATCTATCAACCCAAATGTGGAGGGAGTTATAAAGAATGCCCATGTTCACCAAAAAATCAGCTTTCCTATTCCCTTATTTGAATACATGATTGAACTGAAGGCTCTCCATATTCTACAGATAAATATTGACTTCTTCCATTAAGTCTTCAATGTTTTAGTTTGGAGGTTGGAGTCCTTTGGAAATCTTGATAATGAAAAAAGGTTCCCCTTCAATAATCACCCTTTTAGGGCCCAAATTTTCTAGAAGCAGAACTCCTTGAAAGAGAGCTATCACTTTAGCAAAAAATCTTGATTGAACCCCTAAATTATCATCATAGGCTAAGAGGATATTTCCTTTATCATTTCTTATAAGCTCTCCAACACTATAATTGCTCAGATTACCTTTGGTAGCCCCATCAAAGTTTAGTTTTATCTATCCTTGAGGCAAAGGGTCTCATGTGACTAAGGAATGGGGGTGAGAGAAAGGAAGGGGTGGGGAGGCTTCACTTCCTTGAAGCCCTAAAAGGGCAACATTGATGGATTCACTTTTAGACCACTTCTCATCATGGAAGGACATCATTAAAACATTTTCTTTTAGAACATTGGAAATTCTTATTTCCACCAACTTAGGATCCTTTTTTATGTTTTGGAAAACTCTATTATTTATTTCATTCCAAATTTCCAAAAGTAATGAGTCATATAGAAAGACCAAAAGGTTTTGAGCTTAGGACTAAGAAAAGGGGAGGTCCATTGCATGCAAAAATAAGAAAAATGTTATTGGGCAAGATCTAAACAATGTCAAGGCTTCTAAGGAGAAGGGAGAAAACATTTAGGGAAAATGGAAATTTAAGAAATAAGTGGTTGGAATTCTCCTAGGCTACTTCACATAGGTTGTATCTATTCAGAATTTAGAATGGGAAAACCTCTTTTGTGGAGATTTTAATTGTAAGGATCTTATTTTGGGAAATCAACCAAAAAAAGAAATTGATTTTGGTGGTAAGGTTTTTAAACCAAATTATGTTAACTAGAAACCAATCCTCTTCCCCATCCTCCTATACGAAGTAGGATGATATGACTAAAAAAAGGCCCTTAATGTCCACTTTACAAATGGAAGAATTAGCTGAAGAGTTCATTCATTCACTCATGTTTCTCATGTATAATTGTTCCAAACTATGATCTTCTCCTTTGCAGTCGAATATGAGACTTTTCCTCTTCAAGCACAATCAATATTGCTCTCAATTGACTTCTCAGTATTTGGCATTTTGAATTCCATCTCCTTAGTGCTTCAATGTCCTTCAATCTATAGTTGAGCTTCAAACATGATGCTTCTCAATGATGATTTGAATTACATAGGTGCTCACTACTTTTACCTTTGCTTTTCTATTCTGTCAGTTCTACCTCAACTTGCATAGGCACTCAATAATTTGTCTTGCTCATGGAAATCTTCAATATTGATTCCACATGAGTACTTTAGATTTTTCACTACATTTACATAAAATTTTAGCTTATAGCCTAGCACTATTCTTTCTTGTTTATAGTCCATGAACTAGTTCTTCTTTTTGGTCTTTAGGCTTTACCATAGTTTGGCTTCTCCATGCTTTCACCAGTTTCTTCACTATATTTTAGCTTGGCTTCCAAAAAACACTCAACTTCTTTGATGTTTGTCTTCCTCAAGTTGGATTTCATTAAAAATTTATCTTTTTTTAGAATGAGTTGTGGTGTTTTATAAAATAAAAATTTCCTTAACTTTAGGGTGAAATCAACCCTTTATTTTATCTTCTCCTCGGTGCACTATCAATTAAATTCACACTAGAATTTATTTTGATATAGAGTGAGGTTTTTTGGTTTTTTTTTTTTTTTTTTTATTAAATTTTCATTTATTTTTTTTTTTAAAAAATAAAAAATAAAAAAAAAAAATAATTGAAAAAAAAATAAATATTTATTTTTTAAATAAAGATTTTTTTTATTTATTTATTATTTTTTTTTTTTTTTTTTTTTTTTTGTTTTTTTTTAATTGGGGTTTGGTGGTGGTATTTTTTTAATTTATTATATTTTTAAATATTATTGGGACAATTTTTTAGGAATTTTTTTTAAATGGTATTATCCAAACATAGGAATATTTGTATTGGAAAGCTCTTTTCGATCCTGATCTAATGGTGGTGTTTTTATGAAGTTATAAGGTGATTTAATAGGTTAAAATTTATCCCAAATATGACCTTACTTTTTAGAGCTTCAAATACCCCCAAATTTTGGTGTGAAGATGATTGATTTAATTTTCTTAGGATTCACCTTGATTTCGATTAGGATTCACCATTTTTTTACAATTACATTTTGGGTCCAACCCCTTATGCATAACCCTACTCCATAATATAGCCTTACATGATCTTTCAATACTTTGAATTTTGTTGGCCTCACATATATGGGAGATGCATCCTTTACTATTCTTCATACATGACAAACCTCTCATGTCTCTTCAGTTTACATCTTGACACATATCATGTGTATCTTCACTTATATACTTGACTCATACACATGACTCTTGACTTTCTTATATGACACATTGCACACTCTCACATGTTACACACTTGCACACTTAATTACATTACACCTGGACTCATCTTATACATTGACACATACTTAATGGAAATATAAATCACACTCTATAATCTAATAACTCACACCCTAATCTAATATTTACAAATGTACAAATGTACCATGGGGGTACTTTAACACATTATCAAATTATGTAATATTCTTCAACAATATATTCATATCAATACATTTGAGAGCACTTTTTATGGTCTTGGTCATGAGGAGAGTCATTCTACTTCTTTAGAGCTACTTTAGAAATAACTTGAAGAGAGAAGAGTTCATTAAGGGTTAGAATATTATGCTTCATAAATAACAAAAGTGTACCATGAATCACTAATTGAACCATTTGAAATGAAGAAGAGATATTGACGATAATTTTTAAACACATTCGAAATAGTTTTCTTTGTGACCTCAAAATATATGATATCTATTCTTAATGCCTTGAAGCTAGCAATATACTCTTTAATATTATCAAACTCAAATCATTGTAAGAGTTGAAATGTCTATGTCCAAGTGACTAACTTCTATTGTATTTACCTTCCCAATGTTGAAATATTTGGTGATTAATCTTCACTTGAGGCCATGATGGGTTTGTATTGTATTATATGTATAAGCTCTTTGGGCCCTTGTAAACCTTGAAAACAATATTTGTAATATTTTATTATTTTAAACCTAAACGATGGCTACTTGATGTTGACATAAATGTAACTTGAAATTGGGAGCATCCAAAATATTTTTTATAAGTTGATAAAATTGGAAAAAGTATTTTCTAATAAAACCCTAGGTAGACTTGGATTGTAAGGGTCTCATTGGATTCAATAGATTTACTCTAAGAGAATTTTTCATTGATAGGATATTTTATTCCTCTTATTACCACTCAATCCTTTTTAATTTTAATGTCTAATCAAATAGATGCCCTAAATTTAGGATTGAGTTTCTCATGAATTAAAAAACTCATTTGTCTTTTATGATTTTTTTCAAAAATCCTTTTCCTTTTCTCTTTTAGTATTGTATGTCCAATAGTAGCAGAA
Organism: Wollemia nobilis; assembly: GCA_028583015.1. Classification (NCBI taxonomy): domain Eukaryota; kingdom Viridiplantae; phylum Streptophyta; class Pinopsida; order Araucariales; family Araucariaceae; genus Wollemia; species Wollemia nobilis. Next base: position 5,796,609 of record JAQPPZ010017063.1, on the reverse strand, counting down.
ATGAGATGATGGACTAATTTGTTTCCATGAAAGAAGAAAATAAGAGATTGAACATTTTTCCATATATCCCTAGCACCAAAGACATCATTTGTAGGCATCTATGCATGGCAAAGGCCTTCGAGTCACTTGAAAAAGTTGTTAAAATGGTTTGATAATATATTTGCTATAAAGGCATTGGAAGATTTCTTGATTAGTTGCATTTGAAAAAAGTTTATCTAGGGAAAAGCATGATAGATACAAAGAAACCATTAACATTTATAGGATCCTTGTGAAATTTTAGGAGGGTCTTAGTTCAATGTTTTTTTTTCATTTTTCTTATGGGTACCATTTTTTCCATGTTGAAAGTTTGCTCTTTTCCTCCAAGATGTAAAAATCTAAAATTAAATTTAAGAAATATTCTAGGGAATATTCCCTATAATAAATGGGAAAAACATGTTCCTATGTCAACATGATGTGTGTTGGTGTCAAATGTATACAAGAAGAAATACATTTGAATTGCAAACAAGGGCTAAAAGCAAAGGAATCACCTTATGTTTTTAGAGTCACCTCTTCCCTTATGGCTAGAATATACTTTCATTAGACATTGAGACTTGGAGGTTCATGGTTTAAACCTCCCTTGCTAGAATATTTAATCATAATAGATAACATCAACATGACTTCTATTAATGACATGGCATAGCATGATGATGTGGTACTTGATGATGTCATAAATTTTCTAATCATACAAGCTAACATAGGATCTAATTACATGGAACCTACTAATGTCACAAATTTTCCAACCATCCAAGCTAACATAGGATATAATTACATGGAACCTAATGATATGGAATTCCATACACCTGGCATGGTAGTCCATATAGATGGTGTGACAAATAACATGGTAGGTGACATGGTAGTTGATGTGATGGTCCATACAACTAACATGGTAGGTAATGTGCCAACTAGGGTGGCAATTGACATAGCAATATAAATATAGGTTTGACCAATTACATTCTACCAACTCATAAAACCCAATGACCATATAGTCACACAATCAACAATAGACTTGGAAAAGCATGGATTTCAAATCAAATCAAGATGTGATAAGGATCATAATATGGTTTGTAGATTGTAGTTAAAATTAGAGTGCAACAAGTAGCACAATATTGATCATTTTCTCTATCCAATAGCCTTCATAGTCAATACACAATTGAAAATCCCCTAATTGTGTCAAGTGGTATCACCTTTTTTGTTGGTACACTAGCACAAAATTGGCATCCCCTCAACCACACATGCAGTGCCACATGGAGGGCTCCTACTCATTGTAGGTATTATTTTTATTTTTTAGAGGTATTTTGTATATTTTTTGGCCAATATTTTGGGGGCCATAACATTTGTATAAAGAAGTGTTTTGAGCCCCTTCTTCTCAAATTGCATGATTTTTCAAGATCTCTATATTGGTGGTGTTGTTTATAAATAAAACTACATGTAGGATTTTGTATATTTGTATGATAATTATATATTAACATGTGCCCTTACTAAATTTTCCAAACTATGCTACCAAGAAAATAAATATTGAAGCTTTGCTCTAGAGTAAGGGGTTACTCAAATATGTGAATGAAGAATCTCATGCTTCTAATTCAAAATAAAAGTAGTTGTATAGGAATATGAAAGATGAGTCTCTTGATGTGATAGCTCTTTATTTTAAAAATATTCATGACACTCATGTTAGCAACAACACGGATCCCATAAAACTACTTGGTGAGTTTTAGGGATTGTGTGATCACAATGGTTCTACAAATATTAGGAGCTTGAAGGTAGAGATTGTTGCTTTAACTATGGAAACTTTTGATATTGTTGATGAGTACATTAGTCAATCAAAAAAATTACAATATGATATCTAGATTGATAGAGGAATATTTAAAGGTAATAAGAGAAATTCATGAAGCTATTAGACAATGAGAAGAATGTTGAACTAAATATTATCTTCAACAATATTTTAGAGACATATGAGATAGTTGTGGTTGTGTTTGAGATGCTTCATGTTTAATTTCCTAATTCTCCTACACCACCAATTTATGAGATATACAAGTACTTTTTCATCATTAGGCAATAAGATAGAGTCATAAGGGAAATATTTCTTCAAACAAGGAATTGTAAAAGAAGTGGTTGTCAAAGATCAAAATGATAAGAATCCAAATTAGAATGAAAATAATCCTAATAAGCCCTTTAAAAGGTAAACATGTGAGTTTTACAATAAGGAAGTACATAAAGTATCATTTTTTTATTGATTGGAGGAAGGGGTTTTGAAAGGGACCTCGAACCTTTTACAAAGGTGGATACAAAAAGGAGTTTCTCCCTTATGAGATGAAGAGTGAGCAAGGATGCCATCAGAATTTGGTTTCTTCTATAGCACAGGTGAGTTATCCAACTTCTCATGATCGTTCTCTATGGTAATAGATGATTTTATCTTTCCTAATTGGGTTTTTCTCCTTGAAGAACGACACCAAGCCTCCATTCTAATAGAAGGAGGAGTATTTCTAGAGTTGGAGCCAAAGTCTAACTTCCTCCTAGAATTTGTGGTCTCACCAAAGGTATTATTTAGAAGATCATCATCGATAAAAGTGTTAGGAAGAGGGCTCCCATGGCTTGAGACCAGAATAGAAGGGTACGCAGGTGGGCTGCCAACACAAGAAATGATGGCTTTTTGAGCCTTATTTTGGAGGGCATGCCTATACAAAATAAAGTGAAGGTCTTGGTGCACTGGGTGAGTGGAGGTTCCCTTCTTGATGTTGTAGATAGAGCACTCCAATGATTTGAATAGGTAGTTTGGCACATTGATGGCCTTAATGTCCCTGAGATGGTTTAGGAAGGACAAATGAAAACTTTTGAGGGGGGACTTGATCTCATTGATCATGAAATATTGTAGGATGGGAAGGATGACTATATTCCATGGCTTAGGGGGGACCCTCTAATGATACCTCCCTTCTCCCTTCCAATATTTTTGCCCTTATCTCTGAAGAATCTCACCTCCTCAGCTAGCGAGTGCTTGTCATGCCGAACTATCTCTCGTCATCAAGAAGGCATGTCACCTCAAAAAGCATTCAAACATTGTTAGTGAAATTGAGGCCACATATCATGACTCTACCATCATTCCAAGACTGGGTTAACTCAAGTGAGATATCAGGGTCACTTCCATTAAATTTCTTGAGGAAAGGAGAGAACCCATGGGTGTCGAGGATATCTTCAACAATGGGGTCGATCTATAGATATTTTGGCTCCAAGAGTGCCATCATGGGATAATGTAGGCCTGAAGCCAAACAAGCAAAGAAAAATCCACTGAGCACACACCTTGAATAAGGACTTGAAGAAAAATATTTTGCAGCAAGGGTCACATATAAAGTGCTTAGAGTTGGAGGGAAATGAATTGGCAAGGGATTTCTAGATACACATGCCAAAACTTCTAGAAATAGTCATGCTTGGGAGCTGTTGATTATTGAAATTATACCAAGAAACAATCCAAAGCTTAGCCTCATGTGCCAAATCAAACTTGGTAGTGATGCAACCAATGATGCAAAGGACTACCTTGGGAAGGTTTCTAAAATCATGAGCGAACCCACATGGGATGGAGGTGAGATTGGTTGAAGGTACTTCTTGGGAATGATTAGGTTCAAAAGGGCAATAAATATGGCCTTGGATATTTGAAATGGCATGGGTAATCTCATGGGCCAACCTATCATGAAAAGAATATGACTGATATATGGGTGCTTAGGAAACTAGCAAAGTAGATGGGATTACCTCCATGGGATGAGAATGATCTTTAAGCTTGGGTGGGGTCACAAGAAGCCACTTCGAATAGGTGAGCTCAGACTAACTGCCATGTGGATAAGAAGGGGGGCAAAGGGTGTGGGCTCCACAACAAAACCCACAAAACCTTGAAATGATGTTGAACCACAACACAACACTACAACAAAGAGATACCTTCATGATGTGTGGGATCATAGAGGGATTGAAGGAAGTTGTCATGCCACACATGGATAGTTTCTTGAAACAAGCCCAAGTTAGCCAAGATGTTAGTAGCTATGTTGCCTTCCCTATACACATGTTGGATGATGATATTGTTATGATTATGGAGGTACCTCTTGGATTCTTCAATGAGGTTGTAAACATTTCAAGCTACCCTCTGAGTTTCTTTGAGGTAGTTAATGATGTTAATAGAATCTCCTTCAATGATGATTTTGTTGGGCCATAGATCATCCAGGAAAGATAACCCTTGATATAGAGCTCTGGCTTCAACTACATGATTTATTCGGATGATAATATTTTTTGCATATGCAATAATGATTCTCCTATGATCATATCTGAAGATGCCTCTGGCTCTAGCTTTTCTAGGGTTTCCTTTGGCTGCTCCATCAAATTTGAGCTTAATCTAGCCAATAGGGGGTGAAGACCACTTGAAAATAGCTCTATTAATAGGAGGCATGGAAGGATGAGAAAGAGCTAGTTAAAGGTTGAGTAAGGCAACCATCCTAGACTCTAAGCCTAATCCAAGGGACTCAAAAGAGGGTACCAAATTTAAGTTTTCAATGGTAGTAGAGAGCACATGGTTTCCAATTGAGAGGGGATCCCTAGAGATGTTGGAAAAGGCTCTAGAATTTCTTTCTTTCTAGAATTTCCAAAGGAATAAGGATCATAAATATTTGAGGTAGGGATTCAAGAAGGGATTGGGCCATTGGATACATAACTCCAAGATAGTGTTGGGTTGAATCCAAGCTATGTTGAACATCTTGAAAATGAGGCACATGACGCTAATGGAGAAGGGACATTCAAGGAAAAGGTGGTGCAAGGATTCCCATATAGAATGACATAGGTAATAGTGGTTTGGGATGATCATACCTGTTGAGTGGTATTTTCACCCAGTTGTGAAAGTACAACTCTCCTTTAGGATTTGGGTTCCAAATCCCCTCTTGCAAAGAAGTTAAACAAACAACTTCTCCAAGGTCTCCTCTGTATTAGCATTTGCATATTGTGTATTAGTAATCTCAAATGAAGATAATCAATTTAAATGCTTGGAACACCTTAGTGATTGCAAGTAACTGTAAACAAGGGGCAATGTTGGTTTATTTCATCATGAAACTTTAGTGATTGTTCATTGTTTTTTTGGATTTTGTAATTTTTAAATGTTTATTTTAAATAAGTTAAAATTTCTGGAAAAAATAAAATGCAGAAAATGAAAATGAAATGCAGAAAACAAACTAAAAATAAAATGCACTCAGTATGATGCTATCCTGTTTCGACAAAACCGAAGATGTGAGGTCTCCATGCATGCAACCTAACCTATTGGACTTGCAAAACATGCACAATCCCCATAGACTAAGTGCTGGTTCCTAGGGTACGAAATAAAATTTCAGATTTCAAATATTCGCCTAATGTAACCCAAAAAAATGGCATTTAACATTATCTATAAATTCAAAATCTAAAAAATGAAAGAATAAACATTAAATCCATAGCATGCAAAGAAAATCTCCTTCTTTCTTGCCCACAAGATGCAAATTTTTGAACACTTCTGCATTAAAAATATGTCATTTTACAATAGCAGAATTTTTGGTTTTTCCAAACCAGTCTGTGGAAGAGAAACAACTCAAACAGGTCCATAATGGCCTTCTCGCCTTCAGCTCTGCAACTCTGCTTGCAACAGTTTCCAACCCCTTTCTGGCCTCTTTGAATGGCGTATTTAAACTTCTAAAAAAATTGTTTCTCCTTCCATGACGGTTCGTTTCATTTTTCGATGGCTGCTCGTTTCACCTTCCCTTCTATGCGTGTGCTTTGGTTTCCATTTTGTGGCCCTTCGCTGCGTTTCTCCACATGGGCTTGCATTTGTTTCCTCCATGTGTAACGACCATCTTAAATGATCATGTAACGCTTTGTCTTATTCATTAGATTTTGTCCTTATGTCCACGTTGATGCAGGTCCGTTACCTTGGCAAAACTGGAACATGTCGCGATATCGTGACACTTTTGCCTCCTTGCTCTCTTTTGTTGCTTGTAGCCATGAAAATGTAACATGTCGCGATATCGCGACACTTTTCCTTTGCCTTTTCTTTTCTTCTTTCTTTGATCTTCTTTTTTATGCAACATGTCGCGATATCGCGACACTTTTCTTTCTCTCAAAACGCAACATGTCGCGATATCGCGACACTTTTTTCTTTGCAACATGTCGATATCGTGACACTTTTCTTCTCTTCTTGCTTGAAACATGTGCGATATCGCACTTTTCTTTCTGTGTATCTCTTTTCTAACATGTCGCGATATCGCGACACTTTTTCTACTTGTGGCTATCGACTTTGTAGCAACATGTCGGATATCGTGACACTTTTCTTAAATGTGATATCAGAACTTTTCTTTTTGCGGATGGTGCAACATGTCGCGATATCGTGACACTTTTTCTTTTGCGTGATGGTGCAACATGTCGTGATATCGTGACACTTTTTCTATTTTGCCGTGATGGTGCAACATGTCGCGATATCGCGACACTTTTTCTCTTTTGGCCGTGATGGTGCAACATGTCGCGATATCGCGACACTTTTCTCCTTGTGGTATTTTGCTTTTTTTCTTGATCTTTAGCCTATGGGCCACTTCAGTCTTCTTGGAACACATGCAAAAAAGGTGGGTCCCCAATTTTGGGGTACGTTGTGGAGCAGCCACAACAAATGGCGACTCTTCTGGGAAATGCTCCCGAGCATTTCGGTGAGAACTCAACCTGAAAACACAGACTCAAATACAAGCGTCAAAAAATATCCCAAGAATGAAACTAGACGAGAAATACATGAAGCATTAGAATTATTAAGCATCAGCTCGGTGTGTGCAATGTTCTTCATTCCCTATCGTTTGAAATTGATCAACATTCCATTGTCAGTTTCACTTATGATTCGTATGCAAGGCTATGAATGATTTGTGCAGGATTTGATGTATGACAACGATGCTAGAGATATAACAACCTGCTTTGCAAAGGCTCAAACCTTCTAGTATCATGAACAAACATATCAAAACTGTCAAACCCTCTTAGGACCAAATATATGTATACTGAATTAATTTACTAGATCCCAAAGTTGGTTATGTGTCACTACCATCTTGAACCCATGTGCAAGTGTAAGTGAAATCGGAGCTTTGGGGAATAGGATTCCCAACCTAAGCGAGATGGGAATTTAACCCTATCCTTACTACTCTGATCTGGAGTTCATTACCTCATCTTGAACAAAATGATTTAACCTGTTATGGATGAAACTGTCAAGCTAGCCTGTCCGTTTGAGCAGTCAGTGGTCTTGCTTTTAGACAAGACATGTTGCCACGCATGAGCATACTCCACTGCCAGCCAAGCGTCTATAGCCCCGGTGGAGATTAACCCCATAATCCATGATTTGGCTCTACTTTTGATTTCTTGGACCTTGGGGATGACTACCCATCCTTGCAAGGGACATGTAGTACGATCCTTCCAATCCAATATTAATAAAGAAATGAAAAATATTTGCTTTGGAATTTCAAGTTCTTGAATGGGCAAAATAGAAGCTTTGGGGAATCGGATTCTCAACCTAAGCGAGATGAGAATTAGACCCTATCCTTACTACTCCATGAAGGTCAAATCAGAGCTTTGGGGAATTGGATCCTCAACCTAAGTTCGATGAGGATTTAACCCTATCCTTACTACTCTGATTTTAGGCTTTAAGCATTATGGGAGTGGTAAAAACCACTATTTTAAGGATTATGTTGCATGATAGGACAGACACGAAATATTCCTTTCGCCTCACCTTTTCTTCCAAGTATGGTTTTGACCATTTTGCTCAAGATTCTCTTTAATATGCGTAGAACGTGCTTGGTTCAAGATAGTTCGGGCATCGGTTCCCAACCTTAGGATCCTTTTAATATATGTTATGTAATAACCCTAAGAGGATTCGACACCTTTTCAATGATTGTACATGAAATGAAGATGCAACTGAGATGAAATGTATATGCAATGCGGAATGTAATATGAGATATGAATGCATTGCTCCTTTTGAAATGCGGATGGAGTATATATCACCTACTTTACCATAATGTGAAAAACTGACAACTTCATGCATCACAAGTTCCAAACGATATTCTTTAATGTGTTTGCAATATTCATGGAGCTTTCTGCAATACAATTCCGATGTTTCATATTCTCCAAGTCTTAGTCAACATTCATAAGGACCTAAGTTGACAAACCAAAAATGTCCAAAGGACCAACACACAAAACTTAAAACCAAAATGAGATCCATTCCGAAACCAAAACACGAAAACCAAAAGTATATACAAATGTACAAAAAGTTTGGATTATCATTTTCCCGGATCCCAAACCTGATTAGAATTCTTTAAAAGATATATGACGTGATACGCATACCAAGTTTTGCAGGAATCCAACAAAAACAAGATCAAACCAAACAAAGAACCAAACCTCCACTTGCCCCTCTCACCATACCAATTTGATTTAGTTTCATTAATAATCCTATGGTGGAGCTTCAAGTTTTCAAATTGATTAGACAATGATTGATGTTCAATTCTTTTATGTCTATTCTTTAAGATGTCCATTCCGCACTTTGATTCATGGTGTAGAAATAAGCTTTCATTTTCATTCAATAAAGCCATAACATTAATAATATTTGAATCAAACCATTCATTAGGCAAACCTTCATTCGAATTTTGCATGGTGAAACCAAAAAGGTGAGATTTTACCTTTGGCCCGCTTTCATTTGACCTTACTTGAAGAGGATTTGAAAATTCCTCTTTTCTCTCATGACATTCATCATCCTGTAGCACTTGTTCTTTCTCCATGACTTGTTTATCAAAGGCACCAAACTTAGGTACCCAATCGAAAATACGTCCATCCCTTTCAAACCATAAGTCTTGTCTATCTAGGGGTGGGTTGACTAACACATTTCCGTGATCAATCACTTGGGTTGTTTTGGGTAACGTGAGATTTTCAATTGGATCATCAATGATATCAAACCCAAATGATTTAGGTTTTGTAATTTTCTCATTTTGAAATGGCGTAATCATTGTAGCACAAGTAATTGGATCAAGATTTTCAATTTCTTTTCCTCCCAAGGAATCTAAAGCAAATGACTCTCCTTCTTGATTCATGGTTGTAGAATCCTTATCATGTTCCAAAATTTGATGAGATTCGAATTCCTCTTCCAAAACTTTCTCAAATTGTACAGGATTTATAGTATCCTCATGTGAGGAAGCAATTGAGTTATCCTGCATATTAATTGACGCAACAAGTTTATTAGAAGATTTAGATTGATCATATTCTTCCCATTTCTTCCATGAATCATAGTAATCATCCTCCAAGTTCAAATTGTGATGCTCAAGTACCTCTTCTTCATCTTCTGATTCATCAACATGTTTCTCATCCCATTCATCTTCACCTTCCTCATTCTCACTCTCTTGACGATATAGAGTTTCCACCACCAAAATGTTGTCCACTCCTTGTTGATGTTGGGGTGGACCCTCATTTGGCACAAGTTCCAAATCATCCACTTGAGCTTGGAGACAATGGGTATACCTAGCAATTTCGGGACAATTCCTTTCATTATGCGCCTTTGTATTATGCAATCTACACCCCTTTTCCCATGCAAAATCAGAAATATTAAGAATGGAACTAGAGTGACTTGGTCCTGTAGAAGTATCTATTCGATTAGCAATAGGGGAAGGCACACCCCCATTGTTTGGCTTCGTATTCCACTGTCTCCCTCTATTGTTGAAGTTTTGATTTGGGTGAGGGGCATGGGATTCATACTTCTATTTTTGAACCAAATCATTACTCAATTTGTGAATCATCTTTTTGAGTTCTTCAACCTCTGAATAAATCTCTTTTGGTTGAGCTATGTTATTGCTAGTTCCAATAGGATTTGCGTAAGGATTCACACTTTGAATCGGAATTGGATTGGGGAAAGGAACTATAGCCTGAGAATTAACCGGACTGGCTCCTTGCATAGTCTGCTGACTATTTTGCAAAAATGAAGGAATGGGGGGAATGGATGTGATTGGTTGAATTGGAATGGGTGCGTAAGCGGGTGTTGATGAATATGGTTGTTGATAAGGCAAAGCATTTATGCCTGATATTTGTGGTGCCATGATCTGATTCATCATAGGAGCTTGACCATATGGACCATATTGTCCTACCATAGGCATCTGGGAAAACCCATAACTCTGTGGTGTCATTTGTTGTTCAATGGTCATAGCTTCATTGTAGGCTAGAGCAAGCGTGGTAACTTGAGGATTTCGCCTTGCAAACATTGTCGTCATAGGATCCAATGCCCCAAAATATATTTGCAAAGCTACTACGGGATCAATGGCAAAATGCCGAATTGCTCTATTATAGCACTTCTGAAATCTCTGATTAAAAGTTCGGATTGGCTCACCCCGGCCTCTTTTGCATGTAATGAACTGATTATAGATGATTGTGGGATCTAATGGTGACCTGAATTGGTTGACAAAAGCATCCTCCATTTGCGTCCATGACGTAATGGAACAAGTAGGTAAGCAAATATACCATTCGTAAGCCACTTGGTCTAGGCTCATGGGGAAGAGTCTACAAGCCACATCTTCATGTTGAACGTGCAATCTTATCAAAACATCCCTATAGGCCTGAATATGTTCTTCTGCGGTCCTTGGGCCATCCGGTTTGTATTTGGGCAAAAATCTCTCTATATTCCTAGGGATCTCGTGAATATCCCCTACAATATTCAAAGGAATGTTATGGGCTCCGTACCAAGGAGGTGGTGGAGGTTGGGCCATTTGATTCAAAATCGATGATGATAACCCTACAAGAACCTGACAAAACTCTCAGTACCTCAAAGAAAACCTGCGACACAAAGAAAATCCTGTAGTTAATGAAATTCAAAGAATAACTTCAAAATCAATTTGTTAGTCATGAAAGAAGGAACCTTGACAAAGCAATATTCTAAAACAATGCACAATCAAAACACCTTATTCCAAACATCTTATTCCTGTATGAACAATCAAAAAGCGTTAGGACAATGAAATAAACCGATTCGGCCCTCCTTCTAGCGCCAATCTGTTGAGTGGTATTTTCACCCAGTTGTGAAAGTACAACTCTCCTTTAGGATTTGGGTTCCAAATCCCCTCTTGCAAAGAAGTTAAACAAACAACTTCTCCAAGGTCTCCATTGTATTAGCATTTGCAACTGTGTATTAGTAATCTCAAATGAAGATAGTCAATTTAAATGCTTGGAACACCTTAGTGATTGCAAGTAACTGTAAACAAGGGGCAATGTTGGTTTATTTCATCATGAAACTTTAGTGATTGTTCATTGTTTTTTTGGATTTTGTAATTTTTTAAATGTTTATTTTAAATAAGTTAAACTTTCTGGAAAAAATAAAATGCAGAGAATGAAAATGAAATGCAGAAAAAAACTAAAAATAAAATGCACTCAGTATGATGCTATCCTGTTCCGACAAAACCGAAGATGTGAGGTCTCCATGCATGCAACCTAACCTATTGGACTTGCAAAACATGCACAATCCCCATAGACTAAGTGTTGGTTCCTAGGGTACGAAATAAAATTTCAGATTTCAAATATTCACCTAATGTAACCCAAAAATATGGCATTTAACATTATCTATAAATTCAAAATCTGAAAAAATGAAAGAATAAACATTAAATCCATAGCATGCAAAGAAAATCTCCTTCTTTCTTGCCCACAAGATGCAAATTTCTGAACACTTCTGCATTAAAAATATGTCATTTTACAATAGCAGAATCTCTGGTTTTTCCAAACCAGTCTGTGGAAGAGAAACAACTCAAATAGGTCCAGAATGGCCTTCTCGCCTTCAGCTCTGCAACTCTGCTTGCAGCGGTTTCCAACCCCCTTCTGGCCTCTTTGAATGGCGTATTTAAACTTCTAAAAAATTGTTTCTCCTTCCATGACGGTTCGTTTCTTTTTTGATGGTTGTTCGTTTCACCTTCCCTTGTATGCGTGTGCTTTGGTTTCCATTTTGTGGCCCTTCGCTGTGTTTCTCCACATGGGCTTGCGTCCGTTTCCCTCCGTGTGTAACGACCATCTTAAATGATCATGTAACGCTTTGTCTTATTCATTAGATTTTGTCCTTATGTCCACATTGATGCAGGTCCGTTACCTTGGCGAAACTGGAACATGTCGCGATATCGCGACACTTTTGCCTCCTTGCTCTCTTTTGTTGCTTGTAGCCACGAAAATGTAACATGTCACGATATCGCGACACTTTTTCCTTTTTGGCATGTCGTATCTTTTTTTCCTTTTCTCTTTCTTCTCTTATGCTTTGAATCGTGAAAATGCAACATGTCGCGATATCGCGACACTTTTCTTTTCAAGCAACATGTCGCGATATCGCGACACTTTTCTTGCTTTTTTCTTTCGAAAATACAACATGTCGCGATATCGCGACACTTTTCTTTCTCTTTCTCTTCGTGAAATGCAACATGTCGCGATATCGCGACACTTTTTTTCTTTCTCTTTCTCTTTGCTAAAATGCAACATGTCGCGATATCGCGACACTTTTCTTTCTCTTCTTTGTAAATGCAACATGTCGCGATATCGTGACACTTTTCTTTCCTCCATGTCCGATATCGACACTTTTCTTTTAATGCAACATGTCGCGATATCGCGACACTTTTCTTTTAGCTACATGTCGCGATATCGGACATTGCAACATGTCGCGATATCGCGACACTTTTTGTCGAAGGTGCAACATGTCGCGATATCGCGACACTTTTTCTCTTTTGGCCGAGATGGCAACATGTCGCGATATCGCGACACTTTTTCTATTTTGGCCGCGATGGTGCAACATGTCGCGATATCGCGACACTTTTTCTTTTTTGGCCGTGATGGTGCAACATGTCGCGATATCGCGACACTTTTTCTATTTTGGCCGTGATGGTGCAACATGTCGCGATATCACGACACTTTTTCTCTTTTGGCCGCGATGGTGCAACATGTCGCGATATCGCGACACTTTTTCTCCTTGTGGTATTTTGCTTTTTTTCTTGATCTTTAGCCTATGGGCCACTTCAGTCTTCTTGGAACACATGCAAAAAAGGTGGGTCCCCAATTTTGGGGTACGTTGTGGAGCAGCCACAACAATACCTCTAGTTAAAATATTATCAATGGTTAAAATTTTAATTTTGGACCATGAGACAAAAGAAAAAATAATAATTTTGGGAATGAGGTACTTTAGCCAAACGAGTTTGGCATGGAACCATTTATCAAAAAAACCCTCAAAGAGATAGTAGGTAAACTTAAATGAGAATTGGCCATTTTCATAGGCTTTCCAAAAAGGAGTATCTTTGGATTTAACATTGGGAATGACAATTTCTTAGAAGGTCTGACAAGGTCCTAACAACACCAACTTGATCATCATTCAAGTTTCTTAGGGGATGATTTTCCAAACTCTTATTTGATGAATGGAATTGATAAAATTGTAAAATTTATCCCCAAAGAGATGGTATTTTAAGGGCTTTATGATGTCCATATTAGGGTCATAAATCAGGGGCTGATATGTCAGCTAGGGGTCCTAAAAACTGATGTTGCTCTCATTTCCTAAATTCCATTTTAGCCCTTTTATTATATTGAATCTAGATTTAATGATAAAGTTCCAGAATGTGGACCCACCTAGGAGGGGCTCAGTATCCAAAATTTTGATATGCTAAATATATTTACTTTTGATGATGTCAACCCATAATAACTTCTCATTGGTAAGGATTATCCAGTGTTGCTTGGCTATGAGGACCATGTTCATTTTACTGACCTTCCTAAAACAAAGACCACCTTGATATTTCTTAGAGCAGATTTTATCCCAAGCTACTAATGGAAACCATCTTCGATTATTGAGCCCTAACCACAAGAATATTTTTGAATTTGCTCAATTGTTTGATAGATGGAAGTTGGGGCCTTGAAAATAGACATGAAGAAGAATGGGATGCTTTGAATATAAGCTTGAACTAGAGTGGCTTTGGCTGCTTGACTAAGAAGGGCCCCTTTCCATCTGATAATATTTTTATGAAGTCTTTCGATGACATTGTTCCACATGTTCTCAAACAAAATGCCAGAGAAGAGGGGAAGGCCAAGATAAATAGAAGGAAAGCAAGATATGGTGCAACCTAGAAGCTTGGCTATCTTGAGTTGTCTATCCATGGGAATGTTAAGAATTGTTTTTTCTTTTAATGAAATTGACATTTTGCCTTGCAACTTCTTCATAAAGGTTTAGAATGGATTTGATAGCTTTAGCTTTAGGGATTAATGACAACATGGCCAAGTTGGTGTTGTCAATGAACTATTGATGAGTGATGGGTTTGAGTATTGATGAAGCCTTGATTCCTAAGATAGCTCCTTGTGAGAAGGATACTTTAAGGGATCTTCCAAGTGACTCTTTGAGAATGATGAAAAGGAAAGGTGATAGAGGATCACCCTATCTTAGGCCTCTAAATTTTTTGAAATACTCTACAACTGATCCATTAACAATGATAGATAACCACACTAAAGTAAGACATTCCTTAATAAGTGTAATCCAATCATCGTGAAAACCAAATTTATAGAGTACAACAAAGAGAAACTCCCATGAAACTCTATTGAAGGCTTTATTCATATCAAGCTTGAGGAAGAGACTAGCCTTTTTACTCTTGGAGATAGAGTGGATGAGGTCATGGATGGTAATGATGCCATCAGTGATGAGTCTCCCTTGAACAGAGCTACCTTGGTAGGGGTCAATGATGAGATGAAGGATTTCCTTCATCCTATTGGAAAATAATTTAGAGATGATTTTGTAAATAACATTGCAAAGGCTAATAGGTCTAAATTCAAAGAGAGACCTAGCTTTAGGAGACTTTGGGATGAGGGCAAAAAATGTGGAATTGACATCTTTTGGTAAAATTTTATCCTTTTGGACTTCTTGGATAGCAACAATGATGTCATGGCCAATAGTATCCCATTAACATTAAAATAATCAAGGGGGAAACCCATTAGGACCAGGGGCTTTGTCTACCGACATCGAAAAAAGCATATTTTTTATTTCCTCCTGAGTAAAGGTTCTAAGTAAGTGAGAGTTAAAGTCAGGGAAATGAGGTAGAGGATTTTTTGGAGGAGCATATTAGAAGCATGAGTAGGGCGAGGATGGCTTGGTCCCATAAGTCTCTCAAAGTGATTGACTACTTCAACTCTAATTTCTAATATGTCACTGATAACAAACCCATCATCTTTAGATAATTATTTGATTTTATTATTGCTTCAGTGTTTGAGAGTCATAGCATAAATGTACTTTGTGTTGGAGTATCCCTCTTTAATCCATAAAGCTTTGTATTTTTGTCTCCAGAAGACTTCTTCCTTTGCTAGGATGTTATGAAACTCAGATAGGAGGTATCTTTCCTTGCTTCTGGCTTTTGATGAATAGTTCCCACTTTGAACATCTTCTTCAATGATGTTGAGCTACCTCTAGATTTGTTGTTTGTTTTCAAAGATGTTACCAAACACTTCCTTACTCCAAGATTTGAGGTTAAATTTGATAAAGTTGAGTTTCTTGGTGACTTGGGTAATAAGAGGCCATGTGAAATTCTTGTTCCACCACTCAATAATATGATTTTTGAGATCCAGGTGTTGAAGCCACATGGATTCAAATCTAAAGAGAAGTTTTGAATGAAGAAGTTGGATGGAGGTCTTCTAGGATAAGAGGGTTGTGATCCAAGACAATATTAGGGTGGGAATGCAGGAAGGCATCACCAAAAAGGTGAATGACATCTTTGGATAGGAGGAATCTATCAAGTCTAAGCTGAATGAGTTGGCTTCCCATCCTTTTATTGCTCCAAGTAAAATTGGTTCCTTTAAGCTGGATATACATTAGCTCATTGTTGTCAACAAAATCAACAAAATCCTCATAACATCTAGGTGTGATAGCAGTTCCTCCACTATTATCTAATGGATAAAGGGGAGAATTGAAGTCTCTAGACACCATCCAAGATTCATTAGAAAATATATGTCTTATTTGACTAAGGCTATTCCACAAGGCCAACTGCCCTGGTGTATTATTAGGAGCATAGATGTTTGAAAGCACCCACCTTGCTTTGGTGCCTTTACAATACAAAAAAATATTTATGATTTTGTTTGAGGTAGATAAGAGTCTACCTTCAACTTTGGATGGATCCCACAAATAGAGGAGGCCTCCAAAGGTGCCTCGAGTTGGGTTGGAAATGAATTCACTACTTTTCCATATGGCTTTGGAAAATTTTCCCACGTTGTCTTCATCAATTTTAGTTTCTTGAAGGAGAATGATATTGGGTTTAAGGTCTTTCCTTATGGATGACACCAACCTCTGCTTGATTAGTCCATTAAGGCCTCTCACATTCCATGAGAGGATCTTCATTTATGATCTTTGGAGGAATATTTTTCCTCCCTGCCATGGGATGAGGGGGGTTTGGTTTGTTTTCCATCTTCTTTGTGCATTTCCCCCTAGGGTTATCTTTAAGGTATGAGAAAAGTGTGGCTTGAGTGTCATTGGCTATTTCATCCTTGGTTTATTTTCTTCATATCACTTGATTATATGGTCTACCTTTCTTCTTATCACTTCCCACATCAGCTGAGCTTTTATTTTGATTTTTGGTTACCAATATTGGGGGGCTTGAAGACTCATCCAGATCACTGGTATTGAGATCACCAACATGAGATGAGATAAAACCCATAGGGGGTGAGAAGTCATTAAGGAGGGCAAATGAATCCTTGGAGAGAGGAAGACCAGAAGGGCCTGACCTAGAGGGGGACATCTCATTATTGGGATAAGAGTGAAGAGGGGGTACACCCATATGGGAAACAAGGGGAAGAAACCTCATAGAAGGACACTCCTGGGACTCAAGAAGAGGGATATCATTAGGAGGAATTTTTTAACTTGGTCATTATGAGACTCATATAAAGAGTTGAAGTGATTAGGATCAGTGAAGGAGGAACATACCTGGTCGAAAGGGCCTTCATTGGAAGTAGGGATCATCTCCTTGCCTTGAGACTTTAGAATATTGTTGTTGAGGTTGGCATCAATTGGATTCTTCTTTTGGATATTGGATTTTTGATCATCCTCTAAGGATTTCTTAGCATGATGTCATTCTTTCCTAGATTATTTTTTGAGAGAGGGGCATTGTGACTTGAGATGACCCTACTTTTACCATTTAGTGCAGAAAGCTAGTTTATTCTCATATTCAATAATCCACCATTTATGGTAAGAACCAAAAACTTTATCAGTGTATGTAGGTAGCTCTGATTCTAAATTAGCATTGATACACAAGTGGACGTACACCATTCGAGATTTAGATTTGGTCATCGAATTGAAAGCAACAAGGCCCTCGATAGTTCATGCAATTCCTCTCAAGATTTTGTCATTCCAAAACTGAATGGGAAGCCTTGGAAGCCTGACCTAGATAGGAGCTAAGTTTATGCTTTGAGTTTTAGGGTTGAAATTAGCACCCCATATCCTAAGGAAGAGACTCCATCAACCAAAGAACCAAGGTCCACTAGTAAGAATGTGACTAGTGTCTTTCAAATTATTTAATCTAATGAGGAAGAAGCCCCTAGGAATCATGAATAGGTCCATGTTGCCTTGAGGATACCATTTTGAGAAATCCCAATTTTTAATGGATTCAATGTCTAGACAAGAAGCAAAAAATTTCCCAATGAGGGAGAAGAAATATTGAGAGACAAAGGATGTCATGATAGTGGAAGGAATTACTAGTTCTCTATTACTCAGTATTAGAGAAACTGAGCCTTGCAAAGAGAGGGGTGGTGGAAGCCCCATGTTTTTTACTATCTTTGCAAAGGAGACAGGGTTGGAATTTTGAGGTGGATCAGGAAGGGGTCCCCCTAACACCCGTGACCTCCACTCCCCTGATCGAACCATCCTAAGAACCAAACCCATGATCTGTGTCATCTCCATTGCTTGCACCTGTGCCAAAATTCCTGTCAGCTTGAGATTCAAATTTTTGAGGCATCCCACTCACCATAATGTCACATAAAGTATAATTTTGTTAAATTCACATGAAGAAGCTTGAAGAAGTAGTGAAAAAGAAGGGTATTTGATGCTTCTCTCTTCTATGCATAGGGTTAGGAAGGTTTTGATGGAGAAACCTCATCCACTTCCTCCAATGACTGGATTATATATTCAAGGGAAAAAAGGTGCATGACCAGTTACAAACATATCCTATAGGGGTACACCAATTTGTATTTAGGGAAGCATGTTATAATTGGAGATGAATCTTCTTTACAGGAATCAAGATGTGGATATGTTAGTATTGGATCTTCTTATTTTGATGAAATGCTTCATGTTCCTAGTCTTATCCTCAATCTCTTATCTCATTAATCATACAAATAAAAGGTAGAATTCTATCCTAATTATTGGGTAATTAAGGATATAGACATGTATTTAAAGCAATTTATTCTAGTTATTGTGATGAATCTAACCAAATGTATAATTTAGGAGAAAGGTCCATTTGATTCTTCCTATTATAATAAATATTTTGTAACTATGGTTGCTCATATAGATATTGAGAGTCAACAATGGAATTATAGGATTGCACATCTTAGCTATGGATCCGTGAGATACATGAGTCATTTTTAGATGGCCATTAGACTTCCTCACATTTTCTCTTTAAGTTATGCATGTGAGGTATGCATTATTGGAAAGCATCATAGATATATCTTTCTAAAAGGGACAATGAGACATGCTACTCATATTTTCGAGATCATACATCATGACATATATAGACCTATGTGGTATACAATCCATTTTTAGAAATAGGTACTTTATTATTATTATTTTTTTAAAGATACATGGTTATATACTATTTAAAACAAGGATGAGATCCTTAAGAGATTCAAGGCATTTAAAGCTCCTATAGAAAATTAGCTAGAGAGGAAGATCAAGTCTTTTAGGTTGGATATGTGAGATGATTACATAAGCAATGTCTTTCATGATTTTTTTGACTCTTCATGGGATAGCATATAAAAGGACTATTCATTATATCCCTAAGCATAATAGAGTGGTTGAATGGAAAAATATGCTAGTCATGGAGGCATGTTGCATGATTTACGGTAAGAGGATGGAGCACAATTTTTAGGGTGAGGCCATCACTTGTATAACATACATCATCAATAGGGTTTCTAATAAAGTTTTTTAGGGCATGAAACCTCTTGAGAGGTTGATGGGTGATAAGCCTAATGTGTCATGATTCAATATATGTAGGCATTCATCATGGTCTTGCATACCTAAATATTAGAAAAAAGGAGTCATTGAAGAGTTATAGATGAATCTTTATGGGATATTTGTATACCTCTTGGGTATATAATCTCTATAATACTTAGAGGCATGAAGTTCTTATTTGGATATATGTCATTTTTGGTGAGGTTCTTCTAGGGGCTTCTTCTAGTCCACCACTCAAGCTTTTGGTGAAAGACCTCCTCATCTCTTTGACTAATCTAGTAGAACCTTTAGAGACTCTTGTAGGATCTATTCCTATCATAACACCTTTCTAATATTCTAGTGATAGTATTATGCTTATGGATTTGACACCCCTCATAGGTAGCACCATATATAGTACCTTTAATTTTAAATATAGGGGATGTTGAGCTTGACACATCAGTTTTGAGTGCTTCATGATGATGTGAGTAATGAGTTTGATTTAGATTCTCTAGGTTTAGCTTCTAATGTTGCTTTGCCATAGTGGGTGCCTAGTTCTTCTCCAATCCATCTAGCTCCTAAGAGGATTCAGACACTTCAACATGATGCTTAACCTATTATATCTCTAGAATGACACTAGAATACTTCTTATCAATAATTGCTCTTGAAGGTTTATCATTGTGGAGATCCTCTTAAATATTCTCATGCTAAGGACATATTAGAGTAGGAAGATGTTATGATTGCATAATATGAGTTCTTAATGAAGAATAGGACACAAGAGCTTGTTCCTCTTTTAGAAGGAAATAATATTTTTGAATGCAAATGGGTCTATAGGACCAAGTACAGTTCAAATGGTTAGGTGAAAAAGCATAAGATATGCCTTGTTGCTAAGGTATTCTCTCAAGAGGAGGGAGTTGAATGTTCAAAGATATTTGCTCTAGTTTCTAGGATGGTTTTTGTCAAGATAATTATTTATATAATGGTCTTATTTGGTTGGAAGGTAAATCATATGGATGTAAGGAGTGCCTTCCAAGATGGACAAATTTAGAATATCTTTATGTAGAAACCACCTAGTTATGAGCTTGAGGGTCTAATTCCCTTGGTTTATTGATTGAATAGATATTTTTTTGGGCTTAAGCAAGCATCTCATAATTGGTATGATAATATCCACCCCTTATTCCGTAGTTATAAATTTTGATGGTGTAAGGATGAACATGATGTTTATATCAACAATTAGGATGGGGAGAACTTGGTGTTTGTTCTCTATGTGGATGATCTTATTATAGGTAACTCTCCTATTTTTATTTAGGATATGAAGTCATGGCTTTGTAATTCCTTTGAGATAACAAAATTATGGCTTCTACAATATTTCTTGGGAACTTAGATTGATGAAATAGATCTTAGAACCCAAGTATGCATTAGATCTTCTTTAGCACTTCAACATGGGGGACTATAAGTCTGTTTAGATTTCTTTTTCTTCAAGACTAAATATTTGGGATGATTGTATGAATATTTTTCTAGATTCCACTTTATATTGGTCTCTTGTGGGATGCCTCCTTTACCTTACTCACACATGACCTGATATAGCCTTTATTGTCAACTATTCATCAATATACATGCAATCCTCCTAGAGAGTTACTAGAACATGACCAAGAGGATTTTTAGATATATCATATATACTTATAATATGGGTATTAATTATTTAGTTGGATCACCTTTAAATCTAATAGGATTGTTAGACACTGATTGGACCAACAATTTGGATGAGTGATGTTCCACCATAAGCTTTGTATTCTAATGGGTTCCAACCCTTTTTCATGGTGTTCTAGATGATAGTATACTATATATTAGTCTTCAACCAAAACTAAATAGTGTACTAGCAATGAGGAAGCTAATCACCTTCAATGGATGCTCATGAATTTGGATTAGTTGCACCATCAAGCTTGTTAGCAATCCAATATTTCATTAATAGACCAAGCACTTTGAGATTTGGATTTATTATTTGAGATGGATTTATGCCCATGGGATGCTTGATCATATTTTTATGCCAATAGTAGAACAAATAGTAGATATCCTAACCAAGGTTATGTTTGAGGTTCCTTTTGTGCACATGCAATAACTACTTGGTGTAAGAGAGTATCACTTCAGGGGGATGACAAATAAGCGTCTCTCTATGTTCCTTTTTCATCTCAGGGAAAATGTTCATATATAGGTTGATTAAGCTTCATTTGAGGCCATGACTAACATTGTGTTATATTGCATGTATAAGACATTTTGGCCCTTGTAAACCTTGAAAAAAATATGTTTGTATCATATTATTATTTTAAGCATAAAGGTTAGTTACTTAACCTTGACCATAAGTTAACTTGTATTTAGGTATAAATACCCAACATACCAACCATTTCATTATCAATTAGAGTGTATTCTATTTTCTATAGCAATATTATTTTGTGTCTACATACACACCCATGTATCAAATGCATTGCAATATATGTATTTATTTTTTAGCAATACTAAGTAATATGTTGATTCCATTTATTTTTGGAAACTGCTATGAAATCCAACAACTGAAGACATTCCACACAAGTGGGAAGTCATGCAAAATGATATATGAGTACCTTAGCATTATACCTAAGAGGGGCCTCTTTGTTTTTTGGCTACTTGCTCTAGTTAGTTCAACATTTGCTTTGACCTTTTATCTTCTTGTTGCTTGTTGTATTTACTTCAAAAAATAAGAAGACAAGAAGTTGAATCATCTCACTCCTAATTGAGGGAGTTCTTAATAGATTTTGCTATTTCTTATCCTTGTTCTATCTTGGTAGATTCTATAAATTGAAGAAGGGTCTACAAATGGTTGTTTTTGTTGGTCAAGCATACCAATAATTTGGTACCTACAAGCTTTCCAATCTTATTGACATCTCAAATTATATCCTTTTTTTCTTTTATCCTTGGACTTCACTCTTTTGGAATAATTTTGGAATAATTAACATGCCTACTTTAGCTAACATCAAGAAGTGAAGCAAGACTGAATCAACAGGACACAAACAATCTACTAAAAAATAAAGAAATGCAATAGGAGCCCCAAAGCTTTCTTGTATTACTGTTCCAAAAAAATGCAATTACAGAGACCCCCCTTTACAATTTCGAAATTCCCCTATAATACCTTGTTTTCCCTTTTCCCGCCTAGGACAATTCATTTGAAATTTGAATTTTGGGGGCAAAACTTCCTAGGGTCATAACTCCTCGCTCGTTGCTCGGATTGACTATTAGTGCATATTTTTGGAAAGCTCTCGAAAAGAGCTACAACGGCGTAGGGTGGCATCATACTGACTGTAGTGTGTTTTAACATTTTTGGCTTTCTGGTCCATTTTCCAGAATTTTATTTTTATTTTTCTAACCCTTCCTTTTGCAGATTTTTTTAAACTTTAGTGACTAAAATAAAAATTTAAAAAAAATAAATTTCATAAATAAATGCATGGGTGTGAAGAATGAGCTTCAATATTTCATCCGAAATAATTTTGATCTCATTCTGAAGTCATTTCGAATTTATAAAAATTATTTAAAGTTGTTGTTTTATAAGGATTTTTATAATTTTGGAATTTCACATTTTTTCATATTTTGAAGGTAAATCGATTTTCAGGCTTTGCATTTGCATTCACAAACAATAAATGAACTTCCCTTTATGAAAATTACAAATTCATTAAAGGGGGGTAGTTCATACGACATTCCATTGGCCATCATTTTCAGAGCAATAAATTGACTTCTCTTTATCAATTTTTTTTTCGGTAGATAAGATACTATAGCATTAATACCGAGTTTTACAGGTTGACCCAAAACCTTTTACAAAAATCAACCCAGGGTTGTTGATGAACATGTCCTTACTAAGGATCCTATATATGTAAAATCTACATGTCGCCAAAGCCATTACATCCGGTAAGGCACATAGCCTGTTATCAAAAAGAAACTTCCCATACAACATTTTGGGTATACCCCGAGAAAACACACATGCATCATAATTACAAAAAATAAATAGACACAGATCCCTTCCTTGAGATAATGGAAAAACAAAAAGCTGCAGACACACACAACAAAGTATTGAAAAAAACTTCCATAAGCTCTATATTGACAGTTACTCTTAATAATTCTTTGGTAATTTATTTCTTCTATATATGACATGCTTTGGTACCACATACTATCCTGGCCAATCAGCCTCGAAGAAGTGAACCTGTTGGCTAGATTTATGGTGGTGGCTATCTAGTGGTCCACGTGGCTTTGGTTCGAAGTCTTATATTGTTGTTTATTTCCTTCCCTGTGATTATCAACCAACCTCAAATTACTAATATGACTAGGAGCCATGTTGTCTGACATGTGACTATCCCCATTAGTCTTTGTAGTATTTCCAAGCATCATCCACGAATACTGATAGCTCAGATAATTTTTATTGTGAGTCCAATTCAAAAAAGAGACAGAAATAATCCTAGCATTCAAAATTACAGTGCCTTCCCTATTGGTAAATTCGACTATCATTCTTGGAATTCTTGTTGAATAAGCTCCTCTACTTCACTTGAGACATCGTGTTCCCATTTGAAAAGTTTATCACCATCGACACCCAAATTTGCCAGCTTATTAGCAATTTTGTTAGCTTCCCGAAAGACATGTTGGGCTTTTATGTCCTGTCTTCCCTGGAAAAGGATCCTAGCCTCTTCAACAATTGTTTTAATCCTCCAAGGAGGTGTTTTTCAATTATTGAGGAGATTTATAACATGCATAGAGTCTCCTTCTACAATCAAATTGCCTTCTAATTCTTGAGTCATTTGAAGGCCTCTCCACATAGCTCTAGCTTCAACTTCGTTGTTCGTCCTTGTTCCCAAATATTCAGAAAATGCAAGCATCATATTCCCATTATGATCTCGCACAATGCCACCAAGTGCTCGCTTCTGCCGGGATTGTCCTTAGCTGATCCATAAAAAATAAGCTTAAACAAACCCGTAGGAGGTGGAGACCACTTAACATTGGCTCTGGGGTTGAATACCCTAGGCACAGACTCATCTAACAAGGTTAAGCTTAAATATTGAGCAATTGTGGTCTCCTGCAGATGAGGTTTACAACTATCAAAAGGGATAAGGTTCACATTCTCATTGGCAAAGGATATGATCCTAGCAATGATAGTTTGATGATCATGGATAGTTTTATCAAAATTTTGATTTCATTAAAGAGGTAATTTACACATTATACCAAAGGCTATTGTTTTAAAGCATTAAATTATTTTTGCTTTATGAAATTTATGATTTCATTAAAGAGGGATAATTTCTAATGACATTTTAAGGTCATCACATTTTATATTTAAGAATGCATATTTATTTCACTTTAGTCATCAATCAATAATTAGAGGAATTCAATCACAATTACAATCACTTTCTTTAGGTTTCATGAACAATCATTAGTACAACATAATAAAATAAACCAACACAGACCCCTTATTTACAGTTACTTGCAAATAACTAAGGTATTCCTAGCACGTATTTAACACATCTTCACAAATATTACACATGTGCAATGCTTATATAGCAGGAATCTTGGAGAAGTTTTCTTTTGTGATCAAAATCCTAATGGTGAGTGTGGTTTTGTAATTGGGTAAAATTACCACTCAACAACTAGACATTGCTTTAATGTATCATATTCCTTATGTGAAGATTTAGCTCATTACCTTCCTTTTACATTCAACCAATTATATCTTGCCATGATGGATACTATTCTGATACAACTCAACCTTACTTTCAGATATTGAATCCTCTCTTATAGTTCCTGATAGTCCCCACAGTTCTCCTGTTCATCTTCCTCGCAAGCATCTATGACAAGAAGGTTCATGGTAGCAAAATTGGGATCTTGAAGAACAGGTCTTCAACATAGATAAAATGGAAGAGTTTTGCATAGGTCTAACACAAACAAATTTTTTTTCTCAAAATGGAAGAGTTCCTTGTACACAAGATAGAAGGACCTTCATAGATGGAATCGGTGCAATGCATGGCATTCCTCCACGTCTAGAGTCTTTGGATAAGCTATTGGAAATAAGGTTCGAATAATTCAATATTTTGAGTAGAATGGCAGAAAAATGCCATTCCAGGCTAGCCCAATTTGAAGAGAATTTGGACAAAGGTATTGTTCCCCATATCCTACAAATGGAAAAACCACATCTTCAACTTCTAGATGAAGATATTAATAAACAATTTTTTGATGAGTCAGAGGCCCTCACAAAAAAATTTTGCTTGGAAATGGCTAAATTATATATCTGTAATTTCAAAAAATATACAAATAAATTAGCTGCTCAGGCCAATGATTATATTCCCAATATTTTATTGCCAAAAATTAAGGAAATTCTTGCAAATTTCGTAAATAAATATAAGATAATTTCTTAGGAAATTACTTTGGAATGGGAATCCTAGATTAAAGAGAATTTTGAGGAAAATATTAAGGCTTGGAGAGTTGAAATGCAAATCCAAAAATATATACAAGAGAAAGCCAAAGCTGCTCAAGAGAATGCTACTTCAGAAATCCCAAAAGTTAATATGTCAAAAGCTACAGAATGTGTAGCCGGCTTGGTTAAAAGAGAAATCAAGCAACAAATTTATCGTTTGTAAAAACTAATCATAGGTGCACAAAAGAAATTTTTGGCACAAGACAACAAGAATAGAAGTCACAATAGAGGTCCAAACCAAAGAGCCTCTACTACATAGAAAAGGCAATCACGACAAGATCCACAACATGGAAAAAATGACAACCACAACAAAGAAATAAACAACTAAAACAAAAACAACAAAGGCAACAACAACAACAGGGACATAATTTAAAATTTTGGGACCCTTCTCCAAGAAGACAAAATAAGGGGAGAAACTTCCAAAACCACACTTCCTATGTGCAGCAACAATTGCAACAAGACAATGGAAGAAATTTCCACAAATCTGGTTTCAAGAATTCGAGAAAGGGTTTTGCCCCATCTATTCATAAGAGGCAAGGGTAGGGGTTCTTCCATCACCAAAATGGTGGTGGAAACCAAAAATAGCCCCTTGGTCCATAATTTTTTGCCCACAGGATTTTGGTCATTGATATTTTTACCGAAGTCCTATCTGAGCTATGGATAGAAAAATCACAAATCTTGTTGTCCATAATTTTTCCTCCAAAGAACTTACTTAGAATGAAATTGAGACCCTCAACTTGGGTTTAAATTTCCTCCCCGTTCCTCCTCCCATGGCCAAAGAGGTTCTAAAATAGGATTTTTCAACATTTTGTAGATGTCTTCATCTTGAATGGTTCTTTGGACCAAGAGGTGGCCCTCCAAAATCTCTTAAGCCCATTCATCCTTTTCGTGTTTCTAACCCAAGTTTTAATTCCTCACAATTTTATAAGACTTTGGAAGAAATTATTGGCATGGGTGAAATATTCCTCAATAACAAATTATATGCTGCTAATCCCACATACCAACACGCTTTTCCATCCCACATTTAGTCTGCCATATGTTCCTTTTCCAATGACAAATCCATTGTCATTAGACCTGCACATAAAAACTTGGGTGTTTGTGTTTTATCCATGGATTGGTACATTTTAGAAGGCTTTTCCCAGCTTTCAGATAAAAATATTTACTTTGAAGTGAACAAAGTCCCCTTGCAGGATATTTTTTATTAGCTCCAAGACTTGCTTGATTGGGCTTTTAAGAGGAATCTGATTTAATAAAACCACAATAAATTTATACTCCAAGTAACACCATCCTCTGCTAGAGTGTGTGTATTTTACCTACTCCCCAAAATCCACAAGCCCAGGATTTCCGGTTGACCCATCTATTCCTACTGTGGTTTCATGCTCGAACCTGCCTCCAAATGGCTTCATCATCTGCTCTTGCCAATTTTCTTGAAGCAAAAAAATCATCTCTTGGATTACATATATTTAATTAAATATTTGCATGGTCGTACCTTTCCTCAGGACATCATTATTTTCTCTTTTTATGTTGAGAGCCTCTATCCCATCATCCCCACCTCTCAAGGATTAACAACCATCCATCATTTTTTGAGGAATGAATTTGATTCGGCCAAGAAAAACTTTGTGGTAAGGCTTGCAGAGATAGTGTTAAGACAACACTACTTGGAATTCAAAGGGAAAACATACATGTAGATAAGAGGAACAACCATGGGAAGTAATTTTGTTGTGGTTTATGCTTATTTATTTCTTTGTTATCTAGAGGAACAAGTATTTAATAATGTTGTTGTGGAAAATATTTTATTTTACAAAAGATACATTGATGATGCCATTGGAGTTTGGCATGGCCCTAAGAAGGATATTAATGGTTTTATTTCTGCCTATGTTCCTTCTATGACATTATTAAAATTACTTCATTTATTTCTAATTTTGAAGTAACACTTCTGGATACTACATTTTTTAAGGGACCTGATTTTGCTCAGACTGGAAGTCTTTGCACCAAATTGTTTCAGAAGTTGATGAATGTCTACCAATACATCCCTGCTTCCTCCCATCATCCAGTTCATCAGAAAAAATGCCTTTATCACGAGTGAACTCAATAGATTTTTGGTTAGATAAATCTCTAGGGATGGATTTATTTTTGTTAAAAATATATTTTTTAATAGATTCAGAGCTAGGGGATATCAAATTTAATTTTATCTTGTCTTTGTTTGAGAAAGTTAAATTTGATGGTAGGCCTTCACTTTTGGCCAGAGTTTTGGAGCGAGCAACATGAAAACATGGAATCAAAATATAAACAATTCCTCTTATTTTGAAGTTGGACAACTGCAATTTTTTCAGAGATATTTGAATCGGCACAAATATTATTTCTCCAATGTTTGAAAAATGGAGAAAAGATAGAGAGCTCAAACACATTACTCGAGGCATCATTTTTTGGAGGAAAAAAAACCCTTGAGAGCTTATCTTTGTAAAAACAAAATTTCTTAAAACATGTTTTATCCGCTATGTATCTTGCATTTTTAATTTATTTTTTTAATGCATTTTTAATGTAATTTTTAATGCATTTTTAATATAATTTTTAATGTAATTTTTAATGCAAGTTTTTGTATTTGGGCGGGTAATTTTTCTTGGGGTATGAGCCTGGGTTTACCATTTGGTCTATAAATCTACGATCTTTATTATTTTTTATGGGTTTAAAAAAGAAATTTTTTTATCCCACATGTAATACATTATGGCTCCCCCACTAGAGTTAGGATTTTATAAAGAAGTGTTGTACTTATTCTAAACTCACACTCCACTGATGAGACCCATAGGTCGAAACGTGTTTAGAGTTTTGATGTTGTATTACTTCTTTTCGGAATAAAATTCAATTTCATGTCTTTTGTTCTTTTCCTAACTTGTGTTAATATTTTTTTCTGTTTTCTAAAACATATTTGTTGTCGGTATTATGCTCTTCACTTGCCGTGTAATGTGATCTAGTGAATCAGAAATACTACAACACTAGGAGTATGCTCTTCACTTGCGCGTCTGTGATCTGGTGAATCAGAAACTAGTTTATAATTTTAGAGTACTGCTTCATCATGTTTCTTTTTTTATTAATCATATATACTTATAATATGGGTATTAATTATTTAGTTGGATCACCTTTAAATCTAATAGGATTGTTATACACTGATTGGACCAACAATTTGGATGAGTGATGTTCCACCATAAACTTTGTATTCTAATGGGTTCCAAACCTTTTTCATGGTGTTCTAGATGATATTATATTATATATTAGTCTTTAACCAAAAATAAATAGTGTACTAGAAATGAGGAAGCTAATCACCTTTAATGGATGCTCATGAATTTGGATTAGTTGCACCATCAAGCTTGTTAGAAATATAATATTTCATTAATAGACCAAGAGTTTTGAGATTTGAATTTATTATTTGAGATGGATTTATGCCCACGGAATGCTTGATCATTATTTTATGCCAATAGTAGAAAAATAGTAGATATCCTAACCAAGGTTATGTTTGAGGTTCTTTTTGTGCACATGCAATAACTACTTTGTGTAAGAGAGTATCACTTCAAGGAGATGACAAATAAACATCTCTCTATGTTCCTTTTTCATCTAAGGGAAAATTTTCATATATAGGTTGATTAAGCTTCATTTGAGGCCATGACTAACATTGTATTATATTGCATGTATAAGGCATTTTGGCCCTTGTAAACCTTGAAAAAAATATGTTTGTATCATATTATTATTTTAAGCATAAAGGTTAGTTACTTAACCTTGACCATAAGTTAACTTGTATTTAGGTATAAATACCCAATATACCAACCATTTCATTATCAAATAGAGTGTATTCTATTTTCTATAGTAATATTATTTTGTGTCTACATACACACCCATGTATCAAATGAATTGCAATATATGTATTTATTTTTTAGCAATACTAAGTAATATGTTGATTCCATTTATTTTTGGAAACTGCTATGAAATCCAACAACTGAAGACATTTCACACAAGTGGGAAGTCATGCAAAAAGATATATGAGTACCTTAGCATCATACCTAAGAGGGGCCTCTTTGTTTTTTGGCTACTTGCTCTAGTTAGTTCAACATTTGCTTTGACCTTTTATCTTCTTGTTGCTTGTTGTATTTACTTCAAAAAATAAGAAGACAATAAGTTGAATCATCTCACTCCTAATGGAGGGAGTTCTTAATATATTTTTCTATTTCTTATCCTTGTTCTATCTTGGTAGATTCTATAAATTGAAGAAGGGTCTACAAATGGTTGTTTTTGTTGGTCAAGCATACCAATAATTTGGTACCTACAAGATTTCCAATCTTATTGACATCTCAAATTATATCATTTTTTTTCTTTTATCCTTGGACTTCACTCTTTTGGAATAATTTTGGAATAATTAACATGCCTACTTTAGCTAACATCAAGAAGTGAAGCAGTATTGAATCAACAGGACACAAACAATCTACTAAAAAATAGAGAAATACAATAGGAGCCCCAAAGCTTTCTTGTATTACTATTCCAAAAAAAATGTAGTTACAGAGACCCCCCTTTACAATTTCAAAATTCCCCTATAATACCCTGTTTTCCCTTTTCTCGCCTAGGACAATTCATTTGAAATTTGAATTTTGGGGGTAAAACTTCCTAGGGTCATAACTCCTCGCTCATTGCTCGGATTGACTATTAGTGCATATTTTTGGAAAGCTCTCGAAAAGAGCTACAATGATGTAGGGTGACATCATACTAACTGTAGTGTGTTTTAACATTTTTGGCTTTCTGGTCCATTTTCCAAAATTTTATTTTTATTTTTCTAACCCTTCCTTTTGCAGATTTTTTTAAACTTTGGTGACTAAAATAAAAATTAAAAAAAATAAATTTCATAAATAAATGCATGGGTGTGAAGAATGAGCTTCAATATTTCATTCGAAATAATTTTGATCTCATTCTAAAGTCATTTCAAATTTATAAAAATTATTTAAAGTTGTTTTATAAGGATTTTTATAATTTTAGAATTTCACATTTTTTTTCATATTTTGAAGGTAAATCGATTTTCAGGCTTTGCATTTGCATTCATAGACAATAAATGAACTTCCCTTTATAAAAATTACAATTTCATTAAATGGGGGTAGTTCATACGATATTCCATTGGCCATCATTTTTAGAGCAATAAATTGGCTTCTCTTTATGAAAATTTTGATTTCATTAAAGAGAGGTAATTTACACATTATACCAAAGGCTATTGTTTTAAAGCATTAAATTATTTCTTCTTTATGAAAATTATGATTTCATTAAAGAGGGATAATTTCTAATGATATTTTAAGGTCATCACATTTTATATTTAGCAATGCATATTTATTTCACTTTCAGTCATCAAGCAATAATTAGAGGAATTCAATCACATTTACAATCGCTTTCTTTAAGTTTCATGAACAATCATTAGTATAGCATAATAAAATAAACCAACACAGACCCCTTGTTAACAATTACTTGCAAATCACTAAGGTATTCCTAGCACTTATTTAACACATCTTCACAAAGATTACTAATACACATGTGCAATGCTTATATAGCGAAACCCTGGAGAAGTTATTTTTATTTTTAACTTCTTTGCAAGAGAGGGTTTTGTGATCAAAATCCTAAGGGTGAGTGTGGTTTTGTAATTGGGTAAAATTACCACTCAATAAATAGACATTGCTTTAACGGATCCTATTCCTTATGTGAAGATTTAGCTCCTTACCTTCCTTTTACATTCAACCAATTATATCTTGCCATGATGGATACTATTATGTTACAACTCAAGCTTACTTTCATTATCCATCTATCATGGTGTATGACTAATAGCTTGTGATGGTGTCTACATGTTCAACCTTCATTGATTGATGTTAGTTGTCATTGATCCTCTCAAGCAATATCATTTCACATGTGTCATGACATCATTTGGTCATATTTCTTACTAGTGCTATTCTCCTTGTGATAGTAGTTGGCATCTGCTTTCATAGGTAAGGTACTCATATATCTTTTTGCATGACTTCCCACTTGTGTGGAATGTCTTCAGTTGATTGTAAAGGAAGAATTTAGTTATCCTTTCTATTGGGCTAGGGATTCATGAAAAAGTAATGGGGAGTGGGGCACATGCTATTTGATACAATAGAATGGGTAAAAATAAAATACTAATGGTGTAGAAAGATAAATGATAAGCATGGATGGAAAGGAGTGTAAAGTATATTTGGAGAGGCAAAGTGAGAGTCATGGAGGAATGGAGAGATATGGGAGAGGAATATGGTGTGGTGAGTTTATATTGGTGAAATGATGGAAGCATCATACCTAAGAGGGGCCTCTTTGTTTTTTGGCTACTTGCTCTAGTTAGTTCAACATTTGCTTTGACCTTTTATCTTCTTGTTGCTTGTTGTATTTACTTCAAAAAATAAGAAGACAAGAAGTTGAATCATCTCACTCCTAATTGAGGGAGTTCTTAATAGATTTTGCTATTTCTTATCCTTGTTCTATCTTGGTAGATTCTATAAATTGAAGAAGGGTCTACAAATGGTTGTTTTTTTTGGTCAAACATACCAATAATTTGGTACCTACAAGCTTTTCAATCTTATTGACATCTCAAATTATATCTTTTTTTTCTTTTATCCTTGGACTTCACTCTTTTGGAATAATTTTGGAATAATTAACATGCCTACTTTAGCTAACATCAAGAAGTGAAGTAGTATTGAATCAACAAGACACAAACAATCTACTAAAAAATAGAGAAATGCAATAGGAGCCCCAAAGCTTTCTTGTATTACTATTCCAAAAAAAATGCAGTTACAGAGACCCCCCCTTTACAATTTTGAAATTCCCCTATAATACCTTGTTTTCCCTTTTCCCGCCTAGGACAATTCATTTGAAATTTGAATTTTGGGGGTAAAACTTCCCGGGGTCATAACTCCTCGCTCGTTGCTCGGATTGACTATTATTGCATATTTTTGGAAAGCTCTCGAAAAGAGCTACAATGATGTAGGGTGACATCATACTGACTGTAGTGTGTTTTAACATTTTCAGCTTTTTGGTCCATTTTCCAAAATTTTATTTTTATTTTTCTAACCCTTCCTTTTGTAGATTTTTTTTAACTTCGACGACAAAAAAAATAAATTAAAATTTCATAAATAAATGCATGGGTGTGAAGAATGAGCTTCAATATTTCATCCAAAATAATTTTGATCTCATTTTGAAGTCATTTCGAATTTATAAAAATTATTTAAAGTTGTTTTATAAGGATTTTTATAATTTCGGAATTTCACATTTTTTCCATATTTTGAAGGTAAATCGATTTTCAGGATTTGCATTTGCATTCAAAGACAATAAATGAACTTCCCTTTATGAAAATTATAATTTCATTAAAGGGGGATAGTTCATACGAAATTCCATTGACCATCATTTTCAGAGCAATAAATTGGTGTCTTTTTATGAAAATTATGAGTTCATTAAATAGAGGTAATTTACACATTATTCCAAAGGCTATTGTTTTAAAGCATTAAATTATTTCTTATTTATGAAAATTATAATTTCATTAAAGAGGGATAATTTCTAATGATATTTTAAGGTCATCACATTTTATATTTAGCAATGCATATTTATTTCATTTTCAGTCATCAAGCAATAATTAAAGAAATTCAATCACATTTACAGTCTCTTTCTTTAAGTTTCATGAACAATAATTAGTATAGCATAATAAAATAAACCAACATAGACCCCTTGTTAACATTTACTTTCAAATAACTAAGGTGGTCCTAGCACTTATTTAACACATATTCACAAAGATTACTAATACACGTGCAATGCTTATATAGCAAAATCCTGGAGAAGTTGTTTTCGTTTTTAACTTCTTTGCAAGAGAGGGTTTTGTGATTAAGATCCTAAGGGTGAGTGTGTTTTTGTAATTGGGTAAAATTACCACTCAACAAGTAGAGATTGCTTTAATGGAGAAATTAAGAGATATGGGAGAGGAATATGGGAGAGGAATGATGGAAGCATCGTACCTAAGAGGGGCCTCTTTATTTTTTGGCTACTTGCTCTGGTTAGTTCAACATCTGCTTTGACCTTTTATCTTCTTCTTGGTGCTTGTGTGAAGAATGAGCTTCAATATTTCATCCAAAATAATTTTTATCTCATTCTCAAGTCATTTCGAATTTATAAAAATTATTTAAAGTTTTTGTTTTATAAGGATTTTTATAATTTTGGAATTTCACATTTTTTTCATATTTTGAAGGTAAATCGATTTTCAGGCTTTGCATTTGCATTCACAAACAATAAATGAACTTCCCTTTATGAAAATTATAATTTCATTAAAGGGGGGTAGTTCATACGACATTCTATTGGCCATCATTTTGAATTTTGGGGGTAAAACTTCCCAAGGTCATAACTCCTCGCTCGTTGCTCGAATTGACTATTAGTGCATATTTTTGGAAAGCTCTCGAAAAGAGCTACAACAACGTAGGGCGACATCATACTGACTATAGTGTTGTTTTAACATTTTCAGCTTTCCATTTCATTTTCTATATTTTATTTTTATTTTTCTAACCCTTCCTTTTGCAAATTATTTTTAAACTTTGGTAACTAAAATAAAAATAAAAAAAATTAAAATTTCATAAATAAATGCATGGGTGTGAAGAATGAGCTTCAATATTTCATCCGAAACAATTTTGATCTCATTCTAAAGTCATTTTGAATTTATAAAAATTATTTAAAGTTGTTTTTTTATAAGGATTTTTATAATTTTGGAATTTCACATTTTTTTCATATTTTGAAGGTAAATCAATTTTCAGGCTTTGCATTTGCATTCATAGACAATAAATGAACTTCCCTTTATGAAAATTACAATTTCATTAAAGGGGGTAGTTCATACGACATTCCATTGGCCATCATTTTGAATTTTGGGGTAAAACTTCCCGGGTCATAACTCCTCGCTCGTTGCTCGGATTGACTATTAGTGCATATTTTTGGAAAGCTCTCGAAAAGAGCTACAATAACGTAGGGTGGCATCATACTAATTGTAGTGTGTTTTAACATTTTTGGCTTTTTGGTCTATTTTTTAGAATTTTATTTTTATTTTTCTAACCCTTCCTTTTGCAGATTTTTTTTAAACTTTGGCGACTAAAATAAAAATTAAAATAAATTAAAATTTCATAAATAAATGCATGGGTGTGAAGAATGAGCTTCAATATTTCATCCAAAATAATTTTGATCTCATTCTGAAGTCATTTTGAATTTATAAAAATTATTTAAAGTTATTTTATAAGGATTTTTATAATTTTAAAATTTCACATTTTTTTCATATTTTGAAGGCAAATCAATTTTTAGGCTTTGCATTTGCATTCATAGATAATAAATGAACTTCCCTTTATGAAAATTATAATTTCATTAAAGGGGGTAGTTCATACGACATTCCATTGGCCATCATTTTTAAAGCAATAAATTGACTTCTCTTTATGAAAATTCTGAGTTCATTAAATAGAGGTAATTTACACATTATACCAAAGGCTATTGTTTTAAAGCATTAAATTATTTTTTTTATGAAAATTATAATTTCATTAAAGAGGATAATTTTTAATGATATTTTAAGTCATCATTTTATATTTAGCATATATTTATTTCATTTTCGTTATCAAGCACTAATTAAGGATTTAATATTTAAGTCTTTCTTTAAGTTTCATGAACAATAATTAGTATAGATAATAAAATAAACAACATAGCTTTTAAGGTTACTTCAAATAACTAAGGTGTTCTATTATTTAACAATCTTCAAAAGTTACTAATACACATTGAATGCTTATATAAATAAGTGTTTTCGTTTTTAACTTTTTATTTTTGTAAATTCTAAGGGTGAGTGGTTTTGTAATTGGTAATTACATAGTAGATATTGCTTTATTGAAAAAATAATTTTCAATTATTTTCTTCTATCTTGTAGATTCTATAAATGAATATAAATTGTTTTTTGTCAGCATTCTATAATTTATATCATTTTCATATTATTGACATCTCAAAAATTTATATCCATTAAGTTTATCGGGCAGCCCCTTACCCCCTTTCCCCCTAGGACAATTCATTTGAAATTTGAATTTTGGGGGTAAAACTTCTCGGGGTCATAACTCCTCGCTCGTTGCTCGGATTGACTATTAGTGCATATTTTCGGAAAGCTCTCAAAAAGAGCTACAACAACGTAGGGTGGCATCATACTAACTGTAGTGTGTTTTAACATTTTTGGCTTTCTAGTCCATTTTCTATAATTTTATTTTTATTTTTCTAACCCTTCCTTTTGCAGATTTTTTTAAACTTCGACGACTAAAATAAAAATAAAAAATTAAAATTTCATAAATAAATGCATGGGTGTGAAGAATGAGCTTCAATATTTCATCCAAAATAATTTTGATCTCATTCTAAAGTCATTTCGAATTTATAAAAATTATTTAAAGTTGTTTTATAAGGATTTTTATAATTTCGGAATTTCATATTTTTTTCATATTTTGAAGGTAAATCGATTTTCAAGCTTTGCATTTGCATTCATAGACAATAAATGAACTTCCCTTTTATAAAATTTAAATTTTCTTAAAAGGGGATACAGCATTCCATTGGCCATCATTTTGAATTTTGGGGGCAAAACTTCCGGGGTCATAACTCCTCGCTCGTTGCTCGGATTGACTATTAGTGCATATTTTTGGAAAGCTCTCGAAAAGAGCTACAACGACGTAGGGTGACATCATACTGACTATAGTGTGTTTTAACATTTTCGGCTTTCTGGTCCATTTTTCAGAATTTTATTTTTATTTTTCTAACCCTTCCTTTTGCAGATTTTTTTAAACTTCGGTGACTAAAATAAAATAAAAATCATAAATAAATAATTAATATGGGTGTGAAGAATGAGCTTCAATATTTCATCCGAAATAATTTTGATCTCATTCTGAAGTCATTTCGAATTTATAAAAATTATTTAAAGTTGCTATTTTATAAGGATTTTTATAATTTCAAAATTTCACATTTTTTTCATATTTTGAAGGTAAATCAATTTTCAGGCTTTGCATTTGCATTCACAGACAATAAATGAACTTCCCTTTATGAAAATTACAATTTCATTAAAGGGGTAGTTCATACGACATTCCATTGGCCATCATTTTGAATTTTGGGGTAAAACTTCTGGGGTCATAACTCTCTTGTTGCTCGATTGACTATTAGTGCATATTTTGGAAACTTCGAAAAGAGTACAACAACGTAGGATATATTTTCCAAAATGCCTTTATTTTTTATTTTTCTAACCCTTCCTTTTGCAGATTTTTTTAAACTTTGACGACTAAAATAAAAATTAAAAAAATAAAATTTCATAAATAAATGCATGGGTGTGAAGAATGAGCTTCAATATTTCATCTGAAATAATTTTGATCTCATTCTGAAGTCATTTTGAATTTATAAAAATTATTTAAAGTTGTTGTTTTATAAGGATTTTTATAATTTTGGAATTTCACATTTTTTTCATATTTTGAAGGTAAATCGATTTTCAGGCTTTGCATTTGCATTCACAGATAATAAATGAACTTCCCTTTATGAAAATTACAATTTCATTAAAGGGGGGTAGTTCATACGACATTCCATTGACCATCATTTTGAATTTTGGGGGTAAAACTTCTCGGGTCATAACTCCTCGCTCGTTGCTCGGATTGACTATTAGTGCATATTTTCGAAAGCTCTCGAAAAGAGCTACAACAACGTAGGGCGACATCATACTGACTATAGTGTGTTTTAATATTTTTGGCTTTCTGGTCCATTTTCCATAATTTTATTTTTATTTTTCTAACCCTTCCTTTTGCAGATTTTTTTTAAACTTCGATGACTAAAATAAAAATAAAAAAATAAAATTTCATAAATAAATGCATGGGTGTGAAGAATGAGCTTCAATCTTTCATCCGAAATAATTTTGATCTCATTCTGAAGTCATTTCGAATTTATAAAAATTATTTAAAGTTGTTTTATAAGGATTTTTATAATTTTGGAATTTCACATTTTTTCATATTTTGAAGGTAAATCGATTTTCAGGCTTTGCATTTGCATTCACAGATAATAAATGAACTTCCCTTTATGAAAATTACAATTTCATTAAAGGGGGTAGTTCATACGACATTCCATTGGCCATCATTTTGAATTTTGGGGGTAAAACTTCCTGGGGTCATAACTCCTCGCTCGTTGCTCGGATTGACTATTAGTGCATATTTTCAGAAAGCTCTCGAAAAGAGCTACAACGATAGGATGACATCATACTGATTGTAGTGTGTTTTAATATTTTTGGCTTTCTAGTCCATTTTCCATAATTTTATTTTTATTTTTCTAACCCTTCCTTTTGTAGATTTTTTTAAACTTTGACAAATAAAAATAAAAAATAAAATTTCATAAATAAATGCATGGGTGTGAAGAATGAGCTTCAATATTTCATCCGAAATAATTTTGATCTCATTCTGAAGTCATTTTGAATTTATAAAAATTATTTAAAGTTGTTGTTTTATAAAGATTTTTATAATTTCGAAATTTCACATTTTTTCATATTTTGAAGGTAAATCGATTTTCAGGCTTTGCATTTGCATTCATAGACAATAAATGAACTTCCCTTTATGAAAATTACAATTTCATTAAAGGGGGTAGTTCATACGACATTCCATTGACCATCATTTTGAATTTTGGGGGTAAAACTTCTCGGGGTCATAACTCCTCGCTCGTTGCTCGGATTGACTATTAGTGCATATTTTCGAAAAGCTCTCGAAAAGAGCTACAACAACGTAGGGTGACATCATACTGACTGTAGTGTGTTTTAATATTTTTGGCTTTCTAGTCCATTTTCCATAATTTTATTTTTATTTTTCTAACCCTTCCTTTTGCAGATTTTTTTTAAACTTCGATGACTAAAATAAAAATAAAAATTAAAATTTCATAAATAAATGCATGGGTGTGAAGAATGAGCTTCAATATTTCATCCAAAATAATTTTGATCTCATTCTGAAGTCATTTCAAATTTATAAAAATTATTTAAAGTTGTTATTTTATAAGGATTTTTATAATTTTGGAATTTCACATTTTTTTCATATTTTGAAGGTAAATCGATTTTCAGGCTTTGCATTTGCATTCACAGACAATAAATGAACTTCTCTTTATGAAAATTATAATTTCATTAAAGGGGGTAGTTCATACGACATTCCATTGACCATCATTTTGAATTTTGGGGGTAAAACTTCCTAGGGTCATAACTCCTCGCTCGTTGCTCGGATTGACTATTAGTGCATATTTTTGAAAGCTCTCGAAAAGAGCTACAACAATGTAGGGTGACATCATATTGACTGTAGTGTGTTTTAATATTTTTGCTTTCTAGTCCATTTTCTATAATTTTATTTTTATTTTTCTAACCCTTCCTTTTGCAATTTTTTTTAAACTTCGACGACTAAAATAAAAATAAAAAAAAATTTCATAAATAAATGCATGGGTGTGAAGAATGAGCTTCAATATTTCATCTGAAATAATTTTGATCTCATTCTGAAGTCATTTTGAATTTATAAAAATTATTTAAAGTTGTTGTTTTATAAGGATTTTTATAATTTCGAAATTTCACATTTTTTCATATTTTGAAGGTAAATCGATTTTCAGGCTTTGCATTTGCATTCATAGATAATAAATGAACTTCCTTTATGAAAATTATAATTTCATTAAAGGGGGTAGTTCATACGACATTCCATTGGCCATCATTTTGAATTTTGGGGGTAAAACTTCCAGGGTTATAACTCCTCGCTCGTTGCTCGGATTGACTATTAGTGCATATTTTTGGAAAGCTCTCGAAAAGAGCTACAACAATGTAGGGGACATCATATATGTAGTGTGTTTTAATATTTTTGGCTTTCTGGTCCATTTTTATAATTTTATTTTTATTTTTCTAACCCTTCCTTTTGGATTTTTTAAACTTCGGTGACTAAAAAAAAATTTATAAATAAATGCATGGGTGTGAAGAATGAGCTTCAATATTTCATCGAAATAATTTTGATCTCATTGAAGTCATTTCAAATTTATAAAAATTATTTAAAGTTGTTTTATAAGGATTTTTATAATTTTGGAATTTCACATTTTTTCATATTTTGAAGGTAAATCAATTTTCAGGCTTTGCATTTGCATTCATAGATAATAAATGAACTTCCTTTTATGAAAATTATAATTTCATTAAAGGGGGTAGTTCATACGATATTCCATTGACCATCATTTTGAATTTTGGGGTAAAACTTCCTAGGGTCATAACTCCT
This sequence comes from Wollemia nobilis, assembly GCA_028583015.1. Lineage (NCBI taxonomy): Eukaryota > Viridiplantae > Streptophyta > Pinopsida > Araucariales > Araucariaceae > Wollemia > Wollemia nobilis. Next base: position 5,756,621 of record JAQPPZ010017063.1, on the reverse strand, counting down.
CGCTCGTTGCTCGGATTGACTATTAGTGCATATTTTTGGAAAGCTCTCGAAAAGAGCTACAATAGCATAGGGTGACATCATACTGACTGTAGTGTGTTTTAACATTTTTAGCTTTCTAGTCCATTTTTCATAATTTTATTTTTATTTTTCTAACCCTTCCTTTTGCAGATTTTTTTAAACTTTGGCGACTAAAATAAAATAAAAAAAATTTCATAAATAAATGCATGGGTGTGAAGAATGAGCTTCAATATTTCATCCGAAATAATTTTGATCTCATTCTGAAGTCATTTTGAATTTATAAAAATTATTTAAAGTTGTTTTTATAAGGATTTTTATAATTTTGAATTTCACATTTTTTTCATATTTTGAAGGTAAATCGATTTTCAGGCTTTGCATTTGCATTCATAGACAATAAATGAACTTCTTTTATGAAAATTATAATTTCATTAAAGGGGGTAGTTCATACGACATTCCATTGGCCATCATTTTGAATTTTGGGGTAAAACTTCTTAGGGTCATAACTCCTCGCTCGTTGCTCGGATTGACTATTAGTGCATATTTTTGAAAAGCTCTTAAAAGAGCTACAACAATGTAGGGTGACATCATACTACTGTAGTGTGTTTTAATATTTTTGGCTTTCTAGTCCATTTTATAATATATTTTATTTTTCTAACCCTTCCTTTTGGTAGATTTTTTAAACTTTGGACTAAAATAAAATAAAAATAAAATTTCATAAATAAATGCATGGGTGTGAAGAATGAGCTTCAATATTTCATCCGAAATAATTTTGATCTCATTCTGAAGTCATTTCGAATTTATAAAAATTATTTAAAGTTGTTTTATAAGGATTTTTATAATTTCAGAATTTCACATTTTTTCATATTTTGAAGGTAAATCGATTTTCAGGCTTTGCATTTGCATTCACAGATAATAAATGAACTTCCCTTTATGAAAATTACAATTTCATTAAAGGGGGTAGTTCATACGACATTCCATTGGCCATCATTTTGAATTTTGGGGGTAAAACTTCTGGGGTCATAACTCCTCGCTCGTTGCTCGGATTGACTATTAGTGCATATTTTGGAAAGCTCTCGAAAAGAGCTACAATAATGTAGGGGACATCATACTGACTGTAGTGTGTTTTAATATTTTTAGCTTTCTGGTCCATTTTTCATAATTTTATTTTTATTTTTCTAACCCTTTTTTGAGATTTTTTTAAACTAAAAATAAAAATAAAAAAAATTTCATAAATAAATGCATGGGTGTGAAGAATGAGCTTCAATATTTCATCTAAAATAATTTTGATCTCATTCTGAAGTCATTTTAAATTTATAAAAATTATTTAAAGTTGTTTTATAAGGATTTTTATAATTTTGGAATTTCACATTTTTTTCATATTTTGAAGGTAAATCGATTTTAGGCTTTGCATTTGCATTCATAGATAATAAATGAACTTTTTTTATGAAAATTACAATTTCATTAAAGGGGGTAGTTCATACGACATTCCATTGGCCATCATTTTGAATTTTGGGGGTAAAACTTCTAGGGTCATAACTCCTCGCTCGTTGCTCGGATTGACTATTAGTGCATATTTTTGAAAAGCTCTCGAAAATAGCTACAACAACGTAGGGTGGCATCATACTGATTGTAGTGTGTTTTAATATTTTTGCTTTCTGGTCCATTTTCTATAATTTTATTTTTATTTTTCTAACCCTTCCTTTTGTAGATTTTTTTAAACTTTGATGACTAAAATAAAAATAAAAAAATAAAATTTCATAAATAAATGCATGGGTGTGAAGAATGAGCTTCAATATTTCATCCGAAATAATTTTGATCTCATTCTGAAGTCATTTTGAATTTATAAAAATTATTTAAAGTTGTTTTATAAGGATTTTTATAATTTTAGAATTTCACATTTTTTTCATATTTTGAAGGTAAATCGATTTTTAGGCTTTGCATTTGCATTCACAGATAATAAATGAACTTCCCTTTATGAAAATTATAATTTCATTAAAGGGGGTAGTTCATACGACATTCCATTGACCATCATTTTGAATTTTGGGGTAAAACTTCTCGGGTCATAACTCCTCGCTCGTTGCTCGGATTGACTATTAGTGCATATTTTTGGAAAGCTCTCGAAAAGAGCTACAACAAGTAGGGCGACATCATACTACTATAGTGTGTTTTAATATTTTTGCTTTCTCGTCCATTTTCATAATTTTATTTTTATTTTTCTAACCCTTCCTTTTGCAGATTTTTTAAACTTTGACGACTAAAATAAAAAAAAAAATTTCATAAATAAATGCATGGGTGTGAAGAATGAGCTTCAATATTTCATCCGAAATAATTTTGATCTCATTCTGAAGTCATTTTGAATTTATAAAAATTATTTAAAGTTGTTATTTTATAAGGATTTTTATAATTTTAGAATTTCACATTTTTTCATATTTTGAAGGTAAATCGATTTTCAGGCTTTGCATTTGCATTCACAGATAATAAATGAACTTCCCTTTATGAAAATTACAATTTCATTAAAGGGGGTAGTTCATACGACATTCCATTGGCCATCATTTTGAATTTTGGGGGTAAAACTTCTCGGGGTCATAACTCCTCGCTCGTTGCTCGGATTGACTATTAGTGCATATTTTTGAAAGCTCTCGAAAAGAGCTACAACAACGTAGGGCGACATCATACTGACTGTAGTGTGTTTTAATATTTTTGGTTTTCTAGTCCATTTTCCATAATTTTATTTTTATTTTTCTAACCCTTCCTTTTGCAGATTTTTTTAAACTTCGGTGACTAAAATAAAAATAAAAAATTAAAATTTCATAAATAAATGCATGGGTGTGAAGAATGAGCTTCAATATTTCATCCGAAATAATTTTGATCTCATTCTGAAGTCATTTCGAATTTATAAAAATTATTTAAAGTTGTTATTTTATAAGGATTTTTATAATTTTAGAATTTCATATTTTTTCATATTTTGAAGGTAAATCGATTTTCAGGCTTTGCATTTGCATTCACAGATAATAAATGAACTTCCCTTTATGAAAATTACAATTTCATTAAAGGGGGTAGTTCATATGACATTCCATTGGCCATCATTTTGAATTTTGGGGTAAAACTTCCTAGGGTCATAACTCCTCGCTCGTTGCTCGGATTGACTATTAGTGCATATTTTGGAAAGCTCTGAAAAGAGCTACAACAACATAGGGGGACATCATACTAACTGTAGTGTGTTTTAACATTTTTGCTTTCTGGTCCATTTTTTATAATTTTATTTTTATTTTTCTAACCCTTCCTTTTGTAGATTTTTTTAAACTTCAGTGACTAGAATAAAAATAAAAAATTAAAATTTCATAAATAAATGCATGGGTGTGAAGAATGAGCTTCAATATTTCATCCGAAATAATTTTGATCTCATTCTAAGTCATTTCAATTTATAAAAATTATTTAAAGTTGTTTTTATAAGGATTTTTATAATTTGATTTCATTTTTTCATATTTTGAAGGTAAATCAATTTTAGGCTTTGCATTTGCATTCTGAAATAAATGAACTTCCTTTATGAAAATTACAATTTCATTAAAGGGGGTAGTTCATATTTCATTGGCATCATTTTGAATTTTGGGGTAAAACTTTTTACTTTTTTGATATTTATTTTTGGCTTTGGGGTATATTTTTTTTTTTTGGTAAATAAAAGTCTTCATTAATTACCGGGTTTTGCAGGTTAACCCAAAACCTATTACAATATCCAGCCTTCTGTTGAGATTGTAGATCCTAGTCATCCTTGAAACTTTCTTACCAGAAATTGTGTTGAATCCCCTACAACACCTTACTAACAAAGCACACCCATACCTAAACATAACTGTAAACATTACTTACATTGACAGGAATTGAAGTTTGGAACTTTGCACTTGTGAAACCTGTTGCTTGCCCATTTCCTATTCTTCGTCGAAATCTTCCAAGGCTTACACCCTGTTACCTTCATTTCCAATTTGGTATGATTTAGAGGGAAACCCCATAGTTATTACCAGCTCCATGGGGAAAGAACACCCATTCATATTTCTCCTTAACGGGTAGGTTTCTTTTCATGACTAATAATGTTTTCCACTTCACGTGGCACACCTTGTGTCCATGTCACCAAACTACCAACATCAACACCTATGTTGGCTAATTTGTCAACTGACCTGTTGGCCTCACGGTACACGTGACGAGCCCTCCTGTTCTGTCTTGCCGCAAAAAGGATCCTCACTTCATGGATGACTCCCTCGATTCTCCATGGAGGTTTTTTGCCATTGGTTAACAAGTTGATGATGTTCATAGAATCACCTTCAATCATCAAGTTACCTTGAGTTGCTTGGGCTACTTGCAACCCTCTCCAAAGGGCTCTAGCTTCTGCTTCGTTATTAGTTCTGATTCCCAATGGTTCAATGAAGGCCTTGACCAGATTTCCTTGATGATCCCTGATTATTCCTCCAGCTCTAGCTCTTCTTGGGTTCTCCTTGGTTGCACCATCAAAATTTAGTTTAAACCAACCCTAGGGGGTGGCTCCCAAGAAATCCCATTTCTGGGATTGGGCAAAGGAATGGAAGGTTTGTCCTCAATACCTAAGGCCCGAGCTAATTGTTTTTCTTGGGGAAGAATTGAGTGGTTCTCATCCACTAAGGTGCTAAGGTTTTCTTTCGCAAAGACAATAATCCTGTTGAGGATGGTTTTTGGGTTGTGAATGGTATCCTTAAAGGCTCTATGGTTCCTTTCTAGCCAAATATGCTAGAGAAAATGATGCCAACAGATTTTCCATAGGTACTTAAGTTTTAGGCTAACAAAGGGTTGAGGCCATTGATGGAACACTTCGGATATAAGAGCAGGCTTAACCCACGAGATCCTAAAGGCTTGGAAAAGTTCATCCAGGATGGACTCCGCTATCGGACACTCCAAAAACAAGTGTTGGGTTGTCTCCCATCCTGCCCTGCACATGTAGCAACGGTTAGCAATAACCATACCTTTGGATAACATATTGTCCATAGTGAGGATTTTTCCTTGAATCACCAACCATGAAAAAAAGGATATTTTAGGAATTAAGCCTTTGATCCAAACCAAACTCGGTTGAAATTGTTGACCTTCCACATTGAGAAGCAAATTATAGGCAGACTTAACTATGAAGTCACCACTTTCAGTCTCAGCCCAAACAATGTGATCTTCATCCTCTCTAGAGGGAATAATTTGTTGAGTTAAAATGTTATAAAGCTCTTCAGACTCCGCTTCAAAACACTGTACTCTGATGTGTTTCCACCTGTTGATATTTATATCCTGCCACATATAATTTGCAACCTTCTTCCCAATATGCTGCTCCATATGCTCTTGAATCCTAGCCAAACGAGGATTCTGGGATAACTCCTCAGCTCTCACCCACCGATCCTTCCAAAAGTCTATTGTTTGCCCATTTCCTAGAATCCATCTAAGACCTTTCTTGACAAGATCCCTGCTCATGAGGATTGCCTTCCAAAAAGTAGACCCCCTGCTTGCTAAGTTGTCATTAAGGAAGTTCACACCTTGGAGGTATTTCCTCCTAACTATGGCAGTCCATTCATTATCGACCTTAGTCAATAACCGCCATGCTTGTTTGGCTAACAGAGTTGTATTGAGATGAGCAACTCTCCTCAATCCTAACCCCCATCAACTTTAGGTTTGCAAACCTTGTTCCAACCTACTAAATGGATCCTTTTCTTATCCTCAGTCCCTGACCAGAGAAATTTTTTTTGAAGCTGCTCAATTTTGTGATACACCTTGCTGGGAGCTCTGAAGACTGATAGGAAGTAAATGGGTATACTTTGAAGTGAAGCCATAGTTAAAACTGCTTTGCCTGCTTGAGATAACAGATGTCCTTTCCAACCTGCTAGCTTTTTTTGGATCCTCTCCAGAACTATGTTCCACATTGATCCTTCAGGTTTCCCCGTAAATAGGGGAAGACCTAAATAGGAGGTGGGAAGGGATGCAATCTGACATTCCATGATCCTTGCTATGTTGTTTTGCCTAGGAATGGGGGTATTGATGAAATAAAGTTTGCTCTTATCAAAATTCACTTTCTTTCCAGCCGCTTCTTCATACATTATGAGAATATTTTTAATCCTTCTTGCCTCAACCACAGAAGCCAAAGTCAGTAGCAATGTATCATCAACAAATTGTTGATGTGTCACCGGGGTAGTTAGCGACGTGGCCTTGATACCGATATGAGTCCAGCTACCGTCGTTGCCTTAATGGTTCTTCCCAAGGCCTCAGCTACAATGATGAACAACATAGGACTTATGGGATCTCCTTGTCTTAGACCACATTTGCTTTGAAAAAAACCTGCAGTAGACCCATTAACCAAAACTAAAAAACAAGGCTTAGAAATACACTCTCTTATTAACTTGACCCATTTCATGTTGAAGCCAAATTTTAATAAAATTGCCTCTAGGAATTCCCAATTTATCCTGTCATAAGCTTTGTTCATGTCTAACTTTAAAGCCATGACTACTTTTTTGGTCTGAGCGGTTGTATGAAGAGCCTCATGAATAGTAATAACTCCATCTAAGATTGATCTTCCTTGTACAGAACTTCCTTGACTTGGATCAATGATAACCGGTAGAACTTTCTTCAAACGGTTGGCTAAAACTTTGGACAAAATTTTATAGGATATATTACACAGGCTAACCGGCCTAAAGTCAGCCATAGTCTTGGGGTTGGGGCCTTTAGGGATCAAAGCAATGAAAGTTGAATTGAAACCCCTTGGAATATGATTTGAACTTTGGAACTCCTTGATTGCAGCAATAACTTCTGCTCCAACAATATCCCAACAAACTTGGAAAAACCATGGTGAAAACCCATCCGGCCCAGGAGCTTTGTCAGGATCCATGTTAAACAAAGCCTCCTTGATCTCTTCGTCTAAAAAAGCTATTGTAAGAGACTCGTTAATCATTTCATCAATGAGTTGTGGAATGAATTGAAGGAGAGAGTCCTTTGCTTGGGCATTACAGGCCCGTTCTTCACCCAATAATGAACTAAAAAAATTAACAACCTCGTCCCTGATCTCCTGAATGTTTTGAGTTGAGGATCCATCCACCTTAGTTAAATTTCTAATATTATTGTTGCTTCTATTGCTCAATGTGGTAACATGGAAATTTTTTGAATTAGAGTCCCCTTCCTTTAGCCATAATGCCCTTGATTTCTGCCTCCAATACATCTCTTCACAAGCTAAAATATTATAAAACTCACAAAGGGTTTCCTTCTCTTCAGTCCTTGTCACCTCATCATAGGTTCCATTTTGGATTTTGCTTTCTATTATTCTCAGTTTTTCCCCCACTGCTCTCTTATTCTCAAAAATATTTCCAAAGACTTCTTTATTCCATATTCTAAGGTTGTTTTTCACCATCTTAAGTTTTTGAGATAGTTTGAAGGAAGCACTTCCCTGGATAGGTTTCTGCCACCATTCCTCTATTCGTTTCTTGAAGTCCGGATGTTTAACCCACATTGATAGAAATCTGAATGGCTTTTTAAAGGAGTTAGCCTGAAATGCCTCCCATAGAATAAGATTATGGTCTGAAGCGCATTTAGGAAGGGCTTGTAACGTTGAATCACCAAACATTGTTGTAGCTTCCTTGGATAAAAAAACCTGTCCAACCTTTCTTGAATCATTTGACTTCCTATCCTCTTGTTACTCCATGTAAATTTGGCTCCTTTTAGTCTTACATCCATCAATTCATTTGTGTTAATGAATTCATTGAAGTCCTCCATGCTCCTTGAGGGTAACCTAGATCCTCCCTTCTTATCAGATGGGTAAAGGGGGGTATTGAAATCTCCCCCAATCACCCAAGGAATGTCTTTAAAATCTTGGCTCAAATGCCCCAAAAACTCCCACAGTTCAGACCGCCCTTGGACAGAGGTGGGGGCATAAACATTTGACATAATCCAATTCTTATTAGTATCAAAATCATGAAATAATACGCTTAAGACTCTTTCATTTGCCTGAATAATACTTCCTTCTATTTTAATAGGATCCCATAAGATCATGAGGCCCCCAGATGCTCCTCTCCCCTGTTGAAAGGCCACTTCCCCTTGCTTCCAAATCCTTCTAGCTATAAGTGTTGATTGTGCCGCATCTGTTTTGGTTTCTTGAAGAAAAATGATAGTAGGATTCCAATCCTTCCTTATAGACTTCACCATCCTTTGTTTTGGTGGGCCGTTTAGGCCTCTCACATTCCATGAGAGAACCTTCATTTAGACTATTTGATATTTTTTCCCCGCCCCCTTCCCTGATCCAAAGGGGGTTTGTCAATTTTGCTATTATCCTGGCCAGGAATAGCTTGCTGTAACAATGTTCTTTGCTTTCCGTTTGCAATTTCTTCATTGATTCTCATTCTATAGTGCTCTGTTATAGATATTCTTCCTTTATTTCTTTCACTTCCATAATCTATCGGAGGCTTGGTAGTGCTTCTAGTCTATTTTGGACTGAAATGAGGGGGCATATACTTGTGATAGTCTAGGGCTTGAACCTTCTTCCTCATTTTGGGGGTTTTCAATTCCCTCTTCATCCTCAGCCTTGTTTTGGTTCACCTCTCCTATCTGGTTCCTAAACAGGGGGCTTTCCTTCAAGGAACCTTTTACCGTTGGGCTCGTCTGATAAGGGATAATTTGCTCCACTACCGGATTAGGAGCTACATTCCTGGCTCTTGTTTCCACAACTTCGACTCTTGACTCTATTTTTTCCATGTTTAAACTGAAATGACCTAGCAATTTTTCTTCATTTTGAGCATAGCTTTTGGGGCTTTTTGTCATAGTTGTGGATGGTCCCGATTTGGATGGGGAGTCTAGGGTTTCAGGAAACTTGACACTGATGGTATCATCCTTACTATTTTCTTTTTCAACTTCTAGATTTTCTAGGATATCAAACATGTTCAAGTTGGGATCTTTATTACATACCTTATGATTTTTGCCTCCCTCATTATGTTGCTTTCCTTTCTCCTAGATTTTTGCCAGTTCTGTGTTGGCTTGGTCAGCTTAGTTATTCTTAACTTGTCTGTATCCTTCCAAGTTAAGACGCGGTCCTTGAAACTTTGGGATCCCTCTCCCATTAGCTTTCCCTAGAAAACCTTCGCTCGTGGCTTCCTTGTTTGTAGTTATTGTCAGACATTGGGCTTGAAGGTGGCCCTGGGTTTTGCACATGCTACAAAATGTCGGCTTGTTCTCATACTCCATAGGCTGAATCCTTAGAAACTCTCCATATGCTAGTTCCACCTGAGAAGGTAGATCAGAATCCAAGTTTGCATTTACATAGATCCTGGCATGCGTCAGTCTAGTCCTTGCCCGGGTTGAATGGTCTATTGCCATGAGCTCTCCTATCATCTTTGCTATGCCACTAAGCCAGTACTCATTAACAAACTAGGCTGGGAGGTTTGGTAAGCGGACCCAAATGGGTGCTATATTAATGTTCTGCTTCTCAGGGTTGAAATCCTCCCCCCACTTCCTCAGAAAGAGGCTACGCCTTCCTAGAAACCAGGGTCCTCCTATCAAGATGCGCTCTGCATCATCTTTGTTGTTGAGTCTTATCATAAAAAAACCTCTTGACATGGCTACGATTTCTAAGCTTCCTAAAGTTTTCCACTTTGTCGCGGCCCATGAGCGAATAGTCTCAATGTCCGGCCTTCCTCCCAAAAACTTGCCAACTAAGGATGATGCCTCCATATCCAAGAATCTTTCCATAATCTCCATTGGCGTAGTTAACCTGTTATTGTTTGGTATTAGGGGCGGTAGTTCACTGACTGGCTCCTTCTTTTTCCCTTTCAACATTTCCAAAAAGGTTGGGCCCTTGTTGCCAGCTCTCGAACCCCAGTGGGACCCTTTGTCTGAGGGTTTATCTGGAGGATCTGTACCTTTAGCCTTTTCGAACTGAGCTGACAGGGAATCCTTTTCCTTTCTAGCTACAACATTCTACCCTGCCTCTGGATCTTCTCCTTCCGTTGGTTCAAAATTCTTGCCTGCCATTTTTGCTCCTCCTCCGCTCCCCTCTCTCCCTCCTTATTAAATATATTTTGTGTGTATTTTCTAACCCTTCCTTTTAGATTTTTTAAATTGGGAAAAAATAAAATTATAAAATTAAAATTTTATAAATAAAAATGATGGGTGTGAAGAATGAGCTTCAATATTTCATCCGAAATAATTTTGATCTCATTCTGAAGTCATTTCAAATTTATAAAAATTATTTAAAGTTGTTATTTTATAAGGATTTTTATAATTTTGAAATTTCACATTTTTTTCATATTTTGAAGGTAAATCGATTTTCAGGCTTTGCATTTGCATTCAGATAATAAATGAACTTCTCTTTATGAAAATTACAATTTCATTAAAGGGGGTAGTTCATACGATATTCCATTGGCCATCATTTTGAATTTTGGGGGTAAAACTTCTCGGGGTCATAACTCCTCGCTCATTGCTCGGATTGACTATTAGTGCATATTTTCGTAAAGCTCTCGAAAATAGCTACAACAATGTAGGGTGACATCATACTGACTATAGTGTGTTTTAATATTTTTGGCTTTCTAGTCCATTTTTTAGAATTTTATTTTTATTTTTCTAACCCTTCCTTTTGTAGATTTTTTTATTTTTTGACTAAAATAAAAAAAATTAAAATTTCATAAATAAATGCATGGGTGTGAAGAATGAGCTTCAATATTTCATCGAAATAATTTTTGATGTCATTTTAAGTCTTTGAATTTATAAAAATTATTTAAAGTTGTTATTTTATAATGATTTTTAGAATTTCAAATTTTTTCATATTTTGAAGGTAAATCGATTTTTAGGCTTTGCATTTGCATTCACAGATAATAAATGAACTTCTCTTTATGAAAATTACAATTTCATTAAAGGGGGTAGTTCATATGACATTCCATTGGCCATCATTTTGAATTTTGGGGTAAAACTTCTCAGGGTCATAACTCCTTGCTCGTTGCTTGGATTGACTATTAGTGCATATTTTTGTAAAGCTCTCAAAAAGAGCTACAATAATGTAGGGTGACATCATATTGATTGTAGTGTGTTTTAACATTTTTTTTTTGGTCCATTTTCATGTTTTTATCTCATTTTGAAGTCATTTTAAATTTATAAAAATTATTTAAAGTTGTTATTTTATAAGGATTTTTATAATTTTATAATTTCATATTTTTTTCATATTTTGAAGGTAAATCGATTTTCAGGCTTTGCATTTGCATTCATAGATAATAAATGAACTTCTCTTTATGAAAATTACAATTTCATTAAAGGGGGTAGTTCATACGACATTCCATTGGCCATCATTTTGAATTTTGGGGGTAAAACTTCTTGGGGTCATAACTCCTCGCTTGTTGCTCGGATTGACTATTAGTGCATATTTTCGTAAAGCTCTTGAAAAGAGCTACAACAATGTAGGGTGACATCATACTGACTATAGTGTGTTTTAAATTTTTTGGCTTTCTAGTCCATTTTTTATAATTTTATTTTTATTTTTCTAACCCTTCTTTTTGTATATTTTTTTAAACTTTGATGACTAAAATAAAAATAAAAAAATTAAAATTTCATAAATAAATGCATGGGTGTGAAGAATGAGCTTCAATATTTCATCCGAAATAATTTTGATCTCATTCTGAAGTCATTTTGAATTTATAAAAATTATTTAAAGTTGTTGTTTTATAAGGATTTTTATAATTTCAAATTTTCATATTTTTTTCATATTTTGAAGGTAAATCGATTTTTAGGCTTTGCATTTGCATTCACAGACAATAAATGAACTTCCCTTTATGAAAATTACAATTTCATTAAAGGGGGTAGTTCATACGATATTCCATTGGCCATCATTTTGAATTTTGGGGGTAAAACTTCCTGGGTCATAACTCCTCGCTCGTTGCTCGGATTGACTATTAGTGCATATTTTTAGAAAGCTCTCGAAAAGAGCTACAACAATGTAGGGTGACATCATACTGATTGTAGTGTGTTTTAATATTTTTGGCTTTCTGGTCCATTTTTTATAATTTTATTTTTATTTTTCTAACCCTTCCTTTTGTAGATTTTTTTAAACTTTGGTGACTAAAATAAAATTAAAATTTCATAAATAAATACATGGGTGTGAAGAATGAGCTTCAATATTTCATCTGAAAATATTTTGATCTCATTCTGAAGTCATTTTGAATTTATAAAAATTATTTAAAGTTGTTATTTTATAAGGATTTTTATAATTTTAAAATTTCATATTTTTTCATATTTTGAAGGTAAATCGATTTTCAGGCTTTGCATTTGCATTCATAGACAATAAATGAACTTCCCTTTATGAAAATTACAATTTCATTAAAGGGGGTAGTTCATACGACATTCCATTGGCCATCATTTTGAATTTTGGGGGTAAAACTTCCTAGGGTCATAACTCCTCGCTCGTTGCTCGGATTGACTATTAGTGCATATTTTTGTAAAGCTCTCGAAAAGAGCTACAATAATGTAGGGTGACATCATATTGACTATAGTGTGTTTTAATATTTTTGGCTTTCTGGTCCATTTTTTATAATTTTATTTTTATTTTTCTAACCCTTCCTTTTGTAGATTTTTTTAAACTTTGATGACTAAAATAAAAATAAAAAATAAAATTTCATAAATAAATGCATGGGTGTGAAGAATGAGCTTCAATATTTCATCCAAAATAATTTTGATCTCATTCTGAAGTCATTTCAAATTTATAAAAATTATTTAAAGTTGTTATTTTATAAGGATTTTTATAATTTTAGAATTTCACATTTTTTTCATATTTTGAAGGTAAATCGATTTTTAGGCTTTGCATTTGCATTCACAGACAATAAATGAACTTCTCTTTATGAAAATTATAATTTCATTAAAGGGGGTAGTTCATACGACATTCCATTGGCCATCATTTTGAATTTTGGGGGTAAAACTTCTCGGGGTCATAACTCCTCGCTCGTTGCTCGGATTGACTATTAGTGCATATTTTCATAAAGCTCTCGAAAAGAGCTACAAAGGCGTAGGGGACATCATACTAACTGTAGTGTGTTTTAACATTTTTGGCTTTTTGGTCCATTTTCTATAATTTTATTTTTATTTTTCTAACCCTTCCTTTTGTAGATTTTTTTAAACTTTGATGACTAAAATAAAAATAAATTTAATAAAATTCATAAATAAATGCATGGGTGTGAAGAATGAGCTTCAATATTTCATCTGAAATAATTTTGATCTCATTATAAGTCATTTCGAATTTATAAAAATTATTTAAAGTTGTTTTATAAGGATTTTTATAATTTTAAAATTTCATATTTTTTTCATATTTTGAAGGTAAATCGATTTTAAGCTTTGCATTTGCATTCATAGACAATAAATGAACTTCTCTTTATGAAAATTATAATTTCATTAAAGGGGGTAGTTCATATGACATTCCATTGGCCATCATTTTGAATTTTGGGGTAAAACTTCTTAGGTCATAACTCCTCGCTCGTTGCTCGGATTGACTATTAGTGCATATTTTTGGAAAGCTCTCGAAAAGAGCTACAACAATGTAGGGTGACATCATACTGACTGTAGTGTGTTTTAATATTTTTGGCTTTCTGGTCTATTTTCTATAATTTTATTTTTATTTTTCTAACCCTTCCTTTTGCAGATTTTTTTAAACTTTGGTGACTAAAATAAAAATAAAAAAATAAAATTTCATAAATAAATGCATGGGTGTGAAGAATGAGCTTCAATATTTCATCCGAAATAATTTTGATCTCATTCTAAAGTCATTTCGAATTTATAAAAATTATTTAAAGTTGTTTTATAAGGATTTTTATAATTTTGAAATTTCACATTTTTTTCATATTTTGAAGGTAAATCGATTTTCAGGCTTTGCATTTGCATTCATAGATAATAAATGAACTTCCCTTTATGAAAATTACAATTTCATTAAAGGGGGGTAGTTCATACGACATTCCATTGGCCATCATTTTGAATTTTGGGGGTAAAACTTCTTGGGGTCATAACTCCTCGCTCGTTGCTCGGATTGACTATTAGTGCATATTTTCTAAAAGCTCTCGAAAAGAGCTACAATAATGTAGGGTGACATCATACTGACTGTAGTGTGTTTTAACATTTTTGGCTTTTTGGTCCATTTTCTATAATTTTATTTTTATTTTTCTAACCCTTCCTTTTGTAGATTTTTTTTAAACTTTTATGACTAAAATAAAAATAAAAAAATTAAAATTTCATAAATAAATGCATGGGTGTGAAGAATGAGCTTCAATATTTCATCCAAAATAATTTTGATCTCATTCTGAAGTCATTTTGAATTTATAAAAATTATTTAAAGTTGTTGTTTTATAAGGATTTTTATAATTTTAGAATTTCACATTTTTTTCATATTTTGAAGGTAAATCGATTTTCAGGCTTTGCATTTGCATTCATAGATAATAAATGAACTTCCCTTTATGAAAATTACAATTTCATTAAAGGGGGTAGTTCATACGACATTCCATTGGCCATCATTTTGAATTTTGGGGGTAAAACTTCTTGGGGTCATAACTCCTCGCTCGTTGCTCGGATTGACTATTAGTGCATATTTTTGGAAAGCTCTCGAAAAGAGCTACAATAACGTAGGGTGAAATCATATTGATTGTAGTGTGTTTTAATATTTTTGGCTTTCTGGTCCATTTTTTATAATTTTATTTTTATTTTTCTAACCCTTCCTTTTGTAGATTTTTTTAAACTTTGATGACTAAAATAAAAATTAAAAAATTAAAATTTCATAAATAAATGCATGGGTGTGAAGAATGAGCTTCAATATTTCATCCAAAATAATTTTGATCTCATTCTGAAGTCATTTTGAATTTATAAAAATTATTTAAAGTTGTTATTTTATAAGGATTTTTATAATTTTAGAATTTCACATTTTTTTCATATTTTGAAGGTAAATCGATTTTTAGGCTTTGCATTTGCATTCATAGATAATAAATGAACTTCCCTTTATGAAAATTACAATTTCATTAAAGGGGGGTAGTTCATACGACATTCCATTGGCCATCATTTTGAATTTTGGGGGTAAAACTTTCTAGGGTCATAACTCCTCGCTCGTTGCTCGGATTGACTATTAGTGCATATTTTCTGAAAGCTCTCGAAAAGAGCTACAACAATGTAGGGTGACATCATACTGACTGTAGTGTGTTTTAATATTTTTGGCTTTCTGGTCCATTTTTTATAATTTTATTTTTATTTTTCTAACCCTTCCTTTTGTAGATTTTTTTAAACTTCGGTGACTAAAATAAAAATAAAAAAATTAAAATTTCATAAATAAATGCATGGGTGTGAAGAATGAGCTTCAATATTTCATCTGAAATAATTTTGATCTCATTCTAAAGTCATTTTGAATTTATAAAAATTATTTAAAGTTGTTGTTTTATAAGGATTTTTATAATTTTAAAATTTCACATTTTTTTATATTTTGAAGGTAAATCGATTTTCAGGCTTTGCATTTGCATTCACAGATAATAAATGAACTTCCCTTTATGAAAATTACAATTTCATTAAAGGGGGTAGTTCATACGACATTCCATTGGCCATCATTTTGAATTTTGGGGGTAAAACTTCCTAGGGTCATAACTCCTCGCTCGTTGCTCGGATTGACTATTAGTGCATATTTTTGTAAAGCTCTCGAAAAGAGCTACAATAGTGTAGGGTGAAATCATACTGATTGTAGTGTGTTTTAACATTTTTGCTTTTTGGTCCATTTTCTATAATTTTATTTTTATTTTTCTAACCCTTCCTTTTGCAGATTTTTTTAAACTTTGATGACTAAAATAAAAATAAAAAAATTAAAATTTCATAAATAAATGCATGGGTGTGAAGAATGAGCTTCAATATTTCATTTGAAATAATTTTGATCTCATTCTGAAGTCATTTTGAATTTATAAAAATTATTTAAAGTTGTTGTTTTATAAGGATTTTTATAATTTTGGAATTTCACATTTTTTTCATATTTTGAAGGTAAATCGATTTTTAGGCTTTGCATTTGCATTCACAGACAATAAATGAACTTCCCTTTATGAAAATTACAATTTCATTAAATGGGGTTAGTTCATACGACATTCCATTGGCCATCATTTTGAATTTTGGGGTAAAACTTCTCGGGGTCATAACTCCTCGCTCGTTGCTCGGATTGACTATTAGTGCATATTTTTGGAAAGCTCTCGAAAAGAGCTACAATGATGTAGGGTGGCATCATACTGATTGTAGTGTGTTTTAATATTTTTGACTTTCTGGTCCATTTTCTATAATTTTATTTTTATTTTTCTAACCCTTCCTTTTGCAGATTTTTTTAAACTTTGGTGACTAAAATAAAATAAAATAAAATAAAATTTCATAAATAAATGCATGGGTGTGAAGAATGAGCTTCAATATTTCATCTAAAATAATTTTGATCTCATTCTGAAGTCATTTTAAATTTATAAAAATTATTTAAAGTTGTTTTATAAGGATTTTTATAATTTCAAATTTTTTTTCATATTTTGAAGGTAAATCGATTTTTAGGCTTTGCATTTGCATTCACAGACAATAAATGAACTTCCCTTTATGAAAATTACAATTTCATTAAAGGGGGTTAGTTCATACGACATTCCATTGGCCATCATTTTGAATTTTGGGGGTAAAACTTCCTAGGGTCATAACTCCTCGCTCGTTGCTCGGATTGACTATTAGTGCATATTTTTAGAAAGCTCTCGAAAAGAGCTACAACAATGTAGGGTGGCATCATACTGACTGTAGTGTGTTTTAACATTTTTGGCTTTCTGGTCCATTTTTTAGAATTTTATTTTTATTTTTCTAACCCTTCCTTTTGCAATTTTTTTTAAACTTTGATGACTAAAATAAAAATAAAAAAATTAAAATTTCATAAATAAATGCATGGGTGTGAAGAATGAGCTTCAGTATTTCATCTAAAATAATTTTGATCTCATTATGAAGTCATTTTGAATTTATAAAAATTATTTAAAGTTGTTTTATAAGGATTTTTATAATTTTAAAATTTCACATTTTTTCATATTTTGAAGGTAAATCGATTTTCAGGCTTTGCATTTGCATTCATGAGATAATAAATGAACTTCCCTTTATGAAAATTACAATTTCATTAAATGGGGGTAGTTCATACGACATTCCATTGGCCATCATTTTGAATTTTGGGGTAAAACTTCCCGGGGTCATAACTCCTCGCTCGTTGCTCGGATTGACTATTAGTGCATATTTTTGAAAAGCTCTCGAAAAGAGCTACAACAATGTAGGGTGGCATCATACTAATTGTAGTGTGTTTTAACATTTTTGGCTTTCTAGTCCATTTTTTATAATTTTATTTTTATTTTTCTAACCCTTCCTTTTGCAGATTTTTTTAAACTTTGATGACTAAAATAAAAATAAAAAAAAATTAAAATTTCATAAATAAATGCATGGGTGTGAAGAATGAGCTTCAATATTTCATCCAAAATAATTTTGATCTCATTCTGAAGTCATTTTGAATTTATAAAAATTATTTAAAGTTGTTGTTTTATAAGGATTTTTATAATTTTGAAATTTCATATTTTTTCATATTTTGAAGGTAAATCGATTTTTAGGCTTTGCATTTGCATTCATAGACAATAAATGAACTTCCCTTTATGAAAATTACAATTTCATTAAAGGAGGGGGTAGTTCATACGACATTCCATTGGCCATCATTTTGAATTTTGGGGGTAAAACTTCCTGGGTCATAACTCCTCGCTCGTTGCTCGGATTGACTATTAGTGCATATTTTCGGAAAGCTCTCGAAAAGAGCTACAACAATGTAGGAAGACATCATACTAATTGTAGTGTGTTTTAATATTTTTGGCTTTCTGGTCCATTTTCTATAATTTTATTTTTATTTTTCTAACCCTTCCTTTTGCAGATTTTTTTAAACTTCAGACTAAAATAAAAATTAAAAAATTAAATTTCATAAATAAATGCATGGGTGTGAAGAATGAGCTTCAATATTTCATCCGAAATAATTTTGATCTCATTCTGAAGTCATTTTGAATTTATAAAAATTATTTAAAGTTGTTATTTTATAAGGATTTTTATAATTTTGGAATTTCACATTTTTTCATATTTTGAAGGTAAATCGATTTTCAGGCTTTGCATTTGCATTCACAGATAATAAATGAACTTCCCTTTATGAAAATTACAATTTCATTAAAGGGGGTAGTTCATACGGCATTCCATTGGCCATCATTTTGAATTTTGGGGGTAAAACTTCCGAGGTCATAACTCCTCGCTCGTTGCTCGGATTGACTATTAGTGCATATTTTCGGAAAGCTCTCGAAAAGAGCTACAACGATGTAGGGTGACATCATACTATCTGTAGTGTGTTTTAACATTTTTGGCTTTCTGGTCCATTTTTTATAATTTTATTTTTATTTTTCTAACCCTTCCTTTTGTAGATTTTTTTAAACTAAGATAAAAAAAATTAAAATTTCATAAATAAATTCATGGGTGTGAAGAATGAGCTTCAATATTTCTTCGAAAAATTTTGATCTCATTCTGAAGTCATTTCAAATTTATAAAAATTATTTAAAGTTGTTTTATAAGGATTTTTATAATTTTAAAATTTCATATTTTTTTCATATTTTGAAGGTAAATCGATTTTTAGGCTTTGCATTTGCATTTACAATAATAAATGAACTTCCATTTATGAAAATTATAATTTCATTAAAGGGGGTAGTTCATACGACATTCCATTGGCCATCATTTTGAATTTTGGGGGTAAAACTTCCTGGGGTCATAACTCCTCGCTCGTTGCTCGGATTGACTATTAGTGCATATTTTTGAAAGCTCTCGAAAAGAGCTACAACTATGTAGGGTGACATCATACTAATAGTGTGTTTTAACATTTTTGGCTTTCTAGTCCATTTTTCGAATTTTATTTTTATTTTTCTAACCCTTCCTTTTGTAGATTTTTTTAAACTTTGATGACTAAAATAAAAAAATTAAAATTCATAAATAAATGCATGGGTGTGAAGAATGAGCTTCAATATTTCATCTAAAATAATTTTGATCTCATTCTGAAGTCATTTTGAATTTATAAAAATTATTTAAAGTTGTTTTATAAGGATTTTTATAATTTTGAAATTTCACATTTTTTTCATATTTTGAAGGTAAATCGATTTGTATTTGCATTCATAGATAATAAATGAACTTCCCTTTATGAAAATTATAATTTCATTAAAGGGGGTAGTTCATACGACATTCCATTGGCCATCATTTTGAATTTTGGGGGTAAAACTTCCCTGGGTCATAACTCCTCGCTCGTTGCTTGGATTGACTATTAGTGCATATTTTTGGAAAGCTCTCGAAAAGAGCTAAAAATAGGTTTCCATTTTTATAATTTATTTTTATTTTTCTAACCCTTCCTTTTGTAGGTTTTTTTAAACTTGAATAAAATAAAAATAAAAATAAAATTTCATAAATAAATGCATGGGTGTGAAGAATGAGCTTCAATATTTCATCTAAAATAATTTTGATCTCATTCTGAAGTCATTTTAAATTTATAAAAATTATTTAAAGTTGTTTTTATAAGGATTTTTATAATTTTAGAATTTCACATTTTTTTCATATTTTGAAGGTAAATCGATTTTCGGGCTTTGCATTTGCATTCACAGACAATAAATGAACTTCCCTTTATGAAAATTACAATTTCATTAAAGGGGGTAGTTCATACGACATTCCATTGGCCATCATTTTGAATTTTGGGGGTAAAACTTCTCGGGGTCATAACTCCTCGCTCGTTGCTCTGATTGACTATTAGTGCATATTTTTGGAAAGCTCTCGAAAAGAGCTACAATAATGTAGGGTGACATCATACTAATTGTAGTGTGTTTTAACATTTTTGGCTTTCTGGTCCATTTTTCAAAATTTTATTTTTATTTTTCTAACCCTTCCTTTTGTAGATTTTTTTTAAACTTTGATGACTAAAATAAAAATAAAAAAAATTAAAATTTCATAAATAAATGCATGGGTGTGAAGAATGAGCTTCAATATTTCATCTAAAATAATTTTGATCTCATTCTAAAGTCATTTTGAATTTATAAAAATTATTTAAAGTTGTTTTATAAGGATTTTTATAATTTTAGAATTTCACATTTTTTCATATTTTGAAGGTAAATCGATTTTCAGGCTTTGCATTTGCATTCATAAATAATAAATGAACTTCCCTTTATGAAAATTACAATTTCATTAAAGGGGGTAGTTCATACGACATTCCATTGGCCATCATTTTGAATTTTGGGGGTAAAACTTCTCGGGGTCATAACTCCTCGCTCGTTGCTCGGATTGACTATTAGTGCATATTTTTGGAAAGCTCTCGAAAAGAGCTACAATAATGTAGGGTGACATCATACTGATTGTAGTGTGTTTTAATATTTTTAGCTTTCTAGTCCATTTTCTATAATTTTATTTTTATTTTTCTAACCCTTCCTTTTGCAGATTTTTTTTAAACTTTGATGACTAAAATATAAAAATTAAAATTTCATAAATAAATGCATGGGTGTGAAGAATGAGCTTCAATATTTCATCCGAAATAATTTTGATCTCATTCTGAAGTCATTTCAAATTTATAAAAATTATTTAAAGTTGTTTTATAAGGATTTTTATAATTTTAAAATTTCACATTTTTTTATATTTTGAAGGTAAATCAATTTTCAGGCTTTGCATTTGCATTCACAGATAATAAATGAACTTCCCTTTATGAAAATTACAATTTCATTAAAGGGGGGTAGTTCATACGACATTCCATTGGCCATCATTTTGAATTTTGGGGGTAAAACTTCCTGGGGTCATAACTCCTCGCTCGTTGCTCGGATTGACTATTAGTGCATATTTTTGGAAAGCTCTCGAAAAGAGCTACAATAATGTAGGGTGGCATCATATTGACTGTAGTGTGTTTTAATATTTTTGGCTTTTTGGTCCATTTTCTATAATTTTATTTTTATTTTTCTAACCCTTCCTTTTGTAGATTTTTTTAAACTTTGATGACTAAAATAAAATTAAAAAATTTCATAAATAAATGCATGGGTGTGAAGAATGAGCTTCAATATTTCATTCGAAATAATTTTTATCTCATTCTGAAGTCATTTCAAATTTATAAAAATTATTTAAAGTTGATGTTTTATAAGGATTTTTATAATTTTGAAATTTCACATTTTTTTCATATTTTGAAGGTAAATCGATTTTCAGGCTTTGCATTTGCATTCATAGATAATAAATGAACTTCCCTTTATGAAAATTACAATTTCATTAAAGGGGGGTAGTTCATACGACATTCCATTGGCCATCATTTTGAATTTTGGGGGTAAAACTTCTTAGGGTCATAACTCCTCGCTCGTTGCTCGGATTGACTATTAGTGCATATTTTTGGAAAGCTCTCGAAAAGAGCTACAACAACGTAGTGCCACAAAGGATACTACAATTTTCACCCCTCTACGAGGCCTCTAAGGCCTTCAAAATTCACCCTTAAGTTTTAGTGGTAGGATTTTCACCATTTTGGTAGGATTCAAACTAACTAGTTTTAGAACAGAATAAAATTAATACAAATTTTGGATGATGCATGATCACTCTTACACCACTGGATGCTCCTGCATCAAGAAGGCTAAAATTGATCATCCTTTTCCTCCAATGTTTTTGCATCTCCTCTAAACACAAGAATCTTTAGACTTAACTACAGATTCTATGTGGGGAAATTCTTTATTCTCATCTTCACCTTTTACTAAGGCCTATCTACCATACTCCCTCAGAGCATAATTCTTCCTTAGGAGTGATTTGACGTTGAGAAAGGGAACCCCTTTTATAGGCTTTTATTCTTGAAAAATTCACCATTCAACCTACCTTGTGAATCCTCTTTCTCCTTAGCTTGATTGTATCCAACTTTCAAGAAGCAACAACATTTTATACCATTGAATAGTCATTCCTCATAATTCACTACATCATGTGATATGGTTTGCATGCTTTCCAACATCTTTTTCTATCCCTTTGGCTAATTGCCTTATTCTTTATTTTTTATACAAATTTTATTTATTTGCTAGCTTATTTATACAAAATTGTGGTATATTTCCACATGCCAGTAGTCACTTGATCTTTAGCTCTTGTATCAAAATTTGTAGTGACTCGACCATATAGTGCCAAATTTGTGCTTTTGTATTTGACATATGTCTTGGGATGCACAACTTGTCTTGTCAAAAATTTTCCATAATATTGACTTTGGGCATATATCAGTTTCCAAGCTTGCTTTAAAAATGGCATAGGAAATCAATGGTGAGGATTCTTGCTAATAACATGAGTTGTTTATCGCCTCTTATATGTATATTGGTCTATGTGCTAGATCACTAATTGGTCATTGAAGATTTAAAATGTAATAAAGCTTTTCTGGCTAGCGATGCAGTGTTGAATTCTCTTCTATCAAGAGTCAATCTCCCAATTTTGTTCCTAAACTTTTTGGTCTTGCTTGTTGAAGCATACCATTGGCCATATATTGTAAGGGATCTTAGCTAGTTTGTAGATTATGCTCATTTTCAAGCTTGACAAGAGTGTTGGATCAATACTCTTAAAGAAAATGTCACTGCCAATTGGCCCTTACTCACCCTCTATCCAATCAACTACCTCCATGTTACCTAGCTTGTGGACTTCTTCAACCAGATTTACCTTGTATTCTTCATATCTTTGAATGTGAAATGGTTTGATTTTTTAGCATGAACATGAACCAATTTTTTATTGCATGGCACAATTGTATGCACATGATCTTGTGTCGTGTATGCTTCTATTTGTATTAAGAAGGATTTGGACAAACCCATTCTAAATGTTGGAGGTACATCTACTACTATGATGTCCTAAATTGCTGCTATGTCTAGCATTCTACATAGTAGTACTGGCACTTTTTAAACTATCCCTATTTTACTAACTATCATTTTAATGAATTGCATTATCCTAGGATCAACTTTAGTGTAGTTCATGTTCATGGTGTCACACATTTCCTTGGATATAATAGTGACTTCAGCTTCATGATCTATTAATCAATTGTGTAACAACCAGTCTTCCAAACACACTAATAAGTAACATAAGGGAGATTTATCCTTTTTCTTACCAAGATATGCCTACTTGCATACCGATTTAAAATCTAGATGAGGAACTATGCCACTCATTGAGCTTTCTAGAGTTGATTTAACTAAATTAATTTGTCTAGAAACCAACAAATCTTCCTTTAGACCTCCTTCTTCTCTTAGAGTGTTGCTTGTTGGATTATACATTGGTCTTGTCACCCTCTACATTAGCCTTTGATAGAATTTCACCATATCTTCTCGTTGTTTCCTTAATATAGCCAGGTAATACAATTTCTACTAAGCCTATTTTCTTTGGCAATATAAGCATAAAGCTCCTAGACCATACCGATTTACACATGAATTTGACCTTTCTTATTTTAGGTAATTTTTTTATGGACAAAAAACACTATCCAACGTATTTTCTTCATGTTCTTCTTTCTTAACCTCCACTTCCTAGTTCACATTTTCAATTGCTACAATAAGGATTATTATAATTTCATGTAATATTGATGGGGTGCATGATTGTCCTTACTCACCACCCCAAAATGTGAAAGGTAATATTTTCTAGAAGAGAAGAGTTAAAGACATTAAGAGACAAGTCACAATTTAGTTCACATCACTTACCTAGAATGAGAAACACAAAGAGGAAACATGACCAATCTCATAAGTATGTGACATTAATTAATATCAATAAAGGTAGGGAAGATAAAGAACTATCAAGCTTTAAGATAAATTTTGAGATGTTTCTTGGAGATTCTAATTTTGATAAAGATGGTTTTGTGTTCTCTCTTCCTTTTATAAATATGGTATACAATACACTAACCAAACATATCATACTTAAGGAGGAATACTAAAAGTTAGATGAGAGGATAAAAATGAAGACCATAATGATAGACCTATCATGTGATATAGGTGATATCATTAAGTACCAATCAAGTTGGATCCCATGGTTATAATAATATTGTAAATTATGAAGGTAATATTGATTATATTTGTTGCAATGTTATTCCTAATGGTGATGTTTGTCTTGAAGATAGTATTAATGATGACAATTGTATTATTTATGTCCATTATAAAGCATATAATAATAATTACATATGTATTCACAATGATGGACATGATGATGACATTGGGTTCTTTGATAGATAAACCAAAGTGATAAATTCACAAATCATAAAAATAATGTGATGCATTTTAATAACATTTGTTTAATTTTGTCAAATTTGCAATGGTATCTAAAGGTTGTATGTGCTAGGAAGGTTTATATAGGTTTTGGTATTGAGTTCCTAAAACATTCTTACAGAAAAATAAATCACACCCTTGCAAAAATTAAATCACACTTTGTAAAAAATAAAGCTTGCAAAAAATAAAATCATGTTTGTGGAAAACAAAATCACATTCGGAGGAAATAAATAACATACTTGTGAGAATAAAATCTAAACTAGAAGCTACATGAAACTATCCCAAGAAATTAAAATAAATAATTAAAGTAACATACATAGATAGAATATTTTTTATGATAACCGGTTTGTGGAGCGAGGGAGAATCCAGGGCATCGGGTGGGTAGCCGTAGAGATTTTGCTAGTTACTTGTGGATCTGAAGGCAACATTGCTGCCCCGGGAGGGCCCAATGGGGTCACCTCCGGACCCTCTCTCTAGAGAGACATAGTTCTTACGTTGAATTGCTGAAGGAAAATTCTCCGTCTTCTAATGGTGAAGCACGGAGAAATACTCTTCATACGCTCTTCAAGAACACCGGCAATAGATCAACTTCTCATCGAGTTAATGGATGCTTGCCGCAGTCCGAATCAAGGCCAAAGATTGTCATTGAGCAAAAGATGGTTGAAGAAATAGTCTTATATTGAGCCAATCATGATCTGATCTGTAAATTCATGGGTATCCGACCTACCCTAAATTTCTTGCATACCTGGGTCAAACAGAACTGGGAGCCTCATGGTGAGTATTCCTTATGGTTTATTAGTAATGGATATTTTATTGTTAGTTTTTCTTCACTTGCCGATAGAAATAGGGCATTTGAGTCGGAGAAGAGGAATCATGGTCCGACAGGGTTATTTTTTCAACCCTGGAGAGTGGGTTTTGATCCTCGTATTGAACCCACAGTTGTCCCGATTTGGATTCGGTTGTACGCTCTTCCAATGGATTTTTGGGGGCAGCAGGTTCTAGATATGATAGGTAACTCCCTCGGTAGGCACTTGGGCGTCTCCAAGGACACCATAGAAGGTAACACAGCTATCTTTGCAAGAATTTGCGTGGAAATGGATATTAGCCAGCCTCTACCGACAGAGGTGGAACTTGAACTAGTGGGAATATCTTGGATCCAACAGCTAGATTATGAGGCACTGCCTTTCAGATGCGAGTTTGCCACAAACATGGGCATTTGGCCCGATCTTTCCCAAATAATATGAACATAAAAATGGAGGCCCCTCTTGGAATGCCAAATTTCCCCGAGGAGGGTAAGTCAACAATAAACAAAGAACCATCCAATACTCCTCGGGGTAAAGATGCTCAAAGATATGGTTTTGAACAGGTCCAAAAGAAGGAGAAGGCAAAAGAAAAAATATGGCAAGGAGCAAACCCAACCCAAGCCCTCAAATAGGTATGGGATATTTAAGACACTAATGGACCAAGAGGATCAATTCATGGAAGGAGTGGATGGGAATAATAAGGACAATAACATCCACGTTCAAGCTCCTCCTTCATCTCCCCCTGTCATAGAATAGGTGATTAAGTCCACTGAGTTATCACAGCCAGAGAATGCAGGGGCACTGATAGTGCACTCGCAAGCGTAGCCAGTAATCAAGGATGTCAGCATGGGAATTGCAAAAAAAAACAAAGAAATGCCAGCCCTGGGGATATCTCAGGTAGAAAAGAGATCTAAAAATAGCAACTCTCAAGGAGTGGGCAGAAAATCAAATAAGGAATTGATAGCGAGTTCAAGGAGACAAATTGATCACTGGAGGATCGATGAGGCCAATTGATTCTTCTTGCTCTCAAGGTTTCCAATGATTATACAATCATGGAATGTTAGGGGTTTAAATAGTAGAACCCATCAATCTGTTGTTCAAAGACTCCTAGGAAAATGTAAAACAAATTTTTTGCTTATCCATGAGACAAAAATGTCGTTAGATCTTATGTGTAAAACAGTTAATAGAATCTGGAGGGGCGCTAGTCATATGGATGTGGTTGCCCAAGGTGCCTCAGGGGGGATTGTTACTCTTTGGAACCCTCTTGAATGGACTGCAATAGAACATATAGCTTTTAGGGGTGTTCTCACATCACATTTTAGGAATAATGTCACAGCTGAACATGTCTTAATCACAAATTTTTATGGGGCCCAAGACCTAGATGGCCAGAGGCTCCAATGGAAAGCTGTACATAATATGAGGTCCTCCATGGAAGATTTAGACTAGATTATTGCTGGGGATTTTAATGCAAAATTATCTGCTCGATATTAGGAAGGTGGAACCCCAATTTTGGACCCAGGGGATCGACTTCTGATTGCCCAAGTCCAGGCCTTTCACTTAGTGGATATTAAAGGCCCTAGAACCAACTATACTTGGACTAATAAGAGGAGGGAGCCACATAGTAGGAAGGTGAAGTTAGACCATTTTATGGTCTCAAAGGAGGCATTTGTACAATGGAATACAAAATTCTAGATTTTGGAAGGCCCAGTTTCACATCACTTTCCCATTTTGTTGGAGGGAGGGACCTTGACAGGGCAGCATCACAAACCATTCAAATTTGAGAACTTTTGGTTACAAAAGGAGGAACTCCGAATGAAAATTTTGCAGTGGTGGGAAGAAAGTCAACCAACATATGGGATAGCAATGTTTAGATTCCACAAACAACTTCATTTTGTCAAAGTTCAACTAAAAAAATGGAGGAAAGCTAATAAGTCGTATTTTTAGCTCCAAAGAGCCCCCTTGGTGGCCGGATGGGATGAGGTTCAAAAACACTTTAGGGAAGGAACAATTACTGAGAAGCTCAAAGAAGAGGATGATGGCTTGCGTAAAGTGGTTGAGGACATTGACAACCAAGAGGAGACCTACTAGAAATAGAGAGCAAGAACCACTTGGTTATTAGAAGGTGATAGAAATACCAAATTTTTCCATTGATCTGCTTGTGCTAGGAGATAGATGAATAACATGGAAGCCCTTCAAGATGAGAATGGACATTCCTTTGATACTCTTCCTAGTATGCATTTCCACTCAATGGATTACTTTTCTAAACTTTTTAAGGAAAGTATGGAGCAAGATGTTGAGGATCAGAATGAAGTTATTGATGTCATACCCTATGTTATCTCTGAAGAAGAAAATCAGGCCCTCCTTAGACCCATTGATAGAGATGAACAGAAGAATGTGGTCTTTGGAATGAGCACCGGCAAAACTCCAAGTCCAGGATGGCTTTCCAATTGAGTTTTTTCAGGCCTTTTGGGATATTTTGGAGGAGGATGTATTGGTTGTCATAGAGGAGTCCATAAGTAGTAAAAGAATGATTAAAGCATTAAATCATACCTTCATCACCTTAATTCCAAAAGGGGAGGAGGGGACTCATATCTCCGATTATGAGACCTATTGCCTTATGCAATGTCATATATAAAATAATCACAAAGGTAATGGTTGAGCGGCTAAAACCTCTCTTACATAACATTATCTCCTCGGAGCAAGGGGGTTTTGTAGAGGGTAGGCAGATCTTGGATGGGGTGGTTCTAGCTCAGGAGGCAATCCATTCAATGCAAAAATTTGGTAATAGAGGAATGTTCATAAAAATAGATATGTCCAAGGCTTATGATAGGGTGGAGTGGAGCTTCTTGTCAAAGATGATGGCAGCCTTTGGTTTCTCTTAGGATTGGATAGAATGGGTCATGAGTTGTGTTTCTACACCCTCTTATTCTGTTCTAATCAAGGGTCTTCCCTCGCAACCTTTTGGAGCCACTCGAGGCCTTCGTCAAGGAGACCCTTGCTCTCCCTATATTTTCCTCATTTTTGCTGAAGGATTAGGTAGACTTTTCTTGAGGAGAAGACACCAAGGCTCTGCTAACAGGTATCAAGGTGGTGGAGGAAATCTTGACTCACCTACGGTTTGTGGACGACACAGGATTGGTTGGTGTGGCCGGCTTCGGGAAGTTAGAGGAATTAGAGATACTCTTAATGTCTACCTTAGAGCTTCAAACCAGGTCATCAATGATAAAAAATCCAAAGTGGTATTTTTCAATCTAGATTAAAGGCTGCAAGACAAAGTTATAGAGATCTTGGGATTCACAAGGACTTCTCTTCCAATAGTTTACTTGGGGTTCCTTTGCATTTC
The DNA here is from genome assembly GCA_028583015.1 of Wollemia nobilis. Taxonomy (NCBI): domain Eukaryota; kingdom Viridiplantae; phylum Streptophyta; class Pinopsida; order Araucariales; family Araucariaceae; genus Wollemia; species Wollemia nobilis. The sequence continues at coordinate 5,728,167 of JAQPPZ010017063.1, read as the reverse complement.
AAAAAGTTAAAAATAGATATATGGAAGGATCTATTAGATGGTATCAAGGATAGAATTAATCATTGGTCTCACAAATGGTTAAGCTATGGGGGTAGATTAACTTTCTTACGATCGATTATTCGAGGCCATGCCAATCTATAAATTCTCTATCCTGGTTGTCCCTCATACCATATGGAAAGAGTTGGACAAGATGGCTAGAATATTTTTATGGGAAGGAGCAAAAGGGGAGAGAAAATGGGCCTTAGTTGGTTGGGATAAAGTTACCCAGCCCAAGGAAAAAGGAGGGTTGGGACTGAGAAGCTCCAAGCTTAATAACAAAGCTTTGGCTAGAAAATTGTACTAGAGGTGGATTTCCCAGCCAACCTCCTTATTCAGCAGAATCCTAACCAGTAAATATTTGGGTCATGTTCACCCCAATGAGGTGGGCCGTTTCCCTCTGGATGGTACTGGATCCTTAGTGTGGCAGGCTCTCAAGCTTGGATCTCAGGTTATTAAAGACCAATTATTTTAGAAAGTGGGGAGAGGGGAGAAGGCACGTTTCTGGACTGATTCATGGGACCAGTGCCTTCTTTACCATCACCCACTGGAAGGAGCACCAACCCCTGGTTTATCTGCATCAACAGAAAGGAGCACCAACCCCTAATTTCTCTGCACCTACAGAAAGGAGCACCAACCCCTAATTCAAGCACCAACTTGAACTTCACTTTTGAAACTATCAGATTGACATAAGAATGCCTTCGCTTATACAAGACCCTGACTGGTCTGTTGCTAACCCAACCTCTCTCACTCTTCACCAAAACACACACACTCTTCAAACTCTACTTACTGCTCTTTTATAGCTCTCACTGCTCTGCTTAATATTCTTCTTGCAACACCCTTTCAACACCCTTCTTGCAGCACTTTTTCACAATTTCAACAGCCCGTAATCCTCTGCGCAGACCTCCTTTTATAACTATATTGTATCTTTGTAACTCTAGTTGTAACTCCTTTCATTTCTCATGCGCCACTTGTCAGTTGTAACGCCTTCTAACTGTAACTCCTTTTGTTTAAATATAGGGTAGGCTTTTCGTCAAACATGATGCATGTTATGTATTGACACATATACCCCTACCATGATTGTTCGTCTTCTCGGTCATGATTGTTCGTATTCTTTTCTATGCATGCATGCATATTCGATTCTATTTATACGATTGTTAGAATTCTCCTTCTTCGATTGTTCTTTTATTAGCTACATGATTTTCTTTTGTAACGGCCCCTGTAACTGTTGCATAACTTCAGTTAACGGTCACATATCTTATTTCAACTGGGTTCTATTTTTAGCTTGCGCCAAGGCGACCTGTCACGAAATCGCGACACTTCTGCCTCTTTGTCCTCTTCTCGGCTTGTACCCGCGAAAACACATGTCGCGATATCGCGACACTTTCGCCTCCGTACTCTTCCTTTTTACTTTTGTCGCGATATCGCGACACTTCTGCCTTCTTACTTTCTCTCTCCTAGAGTCGCGAAAATGCGACATGTCGCGATATCGCGACACTTTTTCTCCTTTGCTCTATCTCTTGCCTTTGGGTCGCGAAAACGTGACATGTCGCGATATCACGACACTTTTTCTCCTTGGCACTTTCTCTTACCTTCGAGTCACGAAAATGCGACATGTCGTGATATCGCGACACTTTTTCATTCTCTTCCTTCCTGCTCTCTTCAAGTCACGAGAATGCGACATGTCATGAAATCACGACACTTTTTCTTCCGTACAATCTCTCTTCGCTTTGGACCGCGAAAATGAAACATGTTGCGAAATCGTGACACTTTTTCTTCCGTACAATCTCTCTTCGCTTTGGATCGCAAAAATGAAACATGTCGCGAAATCGTGACACTTTTTCTTCCGTACAATCTCTCTTCGCTTTGGACTGTGAAAATAAAACATGTCGCGAAATCGTGACACTTTTTCTTCCGTACAATCTCTCTTTGCTTTGGACCGTGAAAATGAAACATGTCGCGAAATCGCGACACCTTTTTCTCTCTCCTCTTTCTCTCCGAACATGTCGCAATATCGCGACAGTTTTGCTTTCTTGCTCTTTCTCTCCAAACATGTCGCGATATCGCGATAGTTTTGCTTTCTTGCTCTTTCTCTCCAAACATGTCGCGATATCGCGACAGTTTTCTTCCTTGTGATTTTCTTTTGATTTTTCTCAAATGGGCCACTTCTATCTTTTGGAAAATCACTGTACATACTCTGAAAATCCTCTTAACTCCTGTCCATTGCATCAACCGATCTGTCTGACTGTGTTGACAACAATGACAATACTGTTGTTGCACCTTGCTCATCAGCAGTTTCTTTTGATAAATATTTGAAGATTGTGGGTAAATCTGTTGTTGAGGCTAAAAGAGAGAAAAAGAAGCCCTTTTTGCATCAAAAGGTGACCATTCCCTCATTTAATGGTCAATATGGTCTTACAACTAGGGCATGGCTTCAAAAATTGCAGAATTATTTTACCTTGGAGCCTATTTACGAAGGCGATGCGATTCAGATTGCTACACTTCACCTTGAGGGTAGTGCTTACTCATGGTGGCATCATGGGTTAGTAACCCAAAGGCATGGTGATATTGATACATTTGATGAATTTTGTACCAGGGTTTTGAACAGGTTTGAAAGGAGGAATGTGGAAGAGTATTTCAAGGAGCTTGCAACTTTGAAGCAAACTTCATCCATTCATGCCTGTGTGGAGGAGTTTGAACAACTTTCAGTTCAGGTACAAAATATTTCACCCAAGAGGGTAATTTTTCTTTTTATGGATGGTTTGTTGGAACCCATGAAGGGATTAGTTAAAGCTTTTGAACCAGCCACTCTTGAAGATGCCATTAAGAGAGCTTTAAGCTTAGAATCTGTTTTACCTCCTAGATAGAAATATTTTGCACATAATCCACTTGCTAGACCACCTTTTGCAGCTAGAAAAACAGTTTTTGGACAGCAGTATGGGCAGCAAGGAAACCTCACGCAGCAAGGTGGAAATGAGAGAAATTTTTATGGCAGGAATCCCACGCATGGAGAAGGTTTCAGATCTGGTTTTCAGCCACCTAATAAGCCCCCAAAGGGCCCACACTTGACACAAGAAGAGAAAGATGAGCTAAGGAAACAAAACAAGTGTTTCATTTGCAAGTCTCCTTGGCAAAGAGGTCATAAATGCAGAGGAGGTATGAAAATCATTGAATTACATTCTGATTCCGATTCGATAATCCTGATTTTTATGAGGCAAATGAGACACCCTTGGAAGAGGAAGCACAAAGGGAGTATGAGGAAGTTCTTGAAGGTTCCCTAGCCACTTTAAGTGGGCTGAATCAGTTTTGCACTATTAAGGTACCAGGTAGATCTTTTGATGAAAAGGTTATTGTTTTAATAGATGGTGGTGCTACTTACAATTTTGTTGATGAGAAGTTTGCCACTAGAAAGAATCTTCCTACAGCTATCATTCCTGGTTTTAGTGTTGCTATTGGCAATGGTGATCTTATCACATGCAACAAAGTGGTAAGAAACATAAAAATTAATTTTGACAACATGGAAGTAGATGAGCAATTCTTTGTTTTTCCCTTAGGAGGTATTCCACATATGGTTTTGGGTGTGCAATGGTTGTATTCACTTGGTGATTATGTTACTAATTATCAGAAATTAGAACTGAAATTTGTGCTTGAAGGGAAAGATGTGGTGTTGCAAGGAATCAAGGAAAACGGGTCAAAAGACTCTTGCAATATTTTGGAGGTTTCATACAAAAGAATGGAGAAGATGATAAGGCATAAGGACGTTGAGTGGGCAGCTGTAATTTTTAGTTCAGAAGGGAAAAAATCAGCCACCTATCATCCTTAAATTCAAGGTTTACTACAAAAACATCTTAAGGTATTTTCCCGACCTACCTAAAGGTTTGCCACCTAGTAGAAGTTTTCAGCATGTTATTGAATTGGAAGCAAATAGTAAACCTGTCATAATTAAACCTTATAGGCATCCTAAGGTTTTCAAAGATGAGATTGAAAAGACCATTGCTGATTTACTTGAGAGTGGGCACATTAGACCTAGTTGTAGTCCTTTTGCTTCACCTGTTGTGTTAGTAAAAAAGAAGGATGGAACCATGAGAATGTGCATTGACTATAGGGCATTAAACAAGAAGACCATAAAGAATAGATATTCTATTCCTAGGGTGGATGAACTAATAGATGAGTTGCATGGGGCCATGTATTTTTCAAAGATTGATCTTAGGTCCGGATATCACCAAATTCGTATGAGGGATGAGGATGTGTACAAAACAACCTTTAGATGCCATTGTGGGCATTATGAGTTTATGGTTATGCCCTTTGGTTTGACTAATGCACCAGCCACTTTTCAATCAGCCATGAATCAAATTTTCAATCAGCATTTGAGGCGCTTTGTCTTGGTATTTTTTGATGATATTTTGGTGTATAGCAAAAATTGGGATGATCATTTACAACATTTAGATTCAGTTTTGAGCATTTTAGGACAGCAAGAGTTTTATGCAAAAGAATCTCAATGTGAATTTGCTATGACTGAAATTTTATACTTGGGGCACATTATTTGCAAAGATGGGGTGAAGGTTGATCAAACTAAAGTTTCAGTTTGTACAAAGATGGCTTATACCATCCAACCTAACGGAATTGAGGGGTTTTGTGGGTTTATGCAGTTACTACAGGAGGTTCATTAAGGGGTTTTATTCTTTGGCTGCCCCCCTTACTGAATTAACTAAGAAAGGGGCCTTTTCATTGTCCAATGAGGCTTTTTTAGCTTTTCTAAGCTGGAAAATGTAATGACTTCCACTCCTTTACTTGCTATTCCTGATTTTTCTGTTGCTTTTACTATTGCTTGTGATGCTTCAGGTGTTGGAGTTGGAGCTGTACTTATGCAACAAGGACGCCCCATTGCTGATGAGAGTAGAAAGCTCTCAAATGTGGAGAAAACTTTCAGCATCTATGACAAAGAGATGCTAGCTATCATGCATGCCTTGACCAAATTCAAGCAATACTTAGTGTGTGGCAAGTTTGTGGTCAAAACTGATCATAACAGTTTGAAATACTTCTTGGGGCAAGTTGAACTGAATGAAAGACAAAAAAAATGGGTAACAAAGTTGCAATCATATGATTTTGAAATTGAGTTTGTAAAGGGTAAGAAGAATTCAGCTGCTGATGCACTTTCTAGGCACCCTACTTTTCATTCTCTTTCCATTATTTCTGCTGATTGGAAGGTGAAAATTATGGCTGAATATGCAAAGAATGATTTTTGTTCTAAACTAATAAATGGGCAAGTTGAAGATGACAGGTTCAGCCATAAAGGACTGATTTTTTGCAAGGGAAGAGTGTTTTTAGTACCTGAATCAAAGCTGAAACAAGCTTTAATTACAGCCATGCATGATGCTCCACTTGTAGGCCATCCAGGTTTCTACAAGACTTACAAACAGGTTAGAGAAAGATTTTATTGGAAGGGTTTGAAAATGGATGTCTTCTTGCATGTTCAGGAATGTGTTATTTGCCAAGAAAACAAGGGGGAACATGAATTTGCAGCTGGATTACTTCAACCACTACCAATTCCAAATCAGAAATGGGAAAGTATATCAATGGACTTCATTACTGGTTTGCCCAAGGTATATATGAAGGATTGCATATTTGTTGTTGTTGATAGATTGAAAAAAATTGCTCATTTCTATGCCATTTCAACAACTTGTACAGCCATACAAGTTGCTGATTTGTTTTTTAAAGAAGTTTTCAGATTGCATGGTTTGCCTAAATCCATTGTGAGTGATAGGGACAGCAGATTTTTGAGCATGTTTTGGCAAGAATTGTTTAAGCTATGTGGTACTAAATTGACTCCTAGTACTAGCTACCATCCCCAAACTGAAATTGTTAACAAATGACTTGAAGGATATTTGAGAAATTATGTTTCAGGTCAACAAAAGGCATGGGTTAAATGGCTGCACCTTGGTGAATATTGCTACAATTCTACTTATCATATGTCCATAAAAATGTCTCCATTCAAGGCACTTTATGGTTATGATGCCCCACACTTTTCGGATCTGATTTTTGGTGATTCAAGGGTCCAAAAAGCTAGAGACTTTGCAGCAAAAAATCAAGATATTCTTAATGCTTTGAAGGACAATATTCTTACGACACAAAATCAGCAGAAGAAGTATGCAGATTGACAGTGTAGTGAGCGCTCATTTGAGGTGGGAAACTTGGTTTATGTTAGGTTGCAGCCCTACAAACAGTCTACATTGAAAAGAAGTGAAGCAGAAAAACTCAAACCCAAATTTTATGGACCTTACAAGGTGTTGAGTAAGGTTGGACAGGTTGCATATGCTTTGGAACTTCCAAGTGGAAGTAAAATACATAATGTCTTCCATGTTTCTTGTTTGAAGAAGGCCTTGGGCCAACATATTCAGCAATCTTCGATTTGCCCCCCTTGATGATGAAGGAAAGCTCATTCTTGAACCTGAATTGATCCTTGAGACAAGGGAGAGAAAGCTTAGGAGTAGGATTGTCAAAGAATATCTTGTGAAGTGGAAGGACTTGCCTATGGAGGATGCTACTTGGGAAGGTGCAGAAATTTTAGATGCTCTAGCTTTGACTTTGCTTGAGGACAAGCAATTTGAGGAGGGTGGACTTGTAATGTCCCAAAAATAAATATTTTTTGTAAATGTCTCCTACACTTAATTATAAAAGTGAAAAAGGGGTTCATGTGACTAGGAGACATAACTTAAGTTGTGTTTATTTATGTTTTATGTTTTTATGTTGTAATAAGGCACTTTAAGTGATTTTAGGGTTGGGAGATGTCAACTCCAAATTAGAACCTCACCCTATATAAGGAAGTGAGACGTCCCATTTTGGGCATGTTATGTTGATATCAGAATTGAATATTGAAACCCTAGAGGTTCCATGAGTTGAGATTGCAGGTCTTGCTTATTCCCATAGTGCATTGGAGGTGCATGGTTGGGGTCTTGGCAATATCATTGCAGGTGTTATTGCCCTAAAATATCAAAAATACAAAAAGAGGCATTCGTGAGGAGTTCGTGGCATTTTTGGGAGCATTTGTGTCATGTGTTTCAGATCTGTTGGCAGCCCCAAACCCTACGCTTGTATTTGGGGTCATTTTTGAGGAGTTTTTACATCTGTTCAGCCTTGGGGAGCTGTTGTATTGGTTTGGCAATATTTAATATATGATACTGGCTGATTTCTCCTCATACTTGTGTTATTTTATGAGCAATTTCTGAGTTATTTCCTTGTACTTAATTTCTATATTTTCGTAGTAAGGGTTTGCTGTTTCTTAAAAAGGGACATTACACACTTGTAGAAGGAGTTAAATTGTTAGAGTCATGGAATTTGGTTTCCCACTTCTTTCTTTTCTCTTTTGCTGGAAAAACATAAATAGAACTTGCAGATGTAGGCTCCACCATTTGCAAGGTCAAAATTGGGAGTGTTGTGGTGTGGGCCTGTGCTTCTAGTTTGGTGTAATGTCCTACCCGGATCTATCTTAGAAATTATTTATTTTTTGGATTTTTGCTATATATATATATATATATATATATATATATATATATATATATATTTAAATATAAGGTGAAGAACAAGGATCTTCTAATTAGCTAATTTGAACATACTGTCATATCTGCAGAATTATACGATCTACATACCGAAACTTGAAATAGAAATAGGACCAATATTAATATCCAAAAACCATCACAAAATACACTCTGAAATATAACAGTTCATGCATTAACTTCCAGAATTTAGCATCAGAATTGTACCAGCTGATCAGAATTGACTGCTACAGGCTCTTTTCCCACGTGGTCTGGGCTGCTGAGACTTCCTCACTAATCTTCGTCCCCTTAAGACACAGTAGCCACTCCCGGCACTAAGCGATTTGGATAAGATCTGACACGTCCTGCATTTGACAGCAGCAGTCCGGACTAATAATGACTAAATGCCCTTTTGTTCTGCTGTTACTCCTCTCTAATAGCCTCGAATATGCCTATCTCTGACTGTTGTGCAGAAGTTAGAACCTTCCAACACAAAACCTGATGCCTGCAACTCAAATCGAACCAATGATGGCCCTGTATGGAACGGCCAGGAGGAAGTTGGCAGTAAATGATATCAACTGAATATTATGCCACAAACCCTTGCAATTCTTTGCTCAAACTTCTCAATGCTACCTTATTATAATTTCTGGATGAAATCACCACAACCAATCCGCCAGGGATAATATTGCATACCCGAAGAGGATGTCCTCACTGGAAATGGTCGTCCCCAATGAGCTTGACGCCTGCAAATTATCTCTGCAAGAAGTCTCCAATATATCCCAAGCGTGTCTTCTCCTCCCTTAAAATGAGAGCCAAAATCCCAATTTATAGAATTTCCGATAAGGTTGGTGGCTTGGAGGGAACTTTTCAAATTTCAATTAGCTTCTAGAATCAACTTCTAGAATTATCTTATCATTATGACGTCCTTCCCATTTTTGCACTAGGAAAGTCACTTTATGATTTAATATTTATTTAGTGACTTTTAATGACCTTTTCCTTCATAACATAATAACTTATATAAAATTAAATATTTAATTTAATTTTATATAAATAACTTCCGGACATTAAAATTTCTAAGCTTCACCACTCCAAACCACAAACTAATCACGGATTTGGATATCGATTAAGCCAAACAATCCAATCGTACCTTCCGTTATGGCAGAAACCCTAGCATGGTGACTTACTATAAATAGTAAGTTTCCTCCCAAAAGCCCACCAAATCGACCACTGAAGACGATCAATGGCCCCAGAAAGGACTCCCAACCATCTCACTTAGCCTACGGGAGCCCGTGAGTAGGCTAACCTCGTCTGTCAACCAATGAACTAAGAAGGGGACATTACATTTGGAAAGGGGACTTTGTTTTAGTTCATACACGTTGCATTCTCTTTGTATCTAAGCAATATAAGCTGTCAGCAGTATTTTCCCATGGGTTTTCTTCCCCATGAGTGTTTTCTGCGTAGATCCTTATGCCCCCTGCTATGGATGTGATGCATAATCTCTTTGTTAATGTTGATTCCTTTACTGTTATGTTTATGAACAATTTTCTGTTGTATTTCCTCTGTATCTGTAGGTGTATGTTAGCATATGAGCAAAACATATTTTAGTGTGTAATTTGTTATGAAAGAGAGTCAAGCCATTTGAGAGCAGTCATGTGTCACCATTGGCTGGCATACCTTGTGATATATAGTTTTCAATATTATCAATTAAACATAGCATGCTAAAATAAACAAAGCAGTGATCAACGGGAAAACAGAAACCCTATGCCACTGGCATAATTGTTCAGAAAGAGGCTTTGATTTTCCCAGCAATTCTTCATGATTGACCTTTTAATCAGAGATTTATTGCTTAGCTTAACACTGAATTGTCAGCATGTCAACTACTTATCCTTGAGATACTTAGTCTGCTTATGGTGTTTCGACTGGAAAATGCTCCATTTTTCTAGACATGACCCTATGGAACTTGGTGTGATTTGTCAATTCAAATTTGGAATCATGGGTAACTTAACCAAGGGTGATATTTTATTTATTTTTGGGTGTTTTTTTAAAACACTTGGTCTATCAATATGTTTGCAAATTGCATTCTTCCCTAATTACCATTGATTACTTTTTGTTTATTGCCACTTAATTATGACTTTTAGGAAGCATGTGAATATAATCTGTTCCACTATATATCTCTTAAAGAAACCTTTTACTGGCGACTGTTATTTTGATCATGTTTGATCCTATTTTTGAAATTGCGCCTTCAGGGTATACCATTTGTGCTGTTGCTGATTGACTTCTTTTTGCATCTTATCTGATGACAGTAAATATTCTCTCTCATGGTAGCTTGGTAATGCTTTAACTGTTACACAAATTGGTCTTTGTACCCATAAACGATTATTAGCTTCAAAACAAGGTTTTCCATCAGTCATAGTCTTTAGTAGGTTTGTCTTAAAAATCATGGCCATGGTAAATGGACAATTGCCTCAATAACAGAGAATCTAAGATTGAATGCAGGGGACAGTGTTCTTTAAAAGTTATTTCCATGATGAACATTATGCTTGAAGTAATTCAATTTTAGTTGATGTGATTGTCCTGCAATCTGACAATGAGTTATTTGAATGGGATTTTGCTCTAGGAAGGAAGCATACACATGCTGGTCACAGGCTGCAGGTGCTGAAGAATTCAATTATGGCACTAGAATTGATCTTATTCTTGTTGCTGGACCTTGCTTGCATCCAGAAACTAATTCAGAGCAGCATAATTTTATTAATTGCCACATAGAAGAATGTGATATTATGAGCCATTTCAAGCGCAATAAGCCAGACAATGCTCCAAAGTGAGTGCCTTTGAGAATTTATGAGTTGCAATTTATGCACATGTTCCATTTTTTTTGCTATTGTATTGTGTTAATCTTGAAATGTTTAAAACTGCATGCCACTATTTGATATTTTTCTTTCCCAGCAGGTGGCAAGGAGGGAGAAGCATTAAACTGGAGGGTTCTGACCATGCTCCTGTTTATATCAAATTAAGGGAAATGCCAGATGTTGCAGCTCACGATGTTCCAGCATTTTCTGTTCGTTATATGCCTGAAGTTAGTGGGCGGCAACAAAGTATTGGTGAGTATTTTAAGCTTTTTAAATATCATTATGATAGATTATATTTTAGAATCTCAGGAATTGAATATAATGGTTTCTATTTGAAATATTTCCTTTCTTGGCTACAGGGAAAAATACGTAGCTCTATCCTAGAGTCCGGATGTTTGACCATCGCAAAAGCTTTATCAGTTGATTATGTTACTATAACCCTACATTTGATATTACTCTAGCTTAGTATAGTTTTCTGTTTTTTGTAAAAGTCAGCATATCTACCATATACATACCAAAATTGCCTCTTAGAATCTGTAACATGCAAAACAATATGTGAATTGTCTCTCGTAAATCACTAATACTGGGTAAGTTAGTGAATGATACAATAACTCTGGTTATGTTAGAATGATAATAGTAGAATGAGGAATGCAAGCAAGTGCGAGCCGGGAGTGAGCCTCACCTTTTCTTGTTTTAGGTATTTGAGGAAGAGAAGGAAGAGAATATGAATGTGGAGCAAGAGCAAGGAGGGAGATCTCATCTTATTTGGGTGTATGTATTTAGGGAAATTTAAGAAATAAAAAATTCATATAAGGAAAAGGTCGGTAGCAAGGAAGGAAAACAACATTTGAAAGTCCTAATTGGAATTAAGGATGTTGTATCTAGAAGTATCAATTCCCGATTATAAGGGAAGAGGAATATAAACATATTACATGTCCATACAGGTAGTATATGCTATAACAAATATGATTATAAAGGATGAGATGGTCGAGCATGGTATACTAGTATTTAAAAGCATAAGGCTAATATGTAACATCCATGGAGGCTGGCTAGAGAGTTTAGATTATTTAAAATTAGACTAAGAGGAATTGGGTATTGAATTCAAATTACTTCATGATTTTCTTCCTAAAAGTTATTTCTTCATCGTATTTTCTAGTTTGGAGATCAAGGATACAATAATGGGTGGTAGCCCATGGTTTAGGGAGAGAAATACCAATATTTAAGATCATGAAGTGAATATTTTTCTATCTAGATAAAAACCATTCAAAAACTTCCACCGTGGGTCAGGATTTTTGGACTTATGTATTAGCTTATCAATAAAAGTATTGAGAATAATATTGGCATAAATAACCTAGATTTATGTTGTTATGGGTATTTCAAATTTTTTTTTTTTTACAATTGATTCATATTAAATCTCAATCAATAGAAAGCGGTCAAGTAGTATAAATGAAATCATAGCATTATGATGCCACATAAATTATGATATTGGAGATATAACAAGAGATAACAAATTGAAAATGATGGAAAAAGAGATAATAAAATTTGGTCATGAGATAAACTTCAGTATGAGGCAAGGATATCATACTATAATGGAAGCACTAGATGATAAAGGCCATTATTATTCACTCTAACGAATATTTAGAAGAAAAAAATAAGGAGAAAAGGGATGAGGAAGTCCAATGTGCAAGTTCAAATTCAAAAGGAACTAAAAGTGTAAAGGAATATGCAACATAAAATTCTAAAACAAAGGGGACAAAGGAGGGAGATTTTATTAAAGGAAAGTCGTCTTCATTTTCCTCAAGCAACAAAAAATCCTCTCCTTGGAATAGAAATGAAACTAGTATAAAGGTTATCTCTTGCAGTTTAAGATTTTTAGAACAACATAATAAAGAAATGAGGATGGAGGATATCTATAGCAATGTAGGGTTTTTAGGATAGCATGAAAAAAAAACTATAAAGGAGGAATTGCCTTGCACTCTAGGGTCTTTAGGTAACAAAATACAAGTGGCTTTAAAGTTATTCCTTATAACTCGGACCCTTTAGAGAAAGATAAACCCATGCATGATAAGTCCCATTATGAGAATTACAAAAAATATAAGATATTGTTAGTGGGATCTAAAAAAGGAGAGGAAGACCCAAGAAGCAAAAGTAAATATAAAGGAAAACTTACAGGTTTATCAGTGTGGGAGAACAAGAGCAAATATCTCAAATATTAACAATAGTTGTGACTAAGGCCACAAATAAAAACAAGCATTGATGATGTAAATGATATCTTGGATTATTAAGGACATGAATGAGAGCCCTAAGGTGTTAGAGAATTGATAAATTACCTTAGATAATATATTTATAAAGAAGGAAAGCAGGTAGAAAATATTTTAGCTATTTATGGTTTTGATCTTTGTCTTGGTAAAATCCAATAATTAAAATTAAACTAGTCGAGTGAGATTGTGAGAACATAATAGTTTGAAGAATATAAAGAATATTATTCACGAAGGACAAATGAAGAATATCTTTGGTAAAAACTCAAGTTGAATATGGATTAAGTAACCGTACGATAATGCAACTATTTTGTTATTTTTGATGGCAGTGGCCCCCATAGAAACCACACAATGTTTATTTAAAAAAAAATAATAATAGAGTGGGGAATGCTACCATGGCATTTGTCATATATGTAAAAATAGTTTTGAGTAGCACAATGTTGGAGGACAGTTAGATTTGAATGACTGGTGATGTGGGTTAATGTATGTGCCCAAATTGATGGTACTATTTAAAAACACATGGCAAGGTGGTAAAGTATTCTAAAATGTTTCCTAATTGAGTCATCTTCACAACTAGCCAATATAAATAATAACTTAAATAAACATGGTCCACAGGCAATCTTTAACAATTTTAGTGATAACACAAAATCTGCGACTTCATATATGACCTCATGACTTCAAGCCACCTTGGAGTGTTCTTTGTTAAAGAAATTACAAAGGTGAATCTGCATTCTTCTTTACTAGGACATAAATGTTTTTCTCCAATTCTCCAACAAGCATCATTGCCAAAGATAGTTCTAAATCAAAACACAATATGACATCATGTTTGCTTCTGCTACGCAAACTTATGTAACTTTTTGGATTTGCCTGGTGTATTCTTTGATTAATTTTGAATAAGAAGTATTATTTAAAAAAAAAAAAAGTAGTTCTAAATTCTACCTAAAGTATCTGTTTTGGCACTAAATTGTCCATGACACTTATTCAAAAAGCATTATTCATAAGGAATGTGAGAGGTAAAAGCTACAAAAAATTATAAGTATTCCAAGAAGCCAACATAGGTTACATAACAAAAATTTAAGTGTCAGATGTTGAAAGCATAGTTACGAAAATCCCGATTTAATCTCAATCTGATCCGGTTTTTTCCCGATTCAGCAGGGTTGCCGATGCAAATCTTATTTGAGTCCTGATTTTTTGAAAAATCGACAATTTTTTGCCGATTTTTCCCGTTTTTTTGCCGATCTTGATTTTTCTCGATTCTTTTTCCGTGCTGATTCCAAATTTCTTAACTATGTTTGAAAGATCGGGCTTGATAGAGGATAATTAGTCATACACATTTGTTATAACTTCAATTATTTTGATATGATTTTAAAACAAAGGGAATAGAATTGGAGTTGTGGTCATACAACTGAAGGGTCTTAGCTTCTTGCTCTTTGATGGTTAGTGGTAGAGAGTAAAGGTGGTTCTCAGCTTCAAAAGAGAGGTCAATTGGGAGAGGAGACAACTTTTTCAATGTTGGTCGAGCGTATATATGACCTGTTACGAGAATGCTTATTATCTCGTTCTTCATGGCAGAGAGAGAAGCAGGATAAGAATATCACGTTTTGGCATTCCAGTAAGCACATTTAGACCATGTAATGAAAATAAAAAATGCATGCAATGCAAGAGAGAAATAGGCATTGCTTTTTTTTTTCGCTTGGGAAAATAAAAACAAGATGACTGCGAACACTTTTGGGAAGGAAAATTGACTTTTAGTTCTTTATCTTTTAGTTTTATTTTCTTCAAAGGACTTGATAAGTATTCTTGTCTGATGCCTTACGTCCATAGAGCATTGACTTTCAAACAAATTATTATCATCCCCAAGTATGTTTGCCTTTGAACCTATTGATGTCTCTATGTGTTTCATTTCCACAACATTACCATTTAGGGACTGTTGTCACATTTTGCACGGGGTGCAATGTCTTCGGTATTGTAACAGTGCTGCTCTTCTTTTCCCTCTTCCTCTATTTTCCTCCCTTCTTCTCTCCCTTTCCTTTTCTTTCCCACATTCTTTTTCTTCCCCCCTTTTTCTCGGAGTTCCCCAGTTGATTTTTCAACTTTCCAGAAGGTTACCTGAAAAATGGCTAAGTGTGAATGCGAAGTTCGCACTTCGCCCATTCTGGGTGCGAAGTTCGCACTTCGCCCATTCTGGGTGCGAAGTTCGCACTTCGCCCAGTTTTGGTGCGAAGTGCGCACTTCGCCCGATTCGGGTGCGAGTTGCCTCGCTTGTCGTCGCCCGCCCCTGGGTGCGAAGTTCGCACTTCGCCCAGTTTTGGTGCGAAGTCTGACTTCGCCCCAGTTTCTGGGCGCACCTTGCAACTGGCAGACTGGCAGGCTGACAGAAAATGACAAAGTGCCGGAGCAAAGTCCGTACGGCGGCAGACACCAGTTTCCACCTGTGCGCAGCCCGACTTCGCAGCGAAGTCGGAGTGCGCCCTTGACAGGTGCGCAGTAGGGAAACAAACTCAGAAAAACATCTAAGGCATGAAGGCCTTCCCGACTGCACTGCGTTCTGCCCGCGCATCCCGAGGTGCTCCGATCCCAAGCGAAGATGGACAGACTGCCCTCCAAGGCAGACACGTGTCAAACAGCATCACCCATCTTCTGACAAGTGTCCAGCTTCGGGATTTGAGCCGAGACGTGCCGAGCAAAAGGACGAGCATGGGCTGCACTGCCTGTGCCAGTAGCCTCATTCAAAGCTGATCTGAGGTTCTACCTGCTCCAGCTACCCGCATCACTGCCAGATTGAAGTTCTGCCCAACACACCGCCACGTAGCCGTCCAGCCTTCCGGGAAGACCATGCTGCGGGTACGGTCCGGTCCGACAAAAGGTCGGCATTTGCAGCTCTTTCGCCGCTTTTGTCAGCTTATGTTTGACTGGGACCTTGTGCCCATTAATGTAACGGGAGGGACTCGGGCTATAAAAGCCCACCATGAATTCATTGTAAAGGGTGGATGGGGAATGTCTGTTAGGGAACCAATGTAACCGTGCTTCTGCTTATAAATATAATTTGTATGCCTGGTTCTGTTCTGCTGCTTCTGTTTTTTATGCTGCCTTTCTTTATATTCATGCCTTAGGCTAACCTGTCACGGCTCGTTGATTCATTTCAGCATTTGGTGAGCAGGTGCCTCTAGCATTGCTTGTTTAAAGCACCCTCTGTACTTCATTAATTAAAAGGATACATAGAATAGATGTAGTAGCAGTTTCATCAGTTGTGTGTTAAGTTGCTGGTCCGTATCTGGTGATTGGTGCGTCGTCGTACTGTTAGTTCCTTGTAGGGAATGTCTGTTAGGGAGCCATTGAAGCTGTGCGGTTAAATTCTCTACACGACACATATACCTGGCTCTGATATCTCTATGATTGCTTTCTACCCATGTTAGTGTCCGTAGGTGGTGATTGACGTGTTGCCGTACTGTTAGTTCCTTGTAGGGAATGTCTGTTAGGGAGCCGTTGTAGCCGTGCGTACACTGCTTGGGTATCGGAAGTATACGTTAGATTTTGCAGTTCTCAGTCGTGCTTTATATTTGTAATGCAGTAAGTATTGGTGATTGCTGGTTGCCGTACTGTTAGTTCCCCCCCACCAACCTCCAAGTATATTTGTATATTCTTTCTGTACATTTATCTCTTTCCTGTACTCTTAGCTTAAATCAGAAAACCCCCCAAAAGGAGCCGGCCTTCTCCGGAGATTGGCTCGGAAGGCATCTCTTCCTTCCGGCCTTTCATCTTTGGTGGGCGAATGCGGGCGCATTAACCCAAAATCCTTTCCTCATGGCAGATTCGTAACCAACAGTTTCTCTGGCACGCCCGGTGGGACCCTGGTCCCACGTTTGAAGAGAGATTTTCTGATCAGTCTCCACCTGGCGCTGACAGTGGTTTCTGAGCACTTGGTGAGACAAGGAAGTTTCTCACCCCCGACAGAATTGAAGCACCGGTGTTCGCTTCATTGCTGTTCCAAATCTGAACACCTGGCGACTCTGCACGAACAAATCCTCTGAGTCCGAAAGACCGGTCCCAGCACCTTCATGCACACAAGAAGGTGGCAAGCAAGGGATCCAAGAAGCCCGCCTGAGTTCTACGAACTGGATATCAACGCTCGAGGCGAGATTCCCAGGCTGGCTGACCCGCGAGCTCGTGTCGACGAAGCCGAGGCTGAGATACAAGAAGAAGCCGAAGCTGAAGTCGGAGGAGCCGAGTACGAAATAGAAGAGGCCGAGGAAGAAGAAGATCCTGCATCCTCGGAAAGTACCGACACTGAGTACACAACCGACGGCGGAGAAGAAGAAGAAGAAGAAGAAATGGCTGCTCAACAGCCGAATGACGATGACCTCTTCCCGGCGGTGGACTCTACGGGGCCCTTGGCCCTGGTCGGACAGCAAGCTGTGCCCCCTGCTGCTTTAAAGTCTATTCCCACATACGACGGCTACGGTAAGACGGCGTACGAGCACATCCAGGACATCCTTGCCCTGGCCGCATTGCATACTATCACCGATGAAAGTGTGAAGACCCGTCTGCTGGCCCTTTCCCTGAGGGGAAAGCTTCTCTATCGGTGGAGATCGCTGCCAGAGGGATCCATCACAGGGTGGCCCCAACTTGCCAGAAGGCTCGTAAAAGGATGCAACGAGTCTGCTGACCCTACTTCTCTACTGCATCAGTTCCAAGCTATCCAGAGACATCCTCAAGAGGAGGTGTCTGATTTTAACATGAGGTTTGCGAGATCCTGGAAACGGGTACCTCGCGAACTTCGGCCTTCAGCCGGCATGGCTGCTCACTACTATCTGAGATCCTTCAACTCGGACATATGCTCGTCGTCGAAGATCGCCGAATTGACGAGTTTCTTGCATCTGTACGAAGCTGCCCGACAAGCTGAAGCTGACATTATCTCCATCGGCAGGCTTCCGTCCGGGTGCAGGAACCCATTCATCCCGACTTCCCCAGATCACAGTATCCTTCTGCTTCTGGTGGTGCGCCGTCCACATCAGGACAGCAACCCCAGCAGCAGTGGAATCCGGCGCCGGTCGTAACTCCTTACGGCCCGCCTCAGTTACATTACCCTCATCCGCCTCCTCCCGCTCCGCATTTTCCAGCACTTCCTGCTCCCCCACAGTACGCATCTTATTCTAACCCTCCTCCATTGGCCGCATTGCCTCCACCGGCACAATTGCCGCCACCTGACAGCAGCATCCAGAACACGATTCTACAGGAGGTGCGGGCTTTGGCCTCCGGATACCATGCCATGTCCAATGACATGACCGCTATGAAGAAGAAGCAGGCCCAGATGGACCTTGCTCCTAGGAGGCCGTATGCGCCCCCCGCGCTAACAAAAGACAAAGCCCCGGAACATCAGCCGCAGAGGCGTCCGCCTCCGAGAAATGCTGCTATAGAAGACCCGCCTGGTCCTCCCGACCAGGTCAACTGGTGCACTACGTGCAACGACCCGCATTCGGAGGAAGACTGCACTCTGCACCAGCACTACATCCAGACATTGGCCGGCAGCGCTATAGAAGACGATGAGCTGTACATGATCTTGGACGGCGAGGCCAACTTTGCCCTCCCAGAAGAGAATCTAGCGCCACCCGCCAAGGAAGAAAAGAAAGCTGCGGATGCGGCCAAGCCTTTGCAAGTCTACGCGAGAAGAGAAAAACCGCAGCCCGGTGGGCTGCCGCCATACAAGCGGCTGTGGCCTTACACAGCCCAGGAGAAGGCATCCAAAGATAAAGCTCCAGCCAAGCCTTCTCCGGCAAAGGCTGCCGCTGTTCCAGCCAAACCTCCTGCAAAGGCCCCAACTCCGGCTAAGGCTCCCGTACCTCAGCCTCCAGCTGAAACCAAAGAACAAGCCCAGGAGAAGCTGAAGTACCCGTCTCTGACCAAGAGACAGCGAGTTGAGGCCACCCAAGCGATGACCGGACGAAGTATGAGCCGGCAAAACAAGCAAAAGGAGCTAGTACCTCGGGCTACAGCATTGTAGACGAGTTGAAAAGAACACCTGCTAGAATCAGCATGTACGATGCTCTTCTGCTCCCAGGCCAGGTGGATCTGCTGCAAGAATCACTGAAGAACATGAAGAGCGGCAAGCAGATGCAGCCCGCTGTCCTGGTTCAACCTTTGACAGTCTCCGCCACTGGGAAGAACAGACCGCCACCCTTTTATCCGTCTTTACGGATGCAAGGGCACATAGTTCACAACTGCATGGTGGATTCTGGTGCTTCCTCGACTGTGATGCCGAAGGCCGTCTGCGATGAGATCGGGATGGAATACACACGGAGCAGCCAAGGCGTGCTACAATTAGACGGCACCCCTGTTAAGACAGTTGGTGTCATAAAGGACATCCCTATCCGACTGCACAAAGCTCTCGACATCGTAGTCATCCAAGAGGTCGTGATTGTTGACCTGGAGCCTTACTTCGGCATGTGTCTCTCTCGGGAGTTCACTGCGAAGTTGGGCGGGTACCTGTCTCTAGACTACTCACACATGGAAGTGCCCTTCAAAGGAAGGAGACTGAGAATTTTTAATGAGAAGCCTTCCCCCTTCCTAGTAGACAAGATACCCGGAGGAGAGTTGGACTGCATGGTCCAGTTGTCAGAGGAAGAACTGGTGACAGTGGAGCTGACCGAGCAAGCCTTCGAAGTGCTACAGCTTGAAGATGAGTTCTCGTTGCGGGATTTTAATGCCGTAATCGGGACAGAGCAGGGCTGTTACTCCATTGTACAGCCCGAGAGGCTTGACGTGTCAGCTGCGAAAGAAGTGGGACCCGCACCCGAAGAGCTGTGGAAGCTTTTCTTTGACGGCGCGCGATGCAAGAATGGCGCCGGTGCAGGGGTACTTCTGGTTTCTCCAACTGGAATCCAGAAGGACTATGCCTACAGGCTGGCCTGGAGCTGCACTAACAACTCGGCGGAATACGAAGCCCTGTGCTTGGGTTTGCGAAAGGCGGAGAGGCTCGGGATCAAACACCTGCAGATCTTCGGAGATTCAGAGCTGGTGTGTCACCAAGTTACGGAGAAATGCGCATCCAAACAGCATTTTCTTAGAGCGTACCGTAACCGGGTGTGGGACCTGATGGAGTCATTCGACTCGTTGAATGTCAAAGCAATATCGCGTGAGAAAAACAAGCACGCCGATATTCTGGCGTCTGTTGGAGCCAGGTACGTTCCGGCTGAAGACGTTGTCCAGAGACCGAAGCCGGTTCGTACTATCTACAGGCCTTCTGTGCCTGATAAGGACACCCACTGGCAGGTGTTCAGTTGTGACGAGGAGATCGTCACATTCCTGGTTAACGAAGTGTGTGTAATCGAAGGTAGAGACCCTGATGACGAGCAATATGAGGGGTTGATACGATTACTGAATAATCATGTCCCAAAAGGACTGATTACATTAGAAAGTCTCTTTGATCAGAATGACAGAGCAATATCTCACAGAATCAAAGTAGACCCGAGGCAGTATGCTGACCTGGAACTTGAACCTGGTAAAACTATCAAGGTCGGAACAGACTGCACGTCGGAGGAACTTGGGCAGATCAGATCACTGTGCCAGGAGTTCCCCGACATCGTGGCCTGGTGCTACGAGGATTTGAGGGGGTATGACGAACTGTCATCCAAGCATACCATTGAGCTAGAGGATGGCGCCAAGCCGTTCCGACGAAGCGAGAGGGCCGTGAATCCAAAGATTGAGGCCATGATGAAGACCGAGCTCTTGAAGATCTTTGGAGGCCAAGATCATCTACCCCATCAAACATTCATCCTGGGTCGCGAATTTGGTGCCCGTGAGGAAAAAGAATGGCGACATTCGTCTCTGTGTCGACTTCAGAAACCTAAATCGAGGCTTCCCTCCGGGACCACTATCCGCTTCCCCAAATCGACCGGATTCTACATATCGTTCTTTGGAGCCCGGAGATTTTCACTTTTAGATGGATTTTCCGGCTACAACCAGATTTGGGTCAAAGACGAAGACCAGCATAAGACGGCGTTTACCACGAAGTGGGGGACGTTCGCCTATCAGCGCATGCCGTTTGGCTTATCCAATGCTGGTGCCACGTTCCAAAGGGCCATGGACTTGGCCTTCCGAGAGCTGCTCAATAAGATTATTGTCATCTACCTTGATGACATGACTGTTTTCTCTCACCAACGAGGAGATCATGTTTCGCACCTACGGCAAATATTTGAGAGTTGTCGAGAATTCGGCATTTCTATAAACCCGAAGAAGTCTGTCTTCGCGGTAAAGGAAGGAAAGTTGCTGGGACATGTCATCTCCGAGGAAGGCCTCGCCATTGACCCTGACAGAGCAGAAGCCCTCGTTCGCTTGCCAGCCCCCATTGATAAAAAAGGGCTGCAGTCCTTCTTCGGTCAGATTAACTTCGTGCGGAAGTTCATTCCCGACTTCGCACAGGTGATCAAGCCTATGGCCGAGCTACTGAAGAAAGATACACCTTACGAATGGACTGATGAGAGAGAGCAAGCCTTCGAGGAAATCAAGGCTCGAATTGCGCAAGCTCCGGTATTGACAAACCCGGACTACTCCAAGGACTTCATCCTGTATGCAGTGGGAGAACCCGAAAGTTACGCTGCAGTCCTGACTCAGAAGGGAGACGATGGTGAGGAGCGCCCCATAGCGTTCTCGAGCCAAGTGATTCTGCCGCATGAAGAAAAGTACAATTTTATAGAGCGGCAGGTTCATGCTGTCATGAAGTCCCTTCGAAAGTTCAGGCATTTTGTCTCCCAGAGCAAGACCACTGTCTTTGTGATTCACCCGGATGTTCGAAGCTTCATCTTACAAGGAGAACCGGGTCACAAGAGAGCGGGATGGATTGCCAAGATCCAGGAGTTTGACATTGAAGTGCGGCCCACCAAGCTTATCAGAGGCCGAGCCTTGTGTCAGGAATTGGCCCGAAGCGCTGTAGCCGGCATCTCCGCCTGTAAGTGGGAGGACACAGCGACACGCATCTACCTAGCCGACTCCTTATCGGAGGGGAGTGATTGGACAGATGAACTGGTGAGATTCTTCTGCACCGGAAGATGTCCCGATCACCTGAACGCCTCACAACGAAGGAGATTTCGGCTAGGTGCACTTAGGTACACTCTTCGCCCCGAGGGGCTTTACTTCAAAAACATCGACGGCATCCTGTTGCGGTGCGTCAGAAAATCAGACCAGCCTAGGGTCCTCGGAGATTTCCATTCCGGGATGCCTGGGGGTCACCATTCTTCAAGGCCAACGGCCTTAAAAATAATAAGGGCCGGGTACTATTGGCCCACTCTGTTTGCAGACGCGCATGCGGTCTGCTCAAAATGTGATCAATGCCAGAGGTTTGCTGGCCGAAACAGAAAAGCACCCCTGCCCCTTCAACCGATTCAGGCCGAGACTCCGTTCCAGCAATGGGGTCTAGACTTCATTGGGGTGATTTCTCCTAACTCCTCCGCCGGACACAAGTTTATTCTCACAGCTATTGACTATTTTACACGGTGGACGGAGGCAATCCCGACCAAGAACGCAGACCAAGAGACGGTCATCAGGTTCATTGAGAGCCTGATTACCCGCTTCGGGGTTCCAGAGTCGATTGTGACCGACAACGGTCCGGGATTTGTAGGCGCTGTACTCACGGAGTACACTTGCAGACTTGGCATCTATCACAAGATGTCTTCTAATTACTACCCGCAGGGGAATGGCCTTGCCGAGTCTACTAACAAGAACCTCCTGAAAATCATCCGGAGGACCATTGACAGAAACAAGCGGACTTGGCACTTGCTCCTGAACCGGGCGCTGTGGGCGGACAGAGTTGCATTTAAGAAATCCCTCAGAACGTCCCCCTACGCGCTCGTCTACGGTAAAGAGGCTGTCATGCCATCACACATTGAGATCCCTGCCCTGTGGATGATTGACGAAGACAGGAGCAGCGGAGACCCGGTGGACGACAGACTATGCCAACTCCTGCAGTTGGAAGAAGACAGAGAAAGTGCATACCAGGCCTTCACTGATCATATTGCTGCAACTCAAGGCTGGTTTGCAAAAGGCACCACTGCCCGAGTTTTCGAAATCGGGGACCTAGTGCTGAAGTGGGACTCATATAAAGCAAAGCCGGGTAATCACGGGAAGTTTGATGCTCTCTGGGAGGGCCCTTATCAGATTGCCCGGGTGAACCAGTTCAATGCCTACGTACTGCGGGATATGGAGGGTCAGCTCCTACCTATCCCTGTCAACGGGTTCCACTTAAAAATTTACCACTGCTGAAGGTGCCCAAGTGGCCCTTCCTTGTAAAAAATTTCCCTTATGCTTTTTCATTTCCCAGCATGTACAGTTTCCTGTTTTCAGCTTTTAATTTTTTTTTTATTATTTGAGCTTAACTGCGGCACGGGAGAGAAAGACGGACTTCGCAGCGAAGTCCGTCGGCGCCCCTCAGGATGGGCGAAGTTCGGCTGTGCAAAAGAGGAAGCAAACAAAGAAAGAAGAAAAAAGGAAAAAGGAAAAAATTTGGCTAAGTGTTGGCCGAAGTCCGACTTCGCAGCGAAGTCGGGCTTCGGGCCAGCCAAAGTGCGAAGCTTGTTCAAAGAAAAAGGGCTGCAAAGCAAAGGAGGACGGACTGCGCCCAACCTTGGGCGAAGTCCGACTTCGCACGCGAAGTCCGACTTCGGCCGGCTAGCGTGCGAAGTCCGAACTGCGCACGACCTCCGCGCGAAGTGCAAACTTCGCGCGAAGTTCGCACTTCGCCCGAACTTCGGGCGAAGTCCGACTCACTTCAATGTGCAAGTTGCGCAGTTCGGACAGTCAAAGGAAACAGAGCAGTTCAACGCGCACTTCGCGCGAAGTTCGAACTTCGCCCGAAATTCGGGCGAAGTCCGACTTCGCCGGCGAAGTCGGGTCGCGCCCAACTTTGGGCGAAGCCCGACTGCGCCTCGTTTTCTGGGCCAGTTTGGGCAAAAGTTAAAAAATGAATAAAATATTAAAAAAGGTCCCAAGCTGGGCCCAAGGCGCGTTGTGACCGTTCCAAAGTGGGTTTCCGCACCAATGCTTCTTTCTTGAGCAGTGTGCCCTGATTTCGGCCGTGACGTCAGCCATGGCGCAGCGTCCAAGACAGAGTTAATGATTGCACGTTCCTCAACGAAAGTGCAAGCAAAAGAACATGGCACGTCTGCCGGAGTGCACTTTTTCCAAACATTCTCCTGCGCAGCCATCTAAGAACCTTAACTCAGCCGACCTACCCCCTCCTGCGCGGCATTTATGGCGCTGTCTTTATCTAGAAAAGGGGGTCAGATGTTTTCAAACATTCCAGAATGCACAGATTATTCCTCGGACGGTGCTAATTATTCCTGTGACAGCGAAATCTGCTGCAGACGACCTGAACCTGTAATTATTGCTGATTCGAAGAGATGGACCGAGGAAAGATGCCAGTGTCAGCGCAGTCCAGTGGAAGTGGCGAACCAAAGGATTTACCGCGGCCGGGCGTTTTCAGAAGCGAAACCCCGCCGTAAAAGAAAGTCAAAGTCCCGGACGAAAAAGGTACAGCGTGGGCAAGCCCCACCACCTCCGTTGAACTACTTAGCGGGATACAAGGACGGCTCATTTTCTATGAGCTTGACGAAGCTGCGGGCAAATGTGGAGAGCTGGGCCGACAAAGTTTCGCCCTCCCACCATTTCGGAGCGGCGTACAAATCCAATCTGTTCAAATTCTTGTGCCCTCCTGTCCACCAATGCCCGAAACTGGTAGACCTAATTGTCAGACACTACAGACCAGTTACCCGGCAAATTTGCAGCTCCAGCGGTAAACCCTTGTTCACACTGCGCAGGGAGACTGTCCAGCCAGCTTTCGCCCCAGGGTTGGAGTATGACTCCAGCACCATCCTCAGAAAGATAAATTTGGGCGAGCAGGCGGGACGCTTCGCGAATACCAAAAGGATGAGGGATTTCCTCAATTCAGAGCTGAACGCCCCGCTTGCAGCTGGACAGTGGCCAACTGGCCCCATGCCCTTGGCACAATTTCAGAGCAAGTACTTGTATACCATTTTGGCATCAATTCTTGGCTGCGACTCTGATGAGCTGGTACAGCCGTACCAGCTAGCGCTGGCAGAATGTCTCCTATGCGGAGAATCCTACGAACCGGCAGCACAGAGAAGCGGAAAACGTCCCATCTTTTTCGACTGGGCAGACTGGTTGGCATACGCCATCCACTCCAGCCTGGTCAAAATTCAGAAGAAGCAGTCCACCGATTTTCGGTTTAGTTCTGTTCTAGCCTGGCTTTGTTTGTACCATTTGCACCCCCGAATGCCGATCCCAAACCTGAAGAAGGTCAACGAGAGGGGAGAGCCACAGCCCGTCTATAACTGGACGGATGACTTATACCGGAAAGGGTCCTACTACAAGTTCAACTTCAACTTTCTAGGATTCGTCATGTCAGTCTTCAGCGAAAGTGAAATTCCCCGTCCCCCGAGAGAAATGACGAGCGCTTTGATAAATCAGAAGCTCGGGGACGTTTTCAGACTGACGCAAGGGATTGTGGTCAGAATCTACGGATTCAAGGGCAAACCCCATTTGCTGCCCTACTGGTGCTCGGAGCATATGTTCGGGATGGAGGTTGCCCGACAAATGGACTATGTTGAAGAGGAGTTCGGCCTAGGAAAGAAGAGAGGACAGATTTTTCAATACCCTCTTTCCTGGGCAAACGTTGAGATTTTTGAGGTAGGACAGCATGTCTACCTTGAGCAAGAGTTTTCCCGGATTGGCCTGGTTTTGTTGCCGCAACGCTGGAAGTATGACCCGTATGGAATAAGGGGAAAGTTCGCACATCTCTGCCCCCGGGCAGACATAGTCGAAGATAAATGCGACGTGGTCCATGTGGACCTTGACTGGGAAATTGAATTGATGGAAGCTTCTCCTCCCTGGCAGGATTTTTACTGCGAGGAGGCGACATATGACCCCAAGAGAAACCCGGACCACCAGTTCTCATCTCCAGGATTCAAAAAATTCCTATCCAAGATAGCAGGCCTTAATTGGTCTAAAGAAAAGATCACTGAATGCTGGAAGATGAGATGCCGCACGCAGCACGACAAGTCCACGAGAAGAAATCTGGCCGTAGATGACGACTTTTCGGTTCTCTATGACCAGCATCATGACAGCTGGCGGCCGTTCGCATATCAAGGTTACGTTCCCCGAGGTCCCTTTGAAGACTATAAAGGAGGGTCTTCCTCCCAACAGTTGTACACTTCGACAACTGCCAGCGTGGGCCCAGCAGACGTCCAGGTCGATCCGATGCAGCCCGTGGCTTCCAAGACGGCGCCTGAGAAGGCGAAAGAATTAGTCAAGGCAACGCCCGAGGCAATCCCTCAGGCACGAAGAGCGCCAGCGCCGTCAGAGGGCAGACCGGTTGCGGCAGACCTTCTGCAAGTCAAACCCCGGTACAAGTTTACCGTGGGAGCATCAGCGCCTGCTGCACCTGCTTCATCTCCTTCCCCTGATCCGACCGTTATTCCAGAAGAGAAGAAACGGAAGAGAGTTGAGAAAATCAGGCGACCTAGCCTGATAGTGCAGCAGCCAGTCGCAGAGCCGCAGCCGCGTCCTGCCGCCGCAGAGACAGTTCCTCTGGGCAGTCCCAAGCCAGCCGCCGAAATCAGAAGCACAGACATCCATCCGGCATCGGCTCAGGCGGAGCCCGCAGGTACGTTTGCTGCCCCTGTCTCTTTGGTCTCACCCAGTCCTACTCCCACTCCGTCTCCCGCTCAATCCGAGCAAGTTATGACCGCATCCCCCTCTCCGTCTCCGCGCCCTTCTAGCGGCCCCCATTCTTTTGATCAGTTTGCTCAGAACCCTAACGTCTCTCTTTCTCTGAGCACAACTCCAAACCCTTCGCCTGAAGTTAGTGCTGAGACCGTCCGTTCACCGTCACATCCACCTTCTCAGCCGCTTCAAACCCTCACAGTATCAGCCGCTCCCATCTCCATTTCCCGGTCGCCCCCACAAGCGGCCGATTCTTCCAAGGTCTGTCCGGTTCCTCCTGATCCCATTCCCGCAGGAGAGACGTCTCAGCAGAACCCTAGGCTGGGGGAACCAGATTTCATGGACGACCTCCAGAATACAGACGACTTGCCCCTGGCAACGAGAGCTGTAGAGTATTCTGTCTCTTTCCTCCAGAACCTGAAGCGGAGGAGACCTGAAGAGATAGCCGCCCCGGTAAAACGCGCAAAGTACAATTTCGAGAGGAGAGTGATTACAACAGAGAAAATAATCCCAAAAGTAAAGAAGCCTCTCCGGGAAATGACCAGGGCGGACTACGAGCTCCAGACAAAGGAGAAGAGCTTTGACGACATTAACAAGCAATATCAGATTCAGTCGATTATGCGCAAAGCTGACAGTCTCTTTGTCAAAAGTCTGGAGGAGCAGGAAGAACTTTTCGGGTTGGAGGATAAAACAAGGCAGCTTGAAGAGGACCTGTCTAGGTCCACTGAGCAGCTGGAAGCGGCGCGGCAAGAAATAGATGAACTCAAAGCCCAGCTGGCCGCTTCTCAGCTACAAGCCGCAACCGAAAAGCAAGCAGCCTCGGAGCAGATTTCTCAGCTCCAAGAGTCTTTGAAGCAGGCGCAGTCGCAACTTGCAGAGAGAGCATCTCAAGCGACGGTCTTTTCAAAGACAAAGGTTAAGGAGATGCGGGCTGGTTTGCTGCGGGAATGCAAGCCCCACACCTATAAGGCGATGGCAGTTCTGGATTTCGCATCCAGAATTCAAGAAGTTTCTGCCCAGGGAAAGCCTGTGGTAGAGGAGGCCGAACGTCAGGCGAAGCAATGGCTGGACCTGGCGGTAAATCTTCAGGAGCGCGAGCGCAACGGCCTCCAATTTTCTCCCGTGTCCTCATTCGCTGCAGAATGGGCAGGTGCAAGGGTGACCTTGCACAAATATTTCAAAAAAGTTGAAGAGGTGAGAGTTGCCAGACGAATGCTTGATGCATTCGGACATGAAAGGGATATCTGTCTGGCCCCCTTTCACGCTCTTTCTGAACTAGGGTGCCCAGGTTTTGTTGAGAATGGCGAGCTTCTCACCCTAGATCGGGTGAAAAGGAATTGGCAGTCCTTTGAAGCAGATACAGCTGAAATTGATAGCTGGACTGAGCCAATTCAAGACAATCAGGTCACTCAGATGGTGTCCAAATATTCCAAGATCAGCTCCTACTTCCAGGAGTTAGAAAAAAGATACCTCACCATCGACCTGCACGCGGTCGCTGCTTTCCACGCAGCATTAGAAGATGTAGCTGACCGCCGGCCATTTGAAGCAGAAGCTTGGCGCCCAGCCCAGGCCGCATACACTCGCATTTGCGAGGCAGAAGCAAGAGATGGAGAGCTTTCGGAAGGTAACTCTGAGGAGGCAACTGACAAAGATGAATCTGAAGAACAGTTGCCGCAAGGAGAACAACTAGAGCAGCAAAAGGCAGGGGAGGCAAGTTCCTCTGCACCCAAAGGATGAAGGCATGGATTCTTTGCGCCGAGGCGAGCTCGACACCCCGCGAGCCGCCAGAAATGTTGTCACATTTTGCACGGGGTGCAATGTCTTCGGTATTGTAACAGTGCTGCTCTTCTTTTCCCTCTTCCTCTATTTTCCTCCCTTCTTCTCTCCCTTTCCTTTTCTTTCCCACATTCTTTTTCTTCCCCCCTTTTTTCTCGGAGTTCCCCAGTTGATTTTTCAACTTTCCAGAAGGTTACCTGAAAAATGGCTAAGTGTGAATGCGAAGTTCGCACTTCGCCCATTCTGGGTGCGAAGTTCGCACTTCGCCCAGTTTTGGTGCGAAGTGCGCACTTCGCCCAGTCTGGGTGCGAAGTGCGCACTTCGCCCAGTTTTGGTGCGAAGTCTGACTTCGCCCCACTTTCTGGGCGCACCTTGCAACTGGCAGACTGGCAGGCTGACAGAAAATGACAAAGTGCCGGAGCAAA
Source organism: Wollemia nobilis (assembly GCA_028583015.1). Lineage (NCBI taxonomy): Eukaryota > Viridiplantae > Streptophyta > Pinopsida > Araucariales > Araucariaceae > Wollemia > Wollemia nobilis. The sequence goes on along the minus strand of JAQPPZ010017063.1, from coordinate 5,699,563 downwards.
GTCCGTACGGCGGCAGACACCAGTTTCCACCTGTGCGCAGCCCGACTTCGCAGCGAAGTCGGAGTGCGCCCTTGACAGGTGCGCAGTAGGGAAACAAACTCAGAAAAACATCTAAGGCATGAAGGCCTTCCCGATTGCACTGCGTTCTGCCCGCGCATCCCGAGGCGCTCCGATCCCAAGCGAAGATGGACAGACTGCCCTCCAAGGCAGACACGTGTCAAACAGCATCACCCATCATCTGACAAGTGTCCAGCTTCGGGATTTGAGCCGAGACGTGCCGAGCAAAAGGACGAGCATGGGCTGCACTGCCTGTGCCAGTAGCCTCATTCAAAGCTGATCTGAGGTTCTACCTGCTCCAGCTACCCGCATCACTGCCAGATTGAAGTTCTGCCCAACACACCGCCACGTAGCCGTCCAGCTTCCAGGAGGACCATGCTGCGGGTACAGTCCGGTCCGACAAAAGGTCAGCATTTGCAGCTCTTTCGCCGCTTTTGTCAGCTTATGTTTGACTGGGACCTTGTGCCCATTAATGTAACGGGGGGAACTCGGGCTATAAAAGCCCACCATGAATTCATTGTAAGGGTGGATGGGGAATGTCTGTTAGGGAACCAATGTAACCGTGCTTCTGCTTATAAATATAATTTGTATGCCTGGTTCTGTTCTGCTGCTTCTGTTTTTTATGCTGCCTTTCTTTATATTCATGCCTTAGGCTAACCTGTCACGGCTCGTTGATTCATTTCAGCATTTGGTGAGCAGGTGCCTCTAGCATTGCTTGTTTAAAGCACCCTCTGTACTTCATTAATTAAAAGGATACATAGAATAGATGTAGTAGCAGTTTCATCAGTTGTGTGTTAAGTTGTTGGTCCGTATCTGGTGATTGGTGCGCTGCCGTACTGTTAGTTCCTTGTAGGGAATGTCTGTTAGGGAGCCATTGAAGCTGTGCGGTTAAATTCTCTACACGACACATATACCTGGCTCTGATATCTCTATGATTGCTTTCTACCCATGTTAGTGTCCGTAGGTGGTGATTGACGTGTTGCCGTACTGTTAGTTCCTTGTAGGGAATGTCTGTTAGGGAGCCGTTGTAGCCGTGCGTACACTGCTTGGGTATCGGAAGTATACGTTAGATTTTGCAGTTCTCAGTCGTGCTTTATATTTGTAATGCAGTAAGTATTGGTGATTGTTGGTTGCCGTACTGTTAGTTCCCCCCCACCAACCTCCAAGTATATTTGTATATTCTTTCTGTACATTTATCTCTTTCCTGTACTCTTAGCTTAAATCAGAAAACCCCCCCAAAAGGAGCCGGCCTTCTCCGGAGATTGGCTCGGAAGGCATCTCTTCCTTCCGGCCTTTCATGCTGGTGGGCGAATCTGGGCGCATTAACCCAAAATCCTTTCCTCATGGCAGATTCGTAACCAACAGGGACTTGCTGTAGTTCATGTGATGTCCGTCTTTCTTGGCATTGTAGTTTGTTTTGTTTCAAATTTCAAATGGTTCAGATTTAAGGCTTGGTCAATTGTAAAGTTTGAGTAGTTTAGGGTCATTGGAAAATAAAAATTATTTGGGCTATATACGAATTTATAAGTTTTTTCTCTTAATTGGTTACATGGGATTGAAACGGGCCCCACCTGTATTACATCATGAACACATGGTGGTGTTATAACAAGCTTGACAATTATGCATGTATTGCTTGGCAAGATTCGAACCTTGGTCTCCTCCTTGAAAGTTGAAGAATCTAACCGGTTGAGCTAATGCCATTTTATATATGAATTTAGAAGATAAGGCTTGTAAAAAATAAACTAAATTAGGTCATTATTGGGATTTTATGTTAAATTTAAAAAAAAACTTGGGCTTAGGGCCTCAAGTAGTAAAAACAAAAACCCTTAGTTAATTTAGTTCATTTTCTCTGAATAATATAACCCTAAGTTGATTAATGTTTTTGTTTTTCTAGTTTAGGCCTTAGGCCATAGGCTTCTAAAATTACCATATCCAAACAAAGAAGCCCTGAATTTATTGAGTGATTTTTGGTATAAACCTCAATTACTACTATAGGGGTTTTCAATTTATTAAATAAAAATAAAACTCTATTAAGCTTTAATGTTTTTAGAAATATGTCCTTATAACTCATCGTTAGAGTTTATTTAATAAAAACTAAGCTTAAAGATTTAAAGTAAACCTTAAAAATACTGTCCCTGTGGGTGTAACCAACTCTCCTATGTATCCCCCACAAAAAAAAAAAAAAATAGTGTCCCTGTGGGTGTATGTATTGCTATGATTTTTGGATGCACCCAAGCACACTTGCACCTGGCATGCTGGTATGGGTGCGTCTTGCACATGATTACACACCCACATCTACTGGCTGTGTTAGATGTGTACCAGGTGCATCTGAACAACTTCAGACTCCATTTCCCATGCACCTAATGTGTTGGGGGTGCTTCTAAATTCATTTCCCAAAAACAAAATGTAACTATTTTCAAAGTCAACTCAGAGTGGATGTTTGTTAGCATTAATACTTGCTTTGGTTTTCAACTTGAAACAACCATTGGTGAAATTATTTATTGTGTAATGCTAGCTTGTAAAGTTTTACACAAAATCTACTCACTTAGAGGCATATTATTGTGTACCATATTTCATTTCAACTTAAGAATTTAATCTCAATTCTATTTTTTTAGGTGGCAACGGATGGATCTCTGACCTATATAAAACACGTTTTTACTTTTTTTTACATAATCGCATCCTTTGACCTTTGTACCTAAATTTCGGGGTTGTGCGCAGGATGTGCTTAATCCACAGCTTGCATACCCTTTCACCTGGGTACCCATGTAACTTGCTTAATTTTTTTTAACCTCGCATTATCAATTTGTAATGTCTATATGATATGCCCTAGTAGAGTGTCAATAGGTTGTCTTCAAGTCTTGGATGCATGAGTGAATGCTTTCAAGAAGTGTGTACTTGAATGCGTGCCAGAGCTGAACTCGAAAATTGAAAAAACATCATGAATTGCTTGCAAGTCTCTTAACATGCCATCTTCTGAGTTGCACGTAATTGTCAAGTTATTTGGGTGTTGGCTGAGCATCAGAGCTGAGTCTTAGTTTGACTCTGCTTGTTTTAGATGAGAGGTGCAGATTCCTTGTAAGCTATTCTGATCTTGGTGAGTCCTTGTGCAATTCTTCTGCGTGCACCATGGGAAGGACTGGCTGGATTGATCTTTCAAGTCTAACTATGACACCCATCATAAGGATTGAGACAGTCATTTAATGAATTGCTTCTTTGGTTTGAAAGGTTGTTTGGAGTTCTCCATTCTAATATTTAATGATATAACTTCAACTAATATATTGTTTGGGATTCTCAAATTTGGGTTTTCTATCCTAGGACTTCTTGGAAAGTTTAGGTTTCCTAGCTGTTATGTTTTCATTTGTTTCATTATAATTAAAAAAAAAAAGAATAGTTATTTGTCTTAATCTTAAATATTGCGTAAGATTATTTCGAAAATCCATAACGTTTTGCTTTTTATTATATTTGTGAACTTTCATGGTTTGGAGATGCATAATACCTTATTATTACTGCTGTTGTGACAGTTGGTTCAGCAGTTTCTAGAGTTACATTAGATTTTATTGTGGAAGTATCATAGCTGCTAATACTATTGATATCTGAATTGCTGCACTCCCTACCTCTTCTCTATATCAAAACAATTTCTTTGACTTTTGGAAAATTTAAGGATTTTGCAATTCCTTCTTATTCTTAATTGCATCATGTTTTGCTTGATTACTCTGACATAGTTGATGAGGTTTATGTTTTGAAGTTTCAGACCTTACCTCAAGTCAAGATTCCTTGTTAGTTTGGTTCTAGGGTTTGTTTTTTAAAACCTTATGCTGATCTGTGTCTTAATTCCAGAGCCTCTTGGAATTTTCAAATTTCTAAAGTCTTTTAGTTGAAATTATTTTGTAATATCAAATTTAACTTTGCTGAGAAAATACTGAAGTAGCCATCAGCTTGACATATCTGGAACCAACGTTGATAATGTTTTCCATTCCACTGTGCTTTCATCAACTAACTTCTTTTGTCGTAAAGAGGTCAAGTTATTGGAATAATCTGTTTTAGGTGAATCAGATCATTGTACAAAGTAGATTATAAACCTATTCCACTTTGAAGTAATTCTTTGTGTCTTCTCATGGCTTCAATTATACCATTTGCATGCTTTCCTTTCCAAACATGAGTAAACTACTTGAATCATGTCTTTATTTGATTCGATTGGGCTTAATTCCAAATAAACTTGTCATCTAGTTGGTCACATTGTGTAGACTTTCACCATTAAATTTTTAAATGTCAATTTTGATATTAGTCTTGAAGAATGATTTATGAGCATTTGAAATAATCATTGAATCAGATTCTGACGTTGATTCTGATTCTGATTGTGATTTTGGTTTTGGTTCTGATGCTAACTGCATGTGGAATTGTTAGGCATACTTGGAGGAGCATTTTATAACTAAAGTTGATGTAGTGCCACGCCTTTAGTATCAATTGATTGTAGTCTCAGATTGGTGATGCCTTTGTGAAAATATACTTCAAAAAACTCTATTGTTAGGACATGGTTTGGTGATAGTATTCATCTATCCTTGGACCTTTTCAGTTTTGATTACTACTGTTGTGTGGTTTGTATATATTCTCTGGTACAAATAGTACTTTTGTCTTGTAATCTCGGTCGAAAAGGTGAGTAATCTATTGTCTAACTTTGTAGTTGCAGTTGGAGACCCAAATTAGCCATGCCTTTATAATAATGAATGACAGGCAATGGCATTCTTGGAGTATAGTTTTGAGATGGTGTTTATTTGTCCTAGAACTATGGGTTTTGATTACTAATATTTTGTGGTTTGTACGTAGTTGCTGGTACAGATACTTGTTTTGTCTTGGAGTTGTCCTCAAGTATTCTGCTGGAAAGTTCAGTAAATATATTTATCAACATTACAGTTGCAAGAAAAACGCTTAATGGTTGCTTTTTCTTCGCAACAGGAGGAGATGCTGCTCATAAGGTGCAATTTAATCAATTTGTCTATGTTTGATGCTTCATTTTGTATGATTTGCAATAAGGATAGTTCGACATAGAGACAACTTGAGATTCAGTCCTACGTGCAGAGATGAATTCACAGACTGCTGCCGAAATTGCTCTTGCGTATATTTGTTTCTGAGGCAATGACATCTTTAATGAATGTTGGAGCTTGAGTATGCTAGCATGTAGTTGTATGAAACCTTTGATTAAATTACTAATTAGGTGTTGTTCATTGCTATCTTCCAAATGTTTAATGCCCTGTCAATTGATGCAAAAATTGACTATTAGTTTATTAGATATATGTAGGCGCTTTCTTGCAATTTCCATACTTGATGAACAAACAGGAAAAATAATATTGTTGAATTCTGAAAATCACAATATAAAAAATTAGTCTCTCGATAAATATTGGTGTGTTATTTAAAAGTCAGTTATTTAAATTTTGAAAATATTGGTGACCTATGGTACTCAGGTCCAATCAACCATGGGTTTTATAAGATTGCTGGTCACCTATGGTTTTTGTTCCATTGCCAGCTTCATATCCGTGTGGACATGGTATTGGCTTTATGTTCAACATGGAAGAATCTATATACAGGCTTCAAATGATACTTCCTACATATCAGAAACTTATGTGGTTGAGTTTCAAGCAGAGGAAAAAAACATTATTTTTAGTTTTGACTGAGCAGGCCTGATGTGAAGGCTTGGGTACTCCAGATAGGAGTTCCAAGGTTTGAATCCAAAATAGTGTAGGGTATGTACTTCTGATAGCCATATAGCACAACAGGAGTGCCTTCCTGTCCAGGCATGGTAGACCAATGGGGGTGCATGGTGGTCTTATATGTGCAGAGCATCCTGAACTTAAAAATGGTATACTTACAGGGAACAAATAGTTCCAAGATTTCCTTAGAAGGATCAATTTTAAAAGTTCTTGTAGTTCATATTTGTATGATTCTAGCTGCTACAATGTTTGACTGCAAATGTATTCTAAGATTTATTACTGATTGCACACCTTAAACCTGACTATAAATGGTTATATAATCAGTGTACTCTAATATGAGATGTTGTACCTTTAGTATACAGTCCTACAAATTGCACTGTCCTTTTTATCTTTTGTGTTACGTACGAAATTAAACTTGTGTTTACCTGGCTGCATTAGAATTGGCAGTGGTAATAGTTAAGAGAAGAATTGATGCAAGAATTATTTTTGTTTATGGGCGAGTCTTGTTGTTTCATGTTGTCTTGCACAGCCTAAATATGAAATTTGTTGAGAAAATCTATTTGCCTGAATTTGAGATTTAGGTAGAATGATATCTATTCTACTTTTCATACTGAAAATTTTCATTGTAAGGCAAATTTTTTAACGTGCATAGAATTCATGAGAAAATCTCATAATCATAACTGAATTGTGTAATTTTTAGTGATTTGCAATTTGATGCATTAAATTGTCAGCAATGTTACTGATATTGCATATCACTTTGGTTCAGTGTCGCTTCTCCAAAAGAGACATGCTACAGAAGCTGAGTGCTCTGTCATATCGGACATTTCTTCCAGAAAGGAGTGTACATTGGAAACTTCTGAAAGAAAACGGAATGTGACTAACGATAGACTCAATGAACCAATTGAAGCACCTTCGGTTATAAATTCGTGTGGATTGTCATTATATTCAATACAAAATTCTGTTTCAAAATTATCTGAAGGAAGGAAAGGGAATCAAATCTTGAAAGAGTCTTGTTCTTCAGCAACAAAAGAGTCCTTCAAAAGCATGATGGTCGAATGCCATGATGTAATGAGGAAACAGACCACTTTGACTCAAAAGAGCCAAGCAGTTCAGAGAAAAACAAGAAATGAAAGTAAATTCTCACAGTCGAGCTTGCGCTCTTTCTTTGTAGTGGACTCAACGAAGACATCAATAGATGCACCTGTTGGAGCTGTGACCAAAGATAATAATAATGAGATGTGTGAACAATTACATAAATCAGATAGTAATCTAGATACTCGTGAAAGAATAATTGTTTCTGAAATGAAAGAATCAAATCTTCCAACTGGTCAGAAGAGTATGGGATGCTTCCAATTTAATATTAACTGTAACCAAGACATTGAAAAACATGATGTTAGTGCCACAGATAGCTTCTTGGAAGAACTAAAATCTGCACAGGATCTGAAATCACATATGCTAGGGGAAAAGGCCACAGACGCAACTCTGGAATGGCAGAAAATTCAGAATTTGATGAGCAGACGTATGCCACTTTGCAAAGGTCATGGAGAACCTTGTGTTGCTCGAGTAGTAAAGAAAGCAGGTCCAAACATTGGCCATGGATTTTATGTGTGCGCTCGTGCTAAGGTTTGTTAAGTTTATTATGTTCGAGTTTCTTTGGTTATATAAATTATTTCTGATCAGCAATGTGTCAATTTTGTATATTCTTTACTCTCTATTTTGTGCAGATCCCAATTACTGTAGATGCGCATTATCTTGAGAGTGCATGATTTATATTACCGAACATTCTCAGCTTGAATGGTTTAAAGTCAGGCCTCTTTTGCCTTTTAATTTGTTGATGGTTTAACATTGAAAAGGAAGAAGAAACTTTATTCATTCTCTGCAAAACAATAAAAAAATTAGCTGCAAGATTATCCTGATTAGAGTTTTTTAAATACTGCGTTGGTCATATGAGGTCATAAGGCAAGGATACTAGTTTGTAGAGTTCAAATATGTGCGTCATTTTTCTTAATTTGCATTTATGAATCTTGTAATATTTTTTGTTCTTTAAAATTTACAACCATATACCTCAATACTTTGATTTTTGAAAAATGGCATATCTGTATTGGTGCCATATCCTCGTACCCATCTCTGTTAACTACTTCCATAAGTCTACTTTCTGGTGGTTTTTAACATTTTCAAGTATAATAATCACTATCTTAATGAAACCTTTGTGAAATATCATTACCACTTCGGACCTATTTCCACTTTTTGCTTAATAATTGTAAAATTGGAACAATTGACATAAATGTATGCTTATATCATAACTTCAACTTTCATTCTTCTATAGTGGTATAGAAAAGACAGAATATTATATTAATATTTATACATGAAACATAAAAGTGATGACTGGAAGACCCTGAAAAGTTTCCTTTATATAGGTGGACTATGATTATAGGGTTAAATGTCATACATGTGCTCCAGTAATTAGTAACTAGGTTTTATACAAGTACTCCCTTACAGTTATGGTTTTCCTTCAAAACACTTGAAGCAAAGTATGAGCATTAATAAGTGATTGGTTTTCTCATGAAGCTTTATCATTTGGGAACCTTTTCCATTAAATCAGATTTTTTGTAATTTGTTCAGAGCATTATGTGTAATTCATGCATCCAAGGTATCTTTAGGTTCTGGAACTATTCTTCCTCCTTCATCCAAGATGGGAAGTTCAGACTCTTTTTTAAACAGGATTCATTCTAAATCAGATGCGGTCTTCCTTAATTTCTTTTGTGAGTTTAAGTTCTTACAAAGTCCTTTTAACATCTATTTGTAGGTTGTAAACAAATATAGACCTAGTCACGATCCACAAATTCCTTTTAAGAACAATGTTGCTATGCTTCTTGTTTCATGTTTTCCTATACACGATCTGAGTTATCTTTTAGAATTTGAATGATTGCTTGAGATACCTCCAAGAAATTTCAAACTGTTGGAACTAGTGCTTGATTAATAGGAATTCCCGGATTCAAGGAGGCTCATATGATAGGTGGCAGACATATGATAAATTGTATCCAACCACCATTGAATTAAAAGACATTCACTTAGTCCATTGATGCTGTTTATTAGATGTGAAACATTGTAAATATCATTTAAGATATTTGTTACCTATTTTCATTAAACGATCTATTTGAGGATGTATGCAGAACTTAATGATATTCCTGTTCGCTTACACTATCCTTTCCAGAGATTAGTAGTAAATAGGGGATCATGATCACCAACTATTACTTTTGGAGATTTATGGAGCTTGTACACATTTTTACTTGAGTTTCCATCATTTCTGGAGTTTAAAATCGGCCTTATAGCAATGAAATGAGCATGCTTGGTAAGTTGATCAATAATTATGAAAATTTTATTGTTACTGTCAGAAACAGTAGTTATTGATGAAATCCATTGAAACTTTCTCCTATTTCAGTTGAGGAACATTAAGGCTTGGAGTAGCTTGGATATGGCACTATTTAACTTTTGTTACATTGACAGGAATTTACATACCACAACATACATTTTTATGTTTTTTATATTTTGCATTCTGAGTTATTTGACACAATGGAAAAATGACTCAAGAAATTAGTTAAGGTTAAATTGTGGGACCACCATGAGCCACTGTTATACCTTATTTGATGGACATATTGATATATAAATATTTATTTCTTGATTTTCATGTGCATGCTTCACATGTTGCAACCTCACACTCATAATATAAACCTGATAATTAACTTAGGGAAAGTCCTTGGGGCTTATGAATATAATTTTGCAGCCTCATTGTCATTACAAATAACATTTTTCAGTAATGTATCATATGCATATATCCTTTATAGTGTGGCCAGAACGAGATGTAATTGTCAATCACCCCAGCAGACAAAACTAGACGACTCTTGAAGATTATGAAAGGTCAATACACTTGGGGATCATTGCAAAGTCTCTTCTATGTCCACGCCCTTAATAATCTAATACTATTTGTAGAAGCTAAGAGCAGTCAAAGATGGTGTTGAAGGCCACATTCGAAGACCTCCAACAGGATTAGAGGCATCCGCATTAGAACAGCCCTTCACCATTTTAGTTCTCACTCATCTTGTGACAAATTGTGCAACATTAGGTTTTAAAGGAAGCATTCTGTCATAGACCTGAGCTGTCTCTTCATGATCAATCCATCAAATATATACCCACAAACTACAAAATTTCCTCTAGTCATATAAAGAAAGAGAAATTTTATAAATGTCTATGGGTGACCAAAGTAGGTTCATGGGACTTTAAATAGACAATTTAAGAGATAAGATGATTAAGATAATTTTACTAATTTCCAGAGATGGCCAAAGTAGGCCAATTTGATTCGTCAAAAAGAGCTGTTACAATGCACTGTAGTAATCAAAATGTACTACGAAAATAAGCTAAAGAAACTAGCATAAATTAAACTAAAGTGGAACAATTGTATGGCATAAAATTACAGCCTCGAGGGTTACCCAAAATTGATAAACCCTAACATGCTAAAAGTAATGATGAAGAGAAAACCAAAAGTCAAGGTGCTCCGGTGGATCCAAGCACCAATACTAATATGTAGTGGGATGTAAAGTAGAAACACATAAATATTTGGTATATTAATGCCCACAAATTGGAACATCAAATCGAGAAGTTCAGCCAAGGACAAAAATCAAACAGCTAAGAGTATTTGCCACTGGTCACTAGTTGAGAAATACAAAGGCTTTCATATAATAACTGGCTTGTAATGGACTAAACCACCATGCAAAATACCGGATTACTTGTCATGAAAATCAAGTATGTAGTTTTGTTTTGAAAATAAATAAAAGCCCTGACAGGCCACCATCCCCATCTAGTGATGGCTTCCAATAATATAAAACAGGTCTTGTCACAGAAAAATGATATTTTTTTTGGCAGAACGTGTGATGGCCAGAATTCAGATCAAAGGCCATAGTCTCAAATGGCCAGAACACTAAAGATGGTCACAACAAATAAGTACAGTAAGACATTTTTGAAAATATTCAGCAAGCAATTCATATATCGCAAAGTAATAATAAATTAAATATCAACATTTTATAATGTCAATGATGTTGTAAAACTTATCAGAGGAGAAACTAAAAGAATTCCTTAATTCTTTTATTGTTACCATAGAAAAAATTACTCATATTGTACATGTCAAAGTACACAAAAGAGAATGCTGTGAAGAAACTTTGCTGGAAGGAACATGTCTTATAATTGTCCTTCAATCATGGTTATCCCATGAATGGCCAACTAATTAGAGTTCATGTTCTAATCGACAGTTGGACTATTTCTAGGAGATGACCATGTTTGCAAGTTGCAGAAATGAATGTGGAAGACCTACTGCACACAATGGGTAATTGTTCAAACCATATGCAGTTTAAAACAATTTTCTAAAGACTTTCTTAAAAACGATATGCCCCAGAACGGCAAAATCTTGAAGAAGCTCTGACCTTTTAATAGGTTGTAGTAGCCCAGTTACTCCCTTGAGGTAACCGACGTTTAAGACGTTTGCAAAACCAAGGAGTCGAGCAATTGGAGCCTCCAGGAGGCCAGTTTGCAAGTCAGGTTCAGATATGCGATCCGCTTCAGAAATGGGATTGGCTCAGCAGGAATGAATTGCTAGCTAAACAAGAGTGAATTGCTCATTGAAAGACAAAGCGGGACAAGTATGCATGGATCCCAAGGAGGATCTCTTGGAAAGTGTCTTTTTTTCTGGTAGTGGCGCCATAACTTGTTTTAGAAGGCTTCTAAGCCATTTAGAGGCATAATTATGTTAGGAGGTGAAGTCAATATCCAGATCTCCAATGTTCTTTAGCAGAGAGGTGCATGGTGGTGCAGTTTATAGAGATCCTTCCTCAAGTGCTCTTTGTATGCGCCGGGCGCGCCAAGGGGGGTTGCAGGGGGGAACCAGCTAGGCCCGAAATTTTGGCCGTCCATACAACCGTACTTTGGGAGAGGAAACGAACAATTTTTTGGAGTCTTCCTTTTGGAGAGGAAACGAACAGTTTTTGGAGTCTTCCTTTGGGAGAGGAAACAAACAGTTTTTGGAGTCTTCCTTTGTTTTTCTATAAAAGGGGAATGACCCCTTGCATGTAATATTTTAGTGAATGTAAAAGTTTGTCGAAATCAATAAAATAACGAAGCTGGCATTACCCTGTGGTTTTACCTGCACACTATAGGGTTTCCACGTAAAAATTTGTGTTATTGTTTTTCTTGCTCGTAATATTTGTTTTTTTCTAACAAATTAAAGGCATGTAACATTTGGAGGTGCACCATTTCGCTAAAGATGCCCCCAAATTATTACTATTACAAGGAGTATAAAATTTTCATCCAAGGTAGCTTAGGGGTAAATTCCTTCTATAAATAGGAGCCATGGGCATCATTGTAAACATCTTTTGGCCTTGAGGAAATCAGAGTTGTACTTTGTGAGACCCAGATTGTAATGGCTCTATTTTTGAGAATAATAAGAGATTGTAGAAGACTTTTTGCTTTCCAATTGTGACACTGCTCTTTTGGATTGTGGAATGTATAGTGATTGTGGCACTGCCCTTTTTATTTCTTGCCGTTCCTTGTTATTTTATTTTCAGATGCGTGGGACCACACTGATGTTATTCGATTTCTTCATGCATTGATTGATGACACACTCTCCTTGCTACAACAATGACCGTATTTTATTTTCATGCAATTTACTTAAATCTCTTGCACCCTTACCTTCCCTGCGTTTACTTTTATGCATTTAATGTATGCACATAGATTAGATTGTTTTAGCAAGGATAGTGGGGAACTGGCCTAAATCCAGAGGTTGAAGGGGGCACAATCTCGCTTCTTCCAAATTTGTTTATGAATATGCGGTGTGCGTAAGAAGGACAATTCCACAATCCACAAATATTTTTGGTACACTAAGTGGGACTAAGGGTTTGATTTCCATGTTGAGATCGAGCCTAGTCCTATTTTAAATCTAATTTTGCATATCTTTCAAAATTTGGATGAGGTCTTAAAGGTTCTTAACAAATGACGACTCCATTTCGAACTTTAGTAACTTCTTAAAATTGTCGTAAGGTGGCATAAAGAGTTCACAAAAGTCATCAGGTTTCCTTGATTTTGGCATAAAATTACATTTTGTCACGAATAGAAAGAGATTTACCAAAATTTGAAGGATTTTTGCAAAGTCTTCATCCTTCAAAGTGATTTGCCCCCTTTAGGGCAATTCGCTCCCTTAGAAGTGAATCACTTGGAAAATAAAAAATTTCTAAGTATTTCTAGAAGAGTGATTCGCCCAAGAAAGAAAAAATTCTTAAAGTAATTTTGAAAGAGCAATGCACTCAAAATTTGGAAGTGATTTCGCTCAGAGTGATTCATTGCAACTTGTTATTAAAAAAAAAATTCCAAATATTTTTGAAGCGATTTGCTCCACCTCACAGAGCGTTTCTCTCCCTTGTTCAAAATTGATTTTTTCTAAACTAGAGACTCTATCTGTGCAAGTACGTATGCGGAATGCTCCGAGCTTATGAATACGTGCTTAAAGACACAACAATAAGGCAAAGAGCTTCGTCTAGTTCAACTAATCCCATATCAAAGGAAGAACGCGAAAAGGAAAAAGAAGCAACTTGCCGCATGGGTACATGAAGAGGAAGAGCTTGAAGTGACTACAAATCCAACTCCATCAAAGGGCCAAATGGCTAATCTATCTAATCAAGGTCAGAATACTACATCTTCACCCATTTCGGAAGAGTTAAATTTCCTTAATCATCCTCCAGTTTTTTATTATACCTTTCCTAGTACCAATTGAAGTTGGGCTTTCATTAGACCTACTAGTACGACTGTAATTATGAATCCTTTGCATAGAATGCCTCAATCATCTCAAACTTCATTGAAAGTATCACAACCGCCCTCTCAGATAGGGTACTTGATATACCTAACACTCCAAATAACTAATATTTTTGACCACCACCATCCTCAAGTACTCAAGTTGGAATGAGTCAATTTCTAAGATCTTCCAATCCTCAAAACAACCCTCCAACAAGTACTACCTCGAGCCAGTCATTACCCGGATAAATTATCCAAGCCAATACTTCAAATCAACCTTCGCCTTCTAGTTGATCAAATCCATCCATTACCAATACTAGCAATACTTTTGGTCAAATCAATGTTTTGGTTTCAGGCCAAGGCATAATTTAGGATTTGGAAACACCACCTAGTCAAATGGAAACACAAGGAATTCAGGGTACAACCCTAAATCAAATGTTGTCTTGAGCCAGTCAGCCACAATAGGATTTGCAATAGTATATACCTCAAATTCAGCAAATCCCACGATACGATTTCAAAACCCTCTGCCTATGCAAAACATACAAGCCATACCAAATCAAAACCTAGCTTATCCAAATTTGCCTCCGGTACAAAATTTGAATTCTTAGTTTCCATCGTGGTATTACATTGCCCCCCAAAATCCGCAAGGTTTCCCCGAACAACAAATTGCCCCATATATGCCACCTTCTTAGGCATATGCAGCCCCACCTTATGGGCAAATGATGTATCCATTGCCAATGCAATATGGGCAGTTCCCTTAGTATAACCAAGTGCCCGCACCATCTAGGCCCCAAAACCAACTTCCGGACTAGAATTATCAGGGACCTTTGAACCTTATGGCTTATTCCCCCATTCCAACCACTGCTATGAAATCATTACCGACCTTTGATGGGAATGGAAGTAAAACGACTATGGATCATCTTAACAAGCTATCCAGTTTGAAATCCATACGTCACATTCAAGAAGAAGACATCATGGTACGCTTGCTTATTTACTCATTAAGAGATAAAGCTGCTTTATGGTGTAGAGGTTTACCTGATAATTTGGTTACTAATTGGCATCAATTGTTGAACCTTTTATGTAAAGATTCGGTAATATAGGCAATGGGTATTCCATTCTTTTTCAATTGAATGCTATGCAAAGCACCCTCAAGAAAACGTTCAAGATTATAATACTAGATTTAAGAGGACTCTGTATTTGATTCCATCGAATGTGCATCCAAACAAGAACAAGCCTTGCCATATCACATAGAAAGGTTTGCAGTCTGATTTAATAGTAATGGTTTGTAATGTTGATCGTGTTGCCCTAGCTGTAGCTTTAGAAGAGGCGGCCCATGCAAAAGATGTCCTTATTAGTTTAGGGAAATTGCCAACTACCCCGCCTATGGCTTACACTGCCCACAAAACTAAAAACTCACAAATCCTTTTGGACCTCCCCCTACCATTATGCCAATTCCAAACAAACGATCACTGTCTAGTGCAACTGTAAAGAGTTCAAAAAATTGTGCAATTTGAGAAAAAAAGGGGCTCAAAACGCTTCCATATGCAAAAGCTATGGCCTTTGGAAGTTTGCCCTCCAAAATGGCCCAGAGTGACATTTTTGAAAATCATCATTTTTTTTTTTTAATTCCTTCTAACTTTTCTACAAGGAAAACATAACCTAGGGTAGGTGTAAATTATCCAAAAAATATTAAAATAACTAGAGAAAAAAAATATGGGATCTTCCCTTTGCCTCTATTGCTGAAGGTATTTATGAAGCTTTGAGAAGTAATTTGTCCTCGAAATTATAAGAAATATTGGAGGCTTCTAATGAACTTTCTGCATGATCAAGTGATGAAACTCTATACTTTCTCTGATACTATATTAGAATTCACAATAGTTTCCAGAAATGAATAGAAGCAATCTATCCTATCAAATCTTATATAGAAAGCATAAAAAAATGAAAGAAAGGAAAATAGACAAGGATTTGGGGGCACCCATAGGCATCATAAATAATCATTGTATTATCCATAGATAAGATTCATAACATCGGGGGCTTGAGAGGTCCAAGGTTCAAACCTCACTCAGTATGAGGGGACCAAGGCCCCTCAGAAAAACTTGTGTAAACTCATTGAAAAAAAATACGGTAAGCTGCAAGCTTACTGCAGTGGTAAGGGCTTTGGCCTCTCTTTGAGAGGTCGAAGGTTCAAACCCCACTCAATATGAGGGGACCATGACCCCTCATAAAAACATGTGTAAACTCATTGAAAAAAAAGATTCATAACACTGCATTGATCAAATGAGAAATATTGGGGGGTATTTATACTAACACCAAAACCCTAGTTACATTAACGAGTTTAACCTAAGCCAACATAACAAGAGGGCTTAAGGTTGATTATAAGTTATAAAGTGTGTTTAACCATAACAAGGTTAACCGCGACCCATAGGGCTTACATAATAAAATATTACAATAAATTCAATACATTGTACAATAAATGCCCTTAGGCCTATCCAATATTACATCATACAATGTTGACCTTGGCCATGAATTAGATTACACTATAAATAGAGAATGAGCACCAAACTCAACTTGAACAATACATTGGGGAATTGTTCTTCTTATAGAAACCAACAAACAAAAGTTTGAGGACCCATCAAAACAATCAATATCGAAAGGTTTCCAACATACATCTTTCAAGAGTGTGCATGGATATTCATACTCATTTCTTAGGGGGTTTGCATCAGATGCTCTTAGAAAAAAGGCCAAAAAAACACCTCTTTAGGGTTTTAATTTTATTCTCTTAGATTGGATAAAGGGCATTTCTAATGGACATATAACTAGGACAAACTTAGTGCAAACTCGTTGCACCTTGCTAGGGCCAAATCACACTAGAGTTTTTGGATGAGAAAATTTATGATTAAACTTATATACAATGGTAGAAAAGGATGCCTCCTCAGGTTTGGGCCCAACACACCCATCCCTCTTTTTTAAATTTGCAAGTGTAGTGTCCTTGGGGACTACTAGACATCTAGAGGTTGTCTCGAGGACATCTAGCCATCCCTCAGACGTGTCAGGAAACATCCTTGATGATCCTAGGGATGGCCAAGTGCCCCCAACAGCCTGCATGATTTCACATATAGATAGATAAATGATACAAGACTAAAAGAATAAAAGGAAAGAGAAAATAAAGGTTATTCTTTCTTTGTAAAACTCCACTTTTCACTTACCTCTTTTGATTTCCACTCTCATTGTGCATCATTACCTTCAATGAACCATCTCTTGAACAGTCCATAAGCTATGTTTAGTATCCATACATTCTTGATCAAGCTTTTCAATTTCAAGTTCTACCTCATTATATTGTTCTGTTGCATTAGACTGTAATTCTTGTCTAGAACTTTGTTATTGCCCCTTGGCAGTTAGAATTCCTATATGAAATTCTTTCAAACACTCCCATTATTTGAAAAGACCTATTATCAAACTCTTTCTATTATTTGTTCGTGACATCCCTCGCTGTAATTAAATTGTCTCAACCATAATCGTAAAAACTCTTTAGACCCTTGAGAAAATTCTGATTTTGACTTCTAAGTGACCCCTACAATTTGAATTAGAACCTGGCCGTTGTAGAAGTTTAAAACTGAAAGAAACTTGTTTTTGGAAAAAGAAAAAAACAAAAAGGAAAAAAAAGAAAAGAAAAATAGAGCAGCCTTCCCTTGCTCTCCCTCTACAAATGGACCTGTCAGCTACTGTAGTGAAAGTTCATTCCTGCATTTGCTACCATCTCATCCCAGACAACTTTGTGGAACACAGCTTATAAATCTGGATCTCTGATATTATGAAGTCTAATATTATTCTTTCAAAAATATGAGATTGCAAATGCGAGATTATTCAATTTTCATCTTCACAAAATGATTTGAATTTTGTCTGTTATAAATCAATTCGAAAACAGCAAAGTTTCAGCTGAGTTCAGTAAATACAAGTAGTATCTAAAAGCAATCTTAGATTGATGGTTTGCGACAATTGTGTCACAATAAGCTCTTATTTTTAAATTTGAAAAGGAGACAAGGATGGCTGAATAACTTCTAGTATATTGCAGTGATGTTGTTGTCATTATTTTATTGTGGTCCATAAAAGATATATCTAGTATAGTTGTGATGATATGTGATTGGCATCACTCTACAACTGTGATAACTTGGTGCACTTGAGGAGGAAAACATCATAATGTTGAAAATGGCTGAATTGTGATAATATAACTATAACCACGTCTCAATATTCTTTTTACTCACTTTCGTGTTATTTATCTTCCTGACTTGAACTAAATATGGTCTTACAATGTACCTTTGGAAATCTATGTAAATACACTTGCTAATAGTGCACTCCTCTTTTCATGGTTTTATCTTAAATTCCACTTTTACCCTATGTTTTCTAGAGGTCTTAGATTTTCATGCTGGGGTCACAGGATGGCTAACAAGGTCCACAAAGCAATTCTGTGATGTAGATTGCACTAATGTGTGGTTTATATCCTTATTTTATTTTTTTTAACCAAGATTTTTGAGCATTAACATCAACTCACAAACTAAATTATGTTTAATTTTTAAAAATGCAATTCGTTTGTATAAACTTTGATTGGACCTCTAAGTCCGTTGTAGAACATATGCCAGCATATTGTAGTGCTAAGAAAGATTGGAACTAGTTTCATTTTTAGTGTCTTGTAGTTTATGCTTCTAAGAAGAGTTGAAAGAATGACACATATACGGTATATGTATGTGGAAAGGAGGTTACAGTAAGGCGACATACAATCGTGTACTGCTTTTTATTATAGCCTGGGCATTTCTTCTATATTCAACTTTGTTAGTTTTGATGTTTTAGAAAAGACATTAACATAATTCTCTTGTTTTCCATCATCAGGGTCCTAAATCAAATCCAGAAGCAGGTTGCGATCACTTTGAGTGGGCCTCCTCAAAAGGCAAGAGTAGAGGCAGATGACTTTGTAGGGAAGTAAAAGCTTGTAAAGTTGGGTATAGCATCCCTTCCAGGTGTAAGATAAAGTATGTTTCATATTGAAGACTCCTCAGTGTGATTTGAATGATCGGTACCAAATATCAGTTCTTATTGTGCATCACTTACACAAGCCCCAGGTTGTGTTATTAAGTTG
The DNA here is from genome assembly GCA_028583015.1 of Wollemia nobilis. Lineage (NCBI taxonomy): Eukaryota > Viridiplantae > Streptophyta > Pinopsida > Araucariales > Araucariaceae > Wollemia > Wollemia nobilis. The sequence goes on along the minus strand of JAQPPZ010017063.1, from coordinate 5,680,840 downwards.
GAGTAAATGACAATTCAAATAATGCTTGAGAAAGAATCCTCAACCCCATTGCACCTTTATTTTTTCCTGATGATTATTAAAAGATTGTTCAATGGCAAAACGATGAGTTGGCCATTGCGATGATTTAGATAGATAGATACGTATTAATGTGGAACGAAATTCCAATCATGGAATTTGCCACTAGACTTGCATCATCACATTAACTGGCTAGAAAGCAAGAAGGCTAGAAAGCAAGAAGGCTAGTAACAAATACGATGATTTGAATGATCAGATAATGTAACAAATATCAGTTCTTACTATGCATCAGTCCTTTGGGAAATTGATGCTGAGTGGCTCCATTATTTCAAATTTTGTTCTTACTTGCTGGGCCATGCAGATACACGTATGAAGAGTGGTTAAATTTTTGTCCACCACCTTTAATTTGGATGTATTAGATCGGGGACTCTATTTATTCAATAATGTTATTTATCTGTCATTTGCTCATGGTACAGCAAGAATGAAGAGATGTGTGCAGGTGTTGTAATTCATTGGAAGTTTCTGGTAAAGGAAATGTTGCACATTTTTTTTGAAGGTGATCATTATAAATCAGAGTTTCATTACCACCAAAGATTAATGATGAAAGAGAGTAGTTGTTATATTCCGAAGACGGAACCGCCCCGATGGATAACGCATGGCAATTATGGGCATTTTAAACTTAAGTAATCCAGGTTTGAATCTCTGTGGACGCTTAATTTATATAATTGCTTTTTTTTTATAAAGCAAAGGTAAAAGATATACTAAAAAGACACAAGTCAAATGTTGTCTTTTATGGTGAAGGATATATTAAACCAAAAGGGACGAGCAGGGCATGATGGCATGTAAAGAGAGTGTCTGTAACTAATCATTCTCAGACTCTATTTAAAGAAGATCGATTGTTGGTGCTGCAGTTCAGAGGGACGCCAGACACTTTTTAAAAAGTGTGTACATTCATTATACGCTTCAAGAACTAAGAACTCTACGAATGGTGGTTACCTGGCGGTTAGTGCACGAAAGGAAAGACATTGTATAGCAGAATTGCAAAGTGGGATTGCTGGCTAACGCATGCGGAATTAAAGTTTTATAAGGAAAGTTGCAATCAATAGAAATTTTCTTTTTGAAATGCATTAAAGAGCATTAAAGAGTAATATGGTTATAAAGTAATTTTTGAAAAAGGAATGATATTTTTAACAAAAAGGAATGTGAGTTCAAATATTAAAGAAAAGGAAAAGAAAGTTTGTAGGAGTGATAAGTGTATAAATTATCATTAATTTTGTATTATTTTTATTCTAAGGAGACATAAGGTGTACAAGAACATGTTTTTAATGTAATGTCATTTTGATACTTTAGAGAAAGAATATCTTCATATTTTTTAAAATTTGTTTATATATATATATCTTCCTAGGAAGTCCTTTGGGGTTGCATCTTTTTAATTTTTAAATCAAAACAATTCCAAACCAAATAACATCCTCTTTTGCAATATTGCTCCGTAGTTAAACATGTCAGATCAGAGTAGCATTGGGATGGGTGACCTCCTAGGAAATCCCGAGGTTGCACTTTTAAAAAAAAAATCAAACCAATCCCAGACTAAACTTGGCCAAATTAAATGGCTCCTTCCATAATTGGACCAACTCACAACGGAGTTGATATTCGTCAAATTTGACCAAGAAAATGATCGCATTCATTGCTCCAAGCATTGAAGCTTCAGGGACAACCATGAATTTTCCTATTGGAATACCCTCAACACTCCTCTTTTTCTCCATCAACAAGAATATTTTTTGATAACCATGAACGGTATAAAACCATATGGTTAGAGCATAGTGTGATTCTGCTGAGAAGAAGAGATGAGGTGTTGCACCAATGGGGGAGGGGAGAATTGCCAAAGAGGCAATTCCTCCCTCAAGCTTTCAGGTAGGAAGGGGTCTTGCTCTGGTACCAAATTTTAGAAACTATCAAGGTGTTTCTATATTATGTCTAACAAAATGATACATATTTATAGGCTTATGGGCAAAGACAAGTATAACAACCCACCAACTCGACCCAAGGGAGAGAGATTGCTTTTTTCTTTTTTCACAAGGATTAACTCACAAAGAAGCTCCAATATTGTTTTTAGCATTATAAGGCATAACCACATTTTGAGTTCAATGTCGCTGTAGATGACACTCAAGTGGACATGAATAGCCAAATTCTCGTACATTTGAGGTTCACTTTTCTAAACCTCACTGTTTAGAAAAGATACCATTAGTGGTCCCCCCACTTTTCTTATACCCTCACTAGTATAGGACAACTTGACCAACGTAGGGATCATTTTTTAAGGCCCATAACACTTAAAAAGGGATGCATAATGCCTAACCATACATAAGTCCATATATGCATGATTATTGTGGTGTAATGTCTTAGTGCTTAGTTATCTACACCTTCGTGGGCTAAGCTCATTACCACTCACCTGGTAATGAGCATGGTCACTCTTGCCTCATCACAAGGTGCCATCACTATACTATCTTGTGAATGATTCGATGAGTTGTCTCATATCAATCCACCGTTTAGATTCCTAGACCTCATCTCTAGGAATATGTCCAAGCCTCACCACTTAGGACTTATCCAAGCCTCATCGTTGTGGGCTACCTAAAAGCCTCACTGCTTTGGGACACTTGAGCCTCACCATTAAAGGTGTATAATCACAAATACCTAGTTATTACATCATCACAACTCCTACCAGGATTGGATACATCTTGACTCAAGGGTTTTCTAATATGGCTATAGATTCATGCCCGAAAAAACCCCTATCCAAACCCAATAGTCTAAACATTTTAAATGATATGAACATCTCTCTCAAAGGAAATAAAGTGCTATATTAATTCATAAAATCAATTCAATATAAGACATTGCTAAAGACTAAATACTTTCAAATCATATGTCCTGACTCTTTCTAGTATGTTTTAGCCCTATCGGCCCATCTTGATATGTCCTACCCACTTTGGCCTAGCCTAAACCAATTTAGCCTCTCTTGGCCTATTTAAGCTCACCTAGCTTGTCCCAACCCATCCTGCCCACTTTTGCCTTGCCTCATCCATTTTAGCTTGTCCTAGCCCCTTTTAGCCTACTTAGCCTATTTTGGCATATTTTGGCCCATCCCAACCTCTACAACTCGTTTGAGATGATTCTAACTCGTTTTGACCTTCCTAGCCCATATTAGCCTTCATAACCAGATTTGACTATGTTGCTACCTATTTTAGCCTCTCCCACCTATTTTGGCTTGTCCTAGCATGTTTTGGTCTATCTCAACCTGCCTAGATTGTTTCTACCTATTTTGACCTATTTCGACATCCTCGACCCATTTTGACCCATTCTATCCTACTTGATCCATTTTAATCTTCTTGGCTCGTTCTAGCTTGTCTATCTACTCTTTCCCCTTGCTAGCCTATTTGTTTATGATTTGACCCATCTTGACATAACTTGCGTGTCTTGGCCTATTTTAGCTACTCCTGGCCCATTTTGGCTAGTTTTGACCTACTTGGCCCATTTTGACCCATTTTAACCCTTTGTCCTTTTCGAGCTTTCTTGGACCATTTTGGTATATTTTCACACATCTTACCCACTTCAGGCTTGCCCGACCTATTTTAGCCTATCCTAGCCCATTTTGGCCTACCATCGACTCAGCCTATTTTGGCCTGTCTAACCTATTTTTATCTATTTTGGCCCGTTTTGATTTGCTTGTCCAACCTATTTTAGCTTATCCTAGCCTATATTGGCCCATATGGCCCGTTCTAGCTTGCTCAACTTATTTTGACCCATTTCAACATGTTTTAGCCTTCTCGAGCCATTTTGCTATGTTTTGGCTAGTTTCTACCTCACATGGCCTATTTTGGCCTTTTAACTCATTCCAACCCAAGCAACTTGTCTTGACCTGTCTTACCCATTTCAACCATGCCTAACCTATTTTGGCTTGTCTTGATCTGTTTCAATATGTCTAGCCCGTTTGGCCTATTTTGACCCATCTCACCCTACTTGACCTCTTTTTGCCTGTTTTGGCCTATTCCAACCCCCCATGCCCTCACTATTCTAATCCACCTGATCCACTTTACCTATTTCCATCTTCCTTGCATGTTCTCACCCATTATGGCTTTTCCTACCTATTTTTATCACTTCTAACTTACTTGACTGGTTTTGGCCTAACCTAGCCTAACCCATCCTACCTAATTTGGCCCTACCTAACCTATTTGATCTATTGCAACCAATTTCGACTTGTCAAGACCTATATTCTATTTTGGCTAGTTTTGGCTTGCCTAATTCATTATGACCCATTCTAATCTACCTGTTTGGGTTTACTTAGCCTATTTTGGAATGTTATGGCATGTTTCTACCCTACCTACCCCATTTGTCCTTGGCACATTTTAGTATGTTTTTGACCTATTTCTACCCAACTTGGCCTATTTTAACTTTCTTGACTTGTTTTGACTTGCTCGACTTATCTTGACCTATCTTTCCTGTTTACACCCTAACCAAATCGTCTTGTCCCCTTATAGCCCATTTCGGCCTATCTTAATCCATTTTGGACTGTGCCCACTTGCTTGGTTTGTTTTAACCCATCCTAGACTATCTCAAATCACCTGATTATTTTTTCCTCTTTTTATCCATTTTTAGCCTACTTGTCCCATTCTACTCCATTTTGACTTGCTTGGCATGTTTTGGTTTGTTTCAGTCATCTTGGCTTGCTTTAGTCCCTTCTAGCCTATTTTAGCTTATTTTGGCATCTCTTACTTATCTTTGCCACTTCAATCCTATCTTCATTTGTTCTCATATGTTTTGGCCTATTTTGCCCCTCTTTGGCCTACTTGGCCCATCTCAACCTATCACACCCACTTTGGTCTTGTCTAGCCTATTTTGACCCATCTTGGCTTGCCTGCCCTATTTTGGCCCATAATGCCCATTTTGGTCCCTTCTAGCCTATCCTAGCCTAAATGACCCATATTTTCTTACCTAACTAGTTCTTCCCTTCATGACATATTTAGCTTGATCTAACCTATTATAACTTGCCTTACTTGTTGTACTTATTTTGGCCCTGTCAGATCGTCTTGACCTATTTGGTCTATTTTGATCCATTCTAACCTACCCAACCTATTCTAGCCTCCTCGATCTATTTTGTTTATGTTATGGATTATTTCTACCTTACTTGGCCCATTTTGGCCTTCCTAGCCTAATTTGGCCCAACCATTCTATTATGGTATGATCCAGTCTAGTTTGGCTAGCCCAACTTAGTTTGACCCATCTTGCTTAGTTTGGCTCCTAAACTCATTTTGGTCCTTTGTGACTAGTTTTAGCCTATCTTGGCTTATAACAACCCAATCAGTCCATTTTGGCTAGTTTTGGCCTGCCTAATTCCCTCTAACCCATTTTGACCTACATTACCATTTCGCCCTTCTCAAACCATTTTTGTATGTTTTGGTCTACTTTTATCCCACCTAGAGTGTTTTAGCCTTCCTAGCTCATTTTTGCTTGCCTAACTTATTGTATTTATTTTGACCCCTTTTAGCCCATTTCACATTGTCCTGATACATTTTGGCCTATTTTGATCAACTGAAACTTTTTTAGCCCACACAAAGCTATCTTGACCTGCCTAACCTATTTCTTCATGTTTAAACCCACTTTGGCCTTTTCATCCTATTCCATATTTTGGTATGATTAAACCATACCGACCTATTTTACTCCTTTTGGATATTTTGGTCTATATCGCCTATGCGAGCCACTTCTAGATTGTCTTGGCTTATTCTAGTATGTTTTGGCACATTTTGATCTACTTTAGCTTGCCTAGCCCTAATCCATCTAGCCTACTTTGGACTTGGTTTTTTTTGGCCCATTCTCACCCATTTTGCCCTATCCTGGTCCATTTTGGCCCTTCTTGGTTTGAGGTTTTTTGTATTTTAGCCAATCTTGGTCAGTCCCAACTTGCATGACTTGTTTCTACCTCTTTCGATCAATTCTACCATTTTGTCTTGCCTAGCACCTTCTGGCCTTCTTGTCAAATATGGTGTGTTTCATCCATCCCAACTTGTTTTGGTTCCTTTTGACATGTTTTTACTTATTTTGTCCTATCTCACATATCTCATCCACTTCCAACCTATCTTGGCTAGTTTTGGTATGTTTTAGCCCATTACAACCTGCTTTGGCCTTCCCAACACGTCTTGATCCATCCTACCTTCTTTCGCTCCACCTAGCTAGTTTGACCCATTTTGGCCAATCCTGGTACACCCATCCCTTTTTTGTCCTATCCTAGCTCATATATCCCATTTCAACCCATTTGGGCCACATTGGCTTGTTTTAGCCTATTCCAACCTACCTAACCCATTTTGGTCTTCCTGGCTTGCTTTGGTCTCACCTAGTGCATTTTATCCCATTTCTATCTATTTTGACCCATTCCAACCTCCCCAACCCATTTTAGCCCGTTTTGACTCATTTTGACTTACCTATCCTGTTTTGGCCTTCCTAACCTATTTTTATATGTTCAACCCTTTATGACCATTCTTGGCTCATTTTTTCCCTCATGGCCCATTTTGGTATATTCTAGTTCTACTTGACCTATTTCAACCAATTTTTGCCTACTTAACCCATCCCAACCCATCCTGCTTACTTTGATCCTACCTGTTTTAGCTTATCCTAAACTATTTTAGACTGCCCAACCCATTTTGCTTCATTCTTATCCATTCTAAATAGCTTGGACAATTTTGGCCTATCCTAGTTTATTCACACATTTTAACACATCCTAGCCTATCTAACTATTTTCTACATGCTTCAACCCATTCTAGCATGCACTGGCCTACTTGTTTCTTCCTTCTTTGGCCAATTCTAGTGTCTTCAACTCATTTAACCCATTTGTTTCACTCATACTTGCCTAACTTTTTCTAGCCTCCTTGGTTGTGTTCTAGTATATTTTGGGTCTTCCAACCCATTTTTAGCCCCTTATGACCTATTTTGGCTTGTTTGAACCTATCTCACCTATCTTGGCCCCTTCTTACCTATCACATCCTATTTTAGTTCATTCTATCCTTCCCAAACTATTTTGGTATGTTCAAGCCCATTTTAGCCTATTTTGGCTTGCTTTGGTTTGCCCACCTCATCCTGACCCCATCCCATTTACTTTGGATAGGCCTTGCATGTTTCAACCTAGCCTAGCTCGCTTGTCCTATTTTTACCCATTTGCGCCTCGACTTGTTTTGACCTATTCAAACCCACCTAGCCCATTTTGACGTTCCTAACATGTTTTAGCCCAACATAACCTATTTTGGCCTCTTTTTGCCTATTTTGGCCCATTTCAGGCTTTATGACCAATTTTGATTTGCTCAAACTATTCCTACCTTTATGGCCCATTTTGATATGTTCTTGCCTATCTTATCCATTTTGGCCCTTTCAAAATGTCCCAAACCATTATGGTATGTTATGTTCCCACCTAACCTGTCCCACTACATATTGCCCAATTTGGCCTTGCTTAGCCTATTTTAGCCTATCCTTACCCATTTTGGCATGTTTTAACTCACCTAGCCCATCCCTTCCTATCCACTTTGGCCTTAGCACATCCATTTTAGCCTATCATGCATGTTTTGGCTTGCCTTGCCTATTTTGGTATGTCTTAGCCCATCCTGGTCTCCTTGGCCTATTTTTTATTATTTGCCTAGCCCATGTCACCCTTCATAGGCTATTTCAACTATATTTTGACATGTATCAGTCTATCCTACTTGTTTTGGCCTATCACAGTGAACTTGACTTGGCTTGGCCCCCAACCTCTTTCTGTCTATTTCAACCTGCTTGCTTGACCCATTCCAAATTGCCTAGCCCAATTTGCTCTCCTTAGTTCATTCTGGTATATTTTTACACCTTTTGGCCAATTTTATCCCATCCATCTATGTTGTAATTTTTGGTCCCTTCTAGATTATCCTAGTTTACCCAATCAGTTTTAGCCCCTTATAGGTTGCTTGACTAGTTTTGCACTTCCTGACCCATTCTAGTATGATTTGGCATTTCCTTACCCATCTCACTTGTCTTGACCCATTATACCTATTTTGCTCATCATGGCCATAGGTCTATTTTGGCCCATTCTAGTCTTCTAGGCTTGTTTTAGCTTATTTAAACCCATTCTAAATGTTTGGCACATTTTAGTCTTCTTGACCAATTTTTGTATGTTCAGGCCCATCTTGCTCACATTGGACATTCTCTACCCATTTTAGCCTATCCTAGCTTGTTTCTACCTACTAAAACCTACTCAGCTGATTTTGACTCATCTGGCCTATTTTAGCTTATTTTGGCCTACCTACCCTATTTCGACCTTCCCAACCTATTTCCACCTATTTTTTTCTATTTTAGACTTTGACTCGTTCTAACCCATTTTGACCTGCTTGATATATTTTGGTATGTTTTTAGCTCATTTTGTTATGTTTTAGCCTATTTTAATCTATCCTACCCATTTTGAACCCTTTTAGCCTATCCTAGCCTAGTTGACCCATTCAAACTTGCTTAACTAATTCCACCCTTCCTGGCCCATTCTGGTATGATCTAGTCTTACCTATCCCGTTTTGCCCCACCATCCTATTTTAACCTAGCTTGGCATGTCTTGGCCTATGTGGCCTATTATGGCCCACTCAGTGCATCCTAACTCATTCCAACTCATTTCGGCCTTCTCATCTTATTTTGACCCCCATTATTTGTTTTGACCTACGTATTTTAGGCCTATTTGACCTGTTTTTGATCAAAACTAAGGAGATTGAAATAGAATGGGGATTCATGGGCCCAAAATGAATTGAGAATACCAAAATAGGTTTGGGGTCGTTGAAATGGGCCAAAGTGGCCCAAAAAGGTTGAGAAAGTAGAAACGACATGGGGAAACTTGAAGTAGGTCAAGAAGGCCAAAATGACTTGGGGTGGCCTGAAATTGAACAAAGGGCCAAGATGGCCCAAAATAAGCCCAAGGCACCCAAATTGGCCCAAGGGGACCAAAATGGAGTGAGAAGGCTAGAACATACCAGTGGTGCCTAGAACAATCTTGGGGGCTAAAACATGCCAACATGGTAAAAGATATATTAAAAAGACACAATTCAAATATTTTATCTTTTATGGTGAATGGATATACTAAACAAAAAGGGAGAGTGGCAAGTTTTACTGCTTGCTTTTTCCAGCTCTAGCCATCACTTGGCCATCTTCCTTGTTTGTTATTGGTGCTTCACTATAGTTAGGAAATTGTATTCCAGACTTTTTTAAAGCACCTCTATTATTTTTTTTGGCAAATCATTTTTTGAGTTGGAAGTCTTTAGTATTTTTCTCTTAAGAAGATTTTTCTGTCTAGTTTTAACTCTAGATGATTTTATATGAAGGCCTGATGAAACACAGTTTTTAAGCCACTTGTAGTGCTAGTTATGGCACCTCAAGGTGATTTTGGTGCCTTGCTCTCACCGATAGCATACTGACCTTGTTATCATCAATGCTAAAGGCAAAAATATCCACTCCAACTGATGTTCTTCCCAGACCAGCATGGCCACCACATGTCCATTGAAGATATCATTGATGTGAACCTTAGTTTAGACGTGGGAAATCCACAACTCGTAAAAATTGGAAAATTTTTATCCATTGATGAATAGGAGAAATTAATTGCTCTCCTCAAAGACATGCTTGGTATTGACCCTAAATTGGTTGTTCACAATATCACCTTGCATATTGATGCTAAGCCAGTCAAACAAAAATTAAGAAATATGCATCCTACCATTACCCTCATAGTCAAAGAAGAGCTCCAAAAGCTATTAGATATGGGTTTCATTATACCCATTGATAATCTTGAGTGGCTTTCAAATATGGTGCCCATTTGTAAGCCTAACAAGGTGATACACATTTGCAATGAATTTCAAGACCTTAACAAAGCATATCCTAAGGATGACTTTTCTCTACCAAACATCGATAATTTTGTCGACACTTGAAATAGCCATGAAATGCTATCTTTAATGGATAGTTTTTCAGGATACAATCAGATTCAAATCAATCTTGATGACCAACACAAAATAACATTCACAATACCTTGGAGAACTTTTTGTTACAAGATAATTCCATTTGTCCTTAAAAATACAGGTGGTACTTATCAACGTGCCATGACATACATATTCTATGATTACATTCACAAGATCATTGAAGACTATGTGGATGATTTATTGGCAAAATATAAAACTCAACAAGAGCACATTGGTATCTTAGAGAAATTTTTTGATCGACTTCTAGAGCACAATGTAAGGTTGAACCCCAAAAAGTGTGTCTTTGATGTAACCTCAGGTAAAATTTTAGGACTCATTATCTCTAGGAGAGGCATTGAAGTGGACCCAAACAAAGTCGATGCCATTATGGAGATGCCTCCCCCAAAAAACTTGGAAGAGTTATGTAGTTTACAAGTAAAGATCCAATCGATCCGTCATTTATTGCATAACTCTCAAACAAATGCAGGCCATTCAATCACTTGCTATAAAAGGGGGTGACATTTTCATGGACAGATGAATGTCAAAAAGCTTTTGATGACATCAAGAAATACCTGGCTTCTCCACCAATCTTAACTCCTCCTCACCTAGGGGTCCCTTTTCATCTCCATGTCTCAGTAACAAACTTTGCATTAGGGATAATTCTTGCATAGAAGAATGAAAAAAATTGAGAGCAAGCAGTTTATTACATTAGTTAAACATTGGTAAGCTATGAACCCAATATGCTTATGTAGAAAAACTATGCTTAACAGTGGTTTTTAACACTAAGAAACTCATATATTATATGCTAAGTCACAAAACCTATGTCATGGCTAAAGAAAATCCTCTGCGTTACATGATGTTTCACACTTACAACAACACCCGCACTGCAAAATAGATAATGCTCCTAACATAATTTGATCTTGAGTTCATTAGCAAAAAATCCATTAAAGATCAGGTGATAACCGATTAGCTTATGGAAGCTCCACTTCCTAGTGATAAACCATTGATTATTGAGCTCCCAGATGATTTAGTATTTATCATAACTAAACAAGAAGAAGATGTCATTCCTGAGGAAGATATTGATATCACACTATTCTTTGATGGTTCTAAGCACAAAAAAGGACAAGGTGTTGGAGTTGTATTTCATACACCATGGGGGGTACCTATCCCCTTATAATTCAAACTCAATTTCCCATGCACACACAAAAATGCAGAGTATGAAACCTTAATTTTAGGAACTTCAAGAAGCCATAGCTATGAGCATAAAGTGTATCAGAATATTTGGTGATTCTCAACTTGTTCACCAAATAAATGGAGAATACCAATGCAAATAACTAGTCTTAAAACTTTATCACGAAGTAGCAATGAAATTGTTTATAAAATTTGATTGGTATGAGATTGATAGCTTACCTAGATTGATTAATAAATTTGCAGATGCGATGGTCTCTCTAGGATCACTGATTCCAAAGAATTTTGAAGGAGCGGTAAAACCATTAATTGTCACAACAATCTCTAAATATGCAATTTTTTATGCTGAATCTAAAGATGAGAAGGACGTTTGCTTTATCCATGCAAAGTCATATGAGCCTTTTTCTAGCCAAATAAAAGCCTTCCTCAAGTTTGGAACACTCCTATATGACATGTCACAAAATACCAAATGAACTTTCAAGAAAAAAGGTAGCTCATTTCACTCTCTTAAAGGACGTGTTGTATAGACATGGTTATGATGGAGTCCTCCTTCGTTGTCTTGAGACTATAGAGGCCCAAAGAGCAATATCAGAAGCTCATGATGGTACTTGTGGTGGCCACTTTAGTGGAATGGACATCACAAAGTATATTTTATGCATGGATTATTATTGGCTCACCATGGAACATGACTATTGCAATTATATCAAGAAATATCAACAATATCAGTAACATGCTAATTTAACTCATGTACCATCCCAAGCATTGCAACATATTAAAATTCTATGGCCCTTTTCATAATGGGGCTTGCACCTGATTGGTAAAATCTCGCCTTCTTCCTCAAGATAACATACATTCATCATCACAACCACTGAATACTTCACAAAGTGGATCGAGGTAATTCCTCTAACCAATATGATAGGACCTCGAATTATAGATTTTATACTTCAACATATCATCTGTCCCTTTTGTAATCCCTCGAAAATCATCTCTGACAATGGTAAATATTTCAAAAACAAGGATGTTCAAGCACTTTGTGAGAAGTATAATATCCAACATAGTTTCTTGACTCCTTACTACCCACAAACCAATGGACAAGCTGAGGCAACCAATAAGACATTTATTGCTAAACTCAATAAATTATAAAATCATAGAAATTGGAAAACTCAGATCCCCTTGGCATTATGGGCTTATCGAACAAGCATTGGCATGCTTATCGGGGCAACACCATTCTCGTTGGTCTGCCATCATGCCTCTTGAGCTCGAGATCCCCTTATTACATATTTTACTGTAGGAATTCATAGATGATGATACTTCTAGACAAGCATGTTTTGACCAACTCATGCTCCTATATGAAAGGTGAATCAATGCCTTGGAGTATTTACGAGTATATAAAGATCATTTAAAGTGTGCTTACAACACCAAAGTCCATCTACATGAATTTTGAGTAGGAGATATTGTTCTTAAAAAGAATCAACAAAACACCAATGCATTGTCGCATCTTCATGATAAATTTATGGCTAACTAGTTAGGTCCATATATTGTCACCCAAAAAGCGGGTCAAGGAACATATAGACTTGCTTGTCTAGAGGGAGTAGAAGAGCCCGAACCACTTAACATCATCCACTTGAGAGCATTCTATACTTAATGTGTTTTATATATGTATATATATACATGGATAATACACAAAAAAACATTACTCACATACATTGCATTTCACACATTCATTTTTGCACCATCACATCCATCATTGTTCCAATGCATTTCATCCACCATATTAGGGGTCATTTGTTAAGTTAGACAATAATTGATCTAGTAAATATTTTTGCCTTAATCAATGGCACCCTCAAATGTAACACTCCATTCCATTGCACCATTTCACAAGCCAAATCACAATTTGTATAAACAAAATTTCCATCATACCTAGGTGTTTTCGATCACTTAGCCACTCCTAGTGTTTCAATCAACCGCTAATAGATGTCAATTTTTCTCTAGGACCAAGACAAATTTTCACTAAAGAAATCTTGAGTTTCGAGAGTTGACTTTAACAATCTTGAACAAAACAAATCTCACACATTAAAAACATCTTGTGTCAAAGAGGGATAATACCATGATTGGGTTGAACCTCAAAGAAAAAAAAATATCTTTGCTTGTCCCATTATGCACAGTCCAAAATATAAAACAGTGGTTTTCACCACTATCAAAACTTTCAAATAAAAGAATGAGTAGTAAGGATAGGGTTAAATTCTCATCTTACCTTGGTTGAGAATCCAATTCCCCAAAACTATAAGTATTTTACCAACCACACACCACAAATCCTCAAGTAGTAAGGATAGAACTACATTTCCATCCAGATGATTAGATAGTATAAATCCCCAAAACTTAGCAATTAGATCATTGAACTATGGATATAATCTCCATTAGGGCTATAGACTCTTGACTGGTAGTGGAGTACACTCATGCGTGGTGACACATCTCTCAAAGAGATCTTTGATTGCACATAAGGAAATGCTAGCTTCTTGGTCTCTTCCATGATAGGTTTTCATATCAATCTCTTCCATGATAGGTTTTCATCTCAATTTAATCAATATGGTTTAATGAACTTACTTGCACACACATGGATTCTTGGTTGCCTCAAGTCACTACCATGCTCTCGATTGGTAAATGAAAATTTTACTGCACACATATTTGGTCTTAGAGAATTTAGATAGAACTTAGGGAGTTTGGTTGAAATCACTAGTATGTCCGAGTCTCTGCAAAACAATTTCAAGTCAGTTATCCATAAACCAAAGCAACATCCATGATATCATTACATGATTTCCATTTCACATACCACCATTTGGTACCCTAAATTAAGCAACAATGATAACAATGGTCAAGAAAATATAAACTTCTACAAATGATCATTAAAGTATCAATTCATTTGCATTCATACACATTATCACTACATTATCATCCATCACATATACATTCACACAAATTAATAACACAAAAGTAAAAGCCATGTATTTATATATATAAATTGCATGTACAATGAGTACTCGAAGGTTATATATAATGGAGCACCAAGGCTCATATACAAAAAGTGCATCTAAGCACTAGCTAACACCTGTAGGTAGACCCTTATGACATCGAAGGAGCCCTAGACCTAGAGATAATATACCTAGAGTCACTATGCCTAATAGAACCCACTATGGAAGAATATGGTCAATATGGCAGCCCAATATGATGTCGCATAAGTGGATCCTCTAAATCTTGGATATAATTATCTCAATATCCTAGGTGCAGTACATCATACCTCTGATGAGAGTCCCTATGTGCTATCTCTATCTAGAGCCTCACTATCATATTTTATCCCCTTCTTATCACCACTTATGCCTCCAACTCTGCCTACAATCGAGCTATCTTTGCATCTCGTTTCATCACCATATGCTAGATCTGGTCCCACTCTACCTCAATCCTAGCCACTCATACTCACTCTAACCTAGAGGTCTCTTTGAAATCTCCTCCATATCATACCTACCACCATCATCACCTCCAATCTCTGGAGGCTACTTTATTTCACCCCTCGCCTGCATCCCTCTACTGCTAGATCAATGATGTCTCTAACATCGAGGAGTCTTCCCGACCTCCTTTATGACTCCCTCCTCATCTCTACTGCTATAATTGACCACCTAAATCGATATTCATGATGGCTATGAAGTGAACCATACATCATACTATTCCATGGTCCCAATATCATCCACATTGGGGAGCTCCATATCCTCATCATACTCATAATCCACCCACCACTCCTCAACACAAGGTAGGCTCGACTCATCCGATCGATGCCTATAGAGCATAGGAGCCTCAAGTAATCCTTACCTCAACCCAAACTACCATAGAACCTATGAGAACTAGATCAAATCCACCTCACTCCCATGCTGCCCAACCACCCATTTAGCATACCTCACCTACCATAACTTATCCCCATCAATAGGACACCTAGTCTCCTACCATGGTATCCAACACACTTGATCAGGTTTCAGTCCCACCCATAGATCCCTATTCTCCTGGAAATTATGATCAGGATTACTCAGTTGAATCTCCTTAGTTACCCACCACCTCAAAGCATAGGGTTGATACCTATCCCACTCATCGCAAGGAAGACCCACATGATGAGCCATATTGAAGTGCTCCCAGTACTAAAAATACAATAACACACTACAACCCAACCTCTTTCACCCTAACCTATTCACCTCATACAACTTTAGATACATCTAATCCAGTAGAGCAGGTGCCCATGCATATACTCGAGGTTCATCAATCATATCATACACCAACCTAATCATGTTCTATGAGAATCGATAGTCAGTGTTGTTAGGCACCAATATGTTGGCCAACAAGAACATGATAAAGGTGGGCAATACCTACAACTCCTTCCTCGTATACATAATCAAATACATTATCCCTCCACCTTATATGTTCACATCCTAAAGAACACAAGCTTATACTAAGAGGGAGGGTGAACAGTATAAGACCACTTTTTAATTTTTCTTCCAATTCAATATTATGTTGTGTAAATATAGTAGTATCAATAGTAGTAATCAAAGCAATGCACATAAACCATATACAATAGAGACACCACAATTTACGTGGTTCACCCAATGTGGGCTACTCCACGGAAAAAATATTTTACTAAAACGTTCTCAATCAATCTCTTTGGAAATCACTCTTAATTACAATATTTATGGACATCTTTCCAAAGGAGATGCTGATACCCTAACTCAAGTTCGTGGATATCTTCCACAAGAGAACTCTTTCCTCTTCTACTCTAGCTATGTGATCTTCTAGAAGACTCTGTCTCTCTGCTGCACTGATTGGTGGACCTCTCTCCACTTGAAGACTCCTCACTCAGATCTATCTTCAACTGTGTTGGCTATTGGATCTTTATCCACTGAGACTCTGTCCTATGTACTCTGTCACCTCCAAAGCTCTGTCAGTAGGCTCACTAAAAACCTGCTCAATAGGTTCACATAGAACCTGCTTAAAAAGCTCACACAAAACTTGCCCAAAACTAAATAACTAGCTCACACAAAACTTGTCCAATACTGAATAACAAGCTCACACAAAGCTTGTACAATGCTGAATAACAAGCTCACACAGAACTTGTCCAATGCTTAATAAAAAGCTCACACAAAACCTATCCAAATATGAATAACAAGCTCACATAGAACTTGTACAATGCTGAATAACAAGCTCACACAAAACCTATCCAAATCTGCTCCAACAAGCTCACTAAGAACTTGTCCAAATTTGCTCTAGCAAGCTCACCAAGAACTTGCCCAAATTTGCTCTAGCAAGTTCACCAAGAACTTACCCAAATATGCTCTAAACTCTATCCACAAATCTATCCACAAAACTGTCCCAAAAATTGTCCACAAATATTTCTCAAAACTATCCACAAATGCCTTCTCACAGGCTCAATCAATCATGCTCAAGTAGCACTCAAATATCATCTACAAATCTATCAAGGCAAAGCTCAAATATGAACTCAACAATGAATGGCAATGTACTCTTCAATGGATGAAAACAATGATCCACAATGATCTCAACTCAACTCAACTCATAGAAGCATAAAGAGAATTGTTAGAGACTCAATATGTTCTAATATCAATCTCAACTCAACTCAACTCAAATCAACTCATAGAAGCATAAAGGGAATTGTTAGAGACTCAATATGTTCTAATCTCAATCTCAACTCAACTCAACTCAAATCAATCTCAACTCAACTCAAGTTAATATCATATAAGCATAAAGATAATTTTTAGAGACTCAATATGTTCTAATATCAATCTCAACCCAAATCAATCTCAACTCAACCAATCATCACAAGGGACAACTCTCTCTCACACAACCCTAGTCCAAGTATGTATCAACCAACTCAAATATTTGCAACAATGCTCAACCACAAATCTCACTTAACAATGATACTCATGTTCTTTTATAGCTTAAGTTCAAGTTCATCTCACAATCAATGGGCTTCAACAACAATGCTTATAAACAAGGTTTAAACACAACTCTCAAACCAGAAAACCTTAAAGCATTCAACCAACCAATTTAAAAAAAAGAAACCACAATACAATCCTTTTCTCTCCAATGATATTTCAGAAATCAACCACCATAAACAGTCAATAGGAGAATGTGCCCATACCTTTTATGAAGATGAAAAAACATCTTTGTAAATCTGCCACAATCACAAAATTCTTTTGCCAATATTCACAAGGGTTAGTAGATCACAAAATAATCAACATTACTCCACTTTTCACTAATCATCACCAAGGCCTTTAATTGCACAACTTCCTTATCTCTCCTAAAACCACTTGTACCATAAAATAAAATAAATCAAAACATTGCATAACCTTTTCACTCCCAAAACCACTTATGCCAAAAAAAAAAATTAAATCACAATATTGCATATCTTGTCACCTCATGAAAAAAATTAATCCTATTGAAAAAGAACAAGGTAAACTTTACTCTTGGAACACCTTTGCAAAATCAAAAATATCTCTTTACACACATCTTATTTCTCCTTCTAAATAAGTTAGTCAAATAGCCCTCGAAATAAGATTTCCGACGATATATAATATGCCACATTTCCAAAATAAATTGAAACCTTTACATGTATATATATGCCACACTCCATTAATTGCACATAGGTCGGCCCTCCATTAATTTAAACTTAAACTTTAAACTTTAATATCTTCATCACCGAAGGTCATTTTTCGATGAAACAAAATTCCACCTTGGCTTTTAAGAAAAGTCCTTTCCACATAAGCCCACCATGGTTTTAAATAAAACTTTTTATTTTGCCTGCCTTGGTTTTCATAAAAACCTTATATATATCCATGCTCTCCGAAATATCATAGATGATTATCTATGAAGTGCTTTTGCCACCAAAATTCAATGTGACATCAGTGATCCATGTGACATCAATGACAACATAAAATAACTCAAATTTCCAACAATCTCTCCCTTTGTCATTGATGGCAACACCTCTAATGCAAATCACTACAATCACTACAAAATCCATCTCTGAGAATCAAAGTTGCTCCCCCTGACTCAATACTCTCTATGGAGGCTACTCCCCCTAACTCAATGCTCTCTTTGGAGGCTGCTCCCCCTAACTCAATGCTCTCCCCCTTACTCAAATATCTCCCCCTTTGACATCAATGGCAAAAGGGACACCTATGGGGCTAAAATATATAACTCTTAAGCTTAGCCCCCTCACCCCCTTCTCTCTAGAGGTGATTAATTTTGGGGTGGGAGTATCTTTACTCCCATATTACTTTATTTATTTCCTCTATCAACTTCATTCCATGTTTTTATGATATCCTTCTGTTGATGAATTACTTGATCTTCTTGTCTAGAACCTGTTTGACCTTCTTGCCTTGAACCTGTTTGACCTTCTTGCCTTGAAAATGTTTGGAATTGAGTCCTACACCATTTTGCAATATGACCAAAGTTATTGCAATTAAAACACTTGATATTGTAGCCTTTGGATGGTTCCCATATCCTGAATTCATTCTTAAAATAATTTCCATATCCATTCCTTTCCTGAACCCTATATTGTGAAGCTCTGTTTTCATGACCATTATAACCATGACTTCTGAATTGTGTAGCTCTAAAACCAAAACCATGTTGCTCATTTCTTTTGCACTAAAAAGCTCTATGACCAATCCTATTGCATGAGAAGCAATGTCCCTGAAAACCATACCTTCTTCCCTTGAATTTTCTTCTAGAAAAATCAAACTTCTTTGATCCATGGATCTTGCAATGTATAGCCCTATGTCCAAATCCATTACAAGAAAAACAATGTCCTTGAAAAGCCCTTTTTTCATGCCTTGGTTCTTCATACCTTTCTTGATCATTATCCTTATGATCATCTTCAACTTGTGCATTGCATCCTTGAATCTTCTTTGTAGCATTTAAAACCTCTTCCTTGCATTTCTCTTCAATAATTTATTTTCCCTTTGAACTTGATTCACCTATATCAAAAAAATAACCAAACTAAATATTTGGAGCCATAGGAAATTTGGAACTTTCCTCACAAATCTTAGGTGCTTCTTTGCTTTCATATTTAAATAAACTTTCCTTGTTGCAATTGTTGTAGTATGTGCAATCATCATCTATATGCCCAAAATATCCACATATGAAGCATTTTAGTATTCTTAGACCTTTCTTGTACCTATATTCTTGCTCAATGGTTGTGGCAAGCTCTTCATGTATTTATTCAATATATTTATCCTCTTCTTTAACTTCAATACCTAGGAATATATGTTCTTTTTTTTCTTCATTTATTCAAAAGAATGTACATTCTTCTTCATCTGACTGATATTTATCACTGTAATCTGAATTATCACTTGCTTCTACAATGTAGTAAGATTTCTTTGCCAACTTTACCTTGGAATCTCCTTCATAAGTATTCCTCAACTTGGTCCACATATCATTAGCTAAAGTACATACCATGACCTTTGCAAAATCTGTCTCATGTAGCCCACTCAAAATATAATTCATTGCTCTTGCATTTATCTCAAACAATTTCCTAGTAGTCTTATCTTCCTCGGGATCACATTCAACCTTATACTCTTTTTCAACCATCTGCCATACCTCATATCCTTATGATATCAAGTAGTTCTTCATCTTCATGCTCTAGAAAACATAATTGTTACCATAAAATAATGGAGCCTTATTTTTAGATAATCCATTTTATGAAGCCATGTATGTTCTTGTAGAATCTGCCCTCAAGCTATTAGCCTTTCCGAAGGAATCCACTTTGATACCAATTGAATAACACAAGCTTATACTGAGAGGGGGGGTGAACAGTATAAGTTTACTTTTTCTTCCAATTCAATATTATATTATATAAAGATAGTAGTATCAATAGTAGTAATCAAAGCAATGCACATAAACCATACACAATAGAGACACCACAATTTACGTGGTTCACCCAATATGGGATACTCCACGAAGAAAATATTTTATTAAAACTTTCTCAATCAATCTCTTTGGGAATCACTCCTAATTACAATGTTTATGGATATTTGTCCAAAGGAGATGCTGATACCCTAATCTCAAGTTCATGGATCTCTTCCACAGGAGAACTCTTTCCCCTTCTGCTTTAGCTATGTGATCTTCTAGAAGACTCCGTCTATTTTCTGCATTAACTAGTGGACCTCTCTCCACTTGAATACTCCTCACTTAGATCTGTCTTCAAATGTGCTGGCTGCTAGATCTCTATCCACTGAGACTCTGTCCTCTATACTCTATCACCTCTAATGCACTTTTTTGAAGCCATAACTTGTGAATTGTATGCCCGTTGGCATTGGAGGCACTACTTACTCTCAAAGGAGTTTGTGTTGTTTACTGATCATGAAGTATTGAGGTATGTCAACTCTCAAAAAAAGTTAAATAGTAGGCATGCCAAATGGGTTTCATTTTTGCAACAATATACGTTTTTCCTAAAGCACAAGTCGAGAAAACAAAATAAGGTTGCTGATGCATTGAATAGGAGAGTCGTGTTGTTGACCACTATGGAGAATGAAGTGGTAGGATTTGAGGGGATTAAGGATCTGTATGAATCTGATGTAGATTTTAGGAATATTGTGCAACAGTGTAAAAGTGCGATAGATGGTGAGTCCCATGCTATTTTTGAAGAGTATTTTTTATATAATGGTTACTTGTTTAAGGGTAATCGATTATGCATTCCCAATGGCTCTATGAGAGAGAACATCTTGAGGGAATTACATAGTGGGGGTTTGGCTGGTCATTTTGGAGTAGCCAAAACTACCACTCTTGTAGAGAAGTACTATTGGCCAAAAATGAAGAGAGACATAATCAGGTTTATCTCTAGATGTAGAGTATGTCAAATGGCTAAGGGCCATGCACAAAATACAGGGTTGTATATGCCACTACCAGTTCCTACAGGACCATGAACCGATTTGAGTATGGATTTCATGTTGGGGTTGCCCAAGACACAGAAGGGTAAGGATTCAATTTTTTTTGTGGTAGATAGATTTTCAAAAGTGGTGCATTTCATTTATTTCAAAAAAACTAATGATGCAACTAGGACTGCAGTATTATTCTTTGATGAGATTGTGTGGTTGCATGGTGTTCCAAATACTATTACTTCTGATCAGGATACTAAGTTCTTGAGTCAATTTTGGAGGACATTGTAGAAAAAGTTGAACACCGAGCTACAGTTCAGTAGTGCTTATCACCCAAAGACATATGGGAAAATAGAGGTAGTTAACAGAAGCTTGGGAAACCTCTTACAGTGCATAGTTGGAGAAAAACCAAAACAATGGGATTTAGCCTTATCATAAGCCGAATTTGCATACAACAATTTAGTGAACATATCGACAGGTAAATATCATTTTCAAATTATTTCTGGTCAAAATCCTAGAGGTGTATTAGATTTGGTTGAGTTACCAATTGGAGAGCAAGTTAGTGATGATGCAGAAGCATTTTATGAGCATATCCATAAAGTGAAAGAGTCAGTGAGGGAAAAATTACAGAGTAGTAATGCTCACTACAAAGAGTCTGCTAATGCACATAGAAGGGTGAAAGTGTTTGAAGAGGGTGATATGGTCATGGTTCATCTTAGGAAGGAAATATTTACTAAGGGGATGTATAACAAACTGAAACTTAAGAAAATTGGGCCATGCAGGATTTTGAAGAAGATCAATGATAATGCTTATAAAGTGGAGCTACCTGATGAATTTGATATTTCACCTATTTTTAATTTTTATGATTTATTTCAGTATCCTGGTACTATCGAGGATGGTGAATTACAAGAGAAAATAAATTGGGCATGACAGATGCCTAAGAAGAAAAATGATAGAGTTGCACAGGTGCTCGATACGAAGGTGATCACCACCAGACATGGGAGCTACAAAAAATACCTGGTTCAATGGGAAGGATTACCATAGTCAGATAACACTTGGATTTCAAAGTCAGAGCTAAAGAAAATTGATAACCAGAAGCTACAGGATTTCAATTCAGATGAACTCGCAGGAGCTGAGTTCTTTTTCACCAAAGGAGAATGATTGACCTTGTCGAAGTCATAACTTGTGAACCGTACGTTCGTTGGCCTTGAAATTTAACAGGTGGTTCTGCATGCATGTTATACATTAGGTGAATATTTTATTGGATATAATTTCCAAAAAACATGTTTTTGGGACCTAACTCCTCCATCTAGTTTCCCAAAATTAGCTTTTAGAATAGGTTCCCGAGTTTTTTGGGTTTTTTTGCATGTTAGAGTTTTATTATCTTTTGTTATACCTTAAGTTGAGACCTATTATTTTAAATTAAGGTTCATTATTGTAAGAGGGATGTGTGCACCGAATTTGGGCGCAATCCGACTCATTTATATTTTTAGCAATTTTTAGAAAAAATATCTATTTTTAGCAGTTTTTAGAAAAAAGATGTTTTTAGGGTTTCTTTGGTTTTCGGTTGCTATATGATGGATTGTAATATTTTGGATAAGGGGTGTGAATTCAAGAATGAGAAGAATATCAATTTTCAGATTTCTTCCATTATATTGCATTTGTGTTATGTGATTGGAGTCCATTTTGTTGGTCTCTTGTAGCCGAGTTTACACCAACCTCCAAAGCTCTATCAATAGGCTCATTAAGAACCTGCTCAATAGGTTCACATAGAACCTTCTTAACAAGCTCACATAGAACTTATCCAAAACTGAATAAAAAGCTCATAAAGAACTTGTCCAATGGTAAATAACAAGCTCACATAGAACCTATCCAATGCTGAATAAAAAGCTCACACATAACTTGTCTAATGCTTAATAACAAGATCACACAGAACCTATCCAAATTTGAATAACAAGCTCACACATAACTTGTCCAATTATGAATAACAAGCTCACACAAAACCTGTCCAAATCTACTCCAACAAGCTCACTAAGAACTTGTCCAAATATGCTCTAGCAAGCTCACCAAGAACTTGCCCAAATTTGCTCTAGCAAGCTCACCAAGAACTTGCCCAAATATGCTCTAAACTCTATCCACAAATATATCCACAAAACTGTCCCAAAACTTATCCACAAATCTTTCTCAAAACTGTCCACAAATACCTTCTTACAGGCTCAATCAATCATGCTTAAGTAGCACTCAAATCTCATCCACAAATCTATCAAGGCAAAGCTCAAAGATGAACTCAAAAATGAATGAAAATGTACTCTTCAATGGATGAAAACAATGATCCAAAATGATCTCAAATCAACTCAACTCATAGAAGCATAAAGAGAATTGGTAGAGACTCAATATGTTCTAATCTCAATCTCAACTCAACTCAACTCAAATCAACTCATAGAAGCATCAAGAGAATTGTTAGAGACTCAATATGTTCGAGACTCAATATGTTCTAATCTCAATATCAACTCAACTCAACTCAAATCAATCTCAACTCAACTCAAGTCAATCTCATAGAAGCATAAAGATAATTTTTAGAGACTCAATATGTTCTAATCTCAATATCAACCCAAATAAATCTTAAATCAACCAATCATCACAAGGGACAACTCTCTCACACACAACCCTAGTCCAAGTATGTATCAACCAACTCAAATGTTTCCAATAATGCTCAAACACAAATCTCACATAACAATGATACTCATGTTATTTTATAGCTTAAGTTCAAGTTCATCTCATAATCAATGGGCTTCAACAACAATGCTTATAAACAAGGTTTAAATACAACTCTCAAACTAGAAAACCTTGAAGCATTCAACCGACCATTTTCAAAAAGCAAACCACAATACAATCCTTTTCTCTCAAATGATATTTCAAAAATCAACCACCATAAATAATCAAAAGAAGAATGTACCCATACCTTTTATGAAGATGAAAAAACCTCTTTGTAAATCTGCCACAATCACAAAATTATTTTGCCAATCTTCACTAGGGTTAGTAGATCACAAAATAATCAACATTACTCCACTTTTCAATAATCATCACCAAGGCCTTTAATTGCACAACTTACTTATCTCTCTTAAAACCACTTGTACCATAAAATAAAATAAATCAAAATATTGCATAACATTTTCACTTTCAAAACCACTTATACCATAAAATAAAATAAATCACAATATTGCATACCTTGTCACCTCATGAAATAATTAATCCTCTTGAAAAAGAACAAGGTAAACTTCACTTTTGCAACCCATTTGCAAAATAAGAAATATCTCTTTACATGCACCTTATTTATCCTTCTAAATAAGTTAGTCAAATAACCCTCAAAATAAGATTTCCGACGATATATAATATGCCACATTTCCAAAATAAATTGAAACCTTTACATGTATATATATGCCACCCTCCATTAATTTAAACTTAAACTTTAAACTTTAATATCTTCATCATCGGAGGTCCTTTTTCGATGAAACAAAATTCCACCTTAGCTTTTAATAAAGACCCTTTCCATGTAAGCCCACCATGGTTTTAAATAAAACCTTTTATTTTTCCTGCCTTGGTTTTCATAAAAACCTTGTATATATCCATGCTCTCCGAAATATCATAGATGATTATCTATGAAGTGCTTTTGCCACCAAAACTCAATGTGATATCAATGATCCATGTGACATCAATGACAACATAAAATAACTCAAATTTCCAACACATCCCTCCATCCATCTCCAAATATACAACTCAACTCATATTCCCTATCATGCCCAACTTGGACATGCAACCCCTCCACTGGCACTCAAAAGATGTGATATACATATCTAGTGTCACTGTCATCTCCCTGGTTGGCATATATAAGGTTCCCCTATTTGAATCCTACATCTCCTCTAAGTTTGAGAGATATCCCTCATCAGACCTCACCACATTAATCCGTGTTATCCAATCCAACCCCATCTACTCCAACCTCTCCCAATTTGCCTTCTGCAAGGCCTTTCTCACCCCTAGAATTATGGGTGAGAATCAATGTTGAGCCTCCAAGATACTCAACTGCAACAACACAATAAGTATATTACTAGCACATTCATTGCATAAAAAAATATATTTCAATAATCCAAATAAGAGTGCCAAGGATACTAACCTGAGCCACCAAAACCTCCATGCCTACTGCTGCATCCACTCCCTCCATCGCCATCACTTCACACCTCCACACTCCACTCACTCTCCTTCGAATGTTGCTTTTGGAACTTGTGAATGCAAGAATGAATCCAATTTCTCCTCTACAACACTCTTATAGATAATTTTAGCATGCTCAAATACCCATGGGCATCTTCCTGGTGCACTCAAACATTACCTTGCATCTGCCATGTGGCAGACGCTCGCTCACGTCTATGCTTGATATGGATGCTAGCCAGCATATGGCTCCAGAATGCTACAAAAGGACTCAAAGGGCCTAAAAATATATCTTACCCCCATAAAATCATTCCAACATTCATCCATGCATCCATTTCATTATCACATCATGTTTTTAAAAAGCACAAACTATGTTGGGCGCATAATTTTCATTTACGATCAAAAGGAGTGAAACTTTTCAACAATCTTCAAAATGCCTCAAAATGGTCCAAAAATTCATAAAATGATCACAGTCACTATCTTCATCATTCATCATACCCTTTCATCACATTTTGTGATAACATGGATTGATTTGGGTGGTTAAATATTATTTACAACCAAAAGTCGTAAAATTATCCAAAATTGCTTCAAAAACATTCCAAAACAATTCAAAATTTCACAAAATCATCCAATTCACTCATCAATGCATCTCCATATTCATTCAATATCATCCATCATCCCAATTTCATCATTGTATATTCACTCAACATTTTTCAATTCCACTCACATTTTCAAGTGAACCTCGTATCTAGTGGTTTATTCTATCCCCCTGGAGATTGCAGTGACTAGTTATCCATGCATTTTAGTAGGATGAATAGATCACCATAAGGATACTTGCTCATATCATAATTCAACATCCTCTTGTTTGAAATTCAAACCCATTTGGTCCCTAATTTTTTGAGTGAGACTATACTCAGATTAATTTGCTCAAACACTGTCATTGATGGCCTTATTCGTATGGCTTGAAACATGAATAAATTTTACTACATCATCTATTTTACACCCATAATCATCGGGGATACATATCTATTAGGATGATTGGTTATAATTGAAAGAATTTCTCAAAAATCACTATGCAGTCATAATCCCCCATGTCATCTTGCATTTTTATTACTTTGTATTTCAATGATGCTAGAAGGCATATTCTTCGACAATACATAACCACCACAAACTTAGGGCAACCAAATTTGATTTTGATTTTCCCACATTGGGATACATCATTCATATCACCCACATTGTCAAAAACTCCTTCTATTGGGGAAAAAATAAAACACATTACTCACCCACATTTGCATCATCCATATCACCTTCAATTGGAAAAAATCCCTTTTCTGTTAGGGCACGAACATAATCAATCATTGCATCATCATCTATATAAATCACCTTCATTATAAAAAAACCCTTCATATGTTGGGGCAAAAACAACACACATCATTCATCCACATTATCACCCACAATTCTGTCAATTGGCTCATGAGATTCATTCTTCACTCATTCACCAATTGAGGGGGTAAGCTACACCTACAATTTCTATCTCCAAGATCTTCTTGCACTCCAAGGAAAGAAAGCTTCTTCACCAAACAAGTGCTTCTTTTTTTTGCATTGCATTGTGTTTCACACAACGTGATACAAATAGGGGCATTTGTAGACACCAAATCCTAGACACTTGTCATCTACAAATCATCCAATCACCACCATCCATTATATATATATTTATGTTTATATATAAGTATAAATATTTTATATATTTATATTTATTTATTTAATATAAATATATATTTGTATATATGAATAAATCCTAGCCATTCACCACGACTTAATCTCAACCACACATTCAACTTGATCAGTGTCACATCAAAGTTATAATCTTAGCCCTTCATCATGATTTAATCTTGTCCATCCGTTGGTGTCATCAAAACCCTAACATGTTGAAGGTAAGTTATAAAAGACCATTCACTTTTGTGAATGAGGTTAAGCAGTTAAGCAATTAAGTGATTCATTTGTTAATTCTTGAGGTGAAATAACATCAAATCCCTTTCCATTCATCCTTACCCAAAACTCTAGAATTTTGTTGATATCCTCCATCCTCACCACTACCGAATCCTCCACTTTCTATCACCAAAACCTTTGCGAACCAGATCTGGTTTTGTAGTACACCTTCCCGAAATACTTGAACACTAGATGGAGTTCCCTGAACACTACAGAGCATTCCAAGAATTCTACTGAGCATTTCAATAATGTTGTAGAGCATTCATAGCCCTTTTAAAACACTTCAGGGTGTTTCCTAGCCTCTGGTTTACCATCGATAAACCCTTGGACACTTGCGAGCATTCGTGCATCATCTAATCATAGAAGCAGAAGCATGGATTAAGTAAATCAAGTATTTTTTGACAAGATAAAAATATAACATTGTATTACAACTTATTTTTTTCTGTACTTAGCTTACATTTCATTATTGCAGCTCTTAAGGTTTGTAGATTTGTTTCACAGAGGGTCTCACATATTGGAGCCCTTGCATATGCTATTGAATTTTTTTGTGTTGTTGATCTATTTGCAAGTACATGAAATATATTCTTGATGTATGTTGTAGCTAGGGTGGCCCTATAGGGATACTCAAGCCTACCCACAACTTGTTTGGAGTAAAGACGAGTTTGAAGACGCCAACATTCTTTTGAATAGGGTTTTAAAAACCCTTGCATTGAAATATTGTATCAAAAGCAATAAAGTGTATTGTAATCCTAGATTTGGAGCAAATCCATTGTACAATTTGGATATCCAAGCTTCCTAAATTCTATATTAATAAAATCTTTTATTTTGTGCAATACTGTGTTATTTTATTTGATCTATTGTTATATTGATGTTGTTCATTTTTACTTTACAGTTTCAATACATCCTATCTAAATTCCTTCTAAATACAAACCACAACAATAATTTTGTATCCAATAATTTTATAAAAGTAATATTACTTGTAAACCAATACTCATATTTCTTACTATCTTTCTACAAGAAGAATCTATCTATAGATGCATTTTTATAGAAACTTAAGAAAATATAAGAATCCATTATTCCAAATACCAAACCTTATCACTTTAGAAGGCAAGATAGTAATCAACACAACTTAAAGAACAGAGATGGTATTAACTTTTGGGTGCGTTGTTCAACCTATTTGCTTGTTTATCAATGTGTGAGATCAAGAGAAGATAAAAAAGGACCTCTTAGGGATTTGTCATGTCTTTCCCTCTCTCACCTTGAGGATAGGGGCAATTTATGAGCCTAAGTCTAAGGTTGAATTGAGTTAGAGAACACCTATGTTTTTCCTAAGATTTTTAAGCCTAACCTTAGTCTAGTCCTATTTAGCTATGAATGCATCAAGCAATGCACCAAGCAAGTCCTAACAAACTACATGCTTTTGATATTTAATGATAAATAAAAATATGATTTTTATTTAAAACCAAGGGTTCAAGAGGGCAATGCGGTAAGCAAGCCCTAATGTGACTATATGCAATTTTGCTTTAATAAGATGCAAATAAAAAATATGGTATCTTAATGATTAATTCTAACTAGTTCCTTATTTTCTTTTTATCTTTAATAAGTAAAAAGAAAATACTAAAATAAAATCATATTTTAAAAAGATATCAAACAAACCCATCATATAAGATGCTGAAAAAAGAGATTGGAACTTAAAACCTAGTCTTTCTACCTCAGTGATAGAGGCATTGTCTCAAAAAAGTGCTACTAATTCCATAGAAGCACTATCAATGCTACTAATTTTTTATGGTGCTTTTTCTAACCTGAAAAACAACAAAAAATAAATGAGTTAGTAGCAAAGGGGTCTACTTAAAATGGAGGAGAGTGTATGGATTCCTTAACCAACATTAAACGCTGAGTGATAGCATTGTTGATGCTTTTGTTAAATAGTAGTGCTTTCTCTTTCTATGACTGTGAACTCTATTTCTACTATGTCAAAAATAGATAGTGATAGCACCATTGAATCTATAATTTGACAGTGCTTTTGCCTGTTGACATACCAAAATGTTCTTTGTTGGGATATTTATGATTTTGACAAAGGATGCAATAAGGATCCCCAACCAAGGGGTGCAAGAACCCTAATAGATACAATATAGTATAATGTTTACCTGTGAAAGATGTGAACCAAGGATGCAAGAAACCAAATGTTAAGTAGATGCAAATATGATGAACAAAAAAAGTTAGTGTGTAATTATCAAATATTGAAAAGCTATAACATTAAGATAATGGTAGAGCCAAGATGAAAAAAACACAACCAAGAAAAATTGTAGCCTTAAGATACCCAGGTTTATTTCCCCTTATGGTGATTAAGTAGATGAGCTTACTTGTTGCTTGAGATGATTACGAGATTCACAATTGCATGAAATCCATAGTCAAGATTGTTGTCACCTTGAAGATATCATGATATAATTTTGATATTTTACTAGCATAAAATATTATATGAATTTTGAGCTCCCCAAGTGTTGGATTTATAGGAAGCCATGGCTTCTTGGGGATGGTTGCATTGAAGATTATAGGATTGTTGAAAGTAAGATTTTGAAATGGGCTTAAGTTGCAATTAATGTATAGAAGATAGAAAATGGTAAATTTTGGGCTTTGGATTTTTGTTAGAGTTTTAAATCAGACTGATGTGATCAGATCCATTTTTATGGGTAATTTGGAAGGTACTAACTATCAACCTTTTTGCTTTTGGGGTCTTACAGTTAGTAGCATTGGAGGTGATGGTGTTGGTGGCACTAATGACCCTAGTGATATTACCTAGTTGATCATTTCTAATAAATTTGGGAAAGAATGATAAAAATTCAAAGAGTGATAAAATTTCAATCATGAAGTAAAAGAATCATTAGCACTATCACTCAAGTCTTAGGACTTTTGCTTTTGGAGCAATAAATTCTCTTGATTTGAGCTTCAGTATAATTGAATTGGTTTGGATGCTTGATTAAATGATTCATAAAGATGTTGATAAGTTTAGAAATTTTTATGATGTGCTTGAAATTGGTTGTCTACATTTGTACCCCTTTTTTAATGCATTTATTGAATGATCAATGTGTTAAAAACTGACATTAATATCCCAATTTTGAGATAAAAATATTGGTTGTTGCTTAGGATTTGTAATGTAAGAAGACTGATGTTTTAAATTTGTTGATTAGTGAATATTTTAAATATTCCTTTTTCACCACTTTAAATGCTACTATGCGTTGATGTGCCCCCATTAGTTTTGGAGGGAAAATCAAATTGGACTGAGGAAACTTGACTTAACCATGATTCACATAAATTTTGTCATGAAAAATTGAGGATAATAATAGCAAAATTAGCCAATCAGGGCTAGGGTTAAAATGGTTTGGAGGAAAACCAGATCATTTTCACCATGGAAAAGGAGAATTAGGAGCTCTAGATTGCTAGTTATAGTAGTGACTTTGATAGCTTAGCATGTGAAACCATGCATTAGACAGTCAAGGTGAGATCAAATTTGGTGGGAGGACTACATGAAAAGGTAGGAACCTAATAAAATACCCCTATTTTGTTTCTTTACCTTTAAAAACATGCCCAAAAGAGAGGGAAGCACTTTTGCACATCAATAGTGATTTGTTCCAATGCTTGCATAAGTCGATGATGCTTTTACGCTCTGATGGTGCTTTTAACAACTAGGTGGTGCTTTTGTCACCCAGTGGCACTTTCACCAATGAAACTTTTGCTTTCCTAGATCATTTTTTATTTTGTATGTTTTGAGGTTAATAAGTCGATGCTTTGACTAGTTATAGGAGAGATTATAGACACTTGACTATGAGGAGAGATAAACTTATGATTTAGAGACCATTCAAGAGCTACTAGACTTCATAGATCATGCATTACTAGTAGTAGTAGGGCTATACCACATAGTCCTAATGCCCAATGTAAATTTTGACAGGGCATTGTTGACTACCTTAATACAGTGTTGGTATTCAGAGACAAACACATTCCATCTACCTTACAACAAGCTAACCATCATACTAGAGGATGTGTGTTAAATCTTGAGAGTGACATTCAAAGGGATACCTATCCATATGAGCCAAGAATAGCAAGAAAGCCTTAGGATATTAACAAGGGATGCAAACTTCCTAGTCATATAGTCTAGGATTAACATAAATATTACCTATTTTGGGGTTGATTGGATTAATAGACTACTCTATTTTGCACCTTCGTATCTAGAGTTATTATTAGTGACATGAGTAGGAGGGTATTTCACTAGGGATGGGAAGAGATGGTGGCAAACATGCTCAAGGAGTAGATATTTTTTGCATGGGTCTTAGTGATTCTAGTATGACTATATCATTCACTTTATTAGGTTATGTATAGAGGTAGGAGCGTAACCTACTATACACTGCTCCAAGTATGGTCTTGGGAGCTCATAACAGTGTTGAGACCACTAGGGCTTTTAGGATACATTGTAGATCCAAAGATATAAGTAGTGTACCAATGGGTTTGTAACTTCAAGGTTGGACAGGGGAGGCCCCATAGGGGAGTTTGAAGAGTGGCATGGGTAGAGGCAATGACATGGATAATATATAGGGATAAATTAGTGTTATAAATGTCAATGTGCAATAGACCATCTCGAGTTTGACTATAGAGAGGGATGCAATGATGACAAAGACCACAACAACAAGAGGAGTTGGTGATAGTAAACTATTTTAAACCTATGTTGATCATATGAAATTTGCTTAGTAGAAACATATGATATAAGTAGCTTGCATTTAGGAAGAGTTGAAAATAAAGTTCAAGTGATCAACCCACTATAATACTACTTAATATATAGCAAACCCAACAAATTGTTGCCTTCCTTTGCTAATAGGGTCATAGACAGACAACATAAACATGGTTTATGACTCAATATTCGTATTGGCCAGTGAGGATGCCACCATTTCTAGGAGAGAAGGAGTGAGAGTGTGAGACATAGGGTATTAAAGATACCTACCCCTATGAGGGTTAATTTTGTTATATGTTATCTATTATAAGTAGTATTTTTAGACTCATGATATACAATGTATTAGATGATTTTGGTGTACAAAAATTTCACATGTATGTATATATATATATATATATACATACATGTGAAATTTTTGTACACCAAAATTTCACATATATATATATATATATATATATATATATTTATGGGCTTATAACTAATGTGTGAGATGTTATGTGATGTTGTATGCTTTGTTACTTTATGTTATGTTTTATTTCATGTAAATGATTAATGATAAATTTATTTTTAATGATGGATGATTATGTGGATGTTAATTGATTAATAATACATGATTTGCTAAGATAGGATGTAATGTGATAATTAGATATGATGATTTGATTACAGTTGTTAGGTGATTTTAGATGCGTTGTTTATATTTTTTGGATGAGTAGATAGATGTATGATTAGGATTAGAAAGTGATATGCCCAAGGGGACTTTGTGTATGTCATGAGACATTGTTATGAAATAAGATATGTATAACTATGTACAAATATATATATACATATATATATATATATATATATATATATATATATATATATATATATATATATATAAGGAAATGTCCAAGGGGACTTTAGTTGTAATAAAAAGGTAAAAGGTGTGTTCCAAGGGGGACTTTAGCTATGATACAATATATATATATATATATATATATATATATATATATATATATATATATATATATATATATATATAAGTTATGTACAACTATATATAGATATTTTCCCAAGGGGAATTTAGTTAGATTAAAGATATGCATAGGATACTTTAGTTAGTGCTATTATGATACAAAATATGTACAAACAAAGTTTTGCCTAGGGTAAATTTAACTATGATACAAGAGATAAATACATTATTGCTAATGCTCCCAAGCAAATGCCAAAGGAGTATTTATGTTTTATTTAGAAGTTGTAAAATAAATTTACCTTAAAAAAAATATCTAAAGATTTTGCCCAACAAACTTCTAATTTTTCTTTGCCTAAAAGACTTCTAATTTTTACTTTGCTCGGAGGTCTTCTTATTTTAATTTGGCTTGAGGACTTCTAATTTTATATTGCCTACAAAATTTTTGATTTTGCCTTGAGGACTTCTAATTTTGGTTTACCCAAAGGACTTCTAATTTTGCTTTGACCAAAGGACTTTTGATTTTAATTTGCCTTGTAGATAAATGTCATAGAGGGATTTTGTCAATTGATTGATGTGACATTGGATTATACCCCCAATTTGGAGGAATTATCGAATATTGACATGTTGTCCCCATGCACTGTGGTACATGGGATATAAAATTGATCTTGTCATAAAAACTTACAAACCTCACCTTATTTATCATGAATTAAGAGTTCGATGAGATAGACGATTGAAAATATGAGATATGAAGAGATTGATATTACCATCAACACGTATGGACCTCACAATATTCATCATGCATCAAGGGATTGATGAGATAGATAATTTTAATATGATAAGAGATAAATTTTATTGTTGGAGTAGCAGGTATTGGTAAATATATTATCATGTTGTGTGAACCATGATTCGTTCATAGATAGGACTAGGGAGGATTCAATCGCATCAATCACCTAGTAAAAAATAATTCATCTAACTAGGATCATCATTTGCATGTCATCACAAATCTCTATTTCAGTATGCAATGGGCAGTCCAAGTAGAGATAAGCATGTACATGCAAACACATATAAATTCCTGTAGATATAAGCAAGTAGTGACATACAACTAAACGTAAAGAGGTATTTGATGCAAAATTAAATATAATATCATTTAAGATGCATTATGTTCACTAGTTCTTTACGTTATTTTTCATCAAGTGTGATTAGGCAATAAGCACCTAAACCATACTTTGTAGTTATGATGTATGGACCTAGTCAATTAGGCTTAAATTTACCTTTGAGCTTAGTTTCAACATTGGTATTTTTCTAATTCTCTTTGAGGATAAGTTCACCAACATCAAAGGACCAAGATTATACCTTTTTGTTATAGGCACATTTAAGCCATTGTTTGTAGAACCGTAAGTGCTCTAAAGCATGGATCAAATTTTCATCAAGTAGTTACAAATGGCCAATATGGATGAAACAATATTCATCTCCAATAGAGGCATATTGCAATAGGATGCACAAATAAAGAACCTCCAACTCAAATGGGAAGACTATTTCAGTTCTATAGACCAAAGCATAGGATTTTGCAGTAATGAGAGTTCTAAAACTAGTG
This sequence comes from Wollemia nobilis, assembly GCA_028583015.1. Lineage (NCBI taxonomy): Eukaryota > Viridiplantae > Streptophyta > Pinopsida > Araucariales > Araucariaceae > Wollemia > Wollemia nobilis. The sequence goes on along the minus strand of JAQPPZ010017063.1, from coordinate 5,646,273 downwards.
TGATACACCCATAAGATTGGATACAAGTAGAGATGTTAATATCTTCTAGTTTGGTTGGTTGATAATATTCTTAAATATTTTGATAATAAAAATATTAGAAGCTTCAGTTTATGATCACTTTTGAAGCCTTAATATTAATGTAAACTCACAGGATCGAATATCTGATAGCCACAATACAATAATATCTAGATAATGATGTAAATAAGAATAATATGAGCCAACTAATATGTTAATCAAGGCTTATAATATATTAACTAACATTCATTAATATACAAAAATATAAATATAATAGCCTGAATCATACATGTACAAAGCATGTAGTACAACTTACAATATTAGTTGCTCATAAATGTATGCAATATTTATTACTCCTCTTCCTCTTACAAATGTATCATAAACTCTATTACAATGATGATAACAATGCTCTCTATACTCGCTATGCTCATTATGAATGTTATATCCTCTATGGAGTAATATATAGCCATTGTAGAGTGACTCTTTGGTTACTTGACTATTCCTTTCCTTATGCCAAGTCTCATGACTCTTGGCTTCCCTACTTGACACTTGCATACACATGACTCTATCTTGTATGCACACTTAAAAAATACTCTTCACTTAGCACTCTCTAATATAAGAAAACATGTGCACACTTACATATGGGACAATTATGCACATCTACACACATTACACTTGCACACTCATTTACATGACACTTGTGCATTTCCTGCATATTATTACATTACATAAAATATTTACTCACACTCTAATCTAAGACTTGATCCTAGTCTAATATTTACAAGGTGTACCATGAAGGTACCATGGGGTTACATTAGCATGTACCAAATAATGTGATATTCTCCAATAATTTAGCCATTACCTTGAGGATAGTAAATCATGGATTATTTATGATGAATCTTATATTTAACATAATTTTTTTGGATATTCTTGTTCTTGAAAGGTGTTCCATTGTCCAAATTAACATAGAGGGGATGACTAATTTGGGTTAGATTTTGAGGGGGAGGCATATTGAGAATAGTTAATATCTTATTAGGATTAATATTGATGCCACATCAGAATGGAATGAATCCCAATATTTTCCTTGATGTAACTTCAAAGATGCACTTTTGATGCTTTAGGAATACCTTGTACTTCCTCAATCGCTCAAAGATGCATCTTAAGTCTTGAACATGATCTTCCTGGTTTGAAGACCAATTAAGAAGGTCATCAATATAGTCTTCCATGATGTCATGCATCATGTCATAAAATATGTATGTCATGGCTCTTTGATAGGTAGTTCGTACGTTCTTCAACCTAAAAGGCACAACTTGGTGGAAGAAGGTTCCCCATGGGATGTTAAAAGCTATTTTGACATGGTTCTTATGGGTGATATTGATCTGATTATAGCTTGAGAATCTGTCCATTAGAGACAACATTCTACATCATGTAGTGAAATTGACAATCATGTCAATATTGGGTAAGGGGAAGTCATCCTTGGGATATTGTATATTGATGTCTCAAAAGTCAATGCACACTCTAATGTTACTTATTTTCTTAGTGTTGGAGGTATTGCATTATTTGATACCTTACAATATTTATGTAAGGACCTTGTAAATAGTTTAGATTAGAACGTGTTTAATATTTGAGTCTATAGTAGGTATCATGTTATTAAGAGTGAGTTATATGTCATATAAATAAGTGTGGAGTTATGTGTGTGAGGTGTCATGTTAGTAAGTGTGAGTTATGTGAATGAAGTATCATGTTTATAAGTGAGGAGTTATTGTTAGAGATATTCCATTATTTTGTAGCATTAAAGTACTATGTACATTGTATGTAAGTCAAAAGTCAAATATACAAGTAAAGGGTCACATATAATGTGGAAATATGTAAAGTCAATTCATGAAAGTTTTGTCATATGTGAGGAATATGCAAAGATGCATCTCTTGGATATGTTAGGAGAGAAATAATCAAGCATTAAAGAGTCATATATTAAAGTTATATTATGGATACAAAGCTTCATACATTATATGACAAAGAATTAAAGAGATTGTATATTTGATAATGTGACTTTTTTATGAATTATTATTATTTCATGAATGTGATTGATTTATATTGATAGAATAATTGTATTTTTTAATATTATGATTGATTAAGATTCTGGATATCGAAACCTATGATTTAATTTGGCTAAAAATCCATTAGTGATATCAAAGTTGCACTCTAATTATTTTTTATTTATTTTTATTTATTTTTATTTTATTATTATTTTTTAAATTTCATGGTGGAATCGGTAGCTGCCACGAATTCAGGTAGGTTATCCAAATTTTATGGCCACCATAGTATTTTACACTTGCTACCCTAAAAACTGCCACACAGTTCTTCATGCAGTATGCCCCTATAACCACCATGACACCATGACACAATCATCTTAAACATTTTACATCGCTGAAAGTACTAGATAAGGGATAAGCGTTTAGTTTGACGAGGCCCAAGATTTGAACCTTGGACCTCCGTCCCCCTTATGGGGTTTGGTCGAGCACTCTAATTATTTAAAATTGCTAAGTAGAAGAAAATAAATACTAGAGTTGTACTCTAGTGATTTGGAGAGTATTTGGAGAATTGAGCTGATTTCTCAAATTGATTGGAAAATTATTGAAAGAGAAGTAAAGGGCTAGAGATATTTTTCAAGTTTAAGAATAATTTGAAGACAAGCAGTTGGAAAATTGGGTTGGTGGACTAAGAAATATTTTCAAAATAATTGTGGATGAGAGGAAGAAAAATTAGATATTTGGTGAACGTCAAATGGGAATAAAAAAGGCAAGCAAAGATTAATATCTGCAAAAGGAATTATTTCTAGGACGATTGGTGAAAGACAAAGACATCATAGATTACTATCAAAGGCAAAGAGAACAAACCGAAACCCAAGTGTGAATCAAGGAGATCACTTGAAGAGCAAAATAAGAGCAAAGAAGACGAGTCGATAAAAGTTGAGTAGTATTATTAGCAACCATTAGAGAGAGCAGTAAGCTAGATTGAAATATAAAAATAAATATTTTTGAACATTTGAGTTGAATAAGTTGGTGATCAGCGTTTGAGGTATGTTGATATCCGAGTTGAGACGTTATTAGAGCTATACTCAAGAATAGTGAATACTACTTAAAACCTATGATAGAGAAGTCAAGAAGTTGAAAGGTAAATTTGAAATGTCAAGGAGAAGTCGCTTGTTTTTTGGACAAGATATTCTAAAGCATGAAAGTCCATGAAGCACAATAATCAAGAACCAAGCATAGCATATCGAGCACCAAACCAAAGATATTTTGCATGGTTAAAGAGTAATTTTGGGAGTGCCTATTGTAATTTGACACATTTCTACCCTAACTTGTTAGATTGTGCAACATAGAATCTCAAGAGAGATAAAATAATGTATGCATTACTTTATTAAAAGTATCTTTATTTAAATTTTTATGGTGCCACAAATTTATTTGGAATTATAAGATTGCTTAAGAGAATTTGAAATTTAATTTTATAAAGGAGATAGATGAATAGGAGTTATAATGATTCAATATTGAATTAAAAGTGAAATTGAATATTTATTAGAGTGATAAAAAAGGAAAAATAAATCGATTTCTTGATTAAATCTTGAAATTGATTACTTGAAAAATTGAAATTAAAATTAAAAGTTGGGAGATATATGGAAAATTGGAATTGTAGCTTTTGGACAATACATAGTACTTGAGGTTTGTTTCTCCATAGAGATTAGAGTAAGGAGATGAACATTTATAGAAGGTAATCCATGGATTTGTTGGTTGTCAGTTGTAGGCATTTATTTTATTACATTTGCAAAGTTGGGAGTGTGAGCCAAGGTTTTTTTGAGTCTAATTCTCCACAAGATTTGGAGCCAATGTTTTCTAGGGTTGTTTCTCCACAGTAATTGGAGCAAAGGGATGATAGTTTATAGAATATGATCTTGTGGATTTGTTGGTGGTTAGCCATAGGTGATAATTTCATTACATCTACAGAGTTGGAAATTGGAACCAAGGTTTTTTGGGTTTGTTTCTCCACAGGAATTAGAGCCAAGGTTTTTTGGGTCTACTCCATAGGAATTAGAGCTTGATTTTTTGAATTTGCTTCTGCACAAGAATTGGAGCTAAGGTTTTTTAGGTTTGTTTCTCCACAGGAGTCCAAGATATTTTTTTGTGGTTTAATTCTCCATAGAAATTGGAGCCATGGCTTTTCTGGGTCTACTCCACAGGATTCAAAGGCAAGGTTTTTTAGGTCTACTTCTCCATAGGAATTGGAACCAATATTTTTTGGGTTTATTTCTCCACAAAAATTAGACCCAAGGTTTTCCTAGTCTGCTTCATTAGAATTGGAGCTAGGATTTTGTGGGTTTGTCTCTCCATGAGAATTAGAACTAGGGTTTTTTTATGGTCTACTTCTCCACAAGAAGTGTATCCAAGGTTTTTGGGTTTGTTTCTCCATAAGAATTAGAGCCAAGGTTTTTATGTTTGTTTCTCCACAAGAATTAGAGCTAGGGTTTGTTAGGGTTTTTTTGGGTGAGCTAGAACTCCCTGGGTGTGTGATAGGAGGTATTACTGGTTCTATGTTACCTTTAGTAAAAAGAAGTTTCATATCTATATGTGTACTCTTGTAAAAGGTTTCGGGCCTTTTCCAAATATTATTTTTTACCCTAATAAAAAATGGAATTGAAATTTGAATTGATTTGAAATAAAGGTGAAAGATAAAATTTCAAATTTGAGGAGATAAAAGAAAATATTAAATAAGTTATGACAATATTCAAAAGATATTACGGTACAAATTTAAATTATTGGTTAATTGATTCAAGGATAAACCACAGATGACTAGAAATAAAAAACAGTTTAATGCTTTCCAAGAAAAATGTGAGGAACCAATCGCTATAGCTGATAATAGAATATATAAGATCAAAGGAGTGGGAGATTTTTTAATAAATTTATCTAATGAAAAAGGAATAATTAATAATGTGTTGTATGTGTATGGATCAACTACTAATGTACTCTTAGTATCTCAAATGATGGATCAAGGTTTATTTATTGGGTTCAAAATTATTAAGGACAAAAATAAATTTCTTATTACTAAACAAGGAAAATCATAGCCTTTGGTTTCTACACAAATGGTCTATTTGTTCTAGACACATTATCAAATGTTGTTCTATCAGCAAGAACATTAGAAACCAAAGAAATTTGGCATAAAATACTAGGACATATAAGTGCATCTTCTTTGAATGAAATGAGTAGATATCAAATGGCAACATGATTACCTAAATTAACATGGGAATCTACATTTTGTTCATAATGCCTTTCAGAAAAACAACATAGAATGTCTTTTGATTCCATTATATATAGAGCTCAAGAGCCACTAGAATCAATATATATATATATATATATATATATATATATATATATATATATATATATATATATATATGGACATAAATATTTTCAGTTGTTTGTCGATGATTATTCCAAAAAAATATGGGTATATTTCTTAAAACTTGAATTAGAATATTTTAGTTGCTTTAAACAATTTAAGCAACTGGTGGAAACAAAAACAAGAAAACCAATCAAGAATCTCCACTTAGATAGAGGTGGTGAATTTCTATCAAAATAATTTGAATCATTTATAAAACTAAATGATGTAAAAAGACAACTCACGACAACTTACTCACCTCAACAAAATGTTATAGGAAAAAGAAGGAATCATTTAATTATGGAAATGGTACGTTGAATGCTAAAATAAGTGAATCTTGATCGATAATATTGGGTAAAAGTTGTTAAAATTGTAGTATATATACAAAATAGATCACCCATAAGAATACTTAAAAATATTACTCTTGAAGAAGCATGGTCAAGACAAAAATATTTGGTAGAACATCTAAGAATTTTTGGATGTAAGGCATATGTGCATATTCCAAAGCAAAAAAGAACAAAATTAGATGACAAAACCATATGTGGAATATTTCTTGGATATGATGATGATTCAACAGGATATAAAATAATTGATCCAATCACAAAGAAAATGTATGTGAGTAGAGATGTGGTTTTTGATGAAGAAAACAAAAATCTTGTTGAAAATCCAAAGGTCAATACAAGACCTATTCTAAATATTTTATCAGATAAAGAAAATTCTTCAAGTGAAGAATCAAAATCAAATATATTTAATGAGCCAACTAAAAATTCATAATTCATATTGTCATACAAAGAAAAAAGGCAAAGTGGTATAAAAATACACTTAAGGATTCAAAGCTAGAACAAATACTAGATCTTACCATCACAATATCTCAAACTTGCAACATGGCAAGAATAAATATGTGACTAATGAGTTTAGTAGCAAAACCAACAAGTATATAAGTTACCATAAGTCAACCAAAATGGAAAATGGCTATTGAATCATAATATGCAACATTAATAAAGAATAAAACATAGGATCTAGTTGATCTACCATAACAAAAGAAAGCAGTAGGATGCAAATGGGTCTACAAGATAATATACAAAGCACATGGTTCTCTTGAAAAATACAAGGTGTGGTTAGTAGCAAAGGGTTACACTCAAATAAAAGGAATTTACTATCAGGAAAATTTTGCATCTACAACAAGAATGACTACTATTCAAATGATTTGTGCATTAGCAGCATAACTTGAGTGGAAACTTCATTAGATAGATGCTAAACAATGTATTTCTTAGTGATGATATTGAAGAAGAGGTATATGTGACTCAACAAGAATGTTTTATTACCAAAGGTCAGGAACAAAAGGTATGCAAATTAAACAAATCATTATATGAATTAAAACAAGCACCAAGAGCATGGTATATTAAAATTAATGATCATCTACTATGACATCATTTCAAAATAAGTGCATCAGATTCAAATATTTACACAAAAAGGGTTGGATCAGAGAGAATAATTCTTATGGTATATGTTGATGATATAATAACCATAGAAAGTTCAAAAGCTCTAATAGATGAAGTTAAAAAGGATTTGAAAAAGGACTTTGAAATGACACATCTCAGATTGCTACACTACTGTCTTGGTTTAGAAATTTGTCTAAGAGATAGTAGCATCACAATAACATAGATAAAGTATGCAAAGATATTACTCAAAAATATAGAATAATTGAATGTAAACCTAAAGATACTCCTATGGAGCAAGGGCTACAATTATCAAGATATGATAAGACATCACTAATTTTTGCTACTATATATCGACAACTAATTGGAAGTCTTCTATATTTAACAAATACCATACATGATACTATTTTTACTATAAATTATCTTTCTACTTTTATGCATAAACCTAGAGAAAGTCATTGGAAATCTACAAAGAGAATTTTGCAGTTTATCAACAAAACTATAGAATATAGGTTAAAATATGAACAAATAATATTTTTTATTTATAGGGATATTTAAATTCTGATTATGTTGGATTTGTAGATGATAGAAAATCAACATTAGGATATGCATTTTAACTTGGGTCTAAACATATATCTTGGTACAATAAGAAAAAATATGCAATGACCCTTTCATCAATAGAAGCTTAATATCATGTAGCAATGTGAAGCACTTTGGTTACAATACATTTTATCAGATATGGGAATAAAAAAGGCTCCTACAATACTAAATTGTGATAATCAAGGAGTTCTCAAATTAATTAAAAATCTTATGATTCATGAAAGAACAAAACATATTGAAGCTCAATGTCACTTTATTAGAGATCATGTTCAAGATCATCATATTAAGATAAAACATGTTCCGATTGAAGAATAGGTTGTAGACATCTTTACAAAAGCTCTTGGACAAAACAAGTACACTATATTTAATTCTTCTATGTACATCAAAATATCTTCATACCAAATAATGTAATACAGGGGGATGTTAGAGATATTACATTATTTGGTAGCATTAAAGTACTATGTACATTGTATGTATTTCAAAAGTCAAATATACAAGTAAAGAGTCACATAATATGTGGCAAGATGTGAAGTCAAGAACCATAAAAGTTTTTTTATATATGAAAAATAGGAAAGGATGCATCTCCCAGATATGTGAGGAGAGCAATAGTAAAGCATTGAAGAGTCATGTACTAAGGTTATATTATGGAGACAAACCTCCATGCATTGTATGACGAAGAATTAAAGAGATTGTATATTTGATATTGTGCATTTTTAATGATATATTGTTATTTCATGAATGTGATTGATTTATATTGATCAGAGAATTGTATGCTTCAATATTATGATTGATTAAGATTCTGGATATTGGGACCTATGATTTAATTTGGCTAAAAAGCAATCATTTATGAGTTATGAGCAATCATGAGAGACTTTATCTTTATGTAAATATGTGATATAATTATATATTAAAAAATATGAAGAGTTGGATCTCTCGTGAGTATGAGGAGATGAAGAGTTTATGTAAGTATAAAGTTCAAGAGTCATGTGAATATGAAGAGTCTCATGTATGTATATATTGAAGACAAAGCCTTGTAATATTGTATCAAATAAGCATTGCATTTTATGCATTGCTTAAAGTAGATATTTATCAATAAAATATTTTTGTGAGCTTGTTATTGAATTGTTGTGAATATTTGATATTGAGATCCTATGGAAATATTGGTGGTTTGCTAACACTTAGTGACAAGCATAATGTTAGAGGTCTAGTTGAATGACTTTGATAAATTCAACATTGAGGGGTTTTTGGAGCTCCTCTTTGTATAGGAGTGTGATTTTCATGTCCATTTTCATATATTATATTTCATGGGTTTTACACTAGGAGTGATGACTAGATGGTAGACAACTACAGAAGGATCAATGCCAAGTATATTGACATAGGACTAAGAAAAGATGTTATTAATAACTCCATAAATAACTTGGTGTATTTGGCATGCTTGGTCATGGTCAAGACCTTGCCTAGCTTTAGGATATTGGGATCTTCTAGAGTCCTAATATTGATGTCCATAGTTTTCTAAATTAGACTTTGAGATTCATCTTCTAATTGAGGGGGAGCTGGTAGCACTCCTAGTCTCTCTATATATGTAGGATCTAAGGTGGGTTGATTGTTGTTTGTTTGCTATGAGATAGTGACATGGACAATCTAGGGAAAATATCCACCAAAATAAAAGTCATTTTGTACTAAATAGTCTAAGGGACCATATTAAGGAGGATAATTCACAATATCTTTCAACCTATAATTATCTTCATCAACAATAAACTTGAGATAGGCTACAGTTATAAAATTTACCTCAACAAATTGAGAAAATTTGGAATTCCTATGTATAAAAAAAGTATTGTGGAGAGCTTGTAAAAAGTTGTAAACATTTGCAACTTACACTCATTTCATGTCATGTGACTAAATATTATATAATGATAATAAAAATAATTGTGAAAATTGCTACATTGTGATTGATTCGACTATCACGTGTTATGCGTCGTGTGATTGATTAGATAAAAATATATGTTTAACAAATTAAAACGTTATTTTCGTCACCATCATATCAAATATAAGTGGCTTATACCTTTTCCCATTACTCTTCCACCCATTTCGACTTCTTCTGATAATTTTATAAAATTTTAAATTATAATGTGTAAGTAAAGGTTATTAATATTATTTATTTATTTTTAATTTAGATGTCAAATATAACCAAAGCACAACAGGTCAAACTTTACTGGAATAGAATCTAAAATTTAAATTTTTATAATGAAAACCTAAAATCATTTTAATTTGGATGCTTTATATAATCCAAAAATTAATCATATTATAATTTATATTTAATTTTTTTAATAAAAACTCAAAATCATACTAATTTAATTGTAAAAAAACATAACCCTTTTTTTTTGGAGATACCAAAATCTAGGTATTTGCATCCCCACAATTTTGCATAATAAAATATGCCGAAGTCTAAAATTGGGTATAAAAACTCTACACATTACCCTATTTTCTAGATTTTATTAAATCTAGAAAATCCCCCTAGGATACCCTGTCTTACCATTTGACATGTGTCCTAGCCACCACTACCCCTCCCCTTGCCACATATCACACACATCACTCCACTCTCACCTACCCACATGCCACCACTCCACCTAAGTGGGACACTCTAAGTGACTCACTGCAGCTACCCAGGATAGGTGGCTACCCAGTCTCTGCCACTTGGCATCCCTGGCTTTCCACCTATCCTTTTGCTCCAAAAATCCCAAATGCCTATAAAAGAAAAATCATTACATCAATAAGGGAGGCTGAAAAATATATCGTTACACTACTATAATCACTATAGGAGGTCACTAACACCCATGGAGATTGATTTCTTGAGGTCCTGGATTGAACCTTAGCATTCCTACCACTCAGCCACAAACTCCAATGAGATTACACCCAATTTTCTATGTATTCCCTTGCTCATATTGTCAATTCCTAATTCTAAAGAGCAATAGTAGTAATTTGGTACTACACTCTAGTGACTGATAGGGGTATTAAGCTCAATTAATGGTGTATCCTAAACTAGCCTTCTTTCATTGGGTTTGGGGTCTAACAAAATGATGCCAAAATTCCAAAATTAATATAAAATTATGGAAGTGCTCCTATGTCTCATTTTGATGGTACGCCTTGCAGTACTTTTCACTCATCATCTAAAGGAATTTTTATATTCTTCAAGATCTTCATGAGTGTAGCTAGGTCATTGTATTTCTCCTTCAAAAGAACTTCCTTTGCTTTTGGTATGAGCTTTAAAACTGCTAGCAACATCTTTAGACTTGTGATGATGTTCAAAGCCTCAGTTGCTACCTTTTTAGGAGAAGCTTTATCTGATTGCATAAAATTTTTCTTCTCTTCTTCAATTGATCAATTGTAATAGCTTACATTTAATTTTGTCAATCCGGATTAATCCAGGTTAGATTTAAAGAGTAGCAATCCAATATAGATTGTACCATAGTAATTAATTCTTAAGCTTGATTCTGATTCTCTTTTAGTCTTAGGTTTTGCAAAAATTAAAGTTTACAGAAATTGAAATGAAATTGTGCTTAAATTAAAGAAATGCAATCTATAACTTAGTCTATATGAATATGTGTGGATCCACGTATGATTTAATGATGCATAGTATAATTCATAATTATTTATTGTGTAATTTAATTAAATTTATGCTCTAATATTTATTCTACATTCTAACTCTATCTACCATGTTTTTGGGGGAAGATATTTAGGGACTAACCTTTCGGAGTGGGCCTTGCCTCCGAAAGGTTAGTATTAACCCCTTCCCATTTTTCTACTCTATTTTAACTTCAGTAATCTACTCTCATTTAATTAATCTAATACTTAATTATTTCATGGTTGCAGGGAAACAAAAGAAATGGAAATTACCAAAGTGAGCAAAATGTAAAGAAATTATAAGATATAGTTACCATATTTCAAAGAAAATATTGTTGCTTTATTACTAAAAATTCAAACGTACATAGTTGCGCATCCAGCTTTCAAAAATTGTATACAGAGGATTACATTAGAAATAGTTACATATTAGATATTTTCTCCATTAGACCTTTTTAAAGGTCTCCCTATGTAATATATAATATGACTTGGACAATTCTAAATATGACTCTTCCACGTATTTTTCTATGTGGCGTTGTGGACTTGATAATGCGACAACTATGCACTTAATAGAAATAATACAAACTAACATAATTCCTAACCTTCTTGGACTCAGTAAATAACCTAAGTGGTCTAAGTGGCTATTCATGAACGAACATAACAACATAATACTAACTTAAACATTTCATAAGATATAACACATAACCATATGCCCCTTTATTCATGGGAAGTACATAACAATCTTGCGTGAGAATCTAATCAACCTAACAATATTCTAATTTCACGACTTTATAAAACAACTTCATTTATCACAGTATCCTTGTGAATAATATTTGACAAGCCAACCAACTATGCTTCCTGTAATTCTTTGCTACCATGTAAGAGCGCCATGATGTCACTGATGTGGTATGCAACAAAGGTCAATTGACTTGGTCAAATATCTTCTATAACTTTTGGTGAAAGATCTCTTCAATAACAGTCTTCAACAACTACCTTTTGTAACATACTTCAGTAATTGTCTTCTATAACATACTTTAGCCATTGTATTTTGTAACCACGTATAGAGCCTTCTTGATACGTCATCCTTATGTCTAGATTCTAATGTCCAAGGTCTGATCTAAATCTTGTGTTGTTGTATCGTACGCTCGTGAACGTTCTTCAAAATTATCCTGCATAATCATACACATCTTGCACATTTTTCATGTAAAATCCATACGTTAATCAAATTAACCATATCCATCATTTTAGCCATAAATTAAAAAAATAAGCATAAATAACCATTAAAATATATTACAATGATGATTTAAAGGTGGAAATTAAACAATATATCTCAGAAAATTCATGCTAAATAAACACTCATCATTTTCTCCAAAATTGAGAGATATGCATGTCCTCATGCATGTGGAGAAAATGTGATAAACAAAATATAATTTATTTTATTATTGAAATGGGAAGGATCATAAGTTTAAACCAACTATGATATAATAAACATGATATATATAACTTTACTTATAAATGTCTCACACTTCAACATAAATTTTTTTATTAACTTTTATTATTTATATATATAATTTATTTATATATGTATATTCTAAACTAATCACTATTAAAATATAATATAATAAAAAAACATAAATACTAACCTAATAATATTATAAGCCATTGAAAATAATGTCATCTTAAGTCTCACTAATAGTCCCTCTGACAAAAACACTTGCTCTTACCTCAAAGGCCATTTTATTGTTCCTTTCCTGTCAAGTGATTCCTCCCTTAGGCACGTGACATAAGCATGTAATGACTTTATATGTAACTTAACTTTATTAATCTTTAACTCTAATTCTAATCTCTAAGTTCTAATCCTCTAAGACACTTTAAATGTTGTCCTATTTTATATATAAAGATCTGATAGTACAATGCTCTCCCTTCAGTTGAGTGCATAAATTATGGGTTACTTGGTTGAATGCCTCGCCTAAATCAAAAATAAGTTTTCATTGTACAACTCTATTTATTTATAGAATTTTTATTTGGGTAGAGAATGTACACAATATTCAAATATTAAAGCAAACAATCATTGATGCAAAAATTAAAAAATGATTCATGGAAGTTATGATAATTTTTTTACAAATCTCAAGGAGTTCATTCAGAAAAACTTCAATGTTTTCTTTTACTTGACAACGAAAAAAATATTCATGCAACACTGACAAGAGGAGAGACAAACAGAAAGAGTCAAACATATCTAATTGGATGGTTAGAAATGAATAAACAATGGCCTCTAGAAATGACTGTCAACTATCCATTGTTGTTCCAAGTTGTTTGCTCCTCTATATATAATTTGAAACACATGGTGAATTAGATACATAAGGCCAAAATTTTGGTATACTTAAACAACAACCTATGGCTTCTTCAATAGAGGACATCGAATTATATGCAAGAATTTGCAACTTATCAAAATACACACAACAAAGAACATTGTTGACCCTTTAGAGGCAATCACATGGGAGTATTTAATTTTATTCAATTGCATGTGTGAATAATGAGATACAACTCATTCAACACGTCACTGAATTTTGGCAGACATGCTAATGCACATGATATTAGTCCTATGATAAATAGTTGTGTTTAGTGATAATATATTTATTGATTTTCCTCATTATGGACTGTCTCTATGATATCAGTGTACACTTCTACTTTCATTAATCAATGTTCTAACATATATATGACATGGCAAAGGCCATATTTGCCATTTCAAAAAAACATCTACAATTTTTAATCATGCAAATTCCTTAATGTTGTGTAACTATATGTTACTTTTCCTTTCCTTTGCATTTTTTTTCTTATATAAACTAAAATAATATTTCCGTCTTTGCTCCTTTATTTAATATTTCCTTCTTTCATATTGTTTCCTATAGACTTCAATCAACACTTCCAACCAATACTGGAGCCTACCTAGTCTTATTATAGTAGCTCTATTTCCTTCCAAGATTGAATTTTTGGTGAAACATATGTTCGAACCCAGAATAAAAAATATCGAACTAATGAAATGCTAACCATATTTGACCCTTAAAAAAATTATTGATAAAAAATCTTTTACCACCAAACAGCTCCTGAGCAACAAACAAAATATCTTCAGCAAATGTGCACATTAATTCTATGAAAAGGTCTCATTCGTGCACAACACCTTCAACAAATAATTTAAAAAAATACATTTAAAAATATTTGATGCAGTTATGTTGTGGATTACGACACTCTAAAATTTATGTCCACCTTACGGCCTCCAAGTAGGATGAAATTGACATTACAATCTTCATCGCTGCACGTGATTTGGCATGTCCTCCAATGATAGTAAAGGCAATATGGGGTTAATGATGAACTAGGTAGGTCGTATGTACTCCTCTGCAACAATGTCCACCATCTATAATAATGACGAATGGTGCTCTCTAACTATCTTGACTGCCCACTCAACCACCACAAAAACTGCACAATCTATAAAATTACACAATGATCAGATGTGCACAGAGAAGTTGCGGACTGGGAGAATGGTTTTTAAGATCGATCTGCAATGCTCATCCACTACACTGTATGACCAAATATTGATGATCAACGTTGCTTATCTAATGTGATCATCTTCCCTTTATGCTAAATATGGTATGCTTATCTGGACATGTGAACAATCTGTTACCTCTTCATGATCTACCTAGTTGATGTTATCTTCAACAATATATTTTGGAGGACTTAGGGTGGAATATTATTAGATTTTAAATCTAGAACTTAAGGTGCTTTGGATGATAATTGCTTTTAATGGGTTTATTAAGGTCCAATTAAAGACTTTCAACTTTTACCTTTTTCCTTTAATTTACATTTTGATAAGCTTAGGTAAGTTAATTTCATGGTTTGCATCGTATACCTTTACCATGTGACGTCGATGGGCTCGGTCAAACATAGTTGAGGCTAATAAACTAGGGGCCATGTGGAGTATGGATATGTACCTGATGCATTCAATGGGTACCTCATGGATGTGACATATTCATCCATGTCATCCATATTTCTAGTATGCTTTATAGTAGAATAACACAGAAACTAGAAGCCGAAATATAAAAAATGCATGGTAATCAAATCAGATTGCTTTGGATAAATCAAATCAACTAAAGTGGGGGGGTCAGATCTATAATTTTGTGTTGCATTAGTGCTTTCGTGTCCTATCCAGGATTTTTTTTAGGTAGTGCATCCAAATACCCATGATGTGCGTGATTTGATTAGCATTTTTGAGAAGCCTATTCATCTATTTTCCATCCCTAAGTATCCATGTAATCCATCATTTTCATCACCATTAGATAGTTATCAGGGAAAATGGGAGAATTTGCTTTTAGTTTCATGCTTATCTACGACAACGATTATAATTTCTAGGTTATGCCCTTCCGCGATCATCATGTCAATTTTGGGCTTTCCAATGTGCATGAAAATATACCAAGGTTTTTAGATTATATCATTTCATGTTTTTTTGGTTGTGACTACAATGTGTCCGGGAAGGTGATCAACAAGCATCCATGACTTCACGCTAGCATTATTTCAAGTGGAATATGCTAAAAATTTTGCTCCTTTATCCTTGGAGACAAATATCAGGTCATCCATATCTCCTATATTCATGACTTGTCTTCCATACTAAAGCTTACAAGGTAAAAATATATGAATTTTACATTAAATTTTACATGCAAAAGCTTTGGTAAAATTTGAGGATGACCATATCGTAGAGCTATTTATTATATACCATAATCTCATAAATCATCACTTAAGACATGTGGTTTCAGCTTGTGGTGTGAATCCACTATACCCATAAACTTCAAAAAAATTCCATGAAAACACGCCTCCAGATCTTTGTATTTTTATCAATAGGTGTGCTATCATTTCACCTTTCTCTCCTGAGTCTGGGTACTCATTTTGTGCACGGGTGGCATTTTCTAGGAATTATTATGCATTATATCATTCGTTGGGATAGGATAATTTTTAATCTAATTTTTCTTTGGCACATATAAAAGAATTTTATTATTATTTCCTTCTCTGATGAATTTTATTTCATGGTGTGTATAAGAGATAACAAAAAATTATGATTTACTCCCAATCCATTCTTCGAACCGCTATACTGCTTGTATTAGCTTCTTCAAAAATATAGTTCATATGCATTTTGATCAAAATTTCCATCGAAATTTGAAATCAAACCTGCATATGCATTGTTTGAGCTTTGGATGTTTGTGGCATCCCTCTCTATGCTACGAGTCACAATGTGCACGATTGGTACTTTGTGCAACACTTCTAGCCATAAGTTGGTACATCATCGCTCACATGCTTCAAGTTGTTTTGTTGGAAGACTTTTGATGCACCTTTTGATATTGTATATTAGGCTTAATGTCATACAAGAATTCATGAATTCCAAAAGGTGGTCAAAGGGAGTTTTATAAATATTTATGCAATTTTAGTCTTTCTCTTCCCTTAAAACCTTTATAAATGATATTGATAAATTTATTTTGTGTTCTGTGTCGACACGTCCTATCATATTCTGTGTTGACACATTCTATGATATTTGGATTGCCACACATCATTTTTACTTGGGGCCAGTCTAAATCGTGATACTTAGAAATTTCATGGTATTCATTACGAATACCGGCTGTGGATGGTGTTTACAGAAGATTACTACAAAATCTATCTACAAAAAACATCTACAGAAGCTATCTACAGAAGTTGTCTACAGAAACCATCTACAAAAACTATAGTTGTTAGAGTTAAGAAAATACTTTACTTGATTCTTCCCCCCAAACTGTATTATGAATTCCATATGTATTATTTACTCCCCCCCAAACTATAATTTTGGCTATATAATCAAAACAAACTGAAGGGTGTTTTATTTATATTATGGTGAATGATATAGTGATGAATTTAATTTAATGGGTGATTATTATAATTATTTTTGTGGTTGTGCTTCCTGAATTTCATTAAGGAGTTTACAAGGTTGATATCAGTAATAAATATATGGAAACATAGATTTCTAGAAAGGCTTGGATGATTTCAACACTTAGATAAAATAGAATAGATGTTTTGATATTATCTTGATGGATTTTTCTAAAGGATGCAAAGTTTGGGAGATACAAGCCACATTTTTGTAGGATAAAATGAACTATAGTACCTCCATAGGAATTTGCTTTTGAATTTTGCTTGCTAATGATATTATAGGGTTGTTTCACAAAGACTCAAACATCCTAGCGACTTTAAACAAATTCATCTACTCATTTTGCAAATCAATATGATGTTAAAGTTACCCTAATGTTTTCAAGCCTCCCAAGGACCAACTGTGTGTGCAGTGAATGTTCATTTCCCATTATGAGTATGGATTGAGTAAAACAATGGTCACTTCTGCCAATAATATAGCTTATCTATGAGCATCCATAGGTCTTGTCCATACTTAGCGCTACTACGTAGGGATACCTTATTTCCAGGAAGGTTTCATTCAACCTATTATTGTAATGAGGATCACCCCATGGTTTTCAAGACACTAAGAATTCTAGGGATTCAAGCTCTTTTACCCTTATTTGTCTTTTTTCTTGGGATACTTGCTCATTTTGTGAGGAGCAAGGGATTTTTATTACCTTTTTTATTTGAGGTTCTTGCTTATTTTTAGGGGAATCAATAAGATACTTTTGGGATACTTTCTCGATTATATTAGGAGGAAGGGATTTTTTTTTGTGAACGAGTAAGAAATTTGGGGAGTTGGATTCCCAACCACTCTATCAAAGTCTTGATGGGAATTTTATCCTATCCTTACTATTCTTCTCTTTTTCTTTCTTTTCAAGGGTGAAGGGTGAGCTTGTCCTTTTTCCAACTCATTAGTACTCTAGACCATGTGCATAGATGGATAAGTAGGGGAAACATTTTACTCAATGGCAATAGTGACTTATGAATTAATCCTTCCAATTCTCACAATGTTTTTATATGTTCTAATGTGCGTGGTCCAAGAGAAAACTTGATTAACTAGGAATATCTTACAACATCAAAAGATTGCTTGACTTTCAATGAAAATTTGCTCAAAAAACTAGTGGTGGTTGAGTAATTGAAAACATCTAGATTTTATCTAGCAGACAAGGTAGTATGCAACATGTGGTAGTCATTTTCCTAAAATATCTTAAAGCAATATCATTTTGGGCTATTTTTGAAACATTGAGACTGAAAATTTGATGAAAATAAGATACGAATATTGAAAATATAGGAACTTTATTTATTTATTTATTTTATGTGAGAGAGAATTTATTATTCAATAGTTGTTGATTGTAGTTCAAAGATACATTGCAAATCAATTTGTTGCTTAAGGTGGTGTATGAATTTTTCTTTAGATAGTGGCTTCTTGTATAGTTTAAACCTATGCCCATTAAGTAGTAATTTTCTAGTTGAGTTATCAATAGGCTTTGAGTTTTACTGCACCATTTCCAAATATTTTCTAATTGAAATTTTCATGATACAATATGTTTGTCCTGCCACTTTATAGTTTTGTTGGTTCAGTCCTATATAATACCTCTATTTTATTTCATTATTATGATTATTATTTTATTTTATTATTAATATATATGGATATATATAAGTATACTTTATTTTTATTTTATTATTATTATATTTTTTTTTTTTTTATATATATATATATATATATATATATATATTATTATTACTTTTATTATCATTTCTAATGATAATAATTTTTTTTTTGTAATAAATTTTAGAGGTTTATTGTAATAGACTGTTTCCCACCATCTAACAACTTTTCTTTTTGTTTTTCCTTCTCTCTCTTTTTGAGTTTTGTTTGGGTTCTGATTTTGTTTTCTATTTTGTTTTAATCCTATTGTTGTCAAGTTTAGATATAAGTCACAACAAATGAATTTATAACTATCCTTAATACAACAGGAAAGAATTGAAATAAAATTTTTGAACAATCCTAATATTTTACTAAAATTAGGTGTGACTCATGTTCCTATGAATTTGTACAACCAATATTAACACACTAGGAGTAAAATGAAATATTGCTAGAAAAGTAAAATTTGTTGGAAATGAAATTATTAAAAGTAAAAGGTTATTTTGCTATCACTTCTTTGATTATATAGGAATGTTTATTTCACTATGATTGTACCACTCAACCATACCTACTTCTTGCTTCTTGTAGGCCCTAATTATTTAGGAGTATTTCACTATGACTATGCCACTCAACCATACCTACTTCCTATTTTTCTCATAGGAGAACCCAGTCCAAAGTAAATGAATAACACCCAAAGCTTGGAAATTACTAGAAATGAAATTGTTGAAATAAAAGGTAAAACTATTACTGCTTCTTTGATTATTAGGAGGGTTTCATTATGGTTGTGTCACTCAACCATATCTACTTCCTATTTTTGACAAGTCCTAATCCAAATTTAGGGGTGTTTCACTATGACTGTCTCACTCAGCCATACCTACTTCATGTTTTTCTCATAGGTCCTAAGTCAAATTAAACAATATTAATCACCCAAATATAGAACATTTGCAAGAAATAAAATTTACAAGAAATAAAATTTTAACTATGAAAGCAGTAAAATGATTCCTCAAGAGAAAAGAACTTGGCAACGTCGAACAAAGGGACTTTTTGGTACAATCTAGTGCCACTCTGACTCGTATGCGTTCCTACATACAAGTAAGCCTCTCCTTTTTGCACTGCCAAACAACTTTTCTGATTAACCACTATGGAACTACTCTCCTCGAAAATGGTGCCAAAATGATTAGTTGTAATAGCTTACATTTAGTTTTTATCCATCCGGGTTAATCTAGGTTAGATTTAAAGAGTAGAAATCCAGTATAGATTGTACCGTAGTAATTAATTCTTAAGCTTGATTCTGATCTCTTTTAGTATCAGGTTTTGTAGGAAATTAAAATTTACAAAAAGTAAAATAAAATTGTGTTTAAAATAAATATGCAATTTATACTAAGTCTATATGAATATGTGTGGATCCATGTATGATTTACTAATGTATTATTTATCTAATGTTTCTATAGTTTTATCATATGCAGTTTTAATAAATTTTATGTTCTAATTTTACTCTATGTTCTAATTTTATCTACCGTGTTAGTTGGAGGGAATATATTTAGGGAATAACCCTTTGGAGTGGGCCCTACCTCTAGAAGGTTAGTGTTAACCCCTTCACATTTTTCTACTCTACTTTAAATTTAGTATACTATTTAATTAAATTACTCTAATGCTAATTATTTCATGATTGCAAGAAAATAAAAGAAATGAAAGTTACCAAAGCAAGCAAAGTGTAAAGAAATTATAAGATATAGTTACCATATTCAGAAGAAACTATTGTTGCTTTATTACTGAAAATTCAAATGTACATGGTTGCACCTCCAACTTTCAAAAATTGTATACAGAAGATTACATTAGAAATAGTCGCATATTAGACATTTTCTCCATTAGAAATTTTCAAAGGTATCCCTTTGTAATATATAATATGACTTGGACAATTATGAATATGACTTTTACATATATTTTTCCATGTGGTATTGTGGAATTAATAATACAATAACTATGCACTTAATAGAAATAATCTAAACTAACACAATTCCTAACCTTCTTGGACTCAGTAAATAACCTAAGTGGTCCAAGTGGTGATTCATGAATGAACATAAACATATAATACTAACTTAAAAATTTCACAAGATATAACACATAACCATATGCCCCTTTATTCACAAGAAGGACATAACAATATTGTGTGAGAATCTAATCAACCTAACAATATTCTAATTTCACAACTTTATAAAACAACTTTACAACAACTTCATTTATCACAATATCCTCGTGAATAATATTTAACAAGTCAACCAACTATGTTGATTGTAATCCTTTACTACCATGTAAAAGCACCATGATGTCACTGATATGGCATGCAACATTGATCAATTGACTTGGTCAAATATCTTCTGTAACTTTTGGTGAAAGATCTCTTTAGTAATAGTCTTCAGCAGCTACCTTCTATAACTTACTTCATTAACTATCTTCTGTAACATACTTCAGCCATTGTATTCTGTAATTGCGTCCATGACCTTCTTGATTCACCATCCTTATGTCCATCTTCTCATGTCCAGGATCTAATATGAATCTTGTGTTGCTGCATCGTATGCTCGTGAATGTTCTTCAACACTTTCCTGCATAATCATACACATCTTGCACATTTTTTGTGTAAAATCCACACATTAATAAAATTAACCATATCCATAATTTTAGTTGATAAATCATAGAAATAAGCAGAAATAACCATTAAAATATATTGCAATGATGATTTAAAGTTAGAAATTAAACAATATATCTCAAAAAATTCATGCTAAATAAACACTCATCATCAATCATATCAGTATTGACCATCAATTGCAAGATCACCCTAGTTGGTGAGAGGGTTTGAAAGTTTGTTATTGATCGATTGGACTATCTCCTATTTCATCTTCTCCACTATTACTCTAGGATTTTGCACAATACCTTGTAGGTTTTCAATATATTTGTTTTAAATGAATGTGAATCAACCAATCTTGCATTGTTTGTTTGCTTGGTATTCCAAATTTTTGGAGTTGTTAATTAGAGACATTTTTTGTGTGCCTCATCATTTGTATGTGATTGGATTTTGTGGATATCTTAGGTCAAATTTCACTATAAATTATCGATTGGGCCTTATTCAACAAATTTTCATGCTCCAAAATGTGTTGCAAGTAAAATTTGTCTTGACCTACTTCATTGAGTATTTGGTCC
Organism: Wollemia nobilis; assembly: GCA_028583015.1. Classification (NCBI taxonomy): domain Eukaryota; kingdom Viridiplantae; phylum Streptophyta; class Pinopsida; order Araucariales; family Araucariaceae; genus Wollemia; species Wollemia nobilis. Next base: position 5,624,367 of record JAQPPZ010017063.1, on the reverse strand, counting down.
TACAAATATTTAATAACATCAATAGTTGAAACCTGAGCCTTTATCATTTTCATATCCTTTTTCAATTATTATTAATTTTTTTTAATTCTACGATCTCTTCATAGTTTTTCTTCAATATTTTATCTACCTTTTGCTTCTCTATTTCTAACCGACCAATCTGATCCTATTTGTCTTACTCCAATTGTTACTTCACTTGGACTAGTTGTTATTTTAGTTATTGTTGTTTTTATTATCCTTGATCGACCTATTGCTTGGGATCCTCTTTCTCCTTCTTCAAGTTCTTTGCTCACTTTTCACGTAAGCAATTTTGTTATATTTCCCTTATATCGCTACTTTCTTCCTTTCTAATATTGGTATCAACTCTTGGTTATATTTCTACTTTCTACTTGAGTTCTTAGTAGGGGAGGTCTTGTTGTTGGCATAAAATCACCTATAATGATCTTACTTATTTATTCTTGTGCATTACATAGGTTCTCCTTTATTGCATTTACATTTCCATAACCTAATAATAAAATTATTTGCATAGGTATATGGGCCATGAATTGAGACATTCTAGCTTGTACAACTATCCTTGTCATTACCATATATGATAGACTTATGGTTTGAATTGGCTAGGTAGCTACCTATAAACTTAATTTTTTTGATGAGCTTGCTACCTCCACTTATTTCAATGGACTAAAAATGTAAGGGCAAAATGTGGGTAGGGTAAACCATGTATAAGAATCCATGGTCAACATGGTTTGAGATGAAATAAAACTGGTATATGGAGGGGAAGTGGGAATGACTAATGTGGATGGGCTTATGGGGAGAATAGATGGAGGCATGAAGATGGATGATATAATATGAGAAAAAATATTTGTAAAAAATGATGGTAAAAACAACAAAGTAGTAGGATAGTCATCATACAAAGAGACGAAGAAGAATTTATTCCATACTATAGATGTAGTTGTATTTTTTGTGGTGGAGTTAGTGCAATAGAAGATGAGGGGGTAGTATGAGAATTGGGATCAAAATAAATGATAGAACAACGATGGAAAATAGGGATAAAATGATTGTGAAAAAGAGATGATGGTGATAATAGGAGCAAAAACAACTTGAGCCATTAAGGTAGCAATTTTTGCATGTGTTTCTCCTTATTTTTAGGGGTTGAGTATTTCCTCATATGGGTCTTCATCAATCACCATTTACACATCTTGAATTTCTTATAGTACCTCTAATTTCAACCTCCATTTGTTCTTCTTCTTTGACACTTATTCTAGCTTCTTCTTGTTGAATTTCTTCTCCCTCTATTTTTATTTTGGGTGGGATGATGGAAGCTTGCTCTTGTAAAGATTTAATCTCATGCTTATTTTTTATGGTGACTTTGAGGGATCCCCTTTCATCAATTATCCCTCTTTGTTGTGCCTCTTATCCTGCCATTTTGGTTGTTGATCTCACTTAAACAATTGACTCTTGGCTCGTTGAGATATATGGTGAAGATATTTGGAGTAGTTATTGTATTTCTTTCTACTTGTAATCACCTTCTTAATGGTGTTTCTCATCTTGTATCCTAGATAAGTCTTTATTAAATCTCACCTTCATAATTCTAGCTTGATTTATCTTACTGGTCTCATATCTCATCCTATAATAGGCCATCACTTTCTTCATACTCCATCTATATTTTTCCCCTATGAATGATGTTACTATCTTATGATTAATGTGCTTGTTGGGATCAAAATCATCCTTGATACATGGGTCCTCTTTTTTCATGTGATCCCTATAGAAGTAAAACCAAGAAATTTTATTTCAATGTCTAATATCTACTTTACTAGACTTGATCTAAATCCAACCTTGTCATTGAGGCTTCCTCGCTCAAGTTTATTTCTTTCTCTGTATTTATAATTTGTTCATGTATATGGATTGTAAATATATTTTTATAGTAAAGTATTGATGAATATGGCACTAGGTTCATAGGACCATTTGTTGTATATGTTATTTAGACAAAAACTCTTTAACCTCTTCTCAATATAATCAACACATCCTTGACCTAGAGGGGTTATCATCAAGTACCGCTTGCTCAACTAAAAATATTTGAACTCCTTTTACCCTTTACCAAAATTCTAGATACTAGACCACATCCATACCAAACAATATTTAGAAGAAATATGGGTAGTCTAAATGATTTCTTTGAAAAATTGTATAGTTTGATGAAATATGAAGACCTACCCAGGTAAAAATTACCCAACTCATGTCTTGTAATCCTTAGTAAAGCTCCCCCTGTATGTGAAAATATTGGGATTTTATCCTATGTCCTCTACAAAAGGGATCATACATGTATAAATTAAATTTATAACTATAAATTTTTACTCCTATAAGGTATATTTATCAATTACAAACTGGTAATGGCTACCCCTTTTATCCTATTTGGTTCAACTCCTATGTCGAAAATCAATATTTTTTGGTCATAATCAACCATAGAAAGTAGTAAGTGTAGTTGAAATCTTGTTGGCTTTTAAAATTTCTAATCGTTGGTTTATCTTGTAGGTTTTGTAGATAGCATAATCTAATAGTTTAGGATCCTTTGTGATGTCTTAGAATATGTGGAACATTCCCAATTGCTCATATTTTACCAAGTCTTGAGACCCAAACCCTCACAAAGCACACACTATAATTCTCCCAAAAACATCCCAACATTAATGTAAATTTTGAATCCTTTACCTTCTTTTGGCTTCTTTAGTTGTCATGCCAAGAATGCCTCCCATTGTTTGATTTCCTTCTTGTTGAATATTTGAATATTTGAATTTTTGACTATGGTTGGCAAGAGATCCATCCAACGTTTTCATCCTTAACATACATCATATTTGTAATGCATGTGGGTATGATTATGATGGGATACTCATCCCATTTCATACGCAAGATAGATTTCACCTCCTTGTTGCATCTCTTGGTATAGACATGTAAAAACTCTAGGGAGTCCCAAATTTTGGATAACAAAAACTACCCTAGTTCAAAAATTCATAATCTTACTACTAACCATATGTCATAGGGTTTCATGTTATATCACCTAAGTGTTTCTATTTTTGAAATTCTAGGATTGAATTTGATGTATCTCTCCATCACCAAGTCATGTTTCATTTGAAAAGTTTTTCCATAAATCCTCTTTATTTTCCTCTATTTGGGTGGCAAGGAAGAACCTACTAGTTCTTTAGGCATCCCTATTAGGTTATTTCCTCTATATTTTTGAAATATTTTAGTAGCTTTCCACTTCTTCTCTTCTAATTTAATATCTATGATATCTATAGGTGGTGGAGTTTCTGGGACATTTGGGTGCCCCTCCTTTGGCAATCCCCTAGTTGCCACACCTTGTGGATTTATATATTGTGCCTTGGAGATTGACTAGTTTTTGAGTTTTTTATAAATTGAAAACTTTTAAAATAAAAAAGTGCAATTCATTTGCTTGAGCTAATGATTCACTTGCTTGTAGGTGAATAGTTAGATAGGGGACTTGGTAAAAAATTTCAACCTGTTGGCAGATCATAGTTAAAAACTATAGATGAATTAGAAGGAGAAGTAACTAACTTGCTTTAATACTTGTTACTAGAATGAACTTTCATGCTTTGGAGAGGAGCTTGAGTGATATTTGCAAAATAAAACAAGATAAATTTATGACTTGGCAAATTTAATGTGGTGGATAGGTTTTTGACCCATGATTCATTGATGAAAGGGGGTCTTAGAGATTTGATGGAGAGGATATGGTGGTGAAATGGTGTCATGTGTATGGGTTAAAGAAACTATGGGACATGATAAAAATATGCACAAAATGGTACACTAGTGAAAATAAGATAAGACGTAAGGGTGTGATGTATAGTTGCTAAGTAAATCATGTTCAACATGAAAATCAATAGTAGAGGTAGTTGGAGACATAGTGGTTAGAGCCTCATAGGAGAGCTATAAAAAAGTGCTATAATACTAGTGTTGTGATGTTGCAAGTGTGGCAATGCCAATAGTAACATGTAATAGTGTATGAAGGATAGTCTATTCATAATATGAGAGTAAATTTGGTTTATTTTAGTGCTAGGGATAAATAAAAATGAGTGTAGGGGTAGGTTTTTAAAACCCCCTCTGTCAACTACCCCTAGCATGCAAATCTATTTCATAGCATATATTTTTATTTTTGTGACCCTTTTGAACGTGCAAATGAATCACTTGTATTTATTTTGACATCATCAACAAGCTTTCATTATTGTGTTTTCCCCAAGCACTAGTATCACTTCCTACACTAGTATAACATCATCATTTTTGAGATAGATCAAATATTCATGTTGTTGTCATTATGATATGGGGTTTTTTAGTTGCCTTGTTAGTTGATTTTATTCCTATAGGTAAGTCACTTGATCCTCACCTTAGTTAAAACTTCCTTGTGGAAACATAGGATCATGTTGAGATGGACATGGAATCGTCTATTTTTAGATAGTTTTGATGAACTTGTTTATGTCATCATAATGTATTGCAAGCATCTTCAGGACAAAAAACTGCATGATCATCAACTTGGCCATGCTACATAACAATATGCTAGCAGAATATCACCATTTATGTGGGTGATTTATTGACCTAAATGTGAATCAATTTCATACAAAATTATTGAATATTTATTTTTACTATCGCCCAAATTATTCTTACATCAACATGTTGTCCCCCTCATGTTAGTGATTTTATGACTTGTAAGTGAAATGCTTGTTTTGTCACCTAGTGCAAAATCTAATTTTTCTCAATTTTTATACATTATGCTAACCTAGCCAATTCCTATGGGGAATGAAGACAAATAAAGAGGAGATTGCATGTGCTTTTTAATATTTTCACCTAGGCATGGAGAGGAATCTTTTATAAGGAAGACAAAAAATGAGAATTTTAAAAGGATAGAAAGGGATATACCACTCTATGCATATTTGCAAGAACTAATTTCTTCTAGGTTTCATAAGTGCCTTAATAGAAAATCCTCTTCCTTCTATAGTTATAAATCTATATGAATTAGATCCTTTTAAATTATCAATCTATTAGGACCCACTCTATAACAAGTCAAATTTGTCATGCTTTGCCATTTAACCATGACCTCATTCAATACAAGATCACCTTTCTTGAATTCAAGGTTGGTTGTTGTTTTGTCAAATCATCATTTCCTTATAGCTTGATGACTAAAAAATATTTTGAATACCTTATATTATTCTTCATCTAGAGATAAAAAAGCATTCATCTTAGCCTACATTGGTGTTATATTTACAATTTTTAATTCTAATTGTTAGGATATTTGGAGCAAATGGAGCTCAATGTTAATTGACAACATGGCCTCTTTCCTAAAGATATGTTTGTACAGTAAATACCAATGGAATCTCTAGAAATTATCTTGTTTACCCATATAACCCTTCTCAACTTAGTATGTCAATCCCTCTATGATCTAGTAACTATTCTCTTTAAAATTTGAATGACATTCTTATTTACGAATTTGGTGAGGCCATTTCCTTGAAGGTAATAATTAGAAGATGTTTTTAAAATAGAACCATGCTTTACTACAAAATAAATCAATTTTTCCCAAGTGTATGCCATGGTATTGTCTGTGATCATTGTTGATGGAGCCCTATACCCAATGACGATGTTCTTGGAATTCACACCTATTTTTATAAATGAAAAAAAAAGTAAACTATTCACTCAAATCTTATATAAAAAGTATAAAAGGACTAAAATAAAAGCATGAGACACAAAAATTGTGGGTGAACTTGAGCACCCTACATAATTATTGTATTATCCATGGATAAGGATCATAACACTCTAACATAAAGGATGGAGTGGAGGGGGTTTTTATACCAATATCAAATCCCAAATTGCATAAATGAGTTTAACATAGGGTGACACAACAAGAGGGATTTAAGGTTAATTATTAGTTATAAGTTGGGTTTAACCATAACAAGGTTAAACATGACCTACTGGTCTTACATAATAAAATATTATAGTAATTTAAATGCAATTATACAATTATTTTCCATAGGCCTATACAAGGTTATCTCATACAATATTGACCTTGTCAATAAGTCAAATTACACTTAAAACCAATATCCTCTTGAAGTTATATAATTATTTCTTTATTGGTAGATTTTACTAGGATGGCCTTTTTCCATCTCATAAAGAAATAAATTACAGTTAAGATCCATCCATGGCCTGCACTAGAGAGTGGTTTGATTATCCCAATAAAACCCATCACCCATTTTTAAAGTATATTTATTACAATTATGGGTTGAAGTGACATTATTATTATTTTTATTTATCACACGTGCATACAACATGCTTTACACTCTTTTACCCACTGAAAGAAGTCTAAGAAAATGATCAACTACCAATATCCTACCCTCATAATTTAATATGTTGTTGTATGGGCTAAGTAATGACCACCTTCATTATGATATTCATGTAGAAAATATATTACTCTTTCCTCTTCATCTCACCTCATAAGCACACCATCATATCCTTTGTGTAATATAAATCCCTCAAGCAAAGCATAATCAATGGTATTTTTTCTGATGCACCTTTTATATTTAGGTGTTGGATTCCATGATATATTTCATGCCTCCATGAATCTCCTAATATCACCCATCTAATTAATTTATGTATTTGTTTGTTCCTCAAATTTTTCATCTCCTTCAACAAACATCACTTGTTCACTAGCATGAGGTCTTGCCAAAGTTTCACATAGAGCTCATCATATTACTAGCTTAGTTGATTTGATTTCTATATCAAACTCTTGGAATTTTTTTAACCATCCTACTTTCTTTTCTCCTAAATTCTCATGCAATACAATGGATCTAACATCAATATGAATCATGAAGATTGTAATGTTAATTTGAGATAGAAAATATTTGAACTTTCTTAGGACCCTCATCATGGATAATTCCTATCCTCAATAAAGGTATATCTTTCATCATAATCAAGGAGTGTTTGGTTTATGAAATATATCTAATGATCTTCATTCATATCATATTTTTGGATAAGAATCGTTGCAATATTGATATTTGTCCTAAATACATACAACAAAATTAATGTTACATTTATGACAATATTGCTTTCCCTTTTTGGTCTATATGATAATCCAACAAAATTAGTGTTACACCTAGCTACAAATTTTATCCGAACTAGAAAAGAGTTGATCCTATTACTAATGATAAAATGGTAGCTCTTGAATAGCTTTAATATGGTTGGGATCAATTGCAGGAACTTATTTAGAGATCACATGTCCTAACAAAGATGTATATTTTAGTATTAAATAATATTTGATACTCTTGACACCATTAGAGAAAACTTGTTGATGCTTTATGTGCTTACTTCTATATTTCAAGAATATGCTCAAATCATCCAGGTACATAAATATAATCTCACCAATTAGGCCTACATACAGGATATCCATAGCACTCTAGAAACTTTTCTCTTGTTTTATAGGTCAAAATTTATTCTTTGATAGGTGAAGGTCCTCCATTTAGTTGTAAGTATTGTTTTTGTTGATTGTCATTCTTGATCTAACTTTGATTATAGCCTAAAAAACCATCAAGTAGGCATAATATGTGATCATGTCATCTTTTACAATATACATTCCATGGGCAATAGTGTATATTGGTCTTCAAGGAAGGCTCTATTTAGTATTTTGAGGTTAAAATACAAACTGATATCCTCATTATTCTTCTATACATGTATCAAGTTTGTGATCTATGTCAAATTCTTAATTGGGAATATAATCTAAGATTGGAGAAATTTGAGCAATTTCTTCGCAATGCCTCTATATATGGATTGATAGATATATTTTTAATCAAATTGATCTAGCTCTAGGCTCAAGGTCAATTATATAATTTTAACTATCATATTTTTTGAGGTCTTCATATCCCCATGCAATGACATCATCGTACTTTGAATACAACTCTTTGAACATACCCGTTTCTTCCTATATGCATTTGTTTTTCAAAAATAAATGTTTCTATTTGGTAATATCTACTACTTCTAAGGAAGAGAAAATTACTTTGATGCTTGACTTTTGGATGCTATTGTCTAGATTGAACAAAATTTCTAGGGTGATTAGGCTTCTAGACAACTAGTTGGTTTTTACTTGGATCACACAATATTTGATATTGTCTCAACATTTATTTATCTGTTAGCATGTTGAGCCTCTCTAATCAAAAATCAATTAACTATTTGTTGTTGTTAAACACTTACCAGTGGTTGGTGTATGTGGAGTAGATATTCTAGAAAGCACTTTTAACTCCTTTGGTCTGCTCCACATATCTATTATGGTGTCAAATTTTGTAGCCATAGAAGATAATTCATCATACCCTATATCATGTTCCCTTCGTACCTCCTTGATTTCATAACTACTAAATATTTCATGTAGATCCATACCCAATACTTATATGCTTTCAATTATTTATTTTTAGTGGCATGCATTGATTTTACCTAATTAACCACTAGCTTAAAATCATCAAAGATTTTTACGATTTTTATGTTAAGTGTTTTTATTTTTTTAACCTAGCATATAATGTTTCATATTCAATATTATTATTGGTACAATTAAGAAGGATCCTACATGCATAGCTCATTTGTTCACTTTGCAGGTTTGTGAATTGTATTTCTATACTTACCTCATATCTAGTTCTAGCCCCTTTAAAGTGTATCACCCCTTTAGATCCTTAATATTATTTTTTTTGTTAAGGATTTAATTTTTTTTGGATCTTTAGATATTAGATAATTTCCTAGTTTGGTTTCTTATACCACTTCACCCTAATCACCTTTTTCGTCCTCCTACAATATTTTGATGATCATGTACCTTTTTGAAATAAGCTTGCCATATCCAATTATTCATCTACAGATTTAGTTAGCTCATTCTAGTTAACACTTCAATTGTCATTTAGATTTTGTAGAATATAATTATAACGTAGTCCATTTTTAATCCTTATAATTTTACCATTTTTGTGGATTTTTATGTGTACAATCCATTGGTAAGTACCCATTTCCTAATAGTTTACTCATCCATTCCCATGACTATAGAATTTCAAAATATGGAGGGAATTATACCATAATCACCTCTTAGACCACTATAACCTCTAGGTGCTTAGCTATTTTCATAACTAAATATCTTATAAATCTAACAATACTCACCTTCATCCCATCCATTTGGATTGGATCTATGGTTGTTCGATATAGGGTAAACCCATCTCTTCATGGATAACTTTGGGTATAATGATCATAGTTTTTTTTTTAATACATTATACAACTATGCAACAAGTAATTTTTAGTATTTAGATTAATGTAGAATGATGAAAACTTCGTGATATTTGGCTTTGGATCATTTAGAATGTTTACCGTTTTTACTTAAATATCTTATAGGTCCTCAACCATTAGGTTTTATTATTCAATTGGATTTGGATGAGCTTATTTCAAAGTAGTTAGTTTTGCCTTGGTGTAGATCTACTCTTATTCCTTTATAAATTATTATAGTAAATCCACTTGTCTTGGAAAAGATACAACTCTAGCATATTTACTTTGATCGGTGCTTTTCTTAGTAAAAATACAACATTGAACTTTTATTCAATAGTATTATTTTTTCCATGTAGAGTTTTTTTTTCAATTACCTTATGGTAATAGCTTGACCTTAACTTATCAAATATATATACTTTAGAGTCCTTTATATGTATTTCATAGCTTCTCCCTTCACTCTTATTTGTTAGGTTCACTAGTCATAGTATTTTTCACTATAGGTATGTTTGCTTTAGAAGGATTTATTTACTGAACCTGTGTCAACATTATTTATTGATCATTATTTTGCATAGTAGGATGAGTTGGAGCTACTAACCCTTTATCCTTAAGATGCAGTAGTGATTGTACCCTTTCCAAAACAATAGTACTTATCCCTAACTTGTCCTATTTTTATAAGACTGCTTGGGATGTTAATCATTGGGATTGCTTTTTTATTATTTTTATTTTATTTTTCGTAGTAAATCCTTATTGTTGGTTTGCTAATACCACCTAATCTTCAAAATAAAAATCACTTTAATTTTCAAGTATCCTAATGTTGTGAAAAACTATGTTATTTGTATTAGGTACCATAAAAACTATATTTTACACCACTCCAAATTGATCTACCATGACGTTTTGGTCAATTACTAGTTGATTTACTATAGATGATTGAATTGCCATTGGTTGGCCTCCCGTTACTTATTTATCTACCTAAGATTACTAATTATAGATAATCATTTGAGCATTGTAAATTGATATGAAACATTCTACATTGCAAGTAAAGCATAATAATGTGTTTATCTCAAAATATATATTTGCCATATTGTTTTGTACCTTATTAATTGTTTGGTTTTCTATTTGTTGCCACACACTATTTTGTTTCCTTTCCACCATCCACTAATTAGATAAGCTTTTCATCATCTCATTTGTCTCATTTATGCTCTTCATCATCTGACTCTCGATATCCCCAAGTTGTTACACAAGTTGATTCTATTGTGCAAGAACAATAGTCATGATAGATGATTAAGGCAGGGTGGATAGTATTGGTAACTATGATTACAATACAATGGTACTCGAAGCACTTTGAATTGGAGAGATAAATATATAAGGAGTGCTTATTTGTGGATACATAGATGTATTAGATATCAATAAAGAAACTTGAGGACGTATAAGATGTATATTTTGGTAAGTTTGTATTTGTTGGTACTACACATATGAAGTAGATGCAAGTATGGTAGATGATATTGTATCTGCTAAGTTTGGGGATGAGCCACATATGTTGTATATGCTAGTGGTGGAGCTTATGGTAGTTTCCCTACTTAAATTAGGATATCTTTAGCACAAGTTGCTTTTTCAAATGCTCTAGATAGTGTGACATGATTTGTATTGTGAACCGTCATAGCCAAATCTGATTATAGTTATCTTATATAGTAGACTAATGCTTACTCTTCTAAAAACCTTATATTTAAAGGTTGTGTCACAAGATTCGAGTTCGTGTTTGAATTCAACAAGATTAAAATTTGAAATAAATTTGACATCAATAAAAAATGAGATAAAATTTGATAAAAAGTTTGACATAATAACATATACAAAATTATTTATATATTTTCCAAATTTATTTTTTATTTTAAATTAAAACTAATTAAATCCTAAAACAAAAGTAAACAAAAATAATAACATAAAATAAGATATCAAAATCTATAAATCTAAATTTAAAAATAAATAAATTAACTTTTAATAGAAATTTAGGAAAATTAAAAACTTAAAATAAAACTAAATTATAAAAGGGGCTTTCAAGGTTTGATTTGTAGGAGCTCTTTGATACCCTATTCATATAGGCCTAGTCCTTTGCCTTAATATCTCATGTTAAAAAGTATTTTTTCTTTTTTCTGATTATATAAGAGAGTTGGTCACAACTACCCTGTTTTTAATAATGACAAGTGCAAGATTCAAACCACGAAAACTTAAAAACATTTTCTTAATAATAAATATATATTTAACAAAATAAATATATGTTTGACATTAAAAACATTTAAATAAAAATAAGTACCATAAATTTTCTGGTCGTTGGCAATATCCAAATGAAGTAACATCTTACTTGCACTACTTTACCCTTATTGTTAGAGAGCAAACCTAAAGTTCAAGAAGACAAAGAGAACTCGGCTAGGTTTAAGATATATTGATTATTATCTGATTTGTTATTATTAATTATATTAACACTTTGACCCTCCAATTAGAAAATAATAATAATTATTATTAACCACTTATCCTGCACTGCTCTCTATCATGCATGGCTTTTTTCGTCAATCTTCTCGTATACATTTGGTGGAAAATAAGAATCGTCTCAAACATTTTGGGATTTTTTGAAGATTTAAATTTAAATTATTGTGTTTTTAAAGCCGATAAATTGGTTGGTGGTTGTTAAATACTTTTTAATTAATTGATTTAATTGAAAGCCCTAAAAATAAGGTTTAATTAAATTCATTTTTCCTAGGATATATAATAACAATTTTACTCCTATCCTATCAAACAAAAAAATGTTACGATACAGCTTTTAAAAATTGGGGCTTAGCCTTGCCTTTTAAAAAATTGGGGCTTGGCCTTGCCTTTAAAACAACCTGCCTGCCGGATGGCCCGTAGAAAAACTTGGAGCCATCCATAGCGGAGCTTGTTTTGGTTTACTTTCATCTAAATGAAACGTTTGGGAAGCCTACTCTCCAGCTCAAATATAGGAAAGTTACTTTTCAGCAAAAGAAAGGGATTTACCTCTAGAATTTTTCTATTAGAATGGGCTTTCCATTAATCTAGTTAAAGTTAAAGTAGTTTAATGTAAGCAATGAAGGATAAATCAATTGTAATAAAATAAACATGGTAGTAAGATTTGTGTTATTTAATTAGTATATTAAAAGTGATGAAATAATTTAAATATAATTAAATTTATGTATAATTATAATAACTAAAGAAAAAACTAATAAAAAGTGGGAGGGTACAAATATAAGTACCGTTTATCTACGAATTAAAACATTAAAAGATAGTTGATTTATAAATGTCATGGAGAATGTACGATTCAATATTACAAAGTTTAGCTCTACTATTTACAAATGATCAAAAGATCTTTATAATAAATCCCTTTATTTATGTAAAGTGTTTTGACTTTATTTTTAACTATGATTAAGTCATAGGTTAAATCATTTTTAACCATAAAAAAATAAAAGTGTTATCATCGATATTGTTTTAAAATGTGCGTTTCAAAATATGCTTTCATGCCTCTATTTCCTCTTATTCACTTATTCCCATGGTGAATCACTTGTTTGTTGGTGCTTTGCTTGCTTGCAAGTGATTTGCTTGACTAAGCCGACGAATCGTTGGATTTTTTAGTTAATCATGTCCGTGGTCATCAACCTTCTATTAACCAAAATTAGCTTGACCGATGCCTTCCTAATGCTTTTAACTCATCCAAAATTGACTCCAACCATTTATTACTGAGGATTATACCCAATTTGACATGTATTCCCTTGCTCATATTGTCAATTCCTCATTCTAAAGAGCAATAGTAGTGACTTGGTGCTACATTTCTAGTGACTTATAGGAGCATTAAGTTCGATTTGCTGGTGTATCCTAAACTAGCTTTCTTCCATTGGATTTGGGGTCTAACAAAAATGATGCCAAATTTCTAAAAATACAAATTTGTGGAGGTGCTCTTTTGTCTCATTTTGATGGCAGCTCTTGCAGTGCTTTCACTCATCACCTAAAGATATTTTTATATTCTTCAAGCTCCTCATGAGTGTAGCTAGCTCATTGTATTCCTCCAAAATATCTTCCTTTGCTTTTGGTATGAGCTTTATTCCTGTTAGCAGCATCTCTAGACTTGTGATGATGTTCAAACCCTTGGTTGCTACTTTTGTGGGAGAAGCTTTGTTTGGCTGCATAACCTTTTTCTTCTCTACTTCAATCATACCAGTATTGGTCATCAAGTGCAAGATCACCCTAGTCGATGAGAGATTTTGAAAGTTTGTTACTGACCAATTGGATTATCTCCTCTTTCATCTTCTCCACTAATTCCTCTAGACTCCTACACAATGCCTTGTAGGTTTTCAATATATGTTGTTTTAAAAGAATGTGCATCAACCAAACTTGCATTGTATGTTTGCTTGGTATTCCAAATTGTTGGAGTTGTTAATTAGAGATCTTGTTTGTGTGCCTAATCATTTGTATGTGATTGGATTTTGAGGATAGCTTAGATCAAACACTATCAATTATCAATTGGGCCTTATTCAACAACTTTTCATACTTCAAAAATGTGTTGAAAGTAGAATTTGTCTTGACCTACTTCATTGAGTATTTGGTACTACAAATATTTAGTAACATCAATAGTTGAAACCTGAGCCTTTATCATTTACATATCCTTTTTCAATTTATTCTTATTTTGTTTTTATTTTATGTGTAGACACCTAAAACACATTATGTTTAGGAGACTACCCATATGGACACATTCCCAAACCATATGAATCGTCTTGGACCTTTCCAAGAGCAAGCAGTGGTCCTAACCACCCAAAAGGGGCAGTTCTAGCCCATTCAGGCTCAGCCGCTATCAGTCAGAGTGGTTGATAAACCTGGTCGTTGAACCTCATAACGACCACCTCTAGTCACTGTTGACGACAACAACTAGGATTGAAATGCAAACTATCGCAAGGGATTGCCCAAATCATGGGCAATAATGGTAGTTTGCATGCATTTCAAAGGGATCTTGGCGAGGAAATCCCAAAGTTCCTCCTGATTGCCCCTTCCATGCCAATCCAAGACTGAACCATCCCTCTGGGATAGTCAGTTGGCATGCAGATCTAGAGCTTGGCTTCCCTCAGGAAGCCAAACCCTAGATCTGGACTTGAAACCAGGAAGGCTACATATGCAGACTTCCTAAAAGGCAAAAGATATACAGAGAATTCAAATTGTGTGTAGCAAAGCCCTATCAAATTGGAGGGCCAATCTACACCCCTTGGAGGAGCATTGGAGCATCATTCGGTTGAGCCACGTCCATGCAATAGTATTCAGATCCATCATTCCCCATCATCCATCAGTGTACCAAACACAAGTGGTGATCCTTTAACACCAATTGGAGAAGGAGGCATCTGTAAGCCCTCGAATAGTTTGGTGTGCGAGATCGGGAGGCCTACGAAGGTGCACCATCCCCTTGTGGGGGATACATTCATCATTACCCCACTTGTAATAGATTGTATCAAAAATGAGTATCCCTCAGAGGGACGTACATGTAACCAAGATCTGGAAGCATTAATAAAAGAATATTTCTTTGCTTATTACTTTTGCGTTATATGTGCTTGTGTGCTTCTTCATTTTCATTTGATATAATAACATTGCAAGTAGGGTAAGTGTGGTGCATGCTTCCTGGGGTCGCACAGATGGTGATCATGGTGGGACCCCCACCAGGTTTTTATTTTTTGTCGATTTACTGATATTTATGGGTTTTCTGTGTGCAGGTTCAGCCGCTCTGGTCGATAGCGACCAATAGGTTTGGCCGCTCTAGTCGACAACGACCAGAAGATCTTAGCCGCTCCTACAGTCAGCGACCAGCAATAGCCGCTCTGGTCAATAGTGGCCGATAGAAAAAGTGTAGCAGAGGGCAGAATTTCCATCATCAGACCAGGATTTGAGGTTGGTAGCATTCTCTGTTTCTCTGTGTTTTTCTATCTACAACTTTTTCCAAAAAACAACTTAAATCACGTTTTTTTATTAAGGAAAATATAAAGAAAAATGGAAAAATAAAATGCATTTGATGTTTCTTAGAGTTTTCTTTAGTTTCCTCTAGGCACTTCTAGGAACAGTGGGCCTCTATTTTTAAGGTCTGCCCTAGTCTCCAGCATGCTAGGCTTCTGTGTGTTTAGTTTTCTTGCATGTGGCCCAACTAGTGGCCATTAATTCATGAAGTAGAATGCATTCTAAGTTCATATAAGTTGAATACATGCATCTTTCTGAAATGAAATATATTTTATCTTAGGTATATAGGAAAGATCATGTTTGCTTGGTGATGCATTTTGTTTACATGTAAGGTTAAAAAGAATCCCACACACATCACATCTTATTTTTAATATCAGCTTGGGCTCTCACATCCAACCCATTGATCGAGACCAATAATGGAGGTCATTACCACTTGGTTGGCTCAGAAAGAGTATCATCGAGACCCATTCATGGCCAATACTACCAAGAACCATCATAACCCATAGAAAATATGCATGTATCTCTTTGAGAGGTATATCACTAGGGTGAGGGTGAGGATGAGAGGACCTGTGCTCCCACCATGTGTGGAAGTCATTACCAAATATTGTTGATTTCATCAACATGGGTGAGTGTATAGGTGAAATCCCTTAAATAATTTGAGTATACCATCCAAAAAAAGTGTAAAACATGATGAGAGTTAGCTTATATATTCAACAAATCAAAACACACAAAATAGTTTAGGGAACACACATAAATCCTTAAATGAGATAAACATCTGCTTGCTTTGTTTGTGTGGTTTAGAATTTACTTAAGAAGATAACTCATAAGTCATCATGGTATACACATGGAGCAACCACCCTCGGTCCAATATCGAGGTGGGAACTGATGCTCCACACACTCACAGTCACACTAGTATTGAGCCACCCACCCATAGTGTCATCGGATGAAGTTTGACAAGTCTTAGGGGTGACAACTCAACCCTTGGGGGACTCCTCGAGAAACCCTAATGAGAGAGCCACATCTTGGTTCCTCATCACATAGACATGAGGAGGCCTCAAGGCCTCATTCATCATATAGACATGAGGAGACCTCATGGCCTCTCTCATCACTCAGACATATGGAGGCATCATGACCTCCCTCATCACATAGATATGAGGAGGCCTCAAGGCCTTCCTCATCACATAGACATGTAGAGGCATCATGACCTCCCTCATCACATAGATATGCAGAGGCATCATGACCTCCCTCATCACATAGACATGCAGAGGCCTCAAGGCCTCCATCATCATGTAGACATGAGGAGGCATCAAGACCTCCATCATCACATAGGCATGCAGGGGTTGTAAGACCCCAAGCTTCACATGATACACTTAGGATAGATCAGCCCACTGAGGGGTAAGACATTAGGGCTACGCCTAGTCATAGACCTAGGACATCCTATAGCCTCCCTATATATGGGAGGGTACCCTTAGATTATGAGCTCATTGGTGCCAATGGGACTCCATGGGATCAGCCATGGAGAACTAGATAACTTGATGAGTTGGATCGAGTTCCCTCGAGACTAGCTCCAAGAAGCATTGCTACCAAACATTCTACTTTAGGAAGTTCATGTAGCATAACTACTAGGCACACCAATGAACTAGGGGAAGCTTCAAAGTGACCCCATAGCACATACACTACTTCTGACCATGGGGGTACACAACACATAACATAATACATAGAACAAGTCACCCTGGTGGACAAGGGCAAGAACATAGTAGGAGCCTCCTTGAGGGGCCTAAACATTAGAACTCCTCGCATGGAGTTAGAAAGGCATGAACCTTCAGTAGTAGGTTGGTTCAACCGTATATGTAGGTTAGAAGAAGCACTGCACATTGAGCGAGAGCATGTGGAAACTCTTGAGCAAGAAGAGTGAAGGAAGAGGTACCTACGCCTATATGAGCAATGCTTGAGAGAGGAAAGAGTTGAGCATGAAGAGCTAGCAGAGAGGCTAGCTCGAGCTGATGTACACATAGGTGGTGAGAAATACCAACATGAGAGATATGTTGATTCTCAGTAGGAGAGAAGCACTAGATAAAGAAATGAGCATACTCACCATGCTTCACAACATCAACAACACCTGGACCTCGAACAAACACAATTCAATGAGGAATAGGTAGGGATGGAAGATCAGGAATAGACATATCTTGAACCTCCATCCATGGTTATGGGGGATGAGTATAGATGCCCAAATCGAGAAAACATAGGATTACCTCCCTTACCACCATGAGTGAACCTTCAAGAACAAGAGATTATTTCTTTGAAGGTATATCAGATACTCATTGAGAGAGTCAAATATCTCAAAAAATAGGACATGGGTGGGTAGAAGCTGACATTGAGCAAGATACACAACCAACCTTTGTGCCCCTCAGTCTCGAGTCCTGCATATCCTAGGCACTTTGAGATGCCTAGGCTAGACAAGTTTAAGGGAGAGGAAGATGTGTAAGAACATGTTACCAACTTCATGAATGTGTGCTTCTAGCTTGAGTAGAATGATGCCCTAATTCTAAGAATATTCATTATGATATTATCGAGTGCAGCAACTCAATGGTTCAATCAACTACCCAAGCACAACATCATCAACTTTGAGCAACTGGTGAATGCATTCCTTGAATGCTTCTCCTTCGATGCCAAGAAGAAGGTGAACCTATCCGATCTGGCCAACTTAAAGCAATATGATGATGAGCTAGTTATGGATTATGGGAATAGATGGAGGAAAATCATGGTGAAACTATCATTCTCCATTCCCACTGAAGAACTCATCCGAATGTTCACAAAGAGCTATGCAAAACACATCTCATTGTTATTACAACTATAGTAGTATGAATCATTCGAAGAAGCCTTGGCTCAAGCCAAGCTTATTGAGGACATAAAGGTTGATGAAGGAGACCTCAAGCTCTAGAACAAGGAGTGGAATAATGCAAACCATAACAAAAATCAATAGAAGTAGGCCAAGCCTACTCAAGTCAACCAGGTCATTTTAAGTATGCCAAAGGGAGGCAATGGCCAACAATCACAAAACTATCAGGCTCATCCCCATCGGCTAATTATGACCCAAAGAACAACTAGGGCTAAAATAAGGAGCATCGGTCACCTCACTATTTCACACCTCTAAATGAATTGATGCAATCAATATTTAATCAGTTGAGTGAGGCATAGAGAATCAGATTTCTTGATGCACAACTTCTTGACCCTAATCATCCCAAGCCAAAGGGATATAGGGAAGATCAATACTACCCATATCATAGAATACAGGGGCATGACATCGAGACATGTATCGGATTCAAGAATGTTGTGCAAAACATGATTGAGAAGGGTGAGCTAAAAGTTGACAACCCATTAGCACCTGATAATAGAGATATGGGTATATTCAAGAACCCATTGCCAAATCATGAGGCCCCTAGAGATCAGGGCACCCAAGTCAACCAGGTTTGAGTCGAGCCACCCATTTAGGGATGCATCAGAATGGTTGAGATAGTCAACATGGCAACTAGGAGTCAGTGATATGGTCAACCACAACCTCCAGTGGCTCCTATTCATATCTCGGCTGCACCTCGATAGAGATAGGTGCAAAACAATCCTCTAGGTCCACCAAGACCTATGGTAACTATTCGAGTAGACTAGAATAAAACCTACAAATGACTCTAGCCAAGTTGTCAATTTATGAGCTCATACAACAATCTCCTAGGCATAGGGAGACTTTGATGGAGATTTTGAGATCAATCGAGCTCCAGCCCTAGAACCTAGATGCATTCACACATTTTGTGGGGCAAGTGCAATAGTGCCAAGAGCTTATGATCCATTTTTATGATCATAAAAT
The DNA here is from genome assembly GCA_028583015.1 of Wollemia nobilis. NCBI lineage: Eukaryota > Viridiplantae > Streptophyta > Pinopsida > Araucariales > Araucariaceae > Wollemia > Wollemia nobilis. Next base: position 5,605,253 of record JAQPPZ010017063.1, on the reverse strand, counting down.
TAAGGTAGTTCCTACTACCTTAGCAGACCTACCTCTGCATATCATCATGTCAATCAATGACATACCATTCAAGTGGGTTCTAATCGATATGGGCTCATCGATCAACATTATCACTACAAAGGCTATAGGGCACTTGAAGATCCCTAAGTCCAACATTATCCCGACCTCATACACGTTAAGGGCTTTCAATGATGCATTGTGCTCCATAGTGGGTACAATCATTTTACCTATAAATGTAGGACATAAGACCATCCCCATGATGTGTCATGTGTTGGAAGGGGTGATGCAATATAACATCCTTCTAGGGCATCCTTGGATAAGGGACATGCAGTGCATTCCCTCAATCTTGCACCAATGCATCAAGTATGTGCATGAGGGACAAGTTCATGTGGTTCCATCCGATGAAGAGCCATTCAAGTACATGCATCAAGTTGACTTGCTAGGGACTTTGTCCTTCCATCAACACATCTGTACATAAGGCCTTCATCCTTGACCATACAACTAGAAAATAAGAGCAAATTAGTGTGAGGTGACCCATCCACATCGGCACCACCTCCTACATCTAAGACTACTGGCACTTCTAAAAAGCCTTCAACATCTAAAGCAAAAGATAATCAAAAGTTGAAAGCACCCCTAGTGGAGGAAGGACCTAAGGAACTTCCAACTATAGTAGCTATAGAAATTCTAAATCCCATGGAGGAGGAAGATTCCCAGGACATAGCCGAGGAGGTACCTCAACCTACCTCACCTGCTTCATCAACAACATCATCTGCACCGTAGGTGATAGTCCACTTAGCCAACATAGGGTTAGGTGAATATCTTGTGCAGAACATGACTTTCATGCCTATTATTGAGTCTGCGCAAGACATGGGATGACCAAGAGTCCCAAATTTTCTAGTGGGTATAGTAGTTCCATTAGGGGTTCCCCCTAACCAAACCAACTTCATCTATGCTAGTTTGGACTATGCCCATACTACTTCTGATATTGAAGAGGATGAGGATGAACCATTCACCATGAATGTTCATTACTTGTCAAATCTTGAGTTTGCTCTAAGGTACTTTGAGTAGTGTCATTGGCATGGCTATGGCTTAGGTCTGTATGAGCAAGGGTATCGGCTTCCATTCTAGTCATAGTACCAACTGCCTACTGATAGGTGTGGTCTAGGGTATCAAATATAGAGCCATGATGATTCTTTGGTAGCACCCTAGATAGGCTAAGCTTAGGGTTTGGGGAGGATATTGATTGGAATCCCTATCAACCCCCTAGCAGAAACTACTTGGGTGATGGATGGGTGTCTATGGTCAATATCACACCACCTGATGAGTATCACCCTAAATCCTCTCTTGAAGTGTACCCATCAGGAGCCATCCTATGGGAGGATGAGCCAATCCATGGATATGAGTGAGAGGAGTATGATTATGTCTCAAGTGAGGATGAAGATGAAGCTGGCCTAGCCTACCATGGGCCTCGGTATGTGCAAAACCTTACTTGGTCTAGGCCATAGAGAGTGGATACATCTTGGATGAGAGTGGATATGAGTTAGAGGACTCAATAGAGATGGCCTACCTAGGGCCTAGACATGACCACATCATAGGGCCAGAAGTAAATGCTAATGGATTCTTCATAAGCGATGATGATTATGAAGATGAGACTGAGATGGCCTATCTTAGGCATCAACAGGCAAGTCACCACCCCATCCTAGGGCAAAAATGCCAATGGTTTCTTCATAAGTGATGATGACTTTGAGGATGAGATCGAGATGGCTTATCTTGGGCCTCATCACTTACATCAAGTCAATCTACTTGTTGAAAGAGAGGTGATACTTCATACCATAGATCCTGACCTTCACTTCCTAGGAAGACCACCAAATCTAGATATCATCTATCACATGGTCTTCCCAGATCCACCAATATTTAGAGAGCAGTTGTTGCCTAATGATCCCATCATCTCATCTATTCATAGACCAGATCTTGAGATCCCCATACCCCTAGAGCCACATCTTGGGTATGGAAGGTAGATCATTAATGAAGAGTTTCACCCATATGGTCCTAGAGATTTCATCCCATCCATCAACATGATCTCCATTGATTTGACCACTCCACTTCACAACCTAGCAGATCCTTCAAAACCATTGTGTCTTAACTTAGATGCTATTGATTGGGATCATGTTGATTCACCCCTAGAGCCTAAATATTTCTTCCCTAATGAAGAGATGCTACAACCATTCCATTTTGCACCAGGCTATGCACATGATGTCTATCATGCTGGTCTTGATTCTGATTCAGTTGGACCTATAAATCTAGTAGATGACATCCACTTAATCCCCACTCCTCACCAGCTTGAGGAGGGGTCACATATGGCAATAGAGGAGACTTTCGAAGTGGACATCAGTGATGATCCTTCTCAACCAAAGAAAGTCAAGTTTAGAGAAAGCTTATCTCCAGAAGAATAGGCCATCATTATTCCTCTATTGAAAGAGAGACCAAATCTCTTTGCTTGGACCTACAAAGACATGTCGGGACTCGATCTAAAATTGGTTGTCCACAACCTTTCGCTAGACCCTACAAAGAAATCGGTCAAGCAAAAGCTCAGAAAGATGCATCCAACCATCACTTTGATGGTTAAGAATGAGTTGCAAAAACTATTGGATGTAGTCTTTATTGTTCCCATCGACTATCCAGAATGGGTATCAAACATGGTGCCCATAGGAAAACCTGATGGAAGAATCCACATTTGCATAGATTTTAGGGATCTCAATAAGGCAACACCAAAGGATTCATTCTCATTGCCCAACATAGATGCTCTTGTAGATGCAACTATAGGTCATGAGATGCTCTCCCTAATGGATGGTTTTTTGTTACAATCAGATTCGGATTAAACCTGAAGACCAACATAAAACCACATTCACCACTCCATGGGGGACATTCTGCTACAAAGTAATGCCATTTGGTCTTAAAAATATTGGTGCCACATATCAATGGGCTATGACATACATTTTCCATGACTACATGCATAAGATCTTAGAAGACTACATCGATGACTTATTGGCCAAGTCATTGTTGTATGAAGAGCATGTTGAGACCCTTAGAAAGGTCTTCGATCACCTGATTGAGCACAATGTTAGGTTGAATCCCAAGAAATGCATCTTTGGTATAACTTCTAGAAAACTCTTGGGATTCATCATTTCTAAATGAGGCATCGAGGTAGACCCAACAAAGGTAAAGGCTATCCTAGAAATGGCCCTACCCATGAACATCAAAGAGTTGAGAAGCTTATAGGGCAAAGTAGCATCCATAAAGTGATTCATCACACAACTATCGGATAAATATCGACCCATGAATCGACTACTACACAAGGGGGTCCCATTCTAGTGGGATGAAGAATGTCAGCAAGCCTTTGCTAAAATCAAGAAGTACCTAGTAACATCACTAGTTCTAGCTCCACCAAGGCTAGACATGCCATTCTTGCTATATATATCCACTATCAATTTTTCTTTGGGCACCATGTTGGCTCAAAAGAATGTGTAAGATAAAGAACAAGTGATATATTACATCATCGCACTTTGGTGAGCTACGAGATAGGATATGCATACGTAGAAAAGTTGTGCTTAGTAGTGGTCTTTGCAACCAAGAAATTGTACCACTACATGTTGAGCCATATGACATATGTAATATCCAAACAAAATCCTTTGTAGTATATGATGAGCAAGACATATCATAATACACGTACTACAAAGTGGATCATGCTATTGATAGAATTTGACTTGGAATTCATAAGCCAAAAGTCCATCAAGGGATAAGTCATAGCTGATCATCTGGCTGAGGTGCCTCTTCAGAATAGTAGGCCCCTCACCATAGAACTTCTTGATGATGTAGTCTTCGTATTATCAAAAGCACCCAAACCCAAAGAACCTAAAAATGAAGCTGACATGACTTTGTTCTTTGATGGTTCGAAGTGTGAGCAAGGAGGCGGTGCAGGGATTGTCTTTTTCATGCCACAAGGTGCTCCAATGCCCTTGTCATTTAATCTAGACTTCCCTTGCACTAATAACAACACCGAATATGAGGCCCTAATATTGGGTCTCCAAACAACCATCACTATGAAAATCAAGAGGCTAAATATCTTTGGTGACTCCCTCCTCATAGTCAACCAAGTCAAGGGACTATTTCAATGTAGGGATCCAATCCTTGAAAGCTTACAAGGAGCTTGTTGACACCTATCTAGCCCAACTAGAATGGTATGACATCAAGGCAATCCCTCATTCATCAAATATATTTGTAGACACCATGGCATATTTGGGATCCTTGATCCCTCAGAATCCATCTACTGATTTCACTACCATTCATGTGAAAATGCTCTCGCACTCAATGATGCAACGTGAGGCTTTTGATAACAAAGAATCAGTCAACATGATTCATATAGAGCCAGACCATGATTGGTTCTGTAAAGCCAAAGACTTTTTAAAGAAGGCACCTTGGGGGTCCTTGATCTCCTAGGGTCCTACGAAGAATGGTACCACTATTCACCACAAGGTTGTTTCTCAATCTACATTTGTGCAAATCAAATTGTAGGAGGAACAAGTCATCTTATCTATTGAGGTTGTAGCCTATCAGGATTGGCTATCCCAATTACAAGATTTCTTGAGGCTTGGAATTGTCCCATAGGGACTATCGCATGTTGAAAGATGAGCATTCAAGAAGAAAGTGATAAGATATGTCTTGCTAGGAGGTATATTGTATCATCGAAGCTATGATGGAGTCCTCCTTCATTGCCTAGAGCCCCAAGAATCAGCTTGGGTGATTTTGTAAGCTCACGATGGTACATGTGGTGGCCACTTCAGTGACATGGCCATTGTCAAGCGCATCCTTCGAATGGGTTATTACTGGCCCACCATGGAGAAGGATTGTTGTGAGTATGTTAGGAAATGCATTAAATGTCAACATCATGCAAATCTGATGCACTTGCCATCTCAGGCCTTACAACCCATTCAGGTGGCTTGGCCATTTTCTTAGTGGGGTTTCGATCTAATCAAAAATATTTCTCCCTCATATTTGGGCTGACACATGTTTATCTTAATGGCCATTGAGTACTTCACCAAATGGGTGGAAGCGGTCCCCTTAACCTCAATAATTGGACCTCAGATTGTGGAGTTCATACTTCACAATATCATCTATCATTTTGGGGTCCCCTTCAAGATAATCTCGGATAATGGTCCATCATTCAAAAATAAAAATGTGTGAGCTTTAACGACCAAATACAACATTCAACATAGTTTTATGACACCATACTATCCATAGGCAAATGGGCAAGCAGAGGCCTCTAACAAGATAATAGTAGCCATCTTAAAGAAGATGATGAAAGAAAATCATAAGGATTGGCATCTACAATTACCCCTTGCATTATGGGCTTATAGGACTAGCGTACGGATGCCCACTAGGGCAACACCATTTTTGCTTGTATATGGCACTGAGGCCATTATGCCCTTAGAGTTGGAAATTCCAACATTGCGCATCGCATTGAAAGAGTTCATCAATGATGACACTACATGACAAGCTCACTTGGATCAGTTGACCCTTCTGGATGAACATCGCATCAATGCTCTTGAGCATCTTTGCATTTACCAGGATCATCTAACATGAGCTTATAATAATAAAGTCCATCTGAGAGACTTTAAGGTTGGGGATCTTGTGCTTAAAGAAAACCAATAGAACTCAAATCTGCCCCCGCACCTATGAGACAAATTTACGGCCAATTGGATAGGTCCCTATATCATCTCTGAGAATATTGGACCTAGGGCATATCACCTAACATCTCTAGAAGGTGTTGAGGAGCCAGAGCCTCTCAAAATTATTCATCTAAGGGCATTTCACACATAAGCACAACAAAATATCAAAAACATTCAAATAAATTTCAAAATCACAAAAACAATAGAAAATCTTAAAAACAAAAAGCTCCAAAGGCATCTTAAAGCCCTTTGGTCAATTCACAAAAGGCTCCAAAGGCATCTTAAAGCCCTTTGGTCAAATCACAAAAAGCTCCAAAGGCATCTTAAAGCCCTTTGGTCAAATCACAAAAGGCTCCAAAGGCATCTTAAAGCCCTTTGGTCAACTCACAAAAGCTCCAAAGGCATCTTAAAGCCCTTTGGTCAACTCAAAAAAGTTTAAATCAAAGGCATCTTAAAGCCCTTTGGTCAACCAAAAAGCTCCAAAGGCATCTTAAAGCCCTTTGGTCAAATCACAAAAGGCTCCAAAGGTATCATAAGCCCTTTGGTCAACTCACAAAAAGCCCCAAAGGCACCATAAGCCCTTTGGTCAACAACAAAACATAAAAGCACAAAAACAATTTAAAATCAAAAAGTTCAAAAACATTCAGAATAATCAAAACTCAAAAACAATTGAAAGCATCAAAAATACAAAAACATTTGCATTATGCATTTGCATCCATGTAATTGCATTGCATTTAGGCATTTGCATCCATTGCATTTGCATTAGGATAGGTTGTGTTTACAATCTTACAAATGACACCATGTTTGTACCTCAATCATGCATCTTCAAAATCCATCATCATCCATAACCCATGTGTGTAACTGTGTTTTTCAACACAACCCCTCCTGTTGCTATAAGGAATATACTAGGGTTTTTTGGTCACTCAGCCATACCTAGTGGTTTTATCAAACTTTGTAGAAAGTTATCTTTGCTTTTAATAGATGAGGTTTGGTTTTGATAGCACCTGGTATATTTCAAAATCCTATCACTAATCAAAACACTAAAATCCTAGTTGGAACAAGGGAAAGATGAATGCTGCGAAGTGGTACTAGGTATCCTAAGGTGAAAAGTTTATCTTGCTCATCCCCCTGTGCGACCGGTTCGGAAATGCTGAGAATTGGCAAAAGGACAAGTTCCCCCCTACCCAAAGAAATCCCTTGCTTTAATCAAAACAAGCAAAAATCCTGAACAAAGCAAAATTCAAAAACAAAATAAATAGTGATTATCATCACTACATAAATCCCTTGCTCAAAAGAAAACAAAAATTCAAAATAAACAGTGATTTTCATCACTAAGTATGAGCAAGTATCCCAAATAAATATGAAGAAAAGAAGGGAGTATTGAACTTGAATCCTTAGAATTCTCAGCATTGATGAACCGTAAGGTGATCCTTACGCATGATGATATGTCTATCACATTAGCATCTTGCTTTTGTACAGACCAATGTTTGCATGTGGAAGGGCTAGCTTTAGGTGTCCTGTATCACCTAGTGGTCTAATCCAACTGAGTCCAACTTAGGATCAGGATGAACATTTGAGGATCCCCAATACAGCAATGGGCTGCATGAATCCCACCTGGCATCGGGGTATGCTTATGTTTTATCTAATATATTCATTTGCACACATAGGGATAATGAGTATCTAGGTCTTCATAACAAGAACTTTATCCTTCAGAAGCTCTGTATGATCAGTATACAACTTTTGATGGAGCAACTAGGGTGTTTGAGTCTCATGGAAAACCTCAAGAATCCTCTAATAGCAACAATTCATATCATCAATCACATCATCAACTTTCTTTAGGAGGTTTTGTTCATTAAAGGTGTGCATGAGATAGGATAGATATTGGATGAATGTCAGCAATGACATTTAGATGACCACTGACTATTTTGGGTATATCTTTTAACTTACAGAAGCTTATAAAGAAAGTACATACATATCACATCATCTCATCTCACACTTGGATGTTTAAATGATTAATTCTTATTATAAGAGTTATTATTTATTCATGATTTTTATACATTCTGTGGTGTCATCCATTAGATTGTTAAACTCATATCACATGCATACCTTATGTTTTAAGTGATTAAAGCATACAGGTTCATTTACATTAGATCATCATCATATTGCATTACACATATTGCAATTCACCATATCATAACAACATAAGTTAGATGCATATAATAAAATCAAAATTAAACATGCATTTAACAATAAGCATTGCATCCATATATACATCCATCATCATAATGCATCTATACATCTAGATCATACCATCTAAAGCATACATCTATCATCTAGCTAAATGCATATCAATACATCACATCATATAGCATAAAATCATAATACTGCATCACATAAACATAAAAATCAAAAACATAAAAGTAAATACACATAATGAGTCTCAAAATGTAGATATCATATATATATGTGTATCAAATAAGTACATAAGGGTACAAAATTACTTATAGGCTACAACTATGTAGGTCATCTGACCTTACACTCAAAAATAAAGCTAAATCAATGAAGCCATCAAGTTGGGCCTACACCCCCTACCTCACCTCTACCCTTGATCTATCCCTATGAGAATGATGGGAGCTAGTCCTCGTAGTCCTCTCTGTATGGGTCCTGGTCCTCTGGCTAGGTCAGACTGAAGACTACCCTAATGTACTCTGCGTGCTCTATTGTGACCCTCTTGTTGTAGGCCTCTCTCAAGGAATGACACCTAGCATCCTGGATCTGCATCTTTAGAGATGCAATGTAGGTAGCATCCCTAGTGATCTGAGCATCACACTCCTCTAAGACACCCCATAGGTACTTGACCTCTACACCTAGATCTAAACCTGTAGGTCCTTATGTAGTAGGAGTAGCTGACATAATCTATCTCTAGGTAGCATCCCTCTCGATCGTGAGCTCATCTATCTTGGTATAGTTAAGTCTATCTAAGTCTAGAGAGTGGTCCTCTCCTCATCAAAGCCCTTGACTCATGCTTGAAGCGTGGCAATGGTAGAATCCCTCTATAGAATCTAGATTTGAGCTGACTGAAGCTTAGACTCCATGTGATGTAACTGAGCCTAAAGAGGGGACTCCTACTCCTTGGGAGCTAACTCCTCCTCAGGGACAACTAGATAATGTCCTTGGCCTGCAAGCTAGTCAAAGATGTTGTATAGTGAGAGAGCTCTCTAGTGAAGCACCGAATCTTGTGCTCCTCGCACTCTCAGAGCCATCTAGACCCATAACACTAAGCCACATCTTCTATGTTAGTAATCTTGATAGGTAGTCCTCCTAGATGGTCCACCCTGATGTGCTCCCATCCCTAGATCTATAGGAGTAAGCTACAAGTAATGCTAGCTCGACCATGATACTAAATTTGATAGAGCTCATCATAGCATTGAGCCAAAAGTGCACTACCCCAAGCCATGATGATAGGTGCCTCACTATCAATCAATTCCTGAACCATCACCAAGAGGTTCCATGGGAACCTCACTCTAGAGTAGTCAGGTAGAAGGATATTATAGATGACCATCAATAAGATAACATGTCTTTGAGAGAAGACATCCTCTCAATACCATCGATCAATGGAAATCCCACTAGATCGGGTATCCTAGAATGTAGTAGCTACATGTGCTCCAAAGACTCTCATAAAGACTACCTCTCTAGCATCAGTAGGGGAAGACACAATGGGTACTCCATCAAAAGGGATCTGAAAGATCCTGTAGATATCCTTCGGTGTGATGGTCATCTCGCTCGTAGGGAGATGAAAGGTATTAGTCCTAGAGTCCCACCTATGGGCTAGGGTAGTGAGGTAGGCCTATTCGACATGATCATCGAAAGCCTAGTGATGTACTGGAGCCCATGAGCATCGAGCCAATACTAGTCCATGTCATCCATGTTGGGTAGGAGATCCACAAGCAATTTTGGGTCCCGAGCCTATAGATAGAATCTAGAAGTGCAAAATAAATGCCTAAATTAAATGCACTTACAAGCTAAAAGTAATAAAACCAAAATGGTGCAAATTAAAACTAAGATAACCTAAGGCTACAAGCATAATGGCTAAATGCACCTAAACATTCAAAAAATAAATATACACTTCAAAATTGCAAAAAAATCAATTAAATTGCTTAAAACTTCAAAATTTTAAAATAAAGCCTAAATTTGCCTGGACACTCATGCTAGGAGTGGCCAAATGACTAAGGAAATGGCCACCCAATGGTAAAAAATTTGACCATTGGAATTTAATTTGGTCATTGATGGTGAAAAGGCCCCTCTTGGGCCATTTAAGCCACTCTGAGCATCAACGACCATGGGGCGACATGCCAACGATGTTCCCCCTCGACCAAAAATCACAAAAAAATTTAAAAACTAATAAAATAAAGGAAACCCACTATAATTTAACCTAAACTAAGCCTACCTATGGGTTCGGTTCATTTCCAATGGGTTTAGTGAGGTTCCTTTACCAAATTAATTAATTAGGTTCATTTTACCGAATTAAATAAATATTAGGGTTTGACAAAGTACTCATGAAGCTCTCCTCCTCTCGTAGATGCCTCCCCTGCTCGGCCATGGCATCCAAGTCAGCAGTAAATTTGGCAACACTCCATATCACAATTGCACTTTCTCACCTCAGAGCTCAAAAGTGCAATTGATAGCTGGCAATAATGAAAAGTCAAAACCCTAGAATTTGCTTTTATATTTTCAATTTGTGCCTTGGCCATTGCTGGCATCAGCGGCCCACACTTCCTGGCCGTTGGACCTGACAACGACCATGAAGAGGCAATTAGGGGTCATTGGACCTGACAATGGCTAGAAAATAGAGAGGAATTGACTCAATTTCTCTCCATAAGGCACCTAAAAATGGGCCATTAGGCATACCTATCGGTCCAAAACAATCAAAAATTGCATAAATACCAAAAAATTCATCACATATATCAAAAATCCAAAAACATCATAAAATGCAAATAACAACAAAATCTCAATTGAGCCTCGTATTCAGTTATTTGCTCTATACACTTGGCGATTGCAGTGACTAGCACTCCATGCAATTCGACAAGATGAGTAAATTACCATAAGGCCACTTGGGGAAAATTAGTTATAGTGGAATTGAGAAGCTTCACTTCAATCCCGAAGAAGGCCATGGTAGCTGGACTACCCCATGGGAGCGAGAATTCATCTCCTTTCTTCCATAACATTTTTAGCAAATCATTGAGCATAGTGATTCAACACAAGCTTAAATAGAATTGCTATCATCTTGATTCCCTAAGAAGGCCATTGCGGCTGGACCGCCCCATGGGATAGGGATGTGCAATTACTATAAATGGTTGAAATCACACCTGAGATGGGACCTACCCTATAACAACAAAGCAACCCTCTAAAAAGGGTCCAAATCATTCATCTTGGTCAAGCGACTCATCGCTTTATTAATTGTCCTTTCCTCATCGACTCGTCGTTTGAGGGGGTAGTCATAATATCAACAATCATAATCAAAATCAACAAAAGATCACTCGATCATGTCAAATTGCATTCGTCTTACGAATCATTGCCAACAACTATCATAAGCTTACCCTTTGTTGGGAAAAAAGCAAACATGATAGTTAAGTTTGTAGCTCTCCTCCTTTCGGATCTATAGTAGCACTGAAGCTACCCGATTGTCTGATGAACGAGTGCAAGCTTTTACAAATTTAAGCCTTCCACCCTATTGGAAGCAATGATTCTAGGATGCACGCCCTTTCTCATGACTAGGGCATCCAATATTGATCAGATCAATGATCATCACACAACCTACAATGTGACCCTAGGTGGTCTATTTTTGCTCCGCGCTATGTTTTCCCCATAGCGCATCCCAAAAAGAGGTATCTGTAGACACCTAAAATATGTCATGTTTAGGAGACTACCCATATGGACACATTCGTAGACCATATGAATCCTCTTGGACCTCTCCAAGAGTTAGCAGTGGTCCTAACCACTCAAAAAGGGTAGTTCTAGCCCATCCAGGCTTAGCCACTCTCAAGTAGAGCGGTTGCCACACCTGGCCACTAAAGCTGATATGACCACCTCTAGCCATTGCTGACGATAATGGCTAGCACCATGCATACTATGGCATGAATCGGGATTATCCAAATCATGCAGTAATGACTAGTTTACACTGCATTGGTTGAAGGGATTTTGCGTGAGGAACTCCTAGAGTTCCTCCTAACTACCCCTTCAATGCCAATTTAATAATGATTCTTTCCCTCTGGGATAGTCAGTTGGCATGCAGATTTGGAGCTTGGATTCTTCCAAGAAACCAAGCCCTAGATCTAGATCTAAAGAGAGGAAGTCTACATATGGACTCTCCCAAGCAAGAGCAAAAGATATAGAAGAATTCAAATTATGTGCAATGAAGCCCTATCAAAATGGAGAGCCAATCTACACCCCTTTGAGGAGCATTGGAGCACCATCCGATTGAGCCACGTCCATGCATCAGTATTCAGATCCATCATTCCCCATCACCCATCAATGTACCAGACACAACAAGTGACCCTTGAACATCAATTGGAGCAAGGAAGATAGTGCCACAACCCCTAATTCATGAGGAGAAGAGCTTCATATCATGGCCGCTATCTTGGACAGTGGCCCACAGGCATATTTTAGGGCATTAGACATTATTTCCCTTTGTTCTAGCTTAGATCCATTACTGCTTGATTTATTAGTTAGTTGTAGCTCAGATCTAATTTCTTAATGCATTTACATCATATTTTTAAGCTTTCAATGCATTTATTATCACATTCATGATTATTTATCTTATTTATCATATTTTCTAATAAGAGCCTCCTTCGAAGAGGCAGCCTACTACTGATTGTGCTCTATTGTTTCCATGCCCGCAGATATAGGTTCATAGGATCAGTTCAAAGTATCCAGAGCACGAGATCCCTCCAGGATGAAATCAGGAGGAGGCATCTGTAAGCCCTCGAATAGTTTGGTGTGCGATATCGGGAGGCCTGCGAAGGTGCACCATCCCCTTGTAGGGGATGCATTCATCGTTACTCCACTTGTAATAGATTGTATCAAAAATGAGTATCCCTCAGAGGGACGTACATGTAACCGAGATCTGGAAGCATTAATAAAAGAATATTTCATTTCTTGTTATTTTTGTGTTATATGTGCTTGTGTGCTTCTTCATTTTCATTTGATATAATAACATTGCAAGTAGGGTAAGTGTGGTGCATGCTTCCCAGGGTCGCACACTATGATCTCTTCATGCTTTTTATTTAATATTTTAGCTACCTTCTACTTCTATGTTTCTAATTGGACAATCAAACCCTGTTTGTCTTACTCCAATTGTTGCTTAATTTGGGCTAGTTGCTATTTTAGTTATTATTGTTTTTATTATTCATGATCAACCTATATATTGAGATCCTCATTCTCCTTCTTTAAGGTCTCAACTCACTTTTCATATAAGTAATTTTATCATATTTTCTTACACCTCGACTTTCTTCCTTTCTAATGCCACTATTGACTCTTGGTTTTTTTTCTTATAGCCCTGTGTCTCCTTGATGACCTAAAGGTAATTCAAGAATATTGCTAGATTTGTTTGCTTTAGAAATTTTACTAACCCTAGAGGTCTTGCCTATTATAAATTTATTGAATCATCCTAGTAAGGCAATTAGATGTAATTGTATTTGTTTGCTAGTATAAAGCTAGTGTACTTTGGAAAGCAACATATGTGTTCTATCTTAGGAACTTGATTTCATAGTAGGGGAGGCCTTGTTGTTGACATAAAGTCACCAACAATGCTCTAACTAATTTATTTTTGTGCATTTACATAGGTGTTTCTCTATTGGGTTTACATTTCCAAAATCTAACAATGAAATCATTTGCATAGGTATATTGGCCATGGCTTGAGACATTATAGCTTGTACAACTATCCTTGTCATTGCCATGTATGATAGACTCATGGTTGGACTTGGCTAGGTAGTTATCCATAAACTTAATTTTGTTGATGAGATTTATACCTCCACTTATTTCAATGGATCAAAAATGTAGGGACAAAAGGTGGGGAGGGTAAACCATGTATAAGAATCCATGGTCAACATGGTTTGAGATGAAATAAAACCAGTATATGGAGGGGAAGTGGGAATGGTCGATGTGGATGGCCTTATGGGGAGAATATATGAAGGTATGAATATGGATGATATAATAAGAGCAAAAATGGTTGTAAAAAGTGATGGTAAAGACAACAAAGTAGTAGGATAGTCATCATACAAAGAGATGAAGAAGGGTTCATTCCCTACTATAAATGTGGTTGTGATTTTTTATGGCAGAGTTAGTGCAATAGAAGAATATGGGGTTGTATGAGAAATGGGATCAAAAGAAATTATAGACCAAAGAGGAAACACTGGGATAAAAGAAGCTTGTGAAGAAGAGATGATGGTGAGATGGGGAGCAAAAGCAACTTGAGTCATCAGGGTTGCAAATTTTTCTTGTTTTTATCCTTCCTTAGTGGGTTTGAGTTTTTCCTCATATGGGACTTCATTAATAACCATTTACACATCATGAGTTTCTTATGCTACCTCTAATTTCAACCTCCATTTGTTCTCCTTCGATATATATTTTTTATAATTATGGGTAGAGAAGGGATTTTGAAAGGGAACCAAAACCTTTTACAACAAATCTTTAAAAATTTACATGAGAATTCCATAATTGGAACAAAAATGATCACTCAACTAGATTGAGCCCTTTTCAAAAATTGCCTTAGGCTAAAAACTAATAAATATAAGAATTTTTCCAAAAAACAAAACAAGGATCACCATCCTGCATGGAATAACAAGAAGAGATAGAGCATGGAAACAAAGAGAATAGAATATGACATGAAGCTCAATCTAGCATGCCTCCAACTACCTTCTCAGAAGACTCCATCTCCTCGTTGGAACTCAGTTCCACCATATTTTATTTAAATTTGTATATGGCTTCCACTTCCTCCACCAAGATTTCCATCATTCTATTGGTCCTTCGCATTGATTCGTTGAGGTACTTTGATATGACATAGTTACTTCTCAAACCTAAATTAATGAGGAAATCTAGAGGGTGATCCCTAATATTTTTCTTCATTGAAGGCACACCCACTCTATGCTCTAAATTCATCGTCTTCATTCCTCAGGAGTATTGAGGAGCATCTTGGGGGGTTGACACTCTATCCTACACTACAAGGTCCGACTCCTTGAAATTAATCGAATCATGATAAAAAATAATATGAAGGGAAGGTCTAGATTTCTTACCCATCCCCTAAATCTTCTTCAAACACTTTGAATGCCTAGACTTAGATTCGATCTTGATTTCTTCCATGAGGAAAAGACTTAGAATGGATTCCTTCTTGGAAGAAACATCCCTATAATATCATATAGGACTTTGTGCCCTCTTACCAAGGTCTACAACCAGAGTGTAGTCCAATGAATATTCCTTCATTTTCTCCTCCTATTAATCAAATATATGGGGGATCTCTTCTAAGGATTTCTCCCTAGTTGCTTCTACTTTATTCCTCGAATCCAAAGGACTATCGTAGTCCAATCCTAAGATTGACACTCCATAATAGCCACCTTTCTCCACAACATGAGTGAAAATCAACTTTAGGATCCCTTGGTGCAGTGGAGTGGATGACTTCCCTCACTAGACATATCTAACCTATTTTTCAATATAGAAGAGTAGGAAGGTAGGGATGTTTAGCTTATTCCCTTGATGCAAATGATTAAGAAATACCATATGAAAACTACAAGCAACATTTAAATGCTCATCTAGGGTGAAATATCTCATTATCAACATCACCATCCTATCCCACAATTTATGGAGTGACTCCCTTAGGATTTCATTTTTATCTTCTCAATCCTCTCAGTTTTCCCTAAGAATTTATCCAATTTTCTTGCAAGAGTGTTTTTTCCAATTAATACATTCCCATTTTGCATCTAAAGAAGTAGTCCCTTCAATTATAAAAGTGTTGATTATAAATTCTACTCCCTTCACCTTGACCCTTCCACCCGCCCATGAGTGGGCAATCTACATTGACTGCATTTCATCGTGCTTGTCAATTTTTTTAAGGCAACACAAAA
Source organism: Wollemia nobilis (assembly GCA_028583015.1). Taxonomy (NCBI): domain Eukaryota; kingdom Viridiplantae; phylum Streptophyta; class Pinopsida; order Araucariales; family Araucariaceae; genus Wollemia; species Wollemia nobilis. The sequence continues at coordinate 5,589,412 of JAQPPZ010017063.1, read as the reverse complement.
GACCCCTTTCTGCAAAATATCACTTACATCCTTTTTGATTGTCAACTTTACCAATTCCATATTCAATGTAATTCCACCCATGTATATCTCTATAAGCAACAAATCTCCTCTAAAACTCTCTCTACACTCCTCTAGAAAACCTATGATTAACCAAACAAAGTATGTCCTTTTAATGATTTGATCTAGAGTATATCGTACATGAAGACTTACCCTAATCCTTATAAGGATTAGGGTATCTGCTTGAATGTATAACAAAAATTATCCATCCAAAAATGGGTTCAAGCCATCGCCCATTTAAAATAATGGTCAAATCATACTCAAAGTCCTTCTGTCAAATCTACTTCGAGAAGGGGATAAACTTGGAGCAATACATGTTAGACAAAAATAGTAAGATATTTAAGGGACAAAACCATTTCCTATGCCATTTCAATTTGAAATGCATGAGTCTCAATACCACCATCTGTTCTTGCTTGGGTGGCTCCAAGAGTCCATGTAAGTGCCCAACTAAACCACCCATCAATACCAACATTAACTTAAACAAGCAGCCAACCCCATTCACTTCAATATTGTATAACTTGGAATTTTTGTAGATCGAATCAAAAGCACTATGTCAAATAATAATCAAGACGATATCAGTACCACTAGTGGAAGAACCATTGATTCAACCCTCTTCATAGCTTCTATTAAAGTTAAGATAAACTTGCCCCCATATTTTTGGCCTCTACGTCAAGGGAGAAATAGTAACATGGCCAACCCAAAAGAAAACACTAAGGAAAGATTTGATCAAGGGGTTTCCTGATTAATGTGAGAATAACCATTCTATTGTAAACATTCCACCACATCAATAGACTGATATTCTATTCCTTGTGGTTTATGAGCTTGGGCCTGAACCATTTTTAACACTTGAGTCCTCATCATTCACAAATGAAAGTTCTCACAAAAAGCTATCACTTCATATCCTCAAGGAGTCTTGATGAATGTCAAGGTTCTCCATTAAATCTACCACCTTGTTTCCTTCTCAAAATACATGCTTCACCTAAGAGTTCTCTAGTTGCTAAAAGCATTGCTTCACCTTATCCATAATATCTTCTATGATACAGTTTGGGAACTACGGACCTTTAATAAAGTTGACAATGGTCATGGAATCCCCTTCTACAATCACTTTCTTTGGGTCCAATATTTCTAGAAGAAGAACTCTTTGAAAGAGATATCTTGCTTCAACAAAAAATCTTGTTTAGACCCCTATTTTTTTAGCATAATCCAATAGAATCTTTCCTTTATCATAATTTATTACCACATTGCACCTAAATTACCTGAATTACCTTTAGAAGCACATCAAAATTTAGTTGTATCCATCCTAGAGGAGGAGGATCCCATTTAACCTGTGATAAATATTGTAGTTTTGAGAGGGTGGAGGAGACCTCTCCCAAAAAAAGGATGAGGTTGGATGCTATCTTGGTCTTATTCTCACTTCCTCCATCATCCTTGAAAGAAAACATAATGACATTTTCCCTCATCTCATTAACAATTCTAATTTCTATAGACACTAGATCCCTTTTTATATTCTCAAAATATCTACTATTCCTTTCCTTCCAAATCCCCCATAGGAAGTGAGGTAGACTAAGTTCCCAGAGAGATCAAAGTCTTTTTCTTGTAAATGTGGGATCCCAATATAAACAGAGATCCACCACATTGTTAGGAAGGACCCAATCAACATCACATCTTAGGAGAAGGCTAAACACTTCAAGAGAAAATGGACACTCCATAAATAGATGTTTGGTGTCTTCCCAACATGCTTCACAAAGATTTTCTTGGTGCTTTCAGTGGCGTAAAAGTTTTAAAATAATTATGGCATGGTGGTTATAGGGATGGATTGCATGAAGATCTTTGTGGTGGCTTTCAGGGCGGACAACGCAGAATACTGTGGTGGCCATAAAAGATGATAGCCTGCCTGGATTCATGATGGCTACCGATTCCACCATGTAAATTAAAAAAACATGCTTCACAAATGTAACATCTATTAGGGATAGTCAATCCCATTTTCTGAATATTCTCAATAGTGACAATCTTATTTTGAACAACCAACTAAAAAAATAAATTAATTTTGGGGATGAGCCTTTTGAACCAGATATTTTTTATTAAGAACTAGTCCCCTTCTTCATCCTCCATCAGGTAGTATGTTGATTTCACCGTGAGGAGTCCCCTTTTATCTGCCTTCCATAAAAGGGAATAAATGGAGATTGTGCTCTTAATGAATTGGGTTTCCATAAGCTTGGTGGGATTACATTGGGCTTGTTATTCCTTTAGATCTAGACCATTAAGAAGAAAGTGCTTCTATATTCTACTACCTTCCACTTCTATATAATCTACCACCTTAATTCCAAATATCTGAGCAATAAGTGGTTCAAAGCATACCAAATTTTGATCTACAATCAAGGGGTATTTCGTGTCCAACTATCCTTCCAAAAATCTATTTTTCTTCCATCTCACAACCACCACCTTAGACTTTTCTAAATTAGGAATTTGGATCTTAATATATTGTTATAGAAGAAAGAACCATGAGGTGAATTCAACATATCCAAAAAGTTGCTCCTTCACCTATGATAATTGGCTTTAAGAATATGGACCCATCCAACGTTATCATCCTTAAGAATTTTTCATCCCTACTTGGATGTTAGCTTTTGAGGATATATGCAATGGAAGAGATCTAACACAAGTCCTAATAAGATGCAATAAATATGAAATAAAGTGAGTCTGCAATATGACTAAAATATACTATAAATAGAAATGATGAAATTACAATGTAGTATGGAGGAAATGGTCACTCCATTACTATGAGCTAAAGAGCTACATTGTGCTCCATACAGGAGCACCACTATCTACTACACTACACTAGATAAGAACTTGACTTGATACTGACTTGATCTATGAGGTCCTTTATATAGGAAGATAGATTCCTTGGCCAACACTCTACCTAGCTGTACAAGGGGACACCTTGCACATTACAACTTGCACATTGCCACTTGTGCATTTATTACATTGCTTGAAGTAACTAGCTAACTTCCCCCTAAAGTAATCTCCTACTCTAACTATGTACCTAAGGTGGTACATTTACATGATCCAAATGATGTAATATACTCTAACTCTAACACCCTCCTGTATTACATTATTTGGGTATTAAATATTTCAATCTTCAATATGGATCTTTGTCTTCAGATGTTCTTCAACTTGATTTGGTCCTCTTTAATTCACATTGCATTGTATGCCTTCTTGCATTGGTTCTTCTTCTTCTTCTTTATTGGAGTCAAAATTGGAACTTGTATTCTCCTTCATTGCTTACTGTAATCTGATCAAGCAAGTAGTTAGTATCTTCATATGATGCAAAGAGAGCTATAGCTGAGGGTTCTTTAGTCTTTATGATTTCTTTGCTATTCATGTCTTCTTTGCTAAGATCTCTTTTAGCATATATTTTCTTCCTTTTCCTCCTTCTCTTGTGATTCTGCATTGATACTAGTGGAATTTTTGCTTCATGAGGAGTTAGTCTATCATCACAATAATATTGATTTGTATTGCTAGCTTGCTTCATGTGTTGAGTGAGTACAAACACAATTAATGATAGGTAAATCATCAAACACTCCTCGGATGTGAATATAACTATCTTTTGTGAATTCCACCATGCCCTGAAGAGGTTTTCATGAAGATAACCAATTAATGCTTCAAAGCTACCCTCTTTTGCTTCTTTAAGAAATAAGGAGAATCTCTCCTTATTGCTAGTTGATAGATTCTCATATCCTTCAAGGGTATCTATCAAGTTTTGAGAATATAATTCCATTTCATGAAATAATTCTTTATTGATAAAGGCATTTCTTATTATTTCATCCATATTCCTTCTTGATAGTTTTTGAGATAGTGTTTCTTGTTAATCCTTAGAATTGTAAATATGGATTTGATAGTAGTCCTTTGAATACTCTGAATTGAATCTTTGAAGTAATCTATCTTATGACTCCCTAGTTTAGAGTATGTGAATTTGATTTGATAGAACCTTTGTAGAGCTTAGGTTTTGTAGGCTTCCTTATATCTCCCTAGTTAAGAGATGTGAATTAGTAGAATCCTTGTAGACTTTGTAGAAACCTTATGAATCCCAAATGGATTGAGTACTTGATAAATTTTGAATGAATGCTATTATTATCAAGTTTTGTAGAATGCCTTATGTCTCCCTAGTAATGTTGAATGATAGATAAAGTGCTTTTGGGAATAATAGTTCAATTTTGAGTTGATTTTGTAAAGTTTTGTGGATAGAAAAAATCAACTTCTTTTACACCTTATTTCTCCTATTGAACTTAAGCACTTTCTATTTTGATGAGGTTCTATTTGTTGGAATTCTTTTGTCCCTTTAATGTAAGTTTGAGACAAGTATAGTAATTAGTTTCCAACTCTTGATTTTCCTTATAGAACCTTCTTTTATAGCCTTTGATAATTTGATATTTAATGTTTCTAAATTCCAACTACCTATTTTGGTGTAGTATTCCTTATAACTCCCTAATATGGAATTTTAGAAAACAATGATATTTGCAATGTTAGATAATTAATCTATCCAGGTAGAAATCCTTATTTCTCCTATGCTTTAGATTGCAAATATTAGGCTATTTAATATATATATATATATATATATATATATATATATATATATTCTTTTTAATATTTCTTTCAAATATGGTTGATTTCTCTTAATGTTTCAACCTTATATTATACCTTATATCTCCCTATTAATGAAAGCAAATTGGAATAAGATATAGTCTTACCTTTGTGATACCCCAAACCTCTACGTATCCGATATTGATTCTTAGACGTAGATGACAACACTCTTTAGTGCTCTTTTGACCATTATCTCCAACGTATGGGTGTAGGCTTTAGCTTCTCTTTAACTTGAATGACGACTAGTTTCTTTGATGACACTGCTTGGACAATGGATGCTTCACGTCTGATCACTTTGACTAGGAGCATTCAATGCTCTCTTCCTACTACTGCTATGACATCAATGCTACTATGTAATTCTACCATGAGCTCAGCTTCTGATGCTGCTACGAACTTGGCCTTCAATGCTCGACTTTACTTTGACTTTGTTCTGATGCTTTCTCCAAGATGGGTGCTTCTAAATAGAATGGAATCTTCCTCCTTTTGGACAAGTGGTGAATGGGAGTTACAAATTGGAATTCTTTCAATGCTCATGCAAATATAACGTACGTAACCTCCTCAATATTCCTTGTAACTCCTCTTGATTAGGCACTTGAAATTTCTTGAGCATTAAGAGTTGGGATGGCACCTTAGAATGTTTGTGCCAAGTGGCACTCAAGGTCTTTGCATGTAGACCTTTACTATAATGCTCCAGAAATAATGTTATAACTCCTCTTGCCCTTTTGTATGCTTATTTCTTGGCTTGCTTCATTTCTTGGACAACAAGCAACCTTTTTCTTTTGTAGGTATTTTTATGAGGACGTTGGATGGCACTAGTTGTGATGCTCCTTGGTTCTATGGAGCTCTGAATGGTGGTTTTGTAACTGATCTTGGTGCTTCTTTTGGTGGATGTTCTTCTCCAAGTTTGAGACCTCGGATGTAGCACCTTTTTCCCTTATTCTCTATGCTTTCAATGTGCTGATTTTTGTGCTCCTTTGTAGTGTAGATAGTCCTTTGTAATAGCTTTGTTCCATGTTGATAGAAGTAGATTTTGATGCCTTTTTATGTAGATGAGCACCCTTTAATATGGACCTTTATGCTGTCCTTTTTGTCCACGTAGATGTAGATTGATAATGGCCTTATGTGGGCTTTGATATTGCAGGTGAATGCTTGCTTCTGGATGCTTTGACATGGAGCAATGGTGTCTTTTGACACCTTAAATCTTGAGCAATATGTACTCCTTGATAGCTTTATTTTCTTGCTTGAAACCTACCCTTATACCTGCTCGGATGATAATGTTCTCTTTCTTGTATTATAAGACATTTTATCCTTCTTGAATGGACAAGAATGGTGCTTGTATTAGATAGATTTTGCACCAATATGATGGGCCGAATGTCTCTTTCTAAATGCTCCTTTTCCTTTTGATGAGGCAGCTCCTTGCCTTTAGTAATTCCTTTTGCTTGGATAATTTAGTAAGAGTAAAACCAAGCTAATAATTTGTACATAATATGCACCCTTTTGAAGTAGAAAATTTTGCACTTATTCTTTTAATGAAACCCTAAGTGCACTTTAAATCTGAGACTCTCCAAGTCTCAATTTTTAGCTTCTATTGTTGTTTTGATGGTGGCTTTCTTCTCCACTCCTTGGAGGAATCTGATCTAATTTTTGTGGCTTCTTTGGGCCACGAAATATTGCAGGTTCTATGCACCAAATAGTGTCTCTAGACACTTTGATAATCTGTTGGTTTTTGTGTCCTTGATCTTTAATCAACAAACACAAACTAACCCTTTTGAGAGTAACTAGTTAGAGATCAACTAGTATAGTGCCAATGCACTTTTAATGGTAACAATAATCTCACCTTATTGCTCCAATAAATGAACTCTCAAAATAATTTTAGATGCACTTAATAATCTCTACAACTTTTAAGAGTAATCTATAATTTACCCTTAATGAATATTCTACAATTTTTCACTACAATCAATATTGTAGGATATAGTCTTCTTGCTTTCTAGATAGAAAATAGGTAGATGATAATTTTATTTCTTTCAAAAATATCCAACTCCTATTTAATGTGCAAATAATCCTTAAAATGAATTTTCCCTTTTTGCACTTGAAGACTATAATGCAATCTATCTTTCTACAACTTTTAATCCAAATATGGTGCTTAATAGAATTTGATAATGAACCCTAATTTGAAGTTCAACTAATTGCACCCTAGTTGCTTACCTCTTTGATGGATTTTAAAGTAGATGTAGATCTTGGTGTTTTTTATTCACCAAGTTGTTGCCTTGCAATGGTTGAATTCGTAGCTTCTTGTTGGTTGTCCAGAATAACTTCCTACTTCACCAAACTGTAGCCTTGAAATTTCTATCTTGAGCCTTGGATTTGGTGGCTTGATCCTTCTAGTGATCTTTGCTTTTCTATTGTAGATTCAGAGAACTCCTTTCTCTGAACTATGCCTCCTTGTTATGAGAGGTAATCTCCAAATCTCCTAGATTTGGTAGGCTTCTTCTATCTGAATCTTCCTTCAAGATTCTTGTCGAATTCTGACTTCAAACATGATCTTCTTCTTCTCAAGATTTTGAATATCTTGAGGTCTTCACTAGATTCTTCTTCTGGATTTGGCACTCCTTGCCAAATTTCTTCTAGTATTTGGCACTCCTTACCAAATTCTTCTTCTCTTGGGCTTGTTTTCGGATGGTGATAATTGTCCCAAGTCCTTCACTATTAGGAGCTTTCTCCTTGGTAGTGGATTTCTCCAATGAGTTCTCCTAGGAACTATTTTGATGATGCTTCTATGAGCTCTAAAACAAGGCTCTCCAAGCCTTCTTATTTTTCTTCCTTGAGACCTCTCCAAGGTCTTCTATCTTGCAGCTTCTCTAGTCTTCCAACTGAGACTTTTTATTCAACCTTCTACTTCTGGAAGTGTTGGTGATGAGATCTTCTTCTAGGATCTCTGATTCTACTACTTCTGGATTTGTATAGGACTCTCCTAGTCCTTCTCTTTCTTCCAAGAATGGAATTTCTTCAATGAGATCTACTCTTGATCTCTTCAACTTCTTCTTGAAATAAGTATTTAATCAGTAAAGGAGATCACCAATCTCCTATTTCTTGGACTCTTCTCAAGAGTCTTCTTTAGGAACTCCTTTCTAGAGTTTTCTTTTGAATCAAGAATTTATCTTCTAAATCAAGATATCTTCTAGAACTCTTTTTGGAGTATTCTTAATGAGAATTTCTCTTTGGAATTCTTCTTAAAATTTTTTTAGAAACTCTTCTTTGGAGTTTACTTTTGAATCAAGAATTCTTCTCTAAAGTTTTCTTAAGAATTAATGCTTCTATGGCCTTCTTCTTGATCAAGTCTTCTATGGCCTTTTCTACTTCAAGGCTTCTCTTGCCTTTTATTCTTTAGGCTTCTCTAGCCTATTCTTCTTCTAGGCTTCTCTGGCCTATTCTTCTTCTAGGCTTCTTTGGCCTTTTCTTCTTCTACACTCTACAGGTATTAATCTTGAATGGAGATCACCAATCTCCTATCTCCTTCTATGACTCAACTTCTAGAGTCTCTTCTTCCTTGAGTCTGCTATAAGGCTACTATGGCCTTTTATTTACTTCTACAATTTGTAGGATTGCAGCTCTTGTAATGAGACCTTTCTTGAGGTCTTTGAAATATTCAGTCTTCTCCTTGTTGCTGCAAGTGTTGGAATGATTCTAAGAAGATATTCTTCCTAACTCTCTTGTAGGAAGCTTCCCAACCTTTTGTTGAATCTCCTTTTCCTACAACAAGTTGTTAGAAACTGGAATGGAAGAACTTATAAATCTAGAGATAATAATATTCACTAGTTGATTTGTCAATCTAGTGGTATGAATGTTGAGTCCTAGTCTTCACAAGTTTTTCTACAACTCTGTGGAAAGACTCTAGCCAAATATAATCTCAGAATTTCTGCAACTGAGATTTATTTCAGTCCTCACTTGTGATTCTCTCCCTATTCCTCTTGACCTATTGGACTTCTCTTATGATGGATGTAGGCCCTCCTATCTTGATTCACCATGGCTCTGATACCACTATTATATTTTGAGGATATATGCAATGGAAGAGATCTAACACAGGTCCTAATAAGATGCAATAAATATGAAAGAAAGTGAGTCTGCAATATGACTAAAATATACTATAAATAGAAATGATAAAATTACAATGTAGTATGGAGGAAATGGTCACTCCATTACTATGAGCTAAAGAGCTACATTGTGCTCCATACAGGAGCACCACTATCTACTACACTGCACTAGATAAGAACTTGACTTGATACTGACTTGATCTATGAGGCCCTTTATATAGGAAGATAGATTCCTTGGCCAACACTCTACCTAGTTGTACAAGGGGACACCTTGCACATTACAACTTGCACATTGCCACTTGTGCATTTATTACATTGCTTGAAGTAACTAGCTAACTTCCCCCTAAAGTAATCTCCTACTCTAACTATGTACCTAAGGTGGTACATTTACATGACCCAAATGATGTAATATACTCTAACTCTAACATTGGCCACGAGGGCTTGATTCATTTGCTTCATCTTTCTAAACCCAAGCCCACCAACTTCCTTCCTTGAGAAAACCTAATCCTAGGCTACTAGCAATAGCCTTTTTTTATCTTCCACCCCTAACCAAAGGAAGGACTTTTGAATTTTCTTGATCTTCTAGCTGATTTTATTCAACATATTCAACAAGGATATGAAGTACACAGGGAAATTTTGGAGGGTAGATTTAACAAGTTGGGCCTTACCATATTAACTTGGGAGAGCTCCCTTCCATCCTTTCAAATTTTTTTATCCTCTCCACCATAAAATACCATAATAATTCCTTCATTCTACCATTGAAGAGGGACAATCCTAGATACACTAATGGGAAGGCTTCAATCTCACAACAAAAATCCTTGCAATTCTCTTTTCTTCTGAGAGGGGTGTTGAGAAAAAAACTTTTCTCTTCTTAAAGTTAACCTTTTTTCTAGCTTCTTTCTCATGAAGACTTTGGATATTCCTACTCTCCTTGGCTTACAGGATGGAATATATGGTGACTAATATGGTATCATCTATAAATTGTTGATGGGAAATAGGGTTGTTGGAATTCATTGGTCTTACCCTTTCAATTTTTCCTAGGGAAGTAGCAACTCTTATCTATCTTCCTAAGGCTTCGACAAGAATAATAAATGGATAATGGGATAGGGGATCACCTTTTCTAAGTCCTCTAAGACTTTTAAAGTACTCTATGGTTGCTCCATTAACCAATATTGAGAGCATTACTAAGGAGATGCACTCTTTAGTGAGACTTATCAAATCTAGATGGAAACAAAATTTTCCCATGACTTTGAGCAAAAAGTCCTATGATACCCCATCATAGGCCTTATTCATATCTAATTTCCAAAATAGACCAACCTTCCCACTCTTTTCTATAGAGCGTATGACTTCATGTATGGTTATGATTCCATAAAGGATCTATCTACCCATCACAAAGCCACCTTGTTTGGAGTCATTAATAAAGGGAAGAACCACCTTGATTATGTTAGCAATCACCTTTATCAATATTTTTTAAAGAGTGTTACAAATCCTAATAGGCGTAAAATATTTGAAGCCCTTCACCATTGCCATATTAGGAATGAGGAACAATAAATTCAAGTTAACATCCCTCAAGATATGATAGGATTTATGAACATCACATATGGTTGCAAACACATATACACCAATTATATGCCAAAATATATGGAAAAAGAGGGTAGGGAACCCATATGGGCCAAGGGATTTCTCCCCTGCTAGGGATAAAATATCATCTTTCACTTCTTCCTCTTTAAAGGGATTGATAAGAAAATATTTCATTTGTTCCATAAGAAGAGTTGGAATATTAGGGAGAAGCATGTTCATTACCTGATCTTCCACAAACTCTCTAGTCCTGATCAAATTTAAAAAAAAAATGCATTGCTTCGACTCGAATTTATCAAACATCATCTATTAAGGATCCATATTCCTTATAAATTTCTCTAATTTTGTTGAATCTTATATGTCTCAGGGTAGTTGCATGGAAAATTTTGATATTGTGGTCTCCATCCTTTAGCCATAATGCTCTTGATTTTTACCTCCAAAAGGATTCTTCACAAGCCAAGGCATTATGATAGTCCACTAGGATCTATTTTTATTTCTCTCTAGATTCAACTGATAGAATACTGTCCTCTAAAAAAGACTCAAAAATAGATAGTTGACACTTTAGATCTGCTTTTCTTTGAATAATATTCCCAAAAATAAATATGTTCCAACCCTTTAAGTTAGACTTGATCAATATAAGTTTTTTTGCAACTTGGAAAATTAAAGAACCTATAAAATTCTTCCACCATTATGCATTTTGAGGCTCAAGGTTTCCATATTTTAGTCATATTAATTCAAAATACCAAGGGCTTTTAAATTATCTTCTAGAAATCATAGCCTCCAGAATAAGAGGATTATGATCAGAACCTACCTTAGGAAGAGTGCTCAAAATAATATCTCCAAATGAAGGTAGATATTCTTTTAGAATTAGAAATATAACTTGATTTGGATTAATTAAATTCCCAATATCCTATTACTTCAGGTAAAATTATCTCCTCTTAGATCAACATCCATCAACTCATTGAAATTTACAAATTGTTCAAAATCCTCCATCCCATTTGAAATAATTGGATTACCTCCTTTGACATTTATTCTAGCTTCTTCTTGTTGAATTTCTTATTCCTTTGCTTCTACTTTGGGTGGGATTATGGAAGTATAATCTTCTATAGCTTTAATATCATGTCTCTTTTTAATGGTAATCTTGAGGTATCCCCTTTCATCATGGATGTGCCTCTTATCCTATAATTTTGGTCGTTGACATATTAACTCTTAATATGTTAAGATCTATGGTGAAGAGGCTTGGAGTAGTTGTACTTATTTTTACCTCTACCTTCCTAATGGTGTTGCTCATACCATATCCTATAGAACTCTTGATTAAATATTACCTTCATGATCCTAGGTTAGTCTACCTCACTGGTCTCATATCTCATCTTAGAATAGATAATATTTCTTCATACTTCATCTATATTTTTTCCCTATGAATGATGTTACTATCTAATGATCAATGTTCTTGTTGGCATCATAATAGTCCTTCGATCCATATGTACTATCTTTTCATGTAATCCCTATAGAAGCAAAACCAAGAAATATTCTCTTTCAATGTCACATATCTACTTTTATAGGCTTGGTCTAAATCCAACCTTGTCATAGAGGCTTCCTCACTTAGGTTCATTTCTTTTTCTATATTTATCATGTATTCATGTATATAGATTGTAAATATATTTTTCTAATAGAGTATTGAAAATTATGGCATGAGGTTCATAGGATCATTTGTTATATATGTTCTTTAGGTCAAATCTCTTTAACTGCTTCTCAATCTAATCAATGCACCCTTGACCTAGAGGGGTTATCGTCAAGTAGTTCTTGCTCAAGTAAACAAATTTGGACTTATTTTTCCCTTTACAAAAATTCTAGCTACTAGACCCCCTCCATACCCAAATAATGTTTAGAAGAAATGTAGGTAGTCTAAATATTTTCTTTGAAAATTTGTATACTTTGATGAAAGACAAAGACTACCTAGGTAAAAGTTACCTAACTCATGTCTTGTAATCCTTAGTAAAGCTATCTATTCATGTGATATTATTGGGAGTTTAAATTAAGTTATCTACATAATGGGGTCATATATATCTAAATTAAAGTCATAACTATACAAGTTTGTACTACTATAAGGTATATTTATCAATCACAAACTGGTAATGGCTAGCCCTTTTCTCCTATTTGGTTCAACTCTTGTGTAGAAAACTAATATTTTTTGCTCATAATCAACCATAGTAAGTAGTAAGTGTAGTTGAAATCCCTTTGGATTTAAAAATTTCTAATTATTGGTTCATATTTTAGGTGTTGTAGATAGCATAGACCAATAGTTTAGATAATTTATTATGTCTTGGAATATATGGAACATACCAAATCACTCTTATTTTACCAAGTTGTTAGACCCAGTTTCTAACATGAAGGTACTAGTAGAAAGAACACATTATGATTCTTCCAAAAACATCCCAACCTTAATGGTAAGTTTGAATCCTTTAGCTTCTTTTGGCTTCTTCAGTTGTTCTACCAAGAATACCTCACATTATTTGATTTGCTTCTTGTTGATTTTTTGACTATGGTGAGAAAGAGATCCATACAATGTTTTCATCCTCAATACACATCATCTTTGCAATGCATGTGGGTATGATTACAAAGGGATACTCATCCCATTTCATATCACCTCCTTTTTGTATCTCTTAGTGTAAGAATGCACCAACTCTCCAAATTTTGGATAGCAAAAACTACCCTATTTTAGGACTCCATAATATTGCTACTAACCAAATGTCATACGGTTTCATGTTATATCACCTAAGTGCTTCTATTTTTAGACTTCTAATATTTTATTTGAGGTATCTCTCCATAACTAGGTCATGTATCATTTTAAATTTTTTTCCATAACCCCTCTTTATTTTCCTCTATTTGGGTCGTTAGGAGGAACCTACTAATTCTTTAGGCACCTTCTTCTTTTATTTTTTAGATATTAACTGGTTTGTGAGTTTTTTATGAACCAAAAAAATATCTAACTCTAAAAAAATGCAATTCATTTTCTTAAGTCAGTGATTCACTTGCTTGTAGGTGAATTGTTAGATAGGGGACATTCATTGGCTTTAGTACCTATTAGGAGAATACAATTTGACACCTTAGGTAGGATATTGGGTGATTATTTACATAATGAAACAAGAGAAATTTATGACTTGGAAAATTTAAGGTGGTGGATAGATTTTTGACCTATGATTCATTGGTGAAAATGGGGAATTAGAGAGATTATGGATATAGTGGTGTAATAATGTCATGTGTAGGGGTCACAGAGAATATGGGACATGATAAAATATGGAATGGTCCACTAGTGAAAATAATACGGGATACACAAGAAAAATGTGTAGCTACTAGGTGCATCATGTTTAGCATGCAAATGATAGTAGAGATAGTTGGAGACAGTGGTGAGAGCCTCATGGGAGAGCTATACAGAAGTGTTATACTAGTAGTATGTTGATGTTGCAAATATGGAAATGGTAGTAGCAACATGTAAAAATATGTTAAGGATAGTCTATTCACAATAGAAGAGTAACTTTAGTTCATTTTAGTGCTAGGGAGAAATCAAAATGAGTGCAGACATACATTTTTAAAACCTCCTCTACCAACTACCCCTAAGCACACAAATCTAGTTCATAGCATATATTTTATTTTTGTGACCCTTTTGAATGTGCAAATGATACACTTTTTTTATGTTGACATAAGCAATAATATTTCCTTATTGTGTTTTCCCCAAGCACTAGGATCACTTCCTACACTAGTATGACATCATCATGTTTTAGATAGATCAAATGTTCATGTTGTCAATACGACATGGGATTTTTTAGTTGCCTTGTTACTTGATTTTTTCCTATAGGTGAATCACTTAATCCTCACCTTAGCTAAAAGTTCCTTGTGAAAAAATAGGATCATGTTGAGATCGACATGGAATCATATATTTTTAAATAGTTTAGATGAACCTGTTGATGTCATCACAACGTATTGCATGCATCTTAAAGACAATAAATTTCTTGATTATCAACTATCCATGCTACATAATAATACATCAACATAATGTCACCATTTATGTGGGTGATTTGTTGACTAGAATTTGAATCACTTACATGCAAACTTAGTGGAAAATCTTATTTTTACTATCACCCAAATTATGGCTACATCAATGTGATGTTACTCTTCATGTTAATGAATTGCTTGTTTGAACACTTAGGAAAAATCTAAAATTTCTCAATTTTACAAATTTTTCTAGTCTGGCCAATTCCTATGGGGAACAAAGAGAAATAAAGAGGAGCTTAAGTATCATTTTTAGAATTTTCACCTAGGTATAGAGGGGATTCTTTTAAAAGGAGAATACAAAAAAAAAATTCTAAAAGGATAGAAAGGGATATATACCACTATGTACATATTTACAAGCACTAATTTCTTCTTTGTTTCACAGGTGCCTTAATGGATAGTTTTCTTCCTTCGATAGTTATAAACCTATATGCATTAGCTCATTTTACACTATCAATATGGTAGTGCCCACTCCATAACAAGTTAAATTTATCATGCTTTCTTGGTTTAACCATGTCATTGTTCCATTTCAGTACAAGGTCATTTTTCTTAAATTCAAGGTTGGTTGTTCTAATTTCAAACCATTATTTCCTTATAGCTTGGTGACTAACAAATCTCTTAAATGTATTATAGTATTCTTCATATAGATATAACAAAGCATGCATCCTAGTTTACATTTTTGTTATATTTGTATCTTTTAATTCCAGTTGTTAGGATATTTGGAGCAAAGGGAGATTAATATTAATTGATAGAATGGTATCTTTTCTAAAGATAAGTTTATAGAATGTAGTACCAATGGAAGCTTTAGGAGTTATCTTGTTTACCGTATAAACCTTTTCAACTTAGTATATCAATCCCTTGATTATTCAATAATTATTCTCTTTAATATTCGAATGGCATTCTTATTTGTGGATTTGACATGGCCATTTCCTTGGAGGTAATAATTAGAATATATGTTTAGAATAAAACCATGCTCTACCACAAACTAAATTAATTTTTCCCCGATGAATTCCATGGTATAGTTTATGAATATTTCTAATGGAGTCTTATACCTGGTGATGATATTATCGAAATTCATAGCTATTTTCATAAATGAAAAAAAGCAAACCATTCACACAAATCTTATACAAAAAGCATAAAAGGACTAAAAGAAAAGCGAGAGATATAAAAATTTTAGGTGACTTTGAGTGCCATAAATAATTATTGTATTATCCATGGATAAGAAACACAAAACTCTGACCCAAAGGATGGAGTGGTGGGGGGTATTTATATCAATACCAAATCCCCAATTGCATAAATGAGTTTAACCTAATCCCACATAACAAGAGGGCTTTAAGGCTAGTTACAAGTTATAAGGTGGGTTTAACCATAACAAGGTTAAACATGACCCATAGACCTTACATAATAAAATATTATAATAATTTAAATGCAATTGTATAAATATTGCACGTAGGCCTTAGATAAGGTTACATCATATATTGTCCACCATGGCCGTAAATCATATTACACTTACAACAAATATCCTCTTGATGTTATATAATTATTTCTTTATTGGTAGATTTTACTAGGATGGCTTTTGTCCATCTCATAAAGAAGTCAATTGTGGTTAGAATCCATCCATACCCTACACTAGAGAGTGGGTTGATTTTCCCAATAAATTCTATCCCCTATAGTAAAAATAGATTTATTACAATTATGGTTGAAGTGGCATTAGTGATATTTTCATTCATCACACATGCATACAACATGTTTTACACTCTTTAACCCATTAAAATAATTCTAAGAAAATGATAAGCTAGTAATATCCTACACTCATAACTTTATGTGTTGTTGTATGGGCTAAGTAATGGCCACCTTCATTATGACATTCATGTAGAAAATTTCTTATTCTTTCCTCCTCAACACATCTCATAAGCGCACCTTCATATCTTTTGTGGAATAGAAATCCCTCAAGAAAAGTATAACGTCATAACCCTCCCAAAATATGATATATGGTATTGCTATTTTTATGTGTGCATAGTATTAAATTTCCTATGAGTTGTTATTTTCTATATTTTTAACATTTTGGACAAAGTATTTCTGATGAATTTTGTATTGTAGGTATAGATCCTTGAAAGATAAAATGGAAAATGATGACAATGTAAATTCTCACCATGGTGAAATATTCACTATTAGCTAAAGGAAAAAATTACCCTAGCAGTGAAATATTTACCAATGACTCAAGGGTACATGGAAGCCCATGTAAATGCATTCATGTAGGTGCATTATAAATGTATGTTTCATATCATTAAAATGAATGAGTGCTTGCATTTTGAAAATCCTCCAATGACAAGGAAAGTGTCACTCTTGATAGGTAGATGATAACGATATTTTATCATTAGGTTGCTTGTATAAGAAGAATTATTGGAGGTGTATATATGTGAGTGCTTGTTTAAAATAATATAACTATTTAGTTATTTATTTATTGTTTTAAATTTTAAGTTATTATTAGAGATTAATTAATCAATTAAATATATTAAATAGATTAATTAAAAAACTATGCAATCGGTATCTCATTGAATACTTAATAAAACCTTAATAATTGCCACTTGGTCGGATAATAAGTGTTAAGTTGGTTTATTGCATGATTATACACTTGTTAATAGATCCCCCCTAAACTCCATTTTAAAAGAGGTAAGAATAAGGGATAAGGGTATGAAAGGCAAGAAAGAGGAAAGCACAAAAGTAATGGGATATAAGTCAAACAAGTCTAAGAAGGGAGATTACGGGTCCATTCCTTTGCTACTATGCTAATTGTCTATGTTGCTTGAAAATTATCTATGCTACTTTTTGAATGCTTAGATACTTATAGTACGTGTTCATGCATTTTATAACTTAATGTGTGATAGTGAAATTTTCTCATGCTTATAGACTGTCCTCACTTCAGAATTTTGATTAAAATAAAAATTATTTAAACTTTAGGGCATTCTACTAGCTTTGAAATTAGTTTTCTTCCAAAATCACTATGAATTATATATACTAAATTTAACCATTCACCTTATTTTTCAGATACCATAGATGTGTTCATCTCTTATTTCAGCAACTTACTAAAATTATGTATTTGTTTATTTATGAACCAATCTTACGTTGAATCATTTTCGGATAACCTCATTATTTTGTATCAGTCAGAAAGAATTATTGTATTTTTCCTTTGCTACCTCTTGAGTATTATCAAGATATTTATAACTGCATTTGTATCTTTCCATATTGCCTTCCCAACAAATATTATTGTGGCTTTATAATGCTATCACCTATATTTTTTTATTTGCCTTATGTGCTTGTGCTCATTTTGTTATACCAATCTAATACCTCCTTTTAACATGTCACTCTCTTATTTTACTTTGTTTATTTGTCAGACAACGTTGATTGGATGATGGTTGTAACTCAATTCTTTGAATATCAAGTCATCCGATGTTAATTAAAAACAAAATCTATAAAATCGTTTATAGGTGAAAGAGTTTCTTAGGAGTACTTTGAAACCTTGCATAATTTGGGTTTTTTTATTTTCGCCTTACAACCTCTTTTTTTTATGACTATTGCACATTTGTTGTTTGTATGAATTTCTTTCTGCAATGCTTCTACCTATTTTGATAAAAATATTGTAGATATTGCATTCGTAAATGCATTCATTCTTTTTTGAGCCATTCTGATCTTGAGCAAGAAAGCATTTATGTTTGTTATGTGTTGGGCAAAGCATTTAATGATGGTGTTAGAGCAAGTGGTCAACACAACCACCATTTTAAATGCATTCTTAATCTGAGGAAGAAACATATATTTAACTGTGTTGTAGCAATGTATAGTTTATTACATAGGTTTCAAGTGAATATTTCTTCATTGTGTTCGTTGGCACATTCCAAGCATTTGTGAAGTCTCCATTTTAAAATAGGAGAAAAAGACGTATTTACTTATATTTTATTATTAAAAAAAACAAAGGGGGTTATGTATTTATAATTTCATATATGTTATCCTCCTAAAAAGTTATACCTGAATGCAATTACATTTGCACATAATCTCAATAGCTATCTAAAAATCCATATTCAATTTTATAGGAAGCATTAGAATTTCTTATATATTAAGTTTTGTTTTATTCAATAATCAAAGTCGGCATTGTTGAAATTTCTTTTAAAAGAGTTAGCCTTTTCAGTAATATGTGGATTAATTAGATTAAATAGTTGGATGGTCTTGTTTTAAAAGAGTTAGCCTTTTCATGAATGATGTGGTTTAATTAGATTGAATAAAATATTTAGGGGTTGTGTAAATAAAATTTTATTTTCTTTAAACATTATTTTAAAGGTTATTAAGGTGGACATAGCTCCTCCTTCTAAATGAATAGTAGTCAATAAAAAAGTCAACATTAGTTTAAGGGATACATTTATTAAAAGTTGAATTTCTTTTGATAGAAAATAAATTAGTATTTTTTGGTCAAGAAGTACTTTAATAAAATTATAAAAGTTTTTATTTTAGAATTATTAATAGTTTTATTATTTAAAAATATTTTAAAATAAAACTTGAGTAAATAAACAAATACCTCTATTAAATTTGAGATTTCTCTTGGAAGGAATATCCTTAGAATCCTCTAGCTTAGAAAAATTATATGATACCATAACCCTAAATTAACCTATTGAGGAGGATAATACCATAACCTTGTTGGTTGGATCATCGAGGAGGATGAACGACCATAAAAACCAAGTCATCCAATACCGTTAAATTATGTTTATGCAATCAATGATATCTTGAAAATGGCTTCTATGGATGGGTGGTATGGGACATCCATCTAGGTCATTATGCGAGCAGTACAGTGATGACCCTTGCATGAAATTATTAAATAGGGAATCTTGGTAGGATAATTATCGGACTCTATGGTAGATTCTACAGTGGGTTGGTATGGGATAAACCACCATATTATTTACAATTTATCAAGAGAGATCATGATCAGTGCTAGGTGAATGACATGATCTTAATTGCCCATGGTACTAGATATTAATCTAGATATGTGATCACCAATTAAGCACTATAACATCTACGCTAAACACCCTTACATGTTATTTTGGTAATAGATGAGTAAAATTAAACTCAAGATTCCAATTTTAATTAACATGTTAAGGGAGGGAAATTATGCATTCACCCTCTAATTTTTATGGGCCTTAGAGGATAGCCCCAAGCCATGGTTCTAGGTTTTTATACTGGGATAGAGGGTGAGATATATGGAACCACTAAAAGCACCTTTTACGATATCTAGCCAATATCGTCCACTTAGGGGTCATCTACAATGATCATAACTCAAAAGTGGTATTCAATTCTATGTTCTGATTACTCTATGGATGCAAAATTAAAGATTAAAAAACAAAAAATGTTTACCCTAGTCAAATAGTTTCCCTTGTCAAACCTGTAAGTCAGACCAAGTTGTTACAACCAGTGTGCTAGACTGGGTTGTCACAGTTGGTATTAGGGCCTAGGTTGTAATATTCCTAGGTCGTAAGGCCCAAAGACTTCCTTCAATGAACTCTAACCCTAGATACCCCTAGCAAACCAAGAATATTAAGAACTGATATAGCTCTTGTTATGGTCAAGAAGAAATGAATAACCTTGCATCTATAGTTAAATCATTCCAAGGACAGATGGAACAACTTATATCTATAATTAAGTTGCTAGCAAATAAAATGGAGCAGCAATAAAATATAATGGAAGCACTTGTTGATAAAAACCTAGAGGTAAAAAATGTAAGTTTAGGTTGAGAATAAAATCTACAAATAAAGGAAGTAAGAACAAAGATAACGCGAAACTCTTCCTTCAAAAATAAGTGGGTCAAATCAAAAAGTGGATATTGGTGATAACAAGGAAAGAAAATCGTGAACACCAAAGATGAGTTGCTTCATCTATGGAGGGCCACATTATGCTAATAAATGTTCCCTGATAATAGACCAAAGGAAAGAATAAAAAAAATAGCCTCATGTAACAACTAAAAATTTAAGTCAAGATGGACAAGCCATAATTGGAAATTCAAATCCATATGAACAAGCCACCTCTATACTTTTGAAAGGTAATTTTTTTAATAAAGGTATGAATATTTGATTGATAGTGGTGCTAGAGATAGTTTTATTTCTCATTAATATTATTAGGGATATGTTGGAAGGATCTATATTTTTGGAAAATGGGTGGAAGGTAGAATATGGGTTAGGGAACACCTATTCAGTTAACCAGTGTTTGTTCAAAACTGACTGGCATCTATATATAGCCCCCTTGCATTCTTTTGATATTATTCTTGGAATGGATTGGCTAAAAGCCCATAGAGCCCTTATTGATTTCCAAGAAAGGTGGGTGGAATTTACTAAAGAATCTAACCAACGGATAAGAATCCACTGCGATTGAGGTTATTTGTTTTACCACATTTGTTGTCTACATTACAGTTAAAGAAATCAATTAAAAGGCATGGGATAGCATATTTAGTCAAACTAAATAAATATTAGGAGAATGAAGCTAACTAGAAACTTCTAAAGAATTTTCCTATGCTAAAATAGTTTAAGGATGTTTTTCCTAAGGATTTACCAAGTCTCCCACCACAACAAGAGCTTGATTTTTCTATCGAACTCTTACCTGGAACCCATTTCTAGGTCATCTTATTAGATGACTCCAATCGAGCTATAGAAACTAAAAATACTACTGATGTAGTAACACTAGTATGAAGCTATTTTATTCATCATAATGCAAGTATATATAGAATTACATAGGAATCTCACGTAGGTTAAGTGGTTGCAACAATCTGCCAAACCTGGCCAACCACTTAACTACTAGTTAACCAAATGCTAACTATGGATGTCCATTAACTGCTAGAAGACAAACAAGATCTCTAACAGTTAACAACCATCTAACAACATGCTAACAACCTATTTCTAACATGGGCATACTATGCCTCACGTGAATACAAAGTGCAAGAAATAGGAATAGTAAATAATAATAATAATTAACTTAGGCTTAAGTGGATAAGCCTAAGTTATCCTCAACACTCCTCCCAACCATATAAGCATTGGACCCCAATGCTCTCAAAAAATGTGGAAATTCATGGGCCATCTCATGGTGAGGAATCCAGCGAGCCATGTGTGGAAAGTGACCGCGACGAGCGACAAGGTAAGTAGTGGAAGAACCCTGTCTAGTATGATGAGTCTTCATCTCGAAAACTCTATCTGAAATGAGCGAAAGCTGAAAATCAGGTGCCACTGCTGCTGTAGGACTAAAAACAGGATCAGGTACCAAAAGAGGGTCCTAAAATGGTGTCTCTGGAAAGCGGCGTTCATCCAAAGGAACCCATACTCTGCCTCCAACCTGTGGTGAGTGAGGATTGTGATGCTTTCGCACCACTCCCTGCGGAGTCTCCTGCAAGTCATGTGGTATCTTGCCTAGAAGGCTCTGCCTGTGCTTAGTAAGGGAAGTAACCTTAGCTTGCTCCTCCATGTGTGCAATGGGAGTGGGCAAAACCAAAGGTAACTTCTGTGGAACAAGTGGTTCAGTATTTGTAGGTGTACCCAAAATTATACCAATGGAATCAATGGTATCTTTCTCATGAGTGAGAATGGTGGGTTCCTTAGTGACTGTTCATCATGTGGAAGTGAAACTTCTTCCTTTGCATGTTT
This sequence comes from Wollemia nobilis, assembly GCA_028583015.1. NCBI lineage: Eukaryota > Viridiplantae > Streptophyta > Pinopsida > Araucariales > Araucariaceae > Wollemia > Wollemia nobilis. The sequence continues at coordinate 5,567,331 of JAQPPZ010017063.1, read as the reverse complement.
CTTATGTGGTGCTTGTTCTTCATTTTGTGTGGGACAAATGCTAGTAGGAGCCAAAATGAGTGCTTGACTTAATGGCTTCCTTACTTGCCTACAACTTAACATTAAATTGGAAGTAGGTGTAGTGCTTTATATCAAGTAGTTTTTACCATGCAACTCCAATGTGTAGGTGTTATTTTTAGCATGATAAATAGCATTCCTATCAAATTGATAGGGTTTACCTAGCAAGAGTCCACAACAATCCATATCTGTGACATCACAATTAACTTTGTCCACAAACTTGTCACCAAAAGCAAAATTCAAGGTGCAAGTATGGGTGATGTTGGATGTGGAGTCTACATCTTTCCACCCAAGTGCATAAGGTTGGTGATGTGGTTTTATGGGAAGTTTCAACTTCTCCACAACGAACTTTGCAATGAGGTTCTTTTGCGATCCGTTATCAATGATACAATCAATATAAAAATCATGCGTCAAGTGGGCTCTAGTGACAAACAAATGATCACGCCCCCCTTGAGCAAATGCATTAGACATTAGGGTAACTTTGTTCAGTTTACCCTTTAAAGCAGGATATTCTTCTTCTGTCCCTGTAGCCAAAATGGGACCATCTTGTGGTTCCTCATGTGTAGGCTGTACAATTAGGGATTTCTTCTTCTTAAACTTCTCAAAAGTATAGCATTTGGATTTTACATGTCCATGCTTTTTACAAAAGTTACAATACAATGAAGAAGAAGAGTATTTAGCATGAAAGGAAGAAGAATGTGCTTTAGGAGAAGTGGGAGGAGAAGAATAATGAGGGGAAGATTGAAAATTGTTCTTCACCTTTTGTTGATGCTGATTCCCGCCTTTGGAAGAGCCCTCCTGTGATGAACGAGACTTTTGATATGCATCAACTTTCTCCTCTGCAATAATGGCATGATTGAATGCCACATCTAAGGTGAGGAAGACATTGAATTTGATCTCCCTAAAAATATGATTTTGCAATCCACGAGTGAATTTATTAATCAAATCATCTTCTGAATCTTTCACACCAAGCAATACCCTCAACCTATTAAATTGGAAAATGTAATCATAAACTGACATTCCATAGGTTTGCCTCAATCTATACCACTTGGTAGTGAGGTCACATTGGTAGTTTGGTGGAAAGAAGGTGTTTTTCAGAATTTGAGTTAATTATTTCCAAGTCATGGTGGCATTATGACTCTGTCTTTCTACAATGAGAACTTTTGCTAAACCTGTGAGTTTTAGTGTAGCAAATGTGGCTCTTTCATCCTCCGAAATTTTAGCATAAGCAAACCAAGTTTGCATATCCAAAATCCATGCAGATAAGACATCGGGATCCCTAGATCCATCATACATTTTAACCTCACATTTGGCTTTGTTTGCATGGTTATTGTAGATTTTGATGTCACCAGGCTTAAACTGCACAACAATGTCTCTCACTTTTTCTGCCAAAATGTCTACTGCTTCAGTGAGGTTTTCCATGTTTGTTCTAATATCATGAGCCATATTTTGCCTAGTATATGCCAGACTAGGAGGATTACAAAATGGATGCAAGAACTAATCTAGGCTTAGGAACAATTTCAGTTTCCTATGCAGCCAAATTGCCTAGATTTTACAAATTTTGCTCTCAAAATTAGGGCTATTTTAGTGCTTTTACAAAATTAAAAATTTCAATTTTGCAATTACAATGTGCACTAATAAAATGCTGAAATTTAGCCCTTTTACAATGCCAAAAATTTGGTTAGGAGCAAAAAATATAAATCTGCAGAAAATTTTGAACCCAACGCAAAAAATTTGGTCAAAAACGGACCAATAACGAGGAAGATATCACCTCTTGAAGTTTGCTCTCCTTTGCTGCTTTTGGGTGCCAAAATTTGAATTTAAATTTTCAAAATTTGAAAATTTTCCCGCCAAGTTTTCAAATTTTAATTTGTCTTCCACGAGCGCCAATTAAAAGGTTGACCAGGTAGACCGGTCTAGAAACTTGCTCGGAAACGTGCCGAAAAACTTCGCGATTGCCGAACAATATGAAACCTTAGAAAATTTTAAATATTTCATCGTCAAGAAATTCAAATGGTGCCGACAAATGCAGTGTTCGCCTGAAATGTCTGCGGTGGCTAGAGATTAAATTTTTGCGATGGCTGGCAATGTGTTATCGTCTCTACATCTACAGTGGTAGCCGTAGTACGTCGGCTGGCAGTCGACCGGCGGTAGCCCCGTCGACGTTGTCACTGGTGGCCGACGTCGAGGCTTTCGACTGGCAGTTGGCCGACGGTATGGCACTGGCCGATGATAGCCCCATCGACGCTATCGCTGGTGGCTGACGTCGGGGCTGTCGGTTGGTAGTCGGTCGACAGTATGGCACTGGCCGGCGGTAGCCCCGTCGACGCTGTCGCTGGTGGCTGGCATCGGGGCTGTCGGTTGCTGCTGGTCCGTCGACTGGCACGGTTGCCGCCTGCTGATCGGCTGCCGGTGTGGCTGTCATTGGCCGTGTGGTGGCCTTGGTCTCCAAATAGGCCAAAATCAAGGCCTATGCAAGCCTTAGTTAACTAAGGTCTTTTTTTTTATTTTAATAAAATATTAATATAAAATTAATATTTTATAAAAATATCTTTTTAAATAAAATATTAATAATGAATTAATATTTTATATAAAAAAATATATTTGTATGCATTAAAATAATGCAATCTTGGAGTTGAGTAAGAGTGAACTCAACTCTTTTTTCCTTCTACAAGAAGAAAACTAGGAGGAACTTTGCCTTTCAATTGCAACTTCTTTGTTGCTTCTCTGCAAATGCCTTTTCTTGGCCACAACTTGGCCTCAACTGATGCTTAACACCTAGTGTAGGGGTAATTTCTCCCTCTATCACCTCAGCTTCACTTGTGTTGTGGATGACTTCAAGCCAACTCCAAACAACACCTCCTAGGATCTGCAATGAAGTGGTAGCTCTCTCCTCCTTCCTACAATTCTCCTAAAGCTAACTGATACCAATGATGTAGTAACAATAGTATGAAGCTATTTTATTCATCATAATGCAAGTATATATAGAATTACATAGGAATCTCACGTAGGTTAAGTGGTTGCAAAAATCTGCCAAACCTGGCCAACCACTTAACTACTAGTTAACCAAATGCTAACTATGGATGTCCACTAACTGCTAGAAGACAAACAAGATATCTAACATTTAACAACCATCTAACAACATGCTAACAACCTATTTATAACATGGGCATACTATGCCTCACGTGAATACAAAGTGCAAGAAATAGGAATAGTAAATAATAATAATAATTAACTTAGGCTTAAGTGGATAAGCCTAAGTTATCCTCAACAACTACTCCAATATTTTCTTGAGAAGAGATTGATCAAGTCAAGTGTGTCACCTTGGGGAGCCTCGGTGTTATGAAAAAGAAGGATGGATCCTTGAGACTATGCATCGACTATAGAATGCTTAATAAGGTAACTATCAAGAACATATACTCTTTACCAAGAATTGATGATCTATTTTATCAGTTGAAAAGAGTTACCATTTTTCCAAAAATTGATCTTAGATATAGATACCATTAGTTAAGGATAAGAGAAGAAGATACTCACAAGACTACCTTTAGAATAGGATATAGGTATTATGAGTTCACGATATTATCTTTCAGGTTAACAAACACTCCAATAGATTTTATGAATCTTATGAATAATGTCTTTCAATAATAGCTAGACAACTTCGTGGTTATATCCCTGGATGACATTCTGATTTATTCACAAAACAAGGAAGAGCACGATCAACACAAGGATTGTGTTATAATTCGTAGAAAGAATCAACTTTATGGGAAGCTATCCAAATATGAATTTTACACTCCTCAAGAAAAATATTTAGGGCATGTCATATCTACTAATGAAATTTTCATTGATCCTAAAAAGGTTGAAGCAATATTTAGTTGGTCTTCACCCACTAATATTTCAGAATTACACAGTTTCATTGGGATGGCAAGATATTATAGGTATTTTGTGAAAAAATTCTCAAAAATTGTCTGTCCAATTAAAAAATTACAAAGGAAAGAAAAATATTCAAATGGACATAATAGTATGAAGAAGCCTTCAACATATTTTCACCTTTAATATATTAAAGGAAATACTGAGCCCCAATACTCAAGATACCTAACCCTTTGGAAAAGTTTACAGTTTGCATTGATGCTTCTACTGAAGGATTGAGAGGAGTTCCAACTAAAAATGAGGCAATCATAGTCTATGAATCTCAAAATCTCAAAAAACATGAATTGAATTATCCTACCCATGATTTAGAGTTGGCAACTATTGTCCATGCACTCAAAATTTGGAGGCATTATTTGTTGGGAAAGCCCTTTGAATTAAAGATAAACCATCAGGGTCTAAGAAACATCTTCATCCAACCTTTTTTAAATGCAATACAACATTGATGGATGGAATTCTTGGTCGAGTATGACTTCAAAATTGGATATGTTAAAGGGAAGGAAAATAAGATAGAAGATGCCCTAAATCGAAGGAGGCACATAACTACTATGTCCAAATGTCATGTAGATTTGTATGACAGGATCAAAGAATAATAGTAGGGTGATAGTTATTTTGGTAAATATCGAGCGTGCGTTGAGCTAGAACCCGATAAGGGAAAATATTTTGCTAATAAGAATGGTTTATTATTCTTTAGAAATAGGCTTGTAATTCCTGAATCAGGTTAATTAAGGAATCTTATTACACTTCTTATTATGCACATCCTAGAGGGACTAAAATGTAGGAAAACATGAAGAAATATTTTTACTAGCCAGGAATGAAATAGGATATCAATAATTTAATGGCTAGATGTCTTGAATACCAATAAGTAAAATCTAAACACCTACATCTAGTTGGGAGGCTATATCCTCATGATATTCCAAAATATCTCCATGGATTTCATTGTTGATCTACTGAAGACCAGGTTTCAACATGATGTAATTCTAGTGGTGGTTGACAAATTAACTAAGGTAGCACACTTTATTTTGGAAAATTTCAATGATGATGCACCTACTATTGCTAATAACTTTGCTATGGAGATTGTGCGACTGCATGGATTCCCTGAAGTCATCATTTCAAATAGGGATTTTAGATTCATATTAGAGTTTTGGTAAGCTCTATATTAAGCCTTGGATACTAAATTAGTTCTACCTATCATCCAGAGATAGATAGCAAACCAAAGAGGGTTGACCAAATTCTTAAAGTCATACTTCGCATGTATTACATTGATCAGAAGGCCACAAGGGAATACTACTTACATTTGATTAAGATTGCTATGTGAGGAAGAAGACTAGAAGATCAGGAAGGATCAAACTAGATATTACCATGAATATAGAGGAACAACTTAGGATAATTCAATAGAGAACTAAAGGAGTAGTTACTAGAAAAACTATAAGGAGCTAAAAGAGATTATCGAGATAATTCTCTATGGAGAGGCAGAGTCTTCATAAGAGTGAAATTCAAGGAAAGTACCTAAAATTTATTCAGGTCCTTGAGGATATGCTATGCATGTATTGTATGGACCATAAATCCAAATGGAAGGATCATCTCCATTTGGTAGAATTTTCTTACATTAATAACCATCATGTTTCTTTAGGAATGGCTCCATTAAGGCCCTATATGGATGAAAATGCAAAACTCCTTTATCTTGGGATAATCTAGAGGATCAATTAATGATTGGATCAAAAACTGTAAAGAATATAGAGGGACAATTGAAAATGATTGTCGAAGGTTCAAGAAGCCATGGATTGGAAAAAGAGCTATGCAAATATGAAAAGGATACTGAGGGAATTCTCTGTGAGAGATAGAGTCTTCTTAAGGGTAAGACCTAACAAAATAACTATTAGATCAACCAAACTTGACCCCAAATTTTTTGGCCCTTTCAAGATCATAAAAAATTAGTCTTATGGTCTATAGACTTGCCCTTCCACCTAATATGTTAAAAATCCATGATACCTTCCATGTATCCCTGCCTAGGAAATATGTTGCTAACCCATATCATGTTTGGAATATGTCCAATTTGTAAATGGTAAACCCTCTAACCATTGAAGTTTTCCCAACTCAGATACTACTTTTTAAGACCAAAAGTTTAAGAAAAAATAATGTGAATAATATAAATGTCTAATGAGACCCAATTTCTAAAATAAATACCACTTGGGAGGATGTAGATTATGAAAGAACAATTTTCTTATATTTTTAATTACGATATATGTATTTAAAATACATGGGAGTGCGTTTAAAATTAGGGGGAAAATGTCATAACCCTCCTAAAATATGATCTATGATATTGCTATTTCTATGTGTGCATGGTATTAAATTTCCTATGAGAGTTAATTATCTATATTTTTAACATTTTGGACAAGGTATTGCTGATGAATTTTGTGTTGCAAGTATAGGTCCTCGAAAGATAAAATGAAAAGTTATGGTGGTGTAAATTCTCACCGCGGTGAAATTTTCACTATTAGCTAAAAGGTAGAATCGCCCTGGCAGTGAAATATTCACCAATGGTTCAAGGGTATATTGAATCCCATTTAAATGCATTCATGTAGGTGCATTATGAATGTATATTTCATGTCATTAAAAATGAATGACTGCTTGCATTTTGAAAATCCTCCAACTACAATAAAAGTGCCACTCTTTACAAGCAGATGATAATGATTTGTTATCATTAAGTTGCCTATATAAGAAAAATTATTGGAGGTATACACACACACACACACACACACACACACACACACACACACATATATATATATATATATATATATATATATATATATATGTATGTATGTATGTATGTATGTATGTATGTATGTATGTATGTATGTTTAAAATAAAATAAATTTATTTAGTTATTGTTCTAAATTTCAAGTTATTATTAGAGATAAATTATAAATTAATTAATTAATTAAATAGATTAAATAGATTTCAATTTAATTAAAAAACAATGCAACTGGTATCTCATGGAATACTTAATAAAACCTAAATAATTACCACTTGGTTGGAGAATAAGTGTTAAGCTGGTTTATTGCATAATTGTACACTTGTTAATAGTTCCTCCTTGAAATCCATTTTAAAAGAGGTAATAATAAGGGATAGAGGACATAAGTCAAGAAAGAAGAGAGCACAGAAGTGAAGAAGGGAGGGAGATATGTTGAACAAGTCTAAGAAGGGGGATTACAGGTCCATCCCTTTGCTACTATGCTATGTGCATGTGTTGCTTGAAAATTGTCTATGCTACTTTTTAAATGCTTATGTCCTTATAGTATATTTTTCTGCATTTTACAACTTAATCTGTGACAGTGAAGTTTTCTTGTGCTTATAGACAATGCTTACTTCAGAATTCCGCTTAAACTAAAAATTCTTTTAAATTTTAGGGTGTTCTACTAGCTCTAATATTAGTTTTCTTCCAAAATGACTATGAATTATATATATTAAATTTAATCAGTCACCTTATTTTTTAGATACATAGATGTGTCAATCTCCTATTTCAAAGGCTTACTGGAATTTTGTATATGTTTATTTATGAACCAGTATTACATTGAATTATTTTTGAACAACCTCATTATTTCATATCAATTATAAAAAATTATTGTATTTTCATTTTTTGCCTCTCGAGTAGTATCATGAGATTTATAATTGCATTCGTATATTTCCACATTTCCTTCCTGGCAAATATTATGGTGGCTTTTTAATTCTATCACCTGTATTCTTTTTATTCGCCTGATGTGCTCGTGCTTATTTTGTTATACCGATATAATGCCTCCTTTTAAACTATTGTTCTATTATTTTATTTTATTTATTTGTCAGACAATGTTGATTGGATGTTGGATGTAACTCAATTCTTTGAATGTTGAGCTACCCAATGTTAATTAAAAATAAAATATATAAACTCCTTTATAGCGGAAATGTAAACTGGTGTTTAAAAGAGTTTCTTAGGAGTACTTTAAAACCTTGCATAATCTAGGTTGTCTTATTTTCTCCTTACAACCTCTTTTTTTTCTAAATGACTACTACACATTTGTTGTTTGTAAGAATTTCTTTCCGCAATGCTTCTTCTTATTTTGATAAAACTATCGTAAATATTACATTCATAAATGAATTCATTCCTTTTGAGCAAATTTGGTCCTAAGAACGAAAGCATTTATGTATGTTATGTGTTGGGCAAAGCATTTAATGACAATGTTAGAGCGAGTGGTCACTGCAACCACCATTTCAAATTCATTCTTAATCTGATGAAGGAACAAATATTTAACTATATTGCAGTAAAGTACAATTTATTAAGTAGGTTTCAAGTGAATATTTCTTCATTGTGTTTGTTGGCACATTCTAAGCATTTGTGAAGTCTCCATTTTAAAAGAGGAGAAAAAGATGTATTTACTTGTATTTTATTATTAAAAAACCAAAGGAGGGTTATGTATTTATAATTGCATATTTGTTATCTTCCTGAAAAGTTATACTTGAATGTAATTACATTTTTGCATAATCTCAATAGCTATCTCAAAATCCATATTCAATTTTATAGAAAGCATTAGAATTTCTTATATTAAGTTTTGTTTTATTCAATAATCAAATTCGACATTTGTGAACTTTATTTTAAAAGAGTTAGCTTTTTCATGAATATGTGGATTAATTAGATTAAATAGTTGGGTGGTCTTCTTTTAAAATAATTAGTCTTTTCATGAATTATGTGGTTTAATTAGATTGAATAAAATATTTAAGGATTGTGTAAATAAAATTGTGTTTTCTTTAAACAAAATTTTAAATATTATTAAGATGGATATAGCTCCTTCTAAATGAATAGTAGTAAATTAAATAATTAGCATTAGTATTGGTCAAAGAATCTATCTAACGGAAAGGTTTGTGCACCCATAGACCTCAACCAACATTGAATAATCGGGGAGCTGTGAAAACTGCAGCAATCAATCTCTGGAGGATGGGGAAAGGGTGCTGAAAGAAGAAAAAGGAGCTAAAGCCAAAACTTAAAATGGTAAAAATTTAGCCCGCTACATTTAGAGGGCTATAGGATCCACTTCAAGGAAGAAGGATGACAATAAAAATTGACTAGCGTGGGACCCTTTGTCTAAACCCTCGGGCATGCAAGGATGCTTTTGTTTTTCTCTAGTTTATTAGGGTTAGCATATTTATTTTCATCGAGTTGTATTCAGGTGGGGCGTTTGAAGCCGAAGTAGGTGTTTTTTGGTCTAGTGCATATGCCTAGTTAGGGCTTACCCACTCTAATATATGTTCTTGTTGTTTTTTCCTCCCGGGTCTAAGAGGATTGTTGTTATGGTCATTTATCTGGGATTTCGAGGTCCCCAACACCTCCTTGATTTTTTTTTTTGTTTTGTGTATGTCCACCTGGCCTCTAATGTAATAAGGTTTTGGGTTCCTTTCAAAACCCATAATGTAAATACAATATAAATTATCAAAAAAAAAGACACATGCATACTTAGATACTATAGGACCAAACAAAGAAATTTCCTTACAAACTATCCAGTTCAATTAACACCCATAAAATAATTAATCAGACTACGAATTCCAAAACCAATAAATGCAAATGAGCACAAATTCAAAATTCAAAGTAAGTTCCATGAGCATCAATAGGCCTAAATTAAAAATAAGTAGTCATCATACATACATATTTCACAAATGAAAAAAACCAGAAGCCAAACAACAATCCCTTTGTATTGATATGTAGCAATTCCCTCATTACATATGAATTGTAAAAGCCTAAGGGTCGACTAGTTTTCATTATGCATATTAGTATATATAGATTTTTACAATGCTATAGAAATCAAAAATATTATTGCCTTAGAAGTGGATTACTATTATGTCAAATATTCTACCAGCCTATTGAACTGCTCAGAAATATGGCTGCTTCAACTACCAAAACATGGTTTGTTGTCGTAGTAGGGATCTGTGCATCCTCAATTTGTGCCCAAATTTTTGGTTGCATCTGGTCCCTTGATCTCTGCTGATATTCTCTACTCAACCACCCTATCATCCGTGTGATGGTTTTTTCATTAAGAACTTCTGATATGAAATCCTACCCAACATATGTCATGGGAAACAACCACCTTTTACTATTGAAGAGTGATTATCAGATGCTTTGTGCATCCATGGGATGGTTCTTCATTAATCAGATGACTTCAGATCACATATTATCCTTCTAGTAGCTTCATTTCTTGGCTAGACCTCTCCTTTCTATTTTTGTCTATACCGGGTATTTTGAATGTAGGCGAGCCCTGATCAAGTGCAATTCTTTTGGTACCTTCAGGATTTAGCCTGCTTTCTACTTCTGCACGTACTGAACCTTTGAGTGCTGACCATTTTTTTCTAAGTACAATTATTATAATACCCTTCGAACCTTTGGATTCCATCTTATCCCTAAGTTATTGGATCCTGGATAGAGGTTTGAGACCATTTCAAGTTTTGACTAGGCACAATTGCTTTTGTGCCTTGAGAACTTAACCATTTTCTACCCTGGTGAAGTTCAAGATTTTGGGACCCCACTGAGCTCTGGTTAGGTACAATTGTTTTTATAATTTTATTACTTAGCCATTTTTTTATTCTCACATTGATTGGGGGTTTGACGCATTATTGGGCTTCGATCAAGTACATATCCTTTGATCCCTCTTGCAGTTAGCCAATTCATTTCTCTTTTTTTTCTTCTGGAACTGGGATGGATATTTGATGTTTTACTGAGCCTCGATTGTTTGCAATTATTTTGACACTCTCTAAACTTGGAAATCTTCTTGATTTTACCTCCATCAGCTTCCAAGCAGTGAACGGGGAATTGGTGTCATCTCGAGTTTTGATCAGGTACACATATTTCGACAGTAGGTTCCAAGATGCATTTATGAATGCTTAGTTTAGGTAGAATTATCCTAGGGGCTTCTTGTCTTAGTCATTTTCTAGTGCCCTAGTGGACATCATTGAGCTCATGGATCATAGTTACAGAAAGTTAAGCCTTTGTCTTAATTTTGAACTTTGATCAGGCATAGGTGCTACAACGAATTAGGAACCAATATTCCTCATCCTCTTCTTTCACTTTACTTCCTTTTTGGTAGGGATTTTGTGCTAATAAATTTATTTGGTTTTATTCACAAAAAGCAAACCTAATTAATGGTTGCTAATAGCTATGTGTGGGTGGATACAAAAAATACCCACATTCTTGATGACTCACAGGGGATTTTTGCTTTGCACAAACAAGGAATCCAGAAGGTCAAAATTTTCTTGAACTTAACACTATTAAAGGGAAAGAGAAGGGAGGAAGGAGCCAGAAGAAAAGCTAGTGAAAATGCAATCGATTGAGGTTGCAGGAAAAGGGGAGGCAGAGGACGAAGGGGTGGAAGTAACACGATGACACATCATAAAGAAAAATAAAGGAAGGGATACCATAAGTGGAAACAATAAGCAAAAGCAAGAATAAAAAACAAGAATACACTAGAGGAAAAGGAAGAAGGGAGGAGTTAGTAGTGGGAAAACAATGAATACCACCAATTGAAGAGATTAGTGACATAGATTAAGATGGGAAAATAGAGGAAGGAGAAGGATGCAAAAAAGTAAAAACACAAAAGGGAAGGCAATCTAGGGGTTGTCACATAACAACATCAAACTAGATATCCCAATCCATGGGACACCCCACAGATTGCATTCCCATAAACATACCTCATTGTAGCCCAAAAAAATTCCAAGAGAAGATAAAATGCTAGATACATTTATCCATCGTGTTATAGCTCTTTTTTCTGATACAATCTAGCAAGTACCATTTTTGCTTATCACCACTCACCCTAGGGACACTCAACTCCAACTACACTCTAAGACTCAATTCTCTTGAATGCTTCTATAGTTGTGTATGGGGTCTATTTATAGAACGTTTTGCCCTACTTTGGGTAGATTTGGCATGCACTGAATCGCACAAAGGTCTAGTTGGTGCATGAGTCTGGGTCCTTTTTCCTAGGCATTTTCTCTACCAATGATATAATGTCCATACATGCATGGCATATTATCCAACTTACACAAGTCTCAAATTTTTTCTTAGATTTTCAAGGATAGCATGTAAAGTCCTTTGTATTTGTTGTGCGATATACATTGTGCTACAGGGTCACAACAGCCAAAAACAAAAAATAAGAACAAAGAATGAACAAAAAGAAAGAAAACAAGGAGGTAAAGATGAAAGTGTTATGATTTCAAGATGCGATCCTAGGAATATCCTTATGCTTTTCAATTCATAGTTTCAGATGCCTTGGCCAGCCAACAATTTATTGTTGGAATGTTTCCCTATAAGCCATGAGCGACTATACCTTCACCACGGGTTTTATTTATTTACCGATTATTTACACAAAATTTTTATGTACCTAGCATACTTGGGCAATTAATGTTGCAAGTCATCCTATGAACCTACAATGTCTAAACCATATGACACAAAACCTAAGCTGTTCTTCATGTTGATTTTGGTATTGTTTACGACCTTTATCAGATCTCATGAGATACCACCTGGGTTCAGTATTCTACCTTAGAATCAATAGACCTAGGTCATAACCAACCAGCAAAGGGTGGGTGCCATCCCATTATCTTCAACACTCAAGTCATATGGGTAAGGGTGTTGGTGTTGTCTACTACTTGAGCTAATCTGATTCAAGGTCTATACCCAATTTTGATTTGATCTTGTCATGTTTTGAGTTATTATCCAACCACTAAAATTATCATAGATTTATTTTCATGAGTTTATAAAATTAACAAATGGCTCTTTAAAGAGTGTTATGGTATGAGACATTCCAAGTGACCTAGTCTGGAGAGTTCAAGCTGATTGCTCCTTGTTTGTGTTGGAATCATCTTGAAATCTATTTGGTTGTAGCAGAGGTGCTCTGATTAGGTCATGAAGGAGTGTTGAACTTTCCTCCTTTTTCTTAGATTCACCAGTTGATAATTATGGTTTCCAACTTTCTATCATACTCTACTAGCTTGTGAGAAATTTTGGTAGTTGTGAAGGCACTAGTTCCTAAGTATTCATGTTCTAAGCTAGACAAGGTAAAATTATGGTACTAGTATTTTGTTGATAAGCAAAGACCGCCTAACACGTATCCTCCTCCATGAGAGTCTAAGTCTTTGCGAATACTTCCTGCTCTATTAGGGGTTTGCTTTCATAGGGATTAATGGGGAAGGTATTCCCCATAGCCTAGGCAAGGCCTAACATATATTCTTCAGGGGATGGAAATAGGGATGTTTCTAACAAGGCTTGACATAAAAAAGGAACATCCTTGGGAGGAAATTTTCCCACTTGAATTAACATATTTTCAGCTCGTCTAGCCTCCTTATAAATCTTTTGAAATCTCCTCTCTTCAAATTGCTAAAATATGAGGCTTACATCCAAGCAGAAGGCCTGGGTATAATATAGGTATGCTTGAGCAAGGGATGGCTAAAGTTCATAGGGGATCCTTTTCCAAGTTCTATTGAAACAGATGTTGAAATCAAAGATATTCTCATGAGGATCACATTTGATGAATGAGAACTAGTTGAGCAGAAGAAAAGGAGTGCTCTTGCCAAATCATCCCATGTACAAATACTTTCATCCTCCAAGAATTTATACCATAGTAGGATCCTTCCTTTGAGAGAGATAACAAGGATTCTGAGCATTACATCCTCATGCATGATATTATGAATTATTGTTAGGGAAGCAACATCCTGGTAATGTTCAAATATATTTTTTCTTGTCCCATCAAAAGTTAGCAAGAACTTGAAGGAAACCTTAAGAATATCGTGAAGAATTTGAATATTCATATTGCCTATGCAATTTCAATAGGGACATTTGGGTTGAGCTATTGATGCATCTTTAGGGCTCTAGAGTTAATAAATGAGCATAACTTCTTTGCTGATGAGGACAAGGCTACTCATTAAACCTTGAGTCCTCTAGGAGATAGATCTTTAAGAATGATGTAGAGGGACAACCAACCATGAACCTCGATTAAATCCCTAGTAGATTCATCAGGTGAACTAGATGTAAGGTATAGCCAAACTCTGTCTAAATTTCAAAGGCAATTTATCATATGGATTATTATGTAGAGGAGTCACCAGGTGATAGAAATTATGGATAAAATAGAGTATCACTAAGCTCTGTTTAGGTTTCAAAGGTAATTGGTCATGGGATATAGATATCTAAATTTGAGGGGAGTCATAAGGTGATTTTGAAGCAATCTAATAATAGAGGATATCATCAATCCTATACTATCCAAATATGGGACCCTAGAGTCCCATCGGGCATGCCAAAAATTGTTGGTTAGAGAATATATCTCAAGGAGAGGTTTGTGCACCCATAGACCTCAACCGATATTGAATTATTAGGGAGTTGTAAAAACTATAGTGGTCAATATTCGAAGGAGAATAGTTACTTAAAGTCCTAGCTAACTATTCCTATGTGTGGGAGGGAAAAGCATGCTGAAAGAAGAAAAAAGAGCTAAAGCCAAAACTTAAAATGGTACAAATTAAGCAACATCAAGACACATGCATACTTAGATATTGTAGGACCAAATGAATAAATTGCCTAAAAGACTACCCAGTTTGATTAACATGCATAAAATAATTAGTCACAATATTTTAAGTCTAATCAAACTATGAATTCTAGAACCAGTAAATGCTAGTGAGCACAAATTGAAAATTCAAAGTCCCACGAGCATTCAATAGGTCTAAATTGGAAATAAGTAGTCATAATACATACATGTTTCGTAAATGAGACAAACCAGAAGCCAAACAAAAATCCCTTTGTAATAATATGTAGCAATGCCCTCATTACATATGAATTGTAAAAGCTTAAGAGTTGACTAGCTTTTATTATACATCTTAGTATATATAGATTTTTTACAATGTTATTGTAGTAAAAAATATCATTGCCTTAGAAGTGGATTATTGTTATGTCAGATATTCTACCAGCCTGTTGAACAACTAATAAGTACGTGTGCTTCCACTACCAAAATGTGGTTTGTTGTCATGGTAGGGATCTATGCCTCCTCAAGTTATGTCCAGCTTGTTGGTTGCATCCTATCCCTTGATCTCCGTTGATATTCTTTGCTCAGCCACCCTGTCATCTGTGTGATGGTTTTTTATCATTAAGAACTTCTGATACTGAATCTTACCCATCATATATCATGGAAAAAAGTGAAATTTTACTGTTGAAGAGCAATTATCGGATGCTTTGCATACCCATGGGATGCTTCTTCATTACTCAAACAGCTTCAGGTCACATTTAACCTTTCGATAGCTTCATTTCTTGGTTGGACCTCTACTTTCTATTTATATCTATGACAAGTCTTTATAACCTAGGCAGGCCCCGAGTGAGTGCAATTCTTCCAACACCTTTAGGACTTAGCCTGCTTTCTACTTTTGTTCATACCGAGACTTTAAGTGTTGATCAGGTTTTGATTAGATTCTAGCACCCTATGAACCTATGGCTCCCATATTTCCCCTAAGTTATCAAATCCTGGATAGAGGTTTGATACCATGTTGGGTTTCATTCGGGCACAATTGCTCCAGCACCTTGAGAACTTAGCTATTTTTTACCCTGGTGAAGGTTGGGCTTTTGGGACCCCATCGAGTTCCAATCGGGTACAATTTTTGATCATTTCCTTAGCCATTTTTTTTTTCTCACATTTATTAGGGATTTAGCGCATTGCTGAGCCTTGATCAGGTACATATTCTTTGATCCCTTCCACACAGCCAATTAATTTCTCTTTTCTTCTTCTGGCATGAGGATGAATCTTTGATGTGTTATCAGTCCTCGACTATCTGCAATTGTTCTGACACTCTCTAAACCTAGAAATCTTCTTGGTTTTGCCTTCATTAGCTTCTAGGCAGTGGACAGGGAATTGGCATCATCCTGAGTTCGGTCAGGTACACGTCTTTAAACAATAGGATCCATGATGCATTTCTAAATTCTTACTCTGGGTAGAATTATCCCAAGGGCTTCTTACCTTAGTCATCTTCCAACATTCCAGTGGACATCAGTGAGCTCCCAGGTCATAGTTGCAGCAAGTTGATCCTTCGTCTTAATTTTGGACTTCGATCGGGCATAGGTGCTACAATGAATAAGGGACCGATCTTCCTCATCCTCTTCTTTTGCTTTGCTTACTTTCTGGTAGGAATTTTGTGCTGAATTTTTTTTTGGTAAACTTTGGTTTTATTCACAAAAAGCAAACCTAATTTATAGCTACTAATAGCTAGGTGTGGGTGGATACAAAAAATACCCACAATTATTTTAAGAGATAATTTTATTAAAAGTTGAATTTTTTTTATATACAATAAATTATTATTTGTTGGCTTACAATGTGCTCTAGGAATAAGTACTTTAATAAAATTATAAAAGTTTTTCTTTTATAATTATTAATAGTTTTCTTCTTTAAAATTATTTTAAAAGAATTTTTTTGAGTAAATAAATAAATCCCTCTATTAAATTTGAGATTTCTCCTAGAAGGAATATTCTTAGAATATTGCAACTTAGAAAAATTATATTAAAAAATCCTCCAACAACAAGAAAAGTGCCACAAAGCATGGGGGCTATTCTTGTCGGGTAGGTGACGTCGTTCTATTATTACCAGGTTGCATGTATAAGAAGAAATGTTGGAGGTATATGATTATGTGCATGATTGTTTTAATTTTATTTTTTAATAGATATTATTTATAAATAAATAAATTAATTAAGTAAACTAATTAGATTAATTAAATATATTTTAACTTAATTCAATAGCTATGCATTCGGTGAATTTTAATTTAAATAAAAAAGCCTTGCACATGGTAATTCATTGAATCATTAGTAAAATTTTAAAATATATTAACAAACTCCACTTGGTCAGAGAATTGGGCGTTGAAATGGCCACTTGCAAGACTTCACACTTGTCTTGCAATATTTCCCTAATCTCCATTTTAAATCCCCAATCTTCATTTTATGAGGAAGCAATGTAAGAAATGTGGGAGAAAAAAGAAAGAGAATTGCTAGAAAATGAGGAGAGCGGATAAGAATTTGGTAAAATCATTTGTACAAAAAGTTTTAGGTCCATATTTCTTTTTGAGTTGTCCCTTGCATACATTTTCGTGGTTTTATTACATCTGCAAACAGTTTAATCTAAAAAGCTCATTCTCGTTGTACATATTGCTTATATTGAAATTTACAATATAAGAAATATTAGCCTAGCCATTTACAATACTTGTCATGTTACTCCTTGGCTCTCCGACGAATAAAACCTATGTTTGTTTATATTATAATACCCATGCTTATTGATATTACAATACTTGTTATGTTACTCCTTGGCACTCCAGTGAACAAAAACCTATGTTTATTTATATTATATTACTTGTGCTTGTTGATGTTACAATACCTATTATGTTACTCCTTGGTGCTTTGTCGTATAAAAATAATAATAAATCTATGTTTGCTTATATTATAATGCATGTTTTGCTACTATTTTAAGTTCTAGTTTAAATTTGTGCTTGTTATATTACAATACCTTACTTCTTCACACTCCAACAAAACAATTTAAATTTGTTATTGTTCATTTTATTAAAAATAATTGTCGATCGAAACAATAAGTAATGAGTTTTCCTTGGGTGTGTATCGTTTATATGTCTAATTTGTTATCTTTTGATTTGTTGGTTGAATTGCCTACATAACTAAGGTTTTATGTACCATAAGAGTATGTCTATGCACTAGTATAATGCCCTTTTAAATTAACCATAAGTAACCTAGAGTTTATAGGTTTCTTGACGTGTTTCTAATTTATAAGTGTGAGTCATTGTTTCTCCATGTGCACTTTTGGCTAATTTCTTTTTATTATTTATGGACTCGTTACCTAAATTAGGATAATATTAATTAATGTTTATTTTGCTCTCTCTCAATTCATTTTCTTGGAATACATTCATTATAATGAAGATTAAATGTGCATTTTTTATTTTAAAACTGGAGTCATTTTGATCCCAAAACAAGAGCCTTCGAAGTCGATGATGTACTAGACCAAGCAGGATAAATTTTAGTGCTCGCCAATGTGTATTCAACACGGTCTTTCATATAGATATTGACGCACATTTGATATTTTTTGGTATATTCATAGAATGTAGGAAAGGTTCAGCTAAAGTCCATATTGCAGCCTTGTATTCATTTTTATAAAAAGGTAAAAATCCTTGAATATATTTCAAGTAGTCGGTTTAAGATAGTATAATTTAAACCTTGTATTAATTCTTTATAATGTGAAGCAATATTTTAGACTGCAAAAAATATCTACCAACAATTTGCTTTCAATGAAATAAATGAGTTCCGTAGGAACCCTATGAGTTTTATGTTGTAGTTACATCTATTTAGTAAATGATATTGATAGTTATTGACTAAATATTTTTTTAAGATAAGAGTATCATAGTTAGTCGATATTTTATTAAGTTAATTTTTAAAGAATACTTTATAGTGTTTCTATTTTTTCTTTTTTTGAAGAGGAAGGGAAGATTAAATAAATTTTAATTTTATGAGAATAATTGTTATCCTGAAAGGGAATGAGCACAACCCAAGTTAGAGGACTTTAATATTTGGATCTCTCTATATGTTCATATAATAGTTAAAAACTTATGGGTTGTTATCTTTATATAAAGTTTCATTTATTTAAGTAATTGATAGTTGATCAATGGTCTAATTAATATTTTGAAAGTTTATCCTGTAGTGGTATATTTATGTTTTTTTTTGTATTAAAGGTTCTTCTTTTCATGATCTCTCTTTAAATAATTGAAAATATGTAGATATTAAAAACTGGTCACTCACAACATCACATTTGCCACCCTACATAAAATCTTGCATAATAAATTTATATGCCTAAGTTTAGATTTAGATATATAAAATCTGCACATTATCCTATTTCCTAGATTTATTAAATCTGGAAAATAAGCCTAGGATACCCTACCTATCCACTAGACATGTTTCCTAGCCACCTCACTACCTCACCTTACCATATATCATACACCCTTGTCCCCTTTGTCCCTTCACATGGGGTAACCCTCCACATAACACTCCACTTGTAGCCACATCACCCCAATTAAGTGAGCCATACTGGGTGACTCACTGTAACTGCCCCCTCCATTTGGTAGCCCAAGATGGCCACTTAGCAATCCAGGCTTGCCACCTCTCACTTCCCTCTAAAACCCTAAGGAGCCTATAAAGGCACCTTCACCCCACCAAATTGAGGGAGATAAGCATTGACATCATCAGGTTGTCAAAATAGGATCAGACCTATGCACACATCCCAAGGAGAATATGCATCTTGAGTCTGAAGGCCCCTTTTATAATTCAATCTATCTTTCAACCTAAACTTCTAGTCCACGATTTTATAGTCAGAACTGCATCCACACTGTTTCCTTCATCGCTCGAGCACGATTTCCCATTCATCGTCTGCATCCACGATTTCATAGAGTCAAGATCTCGACGTAGATTTGAGACATAAAAATGATCGGTAAGGTTATATTCAACAAGACTTATATGTTATTTATTTATATTTTCTATGATTGCATGATAATCTAGTTAAGGTTTTGTACTAACAGTTTTATACCTTGATCTGCAAGTGCTACTAACCCTCGTTTGGTTTTCGTGTGTGTAGGAGACAAGTATTCTAGAGAAGCTGTTGAAGCTAGAGTGGTCCCACATTGGATATTGAAATCCCACTCACCCCTTGAAGCTATAGCTGGAGAACTAAGAGCAAGCATTATTGTGAAGATGTGGAACACCCCCGTTCCATTATTCTAAGCATTGTATCAATACGAAGAAAGAGCATTGTAACATTACCCCAGATACACTTGGGGTAATTCAAAGTGTATTTGTAAACATTGTATCAAATATTAATACAAAAGGAGCAATTTTGGCAATCTTCATTTCTCTGTGTTTATTTCATTTTTGGGTGCTCAGTTCTTTTGTTACAAAATACAAAAGCTAGTTATTTATGAAATAAGAAAACCAATTTGGCACTTGAACTCACTATAGTTTTTCATTTATAGTTATCTTAAATATTTTGTTAATCTCTCTCTATTTTTACTTGAGAAGTTAGTAAATTAAAAAAGTTGAATTTCTTTTAAAATTCTGAAAATATTTTTTTAAAAGAGATATCTAAGATAGTTTTAATAAATTACATTACTATTTCTAGTTAAAAGAGAGATGTATTTTTTTAAATAATTAAATAAATTCCTTCTTTCCTAGTATTGAATTAATGCATTTCCCTTGGAAGGAATTTCTCTAGAAAATTTTAGCTTATATTAAAAAGAAATTTATATTTTAAAAATTTAGGACATCATATAATAACTCCAAATTTACCTATCGATTGAATCATTGAGAGGATGTACAACCGAGAAACCAAGTCATCCAAATCTGTTAAATGCATTAGGGCATTCAATGATGCTTTGAGTATGGTTGTTATTGGAAAAATAAGTCAGGACAAGAGGTAAGGATGGGCAGTATGGGACATCCATATAGGCCATTATACGAGCAGTACAAGTGATGGCCCCTTGAGTAAGTTGTGGATAAGGAGAAATCTAGTAATAAAAGGGTTAGATGAATCCATAATGTTCGAAATGGGATAAATTATCATAGTATTCATGACTTGTCAAGATAAATAATGTCAATGCCAAGTGATTGTCATGGCCTTAATTATCCATGATGCTATACATTGATCTAGGGATGTGGTTATCAATTAAGAACTATAACATCTATTCTAAATAAACCTTACATGTTATATTGGCAACATATGAGTTAAATTATACTCAAGGTTCTACATAATTGATAACATGTTAAGGGGGGAATAAATTTTCCACCCTCTAAGTAATATGGGCCTTAGAGGATAACCCCAAGTCATGGTTCAGGATTCTTATACCAAGATATGGGGTGAGAAGGATAGAACCACTAAAGGCACCTCTTATAGGATTTTGCCAATCTCATCCACTTGGGGGTTTTTTGCAGTGACCATAACCCAAAAGTGGTTTTTGATGCTATATACTGATTAATACATGGGTGCAAAATTAAAGATTGAAAATGAAAAATATTACCCTATTTTAACCACTTTTCTTGTTTGTCAAACCTATAATTAAAACCATGTTGTTACAACCAATGTGTTAGACTAGGTTGTCACAATTGGTATCAGAGCCTAGGTTGTAATATTCCTAGGTCATAGGGCCCAAAGACTTCCATAAAAATAACTCTAACCTTATACCCTAGCAACCAAAAACATTAAAACTAACATAGCTTTTTTGTACCCAAGAAAATTGCTCCAACGCTTAGAGGAGGATCATCTAAGAAACCTATACCTACTAGCCAATAAGAATATCTCATTCAATCATGAAGGGAGAGGTAGCTTAGCAAGATAAATGAACCTACTAGAGAAGTAGGAAATCTAACTATGTTCGTTCAACTACTACAACAACAGATGCAACAACAGAAGGAAGAAATAGATCAACAACGTGAATTAATGAACCAACAATAAAAAATGATAGAAAATTTAGTTAAACAAGTCAGGGGTAAAAATATCAAAGTCATACAAGAAAGGAGTCATGATAGATAGGTAGAAACTGGTAGAACTCGGTAGGGGTATAATTAGCTAATGATATAAAAAATGTAAAGGTTTCTAAATTTAATGGAAAATAAGGCAAGGATGTCATAGAAATATGGCTAAGTGAGATAGAAACCTATTTTTCTATGAAGAAGTTGTCATTGAAATCCCAAACTGCTTGGGCTACTCTCCACCTAATCGACATAGCCTTCGAATGGTGGAATACATACAAGGAAGGAAATAAAATCCAATCCTCTAATATGAAATGGGAAAATTTTATGGAATATTTTAAGAGAGGATTCCTAACCAAGCAGTTTTATGTAGAAAAGTTTGAATAATTCTCCACTTTACAACAAGAATCCTTGTTTGTTGAGAATTACTACCAAAAGTTTATTAAACTACTAAAGGATGTCCCAAAATACGAAAACAATGAGCAGTTAAAGGTAAAAAATTCATCTTGGGATTTCATACCAAAATTAGGATAATAATAAACTTGCTCAACCTTGAAAATTTACAAAAAGCATACAATTGCTCGTTAGGAAGAAACTAATCAAAGAACAAAAAGAGATTATTTCAATTACTAAAAATTCTTGGATAAAGAGAAAGAGGAACTCAAAAAAATAAAAATATTATTTTTATAAAATGGGACAAGAAATAGAATAAGTTCAAAGGAGGGATAAAAGAAAAAACTTAAGGTTGAAATAAAAAACAAGTCCTATACAAACAAGGATAGGAAGGAATACTCAGGAAAGAATAATCATAGACCCTCTCTCCAAAAAACAAATAACAGATCTATACCAGAGGACAAAGAGGGTGAAAATAAGTTAGATAATACGGCTCCAAAGTTGGGATATTTTGTCTATGGAGGACCACATTATGCAAATAAATTTCCTTAGTGAGTTAATTGTAAGAAACCTCCAGATGACCAGCCACATCGTATTTATACAACAACAGGTAATTTTGGCTTATATGGTCAAGCTATGCCATTGCTTTTGAAAGGTAAATATTTAATTAGGATATTTAAATTTTGATTAATAGTGGTGCAACATATAGTTTCATTTATTCTAGTATAATCAGGGATATATCGGAAAGACCTGGATTTTTTGCAAATAGGTGGAAGGTAGAATATGGGTCATGATAAAATTACTCAATTAACTAGTGTTTGTTCGATACCCACATATTTTTGCCTAACAATAGAACTGACTAACATCTATATGTAGCCCCCATACATTCCTTTGATATTATCCTTGGAATGGATTGGCTAAAATCTCATAGAGCCCTTATTAATTTCCAATAAAGATGGATAGAATTTATTGAAGAATCTAACTAGCGGATAAAGATCCACTATGATCGAGGTTCTTTTTGACCATATTTTCTATTTGCATTACAACTAAATAAGGTAATTAAAAGGCATGGGACAGTATATGTAGTCAAAATAAATAAATATGAAGAGAAAAAAGCTAACTTGGATATTTTTAAGAAGTTTTCTATGCTAAAGAATTTGAAGATGTTTTCCTAAGGACTTACCAGGTCTTCCACCACAACGGGAGTTTGATTTTTCTATCAAAATCTTACCCGGAGCTAAACCCATTGCTAGATAACCTTATTGAATGACTCCCATCGAGCTATAATAATTAAAAATACAACTCCAATATTTGCTCAAAATGTGATTGATTAAGCCAACTGTATCACCTTGGGGAGCGTCTATATTGTTTGTGAAAAAGAATGATGCACTACACCAAAAAAGGGCTTTAATGACGGCTTAAATAATATGGTTTTTTATGACAGTATAAAATACCCTAATATATCCTAAGAGGAAATTTAATAACTACCCTTTTAGGATAACTGCCCTCTTAGGGTGACCCTAAGAGAGTTGTTTAGACAACCCTAAGAGGTCGGTTTAAAATAAGGTGTTTTTTTACAGTGGTAAAAAACCACCCTAATAGATCCTAAGAGGGCGGTTAATAACCACCCTCTTAGGATAACTGCCCTCTTAGGGTGACCCTAAGAGAGTTGTTTAGGCAACCCTAAGAGGGCGGTTTAAAACCACCCTCTTAGAGTCTCAATGAAAAAAATATAAAGATTGTGGAAAAATTAAGATGACCATTTTTATTTTGAGAGCAAACTTGCATAGATGAAAGTTGGACAATGAGCTCAAGCTAGGGCATTCACTCAGACAAAGGATGGACAAAGAGCTCAAGCTAGGTCATTCACTCATATGGAGGTTGAATAGAGAGCTCGAGCTAGGGCTAGACATAGAGCTTGAGTTAGAGCTTGACAAAGAGCTCGAGCTAGGGCTTAAGAAAGAGCTCAAGCTTTTAAGTGGTAAACACTACTCATGCTTTAGATGAAAAGGTATTTTGTGTTCAAAATTTAAGGTTGTATTTTCCCTTGTCAGTTTAGTTTTAGGAATATGTGGTTTTGTATAAATATTCAATGAATATATATCCATTGCATGTGTTTGCATAAATTGAGTGATGATGTACTTGAATGTTGAATGTGCACCCCTTTTATTTTCAGGCTATATTTTTGAGTTCTATTAACCTATTTTGGTCATGCATCAACATTAATACAATTTCCCTCCTTTAGATTTTGGGGATGCAAGGGGAAATCGTGTTCAAATTTTATGATTTTATTTTTCCTTGTCAATTTGGTTTTAGGAATACGTTGTTTTGTATATATACTCAATGAATATATATCTATTGCATGTGTTTGCCTAAATTGATCGATGGTGTACTTGAATGTTGAATGTGCACCCCTTCTATTTTTAGGTTATATTTTTGAGTTCTATTAACCTATTTTGGTCATGCATTAGCATTAATACAATATCCCTCCTTTAGGGTTTGGGGATGTAGAGGGAAATTGTGTTCAAAATTTAGGGTTTTTCTTCCTTGTCATTTTGGTTTGAGGAATACATGGTTTTGTATACATACTCAATGAATATCCATTGCATGTGTTTGAATAAATTGAGCGATGGTGTACTTGAATGTAGAATATGCACCCCTTCTGTTTTTAGGTTGTATTTTTGAATTTTATTGACCTATTTTGGTCATGCTTCAACATTAATATAATTGCCCTCCTTTAGAGTTTGGGGATGTAGAGGGAAATTGTGTTCAAAAATTAGGATTTTTTTCGTTTTCAGTTTGGTTTTAGGGATACATGGATTTGAATATATACTCAATGAATATATCCATTACATGTGTTTGCATAAATTAAGTGACAATGTACTTGAATCTTGAATGTGCATCCCTTCTATTTTCAAGCTATATTTTTTAGTTTTATTGACCTAATTTGGTCATGCATTAGCATTAGTACAATTTTGTGTAGATTTTGTTGGTTAATTATCTCTAAATTTGAAATGCATCATTTAATGGAACTTTGAATCATGTTGGTAGAACAAAATAAAAAAACTCATGGTATTTGAGCCAGGAGTTATGGTTCCAAGCCTATGTTAAGCCTTAACATTTTATGAAACAACATTATCTCAATGGTTAAATTATACCCAACTTTTAACAAGGAGAGTAGGTTCAAAACTTGATAGGCAATGTATGTATAATTGCCAAAATATTGTAACACTATCCTGAGGTAATAGAGGTAAGACCATTTCAATCCTATGTAATTATTAAAAAGTAAAATAAAAAGGCTTTTAACATCAACAAATGCCAAACAACCAATGAGACTACAAAGATACAATATTACCAATAAAAATGTAATCTTACTTGCTTCTTACCAATGGAATATATTGGAATGCTTTTATGTCCCTCAAGGCTAAACAACCTATGGGACTACAAACATTCAATATTGCCCATCAAAATATATGATCTCATTTGCTTCTTTAAATAAGAACCTCTGGGACTACAAAAATATAATATTTCCCATCAAAATGTATTATTTCATTTGCTTCTTTAGATAATAAAGAATACTTGTGCAAAACTATGAAGTTTGACTTTTTTAAAGTTCATTAATTACAATAGAGTCGGATTGAATTATCATGGTCTACCTTATTACGAGTTTGTCCATCACAATGCAGGGAACTTGAGTTGGGAGTTAAGATGAATACTTTCCATTGACCAATACTCCACAATATCGTGGACAACCCATCATTATTTCTTTTTAAAGTGAGTCTCTCTTTCTCTATTGAAAAATCTTCATACAATTCATGGGGGGTGAATTTCTACATTCTCCATGTTTTCAAAGAGATGTATTCACTTTCCGCTGCTCTAGGCTCTAGCTCTCCAATCTCTAATAACATTGGCTTTGGATTTTTGCTTTTTCTAGCTGTCTTTCTTTTACTTTGGCCACCTAGCACATCTTACCACATATTTAATTTGGGATAATATTTTCTTGATATACATATGTTCTTTTTATATCTTCTCCATATTTTGTATCCCCATTCTTATTATTACTTTTGAAACTCCATGAATAGATCTTTAACTTATACAACAAGTGTAGGGGGTGTTGTGGGTATTCTCTTTACAAGTGTAATACAACTTGTCTCCATAGTTATGTTAGGTTATGATCAATACATAAAAATACTTGATCATGAGGTTTTAAAAAAATCCAATATATACCTTGAATAGCTTATATGTCATGATTGTTATCCAATATCTCTAGTTTTATAGTTTTGATGATGCCACATACTCTTTATAAAAAGGATTTAAGATCATACAAACTCATTATACTAATAGAAATTATTGTTCATATACTTAAAGTGAACTAACCATATTTCATCCCTATTGTATTTATAATGTACTCATGTTAAGTTACCTTTAAAAATTTATCTCTATTTAAATAGATCATATTAATATTTGGATATAAAATTCTTTGTATACATGCTTGAATCATAAATATTCTTTTGATATTAATTATGTGGATGGATATCCCAAGAACACTAGATATTATGACCTTATCATCTACAATGAATATGATAAAATAAATATGTCAGGTGTATTTAATCTTTATTTAATTCACATATTTACATATCTATTTATTCTTGACTCCATTGGAGCTTGCATTAGACTAGTTTTCAATATGGTTTTTATTTCCTCCTCCTCTTGAAGGTTGGTATCTTCTTGGATATATAAATATAGTTTTATTCTATTTCTTGAGCATTATTTTGTGCAATAATAACTTCTTCACTTTATAAGAAACACCTTTAATTTTTATTGAAATTTATGTTCTATCAACTAACACAAACCTATAATTCTAGGCCTTGAGATCACTTCAATATGAAATCTGAATAATTGATCAATTAAACAATTTGGGAGTTTCTTATTTTTTATTATATTAATGATTATCTTTAATTTGTGATAATATTTTCTTGATAAACATATGTTCTTATTATATCTTCTCCATATCTTGTATTCCCATTCTTCTTATCACTTGTGAAACTTCATGAAAATAAAGATAATTTATTTTTCTTACTTCATGAATAGATCTTTTGCTCATACAACAAGTGTAACACAACTTAACTCCTCCATAGATATTCTAGGGTATCCTCATACACAAAAATACTTGATCATGAGGTTTTAAAATAAGCTAGTATATACCTTAAATAGTTTATATGTCATGATTGTTATCCAATATCTCTATTTTTATAGTTTTTAACTATGCCACATACTCTTTATAAAAAGGATTTAGGTGTATTTAATATTTATTTAATTCACATATTTACATATGCCTTTTTCAATTTTCATGAATTCATTTCTACACAATCTTTCAAAGCCATCAAAATTCCTTGCTAAACAGTTCATGTATTGGCTTAAGTGATTTAATTGTTTTTGCATTGTAGGAATATCTTTGAGTTTCTTTTCATCATCTATTTCTTCTCTTGGCAAAAATGGAATAATATTTTCTTTGTCATCTTCTTCCTTATTTAGGCCTATATATTCTAACACATTGTTAGGCCATCTCCATGGTAATGGCATAAGACACATTTTTGTTCCTAAAGGCTTATTTTTAGTAGTTGATCTTGTTCCTGATCTTGGTAATGATAGATCAACTAACTCTATGAATCTTATATCATATTCTTCTAATTCTTATTTTTTGGTTTCTTCTAAGATGACTCCTTTTGGATCTGCAATAAACCTTTCTAGTAAAGGTCTAAGTTTTACATTTAATATTTTGTTGTTTTCTTTTACAAGATCTATCAATTTGGCCTTACTTTCATTGAAACTTTTTCACAACAATGTTATCATAGATCTCTTCATGCCTACTAGTTTTTTCTCCAAAGATTGACACATATGACCCTAAAGGTGTGTCATCTATGTCTATGTCCATGTGTACATGTTGGATTGTGTATTTGTTGTTTGATGAAGAAGTAGTTTTCATTTGTGGTGCTCTGAAACTTTTTGTAGTTGAAAGCATTGATGTAACAACATCTAATGCTAATGAAGATAGATTAAACCATGGATCTTTCTTTTGTTTTGAAACCAGATATTTTCTTTTAATTGACTCTTTTAGTTTTTGTTTAGCTAAGGGTTCTTCCTTTTGTTTTGCAGCAACTTCTTTTGCTTTTTGTCTTAGAATTTGTTGTTCAAATTCTCTCCCTTTTCTTGCTACCTCCTCTAGGTATAGTTTTGTTTTAGTTTTATCTAGTATTTGAGTGTTTGAATCTTGTCTCATCTGAAACTCAAATTCAACAGATTCCTCATTCCATTATTCTGATTGAACTGAGTTAACCTAATAGTTTTGAATTCTTTTCATAGCCTCTAATATTTCATATTTGTTCCATCCAATTTTCTTCAAACATTTTTGCTATTTTAGACCATTCATCCAATGTTCATTTGACAAATGCCTAGCTTTTCTTCGAGCTATTATTTCTAGTCTGATTCTATTTCTAAAGTTTTCTATTGACTCTATTTTTGATGTTTTCTTGACTCTTTTTAACACACACTGATCATGAATTCAAAAGGTATGTTCAATATTGTATTTTATGCATAAGGGGTTTACATTGTTTATTTTGTATGAATTTAAATTGTTATTAGTACTAAATTGTTACTTTGTTTCATTTTTCTTATTTTGCTTTGTAATTTTACTTCATTGTTATGGAAATGATTGTGTAGTGGTAGCTATTGGAAAATGATGCATTTATTTATCAGAATGATTGTGGAATGTGAGTGCATTAAACTATTTTGGAATTGAAGGCTGGTAACAAATTCCTTCTCTGAAGCAAGGCTTGGAGCTAGTTGCTACCATGTAATTTTGCATTCATACTGATGTACCCTCTGTAACAAGATTTGATGAATCTAATCTATGTATTTCAAATTTTGTTGAATTTTAACACCAACGTTTAAAATTTGATTAGAAATGTTGGTTTATTGGTCAGCTTTAGTAAAGGTGGAAAGCTTTGGGAATGAGTATTAGGTAACTAAGCTGGACATAAACTAAACATTTTTTCAACTACATTGCAATTTTTTTTAATTTTAAAATTGGTTAAATGGGATTGAAACGGGTCCCACCTATATTACATCATCACCACATAGTGGTATTACAACAACTTGGTTGCTATTATGCATGTATTGCTTGGCAATATTCGAACTTGGATCTCCTTGAAAGTTGAGGAATTGAACCTGGGTGTTGCTTTTGTTGTCATTTAACATGTTGTTTATTTTTAATTATTTTCTCTTGATGAATACATAGTGTTTGCTAATATTTTATATTGATTCAGAGTCTAGAGAGAGTACATAAGGCAATATGAAAAAAAATATCAAGAAAGATACCATGGGTAGTTGAGGCTATCACAATAAATTAGGAGTCAATGAAAGATGCCTTGCATGCTAGTAAGTACTTGAAATTTGATAGTGTTTTTCAATAGTGGTTGACCTAGGAATATTAGAATTGATCTTGGTTTTATCATTGACTATGGTGTATTGTAGCAACTGGTGGAAGATACCAGCTACAAAGTTCCATGAATGAGGAAGATAAGGAGGTGACCCATAACATAAATGAATTTAATGGCAATAATACTCAAAATGAGGTTGAAAATGCTTTGGCTAATGAATAAGGTACGTAGACCACACAAGAAATTTGCTCATGATGTTGGGTTACTCATTGTTGTCATACTATATGGCATAATGATGTTTGGATGGTGTCGACATTATAGGTGTTGATGCTAGGTCATCACACACTTAAAATACTAAATATCATAGAAAGAGAGGTCCAAAAAGATGTGCAATAGAGTCAAGTAGCACATATAAGGTGGAGATCATTTACAATCTAAATAGACAGCCCGTAGGAAAAATTTCTATTAAGTTTACATATTACTTGGGGGTGATTGTGAGGGAGATTGTCCCTATCACCCATATAGAATAGAAAGCAGTCCTAGTGGAAGTTAAAAACCAGTTATGGACACTCATTACAATAAATTTCTAGCAAATGGAGTTCATAGTGTCTATTTTTGAATACTTATATAAATGTTGCATCTAATAAGATACTGGTTTGATGTAGCAAAAATATATCATTTTAGACACAATGAAGAAATGGATCTTCGCAACCATGGACAAGCAATGGCGTGAACATAAGCATCGACTTGTGAAAAACCACTATGATAAGTATGATAATGATGAATATAGAATTGCTAATCTCCCACCTCGTGTATCACAAAAATATTGGGAATCCTTTGTGAATGGTAGGAGTAGCACTAACTTTAAGGCAAGTACCAACCAATCTACTATGGTAGTTCATATCATTGTTATGTTCATGTGAATTTTGTCGACCTTTCTCTCCCTAATGAATTATATATTGGTTTCTTTGTTGCGTTGTAGGTGGTGAGGCAAAGGAATAAACAAAATAGATCTCACCAATCCATCATGCACACTTGCAATCAAACAAGATATGCTCAACTAGAGCATGAAATGGTATTCTATCATACTCATCCATTATATGTGATAAACATAGCTCTATTGTTTTGTTGTATGACTTATCCCCATGTCTCTCCAACTATATATCTTGTAGAGGAAGATCCAACCAAATGTGGAAACTCCACTACCAAGGTCAACTATGTGGAATGGCAGCTCATACAAAGAAGGATGGGGTTCCTATTTCACCAAAAGTTGTGAAGACAATCATAAGTGATATTCCCTTGGAAATAGCAATACATTGAACTTCAAACCATTGTTATATCGATTGTTTTTTTAACATGTTACCAGTTAACTATGCATGTGATATTGCTAGAAAAAATTGGATGATGAAATGTCATTTGTGAGCTTCATAAATCAATGTATTAAGGATGATGTCCTTGCCAAGGTTTTAGGACCCGAAATACCGTGTTCGGGTTCAAGGTGTCAACAAAGGAGTATCACCAACTGCTCTATTTGTTGGTGAGGGTTACATACAGAAGTTGTGCCAGATGCAAGAGCATACGATAGAGAAAGAGCAAAAGTTGAAAGAGAAGCTTGCAGAGAATGAAAAAAGTTGGAAGAGAAGCTTATAGAGAAAGATAAAAAGATTGAAGATATTTTGACATGGCTTTCATAGATAGAGGTGTGTCAATTTTTTTATGATTTCATATTTGAAATGTTTACATGTTGCACCCCTAAAGTTGTAATGATCCCTTGCATATAATTCCATAGGCAACATCACTACATGCTACCCCTATAATTGGACATAAAATTGGTGGTGGTGACCAAGGCATAGGTAGTTTCTCAATACCTTCTAGGTTAGATTCATCAATGGCATGACTAATATATTAAATAGAAAATGGTTGAATTAGTTTGTATTGTACGCTATGCAATGAATTTATCTAGGTTGTTGATTTTCCATGTAGGGACTAAAAATGACACCAATCACTCAAACTGAGAGAAGGAAATGCTACTTGACTCAGATCCATCAAGATAACATAGTGGCCAAAGGCACAGTGATCAGTACTGATCCTGAAGATCTTGTACATGGTCAAAATTTGGGTGAAGGTTATTGGAAAGTCAATGTGCACATTACCCATAAAGAGAAAACAATCTTTTTTAGAAGGATGTTGTGGGCTCCTTCATTGCTTGACATATATCATATATTGTTTACGAAAAATGGGCAGACAAGATAGGAGTGATACGAGTAGGTATCCAGAGCATAATGTTGGCCATTCAGATACAAGAAGGTAATTTGGCAAGTGTTGTTAGGGCATAGGATTAAGAGTCTAATAATGCATGCATATTATAATGTGTTGAAATGAAGGTTTATTATGTTGAGTGAGTGTTAGTTATGAAATTTATATTTCATGTTTGACTCTTAGTCCTAGTCCTTAGCAATAGTACTTGATTTGCATAGATGGATATTTATGTATTTGACGAAAGTCTTAGGATACCCTCTCGCCTCATCTTTGATGGTTGGGGTGGGTAGGGATGTTTAGACATCTTCTGGTTATATGGAGGGCTTAGGTTGTCCATTCACCTATATCTATAAGTAATAATTGCACTTGAAATAAGAATTTTCCATTTACATATATAATCATAACTATTTTTGCACTTGAAATAAAAATTTCCCATTAATTTAGCATTCTTACAACTATGCTTTCTATTTCTCCATTAGGAATAAACACATTCTTCTTTATATCCTCAGCATCTATTGTTGGCCTTCATCTGCTACTGCTTTACCTTGAGGGGATTCCCCTCATATGGCTATTTGTATTTGTACTTGATTTACAAAATTAGGGTTTGTTCGCTTTGGATTTGCCCACTATGGTTATATTTACAATAGTTTACTATTTTATCTCTTAGTCACTTCTTGAGATCCTTGGGTTATTTTTGCCCTAGTACTTAAATATTCTAACCAAATGTGGTCTTTGAATTTTATTTACTTCCTTTGGTCACTCTTGAACATAATATAATTTCTTTCTTTCTTGCTTTTGTACATGTAAGAGGTGCAATAGATTATTGTTGTTCGTAAATAATAACTTGGTTAACATCACTATATTAACTTTCTATAAACAACATTATATCAGTGCTTTCTGTAGTAGGTTTATTGCTAGTTTAGTGTATGGTAAATATAATGGATTATTTTATCTTGCATTATGTGTGTCTCTAATATTTTTAGGCAATTTGTTGTTATAAGCCCATTGTTTGCATGTGACATATTTTCAATTAGAATTATTAGGTTGGTATATCATTACTTGTGTTGCTTTAAAGTTCACATTTAAGCATGAATTTTTTTATAAGACTATCATAAATGTTTGATTTAACTTTTAGTTATATTTTGCTTCCTTTCTCAAGTGATTCTTTCAACCTTCCCCTCAATGTTCTTTCTCAAGTGTTGTTTGTTTGCATTTTGAGTTATCTGTTGGTTGTTCACATTCTGAGTTGACTATTGGTTTTTTGCATTCTGATTTGACTGTTGGTTTTTTACACTTTATCCTAAGTGGTTTTTCATGCTCTAAGTTGACTATTGGTTGTTTGCATTATGTCCTTAATGTTGTCGGTTGAGTGTTTTATTTACATACTGAGTGATGTTTAGATGGCCATTGTTAGCTTGTAGTATGGCTCACTATAAGCACCCTCTGCTTGGTAGCTTGATCATTGAATAATACACTCTGCTTGATGGATTGACTCACTGAATAATGTGCTTCACTTGATGGCTTTGTTCATTGAATAATGCACTCCTTTATATGGCTTGGCTTAGGTGCTCCTCTAGTTGGGCACTATGCTGGTTTGGATTTAGGTGCTCCTTTGATTGAGTGCTATGCTATTTCAACTAAGGAAATGGTGAATTTTACTCCTTTCCTTGATTCTAACACGTCTCCTTATTCATAAATTTGAATTTGAGATCTCTTTTTCTCTAAAAAACCTTGACTATAAAATAAAAGTGTGAATGAATTAAGAACCTGCTAGGATTGGCAACATTGGCCATTGATATTTCATTTTTATTATTTATTCAAGATAATGAGTAGTGAAAAGTAGTATCTTTTCTAGGCACAGAGCACAAATATATCAAAAAATAACATATCATGGTAAAATTATTTTCATACAAGGGCCAAGAAACATAGGAAATAGAAATACTTTCATTATTTGTATTTGCAATGTACATCTTCATGTATAATCGGTTCCAATGATCTGTGCAAAGAGTTTTTTGATTACTTATCAAAGAAATACATATGGTATCCGAAGAACACAAGCTTATACTAAGAGGGAGGGTGAACAATATAGCGCCCACTTTTTACTTTCTTTCCAAACCAATATCAATTAGTGTCCTTAATTGCAATAACCAAATATAGCAGTGTGCATTAATGACATAGATAGCAATAGTAAGCAAGAGCACAAATCACCACACACAATTGAGACACAAGATTTAACGTGGTTCCCCCAATGTGGGGTAGTCCACAAGATAATCTCCTTATAATATTTCACAAATAAATAGGGATCCTTATCCCAATACAAATGATTACTTTGATCTGCTCAAAGCTAGGCTATCCATTGATCTGCTCAGGTGGGCAATCCATTGATCTACTCAGCAAGGCAATCCACTGATCTACTCAGCTAGGCAATCCTGATCTGCTCAGGTAGGCAATCCATTGATCTACTCAGCAAGGCAATCCACTAATCTTCTCAGCTAGGCAATTCTTTGATCTACTTTAGCAAGCTCACCAAGAACATGCTCAAAATCTACTCCAACAAGCTCACCAAGAACTTGCTCAAATCTGCTCCAGCAAGCTCACCAAGAACTTTTGCAAAATATGCTCCAACAAGCTCACCAAGAACTTGCTCAAATTTGCTTTAGCAAGCTCACCAAGAACTTGCTCAAAATATGCTCTAGCAAGCTCACCAAGAACTTGCTCAAATCTGCTCCAACAAGCTCACCAAGAACTTGCTCAAATTTTCTTAGCAAGCTCACCAAGAACTTGCTCAAAATCTACTCCAGCAAGCTCACCAAGAACTTGCTCAAATATGCTCCAACAAGCTCACCAAGAACTTGCTCAAATATGCTTAGCAAGCTCACAAAGAACTTGCTCAAATCTATCCCAAATCTGTCCATAAATCTATCCCAAAAGCCTTCTCAAAGGCTCAATCAATCATGCACAAAAGCTGCCTCAAATATGTCCAAAAATCTATCCCAAAAGCCTTCTCAAAGGCTCAATCAATCATGCACAAAAGCTACCTCAAATCTATCCAGAAATCTATCCCAAAAGCCTTCTCAAAGGCTCAATAAATCATGCACAAAATCTACCTCAAATCTATCCCAAAAGCCTTCTCAAAGGCTCAATCAAACATGCTCAAGTAGCACTCAAATCTCATCCACAAATCTATGAAGGCAAGGCTCAATGATGAACTCAACAATGAATGGCAATGCACTCTTCAATGGATGACAACAATGATCCACAATGATCTCAACTCAAATCAATCTCAACTCAACTCAAATCAAATCAATCTCAACTCAACTCAATCTTATAGAAGCATAAAGAGAATTGTTAGAGACTCAATATGTTCTATTCACAAACTCAATTTCTTTCTCAACTCAAACTCAACTCAAATCAGAATATAGAAGTTTGTTTCATGGAACTTGAACAACCACTTCACACAATCACTTGACTAGGCTCAATCAACTCAACTCAACCAATCACCTTAAGGAACAACTTTTTCTCACAAACCCTAGTTCAAGCATGAATCAATCAACTCAAAATGTTTCCAACAATACTCAACAATAACTCTCACATAACAATGATACTCATGTTCTCCTCTAACTCAAGTTCAAGTTCTTTGTACAAGCAATGGGCTTCAACAACAATGCTTATAAAACAAGGTTTAATCACAACTCTCAAACCAGAAAACCTTGAAGCATTCAACCAACCACTTTCGAAAAGGAAACCACAATCAATCCTTTTCTCTCCAATGATATTTCAGAAATCAACCACCATAAACAAAGTCAATGGAGAATATTGCTCATACCTTTTTGATGCCTTATTAGTTGTCCACTAAATCTGCCACACTCAACAAACTTTCTTTTTCAAATTTCAATAAGGGTTAGAGATCTTGATTAATAACACAACAATAATATCCAAATAACACCTTATTACTCCTACTCAATAAAATACACCATGTCCCCTCATGAAAGAATTAATCCCCTTTGAAAAAGAACAAAGCAACCTTCACTTTTGAACCCCTTTACAAAATCAGAAATATCTCTTTACACACACCTTATTTCTCCCTCTAAGCAAGTTAATCAAATAGCCCTTGAAATAAGCTTTCCAATGATATATAATATGATATACTTCCAAAAGGAAAATCACCAAAAATCTCTCTTTTTCCTAAAGTGCATCACAACCCTTATTTCTCCTAGGGCAACTTTAGAAAAATAAAATATTAAAAAAAATATTAACTTGCCTTTGTCCTTGATGGGATTCGATCCCTCGATGCCTCCTTGCTCAGCACCTTAACCATGGCCAAGCTACCGCATGAGCTATAGGCTCATTTGGGAGGGAAAGGCACCACGTGCTTCAAAACACTCCTCCCTCTCACGCAAACCAAAAACGCTTCATGCGCTCTTTCTTCCAATGCCTTCTAACGCAGCCAAGGGGATTCGAAACCTTGACATTCATTCTACCACTTGCCTTAGCCAAAAGCCAATTTCCAATGCACCACACTACCCAAGGTGACTAGGGTTTCACACGTCATCCGATTTATTCTTCGCTTCCATCACTTAACCCTCTTTTGCACGAGCTCTTTTTGCTTTCCAACAATCGCATTAATTCACGAGCGCAAGCCTAAGGATTAATAAACCTTAGGCATCCTTTTATATAGTTTTCTCCCTCATATTCGACGACATCGGTGGATTACTTTTATTTTTAATTTTAAAATTTAAATTTAAATTTTAAATAATTTAAAATTTAAACTAAATATTTAAAATTAAATATCTCCATCACCGGGGCACCTTTTTCGATGAAACGAAAATCCAACTTGGGTTTTAAGAAAAACCCATTTCAAATCTGCCATCCATGGTTTTAAATAAAACCTTTTATTTTTCCTACCTTGGTTTTCACAAAAACCCTATATATATCCATGCTCTCCAAAATATCATAAATGATTATTTATGAAGTGCTTTTGCCACCAAAACTCAATGTGATCCATGTGACATCAATGACAACATAAAATAACTCAAATTGCCAACAATATCCCCCTTTGTCATTGATGGCAACACCTCTAATGCAAATCACCACAATCATTGCAAAAACCATCTCTGAGAATCAAAGCTGCTCCCCCTGACTCAATACTCTCTCCCCCCCCCCCCCTCTCCTCCCCCCCCCCCCCTCTTGGATGCCCCCCCACCCATGCTCCCCCCTTACTCAAATATCTCCCCCTTTGACATCAATGGCAAAAGGGACACCTATGGGGCTAAAATATATGATTCTTAAGCTTAGCCCCCTCACCACCTTCTCTCTTGAGGTGATTAATTTTGGGGTGGGAGTACTTTTACTCCCATATTACATTGTTTCTTTCCTCTGTCAACTTCCTTCCATATTTTTTTGATATCCTTTTCTTGATGAGTTACTTGATCTTCTTGTCTTGAACCTATTTGAAATTGAGTCCTACACCATTTTGCAATATGTCCAAAGTTATTGCAATTAAAACACTTGATATTGTAGCCTTTGGATGGTGCCCATGTCCTGAATTCTTTCTTGAAACCATTTCCATATCCATTCCTTTCCTGAACCCTGTATTGTGAAGTTTTGTTTTCATAATCATTTTGACCATGACCTTTGAATTGTGCAGCTCTAAAACCAAAACCATGTTGCTCATTTTCTTTGCATTGAGAAGCTCTATGACCAATCCTATTGCATAAGAAGCAATGTCCCTGAAAACCATACCTTCTTCCTTTGAAGTTCCTTCTAGCAAAATCAAACTTCTTTGATCCATATACCCTTTCTTGACCTTTATCCTTGTGATCATATTTGACTTATGCATTGTAGCCTTGGACCTCTTGTAGTTGCTCATGGATATCATTGAAGTCTTCCTTTAGATCAACTAAGACATTTGTCTTTCTTACAATATTCTCTTGTTTAACTTCTTATGTTTGGAGTGAATGTTCTTCTTCTACTTCTTTTATCCCATAGAAAACCCTTCTTCATCTTCACTTTCACTAAGATCATTATAATCTTCTATAGCAAACAAACTCTCATGATTTCTTTGACCATGTCAGTTTCCTTGATGTGTCATCTCATTTTCACTATCACTGAAGCCATTGCAATATCCTGATCTGTGATCTCTTTGACCACACATAAAACACTGTTCACTTTCACAATCTATTCCTAGGAATAGATGTTCTTCCTTTTCATCATCTGAATTGTCTCTATCACTGTAATCTGAGCTATCACTTGTTTCTTCAATGTAGATAGTTTCCTTTGTCTTACAAAAACTTTTCTTCTTCTCATACTTGCTTTGCTTGAATCTATCATCTTTGTCATGCTTATGCTTTCCATCTTCTTTTCTTCTGTGACCTTATTTTTCATCATCACTATTTTCTTCATGTGGACACTTGTTTGCATAGTGACCAAAATCACCACACTTGTAGCATTTGACTTTCTTCATATCCCTGTAATTTCTTAAGTCCTTTTTCCTTTTGATGAAGTTAGCTTCCTCATCATTATCTGAATCTCTATCTGTCTCTAGAACTTTCCCTTTATTTGAAGCCTTGAATGCAATTTCTTTTATTGGAACCTGATGCTTACTTATCCTCATCTCATAAGTTGTGAGAGTTCCTTGTAGTTCTTCCATTGTTAGCTTGTTGATATCCATTGTTTCTTCTATTGCTAAAACCTTTGCATCATACTTCATGGGAAGTGATCTCAAAACCTTTTGAGTAACATATGATTCTTTCATCTCAAATCCTAGACCTCTCATGGTGTTAGTAATCTCATCAACTCGAAGTAAAAACTTTGCAATATCTTTAGAGTCTTCCATTTTCAATTCCTCAAATCTTTTTCTATGAGTTTGTAGTTTTTCCAACTTTACCTTGGAATCTCCTTCATAGGTATTCCACAACTTGGTCCACATTTCATTAGCTGAATTACATACCATGACCTTTGCAAAATATATCTCATGTAGCCCACTCAAAATATAATTCATTGCCCTTGCATTGATCTCAACCAATTTCTTGATAGTCTTATCTGCCTCGGGATCACCTTCAACCTTATACTCTTTTGCAACCATCTACCATACCTCATATCCTTGTGATATCAAGTAGTTCTTCATTCTCATGCTCTATAAAGCATAATTGTTATCATCAAATAGTGGAGCCTTACTTGTAGATGATCCATTTTGTGAAGCCATCTATGTTCTTGTAGAATTTACCCTCAAGTTGTTAGCCTTTCTGAAGGAACCCGCTCTGATACCAATTGAAGAACACAAGCTTATACTGAGAGGGGGGGTGAACAGTATAGCGCCCACTTTTTACTTTCTTTCCAAACCAATATCAATTAGTGTCCTTAATTGTAATAACCAAATATAGCAGTGTGCATTAATGACATAGATAGCAATAGTAAGCAAGAGCACAAATCACCACACACAATTGAGACACAAGATTTAACGTGGTTCCCCCAATGTGGGGTAGTCCACAAGATAATATCCTTATAATATTTCATAAAGAAATAGGGATCCTTATCCTAATACAAATGATTACTTTGATATTCTCAAAGATAGGCTATCCATTGATCTACTTAGGTGGGCAATCCACTGATCTGCTTAGCTAGGCAATCCACTAATTTGCTCAGCTAGGCAATCCTGATCTGCTCAGGTAGGCAATCCACTGATCTGCTCAGCAAGGCAATCCACTGATCTACTCAGCTAGGCAATCCACTGATCTACTTCAGCAAGCTCACCAAGAACCTGCTCAAAATATGCTCTAGCAAGCTCACCAAGAACTTGCTCAAATATGCTCCAGCAAGCTCACCAAGAACTTGCTCAAAATATGCTCTAGAAAGCTCACCAAGAACTTGCTCAAATCTACTCTGCAAGCTCACCAAGAACTTGCTCAAAATATTCTCTAGCAAGCTCACCAAGAACTTGCTCAAATCTGCTCCAACAAGCTCACCAAGAACTTGCTCAAATATTCTTAGCAAGCTCACCAAGAACTTGCTCAAAATTTGCTCCAGCAAGCTCACCAAGAACTTGCTCAAATCTGCTCCAACAAGCTCACCAAGAACTTGCTCAAATCTGCTTAGCAAGCTCACAAATAACTTGCTCAAATCTATCCCAAATTTGTCCACAAATCTATCCCAAAATCCTTCTCAAAGGCTCAATCAATCATGCACAAAATCTACCTCAAATTTTTCCATAAATTTATTCCAAAAGCTACCTCAAATCTATCCATAAATCTATCCCAAAAGCCTTCTCAAAGGCTCAATCAATCATGCATAAAATCTGCCTCAAATCTATCCAAAAATCTATCCCAAAAGCCTTCTCAAAGGCTCAATAAATCATGCACAAAAGCTGCCTCAAATCTATCCAAAAATTTGTCCCAAAAGCCTTCTCAAAGGCTCAATCAAACATGCTCAAGTAGCACTCAAATCTCATCCACAAATCTATGAAGGCAAGGCTCAATGATGAACTCAACAATGAATGGCAATGCACTCTTCAATGGATGACAACAATGATCCACAATGATCTCAACTCAAATCAATCTCAACTCAACTCAAATCAAATCAATCTCAACTCAGCTCAATCTTATAGAAGCATAAAGATAATTGTTAGAGACTCAATATGTTCTATTCACAAACTCAATTTCTTTCTCAACTCAAACTCAACTCAAATCAGAATATAGAAGTTTGTTTCATGGAACTTGAACAACCACTTCACACAATCACTTGACTAGGCTCAATCAACTCAACTCAACCAATCACCTTAAGGAACAACTTTTTCTCACAAACCCTAGTTCAAGCATGAATCAATCAACTCAAAATGTTTCCAATAATACTCAACAATAACTCTCACATAACAATGATACTCATGTTCTCCTCTAACTCAAGTTCAAGTTCTTTGTACAAGCAATGGGCTTCAACAACAATGCTTATAAAACAAGGTTTAATCACAACTCTCAAACCAGAAAACCTTGAAGCATTCAACCAACCACTTTCAAAAAGGAAACCACAATCAATCCTTTTCTCTCCAATGATATTTCAGAAATCAACCACCATAAACAAAGTCAATGGAGAATATTGCTCATACCTTTTTGATGCCTTATTAGTTGTCCACTAAATCTGCCACACTCAACAAACTTTATTTTTCAACTTTCAATAAGGGTTAGAGATCTTGATTTAATAACACAACAATAATATCCAAATAACACCTTATTACTCCTACTCAATAAAATACACCATGTCCCCTCATGAAAGAATTAATCCCCTTTGAAAAAGAACAAAGCAACCTTCACTTTTGAACCCCTTTACAAAATCAGAAATATCTCTTTACACACTCCTTATTTCTCCCTCTAAGCAAGTTAATCAAATATCCCTCGAAATAAGATTTCCAATGATATATAATATGATATACTTCCAAAAGGAAAATCACCAAAAATATCTCTTTTTCCTAAAGTGCATCACAACCCTTATTTCTCCTAGGGAAACTTTAGAAAAATAAAATATAAAAAAATATTAACTTGCCTTTGTCCTTGATGGGATTCGATCCCTCGACGCCTCCTTGCTCAGTGCCTTAACCGTGGCCAAGCTGCCGCATGAGCTATAGGCTTATTTGGGATGGAAAGGCACCACGTGCTTCAAAACACTCCTCCCTCTCACGCAAACCAAAAATGCTTCGCGCGCTCTTTCTTCCAACGCCTTCTAATGTAGCCAAGGGGATTCAAAACCTTGACATTCGTTCTACCACTTGCCTTAGCCAAAATCCAATTGCCAATGCGCCACACTACCCAAGGTGACTAGGGTTTCACACATTGTCCGATTTATTCTTCGCTTCCATCACTTAACCCTCTTTTGCACGAGCTCTTTTCGCTTTCCAATAATCACATTAATTCACAAGCGCAAGCCAAGGATTAATAAACCTTAGGCATCCTTTTATATAGTTTTCTCCCTCATATTCGACGATGTCGACGGATTACTTTTATTTTTAATTTTAAAATTTAAATTTAAATTTTAAATAATTTAAAATTTAAACTAAATATTTAAAATTAAATATCTCCATCACCAGGGCACCTTTTTCGATGAAACAAAAAGCCAACTTGGGTTTTAAGAAAAACCCATTTCAAATCTTCCATCCATGGTTTTAAATAAAACCTTTTATTTTTCCTGCCTTGGTTTTCACAAAAATCCTGTATATATCCATGCTCTCCAAAATATCATAAATGATTATTTATGAAGTGCTTTTGCCACCAAAACTCAATGTGATCCATGTGACATCAATGACAACATAAAATAACTCAAATTTCCAACAGTATCATCGATAGGCCTGACTATGATGGTCATATAACTTAACACCATTATCTGTGCATAATCACACTACTGAACATAATGAAAATTATAGGCATATGTGCATCAACAATATTTTAAATTCCTTTATTAATTAATGTTGGTTTATATATAATGAAGAAATAGAACATGTCCTTATAATTGATATCTCACTACCTTGTTTGAGATGAGAAACATGTTGGTTAAATGATTACCAACTCCTTCTTTTGTTAGAAGTAATATTTTTCTAATCCTTCATTCTATTGAGATTGAAGCAAGGTATTGAGCCTACATGAGACATTGGCTTCATATAGTAGTGTCAACTATGTAGGGACACTAGTACCATTTGTTTTGATTCTTTTAGGTTTTGTTTTGAAGCCACCAAAATTAGCCAAGGCCAGGTACAGAAAGGAGCATTAGCATGTAATTGTAGCTTATCTGGTTTAAATTTGAAGCAACATCACTTGCCTTGGTGTTGAGATCTCAGGTTTACAAAAATAATCCAAGATCAAGCAAGAATTGACATGATTGAATATTGTTGTAATACTTGCACCATTAGTTCCTTATGTTTCACTTGCAGCAACATAAGTCATTAGGAATTAAAGCTAGCAGGCTGAAGAAGGATACTATAAATTTATATTTCATTTGATTAATATGACCATTGAATTATTTTTATTTTCATAAATTTTTTGATAATGCAAGGAATGATTAGAATTTTAGGTTTTGACAACAGACCAAATAACTAGAAAGGTCTTGATTTTTGTCTTTGTTTTTGTTTATGATTATATCATATTTCTATTTATTTCTTGCACAATTTCAGCCAACTTAAGATGGTGATTTGATAATTTGGTTAACACAATGTTTGAGTGAAAAACTGGTAGTTCAGAGGCAAGGTGTATAGTAACTATATTATTGAGTATTAAGAGAAGTCATCATCCAATCTGAATATCACCTATAAAATTGATAAATATTGTGACACTACAAAAAATGAGCACATTTGAAAAGTAACTTCAATTGTTTCTAATATGATATGAAACTAAGATGTGATTTATGAACACAAAATTTGTTATTAGAAAATACTTTGTTTTTATGCATTGCTTTAGCAATTTCAATAAAGCTTTTCAATACATTTATTGTTCATTGTTGAAATTTGATATATTTGCATGTATTAAATTGATTTATGATCAAATATTACTATCATGTGAATATTACAGTATTTTGCAAAAATGATTTTAGAGTAAAACTATAACTATATGTATTTGGAAAGTAAATTGTTCATTGTTGAAGTTTGATATATTTACATGTATTGAATTGATTTATGATCCAAATATTATTATCTTTTGAATATTATAGGATTTTGTTAATATTTTCTTAGAGTAAAACTATATCTTTTGAATATTAGAGTATTTTGTTAATATTTTATTAGAGTAAAACTATAACTATATGTATTTGGAAAGTAACAAGTTATACAGTTCTATCATCATGAATCGTTTCTAGCTAGTAGATATAACAATATTTTTGTATTTTTCATCCTCAACATTGGAGGAACGAGAACAGATTAAATTTTTACATATTTTTTTTTGAAATTAGTGCTTTACTATGGGACATCCCCTATTGGTTTTCAGTTGCTCTTTGCTCTTATACACTACATATATAGGCATAGTTATAGCACATGAATTTTGAAGTTTGATATAGATACAGTTATAAGTAAAGTTGCTCTTTGCTCTTATACACTACAAATACAATTGCTCTTTGCTCTTATACACTATAAAAAGTAAATTGTTCACTATTGAAGTTTGATAAATTGGCATGTATTGAATTGATTTATAATCCGAATATTATTATATTTTGAATATTATAGGATTTTGTTAATATTTTCTTAGAGTAAAACTATATGTTTTAAATATTAGAGCATTTTGTTAATATTTTATTAGAGTAAAATTGTAGCTATATGTATTTTAAAAGTAGCAAGTTATACAGTTCTATCATCATGAATTATTTCTAGCTAGTAGATATAACAATATTTTTGTATTCTATCATCCTCAACATTGGAGGAACGCAAATAGATTAATTTTTCACATATCTTTTTTTGAAATTAGTGGTTTAGTATGGGACATCCCCTATTGGTTTTTCAGTTGCTCTTTGCTCTTATACACTATAGATATAGGTATAGTTATAGCACATGAATTTTGAAGTTTGATACAGAAACATTTATAAGTATAGTTGCTCTTTGCTCTTATACACTACAAATACAGTTGCTCTTTGCTCTTATACATTACATATACAATTACTCTTTGCTCTTATACACTACAAAAAGTAAATTGTTCATTGTTGAAGTTTGATATATTTACATGTATTGAATTGATTTATGATCCGAAGATTATGATCTTTTGAATATTACAAGATTTTGTTAAAATATTCTTAGAGTAAAATTGTATCTTTTGAATATTAGAGTATTTTGTTAATACTTTATTAGAGTAAAATTGAAACTATATGTATTTGGAAAGTAACAAGTTATACAGATCTACCATCATGAATCGTTTCTAGCTAGTAGATATAATAGTATTTTTGTATTCTTTCATCCTCAACATTGAAGGAACAAGAATAGATTAAATTTTCACATATATTTATTTTAAATTAGTGGTTTACTATGGGACATATCCTATTGGTTTTTAGTTGTTGTTTGCTCTTATACACTGTAGATATAGGCATAGTTATAGCACATGAATTTTAAAGTTTGATACAAATACAATTATAGGCATAGTTGCTCTTTGCTCTTATACACTATAGATACAATTGCTCTTTACTCTTATACACTACAAAAAGTAAATTG
Source organism: Wollemia nobilis (assembly GCA_028583015.1). Taxonomy (NCBI): domain Eukaryota; kingdom Viridiplantae; phylum Streptophyta; class Pinopsida; order Araucariales; family Araucariaceae; genus Wollemia; species Wollemia nobilis. The sequence continues at coordinate 5,522,552 of JAQPPZ010017063.1, read as the reverse complement.
TTCATTGTTGAAGTTTGATATATTTACATGTATTGAATTGATTTATGATTCCAAGATTATTATCTTTTGAATATTATAGGATTTTATTAATATTTTCTTAGAGTAAACTTGTATGTTTTGAATATTAGAGTATTCTGTTAATATTTTATTAGAGTAAAACTATAACTATATGTATTTGGAAAGTAACAAGTTATACATTTTTATCATCACGAATCATTTCTAGCTAGTAGATATAACAATATTTTTGTATTTTTTCATCCTCAAAATTGGAGGAAAAGAGAACAGATTAAATTCTCCCATATATTTTTTTTAAATTAGTGGTTTACTATGGGACATCGCCTATTGGTCTTTAGTTGCTCTTTGCTCTTTTACACTATATATATAGGCATAGTTATAGCACATGAATTTTAAAGTTTTATATAGATACAATTATAGGTATAGTTGCTCTTTGCTCTTATACACTATAAATACAGTTGCTCTTTCCTCTTATACACTATAAATACAGTTGCTCTTTGCTCTTATACACTACAAAAAATAAATTGTTCATTGTTGGAGTTTGATAAATTTACATGTATTGAATTGATTTATGATCCGGAGAATATTATCTTTTGAATATTACATGATTTTGTTAATATTTTCTTAGAGTAAAATTATATCTTTTGAATATTACAGTATTTTGTTAATATTTTATCAAAGTAAAATTGTAACTATATGTATTTGAAAAGTAACAAGTTATACAGTTCTATCATCAAAAATCGTTTCTAGCTAGTAGATATAATAGTATTTTAGTATTCTTTCATCCTCAACATTGAAGGAATGAGAACAACTTAAATTTTCACATATATATATTTTTTAAATTAGTGGTTTACTATGGGACATCCTCTATTGGTTTACAGTTGCTCTTTGCTCTTATACACTACAGATATAGGTATAGTCATAGCACATGAATTTTGAAGTTTGATACAAATACAATTATAGGTATAGTTGCTCTTTGCTCTTATACACTACAGATATAGACATAGTTATAGCACATGAATTTTGAAGTTTGATATAGATATAGTTCTAGGCATAGTTGCTCTTTTCTCTTATACACTACAGATACAATTGCTCTTTGCTCTTATACACTACAAAAAGTAAATTATTGATTGCTGAAGTTTGATGTATTTACATGTATTGAATTGATTTATGATCCAAATATTATTATCTTTTGAATATTACAATATTTTGTTAATATTTTCTTAGAGTAAAATTGTATGTTTTGAATATTAGAGTATTTTGTTAATATTTTATTAGAGTAAAATTGTAACTATATGTATTTGAAAAGTAACAAGTTATACAATTTTATCATCACGAATCATTTCTAGCTAGTAGATATAACAGTATTTTTGTATTCTTTCATCCTCATCATTGGAGGGATAAAAACAAATTAATTTTCACATATATTTTTTTGAAATTAGTGGTTTACTATGGGACATCGCCTATTGGTATTTAGTTGCTCTTTGCTCTTATACACTACAGATATAGGCATAGTTAGAGCACATGAATTTTGAATTTTGATACAGATACAATTATAGGCATAGTTATTCTTTGCATACACTACAAATACAGTTGCTCTTTGCTCTTATACACTACAAAAAGTAAATTGTTCATTGTTGAAGTTTGATATATTTACATGTATTGAATTGATTTATGATCTGGAGAATATTATCTTTTGAATATTACATGATTTTATCAATATTTTCTTAGAGTAAAATTATATCTTTTGAATATTAGAGTATTTTGTTAATATTTTATTAGAGTAAAATTATAACTATATGTATTTGAAAAGTAACAAGTTATATATTTCTATAATCATAAATTGTTTCTAGCTAGTAGATATAATAGTATTTTTGTATTCTTTCATCCTCAGCATTGAAGGAATGAGAACAAAATAAATTTTCACATATATATTTTTTTTAAATTAGTGGTTTACTATGGGACATCCCCTATTGGTTTTCAATTGCTCTTTGCTCTTATACACTATAGATATAAGCATAGTTATAGCACATGAATTTTGAAGTTTGATACAGATACAATTATAGGTATAGTTGCTCTTTGCTCTTATACACTATAGATACAGTTGCTCTTTGCTCTTATACACTAAAAAAAGTAAATTATTCATTGTTGAAGTTTGATAGATTTACATGTATTGAATTTATGATCCGAAAATTATTATCTTTTGAATATTATAGGATTTTGTTAATATTTTCTTAGAGTAAAACTGTATGTTTTAAATATTAGAGTATTTTGTTAATATTTTAATAGAGTAAAATTATAACTATATGTATTTGAAAAGTAACAAGTTATACAGTTCTATTATCATGAATTGTTTCTAGCTAGTAGATATAACAGTATTTTTGTATTCTTTTATTATTGACATTGGAGGAACAAGATTAGATTAAATTTTTAGATATATATTTTTAAAATTAGTGGTTTACTATGGGGCATACCCTCCTTTGTTTTCAATTGTTCTTTGTTTTTGTACACTACATATATATGTATAGTTATAGAACATAAAAAGGAAACAATGAGAACTAAAATTGTTGTTTTACTCTTTGGAGTGAGCATTGTTTCTAAAGCTACCAAAGATCGACTTTGTTTTTCCTGTGTTATTTATATATATTTAAGATGAAACCCTAAGAGGGTAGTTATAAACCATTCTCTTAGATCACCCTAAGATGACAATTTTAAACCATTGTCTTAGAATGACCTAAGAGGTCAATTTAAAACTGCCCTCTTAGGGCTAAGAGGGCAATTCAAAACTGCCCTCTTAGGGCTAAGGGGGCAATTTAAAAATGCCCTCTTAGGGCTAAGAGGGCAATTTAAAACTATCATCTTAGGCCTAAGAGACCTTAACCCTACGAGGGTGGCTCACAACCGCCCTCTTAGTCCTAAGAGGGTGGTTTTAAACCACCCTTGTAGCCCTAAGAGGGTGATTTTTTGAGGTGGTTTTTAGCTATCATTGTATGTCACAAATTTTTTATGATGTCCTCATAGATGGTGGTTGAATAACTACATTTAAAGGTCTTTTCGGGTGGTTTATAACCATTTTTAAAGCCTTTTTTTGGTGTAGTGATGAATACCTAAGGTTATGTATTGACTAAAAAATGCTTAATAAAGCAACTATTAATAATAGATACTCCTTACCAAGAATTGATGATATATTTGATCAGTTAAAAGGAGCTACAATTTTCTCAAAAATTGATCTCAAATTTGGATATCATCAGTTAAGGATCAGAGAATATGACACTCACAAGAATACCTTTAGAACAATATATGGGCATTATGAGTTCATAGTATTATCTTTTGGGTTAAAAAATGCTTCGACCACCTTTATGAATATTACTAATAGTGTCTTTCGAGAATAGCTAGACCACTTCATGCTTATATTTTTGGATGACATTCTAATTTATTCACAAACTAAATAAAAGCATTATTACCACAAGATAATTTTGCTAGAAATACTTAGGAAGAATCAGCTTTATAGGAAGTTATCTAAGTGTGAACTTTATACCCCACAAGTCCAATACTTAGGGCATGTTATACTTGCTAATGGGATTGCCATCAATCCTAAAAATATTGAAGCTATAATCAATTGCTATGCACCCACCAATGTTTTTGAAGTATCCAATTTCATGGGAATGGTAGGATATTACAAGTATTTTGTGAATAACTTCTAAAAAATTACCTTTCCAATCACCAATTTGCAAAGAAAAGGAAAAGAACTCAAATTGGTAGAACAATGTGAAGAGGCTTTCAAGATATTAAAGGAAATACTGACAACTACCCCAATACTCAGATACATAATCCTTTAGAAAATTTTATAGTATGCATCAATGCTTCTACTAAAGGGTTAGGAGGGATTTTAATTCAAAATGAGGTAATCATAGCTTACAAGTCTTGGAAGCTCAAAAAGCACAAACTAAATTATGCTACCCATGATTTAGAGCTGGCAATTGTTGTCCATGCACTTAAAATTTGGAGGTATTATTTGTTAGGGAAGCCCTTTGAATTAAATATTAACCATAAAAGTCTAAGATATATCTTCACCCAACCTCTTTTAAATGCAACATAATATCGATGGATGGAATTCTTAGTCGAGTATGACTTCATAATTGAATATATCAAAGGGAAGGAAAATAAGATAGCAGATAACCTAAGCCAAAGAAGGCACATAACTGCTATGTCCAAATGTCATATAGATTTGTATGATTGAATTAGAAAATAGCATCAAGATGATAGTTATTGTGGTAAATATCGAGAATGGGTTGAGTTAGAACCTGATAAGGACAAATATTTTGCTATTAAGAATGGTTTGTTACTCTTCAAAAATAGGCTTGTTATTCCTAAATAGGGTGGGTTAAAGAATCTTATTTTGCAAGAAGTCCATTCTACTCCTTATGTTTCACATCCTAGAAGGGCTAAAATACGGGAAAACATGAGGAAAAGATTTTATTGGCCAATAATGAAATGATATATCAATAATTTTATGGCTAGATGTCTTCAATACCAAAAAGCTAAAGTTGAACACTTACATCTAGCTGGAAAGCTTTATCCCTATGATATTTTGGAATAGAAATGGCAAGTCATCTCTATGGATTTTATTGTTGGTCTACCAAAGACCAGCTTTCAACATGATACAATTTTGGTGGTGGTTGAAAAATTGACCAAGGTAGCACACTTCATTCCATGTAACGTCAAGAATGATGAACCTACTATTGCTAGAAAATTTTCTAGAGAGATTGTGCGACTACATGGAATTTTTGCAAGCCTTGCATCAAGCCTTGGGTACAAAACTAAATATTAGTTCTACATATCATCCAAAGACAAATGACCAAAAGAAGAGAGTTAACCAGGTCCTTCAAGATATGCTCCGCATGTATTACATAGACCATAACACTAAGTGGTAATATTATCTCTACTTAGTTGAATTTTCTTATAACAATAGCCATCATACTTTCTTAGGAATATCTCCTTTTGAGACTTTGTATGGGAGACGATGCAGAATTCCTCTATCTTAGGAAAATCCAAAGGATTGGATCAGATACTATAAAGAAGATAGAGGAACAATTGAGAATGGTCTACCAAAGGCTCAAAGAAGCCATGGATCGATAAAAGAGCTATGTAGATCTAAAAATAACACCAAGGTAATTCTCTATCAAACAAAGTCTTCTTAAGGGTGAGACCTAGCAAAAGCTCCATCAAATCTACCAACCTCCACCCAAAATTTGTTGGCCCTTTTGATATTATATAAAATATTAGTCTTATGGCCTACAGACTTGCCCTTCCACCTAATCTATCAAAAATCCATGACACCTTCCATGTATCCCTACTCAAAAAGTAAGTTTTTGACCCATCTCATGTTTGGAATGTGTCAAGTTTATAAATGATAGATCCTCTCGCCATTAAGGTTTGCTCGGTCTAGATACTAGCTTTTCGTTCCAAAAGTTTAACAAAAAGAAATGTGAATCAATGTAAGGTCTAATGGGACCGATGTTCAAAGAAAATATCACATAGGAGGATGTAGAATCCATGAAAAAACAATTTCCTTATCTTTTTGAATAAGATGCATTTATTTAGAAATACAAAGGACTGTGTTTAAAACTAGAGGGGAGAATGTCATGACCCTCCCAAAACATGGTTTTTATGTTGTTATTTTCATATATACATAGTATTAATTTTTCATGAATTATTATCTATGTTTTAACATTTTTTGGATAAGGTGTTGCTGATGAATTATGTGTTGTAGGTACAGGTCCTCGAAAGATAAAATGGGAAATGATGGCAGTGGAAATTTTCACCGCAGTCAAACATTCACTAATAGCTAAAGGACAAAATAGTCTTGTAGTGAATATTCCCCAATGGCTCAAGGGTACATTGAAGCCCATATAGGATGCATTCATATAGGTGCATTATGAATGTATGTTTTGTATCATTAAAATGAATAAATGTTTATGTTTAAAAATATTCCAATGACAAGGAAAGTGCCACAAAGCATGGGAGTTATTCTTGTGAGATAGGTGATAACGTTTTGTTATTACTAGGTTGTCTGTATAAGAAGAATTTTGGAGGTATATGATTATGTGCATGATTGTTTTAATTTTATTTTTTAATAGAGATTATTTATAAATAAATTTATAATTAAGTAAATTAATAAAATAAATTAAATAGATTTTAACTTAATTCAATAGCTATAAATTCAGTGAATTTTAATCTAAATAAAAAAACCTTGCATATGGTATTTCATTGAATAATTAGTAAAATTTTAAAATATATTAACAAGCTCTACTTGGCCAAAGAATTGAGTGTTGAGATGGCCACTTCCATGACTTTACACTTGTCTTACAATCTTTCCCTAAACTCCATTTAAAATCTCCAATATCCATTTTATGCGGGGGAAGAAAGGTAAGGGAGGCAAGAGGAAAACGAAAGAGAACGACCAACAAAGGAGGAGAGCAAATAAAAAATTGGTAAAATTATTTCTATGAAAAGTTTTAGGTCTATATTTCTTTTCAAATTATCACTTGCATATATTTTGGTGGTTTGATTATTTCTGCAAATAGTTTAATCTAAAAAGCTCATTATTGTTGCTTATATTAAAATTTGCAGAGCCCTTTGGTTTTCAAGATTGATGTTATAAAGTTTAAGACCCTCTTAATTTGAAATGGCAAATTTAAAAAATATGGAAAATTAGAGTAACCTTTGCATAACCATAGAATGCTTACCTATAATATAATGTTGTCAATGTCTCAGGATTAGCCTAGCCATTTATAATATCTATTATGTTACTCCTTGGTGATTTGATGAATAAAAACCTATGTATGTTTATATTATAATACTTATGCTTGTTTATATTACAATACCTGTTATGTTACTTCTTGGCGCTCCAGTGAACAAAAAATCTATGTTTATTTATATTATAATACCTATGCATGTTGATATTACAATACCTGTTATGGTACTCCTTGACTCTCCATCGTATTAAAATAATAAGAAATCTATGTCTTTTTATATTATAATGTCTATGGGATGGCGAAAGATAATCTGTGATTAGTGGCTCGGAAGATCATTCAAATTTATCGGCATCTGAAGTTTATTTCCTTTGTTCATATTCCCAAGGAATGGAATGGTGTGGCTGATTGCTTGGCAAAATGGGCTTCTAAGTTTCAAGAAGATTGGAATGTTAGGGAATGGGATCAGCTTCCATTGGATTTTTCTCATCATCTTGCTAATTTGCTTATTGCGGATATGTCTGGTTGAGGTTGTTGTTTGTTGGGTGTCTTTTTGTCGGGTGCTCGATGGTTTTGGGGGTCTCTTTCTTTTGGCCCTTGTAAGGGTTATTGTTTTGGGATTCTCTATTTCTTGTATGGTTTTATTGATTCAATAAATTTTTACGAATATATATATATATATATATATATATATATATATATATATATATTAATGTCTATTTTTTCTTGTTTGATGTTCCAATTTAAATTTGTGCTTGTTATATTATAATACCTTACTCCTTGATGCTCCTGCAAAACAATTTAAATTTATGCTTGTTAATTTTATTAAAAATAATTATTGACCAAAACAATGAGTAATGAGTCTTCCTTGGGCATGTATCGTTTATATACCTAACTTTTTATCTTTTGATTGGCTGGTTTAATTGCCTACCTGACTAAGGTTTTATGTACCAAAAGAGTACGTCTGTGCACTAGTATAACACCCTTTTAAATTACACGTAAGTAACCTCGAGTTGATAGGTTTCCTTGACATGTTACTAATTGATAAGTGTGAGTCGTCGTTTCTCCATGTACGCTTTTTGATAATTTCTCTTTATTATTTATGGACTGGTTGCTTGAATTAGGATAATATTAATTAATTTTTACTCTACTCTATCTCAATGCATTTGCTTTGAGTACATTCATTATAATCACGATTAAATGTGCATTCTTCATTTTAAAATTGAAGCCATTCTAATCCTAAAACAAGAGCCTTCAAATTCGATGATGTACTGGGTCAGGCAGGAGAAATTTTGGTGCTAGTCGGTGCTAGTCGATGTGTATTCAGCACAACCTTTCATATAGATATTGACACACATTTGATATTTTCTAGTATGTCCATAGAACCTAGGAAAGGTTCTGCTAAAGTCCATATTAGAGTCTTGTATTCATTTTTATAAAAATGTAAAAATCCTTGAATATATTTCAAGTAGTCAGTTTAAGATAGTATAATTTAAAACTTGTATTTGTTCTTTATAATGTGAAGCAATGGTTTATATTGCAGAAAATATTTACCAACAATTTGCTTTCAATGAAATAAATGAGTTCCGTAGGGACCCTGTGAGTTTTCTTTTGTAGTTACATATATTTAGTAAATAATATCAATAGTTATTAAATGAATATTTTTTTAGATAAAAGAGTATCAATAGTTAGTTAGTATTTTATTAAGTTAATTTTTAAAGAATATTGTATAGTATTTTTTTAAATAAGAAAAAGGGAAATTTAAATAAATTCTAATTTTATGAGAATAATTGTTATCTTGAAAGTGAATGAGCGCAACCCAAGTTAGAGGACTTTAATATTTGGATCTATCTATTTGTTCATATAATAGTTAAAATATTTTGGGTTGCTATCTTCATACAAAGTTTCATTTATTTAAGTAATTGATAGTGGGTCAATGGTCTAATTAATATTTTGAAAGTTCATCCTATAGTGGTATGTTTATGTTTATTTTTTCATATTAAAGGCCACTTCTTTTCATGACCTCTTTAAATAATTGAAAATACAAAAGCTAGCTACTTAAGAAATAAGAAAACTAGTTCGACACTTGAACTCACCATAGTTTTTCATTTATAGTTATCTTAAATATTCCATTAAGCTCTCTCTCTTTTTACTTGAGAAATTATAAAAGTTGAATTTCTTTTAAAAGTCTGAAAATATTTTTTTTAAAGAGATATCTAAGATAGTTTTAATAAATTATATTACTATTTCTAGTTAAAAGAGAGATGTATTTAAAAAAAAAAAAAATCCTTCATTTTTAGTATTGAATTAATGCATTTCCCTTGGAAGGAATTTCTCTAGAATCTTGTAGCTTGTATTAAAAATAAATTTATATTTTAAAAATATAGGACATCATATAATAACTCCAAATTTACCTATTGATTGAATCATCAAGAGGATGTACAACCAAGAAACCAAGTCATCTAATTCTGTTGAAATGCATTAGGGCATTCAATGATCCTTTGAGTATGGTTGTTCCTAGCAAAATAAGTCAAGACAAGAAGGAATAATGGGTAGTATGGGATATCTATATAGGCCATTATACGAGTTGTAGAAGTGATGGCCCCCTGAAAAACCCTAGAACGTCTCCACCAATTTTCATATCATTTGGAGCAACACGGATCCTAGCGCATCCCTATGTGTGAACGAGATATTTGGCAAGCGGCTATGCGAGGGTTTCATCTGGGTTGAGTGCAAGCAGCTCCAGAGGTTGGTTTTTAGGGCCTTCGGGCCCTAGCGGCCAATATTTTTGTGGTTTATGCTCAATATTTTAGCAGGAAATGTTGTAGGGGATCCAAGATGGGTTAGAAATTTGTCTTTCAATAGATCATACTATGAACTTGAGTGACAATGGCTTCCAATTTGCTGCACAAAAGAAAAGTGAAAACCATACCTTTCCACAGCGTCTAGGGCAAGGGTTAAAGAGATCACGAAACAAGTTTCAAGCAGTTGATCAAAAAATGGCTCATATCTCAAGTGAATCTGGTGTTAAGGTGCACCCAAAAAATAATTCTACAGTGAAAACCCTATCAAGGGTAAGAATTTCGAAGACTCAGTCCCAAAAATGAATTTTAAGGATGCCCTTCATGGTGGACAGTCTCATCCCAATGCTAATATCAATCTTAGGGCTTCCCATAAACCTCTAAGAATGCCTAAGATTGATCCCAGGAAAACATAGTCAGGATGTCTTAAAGCAGCTGATGGAACTCCTATTGTTAAGCTTGATATGGGTAACATTCAAACTGGCATTGAAGATTTGGAAAAAAAGGGACTAATTTGTCGGTTCGTGGGTTTTCGTCTGAGTCTATCTGCTTTCAAATTTTGGGCTACAAAAAGCTGGAAAACTAAAGGTGAGTTACAAATCTCTATTTATCCAAATGGTTATTTTCTTGTTTTATTTGCTAATAATGAAGATAGAGAGAAAACTTTTCAAGGGGATCCTTGGTTTTTTGGAAGGGCAGGGCTTTTCATGAAGCCTTGGCATACTAAATTTAAAGTCGAAGAAGAGATGCCTTCTATAGCTCCTGTGTGGGTTAGACTCTTTGGCCTCCCTATTGAATTTTGGAATCCTACTATTTTTTCTTCAATTGGAAACTCTTTAGGAACTTTTATGATGATTGTTGATTGTACTCAAAATTTTGAACATATTATTTATGCTCGAATTTGTGTTTTAATGGATTTTGACAAACCCCTACCTAAAAATATCACATTACAATTTGGGGAAGACACTTGGGAGCAAGTAGTGGACTATGAGAACATTCCTTTTCGTTGTGGAATTTGCCATGAATATGGTCATTTGGCAAGTGCTTGCCCAAATAAAATTCATGATCAAAAGAAAGAAGATATAAACTCAGCAGGTTTCCAAATACCTAAGAAGAAGAACACTCAGAAAAAACTAGTTATGAAGGATCAATCAAAGTCATCTGCTAATATGTTTGAAATCCTTTCCACAAATGATGTCCCAAGTGAGGAAGAGGAAATAATGGAAACTAAAATCTTAGAAACACAATTTAAATATGAAGGGAAGAACTCAGAGACAAACCAACAAATCAAAGGTTTTCAACAAAAAAAAAAAGGAGAAAATTTACACAAGAAAAACCATATTTCAAATGTCAAAACTTCAAATAATGCGAGTCCCAATATAGACTTCGTTGAACCATCTAGTAAAATTTTGGCTATGTACGAGCATTCTTCAAGGTTAGAAGCCATCTCAGATTCAATTGGAATAAGTCAAGAAACAGGGAAAAAAAATTGAAGATGGATTCTAATCAAAAAGCAGGTCGCAAGACCAATCAATATCATATGGTAAAAGAAGGTGAAAATCTTGTAGAGGAAGGTAAGATTAATGCCCTTCCCAACTTTTTAGCCCTGGTATTAATGAAGATCATCACTTGGAATATTAGAGGACTCAAAGGGAGTCTTTCAAAACAAAATGAAATTAGAAGAATGATTCAGATAAATCATCCACATCTTGTTTTCCTTCAAGAAACAAAGATGTCAATGGAGGATATGGACTCAATTGCCAGTAAAATTTGGCTAGCTAGAAAAGTGGTTTCCCTCAGTTCCCAAGGGACTTCGGGTGGCATTGCTTGTCTTTGGGACCCAAAAGAGGTAGTTATTCACCATATGGTTGGCAGTTGGGGTTTGTTGGCTATAGCTATTCAAAGTAGACATTCCAACCAGATTATGCTCTGCATTATTGTTTATGCTCCAACTTCTTTGGAGGAAAAAAGAAGATAGTGGAAGGATATTACTCATATTATCTCCCATTTTCCTAAAGCTTGGATCTTGATCGGAGGATATTTCAATACCATCCTCTCTCCGGATGAGAAAAGGGGGGGAAATAGAAATTTGGACAAAAGCAATGACCTCATGAGCGAATATATTGCAAACCTCCATCTTGTGGATATCCAACCAGATAATGGCCTTATGACTTGGTCTAACAGAAGGCAAGGCCTAGCTTGTATAATGGAGAGATTGGATAGGTTTTTGCTCTCTAAAAATTTCTTAATCCATGGTCACATTCCTAAAGTGAAGACTCTTAATAATGCTTGGTTAGGATCATTGGCCGATCATGGTGGAAATGTGGAAAACCAATGTGAGTTTCTCTCCTTTTCATTTTCAATTAATGTGGCTTAGAGACATTTCCTTCAGACCTCGTGTGCAACAATGGTGGAAGGAAGGTAAACCTAGGCATGGGACTAAGATGTTTTGTTTTGCCAAAATACTACAATACATTAAATCCAAAATCAAGACTTGGACCTGGAAAGAGTTTGGGGATGTTCATAAAAAAAACATGAAGTTATTGCTCATCTTGAAAATTTGAATAAGAAAATCCGTTTAGATGGCCTCACAGAGAAGAGAAGTGCAGATGAAATTAAACTCACAACTCGAGTTAGAGGAATGGGAAAAAAGAGAAGAAATCTTATGGAAGCAAAAATCTAGAATTCAATGGCTCAAAGAAGGAGATCGAAACACAAATTTCTTCCACAAATCTCTTCTAGCTCGAAGATCTCACAACTTTATTTCTTCCTTAAAATCAGATTCTGGAGATGTTGTTTATACTTGGGATGGCATGAACTCTATTGTTGTTGATTACTTTTCCAATATTTTTATTGCTACTCCTCTTGACTCGGCTTCACAACAAAATGTTCTTCAAGCAATCCCTTCTCTTATCACTTCTGAGGAGAACTCTATTTTGACTGCTCCTGTTACTATCAATGAGCTTCAACAAGTAGTTTTTAAAATGCAAAAAGGGAAAACCCCGGGTCCTGATGGTTTTCCCATTGAGTTCTACCAAGAGTTTTGGGATATCCTTCATGTTGATTTATTAGAGGTGGTGGAAGAAGCCAGGAAAGCCAAAGAAATTTTGAAGGTTATCAATAAAACTTATATTACTCTTGTTCCAAAATCTCAAGAGGTTGATCATATCTCAGCTTTTAGACCTATTGCTTTATGTAATGTTCTTCTCAAAATCATTACTAAAATCATGGCAGAAAGGTTGAAGCCTCTTTTGCATAAGATTATTTCCCCAGAGCAAGGGGGTTATGTGGAAGGACGTCAAATAGTAGATGAGATAGTTCTTGCTCAGGAAGCCATCCATTCCATGGATATGCAAAATTCTCCTTCCATGTTCATTCGGTTAGACTTATCCAAAGCTTATGACGGAGTGGATTGGCACTTCCTTATCAAAGTTTTGAGGCAATTTGGTTTCTCTAAGGATTGGATGGATTGGATTATGGGATGTATCTCTTCAATTTCCTACTTAGTTCTTATCAATGGCAGGCCTTCTCGGTCATTCCCGGCTTCCAGAGGTATTAGGCAAGGTGACCCGCTATCCCCTTATTTATTCATCATTCTTGCTGAATGCTTGGGTAGGACTATAACCAAAAAGAGGGAAAACAAAACCCTTGAGGGAGTTACCATTGCTCATGGAGCTAGACCTATCTCTCATCTTCAATTTGTGGATGACTCTACTCTTTTAGGTAAAGCTACAGTTAAGGAAGCTTCTAATATTAAGCAAATCATTAGCTATTTTTCTAAGGCTCATCGGGCAATTGATCAATGAAGACAAATCTAAAGTTATTTTCTTTCACTGCTCTGCTAGACGAGGAATCCATGGTCTTGGATAAATTAAGATATAAGAAGACCTCTCTTCCAATCACTTATTTAGGTATTCCCATAAATATTCAAAGGCAAAAAAATAAATATTGGAATTGGTTGTTGGACAAAGTCAAGAAGAAAATTGGAAAGTGGACCAACAAGTGGCTTTCTTCTAGGGGTAGAATCACCTTGGTAAAATCAGTCCTTCAAGCTATTCCTATTTATGTTTCTTTCATTTTGAATATCCCAAAGGCTATTCTTCGAGAATTGGATCAAATCAGTCATCGTTTCCTTTGGAGTGGTACTAAGGAGAAAAGAAAATGGGCCTTGGTGAAATGGGATACTTTATGTCTTCCTAAGAGTGAAGGGGGGTTAGGATTCGGTCTTCAATTAATAACAACAAATCTTTAGCTACTAAATTATATTGGAGGATGTTGCATAACCCCAATGCTCTTTGGGCCAATAATCTCTGTGCTAAATATGTTGAGAACAAAAGTCCTGAAGACCTTGTTCGCTATCAACTTCCTACCAAAGGTTCTCCCATTTTAGCAGTTCTTAAGACTGGTGAGGATTTGATAAAGAAAAAATTATTTTGGATCATTCATAATGGTCAACATGTAAATTTTTGGATAGATTCTTGGGATGGTCACAAGCCTTTGATAACTCAGTTTCCCGATTGGAGGCCTTGGATGGAGGAGCTTCACCGAGCTAATTGGATAAAGGTGGCTAATTACTATTGGTACCATACTGGTAATTCAAAGGTTGGTAGATATTGGATCCCTATTGAGGACTGGCCTATTCAAATCCCAGAAAGGCAAAGACAAGATATCCAAGGCATCCTTCATATGAGATCCCTCTCTTGGTCCCATGAAAAATATTGTTTTGGATGGAACAACACTACTAAGGGTGAGTATTCAGTTGCTCAAGGTTATTTGACCTTATGCCATAATAATCCCAACCATTCTTCTGACATATTTTCTCGATTGTGGGCTCAAAATATCTGGCCTAAGGTGAGGTTCTTTAATTGGCTTTTATTGCATCGTAGGGTGCTTACTTGGTGAGCAACTTATGAAGCATGGTTTTCATGGCCCTTTTAGATGTGAAATGTGTGAAGAGAATGTAGAAAATCTCAACCATATTTTTATTGAGTGTACTTTAGCCTCTGAGCTATGGAGGAGAATGGCCACTTTACTTGGCTTACAGTGGTCCAATTTTTTTACTTTTGAACAACTTTGGAGGGATTGGCCTAATCAAGAGGGTGTTGATCATTTTATTAGGCAATTAGTTTGGATGGGTTCTACCATTCTTCTTTGGAATATTTGGAATGAAAGGAACAACCAAATTTTTAATCAAGATAGGAAGGATATTCACTATATTTGGCAAAATACCATAGCCAACTTAGTTGAATCAGTCCATCAACTCCTTAATCACCCCCAAAACTCCCACCAAAGATGGGATCAAGTGATGCAAATATTGAAGATTAAATCTTCTAAGGGCAACCAACTTAAAGGGAATGTGAGTATTAGTAATATGGATAGGACTAGAAATTGGCAACCTCCTCCTAAGGATTTTGGAAAAGTCAATACTGATGGAGCCTCTAGAGGGAACCCTGGAAAATCCAATGTGGGAGGAATTGGTAGACTTTCATATGGCTCCCTGGTTTTTACTTTTACTAAGAATTTGGGTATTCTTTCCAATAACCTTGCTGAGGGGTATGGTATCCTCAGAGGCCTTCAGGAGGCTACTAAGGTTGGATGGGAAAAGGTGTTAGTTGAGTCTGACTCTCAACTTATGATTAATCTCTTGAAGACTCCTTCTAAGAATCATAAGGTGGATTGGAGAATAAAAAGAATTATTGAGAAGATTCAATTAATCCGGATGGGATTTTTGAAAGTTGATTACAATCATGTGGTCGGAGATCAAAACAAGAGTGCTGATGCTTTAGCTAATTGGGCTTTGGACAAAGGTGATCTTACTTGTTATGGCCACCCTCCTATATGGTGGGCTTCTCAAATTAGGGAAGCTCTTCTTTCTATCATTTCTTTGGATGGCTCCAGTTCTGAAGGTACCTAGTTTCTTCTTGTTTTTTTTTTTTTGCTTCTCTTTGGTTCATTCAGTTTTTTTAGTTCCCTAGCTCATTCTATTCTTTATTTTGTTTCCTCTATTGATTCTTGCCTTAATAGTCTTCTGGTCTAGATAGGTCATTGTTATGTTCAATTTTTTTTTCTTTTTTTTTTTTTTTTTTTTTAAGGTGGGTGGGTTCTTTTGTTTTGTTTTGTTTTGTTTTTGTGTTCTTTGTGTTGTTTTTTGTTGTTCATGTGTTTTTGTTGTTTTTTTTTTATGTTTTTTGTTATTGTTCTTGTGTTTTTTTCGTTCTTGTTCTTGGGTTTCTCTTTGTTTGTGTTATTTCGTGTTTTTATGTGTGAGTGTTTTCTATGTTTTTTGTTTTTGTTTATTGTCTGTTGTTGGTTGTTTTTTATTTTTATTTTATTTTATTTTTATTTTTTTAATTTTTTAGGTTTTGGTTGTGTTTATTTTTCATGTTTTTTTTGGGTTATGTCTTTGTAGTGTTCTGTTGTTTTTTTCTTGTTTGTGTTTTGTTATGTGGTTCTTGTGTTTTTCTATGTGGTTTGTGTTGTGGTTTCTTTTATCTTATTGTGCGTGTTTGGTTGTGCTTTTGTTTTTGACACACTCAAGGAGCATGTTTTTTATTTTATTTTATTATTTTTGTTGTTATTTACTTATTTTTAAATTGGTTTTGTGTGTTTGTTTGCTCCTTGAGTATGTCAAAGGTGGTAGGCCAAGTCCGAGTCCTGGGCATTTTTGACGGAATGGATACCCCTGCCTCCTTGGGTCTTACCCGAAAGTGGCATCCCTTTTGGGATGTTTTCCACAAATAAAAAAAAATCTCTAGAAACTTGTAGCTTGTATTAAAAAGAAATTTATATTTTAAAAATATAGGACATCATATAATAACTCCAAATTTACCTATCTATTGAATCATCAAGAGGGTGTACAACCAAGAAACCAAGTCATCCAAATCTGTTGAAATGCAATAGGGCATTCAATGATGCTTTTAGTATGGTTGTTCCTAGAAAAATAAGTCAGGACAAGAAGTAAGGATGGGCAGTATGGGACATCCATATAGGTCATTATACGAGTTGTACAAGTGATGACCCCTTGATTAAGTTATGGATACGAAGAAATATAGTAATAAAAGGGCTAGATGAATCCATGATGTTTGGAATGGTATAACTTATCGTAGTATTCATGACTTGTCAAGAGAAACAAAGTCAATACCAAGTGATTGGCATGGCCTTAATTATCCATGATGCTCGACATTGATTAGGAATTTGGTTATCAATTAAGAACTATAACATCTATGCTAAATAAACCTTACATGTTATCTTGGCAACAATGAGTTAAATTATACTCAAGGTTCCACATAATTGATAACACATTAAGGGAGATGAAGAAAGTGTCCACCCTCTAAGTGTTATGGGCCTTAGAGGATAAGCCAAAGCTATGGTTTTGGGTTCTCATACTGGGATAGATGGTGAGAAGGATAGAACCACTAAAGACACCTCTTACAGGATTTTGCCAATATCATCCACTTGGGGGTCATTTGCAATGACCATAACCCAAAAGTGGTTTTGATGCTATGTAATGATTACTCCATGGGTGCAAAATTAAATATAAAAAACAAAAAATATTACCTTAGATTAAGTGCTTTTATTGTTTGTCCAACCTATAAGTAAGACCAAGTTGTTACAAATGAGTATGTTAGACTGAGTTGTCACACTAATTCATCCTATTTTTATAAGATTGCTTGGGATGTTGATCTTAGAGATTGCTTTTTTATCGCTTTTCTTTTATTTTCATAGTGACTTCCTACTATTGGTTTGTTAATACCACCTAATCCTCAAAATAAAAATCATTCTCATTTTCAAGTATCCTAAAGTTATAAAAACTATATTATTTGTATTATGTACTACCAAAACTATAATTTACACCACTCCTAATTGATCTACCATGACATTTTACAGATTTATTAGTCATCTTATAATAGATGATTGAACTACCATTAGTTGGCCTACCATTACTTCTTTATCTGCCTAGGACTACTACTTATAGATCATCATTTGAGCATTGTAATTGATATGAAATATTCTATCAAATTATGTTCAACATTGCAAGCTAAGCACCATAGTGTATTTATTTCAAAATTTACATTCATCATATTGTTTGTACCAAATAGGTTGCTTGTTTTTCTATCTGTTACCACCCACTAGTTTTTCTCCTTTTCACCATCCACTAACTAGCTAAGCTTTTCAAAATATTATTTATGCTCTTCATCATATGACCCTTTATATCTTTAGGTTGTTACACAAGTTGATTATAATATGTAAGTACAATAGTCATGATAGATGATTAAAGCAAGGTGAGTAGTTTTGGAAACTATGATTAGAATACAATGATACTTGAAGCACTTTGAATTGGAAAGGTTATTATAGAAGATGTATTTATTTATGGATATATAGATGTATTAGATGTCAATAAAGAAACCTAAGGAGGTACAAGATGTATATTTTGGTAAGTTTGTATTTATTGGTACTATACATTTGAAGTAGATACAACTGTGGTAGATGGTATTATATCTGCTAAGTTTGGGGACGAGTCACATATTCCGCATATACCAGTGGTGGATTTTATGGTAGTTTACCTACCTAAATTAGGATATCTTTAGCACAATTTGCTTCTTCAAATGTTGTAGATAGTGTGACATGATTTGCATTATCATGGCCAAATTTGATTATAAGTCTATTATATAGTATACTAATTTTTACTCATATGAGGGCCTAATATTTAGAGTTTATGTCACAATATTTGATTTCATGTTTAAATTCAACAAGATTGAAATTTGAAATAAATTTTACATTAGTAAAAATTTGAAATAAAATTTCATAGAAAGTTTGAAATAGTAAAATATACAAAAATATTTATACATTTTTCCAACTTTATTTTATTTTTAATTAAAACTAATTAAAATATAAAACAAAAGTAAAAAATTAATAACATAAGCCATGGCAGAATAATAGCATGTTAATTGGGAGTGCATTAATGCTTTAAACCCTTACCATGAATGTTTTGAACATTGTTTCTAAAAAATCATCGAAGTGAAGGAATGTCATGAGAAAGAAGATACAAGAGCGAGTGCAAGCTAGGAGCAAGTGTGATGCAAGATGGAGTGCTAGCAAGGAGCAAGTACCAGCTAGAAGGGAGTGAAAATCAGGAGGGAGTATGATTTAGGAGAAAGTACCACTAGCTAGTACAGAAGGAAAGTCATATTTGAAGTCCCTAATGGGAAGTTAGGATTCCCTACCTAGAAGTATGAAGGCCCAAATTAGAGATAATAAAAAGAGCAAATACATGACAAGTTCAATACAAGTAGCATATGTTACACCAAAAGTGACTATTAAGGATGAGATGATGGAGCATGATATAATGTTTCTTAATACTAGAGAGTTAATATGTAATTTTCATAGATCATGGTTGGGGTTTTTCGAGATTTAAATTGGATCAAGTGGAAGTGGGGATTGATTTCAAATTACTCTATGACTTTTCTTCCTAAATATATTTTCCTCATCATATTTTCTAGTTCAAAAATCAAGGATAAAATAATGGATGGTGGCCCATGGTTTAGGGGGAGAGATGTCATTTATTTGAGACCATGGAATGAAATATTTTCTATTAATACAAAAGATATTAAGAAGCTTTTGTGGGTTAGGCTTTTTGGACTTCCATATCAACTTATAAATAAGGATGTTTTGATGAATATTGGAAATACCCTAGGGGAATTTATCAAGGAGAGAGTAACTCTTAAGGAGTGAAAGCATGTTATGTATACCCAAATATGTGTTGCTATAGATATTTTTAGAACCCTTGCTACAATCCATTAAGAGTAAATTTAAATCAAGGATCAAAAAGTAGATTATAAAAATATCATATTTCAATGACACAATTATTATGAGACTAGACACATGGTAAGAGTTTACAAAGTGAAAACTATGAAGAAAGAGACAAAAATTTGGTCATGAGATAAACTTCAAGACAAAGTAAGGAAATCATACAATAGACCAAGCCAAGGATATTCCACTCCAAAATAAGAGGTAAAGAAAGCCTATCTACAACATCATATGGCAAAGGCCACCATAACTCACTTGGATCAACCATTAGAAGAAACAAAGAAGGATATAAGGAATGAGAAAGTACAATGTGTAAGTTCAAATTTGGCAAAGAAGGATATTCCACTTTTTTTATTCTCACATTGATCGGGGATTTGATGCATTATTGGTCTTAGATCAAGTACATATCCTTTGATCCCTCTTGCAGTTAGCCAATTCATTTCTCTTTTTTTCTGGCACTGGGATGGATCTTTGATGTTTTACCAAGCCTCGATTATTTGCAATTGTTTTGACACTCTCTAAACCTGGAAATATTCTTGATTTTACCTCCATCAGCTTCCAGGTAGCGGACGGGGAATTGGCGTCATCCCGGGTTTTGATTAGGTACACATATTTTGATAGTAGGATCCAAGAAGCATTTATGAATGCTTAGTTCAGGTAGAATTATCCCAGGGGCTTCTTGTCTTAGTCATTTTCTAGTGCCCTAGTGGACATCAGTGAGCTCCTGGATCATAGTTACATAAATTCAAGCCTTTGTCTTAATTATGAACTTCGATCAGGCATAGGTGCTACAACAAATTAGGGACCAATCTTCCTCATCCTATTCTTTCACTTTACTTCATTTTTGGTAAGGATTTTGTGCTAATAAAATTCTTTGGTTTTATTCACAAAAAGCAAACCTAATTTATGGCTGCTAACAGCTTGGTGTGGGTAGATACAAAAAATACCCACATTCTTGGTGACTCATAGGGGATTTTTGCTTTGCGGAAACAAGGAATCCAGAAGGCCAAAATTTTCTTGAATTTAACTCTTTTAAAGGGAAATGGAAGGGAGGAAGGAGCTATAATAAAAGCTAGTGCAAATGCAATCGATTGAGGTTGCAGGAAAAGGGGAGGTGGAGGATGAAGGGGTGGAAGTAACACGATGACACATCACAAAGAAAAATAAATGAAGGGGTACGATAAATGGAAACAATAAGCAAAAACAAGAAGAAAAAAAACAAGACACCATAGGAAAAGGAATAAGGGAGGAGTTAGTAGTGGGAAAACAATGAATGCCACCAATCGAAGAGATTAGTGACATAGATTAAGATGGGAAAATAGAGGAAGGAGAAGGATGCAGAAAAGTAAAAACATAAAAGGGAAGGAAATTTTGGGTTTGTCACATAAAAACATCAAACTAGATATCCCAATCCATGGGACACCCCCACAGATTGCATTCCCATAAACATACCCCATTGTAGCCCAAAGAAATTCCAAGAGAAGATAAAATTCTAGAGACATGTATCCATCGTGTTATAGCTCTTTTTTTTTACACAATCTAGAAAGTACCTTTTTTTCTTATCACCACTCACACTAGGGACACTCAACTCCAACTGCAATCTAAGACTCGATTATCTTGAATGCTTCTATAGCTGTGTATGAGGGCCTATTTATAGAATGTTCTGTCCTAATTTGGGTAGATTTGACATGCATTGAATTGCACGAAGGTCCATTTGGCGCATGAATCTGGGTCTTTTTTCCTAGGCATTTTCTCTACCAATGATATCATGTCCATACAAGCATGGCATATTATCTGACTTACACAAGTCTCAATTTTTTTCTTAGATTTTCGAGGATAGCATATAAAGCCCTTTGTATTTGTTGTGCAATATCCATTGCGCTATGGGGTCACAACAACCAAAAACAAAAAAGAAGAACAAAGAATGAACAAAAAGGAAGAAAACAAGGAGGTAAAGAAGAAAGTGTTATGATTTCAATATGTGATCCTATGAATCTCCTTATGCTTTTTAGTTCATAGTTTCGGGTGCCTTGGCCAACCGAAAATTGATTTTTGGAATGTTTCCCTGCAAGCCATGAGCAGCTATACCTTCACCACGGGTTTTATTTATTTACTGATTATTTACACAAAATTTTGATGTACCTAGCATGCTTGGGCAATCAATGTTGCAAGTCATCCTATGAACCTACAATGTCTAAACCATATGACACATAACCTAATTTTTTCTTCATGTTGATTCTGGTACTATTTATGACCTTTATCATATCTCATGAGATACCACCTGGGTTCAGTATTCTACCTTAGAATCAACAAACCTAGGTCATAACCAACTAGCAAAGGGTGGGTGCCCATCCCATTATCTTCAACACTCAAGTCATTCGGGTAAGGGTGTTGGTGTTGTCTACTACTTGAGCTCATCTGATTCAAGGTCCATACCCAATTTTAATTTGATCTTGTCATGTTTTGAGTTATTATCCAACCACTAAAATTGTCATAGATTGATTTCCATAAGGTTATAAAATTAACAGTTGGCTCTCTAAAGAGTGTTATGGTAGGAGACGTGCCAAGTGACATGGGTTGGAGAGTTCAAGCTGATTGCTCCTCGTTTGTGTTGGAATCATCTTGAAAATATTTGGTTGTAGTAGATGTGCTCTGAGTAGGTCATGGAGGAGTTTTGACCTTTCCTCCTTTTGCTTAGATTCACTAGTTGAGAATGATGGTTTCCAACTTTCTATCATACTCTACTAACTTGTGAGAAATTTTGGCAGTTGTGAAGGCACTAGTTTCTAAGTACTCATGTTCTAAGTTGTCCAAGGTAAAATTGTGGTACTGGTATTTTTTTGATAAGTAAAGACCGCCTAGCATGTATCCTCCTCCATGAAAGTCTATGCAAACACTTCTTGCTCTATTAGGGGTATGCTTTCATAGGGATTAATGGGGAAGGTGTTCCCCATAGCTTGGGCAAGGCCTAACATATATTCTGCAGGGGATGGAAACAAGGATGTTTCTAATAAGGTTTGACATAAAAAAGGAACATCCTTGGGAGGCAATTTTCCCATTTGAATTAACATATTTCAGCTCGTCTAGCCTCCTTATAAATCTTTGGAAACCTCATCTCTTCGGATTGCTACAATATGAGGCTTACATCCAAGCAGAAGGCCTGGGTATAATATAGGTATGCTTGAGCAAGGGATGGCTAAAGTTCATAGGGGATCCTTTTCCAAGTTCTATTGAAACAGATGTTGAAATCAAAGATATTCTCATGAGGATCACATTTGATGAATGAGAACTAGTTGAGCAGAAGAAAAGGAGTGCTCTTGCCAAATCATCCCATGTACAAATACTTTCATCCTCCAAGAATTTCTACCATAGTTGAGTCCTTTGAGAGAGAGAACGAGGCGTCTGAGCATTATATTCTCATGCATGATATATGAATTATTGTCAGGGAAGCAACATCATGGTAATGTTCAAATACAATTTTGCTTGTCCCATAAAAAGTTAGCAAGAACTTGAAGGAGACCTTGGGAATATTGTGAAGATTTTGAATATTCATAGGGCCTGTGCAATTTCAATAGGGAAATTTGGGTTGATCCATTGATGCAGCTATAGGGCTCTAGAGTTACTAAATGAGCATAACTTCTTTGTTGATGAGGACAAGGCTACTCATTAAACCTTGAGTCCTCTAGGAGATAGATATTTAAGAATGACGTAGAGGGACAACCAACCACGAACCTCGATTAAATCCCTAGTAGATTCATCAGGTGAACTAGATGTAGGGTATAGCCAAACTCTACCTAAAATTCAAAGGCAATTGATCATATGGATTATTATGCAGAGGAGTCACCAAGTGATAGAAATTATGGATAAAACAGAGTATCACTAAGCTCTATTTAAGTTTCAAAGGCAATTGGTCATGGGGTATAGATCTCTGGATCTGATGGGATTCATCAAGTGATTTTGATGTGATCTAATAATAGAGGATGTCATCGATCCTATACTATCCAAATATGAGACCCTAGAGTCCCATCGGGCATGCCAAAAACTGTTGGTTAGAGAATATATCTCAAGGAGAGGTTTGTGCACCCATAAACCTCAACCAATATTGAATGATTAGGGAGCTGAAAAAATTGTAGTGGTCAATATTCAAAGGAGAATAGTTTCTTAAAGTCCTAGCTAACTATTCCTATGTGTGGGAGGGAAAAGGATGCTAAAAGAAGAAAAATAGCTAAAGCCAAAAATTAAAATGGTACAAATTCAGCCACATCAAGACACATGCATACTTAGATATTATAGGACCAAATGAAGAAATTGCCTAACAAACTACCCATTTCGATTAACATGCGTAAAAAAATTAGTCACAATATTTTATGTCTAATCAAACTATGAATTCTAGAACCAATAAATGCAAGTGAGCACAAATTCAGAATTCAAAGTAAGTCCCATGAGCATTCAATAGGCCTAAATTAGAAATAAGTAGTCATCATACATACATGTTTTGTAAATGAAATAAACCATAAGCCAAATAGAAATCCCTTTGTATTGATATGTAGCAGTCCCCTCATAACATATGAATTGTAAAAGCCTAAGAATCGACCAATTTTTATTATACATCTTAGTATATATAGATTTTTTACAATGTTATAATAGTCAAAAATATCATTACCTTAGAAGTGGATTATTTTTATGTTAGAGATTCTACCAGCTTGTTGAACTGTTAAGAAGTATGACTGCTTCAACTACTAGAATGTGGTTTGTTGTCATGGTAGGGATCTTTTTCTCCTCAAGTTATGTCCAGCTTTCTAGTTGCATATGATCCCTTGATCTCTGTTGATCTTCTTTTCTCAGCCCCTCTGTCATCTGTGTGATGGTTTTTATCATTAATAACTTCTGATATTGAATCTTACCCAGCATGAATCATG
Organism: Wollemia nobilis; assembly: GCA_028583015.1. Lineage (NCBI taxonomy): Eukaryota > Viridiplantae > Streptophyta > Pinopsida > Araucariales > Araucariaceae > Wollemia > Wollemia nobilis. Next base: position 5,498,255 of record JAQPPZ010017063.1, on the reverse strand, counting down.
GAAAAAAACCACATTTTACTGTTGAAGAGTAATTATTAGATGCTTTTCATGCCCATGGGATTCTTATTCATTACTCAAACAACTTCGGGTCGCATTTAACCTTTCGATAGCTTCATTTCTTAGCTGGACCTTTCCTTTCTATTTATATTTGTACCAGGTCTTTAGAACCTATGCGGGCCCCAACCGAGTGCAATTCTTCCAACACCTTTAGGACTTAGTTTGCTTTCTAGTTTTGTGCATACCGAGACTTTAAGTTTTTATCAGGTTTTGATTGGATTCTAGCACCCTCTGAACCTATGGCTCCCATATTTCCCCTAAGTTATCAGATCCTGGATAGAGGTTTGAGACCATGTTGGGTTTCATTCGAGCACAATTGCTTCAGCGCCTTGAGAACTTAGTCATTTTTTACCCTGGTGAAGGCTGGGTTTTTGGGACCCCATCGAGTTCCAATCGGGTACAATTTTTGTTCATTTCCTTAGCCATTTTTTTGTTCTCACATTGATTGGGGATTTGGCGCATTACCGAGTCTTGATCAGGTACATATTATTTGATCCCTCCCACACTTAGCCAATTAATTTTTCTTTTCTTCTTCTGGCACGGTGATGAATCTTTGATGTGTTATCGGGCCCCGACTATCTGCAATTGTTTTGATACTCTCTAAACCTAGCAATATTCTTGATTTTACCTTCATTAGCTGATGCAGGAGCATCCAGGGGCACCTGATGCAGAAGCACCCAGTGGCAGGAGGGCCACTTCTGAAGAATCGACCAAGGAGGGAAGACGTCACGATTTTGTGATGTGTCGTGAAATCGCGATAGAAGAGGCCAAAGGGAGCAAGGAGGAAAGTCTGTCGTGATATCGTGACACAAATGGGAGAGAGGAGACAGCGTAGAAAATTTTCACAGTATCATGACAAAATATGTGTTGCGATATCGTGACACAAATGGAGAATGAATCTAGCAGGAAGCAGATGTCACGAAATCATGACATGTCATGATTTCACGACCCAAGCAGGAAGGAGAAGGCTACAAGCAAAGATGTCACGATTTCGTGACCCAGGAGCAGAAGGAGAGTACAAAAGGAGCAGATGTCACGATTTCATGACATGTCACGGTTTCGCGACCTAAGGGCGAAGAAGGAGCCGAAGGAGTAGGGGACGTCGTGATTTCACGACAGGTCACAGTTTTGCGACAGAAGCCGAAGAAGGAGCCAAGGAAGGAAGATGTCATGATTTCGCGACATGTCACATTTTTGCGATGAAGGAGCAAGTGAAGGAGTCGAAGGAGGAAGATGTCACGATTTCGTGACCTAAGGAAGAAGGAGGAAGCCGAAAGCGAAGATGTCATGATTTCATGACACGAAGGCAAGATGAAGAGCGAAAGAGGAATATGTCGTGATTTCGTGACATGTCACAGTTTTGCGACCCACAAAAGAGAGAGAAGATGTAGAGGAGAAGATGTCGCGACTTCACGACATGTCGTAGTTTCACGACCCGTCGAGGAGAGAGAAATCTAGGAAGAAGAAGTGTCACGATTTCGTAACATGTCGCATTTTTACGACTAGAAGACAAATAAGAAGCCAAGGGAGGAAGATGTCACAATTTCACATGTTGCATTTTCGTGACCAGGAGGCAAAGAAGGAGCCAACAGAGGAAAATGTCACGATTTTGTGACATGTCGCATTTTTGTGACCCGAAGGAGCGAGAGGAAGCAGAGGAGAAGATGTCGCAATTTCGCGACATGTCACATTTTTGTGACCTGAAGGAGAGAAAGGAGGCGAGGAAGAAAAATTTTGTGATATCATGACAGAAAGAGAAAAGGATGCGCAGGAGTACAGGAAAGTTGCGATATCGCAACATGTCACATTATCGCGACAAGAAGAGGAGGAAAGCGCCAAAGAGGAAAACTGTCATGATTTTGCGACATGTGGTCCACGACTCGAGAAGAGTAGGTAGATGCAGAGGCCATTATAGAAGGGCACATGGCAGCAAGATGCAGGCGACGATAGAGCATGCCATCACTCCGAAAATGATGTCTCGACAGGTCGAGGTGCAGGCAGCTACAGGGCATTTCGCCACTTCATGAAATGATGACCCACGACACGTGGCATCCAGACATCGAAAAGAAGATGAAGAGTCACAACGAAAGGGGGACCATAGGTAAAAGACAGAGCGTCGATCAGAGGTTCGGGGCCTCCATAAAAAAACTAGCAATGTAATAGGTTAGGGGTTGGAAAATCATAGATTACAGTATTAGAGAACTGCAGACGAAACTCGCGAAGTCGAGTTGAGGAAGCCAAGGGCAGAGAGCCGACTTGAGAGAGATGATTTTCCTTCCAAGGGGTAGGCGGGATTAGGAAATTGCCTAGTGAGTAGTAAACCAAGTCGAGCGCTGGTTGTGCAAAGCCTACGGGCTATTCTATAAAAATTTATTTCCAATTTATTGAATGAATTTTTGGATTTGGGAGATTATAATTTTTTGTCCTGCATCAGTGGTATCAGAGCCAGAAGGTTCTGAGCACGCAAGTAGATCGTTGGTCATGAGGCAGTTTATGCCAGGACCGAGGGATTCAGGGTTCTAGCATGTGAGCAGATCATCGATAGTGAGGCGGCTGCACCAGGATCTATTAGGGTTGTAAGAAAAGCAAAGAAAAAAAAAATGCCTCCAAGAAGAACCCCTATTGGTGGGAGAGGCATGGCAAAAATGGAAGAGGCCCGAGCTTTGCAGAGGCAAATAAAAGCCCTGCAAGAGGAGCTGCTCAGAAGAGACTTGCAGAGGCAAATGAAAGCCTTGCAAAAGGAGCTATGCAGAAGTCGAGAAGAAAAGCTGAACGAAAGAGGTGATGGGGTGCGTCGAAAGTTGAAGCTGTTGAAGGCTACAGATGAGGAAGTGCGTAGAAGTGAAAATCACTTCTCCATAAAACTCGAGTGTCTGATGCAGGAGCATCCAAGGGCACCTGATGTAGAAGCACCCAATGGCAGGAGGGCCACTTCTGAAGAGTCAGCCAAGGAGGGAAGACGTCGTGATTTCGCGACGTGTCACGAAATCGTGACAGAAGAGGCCGAAGGGAGCAAGGAGGAAAGTCTATCATGATATCGCGATAGAAAATGTGTCACGATATCGTGACACAAAGTGGAGAGAGGAGACAACACAAAAAACTATCATGATATCGTGATAGAAGATGTGTTGCGATATCGCGACACAAACGAAGAACGGAGCCAGTAGGAAGAAGATGTCACGAAATCGTGACATGTCACGATTTCACGACCCAAGTAGGAAGGAGAAGGCTGCAAGCAAAGATGTCACGATTTCATGACCCAAGAGCAGAATGAGAGTACACAAGGAGTAGATGTCACAATTTCATGACATGTCATGGTTTCGCGACCTAAGGGTGAAGAAGGAGCCGAAGGAGCAGGGGACGTCACGATTTCATGATAGGTCACAGTTTTGTGGCTAGAAGGTGAAGAAGGAGCCAGGGAAGGAAGATGTCATGATTTCATGACATGTCGCATTTTTGTGACAAAGGAGCAAACAAAGGAGCCGAAGGAGGAAGATGTCATGATTTCGTGACCTGAGGAAGAAGGAGGAAGCCAAAAGTGAAGATGTCACGATTTCACGACACGAAGGCAAGATGAAGAGCGAAAGAATAATATGTCATGATTTTGTGACATGTCATAGTTTCGCAACCCACAAAAGAGAGAGAAGGCGTAGAGGAGAAGATGTCGCGATTTCATGACATGTCACAGTTTTGTGACCCACCAAGGAGAGAGAAAGCCAGGAAGAAGAAGTGTCGCGATTTCGCGACATGTCACATTTTCGCGACCAGAATACAAAGAAGAAGCCAAGGGAGGAAGATGTCATGATTTCGTGACATGTTGCATTTTTGCGACCAGGAGGCGAAGAAGGAGCCAACGGAGGAAAATGTCATGATTTCATGACATGTCGCATTTTCGCGACCCGAAGGAGCGAGAGGAAGCAGAGAGGAGAAGATGTCGCGATTTCGTGACATGTCACATTTTCGTGACCCAAAGGAGAGAAAGGAGGTGAGGAAGAAAAATGTTGCGATATCATGATAGAAAGAGAAAAGGATGCGCAGGAGTACAGGAAAGTCGTGATATCATGACATGTCGCATTATTGCGACAAGAAGAGTGGGAAAGCACCAAAGAGGAAAACTGTCACAATTTCGTGACACGTGGTCCACGACTCGAGAAGAGCATGTGGATGCAGAGGCTATTACAGAAGGGCACATGGCAGTAAGATGCAGGCAACGACAGAGCATGCCATCACTCCGAAAATGATGTCTCAGCAGGTCGAGGTGCAAGCGGCTACAGGGCATTCCGCCACTTCATGAAATGATGACCCACGACACGTGGCATCCAGACATCAAAAATAAGATGAAGAGTCACAACGAAAGGGGGACCACAGGGAAAAGACAGAGCATCGGTCAGAGGGTCGGGGCCTCTATAAAAAAACTAGCAATGTAATAGGTTAGGGGTTGGAAAATCACAGATTGCAGTATTAGAGAACTATAGATGAAACTCGCGAAGTCGAGTTGAGGAAGCCGAGGGCAGAGAGCCGGCTTGAGAGAGATGATTTTCCTTCCAAGGGGTAGGCAGGATTAGGAAATTGCCTAGTGAGTAGTAAACCAAGCCGAGCGCTGGTTGTGCAAAGCCTGCGGGCTATTCTGTAAAAATTTATTTCCAGTTTAATGAATGAATTTTTGGATTTGGAAGATTGTAATTTTTTGTCCTACATCAGTGGTATCAAAGCCAGAAGGTTCTGAGTGTGCAAGTAGATTGTCGACATTGAGGCATTTTATGCCAAGACCGAGGGAGTCAAGGTTCTAGCATGTGAGAGGATCGTCGAAGTGAGGCGGTTGCACCAGGATTTGTTAGGGTTGTAAGAAAAGCAAAGAAAAAAAAATGCCTCTAAGAAGAACCCCTGTCAGTGGGAGAGGCATGGCAGAAATGGAAGAGGCCCGAGCTTTGCAGAGGCAAATAAAAGCCCTACAAGAGGAGCTGCTCAGAAGAGACTTGCAGAGGCAAATGAAAGCCTTACAAAAGGAGCTACGCAAAAGTCAAGAAGAAAAGCTAAATGGAAGAGGTGATGGGGTGCGTCGGAAGTTGAAGCCGTTGAAGGCTGTAGATGAGGAAGTGTGCAGAAGTGAAGATCACTTCTCCACCAACCCTGAGTGTCTGATGCAGGAGCATCTAGGGGCACCTAATGCAGAAGCACCCAGTGGCAGGAGGGCCACTTCTGAAGAGTTGGCCAAGGAGGGAAGACATCGCGATTTCATGATGTGTCACAAAATCATGATAGAAGAGGCCGAAGGGAGCAAGGAGGAAATTCTGTCGTGATATCATGACAAAAAACATGTCGTGATATCATGACACAAAGTGGAGAGAGGAGACAGTGTAAAAAATTGTCATGATATCACGACAGAAGATGTGTCGCGATATCGCGACACAAACGAAGAACGAAGCCAGCAGGAAGAAGATGTCACGAAATCATGACATGTCACGATTTCGCAACCCAAGCAGGAAGGAGAAGACTACAAGGAAAGATGTCATGATTTCATGACCTAGGAGCAGAACAAGAATACAAAAGGAGCAGATGTCATGATTTTGTGACATGTCGTTGTTTCACGACCTAAGGGTGAAGGAGCCGAAGGAGCAGGGGACGTCGCAATTTCACGATAGGTCACAGTTTCACAGCCAGAAGGTGAAGAAGGAGCCAGGGAAGGAAGATGTCGTGATTTCATGACATGTCACATTTTCGCGATGAAGGAGCAAGCGAAGGAGCCGAAGGAGGAAGATGTCACGATTTCATGACCTGAGGAAGAAGGAGGAAGCCAAAAGTGAAGATGTCACGATTTCATGACACGAATGCAAGATGAAGAGCGAAAGAGGAAGATGTCGTGATTTCATGACATATCACAGTTTCGCGACCTATAGAAGAGAGAGAAGGCACAGAGGAGATGTCACGACTTCGCGACATGTCGCAGTTTCGTGACCTACCGAGGAGAGAGAAAGCCAGGAAGAAGTGTCACGATTTTGCGACATGTCGCATTTTCGCAACCAGAAGACAAAGAAGAAGCCAAGAGAGGAATATGTCATGATTTTGTGACATGTCGCATTTTCACGACCAGGAGGTGAAGAAGGAGCCAGCAGAGGAAAATGTCGTGATTTTGTGACATATCGCATTTTCGTGACCTGAAGGAGTGAAAGGAAGCAGATGAGAAGATGTCGCAATTTTGTGACATGTCGCATTTTCGTGACCCAAAGGAGAGAAAGGAAGTGAGGAAGAAAAATGTCACGATATCATGACAGAAAGAGAAAAGGATGCGCAGGAGTACAGGAAAGTCGCGATATCACAAAATGTCGCATTATCACGATAAGAAGAGGACGAAAACACCAAAGAGGAAAACTGTCACGATTTCGTGACACGTGGTCCACGACTCGAGAAGAGCAGGTGGATGCAGAGGCCGTTACAAAAGGGCATGTGGCAGCAAGATGCAGGCAATGACAGAGCACGCCATCACTCCAAAAATGATGTCTCAGCAAGTCGAGGTGCAGGCAGCTATAGGGCATTTCGCCACTTCATGAAATGATGACCCATGACATGTGGCATCCAGACATCGAAAAGAAGATCAAGAGTCACAATGGAAGGGGGACCACAGGGAAAAGACAGAGTGCCGATCAGAGGGTCGGGGCCTCTATAAAAAAACTAGCAATGTAATAGGTTAGGGGTTGGAAAATCACAGATTGTAGTATTAGAGAACTGCAGACGAAACTCGCGAAGTCGAGTTGAGGAAGCCGAGGGCAAAGAGCCGGCTTGAAAGAGAAGATTTTCCTTCCAAGGGGTAGGCAGGATTAGGAAATTGCCTAGTAAGCAGTAAACCAAGCCGAGCGCTGGTTGTGCAAAGCCTGCGGGCTATTCTATAAAAATTTATTTCTAGTTTATTGAATGAATTTTTGGATTTGGGAGATTGCAATTTTTTGTCTTGCATCATTAGCTTCTGGGTAGTGGATGGGGAATTAGCATCATCCCGAGTTTCGATCAGGTACACGTATTTCAACGATAGGATCCATGATGCATTTCTAAATGCTTACTCTGGGTAGAATTATCCCAAGGGCTTCTTACCTTAGTCATCTTCCAAAATTCCAGTGGACATCAGTGAGCTCCCAGGTCATAGTTACAACAAGTTGAGCCTTCATCTTAATTTTCGACTTCAATCAGGCATAGGTGCTACAATAAATAAGGGATCAATCTTCCTCATCCTCTTCTTTTGCTTTGCTTCCTTTCTGGTAGGGATTTTGTGTTGACAAATTTTTTGGCAAACTTTGGTTTTATTCACAAAAAGCAAACCTAATGTATAGCTACTAATAGCTAGGTGTGGGTGGATACAAAAAATACCCACAATTAGTTTAAGAGATACTTTTATTAGAAGTTGAAATTATTTTGATAGACAATAAATTATTATTTTTTGGCTTACAATGTGCTCTAGGAAGAAGTACTTTAATAAAATTATAAAAGTTTTGCTTTTATAATTATTAATAGTTTTCTTCTTTTAAAATATTTTAAAAGAAATTTTTTGAGTAAATAAATAAATCCCTCTATTAAATTTGAGATTTCTCCTAGAAGGAATATCCTTAGAATATTCCTCCAACAACAAGGAAAGTGCCACAAAGCATGGGGGCTATTCTTGTCACATAGGTGATACCGTTCTATTATTACCAGGTTGTGTGTATAAGAAGAAATGTTCGAGATATATGATTATGTGCATGATTGTTTTAATTTTATTTTTTTAATAGAGATTATTTATAAATTAATTAGATTAATTAAATATATTTTAACTTAATTTAATAGCTATGCATTCGATGAATTTTAATTTAAATAAAAAAGCCTTGCACATGGTATTTCATTTAATCATTAGTAAAATTTTAAAATATATTAACAAACTCCACTTGGTCAGAGAATTGGGCATTGAGATGGCCACTTGCAGGACTTCACACTTGTCTTGCAATATTTCCCTAATCTCCATTTTAAATCCCCAATCTTCATTTTATTAGGAGGAAGCAATGTACGAGAGGCGGGAGAAAAAAGAAAGAGAATTGTCAACAAAGGAGGAGAGTGGATAAGAAGTTGGTAAAATCATTTGTACAAAAAATTTTAGGTCCATATTTCTTTTTGAGTTGTCCCTTGCATACATTTTGGTGGTTTTATTATGTCTGCAAACAATTTAATCTAAGAAGATCATTCTCAGTGTACATATTGCTTATATTAAAATTTGCACAACCCTTTTGTTTTCTAGATTGATGTTATAAAGTTTAAGACCCTCTTAATTTGAAATGGCTAATTCGGAAAAGATGGAAAATTAGAGTAACCTTTATGTAACCATGGAATGCTTATCTATAAAATAATATTGTAAACATCTCAGGATTAGCCTAGCCATTTATAATACTTGTCATGTTACTCCTTGGTGCTCCGACAAATAAAACCTATATTTGTTTATATTATAATACCCGTGTTTATTGATATTACAATACTTGTTATGTTACTCCTTGGCACTCTAGTGAACAAAAACCTATGTTTATTTATATTACAATACTTGTGCTTGTTGATGTTACAATACCTATTATGTTACTCCTTAGTGCTTTGTCGTATAAAAATAATAATAAATCTATGTTTGCTTATATTATAATACATGTTTTTCTACTATTAAAGTTTCTAGTTTAAATTTGTGCTTGTTATATTATAATACCTTACTCCTTCACACTCCAACAAAACAATTTAAATTTGTGCTTGTTCGTTTTATTAAAAACAATTGTCGATCGAAACAATGAGTAATGAGTTTTCCTTGGGCATGTATCGTTTATATGTCTAATTTGTTATATTTTGATTGGCTCATTTAATTGCCTACCTAACTAAAGTTTTATGTACCATAAGAGTACTCTATGCACTAGTATAACACCCTTTTAAATTACCCATAAGTAGCCTAGGTTTCTTGACATGTTTCTAATTGATAAGTGTGAGTCATTGTTTCTCCATGTGCACTTTTGGCTAATTTATTTTTATTATTTATGGACTCATTGCCTGAATTAGGATAATATTAATTAATGTTTATTCTACTCTCTCTCAATGCATTTTATTGGAATACATTCATTATAATCACGATTAAATGTGCATTTTTTATTTTAAAACTGGAGCCATTTTGATCCCAAAACAAGAGCCTTCGAATTCGATGATGTACTATACCAAGCAGGAGAAAGTACAGTGCTAGCCAATGTGTATTCAAAACGGTCTTTCATATAGATATTGACGCACATTTTGATATTTTTTGGTATATTCGTAGAACATAGGAAAGGTTTAGCTAGAGTCCATATTGCAGCCTTGTATTCATTTTTATAAAAAGGTAAAAATCCTTGAATATATTTCAAGTAGTCGATTTAAGATAGTATAATTTAGACCTCGTATTAATTCTTTATAATGTGAAGCAATATTTTAGACTCCATAAAATATTTACCAACAGTTTGCTTTCAATGAAAAAAATGAGTTTCGTAGGAACCCTGTGAGTTTTCATTTGTAGTTACATCTATTTAGTAAATGATATTGATAGTTATTGACTAAATATTTTTTTAAGATAAGAGTATCATAGTTAGTCTATATTTTATTAATTTAATTTTTAAAGAATACTTTATAGTATTTCTTTTCTTTTCTTTTTTTGAAGAGGAAGGGAAACTTAAATAAATTTTAATTTTATGAGAATAATTGTTATCCTGAAAGGGAATGAGCACAAGCCAAGTTAGAGGACTTTAATATTTGGATCTCTCTATCTGTTCATTTAATAGTTAAAATATTTTGGGTTGTTATCTTCATACAAAGTTTCATTTATTTAAGTAATTGATAGTGGATCAATGGTCTAATTAATCTTTTGAAAGTTTATCCTATAGTGGTATATTTATGTTTTTTTTGTATTAAAGGTCACTTATTTTCATGATCTCTCTTTAAATAATTGAAAATATGTAGATATTAAAAACTAGTCACTCACAACATCAATTTGCCACCGTACATTAAATCCTGCATAGTAAATTTATATGCCTAAGTTTAGACTTAGACATATAAAATCTGCACATTATCCTATTTCCTAGATTTATTAAATCTGGAAAAAAGAACCTAGGATACCCTACCTATCGACTAAATAGGTGTCCTAGCTACCTCACCTTAACACATCTCATACACCCTTGACCCCTTTGTCCCTTCACATGGGGCAACCCTCCATATAACACTCCACTTGTAGCCACATCACCCCAATTAAGTGAGCCATACTGGGTGATTCATTGTAATTGCTCCCTCCATTTGGCAGCCCAGGATGGCCACTTGGCAATCTAGGCTTACCACCTCTCACTTCCCTCCAAAACCTTAAGGAGCCTATAAAAGCACCTTCACCCCACCAAATTAAGAGAGCTAAACATTGACATCGCTAGGTTGTCAAAATAGGATCAGATCTATGCACACATTCCAAGGAGAAGATGCATCTCGATTCTGAAGGCCCATTTTCTAATTCAATATATCTTTCAACCCAAGCTTCTAGTCCATGGTTATTACAATCAAAATCGCATCCATGCTATTTTCTTCACCGCTCAAGTGTGGTTTCCCATTCTCACCACGCAATCCACGATTTCACAGAGTTGAGAGCTCAACATAGATTTGAGACATAAAAAATGATCAGTAAGGTTATATTCATAAAGATATGTTATTTGTTTATATTTTCTATGATTGCATGATAATCTGGTTAGGGTTTTATAGTATCATTTTTATACCTTGATTTGTAGGTGCTACTAACCCTCCTTTCATTTTTGTGTGTAGGAGACAAGTATTCTAGAGAAGTTGTTGAAGCTGGAGTGGTCCCGCATTGGATATTGAAAGCCCACTCACCCCTTGAAGCTATAGTTGGAGAACTAAGAGCAAGCATTATTGTGAAGATTTGGAAGACCCCCATTCCATTATTCTAAGCATTGTATCAATACGGAGAAAGAGCATTGTAACATTACCCAAGATACACTTGGGGCAATTCAAAGTGTATTTGTAAACATTGTATCAAATATTAATACAAAAGGAGCAATTTTGGAAATCTTCATTTCTCTGTGTTTATTTCATTTTTGGGTGCTCAGTTCTTTTTTTACAAAATACAAAAGCTAGCTATTTATGAAATAATAAAACTGATTTGGCACTTGAACTCACTATAGTTTTTCGTTTATAGTTATCTTAAATATTTCGTTAAGCTCTCTCTCTTTTTACTTGAGAAGTTCGTAAATTAAAAAAGTTGAGTTTCTTTTAAAAGTCTGAAAATATTTTTTTAAAAGAGATATCTAAGATAGTTTTAATAAATTACATTACTATTTCTAGTTAAAAGAGAGATGTATTATTTTAAATAATTAAATAAATTCCTTCTTTCCTAGTATTGAATTAATGCATTTCCCTTGGAAGGAATTTCTCTAGAAACTTGTAGCTTATATTAAAAAGAAATTTATATTTTAAAAATATAGGACATCATATAATAACTCCAAATTTACCTATCGATTGAATCATCGAGAGGATGTACAACCAAGAAACCAAGTCATCCAAATTTGTTGAAATGCATTAGGGCATTCAATGATGCTTTGAGTATGGTTGTTCCTGGAAAAATAAGTTATGACAAGAGGTAAGGATGGGAAATATGGGACATCCATATAGACCATTATACGATCAGTACAAGTGATGGCCCTTGAGTACGTTGTGGATAAGGAGAAATCTAGTAAGAAAAGGGCTAGATGAATCCATGATGTTTGGAATGGGGCAACTTATCATAGTATTCATGACTTTTCAAGAGAAATAATGTCAATACCAAGTGATTTTCATGGCCTTAATTATCCATGATGCTATACATTGATCTAGGGATATGGTTATCAATTAAGAACTATAACATCTATGCTAAATAAACCTTACATGTTATCTTGGCAACATATGAGTTAAATTATACTCAAGGTTCCACATAATTGATAACACGTTAAGGGAGGGGAAGAAATTGTCCACCCTCTAAGTAATATGGGCCTTAGAGGATAACCCCAAGTCATGGTTCAGGATTCTCATACCAAGATATAGGGTGAGAAGGAAAGAACTACAAAAGGCACCTCTTATGGAATTTTTCCAGTCTCGTCCACTTGGGGATTGTCTACAGCGACCATAACCCAAAAGTGGTTTTCGATGCTATGTACTGATTACTCCATGGGTGCAAAATTAAATATTTAAAATAAAAAATATTACCCTAGTTTAACCACTTTTCTTGTTTATCAGACCTATAAGTAAGACCATGTTGTTACAACCAGTGTGTTAGACTAGGTTATCACAATTGGTATCAGATCCTAGGTTGTAATATTCCTAGGTCATTGGGCCCAAATACTTCCATAAAAATAACTCTAACCTTATACCCTAGCAACCAAAAACATATGGTATCATTGATAGCCTTGGCTATTATGGTCATATCACTTAACACCATTATCTTTGCATAATCACATGACTGAACATGATGAAAAATTATAGGTATATATGCATAAACAATATTTTAAATTCCTTTATTAATTAATGTTGTTTTATATATAATGAAGAAAGAGAACATGTCATTATAATTGATATCTCACTGCCTTGTTTGAGATGAGAAACATGTTGGTTAAATGATTACCAGCTCCCTCTTTCGTTAGAAATAATATTTTTCTAATCCTTCATTCTATTGATCTTGAAGCAAGGTATTGAGCCTACATGAGACATTGGCTTCATATAGTGGTTTCAACTATGTAGGGACACTAGTACCATTTGTTTTGATTATTTTTGTTTTGAAGCCATCAAAAGTAGCCAAGGCTAGGTCCAAAAAGGAACATTAGCATGTAATTGTAGCTTATCTGGTTTAAATTTGAAGCAACATCACTTGCCTTGGTGCTAAGATCTAAGGTTTACCAAATAATCCAAGATCAAGCAAGAATTGACATGATTGAATATTGTTGTAATACTTGCACCATTAGTTCCTTATGTTTCACCTATAGCAACATAATTCATTAGGAATTTTATACTATAAATTTATAAATTTAATATGATACTATAAATTTATATTTCATTTTATTAATATGACCATTGAATGGATATTTTTATTTTCATAAATTTTATGATAATGCAAGGAATTATTAGAATTTTAGGTTTTGACAACGGACCAAATAACTAGAAAGGTCTTGATTTTTGTCTTTGTTTTTGTTTATGATTATATCATATTTCTATTTATTTCTTGCACAATTTCAGCCAACTTAAGATGGTGATTTGATCATTTGGTTAACACAATGTTTGAGTGAAAAACTGGTAGTTAAGAGGCAAGGTGTATTGTAACTATATTATTGAGTATTAAGAGAAGTCGCCATCCAATCTGAATATCACCTATAAAACTGATAAATATTGTGACACTACAAAAAATGAGCACATTTGAAAAGTAACTTCAATTGTTTCTAATATGATATGAAACTAAGATGTGATTTATGAACACAAAAATTGTTATTAGAAAATACTTTGTTTTTATGCATTGCTTTAGCAATTTCAATAAATTTTTTCAATACATTTATTGTTCATTGTTGGAATTTGATATATTTGCATGTATTAAATTGATTTATGATCGGATATTACTATCTTGTGAATATTACAGTATTTTGCAAAAATGATTTTAGAGTAAAACTATAACTATATGTTTTTGGAAATTAAATTGTTCATTGTTGAAGTTTGATATATTTACATGTATTGAATTGATTTATGATCCAAAGATCATTATCTTTTGAATATTACAGTTAATAATTTCTTAGAGTAAAACTATATATTTTGAATATTAGAGTATTTTGTTAATATTTTATTAGAGTAAAACTATAACTATATGTATTTGGAAAGTAACAAGTTATACAGTTCTATCATCATGAATCATTTCTAGCTAGTAGATATAACAATATTTTTGTATTTTTTCATCCTCAACATTGGAGGAACGAGAACAGATTAAATTTTTACATATATTTTTTTGAAACTAGTGGTTTACTATGGGACATCCCCTATTGGTTTTTAGTTGCTCTTTGCTCTTATACACTACAGATATAGGCATAGTTATAGCACATGAATTTTGAAGTTTGATATAGATACAGTTATAGGTAAAGTTGCTCTTTGCTCTTATACACTACAAATACAGTTACTCTTTGCTCTTATACACTACAAAAAGTAAATTGTTCATTGTTGAATTTTGATATATTTACATGTATTGAATTGATTTATGATCCGAATATTATTATATTTTGAATATTATAGGATTTTGTTAATATTTTCTTAGAGTAAAACTGTATGTTTTGAATATTAGAGCATTTTGTTAATATTTTATTAGAGTAAAACTGTAACTATATGTATTTGAAAAGTAGCAAGTTATATAGTTCTATCATCATGAATTATTTCTAGCTAGTAGATATAACAATATTTTTGTATTCTTTCATCCTCAGCATTGGAGGAACGCGAACAGATTAATTTTTCACATATATTTCTTTGAAATTAGTGGTTTAGTATGGGACATCCCCTATTGGTTTTTTAGTTGCTCTTTGCTCTTATACACTACAATCTCTTTGCTCTTATACATTACATATACAATTACTCTTTGCTCTTATACACTATAGAAAGTAAATTGTTCATTGTTGAAGTTTGATATATTTACATGTATTGAATTGATTTATACTCCGAAGATTATGATATTTTGAATATTACAAGATTTTAATATTCTTAGAGTAAAACTGTATCTTTTGAATATTAGAGTATTTTGTTAATTTTTTATTAGAGTAAAATTGAAACTATATGTATTTGGAAAGTAACAAGTTATACAGTTATATCATCACAAATCATTTCTAGCTAGTAGATATAATAGTATTTTTGTATTTTTTCATCCTCAACATTGAAGGAACAAGAACAGATTAAATTTTCACATATATTTTTTTGAAATTAGTGGTTTACTATGGGATATCTCCTATTGGTTTTTTGTTGCTCTTTGCTCTTATACACTACAGATATAGGCATAGTTATAGCACATAAATTTTAAATTTTGATACAAATATAGTTATAGGCATAGTTGCTCTTTGCTCTTATACACTACACATACAATTGCTCTTTGCTCTTATACACTACAGAAAGTAAATTGTTCATTGTTGAAGTTTGATATATTTACATGTATTGAATTGATTTATGATTCCAAGATTATTATCTTTTGAATATTTTCTTAGAGTAAACTTGTATGTTTTTAATATTAGAGTATTTTGTTAATATTTTATTAGAGTAAAACTATAACGATATGTATTTGGAAAGTACCAAGTTATACAGTTTTATCATCATGAATCATTTTTAGCTAGTAGATATAACAGTATTTTTGTATTCTTTCATCCTCAACATTGGAGGAAACGAGAATAGATTAAATTTTCACATAATTTTTTTTGAAATTAGTGGTTTATTATGGGACATCGCCTATTGGTATTTAGTTGCTCTTTGCTCTTTTACACTACAGATATAGGCATAGTTATAGCACATGAATTTTAAAGTTTGATACAGATACAGTTATAGGCATAGTTGCTCTTTGCTCTTATACACTACAAAAAATAAATTGTTCATTGTTGGAGTTTGATAAATTTACATGTATTGAATTGATTTATGATCCGAAGAATATTATATTTTTTTTGGTAGATTAATAAATTTATTAAAACCAGGGCATTTGAAAGGCACCCTAACGCCTTGTACAATAGAGGATCATCAAAGGATCAAAAAGGAATAGAAGAAAGACACTAAGAACTACCAGATGAAACAAAAATACAATCTCAAAAATACACCTCAAACTAAAAGGAGTCAACAACCTTGAACAAACAGGCACTGAGAGAAACACCAGAGCTCAAAAAGGAATGGTCCTCGACCAAAAAGGAACCCAAAAATATGTGATCCACCACCACAGAGGACCCAAAAAAATAGAGGAAGAACCATCAACCATCAAGAGGAGTATCCAACTGCATGAGGGACGAAGCAGCACCTTCCGGACCAGCATCTTTCATAGAAATCTCCTTAGTGCTATCCTTGGGAACAACAATGCAAGCCTCCTTAGCAATATCCATTACATGTTCATCATTGATAGCATCTTTGATGTCAATTTTGGTGTCAAAGGACACCTCAGCACCGGCCAAGGCCAAAAAAAATTTAAAATTGTCACAGAAGAACAAGAGGCTAAGTGCATGGCGCTATTATTTGAGGGTTGAAATCACCTTTCCAATGGCCACGAGAGCAGTTTCAATATGGCCAATAGTGGCAAAAGTAGCATGTACATCCAGCTTGTGAAGATACCTTTCAACAAGGTTAGGAGAATTAGACTTATCCTTTGGAGTTTTTATAGAGGTGGAAAAAGGAGTTTTGACAGCTTCTTTATGTTTCAGCCTCTGGGAACTACGGACAAGGGTCTTTTCAAGTTTGGCTTTCTTTTTAGTGGAGAACTCATAAATATATTTGCCCACTTTTTCTTTTGTTTTGTATTTGGAGGTTTTAGGGCTCAGGGTTGAGGATGAATTCTCCTCGTCAGAATCAGGGGCAAGGAGATTCCCTGAAGGGAATTACAGAAGGAGGTACTTGTAAAGGACCTTGAAAAGACCTTGGCAGCAAGGTTTCGCCTCATCCTTCTTGGAACGGTTGGTGGTGATGGTATAGTCCATGGACCAAAAAAGGGCATCGGGAATGTTCATCATTTTTGAGTCCCGAAAAGGATTAAAAAATGCAAGATGAAAACAATATAATTGGAGAATATTATATTTTGAATATTACATGATTTTGTTAATATTTTCTTAGAGTAAAATTATATCTTTTCAATATTAGAGTATTTTGTTAATATTTTATTAAAGTAAAACTGTAACTATATGTATTTTAAAAGTAACAAGTCATACAGTTCTATCATCAGAAATAGTTTCTAGCTAGTAGATATAATAGTATTTTAGTATTCTTTCATCCTCAACATTGAAGGAATGAGAACAACTTAAATTTTCACATATATTTTTTTGAAATTAGTGGTTTACTATGGGACATCCTCTATTGGTTTACAATTGCTCTTTGCTCTTATACACTAAAAATATAGGTATAGTTATAGCACATGAATTTTAAAGTTTGATACAGATACAATTATAGGTATAGTTGCTCTTTGCTCTTATACACTACAGATATATACATAGTTATAGCACATGAATTTTGAAGTTTGATACAGATATAGTTCTAGGCATAGTTGCTCTTTTCTCTTATACACTACAAATACAATTGCTCTTTGCTCTTATACACTACAGAAAGTAAATTGTTCATTGTTGAAGTTTGATATATTTACATGTATCGAATTGATTTATGAATATTATTATCTTTTGAATATTACAAGATTTTGTTAATATTTTCTTAGAGTAAAATTGTATGTTTTGAATATTAGAGTATTTTGTTAATATGTTATTAGAGTAAAACTATAACTATATGTATTTGAAAAGTAACAAGTTATACAATTTTATCATCACGAATCATTTCTAGCTAGTAGATATAACAGTATTTTTGTATTCTTTCATCCTCAGCATTGGAGGGACAAGAACAAATTAATTTTCACATATATTTTTTTGAAATTAGTGGTTTACTGTGGGACATCGCCTATTGGTCTTTAGTTTCTCTTTGCTCTTATACACTATAGATATAGGCATAGTTAGAGCACATGAATTTTGAAGTTTGATACAGATACAATTATAGGCATAGTTGCTCTTTGCATACACTACAAATACAATGGCTCTTTGCTCTTATACACTACAAAAAGTAAATTGTTCATTGTTGAAGTTTGATATATTTACATGTATTGAATTGATTTATGATTTGGAGAATATCATCTTTTGAATATTACATGATTTTGTCAATATTTTCTTAGAGTAAAATTGTAAGTATATGTATTTGAAAAGTTACAAGTTATACATTTCTACCATTAGATAAGATGACACTCACAAGACTAAATTTAGAACAAGATATGGGCATTATGAGTTCGTAGTCTTACCTTTTGGGTTAAAAAACACTTCGACCACCTTTATGAATCTTATGAATAGTGTCTTTCGAGAATAGCTAGACCACTTAATTTTTATATTCTTGGATGACATTCTAATTTATTCACAAACTAAATAAAAGCAAGTTTAGCACACGATAATTGTGCTAGAAATACTTAGGAAGAATCAGCTTTATGGGAAGTTATCTAAGTGTGAATTTTATACCCCACAAGTCCAATACTTAGGGCACGTTATACTTTCTAATGGAAATTGCCATCAATCCTAAAAATATTGAAGTTATAATCAACTGCTCTGCACCCACCAATGTTTTTGAAGTATCCAATTTCATGGGAATGGCAGGATATTACAGGTATTTTGTGAAGAACTTCTAAAAAATTACCTGTCCAATCACCAATTTGCAAAGAAAAGTAAAAGCATTCAAATTGACAGAACAATGTGAAAATGCTTTCAAGATATTAAAGGAAATACTAAAAACTACCCCAATACTCAGATACATAAACCTTTAGAAAATTTTATAGTATGCATCGATGCTTCTACTAAAGGGTTGGGAGGAATTTTAATTCAAAATGAGGTAACCATAGCTTACAAGTCTTGGAAGCTCAAAAAGCATGAACTCAATTATGCTACCCATGATTTAGAGCTGGCAATTGTTGTACATGTGCTTAAAATTTGGGGGTATTATTTGTTAGGGAAGCCCTTTGAATTAAATATAAACCATAAAATTCTAAGATATATCTTCACCCAACCTCTTTTAAATGCAAGATAATATCGATGGATGGAATTCTTAGTTGAGTATGACTTCATAATTGAATATATAAAAGGAAAGGAAAATAAGATAGCAGATACCCTAAGCCAAAGAAGGCACATAACTGTTATATCCAAATATAGATTTGTATGATAAAATTAGAAAATAGCATCAAGATGATAGTTATTGTGGTAAATGTCGAGCATTGGTTGAGTTAGAACCTGATAAGGATAAATATTTTGCTATTAAGAATGGTTTGTTACTCTTCAAAAATAGGCTTGTTATTCCTAAATAGGGTGGATTAAAGAATCTTATTTTGTAATAAGTCCATTCTACTCCTTATTTTGCACATCCTAGAGGGGTTAAAATACGGGAAAACATGAGGAAAAATTTTTATTGGCCAAGAATGAAATGTTGTCAACGTCCTAGAGGGGCTTATCTATAATATAATGTTTTCAATGTCTCAGGATTAGCCTAGCCATTTACAATATCTATTATATTACTCCTTGGTGCTTTGACGAATAAAAACATATGTTTTTTTATATTATAATACTTATGCATGTTTATATTACAATACCTGTTATGTTACTTCTTGGCGCTCTAGTGAACAAAAAAACTATGTTTATTTATATTATAATACCTATGCTTGTTGATATTACAATACCTGTTATGTTACTCCTTGACGCTCCATCGTATAAAAAATAATAATAAATCTATGTTTGTTTATATTATAATGTCTATGGGATGGCAGAAGATAATTTGTGATTAGTGGCTCGAAAGATCATTCAAATTTATCGACATCTAAAGTTTATTTTCTTTGTTCATATTCCCAAGGAATGGAATGTTGTGGCTGATTGCTTGGCAAAATGGGATTCTGAGTTTCAATAATATTGGAATGTTAGGGAATGGGATCAGCTTCCATTGGATTGTTCTCATCATCTTGCTAATTTGTTTGTTGTGGATATGCCTGGTTGAGGTTGTTGTTTGTTGGGTGTCTTTTGGTCGGGTGCTCGGTGGTTTTGGGGGTCTCTTTCTTTTGGCCCTTGTAAGGGTTATTGTTTTGGGATTCTCTATTTCTTGTATGGTTTTATTGATTCAATAATTTTTTATAAAAATATATATATATATATATATATATATATATATATATATATATATATATAATGTCTATTTTTTACTGTTTGATGTTCCAATTTAAATTTTTGCTTGTTATATTATAATACCTTACTCCTTGATGCTCCAACAAAACAATTTAAATTTATGTTTGTTCATTTTATTAAAAATCATTATTGATCAAAACAATGAGTAATGAGTCTTCCTTGGGCATGTACCATTTATATACCTATTTTTTTATCTTTTGATTGGTTGGTTTAATTGCCTACCTAACTAAGGTTTTACGTACCAAAAGAGTACATCTGTGCACTAGCATAACACCCTTTTAAATTACCCATAAGTAGCCTCAAGTTGATAGGTTTCCTTGATGTGTTGCTAATTGATAAGTGTGAGTCGTCGTTTCTCCATGTACGCTTTTAGCTAATTTCTCTTTATTATATATGGATCGGTTGCTTGAATTAGTATAAGATTAATTAATGTTTACTACAAAAATGCATTTGACATAGTGCCTAGGAAAAAATTATGGAGCAGAATGGAAGAGCTAGAGGTTCCAATTCACTACAGGGCAGCAGTTCATAGACTATATGAGCATGTAAAAGCTAGAATCAGAACACAAGAAGGGTTATCTGAATGTTTTGGTAGTGACATAGGTGTCAAACAAGGTTGCCCTCTATCTCCGACCTTATTTGGGCTGTACATTGACAAGTTAGAAGAATGGATAAACAAATTTGGGGGAGAGGGTGTGCATTTAGCCAAATATGTGGTAAAACTCCTCATGTATGCAGATGATGTAATTCTTGTGGCCAAAACAGACCAAAGATCTAGAAGATCACATTCAAGCTCTAGAACTCTTTTGTAAAGAAGTTGGGATGCAGGTGAACACGAGCAAAACAAAAATTATGATTTTTTCAAAAAAAAAGAAGAAGCAACAACTCAAATTTTAGTTTGCAGGAGAACCGCTTGATGTAGTAGTAGAATACAAATACCTGGGCATAGACTTTCATGACAAACTTAATTGGAATACATGTAGGATGAAAAGAACTCAAAGTGGCTGGAGAGCACTATATGCACTTCAAAACAGGTGTAGGAATGCCGAGTTGTGGGACTGGAAGACCACCAAGGTCTTATTTGGCCTACTTGTTACACCGGTTCTGTTGTATGGTTGCGAGGTGTGGGCTAGTGGCACAACAAATGCAAAATGGAGGCAAATAGAAAGGATTCAAAAATATCTAATCACAAACTTTCTCAAAATTAAGGCCACAACCCCTTATGAAATTATTCTAGTTGAAACTGGAATGTTCCCTTTAGAAGCAATTGCTATGACCAAGCTATTATGTTACTTGAAAAAAATAGAAAACATGACAAATGATAGATGGCCTAGAGCAGTTAGGGACGAAGAGTTACATAGGCGAAAGAATATGTGGATGAAAAAAAATCAGAAATGGATGAAACGTTGGGAAATCAACATAAATGAATGCCTAAATGTCAATAAAGACATTAAAAATTATGTGAATGAAAAGTTCAGAAGTGGAATGTGGAAAAATGCAAGCAGGAAAAGACAATATTATATTGCAAATTTTAACCCAACGTATGACCACAAGGAAAAAGCGTATATAGGCGCTGAAATCAAGTGGAAGGAAAAAATACTCATTGCTTAGATAAGGACTAGCTCTCATAGGCTTAGATGTGAAACAGGGAGATTGAAAACACCCAAAGAACAATGGGAACAAAGGATATGTACTCTATGCAGCATAGGGGCAGTAGAGACAGAGGAACACTTCATCTATAAATGCCCAATTTTTTCAGATATCCGTGACAAATACAAAGAAACACTTGGGAACGAGTTTATTACAGATTTATTTGAAGACAGGAAAATAAAAAAAGTTGGAGAATTGCTAACACAAATCAGTAGGAGAAGGAACAACCTTCTCAAAGTTATTAAAGATCATATGATATGATTTGAGTAATTGTGCTTCCATATTTGAGGTCCCATTGACCATATTTGGGTCTCACGGACGTAATTAAAATCTTTCATTCATTCATTCACTATACTCTCTCTCAATGCATTTGTTTTGAGTACATTCATTATAATCACGATTAAATGTCCATTCTTCATTTTAAAATTGGAGCCATTCTAATCCTAAAACAAGAGCCTTCAAAGTCGATGATGTACTAGGCCAGGCAGGAGAAATTTTGGTGCTAGTCGATGTGTATTCAGCACGACCTTTCATATAGATATTGACACACATTTGATATTTTCTAGTATGTCCATAGAACCTAGGAAAGGTTCTGCTAAAGTCCATATTATATTCTTGTATTCATTTTTATAAAAATGTAAAAATCCTTGAATATATTTCAAGTAGTTAGTTTAAGATAGTATAATTTAAACCTTGTATTAGTTCTTTACAATGTGAAGCAATGTTTTAGATTACGGAAAATATTTACCAACAGTTTGCTTTCAATGAAATAAATGAGTTTCGTAGGGACCCTGTGAGTTTTCTTTTGTAGTTACATCTGTTTAGTAAATAATATCAATAGTTATTAAATGAATCATTTTTTAGATAAAAGAGTATCAATAGTTAGTCGGTATTTTATTAAGTTAAATTTTAAAGAATATTGTATAGTATTTTTTTTTAAAGAAGAAGGGAAATTTAAATAAATTCTAATTCTATGAGAATAATTGTTATCTTGAAATGGAATGAGCGCAACCCAAGTTAGAGGATTTTAATATTTGGATCTCTCTATTTGTTCATATAATAGTTAAAATATTTTGGGTTGCTATCTTCATACAAAGTTTCATTTATTTAAGTAATTGATAGTTGGTCAATGGTCTAATTAATCTTTTGAAAGTTCATCCTATAGTGGTATATTTACATTTTTTTTTTCATATTAAAGGTCACTTCTTTTCATGACCTCTTTAAATAATCGAAAATATAAAAGCTAGCTACTTAATAATTAAGAAAACTAGTTCGACACTTGAACTCACCATAGTTTTTCGTTTATAGTTATCTTAAATATTCCATTAAGCTCTCTCTCTCTTTTTACTTGAGAAATTATAAAAGTTGAATTTCTTTTAAAAGTCTAAAAATATTTTTTTTAAAGAGATATCTAAGATAGTTTTAATAAATTATATTACTATTTCTAGTTAAAAGAGAGATGTATTTAAAAAAAAAAAAAAATCCTTCTTTCCTAGTATTGAATTAATGCATTTCCCTTGGAAGGAATTTCACTAGAAACTTGTAGCTTATATTAAAAATAAATTTATATTTTAAAAATATAGGACATCATATAATAACTCCAAATTTTCCTATCGATTGAATCATCAAGAGGATATACAACCAAGAAACCAAGTCATCCAAATATATTGAAATGCATTAGGGCATTCAATGATGCTTTAAGTATGGTTGTTCCTAGAAAAATAAGTTAGGACGAGAAGTAAGGATGGGCGGTATGGGACATCCATATAGGCCATTATACAAGTTGTACAAGTGATGGCCCCTTGAGTAAGTTGTGGATAAGGAGAAATCTAGTAAGAAAAGGGCTAAATGAATCCACGATGTTTGGAATGGGATAACTTGTCAAGAGAAACAATGTCAATACCAAATGATTGGCATGGCCTTAATTATACATGATGCTAGACATTGATCTAGGGATGTGGTTATCAATTAAGCACTATAACATCTATGCTAAATAAACCTTACATGTTATCTTGGCAACATATGAGTTAAATTATACTCAAGGTTCCACACAATTGATAACACATTAAGGGAGCGGAAGAAAGTGTCCACCCTCTAAGTGTTATGGGCCTTAGAGGATAATCCAAAGCTATGGTTTTGGGTTCTCATATTGGGATAGAGGGTGAGAAGGATAGAACCACTAAAGACACCTCTTACAAAATTTGGCCAATCTCATCCACTTGGGGGTCGTTTGCAATGACCATAACCCAAAAGTGGTTTTGATGCTATGTAATGTACATGGGTGCAAAATTAAAGATTGAAAAAAAGCTATTACCTTAGTTTAAGTGCTTTTCTTGTTTGTCCAACCTATAAGTAAGACCAAGTTATTACAATGAGTATGTTAGACTGAGTTGTCACACTAATTCATCCTATTTTTATAAGATTGCTTGGGATGTTGATCTTTGAGATTGTTTTTTTATCATTTTTCTTTTATTTTTCATAGTGACTTCCTACTATTGGTTTGTTAATACCACCTAATCCTCAAAAGAAAAATCTTTCTCATTTTCAAGTATTCTAAAGTTATATAAACTATATTATTTGTATTAGGTACTACCAAAACTATAATTTACACCACTCCTAATTGATCTACCATGACATTTTACAGAGTTATTAGTTATCTTATTATAGATTATTGAACTGCCATTGGTTGGCCTACCATTACTTCTTTATCTACCTAGGACTACTACTTATAGATCATCATTTGAGCATTGTAAATTGATATAAAATATTCTATCAAATTATGTTCAACATTGCAAGCTAAGCACCATAGTGTATTTATTTCAAAATTTACATTCATCATATTGTTTGTACCAAATAGGTTGCTTGCTTTTCTATCTGTTACCATCCACTAGTTTTTCTCCTTTTCACCATCCACTAACTAGCTAAGCTTTTCAAAATATTATTTATGCTCTTCATCATATGACTCTTTTTATCTTCAGGTTGTTACACAAGTTGATTATAATATGTAAGGACAATAGTCATGATAGATGATTAAAGCAAGGTGAGTAGTGTTGGAAACTATGATTAGAATACAATGATACTTGAAGCACTTTGAATTGGAAAGGTTATTATATAAGGTTTATTTATTTATGGATATATAGATGTATTAGATGTCAATAAAGAAACCTAAGGAGGTACAAGATGTATATTTTGGTAATTTTGTATTTATTGGTACTATACATTTGAAGTAGATGCAACTGTGGTAGATGGTATTAAATCTGCTAAGTTTGGGGATGAGTCACATATTCCGCATATACCAGTGGTGGATTTTATGGTAGTTTACCTACCTAAATTATGATATCTTTAGCACAAGTTGCTTCTTCAAGTGTTGTAGATAGTGTGACATGATTTGCATTATCAAGGCCAAATTTGATTATAAGTCTATTATATAGTATACTAATGTTTACTCATATGAGGGCCTAATATTTAGAGGTTGTATCACAAGATTTGATTTCATGTTTAAATTCAACAAGATTGAAATTTGATTTTACATTAGTAAAAATTTGAAATAAAATTTCATAGAAAGTTTGACATAGTAAAAAATAAAAAAATATCTATACATTTTTCCAAATTTATTTTATTTTTAATTAAAACTAATTAAAATCTAAAAAAAAAAGTAAAAAATTAATAACATAAGCCATGGCAGAATAATGGCATATTAATTGGGAGTGCATTAATGCTTTAAACCCTTACCATGAATGTTTTGAACATTGTTTCTAAAAAATCATCGAAGTGAAGGAATGTCATGAGAAAGAAGATACAGGATAGAGTGCAAGCTAGGAGCAAGTGTGATGCAAGAGGGAGTGCTAGCAAGGAGCAAGTACCAGCTAGAAGGGAGTGAAAATCAATAGGGAGTATGATCCAGGAGCAAGCACCACTAGCTAGTACGGAAGAAAAGTCATGTTTGAAGTCCCTAATGGGAAGTTATGATTCCTTGCCTAGAAGTATGAATACCCAAATTAGAGATAAGAAAAAGAGCAAATACATGACAAGTTCAATACAAGTAGCATATGTTACACCAAAAGTGACTATTAAGGATGAGACGATGGAGCATGATATAACGTTTCTTAAGACTAGAGGGTTAATATATAATTTTCATAGATCATGGTTGGGTTTTTTGAGATTCAAATTGGATCAAGTGGAAGTGGGGATTGAATTCAAATTACTCTATGACTTTTCTTCCTAAATATTTTTTCCTCATCATCTTTTCTAGTTCAAAAATCAAGGATAAAATAATGGATGGTGGCCCATGGTTTACGGGGAGAGATGTCATTTATTTGAGACCATGAAATGAAATATTTTCTATTAATACAAAATATATTATGACGCTTTTGTGGGTTAGGCTTTTTGGACTTCCATATCAACTTATAAATAAGGATGTTTTGATGAATATTGGAAATACCCTAGGGGAATTTATCAAGGAGAGAGTAACTCTTAAGGAGTGAAAGCATACTATGTATACCCAAATATGTGTTGCTATAGATATTTTAAAAACCCTTGCTACAATCTATTAAGATTAAATTTGAATCAAGAGAATAGGATCAAAAAGTAGATTATAAAAATATCATATTTCAATGACACAATTATTATGAGACCAGACACATGGTAAGATTTTACAAAGTGAAAACTATGAAGAAAGAGACAAAAAATTGGTCATGAGATAAATTTCAAGACAAAGTAAGAAAATCATATAGTAGACCAAGCCAAGGATATTCCACTCGAAAAGAAGAGGTAAAAAAAGCCTACCTACAACATCATTTTGCAAAGGCCACCATAACTCACTTGGATCAACCGTTAGAAGAAACAAAGAAGGATATAAGGAATGATAAAGTACAATGTGTAAGTTCAAATTTTGCAAAGACGTATATTCTATATTTTTGTTCTCATATTGATCAGGGATTTGATGCATTATTGGGCTTCAATCAAGTACATATTAATATTTGGTGCATTATTGGATTTGATGCATGATAAATTTTAATTTTATGAGAATAATTGATATCCTGAAAGGGAATGAGCACAACCCAAGTTAGAGGATTTTAATGTTTGGATCTCTCTATATGTTGATATAATAGTTAAAATCCTTTGGGTGGTTATCTTCATACAAAGTTTCATTTATTTAAGTAATTGATAGTCGATCAATGGTCTAATTAATATTCTAAAATTTTATCCTATAGTGGTATATTTATATTTTTTTTGTATTAAAGGTCACTTCTTTTCATGATCTCTCTTTAAATAATTGAAAATATGTAAATATTAAAAACTGGTCACTCACAACATCACATTTGCCACCCTACATTAAATCCTGAATAATAAAGTTATATGCCTAAGTTTAGACTTAGACATATAAAATATGCACATTATCCTATTTCCTAGATTTATTAAATCTGGAAAATAAGCCTAGGATACCCTACCTATCCACTAGACATGTATCCTAGCCACCTCACTACCTCAACTTACCACATCTCATACACCCTTGTCCCCTTTGTCCCTTCACATGGGGCAAACCCTCCACATAACACTCCACTTGTAGACACATCACCCCAATTAAGTGAGCCATATTGGGTGACTCACTGTAACTACCCCCTCCATTTGGCAGCCCAGGATGGCCACTTGGCAATCCAGGCTTGCCACCTCTCACTTCCCTCCAAAACTCTAAGGATCCTATAAATGCACCTTCACCCCACCAAATTAAGGAGGCTAAACATTAACATCACCAAGTTATCAAAATAGGATTAGACCTATGCACGCATCCCAAGGAGAAGATGCATATTGAGTCTGAAGGCCCCTTTTTTGAGTCAATCTATCTTTCAGCCCAAACTGCTAGTTCATAGTTTTACAATCAAAATCGCATCTACGATGTTTCCTTCATCGCTCGAGCGCGGTTTCCCATTCGCCACCATGCATCCATAATTTCATAAAGTCGAGAGCTCGACGTAGATTTGAGACATAAAAATGATCAATAATATTATATTCAGTAAGACTTATATGTTTTTTGTTTATATTTTCTATGATTGCATGATAATCTGGTTAGGGTTTTGTAGTATCAGTTTTATACCTTGATTTGCAGGTGCTACTAACCCTCCTTTGGTTTTTGTGTGTGTAGAAGACAAGTATTCTAGAGAAGATGTTGAATCTGGAGTGGTCCCGCATTGGATATCGAAAGCCCACTCACCCCTTGAAGCTATAGTTGGAGAACTAAGAGCAAGCATTATTGTGAAGATCTGGAAGACCCCTGTTCCATTATTCTAAGCATTGTATCAATATGGAGAAAGAGCATTGTAACATTACCCAAGACACACTTGGGGCAATTCAAAGTGTATTTGTAAACATTGTATCAAATATTAATACAAAAGGAGCAATTTTGGCAATATTCATTTCTCTGTGTTTATTTCATTTTTGGGTGCTCAGTTCTTTTGTTACAAAATAAAAAAGCTAGCTATTTATGAAATAAGAAAACTGATTTGGCACTTGAACTCACTATAGTTTTTCGTTTATAGTTATCTTAAATATTTCTTTAAGCTCTCTCTCTTTTTACTTGAGAAGTTCGTAAATTAAAAAAGTTGAATTTCTTTTAAAATTCTGAAAATATTTTTTTAAAAGAGATATCTAAGATAGTTTTAATAAATTACATTACTATTTCTAGTTAAAAGAGATGTTTTTTTTTAAATAATTAAATAAATTCCTTTCCTAGTATTGAATTAATGCATTTCCCTTGGAAGGAATATCTCTAGAAACTTATAGCTTATATTAAAAATAAATTTATATTTTAAAAATATAGGACATCATATAATAACTCCAAATTTACCTATTGATTGAATCATCGAGAGGATGTACAACCAAGAAACCAAGTCATCCAAATCTGTTGAAATGCATTAGGGCATTCAATGATGCTTTGAGTATGGTTGTTCCTAGAAAAATAATTCAGGACAAGAGGTAAGGATGGGCAGTATGGGACATCAATATAGGCCATTATACGAGTAGTAAAAGTGATGGCCCCTTGAGTAAGTTGTGGATAAGGAGAACTCTATTAAGAAAAGGGCTAGATGAATCCCTGATGTTTGGAATGGGATAGCTTATCATAGTATTCATGACTTCTCAAGAGAAATAATGTCAATGCCAAGTGATTGTCATGGCCTTAATTATCCATGATGCTATACATTGATCTAGGGATGTGGTTATCAATTAAGAACTATAACATCTATCCTAAATAAACCTTACATGTTATCTTGGCAACATATGAGTTAAATTATACTCAAGGTTCCACATAATTGATAACACATTAAGGGAGGGGAAGAAATTGTCCACCCTCTAAGTAATATGGGCCTTAGAGGATAACCCCAAGTCAAGGTTCAAGATTCTCATACCAAGATATAGGGTGAGAAGGATAGAACCACTAAAGGTGCCTCTTACGGTAATTTTGCCAATCTCATCCACTTGGGGGTTGTTTGCAATGACCATAACCCAAAAGTGGTTTTCGATGCTATGTACTAATTACTCCATGGGTGCAAAATTAAAGATTGAAAATGAAAAATATTACCCTAGTTTAACCACTTTTCTTGTTTTTCAAACCTATAAGTAAGACCATGTTGTTACAACCAGTGTGTTAGACTAGGTTGTCACAATTGGTATCAGAGCCTAGGTTGTAATATTCCTAGGTCATAGGGCCCAAAGACTTCCATAAAAATAACTCTAACATTATACCCTAGCAACCAATAACATTAAAACTAACATAGTTTTTTTGTAACCAAGAAAATGGCTCCAACACTTCAAGGAAGATCATCTAAGAAACCTACACCTACTAACCAATAAGAAGCTCCCATTTGATCGTGAAGGGTGAGTAGCTTAACAAGATAAATGAACCTACCAGAGAAGTAGGAAATCTAATTGTGTTCGTTCAACTACTACAATAACAGATGCAACAGCATAAGGAAGAAATAGATCAACAACGTGAATTAATGACCCAACAACAAAAAATGATAGAAAATTTAGTTAAACAAGTCAAGGGTAAAAATATCAAATCCATACAAGAAAGGAGTCATGATAGACAGGTAGAAACTAGTAGAACTCAATAGGGGTAGAATTAGCTAATGATATAAAAAATGTAAAGGTTTCTAAATTTAATGGAAAAGAAGGCAAGAATATCATAGAAATATGGCTAAGTGAGATAGAAACCTATTTTTCTATGAAAAAGTTGTCATTTAAATCCTAAACTGCTTGGGCCACTCTCCACCTAGTCGACATAGCCTTGGAATGGTGGAACACATACAAGGAAGGAAAGAAAATCCAAGCCTCTTATATGAAATGGGAAAATTTTATGGAGGATTTTAAGAGAGGATTTCTAACCAAGCAGTTTTATGTAGAAAAGTTTGAATAATTCTCCACTTTACAGCAAGAATCCTTGTTTGTTGAGAATTACTATCAAAATTTTATTAAACTAGTAAAGGATGTCCCAAAATACGAAAACAATGAGTAGTTAAAGGTACAAAAATTCATCTTGGGAGTTCATTCCAAAATTAGGATAATAATAAACTTGCTCAATCTTGAAAATTTACAAAAAGCATACAATTGGGCTCGTTAGGAAGAAACTAATCAAAGAACAAAAAGAAATTATTTCAATTACTAAAAAATCTTGGATAGAGAGAAAGAGGAACTCAAAAAAAGAAAAATATTGTTTTTATAAAATGGGACAAGGAATAGAATAAGTTCAAAGGAGGGATATATGGAGGGATAAAAGAAAAAATTAAGGTTGAAATAAAAAACAAGCCCTATACAGAGAAGGATAGGAAGGAATACTTAGGAAAGAATAATAATAGACCCTCTCTCCAAAAAACAAATAACAGACCTGTACTAGAGGACAAGGAGGGTGAAAATAGGTCAGATAATACGGCTCCAAATTTGGGATATTTTGTCTATGGAGGACCACATTATGCAAATAAATTCCCTTAGTGAGTTAATCTTAAGAAACCTCCAGATGACCATTCGCACCGTATTTATACAACAATAGGTAATTTTTGCTTATATGGTCAAGCTACGCCATTGCTTTTGAAAGGTAAATATTTAATTAGGATATTAACATTTTGATTAATAGTGGTGCAACATATAGTTTTATTTCTTCTAGTATAATCAGGGATATACCGGAAAGACCTATAATTTTGGCAAATGGGTGGAAGGTAGAATATGGGTCATGATAAACTTACTCAATTAACTAGTGTTTGTTCGATACCCACATATTGTTACCTAACGATAGAACTGACTAGCATCTATATGTAGTCCACTTACATTTCTTTGATATTATCCTTTGAATGGATTGGCTAAAATACCATAGAGCCCTTATTGATTTCCAAGAAAGATAGATAGAATTTATCGAAGAATCTAACCAGCGGATAAAGATCCACTGTGATCGAAGTTCTTTTCGACCATATTTTCTATCTGCATTACAACTAAATAAGGCAATTAAAAGGCATGGGACAGTATATGTAGTCAAAATAAATAAATATGAAGAGAAAGAAGCTAACTTCAAAATTTTTAAGAAGTTTTATGTGCTAAAGATGATGTTTTCTTGAGGACTTACCAGGTCTTCCACCACAATGAGAGTTTGATTTTTCTATCAAACTCTTACCTGGAGTTAAACCCATTGCTAGATAACCTTATTGAATGAATCCCATCGAGCTATAATAATTAAAAATACAACTCCAATATTTTCTCAAAAAGGGATTGATCAAGCCAACTGTATCACCTTGGGGAGCCCCTATATTGTTTGTGAAAAACAATGATGCACTACATCAAAAAAGGGCTTTAATGATGGCTAAATAAAGGTGGTTTTTTACGACAGTAAAAAATGCCCTAATATATCCTAAGAGGGAAGTTAATAACCACCATTTTAGAATAAACACCTTCTTAGGGTGACCCTAAGAGAGTTGTTTAGGCAACCCTAAGAGGGCGATTTAAAATAAGGTGTTTTTTTACGATGGTAGAAAACCTCCCTAATAGATCCTAAGAGGGCGGTTAATAACCACCCTCTTAGGATAACCACCCTCTTAGGGTGACCCTAAGAGAGTTTTTTAGGCAACTCTAAGAGGGCGGTTTATAACCACCCTCTAGACGAAGGCTGGACAATGAGCTCAAGTTAGGGCATTCACTTGGACAAAGGTTGTACAAAGAGCTCAAGCTAGGGCATTCACTCATATGGAGGTTGGATAGAGAGCTCGAACTAGGGCTAGAAAAAGAGCTTGAGTTAGAGCTTAACAAAGAGCTCGAGCTAGGGCTTAAGAAAGAGCTCGATCTTTTAAGTGGTAAGCACTACTCATGCTTTAGATGCAAAGGTATTTTGTGTTCAAAATTTAAGGTTTTATTTTTAGGAGTACGTGGTTTTGTATATATACTCAATGAATATATATCCATTACATGTGTTCACATAAATTGATTGATGGTGTACTTGAATGTTGAATGTGCACCCCTTTTGTTTTCAGGCTATATTTTTGAGTTCTATTAACCTATTTTGGGCATGCATCAACATTAATACAATTTCCCTCCTTTAGAGTTTGGGGATGCAAGGGGAAATCGCATTCAGCTTTTATGATTTTTTTTTTCCTTGTTATTTTGGTTTTAGGAATACGTTGTTTTGTATATATTCTCAATGAATATATCTATTGCATGTGTTTTCCTAAATTGATCTATGGTGTACTTGAATGTTGAATGTGCACCCCTTCTGTTTTCAGGTTTTATTTTTGAGTTCTATTGACCTATTTTGGTCATGCATTAGCATTAATACAATATCCCTCCTTTAGGGTTTGGGGATGCAGAGGGAAATTGTGTTCAAAATTTAGGGTTTTTCTTCCTTGTAATTTTGGTTTTAGGAATACATGGTTTTGTATATATACTCAATGAATATATATCCATTGCCTGTGTTTGAATAAATTGAGCGATGGTGTACTTGAATGTTGAATGTGCACCCCTTTTATTTTTAGGTTGTATTTTTGAGTTTTATTGACCTATTTTGGTCATTCTTTAGCATTATATAATTTTCCTCCTTTAGAGTTTGGGGATGTAGAGGGAAATTGTGTTCAAAAATTAGGGTTTTTTTCCTTGTGAGTTTGGTTTTAGGAATACATGGATTTGTATATATACTCAATTAATATATATCCATTAGATGTGTTTGCATAAATTAAACGATTATGTACTTGAATGTTGAATGTGCATCCCTTCTATTTTCAAGCTATATTTTTGAGTTTTATTGACCTAATTTGGTCATGTATTAGCATTAGTACAATTTTGTGCAGAGTCTGTTGGTTAATTTATCTCTAAATTTGAAATGCATCATTTAATGGAACTTTTAATCATGTTGGTATACAAAATAAAAAAACTCATGGTATTTGAGCTAGGAGTTATGGTTCCAAGCCTATTTTAAGCCTTAACATTTTATGAAACAACATTATCTCAATGGTTAAATTATACCCAACTTTTAACAAGGAGAGTAGGTTCAAAACTTGATAGGCAATGTATGTATAATTGCCAAAATACTGTAATATTATCCTGAGGTAATAGAGGTAAGACCATTTCAATTCTATGTAATTATTAAAAAGTAAAATAAAAACGATTTTAACATCAACAATTGCCAAACAACCAATGAGACTACAAAGATACAATATTACCAATCAAAATATAATCTTACTTGCTCCTTACCAATGGAATATATTGGAATGCTTTTATGTCCCTCAAGTCTAAACAACCTATGGGACTACAAACATACAATATTTCCCATACAAAATATATGATCTCATTTGCTTCTTTAAATAAGAACCTCTAGGACTACAAAAATATAATATTGCCCATCAAAATGTATTATTTCATTTGCTTCTTTAGATAATAAAGAATGTGCAAAATTATGAAGTTTAAATTTTTTAAAGTTCAATAATTACAAGAGTCGGATTGAATTATCATGGTCTACCTTATTACGGGTTTGTCCATCATAATGCAAGGAACTTGAGTTGTAGTTATATGAATACATTGAGTTAAACTGATATGAATACCTTCCATTGACCAATACTCCACAATGCCTTGGACAACCCATCATTCTTTATTTTTAAAGTATGAGTCTCTACTTTCTCTATTGAAAACTCTTCATACAATTCATGCATGGACTTCGACATAACAAAATTGTGTGGCGAGTATGGTCAACTATTGAAATGCTCTACATTCTCCATGTTTTCAAAGATGATTGTATTCAACTTAAAGAAGTTTTTTACAATTTCATAATAGTATATTTGGAGTTGGCTTTTGGTTTTGTCTCTTCAAGCTTATGCTCTAGGTTATGGCTCTTCAAGCTTATGTTCTAGGTTATGGATCTTCAAGCTTATATTATATGTTATGGCTCTTCAAGCTTTTGCTTTATTTTCTAGCTCTTCGTGGTCCCTGCTTTAGGTGCCATCTTTCCAAGATCTGGCTCTAGGCTCTAGCTCTTCAATCTCTAATAACATTGGCTTTGGATTTTTGCTTTTGCTAGTTGTCTTTCTTTTACTTTGACCACCTAGCACATCTTAACACATATTTAATTTGGGATAATATTTTATTGATATACATATGTTCTTTTTATCTTCTCCATATTTTGTATCCTCATTCTTATCATCACTTTTGAAACTCCATGAATATATATTTAACTTATACAACAAGTGTAAGGTCCTAGGTGTAGACCAATTGGTTCAACCAAACCCCGTAAGGGGTGCAAAGATCCAAGGTTCAAATCTCAGGTCTTGTCAAACTAAACTCTTGTCCCTTTCTTGGTGCTTTCAACGGCATAAAAGGTTTAAAATAATTGTGGCATGGTGGTTATAGGGGTGGACTACATGAAGAACTGTGTGGTAGCTTTTGGGGCAGACAACACAAAATACTATGGCGGCCATAAAAGCTGAACAACCTACCCAAATTCATGGTGGCTAATGATTCCATCATGTAAATTTAAAAAAAAAACTTATACAAGTGTAATACAACTTATCTCTATAGTTATGTTAGGTTATGATCAATACATAAAAATACTTGAATATGAGGTTTTAAAATAAGTCAGTATGTACCTTGAATAGCTTATATGTCATGATTGTTATCCAGTATCTCTAGTTTTATAGTTTTGATGATGCCACATACTCTTTATAAAAAATATTTAAGATCATACAAACTCATTATACTAATAGAACTTATTGTTCATATATGTAAAGTGAGCTGACCGTATTTCATCCCTATTGTATTTATAATGTACTCATGTTGAGTTATCTTTAAAAGTTTAACTCTATTTAGATAGATCATATTAACATTTGGATATAAAATTATTTGTTTACATGCTTGAATCATAAATATTCTTTTGATATTAATTATGTGGATGGAAATCCCAAGAACACTAGATATTATGACCTTATCATCTACAATGAATATGGTAAAATAAATATGTCAGGTGTATTTAATATTTATTTAATTCACATATTTACGTATCTATTTATTCTTGACTCCATTGGAGCTTGCATTAGACTAGTGTTCAATATGGTTTTTATTTCCTCCTCCTCTTGAAGGTTGGTGTCTTCTTGGATATATAAATATAGTTTTATTCTATTTCTTGAGAATTATTTTGTGCAATAATAACTTCTTCACTTTATAATAAACACCTTTAATTTTTATTGAAATTTATGTTCTATCAACTAACACAAACCTATAATTTTAGGCCTTGAGATCACTTCAATATGAAATCTGAATAATTAATCAATTAAACAATTTGGGAGTTTCTTATTTTTTATCATATTAATGATTATCTTTAATTTGTGATAATATTTTCTTGATAAACATATGTTCTTATTATATCTTCTCCATATCTTGTATTCCCGTTCTTCTTATCACTTGTGAGACTTCATGAAAATAAAGATCATTTATTTTTCTTACTTCATGAATAGATCTTTTGCTCATACAACAAGTGTAACACAACTTGACTCCTCCATAGATATTCTAGGGTATCCTCATACACAAAAATACTTGATCATGAGGTTTTAAAATAAGCTAGTATATACCTTAAATAGTTTATATGTCATGATTGTTATCCAATATCTCTATTTTATAGTTTTTAACTATGCCACATACTCTTTATAAAAAGGATTTAGGTGTATTTAATCTTTATTTAATTCACATATTTACATATGCCTTTTTCAATTTTCATGAATTCATTTCTACACAATCTTTCAAAGCCATCAAAATTCCTTGCTAAACAGTTCATGTATTGGCTTAAGTGATTTAACTATTTTTGCATTGTAGGAATATCTTTGAGTTTCTTTTCATCATCTATTTCTTCTCTTGGCAGAAATGGAATAATATTTTCTTTGCCATATTCTTCCTTATTTAGGCCTATATATTCTAACACATTGTTAGGCCATCTCCATGGTAATGGCATAAGACACATTTCTGTTCCTAAAGGCTTCTTTTTAGTAGTTGATCTTGTTCCTGATCTTGGTAATGACAGATCAACTAACTCTATGACTCTTATGTCATATTCTTCTAATTATTATTTTTTGGTTTCTTTTGAGATGACTCCTTTTGGATCTGCAATAAACCTTTCTAGTAAAGGTCTAAGTTTTACATTTAACATTTTGTTGTTTTCTTTTGCATGATCTATCGATTTGGCCTTACTTTCATTGAAACTTTTTCATAACAATGTTATCATAGATCTCTTCAGGCCTACTAGTTTTTTCTCCAAAGATTGACACATATGACCCTAAAGGTGTGTCATCTATGTCTATGTCCATGTGTGCATGTTGGTTGTTTATTGTTTTTTTTGATGAAGAAGTAGTCTTCATTTGTGGTGCTCTAAAACTTTTTGTAGTTGAAAGCATTGATGTAACAACAACTAATGCTAATGGAGATAGATTTAACCATGGCTCTTTCTTTTGTTTTGAAACCCGTTCTTTTCTTTCAACTGACTCTTCTAGTTTTTTTTTAGCTAAGGGTTCTTCCTTTTGTTTTGTAGCAACTTCTTCTGCTTTTTGTCTTAGAATTTGTTGTTCAAATTCTCTCCTTTTTCTTGCTACCTCCTCTAGGTATAGTTCTATTTTAGTTTTATCTGGTATTTGAGTGTCTGAATCTTGTCTCATCTAAAACTCAAATTCAACAGATTCCTCATTCTATTCTTTTGATTGAACTGAGTTAACCTGATAGTTTTGAATTCTTTTCATAGCCTCTAATGTTTCATATTTATTCCATCCAGTTTTCTTCAAATATTTTTTATGTTTTAGACCATTCATCCAATGTTCATTTGACAAATGCCTAGCTTTTCTTTGAGCTACTATTTTGGGTCTGATTATATTTTTGAAGTTTTCTACTAACTCTATTTTTGGAGTTTTCTTGACTCTTTTTAACACACATTGATCATGAATTCAAAAGGTATGTTCAATATTGTATTTTATGCATAAGGGTTTTACATTGTTTATTATGTATGAATTTAAATTGTTATTAGTACTAAATTATTACTTTGTTTCATTTTTCTTATTTTGCTTTGTAATTTTACTTCATTGTTATGGAAATGATTGTGTAGTGGTAACTATTGGAAAATGATGCATTTATTTATCAGAATGCTTGTGGAATGTGAGTGCATTAAACTATTTTGGAATTGAAGGTTGGCAACAAATTCCTTCTCTGAAGCAAGGCTTGGAGCTAGTTGCTACCATGTAATTTTGCATTCATACTGATGTACCCTCTATAACAAGATTTGATGAATCTAATATGTGTATTTCAAATTTTATTGAATTTTAACACCAACATTTAAAATTTGATTAGAAATGTTGGTTTATTGGTCAACTTTAGTAAAGGTGGAAAGCTTTGGGAATGAGTATTAGGTAACTGAGTTGGACATAAACTAAATATTTTTTCAACTACATTGCAACTTTTTTAATTTTAAAATTGGTTAAATGGGATTGAAATGGGCCCCACCTGTATTACATCATCACCACATAGTGGTATTACAACAACTTGGTTGCTATTATGCATGTATTTCTTGGCAAGATTTGAACCTGGATCTCCTTGAAAGTTGAGGAATTGAACCTGGGTGTTGCTTTTGTTGTCATTTAACATGTTATTTATTTGTAATTATTTCCTCCTGATGAATACGTAGTGTTTGCTAATATTTCATATTGAGTCAGAGTCCAGAGAGAGTACATAAGGCTGGTACATATCCCTTCTAATTTGCTAATATTTCATATTGATTCAGAGTCCAAAGAGAGTACATAAGGTAATATGAACAAAAAAATACCAAGAAAGACACCATAGGTAGTTGAGGCTATCACAATAAATTAGGAGTTAGTGATAGATGCCTCACATGCTAGTAAGTACTTGAAATTTGATAGTGCTATTCAATAGTGGTTGACCTAGGCATATTAGAATTGATCTTGGTTTTGTCATTGACTATGGTGTATTGTAGCAACTAGTGGAAGATACCAACTACAAAGTTCCATGAATGAGGAAGATAAGGAGGTGACCCATAACATAAATGAATCCAATGGTGAGAATACTCGAAATGAGGCTAACAATGCTTTGGCTAATGAAGAAGGTATGTAGATCACACAAGAAATTTGCTTGTGATGTTGGGTTACTCATTGTTGTCATACTATATGGCATAATGATGTTTGGATGGTGCCGACATTATAGGTGTTGATGTCAGGTCATCACACACTTCAAATACTGAATATCATAGAAATAGAGGTCCAACAAGATGTGCAACAAAGTCAAGTAGCACAGATAAGGTGGAGATCATTTACAATCTAAATGGACAACCCATAGGAAAAAAATTCTATTAAGTTTGCATCTTACTTGGGGGTGATTGTGAGGGAGATTGTCCCTATCACCCATATAGATTAGAGAGAAATCCTAGTGGAAGTTAAAAACTAGTTATGGACACTCATTATGGTAACTTTCTAGCCAATGGAGTTCATAGTGTCCATTTTTGAATACTTATATAAATATTGCATCTAATAAGATATTGGTTTGATGTAGCAAAAATATATTATTTCGAACACAATGAAGAAATGGGTCTTCGCGACCATGGATAAGAAATGGCGTGAACATAAGCATCAACTTGTGAAAAACCACTATGATAAGTATGATAATGATGAAGATAGAATTGCTAATCCCCCACCTCATGTATCACAAAAATATTGGGAAGCCTTTGTGAATGGTAGGAGTAGCGCTGAATTTAAGGCAAGTACCAACCAATCTGCTATGGTAGTTCATATCATTGTTATGTTCATGTGAATTTTTTTGATCTTGCTCTCCCTAATGAATTTATATATTGGTTTCTTTGTTGCATTGTAGGTGGTGAGGCAAAGGAACAAATAAAATAGATCTCACCAATCCATCATGCACACTTGCAATCGAATAGGATATGCTCAACTAGAGCATGAAATGGTATTCTATCATACTCATCCATTATATGTGATAAACATAGCTCTATTGTTTTGTCATATGACTTATCCCCATGTCTCTCCAACTATATATCTTGCAGAGGAAGAGCCAACCAAATGTAGAAACTCCACTACCAAGGGCAACTGTGTGGATGGCAACTCATACAAAGAAGGATGGGGCTCCTATTTCACCAAAAGTTGCAAAGACAATCGTAAGTGACATTCCCTTGGAAATAGCAATACGTTGAACTTTAAACCATTGTTATATCGATTATTTTTTTAACATGTTACCAATTAACTATGCATGTGATGTTGCCAAAAAAAATTGGACGATGAAATGTCATCTGTGAGCTTCGTAAATCAATGTATTAAGGATGATGTCCTCACCAAGGTTTTAGGACCCAAAATATCAGGTCAGGTTTGGGGTGTTAGCAAAGGAGTATCACCAACTGCTCTATTTTTTGGTGAGGGTTACATACATAAGTTGCACCAGATGCAAGAGCATACGATAGAGAAAGAGCAAAAGTTGGAAGAGAAGCTTGTAGAGAATGAAAAAAAGTTGGAAGAGAAGCTTACAGAGAAAGATAAAAATATTGAAGATATTTTGACACAACTTTCATAGATAGAGGTGTGTCAGTATTTTTCCATGATTTCATATTTGAAATGTTTACATGTTGCACCCCTAAAGTTGTAATGATCCCTTGCATATAATTCCATAGGCAACATCACTACATGCTACCCCTACAATTGGACACAACATTGGTGGTGGTGATCAAGGCACAAGTAGCTGCTCAATACCTTCTAGGATAGAGTCATCAATGGTATGACTATTATTTCAAATATAAAATGGTTGACTTAGTTTGTATTGTACACTATGTAGTGAATTTATCTAGGTTGTTGATTTTCCATGTAGGGATTGAAAATGACACCAATCACTCAAAATAAGAGAAGGAAATGCTACTTGACTCAGATCCATCAGGATAACATAGTGGTCAAAGGCACAATGATCAGTACTAACCCTGAAGACCTTGTACATGGTCAACGTTTGGGTGAAGGTTATTGGAAAGTCAATATGCACATCGCCCATAAAGAGGAAACAATATTGTTTAGAAGGAATGATGAGATGGCCACAATGAAGGATGTTGTGGGCTCCTTCATTGCCTGGCCTATATCATACATTGTTTACAAATAATGGGCAGCCAAGCTAGGAGTGAGGTGAGTAGGTATCTTGAGCATGAGGTTGGCTAGTTAGATACAAGAAGGTAATTTGGTAAAAAAAGAAGATAGAGAGAATGCAAGTGTTGTTAGGACATAGGATTAAGAGTCTAATCATGCATGCATGTTGTAATGTGTTGAAATGAAGGTTTATTGTGTTGAGTGAGTGTTAGTTATGAAATTGATGTTTCATGTTTGACTCTTAGTCCTAGTCTTTAGCAGTACTTGATTTGCATAGATGGATATTTATGTATCTTATGGAAGTCTCATGATACCCTCTCACCTCATATCCTGATGGTTGGGGTGGGTAGGGATGTTTAGACATCTACCCATTATATGGAGGGCTCAGGTTGTCCATTCACCTATATCTATAAATAAGAATTGCACTTGAAATAAGAATTTTCCATTTACATATATAATCATAACTAATTTTGCACTTGAAATAAAAATTTTCCATTCATTTAGCATTCTTACAACCATGCTTTCTATTTCTCCATTGGGCATAAACACATTCTTCTTTATGTCCTCAGTATTTATTGTTGACCTTCATCTATTGTTGCTTTACCTTAAGAGGATCCCCCTCATATGGTTATTTTTATTTGTACTTGATTTACAAAATTAGGGTTTGTTCACTTTGGATTTGCCCACTATGGTTATATTTACAGTGGTTTACTGTTTTAATCTCTTAGTCACTTCTTGAGCTCCTTGGATTCTTTTTTCCCTAGTACTTAAATATTCTAACTGGATGTGGTCTTTGAATTTCATTTACCTCCTTTGGTCACTCTTGGATATAATATAATTTCTTTCTTTCTTGCTTTTGTACATGTAAGAGGTGTAATAGATCATTACTATTCGTAAGTAATGACTTGGTTAACATCATTGTATTAACTTCCTGTAAACAACATTGTATCAGTGTTGTCTATATTGGGCTTATTGCTAGTTTAGTGTATGGTAAATATAGTGGATTATTTTATCTTGCATTATGTGTGTCTTTTGTTACGCCCTTGTTTGCATGTGACCATTTTTTCAATTAGAATTCTTAGGCTGATAAATCATTACTTGTGTTACTTTAAAGTTCACATTTAAGCATGAATTTTTTTATAAGACTATCATAAATGTTTGATTTAAATTTTAGTTATATTTCACTTCCTTTCTCAAGTGATTCTTTCAACCTTCCCCTCAATGTTCTTTCTCAAGTGTTGTTTGTTTGCATTTTGAGTTACCTATTGGTTTTTCACATTTTGAGTTGACTATTGGTTGTTTGCATTTCGATTTGATTGTTGGTTGTTTGCACTATATCTAGAGTGGTTGTTCATGCTCTAAGTTGACTATTGGTTGTTTGCATTCTAAGTTGATTGGTTGTTTGCACTATGTCCTGAGTGTTGTTGGTTGAGTGTTTGCTTTACATCTTGAGTGATATTTTGAGGGCCATTGTTAGCTTGTAGTATGGCTCACTATAAGAGCTCTTCACTTGGTATCTTGGTCATTGAATAATACACTCCACTTGATGGCTTGGCTCACTGAATAATGCGCTTCACTTGATGGCTTTGTTCATTGAATAATGCACTCCTTTAGATGGCTTGGCTTAGGTGCTCCTCTGGTTGGGCACTATGTTGGTTTGGATTTAGGTGCTCCTTTGATTGAGTGCTATGTTATTTTAGCTGAGGCAATGGTGAATTTTACTCCTTTCCTTGATTCTAACATGTCTCCTTATTCATCAAGTTGAAGTTGTGCTCTCTTTTTCTCTAAATAACCTTGACTATAAGATAGAAGTGTGAATGATTATTAAGAACCTGCTAGGATTGGCAACATTGGCCATTGATCTTTCATTTTTCTTATTTCTTCAAGATAATGAGTAGTGACAAGTAGTATATTTTTTGGGCACAGAGCACAAAGATATCAACAAAGAACACATCATGCCAAAATTATTTGTATACAAGGGCCAAGAAACATAGGAAATAAAAATGCTTTCATTATTTGTATCTGCAATGTACAACATCTCCATGTATTATCGGCCCCAGTGATTTGTGCAGAGAGCTATCTGAGTACTTATCAGAGAAATACATATGGGATCATCGATAGGCTTGGCTAT
The DNA here is from genome assembly GCA_028583015.1 of Wollemia nobilis. NCBI lineage: Eukaryota > Viridiplantae > Streptophyta > Pinopsida > Araucariales > Araucariaceae > Wollemia > Wollemia nobilis. The sequence goes on along the minus strand of JAQPPZ010017063.1, from coordinate 5,455,797 downwards.
GATGGTCATGTCACTTAACACCATCATCTGTGCATAATCACACGATTGATCATAATGAAAAATTATAGGCATATGTGCATCAACAATATTTTAAATTCCTTTATTAACTAATGTTGTTTTATATATAATGAAGAAAGAGAACATGTCATTATAATGGTTGTCTCACTACCTTGTTTGAGATGAGAAACATGTTGGTTAAATGATTACCAACTCCCTCTTTCATCAGAAATAATATTTTCCTAATCCTTCATTCTATTGAGTTTGAAGCAAGGTATTGAGCCTACATGAGACATTGGCTTCATATAGTAGTGTCCACTATGTAGGGACACTAGTACCATTTGTTTTGATTCTTTTAGGCTTTGTTTTAAAGCCACCAAAAGTAGCCAAGGCTAGGTCCAAAAAGGAACATTAGCATGTAATTGTAGCTTATCTGGTTTAAAGTTGAAGCAACATCACTTGCCTTGGTGCTGAGATCTAAGGTTTACCAAAATAATCTAAGATCAAGCAGGAATTGACATGATTGAATATTGCTGCAATACTTGTACCATTAGTTCCTTATGTTTCACCTATAGCAACATAAGTCATCAGGAATTAAAGCTAGCAAGCTGAAGAAGGATACTACAAATTTATATTTCATTTGATTAATATGACCATTGAATGGATATTTTTATTTTCATAAATTTTTTGATAATGCAGGGAATGATTAGAATTTTAGGTTTTGACAACAGACCAAATAACTGGAAAGGTCTTGATTTTTGTCTTTGTTTTTGTTTATGATTATATCATATTTCTATTTATTTCTTGCACAATTTCAACCAACTTAAGATGGTGATTTGATAATTTGGTTAACACAATGTTTGAGTGAAAAACTGGTAGTTCAGAGGCAAGGTGTATTGTAACTATATTATTGAGTATTAAGAGAAGTCACCATCCAATCTGAATATCACCTATTAAACTGATAAATATTGTGACACTACAAAAAATGAGCACATTTGAAAAGTAACTTCAATTGTTTCTAATATGATATGAAATTAAGATGTGATTTATGAACACACAAATTGTTATTAGAAAATACTTTTCTTTTATGCATTGCTTTAGCAATTTCAATAAAGTTTTTCAATATGTTTATTGTTCATTGTTGAAATTTGATATATTTGCATGTATTAAATTGATTTATGATCGGATATTATTATCATGTGAATATTACAGTATTTTGCAAATATGTTTTTAGAGTAAAATTGTAACTATATGTATTTGGAAAGTAAATTGTTCATTGTTGAAGTTTGATATATTTACATGTATTGAATTGATTTATGATCTAGAGATTATTATCTTTTGAATATTACATGATTTTGTTAATATTTTCTTAGAGTAAAACTATATCTTTTGAATATTAGAGTATTTTGTTAATATTTTATTAGAGTAAAACTATAACTATATGTATTTGGAAAGTAACAAGTTATACAGTTCTATCATCACGAATCATTTCTAGCTAGTAGATATAATAGTATTTTTGTATTCTTTCATCCTCAACATTGGAGGAACGAGAACATATTAAATTTTCACATATTTTTTTTGAAATTAGTGGTTTACTATGGGACATCCCCTATTGGTTTTCAGTTGCTCTTTGCTCTTATACACTACAGATATAGGCATAGTTATAGCACATGAATTTTGAAGTTTGATATAGATACAATTATAGGTATAGTTGCTCTTTGCTCTTATACACCATAAATACAGTTGCTCTTTGCTCTTATACACTACAAAAAGTAAATTGTTCATTGTTGAAGTTTGATATATTTACATGTATTGAATTGATTTATGATCCGAAGATTATTATATTTTGAATATTATAGGATTTTGTTAATATTTTCTTAGAGTAAAATTGTATCTTTTGAATATTAGAGTATTTTGTTAATATTTTATTAGAGTAAAACTATAACTATATGTATTTGGAAAGTAAAAAAGTTATACAGTTCTATCATCATGAATCGTTTCTATCTAGTAGATATAATAATATTTTTGTATTCTTTCATCCTCAGCATTGGAGGAACGAGAATAGATTAAATTTTCACATATATTTTTTTGAAATTAGTGGTTTACTATGGGACATCCCCTATTGGTTTTCAGTTGCTCTTTGCTCTTATACACTACAAATATAGGCATAGTTATAGCACATGAAAAGGAAACAATGAGAGCTGGAATTATTGTTTTGCTCTTTGGAGTGGGCATTGTTTCCAAAGCTACCAAAGCTTGACTTTGCTTTTCCCATGTCCTTTATATATATTTTTAGGTGAGACCCTAAGAGGGTAGTTATAAACCGTCCTCTTAGATCACCCTAAGATGACAGTTTTAAACCATTGTCTTAGGGTGACCTAACAATATATAAGTGCCCTCTTAAGGCTAAGAGGGCAATTCAAAACTGCCCTCTTAGGTCGAAGAGGGCAATTCAAAACTGCCCTCGTAGGTCTAAGAGGGCAATTCAAAACAGCCCTCTTAGGGCTAATAGGGCAATTTAAAAATGCCCTCTTAGGGCTAAGAGGGCAATTTAAAACTGTCCTCTTACGCCTAAGAGACCTTAACCCTAAGAGGGTGGTTTACAACCGCCCTCTTAGTCCTAAGAGGGTGGTTTTAAACCACCCTTGTAGCCCTAAGAGGGTGGTTGTTTGAGGCGGTTTTTAGCCATCATTGTATGTCACAAAATTTTTATGATGCCCTCATAGATGGTGGCTGAATAACTACCTTTAAAGGTCTTTAAGGGTGGTTTATAACCATTTTTAAAGCCCTTTTTTGGTGTAATGATGAATCCCTAAGGTTATGTATTGACTACAAAATTCTTAATAAAGCAACTATCAATAATAGATACTCCTTACCAAGAATTGATGATATATTTGATCAGTTAAAAGGAGCTACAATTTTCTCAAAAATTGATCTCAAATTTGGATATCATCAGTTAAGGATCAAAGAAGATGACACTCACAAGACTACCTTTAGAACAAGATATGAGCATTATGAGTTCACAATCTTATCTTTTGGGTTAACAAACGCTTCGACCACCTTTATGAATCTTATTAATAGTGTCTTTCAAGAGTAGCTAGACCACTTCATGCTTATAGTCTTGGATGACATTCTAATTTATTCACAAACTAAAGAAAAGCATGATTAGCACGCGATAATTGTGCTAGAAATACTTAGGAATAATCAGCTTTATGGGAAGTTATCTAAGTGTGACTTTTATACCCCACAAGTCCAATACTTAGGGCATGTTATACTTGCTAATGGAATTGTCATCAATCCTAAAAATATTGAAGCTATAATCAATTGCTCTGCATCCACCAATGTTTTTGAAGTATCCAATTTCATGGGAATGGTAGGATATTACAGGTATTTTGTGAATAACTTCTAAAAAATTACCTATCCAATCACCAATTTGTAAAGAAAAGGAAAAGCATTCAAATTGACAGAACAATGTGAAGAGGCTTTCAAGATATTAAAGGAAATATTGATAACTACCCCAATACTAAGATACATAATCCTTCAAAAAAAATTAATGCATCGATGCTTCTACTAAAGGGTTGGGAGGAATTTTAATTCAAAATTAAGTAATCATAGTTTACATGTCTTGGAAGCTCAAAAAGCATGAACTCAATTATGCTACCCATGATTTAGAGCTGGAAATTGTTGTCCATGCGCTTAAAATTTGGAGGTATTATTTGTTAGGGAAGCCCTTTGAATTAAAGATAAACCATTAAAGTCTAAGATATATCTTCACCCAACCTCTTTTAAATGCAAGATAATATCGATGGATGGAATTCTTAGTCGAGTATGACTTCATAATTGAATATATCAAAAGGAAGGAAAATAAGATAGCAAATACCCTGAGCGAAAGAAGGCACATAATTTTTGCAAGCCTTGCATCAAGCCTTGGGTACAAAACTAAATATTAGTTCTACATATCATCCATAGACAAATGACCAAACTAAGAGAGTTAACCAGGTCCTTGAGGATATGCTACGTGTGTATTGTATAGACCATAATACTAAGTGGGAATATTATCTCTACTTAGTTGAATTTGCTTATAACAATAGCCATCATACTTTCTTAGGAATGGCTCCTTTTGAGACTTTGTACGGGAGATGATGCAGAATTCCTCTATCTTAGGACAATCCAAAGGATTGCATCAGATACTATAAATGATATGGAGGAACAATTGAGAATGATCTATCAAAGGCTCAAATAAGCCTTGGATTGACAAAAGAGCTATATAGATTTAAAAAGAACACCAAGGGATTTCTCTATAAAACAAAGTCTTCTTAAGGGTGAGACCTAGCAAAAGCTCCATCAAATCTACCAAACTCCACCCAAAATTTGTTGGCCCTTTTGAGATTATAGAAAAGATTAGTCTTATGGCCAATAGACTTGCCCTTCCACCTAATCTATCAAAAATCCATGACACCTTCCATGTATCCCTGCTCAAAAAGTAAGTGGTTGACCCATCTCATGTTTGGAATGTGTCAAGTTTATAAATGATAGATCCTCTCGCCATTAATATTTTCTCAATCTAGATACTAGCTTTTTGTTCCAAAAGTTTAACAAAAAGAAATGTGAATCAATGTAAGGTCTAATGTGACCAATTTTCAAAGAAAATGTCACATAGGACGATGTAGAATCCATGAAAGAATAATTTCCTTATCTTTTTGAATAAGATGTATTTATTTAGAAATACAAAGGACTGTGTTTAAAACTAGAGGGGAGAATGTCATGACCCTCCCAAAACATGGTTTATATTTTCATATATACATAGTATTAATTATTCATGAATTATTATCTATGTTTTAACATTTTTTAGACAAGGTGTTGCTAATGAATTATGTGTTGTAGGTACATGTCCTTGAAAGATAAAATGGGAAATGATGGCGATGGATATTTTCACAGCGGTAAAACATTCACTAATAGCTAAAGGAAAAAATAGTCTTGTAGTGAATATTCACCAATGGCTCAAGGGTACATGGAAGCCCATATAGGATGCATTCATATAGGTGCACTATGAATGTATGTTTTGTATCATTAAAATGAATAATTTTTTATGTTAAAAAATATTCCAATGACAAGGAAAGTGCCATAAAGCATTGAGTTATTCTTGCGAGGCAAGTGATAATGTTTCGTTATTACTAGGTTGTCTGTATAAGAAAAATTTTGGAGGTATATGATTATGTGCATGATTGTTTTAATTTTATTTTTTTAATAGAGAATATTTATAAATAAATTTATAATTAAGTAAATTAATTAAATATATTTTAACTTAATTCAATAGCTATGCATTCAGTGAATTTTAATCTAAATAAAAAAACCTTGCATATGGTATTTCATTGAATAATTAGTAAAATTTTAAAATATATTAACAAGCTCCACTTGGCCAAAGAATTGAGCATTGAGATGGCCACTTGCATGACTTTACACTTGTCTTACAATATTTCCCTAATCTCCATTAAAATCCCCAATATCCATTTTATGAGGGGGAAGCAAGGTAAGGGAGGCGAGAGGAAAAAGAAAGAGAACGACCAGCAAAGGAGGAGAGCGAATAAAAAGTTGGTAAAATCATTTCTCCGAAAATTTTTAGGTCCATATTTCTTTTCGAATTATCACTTGCATACATTTTGGTGGTTTGATTATTTCTGCAAATAATTTAATATAAAAAGCTCATTATTGTTGTACATATTGCTTATATTAAAATTTGCATAGCCCTTTGGTTTTCAAGATTGATGTTATAAAGTTTAAGACCCTCTTAATTTGAAATGGCTAATTTAAAAAAGATGGAAAATTAGAGTAACCTTTGCATAACCATGGAATGCTTATCTATAATATAATGTTGTCAACATCTCAGGATTAGCCTAGCCATTTACAATATCTATCATGTTACTCCTTGGTGCTTTGACGAATAAAAACCCATGTTTGTTTATATTATAATACTTATGCTTGTTTATATTACAATACCTGTTATGTTACTTCTTGGCGCTCCAGTGAACAAAAAACCTATATTTATTTATATTATAGTACCTATGCTTGTTGATATTACAATACCTATTATCTTACTCCTTGACGCTCCATCGTATAAAAAATAATAAGAAATCTATGTTTGCTTATATTATAATGTCTATGGGATTGCGGAAGATAATCTATGATTAGTGTCTCGAAAGATCATTCAAATTTATCAGCATCTGAAGTTTATTTCCTTTGTTCATATTCCCAAGGAATGGAATGATGTGGCTGATTGCTTGGCAAAATGGGCTTCTAATTTTCAATAAGATTGGAATTTTAGAGAATGGGATCAGCTTCCATTGGATTGTTCTCACCATCTTGCTAATTTGCTTGCTGCGGATATGCCTGGTTGAGGTTGTTGTTTGTTGGGTGTCTTTTGGTCGAGTGCTCGGTGGTTTTGGGGGTCTCTTTCTTTTGGCCCTTGTAAGGGTTATTGTTTTGGGATTCTCTGTTTCTTGTATGGTTTTATTGATTCAATAAATTTTTACAAAAAATATATATATTATAATGTCTATTTTGTTACTGTTTGACGTTCCAATTTAAATTTGTGATTGTTATATTGTAATACCTCACTCCTTGATGCTCTAGCAAAACAATTTAAATTTATCCTTGTTCATTTTATTAAAAATAATTATTGACTGAAATAATGAGTAATGAGTCTTCCTTGGGCATGTACCATTTATATACCTAATTTTTTATCTTTTGATTCGCTGGTTTAATTGCCTACCTAACTAAGGTTTTACGTATCAAAAGAGTACGTCTGTACACTAGTATAACACCCTTTTAAATTACTCGTAAGTAACCTCAAGTTGATAGGCTTCCTTGACGTGTTGCTAATTGATAAGTGTGAGTTGTCATTTCTCCATGTATGCTTTTGGCTAATTTATCTTTATTATTTTTGGACCGGTTGCTTGAATTAGGATCAGATTAATTAATGTTTACTCTACTCTCTCTCAATGCATTTGCTTTGAGTAAATTCATTATAATCATGATTAAATGTGCATTCTTCATTTTAAAATTGGAGCCATTCTAATCCTAAAACAAGAGCCTTCAAATTCGATGATGTACTGGGCCAGGCAGGAGAAATTTTGGTGCTAGTCGATGTGTATTCAGCAAATCCTTTCATATAGATATTGACACACATTTGATATTTTCTAGTATGTCCATAGAACCTAGGAAAGGTTCTGCTAAAGTCCATATTAGATTCTTGTATTCATTTTTATAAAAATGTAAAAATCCTTGAATATATTTCAAGTAATCAGTTTAAGATAGTATAATTTAAACCTTGTATTAGTTCTTTATAATGTGAAGCAATGTTTTAGATTGCAAAAAATATTTACCAACAGTTTGTTTTCAATGAAATAAATGACTTCCGTAGGGACCCTGTGAGTTTTCTTTTGTAGTTACATCTATTTAGTAAATAATATCTAGTTATTAAATGAATCTTTTTTTAGATAAAAGAGTATCAATAGTTAGTCAGTATTTTATTAAGTTAATTTTTAAAGAATACTGTATAGTATTTTTTTTAAAAGAAGAAAAAGGGAAATTTAAATAAATTCTAATTTTATGAGAATAATTGTTATCTTGAAAGGGAATGAGCACAAGCCAAGTTAGAGGACTTTAATATTTGGATCTCTCTATTTGTTCATATAATAGTTAAAATCTTTTGGGTTGCTATCTTCATACAAAGTTTCATTTATTTAAGTAATTGATAGTCGGTCAATGGTCTAATTAATCTTTTGAAAGTTCATCCTATAGTGGTATATTTATGTTTTTTTTTCATATTAAAGGTCACTTCTTTTCATGACCTCTTTTAATAATTGAAAATACAAAAGCTAGCTACTTAAGAAATAAGAAAACTAATTCGACACTTGAACTCACCATAGTTTTTCATTTATAGTTATCTTAAATATTCCATTAAGCTCTCTCTTTTTACTTGAGAAATTATAAAAGTTGAATTTCTTTTAAAAGTCTGAAAATATTTTTTTTAAAGAGATATCTAAGATAGTTTTAATAAATTATATTACTATTTCTAGTTAAAAGAGAGATGTATTTTTTTAAATAATTAAATAAATAATAAATTCCTTTTTTCCTAGTATTGAATTAATGCATTTCCCTTGGAAGGAATTTCTCTAGAAACTTGTAGCTTGTATTAAAAAGAAATTTATATTTTAAAAATATAGTACATCATATAATAACTCCAAATTTACCTATCGATTGAATCATCGAGAGGATGTACAACCAAGAAACCAAGTCATCCAATTTTGTTGAAATGCATTAGGGCATTCAATGATCCTTTGAGTATGGTTGTTCCTGGAAAAATAAGTCAGGATGAGAAGTAAGGATGGGAAGTATGGGATATCCATATAGGCCATTATACGAGTTGTACAAGTGATGGCCCCTTGAGTAAGTTGTGGATAAGGAGAAATCTAGTAAGAAAAGGGCTAGATGAATCCACGATGTTTGGAATGGGATAACTTATCATAGTATTCATGACTTGTCAAGAGAAACAATATCAATACCAAGTGATTGGCATGGCCTTAATTATTCATGAGGCTAGATATTGATCTAGGGATGTGGTTATCAATTAAGCACTATAATATCTATGCTAAATAAACCTTACATGTTATCTTGGCAACATATGAGTTAAATTATACTCAAGGTTCCACATAATTGATAACACATTAAGGGAGAGGAAGAAAGTGTCCACCCTCTAAGCGTTATGGGCCTTAGAGGATAAGCCACAGCTAAAGTTATGGGTTCTCATACTGGGATAGAGGGTGAGAAAGATAGAACCACTAAATACACCTCTTACAGGATTTGGCCAATCTCATCCACTTGGGGATCGTTTGCAATGACCATAACCCAAAAGTGGTTTCGATGCTATGTAATGATTACTCCATGGGTGCAAAATTAAATATTGAAAACAAAAAAATATTACCTTAGTTTAAGTGTTTTTCTTGTTTGTCCAACTTGTAAGTAAGACCAAATTGTTACAATGAGTATGTTAGACTGAGTTGTCACACTAATTCATCCTATTTTTATAATATTGCTTGGGATGTTGATCTTTGAGATTGTTTTTTTATCGATTTTCTTTTATTTTTCATAGTGACTTCCTACTATTGGTTTTTTAATACCACCTAATCCTCAAAAGAAAAATCATTCTCATTTTCAAGTATCCTAAAGTTATAAAAAACTCTATTATTTGTATTAGGTACTACCAAAACTATAATTTACACCACTCCTAATTGATCTACCATGACATTTTACAGAGTTATTAGTTATCTTATTATAGATTATTGAACTGACATTGGTTGGCCTACCATTACTTCTTTATCTACCTAGGACTACTACTTATAGATCATCATTTGAGCATTGTAAATTGATATGAAATATTCTATCAAATTATGTTCAACATTACAAGCTAAGCACCATAGTGTATTTATTTCAAAATTTACATTCATCATATTGTTTGTACCAAATAGGTTGCTTGCTTTTCTATCTATTACCACCCACTAGTTTTTCTCCTTTCCACCATCCACTAACTAGCTAAGCTTTTCAAAATATTATTTATGCTCTTCATCATATGACTCTTTATATCTTCAGGTTGTTACACAAGTTGATTATAATATGTAAAGACAATAGTCATGATAGATGATTAAAGCAAGGTGAGTAGTGTTGGAAACTATGATTAGAATACAATGATACTTGAAGCACTTTGAATTGGAAAGGTTATTATATAAGGTGTATTTATTTATGGATATATAGATGTATTAGATGTCAATAAAGAAACCTAAGGAGGTACAAGATGTATATTTTGGTAAGTTTATATTTATTGGTACTGTACATTTGAAGTAGATGCAACTGTGCTATATGGTATTATATCTGCTAAGTTTGGGGATGAGTCACATATTCCGCATATACTAGTTGTGTATTTTATGGTAGTTTAACTACCTAAATTAGGATATCTTTAGCACAAGTTATTTCTTCAAATGTTGTAGATAGTGTGACATGATTTGCATTATCATGGCCAAATTTGATTATAATTCTATTATATAGTTTACTAATGTTTACTCATATGAGGGCCTAATATTTAGAGGTTGTGTCACAAGATTTGATTTCATGTTTAAATTCAACAAGATTGAAATTTGAAATAAATTTTACATTAGTAAAAATTTGAAATAAAATTTCATAGAAAGTTTGACATAGTAAAATATACAAAAATATTTATATATTTTTCCAAATTTATTTTATTTTTAATTAAAACTAATTAAAATCTAAAACAAAAGTAAAAAATTAATAACATAAGCCATGGCAGAATATTAGCATGTTAATTGGGAGTGCATTAATGCTTTAAACCCTTACCATGAATGTTTTGAACATTATTTCTAAAAAATCATCGAAGTGAAGGAATGTCATGAGAAATAAAATACAGGAGAGAGTGCAAGCTAGGTGGAAATGCAAGCAAGGAGCAAGTGTGATGCAAGAGGGAGTGCTTGCAAGTAGTAAGTACCAGCTATAAGGGAGTGAAAATCAGGAGGGAGTATGATCCAAGAGCAAGCACAACTAGCTAGTATGGAAGGAAAGTCATATTTGAAGTCCCTAATGGGAAGTTAGGATTCCTTGCCTAAATTAGAGATAAGAAAAAGAGCAAATACATGATAAGTTCAATACAAGTAGCATATGTTACACCAAAAGTGACTATTAAGTATGAGACGATGGAGCAAGATAAAATATTTCTTAATACTAGAGGGTTAATATGTAATTTTCATAGATCATGGTTGGGTTTTTCGAGATTCAAATTGGATCAAGTGGAAGTGGGGATTGATTTCAAATTACTCTATGACTTTTCTTCCTAAATATTTTTTCCTTATCATCTTTTCTAATTCAAAAATCAAGGATAAAATAATGGATGGTGGCCCATAGTTTAGGGGGAGAGATGTCATTTATTTGATACCATGGAATGAAATATTTTCTATTAATACAAAAGATATTAAGAAGCTTCTGTGGGTTAGGCTTTTTGGAATTCCATATCAACTTATAAATAAGGATTTTTTTATGAATATTGGAAATACCCTAGGGGAATTTATCAAGGAGAGAGTAACTCTTAAGGAGTGAAAGCATGCTATGTATACCCAAATATGTGTTGCTATAGATATTTTTAGAACCCTTGCTACAATCCATTAAGAGTAAATTTGAATCAAAAGAATAGGATCAACAAGTAGATTATAAATATTATCATATTTCAATGACACAATTATTATGAGACTAGACACATGGTAAGAGTTTACAAAGTGAAAACTATGAAGAAAGAGACAAAAAATTGGCCATGAGATAAACTTCAAGATAAAGTAAGGAAATCATACAGTAGACCAAGCCAAGGATATTCCACTCCAAAAGAAGAGGTAAAGAAAGTCTGCCTACAACATCATTTGGCAAAGGCCACCATAACTCACTTCGATCAACCTTTAGAAGAAACAAATAAGGATATAATTAATGAGAAAGTACAATGTGTAAGTTCAAATTTAGAAGAAATTTAAGGTGCAAAAGAATATATTGAGAAAAATTCTAAAATAAAGATGGTAGAAGAGATCAATTTTATCCCAAGTGTATCATCTTCATTTTCTTCAATTAGTATAGAATCCTCTCTTGGTAATAGAAGTGAAAGTGGTGTAAAGGTTATCCCTTGCACTTTAGGGTTTCAAGAGCAGCATAATAAATAAATAAGGATAGAGGAAATGCATAAAAATCTAGGGTCTTTAGGGCAAAATAAGAAGGTAATTATTATGGAAGAGCATCCTTGCACTTTAGGATTTCTAGGTAAACATAGAGAAGAATGCACTTTTTAGGTTATTCCTTGCACTTCAGATCCTTTAGAGTAATATAAACCTAAATATGGTAAGTTTTACTCTAAGTAGTGTGACAATATTGAAGAGAATGATGAAGATGAAAGTATTAGTGGGAATGAAAAAATAGAGGAAGTAATAAATATAAAAAGCATATAGGCTACATCTAAGTTGATTGTATACATATTTTGTACCCTTTCCTTTGAAAAGAAAATAAAATTTACTTTTATTGCATCATTCAAATTGAGAAATCATATAGCATAGGTCTTGTTTTCTTGCATCTCTAGATCAAATTAGGTTTAAAAGGTCTTAGGTAGAGAATATTAGGTGGAGAAATTATTTCCCCTTAGAAACACAAGGTGTTTATGAAATATACACATAAAACATAGTCTAGGCCCTTATAACATATAACATACTCCCTTAAACATATTGAGGTGAGATAGAGATTTAAGTTCCTCAAATTGTTGAAGAGATCTTGAAATGAGCTTCTCACACAACTATATTATTAGAGCAGTGAATAACAAGATATAAGCATATTTTTTTCAATCTCCTCAAGGACTTATTAGTGTGATTCCAAATCCCACACCATTCTTAGTTTGAGTTCCATCAAAGTGCATTATCTAAACTTCCTTGGTATTGTAGGCCTATCTTTCTTGATCCTAACATTTATTAGTACTAGTATTTTTCTTGGTGTATCTTACAAAACTAGGTAATTTCAAAATTCTACTTTTTGGAATGGTATCAATGACTCTTCATTATCCTCTTCTCTGAGGCTTACTGTTATCATGTTAGACTCATTGAGAAGTTTCCATTCTAAGAGGTCATTGCCATCATAATACAACAATTCATTATAGTTAATGCCCTCATCAAATTCTTCCAAATGGCATGTATATGTCACTTTTACTTCAATCCAAATATTTTTATCTATTTGTGGCACTTCATATGATTTTAATCCATTACTATATAGGCCTTTTTCAAAATATTTTTTCATTCGCATGATTACATCCCAAAGAAAGGTGGTAGTCAATGACCATTACTTCTTGAAATATGACCAAATCTAGATGAGAATGCTTATCATTATTAAATATTTGAGAATCCCTATAGAGTGTGCTTTCATTCCATCCACTTGCATCAATCATATCCAAATGTGCATGGAAGTAAGACCTATTCTATTGCATACAACTTTAAATACAAATTTTATTGTCTCTCTTGAATCTACTATACATTTATGTATAAGTAAGATCTTGACTTTGAGAGTTATGTGAAAAGAAGGTGGCTTTGTCATTTTAAATTTAGGCATGTTCACTGTATTAGAACTATATATTTAAAGGTACTTTGACCACTAAATTATAGTTTTCTATTTTATTAGACCTTATCACACTCTCCCTTTACTGTGGAGGTTCAATATTGACATAAGTTTGATTTTGTTTTTTAATGCTTCCTATAAAAAATCATGATATTTTGGTAGTGATAAAGCTTTAATAATGTTGACCTTAGTAGGGTTCATTTATAATTCTTTGGCTATGTTAAAACTGATTATTGTTGTGTTCCACTCATTTCATGGTATGAACTACTTTTATTGTCTTACAATGACTATTATATCTTAATTAATGATTGATGCATTTTTTAGATTGTATTTTGTATATTCGCACATTTCATTGAAATTGCTTTTATTATCAGACTACTCAACCCTAGATCATTTCACCATGGGTTCCTTATTATTTTTTACTTGCTTACTTTTATTTGAGTATGATGTATCTTATGCCTATGTTGGCATGTGATGTTCTCTCCTTAGAACTATAGTTCTTTATCCATGACTGAAGTTCTACTTACTTCTACTTAACTAGTTGAATTATAGACTCTAGTTGGGGCTCTTATACTAATTTTTTTTTACATTCAGTTATGACACCTTGATATTGATAAAATACTTCTTATTTGAATAAAAACTCGTCCCCCATATCTTTTTCTCACTCTTCCCATATCTTTTTCTCACTCTTCTATTAAATTGAAGGTAACAAAGGCAATGTTATTAGCATCGATTGAGGTATTGTCGAGGAATTATCAATTGATTAGTTCTTATTGATTCTTAATCAACTTGTTATCAATAGGTTGAATGGTCAACATTGGTTGATTCATAAATTATTAAGGTGTTGTAGTGGCCTATCAAATCTATTGCATCTATTAATTGTATATTAGCATTTGAACTTATTATATAACCATAGGATGGTCTAATGGGTTATGAGGTACATTACATGTGACACATCATAGGGTATTTGATTACATATTTACATTCATCACATCATTTTGGAGTTGATTTATAATATTATTTTTTAAATGGGTTACATGGGATTGAAATAGGTCGTACCCATATTACATCATCACCACATAGTGGTATTACAACAAAGCCTGAATATTATTTATGTATCATTTGGCAAGATTCGAACCTGGATCTCCTCCTTGAAATATTGAGAAATCTAACCAATTGAGCTAATGCCACTTGATTTTATAAGTTTACACAGGTTTTTATGAGGGATCCTAGTATCCTCCTACTTGATTTATTATTATTAACCAAGGACTTGTTAACATATACTTGATCTTTTGAAATTTATATTCTCCTCTACTACCTTCCTCTATCATACCTCTTGTTCCTTGTCAGTCGTTGATTATACATCTAGTGGGGTAAGAAATTAGAGGTACTAGGGGCAGGTTTTTATGTAGATGACAATAAATTTGACATGAGCTACTTCTACATATTCACTTGCTAGAGTGATATGGTTTGTATTTTTTACCATCATTTCCAAATTTTGGTGCAATGCCCTTATGTAACAATATCTTATTATCAAAAGGGCAAATGTTTACTAAAATTTTGTATAACATATGTATGAACATTATATTAAAATTTTGAATATTTTCATTCGATGATCTCCACATGGTATTGAGTTGGAAAAGTATTGAATATTCATATGTATTTTCAAACCTTCTAGATAGTGGTTCTACAATAGTGGCCTAGTTGATCTCCTATCCATTATCGAGACTCCTATACCATAGCATAGCCTTACCTCTTAATGAAAAAAGTAGTAATCTTACCATGATATCTTCTTCTTAAATATGGTGTAAAATTTCTAGCATTGATAGACTGTTTAAAATATGGTTTTGTATGGTCTCTAGTGAGTAATGACAAAGCTTTTAACATTTCCTCCAAAATGGGTAAATATAGTGGTATATTCAAAGCATCCTAGTAACTCCAATCCAAAAGGTTCTTCTATTGAGGTGATGCATTGGCATTATATATAATCCTTGTGATATATAGTGATATTGATACACTAGTAGTTATATGTTGACTTCTTGTTTATTTCGAATAAGCTATTGATTATTTTAGGGGTTTTACATATTTTGTAGGTTTTTTGTACTTTTTTGAACATTTTGAAATATATTCTAGTATGTGTTAGGTTGATGGATTTATTATGCAATATTTTGTTGTTGTTATAGATTAACTAGTATATATCGATTTTCAATAAACAATACTTATTAACTTTCAATCACTAGTGGGTTATCATTTAGCACTCATTGTTGGTGATGAACATTTATTGGTAGTTGGTAATTTTGTGCCACTTATTGATTAGTTTTCACATTCCAATTCTAGTCCATATTGTCAACAAGGTCATTGGATGGGAAAAATGATATTTTACCTCTAACTCGGTCCTTTGTGTTAAGGATTTTGGGACTTATCTTCTCTTTTAAGGTAGCAGGTTTATTTTTCTTAGAAATCCTCTTTTGAGTTGGGGTAACTTGATAGAATCTACAACTTCTCTATAGTATGATACTCACATCTAGCCTGCATAAAGTCATAAAAAAATTTACCTCAATTAGATTATCTTTAAACTTGTGTAACATTTAGTTTGTTTATAGATATGGGTAAAAGCCCATGGAAAATTATCTAGTTCTTATTTGCTTATAGATATTTAAAGTGTGTTGTGGTAGATATAATTTTATAGGTAGGTATATTTGTCATAATAACACAAAACATATATATCCATTTGTCAAATCTATAATATTACATAAAACAAGGAAAAAAATTTAGATATTCTTAAAGAAATGTTACATTCTTAAGGAAATGCAAATAATGCCCTAGGATCTACAAAAATATTAGGGTTTTTAACAAACAAAGTTTCCATGTAGAGAGATACAAGCAATTTTGAAGAAAAATTAATTAAAATCATTGAATATCCCCATATAACTATTGTATCTATCATTATTTAGGAATATTTCATGATTTCACTAATGGAAATTTACTAGATTTTCCAAAAAATATAATGGATATTAGCCAAATTGAAGAAACTTCTTAAAAACCTAGGCTAATTTTATTGTTAAGAACCTTCAGGCCTTTGGATAAGACATTAATAGTTGGATCTCATAATATGGCTAAAATAATCTTGTGGGTGGTTTAAATCTCCCCAAATCGATAGGGATCGACCTAAGAAATTTCTAACTAGTTAGTTTCTAGGGTTTCATTGGGTTAGTTTTGGGGAAAAATTAACTCGAATGTTCCATCAAGAATGTAAAAAACTATTGAGTAGGATGTTATGACTGATTGTAATTATTCCCCAAATTGTTTATTCTATGTTGTATTACATTAGAAAGTCAAATTGTTTATTTTATGTTGCATTACATTAATGTTTGCCTTCCCTTATTACCTTTAAGCATCTCAAAGTTGACAAATCGAATAGCAAGTCATTAGATGGGTAGTGAGTCACTAAGCTATGTGATGGGTTGTAGTGAGCCAATTAGAAGACCAAATTCTTTACACAATTCACCTCAAATCCATCAAATTCACATCCATGCTAATTTTGAATCTCTTTATATGATTTAGATGTCTCATTTATTTTAAGTGGCACATTTATAATTTGTTATGCAAGGAAGTCGCATTGGCTAGTACATATCCAAATGAGGTCTTCAACTTCTTTGAAGACCTAAAATTACCCTTAGGTTATTGGGACTTATCCTCCATTGATTTGAATTCCCTTTCATGTGATAGTTTTTTAAAAGGAACATCATAATTCCCCATAGCAACTTGAAAGTTAATAAAAAGAGAAAATAAAACATTGTGGGTTATAAGAACATGTTCCTCCATATATGTAGAAAAAACACGAACCACTATTTCAACAATTTGAAAGGTCAAAGACCAATGAGCAAAGGCATACTTGATACATTTTGCATCATCCTTCCCTTTTTCTTTGGAATTTTATATTTCATAGTAGTTTCCAAAAACAATAGAATTAAACACTACCTAGTATTAATTGAAAATAAATACACAAAATAAAGAATGAAGAATACAAAATGTATGGGGTTATCCATGGACACCAAATAATCTCACTAAATGGGAATGAAATTACTCTCCATATGATGAGAAAAATAGTTGCTATGAAGGGTATATATACCCAATTACAAGTTACCTTTAGGTAAAGGTTGAGATTGACCTTTAGGAATAAAATATTACAATAAAGTACAAAAGCACATTTTTAAATTTATACATGGATCCAAAGGGAACCTATGAACAATACAAATAAAAAAGTCGATTGTGGCCTCAATAGAAGCTTAACCACCACATATTCCAACATCCCTTTAAGCTATATAGTGGACATGTTGAGTGACCCTTACTTATGCCTCCTTAAGGGACACTCTCAAACTCCAAGAAGCTCTTTTATACATATAAAAGTGACCTCAGGAATTTCCTTGGTCAGAATATCCATCATATACTCTAATGAAGGCATAAAAACTATATTAAGCATCCCACATGAATGAATTCATCTCACAAAGTGCATCCATGTCTCTATGTGCTTTTTTTTTTTTATGGATAACTAGATTGTAGATGGTGCTATAATTTTCATGTCGAAGAGTGACTGGAAAAAATTGAGGAATGTCAATTTCCTCTAAAATTATTATCATCCATCTAATATGATTTACTACTTTATTGATAATACAATATTCAGCCTTTGTGAAAGATTGAGAAATAGTGGATTAGTATATGGAACACCAAGAGACAAGGTCGGATCTCAATTATAATACAAAGCTTATGGTGGACTATCACTCATTCAAATCTCTAGCCCAATCAACATTTCAAAATCAAAGGAGAGTTAATGGAATAGTGAGTACCTATCTAATAGGTCCATAAAATATATTTGAGAGTCCTCTTAACTACTTTTCAATGACTCTCTTCAGGTGCCTACATATATCTCAATTAATAACTAACAACCAAATTTATATCATGTCTAGTATGAGTAAGGTAGATAAGTCCTCCCATAAGATATTGATACAAATTAGCATCCACAAAAGAAGAGTTATAATCTACCCAAATATGAATCCAAGAATGGAAGTAGGTAGGACAGGTATAGCAGGTGGGCCAGGAGGGCCAGGTGGATCAGGAAGAGCAGGGATCTTGGAAGGTAGTTCCCCAAGCCAGCAAAGCAAGGACGGTGAGGAGTCAGAGGCCACTAAGGACGCTGAGGGCCCTCAGTCATTGGTCCCTGTTGAAAAAAGGTGGGATGCGAACCCACCTAATAGAGACCCGGACAAAGGGACCCAGGCTAGGGCCCCTCTCAGGAGGTTGTCCTTTGCTCAAACCCTTAAAGGTAAGGAGATCGTGCTTTCAAAAACTCTCCCTCCTCTCTTCCCAGACAAAAACAAGCTCAGGGTTGTTGCCTCTACCATGGAATATTTTCTATCCCTTGAAACCTCGTCCCTCATTGGCAAGTTTCTAGGTGGAAGGCCCGACATAGAAATAATAGGGACATGGGCTTACTCCAAGTGGCACCTAGCAAGAAGCATGGAGATTGTCGCAATGACAAGAGGCTTTTTCATGATCCAACTCCATAATAAGGAAGACGCAAACCGAATCCTTGCTGGCGGGCCATGGTTCCTGGGCAGGCGAAGCCTCTTCCTTAGGTCGTGGGGAGAGGACTTTGACCCTGATAGCCAAAGCATCAACTCTGCCCCCATCTGGGTTAGGCTTCCCAACCTACCATCCCATTTCTTCCATGAATACTTCCTGAGAGGAATCGCCAAAGTCATCGGGTATCTGGTCATTATTGACAACCCCACCCTAGCTAGATCTCGCATAATGCATGCAAGGATGTGTATAACTATGAATCTAGAGTTTGAGCTCTCGTCCTTCATAGATCTGGAATATGGGGACTACTCAAGAAGGCAACCCATTGAATACGAAAACAAGTCGACTTTCTGCTTAGAATGCAAAACCCAAGGACACCTAAGGAATCAGTGCCCATACATGGTTGACATCAAGGAAGCACCAAATAGGAATAATCCAAAATGCCTTAATGCAAATGGGCAGGGAATGCCCCTTCGACCCTAGTCTCGGCCCACCAAAGTAGCTCACAAAGGCTTTTACCAGCAGAAATCACAAGAAGACTCCGCTCATCAAAAAGGAAAAGGAAAATAGCATGTGGATCCTGACCAGGCTAACCAGGTTAGTCCTTCCTTTTTTTACCCTAATTCCTTCGAAATCCTTGCTTAGACTGCCATTGAATCGGTTAGACCCACTGAAGAAGGACCAGCATCGGGGCTCCTCAAAACTCTTTTTTCCCCTCCTCCTTCCCCTTGTAGGTCCTCTCCTTACCCACCCCCAAACTATCCTTACGGCTTGCCCCTGGAGTCAGAGGGGATTGGTTTGAGCATGGAAGTAGTGCAGATAGGAGCATATCCAACAGTGGGTGGAGGTTGCTCTAGCCTGACCTAGCAGTAAAACACTCCCCCAAAGTTTAGCCCAAAGCAAACCTGTAGTTCAACTAATTCAATAGACTTTGGCAGCGAAAGGAGGGGAAGAAACCTAGATGCAGAACATTACAGGATAAAAATAGAAAATGAAATAGCAAACAGAAAACAAAGCACTTTAGTGCCTCAAGACATGGCCCTCTTCGAGGATAACAAGACCAGCAAACCCCCCCACCCTAAGGACAGGGAAGAGGGAGGAATTCAAAGCAGTCTAAATGAAGGTCCTCTCCTGGAACATGAGAGGCCTTAATGGCCTGCCCAGGCAGAGAGATGTCAAGGCATTAAGGAAATAGACCTCCCCCTCAGTCCTTATTCTTCAAGAAATGAAAACACATGAAGTGTGGTCCAAGATTCTAGCTCACAAAATTTGGAAACAATGGGAAATGGTCTTCAAGCAAGCTAGAGGCACCTTTGGGGGCCTTATGGTCCTATGGGACCCCAAAAAAGTGGAAGGTAGCATCATTCAGGCAGATGATAGCATCCTAACCATCCTTTTTTATGATATAACTAGCAATAAGTCTTGGATCTTATCGAATGTCTACGCGCCCAACACCGTGCAAGGAAGAGGCAGGCTGTGGGAGCATCTGAGTCACATGAGCAAGGCTTTCCAAGACATCCTATGGATAATTGCAGGTGACTTTAACACCCCCCTGTTTCCATCTGATAAGAGGGGGGGAACAGGGCTCCCAGTTAGGATCATGGAGGACTTTAGTAATTTTATCCACTCACACGAATTGATGGATGTCAAGCTTAAGGATGCTAAGTACACTTGGAGCAATAGGCGGCTGAGCAGCAACCTCATCCAAGAATGGCTGGACAGGGTCCTGCTATCACAGGAAGCCATCCAGATCTTTGGAGAATCCTCTCTATACTCCCTTCCCAAGGTTGGGTCCGATCATAACCCCATCCTTTTGGATGTTCCTCAAACCTCCAATTCCAGTGGCAATCATCCGTTTTGATTCGAGGTAATGTGGGTCAAGCACCCGGACCTAAAAAATAGAATAATCAAATGGTGGCAATAGCCCTTTCAGGGAAGTCCCTCCTACAAACTCACCCAAAAGCTGAAAGTGGTCAAGAACAATCTCAAGATTTGGAACAAAGAAGTGTTCGAAAATATTTTTGAAAACAAAAATATTGTGAGCGAAAAATTGAAAGCCATTGACAGCAAGATCCAACATGGAGAGCTAGATGAAGAGACCAGGTCCGAAGAGAGGAAAATTCTGGTAGAATATCACAATATCTTGGCTAGTGAGGAGACTTTATGGAGGTAGAAGTCCAGGGCCTTATGGTTCAAATATTGAGATTCTAACTCCAAATTCTTCCATGTCACCATGCTCAAAAATAGGAGCAACAACCGTATCAAAGAGGTAATTAAACCTGATGGCTCCAGTGCCCGAGGAAACAATGACATTATGCACGAAGCCTTGTCCTACTTCAGTGCTCTCCTTGGTGAGGAACCTATCTATTAGATAACTACCTAGGATTCCTTACTCTAATTCATCCCCCATAGGATCGAGAATGATGCCAACCAAATGCTCACAGCTCCCTTTTTCGACAAGGAAATCAAGCAGGCCCTTTTCTCCATGAACCCTGACAAGGCCCCTGGCCCCGATGGATTTCCCCCCAGGTTCTTTCAAACGTATTGGGACATCCTAGGAGATGAGGTATGTTCTACCATCCAAGAATTCCAAGCTTCTAAGCATATCCCTCGAAGCTACAACTCTACCTTTCTTGCCTTGATTCCGAAAGGACCAGCTCCCAAGTTCATAACTGACTTTAGGCCAATCAGCCTTTGCAACGTGTTATACAAAATCCTCACTAAAGCTATTGCAAATCGTATGAAAGGGATTTTGCCTCAGATTATTGATTCCTGCCAGGGCAATTCTTTTCAAGGAAGGTTGATCCTGGATGGAATTATCACTGTCCATGAAGCTCTGCACTCTGCTTCCTAGACCAAGAAGGCTGCCTTAGCACTAAAACTTGACATGAATAAGGCTTTCAACCGTGTCAACTAGGACTTTGTGAACGCCATATTGTTGAAATTTGGGTTTCATCCAGACTAGGTCAGACTTATTAGCTGCTGCATTCACTCTCCTTGGTTCTCAATGTTGGTCAATGGGTCTTTTATTGAGTTCTTCCAAAGTCGAAGGGGGATCAGGAAAGGGGATACTATTAGCCCTATGTTGTTTATCATAGTGGTTGAAGCCTTAGGAATATCAATCAAAGTTGCTCGTATCTCAGGGTTAATCTCAGGTATTAAAGCTACATCCCTCACGGATCCGATTACCCATCAACAATTCATGGATGATACCTTATTGTTGATTGCGGCATCGATGGCAGAGGCCAAGAACATCAGGCATGTCCTTAAACTCTATGAATATGCGACAGGGCAAAAAGTCAATTTCAACAAGAGCAAGGTGTTTTTTCTTAACACCCCCCTTCCCAGGCAAATTAAAATTTCTAAAATCCTAGAGTGCTCCATTTCCACTCTCCCTACGTCTTACCTTGGTCTTCCCCTGTTCATGGGGGTCCCAATTGTTTCGATGTGGAACATTGTCCTAGAGAGGATCCAAAAGAAGCTCACCAGGTGGAAGGGCCACTTGCTATCCCAAGCAGGGCAGACTGGGAATCCATCCAACACCTATTCATTGACTGCCCCATTGCCTCCTCAATCCTAAGCATCCTCCTTCAAGCCTTCAACATAGCCTGGGTCAGACCTGGTTCCATCAATGACTTTTTCCAAAAATGGCCAAAATCATTTGTCAGCACCCAATTGAGTTTCATGTGGAAGATCAGTCTCCACCACTTCTTATGGCAGGTCTAGCTTGAAAGGAACTTTAGAATCTTTAATGAGTATTCCAGAGATATAAGATCCATTACGAATAAAATCCTTGCCTTTGCCAAAGAAAACTCATTGTCGTCTTCTGTTGAGGCCCAATCTGTTCCCTCCAAAAAAAAACTTCTAGCCTAGTCCTTGAGTCTATCCTGGCAAGATGGTCATGGCAAGACTAATCCTAGGCATGAGGTCAGGTGGATACCTCCCCCCGTTGATTGCCTTAAGTTGAATTTTGATGGCACAGCCAAAGGCAATCTGGGTCGCGCTGGGGCTGGTGGGACCATTCGAAACCATCAAGGTCACATTGTCATGGCCTTTGTAGAAACCCTGGGAGTCTCAACTAGCAATGTGACCGAGGCTAGAGCTATCTGGTGTAGACTACACCTTGCTCAGAACATCCAAGAGCAGCTAATTATGGAAGGATATTCCCAAGTGATCATCAATCTCCTCAACAATGATAAGGATCCTCCTTGGAAATTTGATTCTTGCCTAAAGGAAGCAAGGATCCTTTTAAAAAATAGAACTGACAGAATGGCCCACCATGTCTTTCGTGAAGCCAACAAGGTGGAAAACAAGTTAGAAAATTTAGGTGTTGACACTGATAGATTGATCACGTGGACGTATGACCTTCCATCGGATGTGGAAGGGATTATCCAAGACGAGGTGCGATGTGGTGCCTGATGGGGATCACAAGTTGGTTTGGCTTGCATGGCAAGATAGGTTGGGTCAAGAATTTGGCTAAGGGGTGGCAGTGTTGGTCTCCTCAAGCTATCATAATTGCCAAGGCAGATTGCCTAGACTACCACGTGTGTAGGTAGGTGTTTCATTGGCACCTTGATTACCCGGTGGTTGGCTTCCCTAGGATCGGCATTCCCATGCGGGCTGTGCCTTGGGCCGATAGCTCTTCCAGCTTCTTGCCTGATGAGGTGGCATGGGGCCGTCTCAGCTTTGCCAGCCTGGCTAGACCTTTGACATCCTTGAATCTCACTCAGAGTGATCCTTACCATCTCAAGTCTAAAGGTGTTGAGGATAACTTTCCCCATGCCAAGTCAGATTTGAAGCATGGCTCCCACGTGGCTGGTATGCGGTGGTTTGTCCTCAGATGGCATGCACCTTGTGACAAGGGCCCAAACTACCACTCGAACGATGTGGATGCATGGGAAAATCCACTCACCATTGCTCGACATGTGAGATGGTGGCACCCCAAGAGTTCCATCATTCTCCAGAGGAAGTTTGATATGGCCTCTTCTTCCCAAACTAAAATGGACACGCGGCATGGCGTCCAGGTTGCTGATAGGCGATGGCTGGCCATCTGGTTTGGCACTTTCTCTAATGATGTGGTCTTTTTAAGGCAAAAAAAGAGTATTAACATCTACCACCTTTTCCCTTAGTCTTTGCTTGAGAGTACGTCATCCTGCTTGGTCATTCAAGAGGCAGAGGTTAGCAAAGGCAAAGTCACTATGACCTACATCGAGCCCAGTACGGTGGTTATGGGGCCTGCCGCACAAGCCATCCTTATTAAGAGGAGGCTCACACAATTTTTTGACATGTTCTCTGGTCTTGATGACAGCATCACTGCTGATTTAATGGAGTCTTGGGATGAGGGGTAGATTGTGGTCCACGGGCGAGAAATCATGGTCGACATTAATTTGTTGGCAACCATTACTAGGCAGACGGCTAAGGGTCGTTTGATCCACAGGCAAAAGCACAACTGGGAGGTTGAGCTACGTGAATTCAAGGACAATCAAAAGATATTCAAGGAGGCAAAGAATGGCTTAACAAGGGTTGATATTCCTGCCCCCTGGAATTTCGTGATGAAAAATGTCATGGAGTTCATTACGGCAGAGGATCCTGGTAAAGTCCTTCTAAGTTTTCACTATGCTTTCATTAATTTTTTTTGTGACATTAACCCTATCAGCATACCTCAATTCCTCTTGAACTCCATGAATTACACTATTAATTCGTGTCGTAGTAAGAAAGGTTCAGCAATGCCCTTGCACTAGAGCCTTTTTAAGGTTATCTACAAGTTTGTCCTTGCTACTTCGCCCCATCCCGAACCTCCGACCCTTCCACCCTCCGAGACCCCCTGCACTAGGGCCAATTTTCCTAAGGCCTACTCAGGATCGCCTGCTAAGAAACATGACTTTGAAGCAGCCACCAGAGGCAGCCCAAATAGAAAGAGGTTGAAGATTGACGAGCCAGAAGGATCCACTAGATCCTCTGCTAGGTTAAGGAACAAGCTTACTCTGGGAAGCTCTAAAGCCATCAGCGTTGACTCGGAGGATGAGGGGCCTGACATCAACATCATGGTCCTCAAATGCTTTGTTCTGACCTCCTTAGCGACTATGGCCAAGCAGACCGAAGAGATCCTTGATGCCCTCACTAAAGTCTTCTTCAATGAGGGCTTCCATAGCACTAAGGAAGCGATCAATGACATCAATGACCAAGAGAATGACAAGGAGTAGAATGAGGAGGATGCAGAGGAGGAGTGATGTGGATCCTCTCGAGCCATTTTTGAGGTGGGCTAATTAGAAGACCTATTGTCTGTGGGTTTGGTTCATGATCCCTGGGGTTTTTTCGCTGTCTTCTTGCGGTTATCTTCTCTATTTTTGGTCTTCCTATTTCGAGGCTTCCTGTTGTTTTTATTGTAATTCGTGGTTGGTTGGTTATGTTAGAAGGTCAAGGATCCTTTGCTGGTCTCTAGTTTCGATGTTTAGCTTTACGTTGTTTTTGTTCAAAGGTTTTGGGTCAACCTGAAAAACCCGTTTGATATAAAAATCTTTTACTTATCAAAAAAAATAATCTACCCAAATATTTAGGCCTAAGGTAAAAGGAGTCTAGGTAGACTTGCAATCCTCCATCCTAAAATTTTGAAGAAGATCCAAATAATAATTGGGTTGAGAAATGATGATGAAAAAATATATTTGATCAATCTGTATCCTAAAAAATAATGTAGAAGACCCAAATTAATCATCTCGAAAGTGGTATGAATTCATGACTTCATTTTCTAGATCAGATTAAAAGAGCTTCTATTAATGAGAATATCACCGACATATGACATAATCACCAAAGTTTTCACATTATGGTACTTGATGTAAATATCATGTTTAGTATCACATCATTAAAATCCACAACTAAGAAAAAAGGAATGGATCTCATCATACCATACATGAGGAGACTACTTATGTTAGGATCCTATCCTAACGCCATTTTGTAATTCTCATTTACTTATGTAATGACCCACTTCCAACGTGGGGGATCCCATTATGATATTATTTTGTAATACTTTGTAATGTATGTGGCAAGTATGGTTCCTAGCCAAGTGGCGCCATCTCATGTAACCATTTTTATCAAGATTGTAACCGATGGTAGGTAGGAGATTCTAGCTCGAGTGGCATTTTGCATGTAAGCCAACTCTTGAGCCTTTAGGTAGGGTTGCATGAAGTTTTTCTTTAAAAGATATGAAGCCATGTACGAATTCATCCTTTTGCAAGCTAATGAAATATTGAAGGAGGTTGCCCCCTCGAAGAGGCCTACGATTCTGTGTTATTGTGAGATTGTTCCATTTTTGCATTTAATTTCTGCATAGTGTTATTGAGTTATTTGATGTATTTGAGTTATTTTTTAGTATTTTGTGTGAGTGTGCTTATTTTTAATAGTGAGATCCTAACAAGTGGTATCAGAGCGCTTTCTAGGGCCGAGTTCTACTGCAACTGAGATGATTTTTGCCATCCATTCCACCTGTTAGGTATAATTTTCATGTGTTTTTCATTTCTATTTTTTCCTTTATTAAAAAATCCAAAAAAATACAGTCTATTTTTTGACCAAAAAACTAGAAAACACAAAAAAATACAGTCTCTTTTTCAGTAGTTGTGTAGGTTAGAAACCCTATGTCGGGGGTTTTAAAATATCGTGAAGGAGTTGTCATTATTGGCTAAGCTAGATAGCCCATAAAGCATCTAGTGAAGTGAGGGGCGATCAGGCTCCAATACCCAGGCCTTAGACAACACTCGCGCATGGACTTGAGCTCCCACGCATCTTCGGGTGTATCGGGAGACAATCTAGGTTTAAACAAAATTTTATCCAGTAGGAAGCTTTTTGGCCTTGTATTATCCATAGTCCATGGGACACAACATCCCGGACGATCACCCTCTCGTACTGTCAGAGAGGCAGATAGTGTGCTCAAGGGTATGTGTGGAATCCTCCTTGGGTAGTGGCCTAAAATATTGGTCCGAGCACTATTGTTCATCACTACGGTATAACAGAGGGCCTATGGGTATTACATACTCCCTTACTTAGCGTACCCTGGTTCTACAAAACATAACTTCCACCTACAAATCAACACCATCTTTTCTGTTATCCTGCATTCACAACCCCAAAAGTGAGCATACGGAGAAGGCATTCCTTATCATAGAAAATAAACTTGCATGCACCAAAAGTCAGGATAGATTTTGCAAGTGTCTACAATAGCTCGTGGTCAGAGATAGAATAGTCAGGATAGTGATAAAAATAGTCTGGTCAGTAATAGTGATAGTCAGGTCGATAGTAATAACCCTCTGTAATAGTCTAGAATTATAGACTTCTAGTGTTAGAAATAGTACTATCAGTGTCAGAGAATCCCTAGGGTCAATAATAGGAACCATGTCAGTAACCATAGTATAGGTGATAGAGGAAGAGATAGGATAGTGATAGGGTGGTCAGGGGTAGACTACAAGTCAGCGATAGTTGATCCCGAACCCCAACCTTTGAACCGTAACTCCAAATCAAAAACACAAAAAAAAAAAATTGAAATTTTATTAAAATAGGGATATCTCTTCACACAGAGCTCAGATTGACTCAAAAATTTAGCAGATAATTCTACACTCTATTCTAGACAAAATTGTCCTTGGCAGCCCCTGGTCAAATTTTGCACCGATTTTCCAAAAATAGCAATTTTTTATTTTTCTTGCTAAGGCCATAACTTTTCAACGATCAATCAAATTGATCCAAATTTTTGGGAATAGAAGCTACTTGTTATTCTACACCAAAGACCCTCAAGGACTCACTGGTGAAATTTTAAGTCCAAGTGGAAGAAATTACCTTGACATCGACTTGCAACCAACTAGGAGATCACAAAAAGTCAAGAAATTCAGTATATCTCCTCATTGAGCGCTCAGATCAAACAACCACCGAAGTGGACCCTATCCTAAAATCAGTGTTGCAACCCATTTTCCAAATTAAATTTTGGACCCTTACTAAAAATAGTAACTCTTAAAACCCCACATCTATTTTTAGTAACTGAGTAAAAGAGGGCCCACAATGGCGAGCGACACTCATGGACAAAAGGAGTTAGAACTTACCACAATATTGGCCGATATGCAAAAAGCCCTTGACTACTTGACCACTACAAACCACACCATAAGAGAAGAGATTCGAGAGCTCCGAACGGATCAGGATACCACTAGAATCCACTTAGAAAAACAACTTACAGAGGTGGAGACACAATTGCAGGGTACTCTCACATCTGAACACCAAGCTGAAAACTTTGAATGAGGTCGAAGAAGGGAAATAGAAGACCGAAGAAGGGGAACCGAAGACACTCACTATGACCATGATCCGACCTTCAAAATGCCTAAATTGGATTTCCCTAAGTTCAGTGGAAAGGATGTCGATGGGTGGTTATGTCGGGTTGATCAATTCTTTAGACTCCACAATGTCCCTATATATCATCGGGTTCAGATGGCTTCCTTCAACTTAGAATCTGAAGCCTTACATTGGTTCCAATGGCTACGAGCCACTACCCCTGATCTATCTTGGGAGGACTTTGAGTCCCAACTACTCACCCGATTTGGCCCTAGTGACTATGAAGACTTTACAGGAGCATTGACAAAGCTGAAACAAACTACCATAGTTCGTGATTACCAGACACAATTTGAGAAATTGGCCAATAAAACAAGGGGCTTGAATGAGGGATTTTTTATGAGTTGTTTCGTTAGTGGGTTGAAAGATGATCTCCAGGCTGAAGTCAAGATGTTTAAACCACAAACCATGATGGAGGCTATCAGTTTAGCCCGATTGGCTGAATCTAAACTCTCAGCTCAATGGCGGACACCATGATTTTCTCAAGCTCGACCTCCCTTTCCTCCTCGATTCCAAAATAATACTGATAATAAACCTCCTGCTCCTAAGTGACTGACTACAGATGAAATGGATGCGCGTCGCGCCCAAGGGCTATGTTATAATTGTGATGAAAAATTTGTGAAGGGGCATAGATGTGCAAATAAGAGATTGTTCTTAATAGATGCAGAGGAACCCGATAGCAGTGACCATAGTGATGAGGAGAGTGACACAGCTGAAGCACCAACTCAATAGGAAGAGGAAACCCAAGAACCTCAAGCAAAAATTTCTGTCCATGCTCTTGTCGGGGTTACCACTCCACAAACCATGAAAGTTGTGGGTTTTTTCAAAGGCCAACGCCTTACTATTCTTATTGATTCAGGCAGTACACACAACTTTATTGATCCTCAAGTTGCTAAGCAGGCCAATTGCTATATACACACATGCAATTCATTTGAATTCATGGTGGCAAATGGAGGCACTTTACCTTGTAAAGGTAAATGTCGCAATGTTAAAATAAATATGGGGGATTATGAACTCAAGCAAGACATGTTTGCCCTCCAATTGGGAGGATGTGACATTGTGTTGGGATCCCAATGGTTGAGCACCTTGGGCACTATCTCCTGGAACTTTGCAGAACTATGGATGCAGTTTTCACAACATGGACAAACACACACCCTCCATGGTGCCAAAATAGGCCCTTCCCAAATTATCAGTTCCAATCGTATGGAGAAATTGTTGAAAAAGTCATCCCATGGGGTCATTGCACAAATATTTTCAATTCAACCAAGCACTTCCATAGTGGATCAAATTCTAGCAGATTTGCAACTTGTTCTGACCAAGCACGATGGCATTTTTTAGAACCAACTACCCTATCGCCTCATCGCTCACATGACCATGCTATTCCACTACTACCAGGTAATGCACCACCCAACATCAGACCGTATCGGTATCCTCATGCTCTCAAGTCTAAAATCGAGCAGATGGTACAAGAATTGCTCAAAGTTGGTGTCATTCGACCTAGTACCAACCCTTACTCTTCTCTAGTTTTACTAGTTCGCAAGAAATATGGCTCATGGTGATTGTGTATAGACTACCATGAGCTCAACAAAATGACCATCAAGGATAAATTCCCCATTTCGATAGTGGATGAATTACATGGAGCTATGTACTTCTCCAAGTTAGACCTTCATTCTGGCTACCATCAAATCAGGCTCAAGGATGAGGATATTCCCAAAACTGCATTTCGTACTCATGAAGGTCACTATGAGTTCTTGGTAATGCCATTTGGTCTGACAAATGCTCCTTCCACATTTTAGATCCTGATGAACAACATATTTCACCCTCTCCTATGGAATTTCATCCTGGTTTTCTTTGATGATATCTTGGTTTATAGCCGCTCATGGGAGGAACACCTTATCCATGTGGATCAGACATTACAATTGTTGGCACAACATCAACTTTTTGCTAAGCGGTCCAAGTGTTCCTTTGGTCTGACTGAAGTGGAGTATCTAGGACACATTATCTCCAAATATGGCATCAAGGTCGATCCCAAGAAGATTCAAGCAGTTCAGGATTGGCCAAAACCTCGCACTCTCAAGGGACTTTGAGGATTCTTAGGGCTTATAGGTTACTACCACAAATTTATTCGTAATTATGGTAAAATAGTAGCCCCCTCACATCCATGTTAAATAAGGACTCTTTTACTTGGACGGGGCCCATTGACCAAGCCTTCCTCGAATTGAAGCATGCTATGACCACAACACCAGTTTTAGCCATGCCAAATTTTTCCAAGCCTTTCATCATTGAAAGTGATGCTTTCGATCATGGCATCGGGGCAGTGTTGATGCAGGAAGGGAGACCCTTGGCTTTCACTAGTAAGGCACTCTCTGATCGTAACTTGGGAAAATCTACATATGCCAAGGAGATGTTGGCAATATTACATGTCGTAACCCATTGGCGACCATATCTCATTGGGCACCATTTCTCCATTAAAATAGACCATCAAAGTCTCAAATACTTCTTGGAACAATGGGTTGCTACCCTAGAACAACAAAAATGGGTTTCTAAACTCATGGGATATGATTATGATATCACCTATAAGAAGGGCAAAGAGAATCTTGTGGTTGATGCTCTCTCTCACCAATTTGAGGCCCTCAGTATGTTATGTGCCATTTCCTCACCTGTTCCTCAATGGATAGATTCCTTATGATAGGAGGTACTTCAGGATGCAGACTTGCAAGCTTTGGTGGCCTCACTCCATGATGATCCTACTTCATTCCCAGGCTACAATTGGGATGGCCATGACCTACGTTATCACCAATGCCTTGTTCTTCCTCGCACGTCCCCACTCCATGAGCTTTTCATGAAGGAACTACATATTGCTCCCTCTGCAGGCCATTCAAGATTTCTTAAAACATATGAACGCCTCAAGCGCACATTCTTCTGGAAAGGTATGAAATAGGACATCCATGATTTTGTAGCAGCTTGTGATACCTACCAATGGATGAAAGGTGAAACGGTACGTTCTCCGGGTACTCTTCAACCCTTGCCCATTCCAGATCAGGTTTGGACTGATATTTCCATGGATTTTATAGAAGGGTTACCTAAATCTGGTGGTAAGTCTGTTATTCTCATGGTAGTGGATCACCTTTCGAAGTATGCTCATTTTTGTTCCCTTGGCCATCCTTACACAACCTCCACCATTGCCCAAATATTTCTCGATTCTATTTTTTGCCTTCATGGTATGCCCACCTCCATTGTGTCCGATCGAGACCCAACCTTCACTAGTCATTTTTGGCAAGAATTGTTTAAGTTGTAGGGAACTCAGCTCAAAATGAGTTCAGCCTATCATCCACAAATGGATGGTCAAACTGAGATTATCAACAAATGTTTGGAGACCTATCTTCATTGCTTTGCATCAGATCATCCTACTCAATGGGTGAAGTGGCTTCCTTTGGCCGAATGGTGGTACAACACTTCCTATCATACAACAACCAAACTCACCCCTTTTGAGGCCATTTATGGGTGCCCTCCACTCACACCTTCTTCATACATCCCAGGCAGCTCCAAGGTCCAGGTAGTCGACACTACTCTCAACCAACATACCGATGTTCTCCACCAGCTGAAGCAGAATTTGGACATGGCCCAAAATCGGATGCGACAATAGGCTGACCAACATCATTCTGAGCGTAGCTTTGATGTGGGTGATATGGTCTTCCTTCACTTGCAATCATACAAACAATCATCTCTACAACTCCATCGGTGCTAGAAACTTGTTGCAAAATACTATGGACCCTACCAAGTTCTTCAATGGATTGGTTCCACTACTTACAAATTGGCTCTTCCACCCACCTCCAAGCTCCATCCTATTTTCCATGTTTCCTCTCTCAAGAAAGTTGTGGGCACACAGGTACAGGTTCAGTCAACATTACCAGAATTGGATGAAGAAGGGTCCATATTACTCGAACCTGAACAATTGTTGGATCGTCGAACCCGCACTCTCCGCAACCGTACCATCACAGAAGTTCTTGTTCAGTGGCATGGGCTCCAGCTAGAAGATGCTACATGGGAGTCTCTCCATCAGCTCCAACACCAGTTCCCTCATTTTCAGCTTTGAGGACAAAGCTTTTCGAAGGGGAAGGACATGTTAGGATCCTATCCTAACGCCATTTTGTAATTCTCATTTACTTATGTAATGACCCACTTCCAACGTGGGGGATCCCATTATGATATTATTTTGTAATACTTTGTAATGTATGTGGCAAGTATGGTGCCTAGCCAAGTGGCGCCATCTCATGTAACCATTTTTATCAAGATTGTAACCGATGGTAGGTAGGAGATTCTAGCTCGAGTGGCATTTTGCATGTAAGCCAACTCTTGAGCCTTTAGGTAGGGTTGCATGAAGTTTTTCTTTAAAATATATGAAGCCATGTACGAATTCATCCTTTTGCAAGCTAATGAAATATTGAAGGAGGTTGCCCCCTCGAAGAGGCCTACGATTCTGTGTTATTGTGAGATTGTTCCATTTTTGCATTTGATTTTTGCATAGTGTTATTGAGTTATTTGATGTATTTGAGTTATTTTTCAGTATTTTGTGTGAGTGTGCTTATTTTTAATAGTGAGATCCTAACAACTTAACTCCATATAAGGACCTATTCAGACAATAAAACAATGAAGTGGGGTGCTTGAGCTCAAAACTAGGTGGCTTCTACATGTAGATTTTCTCTTTAAGCTCCCCATGTAGAAATCCACTCTTTGCATCCATCTAATGTGTCTTCCATCCATATGAGGTAGTCATAAAAAGAATCATACTTACTAAGTCCATCTATCCATTGGTGCAAACATATTAAAATAGTCCAACCCATCATATTAAGATAATTCCTTAGAAATAATAAAATGCCTTGTGCTTCTCCACCTAAACATCTAAAGTATATTTGGTCATATAGACATTTGTATCCAACAACATTATTCCCTTATAGAAGATAAACCAACTCCCAAGTCGTGTTTTTTATTAGAGTCGTATTCTACCAACATAGCATCTTCCTATTTTGTCCAACCCTTAGCCTTAGAATATGTGAGAGGATCTTGAGAATGAGCTTCCTTTAAGAGTAGTTCTCAAAAAGGAACCTTTAAATGTCACTTGAGATATAGAATAGGCTAAGCATCGTCTAAAAGCATTTTAACCCATTTGGGTGCTAGACAAAATGAGAAAGAATCATGTGTACTCTATGGTAACTCAATATCAAAAGCTAAAAATAAGGAATCCAACTCAAAATTACCATTTACCATGCAAGCCTAAAATATTCTACAATAATATGTCCTATTCATCATACCCTAAACCTAGATAATGTGCTAATGATAGTGTTGCATGTGAAGAAATCAAATCAATAGGCAATGGACCTCCACTCAAAGATGAAGATGGACAAAATGAAGTAGAATCTCTAATGATAGTAGATCCTACTAAAATCTTGGAATAAATAGCTAAATCTGATATGGCCAAAGGATCAAAAGTATCATTTACCAAAAATTTAGAAGGTGGGATGGAAGGTGTACTCAAAATATTTTCATCAAAGATGACATCTCTCTATATCAAGACCTCATGCCTCTAGGGATCATTAATAATATATGCCTTTGAGCCATTTGAATATCCTATAAAATGTACTTATGACTCTTTTATACATCCTCCTTCCAAAGAAACTTGGGTATGCGAGACCATGCTAAAGACACAAACAGACAAAATTGGGACACATTAGGGTCATCCCTTATTAATCTCTCAAGAGATGTCATGCCTTGGATTGCCCTGGTAGGAACTATAATATTTTGTGTTGCATAAGTGATAATCTCATTCCATAATTGAAGATATGTCCCCTTGGCATGAATCATATATTGTTTCATATCTATGATCACCTTATTTACCTCTCAACCACACCATTTTATTTAGGAGAATAATAAATAGTCCTCTTATATGCAGTCACATGAGAAGCCAAAAAAAATGAAAGTATAACTACAATATTCACCTACCCTATTTGTCCTTAGATATTTAATTCTCCTAACTAGTTAATTCTCAACAAGAGCCTTAAAGATCTTGAAATTCTCAAAGACCTCATGCTTAATGTGAATACTATAAAACCACACATCCAAAATATCATCAACAAAAAGTAGAAAGTACTTATTTCCTTAGAGAGATGATGCATTCATAGGTCCACAAATATCACTATGTATGATCTCCAAGGAATGAGAGGTTTATCTTGAAAACCCTGTTGGAAAGGTCTCCTTATGATGCTTCTCTATAATACATCCCTCACATGCACCACTTGGAGAAGATATGCATAGAAGCCTAATGACCATTTGATGTTGATTTGTGCATCTCAAAGTTCCATAGATGAGATTCCCAAGCCTATGATGCCACTTTTAACTTTTATTAAACCATAACAACAAATATTTTATTTCTAGAGGATAAAGTAAAATAGATTTGTATTTCTCCAACTTATACATGTGGTCTATCTCATCACAATAGTTAGAAGAAATAGTTATAAACCCAATGTCTATATCCATAATTAACCATCTATTAGGCCAAAATTCTACCTTCTCATATGTATGAGTAATGTGATAAATAGACAAAATGTTAGGGCCAAAATTAGGAACATGAAGTATCTCATCAAAATATGAATATCTAATGCTAATGTCTCCACATCCTACAACCTGTAATGAATAATCATATCCAATAACAACAAGTTTCCCTAAATGTGCTTTATTGTAACCTTGTAGGAGATGCTTGTGCTTTGGCATGTACCTAGTTATCCCTCTATCTACAAGCCACTCATTTGAGAAAGAGGATGTCCAATATGTAAAAATAAACAGATACACACGCATGTGAGGTTTCTCCAACAAAATTGTCCTTATCTTATGAATGCAAAAGAGTAGCATCCACACCCCATTTTTTGTTGATTCCTTAATTTTCTTAATCTGAATCTTGCAAAACTATACCTTGTGATCTTTTCTTATGCAAAACTCATAAGTAGGCTTCCTATAATTCTTCTCATTTTGTTTTGGCTTATTAAATTTTTGGAATTTGGCAAGAACTTACTTTGGATGAGCTTGATTGAAAATAAAATTTCCTTTATGCTTATGTATTCTAGCTTGATGATGCAAAAGTAATCAAATACCTCATCAATTGGTGGTGTAGGAGAGTCTAGATAGTACATATAAAGCATCTCAAATACAACAATAACTATTTCATATGTCTCTAACACATGCTAAAGATGATATTGAGTAGTTCAATATTTTTTCCTCTCTATAATGCTTCTTGTCCTCTTCTCTCCTTAGCCAATCCTCTTGCAATTCAAATATCTTCATGTATTTTCTTGAACCAACTGATATACTGATCAACAATAAAATGATCCCATGGACAATTTTGTAAGCTCATCCTCCAATCTATTGATTTGTATCAAATCAATTTGATCACACAACCCCTAAAAATTCTCAAGCAACACTTTAGGGTCCATGATTTTACTAACATGGGTGTCATATACATTTTCAACATGAATATGTATGACACCATGAGCCTCATCCTTCTTGTCTCTATAGAATTTCTTCACTTTTTAAGTATCAGTAACAAGGATCCCCATTCACATACTTGAGTAACCATTTGATTTAGAGTAGAGCTTCAATCTTGATCTTCCAAATAGCATAGTTTTGACCACTCAACAAGGGCACATAGTAATCCTTAACTATCTTGCCAAAATACAAAAAATCACATGTAGTTGTAACTCTAAATAACATCACCAATGTAGAGATATCAAAAATCACACAATTTTAAAGAATAGGCTCAAAATGCTTTTGTATGTAAACATTATGTCCCCTTAATTTTTCCTTAAAATCCTAAAATTTACCTCCAAAACCTTTGAAAATATAGCAAAATTTAGTGAATACAATAAATGAGAGGATACCACATCTCTCTACGTGAGTTACTAAGGGAGTGTGAAGCATACACTGATTATGCAATGTACTTTTTAATTACACAATGTCACTTGTCATGAGTTAATTTGTTGTTTGAATAGTGAACCACACTACACCACTTGTTGCATCTTGATTCACTCTGAAATTTGTGTTGTCAATTTTGTTACTGATTGTGCAAGTTATTTATCAAGTTTGATGAGATAGCAAAATGTGATTGGTTGAATTTATATTTATATACATCTAGTGGTGTATGGACCACCACATCATTTATTATATGGCCAACCACATTAGCCCAATCTAAAATTACCACATCAATGCTTGCATCACCTCCTACATCACTTACCACATGTTGCCTTAGTATTTGTGTCATGTCATCATCTATATCAATGCCTATATGAATTGCCATGTGTCATGCTACATCAATTATATAGATTGTTACATTAACTACCACATTTTGAGCCACATACCCTATACAAATTACCACATCACTTGAATAGAGTGCCACAATAGCTATATCGACTGTCATGTTTTGCCTTAGGACTCATGCACCAATTGTCATATCATTTGTATGGACCACCATGTCAATTGTATATACTATCAAATATTATTTATAAAATATTAACACATCATCATAGGCCTATAAAGTGGTGATGTCATCCACTACCATGTCATCATAAGGTTCCATGTTATCACAAGGTGCCACATCATCACAAGATGCCAAGTCATCAAGGAGCATGTTGATATAATTATAAAAATTTATAGCATGGTGCTAGGTAGATTTAAACTAAAGGCCTTTTATGCACTAATTTTAAGCTTTGTTTGGCTAGCCATCTCGTTAAGCACTTCACTAGGAAGATGGATGGGCAAAATCAAACTTAAACAAATAGATAATGCCCTACTTTTTCCTCCTTATTAATGCAACCCGATGTCACACTGATTCAAGCAAGTTCCAATATGCCTTGCTCTTCCCACTAGGCTAGGAAATATTTCTTGTAATATTCTAGCATATTCTTAATTTGAAATTTAAAATTTAAAATTTTAGAGGGAAATAAGTCTTGAATTCAAAATCGAGGTACCTAGAGGTAAAATGAGCAAAAGTGTTGAATTGGGACCCTCTAAATTTTCACAAAGAATCTACAAAATCTAATGATTCATCTTTATGTATCATGATTTACCCTACTTAACCCTTTTGTCCAACATAACCAATTAGGACATCCTCTCACACCTATGTAGCGAAAAAGTTATCAAACCACTTTTACAACATTATCAAGTGGCTTGAAGATCTTTGCTAAGTACTAAAGCTTACCCATGGATTCTGTGGAACTAGGGGTCTATTTGAAAATATTCAGCCTCTTCTTTTTTCTTTCGTGATAGCTAAGCAATTTACCCTCTCATCTATGTTGCTATTAAAAAATAAGTAAAAAGAGAAAAGATAATGGAGTTTTTTAAAAAAATCCATTAAAAAAAAATGAGGTTCTCAGAGACCTCAAAAGACTCAATTTTGAAACTAGGGCACCCATTTAGTCAGAAATTATTTAAAAAATTAAGTATTAGTGAGATAAAATAAGGAACCTATTGGTGAATGTTTCTTCTAGAAAAAATCTCATGATCCTAGTGAGATCCTTTTGATACAAATCTAGTCTGGGTTTTTTAAAAAACCCTATCTTTTGATCTCACTGTCAACCTTCAAAATAATTCCCTTTTAGCTTGCTCCAAGCATAGTTACCCTTGAGAGAAGTTGAAGAAATCATCTACCAATAGAAGTAATTGAATAATGGAGATTCACACCTACTTTGATACCATGTCAAATTTCATAGCACTTTTCAAAAATTAATATAATCAAACATTACCTAGTATTGCCTGAAAAAAAAAAACACAAAATAAAAAATAAAGAACATAGAATATATTGGGGTGTCCATGTGACCAAATAATCTCACTAAATAGAAATAAAATTACACTCCAACCAATGAGAAAAATGGTTGGTATAAAGGGGTATTTATACCCAATTACAAGTTACCTTTATGTCAAGGTTATGAGATTGACTTTAGAAATATAATATTAAATAAAATTATAAAAGAACTATTTTCAATGTTTGCATGGCCCTAAAGGGAAAATATAAATAATACAAATACCAAAAATCAGTCGCGGTCTCAATATAAGTTTAACCACCACATATTCCAACATGGAAGATGTAATATATGTCTGTAAATCCTTGAATCATAAAATATAGGACTCGATATTATCAAAATCTAAGATTTTGAGCAAATAGAATTCTAGCTTCAATATGTTGACCTCCATGACATTAACCTTTTCAAATAAACTGTGTAACTTGGTTTATACCTTAGCGAAAATATTCTCTTCTCCAATACTAAAAAGTATGTCAAGTTCAACCATCATTAAAAATAAACTTTGGACCCTTCTTATGATCCATACCTTTCTCATTAAGGTCTTCTATTAGTTCATTCTTAGAGATGAAATAATAATTCTCACTTTTCAATAAATCAATCATTTGTGTTGACCAAGTATTATAATTTTACCTACTAAGATAAGTAACATATGCCAAAGGATCCGAGGGGGATTCACAAGTTATTAATAATTATATAAAGAAATGAATATAGGGATTTGATAAAAAAGAACATTATTTCTTGTGTCCATCAACTGTTGTTAGAGGAACATGCTAGAAATGTCAACATATCTAGAGAGAGGGAAACCAAGGATTAGATAATTTAGCTAATTGTAATGTTCATATTTGTCCTGGCCTAATCCAAATTTTAGAAGGCAACTAATTGAATGAGATTTTATCTCTTCATAAAAATATTGACAAGGATTTGATTGTAGAAAGTTAGTTGTTTCAGAAATATGAAGAATATATTTGATAGAATATAGATGAGGAATATCTTTGATAAAATGGTAAGCTTGATATGGTGTAATTGACTTGATGGAAATGTAATGTTTTTTTATTTTGATGGAGATGGTACCCTATAGATGCCACACATAGCTTATTAAAAATATCATAGATGAAAACCCTTTCAAAATAGACTTTACAATTACAACTCATTTCAATAAGAGTTTTATAGACTTTGGTGCTAGCAATTTCAAAAGGACACAATATAGAAAAGCGATA
Source organism: Wollemia nobilis (assembly GCA_028583015.1). Taxonomy (NCBI): domain Eukaryota; kingdom Viridiplantae; phylum Streptophyta; class Pinopsida; order Araucariales; family Araucariaceae; genus Wollemia; species Wollemia nobilis. The sequence continues at coordinate 5,416,607 of JAQPPZ010017063.1, read as the reverse complement.
TACAATATTATGTTTTTTGCTTTCAATCATAATTGTATGTCAACTTGATTATAACTAACAAAAATTTTACTTGTCCTTCCACATCCATAGTATAAGCATCAATTCTCATTGAAAAACCTAGTTATCCTTACAAATTTTCAATATTTTCATTATGTGTTCTTATGGCCAACAATATAAGCCTCTATTCTTCTTGAGAAACCCAAGTCCATCTTAAAATCTCAATATTCTTATTATCATATTTTGTAAACTATGTTAAGAAAACATAGAACTATTAACAAATGAATTGCTTTTCAAACTAGAATAAAAAATTGCATTTATTATTGTATAGTAACTATATTAGTTTGATTCTCAATTTTTTAACATTTTTTCTAGACTACTTTATTCCAACATCATTTTATTATAGACATCACCCACACATGGGTTTGTTCCATGTAGGGATGGTCTATACACATATGTGTGTATGATAAATTACTATAAATTTATTTATTTTTGAAACATATTGTTTAATATCTATTATACCATTTTGGTTGGTAAGAAAAAACATCATAAACACATCTCCATGTTATTAGGTAAAACATACAATGTTAATTTTAAAATAAATCTAATGAACAATACTTCCTATGATGCTAAAAAATATCCTTCATTAACAAACTAAATAATTACCTCCTATAATTGAAATTAGTGGCCTTTTGTGGTTGCATTCTAAACTTGAAATAAAATAGCTTGTTAAACTAGCCAAGAGCACTAAAAACAAACATATTAAAATCATTTTTTTGGGAAGGAGACAATCAATGACAAGAAAATTTAATCATGTCCCTACAAATATTCATGCATGTTATTGTGAAAACATTCAAACGACATATGGATGTAATCAATTGTAGCTTTCTCTCCATAAATATCCCATATGATGGTATCCAAGAAAACATCTAGAACTACAACGGGTTAGCATGAAGTTTATTAATTATTTTGCCTTACATGTTTCACATAATTTATTTATCCACAATTCCTTTTAAGTTATTCCATGCCTCTCCTAATCTCATATCATAAATTTCTATATGAAATGTTCCAAGTATCCATGCTCTTCATTGATGGCATTTAGTTGCATCCTCCAAGAGTGCATTTTCTCTAACTATAAGATAATATGTAGCCCAAACTAAATAATAATCCTAAGCCATTGTTGTCCTCTCTAGGATCCATGCAAACATGGGCTTATATTCATTCAAATACAAAGGGGAAAAGTAAATTTTATTCTAGACTATAACTATGAATGACACAAATTCTACTTGCATATTTTGAGTGATTGTCCTTGTTTTTTATCATTGAATATGGGTTCCACTTGAGGAATATTCTTGAAAATCCTCATAGATAATTCCATAAGAATTTTATCAATTGATATGGAAGGACTTCCACTTGTCATTACTTGTCTATTGATCTTGTTCCACTTTTATTTATTGGTGGTGCTAGTAAAAATGCATAATGGTGGGGCACTTCCAATTTGTAAATTATAGAACATGTTTATGGGTGATAACCTCAAAAGATATTAATTTCTCATAATTTAAAGCATAGTGGTTTCACTTTCCACATAAAAAATCTACGACTTTACTACAATATGTCATTCAATGTGCCCTTGTTCTCAATGTGCTCTCCTACAAAATGACTACTTTAACTAGTTATTGGCTATATTTTCATCTACAAGGCATAGTCCCTCCCCTAACCCACTAAAGGTAAGAAATAAAATTTAATTTTGCCATTATAGGGAGCTTATAAAACATATTTTACATCTTCATATAAGGATAACATATTGTATAGTGACTATATTAGTTTGATTCTCAATTTTTTTTACATAAGTCATGTCTTCTGTAACACAATAACATCTTATGATCGACATCACCAACGTATGACTTTGTTTAATTTAGATTCCTATAGTTAGATATTAAAATATAAAATAAATGATTACTAATTTATCTTCAAAACATGTTATTCGATATCTATTATACCATTTTTATTGATAAGAAGCAACTTCATTAACATATATCCATGTTAATAGGTAAAAGTTGTAATGCTAATTCAAATTATAAGTTTTCACATTAAATGCTTTGAGTCTTCTATCATGCTCTTTATTTATGGCCTCCAATTGCATCCTCCAAGAGTACATTTCCTCTAGATTGTAAGACACGATGTAGCCCAAACAAAGTTCTTGCCAAATCATTGTTATCCTATCTAGGAGCGATGAAACTATGGGCTTGTATTGGGTCATATAATGAGGAAAATCAAATTTTTTCTAGAATATACCCTATCTATGAAGAGCAAGAGAAGTTCTTATTGCAAATATTGAGTCTTCATCCACATTTTTTTGGTTGATAAATATAAGTGTCACTTGAGGCATCTTCTTGAAAAAAAATAAAAATGTTATTAATGAGACGCATTATGGGATTATATTGGATCAATAACAATGGGGAAAACTAAATTCAATTATAGATTATACTCTATATGTGAAGGACAAGAGAAATTCTACATACAAATATTGATTCTCCATCCATTTTTCTTTTATCGATAAATATGGGGTGCCACTCAAGGCATCTTACTAACACAAATAAAGATTCTTATTGATGTTGAGTGCCTTGTAGAGATTTCCATAAGAATATTTTTTATTGAGATGGAAGAGCTTCTAATCATCATTACGTATCTATTGACCATGTTCCACTTCTCTCTATTGGTGTTGACAATGATAATGCCTAATGGGTTTAAATTTTCACACAAATAATAGGCTAGCATGAAGTTTATCAATGTTTATGCTTTATATATTGTGTCTAATTTCTTAAGCCACCATTCCCCTCAAGTTATTTTAGACCTCTTCTACTATTATATCATAATTTTTCACATGAAATGATTGTTAGAGTTAGAGTATATTACATCATTTGGGTCATGTAAATGTACCACCTTAGGTACATAGTTAGAGTAGGAGATTACTTTAGGGGGAAGTTAGCTAGTTACTTCAAGCAATGTAATAAATGCACAAGTGGCAATGTGCAAGTTGTAATGTGCAAGGTGTCCCCTTGTACAACTAGGTAGAGTGTTGGCCAAGGAATCTATCTTCCTATATAAAGGGCCTCATAGATCAAGTCAGTATCAAGTCAAGTTCTTATCTAGTGCAGTGTAGTAGATAGTGGTGCTCCTGTATGGAGCACAATGTAGCTCTTTAGCTCATAGTAATGGAGTGACCATTTCCTCCATACTACATTGTAATTTCATCATTTCTATTTATAGTATATTTTAGTCATATTGCAGACTCACTTTCTTTCATATTTATTGCATCTTATTAGGACCTGTGTTAGATCTCTTCCATTGCATATATCCTCAAAAGCTAATAGTGGTATCAGAGCCATGGTGAATCGAGATAGGAGGGCCTACATCCATCATAAGAGAAGTCTAGTAGGTCAAGAGGAATAGGGAGAGAATCACTTTTTTTTTTTTTGTTTTTTTTTTTTAAAATGTTTTTTTTTTTTGTGTCTCCCGGTGGGAAATTTTCCCTTTGGAATTTATTGTTTGAAATAGCCACATAGTCAATAGGATTAGAAAAGTGAGGACTGAAATAAATCTCAGTTGCAAAAATTCTGAGATTATATTTGGCTAGAGTCTTTCCACAGAGTTGCAAAAAAACTCGTGAAGACTAGGACTCAACATTCATACCACTAGATTGACAAATCAACTAGTGAAGATTATTATCTCCAGATTTATAAGTTCTTCCATTCTAGTTTCTAACAACTTGTTGCAGGAAAAGGAGATTCAACAAAAGGTTGGGAAGCTTCCTACAAGAGAGTTAGGAAGAATATCTTCTTAGAATCATTCCAGCACTTGCAGCAACAAGGAGAAGACTAAATATTTCAAAGACCTCGAGAAAGGTCTCATTACAAGAGCTGCAATCCTGCAAATTGTAAAAGTAAAGAAAAAGGCCATAGTAGCCTTATAGCAGACTCAAGGAAGAAGAGACTCTAGAAGTTGAGTCATAGAAGGAGATAGGAGATTGGTGATCTCCATTCAAGATTAATACCTATAGAGTGCAGAAGAAGAATAGGCCAAAGAAGCTAGAAGAAGAAAAAAGAAGAAGTGAAGAAGAAAAGGAAGAAGAAAAGAAGCCTTGATCAATAAGAAGGCCATAGAAGCCTTAATTCTAAAGAAAAATTTAGAAAAGAATTCCTGATTCAGAAGAAGAATTCTTGATTTAGAAGTAAACTCCAAAGAAGAGTTTCTGAAGAAAATTTCAGAAAATTCTTGATTCATAAGATAAATTCCTGATTCAGAAGAAGACTCCAAAGAAGATATCTCTGAAGAAAATTCTAGAAGAAATTCCTGATTTATAAGATAGATTCCTGATTTAGAAGAATACTCCAAAGAAGAGTTCCTAAAGATATCCTGATTTAGAAGATAAATTCTTGATTTAGAAGAAAACTCCAGAAAGGAGTTCCTAAAGAAGACTCCTAAGAAGAGTCCAAGAAATAGGAGATTGGTGATCTCCTTTACTGATTAAATATTTCCTTCAAGAAGGAGTTGAAGAGATCAAGAGAAGATCTCATTGAAGAACTTCCATTCTTGGAAGAAAGAGAAGGACTAGGAGAGTCCTGTTCAAATCTAGAAGTAGTAGAATCAGAGATCCTAGAAGAAGATCTCATCACCAACACTTCCAGAAGTAGAAGGTTGAAGAAAAGGTCTCAGTTGGAAGACCAGAGAAGTTGCAAGATAGAAGACCTTGGAGAGGTCTCAAGGAGGAAAAAGAAGAAGGCTTGGAGAGCCTTGTTGTAGAGCTCGTAGAAGCATCATCAAAAGAGTTCCTAGGAGAACTCATTGGAGAAATCCACTACCAAGGAGAAAGCTCTTGATAGTGAAGGACTTGGGACAATTATCACCATCTGACAACAAGCCCAAGAGAAGAAGAATTTGGCAAGGAGTTCCAAATCTAGAAGAAGAATCTAGTGAAGACCTCAAGACATTCAAAATCTTGAGAAGAAGAAGATCCTGTTTGAAGTCAAAATTCGACAAGAAGCTTGAAGGAAGATTCAGATAGAAGAAGCCTACCAAATCTAGGAGATTTGGATATTACCTCTCACATCAAGGAGGTATAGTTTAGAGAAAGGAGTTCTCTGAATCTACAGTAGAAAAGCAAAGATCATTAGAAGGATCAAGCCACCAAATCCAAGGCTCAAGATAGAAAGTTCAAGGCTACAGTTTGGTGAAGCAGGAAGTTGTTCTGGACAACCAACAAGAAGCTACGAATTCAACCATTGCAAGGCAGCAACTTGGTGAATCAAAAACACCAAGATCTACATCTACTTCAGAAGCCATCAAAGAGGTAAGCAACTAGGGTGCAATTAGTTGAACTTCAAATTAGGGTTCATTATCAAATTCTATTAAGCACCATATTTGGATTAAAAGTTGTAGAAAGATAGATTGCATTATAGTCTTCAAGTGCAAAAAGGAAAATTCATTTTAAGGATTATTTGCACATTAAATAGGAGTTGGATATTTTTGAAAGAAATAAAATTATCATCTACCTATTTGCTATCTAGAAAGCAAGAAGACTATATCCTACAATATTGATTGTAGTGAAAAATTGTAGAATATTCATTAAGGGTAAATTACAGATTACTCTTAAAAGTTGTAGATATTATTAAGTGCATTTAAAATTATTTTGAGAGTTCATTTATTAGGAGAAATAAGGTGAGATTATTGTTACCATTAAATAGATGCATTGACACTAAACTAGTTGATCATTAACTAGTTACTCTCAAAAGGATTGTTGTGTGTTTTGATTGTTAAAGATCGAAGGACACAAAATCAACATATTATCAAGGTGTCTAGAAACACCATTTGATGCATAAAATCTACAACATTTTATGGCCAAAAGAAAGCCACCATTAAAATCAGCAAAGGAGCTAAAAATCGAGACTTGGAGAGTCTCAGATTTAAAGTGCACTTAGGGTTTCATTAAAAGAATAAGTGCAGAATTTTCTACTTCAAAAGGGTGCATATTATTAGCTTGGTTTTACTCTTACTAAATTGTCCAAGCAAAAGGAATTACTAAAGGCAAGGAGTTGCCTCATCAAAAGGAAAAGGAGCATTTTAGAAAGAGACATTCGACCCATCATATTGGTGCAAAATCTATCTAATACAAGCACCATTCTTGTCCATTCAAGAAGGACAAAAGGTCTTATAATACAACAGACGTCATCATCCGAGTAGGTATAAGGGTAGGTTTCAAGCAAGAAAATAAAGTCATCGAGGAGCACATATTGCTCAAGATTTAAGGTGTCAAAAGACACCATTGCTCCACGTCAAAGCATCCAGAAGCAAGCATTCACCTACAATATCAAAGCCCACATAAGGCCATTATCAATCTACATCTACGTGGACAAAAAGGACAACATAAAGGTCCATATTAAAGGGTGCTCATCTACGTAAAAAGGCATCAAAATCTACTTCTATCAACATGGAATGAAGCTATTACAAAGGACTATCTACACTACAAAGGAGCACAAAAATCAGCATGTTGAAAGCATAGAGAATAAGGGAAAAAGGTGCTACATCCGAGGTCTCAAACTTGGAGAAGAACGTCCACCAAAAGAAGCACCAAGCCATCATTCGGAGCTCCATAGAACCAAGGAGCATCACAGCTAGCGCCATCCAACATCCTCATCAAAATGCCTGCAAAAGAAAAAGGTTGCTTGTTGTCCAAGAAATGAAGCAAGCCAAGAAATAAGCATACGAAAGGGCAAGAGGAGTTATAAAATTCTTTCTAGAGCGTTATAGTAAAGGTCTACATGCAAAGACCTTGAGTGCCACTTGGCACAAATATTCTAAGGTACCATCCCAACTCTTAATGCTCAAGAAATTTCAAGCGCCTAATCAAGAGGAGTTACAAGGAATATTGAGGAGGTTACATACATTATCTTTGCATGAGCATTGAAAGAATTCCAATTTGTAACTCCCATTCACCACTTGTCCAAAATGAGGAAGATTCCATTCTATTTAGAAGTACCCATCTTGGAGAAAGCATCAAAATGAAGTCAAAGCAAATTCGAGCATTGAAGGTTGAGTTTGTAGCAGCATCAGAAGCTGAGCTCATGGTAGAATTACATAGTAGCATCGATGTCATAGCAATAGTAGGAAGAGAGCATTGAATGCTCCTAGTCAAAGTGGTCAGACGTGAAGCATCCATTGTCCAAGCAGTGCCATCAAAGAAACCAACCATCATCCAAGTTAAAGAGAAGCTAAAGCCTACGCCCATACGTTGGAGATAACGGTCAAAAGAGCACTAAAGAGTGTTGTCATCTACATCTAAGAATCAACATCGAGATACGTAGAGGTTTGGGGCATCACAAAGGTAAGACTATATCTTATTCCAATTTGCTTTCATTAATAGGGAGATATAAGGTATAATATAAGGTTGAAACATTAAGAGAAATCAACCATATTTGAAAGCAATATTAAAAAGGAATATATATATTAAATAGCCTAATATTTGCAATCTAAAGCATAGGAGAAATAAGGATTTCTACCTGGATAGATTAATTATCTAACATTGCAAATATCATTGTTTTCTAAAATTCCATATTAGGGAGTTATAAGGAATACTACACCAAAATAGGTAGTTGGAATTTAGAAACATTAAATATCAAATTATCAAAGGCTATAAAATAAGGTTCTATAAGGAAAATCAAGAGTTGGAAACTAATTACTATACTTGTCTCAAACTTACATTAAAGGGACAAAATAATTCCAACAAATAGAACCTCATCAAAATAGAAAGTGCTTAAGTTCAATAGGAGAAATAAGGTGTAAAAGAAGTTGATATTTGCTATTCACAAAACTTTACAAAATCAACTCAAAATTGAACTATTATTCCCAAAAGCACTTTATCAATCATTCAACATATGCAATATTACTAGGGAGACATAAGGTATTCTACAAAACTTGATAATAATAGCATTCATTCAAAATTTATCAAGTACTCAATCCATTTGGGATTCATAAGGTGTCTACAAATCCTACAAGGATTCTACTAAATCACATCTCTTAACTAGGGAGATATAAGGAAGCCTACAAAACCTAAGCTCTAAAAGGTTCTATCAAATCAAATTCACATACTCTAAACTAGGGAGTCATAAGATAGATTACTTCAAAGATTCAATTCAGAGTATTCAAAGGACTACTATCAAATCCATATTTACAATTCTAAGGATTAACAAGAAACACTATCTCAAAAACTATCAAGAAGGAATATGGATGAAATAATAAGAAATACCTTTATCAATAAAGAATTATTTCATGAAATGGAATTATATTCTCAAAACTTGATAGATACCCTTGAAGGATATGAGAATCTATCAACTAGTGATAAGGAGAGATTCTCCTTATTTCTTAAAGAAGCAAAATAGGGTAGCTTTGAAGCATTAATTGGTTATCTTCATGAAAACCTCTTCAGGGCATGGTGGAATTCACAAAAGATAGTTATATTCACATCCAAGGAGTGTTTGATGATTTACCTATCATTAATTATGTTTGTACTCACTCAACACATGAAGCAAGCTAGCAATACAAATCAATATTATTGTGATGATAGACTAACTCCTCATGAAGCAGAAATTCCACTAGTATCAATGCAGAATCATAGGAGAAGGAGGAAAAGGAAGAAAATATATGCTAAAAGAGATCTTAGCAAAGAAGACATGAATAGCAAAGAAATCATAAATACTGAAGAACCCTCAACTACAACTCTCTTTGCATCATATGAAGACACTAACTACTTGCTTGATCAGATTACAATAAGCAATGAAGGAGAATACAAGTTCTAGTTTTGACTCCAATAAAGAAGAAGAAGAACCAATGCAAGAAGGCATACAATGCAATGTGAATTAAAGAGGACTAGATCAAGTTGAAGAACATCTAAAGACAAAGATCCATATTGAATATTGAAATCTTCAATACCCAAATAATGTAATACAGGGGGTGTTAGAGTTAGAGTATATTACATCATTTGGGTCATGTAAATGTACCACCTTAGGTACATAGTTAGAGTAGGAGATTACTTTAGGGGGAAGTTAGCTAGTTACTTCAAGCAATGTAATAAATGCACAAGTGGCAATGTGCAAGGTGTCCCCTTGTACAACTAGGTAGAGTGTTGGCCAAGGAATCTATCTTCCTATATAAAGGGCCTCATAGATCAAGTCAGTATCAAGTCAAGTTCTTATCTAGTGCAGTGTAGTAGATAGTGGTGCTCCTGTATGGAGCACAATGTAGCTCTTTAGCTCATAGTAATGGAGTGACCATTTCCTCCATACTACATTGTAATTTCATCATTTCTATTTATAGTATATTTTAGTCATATTGCAGACTCACTTTCTTTCATATTTATTGCATCTTATTAGGACCTGTGTTAGATCTCTTCCATTGCATATATCCTCAAAAGCTAACAATGATATGATTATCTCATCACACTCTTTATTAACAAACTTCAATTACATCCTCCAAGAGTGCATCTATTCTAACACTAAGACACCATGCAACCCAAATTTCACTTGCCCAATCCATTTCTATCCTTTCTAGGAGCCATACAACCATGGGCTTTTATTGGGTCAAGCACAATGGGAAACCAACGTTAGTTCTAGAGCATACCCTATCTATAAAGTAAGAGATAGAGTCTATTTTAAATATTGAGTCTTTCTCCTAGTTTCTTTTGTCAATAAATTTGGGTGCCAATTGAGGCAATTTCTTGATATAAATTAAGAATCTTATCAATATTGAGCACCTCATAGAGATTTTGATAAGGATTTTGTTGATTGATATGGAAGAGCTTCCACTTGTCATAACTTGTCTGTTGACCTTATTTCACTTCTCTATTGGTGGTGACAATAATAATTCCTAGTGGTGGGACCCTTCCAATTTCCAAATCATAGCAAAATTTTATAGGTTACCACATCAAAAGAGTTTTACCCTTGTAATACAAAGTTAAGTGGTTTGACTTTCTATATAGAAAAATTAGGATTTTACTAAAGTACATCAATAAGTGTACCCTTATTCTCAATATTTTTTTCTACAAAATGACTAATCTAGCAAGTTATTGGCTAAGTGCTTGTCTACAAAGTATGAACTCTCCCCCAACCCACTAAAAGAAAGCAATAAAACTTTTTTTTACAATGACGACAACTTTGATAAAACATAATTCTATGTCTTTATACAATTATAACATATTGTAACTTCATTACTTTGATTCTCAATTATTTTACCCTTTTTTAACTTTCATAATCCAACAACATATTATGATAGACATCACCAAGACATGGATTTATTTTGTGTAGGTTTGGTATTATAGAAAGAGATAATTGATGACAATAATTGTTATCCATGGTCCTTTAAGAGCTCATGCATGTCATTGGAATACATCCAATATAACATGGATATAGTTAATTGTGGATTGCTCTCCATAAATGACCCTTTAAAAGTGCATGTGATGGTAGTTGATACAACATCTAAAACTACAATAGCTTAGCATGGAGTTTATAAATGATTATGTTTATATGTTGAATATAATTTCTTGTGCCACCTTCCTTTTCAAGTTATTTTGACCTCTTATACTATCATATCATAAATTTCCACATGAAATGCTCTAAATATTTCATCGCACTCTTCATTGAAGACCTCTAATTACATCCTCCAAAAGCATATTTCCTCTAGACTCTAAAACACTATGGAACCCAAACTGAATTACTCCCCCAAACCATTCTTATCTTGTCTAGAAGCCATGCACCATGGATTTATATGGGGTAAAAAAATGGGGAACACCAACTTCCTTTCTATATTATACGCTATCTATGAAGTACAAGATAAATCCCACTTTCAAATGTTGAGTCTTCATCCTTATTTATTTAGTCAAAAAATATAGGTACCACTTGAGGCATCTTCTTGACAAAAATTAAGAATCTTATTGATGTCGAGTGTCTCATAAGGATTTCCATAAGGTTCTTATCAATTGATATGGAAGAGCTTCCACCATCATTACTCGTATATCAACTATGTTCCACTTATCTCTATTAGTGATGGCAATGATAGTTCTAATGGTGGGGTGCTTCTAATTTATACATCATAACACAAGTTTATGGGTGACCGCCTCAAAAGATATTTACTCCTATTAGAAAGTGCAAAGGTTTGAATTTCCGCATAGGACATTGCTAGAGCATGTCATTCAATGTTCTCTTGTTCTTAATGTGATCTCCTACAAAATGACTACTCTAGTGAGTTATTGACTAAGTGATAATCTAAAATGTATGATATCTCCCCAACCCAAATAAAGGAAGCAATCAAACTTATTTTTTTAATTATGGGAAGCTTTAATAAAACATACTTCTACCTCTTCATCCGATTATAAAATTGTATAAGCCTGAAGAGGACACTTCCTATCACTCCATTTTTTTAGAAAAGTGGGTTCCAAATACCTTTTTAAAGCTTAATAGAGATGGTAAATGGATATTTATACCTCTTTTTAATATGGTTTTAGGTAAGGATCATGGGTTGTGAAATTTAGAATACTTTTCAAAAATCACATGAAGCATAACTTTCACCATAACTAATATGCAAGAGAATAGGAAGCAAAATAGAAAGATTAAGAAGACAAAAGAATAGGGATATATTATCATAGGCACCACACAATATAATAAATTACTTACTAATAAACTAATATAATGGATCATTGATTGGGGTCTATTTATAGTAGACACATAATTCTCAAATTACAATTACAATTATATTAACAATGCTAACATAAGTCTCAAGGTTAAGTCAAGTTATTAAACCTTTAATAAATATTAATCATCAAGTGGTTTAACCAATTTCACTAGAAATGAATACATAATTATACAAGTGGTTTTAAAAATATCACTAGGGGTGAATAAAACAAGATTTACTATAGGATTATATAATATTTCCCATAGGATTTCATCAAAAGTCACATATGGGATTACAACATCACCTATTGAACTTGACAAATAAGGTCATATTATCATATCTTCCAGCATCCCCCCATGGTTTGAGCTTGGGGGCAAGGAGAGAAGACAATAAATATGTTATCATCCCCCCATAATGAATGCTCAATTGGGATAAAGATTGTCCAAACTACTAAGACTATTGTATCATCAGAATATAAAGTTCCAAGTAATAATCCTTCATCATCAATTAGAAGACTATTAAGATGTCAAAAAATGATCCTCCATCACCATCTACAAGATTTCTAATTTCTCCACAAGTAATATATTTTCAAATCCAATATATTCCCACAATCGCTCTTGTGGCAGTTCGAGCATGATATGGGTAAAGTTTTCCCACTGATAGGGAAAATAAATATTCATCATGATTCCTACTATCGTGACTTACCAAAGGCACATGAACTTGATCAACCCTTTCTCAAATATAGATTCATAACTACACCTTCTAAACCCAAGATGTTGAGTTTTCCATGAAAATATCTTCAACATGTAAGATGATGATCACAATTTGTCCTCCAATCTCAAAAGAAAACAACTTAATCAAGCAACATGCAAATTTCCAAAAACCTGCATGGTTAGAAAGGGAGTCATAGAAATAAGGTATTTCTTATATTGACCATCCAAAACATACTTCTCTTGTAGCTAAAAAAAACTTTACAAAAATACAATGGTTGCTTGAATAAATACGATATATGTGGTCCATAATGCTCCTATAAAGTTACAAAAATTTTCTAGAAAAACAAAATAAAACCACTACAACCATTACAAAGAGCTCAAAAAGGCATGAAATTTGAAAAATTCTCAAAACACTTTTGTATGCAAAGTTATGGCCTTCAAAAGTTTGTCACCCTACACACTGACAAAGCTATTAAAAAATTTGAATTAAAAAATGTAAATTTACCTACAAATACCTATAATGAATCAAAAGGTGCCATTATCAAAGAATAATAATGTCACTTTTCTTCCATAATTGTTGTTGCTATCTGGGACAATGATTGGAAAAGTAAACGTATTCTGTGTCTATTAACAAGGCATGCTTAGCAACAAGAATAAAAAATATTAATAAATGAATTGTTGGGCGATCACCTAGGTGATAGATTTGAAGGAGAAGCAATTAAGAAATATCCCCCAAATGCAACAGATTAAAACAAACTCAAACAACAAATTATTAGTATGCCAAATATATATAAGGTATTAAGAAGGGGTTTTGAAAGGGTCCTCGAACCTTTTACAAAGGGGTTTTGGAAAGGTCCCCAAACCTTTACAAAGCCACAAAAGTATTCAATGAGCACCAAAGCGGATCACAAAAGGGACAAAATTCCCCAGGGAAAACAATGCCAAATCCCAAGAAAAATTAGGATCCAAGGGATCCGAGAAAACCAAGAGATCTAGAGACCTGAATCCTGTCAAACACAAGGATGAACAAAGCAGAGATGCCCACCCAAATAGAACCAATAGAACTAAAATTTGATTCAAAAATCAAATTAAAAAATATCTTGTCAAAACAATAGTGCTCAAATTTAAATAGAAAATCAAAATAAAAAATTTCCCGCCCAACAAGAACCCTATTTTAGGGAACTTTGACCTCTTTTAGCATACAACCAACTTGCATTTGGAATTCAAAATCAAATCTTTCTCGCTTAAAATAGGAAGCAATGATCTGGAACCAAGAATGCTTGAATTTGAATCAAAAGGAAAATTAAAAAACTTCTCGTCCATCAAGAACCTTGCATCCACAAACATAAACCTCCAATAACTAGCACACAACCTACAAGAGGGAATCCAATTTAAAACCTTCCTACCCAAAATAGAAAGCGAATATCTGGAACCTAGGGCACTCAAACTTGAATAAAAAATCATATTAAAGATCTGCCCGCCCAAAATAGGAACCTTAACTCTGGAAACTATGACCTCTAGTAGAAGGCACACAATTCCTGTATATGGAACTACCAAGAAATAAGATTGAATTCCAAATTCTCAAATCAAAGAATAAATAACTAGGACCAATCTGGAAACTGAAATCCTAAAATATAGCTACTAAATACCAAAATTGCAGCTAGAAACCACCAAGATCCAAGGATCTGGGACTAAAACAAAACTGGCCATAGAATCCTACACTATAATAGCAAGAAGACTTCAACAACCTAACAAATAGTATTGAGATAAGGCCCACAAAACCTTCTCCCAAAATGATTCAAAACTCAAAATAAAAGAGGAGACTCCAATCGTCCCTATCCCAAAAAAATAAAATCCAACATCAGATTTTGCTTAGGACCCACTAAAGGATCTCGCACATGCAAGAACTGGAGAAGCCTTGGATTTGCAACAGGACCCCCAAGGCAAGGAAAAGCAATAATCCACAAGATCAACACCTTGATCACCAGCAAGATCACTAGCATCAATTGAAGCTAACGCGAAGCATAAAAATTGAACAAGCTAGAAACTAAAATTGTAGCCCCATAAACCATGGGTACTACCATAGAACACTAAAGGGTAATCCTCACCTAGTAAAGAACCAGGGAGAAAAACCCTGAAATCCCAAAAAATGATGATAACACCCCTAATACCTATGGATTATAACCCCGTTGGCTCACAAAATAAGAAAATAGAGTCACATAAACTTTGCAGATGACCTGGCATCTAGCCTCATGATGCAACTCCTTCAGCCCTAGCCTTCCACCTAGCATCTCACCTTCATGCTACAACTCCTTCAGCCTAAGCCTTCCACCTAGCATATCAGCCTCATGTAAAGGCTCCTTCAACCCCAACCTTCCACCCAACATCTCAGTCTCATGTTGTGGCTCCTTCAGCCCAAGCCTTTCACCCAACATCTCAGCCTCATGATGTGACTCCTTTAGTCCCAACCTTCCACCTAACATCTCAGCCTCCTAAAGGGCTTATGGTAGCGAGTGTGATTTGAACCAAATTTGAATGGACCCATGGTACAGATTGTAGACCTCATTTGGTCATCTCACACCAACTTGGCTACCCACTCACCCTTAAAAGAGCTTATGGTATCTAGTGTGATTTAAACTAGAGTTGAATGGACCCACGATATAGATCGTAGACCTCATTTGGCCGCCTCAAAAAACTCTTAGGGTAGAGAGAAAAACTCAAGATCCGCTCTTAGGTGGCCAACTCTGTCGTCCTATCCGTGTATTACCACTATCTAGAGGGAAGCCATAGAAAAAAAAATTTGTGTCCCCCTTCGCATCATAGAGGTTCAAACCATGGACCTCCCATTCAACGGGACCAATATCAATTTCTCCACTTGCGCTATAAAGGTGGATGTATGCCAAATATATTACTCAAATATAAATAGCATACAATTAAAAAATTGTAAGGTAAGATACCAATATTACATGGAAACCTTGTAAAGAAAAAAACCATGGCCACAATAGTATCTCCATTTTTGTATTATATTCAACAAAATATACAAGTCTTTTTCCTTGAATGTGATTAGTGAAAATCACCAATATCCCAAGTAAACAATATTGTCTCACTATTAGCTATCCACAGTCCGCAATGCACAGTTAGCACTACACAATTTTCTTGCTCAATGGTTTGCTCATCAATTTGCTCAATAGTTCGTTCATCAATTCGCTCATTATTTTTCTCATCCAACACAAGGAGTTTAGTCTAAATATATAGTTTAGGCTATCCTCCTATTGGATAATATTCATGGAAGAAAACCTCCACAATATGTGCCACCACACTCAAGTCACATGCCACCACACCTATGCCACATGCCACCACACTCATGCCACATGCCATTATGTGCCCCACACATGCCACCACACTCAAGTCTCATGCCATGTCACCTTTGACTTTGAGTTGACTAGAGTTAGACTAGATATTGGAATTATTTTAATTTAGTAATTGTAGGAATAATAATATTAAGGTGTAGGATAAAATAAATATAGGTATATATTTATTTTATCCATATACCTTAATATATATTAGTCTAACCTAGGTATATATACATATTAATAAATATAAATTAAATACCTATCTATTTAATTTATTATTAAATACCTATATACCTAATTTTATTATTCACCTTTATACTTAGGTGAATTGACACTATAATCCCAAAATTAGATTATTTGTTCCAATAAGCTTGACCACTACCTCAACAATAAAAGCCTCTCAATCAAACATAAGGCCTAGGGGTTTGTACTCCAGACCTCCTAGGTGCCAAATCCTTCATGCAAGAGTGCTATCCAATTAGACCATACACTTCATGGGTATCAAAACACCTTGAAACTAAAATATCCTCCAAAATAGTGTATCGACCATTCAACTCAAAAGGGGCAATGATTCAAACCCTTATCCTTCTAGAGTAGATGACTATGAATGATCCAAACAACCACTACATTGCATATAACATTAAGCAAAAAAGCCAAGGGTTATTAATGCAAATAACAAATAGGTGCATATGCGCTAGAAAGCAACATACACCTCCAAAAAACCTTTTATATTCTAACAAAAGAAACAACCATAATTCAATATCCATGGTACCTTATTCACAAAGCCTTCTTATTATTTATGCTTTTCCCACATGCTTTACCACAATGGACTACACCAAATAATATTGCCTTAGTTACATGACCCTACCATGAAACAAATGCCATAACTTTCCTAAAAAATAGAAAACACGTTGCTACCAAAAATGCATACATGTTGTTCACTATAAAAAAAATCCAATGTGGTTTGAATTATAAACTTTCTACGTGGATTTCCTAATCATGCACTACCTAACCGTGCCTCCAAAAAAAGGGTTAAGAATAGTTATGCATACCTTCATCTTAACCAATGGCTTCAATATGTCCACTAGGCTCCACATGTCAACCGAACCACAACTCTCTTCCAATGCAAAAAGGTATTTCTATGGCAAGTCGAACTTGCACCTCCTCCATAGGAAACAAATATGCATGAATGCTATCTCATTTTGAACTTAGAACCTCTCATCTATAACTCAAATGTCTTATCACTACATCACAATTATCTCAATGAAAATAAAGTTGCCCTAAATAAATGCTATGTTCATACAATGCATGTGCACCCAATGCAACTTTGGTCGTGCCACTTCTACTTTTGTTGTTGAACCAATTTCAAACTCAAGATGTTATGGGTGTGAAGTCTTTGTCTTGTCAATATGCCAAACCAGTCAAGTGGAAACAAAACTGCCCTACAAAAATTAAATGTGTGACTAAGATACCAAACTAAGAATGCATATACCAAAAAAATTGCCTCACACCTGTTTGGGTTTTCTTGTCTCCAAATGGAATATATTGTCTTTAAAAACTCTAATTTTCAAAATTTGGAGGAAAACTATCATATTTTTCAAATGCAAAAATAGGTTAAAATCATAAAATCACCAAAAGTGTTGAGCTAGGAAAACCCCTAAAATTTTACAAAGAATCCAAAATTGTTGACAAATCATCTATATCTACCACACTTTACCCTTTATAACCATTTTTTAAAGCATAACCTTTCAAGCAATTATTTCCTATTAAAGCAACATAAAAGGTTGTTGAATCATTCTAACAATTTGTAAAGTAGATCTACCCAAGGCTTATCTAACAATTAGGGTAACCCTTAAATGTTCAAACTCTTCTTCTTTGCTTCAAAAACCATGCAAACTACCCTCTCATTTGTGCTTTACAAATGCCAAAACAAAATTTGAACTAGAGAAGGAAATGAATTATTCATAAAACCTATAAAAGACAACTAGGGTTTATAATATCCCTCAACAAATTCACTCCACCAAATTCAATATAAGTTAATTCTTTAAGGCATCATTGGAATCATCCATAAAAAATATTTTATAAATAAAATAGATTGATTTTCAAAGGAGGGAAACATGGTGAACCTGAGGGTGAATATATCTTCTAATTCAACTAGCCATCACTATGCAAGAGATAGTCCTGATCTAAGTTCCCACTAGGTTTTTAAGAGAAAATTTATAAAAACTACTAATCAAGATATTCCTCAAAAAAGCTTTTGAAATAATTTTTCCACATGACCAAGTGAAGTGACTTCATACTTGCTATGATACCATGTTGGATTTCATCACTTTCAAAAAATCACATGAATCATAACATTCACTAGAAGTTGTATGCAGGAGAATACAAAAGTGAAATAGAAAGATAAAGAAGATGAAAGGAGGACAGATGCTCATAAGGGTCCCACAATATAATAAATCATTCAATGATAAACTAATGAAATGTATCAATGGTTGGAAAGTATTTCTAGTAGACATAATCCCTAAATTACGATTACAATTGCATTAACAAAGACTAACATAAGGATCAAGGTTAATTCAAGTTACTAAACCTCTAATAAATGTTTAGTTAAGACTAACCATCAAATAGTTTAACCAATACCACTAGGGGGTGAACACATAACCATACAAGTGGTTTATCAATCCTGCTAGATGTAAATACAAGAAGAAAAATTTGTAGGTTTACATCATCATATGCCGAACTTGGTTATTAAAATGATAATTATTTATTTATTTGTTTATTTGTGGGTTCTATTGGAGGCCACTTCCATCCAAATAATAAAACATTACATTTGTTGTCAGGTTAATTAAATCATATTCAACTTGCCTTTTTAATTAAATATTTCCTTCATTCCCCTTTCTATCAAATATATTCCTCATATTCCTCAAACTATTGTTTTCACAATCAACTCCTTGACATCATTTCATTAAGAGATAAAATCTCACTCAACGAGTTATCTTCTAAAATTTGAATTTTGTTGATACAAGATAATATTGTGACTGGCTAAATTATTTGATACCCAATTTATTCTCTATAAATGTACCTACATTTCCAAGATACTACCTTCAATATCAAGTTGATAAACATCAATAATAATGTTTTTTTTATCCAATCCCTCTATCTATTTTTATTGGTAACGTTAACAATAATTTGTGAATTCCCATATATTGAAATACATTTCCATATATTTTCAATGATAATTTTTATCCATGTAAGAAGTGCCCTAGCCGTTACATAGTTGTTAGTTGAAGTTCCATAGTATTATGAGTAAGTGAGAAGAATTTTGCCTTCATTAATTCAAAAAACCCTACCTCCACTAGCTTTTACTAGGTTTCCTTTGGAAACTCCATCACCATTAATTTGTTAAAACCAATTTCTAGACATTTTTATTTTACCACAAATGAAAACAAATCCTTTAATTCAACTGTTGTAGATGATCCTTCCATTATTCAAAGCATGTAAACAAGGGGCTAACACCTCTTTTTCTACACTCAAGATTTTTCGTGATGAAAATCACGTGTACATGAACTTTAAGAGAGGCAATAATACAATTTCAATCTTTAGCATGATTTTGAAATTTATTTTTAAAATTTATATTATTACTTTCAAGCCATAAATTCCAACAAATAATTACATGGCCAATCCTCTATAGAATGCATAATGCTTTAGCTTTAAAATAATTAATATAACATTTCATCAACTCTATGTTGATGGAACTATCCAATATATTCTAATATTTTAAAAAAATGACCCTAAAGAAAGGGACAATAAAAGGTAAATTCTACAATGTTTCTAAATCCTTCTCACACAAGGCACAAATGAAAGGCCCATGATATGTTCTTCTTTGCAGACTCTCTCCTATAAGAATATTGCTTTGAATTGCTAATCAAAGGAATGTTGCAGCCTTAGAGAGAGTGTATCACCCAAATTTTTCGCACCCTTACCTTCGGGCTAAAGAATCTGTGCCCTGGAAGGGAGATGCGAGAAGGATGGGACAATACCTCGGATGGAGAGGCCCTTTGAAGGTCGCGCCTCTCGGGGGAGGGGTATAAGGGTGAATTTTCGACGAATGGTGGGGTTCACCAAGAAACTTTGAGTGGTAGTTTTCGTGCCTAGGTTGAGAATGGGTTTGATGTGTTCATTTTATATTCAATCATTCATATTCCTAGGTTGGCCAAAATGAATCTAAGCTATTCTATATGAAATTTTTGGTTTATATGAAGACAATAAAAATAAATAAATCCTAAATACATAGAATATGTGAAATGGAAAGGAATACACCTGATTCCTGATGTCTAATGAATATTCTAAAGCTTATAGGAGTCCAGATCGTCTCGGATATGACAGGATCATCTGTAATTGTACAAAATCATCTCAAATCATAGGAGATCATTTGATATCAGCCAAAATCGTCAGCTACCTGACGAATTCGTTATCAAAAACCTGCAATCATGGAAACAGACACCAAAAATCGAAAATGAAATTGCAAGAATGATGCAAATGATAGAAATAATATTATAGATGCTTAAATAATAAATCCAGATAACAAATCAAATGGGATGCACTGCTTTAATAACTTATTTTAAATTTTATCATGCAAATATGCTAAATGAGGTGAACTCCAGGATGTAGAACAGAAATAAATTGATCTAACGCATAATTAAATAAGAGAGAAAGATAGAAAGCGCAAACTCGGGGCTCTGGTTGCCCCAATCTAAACTGTAGTCGAAATCATCTGCAATCGTATGAGATCATCGTTGATCTCGTCAGGATCATCTAAAATCATGTTGGATTGCCTACGACGATCCGAGCTTCCTCCAACTGAAACACAATAAAATCCTGCAATAAAACCTAAAAATACAAATGCAAGTGATGCAAGCGAGGATGTTCTAATGCAGCAAAAAACTAGAGTTGCAGGGAAATGATCATCCAGGGGGATAAACTGGGAAAATCCCAAGTTTATATAGGATTATGGGGAGGTTAGGAGGTTGGGGATCATCCCAATCTGGGAGATCTCCAATGTAGGAATATCCAACCACGCAAACACGCTTTTGCCCGAGTTGGAGAGGTTGTTGAAACAGAAGCTAATTATAAAAATTTGGTTTTGGGATGAAATCATCTAAACGTTTTGTCCCAGAAAAATTCGTTCGATCTAGGATGATATCGTCAGATCGACGACGATATCATCCAACGGTCAAAACAAATTCTAAAAATGGCATGAAAAATGAGGTGAGCGGTTAACGGGCGGTTTCGGGGTTAAAATTCAAATTTTTGATCTTTTTACTAATGGTTTAACTACACCAATTTTAGGGTGCTACATTTGTCCCCCTCTTTAGCGAATTTTCCAAAGAAAATGCGTTAAAGACGAGTTCTTCACGCTTTACGAGAAAGCAAAAATTTATTCAATTTTTTAGACGATAATTTTAGGTCGAATCGTACAACTACTTGCTATGGTGCCCCCTCCGAGTTTTTACCCAAATCGAACGTTTGAGGTAAAGACGCGGAAAAGAAAAATTTAAAAAATGTTGTTTTTAAATAAAAATAGAAAAAATAAGGTAAAACCCTAATTCATTTTTACTGTTCACTTTCACTGTTTCAGAGCTCTGCAGGCAAAATGGTGGAAACAACACACAGATCGACAAAGGTCCGACACGGGTTGCGGGTAAGGATCTAAACCTAGTGTATTATGTTTTAGCTTGATTTGTTTAATTTTTTTTAGTTGAAGTTTAATTGTTTTTGGGTGTCATGGCCGTTTTTATGCCGTCGACGACGTCGGGGCGAAATCGTCCCAATTTTGTCGAAATCGTCCCTAGATTGCCAATTTTGTCCAAGGACGAAATCAAAGAAATAGGTGCGATCCCATCCAATAAGGGGCGATTCCCAATTGACGAATCAGAGACGATTTCATCCTATTAAGGATGGTTTGGCTAAATTTGGTACGATATCGTCTAATAATGGGCGATATCATTTTTTTATGAGATGAAATTAATTTTAATCGATTTTAATAATTATGTACTAATGATTTTTGTTGTTTTATTGTTTATTTTGCAGAGGGGATTACTAAAGATTCAGGAATGGAAATACGGGGGGCTCAAAGATGATGTAGTTGCACTCGATCGGGTCGAGCGAGATAGGCTAGCGAAGGTTGTATTACAGCATGTGGTAGAGATGCCACAAATTCCTATGGACATGGAGCTACTGACAGCCCTGGCACAAAGATGGTATTCGGGGTCATCCTGCTTTCAACTACCGATAGGGGAGATGGCTCCCACTTTAGAGGATGTATGGAGGATCTTGAGGATCCCCATACATGGGCGATTTATGACTCCTTCGGCCAATCAGGGCCATGCTATGATGTGACTGTGCATGGATCCGAGTTTCGCCCTGGAGAAGGGAAGAGTGAACATCGAGGCATTGAGGCAGATGCCTGGGATGTCTTGATTGACCCGAGTTTTGGCAGGGGTGGTGGATGGCCTACTTCTATGCCACCAAAGCGGATGCAGGTTACCATGGCTCCTCTCAGATGTGGTCTACAACATGAGAGACCACGATTACAGGTTTGCTTGGGGCATTTTTGTACTATGTTGCTTGTATAGGATCCTCTACGAGGTTGTATACAATGGAGGTCGATGTATGGTACTAAAATTGCTACTATAGGTTTGGTGCTGGGAGCACATTACGGTACGGAGGTCGGTAGGGCTTCCACTAACAGGAGTTGATCGGGAGAGACCCCGAGTTTTCTATTAGTGGCTCCAGAGAGGGTCACAACGACGGATAGATCTACCGATGTCTTAGAGGTTGCTAGACGACCTCATACCAGATCAGATCACTTGGAGGTCATGGAGATAGCATCCAGGGTGGGGAGAGGATGGAGCCGGGAGAGGTAGAGCTCCACCACTATGATCGAGTTTTGAGGCAGTTCGGTCTACAGTAGGGGATCCCTTCTCTTAGGGATTACGAGTACTCCCAAACTGTCTGGGATAATACTACACTAAGCGAGGCTCCAGACATGTAGTGGTTCTGGAGTCAGGATGCGAACGATGCCCCCATTTAGCCAGTGGATGGGGACGATGCAGGAGTAGCAGACGGATATGATGCCTAGTATGTAGGCATCCACCCTCCTCGGATGACGAGAGCACAGGGTTTGATGCATGCTATTGTGCAACGAATGGGGAGGCGATGCCAGGCTACCATCGATGTAGCGAGGGGTCATGGAGGGAGGGATCAATGATGGACTCCTCAGGAGAGACGTCGAAGAGTGCCATAGGCTTCGAAGAGATCATAGTAGCCAGAGAGGAGGGAGGAGGGGCTCCCTTCATAGCAGAGGGAGAGGCCACCATCACCAAATAATGGCAAGGGTATCAAGGTGGGGGAGAGCAGCGATATGGCAGCTCTCCAAGTAGAGAAGTCTTGCCTACGAGCTCAGGTGCAAATGCTATAGGATGAGGCTACATGAATCAGGGCTCAAAGCGGAGGGGCGAGCATGCAGGAGTTGGCATGGGCTATTGCTCAGATCACGTTCTATCAAGGAGCATACTTCCACCTGGTTCCAAAGGGCCAGAGGTTACAACTACTAGCCGGTATTGCGGAGCTAGTCAGGATGGGGTCATCGAGGACATCCTCACGATCGACATCGAGGACCCGCAACACAGGACAAACTATGATGGGACCACCTCCTCCACCTCATGGCGGGAGAGGAGATGAGGCTGAGAGCTCGAGGGCTTCTCGAGACTAGCAGCACATTGACTATAGTTTGTATATTTGAGAGGATTGAGTATGCCAGGGTATAGATTGTGGCATACCAATCCGTTGATGTACATATATTTCTTGTTATATATATTCTCTTTGTGATATGACTTGTGCATATGTTTTATGATGCTTTAATATTTTAATGGTTGATTTGATTATTCATGTAATTATGTCGTTGAAAATATTATAATTTTATGTCATGCCATAAAATTTAAATGAAATAATCTGATGTAAACAAATTGGTTGTTGTGGTGTGATTTGATGAAAAAATAAAGTGACTTCTAACAATAATTTCAAAGGACATTGTCGCTATTACATGACCATTTCATGGAGTCGCCGCTCGCTAGGTCATTAAGCTAATCCCAGTAGAGAAATATTGCTAAAAGTAAAAGGGTGCTTAAGAGACTTTCTTAAGACTTTTGTGTTGTGATGATGAAAAAATGATGGTGGTGATGATTTATTTTTAGATGTCCATGAAAATATTATGCATGAAATATTAAAAATATGATTTTTGCTAGGCATAAAATTCCTAAGTGTGATAGAAATTTGAACAATTGCCTAGGAATTATACCATCGTCGCAAAAAACTGAATGTTGACATAATGAAATGAAATAGAAAAGTTTTCGTTCTTTTTAAAGCATAATTGTGTAACATAATGATTTAAGCCATATGCTTTTATGGATAAAAATAGGAAATAAAATTAAGACGATGGTTTGCGCTAGGCATAGAATTTTTAGGTATAGACTTATACCATCATCATGAAATCCAAAGAAGAAATTGATATAATAGTTTAATTGCATAGTTGATTTTTGATTTTGAGATAAACAGAAAATATAAGATGAGGACTTGCACTAGGCATAAAATTCCAATTTAGGTTTAGGAACTATACCATCGTTGCGAAAGTCAAAAATATATATAAATGTGACTTTATTGCTAGATTTTTGAACATGTTTTGAAAGAAAATTTTGGATTTTGAAAAAAAATGTATTTAATTGTTTTTACGCTAAGCAGTTATTCTCAAGTAAGAAAATCAAATTATTCCAAAAGATTTGCATAAATATTTTAAATTATCTCAAAGACAAATTTGACATTTATAAGGAACCCCATGTGCATCTACGAGTTCATTGCCGATCTTGATCTATCATAATGATACAAAATATCTCAAACACAAATGTGTGTGCAATTGTATTGTTCATTTACCGATTTTGAGCAAGATAATTTGATACAAGTAATTTGAATTAACCACATGAGTGTTCGTTAACCATTATTTATATGCATATAACCATACCAAACTACTATGTAAGTCGGTTCATCAAGAGCTAGTTGATCCATAAGCAGACATAGGTCTGTACAAAAGAAGGTCGCTAATGTAACAAACATATCACCATGCTAGGAGTTACCCAAGGCCAAGCGGGTTGGGCACAAACCATCTGTTATGGGGCTTACCTCACAGTTTTCGAATAATTAAGAATTCCAGGGATTCAAGCTCATTCACTCTTCTTTTCTTTTCAAAGGGTAGGAGAAGGGATTTTATTGCTTTTTGCTTTTTCTTTTCTTTTCTCTCTCTTTTTTTTTGTATTTTTGCTTGATACTGAGATAATGCTGAAATATTGCTAAGATGGTACAAAATGCTACTAAAATAATGCTTCTTTTTCTCATGATTTTTTTTTTTTTGTCTTGATTTTCTTTTTCTTTGTCTTCCTATACTAGGGATACTTGCTCGGATTGGCTGTAGAGCAAGGGATTTTTATTCTGGGCAGGGGTGAGCTTGTCCTTTTGTCAATTCTCAAAGATTCTAGACCATGTGCATGATAGGATAGCAGGGGAAACTTTTCGCTCAAGAGACCACTTCTACTGTGTAGCATCGTTTTGGAATTTGCAATGAAATCATTTTAATTTCAAAAGGTATACTTTGTTCAAGTAAATAATAAGATTAGTTCTCTATGCTCAAAACTTTATTTAATTCAACTGTGGACTTCAATATAAGAGAGATTAATAATCATACTAAAAAATATCAAGATATTTATTCATGTGAGTGTGAAAGTGAGGGATTCCAAATAAATGCAAATTTATCTAAAATAACTAAAAATATAACTACAATACTTCAAGAATTGACAGGTGCAAAAAATAAAAGATGTTTTTGAAGATTTTGATGATTTTGATTTTTTATATTTTGCTTTTGATTTATGAATTGAGAGAATACATAATATTACTATTTTTTTTTAATTTTTATATGAATTTACTAAGAATGAGACAATATGTACAATATATACAGTGATGAAATTACCATAATTATGCATAATAGCGCTTAAGATGCATAATGTTCATAGGTTCTTTAAGATATTTACCATCTAAGGTAGCTATTATGTATGCTCCCGATCCAAATTTAGCAGTGATGATATATGGCCCAAGCCAGTTAGGTTCAAATTTACCTTTAAGGTCTTTAGTTGCATTAGTATTTTTTTGATTTTCTTTTAAGACGAGGTCGTCGATCTCAAAGGATCGGTGATGAACTTTCTTAAGATATGCTCGTTTGAGCTTGTTTTGGTAGGCTCGAAGATGCTCCAAAGCATTGATGCACTTCTCATCTAGGAGTTGATACACGATATTCATCTCCTACTTCGATATCTTGAAGTAGCAGAGCCAAAGAAGGAACTTCTAATTCAAAGGGAAAAATAGCTTCAATGCCATAAACCAAAATAAAAGGTGAAGTGCCCGTGGGAGTACAAACGCTAGTTCGATAAGCCCACAAAGCAGGATATAATTGAATGTGCCAATCTCGCCGCATTTATTGACCGATCTTTTGAGGATTTTAATTAATGTTTTATTAGATGCTTTGGCTTGGCCATTACCCTGAGGATAATAGGGAGTGGATCAACGATGTTGAATTTTGTATTTTTGACATAGTTTCTTTACATATTTATTTTTTAAACAAGTTCCATTATCCGAGATGAGATTTGCAAGAATTCCAAACCTATAATTAATTTGATTGAAGATAAATTTGAAAACTTGGGTTCCAGTGCAAGAAGCTATGGGCATAGCTTCAACCCACTTCGTAAAATATTCGATGGCGGTTATGATGAATTTGTGTCCATCATATGACACAGGATTGATTTTTCCAATAATGCCTAAGCCCCATTTTGAAAAGGGCCAAGGAGATAAAATAGCCTGCAGTTCTTGTGTAGGCGCATAGACAAGGTCAGCGTGTTTTTGACACTTGTCACAATGGTGCATGTAATCATGTGCATCATTCTCCATGGTAGGCCAAAAATATCTTATCCTAAGGAGCTTCTTAGCAATGGCGTTACCACTAAAGTGTCCCCCACAAGATCCATCATGGGTTTCACTCAAAGCTGATCTAGACTCTTCTAGATTCAAACATCTCAGTAGGATACCTTCAAAAGATCTCATATATAAGGTATTGCCAATTATTATGAAGCGACTTGCTCGTCTACGCAATAACCAATGCTGGTTTCTATTAAAACCTTTAGGGAAGGTTCCATTTTGCAAAAAATTAAGGATGTCAGTGTACCAAAGTTCAAGAGTGGTTTCGTTGATTAGAAACACGTCCAAAGGTTCCAAGCATGATTTAATTGAAGCGGGTTCCTAGAGCTAACGAATAATGATGGTAGCATATTCATCATCTAACTCCAAGGGTAAAAGAGATGCAACTGCGACCATGGCATCAGCCGCACGATTGCTAGTTCTAGGAATAGCTTCCAAGGTAACTTGATCAAATAAAGATATTAATTGTAATACATATGCTTTATATGGGCGCAATTTATCATCTCTGGTCTGATAAACATCATTAATTTGATTTATAACAAGTTGAGAATCACCAAAAACTAATAGATTTTTAATTTTTAGTGCCATGGCAGCTCGTAATCTAAGGATTAGAGCCTCATATTTAGCAGTGTTATTAGTATAGACAAATGTTAATTTAAAGGATAGAGGTATGAGGTGTTTTTGTGGAGATATAAAAATAATACCTGCACTAGCCCCACTCATACATCGGGCTCTGTCAAAGTATAAGGACCATTGCTCGGAATGACCTGCCTCTAATTTAAGGCATTCGTTAGGAAACTCAATGACGAGGGGATGGGTGGATCCTAAGGGTGCAATAGCTAATTGATCTGCTATGATTTGACCCTTAACAAACTTTTGTCCTATAAACATGAGTTCAAACTCGCTTAGTGCAAGAACCCACTTTGTTGTGCGACCAGATAAATAAGGTCGACTCATGAGATACCGCAAGGGATCGAATTTAGCAATAACGTATGTTTTCTGACTGAGCATATAATGGCATAATTTTTGTGTAGAAAATACGACTGCTAAACATAAATTCTCTAATGCTATGTAGCGGGTTTCATAACTAATTAATGTTTTGCTAATGTAATAATTAGCATGCTCTCTCTTCTCATCATCAAGTTGAGCTAACATAGCTCCTAGAGCAAAATCTAAAGCAAAAATATACAAGATAAATGGATGATCAGGTTTAGGTGGCGAAAGTACAGGTAGAAGATATTGTTTGAGGATTTCAAATGCTTCCTAACATTCGTTGTCCCAATGGAAAGAAACATCCTTCTTAAGAAGCTTAAGAAATGGTCCAGTTTTATCCGCCAGCTTATCGATGAAGCGACGAATGGCTTGAAGCTTACCTTGTAGACTCCGTAATTTAGATATATTTGTGGGTGCGAGCATATCAGTGATAGCCGCAATCTTGAGAGGGTCAATTTTGATGCCACATAAAGAAACTATAACCCCCAATAATTTATCGAACTTAAATCCGAATATACATTTAGCTGGATTCAATCGGATAAGGTATTCTCTTAACCGATTAAATACTTTTCTCAAGTCATTTAAATGGTCATCTTCTTCAGTAGAATGAGCTATAATGTCGTATACATAATCATGTAGTATATTATGCATCATATCATGAAATATATAAGTTATGGCTCGTTGATAGGTTGCACCTGCATTCTTCAAAACAAATGGCATCACTTTCCAACAAACGGTCCCCCAAGGGGTAATAAAGGCTGTTTTAGCCCAATCTTCAGGAGCTATCCTGATCTGATTATAACCAAAAAATCCATCCATTAAGGATATCATTCCACTCCCAGCGATAAAATTAATGATCTGATCCATGTTGGTAAGGGGAAAATAATCTTTAGGGCATGCAGCATTAATATCTCTAAAGTTTGTACAAACCCTAACCTTAGTAGCTTCTTTCTTAGATACTGGAACTACATTCGAGATCCATTCAGCATAATCAATGGCTTGTATGATAATAACATTCAAGAGTTTTTCTAACTCTCCTTTGACCAGTAAGGCCACTTTAGGATGCATTTTTCTAAGTTTATGTTTAACAGGTTTAACATTCGGATGGACTACTAGGTGATGCATAACTACAGAAGGGTCTAAACCTGACATATCTTCATATGTCCAAGCAAAGACATCTTCATATTCTTTAAGAAATGCAATGTATTTATCCTATTTTTCTTGACTCAATTTTGATCCGATGTTGATTATGTGAGGGTTATCCTCGGTTCCAATATTAATTTTTATGACATTTTCTACTTCCATGTGTATATCTCTCTCAAAATTAGGTGGCGCGGGTGAAACGCCTAATTCCTATAATTCTTCCAAGGTTAGCTTGGATAATTCATCTTGAGGAGTCATGGCCTCAAGCTGGGTTATAGTAGGTATAGAGCCATCAAAATAAAATATGTTATGTAATAATTCCTCAACGGAGACATCATGGAAGATATCTCCCTCCAACTCATCGTCGGATTCAACGATCATCTCAGGATAAGCTATAGATAGCATATTACATGTGAATGGCTTATTCGTTAAACACAAAACATCACATTCATCTAAATAATCTTGGTAACTTATAAGATGGTCATCATCCTTGAATGGATGACCCTTACTAGAAAATAGGCCCACACCACATCGGGCGGGCCATGACTCTACCTCAAAAGGTTCTTTCATACCATTCTGGAAAGGTCCCAAACCTTTCCCTTTATATCCCAATTTAAGAATTATAGGTTTGGCTTTAGTATACTCATTAGTAAAATAACATCGAGCATATCCATCATAATGAGTTATGATGTTTCTGGGTATTCTACCCCAGTCATATCCCTTATAAATAAAGACACAGCATAGCTCCTAACTTGGTAAATACTTCCCATAGTCTATGGGAGGCCCAAGGTACGAGGAGATGGTGGCAAATTATTTAAAACAAGATAATCTTGCATAGAAGCATTGGTTCCTTCTGATATAAGGATTTTAGATAGATCGGGTAAGAGCTCGTCAGTAAGAGCATAATAGGTAGAAGGAACATTTCCTACGTCTTCTGATGCAGAAAATATGACTTGGTGGATGTAGATGGTGTAGAGGTGTCAATATATGGGTCTATTATAGGTATAGAAGTTATAGGAGTAGAACAAGAGACATTGGTTATGGGATTAGTATCTTTCTTAGGTCCTAATGCGGTTTGTTCAGAATATGGTTGAGCTATATGTGAAGGTGCATCTGATGGACAAGAAGTAGATGACATTGTGGGTGTGAGTTTCACATGTTTAGATGGATAATGAGAATTAGAATGTGTGGATGACAGCGCGGGGCAAAATTGAACTCCAATAGGTTCTGCCAAAGCACACATATCAAAGGGTTGTGGATCACCATGAATGGTAACCAACTGATTCTTAAATTCAAATTTAACACATTGATGTAAAGTTGAGGGAACAACTCGCATCGTGTTGATCCAAGGGCGACCCAAGAGTATATTGTATGATGTAGGGCAATGTACAATAAACACAATCGTATCCAAGGTTCTTGGACCAACCTACAATGGAATGGTAATAACCCCACACGTTTCTTGTGTTTCGTCATTGAAATATTTTATGATCATATCAGTTCTTTTCATTTCATCACTTCTAAACCCAAATATTTGGTAGAAGTCAAAAGTGCAAATATTTAAAGATGAACCATTATCAATCAAAACTTGTTTGATTGCTACATCTCCAATTAAGGCGGTAATATATAAGGGGTTATCTTTATGTAAACTATGTTGCGGTATGTCTCTATCCCGAAAGTCAATACAATAAACTTCACGAGTTATGATAGTATTGGCCATGTCTTGAGGGTGAATGTCTTGTGGTACCATCATCTGGCTTAATGTGAGAATTAATTCATCTCTATGTGTGGGAGAGGATCTTAAGAGGTCCAAAAGGGAAATTCTAGCTGTAATATTTGATAATTGTTCATTAATATTATATGGAGGTTTAGGTTGAACATTAGGTGCATGATTCCCTTTATTAGAAACCTTCAAAACAAATGGAGTTGATCCACCATTCTGAATTTGATCTTGTTGAGAATTTTGAGCCTATTATCTAGTAACAGCTTCGATGGTACCCACAATATTATTCTGTGGATGATGAATGGGTCTTGGCCTAGCATTTATAGCTAACTCGTTAGAAAGTAATTGGTGGGATGATGGTCTAGTAGTGACTCTTCTTGGAAATGGTTCTTTTGGAACCATATGACTTGTGATAGGGTGAATAGTATCCGATTCATCTTCAAAGCTATTCGATTGATTTGATGTGATTTCCATATCACTCTCAGTCTCGTATTTTGTATCACTAAAATCAGGTATCTAAATATTATGTAGAGGCATGGTTGTAACCACGGATAAAGTTGTGTCAAAGGTTTTTAGATCATGAACAGGTAAATGCCCACTAATAGTTCCTACATATCGGGCAAGAGGAGGAACATTATGATGTTCAATTTGATTAGCCACCTCCTTACCATGTTTTGGTAAAGTATGTTGAAAGATGTCCAATGACTGATTGGCGTTCTGATTCTGGTTTTATGTGATGTTCTGTTGAGTGTTATTAGGAGGATTTTTCTTAGGTTGAAAGGCTTGTACCTCCATCTCATTGTTATCAATCAAGTCCTGTATTTTATGTTTTAATCTTTTACAAGAGTTGGTAGTGTGTCCAGGTCCTCTATGGAAGTCACAATGTAAATCTGCTCTGTATCCGGGTATAGTTGGATCAAGTTCCTGGATATTTGGTAATTGAATCAAGCCTCATTCTAATAATTGCGGTAAAATAGTTGATAAAGGTTGATTTAACCTAGTAAATTCTCGAGGAGGTCTATCAGGAGGTTTCAATGACAAACTTCTCTCGATGTCTTTGCAGACATTAACATTAGCAATATTTTTGCTATCGTTGACTCCATCACCCACAACTTGTTTATTCTTATATTGATTTTTGGATGTTTTCTCATCGTCTTTATTTTTAAGCTGACCTCTCCTAATGAGATCATCTTCCACTCTTCGAGCTAAGTATATAGCCCGATCGAAGGTGGTCAAGGTAGCAGTTGATAATTCATAAGATAGTTGCTATTGCAAATTATTAATAAAGATGTCCAACATCTCCCTATAAGGTAACACAAAGTGCAATTTTCCTATCAATTGTCTCCACCTAGCTAGGAAATCAGCAAAGCATTCATCTTTGTCTTGTTTTAAGTTATACAAATATTTAATGATCACATGTCTTTCGATATAAGCACTAAATTGATGAACAAAAGACTCGGCAGTTTCTTCGAAATTCCTCAAATAATTAGTGGGTAATTGATAGTACCACTCTAATGCCATTCCTCCCAAGCTTTTCAAGAACATTTTTAATAATAACAAGTTGTCATGTGATATATCATGACATGCTATCCTAAACATACGAAGATGCTCTATGGGATCTTTCGTTCCTTTATATATGGGCAGGACAGGCATAGGAAAATGTTTAGGATACGACTGTGCTACAACTATAGGATCTAAAGGCTGACTACACATCTCTCGATAATTGTACGAGGGATGGTAGGGATCTATTTGGTCCATGTAGGAAACTAATTGTTTCACCATGGTTTCAAGATTACTAGTTTGTCCACCATATTGGTTCGGTGGGATATAGGTATGGGATTTATGAGTGTATGATGGTGTGGCATAAGAATTAGATGCTATATTACTATTATGTAAAGTGTTGGTAGGAAGAGTATTATGAAGGGGATTTGTAATAGTATTATGTTGTATCCTAGATTGTTGGTAATTGGTGTTTGGTTTTGTTTTGGGTTTTTGTTGATTTGAGGTATGTTGCTCAATAGCTTGGCAAAATAGAGCAGTAAATGATGGTTTATTTTGTACCGAAATGACCCTAGGCTTGTTAACAGGCACTTTAGGTGGTTGGGTAACCTATTGTTGTTGCATGTTCCGGATCGCAGCTACTATATCCAAATTGGATGGTCTAGCTTGATCACTCTCTTGTTCGATAAATGACAAGGGATTAGTGCGTGTGTGGAATACGTCTTCTAGAGTTGCTTGAGTGTCACTAATTCGATCCTTGTCCATATGGACTACTCTATTAAAAACATCGATATTTGTGTTAATGAACTTCCAAAATTGTTCCATGTTTTCAAAAGTGATAGCTCCTCTCGGAGACATTTTAGGGGATGAGGATCCTTCCTCTCTATTAGTTTCTTCTTTTTCATTTGCTATAACAAGCTCTTCTTCTTGCTGGTCTAGGATTTCTTCTTCCTGAACTTGGTCCTCAGGAGGGACATTTTGGGCAATTAATGGTCTCCCTAACCAATCTTCATCTTCTTCGGTTTGTTTTCCATTCCTAAGTCTAGGCATCATGCTACGCTTAGGTTTTAGCATATATATATATGCGGTAGGGTTGAGAGGTATATATTTTAACTATATACCTACTATAATACTTTAAAAAAAAGGGAATGTTTTGATTTGTTTTGTATTATTATTTCATAAGTATAAAAATAACAAATAGTATGCTAGTTGCAAGAAATAGTAAAAAGAATGACTTAGTTTTCTATAAATAGTTTATGGATATCGTTGATAGGATCAAGTTCATCAGGAGTCATGAAATGCTCCTCTTCAAATTGGAAGTGGTTTTTCAAGAACTTGACAAAGTGTGCTATGGTAATATGATCTACTTCAGACTCTGACTTATAAAAATAAAGTTCATGGCAATACTCTCGATACAACACAGACTCTAGGAACTCTATTCCATATTTTTCTATCCGTAAGAACGACTTCTTGATCCTCTATACAAGATAGAAACTTATGTACTACAACTCGTTCTCAAGGTATTCCTCAAAGGTGTACAATTTTGAAGACACAAGCACTCTTTTATCTGCTAACCACCTATGGCAAGCTCTCTGAAGTTCATGGTACAAAGTCACCTGATCGGGATCCAGGATTCTATCTAGGAAAAACCTCTTAATTCGCCTAAGTTCTGCAAATCTAGATTCAATAATACCCAATCTCCTATCAAGTTCGTCCCACAAAGGTTGGACTCTATTTATTTGAGGCATTCTAAGCACATAAGTAATCTCTATGGTCGTTAATTGATTTTCAACATTTATGGTGACAACTCGTCTTCTATTATAATCTACCATCTAAATATGATATGCAAATTTAACAGTTTTCTAATGATTATAGATGTTCTTAATAATGTGTTTTTTTTTTGGATTGTTTTCAAAAGGTGTTTTAGTTTCACGTCGGGTTCACCAAAATGTATCGACCAAATTTTTTGCACCCTTACCTTCAGGCTAAAGAATCCATGCCCTGGAAGGGGGATGCGAGAAGGATGGGACAATACCTCGGACAGAGAGGCCCTTTGAAGGTCGCGCCTCTCGGGGGAGGGGTATAAGGGTGAATTTTTGACGGATGGTGGGGTTCACCAGGAAACTTTGAGTGGCGCTTTCACGCCTAGGTTGAGAATGGGTTTGATGTGTTCATTTTATATTCAATCATTCATATTCCTAGGTTGGCCAAAATGAATCTAAGCTATTCTATATGAAATTTTTGGTTTATATGAAGACAATAAACATAAATAAATCCTAAATATAGAGAATATGTGAAATGAAAAGGAATACACCTAATTTCTAATGTTTGATGAAGATTCTGAAGCTTGTAGGAGTCCAGATCATCCCGAATATGACAGGATCATCTGTAATTGTACAGAATCGTCTCAAATCATAGGAGATCGTCTCAGATCAGCCAAAATCATCAGTGACCTGACGAATTCGTCAAATCAAAAACCTGCAATCATGGAAACAGACACCAAAAATAAAAAATGCAATTGCAAGAATGATGCAAATGATAGAAATAACAGTATAGATGCTTAAATAATAAATCCAGATAATAAATCAAATGGGATGCATTGCTTTAATAACTTATTTTAAAGTTTATCATACAAATATGCTAAATGAGGTGAACTCCAAGATGCAAAACAGAAATAAATCGATCTAATACATAATTAAATAAGAGAGAAAGGTAGAAAGCACAAACTCGGGGCTCTGGTTACCCCCAATTTGAACTGTAGTCGAAATCATCTACAATCGTACGAGATTATCGCCGATCTCATTAGGATCGTCCAAAATCGTGTTGGATCGCCTGCGACGATCCGAGCTTCCTCTAGCTAAAACATAGTAAAATCCTGCAATAAAACCTCGGACGGAGAGGCCCTTTGAAGGTCACGCCTCTCGGGGGAGGGGTATAAGGGTGAATTTTTGACGGATGGTGGGGTTCACCAGGAAACTTTGAGTGGTAGTTTTCGCGCCTAGGTTGAGAATGGGTTTGATGTGTTCATTTTATATTCAATCATTCATATTCCTAGGTTGGCCAAAATGAATCTAAGCTATTCTATATGAAATTTTTGGTTTATATGAAGACAATAAACATAAATAAATCCTAAATATAGAGAATATGTGAAATGAAAAGGAATACACTTAATTCCTAATGTTTGATGAAGATTCTGAAGCTTGTAGGAGTCCAGATCATCCTGGATATGACAGGATCATCTGTAATTGTACAGAATCGTCTCAAATAATAGGAGATCGTCTCAGATCAGCCAAAATCATCAGCGACCTGACGAATTCGTCAGATCAAAAACTTGCAATCATGGAAACAGACACCAAAAATCGAAAATGCAATTGTAAGAATGATGCAAACGATAGAAATAACAGTATAGATGCTTAAATAATAAATCCAGATAACAAATCAAATGGGATGCACTACTTTAATAACTTATTTTAAAGTTTATCATGCAAATATGCTAAATGAGGTGAACTCCAAGATGCAGAACAAAAATAAATCGATCTAATGCATAATTAAATAAGAGAGAAAGGTAGAAAGAAAAAACTCGGGGCTCTGGTTACCCCCAATCTGAACTGCAGTTGAAATCATACAATCATATGAGATTGTCGCCGATCTCATCAGGATCGTCCAAAATCGTGTTGGATCGCCTGCGACGATCCGAGCTTCCTCTGGCTAAAACATAGTAAAATCTTGCCATAAAACCTAACAATACAAATGCAAATGATGCGGGTGAGGATGTTCTAATGCAGCAAAAAACTAGAGTTGTAGGGAAATGATTAGCCAGGGGGATAAACTGGGAAAATCCCAAGTTTATATAGGATTAGGGGGAGGTTAGGAGGTTAGGGATCATCCCAATCTGGGAGATCTCCAACGTAGGAATCTCCAACTGCGTAGACACGCTTCTGCCCAAGTTGGAGAGGTTGTTAAAACATAAGCTAATTATAAAAATTTGGTTTTAGGATGAAATCGTCTAGACGTTCTGTCCTAGACGAATTCGTCCGATCTAGGACGATATTGTCGGATCGACGACGATATCGTCCAACGGTCAAAAAAATTTCTAAAAATGGCATGAAAAACAAGGTGAGCAGTTAACGGGTAGTTTCAGTGTTAAAATTCAAATTTTTGATCCTTTTACTGATGGTTTAACTGCGCCAATTTTAGGGTGCTACAGAGAGCCTATAGTGACAAACAATTCTTCTAAGGGAAACCATTGCGAGTAGAAAATTATGATTGCATTAAATCCTTATCCCAACCTAATAGAGTATCCACCATCTTTTGATAGATTCCATGCCAACTCATTATTTCACGTAAAAATAGATAAAAGTAACTCTGAAAGCATCTTTTGACGATCATTCACTACCCGTTTGAGCTCCTCCCTTTCAACCAAGTTCTAATAATTCTTGACATTTGAACCTTTACAAGTTAGAGATGCTAAAGCCAACTACTAGAATTTTGAAATGAAATGAAAGATTTTAATTACGTTCGCAAGATCCAAATATGGTCTATGGGACCTCAAATATGGAAGTACAACTACTCAAATCATATCATATGCTCTTTAATATCTTTGAGAAGGTTGTTCCTTCTCCTGTTGATTTGGGTTAGCAATTCCCTAGCTTTTTTTACTTTAATGTCTTCAAATAACTCTGCCATAGACCTGTTTCTAAGTGTTTATTTGTATTTGCCATGAATATCTAAAAAACTCAGGCATTTATAAATGAAGTGTTCCTCTGTCTCTACTACACCTGTGCTGCATAGAGTACATATCCTTTCTTCCCATTGTTCTTTGGGCGTTTTCCATCTCCCTATTTCACATCTAAGCCTATGAGAGTTATACCTTATCTGAGCAATGAGGATTTTTTACTTCCACTTGATTTCAGCGCCTATATATGCTTTTTCCTTGTGGTCATACGTTGGGTTAAACTTTGCAATATAATATTATATTTTCCAGCTTGCATTTTTCCACATTCTACTTCTAAACTTTTCGTTCACATAATTTTTTGTCTTTGTTGACATTTGGGCATTCGTTTATGTTGATTTCCCAATGTTTCATCTATTTTTTATTTTGTTTCATCCATGTATTCTTCTGCCTATGCAACTCTTCGTCCCTAGCTACCCTAGGCCATCTATCATTTTTCATATTTTCATTTTTTTCAAGTAACATAACAACTTGGTCATAGCAATTGCTTCTAAAGGGAACATTCCAGTTTTAGCTAGAATAATTTCATAAGGGGTTGTGGCCTTAATTTTGAGAAAATTTGTGATTAGATATTTTTGAATCCTTTTTATTTTCCTCCAATTTGTATTTGTTGTGCCACTAGTCCACACCTCGCAACCATACAATAAAATCAGTGTAACAAGTAGGTCAAATAAGACCTTGGTGGTCTTTTAGTCCCACAACTTGGTAGTCCTACACTTGTTTTAAAGTGCATATAGTGCTCTCCAACCACTTTGAGTTATTTTCATCCTACATGTATTCCAATTAAGTTTATAATGAAAGCCTATGTCCAGGTATTTGTATTCTACTACTACCTCAAGCCGTTCTCTTGCAAACTAAAATCTGAGCTGTTGCTTCTTCTTTTTTGCTGAAAAAATCATAATTTTTGTTTTGCTTATGTTCACCTGCATCCCAACTTCCTTAGAAAAGAGTTTTAGGGCTCGAAGGTGATCTTCTAGATCTTTGGCTATTTTGGCCACAAGAATTACATCATCTACATACATGAGGAGTTTTACCACATATTTGGCTAAGTGCACACCCTCTCCCCCAAATTTGTTTATCCATTCTTCTAACTTGTCAATGTACAACCCAAATAAGGTTGGCTATAGAGGGAAACCTTGTTTGACACCTATGTCACTACCAAAACATTCAGATAACCCTTCCTGTGTTCTGATTCTAGCCTTTATGCTCATATAGTCTGTGAACTGTTGCCCTGTAGTGAATTGGAACCTCTAGCTCTTCCATTATGCTCCATAATTTTTTCCTTGGCACTATGTCAAATGCCTTTTTGAAGTCTAAAAAAAACAAAAAGTCTCCTCCTTTTTGTCCCATATTTTTTCCAATATGTGTTTTAGCGTGATACAGTGATCAATAGTTGAGTGCTTGGGCCTAAAACCTGCTTGCCCCTTTGCTCTCTTTCCATTTTCTTCTACCTATATGCTGATCCTACACTCTATCATACTCCCAAACAACTTTGAAAAGAGAGGGTTGATCATGATAGTTCGATAGTTTGAGGGATTATTTACATATCCACTTTTAAACAAAGGAATGGTCAAGCTAGTTGTCCACTCGATAGGGAAGCCATTTTGTATGACCTCATTGAAAATTTTTTTGATCTGCGGTGCCAAAATACCTACCCCTATTTTATATGCCCTACTTGAAGATTGTCTATGTCACGGGCTTTACTAGTTGCTAACTTTTTTATCCCTTGAATAATATCTTCATTTGTGAAAAGTTATTTCTTGAAAATGATAGTAGGGGGTGTCTCCTGCTGGTTACTACACTGATACAATTGTTTTGAATACTCCAACCATTGATTAACTGTTATGTTATTTTCAGTTTGCATCCTTTTCACGCTTAGTTCCTTCCAAAATTACTTTGGTTCATGCTTCCCTACGTAAATAATTTTTTTCCTCCTTGTTCTAGTGTATTCTTATTTTTTTGCCCTTACCAATTTCTCATATGCTTTTATGTTTGCTCTTGTTTTACCCGTTGGTTCCTTTAGTAATCTTCGCGCTTTTTTGCAATCTTCATCAAACCATGGGTTGGTTGGGAAGCTATTCCTTTCTTTCTTTTTAGGTTTAGCTCTCTTGCATTTGTTTAGAGCTTCTTGGATAATGTGCATTAACCATTCACTCTTATTGTAATCTCTGCTACTATGAGGTAGTTCTTCCCTTTCGTGTAACTTGTTATTTAATGCTTCTCTAAAATTTTGTCGATTTTCATCTGTTAAGAGAATGTTTACCTTGTGAGGATATTTATTTTGATTGCCTTGCAAGTGTTTTTCCCTTGGGTTGTCTCCATGCATTCGAAGTTTCATAACAATTGGGTTGTGATCTGACTTAAGTTCCACTGGAGAATCTTCCACTTCTAGCTCCTCTTTTTTGGTATGTAATTTTGTGAGCATATTACATAGTCTATTACACTTTATCCCTTATATCTTTTGCATGTATACTTTCCTGAATTTTTCCATTTGTTCATTTCATTGCAAATAATCAAGTTGTGTATGCTACAGAGGCATAACAACTCTTCTCCATATTGCGTGATAGCCCCATGCTCATCTTCTGAAGTCCTGGTCCACTATTGATTTTCCTCTTTTGGCATCCAAAGAGGATTAATCTCAATATATTTGCTACCTTCTAGAATGTTAGCTTGCTTATTTGTTGTCCTTGCATTGAAATCTCCAATTAATATAATCTTCCCCAACTTACTGTATATCATATCGAAATGTCTCTTTTTTGGGAGGAGTAGGGGTATTCTCTGTTAAGGTCATGTTTCTTATAGACTTTAGAATTATTGGGAGCAAAATAACATGTTGCTATGCTAATAACTAACTTATTTTCTAGGATCTTTATCCAGATGTCCTGTTTGTTTTCATCTTGTTTTTCAATTTTAATGACCCTATCCCATTCCTCTTTTATTAAAACCATAATATCCCCATGCCCTTTGCCATTTTCCACTGCTTTATTCCATATTGCTATTTTTTTGTTTTCTACAAATTCTGGAGTCCTACATCCATCGTGTTCATGTGTTTTCGTCAATATGATTATATCTTTATATCTAGCAATGGGCCCTAACCCGGGTCCTCTTCTCCAAGGGTAACCTCTACAGTTCCAACTTACCATCGTAAGATGTTCTCGGGTGGGCCATACTATGTATTTGTTTTGGGTTTGTTTAGATGTGATGTATGCCTTTCCATTTCTTAAATATGCCCGTCTCCCTTCATTCCTTGCTGCCCTCACCTTTTTCCATTCCTTATTTTTTTCTTCCTGCTATAAAAATGTTAGGTCAACATCTAAATAGAATTGTGACCCTCTCAAAGATGCCTTTGTTTTTTAGTAACCTTGTTTTATCCTCGTAGCTCATCAATGTGACCTGAATATGCCTATCTTTGCCTCCTCTCGACCTACCAATTCTACTTACTTTTTTATCTGATATTTCCATTATAGTCGATCTGGCAAGAAGTCCTTGGTTAAACGATTTGTGTCTTCCTAATCCCCATAATCTTTCAACCCTTTAATGATTATATTTGATAACTTCTTTTTTTTCTTTCTCTTCTGTTATTTTAATTTTTACTTGCTTCTCTATCAACTCTTTTTATTGATTGACTGGTTCTTGTACTACTTGAGACCATGTATTTGCCTTTTCTAATTCATTTCGTAGCTCATTTTCTCTTGTTTCCATGTTTTGGAGTGTTTCCTGTACCTCTTTTATTTGATTTGCATTTGTTTTTTCCACCTCTATTGCATCATTGATTGAGAGGTGGATGGATTTTTTGAGTACATGCCATTCATGTTGACCCATATTTGCAAGGTTTTGTAGCTTTGATACTTGCTCCTTAAGTTGGTTGTTTTCCTTTTCCAGCCTCTGAATGGTGTTTATAACCTCATTTGATTTAGTATCTCTTAATTTCTCCCTTCTTTCCATGCTTTCAAGTTTCTCTTTCATCTTCATTACCTCTTGCACATAAAATATTGGTGCCCACATGAGTGGTGTGGTTGTGGGACTGTAAGTTTCTTCCTCGTCTGAAAACTCATTTTGGTGACCTCCATTTTCCATGTTAAATGTTTTCTTGCGGTTATTTCTGATTTTTTTCTCCTTGCTTGTTTTTCCTTCTATATTCTCTTGTGTTGTCATTTTGCCTTCATTTCTTTTATCTTCTCTTTTTTGTCCCCTTAGTTGGGCTAATTGATCTCCTCGTTTGATGATGGTTAGTGCCTTTGATTGTTCCTTATTCTCCACCTATTTATGTGGTATTTTATTTTTATTTTTATTTTTCGATATGTCCTCTTCATTGTTGTTGCACTTGCTTGAGCTTGTTGATGCCTTAATATCCTCTAATATTGTTTCTCATTGACATATATCGGTTCTTGCAATTGTTGCTTCCCTTATTCCATTTTCGAACCCTTTATACTATTGATCCGATGAAATAGATGTGTAATAAAACCCTCCTTGCTCTGCAAACCCTCCTTGCTCTACAAACCCTCCTCCACTGCAAACCCTTGATAAACCCCTATACTATTGATCCAATGATATATATATATAATAAAACCCTCCGCCGCAAACCCTCCTTGCTTTGCAAATCCTCCTCTACTGCAAACCCATTGAATGAATTTGTGTATATATATTTGTGCAAACCCTCCTCTATTGCAACCCTCCTCCACTACAAACCCGTTGAAATAGACTCGACCCTCACTGTTTTATGACGGGAAAATATTTGTCGTATGTTTTGCGTTGCTTTTTTTGCCGTATGTTTTTCTGAGGGTGACTAAAACCCTTTTCAAATTTATTGTTCTAGCTAAAAGCTGGTGAAGCTCGTAACTGGGGTGTTGAATGAAGGAACTATATGTCCATGTATTTCTCCTATCTACTTAAATTGTTTTATAAAACGAGAGAGGAAAAAAAATGTGTTTATCCAATGGGATAGATGTGTAATACAACACTCCGCCGCAAACCCTACTTGTTCTGCAAACCCTCCTTGCTCTGCAAAAGCACTCCATCGTAAAAAACACTTCATTGCAAAACAAAAAACCCTCCGCTACAAACCCTCCTCTACTGTAAACCCTTGAAATCCAACTATCGTTTCTTCTTTGTGTAAAAAAAGATCACCTATGATGAAATAAATGTTCGCATCTTATGATTATGAAATAATGCAAACCCTCCTTATTTTGAATTAGAAATAAGAGGATTAAGATCCAACCAAGCATTAGACAAAAAAATTGCAAAATATTTCTCATTGACTAATTATCTAATATGTTATTATGAAGTTCTATGTTGTTGATCCTCTAACTAAGGTTTATTTTCTAAACAATTTCATTGCATCAAGAGAATCTTTATATTTTTAAAGTAACATTTTTTCCATGTCATTCTTCATCTTTGAATGATCTTTAGGTAAGTTTTGCCCCATTGCCAAAATTATAAGTCTACAATTCTACAAGCCTACCCTTTCAATATTCTTTCTTTTGCAAACCCTATCTCACTTAGCAACTCTAATTTTTTCATCACATGCTTTCAAAAGAACATCTCTTTGAATTTTATCAAATTTAAATGCTATACTTGTTGGCAATCTTGAAAGTTACATCATTTTCATATTTATATATAGAGGGATAGATTACAAAGTAGTTTTTATAACTTGTAGCCTTTCAACCATGGTTAAGAGTTTACCTTTTAAACTAGTAAAAAATATTCATTCTATCAAAAAAACTAGGTTCCAAAGATCCTTTTCTTTCCTTTATTAAACAAAGGAATACCTGAATATATTGACAATAATTTTCAACTTTAAACCTTAAAATGTCCACAATAATCCGTTGTAAGTCTAAGACAATGTTAACAAAAAAAGATCTTGATTTTGTAGTATTAATCAATTGTCCAATAACCTTCTCATAACATTATACTGATTTACTCCATAGCCTTATTGACCAAGGATGACCTAAAAGAAAAGAATCATAACCTGAATAAGTTTGAATTTCCTTTCATTTTCTACCTTTGAAAAAGCTTTCCCCAATGTCTCTGAAAAACAAACAAATAAGAAGATAAAATGATGATATTTTAAATTTTGTGCTTAACATTATTTTTTAAAATTTGGTTATAGAAGAACAAACATGTCTCACACTTATTACATCATGACCACATAAGAGTATTACAACAACTTGATAATTATTTATATATTGTTTGACAAAATCCCAACTTAGGTCTCTCCTTAAAAACAAACAAATAAAAATATAAATGGATGATCTTTTAAAATTTATACTTAATATTATTTTTTAAAATTTGGTTATAGGAGAACAAACATGTCCTACCTATATTGCATCATGACCATAAGAGTATTACAACAACTTTATATATATATATAGTTTGACAAAATCCAAACTTAAGTCTCTTAAAAACAAACAAATAAAAAGATAAAATGATGATCTTTTAAATTTTATACTTAATTAATTTTTTTTAAATACGGTTATAGGAGAACAAATATGTCCTACCTGTATTACCACATAAGAGTATTACAACAACTTGATAATTATTTATATATTGTTTGACAAAATCCAAACTTAGGTCTCTCCTTAAAAACAAACAAATAAAAAGATAAATGGATGATCTTTTAAAATTTATACTTAATATTATTTTTTAAAATTTGGTTATAGGAGAACAAACATGTCCTACCTATATTACATCATAACCACATAAGAGTATTACAATAACTTGATAATTATAATTATATATATATAGTTTGACAAAATCCAAACTTGCGTGCTTAAAATTTGAGAAATTTAATCAATTGAGCTCATACCATTTATTTTGTTAAACTTAATTTATTATGTAATATTTTTCTAAATATCTATAATTAACTTTTAAACCAAAGATCAGATAGCTTAACAATTTGCTAAATCTATTTTAAAATTTAATAACATCAAACCTTTATCTTATGTCTCTTTATTTTTTTATTTAAATAAATAATGTTTTATACATAGATGAAGGGATGCCCAAGTTTCTCACACTAAGAAAACCAACCCAAAAAAAAATCTTAAAAATAATGGTTGATTAATTATTTATGTTAACCTTAAGGACCCTCAAATGGAAACAGATTTCCTGATTTATTGAAATTTCAACGTTATTTGCCTGGAAGTTCATAGATTTTAAAATTTAATGAAATGAAATGAAAGATTTTAATTACGTCCGCGAGACCCAAATATGGTCTATGGGACTTCAAATATGGAAGTACAATTACTCAAATCATATCATATGATCTTTAATATCTTTGAGAAGGTTGTTCATTCTCCTGCTGATTTGTGTTAGCAATTCCCCAACTTTTTTATTTTACTGTCTTCAAATAAATCTGCCATAACCTCGTTTCCAAGTGTTTCTTTGTATTTATCACGGTTCCAAGTGTTTCTTTGTATTTGTCACGGATATGTGAAAAACTCAGGCATTTATAGATGAAGTGTTCCTCTGTCTCTACTGCCCCTGTGCTGCATAGAGTACATATCCTTTCTTCCCATTGTTCTTTGGGCGTTTTCCATCTCCCTGTTTCACATCTAAGCCTATGAGAGTTATACCTTATCTGAGCAATGAGGATTTTTTACTTCCACGCCTATATACACTTTTTCCTTGTGGTCATACGTTGGGTTAAAATTTGCAATATAATATTGTCTTTTCCTGCTTGCATTTTTCT
Organism: Wollemia nobilis; assembly: GCA_028583015.1. Taxonomy (NCBI): domain Eukaryota; kingdom Viridiplantae; phylum Streptophyta; class Pinopsida; order Araucariales; family Araucariaceae; genus Wollemia; species Wollemia nobilis. The sequence continues at coordinate 5,371,978 of JAQPPZ010017063.1, read as the reverse complement.
ACATTCCACTTTTGAACTTTTCATTCACATAATTTTTTATGTCTTTGTTGACATTTGGGCATTCATTTATCTTGATTTCCCAAAGTTTCATCAATTTCTGATTTTGTTTCATCTATGTATTCTTTCGCCCATGTAATGCTTCGTCCCTAGCTGCCCTAGGCCATCTATCATTTGTCATGTATTCTGTTTTTTTCAAGTAACATAACAACTTGGTCATAGCAATTGCTTGAATGTTCCAGCTAGAATAATTTCATAAGGGTTGTGGCCTTAATTTTGAGAAAGTTTGTGATTAGATATTTTTGAATCCTTTTTATTTGCCTCCATTTTGCATTTGTTGTGTCACTAGCCCACACCTCGCAACCACAGAATCAATGTAACAAGTAGGCCAAATAAGACCTTGGTGGTCTTCCAGTCCCATAACTCGGCATTCCTACCCCTGTTTTGAAGTGCATATAGTGCTCTCCAACCACTTTGAGTTCTTTTCATCCTAACTCGGCATTCCTACCCCTGTTTTGAAGTGCATATAGTGCTCTCCAACCACTTTGAGTTCTTTTCATCCTACATGTATTCCAATTAAGTTTGTCATGAAAGTCTATGTCGAGGTATTTGTATTCTACTACTACATCAAGGGGTTCTCCTGCAAACTGAAATTTGAGTTGTTGTTTCTTTTTTTTTTTGGCTGAACATCCCAACTTCTTTACAAAAGAGTTATAGAGCTTGAAGGTGATCTTTTAGATCTTTGGCTGTCTTGGCCACAAGAATTACATCATCTCCATACATGAAGAGTTTTAGTTTTAAAAGCATTCTGTCCTCTTGTTAGTCATATGTTTCTCTAGATTGCAAAACAACATATAGAGAGGACGGAGAATGTAAACACACATTGTCCATAAGCCAGCCAGATTTTGAAAGAGGGAGGCCAGATTTTGAAAGAGAGAGGCTACTAAGTGGTCTTTTCCATCATATGGTGAAGAATCTATTTGAATTCAATTGAGTTGAATTATTGGCGGAGGGAAAGGGGAAGGGAGATGGCAACAGTTGAGAAGGGATTGTGAGCAAGAGGCAAGAGAGCATGAAGATTGTAAGCTATAATGTCAACAGCCTTAGGGCACGCGTGTGTTCACATGGTTCCCTCCTCAAATTCCTCAATTCTCTGGATGCAGATATCATTTGTCTCCAGGTCACTCACCTTCCTTCTCCTTTGCTTACTAGTATTGGCATATTGTTGCCTGGTTTAAGTGTCAACCGACAATACTTCCTTCTGTGTCATGGACATGTTTTTCTGTTGTTCGTATAATGCACATTATGTGAAATTTAGCAGGGAAAACTACATATTACGACCGGGATAGGGCTTCATATGAACCGGGGTTTTTCGTCATAATATTTCTCTCCCTGCTACTCATTGTACTATCTAACTATTGGATCTAGTTACAGTCAAATAATTCAATGTTACAGAAGCTGGCAAGTGCTTGCTGGGTTTGACATTGTTCAGAATCCTGATATAAGTTATAAACTCCAATTGATGTAAGAAATAAACTGAAAAGTCCCCAAGGATTCACTCGCTTCTTCACAAATTTGTTTGTGCCAATTCTCAATAGGCAAGCCAGAAAGCTGGGTCCAGAGATGAGTTGTAGAAGGTGAATCATCCTGCGGATTAAAAACTGATTGTCTATTTCTTCATAAATAGGCATGCTATTTCACTTAGACAAGTCTTTGAACATCATGTGATATTTTCCCCACTCTCGAGAGAAGATGGGCTCATAAGAAGACAAATTTGCATGTAAAGAAGAAACACTCACTAAGTTAATGAAAACACAGTTATATTGACTATTTCATTTGCTTATTGCTTAAATCTTTTATTTGCTTATTAAACACTGCAAAGCCATGGCATAAAAATTTTCAGCTTAGTGAATTCTTTGATTTATGGAAATTTAAGGGACACTTGGGGTAAAGTCAGTGGTCGTGATTTATGTGGCAATTCAATAGAGGAGGCTTTTTAGTAAATTTGTGCTCCAACTAAATTCCTTATTTTTTTCCTTTGACAGGCTTGTTGGATTGAGGGGGAGTATCTGTCAACACAAAGCATAATAAGAACATAAAAATTACGTGACTGCCAAAGTTCTTAGAATTCCAGCACTCACTTTTAGAGTTAGCACCAAGCTTTAGAAACCAATACAAACTTCATGTGGTGTTAAATGTCAGGGTGCAAACTCAATTTCGGTAGTCTTTGTGTGGCATCAACGTTTCTGTAATTGTTGGAAGATGAACTGTCTCATCTTCCACTAGTGTCTGGGTATTTGCTATTTTGCTATTGACATGGTTTGTTTATACATATCTTATATATCTTGTATGATTTCGAAAGATGTTTTCATAGCTTTACATCTCTTCTTAGAGTTTGGCTTTATTGTATGAGATTATCATATGAATAATTCTTTAAAAATTCGTTCTTAAAGGCATTATTGTTTTTTCTTGTGTATAAATGGTTACATTATCCTTCCTGCGATCTCCTAGCTTGTTAAATATATTAGCATGGATTCATTTATATCATAGCAACATTAGAGCCAACATTTAGATGTACTGTCCTCTGATTGTAGTATAGATCAGGCTCTTTACAAGATTCAAATTCTAGTTGATGTTCCTTGGAACCCAGTTAACCAAGAAAAGACCATGATATTACAAAGGCCAAAGATCTTTATACAAGGAAAATGTGTGAAGAAGGAATATGTATACTACAAAACTTATTGCCATCAATTTGAACCAAACTATCCTAACTTACTAGCACTAGTAAAGGCCCTCCATCTCTCCACTGCAATAAAAAATTGTTGCCTGCCCAAGCTCCTTAGAATTCCTCCCATTGTTTGCCAAATTTTATGCTATGGTTTTAAAAGCATTGATTTTCAACTAGTACGAAAATGTTAAGTTTTGAAAGATAGGATGGCAGGGTTCAAGAGGGGTCTCCACACTACTATTCACATTCTTTTCTATTAATCATTTTGGAGGCTCTTTAGTAATTTTCTATAATCTTTTGTGTGCCTAGGGATTTGTTGTTTTAGAGACTGCGCACTGTTGGTATCTTAGAGCTGATTATTACTATTATAATAAGGGTAAGGGTTTATGACATAGCAGTTGGCCAGTTTGGATTGCTTATGGACTCTCCCCCATTGGTAGATGTATAATTGGACTCAAATAAGGGTGTTTTCTCTTGATATCTCCATTTGGGATCTACATAAATGAGCTTGGACTTCTTTGTTGAGGTATAGATACAGGAGCACTTTGTATTTAGCCTATTAGTAATTATCTTCTAATTGTACTTGCAGTTGAGTATTTCTAAATAAGCAGTGGACTATATGGGAATTCATTAGAAAGTGACCTTGCATTCTACCAAACCATTCATTACAATTCAATTGTAATAAACATGTGGGTGTTGTAATGCAGGAAACAAAATTGTCAAGACAAGAACTCTCAGCGGATATAACTATGGCAGAGGGTTATGAATCATTTTTTTCATGTACACGTACAACAAGACGAGGCCGGATTGGATACTCTGGTAATTTTACCCACATACATGCTTTTCCTTGTCAATCACTGGCTTGGTATAAGTTTTGGGTTTTTCATCTTGAATCACTCTTTTGCAGTTCCCAACTTTTTATGCATTTAGTAGCTTAAGCCTTGATTAAAGTATTTCTTTATTCAATCATTTTCTATTGATGTGTGCCATTCTAAAATTATAGAGGAAATTTAGAGCTGGGTTCTATCACCTCTTACTGGGATTGAAATTTTTTGCTGGAAACATGTTAAAGTCTATTGATCATATAACAAATAGTTTCCTTAATACCAGGTGGTGAGCCATTGACTATATCTCACTTGAAACAGTTGAACTGAATGTAGAGAACTTTCACATAGGTTAAGCCCATTCTAACCTGATGCTATGCAGCATAAAATAAAGCATAGCTTGCACAAAAATAAATAGTTGAAATGGCCATGAATTACAAAGGATATTTTCTGCAATTTAGTTTTGTGTGCAAATTGAAGCGGATTAAAGACAAAGCTCTCTACAATTTCTTGTGCCAATACAAGCATATCCCTGCATCAACTCATGGCAATGGCATAAAAATAGAAATATTTTGATTGATGATTGAAGTGGGTTGTTCAAATTGGAGAAGATAGGTATAATAGCCAATGGGAGGGACCTAAGAAAGGGGTCGGCTTAGAAAGGAGGATGGAATAGAGGAATACATTATTTACAAAAATACAAAACTTCAAATTAACATCAAATGAATACTAACTATTCCCATCTAAATTAGTACACATAGAAGAAAAGAGAAGAGACAAGTAATAACTGTGCATCCTTTTTCTTAGGATTAGAAACTGATTTAATGCCAAGTGCTGTTGATTCCTTGGAGAATGTAGCCTTAAGAATGGTCTGAGCTGACAGGGTCATGCAGGACAAACCTCGTTGGAAAAACTATTCCCATGAATAGCCGATTACGAACTTGACAAGGAGAGAATCCTAGCATCTAAGACTGAAAACTTAGTGGTACAGAGTCCAGACAACAAATTTGTTTAATGGTTGTAGTCTGAAACCCTGTGAAGAGGGTTGACAAATTTGTTTGGCTCTTCTATTTCCCTGGACATAAGTAGCCTTGATGAGGTATCTGCTTAGATGGATTAGATTATGCACAAGAAAAATGAGATGAAAGGTGCAAATAAGACGAGATATAATAATATGATATAAATCCTACTTTGAAGATTATCAAGAAGAATAAGCAGTATCTATACAAAATTGATCTGTAATTACATCTCATAGTGATTCCTGAGTACAGAATTTTAGTGCAGTACGTTCGTCATTTATTTCTCCTTGGAACAATCAAAACTATATTCTGTCTTGAAACTGCCTCTTTTTATGGCATAGACCTATGTTATGCTATCAACCTGAAGCATGATCATGGAACTCACACATCAGTCATATATATTATACATAAAGACTTTTGGGGTAGAAAACTCCGCAGATAATTTTTGGGTGGTGTCTTCCTTTTTGAAATTGTGGAGGAAATTTAGAGCTAGATGCATTATGTCTTGTTGGGACTTGAAATTGTTTGCTGCAAACATGTTAAAGTTTCTTGATCATATAGGAAGTACTTTCTTTAGTAGCAGATGCATGAGCCATTGACTACGTCTCACTTGGGACAGTTGAATGCAAAGGTTTATTCCACATAGGTTAAGGTCATGCCAACTTTCATGCCATGCAGCATAAGGTAAAATCATAGCATGCCAAAAACAGGTGAAATGGCTATGGATTGTTGAGGATATTTTCTGCAATTCAGTTTTGTGTGCAAAACTGATTTGTACTAAAGACAGATATTCACAATTCTATCATTCTAATATAAGCATATTCCTGAATTAAGTCATATTAATTTATAAAAGCTTAGAAATATGTCAAATAGTAATTGAAATGGGTTAATTGAAACCTGGAGAAGAAAGTGAGGTATAACAGCCAACAGAAGGGACCAAAGATGGGGCACCTCAGAAAAAGGATGAAATAAAAAAATACATTCGTTACAAAAATAAAAAACTTCAATCAAATGGCATGAGCTCAACCGGTTAAATATCTTGATTTTCAAGGAAGAGACCCAGGTTCAAATCTTGCCAGCAATACATACATAATTGCCAAATGTTGTTGTAATATCATCATGTGGTTTGTTGAAATACTGTGGCAACATCGTCACAATGTAGTAGGGGCAGGGCCTGTTTCAATCCCATATAACCATTTAAAAAAATAAAAAATACAGAACTTCAAAAAGTATATTTGTAACACTAAGTATCCCCTAACTCTACTCAACACATAGACCCTTTTGGGTAGAAAACTCTATGGATCAAAATGAAATGCTTTTTTCAACCTCATAAATTAGAGAAATGATTAATTTATTTTAACTCATACAGTAGAGAAATTAGAGACTCGGAATGGAATCACTACTGTTAGGTTGTTACAAGTTATATTTAATAATTAATAATAATTAGCTGTATGCAAGTGATTTCAAACAAATATCACAGCTCTTGGACTTGTAATATTTGCTATGTATATATAAACCTTTTCACTTCGATTGAGAATCATACAAGATAGACTTAGTAGAGATAGTATAGTGTATTTTGATCCACAGTCACCATGGAATCTTTCTTCATTTCAGCATGTCCTAATAGAATATATGTTGAGCTTATTGTTTATGCATGTATTCTTACATACAAGTGCCCAGTTATTTTTGTGAAGCCAATTGACGGTCCCCAGTACTGGTGGAAGGAATTCATATTTAGTTTGAGAGATGCTTGAAGAAAACAGTTCAAGATTTCTGGAAAATTGCAGACAGGAAAAACAAGCATTCGGTTGTTGAGTTTGTCAGGTTTGTCAGGTAGAGAATAGAAGCTAAACACAAGTTAATATTTATGGAGTAGTCAATTGAATTTGGGAATTAGTATCATAAAGATGAAGCCTTAGATTCACTTTATGAAATTAAACTCAATCGGTTATGTACTAAAGTCCCAATCTAAAAAAATACCATCAATCTAAAAGTGTTTGCTTATTCTATTTCTCCTAGGAGAATGACATGCATCATAATTTTGATCATGATTATTACAAAACCTTTTCTTTTCAAGAACCTCGAAGCCGATGCGCAGTTTTGGGATAATGTTGGATACAGTTTTTCCTTGTTTATATAAATAGTAACAATGACAACTTGGCAGGAATTATAAAACTTAAGTTCTCTTACCTACCTCAGTATATAGATTTGGAAATGCGATGGTCTGATCCAAAACATTGGGAAGCATGTCCATAACACAGTTCAGCCAAAACCCTATCCACAAGTACCACTCACTGTGAAAGTCTCAAGTAATTAGACAATGCTTTCCAAATGGAGGCTGTTGTTTGGGCTTTTGGTTAAGGACCCATATTTACAAGGTTCTGTGTTCGATTCTTTGAGGTGATCACTGTCCATTCTGAAGTGGTGAGTGTTTCTCATTCTAAGGCACAGCCAGTGCACCTCATGAGTCATAACCATCAATCCAAAGCACTGATAGATGATAGGAAGGTTGGTTGGGTGGTGTGAAACACCATGAATAGCACTGTTACTAGTCATCAAGGGGGATACCTCCATGGACGCCTACAGTTTTATAAACAAACCAAACGAAAATGCAAGAAAAGTGGACATGTTGGAGGCTGACATCTATCAAAGCAAGGTGACTAGTGTGCATCCTTGGAAGGGACTGACACAGACCATTCAGAGTTGGTATTGTCTAATAAAGATATAATTGAAACTTTTTAAAATTTGCCTATGGATTTTCCGTTGTTTCTTTCTAGCTCCATTACTTATGAGATGAGACTGGTTAATGATTCTATTTGCCCTTTTAAAATATTTAGACTTTAACAATTTCTGTCAGGTGTGATCAACTACCTTCATATCAAACAAATGTCAATTTGCACATTTGTGAATGTTTGTTGTTAAAACTGGTTTGATTATCAGCATGTGGCCAGAAAACTTTTTAAAAATGAAATATTGACTGGTTAGTGTTGAAGTGATTTCATTTGTATTTACTTAGACATAACTTTCTGCAACCAGTCCAAGTGAGGTGGCAGGGCAACATACTCCAAATTTAAAGAAAGTGTGAATTATAACTTCAACTGGGGTCTGAGGGCTTGGTTCAACGGTCAAAACGCTTCTGTAGGAGTGCGGAGACCAGGGTTCCAATCCCTCGGGCCCCGTAATACTGGTGGGCGTGTACCATCAACGTAGACGGCTACGTAAAAGGTTTACCTGATGCAACTGGAGGTTATAGTGGCGACAAGGAGCGAGATTCGAACCCACGAAGAGGCGTAGAAAATTGTAATGAGTTACCGATTCCTCTAGTATAATAAAAAAAAATAAATAAAAAAACTTCAACTGCTTCTGAGTTATCCTTCTGTGTTGTCGTTTTCTAGCGTAGTGTTTCGTTCCTTGGAATTTATAATATAGGTCAACTGCTTCTGAGTTCTTATCCGTCTGTGTTGTCATTTGCTAGGTAAATTTTTCTTTCCTTGGAATTGATAATATAGGATAACTGCCAAACCATCTCTGTCTCTCTCTGATTGTCTTGTGCTATGTTGGGGTAATCTAATTTCTATGTCATCATCAGTTGAAAGTTTGAAACTGAAAAATTACTCGCTGGGTACCTCATTAACAGTTATCTAAATTCTATGTCATCATCAGTTGAACTAAACAATTACTTGCTGGGTATCTGGTTAACGGTTATTTAAGTATAAAGTCATTCTAGAGCTGAAATCATGGACTTCCATCAAAAAAATTCAGATGCAACCTAATGGAGTAAAGATTCATTATATGCAAAAGGCGTTCCTTTAAGAGTTGAAAAGTGTAGCTTTCCAGCTTGAGGTGAAGAGGATGAAGGATTACAGCTTTGACATATGCTGTTTTTTTTTTTAAATTGGTTATATGGGATTGAAATGGGCCCTGCCCCTATTACATCATGACCACATAGTGGTATTACAACAGTTTTGGCAATTATGCATAAATTCCTTGGTAAGTTTTGAACTTGGGTCTCCTCCTTGAAAGTTGAGGATTATAGCTGGTTAGTTAATGCCAATTTTGACATATGCTGCTTTGTTCTGATACCTCTGATGTTTTTTCTATCTACATATTCTCTTAGGCACCACTATTAATATATTGGTTTTGATCATCATGATCTAAATGTTTTAGCAATCTTTTGAGTTTTTGGTAGAGATTAATGTATTGTAACTGCATGAAGGTAAATGCAGAGTTCTTTACTTGGTGGTGGCATCCAAAGGCATTGATCACAAAATTGAATAGTAATAATAGAATTCTAATCATTCTGTCCTTTATTTCTTGCTGGTAGGTGTTGCAACATTCTGTAAGGTAAAACTGGCGTTTTCAAGTACAGAGGTCACATTGCCTGTTGTAGCAGATGAGGGATTCACTGGTCTATTAAAGTGCTCAAGGGTGGGAGAAACTAATGCAGCATTTAGTGAAGTTGGTAATTATGACATTATGCAAGGATCAGATTGCCTTACAAAACAGGAACTACTGAAGCTTGACAGTGAAGGTCGTTGTATTATGACAGATCATGGACACTTTGGTGAGCAAGAATTTTGACAATACTTTAAAATTTGGAATGACCTCTATGGAAGAGTATTTGTTTTAATGTTTGCTTAGATTCAAGGTAATTACATTTTAATACTCTAGCTAGAATGCAAAGGTGTTTAAGGATTGTTTTCCATTTTAACACATCTGTCAAGCAGATATTGAAGTTATCGTGTGTTAAAATATTTACTTACATATGTGAAGATACTGACTATTGTGTTTGCTGAGTTGAATTATTGCAGTTCTATTCAATATTTATGGGCCATGTGTTCAGTGCAATGATTCAGAGCGTTTTCAATTCAAGCTCAATTTCTATAAGGTGTTACAGGTATTTTTTTAAATTTTTATACTTGTTAACACAGTGACCTCACATGTTTACAATGTTTATTGCATTCAAGATCTGAGACATCTGAAATTTCTTGTAAATTATTGAATTAAGCAATTTAATGTTCAGAATTTCATCTGAAGGGAGTATTTTCAGTGTGATAAATGTTTGAAGATGGTATAAGCTTTGGGAATATGTTTCAATTTTTTTTTTCTTTTCTAAGGAGCATCACAGCATTCCAAATATATGTTCTTCTGTTTATCAACAATTCAGTAAACTGTGCATTGAAATTCTAACGTAGATTGGTTAATGCTATTAATTTCTTGTGTGTTCTTTGAGGATGAAGAGAGCAGGATCTTGTTTTATTAACATGAATAGATTTGTCTGATTGGTCTAGTGATTGGATTTTATTAAATCTGCATGATATTTTCTTGGTAATCATTGAGGAATGCTTGTACTGGTAGAGAAAAAGATAATATATTTCCAATGTCTTGTCTCCTATAGACAAAATTAATCATCTCTTATTCTCACCACATTTTCAATGAAAATTTACTGTTTGGTAAGCTTTTTAATGTTAAAGCTTATTATCTAAATCACATGTTCTGCTGAACTAAGGTAAAAGTACTTAATTGGCGTAATTTTTCCAGGAATCATATGACCCACTTTTGGGAATGAAATGACAAGACAGAGTAAAAGTTAACTTGCCACTTAGCAGCAGCTCAACAATAACACACAAAACATTTAAAATATTAGGTAACAAAAAGGAGTTAGCAGTAGCTCAACAGTAACACAAAACATTCAAAATATTACGGTAACAAAAAGGAGTTTCCTTTACATGAGAAATCCACTTCGTAGATATCAAATTATGTTTGCTATGCAAAACTAAATATTAAATATTAGAATAAGTAAGCTGATATACAGATCATTTTTATAGTAATGCAGTTTTCTAAATGTTTCTGTCACTGGCAGAGAAGGGTGGATGCTCTTCTTGGTCAGGGAAGAAGGGTGATTATCATGGGTGATCTGAATATTGCACCTTCTAGGATTGACTCCTGTGATCCAGGGCCAGATTTTGATGATAATATGTAAGTTGCTATTGCTTTACCTGCCTCCGAAAGATTGGCATTTCATGAGCTCAATGTGTCTGCAACTTTTAATTGGCAGAGAATTTTAAAAATGTGTTTCAGATAGTAAAGTGTGGAGTTGCCATATCAAATGTTTTTTAAAGCCTGAATTATTTTATGTAAGAATTGGGATTATGTGGTGAAAGAAATCTGAGATTGACTGCAAGTTGCCCAATTCAATTTTCAACTTATGATGATACAGACTTGTACTGTGGCAGGTGCAGGAAGTGGTTAAGAACACTACTGAAGAATGGTGGAGGACCCTTTAGTGATGCTTTTAGGACTTTTCATCCTTACAGGTATCTTTTATCCATTATTTGTTAATGTTTATTTTTGAGAGTAAGACCCTTTTCTTAGATGCCTGTATCAATTGTGGTTTAAATCCAAAGATTCCAAGTACATATTGTGTGGGGTTTAATCTGTAGTAAAGAATGGGATTATAAATTGGGTTTTTACCTATAACATGCACATGCTAGAGAAGACATTGACTACACCAGAGTCTGCATCAGTGGTTTATATATACAGAACAAATTGATGAAAGATAATGTATTAATTAATGACAAACATCCACTGGACTGAGATTTATATCAAAAAAGGAGAGAGTTGAAATATCAAGAGAGTGTACATGAATTTAGCATAGAATGGGATGAAATATATGGAGAGAAGACATACAGGTCCAACAGACGGCCAAGTATAGTAAAATTCATTAAATGCAAATGTTTCCCAGGCAATCAATTTACCTTGTCCTTACCACTACTAACTTCTTAGGATGTGTTGACCTGCTAGACTATGCTTATTTTGCAAATGTGCCAGGTGGTTGTCTTGTTGAATATTAAAAGTTCAAATATATAGGTGTCAGATGTCAAACACATTACATTGAATATAGCAGACACCAATTTGAAGGGAAGCACGAAGACGTGAGTGTTATTCATTACATCAAACTAAAAGCATCATTCTCTCATAGACTGATTGAAGCACCAGTAAGGGCCATCATGGTAATTGTTTGTCGCAATGCCCTTGGTGTGTACTCTGTTGTTTGTGTTGAGAAATGTAGCTCGGACAGGAACTTCTTGCACAGGCTTCAGTATGAACGCGCTAGAAGTGGTTCGAGACATTTCGAATTCTATTTTGTAATTCACTTAAGTGATTCTATTTTGTAATTCACTTAAGTGATTCAATCTTGACCATACATCTCAAGATGAGATGAGATGTAATCTTGACCATACATCTGAATAGATTAGGGTTAGAGAGATTAGGGTTTCCTTTTCAAGCATAAAAGGAGAAGGGCAAGAGTGTTTTACTCAACAGAAAGAAAAGAAGGTGAACAAATTGCTGAAGGAGAACTGCAAGGCTATTGTGCAGGAGGAAGAGTGATTTGCTGGCCAGAAAGGCAACAAGAGAGCAGGCTGTCCTGCTGTAACTGTAATCTCCTCCATTATATAATATATACAGGTTCAGTAGCATATTTGTCTTCCGCTGTTCATTCTGTTCATTTTCCAGCCATCTGTGTGACTGTTACATGTTTAAAATAGATTCATTTTAGATCTGATTTATTTAGAAACATAGGCTAGTAGTCATCTAGGGTTAGGAAAATTTACATGGTATCAGAGCTAGGTTTTGTGATTGAGATCCTCAAGGGTTTACAGTTGTAGATCACTGTTGGATATTAAAAACCAACAGTTGAGGGTTTCATACTTTTGCTTGAAGGACTAAGCTTATTTGCAGGACAATTCTTTTTTTGAGTCATTCATATCAGATCTGGAAGTTTGTGCAGTAGATCTCAGAGATGGCAGCAACTAGCCTCAGATTTGAGGATAGATTGGAAGGTGCCTCCAATTTCTTGCCCTGGAAAGTGAGGGTAATGTTCTTATTGGAAGAGAATGATCTCTGGGATATTGTCAAGGATGTTGTGACTCCGCCTACAGATCCGCAGCAGTTGGCAGCTCACATAAAGAAGGAAGTGAAGGCCAAGCGGATGATCTTGGATGCAGTGAAGGATCACCTGATTCCTCACATATCCGAGAAGACTACGGCAAAGGAGATGTTCGATGCCCTGGTTAGCCTCTACCAGAGCGAGAACATAAACAGAAAGATGATATTGCGGAACAAACTCAGATCTATGGAGATGACCAGATCTGACACCGTTACCAGTTACCTGATGAAGATCACGCAGATTCGTGATCAACTGGCAACAGTTGGGGAGAAGGTTGAAGACACAGAGTTGGTGAACATGGCACTGAATGGTTTCTCAACTTCATGGGAACCATTTGTCAAAGGCATCTGTGCTCGTGAGCACCTTCCCACCTATGAGAAACTGTGGGATGATTTCATCCAGGAGGAGACTCGGATGGAGTCAAAGGCCAACAAGAAGGGTGGTGACGATAACCTAGCTCTCTTTGGGCAAACCAAGAAGGGCAGAGGTAAAGGACCCAACAAGGGTAAGGTAAAGAGTGAGGAGTCAACCTCACAGTCAGGGAAGAAGGACTTGAGCAAGATCAAGTGCTTCATTTGTCATAAGCACGACCATTATGCATCACAGTGTCCAGACAAGAAGGGCAAAGGGAAGTCACAACAGACGCAGGTAGCAGCCTCTGCAGAAACTCAGATGAGCGAGTTTGCTGCCAAATTCGAGAAGGATTTCTCGTTGGTCTCTTGCCTTTCTACCAACACGGTTTCGAGGGATGCTTGGTATGTGGACAGTGGGGCATCTCGGCACATGACATCAGCTCGACAGTGTTTTACCAGTCTACAAGAGCAGGACTTAGGGGTTCAGGTTGAGCTTGGTGATGATGCCAAGTATCCAGTTGAAGGAATTGGTACCATTCCTTTTCGACTCCAATCAGGGAACTCTTTAGACTTTGATGATGTTTTGTTTGTTCCAGGTCTCAGGAAGAACTTGCTTTCAGTTTCGGTTATGGAGGATAAGGGTTATGCAGTAGAGTTCAAGAACCAACATGTCCTTATTAGACCAAAAGAATCTAGCCCAAAAACAACACAAGTGATAGGGGTTAGGGAAGGCAGTCTATACAGGTTGCAGGGTGAACTTGTTCGAGCCCTAGTTCATAGCAATAACAACTTGTGTGAGTTGTGGCACAAGAGGATGGGGCACCTGCATCATAGAGCGTTGCCTATTCTGAGGGAGATAGTCACAGGTCTTCCAGAGTTCAGCATTGAGCAACAAGGAGTATGCAGAGGGTGCACGCTTGGCAAGCATGCCAAGTCTGTTTTCCCAAACAACGAGCATAGGTCTAAGGAGATACTAGATCTAGTACATTCGGATGTTTGTGGACCGATGTCAGTAGCATCAATTTCAGGTAGCATGTACTATGTTTCCTTTATTGATGATTTCTCTCGCAAGACATGGATCTACTTCTTAAAGACCAAGGATGAAGTCTTTAGCAGGTTTCAGGAGTTCAAAGCTCTAGTTGAGAACCAGACAGAGAAGAAGATCAAGGTCTTGAGATCAGACAATGGGGGTGAATATACCTCCAAGGAGTTCAATGGTTTCTGCAAGCAGGCAGGAATCAAGAGGGAGTTGATTGTTCCATACAACCCACAACAGAATGGGGTTGCAGAGCGAAAGAATCGATCCATCATAGGGGTTGCTAGGGCCATGATTCATGACCAGGGCTTGCCGATGTTTCTTTGGGCAGAAGCATGCAACACAATAGTCTACATCCAGAACATGTGTCCTCACAGGATCTTGGAGGACAAGACACCAGAGGAGGCATTCACTGGTGTGAAGCCAAAGGTGAGTCATTTCCGCATCTTTGGATGTCCAATTTATATCCATGTTCCGGTAGAGAAGAGGACCAAGTTGGAGCCCTCCAATAGGAAGGGTTTATTTGTAGGTTACAATGAGACTTCAAAAGCTTACAGAGTCTATATTCCAGAGCAGAGGAAGACAGTAGTGAGCAGGGATGTAAAGTTTGAGGAGGACGTTGCATCCAGGAAGTCCCATGAGCCTATTCCAGTGATAGAGAATGAGGAGCAGGAAGCTCCGAAGGTTGAGCCAGGGTCACCAAAGACACCAGTGGTTTCCAGTTCAGGACAACAACCTTCAGGTGAGGAGGAGGAGACATTAGCCCCTTCCAGTTCTATCAGGAGACCTCGATGGCTTACACAGACATTGAGGGATGCTCAGGAGTATGTTGAGGCTCCTAGCAACATGATTAGGGAGAGCAGACCTCCGAGGAAGTTTCAAAACTACATGGCATTGATGAGCAACATCATAAATTCCGAGCCTTCCAGTTTTCAAGAGGCAACAGACCAGCAGGTTTGGCGGGATGCCATGGTGGAGGAGTACACCTCCATCATGAAGAATGATGTTTGGGACTTAGTGCCAAGACCGAGGGGGAAGTCAGTTGTGAGTTCCAGGTGGCTCTACAAAATTAAGCATGTTGCAGATGGCAGCATCGAGAAGTTCAAGGCAAGGTTTGTGGCGAGAGGGTTCTCCCAGAAAGAGGGAGTGGACTATGAGGAGACTTTTGCTCCAGTCGCCAGATACACTTCCATTAGAGCAGTTATGTCTTTAGCTTCATCTATGGGATGGCGGATTCATCAAATGGATGTGAAGACAACTTTCCTTAATGGGATCATTGAGGAAGAAGTGTACATAGAGCAGCCTCAGGGCTTTGAGGTAAATGGGAAGGAGTCCCATGTTTGTAGGCTTAAGAAAGCCTTATATGGACTCAAACAGACACCGAGAGCATGGTATTCCAGGATAGATGGATACTTGCAAAGTGTGGGCTTCACCAAAAGTGATGCAGATCCTAATCTATATTACATATTTGTTGGGACTGATCTACTCATTTTGGTGCTATATGTAGATGACTTGTTTCTTACAGGTGCAGAGAAGCTCATTGCAGGGTGCAAAGCAGATATGGCAGCTGAGTTTGAGATGAAGGACATCGGCATGATGCATTACTTCTTGGGTTTGGAGGTTTGGCAGAGACCAGGGGAGATATTCCTTGGGCAGGGTAAGTATGCAGTTGAGATCTTGAAGAGGTTTCGGATGGAGGACTGCAAACCTATGGCCACACCCATGATCACTAATCTGAAGAAGGTGACAACTTCAGATTCAGAGTTGGACCCTACGTTGTATAGGCAACTGATAGGATCCTTGATGTATTTGGTCAACACTAGACCAGATATATGTTTTGCAGTGAACACCTTGAGTCAGTTCATGGTGGAGCCAAGGCAGGAGCATTGGGTAGCAGCAAAACATGTGCTCAGATACTTGAGGGGCACAATGGAGTATGGTCTAAGATATCTTGGAGATGGTGAAGTGAGGTTGCAAGGGTATACAGACTCAGATTGGGCAGGCAATGCAACAGATAGGAAGAGCACCTCAAGGTGTTGCTTTAGCTTGGGATCAGGCATGATATCCTGGTTCAGCAGGAAGCAGACTTCCGTGGCACTTAGCTCAACAGAGGCTGAATACATGGCAGCCAATATTGCTAGTTGTGAGGCCATCTGGCTTCGCAAGTTGCTTACAGTATTGATTGATCAGGAGTTGGATCCCACGGTGATATATTGTGATAATCAGAGTTGTATCAAACTCTCTGAGAATCCAGTATTTCATGACAAGTCCAAACACATAGAGATCAAATATCACTTCATACGAGACAGGATTCAGAAGGGAGCAATAAAGCTCCAATATATTCCCACAGATCAACAGGTAGTTGATATTCTGACCAAGCCCTTAGTGAAAGGGAAGTTTGAAGCATTCAGAGACAAACTTGGATTGGTGCAAAATTCCTTCCTCGCTAAGAGGGAGTGTTGAGAAATGTAGCTCGGACAGGAACTTCTTGCACAGGCTTCAGTATGAACGTGCTAGAAGTGGTTCGAGACATTTTTGAAATTCACTTTAATGATTCTATTTTGTAATTCACTTAAGTGATTCAATCTTGACCATACATCTCAAGATGAGATGAGATGTAATCTTGACCATACATCTGAATAGATTAGGGTTTCCTTTTCAAGCATAAAAGGAGAAGGGCAAGAGTGTTTTACACAACAAAAGAAGAAGAAGGTGAAGGCAGATTGCTGAAGGAGAACTGCAAGGCTATTGTGCAGGAGGAAGAGTGATTTGCTGGCCAGAAAGGCAGCAAGAGAGCAGGTTGTCCTGCTGTAACTGTAATCTCCTCCATTATATAATATATACAGGTTCAGTAGCATATTTGTCTTCCGCTGTTCATTCTGTTCATTTTCCAGCCATCTGTGTGACTGTTACATGTTTAAAATAGATTCATTTCAGATCTGATTTATTTAGAAACATAGGCTAGCAATCATCTAGGGTTAGGAAAATTTATAGTTTGGGCCGTCTGCTTGCGTCTTGACCAAAAGGTCATCAACCAGAGTTGTGGGTCTACTGTATGGTAGGATGCACACATTGCAAGTTTAGGGGAATGAAAGACTAGTGGAAGCAAGT
Organism: Wollemia nobilis; assembly: GCA_028583015.1. Classification (NCBI taxonomy): domain Eukaryota; kingdom Viridiplantae; phylum Streptophyta; class Pinopsida; order Araucariales; family Araucariaceae; genus Wollemia; species Wollemia nobilis. Next base: position 5,354,959 of record JAQPPZ010017063.1, on the reverse strand, counting down.
GCACGATAAGTTTTGCGCTTGGCTACAAAGGAAGGGAAGTGTGGAAGTGGGCGAGACAATGCCACAAGTTAGTTACCATAATTGATAGAATTGTCGCTTGGGTTTGCACATTATTGGACTTTCATGGGCCTTTGTTCGATAGAGATACATAGTTTTGCATTCCAAGAGGCCATGGCACACACACACACTTGCCATGCCAAAGGGTGATCGAGACCTAGGGCTGGAGAGTGTTCCTCTACAGAGAAAGTAGGGAGCTACAACACCTTGAGGAGATACATCACAAGGACACCGCATGCTAGTGAGGCATCACTAGCATCATTCTTCGTTGCCCTATTGTCAACAGTTGGACTCACCACCATAGTTTAGATCAACTAGGTAGCCAAAGATCTAGAAGGTGTTGAAGGTGAACTTCGGTAGCAGTCAAATGCCTTTTGCACTGGACCAAGGGATCTCATCTGTGCATTATAGGTGAGGTAACAACAAAAGGATGTATTACCATATGCCAAGGGAAAGGGGAAAGCAAAGGGCAGAGGTGACAAGCCTATGGCCCTTATGGCGGAGATCACCTGGACCTCGCTAATTGGCAAGAAGTGTAGGAAATGGTGTCTAGAACATGATGACAACCACACATTGAAGCGAGCCTTCAAGGAAGCTTCGGTACACTATATTCTACTAGTACCAAAATTTGATAAGGATGCATTTCGAATGATACTTGATTGTTTGTTGCTTGATTATGACCCTTTGAGAAAAAGAGAAGCAAATTTCAGATTAGGGAGTAGATGTTGATGATGACTTTTAACCCTCTTGACTTCACTAGGGTATTTGGGATTACAAGACCCCCTTAGAGGCTTGTCAAGTGTAGGGGGTTAGGATAGTACAGGGTGTAGGATTGACGGTGGATGAGTTGGTGAGATTGCCATGCCATGGGAGTTGTAGTTTGAAGATGTGCTTACTACACAATGACGAACTTAGATGTATAATGTGCATGGTTATGTTATGATTATAGGGCAAGCAATGAGCCTCTAGGATATCAACTTGGCTTGTGGCATAATGAAGGGAATTATTGACAGGTACAAATTAACTGGACTTGTAAGGATACACAACGTTTTGCAATGTACTACCAAAAACTTCTCCATGGGATTCCATGCCACTGCACAGATGTTTGATGTGGTACAAAGATAGTAGGTTAGCATGTGGGACTGGGGACAACCAATTGATATGACTAACGACACACCCATTGTTTTCCATTACAAATGTTGCACCTGCGTAGTGCACAAGTGGTTTACATCCTTAAAAGAAGCAAAATGTGTAGTAGACAGAGGAGTCTACGCTTGATGATGAGGGGGAAGGATGTTGATAGTGAGGAGTAAATTAGTGGTGTTGAACAACCTTTGTAGTGACGAAGATGCTTTGTGAAGGCTATTCTACCTTCACACCCTTAGGACAAGGATACACATGGGCTACCTTGTGCAGGTATGGGGATGCAGAAGAGACTGAAGAATGGGAGAGATGAGCTTACGTAGGAGTTTGTGTAGTTAGACACAGATAGAGGAGCAGTTTGGGACTGAATTGGCAAAGGAGTGCATAGTGATGACTATGCAACTAAAAAATGAGTAGTAGCATAACACATTGCCATCATGGGACAAGTCAAAGTCATAGGTCGAGTGCCGTTACTATGTACAAACAGTGGAGTTGCCTATATTGAGCAGCCCTAATGTATTGAAAGTTGTAGACGCATGCATAGTTGGGTTTTATTAACCAAGTGATTGAGCTGATGGTAGGTGTGCATGGTGACTTGCTGGTGATCTCTCTTGATCGGTGGCACATATGCGCAATGCACATGGCTGGCAAGATCACTAAGCTATGTAATTGGTCATGCTGTGACATGAGGTGTAGCTAGTTGGAAAATCTTACATATAATCGAGCATGGGAGATGTAGATTGACACATATAATAGGACCATGCTTAGGCATTTGGAGTTGCCACTAGATGTGCCAATGTTGTATAGATGTTCTCCATGCATCTATTTGACATATGCTCAGGTGGTGGAGTATCCTACTCCATATATTGTTAAGAGGTAAACAATTCATGAAGATCTTGAGGTGTCTTTTAGGTAGCTGAATTAACTAGTATACCTCATAGTGTGATGATGCTCCAGTACGCGATCATTGAACGATTTGTCGAAGCAGTTACGAGGGTTGGTTGATGTTGAGAGCCTACGAGCTCAACAACTCGAGGAATTATGACCTTTGAGAGATTTGAATCATAGGTGATTGTAAGAGGGATGACGATTTAGTCCTTGCATTGCCAACATTAGTAGCTCGCATAGAGAGCAAGGATCAATTCTCTAAAGTCCAAGGTGAGGGAGAAGGCTCAACATATTATCTCTCTTGATTAGGTTTTGCAAAAGTTAGGGAGGCATTGGGCAAATCATGGGAACTTTGGGAAGAAAATGCAGCAAATGTACTAGCTCGCTTGTCGGGAGGTTTAGTGGTTGTAGGTCGTTTTTGCTAGTTCATCTACGCAACCAGTATCAACTCTTGATACTTTACCTACCCACCCATAGGTATCATCATTACTACAGTTATGAGGACACAAATCGGTTTAACGAGTGGCAAATGTAGGTGGCAAATCCAACATGGCACCAAATCACATGCCATGGGAGCACTAAGTCACTGTGTATGTGTCTTTTACACAAAAGCGTTTTTTATTTTGCATGGCTTGATATAATTGTTATGTATAGGTGGTCACATGTGGGTGCTCGACACCAAATGTTCTAATAAAGTGAGGAGGGGTACTTTTTGTTTTTGAAGTATCTGGGTATTGGATGATAGTTGGTAATTAGATGGTTGTTAGTTGCATCCCTTGATGCCCTTTTTGCATATATTCACCCCTAAAGTCTGAGTTGGGTATTGTACTTTGTGGATGATACATTTTTCTATTAAATTGGCTATATGGGATTGAAACTGTCCCACCCATATTACATCATGATCGCATTATTTCAATATTTCAACAAACCACATAGTGGTATTACAATGAACCATATTGCAAATTATGCATATTTCTCTTGGCAAGATTTGAACCTTGGTCTCCACTTTGGAAGCCTAGTTCTTAACCTCTTGATCTCATGCCATATAATTGTAGATGATACATGTTGCTTTGGTAACATGATGTGGGTATTTGTCCGAGCCTATGTTCCACGATTTTTGTGGAATAGTGGGACGATAGGACATTGGGACGGGTCTATGGGATGATAGGGATTTTTCCAAAAAACTAGGACGACTCGGGATGACATATATATATATATATATATATATATATATATATATATATATATATATATATTTAAGCCTAAAATTGCATTTTTTTAAGCAACATAATGAACATCAAACATCCATCAAACAATAAATGAAGACCATAGGCAATGAGGATTTTGAATTCATTGATTAGTTCAAGTTCCAATTACATAAACAAAATGCCAAGGCCCAAAAATAGTAACACTGAAAGCGAAGCACTAAGTAGTGAAACATTGAATGTCTAATGAGTCAATGACTCTAATCATTGACATCCTCATTTGCAACATCATGTATAATATTTGAATAGGCGCCCTCATCATCATTGCTATATGAGCTAAGGGACTCATACAAGGGGAGCCCAAACAATCCTCCCTCCTCCCCTTCATCAATCTACCTCGTATCCTTAGAGTCAACATCCCATCATGTTGTAGGACTCTCTCGATTCCCAGGTCTCTTCTTGTCCTAGAGACATAAGGCACTATGCACTTCAATTAGCTTCTCTGGTCGTCTAGAGGTAAGCCTATTCCTCTTGATAGAGTGGATGAAGCTATAGGTTGATTGATCCCTCTTAGTAGTAGAGGAGCTGGCAACCTATGAACGGAGATGCTTGACAAGCCTGTCTAGCAATGGAGTAGGATCCTCATATAAATTCCACCATCCACTGGGGTTCTTTTGTGCAAGGGTGAGTCTATCCTCTCGAGCCTTTCGTGTGTTAAATCCACCAGTAAGATTTGCAAAATTAGCCCACTTCCTGAACAATTTGTGTTTCTTCTCTGGTGTACATCTTCCTAAATGCCTTAAAAACACCCTTCTTCACCTCATGGTCTACAATAGGAGCTACTCTCATAGGCATGGTGGGCCCCTTCATAGTTTTTTATTTTTTATTTTTTTAAATGATTTGAGAGGGGCCGCCTAGGACGATGAGATGCGTCCCTAGGCATCCCAACTGCTCCCAAGACTCCAAGGCATACCCAAGATGTCATGGGGGTGTCTTAAACATTCCCATGACGTCCCAAAATGGCATCCTAGGAGGCCCATCTCTAGGATGGCAATCTTGGTCCCCAATTTTGGGGATATACCAGGAACGTCCTCAACCCGTCCAGGATGCATTGGGACAGGTGGGATGCCAGGACGGGTCACCTTGATGCCAGGATGCATTATTGTGTTTCATTGGTTTGTATATTGTACAAGTGTTGTGTGCACATATTGGATTGCCTGTGATTAATGATGACATTTGTCTTGTAAGTCGTTTTGAGTTATTTCTAATTTATGCAACTGTATGTTATTTTTGTGCATTGTGGAATACAAAATTACTGTGCTACAATGTACACTGATATAAGATTCAACTAGCGGAGAGTTTGACACATCTAGCAAGTGTTGATTATGTTTCCCATTTAACAAGTACTCAAACAACTAGAAGCAACCACATGAACAAATGTTTGATGATAGAAGGTGCTTTAGAATGCAAATGTCATTCTTGGAGCAGAGAGGGATGTATGTTTGCCTTGAGGCAAAAATAGGCATATTGCAAGGAATTGTCATGTTAAAGAGAGAGGTGACTGGAAAACTAAGGGACTTGGATGTTGACATATGGGAGGAAAGTCCATGACATAGGAACAAGAAGAACTATTTAAATATTAATGATGACCAAACCTTTTTTTATTAATTTTAAGTGTTTTGCAAAGTGGAATAGCACTTGGAGAAGGAGTTGAATTGGTAGAGGCATGGAATTTGGTTTCCCACTGCCTTTATTTTCTCTTTTGCTGGAAAAGCATAAATAGAACTTGCAGATGTGGGCTCCACCATTTGCAAGGTCAGAATTGTGAGTCTTGTGGTGTGGGCTTGTGCTTCTAGTTTGGAAAGGGGACTTCGTTTTAGTTCATACATGTTGCATTCTCTTTGTATCTAAGCAATATAAGCTGTCAGCAGTATTTTCCCATGGGTTTTCTTCCCCATGAGTGTTTTCTGCGTAGATCCTTATGCCCCCTGCTATGGATGTGATGCATAATCTCTTTGTTAATGTTGTTTCCTTTACTGTTATGTTTATGAACAATTTTCTGTTGTATTTCCTCTGTATCTGTAGGTGTATGTTAGCATATGAGCAAAACATATTGTAGCGTGTAATTTGTTATGAAAGAGAGTCATCCATTTGAGAGCAGTCATGTGTCACCATTGGCTGGCACACCTTGTGATATATAGTTTTCAATATTATCAATTAAACATAGCATGCTAAAATAAACAAAGCAGTGATCAATGGGAAAACAAAAACCCTATGTCACTGACATAATTGTTCAGAAAGAGGCTTTGATTTTCCCAGCAATTCTTCATGATTGACCTCTTAATTACAGAGATGTATTGCTTAGCTAAACACTGAATTGTCAGCATGTCAACTACTTATCCTTGAGATACTTAGTCTGCTAATGGTTTCCACTGGGAAAATGCTCCATTTTTCTAGACATGCCTCTATGGAACTTGGTGCGATTTGTCAATTCAAATTTGGAATCATGGTTAACTTAACCAAGGGTGATATTTTATTTATTTTTGGGTGTTTTTTTAAAACACTTGGTCTATAAATATATTTGCAAATTGCATTCTTCCCTAATTACCTTTGACTAATTTTTGTTTATTGCCACTTTAATACGACTTTTAGGAAGCATGTGAATATGCTATAATCAGTTCCACTATATCTCTCTTAAAGAAACCTTTTACTGGCAACTGTTATTTTGATCATGTTTGATCCTATTTTTGAAATCGCGCCTTCAGGGTATACCATTTGTGCTGTTGCTGATTGACTTATTTTTGCATCTTATCTGATGACAGTAAATAGTATCTCTCATGGTAGCTTGGTAATGCTTAAACTGTTGCACAAATTGGTCTTTGTACCCATAAACGATTTTCAGCTTCAAAACAAGGTTTTCCATCAGTCATAGTCTTTAGCAGGTTTGTCTTAAAAATCATGGCCATGGTAAATGGACCAATATCTTTGCCTCAATAACAGAGAATCTAAGATTGAATGCAGGGGACAGTGTTCTTTAAAAGTTGTTTCGATGATGAACATTATGCTTGAAGTAATTCAATTTTAGTTGATGTGGTTGTCTTGAAATTTGACAATGAGTTATTTTAATGGGATTTTGCTCTAGGAAGGAAGCATTCACTTGCTGGTCACAGACTACAGGTGCTGAAGAATTCAATTATGGCACTAGAATTGATCTTATTCTTGTTGCTGGACCTTGCTTGCATCCAGACACTAATTCAGAGCAGCATAATTTTATTAATTGCCACATAGAAGAATGTGATATTATGAGCCATTTCAAGCGCAATAAGCCAGATAATGCTCCAAAGTGAGTGCCTTTGAGAATTTATGAGTTGCAATTTATGCACATGTTCCATGTTTTTTGCTATTGTATTGTGTTAATCTTGAAATGTTTAAAACTGCATGCCACTGTTTGATATTTTCTTTCCTAGCAGGTGGCAAGGAGGGAGAAGCATTAAACTGGAGGGTTCTGACCATGCTCCTGTTTATATCAAATTGAGGGAAATGCCAGATGTTGCAGCTCACGATGTTCCAGCATTTGCCGTTCGTTATATGCCTGAAGTTAGTGGGCGGCAACAAAGTATTGGTGAGTATTTTAAGCTTTTTAAATATCATTATGATAGATTATATTTTATAATCTCATGAATTGAATTTAGTGGTTTCTATTTGAAATATTTCCTTTCTGGGCTACAGGGAAAAATACGTAGCTCTATCCTAGAGTCCGGATGTTTGACCATCGCAAAAGCTTTATCAGTTGATTATGTTAATATAATCCTACATTTGATATTACTCTAGCTTAGTATAGTTTTCTGTTTTTTTGTACAAGTCAGCATATCTACCATATACATAATACATACCAAAATTGCCTCTTTAGAATCTGTAACATGCAAAACAATATGTAAATTGTTTCTTGTAAGTCGCTAATATTGGGTAAGTTAGTGACTGATACAATAACTCTGGTTATGTTAGCATGATAATAGTAGAATGAGGAATGCGAGCAAGTGCGAGTTGGGAGTGAGCCTCACCTTTTCTTGTTTTAGATCTTTGGGAAAAAGCAGGGAGAGAGTTTAGGAAGCAAGTGCGGGTAAGGAGTGGACCTCACTTTTCTTGCTCCATATCTTTGGGAAATTCAAAAAATAAAGGATGCATATGAGGAAAAGTTAGGCAGCATGGAAAGAAAACCATATTTGAAAGCCCTAATTGGAAGTAAGGATGCCCAAGTTGGAGACAAAAGGAAGAGCAAATATATGGCAAGTCTGATCCAAGTAGCAAATGTTACACCAGAAGTGATTATCAAGGATGAGATGATTGAGCATGATATAATGGTTCTTAAAAGCAAGGGGTTAATACGTCAGTTCCACAAATATTGGTTAGGGTTTTTGAAGATTCAAAATTGGATCAAGTGGAAGTGGCCGGTGGGGATTGAACTCAAATTACTCCATGACTTTTCTTTCTAAAGTTTTTTTCCTTTTCATCTTTATCAGTTCGAAAAGCAAGCATAAAATAATGGCCCATGGTTTAAGGGGAGAAATGCCTTATATTTAAGAACATAGAGGGAGAATATTTTTTGTTGAGACAAAAACTATTAAAAAGTTTCCAATGTGGGTTAGGCTTTTTGCCATTTTGGACTTCCATGTCAACTTATCAATAAGGATGTATTGAAGAATATTGGGAATGCCCTAGGGGAGCTCATTTAGAAGCAAAAGCATGTTATATATACTGGGTATGTGTTGTTATGGATATTTCAAAACCTTTGCCATAATCCATTAAGATTAAATTTGAATCAAGAGAATGGGATCGAGAAGTGGATTATGAAAACATTATTTTGATTCTGCAAATGTTATGAGACTAGACACGTGACAAGAGATTGCAAAGTGAAAACAATGGAGAAAGAGAGAGAAAATTTTGATCATGAGACAAATTTCAAGATGAAGCAAGGAGATTGTACTATAGTAGAAGCTGGATTAGATCAAGGATATTCCACTCCCAAAAAAGAGACAGAGAAAGCCTATTTGCAACATCAGATGATAAAGGCCATCATAGTTCACTTAGATCAACTGTTAGAAGAAACAAAGAAGGATACAAGGGATGAGGAAGTGTAATGTGTAATTTTAAATTCCAAAGGAATTACAGGTGCAAAGGAATATGTGGAGGAATAGTTTAAAACAAAGGAGGCGGAAGAGGACAAGTTTATTTTAGGTAAATTGTCTTCGTTTTCCTCAAGTAGTAAAAAAACCTCTTGTTGCAATAGAAATAAAAGTAGTGTAGAGGTTATCCCTTGCACTTTAGGGTTTCAAGAGCAACATAATAAGAAATGAGGATGGAGGATATCCATAGCAATTTAGGGTTCTTAGGGCGTTGTTGCACTTTAGGGTTTCTAGGGCAACATAAAGAAGAAAGTGCTTTTGAGGTTATTTCTTGCACTTCATATCCTTCAGAGCAAGACAAACCTATAGATGATAAGTCTCACTATGAATAGTATGAAAAAATAAAAGAGATTAATGAAGATGAAAGTGTTTGTGGGAATGAAAAAAGGAGAGGAAGACCCAAGAAGCAAAAACAAAGAGAAAGGGAAACTTAGAGGGATATTGATATAGGAAAATAAAAGCAATTATTGCAAGTGTTAATAAGAAGTGGGGCTAAGGCCACAAATAAAAGCAAAAAGTGATGATGAAAATGATATGTTGGAATATTAAGGGCATGAATAAGATCCTAAAAAAAGAGGTATTAAAAAAAGAGGTATTAGAGAATTGATAGGTTGTTATTGCCAACATATTTATAGAGCAAACCAGGTAGCAAATATTTTAGCCATTCATGGTGTTGATCTTTGTCTTGGCAAAATTCAAATTTTAGAAGGTAAGTAGTTGAGTTAGATTTTATCTCTTTAAGATACCAAGGAGTTGTTTGCAGAAACATAACAGTTTGAGAAAGATGAATATTTTTGAGAGAAAGAGAAATAAAGAATATTTTTGATAAAAAGGCAAGGTGGATATGATTTAATTAAACTGACAGCAATGTAATATTTTTTGTTTTAATGGAGTAGCCCCCAATAGAAGCCACGTATAGCTTATTTAAAAAAAAAAAATAGAGTGGGGAATGCTACCATGGCATTTGTCATATATGTAAAAATAGTTTGAGTAGCACAATGTTGGAGGACAGTTAGATTTGAATGACTGGTGATGTGGATTAATGTATGTGCCCAAATTGATGGTACTATTTAAAAACACATGGCAAGGTGGTAAAGTATTCTAAAATGCTTCCTAATTGAGTCATCTTCACAACTATACAATATAAATAATAACTTAAATAAACATGGTCCACAGGCAATATTTAACAATTTTAGTGATAACACAAAATCTGCGACTTCATATATGACCTCATGACTTAAAGCCACCTTGGAGTGATCTTTGTTAAAGAAATTACAAAGGTGAATCTGCATTCTTCTCTACTAGGACATAAATGTTTTTCTCGAATTCTCCAACAAGCATCATTGCCAAAGATAGTTTTAAATTCTACCTAAAGTATCTGTTTTGGCACTGAGTTGTCCATGACACTTATTCAAGAAGCATTATTCATAAGGAATGTGAGAGGTAAAAGCTAAAAAAAATTAAAAGTATTCCAAGAAGCCAACATAGGTTACATAACAAAAATTTAAGTGTTAGAAAGCATAGTTACAAAAATCCCGATTTAATCTCAATCTGATCCGATTTTTTCCTGATTCAACAGGGTTCTCGATGCACATCTTATCAGAGTCCCGATTTTTTCAAAAATCAACAATTTTTGCCGGTTTTCCCGGTGTTTTTTCCGATTCCTGATTTTTCCCAATTCTTTTTCCATGCCGATTCCAAATTTCTCAACTATGTTTGAAAGATTGGGCTCGATAGAGTATAATTAGTCATACACATTTGTTATAACTTCAATTATTTTGATATGATTTTAAAACAAAAGAAATAGAATTGGAGTTGTGGTCATACAACTGAAGGGTCTTAGCTTCTTGCTCTTTGATGGTTAGCGGTAGAGAGTAAAGGTGGTTCACAGCTTCAAAAGAGAGGTCTATTGGGAGAGGAGACAACCTTTTCAATGTTGGTTGAGCGTATATATGACCTGTTACGAGAATGCTTACTATCTCGTTCTTCATGGCAGAGAGAGAAGCAGGACAAGAATATCACCTTTTGGCATTCTAGTAAGCACATTTAGACCATGTAATAAAAATAAAATAGGCATGCAATGCAGGAGAGAATTAGGCATTGCTTTTGGTTTTTTTTTTTTTTTTTGGCTTGGGAAAATAAAAACAATATGACTGTAAACACTTTTGGGAAGGAAATTTGACTTGTAGTTCTTTATCTTTTAATTTTATTTTCTTCAAAGGACTTGACAAGTATTCTTGTCTGATGCCCTACATGCATAGAGCATTGACTTTCAAACAAATTTATATCATCCCCAAGTATGTTTGCCATGTGATATTTGAACCTATTGATGCCTCTATGTGTTTCATTTCCACAACATTACCATTTAGGGACTTGCTGTAGTTCATGTGATGTCCGTATTTCTTGGCATTGTAGTTTGTTTTGTTTCAAATTTCAAATGGTTCAGATTTAAGGCTTGGTCAATTGTGAAGTTTGAGCAGTTTAGGGTCAGTGGAAAACAAAAATTATATGGGCTATATACGAATTTAGAAGTTTTTTCTTTAATTGGTTACATGGGATTGAAACGGGCCCCACATGTATTACATCATGACCACATGGTGGTATTATAACAAGCTTGGCAATTATGCATGTATTGCTTGGCAAGATTCAAACCTTGGTCTCCTCCTTGAAAGTTGAGGAATCTAACCAGTTGAGCTAATGTCATTTTATATATGAATTTAGAAGTTAAGGCTTGTAAAAAATAAACTAAATTAGTTAATTATTGGGGTTTTATGTTAAAGTAAAAAAAAAAAAACTTGTACTTAGGGCAAGAAGTAAAAAAAAAACCCTAAGTTAATTTAGTTCATTTTCTCTGAATAATATAACCCTAAGTTGATTAATGTTTTTGTTTTTCTAGTTAAGGCCTTAGGCCATAGGCTTCTAAAATTACCATATACAAACAAAGAAGCCCTGAATTGAATGAGTGATTTTTGATATAAACCTCAATAACTACTATAGGGTTTTCAATTTATTAAATTAAAAATAAAACTCTATTAAGCTTTAATGTTTTTAGAAATATGTCCTTATAACTCATCGTTAGAGTTTATTTAATAAAAACTAAGCCTTAAGATTTTAAATAAACCTTAAAAATAGTGTCCTTGTGGGTGTATGTATTGCTATGATTTTTGGAGGCACCCAAGAACGCTTGCACCTGGCATGTTGGTACGGGTGCATCTTGCACATGATTACACACCCACATCTACTGGTTGTGTTAGATGTGTACCAGGTGCATCTGAACAACTTTAGACTCCATTTCCCATGCACCTAATGTGTTGGGGGTGCTTCTAAATTCATTTCTCAAAAACAAAATGTAAATATTTTCAAAGTCAACTCAGAGTGCATGTTTGTTAGCATTAATACTTGCTTTGGTTTTCAACTTGAAACAACCGTTGTTGAAACTATTTATTGTGTGATGCTAGAATTTTGCATTGCTATAGCTTGTAAAGTTTTACACAAAATCTACTCACTTGGAGGCATATTATTGTGTACCAAATTTCATTTCATATTGCCATGATGCATATAATCACTTAATCTACATTGCTGTGCTCTGGCTATCAGTTTTTTGATCATTTGTTTTAATGTCGATGTTTAGTGTTTAAGTCATAGTAGAGAAAATCGGAATCGGGTAGTAAATCGGCTGGGAAAAAATCGGAAACAGCAAAAATCAAGGAAAAAATCGGCAAAGAATCGAAAAAAAAAAAACCGAAGAAAACGAATTAATTTTTTATTTTTCATGCATATTACAATGAATTAACATTATGCAAATCAAATATTGCAATAAAAGCAACAATTCAAGTCAAGAGACTCAAGAAATCATACAAGGCTCAAGCTTTAAGTACACATGAAAGTGACAAAACACATCTTGTATTGGTTATAATATGAAAAGGTACAAATTTACAAGTAACAAGAAGGAAAAAAGGGTTTCATTTTTTATATGCCTGCACATAGAAACAAGTAACAACAAAGTTACAATCACTTGAAAAAAAAGAAAAAAAACCTAAACCCTAAACCAAAAGGCTAGGGTTTAGGGTTTAAAATTGAAACATTGACAGTTGAAAAATGGGCTTGCATACATAGTTATCAGGCAGCAATATTTACTTAAAAAGAGGAGGAAAAAACCCTAAACCCAAAACCCTAGGCCCTAGACTAGGGTTTAGAGTTTAAACTTCAAGTTCAAAGTTTCAAATTCAAACACTAACAGCTGAAAAATGGGCTTGCATACATAGTTACCAGGCAGCAATATTTACTTATTTACTTTAAAAGAGGAAAAAAAAATTTAAACTTCAAAGTTTCAAACATTAACAGTTGAAAAACGGGCTTGCATACATAGTTATCAGGCAGCAATATTTACTTAAAAAAAGAAAAAAGAAAAAAAACTCAAAACCCTAAACTAGGGTTTCAGATTTAGGGTTTAAACTTTGAACTTCGAAGTTCAAACATTAACAGCTGAAAATGGGCTTGCATAAAAAACCCTAAATTGGCCACAGCTTGAAAAAAAAAATTCAAAAAAAAATTATTATTAAAAAAAAAAAATTCAAAAAACAAAATTTGCAGATTTTTTGAAAAAATCGGCAATAAATCGTCGATTCCGATTTTTCCAAAAAATCGTCGGACTCGCGATAAGTTGCCAAGTCACTCGTTTCGCGAATGACTCGCGATTTCGGCGTTTTTTTGCCGATTTTCGTAACAGAGGTTTGAATGTCAACTTAAGAATTTAATCTCAAATCTATTCTTTTAGGTGGCAATGGATGGATCTCTGACTTATATAAAACATTTTTTTACTTTTTTATACATAATCGCATCCTTTGACCTTTGTACCCAAGTTTCGGGGTTGTCCGCAGGATGTGCTATATCCACAGCTTGCATACCCTTTCACTTGGGTACCCATGTAACTTGCTTTAATTTTTTTTTTAAACCTCGCATTATCAATTTGTAATGTCTATATGAATGCCCTAGTAGAGTGTCAATAGGATGTCTTCAAGTCTTGGATGCATGAGTGAATGCTTTCAAGAAGCGTGTACTTGAATGCTTGCCAGAACTGAACTTGAAAATTGAAAAAACATCATGAATTGCTTGCAAGTCTCTTCATGTGGCATCTTCTGAGTTGCACGTAATTGTCAAGTTTTTTGGGTGTTGGCTGAGCATCAGAGCTGAGTCTTAGTTTGACTTTGCTTGTTTTAGATGAGAGGTGCAGATTCCTTGTAAGCTATTCTGATCTTGGTGAGTCCTTGTGCAATTCTTCTGTGTGCACCATGGGAAGGACTGGCTGGATTGATCTTTCAAGTCTATCTACGACACCCATCATAAGGATTGAGACAGTCATTTAATGAATTGCTTCTTTGGTTTGAAAGGTTGTTTGGAGCATTCCATTCTAAGATTAAATGATATAACTTCAACTAATATATTGTTTGGGATTCTCAAATTTGGGTTTTCTATCCTACGACTTCTTGGAAAGTTTAGGTTTCCTAGCTGTTATGTTTTCATTTGTTTCATTATAATAATAATAATAAAAAAAAATAGCTAGTTGTCTTAATCTTAAATATCGCGTAAGATTTTGAAAATCCATAATGTTTTGCTTTTTATTATATTTGTGAAATTTCATGGTTTGGAGATGCATAATACCTTATTATTAATGCTGTTGTGACAGTTGGTTCAGCAGTTTCTAGAGTTTCATTAGATTTTATTTTGCAAGTATCATAGCTGCTAATACTATTGATATCTGAATTGCTGCGCTCCCTACCTCTTCTCCATATCAAAACAATATCTTTGACTTTTGGAAAATTTTAGGTTTTTGCAATTCCTTCTTATTCTTAATTGCAGCATGTCTTTCTTGATTACTCTGACATAGTTGAGGAGGTTTATGTTTTGAAGTTTCAGACCTCACCTCAAGTTTGTGTTTTAAAAACTTATGCTGATCTGTGTCTTAATTCCAGAGCCTCTTGGAATTTTCAAATTTCTGAAGTCTTTTAGTTGAAATTATTTCCTAATATCAAATTTAACGTAACTGACATAATACTGAAGTAGCCATCAGCTTGACATATCTGGAACCAACGTTGATAATGTTTTCCATTCCACTGTGTACTCATCAACTAACTTCTTTTGTTGTAAAGAGGTCAAGTTATTGGAATAATGAATAATCTGTTTTAGGTGATTCAGATCATTGTACAAAGTAGATTATAAACCTATCCCACTTTAAAGTAATTCTTTGTGTCTTCTCATGCCCTCAATTATACCATTTGCATGCTTTCTTTTCCAAACATGAGGAAACTACTTGAATCATGTCTTTATTTGATTCGATTGGGCTTAATTCCAAATAAACTAGTCATCTAGTTGGTCACATTGTGTAGACTTTCACCATTAAATTTTTAAATGTCAATTTTTGATATTAGTCTTGAAGAAAGATTTATGAGCATTTGAAATAATCTTTGAATCAGATTCTGACATTGACTCTGATTCTGATTGTGATTTTGGTTTTGGTTCTGATGCTAACTGCTTGTGGAATTGTTAGGCATACTTGGAGGAGCATTTTATAACTAAAGTTGATGTAGTGCCACACCTTTAGTATTAATTGATTGTAGTCTCAGATTGGTGATGCCTTTGTGAAAATATACTTCAAAAAACTCTTTTGTTAGGACATGTTTTGGTGATAGTAGTCATCTATCCTTGGACCTTTTGAGTTTTGATTACTACTGTTGTGTGGTTTGTATATATTCTCTGGTACAAATAGTACTTTTGTCTTGTAATCTTGGTCGAAAAGGTCAGTAATCTATTGTCTAATTTGCAGTTGCAGTTGGACACCCAAATTAGCCTTGCCTTTATAATAATGAATGACAGGCCATAGTAGCAAAACTCGGACTCGACACGGACTCGGAAAGTTCGACTCGGGAGTCGGACTCGGGACTCGGCAAAAAAACTTGGCAAGACTCGGTAAAAACTCGAAAAAAAGAAAAAAAATACAAATTTTATTGAAAAATAAGTTTTTTCATGAATATTACTTATTAGTATATTCTAACACACTTACTCAACATTCAACATTGTACAAATAAGAAATTAACAAGAGGAAGGAGCATATTCTAATAGCAAGCTAGTAATTTTGTTTTATAATTTTTTTTTTTTTGGATACATAGGGAGTTGGTTACATCCACACTGTTTTTAGTAATTGCCAAGTGCAAGGTTCAAACTACAAGGACTGCCCCCAACAAGCCTATACCACCTCATTATTTTATAACCCGGTATGAAGAGGACCACCGGTCACTCGAGATTCATACCATCGTTGTCGGTCTGGCGTGCACTCAGAGGATTCGGAACAGACTATGACCTTTGCAGGCATGACCACTTTGGTTTATAAAATTATAAATAAATAATATAATGATAAAATAAACTTAATATATAAAGTTCAAAAACATTATTAACATTTTACAAAACATTAAATAATAATAAACTTTACTATATGACGAAATCACCCTGACTTAGTCCACCATGTTTAATAAATAAAAATTTCAAATACCATATTTAATAGAGAAACCATGGGACGGAATCATCCTAACTTAGTCCACCATGTTTAATAAAATAAAATATTCAAATACCATGGTTAATTATAATCGGTGGGTTGTCTAGATTCGATTTCCTAGATGGTTGGTTGGGATCTATTAACTTTACTTTTATTAAAAGGTTCTTGAGAAAAAAAATTGAAAATAAAATTCTTCATATATTAATAAAGCTAATATTTAATCATAGCCATTTTTCCGGTTTTAGAATGGGAAGCTGTTTTTTAAAACTGCTTACCAAAATTCAAGGTAGAAGCGACATTCATTATTCTGGGGGAGCTTCGTGCGTAGAAATTGTTTCGTTGGCAGTCGAGGGTTTCAGAGCGAAATAAATTATCGTTTTTAATTTTTTTCCATTGTCGCGTGGTGGTGTGTATTGGCTGCAATGGCAACGGTGGCAGTGACGGCGACGGGAGAGGGTGCATTGAAGGAGAGAAAAGAATATGGAAGAAAATGAAGGTGCAAGAACTGCACGACGAACTTTCTATAAGAGGTCTCAGCACTGGCGGCCTCAAGCCTTCCTTGATCGAACACCTCCAAAACTCATGCCATTCTCCGCCCGAACCGCCACACCCCACAGGACATGCATACGTGCATTCTGAAGCGGTTCTCATTCCCAAACAAGATGCGGATGATGTATCCATCGGAGAAAGATATATTTGTATAAAAATAAATTATAATTGAGGGATAAGCATTCTCAAGGTTTGAGAAGCAAAATTGCACATTCTCTCGTTAATATAATAAACAAAGATTTCAGCATCTTGTTCGTGATTGCGCACTGGCCAACGTGGATGCTTAAGTCGTGGAGCATCATCAACACTTAACCTCCCTAGACGTAATTTTTTTTTTTTTTTTTAAACTTCCATTTTTTTTGGGCCAGCCGAGTTCCGACGTTGGGACTCGGGAGTCCGAGTCGGACTCGGACTCGGCCGGACTCGGAGGAGTCCAGAAAAAAAAGGAGTAGGAGTGGGCTCGGCTCGGCTGAGCCCACTCGGACTCGGACTCGGACTCGGACTCGGACTCGGACGAGTACTCGGGAGTCCAAAAGAGTTTGACTACTATGTGACAGGCAATGGCATTCTTGGACCATAGTTTTGAGATGGTGTTTATTTGTCCTAGAACTATGGGTTTTGATTACTAATATTTTGTGGTTTGTACGTAGTTGCTGGTACAGATACTTGTTTTGTCTTGGAGTTGTTCTCAAGTATTCTGTTGGAAAGTTCAGTAAATATATTTATCAACATTGCAGTTGCAAGAAAAAGGCTTAATGGTTGCTTTTGCTTCACAACAGGAGGAGATGCCACTCATAAGGTGCAATTTGATCAAATTTTCTTTGTTTAATGCTTCATTTTGTATGATTTGCAATAAGGATAGCTCGAAATAGAGACAACTTGAGATTCAGTCCTATGTGCAGAGACGGATTTACAGACTGCTGCCGAAATTGCTCTTGCGTATATTTGTTTCTGAGGCAATGACATCTCTAATGAATGTTGGAGCTTGAGTATGCTAGCATGTAGTTGTATGAAACCTTTGATTAAATTACTAATTAGGTGTTGTTCACTGCTATCTTCCAAATGTTTAATGCCCTGTCAATTGAAGCAAAAATTGGCTAATAGTTTATTAGATATATGCAGGCGCGTTCTTGCAATTTCCATACTTGATGAACAAACAGGAAAAAAATGTTGTTGAATTCTGAAAATCACAATATAAAAAATTAGTCTCTCGATAAATATTGGTGTGTTATATAAAAGTCAGTTATTTAAATTTTGAATATATTGGTGACCTATGGTACTCAGGTCCAATCAACCATGGGTTTTATAAGATTGCTGGTCATATGGTTTTTGTTCCATTGCTACCTTCATATCAGTGTGGACATGGTATTGGCTTTATGTTCAACATGGAAGAATCTATATACAGGCTTCATATGATACTCCCTACATATCAGAAACTTATGTGGTTGAGTTTCAATCAGAGGAAAAAAAACATTATTTCTAGTTTTGACTGAGCAGGCCTGATGTGAAGGCTTGGGTACTCCAGATAGGAGTTCCAAGGTTTGAATCCAAAATAGTGTAGGGTATGTACTTCTGATAGCCATATAGCACAACAGGAGTGCCTTCCTGTCCAGGCATGGTAGACACATGGGGGTGCATGGTGGTCTTATATGTGCAGAGCATCCTGAACTTAAAAATGGTATACTTACAGGGAACAAATAGTTCCAAGATTTCTTTAGAAGGATCAATTTTAAAAGTTCTTGTAGTTCATATTTGTATGATTCTAGCTGCTACAATGTTTGACTGCAAATGTATTTTAAGATTTATTACTGATTGCACACCTTAAACCTGACTATAAATGGTTATATAATCAGTGTACTCTAATATGAGATGTTGTACCTTTAGTATACAGTCCTACAAATTGCACTGTCCTTTTTATCTTTTGTGTTACGTACGAAATTAAACTTGTGTTTACCTGGCTGCATTAGAATTGGCAGTGGTAATAGTTAAGAGAAGAATTGATGCAAGAATTCTTTTTGTTTATGGGCGAGTCTTCTTGTTTCATGTTGTTTTGCACAGCCTAAATATGAAATTTGTTGAGAAAATCTATTTGCTTGAATTTGAGATTTAGGTAGAATGATATCTATTCTACTTTTCATACTGAAAATTTTCATTGTAAGGCAAATTTTTTAACGTGCATAGAATTCATGAGAAAATCTTATAATCATAACTGAATTGTGTAATTTTTAGTGATTTGCAATTTGATGCATTCAATTGTCAGCAATGTTACTGATATTGCATATCACTTTGGTTCAGTGTCGCTTCTCCAAAAGAGACATGCTACAGAAGCTGAGTGCTCTGGCATATCGGACATTTCTTCCAGAATGGAGTGTACATTGGAAACTTCTGAAAGAAAACGGAACGTGCCTAACGATAGACTCAATGAACCAATTGAAGCACCTTCGGTTATAAATTCGTGTGGATTGTCATTATATTCAATACAAAATTCTGTTTCAAAATTATCTGAAGGAAGGAAAGGGAATCAAATCTTGAAAGAGTCTTGTTCTTCAGCAACAAAAGAGTCCTCCAAAAGCATGATGGTCGAATGCCATGATGTAATGAGGAAACAGACCACTTTGATTCAAAAGAGCCAAGCAGTTCAGAGAAAAAGAAGAAATGAAAGTAAATTCTCACAGTCGAGCTTGCGCTCTTTCTTTGTAGTGGACTCAACGAAGACATCAAGAGATGCACCTGTTGGAGCTGTGACCAAAGATAATAATAATGAGATGTGTGAACAATTACATAAATCAGATAGTAATCTAGATACTCGTGAAAGAATAATTGTTTCTGAAATGAAAGAATCAAATCTTCCAACTGGTCAGAAGAGTATGGAATGCTTCCAATTTAATATTAACTGTAACCAAGACATTGAAAAACATGATGTTAGTGCCACAGATAGCTTCTTGGAAGAACTAAAATCTGCACAGGATCTGAAATCACATATGCTAAGGGAAAAGGCCACAGGCGCAACTCTGGAATGGCAGAAAATTCAGAATTTGATGAGCAGACGTATGCCACTTTGCAAAGGTCATGGAGAACCTTGTGTTGCTCGAGTAGTAAAGAAAGCAGGTCCAAACATTGGCCGTGGATTTTATGTGTGCGCTCGTGCTAAGGTTTGTTAAGTTTTATTATGTTCGAGCTTCTTTGGTTATATAAATTATTTCTGATCAGCAATGTGTCAATTTTGTATATTCTTTACTCTCTATTTTGTGCAGATCCCAATTACTGTAGATGCGCATTATCTTGAGAGTGCATGATTTATATTACCGAACATTCTCAGCTTGAATGGTTTAAAGTCAGGCCTCTTTTGCTTTTTAATTTGTTGATGGTTTAACATTGAAAAGGAAGAAGAAACTTTATTCATTCTCTGCAAAACAATAAAAAAATTAGCTGCAAGATTATACTGATTAGAGTTTTTTAATACTGCGTTGGTCATATGAGGTCATAAGGCAAGGATACTAGTTTGTAGAGTTCAAATATGTGCGTCATTTTTCTTAATTTGCATTTATTAATCTTGTAATATTTTTTGTTCTTTAAAATTTTCAACCATATACCTCAATATTTTGATTTTCGAAAAATGGCATATCTGTATTGGTGCCATATCCTCGTACCCATCTCTGTTAACTACTTCCATAAGTCTACTTTCTGGTGGTTTTTAACATTTTCAAGTATAATAATCACTATCGTAATGAAACCTTTGTGAAATATCATTACCACTTCGGACCTATTTCCACTTTTTGATGCTTAATAATTGTAAAATTAGAACAATTGACATAAATGTATACTTATATCATAACTTCAACTTTCATTCTTCTATAGTGGTATAGAAAAGACAGAATTTTATATTAATATTTATACATGAAACATCAAAGTGATGACTGGAAGACCCAGAAAATTTTCCTTTATATAGGTGGAATATGATTATAGGGTTAAATGTCATACATGTGCTCCAGTAATTAGTAACTAGGTTTTATACAAGTCCTCCCTTACAGTTATGGTTTTCCTTCAAAACACTTGAAGCAAAGTATGAGCATTAATAAGTGATTGGTTTTCTCATGAAGCTTTATCATTTGGGAACCTTTTCCATTAAATCAGATTTTTTGTAATTTGTTCATAGCATTATGTGTAATTCGTGCATCCAAGGTATCTTTAGGTTCTGGAACTATTCTTCCTCCTTCATCCAGGATGGGAAGTTCAGACTGCTTTTTTAAACAGGATTCATTTTAAATCAGATGCGGTCTTCCTTAATTTCTTTTGTGAGTTTAAGTTCTTACAAAGTCCTTTTAACATCTATTTGTAGGTTGTAAACAAATATAGACCTAGTCACGATCCACAAATTCCTTTTAAGAACAATGTTGCTATGCTTCTTGTTTCATGTTTTCCTATACACGATCTGAGTTATCTTTTAGAATTTGAATGATTGCTTGAGATACCTCCAAGAAATTTCAAACTGTTGGAACTAGTGCTTGATTAATATCTTTAGGTTCTGGAACTATTCTTCTTCCTTCATCCAGGATGGGAAGTTCAGACTGCTTTTTTAAACAGGATTCATTTTAAATCAGATGCGGTCTTCCTTAATTTCTTTTGTGAGTTTAAGTTCTTACAAAGTCCTTTTAACATCTATTTGTAGGTTGTAAACAAATATAGACCTAGTCACGATCCACAAATTCCTTTTAAGAACAATGTTGCTATGCTTCTTGTTTCATGTTTTCCTATACACGATCTGAGTTATCTTTTAGAATTTGAATGATTGCTTGAGATACCTCCAAGAAATTTCAAACTGTTGGAACTAGTGCTTGATTAATAGGAATTTCTGGATTCAAGGAGGCTCATATGATAGGTGGCAGACATATGATAAGTTGTATCCAACCACCATTGAATTAAAAGACATTCACTTAGTCCATTGATGCTGTTTATTAGATGTGAAACATTGTAAATATCATTTAAGATATTTGTTACATATTTCCATTAAACGATCTATTTGAGGATGTATGCAGAACTTAATGATATTCCTGTTCGCTTACACAATCCTTTCCAGAGATTAGTAGTAAATAGGGGATCATGATCACCAACTATTACTTTTGGAGATTTATGGAGCTTGTACACATTTTTACTTGAGTTTCCATCATTTCTGGAGTTTAAAATCGGCCTTATAGCAATGAAATGAGCATGCTTGGTAAGTTGATCAATAATTATGAAAATTTTATTGTTACTGTCAGAAACAGTAGTTATTGATGAAATCCATTGAAACTTTCTCCTATTTCAGTTGAGGAACATTAAGGCTTGGAGTAGCTTGGATATGGCACTATTTAACTTTTGTTACATTGACAGGAATTTACATACCACAACATACATTTTTATGTTTTTTATATTTTGCATTCTGAGTTATTTGACACAATGGAAAAATGACTCAAGAAATTAGTTAAGGTTAAATTGTGGGACCACCATGAGCCACTGTTATACCTTATTTGATGGACATATTGATATATAAATATTTATTTCTTGATTTTCATGTGCATGCTTCACATGTTGCAACCTCACACTCATAATATAAACCTGATAATTAACTTAGGGAAAGTCCTTGGGGCTTATGAATATAATTTTGCAGCCTCATTGTCATTACAAATAACATTTTTCAGTAATGTATCATATGCATATATCCTTTATAGTGTGGCCAGTATGAGATGTAATTGTCAATCACCCCAGCAGACAAAACTAGACGACTCTTGAAGATTATGAAAGGTCAACACACTTGGGGATCATTGAAAAGTCTCTTTTATGCCCACGCCCTTAATAATCTAATACTATTTGTAGAAGCTAAGAGCAGTCAAAGATGGTGTTGAAGGCCACATTCGAAGACCTCCAACAGGATTAGAGGCATCTGCATTAGAACAGCCCTTCACCATTTTAGTTCTCACTCATCTTGTGACAAATTGTGCAACATTAGGTTTTAAAGGAAGCATTCTGTCATAGACCTGAGCTGTCTCTTCATGATCAATCCATCAAATATATACCCACAAACTACAAAATTTCCCCTCGTCATATAAAGAAAGAGAAATTTTATAAATGTCTATGGGTGACCAAAGTAGGTTCATGGGACTTTAAATAGACAATTTAAGAGATAAGATGATTAAGATAATTTTACTAATTTCCGGAGATGGCCAAAGTAGGCCAATTTGATTTGTCAAAAAGAGCTGTTACAATGCACTGTAGTAATCAAAATGTACTACGAAAATAAGCTAAAGAAACTAGCATAAATTAAACTAAAGTGGAACAATTGTATGGCATAAAATTACAGCCTCGAGGGTTACCCAAAATTGATAAATCCTAACATGCTAAAAGTAATGATGAAGAAAAAACCAAAAGTCAAGGTGCTCCAGTGGATCCAAGCACCAATGCTAATCTGTAGTGGGATGTAAAGTAGAAACATATAAATATTTGGTATATTAATGCCCACAAATTGGAACATCAAATCGAGAAGTTCAGCCAAGGACAAAAATCAAACAGCTAAGAGTATTTGCCACTGGTCACTAGTTGAGAAATACAAAGGCTTTCATATAATAACTGGCTTGTAATGGACTAAACCACCATGCAAAATACCGGATTACTTGTCATGAAAATCAAGTATGTAGTTTTGTTTTGAAAATAAATAAAAGCCCTGAC
Source organism: Wollemia nobilis (assembly GCA_028583015.1). Classification (NCBI taxonomy): domain Eukaryota; kingdom Viridiplantae; phylum Streptophyta; class Pinopsida; order Araucariales; family Araucariaceae; genus Wollemia; species Wollemia nobilis. The sequence goes on along the minus strand of JAQPPZ010017063.1, from coordinate 5,331,683 downwards.
AGGCCACCATCCCCATCTAGTGATGGCTTCCAATAATATAAAACAGGTCTTGTCACAGAAAAATGATTTTTTTTTAGGCAGAACGTGTGATGGCCAGAATTCAGATCAAAGGCCATAGTCTCAAATGGCCAGAACACTAAAGATGGTCACAACAAATAAGTACAGTAAGACATTTTTGAAAATATTCAGCAAGCAATTCATATATCGCAAAGTAATAATAAATTAAATATCAACATTTTATAAAGTCAATGATGTTGTAAAACTTATCAGAGGAGAAACTAAAAGAATTCCTTATTCTTTTATTGTTACCATAGAAAAAATTACTCATATTGTACATGTCAAAGTACACAAAAGAGAATGCTGTGAAGAAAACTTTGCTGGAAGGAACATGTCTTATAATTGTCCTTCAATCATGGTTATCCCATGAATGGCCAACTAATTAGAGTTCATGTTCTAATCGACAGTTGGACTATTTCTAGGAGATGACCATGTTTGCAAGTTGCAGAAATGAATGTGGAAGACCTACTGCACACAATGGGTAATTGTTCAAACCATATGCAGTTTAAAACAATTTTCTAAAGACATTATTAAAAATGATATGCCCCAGAACGGCAAAATCTTGAAGAAGCTCTGACCTTTTAATAGGTTGTAGTAGCCCAGTTACACCCTTGAGGTAACCGACGTTTAAGACGTTTGCAAAACCAAGGAGTCGAGCAATTGGAGCCTCCAGGAGGCCAGTTTGCAAGTCAGGTTCAGAGATGTGATCCGCTTCAGAGATGGGATTGGCTCAGCAGGAATGAATTGCTAGCTAAATAGGAGTGAATTGCTCATTGAAAGTGTCCTGTAGGACAAGTATGCATAGATCCCAAGGAGGATCTCTTGGAAAGTGCCTTTTTTTCTGGTAGTGGCACCATAACTTGTTTTAGAAGGCTTCTAAGCCATTTAGAGGCATAATTATGTTAGGAGGTGAAGTCAATATCCAGATCTCCAATGTTCTTTAGCAGAGAGGTGCATGGTGGTGCAGTTTATAGAGATCCTTCCTCAAGTGCTGTTTGTATGCGTCGGGCGCGCCGAGGGGGGTTGTAGGGGGGAACCGGCTAGGCCCGAAATTTTGGCCGTCCATACAACTGTACTTTGGGAGGAAACGAACAATTTTTTGGAGTCTTCCTTTCGGAGAGGAAACAAACAGTTTTTTGGAGTCTTCCTTTGGGAGAGGAAACAAACAGTTTTTGGAGTCTTCCTTTGTTTTTCTATAAAAGTGGAATGACCCCTTGCATGTAATATTTTAGTGAATGTAAAAGTTTGTCGAAATCAATAAAATAACGAAGCTGCCATTACCCCGTGGTTTTACCTGCACACTGTAGGGTTTCCACGTAAAAATCTGTGTTATTGTTTTGTTTCTGTGTTATTGTTTTGCTTGCTCGTAATATTTGTTTTTTTCTAACAAATTAAAGGCATGTAACATTTGGAGGTGCACCATTTCGCTAAAGATGCCCCCAAATTATTACTATTACAAGGAGTATAAAATTTTCATCCAAGGTAGCTTAGGGGTAAATTCCTTCTATAAATAGGAGCCATGGGCATCATTGTAAACATCTTTTGGCCTTGAGGAAATCAGAGCTGTACTTTGTGAGACCCAGATTGTAATGGCTCTATTTTTGAGAATAATAAGAGATTGTAGAAGAGTTTTTGCTTTCCACTTGTGACACTGCTCTTTTGGATTGTGGAATGTATAGTGATTGTGGCACTACCCTTTTTATTTCTTGCCATTCCTTGTTATTTTATTTTCATATGCGTGGGACCACACTGATGTTATTCGATTTCTTCATGCATTGATTGATGACACACTCTCCTTGCTACAACAATGACCGTATTTTATTTTCATGCAATTTACTTAAATCTCTTGCACCCTTACCTTCCTTGCGTTTACTTTTATGCATTTAATGTATGCACATAGATTAGATTGTTTTAGCAAGGATAGTGGGGAACTGGCCTAAATCCAGAGGTTGAAGGGGGCACAATCTCGCTTCTTCCAAATTTGTTTATGAATATGCGGTGTGCGTAAGGAAAATTCCACAATCCACAAATATTTTTGGTATACTAGGTGGGACCAAGGGTTTGATTTCCATGTTGAGATCGAGCCTAGTCCTATTTTAAATCTAATTTTGCATATCTTTCAAAATTTGGATGAGTTCTTAAAGGTTCTTAACAAATGGCGACTCCATTTCGAACTTTAGTAACTTCTTAAAATTGTCATAAGGTGGCATAAAGAGTTCACAAAAGTCATCAGGTTTCCTTGATTTTGGCATAAAATTACATTTTGTCTCGGATAGAAAGAGATTTACCAAAATTTGAAGGATTTTTGCAAAGTCTTCATCCTTCAAAGTGATTTGCCCCCTTTAGGGCAATTCGCTCCCTTAGAAGTGAATCACTTGGAAAATAAAAAATTTCTAAGTATTTCTAGAAGAGTGATTCGCCCAAGAAAGAAAAAATTCTTAAAGTAATTTTGAAAGAACAATGCACTCAAAATTTGGAAGTGATTTCGCTCAGAGTGATTCATTGCAACTTGTTATTAAAAAAAAAATTCCAAATATTTTTGAAGCGATTTGCTCCACCTCAAAGAGCGTTTCTCTCCCTTGTTCAAAATTGATTTTTTCTAAACTAGAGACTCTATCTGTGCAAGTACGTATGCGGAATGCTCCGAGCTTATGAATACGTGCTTAAAGACACAACAATAAGGCAAAGAGCTTCGTCTAGTTCAACTAATCCCATATCAAAGGAAGAACGCGAAAAGGAAAAAGAAGCAACTTGCCGCATGGGTACATGAAGAGGAAGAGCTTGAAGTGACTACAAATCCAACTCCATCAAAAGGCCAAATGGCTAATCTATCTAATCAAGGTCAGAATCCTACATCTTCACCCATTTCGGAAGAGTTAAATTTCCTTAATCATCCTCCAGTTTTTTATTATACCTTTCCTAGTACCAATTGAAGTTGGGCTTTCATTAGACCTACTAGTATGACTGTAATTATGAATCCTTTGTATAGAATGCCTCAATCATCTCAAACTTCATTGAAAGTATCACAACCGCCCTCTCAGATAGGGTACTTGATATACCTAACACTCCAAATAACTAATCTTTTTGACCACCACCATCCTTAAGTACTCAAGTTGGAATGAGTCAATCTCTAACATCTTCCAATCCTCAAAACAACCCTCCAACAAGTACTACCTCGAGCCAGTCATTACCCGGATAAATTATCCAAGCCAATACTTCAAATCAACCTTCGCCTTCTAGTTGATCAAATCCGTCCATTACCAATACTAGCAATACTTTTGGTCAAATCAATGTTTTGGTTTCAGGCCAAGGCATAATTTAGGATTTGGAGACACCACCTAGTCAAATGGAAACACAAGGAATTCAGGGTACAACCCTAAATCAAATGTTGTCTTGAGCCAGTCAGCCACAATAGGATTTGCAATAGTATATATCTCAAATTCAGCAAATCCCACGATACGATTTCAAAACCCTCTGCCTATGCAAAACATACAAGCCATACCAAATCAAAACCTAGCTTATCCAAACTTGCCTCCGGTACAAAGTTTGAATTCTTAGTTTCCATCGTGGTATTACATTGCCCCCCAAAATCCGCAAGGTTTCCCCCAACAACAAATTGCCCCATATATGCCACCTTCTTAGGCATATGCAGCCCCACCTTATGGGCAAATGCTGTATCCTTTGCCAATGCAATATGGGCAGTTCCCTTAGTATAACCAAGTGCCCGCACCATCTAGGCCCCAAAACCAACTTCCAGACTAGAATTATTAGGGACCTTTGAACCTTATGGCTTATTCCCCCATTCCAACCACTGCTATGAAATCATTACCGACCTTTGATGGGAATGGAAGTAAAACGACTATGGATCATCTTAACAAGCTATGCACTTTGAAGTCCATATGTCACATTCAAGAAGAAGACATCATGGTACGCTTGCTTATTTACTCATTAAAAGATAAAGCTGCTTTATGGTGTAGAGGTTTACCTGATAATTTGGTTACTAATTGGCATCAATTGTTGAACCTTTTATGTAAAGATTCGGTAATATAGGCAATGGATATTCTATTCTTTTTCAATTGAATGCTATGCAAAGCATCCTCAAGAAAACATTCATGATTATAATACTATATTTATGAGGACTTTGTATTTGATTCCATCGAATGTGCATCCAAACAAGAACAAGCCTTGCCCTATCACATAGAAAGGTTTGCAGTCTGATTTAATAGTAATGGTTTGTAATGCTGATCGGGTCGCCCTAGCTGTAGCTTTAGAAGAGGCGGCCCATGCAAAAGATGTCCTTATTAGTTTAGGGAAATCGCCAACTACCCCGCCTATGGCTTACACTGCCCACGAAACTAAAAACTCACAAATCCTTTTGGACCTCCCCCTACCATTATGCCAATTCCAAACAAACGATCATTGTCTAGTGCAACTGTAAAGAGTTCAAAAAATTGTGCAATTTGAGAAAAAAAGGGGCTCAAAACGCTTCCATATGCAAAAGCTATGGCCTTTGGAAGTTTGCCCTCCAAAATGTCCCAGAGTGACATTTTTGAAAATCATCATTTTTTTTTTTGAATTCCTTCTAACTTTTCTACAAGGAAAACAAAACCTAGGGTAGGTGTAAATTATCCAAAAAATATTAAAATAACTAGAGAAAAAAAAAATGGGATCTTCCCTTTGCCTCTATTGCTGAAGGTATTTATGAAGCTTTGAGAAGTAATTTGTCCTCGAAATTATAAGAAAGATTGGAGGCTTCTAATGAACTTTCTGCATGACCAAGTGATGAAGCTCTATACTTTCTCTGATACTATATTAGAATTCACGATAGTTTCCAGAAATGAATAGAAGTGATCTATCCTCTCAAATCTTATACAGAAAGCATAAAAGAATGAAAGAAAGGAAAATAGACAAGGATTTGGGGGCACCCATAGGCATCATAAATAATCATTGTATTATCCATAGATAAGATTCATAACATCGGGGGCTTGAGAGGTCCAAGGTTCAAACCCCATTCAGTATGAGGGGACCAAGGCCCCTCAGAAAAACTTGTGTAAACTCATTGAAAAAAAATACGGTAAGCTGCAAGCTTACTGCAGTGGTAAAGGGCTTTGGCCTCTCTTTGAGAGGTCGAAGGTTCAAACCCCACTCAGTATGAGGGGACCATGACCCCTCATAAAAACATGTGTAAACTCATTGAAAAAAAAGATTCATAACACTGCAATGATCAAATGAGAAATAGGGGGGGTATTTATACTAACACCAAAACCCTAGTTACATTAATGAGTTTAACCTAAGCCAACATAACAAGAGGGCTTAAGGTTGAGTATAAGTTATAAAGTGGGTTTAACCATAACAAGGTTAACCGCGATCCATAGGGCTTACATAATAAAATATTACAATAAATTCAAAACATTGTACAATAAATGCCCTTAGGTCTATCCAATATTACATCATACAATGTTGACCTTGCCCATGAACTAGATTACACTATAAATAGAGAATGAGCACCAACTCAACTTGAACAATACATTGGGGAATTGTTCTTCTTATAGAAACCAACAAACAAAAGTTTGAGGACCCATCAAAACAATCAATATCGAAAGGTTTTCAACATACATCTTTCAAGAGTGTGCATGGATATTCATACTCATTTCTTAGGGGGTTTGCATCAGATGCTCTTAGAAAAAAGGCCAAAAAAACACCTCTTTAGGGTTTTAATTTTATTCTCTTAGATTGGATAAAGGGCATTTCTAACGGACATATAACTAGGACAAACTTAGTGCAAACTCGTTGCACCTTGCTAGGGCCAAATCACACTAGAGTTTTTGGATGAGAAAATTTATAAGATTAAACTTATATACAATGGTAGAAAAGGATGCCTCCTCAGGTTTGGGCCCTACACACCCATCCCTCTTTTTTAAATTTGCAAGTGTAGTGTCCTTGGGGACTACTAGACATCTAGAGGTTGTCTCGAGGACATCTCGCCATCCCTCAGACGTGTCAGGAAACATCCTTGATGATCCTAGGGATGGCCAAGTGCCCCCAACAGCCTGCATGATTTCACATATAGATAGATAAATAGATACAAGACTAAAAGAATAAAAGGAAAGAGAAAATAAAGGTTATTCTTTCTTTGTAAAACTCCACTTTTCACTTACCTCTTTTGATTTCCACTCTCATTGTGCATCGTTACCTTCAATGAACCATCTCTTGAACAGTCCATAAGCTATGTTTAGTATCCATACATTCTTGATCAAGATTTTCAATTTCAAGTTCTACCTCATTATATTGTTCTGTTGCATTAGACTGTAATTCTTGTCTAGAACTTTGTTATTGCCCCTTGGCAGTTAGAATTCCTATATGAAATTCTTTCAAACACTCCCATTATTTGAAAAGGCCTATTATCAAACTCTTTCTATTATTTGTTCGTGACATCCCTCGCTGTAATTAAATTGTCTCAACCATAATCATAAAGACTCTTTAGACCCTTGAGAAAATTCTGATTTTGACTTCTAAGTGACCCCTACAATTTGAATTAGAACCTGGCCGTTGTAGAAGTTTAAAACTGAAAGAAACTTGTTTTTGGAAAAAGAAAAAAACAAAAAGGAAAAAAAAGAAAAGAAAAATAGAGCAGCCTTCCCTTGCTCTCCCTCTACAAATGGACCTGTCAACCACTGTAGTGAAAGTTCATTCCTGCATTTGCTACCATCTCATCCCAGACAACTTTGTGGAACACAGCTTATAAATCTGGATCTCTGATATTATGAAGTCTGATATTATTCTTTCAAAAATATGAGATTGCAAATTCGAGATTATTCAATTTTCATCTTCACAAAATGATTTGAATTTTGTCTGTTATAAATCAATTCGAAAACAGCAAAGTTTCAGCTTAGTTCAGTAAATACAAATAGTATGTAAAAGCAATCTTAGATTGATGGTTTGCAACAATTGTGTCACAATAAGCTCGTATTTTTAAAAGTGAAAAAGAGAAAAGGATGGCTGAATAACTTCTAGTATATTGCAGTGATGTTGTTGTCATTATTTTATTGTGGTCCATAAAAGATAGATCTAGTATAGTTGTGATGATATTTGAATGGCATCACTCTACAACTGTGATAACTTGGTGCACTTGAGGAGTAAAACATCATAATGTTGAAGATGGCTGAATCGTGATAGATATATAACTATAACCACGTCTTGATAATATTTTTACTCACTTTCGTGTTATTTATCTTCCTAAGTTGAACTAAATATGGTCATACCATGTATCTTTGGAAATCTATGTAAAGACACTTGCTAATAGTGTACTTCTCTTTTCATGCTTTTATCTTAAATTCCACTTTTACCCTATGTTTTCAAGAGGTCTTAGATTTTCATGCTGGGGTCACAGGATGGCTAACAAGGTCCACATAGCAATTCTGTGATGTAGATTGCACTAATGTGTGGTTTATCCTTATTTTAGTTTTTTTAACCAAGATTTTTGAGCATTAACATCAACTCACAAAAAAAATGCAATTCGTTTGTATAAACTTTGATTGGACCTCTAAGTCCGTTGTAGAACATATGGCAGCATATTGTAGTGCTAAGAAAGATTGGAACTAGTTTCATTTTTAGTGTCTTGTAGTTTATGCTTCAAAGAAGAGTTGAAAGAATGACACATATACGGGTATATGTATGTGGAAAGGAGGTTACAGTAAGGTGACATACAATAGTGTACTGCTTTTTATTATAGCCTGGGCATTTCTCTATATTCAGCTTTGTTAGTTTTGATGTTTTAAAAAAGACATTAACATAATTCTCCTGTTTTCTATCATCAGGGTCCTAAATCAAATCCAGAAGCACGTTGCGATCACTTTGAGTGGGCCTCCTCAAAGGGCAAGAGTAGAGGCAAATGACTTTGTAGGGAAGTAAAAGCTTGTAAAGTTGGGGATAGCATCCCTTCCAGGTGTAAGATAAAATATGTTTCATATTGAAGGCTACTTAGTATGATTTGAATGATCGATACTGAATATCAGTTCTTATTGTGCATCACTTACACAAGCTCCAGGTTGTTATTAAGTTGGAGTAAATGACAATTCAAATAATGCTTGAGAAAGAATCCTCAACCCGATTGCACCTTTATTTTGTCCTGGAGCGATGATTATTAAAAGATTGTTCAATGGCCAAATGATGAGTTAGCCATTACCATGATTTGAATGATCAGATAATGTAACAAATATCAGTTCTTGCTATGCATCACTTATATAAGCCCCAAGTAGTGTTATTAAGGTGGAGCCAATGACAAAAGAACGCTTGACAAGGAATCCTCAACCCCATTGCAGATTTTCTTTGTCCTGGAGCAAAGATTATTAAAAGATTGTACAATGGCCAACACGATGCGTTGGCCCTTTTTTTGACTAAAATTAATGCCATTATCGGATAGTTACTTTAGAGCACTGTGTTTCACATGTAATCCTATTCTTTGGTCAATATACAAAGAGTGGTAATATTCATGAATTCAAATGGATTTTTCAATGTTTTTAACTTTTTCACCCATATCTGCTTGGTTTTCCTAATTCAATTGCTGTTGTATCTTTTGATTATTGATGCCATAAAGGTGATAAGGGAGCTGGATTGCAATTCAATGACTCAATTTCATTATTTCCATTACTCCAGATTATGATGGACACTTTCAAGTACTCACATTCCAATAATTCACAGCTAACAACCCACCAAAACCTTTTGCACCTTTTATATAACTCATAGCAAACAATATTGACTTGCATGCATATCCGGTCTACTTTTCAGCCTCGGCGATACGGATATTTCTGCACTGCTTTTAACACTGACAATTTCTACAATTTTGCATTCAACCCATTAGTGCACTATCACATTAGGGGAGAGGGGCCAATAGTTGAGTGACCTAAATTAAAATGCTTGTCAAGGTCATATGGTGTTACTTCAGCTTGTAAAATTTTACAAGTACAGTGTTCATGATTTCACATCATATTAATTCTTTCTATTTATCATTATAAACATTTTTATAAACAGTTTTTTAAAGAGAGGTTAATAGTACATATGAAATATGTTTGGCCCATTTCTTTTTTTTTTGAAAAATTGAAAAATAGATTATACTTATAGAAGCTGTATTACAAAGTAAAATGAGCTGGACAAGAAACAAGGGAGAAAGAGAATCCTCCTCCAATCCCTCCTAGCTCAAAAATTACCCATAAAAACATTATATAGGTTTGTTTGTTGAAAACATCACCCGAGGCCACCATACTGCAATTATCCATACACATCAACATTACCATAGTAGAATTCCATTTTTTCTCATTCATCTGATATTTGTAGACCATCCATCTATGTCCATGCTGTCTTGAAGTCATTATTGGCATCTTGAACATGTCTGTTCTATGGGGTGGAGGCTTATTTTCTTTTAATGATGACACACAAGCCTATGGCAAACAACCAAGAACCTTGATTACCCAGCTTGAAACTAGGACAACTTGTCATTTATTTTCTTCTTGGCCATTGCTTCGTGGCCTAACTGTGATAGATTCATTAGAATCACTATCTGGTCTTCCAATTCTGCTATTTGCTTGTACCATCTCTCGCATCCCTTGGATTCTTTGGCAGCAGCTTATCTGATTTTCTATCTGAGAGTCCACATATTGCCCTTCCTCCAGTTATTTTCCCCATTTTGCTAACTAATTTGCCACCCTATTTCCCTCTCGCTTGATGTGTAATAAAACATCTTGAAAAACCTTCCAAATCTTTTGATCTGCTTCCACTTTCCTTCTCTTCCTAATTCCCAGCACCTGAAAGGGTCCTATTGGATCCAAGATTCCAACACATACCTGAGAGTCTGTCTCTATCCATAGCTTAATGTAAATGTAGATTTGCAGCTATCATTGACGCTAACAAGATCGCTTGTCCTTTTGCTTCATTATTTGTTGTCTCCTCCATACCTTCTGCTCTCCAATACACCTATTCTCCTTTCCAATTCCGTATGATAATGCCAAAATGAGCTTTTCCAAGGTTTTTAGTAAAAGCCCCATCTGTGTTAGCCTTCACCCAATCTCTAGGAGGCGGTCTCCACTCTATGTTATTCGAGAAGATCTTACTTGCGTGTCCAACCCTTAGTTGTTTTTCTTTTACAATTATTCCAAAGCTCCTTAGAATAGTCACTTCCTCCATTTTTATGTTTGTTTCCTCCTGTAATCTAATAGATAGTGTTTCCATTATCTTACTCGTAATCCTCTCCCATACTTGCTTCCTTGTTTAGTGCTATGATCTAAATATGTGTGCATTTTGTTCTAGCCATAACTGCCACCATATGAAGCTACCTAGCTTTCATGCCATTTTCATTGTTTTAGTCTTAAAGTTGCACTGTTTCCATTTCTCATAAAAGCTTTCCTGGCTCCCAAAGATTTCCCAGTGATGTCTCATCTGCCTCCGCAAACTGATCCACAAGTCTTTGGCAAAAGAACAGCCAAAAAAGAGGTGATTCAAGGTCTCCTCTGCCTTTCTACACATCACACATTTGGAAGGCTCGTAGAAACTTATATTTTCAAATTATCAAATGCTAAGCACTTTTTATGGTTAATCAGCCATAAGAAAATATTAAATCTTTGGCCATCCTTCCTTTTGCCAAACAAATATCCATAGAAGTGGTGCGGGGGCAATCTCATATCCATAGGCTACCTTGTATCCCTCCTTTGCCTTTATAGATTCCCAACTTGCTTCCTCCCCATCCAAGTATATCCCTCTTAGAACCACCTTGAATTGGGTACCTTTGAAGATGTCTCCACAATTTTTTGGTTAGTTCCTTTGTCCCCCTCACTGGCCATTCTCAAGGATGTTTCCATTGTAGTAAGTCTGGCACATGTTGATTCCATGATTTCATATAGTAAGAGGCTTTCCACCACCCTGCCTTTTATATCTCTGCTTTCCAACTCTCCATCTCTGTGAATGTTTGAATAATTGGTTGGGATTGATTCCATGAATCCTCCCAAAATAGAGCATCCTTTCCATCCCCTAATTGCCAATATAGGTATGACTTTATTAACTCCTGGCCTGCTTCCATTGTTCTCCATACTGTAGATCCCTCTCCTTCCACTCTGAGTCTTGGGATGTTTTTCTCAGCCACTCCTCGGTAATATTTGGCTTGTAATAATTTGCTCCATAAGCCCCCAGTAGTTGTAATCCATCTCCAGTATAGCTTCCCTGCTAGTGCCTTGCTGCTTTGGGATGTTGTTTATATCCACAATCTTATCTTATCTTTTGGTTGCTATATCTTCTCCCACTCAACCATTGCTAATTTTTGTTCTCCCCTTATGCCTAACCACACAACTTTCTTTTGTGTTTATCAATATATTTTCCAAATCCTTTTAGAGGTTGAAGTATGAAAAATTTATAAACTCGGAGGGCTTGTAGCACAAATTTAATAATTGTAAGCCTTCCTCCAAATCTTGCCATTTGTGCATCCAATTGCGCAACTTAGATTGTAGTCTGTCAATCAACCATTTTTGCTCCTTGATTTTTATTTTATTTGGATATAAAGGTACTCCTAGATACTCTATGGGTAAAGGAGTTTCCATGAAGTTCAATAGTTGTATAATTTTATCTCTCACCCTCTCCATTGTGTTGAAAAAAGCTCTTTGGGACTTTTTTTTTCATTTAAATTTTTGCCAGTAACTTGAGGATACCCATCTAAAATTTATTTTATGTTTATGCTACTAGGAGTTTTTATTGACTAATAAGAGTAGTATCATCCACAAACTAGAGGTGATTTATCTCAATTCAAGTGATTATTTTTAGACCCCTCATCCTTCCCTCTTGTCTCCCTTTTTATAACAGTCTTCATAAATCCTCTGCATAAAGGATAAAAAGATAAGGAGAAATAGGATCCCCTTGCATCAGCCTCTTTCCTACTATGAACATGGGAGAGGTACTATCATTTACTACAGCTAAGAATGATGTCGTCTATGAACATGCTTTTACCCAATCTCTCCACCCCTCTCTAAAACCCATTTTTCTAAAATCCTTTGCATAAATGTCCAATATACTCTGTCATAGGCTACAAAAAGATGCAATTTAATAAATAAACCTGGTTACTTTTTCTTGAAAATTATGTGTATCACCTCTTTGGGCAACTACTATTTCACCTAAAATTTGACCGCCTTCAATAAAACCATCTTGCTCACTTGAAATCAGATTTGGTATAAAAGATTTTAACCTCTAAGCCATACGCTTTGTTAAGCTCTTCTATACTACATTACATAGTGAAATAGGCCTATAATTACTAATTATCTCCCTAGGTGAGATCATAGTAATTAATGTAATAAAAGTATTATTCAAGGCTTTTAACACTTGCTTTCTCTATCTGATTTTCTCTAGTTCCTCCACCACTGCTTTGGCCCACAATTTCTCAGAAATTTTGATAAAATTCAATGGGGAATCCATCTGGTCTTTTATGTAAAGGATTTTAGAAAAATGGGCTTTGCAGAGGGGTGGAAAGATTGGGTAAAATCTAAATGGGTGAAGAAGTTTCCATGAAGTTCAACAATTTTATAATTTTCTCTCACCCTCTTTGTTGTATTGAAAAAAAAAATTTGAGACTTGTTTTCATTAAAAGTTTGCCCAGTAGCTTGAGTATACCCATCTAAACATTCTTTTATGTTTCTTGCTACTAGGAGATTGGCTTGACTAATAAGAGCAGTATCATCCACAAATTGGAGGTGATTTATCTCAATTTGAGAACTTATTTTTAGACCCCTTAGCCTCCCCTCTTGTCTCCCTTTTTTTAACAGTCTCCCTAGACCCTCTGCATAAAGGATAAAAAGGTAAGGGGAAAGAGGGTCCCCTTGCCTTAGCCCCCTTCCTGCTGTGAACATGGGAGAGGGACTGCCATTTACTAGAACTAAGAATGATGTAGTCTATGTACAAGATTTTACCCAGTCTTTCCACCCCTTTGCAAAGCCCATTTTTTCTAAAATCCTTACATAAAAGACTAGTCTATTCTATCATAGGTTTTAGAAAGATCTAATTTAATAAACATACCTGGGTCCTTTTGCTTGGACATTGTATGTATCACCTCCTGGGCCACTACTATTCCATCTAGAATTTGTTTGTCTTCAACAAAACCACCTTGCTCACTTGAAATCAGATTTGGTAAAAAAGGTTTTAACCTCTCTACTAGAAGCTTTGTTAATATCTTGTATACTACATTACATAGTGAAATAGGCCTTTAATTATTAATTATATCACTAGGGGGGCCCTTAGGCATTAAAGTGATAAAAGTATGATTCAAGGCTTTTAACATTTGCTTACTCTGTCTGATTTCCTCGAGTGCCTCCACCATTGCTTTGGCCCACAATTTCTCAGAATTTTTGATAAAATTCAATGGGGAACCCATATAGTCTTGGGGTATTTCTTGTTTGCATTTTTTGTATGATTTGCGATGTTTCTTCCAAAGAAATTTCCTCCATTAATAATTTATTGTGTTTAGGTTTGACTAATTGCGGAATTGCCTCTAGTATCTTCTCCTGCCATGTTGCATTCAAATTTTCATTGCTACTAAATAGAATATGGAAGTACTGATTTGCTATAGTTTTCATTTCACTTCCACTGGTTTTTACCTGATCCATCATATCTGTAAGACCTGTAATTCTATTTTGTTGTCTTCTAGTTGTTGTTGTCTTATGAAAGAAAGTTGTGTTTTTATCCCCCTCCTTTAACCATGTAACTTTGGCTCTTTGCCTCCAATAGATATCTTCTTGTTCCTTCAAAGCTCCCTCTCTCCTAATAATTTATGCTTCACGTTGCAATAGATCTTCCATAATAGTTCATTGTCTTATCTCTTGAGCAATCTTCTCCTTCTGATCCTTGATTTCATTATTTGGATTCTAGTGAGTTCCTTCTTGTGTTTACTCCACTCCTTTAGTTGGGTCCTTACATATTTCAGTTGTTTGTGGAGTTTGAATTGGGATGTCCCAAATCTTGGTTTCCCTAATTTACACCATTCCTTTGTGCGGTCCTCCAACTCATATTTCAACCACCATAGCTCAAATTTAAAAGTTTCTACAACTTTATGATTATCTTCTTCTATGGTAAGGCTTACTGGAAAATTATTTGAAGAAATCCTATCCATGACCCTCGCTTGATGCTTGGTATGCAGGTATAATTCCTCCCCCATGAAGAAACGATCCAAGCAAGATTTGACTGTCTCCCCTTCCTTTCTTCTATTTTCCCAGGTCATAGAGCTATCCACGGTTGGGATATCTATTAGATTCATTTGACATGTTATTGTTGAAAAGAATCTATTCTTTTCCTCCAACATGGCTTTGCATCCTTGCTATTCCTCTATTCTAAGCTTTGCATTGAAGTCTCCTCCCACAATCCATTGGTCCTCTAGGTAGTTGTATTTGAAAGTTTGGATAGCTGCCCATTGATCCCTTTCTAATCTGATTGTTTGTGCTCCATAGAAATTAACTATAGTTCAATTTTCCCATTTTATCTAGCTTGTATCGAACCATAAACACTCCTCTCGTGGAGGCCCTCCTATCGCTAGGAAAAATTGGTGATTCTACATAGTGGCCAATCCCCCTGATTTACCCTGTGCCGATTGAGTAAGGATCTCTCCTTTTTGCCATATCCCCCTATTTATTTTTTGTAAGTCTTCTCCTTGCATTTTGGTTTCTTGTAACAAAATTATATCTGGACTCATATCTATGATAATGTTTTTTACTACCTTTTGTTTGGGGTAGCTGCCTAAACCCCTCACATTCCAAGTAATTAATATCATTGAGAATTGGGAGAAAAAATCAGCCATCAATTTTACCTTTCCATTCTAGCTCAAATTTCTTCCTCGTTCCTCCATCTTTCCCTTGTTTGACTTCCTCCGTACTGATTGGTTCGGTTTTTGTTTCTTCTCCACTTGATGGATCCCTAAAGTAGGGCCATCTCTGTTCTTATTTCCTTATTTCATCTCCATTTCCCGAGTTAAGACTATCCCTTTCCCCTCCTATGGTCTCCCTCATGGGTTGAATATCCTATTCCACGAGAGAGGTGTCTGGTTCTGCTTGCTTGTTTTCTAACACTAGATCAGAGTATTGTTCCTGATCAACTAGTGTAACTTGCTGAGTATCCTCCTCTAATCCTTGCATTTGAAAATCCCCTTCGGTTTTCAAGCTTCCCCATTGTTTGAATATCTCATATCTATAATTTGTTCTTCCCGCTTTTTCTCCTTGTCTCTGATTATTTTATTGATTTCTTCTGTTTGGCATTTTGATTACTTTTTGGAAGACCTCAGAGTCTATTGGGCCTTTACCTTCCTTCTGATTTACCTTTTGCTGAAGATATTGGCCCGCCATGTTAATATTTGCTTTTGTTCCCTCTTGTTCAAATTGATGATCCTTAACTGTTGGGCACATTCTAGCTAGATGTCCATGAGCATGGCACACCCGACATCTGAATGGAATAGCCTCATAATCCAGCTGTTGGCAGCAGACAAAATCCTCTATTTTTAGGTCTATCTCTATTGGAAGAGGTTTATTGAGGTTCATTTCTACACAAATCCTAGCAAACATTGTCGATCCTACTAAAATTGTTTCTCTTGATCTACCTTGATAATGACCTAGTAAGTTGCCTATTGCCTCAAGTACCTCATCTTTCCAAAATTCAAGGGGAAGGGCAAATAATCTTACCCATATTGGTAATGCAGTTGGTTCCACCCTTGGGTCGAATCCCATCTTCCATGGTTGCAGGAATAGTCTCGTTGGCCCGTGATGATACGACCCTCCCTCAAATACTTTTTGTTGGTATACCATTTGTGTGAACTCTATAGAAAAATACCTATTTGGGAGAGTTAGAATTTTGTATTCTCCTTCCAGATGCCATTGTTTTCTTATCCACGTGTGGAGGAAGTGCATGAGCGGTCTGAAACCCATGAATTTACTTATTAGTTTGTGTTTTGTCTTATAAACTATATCCTCAACTATCCAATCCTCAACTATTTCCAATATTGGTATTTCTTTTGCTTGTGGTAAACATCCGTTCACCCTTCCAGGGAAAAAATCCTCCTTTTGTCGCTTCCCCATGGCGTTTATGATTGTACTTGATTGTGTTTGACAATCATTGAAGCTATCTTGGATTCCACATAACTTATCCCGATATGAGATTCCTTTTTTTGGAGGATCTGATACCAAAGTACCTATGATCCCCTTTCTTGGTCGTGATCCTTACCTCCAACAATATTGATCCTCTGTGATGGTTTTTTTTGCATGGAAATGTTCACTAGGCTTCTACCTTAGCATTTGAAACCCTAGTTCGATTCCTCAGACCATCCTTTCTTGCTAAGTACATTAATGGTAGTTTTACACTTCATACTCAAACATTGATACCATGGTGGCATCCAAAAATTTACATCCAACTAGGAGGATATGGTCACATTACATCTATTTTTTGAGATGCCTTAAAATATGTAGCATTCAATAAGAAGAAAAATATATACAATTACATGTACTAATATATAAAAATGATGTTGTTTACTGGGAGTATGAAGGAGGATTTGTGGTCTCCTGTATTGGATAGGATTCAACGTAAGTTAGATGGGTGGAAAGGTAATCTCTTGAGCCAAGCAGGTAAGTTGCAATTGCTTCAAGCTACCCTCCAAAATATTTCCGTCTATTACATGTCTCTTTTCAGAATGTTTTGCAAAGTTAGGAGGATTGACTAGATATTTAGGAGATTTTTGTGGGCTGGGGTGGAGGATAAACATAGGGTGTCCCTTGTCTCTTGGGATAGGGTTTGCTCTTCTAGGAAAGAAGGTGGTCTTGGGATCAGAAATTTGTTGTTGTTCAATAAGGCGTTGATTGCAAAAACAGCCTAGATATTATGTGTTGAGGAGGACCATCTATGGAAAGATATTATGAGAGGTAAGTATCTGGAATATCACATTCATTTTTTAGAAGTGTTGCTGCTCCTAGGGGCTCTGTGATCTGGAATAGTTTGCCGTGGGTCAGAAGTTTGGTTACAGAGGGTATGCGGTGGCATATTGGGAATGGTAAGAATGTGTTCTTTTGGGAGGATACTTGGATTCTTCCTGAACCTCTCTTTCTTAGTCCAGAGTTTTATGAGTTGAAGGCTCCTTTATAATTGAAATATGGAGAAAAAGTAATTGATTACATAATCATCACTAATGGCAAGAGGACATGGAAGCATATGAATTTATATACAACTGATCTTCAGATCCTTCAGAGTTTGGCAAGGTTGAACATGTTGCTGCAACAATACTTTCTTCATCAACAGAATAACAGGGACTTCCTTCTATGGACTCATTCTCCTAAAGGCGTTTTTTTCTATCAAGACTGCATATGAGGCCCAATCATTGTCCAGGGGAGGATATTTTCCAGCAAAAAGGGTTTGGTATCCTCATTTGATCCCCAAGATTGCATTTTTTTGTGGTTGTGTTTGCAAAATAAAATTTTGACTGTTGATAATTTATGTAAGAAAGGATTCCATCTTCCCAATATTTGTCTCTTGTTTTCTAAGGATGTTGAATCTATGGATCATATTTTCATCCATTTTGATTTCTCAAATAAGGTGCTCACTTCTTTATTGAATTCTTTTTCCATCAAATGGACTTTACCTCGAACTTTCAAGGAACTTTTCACTCAGTGGAAATCCCCCTTCATCAGTGACAACTTCACTAGGGTGTGGGATCTGGTTCTTCCTCATTTTTTATGGGGTATCTGGTAGGAGAGGAACAAAAGAATTTTCAAGGATATTACTAGGGATGAATCCTTTGTATTTAGAAGGATTAAAGTTGCTATTGAGAATAACCAAACTGTATTTGATGTTGGAAAAGGTAGGAAGTTGTGGAGAAAGAGGTTGTTGTTAGTTGGAATCTGAATCTAGAGAATTCTGTTTATGTATCCACTATTCAAAAAATATTGGCTACTAGATGGCATAAACCAGCTAAAGGATGGATCATTCTAAACTTTAATGGGGCTGCCAAAGGTAATCTCGAGAGGGTTGGTGGAGGGGGTGTTGTCAGAAATGATAATGGTGAGGTCATTTGGGCTTACACCGAAGATTATGGTATTCAAACCAACCACCTAGCTGAAGCTAAGGCTCTTTTCTTGGGTGTTCACTAGGTTTTTGAGAGGGGCTTCAGAAGACTTCTCATTCAAGGTGACTCCTTGAACATCATTCGGGATCTGTAGGTTGGAAAGACTGATAATTGTTTTATCTTGAATATTATTAAGAACACATCAAAGATTCTGGAAGATATGTTAGAAGTTAAAATTGAGCATATTTATAGGGAAGGTAACTAGGCCGCTGATGTTATGGCCAATTTGGGGGTGGATATTGGCCAGTTCAAAATTTGGGAAGACAATTTTCCTTCGCGGTTATTGACAATTGTTGCTTTGCAAGCATTGGGCCTACCTTCCAATAGGTATTTTTATTGTCTTTCTACTTGGATGAGATCTTAGTTGTGTTCTAGTGATCCTCTCTTTGGGGGTGATTTTTGGGGGGTTGGCCCTTTTGCTCCCTGGTGGTTACCATTCTCAAGGAATATGCTTGGTGTTTTGCCTTCATCCTTGCTCTCTGAGTTTGGAGTTTTGTTATTTGCATCTTGATGTTCTCCTTTATGCCCTGTTGAGTGGTGGGTTGGTCTTTGCTTTTGGATGGTTGTTTTAGTTTAATTTTTGTTTCTTTTGGCCTTGGAGGTTGGCCTATGCTTAATTAGCCTTATCTTTCTATACCTCCTCTAATGTAAAAGGTTTTGGGACCTTTCAAAACCTTGTTTTTCACCATTAATAAAAAAATATATAAAAACGATGATCTACTTGTTTGATTTATTAATAATTTTCATTTCAAATGATCAATTGAAAGCTTTCAAAAGCTAAGTTTTAATGCGTCAACTTCCATTACGACTAGCCCCCTCACTTACGTATTGGCCTTTCTTCCCTAGAACATTTCACAAGAGTATGCTTACTCTGAGGTTGCAAACTACTATCTCATCATGGTAACACATCATTGTGATTTCATCTTGTCTTACTATGTGCATGTGTAAATGTTGTCTCAGTTACACCACCACAATGCAAAATAACAATTACCACAAAATTATGTAATGAGCCACACCAAATATTTTAAAACAATACATAACATAATTTTTTAATATTAAATTATTTAAACTTTACGGTATATCTACAATTACCAAGTACAAGGAGTCTCTATAGGGATAGTCCTTAGTTTTTTTGAAGAATTAAAAATAACAAGACTTGTCATATATTTTTCAGAAAAAAAGAAGCAACAACTTGAATTTCAGTTTGCAGGAGAACCGCTTGAGGTAGTAGTAGAATACAAATACCTGGGCATAGACTTTAATGACAAACTTAATTGGAATACATGTAGGATGAAAAGAACTCAAAGTGGCTGGAGAGCACTATATGCACTTCAAAACAGGTGTAGGAATGTTGAGTTGTGGGACTGGAAGACCACCAAGGTCTTATTTGGCCTACTTGTTACACCGATTTTGTTGTATGGTTGCGAGGTGTGGGCTAGTGGCACAACAAATGCAAAATGGAGGCAAATAGAAAGGATTCAAAAATATCTAATCACAAATTTTCTCAAAATTAAGGCCACAACCCCTTATGAAATTATTCTAGCTGAAACTGGAATGTTCCCTTTATAAGCAATTGCTATGACCAAGTTGTTATGTTACTTGAAAAAAACAGAAAACATGAAAGATGATAGATGGCCTAGGGCAGCTAGGGACGAAGAGTTGCATAGGCAAAAGAATACATGGATGAAACAAAATCAGAAATGGATGAAACACTGAGAAATCAACATAAATGAATGCCCAAATGTCAACAAAGACAAAAAATTATGTGAATGAAAAGTTCAGAAGTGGAATGTGGAAAAATGCAAGCAGGAAAAGACAATATTATATTGCAAATTTTAACCCAATGTATGACCACAAGGAAAAAGCGTTGAAATCAAGTGGAAGGAAAAAATACTCATTGCTCAGATAAGGACTAGCTCTCATAGGCTTACAGGGAGATGGATAACGCCCAAAGAACAATGGGAAGAAAGGATATGTACTCTATGCAGCATAGGGGCAGTAGAGACAGAGGAACACTTCATCTATAAATGCCCGAGTTTTTCAGATATCCGTGACAAATACAAAGAAACACTTGGGAACGAGTTTATGGCAGATTTATTTGAAGACAATAAAATAAAAAAAGTTGGAGAATTGCTAACCCAAATCAGCAGGAGAAGGAACAACCTTCTCAAAGATATTAAAGATCATATGATATGTTTTGAGTAATTGTACTTCCATATTTGAGGTCCCATAGACCATTTTTGGGTCTAGCGGACGCAATTAAAATCTTTCATTTCATTTCATTGCCCTACCTTTAATTTATAGCAGGAGAAAGAACAACCTTTTCAAAGATATTAAAGATCATATGATATGATTTGAGTAATTGTACTTTCATATTTGAGGTCCCATAGACCATATTTGGGTCTTGCGGATGCAATTAAAATCTTTCATTTCATTTCATTGCCCTACCTTTAATTTAAACAAAACTACTTGCATTGATTTTCTTTTTATTGAAGAGATTCATGGCCAAAACTTCGTAGCCATCAATGGGTCTTTTTCATATATATATATTTTTGGTTACATAGGAAAGTTGGTTACAGCCACTATTTTTAGTAATTAGCAAGCAGCAGGTTCAGAGGGATTTCTCCCAACAGCCTATTCATCAAGTTGTTGAACGGGCATGAGATGAAGACCACTGGTCGCTCAGATTCTCTGGTCGCACACTCAAAAGATTCAATACGGACTACTACCTTTGCTAAAGCTGACATGAACTTCCATGAGCTCATATCAGGTGTTCAGGGTATACATAGAGCATGGCCTCAACTACCAACTCGAAGATTGTAAGAACTTACGCTAAGTAAATAATTGAAAGCCAAGGACTGTATGGCTTTTTACAAGGACACCATTAACCCGTCTTGTCAAGTTCTGCATCGTCATTGTTGACAGTGACAGTTCAATGAAATAAACTTCACAAGAAAACAAAAGGAGATAAATGGTGGTGTAAAGTTTTGAGCATTTAATTTATATTTTGCAATTATCATTCTCTATTCTCCACACATCATTTATATATGATGGCATGTAAAGAGAGTGTCTATAACTAATCATTCTCAGGCTCCATTTAAAGAAGATAGATGGTTGGTGCTGCAGTTCAGAGGGACGCAAGACATTTAAAAAAAATGCCTATGCTTCAAGAACTAAGAATTGCCCTGATAAAAAAAAAAAAATGTTTCCGATTTCCCTCGTATAAAAAAACAAAAAAACAAACTAAGAAGTCGAGGAAATGAAAGACATTATATAACAGAATAGCGGGTTGTTGGCTAACGCATGACGAATTAAAATTTTACAAGGAAAGTTGCAATCAATATAATTTTTTTTAAGAAAGAGGGCAAACTATAGTGTTTTTGAAATGCATTATGGAGCAATATGGTTATAAAGTATTTTTTGAAAAATGAATGATATTTTTAATAAAAACGGAATGTGAGTTCAAATATTAAAGAAAAGGAAAAGAAAGTTTGCTATAGTGATAGAGGAGACTTAGTTTGCTACAGTGATAGAGGAGACGTTATGCTTTAGGAGTGATAAGGTGTAGAAATTATCATTTATTTTGTAATATTCTCACTTTACTTTTACTTTTATATGCAACATTAAGGAGATAAAAATGTTTTATGCAATGTTAATTTTGATATTTTAGAAAAATAATATCTTGATATATTTTTAATTTGTTTATATATACCTTAAATTTTATTAAATCAAAAAAGCTTTGAAGCAGCATAATATGGGAGAGTAAGTTAAAAATATCTATTTCTCAGAAGGTATCTTTATAAATTTGGAGAATTTGTAACACTTAAATCTTATATACGATCAATTATAATAAAAGCTTATATTGGTGAAGATTGTTTTGAAAATGGTGTTCCATTCCATATTAAAGTTATTGAGACAATATACATGGCATTAGTTAAGATAAAGCATAAAATGACAAAGGAAGAGTTGAAGAGCAAACTTGTGATGGTCAATGCTTGTTTGTTGTGACACAAACAATCTAAGACTCGGAATGGTGGATATAACTTGTGATACAAGTGACCTTGTTTAAAGAGAAGATACAACGTGTGATGCAAATGACCTTATTCAAAGAATAAATTTTGTTTTGAAGCCTACAAGGGATCTTGTATAGGGGACATATATAGCTTGTGACACCAAGGATTTGAACATTGTTCATGAAGATAGAAGTTGTGCAAAAAGAGATTGTATTGGCCATGACAAAAGCTATCCTATTGAAGGACATTGTGATTGTGATGATGAATTTGGATACTTTGAAAAACATACAACTGGGTTTGGTTCCAAAATGATGCAAAAAATGGGAAATGGTATAGGTTTAGGAAGAAATAGACAAGGTGTGAAAGTGCCCATAGTCCTAGATATAAGGCCAAATAATGAAGGCCTTTGATATATAACACAAGAAAGTGGAATTAAAATTGTGACAGAGACCAATGATTCAAAATTTGTGTTAGGAATAAATAATAGAAAATTTATGAGAAAAAATGCAAAGAAAATCAAGTAAGTAGTTGTAGTCAGTGTGGAAGAATAGGACATTTGTATAAGAAATGTTGGGGCCTCTATTGTTGTGAAATATGTGGAGGAAATAATCATTCTTAAATGTATTGTTGATATAAAGCAAAAACAAATGTATGGGAAAATACATATGCATTGTGGATGGATGAATGTGTCAAAATGAAATAAAACAAAAGAAACAATGTGTTTCTATAGGAGACCTAGTTTGTTGAATGTAAAGAAGTATGTAAGTTTTCCCATGGTGAAATATGTTGGGAAACTTGAGACACATGATTTCAATATCAAAAGAATGACTTGCAATGATAAAATCCTGCAAAATATTGATTAAAGACCTGCAGTGATGAGTAACCTACAAATGAATACTTATATGGAAGATTCTAAGGATGTAAGTGATTTTTCGAAGGTGATGACCTAATGACTGATCCAGTGGTTGACTTAGAGGTGATGATAGCCCAGAGGTGACGACCTAGTGAGGTGGCCTTGAGGTGAAGTATAAGGCGACCCAGAGGCAACAACCTAGTCTAATGGCGATCCATAATGCAATGATTTAGAGGTAGAGACTTGAACACAACCTAGAGGTAAGAATATAGTGATAATAACCCAAATCTAGACCCTAAGATAGACCAAAAGAGCAAGAGCGAGAGCCAATGGTAGAGCCAGAGCCTATGCCAAAACTAAATTATGCATTAGTGCCTAAACTAGTTTAACCATTCTAAAAAAGTCTATCCTCTAGATTTAGGGAGGTAGTCATTTATTTTTTGTACCAAATAATGTAGTAAGGGAGGGATGTTAGCCTCTTATTAATGATAGCCTATATTACATTATTTTTTAATTCCTATACTAAGACTAGTTTGAGGAAGTTTTTGAAGATATATTATTATAACTTTGTAACATATCTTGTTGTATTATATAGTGTAGATTTGATGTACAACTAATTTTGCTTGCTTGAAATTAATGAAATATATTGTTTAGTCTATCATCTCCTCTCCAACAGGTATAACCATAAAAAAGTTAACCATGACCCATAGGGATTGCATAATTAAATAATATACAATAAATTAAATATATTTATACAATGATTTTTGGTAAGACCTACACAAGATTACATCATACAATACCAACATTGGCCATAAGTCATATTACACTTCTAAAATCCCCTCATAATGTAAATTGAGGGGCTAAGTAGAGAAGACATTAGTAACAAAAATATTTTCCCACCATAATGGATTCTCTAGTGGGCCTTTATGCATGAGGAAGTCTTATTTGAATCCCCCATCATTTGGAAGTCTGATTATTTGAATATGCCTATGCACAAAAATCTCTTTAGGCTAGACCATAGTCACCGCGTCAATATCAAATAATCTCGCACATATACAAGTAACACCTTTATAACTCCATATGAGGAAGATAGGCCAAAAATATCCCCTCTTAAAGCTACTCCGATATTCTATAGTAACATATGTCAATAATTGAAAGCATAACCTTCCATTTTACAATACATTTTATCTTACATGGGAACTTTGATTTGCCCTTGGACCACCTAGTTTTGTCATCAAAAGAGGATTTGCCTGAACCTATTTATGAGAAGAGTCATTACAAAATTTCAAGAGTACCTAGATAAAACATAGAAGAGAGAAGAGATAATGAAGGGTTAGATCTTCACGTATAAGGTGAATCACTAGCCCAAATAAAGAGCAAGGATTGACATAACATATTCTGAATCATTTTTTTAAATACCTCCAAAAGACTCAATAATTACTACAAATGACACAAATCTAACTCTTTCTCCCATAAATATAGATAAAAAATTGTAATTGCAAAACATATTATAATTTTTCGCTTTTGAAAAAGAGCAATAGGCCTTGAGGATTATCACATACAATTCAACCCTCAATAATGTAATACATTCCCGAACTAATGTCACCAATTCAAAGAGCTCAAAAGATTATATGAGCTGAAAAATGGGGCTAAAAATGCTCCCATATGCAAAGGTTATGGCCATTTAAATATTTGCCCTAATTGTTAGAGTATATTACATTATTTAGGTACATGTCAATGTACCACCTTGGGTACATTGTTAGATTAGGAGTTTATCTTAGGTTACTTGAGGAATAAGTAATAAATGCACAAGTATCAATGTGCAATGATGTAAATGTACAAGGAGTCCACTTGTACATGAGTCATAGGAAAGGTAGTTAGGAAGAGTAAGGGCCAAGTAACCTATCTTCTTATATATAGGCCCCATAGTGAATAGAAGAGGGTGTAGCATAAGTGAGACTACTATTGAGTAGTGAGTAGGTACAATGTAGTTTCCATTAGAGTTTTGGAGTGTTCATTTCCTCCATTACATTGCATTGTACTATTTTTGTAACTTTCCATTAATAGCATATTTCAATCTTATTGTAGAATTCCATTATCTTACTTTTTTGCATATTTTACATCTTGTGATTGCTTTCCCCCATATCCTACATTATCAAAAGCTAACAATGGTATCAGAGCTATGGTAGATCAGATAGGAATAGGGAGAGCCACAAGAGAGATTGAGAGGAGAGAAGCAAATCTCAGTTCCAAAATTTTTGAGATTGCATTTGGCTAGAGTCTTTCCACAGAGTTGCAAAAAACTCATGAAGACTAGGACTCAACATTCATTCCACTAGATTGACAAATCAACTAGTGAAGATTCATCACTTAGAATTTCTTCCATTACAATCCTAATACTTTGTTGTAGGAAAAATGAGATTCGAAGAAAGTTGGGAAGCTTCCTATAGAAGAGCTAGGAAGAATATCATCTTCAGAATCAATCCAACACCAAAAGCAACAAATAAAAGAAGATAAGATTCTAGGAACCTGAGGGAAGTCCTGTTGCAGACCTACACATTGTAGAAGAAGAAAAGGCCATAGTGGCCTCATTGCTGATTCAAGAGACTCCAGAGAAGATTCTAGAAGAAGATAGGAGATTGGTGATCTCCATCGAAGATTGTAGATAATAGATTGAAGAAATCAGCCTGAAGAAGCTGAAGAGACCCATAGAAGGTCCCATTAAAGAACTCCTAGTTCTGGAATATTGGAGGTTGGTGATCTCCATTGAAGCCTATAGATTGCAGAAGTGAAGAAGGACTAGCAAGGTCCTGTTCTAGATTCCAGAAGCAATAGATTCTAGAGATCTAAGAGATCTCATTACCAACACTTCCACAGTAGAAGGTTGAAGGAAAGGTCTCATTGAGAAGACCAGAGAAGTTATGAGATTGAAGACCTTGGAGAGGTCTCAAGGAGAAACAAGGAGAAGGCTTGGAGAGCCTTATTGCAGAGTTCGAAGAAGCCATTAAAGGAGTTCCTAGAAGAACTCATTGGAGAAATTCACTACCAAGGAGAAGCTCCTGATAGTGAAGAAATTGGGATAATTATCACCATCCGACAACAAGCCCAAGAGAGAAGGATTTGGCAAGCAGTTTGCCAAATTTTGGAGGAGACCAATGAAGACCTCAAGACTTATAGATTATTGAGAAGAAGGCCCAGATTGAAGCCAGAATTCAACAAGGAGGTTGAAGGAGAACACAGATAGAAGAAGCCTACCAAATACAAGAGATTTGGAGATTACCTTTCATAGCTAAGAAGGCACATTTTGGAGATAGGGGTTTGCTGAATCTACAACAAAATATTGAAGGGCTCTTGGAGGAGAATCCCAACTACAACACTTTATATTTCTAGGGTACATCCTGAAGGAGAAGTTGAAGTCATCTACTACCATTCTAGACAACAACTTGGTGAATCAAAACACCAAGATCTACATCATCTTCAGAGATCATTAAAGGTATGCAACTTAGGTGCAAAGGGTTCATTACTTGAACACTTATATTTAGTTCATTACTTAGCTTCATTAAGCACCTTATTAGAATCTAGAAGTTGCAAGAAGAAGGTTGCATTTTAAAGTCTTCAAGGGAAGTGCAGAAGATAGTTTTTGTTAAGGGTTATTACCTGCACATTAAAATAGGAGTTGGATATATTTCAATAGAAAGAAAAATATCATCTACCTATTGTCTATCTAAAATCTAAAGAAGACTACATCCTACAACATTGATTGTAGTGCAAGTTTTAGATTACTCTTAAAAAGTTCTTTATAAAGAGGACATTATTCTTAGTTGAAAGTTGTAGAGATTATTGGTGCATTCTTTAAGAGTTATTATTAGTGCATTGAAGGAGCAATAAGGTGAGAATACTATTGCACTATTCTAGATTTTTTAACTTATTACTCTTAAATATCATTATGTGCATTGGTTGTTAACTTAAGGTGAAAACCAAAGGGCACAAAATCTACGTATATCAAAGTGTCTAAAGACACTATTCGGTGCATAAAACCTACAATTTATTATGGCCTAAAGAAGCCACCAAGTAGATCAAAATCCCTCCAAGGAGTGGAGAAGAAGAAGGCAACCATTAAAATCAGAGAAAGGAGCTACAAAATGAGACTTGGAGTGTCTCATATTTAAGGTGCAAATAGAGGTTATTATAGGTTGGTATTTGAGCACCAAACTCACCTCCTACTATTACATCAAAGGGAGAGATTAAGTGTCATAAGGACACTTTACATAGCTCTTGATCCTATCTACAACCTAGAAGCACTAGTAGGAGCCATTTGAAAGGGGATCAACATCTACCATCCGTGAAGAGCAAGCACTAGGTTAAGAGTGCATAAGAGATGAGCCAACGAAGGGCTCGATATCCACCATTGGTGCTAGAGCAAAGAGCCATCCTAAGGCTCAAAATCTAGCTCATATTGAGGTGTCCAAAGACACCCTATCATCCACCACATCGAGCGTCTACAACAATGAATATCTACAAGCATCAAAGCCAACATAAGGACAACATATTAGGGCAATTATTATTATATTACATCTCATTACAGTGAAGAGAAGGGAGCTTTAGCTAATACAAAAGGTGCATTACCATGGGAGAACTTCCAACCAAGAGTAGCACCATAGAACCATCTTCATCAAACTAGAGCCAATGCCTTGTGAAGGAGAGCACATTATTTTACCTGAAGGAAGCATTGAGAGCAAGAAAACAATTGTGTATTTGTTGGAAAAAGAGTTTATAAGGTTTGATAGATGTTGGAAGAGACTATACATGCAATTGTGAAGGCACCACTTGCCACATTCAATAGAGTGCCCTATATTCCATAACGTTCACAAAAGAAATACTTAAGGTAACGTTTAAGCCTTGGATGTTGAAAGGCATCATTCAAGGCATATTTATCATAGCTCATTAGTTGAAGAAGGAAGGAGCATTACTCAAGACTAAAGCATTATAGTTCTTAGTGACACATGGGTGCAACTCCAAGGAGAATAAAAGCTACATAAGTGCCCAACCTACCAAGGTAATTACAATGATGAAAAACACAACAAAGTCCAAGCAAAGTGTAAGCGAGGTCCAAGGGGAATGTAAGAAAAATTGTAGCCAGTAGAGAATGTATTCAAATCCTAAATCCAAGGAGTCAAAGGTGCAATTAAGGACATCCATTAAATCTTGTCATAAACCAATAAGAGGATACAACATGTTTCAAGCGATTCTAGCACCCAGAGAGCCATTGAGAAGAGTGAAGTCTTAAGCAATTTGACATGTTGCATTACTAAGGTAATTTCAATATTAAATTTGCTTGCTTTAATTAAAGTAACATTGGAGTTATAAGGTGCTACATATATGGTCAAAATTACTACTATGTTGGAATAACCGAGCATTAGTAAGTTATAAAGCAAGTCCATTTCGAAGCATTATAATTGAAGTACATTATAATATTATAATATTTGCAAATAACCAAGTAGGAGATATAAGGCTATCAACCTTGGTAAACTCAATATCAATTTGCAAATACTATTATTTTCTAACATTCCAAAAGTAGGGAGTTATAAGGCATACTACACCAAACTATAGATACTTGGAATTTAGAAAATATTATTATTGAATAGAGAAGCAAATATATTGCTTACATATATAATTGGAAATTATTGGTAACACTTGTCTCATACTCATACTAAGGAGACAAAAAGAAATCCAACTATAAGAACTCCATTAGAGCATACTTCATTAGGAGAGATAAGGTAAAATTGAAAGTTGATTATTATTCTCAAAACATTACAAAATCAACTCAAAAGGTGAACTAATTACTACTAAAGCCTGTAGCATATTCTAAATTACTTGGGAGATATAAGGAAGCCCACATAACCTAAATCCAAGAAAGGTTTTATTAAATTAGTTCATATACTTTTATCTAAGTAGCTATAATAATGTCTACATCAAAGAATACAACTAACAATGATATAAACTACACTATTAGAAAAGAAAGGGCAAGTGTTGTAAATATTGGAATCATGAACTTCCTTATAAAGTCTAAAGAAGTTTTAGATCTTACTTCAAATGTGATTCATAGTGAAGCCTTATAAAATTTGATACTATGGAATATCATCTTCATGCTCGACTCATTGAAGCAATTGATAATGAGAAAAGTGACATTCTACTTCCTTTAGAAAATGGTTGCATATTATACATGGCACTACTTACATTCAAATGTTACAAGAATAAGAATGTAGAACAAAATGATTGATATAATTACTTAAACTAAAAATAGAAGTGGATGAATCATACCTAGAGAAGATATTTCAATCCTCATGCAACATTGGTACTCAAGTTCTACTAACACAAAATTTTATCATGATGCCTTAAGTGTTTGTTCAAAAGCTTCTATATAGAACTTGGAAATTGATGAAAAGGACAAAGGAAAAGAGAAGATAATCTTGTAAGAATTTGGTGATAGTACGTCCACATATGAAAGTACTAATTCCAAAGACAAGAATAAAGAAGAAGAAGAGGAACATGATTAAGGAGGCATACAATGCAATGTGAATTAAAGATAATACAAAGAACCAAATCAAGCTGAAGAACATCTGAATATCAAAGATCCATATTGAAGACTAAAGTATTCAATACCTAAATAATGTAATATAGGGGTATGTTAAAGTATATTACATTATTTAGGTACATGTCAATGTACCACCTTGGGTACATTGTTAGATTATGAGTTTAACTTAGGTTACTTGAGGAATAAGTAATAAATGCACAAGTGTCAAATGTGCAATGATGTAAATATACAAGGAGTCCACTTGTACATGAGTCATAGGAAAGGTAGTTAGAAAGAGTAAGGGTCAAGTAATCTATCTTCTTATATATAGGCCCTATAGTGAATATAAGAGGGTGTAGCAGAAGTGAAGACTACTATTGAGTAGTGATTAGATACAATGTAGTTTCCATTAGAGTTATGAAGTGATCATTTCCTCCATTACATTATATTGTACTATTTTCGTAACTTTCCATTAATAGTATATTTTAGTCTTACTACAAAATTCTATTATCTTACTTTTTTGCATATTTTACATCTTGTTATTGCTTTCCTCCATATCCTACATTATAAAAAGCTAACATTAATATCCCTTAAAAATTAAAAACCAATCAAATCTTAGAGCTATTCTATCTAACATGCATTTTCCACTTGTTTACTAATTCACCAATTATTGCCCCTAATATTCTGCCACCTATTCACTACTAAATACTAGTAGACAATGAGGTTTTAGCATATTCCAAATTTTTATTGGTCAATTTGGTATAAATAGAAATTTTTTTAGTATGGTGACATGTAAAGGTATCATATTTTTTGCCACATTGGCCAAAACATCCATGTCATCGATCAAATGGTGTAAATGTATATGAGGGGAATTGAATATAGGTTTATTGGGACCTAAATCCCTTATGCTTGCCAAAACTCCAACACTTGTGTTAAGGCTTAAAGAGCACATATTCTTAAAAATATATCAAACCCCTTAGCCCATAGTTAAAGCAAAATAGGTATTCAAATGCCTGACCTGATGCTTATAACACCCTTTGATTGACCACCATGGAGATAATTATGAATGTTTTTAAAGTGTTATCACCTCCTTGAAGATAACCATTTGCCACAACTATAGAGAGCTTTACCTTGTGAAAAGTGATGGCAAAATTTCTAAAACCATGACTTCCTTCCTATTATGCACCAAGTAGTGCTCCTTTGACTAGATTGTTTGTTTGTTGTAATCACCAAAAGATGCCAGAATGCTAGCTTTGAGTTCCCACTTCAAATATAGAAGGTAGATGAAAAATATCTAGTTCAAACCTATGACCATACTCCTCTAAACATGTTAAGTGCAACAACTTAGCCATTGTAGTGCCCATTTAGACAATATGTCAAGTGCACCTTCTCTATAAAAAAAGACTCATTTCATGCAAATTTAAATTCTAATAGGCTTTGCATGAATTTAAATTCAAATAGGTTGTCCATGCAAGAAAATAAAATCCTATAGATCTAAAATAATATTCCTCCTATATGATAATTAAGTATATCAAGTCTTATAGATCTGAATAAAATTCACTCAATGACAATGAAGTAGGTAATGGAGAAGGCATATATTCTCTAAAATGGATGGAAAAGTGAATGAAGAGCCATGGAAGAAGATCTCTTCTATTCCTCTTATGCTAAAAATGCCTACGAGGTTTTTTACAATAATTCATCTTGAAAATTGAAAGAAAAATTGGAGGCTTAGGACAGTCACACTGCATACCCAATTTGATGCCATATTCGATTCATTCATATTTCTAGAAATGAACAAATTCAATCCATCCACTCAAATCTTATACAAAAATTATAAAAAGAAAGAAAGAAATACAATTGGTGGGTGCCCTTGAGCACCATAAACAACCACTATATTATTTGTGGATAAGGATAATAACACTTTAATATAATCGATGGAGTGGTGGAGATTTTTATACCAATACAAAAATCCCAATTATATAAACAAGTTAACCAACAAGAGAGCTTTACGTTAATTATAAATTATAAGGTGTATTTAAGCATAACAAGATTAACCATATGTATATGAATTATAAAATTAAATAATATCCAATAAATTAAATGTATTTATACAATGATTGCACATAATTTATACAATGTATAGATTTAATTTATTGTATAGAATAATTACAATATTACTTTTCTAACCTATAATATTGCACATAACCTATACAATGGAATTATTAATTGCTTGATATACCTAGGCATAGAATGTGTACCCTAGATAGAAGTCCATATCATATGACTCTAAATTACTTCTAAGTCAACCTTCAGAGAAGGCCAATTCCTTTTCTAATTCCTACTATGCAAAATACTAAAGACAAAAAGGGATAGGGTTGAGAGAAGAGTAAGGATAGAAAAAGATAGGGTTAGAGAGAATGTGGAAAGGGATCAACTAATAACACTATTTTTAGTTGAATAAGTATAGGCCATATACTATAAGCAATGCCTAGCAAACCATTCAATTAAAACTTTTCAAAAAAAAAAAATGTTACAACATTCAACATTCTAAGCACTCTAGTCAAAATAACCTAAATAACTTCAAGCCTAACAAAAAATACTTTAATTAAAGCATAAATGGAAATGCTAAAAGTGTAAATATCAATGTAATAAACAATTCTTTGTACCCCAATTGAGATAGGTCAAAAAACCATTTCTTATATTAGAATAACATAAACATATAACTTATGATAGAAAACACCAAAATATTTGACCTGTTGGGGACCAAAAATGCTCCCTATGCCTTGGGTGTCGTAACCACCTACAATGCGGTTCTCACCAGGTGTGCTTGGTGCTTGTACCTCACTTGAAGCACCAATATTGGGAAGTTCAAGGATCATGAGATATGGCTCTTTTGGATGACCTCCAGGTTTTTTACCAAGGTCAACTCCTTGTTTGGATGTGATCTTTGATGCTTCATTGTGCACCTATGCTAGCATAATATCATAAGGTATTGCTAGGAAAAAGGGATAGAGAAAAGCAATAAATGACAAAGAAAATAATAGAAAGGGAAACTTATCTAGCCTACGCCAAGGGTGGTGATGTGCCAAAAATTATAGGCTCCTTATTGAATGACAGTGAGATGAATAAACATGGGATCAACAACAAGACAACTAAATTGAACATGGTCATCATTCAACACGATTGCAAAACAAAAGATATCTCATGAAGACTAGAACATATACTAGTCATGACCCTCTACAAAGAGGTATATGCACACAAATACTAGGACATAGATTTGAAATAGTCACAACTCCTTCTATTCATATTAATAAGCACATTACAATCATACAAAATAGAGAGAGGTTTGACGACCTATGCATGCTATGACCTAAGGATCAAGTATAGACTAATAAACAAAAAGGAGGGTTTGAGAAAAAGAAGACTAATTAGGCCAAATACTAGGCACAAGAAACTAGCAGTATCTTATTTTTACTAACTATGTAGGAGAGATGCATATTTATAAATACAAGATGATGGAAATTTCCATCTTTAAATTTAAAATTATCGCTTCAAAATCCTACTTAGGGGTATTTCATATTGATTGTGTATAATCCTGAGGTTTTTAGATCTAGAATGGGTGAGATCTCACTACCCATGCTAGAGATCTACTATAGGGATTTTTTTTTATCATTAATTCTATCAAGTCCATCGCCACTCCTTGATAGGCTTCGTCATGACTTTTACTATTGTAATTTCGACCATAAATCTAGAAATGTTGAATACCTTAACATAGTGTGTAGGGTTTGGATGGTGCAAGCTTGACCAAAATCCTTATGATTACCTCCTTTTGAAATTTTGAATAAAATTTTGATCTTCAAGATCTTGTGTATTCTTGGCCTGCATGGCACTTATTACGGTTGGCTTAGAATTTTATCTTGTACAATATTTTGGTTGTTATCACTAGCCTACAATTACTAGGTGTTTAAATTGGGTAGGAGTACCCCAATTATTCTTCCATTTTGGTTATAATATATCATTGATTTGGGTGGTCACCAAGACTATGATCTATCTCCTTAATATCAGCTCTAAGCAAAAAAGTTTAGTTACCAAACTTGTACTTTTTTTTGCTTCGTTTTGGATCCTAGGTAGCTTGCTTCCCACTGGGGCCTTCTTTCACAAAACTGTCCAAGGCACATTACTCTTCCCAAGTGTAGTGAGATTTCATCACATAACCCTTTACAATGAGGATTATTTTGCTATTATAGTGTTGACCGAGTTATCATAAAGCTAAAAAATATGTACAATCATGGGCAAAAATAACCCTACATGATCATGGATGAGTTGGCATCACTCAACATCTTCAATATGTTCAAAACATCCTCTATCAACCCACCTACAATTAGTTATGATTTGTTATAGTGGTTGTTGCTTTCTAGCTTTGATAACCGAGCATTTTTCCCTAAAACATTTTGATTTGTAAGCATGTCAAACCTTTTAAATGCTGATGTCATCATTTTTTCTAAAAACAATTGATTCGAGATGCTTCTCCCTTTTGCTCATGCTCCATACATATTTTTTAACCTTTTGTAAACTCTTCACTTTTGAAGGTTGAGTTGACATCATTGCATAAAAGTTATGGCTTGATGCCTTATGGGAAGAATACTCTTTGCTTTACAAGCTTTGTATTGGGCTGGATATTTCAAAGCATGGTGTTGACATCACTGCCAAAACTTCTTGGCCACCAGCTTTACAAGCCCAACTTTAAAGAACACCAAGCTAGTCTAGATAAAAGCTTTTGAATTCAAAGAATATAAAAGCATTAAATAATTTTAAGCCCATTATTGCTTCCTTAGGCTTCTAGAATAAAGTACTTGAAAGAATTATAGGTCCAGATAGGTCCTTCAAGATTTAATACTAGTTGAAGTTTTGGTTACCACCTTATTGAACATATCTCGATCCGATGAATATCTCTTATTTTTGATCCACTCCTTGCTTCTTTCTGATGTTCCAAAGGCTAATTTTTAACAAGGATTACTAGACATCTTAATTTAGTGGGTATGCCTAAGTTGTTCTCCTTGTCTAGTTTTAGCCAATTCATTCCTTTTTTGTTCTCTTACCATGAAATTTTGGGGTGGTCTTCATAGGGATAAAAAAACCTAGATAGTTTGAAGAGGTTTTACAACTTGAAATATTTGAGATGCCTATGTTTCCATAAATTTCTAGGTATTAAGCTCCTCATGAAAATATAGGAGTTAATCTTACTAATTCTTCAATTGGACACCTTGGGTCCCCTTTTTTCTTCCATTGTTCCTAAGTTTTATTCTATGGAGTCCCTTGTTGGTGCTATCTTGTAACTATACTAGAGAATAGTGATTTGTTGAATAGTCATTGCAGGCCCCATAAGATATAGAGTGTAATCCAAATTATAGGCTCATCCTTTTGGATGAGTAGTGAGTTCATAGCCACTATATGGGATGAAATCCTACGTCTTGGCTGGTAATTTGTCTAATATATGTTATGCATCCTATAACACAACCAAGATTGGATGACTAAATTTCTTTTAAGTCAACCTCTAAATAAGGTTAGTCCCTTATTTATCGATAGAAATAAATCAGTATAAGACTAAAGATAGAGATGCAAGGGTGAGAAAGAGAGAGAAGGAATATAAACTACTTAGGACAGTGGCTACATAATAGGCAATAACAATGAAGTTTATTATGCGAATGTAGCGACCCCGAGGAAGTGGCGCGCCATCCCCCACTACTCTACTTGTGATTTAATGGAATATTTTAATGTTTAAACATGCATTTAAATGAAAGGCATAAAAGAAGATATAACCAGAATGCGAAGAAATAAATGAATGAATGCTTTTGTATTGATATTTCCAAGATCCGGTTACATATGAATCCCTCTAAGGGATACCCTTCGTTTGATACATGATTTTACACACAAAGAAGGTAGCAGGTGTATAAAATATCCCCTTGCAAGGGGTGGCACGCTTTATCAGGCTTCCTGGTGATGCACACGAAAATGTATGAGGGCTTACAGATGCCTCCTTCTCTAGGTCTGATTGCTAGAGGGATCCTCTTGCTTTCGTATGTTGTGGATTTTCCCGATGAACCTGTAGCCCTATAAACAATGAAACAACAACACACGCTTAGATGTCCGAGATTGCCTCCTCGGATGAGGTTGTTAGCAATGAATACACTTAATGAAAATAAATGCAATGAAACTAGTGCTATCAAAACAAGTAAATGAAGCAAATCTATGCTAATGACATGAAAAGCAAGTAACAAGCTAAAATGTAAGAAACTAGTACAAAGAATGCTAGATTGGGTCGATGGGCCACTATCCGAGACAACGGCCGCTAAGGTGAACCTATTTCTAGTACTCCAAGGCTATGGATCTAAGCTTGTTGTCGGTGTTGAAAGAGTTGTCATTTCTTATCCATTGTATCGAATATCCTGTAGATGGAAAACCCCTAAATCGGCTAGCACTTTGTCGCTCCTCAAAGATGCTCCAATATGCTCTCCAATCCGATAGGGCTTCACTGTAAAAATGATCTCCAAGGGAAGCTCTCCAAGTCTTGCAAAGCTCTCCTCAATGACCTATTCTGTTCAATTCGTGATCCCTTGGTGCTCTTAGGCTTGCACCTTTTAAAGTGTGTGAAGCCCTAGGTCTATGTTCAAAACCCTAGGACTGAATCCCTCATGCGTAGAGGATGTTAGCATGAGAAGCTTTTGTTTTTCTATGTTTAACTGAAGTCTAAATTTGGACTTAAGTCTCCCATGTGAACTGGTCATGAAAGGGGAATGCAAAGTTGTCCCCGCTCACCTTTATTGCATGCAAACTACCACTTCCACCCGTGAATGGGCCGATTTATCGACAAGTCACTTTTATGGCTTAGCCACTGTCATCCGTAGTGACTAAGATTTGGCCACTGTCATCTACAACGGCTGAGGTTTGGCCACTCTGAGCTTGAGCGGCCAGGATATAGCCACTCTGGTTTACAATGGCCAAGCTTGGATGGGCTAAGACTGCCCTAGATGAGTGGTGAGAACCACTTTTGATACTTGGAAAGTCCAAGGTTTAGTCACATGGCCTAGGAATGTGCCTATGTTAGTAGTTATCCTAAACATGACATGTTTTAGGTGTCTACAGATGCCCCTTTTTGTGATGCACTGTGTGAAAAACACAACGCTGAGCAAAAATGTAGACTGATATGTCTGTAAGGTGTATGATGATCATTGGTCTGATCAACGTTGGATGCCCCAATCATGCAAGATGACATGCATCCTTGAATCATTGCTTCAATGTTTGGAAGGCTTAACTTAGCATAGGGCTTGCACATGTTCAATTGCACTCATTCCTCAGACACAATCGGGTAGCTTCTGTTGCTACAATCAGATCTGATCGGTAGGAGAGCTACGGACTGAAGATGTCACAATTTGCTTATGATCCCAACAAACAAGGGAAATTTTGTAATAGTTGTCTGCAATGATTCATAGGATGAACACAATTTTGATATGATCGAGTGATATTTTGTTGATTTTGATTATGATTATTTGAAGATTTGAACTACCCCCTCACACAATGAATTGGTAAGGGAAGGGCAATGAATGAAGTGACAAATCGCTTGACCAATCTTGACTGGTTTTGGCTTCTTTCTAGTATTTGTTCTTTTAATGGGCAAACCCCCATCCAAGTGTGATATCAATTATTTATGATAATCATTCATCCCTATCCCAGGGAGCGGTCCGACTATCAATAGCCTTCTTAGGGAATTAGGATGAGTGATTCTATTTATGCTTGTATTGCATCACTTGGCTCAATGTTTTTGTGTCATAAGGGAATTAGGATGATTCTATCACACCCGTGGAGCAGTCCGACCATCTTGGTCTTCTTCGGGATTGAAAGAGGCACATCGTAATTCCAAAATGAATAATTTACCCCAAGTAGCCTTATGGTAACTTACTCATCTCACCGAATTGCATGGAGTGCAAATCGTTGCAACCATTGAGTTGATAGAGTAAGTAACTTGATACGAGGCTTACTTGAGATTTGTTTTTATGTGATTTTTTTGTTATTTTGAACATTATGATGACCATGAGTCATCAAAATGTGTTTATTTGATGTTTTTGCTACTTCTCATGGAGGGAATTCCTCCTATTTTTGCTTGTGTTGTTGGTCACTATCAGATCCAATGACCCCCAAATGCCTATTCTTGGCCGCTCTAGGCTACAATGGCCAAGAAGTTTGGGCCGCTAATGATAGCAATGACCAAGGCATAACTTGAAAAATATAAAAAGTAACCTAGGGTTTTTGACTTTTCACTTTTCTAGCTAGTGATTTGCTTTTCAGAGCTCTAGAGAGAAAGTGACTTTTGTAACTTGGAGTGTTGTTGCATCGAGGATCATGGCTACGTAGGGTGAGGCATCATCGAGCGGAGGAGCCAGAGCTTCTTGGGTACTCTTTGAAATATTTAACCCTGCTTGTTTCACTTTTGGGTAAAAATGAACCACACTAAGTAATCAGAAAATGAACCTCATTAATCTCATCGACAATGAACCAAACCCATAGTTTAGGCTTAGTTTAGGATTTAATGTGGTGGGCTTGCCCCCATTTTTTATTTTTTTAATTTTTTGTATTTTTGGCCTAGGGGTACATGTCTATGTGTTGCCCGTTGGCTATTGTCGAGTGGCTATCTTTGGCCTATAATTTGGCATGTCTATAGAGTGGCAGATTTGAATCTCAATGGTCAAAAATTTGACCATTGGAGGCTTGGCTACTTCTCCTCAATGACCGATTTCTGGCCGTTGTAGGCGATAATGACTAAGAACTATTAGTTAAATTTTCTAAATATTTTGATTTTGCAAGGTGATTAATTGATTTTTTTGAAATTTTGAATTTTGTTGCATGATTAGGTGCATTTATTGCTCTTTTCTCCTAGACTTTAGAATAGCCTATCATTATTTGCACCATTTTTCATGCTTTATTGTGATTTATGCCTTAGATGCATTGTAGTTATGCTTTGTTTTCTTTTGCTCTTAGATTCTCACTGCTCAGGCTCGGGACCCAAGGCTCTTGAATGACCTTCTGCCCCTCTTGGATGCTATGGACTAGGCCTGGCTCAAGGCCCATGGGCTATAGTATGTTACTAGGCTACCTAATATTATGTCAGATCAGGCTTACCTCATGGCCCTGGTATACCGGTGGGATCCCTGGACTAATACCTTCCACCTTCCCACCGATGAGATGACTATCATGCGGAGGATGTATATAAGATTTTTTGGATCCCCTTTGATGGAGTGGCCATTGTCTCTTCGACCACTAATGATCATGATGTTGTATTTGCTCGGGTGTTCGAAAGGCATGCTGTAGATGCCTTCAAGGACACCAAATCTAGTGGTGTATCTTTTCTACACTGGTACGAGGAGAAGGTCTTCTCTGAGAGGCATGTAGTGTTGTTGATGGTTGTCAACAACATTCTCATTCTAGATTGCTCAAGCTTGAGGTTCTCATGGAACCTCCTTGCGATGGTCTAGGATCTGATGGATAGTGAGGAGGCCATCATCTATGCATGGGGGAGGTCTCTGTTGGCCCAGTGTTATGATGAGTTGTACCACATCCATCGATGGGGTCACGTTGGCATCACTTGCAGCTTGCTCTTACAGGTTTGGGGATGGGAGCACATCAAGGTAGATCACCCCAGAGGGCTTCCTACCGATATTATAGTCATCGAGGAGTGGATGCAGTGCTATGCTTCTAGATGGGCTCGAGGGCATGAGGAGCGCAAGAGCCATCCTCATGTGGGGAGCTCTCCCACTACACTACTACTTTTATTGGGTTGAAGGTCGGAGATATCATATGGCACCCATACCATGAGTGCTCGGCTTGGGATGATCCAGCTAGTTTCATAGCTAGGATGCGGCATGAGCGATGGCTCATCGACCACAAGGTTGGCATCAGGGAGTATTTCTTCTACTCCTGGGTTCTTCATCAGTACGGCTGTAGTAGGATGTGCCACTAGTTCTATTTTTGTATAGGTACCTTGCAGCAGAGAGAGACCTTCCTCCACCATGGATCATAGAGCTTTTTGATGAGGAGGATGCCCCAGAAGTTGACCCAAGAGTTTCTTGGGGAGTCATAGATGCATTTGTATAGTGGTGGGGGGATCTGATGTGGCATGGTGATGGTAGCTTGGGCCATGAGGATGATGGTAGGGATGATGGTGCAGATCTAGGGCATAGAGTCTAAGCTAGGACTAAGGTATGGGGCTAGCTAGTAGAGTAGGTGGTAGTGAAGGAGTAGGAGGCTCCTGAGGAGGATGAGGAGGAGCTGGATCCTCGAGGAGAGAGATTCTCCTCTGAGAGCATAGTTGCATGAGGTCGAGGTTGAGCTCTAGTCGACCAAGATCTAGGTATAATAGTGAGATGCTACTATAGCACAATGAGATGCCACTATAGAGTAGCTCACACTATAGATCTAGGATTTGTAGGCTACTATCGAGGGTGGTGCTGCTAGGATGCAGTTTGTTGTTCCTCCTTCTACACCATAGAGTGATACCGAGGTAGATCTTAGGGTAGATATAGGGTAGAGGTTCTACGCCTACAATCATTGCTATATGAGTATGAGGGGTAGATCTAGGGGTATGTCTCCCATATAGCCTCTCTCCAGATGTAGCTTAGGAGGCATGGAGTTGTCCCTAGGGAGGCACCAGGTGTAGGTGGCTCATAGGTCAGCAGGTGCTCCACCTCAGGGTAGTCTTCCATCCATCCTAGCTAGAGGACTTGGACTCGCATAGAGAGACCAGTAGGCTCACATCACTCTACTCATGACACAACCATAGGGGGAGGTGATGTTGGGGGTGCAGGC
Source organism: Wollemia nobilis (assembly GCA_028583015.1). Classification (NCBI taxonomy): domain Eukaryota; kingdom Viridiplantae; phylum Streptophyta; class Pinopsida; order Araucariales; family Araucariaceae; genus Wollemia; species Wollemia nobilis. The sequence goes on along the minus strand of JAQPPZ010017063.1, from coordinate 5,291,214 downwards.
CCCGTGTTTGATTGATGATGCACTTGGATTTTATTTTTGAGGTCTTCTTGACCTATATGACTGTAGCCTATGGGTAATTTTTGTATACCCATGTACTTGATACACACATTTATATGATATCTTTGCATTATGACTCATTATGTGTATCATTTATTGCTCATGTTTTTGTTTTATTTATGCGATGTGATGATGGCATTATGATGATTTGATGTATGTGTTAGATGATAGGTGATATTTATGATGATGTGGATGTTTATATGGATGCTCATGTAGATGTGATATGATCCAATAATGTGATGTATCATGCATTGACTTGATGATGGATTTATGATTGTATGTATAGGTGGATTATGATGTGATCTTAGATGTGAATGGATGAGTTATGAACTATGTATTTATGGATGTAATGTTTATTGTTAAATGCATGTTTGATTTTGATTTTATTGTATGCATCTAACTCATGCTATGATAAGGTGAATGCAATATGTAATGTGTTATGTATATGGTGTTTAATCTAATGTGAATGAACTTGTATGTTTTAATCACTTAAAACATAAGGAATGCATATGATATGATTCTGACAATCTAATGGGTGATACCACAGAAAGTATAACAACCATGAATTTTTAATAATCATTCTAATTATAAGAATTAATTATTTAAACCATCCATATGTGCAATGTAATGGTGTGGAATGTATGTATTTTTTGGATAAGCTTCTGTAATTTAAAAGATATAAAATAATCAGTGGTCATTTAAATATCATTTCTGACATATATCCGGTATCTAGTTTATTTTATTAATACCCCCTAATTTATAGAAGCTTATAGAGAAATTTGATGATGTGATTGATGATATGATTTGTTGCTATGTAGGAATTTTTGAGGTTTTTCCTAAGACTTCAAACACTCTAGTTACCCTATCAACAACTATGTACTGACCATACAAGACTTTTGAAAAGCAAGGCTTTCACCATGTTCCTGGATATTCATTATCTCTGTGTGTGCAAATGAATATATATTTTGAGATAGAACCCAAGCATTTCCTCCGATGTCAGGTGGGATTCTTTCAGCCCATTTCTAATATCAGGGATCCTCAAGTGTTCATCTCATCCTTATGTTGGACTTAGTTGGACTATACCACTAGGCAGTATTAGGTTACCTAAAGCTAGCTCATCCACATGCAAACATTGGTCTATACAAATGCCAGAAGCAATTGTGATAGACATATCATCATGCGTAAGGATATCTCCTTCCAGTTTTGTACAATGTTGAGAATTCTAGGGATTCAAGCTCCATTCCCTTCTTTTCTTCATTTCATTTGGGATACTTGCTCATGTGTAGTGATGAGAATCACTGTTTATTTTGATTGATTTTTTTTTGAGCAAGGGACTTATGTAGTGATGATAATCACTATTTGCTTTGTTTTTGAACTATGACTTTGAAAACTGGGGTTTTGAATTTGTGCTTTGTTTTAGGATTTTTGCTTGTGTTAATGAAAGCAAGGGATTTAATTGGGTAGGGTGAAACTTGTCCTTTTGCCAATTCTCAGCACCTTTAAATCGGTTGCATAGGGGATAAGCAAGGAAGATCCTTTTCGCTTAAGGTAACCTAGACCACTTTTGTAGCTTTCATCTTTCCCTTGTACCAGCTAGGATTTTAGTGTTTCAATTAGTGATGGGATCCTGAATATCCAAGGTATTATCACAACTAGACCTTACCCTCTACTAATCAAGGTGGATTTCTACAAAATCTGATAAGACCACTAGATATGGTTGAATGACTAGGAAACCTTAGTATATTTCTTATAGCAACATGAAATGGTTGTGTTGAAAAACATAGTTACTCACATGGATGCATGGATGAAGATGGATTTGAATATTGTGATTGTGATACAAATTGTGGCATCATTTGTAAGAATGTGATCATAACATATGGGGATGCAATGGATATGTATGTTATAATGAAATGCAACTATGTGGATGCAGATGTAATATGCAAATGTTTTTGTATTTTTGATTTTTGCATTGTTTTTGACCAAAGGGCTTTAAGATGCCTTTGGAGCTTTTTGTGATTTGATTTGACCAAAGGGCTTTAAGATGCCTTTGGAGCATTTTGATGAAGTTGACCAAGTGGTGTGAAGATACCCTTGGAGATTTTTTTATGATTTTGACCAAAGGGATTTAAGATGCCTTTGGAGCATTTTATTGAAGTTTACCAAGAGGTGTAAAGATACCCTTGGAGCATTTTTGATTTATTTTGACCAAGCGGATTGCTTGGAGATTTTTGATAGAATTTTGAATTTTATGTTTTTTTTTTTTGTTTTGTGTTTTTGACATATTTGAATGTTTTTGTTATTTTTGAATATTTTTGTTATTTTTTAATTTTATGTATGAAACACCTTCAAATGAATGATGTTGAGAGGTTCAAGCTCTTCAACACCCTCCAATGATGTAAGGCGATATGCTCCAGGCCCAACCCTTTCTGAAATCATGTAGGGGCCTATCCAATTTTCGTAAATTTGTCTCGTAGGTGCGGCGGTAGATTTGAGTTCTGTTGGTTTTCTTTGAGCACAAGATCCCCAAATTTGAATTCCCTCAAGTGGACTTTACTATTGTAAGCTCATGCAAGGCGATCTTGATAAACATGGAGATGCTCCAAGGCATTGACTCGACGTTCATCAAGAAGCATCAACTGATCAAGGTGGCCTTGTCGTGCGGTGTCATCATCTATGAAGTCCTTCAATGCTACGCGCAAGGTTGGAATCTCCAACTCTAGGGGCATGATGGCCTCAGTGCCATATACAAGTGAAAATGGTGTTGCCCTAGTGGGCATCCGCACACTAGTCCTGTATGCCCATAATGCAAGAGGTAATTGCAAATGCCAATCCTTATGATTATCTTTAACCGTCTTCCTCAAGATGGAGATGATTGTTTTGTTTGAGGCTTCTGCTTGCCCATTTGCTTGTGGATAATAGGGTGTTGAAAAATTATGTTGAATATGGTATTTTTTCATTAAAGTACACATATTTTTGTTCTTGAAATATGGCCCATTATCCGATATTATCTTTGAAGGGACCCCAAAATGACTTATGATATTGTGGAGTATGAACTCCGCAATCCTTGGTCTAGTAGTCGATGTCAAGGGGATCACTTCGACCCATTTGGTGAAGTACTCAATGGTCATTATGATGAATATGTGTCGACCTAAAGATGGGGGAGAGATCTTCCCAATCAAGTCTAGTCCCCATTGCGAGAAGGGCCATGCTTCCTGGATGGGTTGCAAGGCTTGTGATGGCAAGTGGGTGAGGTTTGCATGATGCTGGCACTTGACACATTTCTTGACATACTCACAATAGTATTTTTCCATAGTGGGCCAATAGTAACCCATTCTCAAGATGCGCTTAATGATGGCCATGCCACTAAAGTGACCACCACACGTACCATCGTGAGCTTGCAAAATTGCCCAGGATGCTTCCTGGGGCTCAAGACAATGAAGGAGCATTCCATCATAACCTCGTCTATAGAGGATGTCTCCTAGAAAAATGTATCTTGTCACATTTTGTTTAAAGGTTCATCTTTTAGCATGCGATAGGTCTTGCGGTATCATTCCAAGCTTTAAGAAATCTCGTAATTGGGAAAGCCAATCCTGATAAGCCACAACTTCTATGGATAAAATGACATGTTCCCCCTATGATTCAGAATCTGAGAACATATATTGGGAAACAACCCTATGGTGAATGGTTGTACCACACTCTGTAGGACCTTGAGAGATCAAAGATTCCCAAGGTGCCATTTGCAAGAAAGCTCTAACTCTGAAGGACCAATCCTGATTTGGTTCAGTTTGGATCATGTTGACTGACTCTTGATTGTCAATAGCCTCACGTTGTATTGTTGAGTGCATGAGCACTTTCACATGAATGGTTGTGAAATCAGCAGATGGATTTTGAGGGATTAAGGATCCCAAATATGCCATGGTGTCTACAAATCTGTTTGATGTATGAGGGATTGCCTCGATGTCATACCATTCTAATCGGGCTAGGTAAGTGTCAACAAGCTCTTTGTAAGCTTTCAGGAGTGGGCACCTACATTGGAACAATCCTTTGACTTGATTAACTATGAGCAAGGAGTCACCAAAGATATTCAATATTTTAATGCCCATTGCCATGGTTGTTTGAAGTCCCAAGATCAGGGCCTCATACTCTGTGTTATTGTTCATGTAAGGGAAGTCTAGCTTGAATGATAAGGGCAATGGGGCACCCTACGGTGTGATAAAGACTATCCCTGCTCCACCTCCTTGCTCACATTTTGAGCCATCAAAGAATAATGCCATGTCTCTTTCTTTCTCAGGTTCTTCGAGTTTTGATGGATCTGATAATGCAAAGACTGCATCATCAGGAAACTCTATAGTGAGAGGCTTGCTATCCTGAAGAGGTGCCTCTACTAATTGATCTGCTATGACTTATCCCTTGATGGAATTTTGGCTTATGAACTCTAGATCAAATTCTATCAATAGCATGATCCACTTTGCAGTACGTGTATTGTGATATGTCTTGTTCATCATGTACTACAAAGGATTTTGTTTGGATATAACGTAGGTCGTATGGCTCAACATGTAGTGTCACAACTTTTTGGTTGCAAAGACCACTGCCAAGCACAACTTTTCTACATACGCATATCCCAGCTCATAACTCACCAAGGTGCGACTAATGTAATATACGACTTGCTCTTTGTCTTGTGCATTCTTTTGGGCTAACATGGTGCCCAAAGCAAAATTAGTAGTCGATATGTATAGTAAAAATGGTATGTCTGGCCTTGGTGGAGCCAATACTGGTGGCGTTGCTAGGTATGTTTTGATCTCTGCAAAGGCTTGTTGGCACTCTTCATCCCAATGAAATGGGACATCCTTGCGTAGCAACCGGTTCATGGGTCGACATTTGTCTGATAATTGAGCGATGAACCATTTGATGGATGCTACCTTGCCTTGTAGGCTTCTTAACTCCCTAATGTTGGTAGGGGTGGCCATTTCCAATATAGCCTTTACTTTTGTAGGATCGACTTCGATGCCCCTCTTAGAAATGATGAACCCTAAGAGCTTACCAGAAGTTATGCCAAACACGCACTTCTTAGGATTCAATCTGACATTGTGCTCAATGAGGTGATCGAAGACCTTTGTAAGGACTTGAGCATGCTCTTGCCATAATAGAGACTTGGCTAGTAAATCATCAATGTAGTCCTCCAAGATCTTATGCATATAGTCATGAAAGATGTATGTCATGGCCCACTGATATGTGGCACCAACATTCTTTAGGCCAAATGGCATCACTTTGTAATAGAATGTCCCCCATGGAGTAATGAAAGTAGTCTTGTGTTGGTCCTCAGGTTTGATCCAGATTTGATTGTATCCAGAAAAACCATCCATTAGGGAGAGCATCTCATGACCTACGGTGGCATCAACAAGAGCATCTATGTTTGGCAATGGGAATGAATCCTTTGGAGTTGCCCTATTCAAGTCTCTAAAATCCATGCAAATGCGGACTCTTCCATCTGGTTTTCCCATGGGCACCATGTTCGAGACCCATTCAGGATAGTCGATGGGAACTATGAAGATCACATCCAATAGTTTTTGCAACTCGTTCTTTACCATCAAAGTGATGGTTGGATGCATTTTCCTCAACTTTTTCTTGACTGGCTTCTTTAGGGGATCCAATGAAAGGTTGTGAACAACTAACTTTGGATCAATCCCTGGCATGTCTTTGTAAGTCCAAGAAAAAATATTTGGCCTCTCCTTAAGGAGAGGGATAATGATGGCTTGTTCCTCTAGAGATAGACTTTCTCCGAACTTGACTTTCTTTGGTTGAGTAGGATCATCACTGATGTCCACCTCGAAAGTTACTTCTATAGCCATATGTGACCCATCCTCCAACTGGTGAGGCATGGGTATCAAGTGAATGTCATCGATGGGATTTATAGGTCCTACTGACTTAGGATCCAAACTAGCATGGAACACATCATAAACATAGCCTGATGCAAAATGGAATGGTTGTAATGTCTCTTCATTAGAGAAAAGATCCTCAGGCTCTATGGGTGAATCAACGTGATCCCAATCAATAGCCTCTGTATCAAGATGCAAAGGTTTCGTGGGATCTTCTGGGTTATGAAGTGGAGTGGTCAAATCAATGGAGATTATGTTGATGGATGGAATGAAATCTCTAGGACCACATGGGTGAAATTTTGTCTCAGAGGTCTCCCTTCCATACTCATGATGAGGTTCTGGAGGAAAAGGGATTTCTGGATCTGGCCCTTGAGTAGGCTGGATAATAGGATCATTGGGCTCTAACAACTCTCTGAATGTAGGTGGAGGGGGATTGACCACACGGTGAATGGCAACTAAGTCGACAGGTCTTCCTAAAAATTGCAAATCGGGGTCTATGGCATGAAGTGCCACTTCTCTTTCTACGAGTGCATTGACTTGCTGCAAGTGGTGAGGCCCAAGATAAGCCATCTCGGTTTCATCTTCAAAGTCATCATCACTTATCCAAAAATTATTAGCATTGGTATGTGGCCCCAAGACAAGAGGCTCATGTCTTGGCCCTAAGTAGGCCATTTCTATCTCATCTTCATATTCTTCATCACTTATGAAGAAGCCATTTGCATTAGTTTCTTGCCCCAAGCTATGGGGCCACTACCTTGGTCCTAGGTAGGCTCTCTCTATTGAGTCCTCTGACTCATAGCCACTTTCATCCGATATGAATCCACTCTCATTGTGGATGGACCAAGTAAATTTGTGTAAATAGCGAGGCCCATGATAGGCCAAGCCTACTTGTGCTTCATCATCACTTGCCACATATCCATTTTCTTCTTGTTCTTCATCCCATGAGTTGTAACCCATTGGGGTGGCATCAATTGTGGAGCTTGGATGATAGGTTTTGGGTGGTGGTATGCTCACCATGACCACTTGTCTGTTGCTCAGATGTCTTGTACTTGGTGGGTGATAAGGAATAAAATTGATGTCTTCTCCTAACCCCAAGCTTAATCTATCCAAGGCTGCTACTAGAGAGTCATCTCGACCTCTGATATGATAGCCTAACCCAAACCTATCAGTGGGAAGCTGGTATTGCGGCTCGAATGGCCGCCTACGCCCCTACTCGTATATACCAAGACCGTAACCATGCCAATGGCAATGTTCAAAGTAGCTTAGAGAAAACTCAGGATTAGAGAGGTAATGAACATTAATAGTGAATAATTCATCATTGTCCTCTTCTTCATCAGTAGACTTATGGGTGCAGTCTAGTCCAGCATAGACAAAGTTTGTCTGGTTGGGAGGGATTCCAAGTGGAACCATTGTTCCCACTGGTGGTCTTAAGTCCTTTGGTCATCCCATGTCTTGTGCGGACTCTATGATGGGTGTGAATGTTATGTTCTACACAAGATACTCTCCTATCCCTATACTTTCCAAGTGTATAGTCGCATGTGATGTGGATGATCCTACAGATGACACTGGTGAAATGGGCTCTAGTATCTCCTCAACTTGATCTTGGAGATCTTCTTCTTCCATGGGACTTGGAATTTTCTCAATGGCTATGGTTAGCACTTCCTTGGGCTTTCTTTCCTCAACTAAGGGTACCTTTAGCTTCTGATTATCTTTTGGTTTAGACATTGATGGTCTCTTAGAAGCATTAGTCATGTTGGGTGCTAGATGAGGTGTTGATGTAGATGGGTCTTTTTGTACCCCTTTGTCTTTATCATTCAGTTGCGTAGCTGGAGATGAAGGTCCTACATACAAGTGGGTAGAAGGAATCATAAATTCTCCTAGAAAATCCACCTGATGGACATATTTGAATGGCTCTTCATCAGCCAACACCATGTAGACTTTGTTATCATGCACATACTTGACACATTGGTGTAATATTGAAGGAACACACTTCATGTCCCTTATCCAAGGTTGCCCTAGGAGGATGTTGTATTGCATGGCCCCTTCCAAGACATGACACATCATGGGGATGGTCTTATGCCCCACCTTGATGGGTAGGACTATCATTCCCACAGTATTGCATAAAGCATCATTGAAAGCCCTTAATGTGTAGGCTCCTAGAATGATATTGGACTTGGGGATCTTAAGGTGTTCTATTGTTGTTGTTGTGATGATGTTGATTGATGAACTTGTATCGATCAAGACCCTCTTAAAAGGTAAATCATTGATTGATGCCACAATGTGTAGTAGAGGGTCTGGTAAGGTAGTAGGTATTGTCTTAATCTCATGATCATAGAATTAAATTATAGGTTCTTGTTACTTGTCCCACAAAATGGGTGAATGCATTTGGATCTTGTGGTTGGAGCTCAATCGACCTTAAAATCTCCATCAAGGTCTCCTTGTGCTTTGGGGACTATTGTATGAGCTCATAGATGGATAGCTTGGCTGGAGTCATTTGTAAGTTTTGCTCAAGTCTACTCCGAATAGTTACCACAGGTCGGGTTGGTGGACCTGGAAGGTTGTTTTGCCCCTACCTCTACCTAGGTGTAGTGGGGACGTTAATGGGAGTTGTAGGAGGTTGTGGTTGACCATACCATCTACTCCTAGTTGCTATATTGACAATTTCAACCATCCCAATGCACCCATGGGTAGGCATATCAATTCGGACTTGATTGACTTGTGCACCTTGCCCTCTAGGGACCTCATGGTTTGGAAGAGGGTTTTTGTATATGCCCATATCTCTATTTTCAGGAGCCAGTGGGTTGTCAACTTTAAGTTCTCCCACCTCAATCATGTTTTGCACCTGGTGCTTGAAACCAATGCAAACCTCAATGTTATGCCCCGGTATCCTATGATAAGGGTAAAATTGATCTTCCCTATATCCTTTTGGCTTAGGATGGTTGGGATCTATAAGAGGTATATTAGGGAACCTGATATTTCCCACCTCGCTCAATTGGTTGAAGATTGATTGCATTGATTCTATCAATGGTGTAAAATAGCGAGGGGGTTTGCATTCTCTGTTTCACCCTTGATTGTTCTTTTGATCATAATTGGCTGGTGGGGGCTATGCTTGATAATTTTGGGGTTGCTGTGCAGCCCCATCCTTAGGTGCAACCAATACCACTTGATTAACTAGAGCAGGGTTTGCCTGCTTCTGCTTGTATTTGCCATTTTTGTCATTTTTGTTCCACTCCTTCTTGGTTCGGAGTTTGATGGTTCCCTCATCTACTTTTATGTCCTCAATGAGTTTGGCCTATGCCAAGGCTTCCTCAAATGAGGGGTATTTTTGAATTTGTAGCAAGAGGGAAATGTGTTTAGAACAACTCTTGGTGAACATGCAGACAATCTCTTCTGTGGGGATGGAGAATGATAATTTTGCCATGACTTTTCTCCATCTATTCCCATAATCCATTACTGGCTCATCATCATAATGTTTCAAATTGGCCAGGTCTGAAAGGTTCACCTTCCTCTTAGCACCAAAAGAGAAATGCTTCAGGAAAGCATTCACTAGTTGTTCAAAATTGGATATGCTATGCTTGGGCAGTTGGTTGAACCATTGAGTGGCGGTGCCCAAAAATGTCATAATGAATGTCCTTAGCATAAGAGCATCATTGTCTTCAAGATGAAAATATGCATTGATGAAATTGGTAACATGCTCTTGTGCATCCTCTTCACCCTTAAAATTTTCCAACCTAGGCATCTCAAAATGCTTAGGGTATGCGGGGCTAGGGACTGATGGACATAATGGTTGATTATGTATTTTTCTCAATGTTGGTTGGTTCCCAACCATCTCTTGTTTTTCAAAGGACTTCATATTTTTAGTGAGTTCTTGGAATACCTTTGAGGTGAGGAGTTCCTCCTCTTGTAGACCCCCTCATGGTGGTGGTGGAGGTAGCCCTCTATCCACTTGATCTGTTCTATTTTCTTCCCTCCTATGAGGGGATTCAGGATGTGTCTGATCCTGCTCTATCAGGTTTACCCTTTCTCCACTAGTTGGATTTCATTCATGATTTGGAGGGTGGTTTTGTTGTGGGTTTCCTTCTTGTCTAGTGTACCCCTCTCTTGGTGAGTCAGCATGTTGATCTCTTTGATGATCATTTCTATTTTCTTGTTGGTTGATATGAGCTAGTTGCTCAGCTTGCTCTCTTAAATATTGCTCATGTTGGTGCAACAACCTTTCTCTTTGCTTGTCATGTTCGAGAGCTTCCACAAGCTCTCACTCTTTTTGTAAGGCATTCTCTAGCCATCACATGTGGTTAACTTGCACTGTCATAGAAGACTCATGCTTATCTGATCCTGTTCTAGTGGTTTTGATTCATAGATTCCTCGAAGAGGTTTCTACTATTTCTTTGCTCTTGCTAGCTAATGTAACTTGTTCAGTGTATTTTTGAGTGTCTCTATGATCAGACTCTGTATGTTTACTATGGGGTCACCCTGAGGCACCCCTAGTTTGAGAAGTGGGCTTAGAAGTCATGGTTCATGAACTTCTAGATGTAAAATTCTCTATGGCTATGGTTTTGGGAGGTGGCCTCGAATAAATCTGATCCACCTCATCTAACTATCTTGTTTTCCATGGCTGATCCCATGGGGTGCCATTTATTCCAATGAGGTCATAGTCTATTGGAATCCTTCCTCTTGTGTGAAGGATATCTTCTGTTTGATGTCTATGACTGGATGTATCTCTAGTTTCATGCCCCTCAGTGGGCTGATCTGTTCTAAGTGTCTCATGTGAATGTTGGGATGTTGTGACTCCTGTGTGTCCTTTTGATGATGAAGGCTTTGTGGTCACCCCATTTCTCCATGAGGATGGAGGTATGGAAGCCTCATCATCCCTGTGTGAAGAATGGGTTTTAGAACCCCTCTTATGTCCATGTGGGGAGGAAGCTCTTGAAGCCTCCTCATGTCTTTGAGAAGTTTCTATGTTTTTGGAGGAAGCCCTTGAGGTTTCCTCATGTCTCCTTGATGATGATGGTCATGAGGCCTCTTTGTGTTTATGTGATGTAGTTCCATGATGTTGCTCCCTATTTGGGGTTTCTCGAGGAGAACCCCCAAGGGTTGAGTTATCACCCCTAAGACTCATAGAACTGCATCTCACGGTCTTACGAGTGGGTCTTCCAATGTGACTACGACTTCGCCTATGGGTATGTGTTGCTTCAGATTCTCCCTCGGTATCAGACCGAGGATGTTTACTTCTTGTTTTGACCATTGTGTTTGTGGATTTAGCTTTTTGTGTTGCAATTAAATATAGCCAAACAATATCAAGCAAATGTTTATCTTGATTATCAATTTAAGTGTGCCCTAAACTGTTTGTTGTATTTAGATGTTTTGTTGTTCTTGTTTCTTGCTCTTGTTTTGGATTTAGAATGAGGAGACTCATCCATAGGGGTAATCAAGAACACCCATGCCAAACATGATTTTCTCAAAAAGAGACTAGGGTACACCACTTAAATCCTAGTGGGGGGTTCACCTAGCTCTTCCACTCTGAACCAATTGTTCCAATAGTGGGAGATAGTTTGAACATAAGTAACTTAGTACCACTATAAGTAAGTTCCTAATTCCATTTCTAGGAAGCTCTAGGGGGTAAACCGGTGGAAGGAGATGAATGCCAACGTCATCGGACTGAATTGAGGGTTGGTGATGAAATCCAACTCCCCAATGTTTAAAACATGCATGCGTGTGTGGGGTTCATTTTAAGTTTTTGCATAAATTAAAATGCATCATACAACAACAATGACTCTTTCCTATATGCCTAATGCAAAAGACATTTCAATTTTTAGAAATATGCATAACTACTTATGAGATTAATGGATGCACTCTATTTAGTGCAAATATGGCCTCTAGAAGGGCCCCAGAGCAAGCAAACCAACACACAGTTTCTAGCACGTTGGATTCTAGGGTGGACTTTACAAGCATAAGCCATTGTTCCTAGCAACGCCTAGTGGAAACCTAAAAAGAAACCCTAAGATTCGGAAGATGCAATTTCTTTCTTTTTCATTCTTTCAGTTTTCCAAATCAAAATATGTCTTAATTTTCACTATTTTTAAGAAAATAGAAGCAGACAAAAAACCATAAAGCATCAGAAAAGTTGTACCAACCTTTAATCCAGCTCAGAGAATCAATGTTTTGACCTCTGCTGCACTCTAGTTCTAGCCGCTATCGACTAGAGTGGCTGATTTCTGGCCATTGTAGACTAGAGTGGTTGACTCCTAGCCATTGTAGACTAGAGTGGCTGATTTTTGGCCACTGTAGATCAGAGCGGCTAAACCTACACACAAAACCTGAATCAGTAAAGTGGCAAAAAATGAAAATTAACTATAGAACTGGGTAGGGGTCCCATCGTGATCACCATCTGTAGCGACCCTGGGGAAGCGGCATGCCGTCCCCCACTACTCTACTTGTGATTTAATTGAATATTTTAATGTTTAAACATGCATTTAAATGAAAGGCATAAAAGAAGATATAACCAGAATGCGAAGAAATAAATGAATGAATGCTTTTGTATTGATATTTCCAAGATCCGGTTACATATGAATCCCTCTAAGGGATACCCTTCATTTGATACATGATTTTACACACAAAGAAGGTAGCAGGTGCATAAAATATCCCCTTGCAAGGGGGTGCACTTTATCAGGCTTCTCGATGATGCACACAAAAATGTATGAGGGCTTACAGATGCCTCCTTCTCTAGGTCTGATTTCTAGAGGGATCCTCTTGCTTTCGTATGTTGTGGATTTGTCCGATGAACCTGTAGCCCTATAAACAATGAAACAACAACACACGCTTAGATTGTTAGTCTTACAATGGCACTGAGAGGGGGGGTGAATCAGTGCAGCTATTTTAAAAACTTAATGCTTTAACTCTTAAAGCCAAAACAAAAGAAAGCTAAAACCAGAAACAACAAGTACCACAAGAGAGCATAACATAACACAAGATGTAACGAGGTTCACCAGTTTTGGCTACTCCTCAAATTAGACCGCTTGGACTCCCATCCAAATCCAGCCATTGCAAAGCACCAACTTTACAATCAATTTACAAGCATCCACTGGAAGGAGCAACAACCCCTAATTTACCAACAACAACTGGAAGGAGCACCAACCCCCGATTCCAAGCACCAACTTGGATTTCTATTTTCAATTTTGATTGACATAAAAATGCCTTCAATGTTACAAGATCCTCACTGATCTAGCTTAAATCAAATCAATCTCATGGAAGCATACACTCTTTTACTGTTCTACCTTCTGCACACTTACAGCCCTTTCATATGGCATGCTCTTGCAGCTCACATACAGCCAGCCTCTTTCTGCAGCATCTTCTATCTCGCAGCAGCAACTATCTTCTCTGTACGGTTATTCTTTTATAACCTTTCAATCCTGCATGCAATCGAATCACATACTCTGACTGTTCGAATCCATGCAATACGACTGTTCGGTTCCATGCATTTCGACTGTTCGAAACCCTGCAATACGTCTTTTGGAAACCATGCAATACGGCAATTTTGTTTCATGCACTTCGACTGTTCAATTTCTTCGAATACGGCTTTTCGAATGCTTTTTCGAAAACCTTTCGATACTTTAAATTTGATTCTTCGAATACGAAGCTTTTCGATTCTTCATGTTCGGCTTTTCTGTATGCTTCAAATACGTCTGTTAGAATGCCTACAAATTCGACCTTTCGAATGCTTTTATTATCCTTCAAATTCGGCTTTTCGAATGCGTTTAAATTATGCATGTTTGGCTGTTGCAATGCATGTCCAACACCTGTCAACAATTAACTGTCTGTCTGACTTCAGTTACTTTTTACGTAACTGGCTGCATGATTTTCCTGTCTGCTTTTTCGACACGTGTCACCTTGCATGTTCCTGTGGGTTTTACATGCCAGACTGTTACCTGTCGCGATATCGCGACACTTTTGACTTATGCTGACGTCACCCTGAAGGTTGTCGCGAAATCACGACCGTTTTGGCCCTCGGAAGCTTTCCCTGCATCTTGTCGCGATATCGCGACACTTTGAGCTTTTGCTGACGTCATCCTCAATGCTGTCGCGAAATCGCGACGCTTTCGGCTTCCAGCAGCTTTCCTTTCATCCTGTCGCGAAATCGCGACACTTTTCAACTTTGCTGACGTCATCATCCTGCTTGTCGTGAAATCGTGACACTTCCGGCTTCCAGCAGCTTTCCTTTCATCCTATCGCGAAATCGTGACACTTTTCAACTTTGCTGACGTCATCATCCTGCTTGTCGCGAAATCGTGACACTTTCGGCTTCCGTACACTCTTCTTTGCCGGGAAAAAGGGAACATGTCATGAAATCGTGCACTTTCTCTTCTTTCTCCCAAAAAGGAACATGTCACGAAATCGCGACACTTTGCTCTTCTTTTTCAACTCGGGAAAATGGAACATGTCACGAAATCGCGACGCTTTCGGCTCTTGCTGACGTCATCATCCTCCTTGTCACGAAATCGCGACGCTTTCGGCTCTTGCTGACGTCATCAATCTTCTTGTCATGAAATCGCGACGCTTCTGGCTTCCGTACGCTCTTTCTCCATGCAGTAGCGAAATCGCTACAACTTTTTGCCTTGTGCTTTTACCTTGTCTTTTTATGAAATTTTGACTTGTAATATCAATGCTGCATCTTTCAGATCTACACTTTTGACTAGTAGCGAAATCGCTACACCTTAGTTTCCCCTTGTTCCAACATGTAGCGCCATCGCTACACCTTAGTTTCTCTTTGTTTCAACCTGTAGCGAAATCGCTACACCTTAGTTTCTCCTTGTTTCAACATGTAGCGAAATCGCTACACCTTAGTTTCATGTATTTTCATCATGCAACGATATCGCTACACCTTTGTTTCCTTTCATTTCAACATGTAGCGATATCGCTACACCTTTGTTTCCTTCTCTGCCAACATGTCACGAAATCGCGACAGTTTTGCTCGCATCTTCTCTCTCCTCGATCATGTCACGAAATCGTGACAATTTGGCGTGCATTTTCTCTCTCCTACTTTTTGTCGCGATATCGCGACACATTTTCTCTCTCCTCAATGAAAACTTGACATGTCACGAAATCGTGACATTTTCGGCTTCTCTCTCATTCGACACTTCTCCTGAACGCTGTCGGAAAACCATGTCGCGATATCGCGACAGTTTTCTTCCTTGTCTCTTTTTGCCAGTTTTTGAATCTGGGTCACTTCTGTTTTCCTTGAAACTTTCTGCACTTGATCTGACTGACCTCTGAACTGCATCAACTGCATCAATCTGACTGTGTTGACAACAATGACAATACTTTTGCAATTCTTTTGCTACACCTTGCTCAACAAACAACTCCTTATCCATCACACTTGCTCACCAATCAACTTTCTAACATTGCATCATAATCTGTGTGACAACAATAACAATACTTTTGCAATTCTTTTGCTGCACCTTGCTCAACAAACAACTCCTATCCATCACCTTGCTCACCAATCAACTTCTAACCATTGCATCAACTGATCAACCTGACTGTGTTGACAACAATGACAATACTTAGGTTGCACCTTGCTCATCAATCTCCCCCTTTGGAATTGTTGGCAACACACGTAATTGTCTGCAATTACCTGTAATTCTTCTCCCCCTTTGACAATAATACCAAAGGGCGGCTGCAAAACTCCCCCTTAGTCCATGCACAACATTCACAGGCAAAAAATTAATCCAGTTAGCAAAAAGCATAAACATGAGCAATATGATGAACAGATCCATAAATTCTCCCTCTGAGAATTTGATCCTGATGTCTAGTCAAATCTTAGCCAATACTTGAGAAAAAATGACCTCTTCAGATCACGCTGTCTTCTGAGCCTCAACCCTCTGTACTCTATCATAGACTCACTAAGAACCTGCTTAAGAAGCACACCTAGAACTTGTCCAGATCAGCACACAAGTTCTCACTAGAACCACGCTTAGCATGAACCCACAAAGAGAATTGTTAGAGACCCAATGTGATTTATCAACTTCATAGAAACATACAGAGAATTGTTAGAGACTCAATATGTTCTATACTTAATTCCCAATCTCAAACTCAACTATTAAACTCAAGACAGCCAACCAAGGGTTCCACCAACTTAATACAAGTAGCTAGACTCACAAAAATAAGCCCTAGAGCACAAAGCTTCCACTATCTCAAACCAGAAATTAGGATTTACACCAAGCCAAGGGATACCTAGAAGAGTACCTTTTCACTCCAACCTTATTTCAGAAAACATACACCAATCATACTCATAAGAAGAATGAGTCCATACCTCATTTGAGTAGAAGATAATTGAACCTTCAAGCTGACACTACACACAACTCTCAAACTTTCAACCAATTTAGGGAAGGAATAAAAATAAATTAGCAATAAAGTGAACTTCCTTTATTACACCTTTTAGCTCCACTTCTTTAAACACAATCATCAAAACATTCCAATAAGATAATGTCAAAGCAAAATATGACAACTTAACCTTATACCTCCATCAATTATATTTGCCAAGTCAATTAAAAAAAAACTCCAAGCAAATAATAATAAAAGATATACCTTGGCCAAACTTAGTTCTCCAACCTTTGGAGAAAGTGAATAACACCACCACAAAAGCTAAAGCGCTTTTATTGCTGCTATCCACGAGCATCACGACCAAGACGAAATTGCCCACAACATGGGTCAAACTTGGCACCTCTGCCCAACGCTTCTTCACTTCAACAAGCAGATTTCACATCTTTCAATAAAATTGATAGGAGACTCACTTGTACCAACTCTACAAATTTACTGCCAACTTAGTGCAAGCAATAAATACTGTACTGCGGCACAACCAGATTCCTTTTTAAACTTAAAACCTGATCTGAGTTTTCTACAGATACTGCAGATCACTTTACTTTTAACAGTGCAAATCTTGGAGAAGACATTTTGACAAACACTTTATGGCCAACCATAGAGCCCCTTACTCAACCTCAACTTCTTAACCTCGGATTGATATTTTATCAACAGTTAACCCGAACTGTCTGTGAATTGAATAATCTTACCAATGCGACAAGAAGGATCTTGTAAGCTTTACCTCAAAGTGTAAAACAAATACACGCTGCTCGAAACACGTATATGCAGCTAGAGCAAACACGAAAAAAAAATTCTGAACTGTTATGATCCGAAGTAATGAACAGTTGGTGGAAGAATTATCAACAGTACAGCAGTGACATATCTCAACACTACCAAATGTGACAACTCTTCAAATTAAACAGCACACTTCACGGCACCTTCAAAAACGACAACAAGAACTGACAACACACTTTAGCTGCAAACAACAATAACTCGACTTCTTACCTTTCATCCTCAAAAAACTGGCCCAAAAACATAGGAGCATTAAAATAAAATTTTAAGATTGCTCCCCACCGAGGATGTGCCACCCGGAGCCGCTTAAAGCGAGAAGAGGAGTAATCTCCTTCTGTCCAAGGAGACACGAATTCCTTTCTTCTGTCTTTCTCCAGACTTTCCTGAACTTGGGCTTGAGTTTTTCAACTACATCCCTATTTTGCCCCTGTTCGTGAACTTGAACATTTTTCTTGCGGGGTTGTCTCTTGTGCGTTCTTGAAGGATGATTATTTTCCTTTCTGCTGTGCACATGATTTATTCTCTGTCTGTATTGTATTCTTTGCGTTTGATGAAATCTAGGGTTTTGCCTTAGATTAGATACATAAGTGTTTGCACAGAACCTTGCTACGTGCCCTTGACCATTACATTTAAAACATTGCACATGTTTTATTCCCTGTCTGTATTGCATTCTGTGTGTCTGATGAAATCTATGGTCTGGCCTTAGATTAGATACAGAAATGCTTGGACAAAACCTTGCTATGTGCCCATGGCCATTACATTTAAAACATTGCACAGGGTGTTCACTCAGGAAAGCAGATGTGTTTTTGTCAGTATAACTCTTTGATCTATTATTCTGTCCACAATAAAATGCCTTGTGACCATAGTAGTTGCATTTAGAACAATAGCCATTAAAAGCATTATTATTAAAAGAGTGAGAGTGAGAGAATTTCTGTTGCTGTGGTTGCTTTGCTGTAGATTTTCTTTGATGATTTCTTCCTTTTGAGGATTCAACTTCAGACTTTTCTTTTTTCAAACCTTCAACCGAGGACTTCTTCTTCTCTGCATGTTTAGAGGATGAAGGTTGTTCAGCTTCATATCCAAGACCAAACTTAGACGTGGAGCTTCTTTGTTGATTTATCATTGTATCTAGCAACTCTGTGCTTTTCTCAAATTTGAGATTTATATTGGCCTCTTTTAGTTGTTTCTTCAAAGAAACAATCTCTTCTTCTTGTTGGCAACAAGCAGTCTTTTTCTCATTGAACTGAGACCTGAGAATTTCTTCAACCCTCTTGGACACATCTACTTGCAACTTTAGATCACTAACAGTTTTGTTAGATTCTTCTTCACGTTTGCTATATACATCGACTTTATCATTCAGCTGTGTCTTCAAGACTTCTTCTGCTTTCTTGGCCTCTTGAATTTGTAAACAGAGATTTTCAATCTCATCCCCGTATTCTTCCAACTTTTTGGACAGTCTTTTATTGCTTTTCTTTTGTATACTTAACTCTTCAAGAGCGGCGATCAACTCACCTTCTAGATCTACTTCAATCTCCAGGTTTTCATTGCAAACTTCAGAGTTCACTTCTTCTTCCTTCTTTAGTGCAATTTTCTCTTCTGAAGGAATTGAAACTGACTGAGATACCTTAATGGAAGATAATCTATTCTTCTTACCCATTGTAAACTAATCCAAGATCAACCCTGACTGATTTAGCCTGAACTGGGAACTTGGCTCTGATACCAATTGTTAGTCTTACAATGGCACTGAGAGGGGGGTGAATCAGTGCAGCTATTTTAAAAACTTAATGCTTTAACTCTTAAAGCCAAAACAAAAGAAAGCTAAAACCAGAAACAACAAGTACCACAAGAGAGCATAACATAACACAAGATGTAACGAGGTTCACCAGTTTTGGCTACTCCTCAAACTAGACTGCTTGGACTCCCATCCAAATCCAGCCATTGCAAAGCACCAACTTTACAATCAATTTACCAGCATCCACTGGAAGGAGCAACAACCCCTAATTTACCAGCAGCAACTGGAAGGAGCACCAACCCCTGATTCCAAGCACCAACTTGGATTTCTATTTTCAATTTTGATTGACATAAAAATGCCTTCAGTGTTACAAGATCCTCACTGATCTAGCTTAAATCAAATCAATCTCATGGAAGCATACACTCTTTTACAGTTCTACCTTCTGCACACTTACAGCCCTTTCATATGGCATGCTCTTGCAGCTCACATACAGCCAGCCTCTTTCTGCAGCATCTTCTATCTCGCAGCAGCAACTATCTTCTCTGTACGGTTATTCTTTTATAACCTTTCAATCCTGCATGCAATCGAATCACATACTCTGACTGTTCGAATCCATGCAATACGGCTGTTCGGTTCCATGCATTTCGACTGTTCGAAACCCTGCAATACGTCTTTTGGAAACCATGCAATACGGCAATTTTGTTTCATGCACTTCGACTGTTCAATTTCTTCGAATACGGCATTTCGAATGCTTTTTCGAAAACCTTTCGATACTTTAAATTTGATTCTTCGAATAAAGCTTTTCGATTCTTCATGTTCGGCTTTTCTGTATGCTTCAAATACGTCTTTAGAATGCCTACAAATTCGACCTTTCGAATGCTTTTATTATCCTTCAAATTCGGCTTTTCGAATGCGTTTAAATTATGCATGTTTGTCTGTTGCAATGCATGTCCAACACCTATCAACAATTAACTGTCTGTCTGACTTCAATTACTTTTTACGTAACTGGCTGCATGATTTTCTTGTCTGCTTTTTCGACACGTGTCACCTTGCATGTTCCTACGGGTTTTACCTGCCAGACTGTTACCTGTCGCGATATCGCGACACTTTTGACTTATGCTGACGTCACCCTGAAGGTTGTCACGAAATCGTGACCGTTTTGGCCCTCGAAAGCTTTCCCTGCATCTTGTCGCGATATCGCGACACTTTGAGCTTTTGCTGATGTCATCCTCAATGCTGTCGAAATCGCGACGCTTCTGCGCTTTCCTTTCATCCTGTCGAAATCGTGACACTTTTCAACTTTGACGTCATCATCATTGTCACGAAATCGCGACACTTCGCTTCACTTTCCTTTCATCCTGTCGTGAAATCGCGACACTTTTCAACTTTGCTAACGTCATCATCCTGCTTGTCATGAAATCGTGACACTTTGGCTTCCGTACACTCTTCTTTGCCAGCAACAGTGAAAAAGGAACATGTCGCGAAATCGTGACACTTTGCTCTTCCGTACAACTCTCCTTGCCAACTCAGAGAAAATGGAACATGTCACGAAATCGTTTTTTTTTGGACTTTCGGCGCTCTTGCTGACGTCATCATCCTCCTTGTCATGAAATCGTGACGCTTTCGGCTCTTGCTACGTCATCAATCTTCTTGTCACGAAATCGCGACGCTTCTGGCTTCCGTACACTCTTTGCTCCATGCAGTAGCGAAATCGCTACAACTTTTTGCCTTGTGCTTTTACCTTGTCTTTTTCATGAAATTTTGACTTGTAATATCATTTTGCATCTTTCAGATCTACACTTTTGACTAGTAGCGAAATCGCTACACCTTAGTTTCCCTCTGTTCCAACATGTAGCGCCATCGCTACACCTTATTTTCTCTTTGTTTCAACCTGTAGCGAAATCGCTACACCTTAGTTTCTCCTTGTTTCAACATGTAGCGAAATCGCTACACCTTAGTTTCATGTATTTTCATCATGCAGCGATATCGCTACACCTTTGTTTCCTTTCATTTCAACATGTAGCGATATCGCTACACCTTTGTTTCCTTCTCTGCCAGCATGTCACGAAATCATGACAGTTTTGCTCGCATCTTCTCTCTCCTCGACCATGTCATGAAATCGCGACAATTTGGCGTGCATTTTCTCTCTCCTACTTTTTGTCGCGATATCGCACTTTCTCTCTTTTCTCACATCGACGGACATTTTCTCTCTCCTCCGTGGAAAACTTGACATGTCACGAAATCGTGACATTTTCGGCTCGCCTTCTCTCTCCTCGACCATGTCGCGAAATCGCGACAGAAAACATGTCGCGATATCGCGACAGTTTTCTTCCTTGTCTCTTTTTGCCAGTTTCTGAATCTGGGTCACTTCTGTTTTCCTTGAAACTTTCTGCACTTGATCTGACTGACCTCTGAACTGCATCAACTGCATCAATCTGACTGTGTTGACAACAATGACAATACTTTTGCAATTCTTTTGCTGCACCTTGCTCAACAAACAACTCCTATCCATCACCTTGCTCACCAATCAACTTCTAACCATTGCATCAACTGATCAACCTGACTGTGTTGACAACAATGACAATACTTTTGCAATTCTTTTGCTGCACCTTGCTCAACAAACAACTCCTATCCATCACCTTGCTCACCAATCAACTTCTAACCATTGCATCAACTGATCAACCTGACTGTGTTGACAACAATGACAATACTTAGGTTGCACCTTGCTCATCATAGATGTCCGATATTGCCTCCCTGAATGAGGCTGTTAGTAATGAATACACTTAATGAAAACAAATGCAATGAAACTAGTGCTATCAGAACAAGTAAATGAAGAAAATCTATGCTAATGACATGAAAAGCAAGTAACAAGCTAAAATGTAAGAAACTAGTACAAAGAATGCTAGATTGGGCCGACGGGCCACTATCCAAGACAGTGACCGCTAAGGTGAACCTATTTCTAGTACTCTAAGGCTATGGATCTAAGCTTGTTTTCGATGTCAAAAGAGTTGTTATTTCTTGTCCATTGTATCGAATATCTTGTAGATGGAAAATCCCTAAATTGGCTAGCACTTTATCGCTCCTCAAAGATGCTCCAATATGCTCTCCAATCTGGAAGGACTTCACTATAAAAATGATCTCCAAGGGAAGCTCTACAAGTCTTGCAAAGCTCTCCTTAATGACCTGTTATGTTCAATTCATGATCCTTTGGTGCTCTTAGGCTTGCACATTTTAAAGTGTGTGAAGCCCTAGGTCTATGATACAAACCCTAGGACTGAATCCCTCATGCGTAGAGGATGTTAACATGAAAATATTTTGTTTTCTATGTTTAATTGAAGTCTAAATTTGGACTTAAGTCTCCCATGTGAATTGGTCATGAAAGGGGAATGCAAAGTTGTCCTCGCTCACTTTTATTGCATGTAAATTACCACTTTCATTCGTGAATGGGCTGATTCATCGGCAAGTCACATTTATGGCTTAGCCGCTATTGTCCATAGTGACTAAGATTTGGTCACTGTCATTTGAAGGGGCTAAGGTTTGGCCGCTCTAATATTGAGTAGCCAGGATATGGTCGCTCTGGTTTACAGCGGCCAAGATTGGATGGGCTAAGACTGCCCCAGATGAGTGGTGAGAACCACTTTTGATACTTGGAAAGTCCAAGGTTTAGTCACATGGCCTGTGAATGTGCCTGTGTCAGTAGTTATCCTAAACATGACATATTTTAGGTGTCTACAGATGCCCCTTTTTGTGATGCGCTATGTGAAAAACACAACACTGAGAAAAAACGTAGACTGATATGTCTGTAAGGTGTATGATGATCATTGGTCTGATCAACACTGGCTACCCCAATCACACAAGATGGTGTGCATCCTTGAATAATTGCTTCAATTTTTGGAAGGCTTAACTTAGCACAGGGCTTACACATGTTCAATTCATGATCCTTTGGTGCTCTTAGGCTTGCATATTTTAAAGTGTGTGAAGGCCTAGGTCTATGATCCAAATCCTAGGACTGAATATCTCATGCGTAGAGGATGTTAGCATGAAATTTTTTTATTTTCTATGTTTAACTGAAGTCTAAATTTGGACTTAAGTCTCCCATGTGAACTGGTCATGAAAGGGGAATGCAAAGTTGTCCCCGCTCACATTTATTGCATGTAAATTACCACTTTCACTCGTGAATGGGTCGATTCATCAGTAAGTCGTATTTATGGCTTAGCCACTATCATCCGTAGTGACTAAGATTTGGTCACTGTCATTTGCAACGACTAAGGTTTGGCCACTCTAAGCTTGAGCATTCAGGATATGGCCGCTCTAGTTTACTGTGGCTAAGCTTGGATGGGCTAAGACTGCCCCAGATGAGTGGTGAGAACCACTTTTGATACTTGGAAAGTCCAAGGTTTAGTCACATGGCCTGTGAATGTGCCTATGTCAGTAGTTATCCTAAACATGACATGTTTTAGGTGTCTACAACAGATGCCCTACAACTCAACTAAAATAAAACCTAACAAACTAGATACTAAGGAAAGTATCAAAGAATCCTTAATTAACTCAAGTTATGCATTATCAATATTCCAAGAACTTTATAGAAGAAAATCCAAACGATAATTCAAAATTGATAGAATTTGCATAACAATATTTACCAACTATAGGGAATAAACAAAAATGCATGGAAATACAAAGATCACATACACAATATCATTTGAGACATCCATTTGTAGAAGCCAAACAACATTTGTTCTCATTCACAATAGAGCAAAAATATGTAAAGTATACAATAAGCAAATATTGAAAATTTTGACCTTCATTATTATGAAGCCTTATTTATTTATATATTTTTATAATATATTCTCTTAGTTTAATCATTACATTGATTGTCCCTTGCAGGCCTGACATGCATAGGTACAACTAGTTTAGCATGCTTGAGGAACACGACCTATTATACCACTGTTAGAGCTACCATTTTGGATTAACTATCTTTATTTTGGTCTAATAACATGGCCAATTCCGATTCCAATATCCTTGTGTTCTTAACAAACTTAGGTATCTTCAACACTCTCAGCATTTTCACCATTATGTTAGCTTGTTAGAATTGTAGACTCAGCCTTACTATTTTGATCTGAATGGTTGAGAAGTGACAGAGTGGTTTAGGATTTTGACATCATGGTATGAATTTTTTGAGGGCTTTTTATTTTGTTGTCCTTATCTACTAACTATATTTTCTACTATTGAGGCTTTAGATACCTAGTCAGGATATTTTGGATGCTACAAGGATTTAAAGACCTAGTCGAGACCTTTTGGATGCTTTTTTGATGTTTTCATTTGATAATATTAGCTATCCTTGCTCTGGACTATGGGTTAATTGAAACCCCAACCACTCTTACTTACAAGGACACTTTTGATTATCAAGTCATTTTAAAGTTGGTCAAGACCTTGAAAATTTGAGCGTACATCATGGTTGAGAAACCTCGACCACATTTGGTCTTTGGGATTTTGGATTGGCTAGGAATTTTAAAATATTTTGATGATGTCATCATTTAAAAACCTTAACCACTTTACTCTTTGGTATTTGTATTGATTGGGTCTTTAGAGTACTTCTTTTGACATCATCCTTTGAATACCTTGACCATTATTCTCTTTGGTCATTAGCTTGCTCAAGGCCCAACTATTAAATTTGGCAAAGAGTTTTGGGAACTTTGGCTAATGTCACCTTTGAGAATCCCTAGTCATTATTGTTTTAGGCTTTGGACTAGCCAAGTCCTTTAGAATATTTGTGCTGACATCATCTTTTAGAATCCCTAGTCACTAGACTCTCCAAACTCTAAATTGGTTGGGTCTTTAGAAGAACTTGCTTACAATACCTATTTTAGAAACTATGACCACTCCTTGGTGTAGACTTATAACTTGCTAGGATTTTGAAAAAGTTTTGCTGGAATCATATTTTTAAATCCCTAACTACTAAACTCTTCAGTCAATAGACTAGTCAAGAGTTTTGGGAATTTTGGTTGACATCACCTTTGAGAATTCTTGGCTAATATTGTTTTGGGATTTGGGGCTAATTAGACTTTTTGGAATTTTAGCTTACATCATCTTTCTAAGAAATTATTTATTTATTTATTTTTTTGATATTAGGGGAATCGATAAAATCCTTTCATCTTTAACAACTGGGAACGGGGGTAAGACATTCTCCCCAAGGTTTCTAAATTTGAACACATGTAAAATCATTGAAACTACCACTATAACCCTTGCCTCTCCTTACTAAACATGGCTTGGAGTGAGAGAGACCCTCGGTGGCTCATGATTGGTACCACCACCGTCAAGCTGGCATGCACTCAATGGACTCAAGTCAGACTACTACCTTTGTCATTTATTTGTCATGCCCCAAAGGTTTGAACCTAGGTCTCCTCTTGGTAAGTGTCCAAATTCTTATTAATCCACATATCCCTTGGGGACCTTTGCTAAAAAATTATAACTTTTCAAGATTATGAAAAGCTTGATTGGAATCATCACTTGAGAGTCCCAACCACTATGCTTTGATGATGAAGACGTTGAGGAAGATGTGGTTGAACTTCTTTGCCTTAATAGATTTTTCTCTCTAACAAATCATATATGAAAGATGATAGGCCCAACAAGGTGCCTGAACCTTAGCCTTAGCAATTTTTTAGGAAAATAACAGTCTGGAACTAAATTTTTAGTGCTTTTATATATGGAAAGTTGCATTTATCCACATGCCAAAGGTAGAGCCCTTTTAGCTATCATAAAAATGGTTCTCGAACTCCTACCAATGGAAAGGTTTGGCTTAGCTACCACAAAAAAGGCTATGGGTCTTTATATGTTTGGTCCAATTGGTCATCATAGCCTCATGGCATAAGGAGCTTAAGATTTACCGCCAAATTACAGGGAAGGCCTTCCCTTAGTATCTTTAGAATTTTCTTGATTCTAGCTACTTGATAGATCAAAATTAGTTTTGAATGAAAATTTATTTTAAATTGTCCTTTTTCGTTGGGATTACTTGGTGTAGTGAAATTCACTCTTTGGTGACTCATAGGGATATTCTACTTATAGGATACTAGGAACCCAAAAATGAGAGCCTTATCTATTGGGTGTGAAGGCTATGAGGAAAAACCATGGGGATTTTGGAGCTTAAGGAGATGGAGGGATATTTCTCTTGATGGAAATATTTTCTCAAGGATGTTGTGGAATATTAAAGGGAAGCCCTCCTTTTATAGACCTGTCACACTTGGGAAACTATTGAATTCACCTTACTCTGCTAGTCATATCCTTATCAAAATATTCTTTGGCAAGGAAATCTAGAAAGACTTATCCTGCATGCTTGAGCAACGAAAACATCATCATTTGTAGTTTCACCTTATGCTTAATCATGGTGGCTATTCTCTTATTAATCAAACAATTATAAGATGATTGGTGATGATCCTAAGTAGGCTATTGGTTGGCTACATTGTTGGATCTTGGATATGCTTGATTCATACAAACATCATAACTTATGTAAACCACCCTTCAAACATACGATTGGTTTCATCTATTTGTTGCAATCCTTAAACATTGATTACCTGCAAAACTTGAATAATCATGTCAAAAGAAAGATTAATTTATTTTATTTTTATTATTATTTTGGATGAGACTATATTACAAAGCTTGTTGCACTTTCTCATGCTATGTGCTTCAAATACTTCCCATTTACTATGATTGGCAATTTCTAACCTTCAACTATAGTCAACTCAAAAGAGTTAAATTCCTGAACTCTAACGATTTGATATGGGCTGGACCAGAGCGAATCAAAATTTTGATGCTTCTCAAGAATGGATCTTTCTTCATCCCATTTCAGAACTAAATATTCGATTCTAAAGTTATAGAGAGAGGACTTCCTATCAAACCATCATTTGACTATATCTTGATGTTGCGAGAAGTTATATATTTTCCTTTGTTCTTCTAAGAATACAAATTTGGCCATTCTTGCTTCTATGGGCTAATGTATGGTAAATAAAATGTGCTTAGGAAATTCATTGTAGGAAGTTCTAAATGTAATGGAAATATAACTATTCCATAAACTAGAGTATATATATATTTTCAAATCTCCCTTCAATGTAATCTAGTTTGCCCAAAGAACTTGATCCAACATCTAGTGCCAATTTCTTTGATTTTCCCCAATAGTCATTTTGATAATCCACAAAAAAAATTTGTTTGTTGAATCAACTAAAATGTTTCCTTATAAATAATAATTACACGCTGGTTTTAAGTAGATGCTATATTTAGAGGCAAAATCTAGGACCTTAGCACCCAAGTATGTAGGCCCATTATCTGTTATAATTGTCTTTAGAATCCCAAATCTAGCGATTAGTTTCTCCATGAATTTAACCACTTCTTATTGGTTTGCTTTATTTGTAGCCACTAATTCAGACCACCTTGTAAAGTAATCCATTGTACTGAGGATGAGTTTATGCTTAGCAGAATTTGAGTTGGTGATCCTAATGAAGTCAAGTCCCCATTGTTGAAAAGGCTTGTTTATTGTTATTGGCTAGAGAGGGAGTGCAACATTCTTTATTCTTCCTAAAATATTTTGGTACATTTGTAGTATTTTTCCACTTTGAAAGCATCCTAAAAAAGGGTTGGCCAATAATATCCAACCCTTAATATTTTTACTGCTATTGCTGGCTAGAATAATGTCCTTAAAAAAATCCTAAGTAAAACTCATCTAATTCTCTTTTAGCTTGTTTAAGATGAATGCATCAAATAAGAACTCCATAAAAGTTCTTGTTATATAGGCATTTTTAAATCATAACATAATTTAAAGCTTAAAGCCTATATTTCCTTCTTTGTGAAGGGATAAAGTTTTTTGGACACCCACGTATCAAAAAAATTTAACCAGGTTTGATACCCAATCATTTTTGCACATTTAAGTCCTCTTCTGGTTCTAGTTTAGGGGAATATTTTAAAATAGATTTTATTCCTATTTTGGCTGAATTAACTAGTTTTTGGCATAAATATCTTCAAAAAATAAGCTTGGTTTTATATGGAGATTATATTCTTGGATCTTGGTAATCCACCTGCTCTCTTCTCACCTAACTCCCCTTGCAAAACAAAGTGTTGAATGTATATATGTACAACATAGACAATTATTTTGATCTATAATATATAATGCCAAAGTTTCTTAAGATATTTCATAAGGTAAATACTTGTTTCTTGATGAATTTGTACTACTCTTTATAGTTTTATAGTGTTTGGTTGATAAAAGCTATTGTGTGCACTTTTTCATCTTCTTTCTTCTACATGAGCACTATAGCTATGATTTATTTTGCACCATACACATATAGGATGAATTACCTTTCGTGGTCCAAATTTTCCAAAACTGGAGCTTTACCTATTAGTTGTTTAATATTTTAAAAGCTTATTTCCTTTATTCTATCCAAATAAAGGAAAACTACTTATTTAGTAGCATAGCCATGGGCTTCACAATATGAGCAAAGTACAAGCTAAATTTTTGGATAAATTTGATCTACCCAAATAAATATTGCAAAGGCTTCTTGATCATAGGTAGAGGAAGTGACAATATTGCTTTTACCTAGTTAGGGCCGATGGACAACCCTCACTTTGAGACAACATGTCCTACCAGTTTTTTCTCATGGATTGCAAAGATAGATTTCTTAGGGTTTAGAGAATTTTTTAACTCTTGACATATTTCAAAGACCAACCTTAAACAATTTTGATGCTAATTCTTCTCATGAATATTCCCTTAAACTATAACCAAAGGAATTTTAACCTTTAGGAGATCTCCAAAAGCAAGGTTTGTAGTTCTCCAGAAGGTAGCCTTGATATTCGATGGAATGAATAATATTCTCTAATAAGAAAATACTCCTCTCTTTGTGTGAATGCCATTTTATATTTATCTTCATACTTGACCAAGTGATATTGAAGATAGAAAATCCATCCAACAAGGAAAATTTTTGAGCTCCAAACATCGTTTGTAATATTTTATCTATTTGTGGTATAGGATAATGATCCTTCAATGAAGCTTTATTTAAGTTTCAAAAATCAACACAACTAGATCTCATTGTTTTTCTTCCAGACTAGAACTATATTAGCCACCCACATGGAATGCTTGATTGGGTATATAATCTTTGCATTTAGCAACTTCAACAGTTATTGCTTCATCAAGGATTCAATGTTGGGATTCATTGGTCTTTGTTTTTGCTTGAAAGGATTGACAACCAAAAGTAGCTCAATATTATGTTGGATAACTTGCTTGTTATATACCTTGAGATCATAATATCTCCAAGCTATTACATATCCAGATTATTTATAGAATGCAATGAGGTCATGTGTTTTATTTTCAGTGCAACTAGTCCTAATATTAATCATTTTTTTTGGCTCCATTTGGATGTCCCTAAACTCCTTATCTATTTTCATCCTCTATCCAATCATTGTTGTCAAATAGACTCACTAATGTAATAAAAACCTTAGGGATTTGATTATTCTTTATCTCTAAATATCCTCTTTGTCAACAAGGCTTTCCATATCCTTCGAATCATTAGCATATATAACTTCTTGTGTTTAAAACTTTACTATCTATTAATCACTATCAAATACTTTCTAGAAGTTATCCTTATCCATGATTGATAGTCAAAAGACTAGCTTGACTTATTTTGATGCTTTCCAATATTTGAAAGCAGGGCTAAAGTCTACTCCTTGTGAAGCCAGTAAATCTGTCATTGCATTTTTACTTTTAGGAATGGCTTTTACATTGATAGCATAAAAGCTTTTAAGCATGTTCCAGACTCTATTCTAGTAGGCTTTAAGATAGTGATGCTTGCTATTATATTTCTTAGTAACTTGGTTTACCACCAGCTCTAAGTCACCATAGATCAAGATATTTTTATCTCAATCTTTTTTGCTTTCAATAAGCCTAGACATAGTGCCTCATGTTCAGTAGCATTATTTGAGTAGATTCATGTTAGCCTTAAGGAGAAATTTTTGATTCCTTCAAAAGAGGATTGCAAGACCACTCCAACTCTAGCTCTATTTTTGCATTTTTCTCCATCAAAATATAGCTATTAAATCTCTAACTTTTGGAGCATCTAATTTGTGATATTTGGAAGTTTATTGCTATCTCGATCTGGTGTGCAATAAGTTCCCAGTATGATATTTATTATCATATTAAATTATCTTAGTGATAACTCATATTACATTTAGCTCTTTATTTAGATCCTCTAGATATTATGGATTCTCTTGAATCATATTGACCTCTTCTTCCTTCATCCTTTCTATGTGATAGGGACTTGGATTATCCACATAGATTCTAACCTTCCTTCCATTATGAGGAGTCACCATGTGTGTTTAATCTAGAGATAGGTACCCTCCAAGTTTATTTATGAATTCCCTTGATAAGCATAGCCCAAAAAGAGGAGGGATATCCACCACTATCACCTCTTGGATCATAGCAATTTATAGAATCTTATGTAACAACATAGTATATCTTTAACTACTCCAACTATCTAGCTAGGGGTCCTGTCTAACTATAGCATACAAAAACTAGTCCAAGTATACTCTATACCCATTGCATCACAAATAACTTTAGGCATCACTGTTGTTGCTACTCTAGAGTCCACCATGTAATTGTACATTGATCCAATATTCCATGCACAAAGACATATATAAGGGTAGAGGATTATTATTTTTCATCCTTGGTATCTACTAATCTTGAGCCAAGTTTAGGTCCAAAAAAGTAAATTCATCTAATGATGTGTTCTTTAGGGCTTCTATTAGTAGATCAATTTATTTGAGAATCAACAAAGCATCATACATGCTATCTATTGAGGGATTCATCTTTAAATATTCTATAATGCTATATTTTGAAGCTTTCAATAGCTTTTCTTCCTTTCAAACTAGCTCTTAAAACCTCTTCTAGTGTTGTTGCATGGTATTTTTCCTTTACCTTGTATAAGGATTGACATGGGCCACACATAACCCAAGGTTTATTGTATTATAATATTATATTAGTAGTCAGCTCCCCAAAGTAGAATTAGAAGATGGATATATAAAAAAGAGATATTTGTCATTGTAATCATCATGGAGATAAATCATATGTAATCGTCTTTACCCATAAAGTGTCTTATAGGACTTTTCCCTCCTTAAGCGGATCTCTCATCTTAGGAGATCTTATGGAGTTATTCATTCCTTTAGGATTATTATTGGTCTTTCCCTACCTCAAGGGTATTATCTATCTCTCTCTCATTTTACTTTGGGAGCCTACTACTCATATAATATAATATTATAATACAATAAACCTTGGATTATGTGTGGCCAATGCCAACCCTTATACAATATAATAATATATCTCCAAATATCTATTCGTAGGTACCCTAACAATTCTCACCCAAATTTATAGAGAATATGAAGCACTAAGAGACTATTAAGAACCAATATATATAGATATATAGATAGGTACATAGTATAGAGAATTATAATGAATTAGCATGTATAAATTTAATGATTAATGAAGTCTTTAATGGAAGTATTTTTGTAATTTTATTTTATTTTTAATTTATCCTCTCTCTACTAAGTTAATATTTGTTTTAGAGTATCACCACATCTCACATACTCATATCAAAGATTGAATATTGGATATCAAAGAAGTGTATAGCTACATGATTTGATTATCTTTAACTAGAGAATTTAGAATGTAAGTTTTTGGAGGAAATATTTATACATTATTTTTTTGCACATGGTAATGCTTCACCACACATCCCATAGTTTAAAGGATAAAGTTATAATTATTGGTGCATAAATATAAGGACTTTGATGATAGCCTATAAATTATTGTTGAGAAAGACTCAATTGAATCCTCCTCATCATATAGAAGTTTTCTTACATGAATATGCTCCTACACTTGAAAATGAGTCTCCTTAGACTAGATTGTAGTCACCATAATCGATATTAAATACTCCCATAAGTTTATAATTAATACCTCCACAAATTAATATTATAGAGAGAAGCCAAGAATACTCCTTTTTAGAAACTACTCTAATCTTCTACAGTTGCATAAGGCAAGACTTGGAAAAAAACCCTTCCCTTATAGCACAATTCTTCTTTGGAAACTTTAACTTGCCATTGGGCCACTTGATTGTCATCACTAGAACATGTCTAAGAGAAGAGCCATTATAACCTCCCAAGAATACTTGGATAAAAATTAGAAGAGATAAGATATCATGAAGGTAGATTTTTTGGAAATTGACATGCTAAATGAGATAAAAAAAATTGAATATGACAAGAATTAGATAAAATTTAAAATAGGACAAAATTATCACCCATATTTAGAGAGAATGTGAAGCACCAAGAGAATCTTGAGATAACCAAGATATATATTATTGTATATATAAGTATAGGGAATTTTTTTGAAGTAGAATGTATAGATTTGGTGATTAATGAAGTCTTTATTGGAAGGGTTTTGTGCAATTTTATTTTTTGTTCATTTTATTCTCTCTATGCTCAGTTAAACTTTGTTTTAGAGTACCACCACATATCACATACTAATATCAAAGCTTGGAGGTTGGAGGTTGGATAAGTGGAGATATTGAGGGTTTGATTAATTTAACTATAGAACTCATAATTTATGTTTTAGGAGGAAAATTTTATACATGATTTGTGTATCTATCATGGCACATGATAATGCTTCACCATCCAACCCAAAATTTAAAAGAGAAAATTATAATTACTGGTGGATAAATATGAAGACTTTGTTGATAGTAATTTTTGAGTGAAATGGATATAAGGAATATACAAATTGGAGTATTTTATTATCAATTAAAAACAAGGGATATAGAGGAAGTACAAAGAAAACATACATTAGTTTTGTATAACATACAAGCATTTTCTAAGAATTGTGTCTCAAAGCTCCCAAATGAGCTTGGGACACCTTGAAGATAGTCTATAAAGGGTCAACAGGTGGAGTATATTTGTGGATAAGAGGAATATTCAATGACACTATTACAAAAGGTATGGCCATTATAAAATAAAATATAGAATAAAGGGAAGTAGTAAAATAGGAAAAAGGTAAACTTTTCACATGAAGGTAAAAGCTCAAAAAATATGTTCTTGTCATGTAATGTGGTACAAGTTTTAACTAATGAGTCTTGGTACTTAGATTTTGGTTGTTCAAACATATGAGGAGTAATAATGAATTATTGGTGGAGTTGGATGACTCATACAAGAGAAAGGTTAAATTTGGAGATAACAAAGCAGAAACCTTACAAATTGACACAAAAGAGAAAACAAAAATATCCAAAATACGTACTCCATACCATGCTTTAAGCATAGTTATTGAGTGTTTGGTAACATGTAGATAAAAACTACAAAGTGGTGTTTGAGAATAAATATTGCATCATCTATGACAAAGCAAATGGGAACCAAATAGTGGCTATTGTAACTATAAAAAAGAATAAAAAACTTCCCTTAAATCTTGGAGGAGAAGAAATAAATTATGACACAATAAAAGACAATAATATATTTTTATAGCACTAAATGTATTGTCATCCAAAAATTTTAAGCTTGCACTTATTGAATGCTAAAATAATGAACCATGGAATACATTGTGTAGAAGCAATAAGTGACATGTGTGAAGGTTGCACAATTGAAGAACATCATAGAGAGATATTTCCAAATGGAAGAGCATGAAAAGCATCATGTCCATTATAGATATTTATAGTCCAATTCACACACTACGTGTCAGTCATTCCTTTATCAATTTCATTGATTATCATACTAGAAACACCTTGGTTATATTTTTTTAAGAATAAGAGTGATGCTTTTTAAGTATTCAAGAGCTTCAAATCCATAGTAGAAAATGAAATCAAATATAAAATCAAAAAATTAAGGATTGATCATGGTGGTGAGTATTGTTCTTAAAAATTCAATCAAATATGTAATGAGCATGGGATAAGAAGACAATTGATGGTAGCATACATTCCCCAATAAAATGAAATGATAGAAATGAATAATAGGACAATCATTGAGATAGTAAGAAACATGGTATTGAAAAAATGTATGGGCAATTATTTATGGGTTGAAGCAATTACAATAGCAATGTACATCATCAATAGAAGTCCCAAATTTATACTAAATAATATGACTCCTCATGAGTCATGGTATAGAAAGAAGCCTTTGCAAATTTTGCTATTACTACTAAAATTTTCCCCAAAGGGGTTAATTGGATTCCTCAAGAAGCCTAGAATGCTATCCAAAGTGATAAATCATATTGTGCAAAAAAAATCTCCTCATTCAGATGATTACTAAGTCTATGATTGCCACTATCAAAGCCATGGAGGAGATCATCGGGATACTGAACAACTTGTAGTTAATGATAAAGGAAAATCAAGCACCTTGGAAGAAGAACAAAAACAACTAGCTTCGAAGCCCTAATTTGATCTGCATTATTATAGGATTTTGTTGCTTTCTTTACTTTATCTTAGTCAGTTGTCTTTACTTTAGTGGTTAAGGTTTATATGGCATATATACCTCTTTTTGTCATTCTCAAGGATATTCCTGTTAGGCTCTCCTACTATACCTTTTGACCTCTAGTCTTTTTTTATGTATGTTTTGCCTTGCTCAGGGACCCCTGTGTCAGTATTTCTTAGTTGTTTCCCAACAATATTTTAGCTGGGAGATCAGTATGTCAGTTTTTATTATTATTTCCTTGGATAGGATTTACACTACTGCTTTTGTCCTTGTTTTTTGTATACAAAGTACTCCTTTGCTGGGTACCCTCGTTTAAGTTTCTGTTGCTATATCTACATGGTCTATATTGGAATATTATGTAATAAGGTTTTGGGATCCTATTAAAATCCCTTGTAAATATTAATCAACCTACCCAAAAAAATACTTTCTTAGCATTTATTTTTTTCTAAAGCTATTCTCCTTAGAACAATAAAATTAACTATTCATCTCATAATTGAATTAATATCAAATTTTAATATTAATTATTAACATTGATATTAGTATTTCAAGTATTAACATCACTAACCTTATTAATACTTTATTTGATCATCTAACCAATTCCATGCTTCCCAAACATAAGCAAAACAAGAATTTTGCAAATCAATAAAACACCACATTATTTTTTTCTTAAGTAGGTGGCTTTTTAAAATAACCAAAACGTAATCCCTACCCTACTAAGGATGAATCCTTTACCAATAACAATATAATGGCCCAATAGTAGATTCAAACAATAATATATATATATGAAATGCATCTATATGAAGGGTGCTCTTTTACCTTTGAGTTGTCGATGAACAAGTCATCCATCATTTCCCATATTTCTCTCAACTTTGGTGGTTGTCCCATACCAATCCATCGATGATAGTATTTGACCCTGCAACCAATAATTCATCAATAATACCATATTCAAAGCATAAAATGCAAATATCCACTGATCTTGATAACATAGAAATAAGAGCTGCATTAGGTATCTACACATCAATACATTATTTAGTGTCAAAATCAAGTTATGCTAAGGAGGGTTGTTACATACTCCCTCCCTTGGACTAAACACAAACATCTATGTTTCCTAAAAATACAACAAATAAATTTTATTCAAATAAATATGCAAATTGCTTTCTCATTTCTTTAGCATCTTCCCAAGTTGCACAATTTTAGAATACTAGTCCCATTAGACCTTACATTGATCTAGGGTTTGTTTCCTCAACATATTGGAACAAAACCCTAGAATATTTACCGATATCACCTCAATGGCTGAGGGATATACCATCTAAAATTTAGAAACATTCCAAACATAATAAAAATAAACAAAATATTTCCTAAGCAAGGATATGTGGAAAGTATCATGGATCTTTGATAGGTTGGGAGGCAAGGCGAGCCTATAGGCTACTATATTAATCTTATAAATGATCTCAAAAGTTCCAACATAATGAGGATACAACTTAGTTGACTTGATGGAACTTTTCATGGGTCTTACCCTCAAGAAAATTTTATCTCCCATAGAGAATTCTCTTAGTTATATTTTTAGATCAGCATAGCTCTTCTGGAAATTAATAACTTTATTGAGCCTTTGTCAAATCCCTCTAAGATATTCCATATCTCTAACAATTTCTAGTTTGATCACTACTCGATCATCTATATTGTCTCATGATAGAGGTGTTCTGCATCGTTTGCCATACAAGGCTTCAAATGGATCCATTCCCAAGGATGCATGATATCCATTATTATATACAAATTCAACTAGATGTTAAAAGTCTTCCCACTTAGACTTTTGATCCATGCAGTACATGTGAAGCATATCCTCTAAAACTTGGTTCACCCTCTCTGTTTGTCCATCTATTTTTGGATGATATGCATAAATTATGTTTAGCTTAATCCCCAATGCACAATGAAGAGCCTTCTAGAACTCTAATGTGAACATAGAATCCTTGTCTGATATGATCACCTCAAGAAGCCTGTGTAACCTAAAAATTTGTTTGGAAATTTTTTTTGCCACAATAGGTACATCTTCCTTAATATTTCTTGATATAAAGTGTGCAACCTTGGTCAACTTATCAATCACCATAAGAATTACATCATGTTAATACCTAGTCTTAGGTAAACCCACAATAAAATCCATAGATATAACCTACCATTTATGGGTAGGTATATCATGTGGGTATAATTTCCCTGTTCGATGTTGTTGCTCTACCTTAACCTTCTGGAACTCTAAAAATATTACAATAATACTAGTGATATCTTATTTCATTCCTACCCAATAGGTCTTTTTAATGTTTTCTATCATTATCGACCCTCTTGTATGAGCAAAATATGGAGAACTATGTGCCTCTTGCACAATAATTCTCCTCAAATCACCAGTTTTAGGTATGGCAACCTATCCTTAAAATATAAATGTCCCTCTTTTATGTTAAAATTCTTATTTTCTTTAGGGTTTCCCTCAATTTTAACCTAGATTTCAATGCAAATTTGATCTTGTAGTTGCATTTCTCTAACTTTATCCATCAATTCTATATGACTTTGGGTTGATGTTGTTATGTGCCTTCTCGTACTCAAGGTGTCTACAACCTTATTTTATATTCCTTTGATATACTCAATATCAAATTCATATTCTTCTAGGAACTCTATCAATCTTCTTTGTCTTGCATTCAGCATAGGCTAGGTAAAAATATATCTTAGACTTTAATGGTTTGTCCTTACCTCAAATGGTTTATCCAACAAATAATACCTCTAGACATTTAATGCATGCACAAATACTTCCAATTCTAGGTTGTGTAGCATAATTCAACTCATGCTTCTTGAGTTTCCTAGATTCTTATGCTATTGTAGCCTCATCATGAGATAACAACCCACCCAAACCTTCCAAGGAATCATCTATACACACTATAATATTCCCAAGAGGATTTGGTATCTTGAGAATTGGTGTTGTAGTCAACTTATTCTTTAGAGTTTCTGTAGCACCCTAAAATTGGCACAGTTAAACCTTTAGTAAAAAGATAAAAATTCAAATTTTAACCTCAAACCGCCAGTTACCCGCTTTCCTTGTTTTTTGCACCATTTTTAGGATTTTTTTTTACCGTTGGATGATATCGTAGATTAGACGAAATCGTCCCAGATCTAACGAATTCATTTGGAACAGAATGTCTAGACGATTTCATCCCAAAACCAAATTTTCATACTTAGCTTCTGTTCCAACAGCCTCTCTAACCTGGGAAAAAAGTGTGTCTACACAGTTAGAGTCTCCCCCATTGGAGATATCCAAAATTGGGATGATCTCCAACCTCCTAACCTCTCCCTAATCCTATATAAACTGAGATTTTCTCACTTTATCCCCCTGAATCTCTGCCTGAAACTCTGCTTAAACCCCTTGAACTTTCACGCACCTCAGAGCATCCTCACACCATCATTTGCATTTTGTATTTCATGTTTTCTTGCAGGAACTTTACTATTTTTTAGTCGAAGTTAGCTTGGATCGTCACAAGCGATTCTAGGCGATTTCGGACGATCTTGTCGAGGAGCGCAGACGATCTCATACGATTGGAGGAGATCCTGACTGTAGTCCAGATTGGGGGCAATCAAATCCTAGAGTTTGCATCTTTTTATTGTTTTTTGCATTTCTCTATACATTATCTTAGTTATTATATTTATGCATCTTGGAGTTCACCTCATTTAGCATAACCGCATGATAAAGTTAAAATCAATCATTAAATCTACTGCATTTATCTTAAATGTTATTTGAATCTATTACTTAGGCCATGTTTGTTGTTATTTCTATCATTCTCATTTGCTTTTGTAGTTACATCTTTGGTATTTTGTATCTATTCCTATTATTATAGGTTTCTGATGAATTCGTCTGACGAATTCGTCAGATTGACGATGATCTCGTCTGATCTCAGACGATCACGTATGAGTTGAGATGATATGGACTACTACAAAACTTAGAATCTTCATCAGACATCTGGAATCAGGTATGTTCTATCCCCTTTAGCATATTCTATGTGTTTAGCATTTATTCATATTTTTTGTATCCATGAAAATCAGCATTGGCATATAGAATAGTTTAGATTCATCTTGGAAAAAGCTAGGAATTGAATGATTAAAGCATAAAATGAACACATCAAACCTACTATCAACCTAGGTGTGGAAACTGCCACTCAAAATTTTCCTGGTGAACCCACCATCCGTTGAAAATTCACCCTTATACCCCTCCCCCGAGAGGCGGGACCTTCAAAGGGCCTCTGAGTCTAAGGTGTTTTCCCATCCTTCTCGCATCCCCCTTTCGGGCACGGATCCTATAGCCTGAAGGTAAGGATGCAAAAAATTTGGAGCGATGCATTTTGGTGAACCCGATGTGAAAACTAAAAACCTTTTGAAAACAATCCAAAAAAAACAAAACATAAATGCATTTAGAATCAAAGATTACATATCACATTTAGATGGTAGATTATAATAAAAGATGAGATGTCACCATTAATGTTGAGAATCAATTAGTAGCTATAGAGATTACTTCTGTGCTTAGAGTACCTCAAACAAATAGGGTTCAACCTTTGTGGGACGAACTTGATAGGATATTGGGTATCATTGGATCTAGGGCAACAAAACTTAGGCAAATTAAGAGGTTTGTCCTAGATAGAATCCTGGATCTTGATCAAGTGACCTTATATCATGAACTTCAGAGAGCTTGCCATAGGTGGTTAGCAGATAAAAGAGCCCATGTGTATTTAGAGCTGTACACCTTTGAGGACTACCTTGAGAATGCAGTTGTAGTACATAAATTTCTATCTCATATAGAGGATCAAGAGGTCGTTCTTACGGATATAAAAATATGGAATAGAGTTCCTAGAGCTGTTTTATATCGAGATTATTGCCATGAACTTTATTTCTACCAGTCAGAATATGAAACAGATAATATCACTATAGCACACTTTATCAAGTTCTTGAAAAACCATTTCCAATTTGAAGAGGAGCATTTCATGACTCCTGATGAACTTGATCCTATCAAAGACATCTATAAACTATTTATAGAAAACTAAGCTATTCTTTTATTATTGTTATTTCTTGCATTCAGTGTGCTGTTTGTTGTCTTTATAAGCATAAAATAATTAAAAAAAAAAAAATTAAATAAATAAAATAAAAACAAAACAAAATCATAACAAAAATTAAAACATTTTCTTTTAAGTATTATAGTAGGTATATAATTAAAATATATATACCTCCTAAATTTGTTGCAAATATATTAATATATATTTGCTAAAATCTAAATTTAGACATAATGACTAGACTCAAGAATGGAAAATAGACTGAAGTAGAAGAATATTGGTTAAGAAAACCAAGAAATAACCCAGATGTCCTTCCTGAAGACCCAATTCAGGAAGAAGGAACCTTTGACCAAAAAGAAGAAGAATTTGTTGTAGGAAATGAACAAAAAGAAAATGATAGAGAGGAAGGATCCTCATCCCCTAAAATATCTCCGGAAGGAGTTGTTACTTTTGAGAACATGGAACATTTTTGGAAGTTCCTCAATACTAATATTGGCACTCTTAATAGAGTAGTCCATATGGACAAAGATCAAATTAGTGAAACTCAAGCAACCCTAGAAGACATATATCACACAGGCACTAATCCCTTGTCCTTCGTTGATCAAGAAAGTGATCAAGCTGGACCATCCAATTTGGATATGGTTGCTATAATCTAGAACACACAACAACAACAGGTTACCCAACCACCTAGAGTGCCTGTTATCAAGCCTAGGGTTATTCCCACACAAAAGAAACCTTCATTCACTAATATATTTCACCAAGCTATTGATCAATATACCTCAAATCAACAAAAGCCTAAAACAAAACCAAATACCAATTTCCAACAATCTAGGATACAACATAATGCTACAACAAATCTTCTTCATAATACTCTTCCTACCAACCATTTGCATAAAAGCAATATAGCATCTAATCCTTATGTCATGCCTTCCTACACTCAAAAATCCCATACTCATGTACCACCAAACCAATATGGTGGACAAACTGATAATTTGGAAGCCATGGTGAAACAATTAGTCTCCCGCATGGACCGGATAGATCCCTACTGTCCCTCGTACAATTATTGAGAGATGTGTAGTCAGCCTCTAGATCCTATAGTTGTAGCACAACCATATCCTAAACACTTTCCTATGCCTGTCCTACCTATATATAATGGAACTGAAGATCCCATAGAGCATCTTCATATGTTTAGGATAGCGTGCCATGATATATCCCATGATGATTTGTTATTACTAAAAATGTTCACAAAAATTTTAGGAGGGATGGCATTGGAGTGGTATTATCAATTACCCACTCATTCTTTGAGAATTTTGAAGAGACCGTCGAGTCTTTTGTGCATCAATTTAGTGCCTATATTGAAAGGCATGTAACTATTAAAGATTTGTACAACCTAAAACAAGACAAAGATGAGTGTTTTGCTGAATTATTAGCTCGATGGAGGCAGTTGATAGGAAAATTGCACTTTGTGTTACCTTATCGGGAAATGTTGGATATCTTTATCAATAATTTACAAGAACAACTATCCTATGAATTATCAACTGCTACCTTGGCCACCTTCAATGAAGCTATAGATTTAGCTCGAAGAGTGGAATATGCTCTTGTTAGGAGAGGTCAACTTAAAAAGAAAGATGATGAGAAAACATCCAGAAATCAATATAAAAATAAACAAGTTGTGGGCGATGGAGTCACTGATAGCAGAAACATTGCCAATGTTAATACTGCAAAAACAACAGAGAAGTTCATATTGAAACCTCCTGATAAACCACCTCAAGAATTTACTAGGTTAAATCAACCCTTATCAACCATTCTCCTGTAACTATTAGCATGAGGTTTGATCCAATTACCAAATATCCGGGAACCTGATCCAACTATACCCGGATACAAAGCTGATTTACATTGTGATTTCCATAGAGGACCTGGACACGCTACCAATTCTTGTAAAATATTAAAACATAAAATACAAGACCTGATTGATAACAATGAGATGGAGGTGCAAGCCTTTCAACCTAAAAAAAATCCTCCTAATAATGCTCAAAAGAACATCCCTCAAAATCAAAATCAGAATGCCAATCAGTCATTGGACATATTTCAACATCCTTTATCAAAGCATGGTAAAGAGGTGGCTAATCAAATTGAGCATCATAATGTTCCCCCTCCTACCCGGTATGTAGGAACTATTAGTGGACATTCACCTACTCATGATGAGGAAGTATTTGACACAACTTTATCCATGGTTACGACCAGACCTCTATATAATATTCGGACCCCTGATCTTAGTGATATCGAATATGAGACTAAAAGTGACATGGAAATCACCTCAAATCAATCGAATAGTTTTGAAGATGAATCAGATCCCATTCAACATATCACAAGTTCTATGGTTCCAAAAGAACCATTTCTTAGAAGAGTCACTACTAGACCATCTTCTCACCATTTAATTTCTAATGAACAAGCCATAAACGCTAGACCAAGGCCTATTCATCATCCATAAAATAATATTGTAGGTACCATCGGAGCCATTACCAGACAACAGGCTCAAAACTCTCAACAGGATCAAACTCAAAACGATGGATCAGCTCCATTTGTTTTGAAAAATCCCAATAAAGGGAATCATGCGCCTAATGTTCAACCTAAGCCTCCTTATAATATTAATGAACAATTATCAAATAATACAGCTAGAATTTCCCTTTTGGACCTTTTAAGATCTTCTCCTACCCATAGGGATGAATTAATGCTCACATTAAGCCAAATGATGGTACCACAAAATATTCAACTTGAAGCCATGTCCAATACTATCATAACTTGAGAAGTCGATTGTATTGACTTCCGAGATAGAGATATACCACAACATAGTTTACATAAGGATAACCCCTTATATATTACTACCCTAATTGGGGATGTAGCAGTTAAACGAGTCTTGATTGATAATGGTTCATATTTAAACATCTGCACTTTTGACTTCTACCAAATATTTGGGTTTAGAAGTGACGAAATGAAAATAACTGATATGATCATAAAAGCCTTCAATGATGAAACACAAGAAACGTGTGGATTTATTACTATCCCATTGCAATTTGGTCCGAGAACCTTAGACACGACCGTGTTTATTGTACATTGCCCTGCATCATACAATATACTTTTGGGTCACCCTTGGATCAACACAATGCGAGTTGTTCCCTCAAATTTACATCAATGTGTTAAATTCAAATTTAAAAATCAATTGGTTACCATTCATGGTGATCCTAGACCCTTTGATATGTGTGCTTTGGCAGAACCTATTGGAGTTCAATTTTGTCCTGCTTTGTCATCCACACATCCTAATTTTCATCAACCATCTAAACGTGTGAAACACACACCCATAACATCATCTACTCTTTCCCCATCAACTACACCTCTACATATAGCTCAACCATCATTCGAACAAACCACATTAGGACCTCGAAAAGATCCTAAAACTACAACCAATGCTTCTTGTTTTACTCCTATAACTTCCATACCTATAGACTCATCCATCGATATCTCTATAACATCTACATCCACTACAAGCATACTTTCCACATTCGAAGATGTAGGAAATATTCCTTCTACCTCTTATGCTCTTACTGATGAAATCTTACCTGATTTATCTAAAATTCTTATATAAAAAAAAACAAACACTGCCATGCAAGATTCCCTTATTTTAAATAAACTCCCACCCTCTCCTCATACCTTGGGCCTCCCATAGCCTATGGGAAGTATTTATCAAGTCGGGATTTGTGCTTTTATTTGTAAGGGATATGACTGGGGAAGAATACCTAGAAACATCAAGACACATTGTGATGGATATGCTAGATGCTATTTTGCTAATGAGTATATTAAAGCTAAGCCTATAATGCTTAAATTGGGATATAAAGGGAAAGGTTTGGGAACTTTCTAGAATGGTATGAAAGAACATTTTGAGGTAGAACCGTGGCCTACCCGATGTGGTGTGGGCCTATTTCCTAGTAAAGGTCAACCCTTCCCATTCGAGGATGATGACCACCTCATATGTTACCAAGATTATCTAGATAAACGGGATGTCTTGCATTTAATGAATAAGCCTCTTACATGTAATATGTTATCCATAGCGTACCCTGAGATGATTTCCGAATCCAACGATGAGTTGGATGGGGATATCTTTCATGATGTCTCCATTGAGGAATTTTTACATAACGAATTTTATTTCGATGGCTCTATACCTAGTATAGCCCAGCTTGAGGCCACGACTCCTCAAGATGAATTATCCAAGATAACCTTGGAAGAATTACAATAATTAGGCATTTCACCCACCCCACCTGATTTTGAGAGAGATATACACATGGAAGTAGAAAAAATCATAAAAATTAACATTGGAACCAAAGATAACCCTCACATAATCAACATTGGATCAAAATTGAGCCAAGAAAAAAAATATCAATACATTTCATTCCTTAAAAAATATTAAGACCTCTTTGCTTGGACATATGAAGATATGCTAGGATTAGACCCTTCTGTAGTTATGCATCACGTAGTAGTCCATCCGGATGCTAAACCTGTTAAATAGAAACTTAGAAAAATGCATCCAAAAGTGGCCTTACTAGTCAAAGGAGAATTAGAAAAGCTCTTGAAGGTTATTTTTATACAAACCATTGATTATGCTG
Organism: Wollemia nobilis; assembly: GCA_028583015.1. NCBI lineage: Eukaryota > Viridiplantae > Streptophyta > Pinopsida > Araucariales > Araucariaceae > Wollemia > Wollemia nobilis. The sequence goes on along the minus strand of JAQPPZ010017063.1, from coordinate 5,247,206 downwards.
AATGGATCTCGAATGTAGTTTCGGTAACTAAGAAAGAAGCTACTAAAGTTAGGGTTTGCACAGACTTCAAAGATATCAATGTTACATGCCCTAAAGATGATTTTCCTCTTCCCAACATGGATCAGATCATTGATTTTACTACTAGGAGCGGAATGATATCCCTAATGGATGGATTCTCTGGTTATAATCAGATCAGGATAGCTCCTGAAGATCAGGCTAAAACAACCTTTATTACCCCTTGGGGAACCTTTTGTTGGAAAGTGATGCCATTCGGTTTAAAGAATGCAGGTGCAACATATCAACGAGCCATGACTTATATCTTTCATAATATGATGCATGATATTCTACATGATTATGTAGGCGATATTATAGCTCGTTCCATCAAAGAAGATGATCATTTAGATGACCTAAGAAAAGTTTTTGATCGATTAAGGGAGTATCTTATCCGACTAAATCCAGCCAAATGTATATTTGGAGTTAAGTCCGATAAATTATTAGGGGTTATAGTTTCTTTACGTGGCATTGAAATTGACCCTCTCAAGATCATGACTATCACTGATATGCCCGCACCCACAAATATATCAGAATTACGAAGTCTACAAGGTAAGCTTCAAGCTATTCATCGCTTTATTGATAAGTTGGTAGACAAAACCAGACCTTTTCTTAAGCTTCTTAAGAAATATGTCTCTTTTCATTGGGACGAAGAATGTCAGGAAGCATTCGAACTCCTTAAACAATATCTCCTTAAACCACCGATGCTTTCACCACCTAGATCTGATCGTCCATTTATTTTGTACATTTTTGCTTTCAATTTTGCCTTAGGAGCTATGTTAGCTCAACTTGATGATGAGAAGAAAGAATGTGCTAATTATTACATTAGCAGGACCTTAATCAGTTATGAAACTTGCTATACCATATTAGAGAAGTTATGTCTAGCAGTCGTATTTTCTACATAGAAACTACGACATTATATGCTCAGCCATAAAACGTATGTTATTGCTAAATTCGACCCTTTGCGATATCTCATGAGTCGACCGTACTTATTTGGTCGTACAACAAAGTGGGTTCTTGTGCTAAGTGAGTTTGAACTCACGTTTATAGGACAAAAGTCTGTTAAAGGTCAAATCATAGTAGATCAATTAGCTGCTGCACCCTTAGAGTCTACCCATCCCCTCATCATTGAGTTTCTTGATGAATGCCTTAAACTAGAGGCATACCATCCAGAGCAATGGTCCCTATACTTTGACAGAGCTCGATGTATGAGTGGGGATGGTGCAGGTATTATTTTAATATCTCCATAGAAACATCTTATACCTCTGTCCTTCAAACTAACATTTGCTTGTACTATTAACACTGCTGAATATGAAGCTCTTATCCTTGGATTACGAGCTGCTTTAGCGCTACAAATTAAAAATCTATTGGTTTTTGGTGACTCTCAACTTTTCATAAATCAAATCAATGATGTTTATCAAACCTAAGATGATAAATTGCATCCATACAAAGCATATGTCTTACAATTATTATCTTTGTTTGATCAAGTTACCTTGGAAGCTATTCCTCAAACTAACAACCGTGTGGCTGATGCTATGGCTACAGCTGCATCTCTTTTGCCCTTGGAGTTAGATGAAGAATATGCTACCATCATTATTCGTCGACTCCAGGAACCCACTTCAAGCAAATCATGCTTATAACCTTTGGATGTGTTTCTAATCAACAAAACTACTCCTGAACATTGGTACACTGATCTATTTAATTTTTTTCAAAATGGGACCTTTTCTAAAGGTTGTAATAGCAACCAGCGTCGGTTGTTACGTCGACGAGCAAGTCGCTTCATGATTATTGGTAATACCTTGTATAGGAGATATTTTGAAGGCATCCTACTAAGATGTTTGAATCTAGAAGAATCTAGATCAGCTTTGAGTGAAGCCCACAATGGATCTTGTGGGGGACATTTTAGTGGTAGCGCCATTGCTAAGAAGCTCCTTAGGATAGGATATTTTTGGCCTACCATGGAAAATGATGCACATGATTATGTGCGCCATTGCGACAAGTGCTAGAAACATGCTGACCTTGTCCATGCACCTGCACAAGAATTGTAGGCTATTTCATCTCCTTGGCCCTTTTCAAAATGGGGCTTAGACATTATTGGAAAAACCAACCCTGTGTCATTTGATGGACAAGTTTATCATAACCGCCATTGAGTATTTCATGAAGTGGGTTGAAGCTATGCCATTAGCTTCTTGCACTGGAACCCAAGTTTCCAAGTTTATTTTTAATCAAATTATTTGTAGGTTTGGAATCCCTACAAATCTCATTTCAGACAATGGAACTTGTTTTAAAAATAAATATGTTAAGAGATTATGTCAAAAGTACAAAATTCAACATCGTTGGTCCACTCCCTATTATCCTCAAGGTAATGGCCAAGCAAAAGCATCTAATAAAACATTAATCAAAATCCTTAAAAGACTAGTCAACAAATCTGGCCGAGATTGGCATATTCAATTATATCCTGCTTTGTGGGCCTATCGAACTAGCGTTCATACTCCCACAGGCACTTCCCCCTTTTTTTTGGTCTATGGCGCTGAAACAATTTTTCCCTTTGAATTAGAAGTTCCTTCTTTGGCTCTGCTACTTCAAGATACTGAAGTAGGCGATGAATATCGTGCTGGCAGACTTAGTCAGCTGGAACTCCTAGATTAAAAGTGCATCAATGCTTTGGAGCATCTTTGTGCCTACCAAAACAAGCTTAAACAAGCATACCTCAAGAAAGTTCATCAGCAATCCTTTGAGATCGGCGACCTTGTCTTAAAAGAAAATCAAAAAAATACTAATGCAACTAAAGACCTTAAAGGTAAATTTGAGCCCAACTGGCTCGGACCATATGTCATCACTGCTAAATTTGGATCGGAAACATATCGATTAGCTACCTTAGATGGTAAATATCTTAAAGAACCTATGAACATTATGCATCTTAAGCATTATTATGCATAACATTTGGTCCTTTTTCATCATTTATATATATTGTGTATTTTGCACCTTGTTTCATTTTAGTAAAATTTCAAAAAAATAGTAATAGTATTTCTTCTTGCAATTCATCAATCAAAATCAAAATATAAAAAACATCAAAATCGTCAAAATCTTCAAAAACATATTTTATTTTCATACCTGTCAATTCTTGAAGTATTGCCATTATATTTTCAATTATTTTGGATAAATTAGCATTTATTTGGAATCCCGCACTTTCACATTCACATGAATAAATATCTTTATTTTATTTTGTATGATTATTAATCTCTCTTATATCACAGTCCACAGTTGAATTAAATAAAGTTTTGAGCATAGAGAACTGATCTTGTTATTTACTTGAACCAAATATATCTTTTCACATTAAAATGATTTCATTGCAAATTCAATATCATGCTACATAGTAAAAGTGGTTTCTTGAGCGAAAAGTTTCCCCTACTATCCTATCATGCACATGGTCTAGAATCTTTGAGAATTGACAAAAGGACAAGATCACCCCTACCCAAAATAAAAATCCCTTGCTCTACAACTAATCCGAGCAAGTATCCCTAGCATAGGAAGAAAAAAAAAGTCAAAGAAAATGAGAAAAAGAAAAATATCATTTTGTACCATCGCAACAATATTTCAGCATTATCTCAAGTTCCAAGAAAAATACAAAAAAAAAAAAGAGAGAGAAGAAAAGAAGAGAAAAAGAAAAGGCAAAAGCAAAATGCAATAAATCCCTTTCCCTACCCCTTGAAAAGAAAATAAGGGTGAATGAGCTTGAATCCCTAGAATTCTCAATTATTCGAAAACTGTGAGGTAAGCCCCATAACAGGTGGTTTGTGCCCAACCCGCTTGGCCTTGGGTAATTCCTAGTGTGGTGATATGTCTGTCACATTAGCGACCTTCTTTTGTACAGACCTATGTTGGCTTATGGATTAGCTAGCTCTTGATAACCTAACTTACACGATGAGTGCGGTATGGTTACATGCATATAAATCATGGTCAACGAACATTCATTTGGTTAATTCAAATTACTTGTATCAAATTATCTTGCTCAAAATTGGAGAACGAACAATACAATTGCACACACATTTGTATTTGAGAGATTCTCTATCATTATGATAAATCAAGACCGACAATGAACTCACATATGCACATGAGGGTTCCTTACAAATCTACATTTGTCTTTGAGATAATTTAAAATATTTCTGCAACTTTTTTGGAATAAATTTATTCTTATTTCAGAACATCTGTTTAGTATAAAAACAATTACATACATTGTTTTCAAAAATCCAAAATTATTTTCAACAACCTATTACAAAATCTAGCAAATAAAGTCAAGTTTGTATATTATTATTTTTTGTTTATCAAAAAATCAAAAATCAATCATGCAATAAAACTCAAATATCAATTTCTTCTTTGGATTTCACGATGATGGTATAAGTCTATACCTATAATTATATGCCTAGCGCAAACCATTGTCCTAATTCTATTTTCCCATTCATTTAAAAAAAAACAAACATATGGCTTACATCATTATGTTACATAATTGTGCTTTAAAACGAACGAACACTTATTCTATTTCATGTCATTATGTCAACATTCAATTTTGCAACCATGGTATAATTTCTAAGGAATTGTTCAAAATTTTATCACACTTAGGAATTTATGCCTAGAAAAATCATATTTCTTTTAGTATCTCACGCATAATATTTTTACGAAAATCTGAAAACAAATCATTCCTATCACAACACAAAGTCTTAAGACAGTCTCTTAAGCATTCTTTTACTTTTAGCAATATTTCTATACTGGGATTAGCTTGACGACTGAGAGAGCAACGACTCCATGAAATGGTCTATAACAATGACAATGTCCTTTGAAATTATTGTTAGATGTCCCTTTTATTATTTATCAAATCACACCAAAACAACCAATTTTTTACATCAGATCATTTCATTTAAATTTTACATGACAAAATTATAATATTTCTAAAAATGACATAATCACATGAATCATCAATAATCAATTGCAAAATTCAACATTAAAGCATCATACAACATATACACAAGTCATATCATCAAAAAGACCATATATATATATCAAAAAATTATGTACATCATATCAAAATTGGACTGGTATGCCACAATCAATAGCCTGGCATACTCAATCCTCTCAAAAAAAAATATATATATATATATATATATATATATATATATATATATATATATAATAATAATAATAATAAATACAATCTCTATGCAGTGAGCGTCTAGTCTCGAGAAGCCCTCGAGCTCTCAGCCTCATCTCCTCTCTCGCCCTGAGGTGGAGGAGGAGGCCCCATCAGAGTCTGCCCTATGTCATGGGTCCTCGACATCGATCGTGACGATGTCCTTGATGACCCCATCCTAATCAGCCCTATAATATCGACTGGCAGTTGTAACCTCTGGCTCTCTAGAACCATCTGGTAGTATGCTCCCTGGTAGAATGTAGTCTGAGCCATAGACCACACCAACTCTTTCATGCTCGCTCCTTTGCCATGAGCTTTGAGCCATGTAGCCACATCCTACAGTGTCTGCACCTGAGCCCGAAGGCAGGCAACCTCAGCTCAAAGAGTCGCTGTCTCGTTACTCTCCCCTACCTCGACACCCTTGCCCTTATTGGGTGATTGTGGTCTCTCCCCCTATTGAGAAGGGACTCCATCCTCCCTCCTCCCTTTCTATTGTGGTCTATGTGGAGCCCATGCCATCCTCTGGCGTCTCTCCTATGGAGACCGTCGCTGATCTCTCCTGCTGTGACCTCGTGCTACCTCAATAGCAGCCTGATGTCACCTCCCCATATGTTGCACAATCTCGTCATCCAAGGAGGGTGGATGCCTATGTACTAGGCATCATATCCGTCGATAACCATAGCATTGTCACCATCTGCTAGATGGGGGCATCATCTGTGTCTTGACTCTAGAACCACTGCATTTCTGGAGCCCTGCTTAGTGTGGTACTATCTTTGACAGTCTAGGAGTACTCATAATCCCTAACAGAAGGGATCCCCTACTGTAGACCGAACTATCATAGAACCCGATCATAGCGATGGAGATCTACCTCTCCCTGCTCCATCATCATCCAACAGAATCTCTGGATGCGATCCAACTCCTACCCATCCTTTGCCCACCTTGGGTGCTCTTGCCACGGCCTCCAGGTGATATGGTCTGGGATGAGGTCATCTAGCAACCTTTGTGACATTGACAGATCTATCCGCCACTATGACCCCCTCTTTAGCCATAAGTAGAAAACCTAGGGCCTCTCCTGGTCAACCCCTATCAGTGGGAGCCCTATCAGCCTCTGCATCATGATGTGCTCCCAGCACCAAACCTGTAGTAGCGATGTCAAGACCAAACATCGGCCTCCCTTGTATATGACCCCATGTAGGATCCTATACAAGCGGCATAGTACAAAGCTACCCCATGCAAACCTATATCCATGGTATCTCATATTGCAGACCACATCTGACAGAAGCCATGGTAGTCTGCACCCGCTCTGGTGGTACAGCAGTAAGCCACCTACTACCTCGACCAAAACCTGCGTCAACCTAGATGCCCCAGGTATCTTCCTCAAAGACTCGATGTTCACCTTGCCCTTCTCCAAGGTGAAGCTCAGGTCTCCGATCAATCTCATCATAGCTTGGCCCTGATTGGCCGTAGGAGTCATCAACCATCCTTGTATGGGGATCCTCATGATCCTCCATACGTCCTCTAGTGTGGGAGCCATCTCCCCTATTGGTAACCGAAAGCAGGACGACCCCGGATACCACCTCTTTGCTAGGGCTGTCAGTAGCTCCATGTTCGTCGATACTTGTGGCATCTTCACCACATGCTGCAAACTGACCTGTGCTAGTTGGTCGTGCTCCGCCTGGTCGAGCATGGCTGTGTCATCTCTTAGTCCCCCGTATTTCCATTCCTGACTCTTTAGTAATCCCCTCTGCAAAACAAGCAATAGAACAATAAAATTCATTAATAAACCAATTATTAAAATAAATAAAATGCATTTCAAACAAAGCAAAATTTCATAAATATGATGATATCATCCACCATTGGATGATATCATCCCAAATTGGATAAAATCATCCTTTGTAGGATGAAATTGTCTTCGATTTCACAACTTGGGGATCACCCCTTGTTCAACGGGATCGCCCCTAGTTCGTCGATTTTGCCCTTCGACGAAATCAATGATCTAGGGATGATTTTGATGCGATTTCATCCCGACGTCGTCGAAGGCCTAAAAATGGCTGCGATGCCCCAAACAATCAAAATTTAAAACAAAAAATTGCACAAATTAAATTCAAACATAATTTACTAGGATTAGATCCTTACCCGTAGCCCGCGCCAAACCTTTGTCGATCGGTGTGCTGTCTCCACCATTTTTTGTCTGCAGAGCTCTAAAAACCAATAAAAATGAATTAGGGTTTTACCCTATTTTTCTTAATTTTATTTAAAAACAACTTTCTTTGTATCCATTTTTGCTTTTTCGTGCTTTTACCTCAAAACGTTCGATTTGGGTAAAAACACGGAGGGGGCACCATAGTCAGCAGTCGTATGATTCGACCAAGAATTTTCGTCTAGAAAATTGAGTACATTTTTGCTTTCTCGTAAAATGGGAAGAACTCGTATTTAACACATTTTCTTCAAAAAATTCGCTAAAGAGGGGGCAAAATGTAGCACCCTAAAATTGGCATAGTTAAACCTTTAGTAAAAAGATAAAAATTCAAATTTTAACCTCAAACTGTCTGTTACCCGCTTTCCTTATTTTTTGTGCCATTTTTAGGATTTGTTTTGACCGTTGGACGATATCATCGTAGATTAGACGAAATCGTCCCAGATCTGACAAATTCGTCTGGAATAGAACGTCTAGACGATTTCGTCCCAAAACCAAATTTTCATACTTAGCTTATGTTCCAACGACCTCTCTAACTCAGGCGAAAGCGTGTCTGCGCAGTTAGAGTCTCCCCCGTTGGAGATCTCCAAAATTGGGATGATCTCCAACCTCCTAACCTCTCCCTAATCCTATATAAACTAAGATTTTCTCAGTTTATCCCCTTGACTCTCTGCCTAAAACTTCGCTTAAACCCCCTGAACTTTCACGCACCTCAGAGCATCCTCACACCATCATTTGCATTATGTATTTCATGTTTTTTTGCAAGAACTTTACTATTTTTCAGTCGAAGTTAGCTCGGACCGTCACAAGCGATTCTAGGCAATTTCGGACGATCCTATCGAGGAGCACAGATGATCTCATACAATTGGAGGCAATCCTGACTATAGTCCAGATTGGGGGCAATCAGAGCCCAGAGTTTGCATCTTTTTATTGTTTTTTGCATTTCTCTATACATTATCTTAGTTATTATATTTATGCATCTTGGAGTTCACCTCATTTAGCATAACCGCATGATAAAGTTAAAATCAATCATTAAATCTAATGCATTTCTCTTATCTGTTATTTGAATCTATTACTTAGGCCATGTTTACTGTTATTTCTATCATTCTCATTTGCTTTTGTAGTTACATCTTTGGTATTTTGTATCTATTCCTATGATTGTAGGTTTTTGATGAATTCGTCTGACAAATTCATCAAATTGATGACGATCTCGTCTGATATCAGGCGATCACATACGAGTTGAGACGATCTGGACTGCTACAAAACTCAAAATCTTCATCAGACATCCGAAATCAGGTATGTTCTGTCCCCTTTAGCATATTCTCTATGTTTAGCATTTATTCATATTTTTTGTATCCATGAAAATTAGCATTGGCATATAGAATAGTTTAGATTCATCTTGGCCAAACCTAGGAATTGAATGATTAAAGCATAAAATGAACACATCAAACCTACTATCAACCTAGGTGTGGAAACTGCCACTCAAAAGTTTCCTGGTGAACCCACCATCCGTAGAAAATTCACCCTTATACCCCTCCCTTGAGAGGCGGGACCTTCAAAGGGCCTCTCAGTCCGAGGTATTGTTCCATCCTTCTCGCATCCCCCTTCTGGGTATGGATCCTATAGCCTGAAGGTAAGGATGCAAAAAAATTAGAGTGATATAGTTTCAAAGGTGATCTCATTTTTATCCAACCATTTTAATTCCTTTACATTTCTATGAAGGTTGGTGATAGAGTAGGTAATATTTGAATAATCCTTCACAAAATACCTATAATAACCAGTGAGTCCCATGAAGCTTCTTACTTTAGACACATTTGTCGGTGTAGGCCAACTTAAAATAGCCTCAATTTTCTTAGGATCTATTTCAATTCTTTCTACAGATATGATATAATCCAAATACTAAACTTGTGAGGCATAGAACTCACACTTAGACAAATTTCCATATAGTTGGTTTTTCCTCAGTACCTCTAACACTAACCTTAAATGTTGGTCATGTTCCTCTTTGGTGCAATAATATATCAAGATATCATCTAAAAATACCAAAACAAACCAATCTAGATATTTCCTAAACACATTGTTCATCAAATTCATAATTTTTTTTGGTGCATTTGTTAACCCAAATGGCAATATTATGAACTCATAGTGTCCATGTCTAGTATTAAAGGTTATTTTGTGAGTATCCTCCTCTTGAATCCTCAACTGATAATATCCATCATAAAGGAGAAGATGATGCTTGGGCAAATACCTCTTCAAAACCTACACATTGCAATAATATCTCTATGGCTAACATCCAAAATCTCCTCCTGGTTTCCTTCTATTCTAGCTCCTTTCAAAAATCATAATACCCCCTTCACTACCTTACCAAGAATACAAAAAGGAAACATTTTCCTTTTTGTTCATCCTTTATGCTTCTAATGGATCATGCCAAGGTGGAGAAATGTATGAGCCGACATCGGTGTTATCTTGGCCTCTAAAGTTTCTCAAAGAAGCCAATGTATACCCACAAACTCAATGATGTTCCAACTTACGTACTTTAAAATAAAGGCCAAACATGAAATGACACTTAATTATTTAAGACTAAATGCTACTTAATATTTTTTTATTGTTATGCTTGGAGGAAGGGATTTTTGAAAGGGCCCCAACCCTTTTACATTATCATAAAAAAAATATAATACTTTGATACAAATCCCAAGATGTGACATAAAACGAGTCACCAATTTGAAAATACAGCCCACATAACCTATATCAACTTATACTATAGAAAATCAACTTAGTCAAATACTTAACAACTAAAACACAACATTGAGACAAATACTTAACAATAGTTTATTTTACATTCTCTACTATCCTACATTTGTGAATCCCTTTTCCTAATCCTTATATAAAATATTTACATTTTGAAATTCATTTTCTATAATTTCTTGTGGAAAATTATCTTCCAAGATTACATATCCTTTATTTTGAATTTCCCGATTGGCTATCCAATCTACAACCCCGTTTCCTTCTCGATAGATATGTATAATTTATACATTTTCCAAATTCCTAATTTGTAGTCTCACCTCCTTAATCATATCATTTATATCCCAAATTGAATCTTGATTATCCTTGATTAGGTTGACAATGTTTAATGAATCTCCTATGATGATATTTTTTACTTCAATTCTATCAATCAACCTAATACCTAGGAATAAAGCTCTAGTTTCAACAAAATGATTAGATTAAATTTTAAAGTTCTCAGCATACAATAATACTTCTCTTTCATTCCAAAAATACCACTAGCACCTCCTATACCCAAATTCCTTTTTTAAGCACCATCAAAATTCAATTTTTACCACCCTTGCGGTGAAGGCTCCCATTTTGTTTGAAGTATTTTAAGCTTAGAGGAAATTAATGGTTGATTAATACAAGAATCCAACCCCCAACTATTTACAATAACTTTTTCACCATCATCTTCCCATGAGCCCTTGAAATTGATTATCAAAATATTCTACTTCGCAACATTGCAAATCCTAATCAATGTAGATATCATATCTTTCATGCATCCTTTAAAAAATCTATTGTTGCATTCTTTCCAAATACCCCACATAAAGTGAGGTAAACAAAATTTCCATAAAGTACTCAGTATTTTGCTCCTAAAAGGTGATTCCCAACTTAAGTATAGATCAATAATATAATTTGGCAAGACCCATGTGGTACAAAATTTTTCAAGTATGTTGTTAAACAACTCATTTGAAAATGAACATCTAAAAACAAATTCCATACCTCCTCCCAATCCTTTTCACATAATGGGCATTTGTTAGGGATCTGTAGACCTCTCTTAAGCAAATTTTCCATTGTGAGAAATTTGTTTTGAACTACAATCCAAGAGAAGATGGCCAATTTTGGAGTTATATGTTTCAATCAAATCTTGCTTACTGATAGCCATCCCAATCCTACATATTCCAAGATAAAGTACCCAAATTTTACAAATTACTTCCCATATTTTCTATATATCCAAATTGGAGAATTTTCTAATCTATATTTATTTAGAAAATAAACCTACAATATTCTATTTAGTTTCTTTACCACTTATATTTTCTTGTCATTCATACTTTCTACATATATATGTTTATGTATTTTTCCATTAGTATCTGCAATGATAAAATTGTGAACCCATTGTCCATACTGATGATACATTTCTTGTCCTAGTTTCATAAATTTAGGTCTTCACACAAAGGGATATTTTTGATCCATATCTCTCCAAAATTTTATTTTCTTCCTTTTCCAATCTTCCATCTTAACCCCTCTTGAAGAAGAGGTTTAGATTTTTTAATATTATTCCACAAGAAATATCCTTTTATTACATTCTCTTCTACCAAAAATTTATTTTCATTTCTCATATACTTTGCTTTCAATATCTAAATCCATCCTACTTTTTCATCTATAACTATTTTCCACCCCTGCTTTCCCATGAGAGCTTTGTTCATTTGTTTCAATTTTCTTAAACCTAGGCCTCCCACCTCATTTCTAGAACAAACCTTATCCTAAGCAACAAGAGCTATTCTTTTCCTCTCCTCCACTCCATTCCATAGAAAGTTACTTTGAATTTTTTCAGTTCTTTTCCAAATTTTCCTAGGCATTTTAAAAAGGGACATAAACTATATCATAATACTTTGGAGAGTAGATTTGACCAATTGAGCCTTACCTACCTGGCTAAGAAGTGTACCCTTCCAACTTGTAATTTTTTTAGCAAATATTTCAACTACCGGATTCCACATATCCTCTTTCATTCTTCCATTGAAAAGAGGTATTCCAAGGCAGGTAGTAGGAAAATTTCCAATTTTACAACCAAAGATCCTTACAATATTGTTTTATCTTAAAATGGGAGTATTGATACAGAAAACCTTACTTTTGAGAAAATTCATCTGTTGTTGAAAAACATTCTCATAAATACCCAATATGTTCCTTATTACCTTTGCTTAGGGAATGGAGTATTTTGTGACAATAATCATATCATCTACGAACTGTTGATGTGAAACCAGATTTTAAGTTGAAGTTGGCTTAATTCCATCCAATTTACCTTCTCTAGCAACAACTGAAATTGATTTTCCCTAAATGCTACTTAATATTTTGCTAAGGTTTGGACAAAAATTTACTTCCTTTAATCTAAATGTATTTATAAGCATAACAACATGTTTATATAAAAAGGAGGTAAGAAAAACTTTCGCTTGCATTTTAATTAATGTCCTATGATTAATCAAAATACTTTCTTAGCATTTATTTTTTTCTAAAGCTATTCTCCTTAGAATAATTAAATTAACTATTCATCCCATAATTGAATTAATACCAAATGTTAATATTAATTATTAACATTGATATTAATATTTCAAGTATTAATATCACTAACCTTATTAATACTTTATTGGATCATCCAACCAATTCTATGCTTCCAAAACACAAGCAAAACAAGGATTTTGCAAATCAATAATACACCACATTGTTTTTCCTTAAGTATGTGGCTTTTTAAGATAACCAAAATGTTATCCCCACCCTACTAAGGATGACTCCTTTTCCAATAGCAATCTCATGGCCCAACAGTGGATTTAAACAATAATACATACATACATACATGCATACATACATACATACATACATATACATATATATATATATATATATATATATATATATATACATATACATATACATACATACATACATATATATATATATATATACATACATACATACATATATGTATATATATATATATATATATATGTATGTATGTATGTATATGTATATGTATATATATATATATATATATATATATATATATATATATATATATATATAGTATGTATATATATATATATGTATGTATGTATGTATGTATATATATATGTATGTATATATATATATATATATATATATATATAGCAATTTCATGGCCCAACAGTGGATTTAAACAATAATACATACATACATACATACATACATCTATATATATATATATATACATACATACATACATACATACATACATACATATATATATATAATACATCTATATGAAGGGTATTATTTTACCCTTGAGTTGTCGATGAACAAGTCATCCATAATTTTCCATATTTCTCTCAACTTTGGTGGTTGTCCCATACCAATCCACCGGTGAGAGTACCTAGTCTTGCAACCAACAATTCATCAAAAATACCATATTCAAAGTATAAAATAAAAATATATACTCATCTTGATAACATAGAAATAAGAGCATGCATTATATATCCACACATTAATATATAATTCAGTATAAAAATCAAGTTCTACCAAGAAGGGCATTACAATATGAGACTCTTCACATTCACAACCCTTGACCTTTCTACTTATATAAGCTTTTCATCTCCTCACACACACGAGAGATCTAACACTACATATTTATCATGGGAGAAATACCATATAACAATTATTATTTTACATACCCATAAAAGGACAAAGGCTAATGATTGCACATACTAAATGATAAAATCTTACATAACTCCATACTTACATGATACTTACTATATACTCAAATATTTACAACACTAAACTATTTACATGGTCCTTGCACTAATCTTACAAGGTACCAATAATGTAATACTTTCAACACCCCCCTATTACATTATTTGGTATGAAGATCCTTTGCCTTTATTCTCATTTTCTTATTATGCAAAGATGTCTTTGAAATAACAAACTTGTTTCATCCAAGTGATTTTGTAAAAATATTTGAGAGTTGATCTTTAGTAGAAACATATTTTATTTGAGTATGATGATCTAGAACATGATCTCTAATAAAGTGATATTGAGCTTCAATATGTTTTTTTCTTTCATAAAAACATGATATTTTTCAGTAATTTTTGAACTCCTTGATTATCACAATTTAATATTGTAGGAATTCTTTTGATCCCCATATCTAATATAATGTACTGTAACCAAAGTGCTTCACATATAGCATTGTTTATTGAGAAACAATGGTGAAATTGTTCTATTGATCAACAATGCATTACATAGTTTTATAGTTCTTGAAAGAACTAAAAATAGACATGGTGGTTGAGAGAAATCCTCTTAAACTTATTACAACAAACTAACTTAAAGATAGCTCTTATCCTAACAACATGCTAATCTTGGACTATGGTCAAACATTAATCAACCAAGCCAAAACCTCAATGTATGCTAATCAAATTAACTAGAAATATGTAAATCAAAACATTAAACTAAAACTAAATACTAGGACTTAATACTTAGGACTAAGGAGGCAATGTTGAAAATATTCCAACATTCTCCCCCTTGATGCTAAAGATACTCATGCAAGAGTTCTTTAAGCATCACAGAGTTGGAAGAAAATTTTTCTCTTACGTTTCCTCCAATCTTGAATCAAGAAATCAGAATTTACAAAATACTTATGGTGGCACTCCTTCCACTCTTTATGTGGGATTTCCTGCAAATGCTTGAGTGCCTTCTTTTGTTGATTAGCTCCCCCTTCAACAAAAGTATCTCCTCTTGTGGTTTTCAACAACCACTCTCTTACATCTTTATCATTATGGTCTTTAAACCATGCTCTCACATTTTGATCTTCTTTTACATCTTCAACACTAAATAATACTCCACATGAGTATTTACAATTAATCATCTCACATAGATGATTATACCATACAACTCTTTCACATATTTTCACACAAAATATCACAACAAATATGGCCATATAATGACCAACTACATATGCAACATAAAGTTGCTCCTCACACAAATATTCTCTCACAACAATGACTTTACAAGAATCCTTCTCCCAAGGAATTTTGAACACATCATTTTGATCCATGTGACCCAAGTTCTCCATCACTGTCTTCTCTCCAAGAAGACTCTTCATCAAAGTTGTCTCAATGAGACAATCACCTCTCAATAATGCCTTTGGAAGACATTCTCCTTTCTTTTCATGCCTGCTCACAAAAAACAAATCATTAATCATAAAAACATTACCTTTAGTATGAGTAGATTTGGTGCTTCCCATAAAGCTATTTTGTAGCAGTTCTCCTTCATTGTATGGTGCTTCAAGATCAACCATCAACTCTTCACTAATAGTTCTCCTCCTTTGTTCAATCCATGTTGGTGTGTTGAAACACCATTCATTCAAGCAATCATACATAGTTGCCTTTTCAAGACAACTCTCTTTCTGCAATGTAGTCACTCCAAGTGAGTGATCTTCATCCATGAGTGAAGTTTCCTTTGCCATTACGATAAGAAAATCAGCAATCTCATTTCCATTTTCTGTTTCTATCTCATTTTTCACATTCTTCTCCCCTTTTAGAGGAACTCTAACAATTTTATCTTCTCCTTGTAGGAGATCTTCATTTTCTCTGTCAAGAGAGCATACATCCATTCCAAGTGAATGGTCTTCAAGACAATGGTCTTCCATAAACATTGCTTCTCCATCAACATGCCAACAATTTTGGTTGATCCTATTATCATCTTTATTCTCTCCCATGAGAATTTTAGGTGCATTATCCATAATACACTCTTCATTTATCTCCTCCATGAGATATTTTTTATCACTTTTTCTTCTATCAACAACAAATCCTCTTCTTCCTCCTCGTCCTCTTGAGGAATACACACCTCTTCTTATCTTTTCATCACAAAATTCAGCAACATATGCTTCCTCCATGAAGCATTCTTCATCTTGTTGGTTTTCTACATACAGACCTTCCTCTGCAAGAAATAATTCTCCATTACAAAGCATGACTTCATATGAGTCTTTACAAGACTCTTCAAAAACTCCTTCAAAAGGATCTAATTCAGAAACTGCTTCAAGGAAGCAAGGCTCCTCCTTGCTTAAACAATCTTCATGATTGTCACTCATGGCTTTATGGGTATCCTCATCAAACCCATAAGCATCCTTTAACACTTGCCATGCCATTGTAGCTGATCTACAATTGGCTATGAGAGGAAAAACATTCTTTTCCATTCCTCTCCTCAAATCCATAAGAGCTAAGCAATTTGCATATTGCTTGCTCCTTCTTCTCTTTTCTCTCCTCACCTTGTAGCTTATTCCAAGAGGGTTCCTCATAGCCTTCTTGAACTATATCCCATAAGTCTTGAGCCTTCAAGAAGGTCTTCATCATTATGCTCCAAATAGCATAATTATCTCCATCAAATTTTGGTACTTCCAATTCTTTATACATGGTGGCCTTTTATTCCGCAAGTCGCACCCATTCATCAAACTTCCACCAAGTTCTCAGCCACTCCTTTTTCCTGTAGACTTCTGATATACTTATCTGAAAATCCACTAAATTTCAGATCCAAATTCACACAAATGAGAAATATGTGATCAATTTACTTTTGCCCTTTCTAGATCTTAGAGTGTTTTTGAGACAACCTCAATGTTCTTCACATAAATCAATCCATACAACCCCAAAATTTTTGAAAATTAAACTCTGTATTCTTGAGACAATAATCTGAAAACCCTCTAAATTTCAGAAGAAAAATCACAAAGGTGAAAAATATGTGATCATTTACTTTTTCCCTTTTTATCACAATTCCGGATCTAGGATTGTTGAAGGAAAAATAAATATTCACATAAATCAATCAATACAGATCCCAATGATCTGAAATTTTGTCTGAATTATGATTTTATCGAAATAATATTTCTCCCAAAATTTGAGAAGCAAATACCCTGTATTCCACCTTATACAACCATTTTATTGAAAAACTAAAAATGCTAATAAAATCAGTAAATTAGCTCCAAATCACCTGAAATTTTTACTGCATCCTCTTGATACAATTACCTAACAACCCTCAAAATTTCATAATCAAATACCTCAGGATTCGTGAGATATTAATGATTTACTCGAGCTCTTCCTTGCAAATCTCTTGAGTGCTGGCCACTTGAGTTTCTCTGACAAAGTGTGTGTTTCAGATCTCTTCACACCACTCTCCACAGGTTTTGATCCATTTGAGCAAACCTGCTCTGATACCAAATGAGAAACAATGGTGAAATTGTTCTATTGATCAACAATGCATTACATAGTTTTATAGTTCTTGAAAGAACTAAAAATAGACATGGTGGTTGAGAGAAATCCTCTTAAACTTATTACAACAAACTAACTTAAAGATAGCTCTTATCCTAACAACATGCTAATCTTGGACTATGGTCAAACATTAATCAACCAAGCCAAAACCTCAATGTATGCTAATCAAATTAACTAGAAATATGTAAATCAAAACATTAAACTAAAACTAAATACTAGGACTTAATACTTAGGACTAAGGAGGCAATGTTGAAAATATTCCAACATTTATGACATGATACTTTGCTTCTATCAATGAGAGAGCACAATGTATGTTGTTTCTTACTATGCCATGAAATAGGTCCTGATCCAAGATGAAATACATAGCCTAATGTTGATTTTTTATCATCTATTGAACCTACATAGTCTAAGTTTGAATACCCCTATAATATAAATTAATATTTGTCTTGTACTCTAGACAAAATTATATGGTATTGTTGATATAATGTAGTATCATTTTTATCACTTTTTAAAGGATTGTTTTGGGATATTGCATAAATATAGAGAGATTATTTGCAATAAAAATAATATATAGTCTTGTACTTGTTAAGTATATAATACTTTTGATTTGTTAACGATACATAGTAGCAAATATTTGTGGAGATTCATTATATCTTCATAATTTTAGCCCTTGTTCCATGGGAGTATTTTAGGTTTGCAATTTTTCATTTTATACTGTTCAAGTAATGTTCTTTCATATTTAGTTTGAATCAATGTGATACTATTTTCCTTTTGACAAATTTCTAGGCCAAGACAATAGTTTAGGAGTCCTAAATCTGCCATTTCAAATTCCTTTGTCAAATCATTTTTTACACTATCTATTAGTATTTTTGAGCTTCCTATAATTACTATGTCATCAACATATACTACAAGAATTATTATTTTAGATATAAATTTTTACATAAAAATATTTAAATTAAATGCACTTTTTTTAAAAATGTGTGTAGTACATGGTCATTAATTTTAATATACCATGCTCTAGGGGCTTTTTTAAACCATATAGTGATTTTTTATTACAAATTTTTTTGATCTTGTTCCTCAACAACAAATCCTTTTGGTTGAATCATATATACTTCCTCTTCAAGATCACCATTAAGTAATGCACTTTTAACATACATTTGGTGTATTTTCCAACCAAACTAAGCTGCTAGTGCACAAATTGTACAAATAGTAGTCATTTTTATTGTAGGTGCAAATGTTTCTTCATAGTCAATTCCTTATATTTGGGCATAACCTTTTGCAACTAGTTGTGTCTTATATTTATCAATAGAATCATCTACCTTGTATTTTGTCTTGTAAATCCATTTACATCCTATTGTTTTTTCCTTTAGGTAGATCAACTAAATCCCTTGTTTTGTTATTTATTAGTGGTGTATATTTTTATTCCATTGTTGCTTTCCATTTTGGTTGTCTTATTGTATCTTGCAGTGATGTTGATTTTATTACTAAGCTCATTAGTCCCATATTTGTTCTTTCTCTTGTCACACTATGAGTTTGAGGTCTCATAGTGGTAAGATTCGGTAGTCTTTCTAGTTTTGAGTCTTTAAGAGTGTTTGTATACCATTTTGCCTCTTTTTCTATGATGAGGCTATGAATTCTGAGTCCTCAACTTGTTCATTAAATATTTTAGTTTCTTCTTCTAAATATTCTTCTTTATATGGTGTAATATCTAAGATAGAAATTGTATTATCCTTTATATGTTCAATATCTACTTTGTATTCTTCATAAAATCTCACATCTCTACTCACAAAGAATTTTTTGTGACTAGATTAATTATTCTATAACATTTTGAGGTATCATCATATCTAAGAAATATGTCACATAAGGTTTTTGTATATAGTTTTGTTCTTTTTATTTTGGAATGTGAACATATGCTTTACATCTAGAAATTCTCAAATGCGCTACTGAAGGTTTTTGTCCTGAACACGATTCTTCAAGAGTAATATTTTTAATAATTCTTGTGGAAGATCTATTTTGAATGTATATTGTAGTACTAACATCCTCTACCCAATATTAATGACCAAATTTTTCTTCTTTAAACATGCAATGTGCCATTTCCATAATAGAATGATTTCTTCACTCTGCTATACCATTTTGTTGTGGTGTATAAGTTGTTGTAAGTTTCCTTTTTTCATACCATTTTTGTTATAAATTATTTAAAAAATATATTCACCACCCCTATCTAAGTGAAGATTTTTTACTGATCATCTAGTTTCTACTTCTACAAGTTGTTTGAACTATTTAAAATATATAAAGACTTCAAATTTAAATTTCGAGAATTTAACCCATATTTTTAAAGAATAGTCATAAAAAATAACTAAAAAATGTGTCCTCTAAGACTAGATATCATTGGTCAGCATAAGTTTGTATGTACTATTTCTAATGGTTCTTTTTGTTGTATGTAGGCTTAATTCAAATGGTATTGTGTATTGTTTTCATGTTAAGCATTTTGGATATATTGTAGGTTTCCATGTCAGATTTGATTCATTTAAGGATGATCCACTTATATGCCATAACCTCTTATGCCAAAGATATCTTGTTTATGATGTTCTTATTGATAGAGAAAATATTTGATGAAGTATCAAGTGCAAATAGACCATTTATGAAGGATCCAATAGCTATAAATTTTCCTTGTTTGGTGATGACACATTTCTTTTTGTTTTCAACAATTTTGAATTCAACCATTATATTTTGGTCTAACATCTAAGATACTGATAGTAGATTAGCAGTTAAACCTAGTACATATAATACATTTTTAATCATGCATTTTCCATCAAATAATTTGATTGATACATTTCCTATACCTTTGACCTCATATATTTTATCATTTACAATTGCAACTGGTTTTTCATATTTTTCTTGAAAGGAACTAAACCATTGTTTATTTCTAGTCATATGTCTACTTGCCCCTGAATCAATATACCAATAATTACCTTTTGATTTTCTTATGTCATATACTTTTTCAAACTTTTATTTTGAATTTACTTTCTCATTTTCCTATCGAAAGAATATAGTAGGTTGATCCATTTGACCATGTTTTTGTGACTACAATCTTCAAACATGTGAGGCATTGTAGAAGAAGTTGTCATGATTTATATAGACCTTGATCTATTTTGATTCTTTGAGTTTTCTATAATTAATTTCCTTCATTGTTGAAATCCTTTTAACTCTAAAAATAATATTTTAAAATTTTTAATCAATTATTTTTCTTTCAACTTTCTTATCCTTTATTCAATAATTCCAATAATATTTTTCCTTCAAATATATAAATTATTTTTTTCAATCAATAAATCAAATTTCAACATAAATATCTCTTCAAATATTTATCTTCTTCCACTTTAATAATTTCAATCTTTAATTTAAATAATTATCTACTAATAACTTCCTTCAACTTTTACTCATTGAAAAAACAAAAACTTCCTTCAATTGTTCTTCTCCTTTACTTTTAATAATAATTTTCACATTAATTAATTTTATTCAAATTAAAACTTCTTTAATAAAATAACTTCTTCCCAGATAATATTTTACCCTTCATCCTGCATTCTTTTAAATTTTGCTTTCTCCAACTTTTAAATTTCTCCAAACTTTCCTTTCTTAAAATAATCTCATCTCCTTTAATTTTCTTAAATCAAATAATTCAAAGGTTAATATAAATACCTTTAAACTTAATTAATACTTTACATGTGTGTATTTTATTCTGCAATGCCTCCATGCTTCTAAAAGCTTTTGCCTCCTCTTCGAACATTTCAATGCTTTCTGTAAATAACCCTTCTTCCAATTTGTTATTTCTCACAGACAAATATGTGAGATTTAATATTTAACCAAACCTTTATATATATATATATATATCACCTCATGCATCAATACTTGAATCAATGCATTTTAATTTCCTTATACCTAATATCTCCAACTTTCATCCAGGTGTTGTAGGTGAGTTGGAGAGGAGAGGGCAATCCTCCAAGGGAGGTCATAGGTTCAAATATCCACCCTACCAAAAAGTTGAATTGGGTACCCAAAATCCAATTGATAATGTTGGTACGGGTAGGGCCGGGCATGACTCCTTGGTGACTTTGATGGTCTAGAACCCCTGGTCATGGTCTCTCAAACCAAGGCGGCCTCAAAAGGTGTTTTTCACTTAAAAATAAATTAATATCTTCAAATGCTCGTGATAAAATTATTTCACTACTTCTTTTGGACATTACTCTTGTACCTCTAACTATGCTAATTACATCCACCATGTTGTCCACTTGTACCTTATTTCAGACATCTCTTATGCTCAATATTTCAACATACTTTCTCCAACATATTTTTCAAACCTGGTAAATGCTTTAGCTGGGATATTACTCAGCTTGGTGATGTTCATTAGGAAAATTCATCATCCATCTTAGTTTATTGCTTTCTTCAATTGTTCCAGCTCTCTTCACTTATCTTCTCAAATGTTCATCTTCTTGAATTATCTCCTCAGGAATTTGTTTTAGCTTCTCTCAAAAAATTTTGGTCTCTTCTCATAGTAGGTAGCATTTTATTTTCTCAATCTAGATAATTATTGTAGGCTTTAACTTTGACAAACATTTCCTTTTACCTTGGTTTTCTTTTCGAATTCTCTACTTCACTTCACTTCAACTCTTCATCAAATTTGTGCTTCACCAAATCTCCAATAGTGGATCTGACTATTAGTAATTAAAAAATATTCTCCATAATATCAAATATAAAATATTCACACAAATGCATACATTAAATATCACACTTATTGAATAATATTATTGGTGAATATTTTATTATGTCATTGTAACTTCAATTATATTGCATTGTCTTCAATCTATACAAACATGGATATGAGACTCTTCACATTCATAACTCTTGACCTTTCTACTTATACAAAATTTTCATCTCCTCACACACACAGGAGATCTAGCACTACATATTTCTCATGGGAGAAATACCATATAATAAACTTCTTACATATCCACATAAGTACAAAAAATCTAATGATTGCACATACTAAATTATAAGATCTTACGTAACTCCATACTTATATGATGCCTGATATATATTCAAATATTTACAACACTCTAAAATATTTACATGGTCCTTGCATTAATCTTGCAAGGTACCAATTAATGTAATACTTCCAAAAAAACCTACTTTGATGGGTAAAAAGGGGGTGGAGTTGAACCTTCAACCTCCCCATGCAATGTTCTATGTATGCCATTGCTATATAACCAAGCTTCCACTATTAATGAGTCAAACATAATATCTTAGATTGATAATATTACCTAAATTGACCCAAAATGGTGCACACAACCCTGCACAGATCTCCAATATAGCAAATATATGGCTCAAACCAAAGACACAATAAGAAAAACATAAATATTTTGACCATTCTAGCATCATATCTTGTTGATGATAAAAGCTTCTATATATGTGGAACTAGAAATTTCCAAAATGGTTAATGCATGTATTTAATTTACCCATTTGATGAGATTCAATTTTACTATAAAGAAGGAGGAAAAATGGTAGTGGTTGCATTGTTAAAAAATTCAAAAATTTCTCTTTGTAAGAGTACCCATACAAGTGGTTATTAAAAGGAAATAAACAAACTTCATTCATCATTGCTTCACATGTCATACCTGACTTATGAAGCTTTGGAGGATAATTCTTCCTTATGATCCAAAGAAGTATTGCATGATCCAAAAAAGCCTTCTATGTGACCCAACAATGTTGTTCTATACCCTCTTTGATACCATGTTGTAATTCTCACCAATTTCTAATAATAAATAGAAGCAATCCATCCACTCAAATACTATACAAAAGCAATAAAAAGGTGAAAAAGGAGATAAATGATGAGTGCCCTTGAGAACCAAATAATCACTATGTTATCCATGGGTAAATATCATAACACTCTAATGCAATGGATGGAGTGAGTGTAGGGTATTTATATCAATATTGAAATCCTAAATACATAATAATGTTAACAAAGCAATATAATAAACAAGCTTTAGGATAATTTCAATTTAAATATTTATCCTTGACAAGGTTAACCATGTCCCATAAGATATACATAAATAATAATTATATACCTTGTGCAATTATTTCTTGTAGGTTTACACAAAACTTCACCATACAATATCAACCATGGTCATTAAGTCAAATGATAACTTTCAACAACACCTTTATTGTTGTTCTTAGGGTTTTTTTATAAGATCCTCTTCTTTTAGTATTTCCAATGTCCTAGTTGTTGGAAAATTTGGTAATCTAATCTAATTATACAATTTTTATAGATGATGATTGAAAGCACGAGGATACGGAAACAAAAAAGGAAAGACTCCAAGCACGATGCAAAAAATGAAACTAAACTTAACACTGAATCCTATGAATTAGAAAGTGCATGAAATGAGAGAAAGGCATGAGCGAATGAAATGAAACACAAATGAAATAAGAGCAGCCCTTCTCTTTTATTGATGTATTTCACAACTCGGTTACAATTCGCATCCTCCCTTTCCAAGGGCTAGGAGCGTTTAAGCATGCGTTCTTGTTACATCCATGGGTGCCTTTCCTTCTTCCGCGTGCCCACATGTAAGATGGGCGGACCAAAACGTCACCGCCACTTGTGTCTACGAATGTTGATTCCTTGCTGCTCCTCCGATGTTCCGATCCTGCGTTCAAGGGAACAAGAAATAGTTAGTAGCACCTACGGATGAAACAAAACATGCAATCCCCAAGCCTACGATAAGCGAATGAGAAAAATGAATTAAACTATGACTAAAATGAATCCAAATGCTCTAGAAATTTGATAGGGGCATCAGGACATCACCAGGAGGGCACTGCAAAAAGAACAGTCAGGAAATTCCTCACCGATTTGAATTCGCTTCGGGGTGGGACGAATTCACCTGCAACAAAATGCCGAAAAGGTACTGTCCCAATGTCCTACCTAGGAAGCTCCAAAAGACCTGCAAACTTGGGGTTAGCTAATTGGGGGCATTTTGGGAAGACCCGGATGGTCAGATTTTCCCAATTTGGCCTCCATTAGCAGGAATTTGATGATGCTACCTGCAAGTTAGTAGAAGCGAGCAAAGATAGAAATATGGTCAAACTTGTTCAAAACGAGACGAAATTCAAATGACAACCTATCTAAGCATCATAGAACTGAATGCAAAAATGAAAAGAAAACAAGTCTACCATGGAATTCCCATCATTTCGAAAGGGGGCGATTAAGATTGTGGTAGTGTGGGAGGGGGCGCCCATGGGGCAGGCCGCCCATCGTTTGGGGCCTGATTTCGGCACCAATCCACTTGGGATGGGTCCAAAACCTCTTGTGGGGTATTGTCGAAAAATTTGGTGGGATATTGTGGCCAAATGTCGGGTTTTGGGCTCAAGATTCGTCCTCCCAATAGTCACCCAATGACCTCCCCTCTAAAGGAGATCAAGGATGTGAAAGGCGCAAATCCAAAAGGTGTGAGGCGTGTAAATAAAATGGCAGCACTTCGTTGCTCTAAAATGCTCCTTCTCTGTATATTTTGGGGTGAGGAAACTCACCAATTTATAGACCTGGAGGTCTCTTGAAATGGGCATGCAGAGGCGCCACATGGCAGCCATGCCCTCCCAGGGGGAAGGAGATTCCTCCCTGAATTGGGACTTCATGACTGACCTTGCAAATGCCTCTAACGCTCGAAAACGCTCACCCATACTCCCATGCGATGAAGGAAGCATTGAGTGGCGGATCTGAGCTGCCATTTGTCAAGATTTGACTTTTTGCCCGTCAAACCTGCAATTCGCCCCACCCCGGGGCGGATTTGGAATTCGTCCCGGGGTGGGGCGAATCCCAATTTGAATTCGTCCCTGGGTGGAACGGATATTGAGCAAAGTGCCTGAAGGTGCCAAACTGATCTCTGACCTTCCAAAACTACTGTGAGAGTGGTTAGGACCACTGTTTAACCTCTGGGGGCTGCCCTTGGGGCTGTGTGTGTCAAAGCGATCAGTGTTTGCAGTCACATAATCGGATTGGTGTTGTTTTGGTGTCTACAGATGCCCCTTTTTGGGATGCGTTGTGCATGGCACAGCGTCGAGCAAAAATAGATAACCAAAGCACTAATGATTAGGGTTTCTTAGTAACCTAACCAACTTTTGATGCCCCAAGTATGAAAAGGGCATGCATTCTTGAATCCTTGCTTCTGACGAGCTAAGGAACTCAATTCAAGTGTTAACCTTTTTCGGTGAGGTGTTACTTGAACTTGGACATTGATCAGTCATGAATAGGCAAAGGGCGCAACCTTTTGTCTATGGGAACCTTGAGTTCATGATTCATGAATGCCAAGTGATTGATCAGCTTGTGATTATTGCTTGTTTACTACCCCAAGCAGGAGCGTGATTGTCTTTGTCAATGATTCTTTGAATGCATGCTATTTCCTTGATTGGGTGTGTTTTTGTTGATTGGTGACTAAGTGTGACTACCCCCTCAAGCGACGAATCGATGAGGGAATGACCTACATGAGAAAAGTGATGAGTCACTTGACCCAAGATGACTTAGGTAAGGGTGCCTTCAGAGATTTATCTTTGAATGTGTGTGCAGTTTTCTGACATTTAGACCTATTTTTGGTGGGTGTTAACCCTTTTGGCGACACTGTTCTGGAGCTAAAATTGTCAAAAATTCGTCTTCCCGTGGAGCGGTCCGGCCATGGTGGCCTTCTTAGGGAGTAGGATGGTGATGATTTATAACCCCAACATCTATTTTGGATGCCAAGAATGTCAGGCATGAAGGCGCCTTCGTTCGGCAACTCTATTGCTATTTTTGGGTGGGTTTTGACCCTTTTGGGGATGCCTTTTGGGGATGAAATTCTCGAAGATCCGTCTTCCCATGGAGCGGTCCGGCTATGGTAGCCTTCTTAGGGAGTAGGATAGTGAGGATTTGTGACCTCGACATCTATTTTGCATGCCCGAAATGTCAAGTGCAAAAGCACTCTCATTGGACAGTTTATTGCTGCTTTTGGTGCATTTTTGTGCATTTTTTTCTATTTTTGAAATTTGTGTGCTGAATTCGTTCCAGGGTGGGACGAATTCCTATGTAGTATTCGTCCCAGGGTGGAACGAGTGCTAACTAGAGTGCTCATTCTAGGGAGGAACGATTACAGGCTCAAAAAGCCTATTTAAAGGCCAAAACTAGGTTTTGGGCTCATTTGCACTTGTTTTTTTTGCGATTTGGAGCTCTGAGGAGGAGGAGGTCAATTCTGCGAAGCGAAGCACTACTAAATTTCTCCCAACATCATGAGTGCACAAACCGGATCGAGCGGCGGAGCCGAAGCGAGACCAGTAAGTGCTCCTTAGCGTTATTGCTTTTGTTATATGTTTTAAAACTGCAAGTGATTTGTTTAATTTTCTTTGTTATGTTGCTTTTCAAAATTAAAATTGAAACCCTAAAACTGAGCTGAACACAAACCAAGACTTAGCTTAAAACTAAGTGGAAAACGTAGTTAAAACCTAGGTGAATTTTTTTTTTGAATTTAATGTTTTTGTGTTGTTTTCTTTTGCAGGTTGTGAAGAGCCGGTATCGTGTACCTACTTTTGCGAAAGCACGGGGGACACTGACTATGGCTGACTAGGAGTGGCTTGATGCCCTTGGGCTCAAGCAGGTGGCTCGACTAGAGCCTGTGGTCGGGGATCGGGCCTATCTGATGGCCCTGATCAACCTGTGGGATCCCCGGACCAACACCTTCCATCTCCCAATAGGGGAGATGACAGTGACCTTGGAGGATGTTTATCGGCTTCTACGGATTTCGATAGATGGACTACCGATCAGGACGACACCACGGGATCAACAGACATGATATGATGCTTCGAGCATGGGGAGGAGTTGGGGGTGGATGGTCCAGTGGAGATGGCAGAGGTTGACTGCCAGATGGGCGGGATTCTGGTTCGATGGTGGTTTGAGAGGGGGGTGTTGGGAGTGAGGCACGCATTGCTTATGGGCCTCATTTCCAACATGCTGCTACCTGACTCATCAGGTGCGAGGTTCTCGTGGAACTTGCTTGATGTGGTCTATCGGCTAGGTGGAGTGTTCGACACAGGAGCCTTTGATCATGAGATGGGGACAGACACTGCTGGCGCAGCTCTATGGGGAGCTATATGAGGTCCGCTATCGAAGGCAGAAGGGGATCAGCTATAGCTATCTGTTGTAGAGTTGGGGTTGGCAGCACATAGCGGTGGAGAGACCGGGGTTACCATGGATGACAGGGGAGATGGTGGATAAGGATATCGGTTATGCGGCTCTATGGCGGCGGTCTGAGGAGCAGGGATAGAGTCGACGGTGGGCAGGTGTCGTAGGGCACTATGTCGATGCCTTCGCTCGGCTTACTCTAGGGGAGGTGTCTTGGTGCCCTTATCGGGACTGTCCATCCTGGCCAGAGGCTGGAGAGTGGCTTCGATGGGTACGTAGGGAGCGATGGCTGATTGGGCGACATGGGACCGAGCATGAGTTCTTCCCATATAGCGGGTGACATGATAGTTTGGGGTGCGCCAGGGTTTCCTGGTGAGCCCATGGTCTATCGATGTCGGGGGATGAGAGGACTCTAGATCGACCGGTCATCGTGCCACTAGGCGAGGATTCAGATGTAGTGATCGACGTCCCGGACGTGGATGACGTCGGGACTACCGTAGAGTATGACCAGTGGTGGGTACTATGGCGATGGCGGGGAGAGGGGCCACTAGGAGGTGCAAAGGTGGCAGCTATGGGGGGAGGGTGCCGAGGCACCAGGAGATGCTTGGGGAGCTCCTCGGGAGGATGCAGATATGGTGGAGGTGGAGGATGAGGATGTGGGGGTTTCAGATCAGCCGGAGATGCAGGACATCACGGAGCAGTGGGAGCCAGAGCAGGCTACTGTTCTAGATATGCCTATGCCTCAGGCAAAAGTGGAGGACATGGAGTCTGGGCTATGCATGGAGATTGCATGGTTGGCGGAGCTACTACGGAGGTGGGATGAGGAGTTGGGGGAAGCTTTGTAGGAGAGGGATCTCCTACGGGCTCAGCTGGCAGAGCGAGAGAGCGCATTCATTGCACACCATCGGGGGATGGGGACACCAGCGCTACAGGAGAGGGATCTCCTACGGACGTAGCTAGCATAGCACGATGATGCAGTAGCTTACTACCATCGGTGGGAGGCAGAATGGTTACGGGAGGCAGATTGGTCTCGACATCGGATGGATATGGAGGGAGAGATTATCCACCTCGGTGGGCGGTTACCTGAGCCCTCGGGAGGTGGGTCGTCACGTCGGATGAGGGGCGGTGATACTGAGCAGTCAGCATCATCTCATCGTAGGCGATTGGATGAGGGAGGCGGTAGTAGGCATGATGCGGGGGCTAGCAGCAACCGCCCTAAGGGGTCCCATAGGACCCACACCATGGGGGGTAGTTCCCGTCGCACCGATCCTACGTGATCATGGTGGCCGACGCCTTAGGCTTGGGGGTTTTGAGATTTTGGATTTTGTTGCGGGGTCAGAGGACCAGCTCTTTGTAGCCTACGGGCATTTTTGCTGATATATATATATAGACTTTATTTTGTTTATGCGCATGTGATGATTTGATTTTATGCATGATGATTGATGAATATGGATGTATGCATGTTAAGTTATAGTGATGAATGCATATGTTGTGCTAAAATGTGAATGTTTGTAATTGATATGATATGCAAATGGAATGGATGAATTGAATTTGTGATGTTTGGTAGTCGCACCATAGACTGTTTAGAACTTTATGGCTTTTTGTCCTAGGCGATTGCTGCGGTGAATAGCTTTGTAGGCATACATTTTTTTTTTTTTTGGTATGGCGAGACTAAAATATAGCAAGTTGGTTTCAAATGTAGTTAAGGTTTTCTGAGACTCAGATGTTTTAACTAACTAGCCATGATTGTACTTTATCTCACAAGACTTTTTGAACAAGGTATGAATCGGACTTGTTTTGGACCAAGTTATTTCACATCCTTGTGTGTGCAATTGAGTTCATTTATGTGGTGTTGGTCAGGATACCGCCAGTGCCAGATAGGCTATCAACCAAACCTGTACTGAGGATCACTTGATTAGCTCCACTAACTCCTTTGTTGTATTTAGTCAGATTAATCTATGGTGCTATCGTAGGATACCATAAGCTAGCTCATCCACATGCAAACATTGATCTGCGCACAAGTTAATGTGGCAGATATATCGTCATGCGGGAGGTTTACCACCAGTGACCGATAGGCTATCAACCAAACCGGTACTGAGGTTTGCCTCATGACCTGTCGGAATGTTGAGAGTTCCAGGGATTCAAGTTCGACTCCCTTCTTTTCTTCAATTGTATTGGGATACTTGCTCTTTTGTAGTGATAAAAATCACTGTTTATTTTTGTATTATATTTTTCTTTTGAGCAAGGGATTAGGATATGGAGTGATGAGAATCACTATTGTTTGTGCCTTTTGATGTGTGCACTTTGGGATATCAAATTTTGGAGTTTTGACTTTTGCAAATTGTTGATGTTTTGCAACTTTTTGAGAACTTGGGATTCTTGGGGAATTGGGTAGGGAGGATGCTTGTCCTTTTGCCAACTCTCAGCATTCTTTGGGGTCATTCGCACAGGGGGATGAGCAAGATAGCCATTTCGCTTATGGTGACCTGGATTGCTTTGCAGGGTTCATCTTTCGTTCACACAACTTGGGAATTTTGTTATATGTTTTAACTTGTGTCGGGATGCTACGTAACAAGGTGTGATCCAAGTATAATTCTACCTTCGTAAAATCTGTCTGACTTGGTACAGTATGTGGCTAGAAATCTAATGATGACTGAATGATGAAAACTCTCGATACATTAGAAACAACTGACTATGATGTGGGAGAATAACGTGAATGGTGGTTATAGGCGATGAACTATTGATAAAGCGGAAAAATGTAGAAGATGATGGTTTTTGCCAAGTAATGACAGTCTATGGTGCTTTGACCTGTATGACCACAAATATGCACTGTATGGATGTGATGCTTAATGCAGCTATATATTTTTGTATTTTTGAGGGATTGATGTTTGTGAGTATGTAGATGAGATGCAAAAGAACTCTGTACTGTTATGACGATGTTGCGTATGCATGGAAATGAGATGCAAATTTTTGTTATTTTTGATGATTTTATTGTTTTTGAATTTTTCTTGTTTTTGACCAAGCGATTATGGGAATCCTTGGAGCCTTTTGGGTTGACCAAGCGATTATGGAAATCCTTGGAGCTTTTTGGGTTGACCAAGCGATTATGGAAATCCTTGGAGCTTTTGGGTTGACCAAGCGATTATGGAAATCCTTGGAGCTTTTGGGTTGACCAAGCGATTATGGGAATCCTTGGAGCTTTTTGGGTTGACCAAGCGATTATGGGAATCCTTGGAGCTTTTTGGGTTGACCAAGTGATTATGGGAATCCTTGGAGCTTTTGGGTTGACCAAGCGATTATGGGAATCCTTGGAGCTTTTTGGGTGGGCTATGGCTCCTTTAAATATGGAATGGCCACAAGTGACTGATGTTCAAGGGTTCTAGTTCCTTGATTCCATCAAGAGAGGCTAGCCGGTATGTTCCAGGTCCTATTTTGCTATCAATTACATATGGACCTAACCAATTTGCCGTGAACTTGTCCCTTAGATGGGATGGCAAACTAGAGTTCTGTTGGTTTTCTTTTAAGACCAAGTCACCAATCCGAAAGTCCCTCAGGTGAACTTTCATGTTGTATGCTTTCTTAAGTCGCTCTTGATAGATACGTAAATGCTCGAGAGCATTAACACGTCGTTCATCAAGCAACGTAAGCTGGTCTAACCGGGCCTGCCATGCAGTGTCATCATCGATGAACTCTTGCATTGATATGCGTAGGGAGGGAATCTCCAACTCGAGAGGCATGACTGCCTCGGAGCCATACACGAGCAAAAATGGAGTTGCCCCGGTGGGCGTCCGAATGCTAGTGCGATAAGCCCATAGGGCAAGTGGGATTTGGATGTGCCAATCCTTATGATTGTCTGTGACTATCTTTTTAAGGATAGCAACTAGCATTTTGTTTGACGCTTCTGCTTGCCCATTTGCCTACGGATAATAGGGTGTCAAAAAACTATGCTGAATTTTGTACTTTGTGGTCAAAGCACGCACATCTTTGTTCTTGAATGACGTCCCATTATCCGAGATTATCTTGGATGGAATACCAAAATGACATATGATGTTATGCAAAATGAACTCCACAATGCGGGGTCCAATCGTAGAGGTTAGCGAAACCGCTTCCACCCACTTGGTGAAATACTCTATGGCCATTATGATAAACGTGTGATGGTCGGACGATGCAGGGGAGATCTTTTCGATGAGATCTAAGCCCCACTATGAAAATGGCCAAGCCGATTGGATCGGTTGCAAGGCCTAGGAAGGTACATGTGTCAAATTGGCATGATGTTGACACTTCATGCACTTCCACACATATGCGCAACAATCTCGCTCTAAATATGGCCAATAATAGCCCATGCGAAGGATGCGCTTTGCGATGGCCATACCATTGAAGTGGCCACCACATGTACCATCGTGTGCTTGGGTGATTGCCCAAGTGGACTCCTGCTGGTCTAAGCAACGAAGGAGGATTCCTTCGTAGCTACGATGGTACAAAATGTCTCCTAACAAGACATACTTTGCCACTTTCTGCTTGAGTGCTCATTTTGCGGCATGCATCAATCCAAGCGGGAGATTACCTAACTTGAGGTAGTCCCTGACGGGTGCATACCAATCCTGCTGATCGGAAACCTCGATAGTCTGAACAACCAATCCCTCTTGAAGTTCATCCCTAGCAAACGCTGAGCGGGAGAGAGCTTGTAAGAATAGCGTTGTATTGCTATTAATGGGAGTAGGGGAGAACAAGGACCCCCAGTTGGCATGATTCAAATGATCATGGATTCGAGAGAACCTGTCCATGGATGGCTCAATCTGGATCAAGTGGATTCCTGGCGTTAAATCAGAGCTTGCTCGCTCCATCGTTGATTGCGATAGTGTTTTGACTTGAATGGTTGTCATATCACCAGAAAGGTCTTGCGGGATTAGCGACCCCAAAGAGGCCATAGTGTCCGCAAAATGGTTCGATGACCGAGGGAGTGCCTCGATGTCGTACCATTCAAGCTTTGCCAGGAATTTGTCCACAAGGGCTTTGTAGGCCTACAGAACTGGGCATTTGCATTGGAATACCCCTTTGACTTGGTTGACAATTAACAACGAATCACCAAAGATATTCAATCGTTTAATGTTCATGGTGATTGTTGTCTGAAGACCTATGAGCAAGGCTTCATACTCTGCATTGTTGTTGGTGCATGGGAAATTTAATTTAAATGACAAGGGCATAGGAGCGCCCTACGGTGTGAAGAATACTATTCCCATGCCACCACCTTGCTCACATTTAGAACCATCAAAAAATAGGGTTATGTCGGCTCTGTGACTCAGGCTCGTCAGAATTTGGTGATTCTGAGACATGAACGACCCCATCATCGGGTAGTTCTATAACTAGAGGCTGGTTGTCTTCGAGAGGAGCCTCTGCTAGTTGATCGGCTATGACCCGACCTTTTATGGATTTTTTTCCGATAAACTCTATGTCAAATTCCGTCAACAACATGATCCATTTCGCCGTGCGACTACTATGATAAGTATGACTCATCATGTACCGCAATGGATTCTCCTTAGACACAACATACGTCTTGTTGCTCAGCATGTAATGGCATAGCTTTTTGGTAGCAAACACCATTGCCAAGCAGAGTTTTTCAACGTATGCATAGTTAAGTTCATAGCTGACCAGGGTGCGGCTAAGATAGTAAGTAGCCTGTTCTCTATGAAGTTCATTCTTCTGGGCTAACATGGCTCCCAGTGCCACCTCAGTAGCTGAGATGTATAAGTAGAATGACACTCCTGGTCTAGGTGGTGCCAATACTAGCGGCGAAGCCAAGTATTGTTTGATGTCGTCAAAGGCTGACTGGCACTCGTCATCCCAGTGAAATGCTACCCCCTTGTGCAACAACTTGTTCATTGGTCGGCACTTGTCAGATAGCTGCGCTATGAAGCGCTTGATCGACGTGACCTTTCCTTGCAGGCTTCTGAGCTGCTTGATGGTAGTTGGGGGAAGCATTTCAAGGATTGCCTTGACTTTGTTTGGGTCCACCTCGATGCCTCATTTTGAGACTATGAAACCCAAGAGCTTTCTAGATGTGATGCCAAAAATGCACTTCTTGGGATTCAATCTGACTTTATGCTCCATGAGGCGATCGAGGATCTTGCTTAAGTCATCGAGATGATCCGGGCGCAAAAGAGATTTGGCCAACAAATCATCCATGTAATCTTCCAAAGTCTTGTGCATGTAATCATGGAAGATGTATGTCATGGCACGTTGGTAGGTGGCGCCAACATTTTTAAGGCCAAAAGGCATGACCTTATAACAAAATGTTCCCCAAGGCATTGTGAACGCCATTTTTAGCTGGTCCTCGAGATTGATACAAATTTGATTGTATCCCGAGAAACCATCCATGAGGGAAAGCATTTCGTGACCCACTGTAGCGTCTACCAATGCGTCGATGCTCGACAAGGGAAAATCATCCTTAGGACTCGCTTTGTTTAGATCTCAAAAATCAGTGCATATGCGAATCCTCCCGTCGGGCTTCTTGATGGGCACCATGTTGGACAGCCATGGTGGATAATCCACGTAGATGACAAACTATGCATCCAACAGCTTTTGCAATTCATCTTTGACCATTAAGGCCACTGTTGGGTGCATCTTGCGTAGTTTTTGCTTAACTGGCTTGACTGTCGGATCAAGCGTTAGATTATGCGTGACTAGCTGTGGATCTAGTCCCGGCATGTCTCTGTATGACCATGCAAAAACCTCCTTCTTCTCTTTGAGAAGGGCAATGTAGTCGGCTTGCTCTTTGGGGGATAAACTTACCCCCAGCTTGATGATCTGTGGATTCATTGGATCTGAGCCGATGTCTACGTCAGTCGTCTCCTCGACCGACATGTGGGATCCGTCTTCCAAGCGATGTGGAGTTGGGATCAAGTGGATATCATTTGCTGAGTTTAGATCATCGTTAGGAACCTCGGGTCCCTCTTCAGCATGGAAGATATCCTGAGTTGGCCCAGGGGTAAAATGAAGCATTTCACCGAAAGGCCAGTACTCGGATGGGGATGGAGGGGAATTGACGCGATCCCAGTCTATGGCATCTATGTCTAGAGACAATGACTATGCCGGATCGGCCGGATTGTGGATGGGGGTGGTTAAGTCAATGGAGATCATGTTGATGAAATGATTTTGGTCTCCATTACCATGGGTGTGGTTACTCGGACATCCTGGATGCTCTCTATGCTCTGGATCTGGCTCTAGAGGGACGGGCACGAATGGATCGGCCCTATGTGCGGATAGGAAGACAAGGTCTACCCTCGGCACTGATGGCACTATAGGGTCTCTAGGTGGAAGGTACGCTTCGTATGCCCAGAGTAGCGGATCCAACACTTGGTCCCACCGCGTTGGGTCTACGTACCACTCATGCCCAAGCCTTATGTTTAATTGTTCAAACATGTCGTTAATCTCCAAGGGGTATCGATGTTGCATCTATCGCATGTGATTAAGATATGCCATCTCTGTTTCATCTTCATAATCACTATCGGAGATCCAAAGGCCTTCGTTGGCTCTGACAACTGCTTGTGGCATTAAAGGCTCGCCTTGCTCAAGCAAATTGATGTGGTCCCACCTAGGTTGTTCCGCTCTCTACGGGGGGACTTGATTTCCTTGGAGCGGTGCTTGCTCGATGGGAGCATCCAGGGGGAACATTGTCAAGAGGCTTTCTTGATAATCATCCATGGGGATCACCTGTGAGTGATCGCTATCTGATTCGAAGGGGTCATACGATGCTGGTTCATACTCCGACTCATCCTTTGAGGACCCTTCTTGACATTGTCTAGACCCTCCTTGAAAATGAGCTCTCGAGCTTTCTCCTCTCTCGAGCGAAGGGAAGGGATTGCTAGAGCCAACAAGGTTGATTGTCATTAATGGGAGATAATCCCTCAATGTATATGTGGTGTTAGGGTTGGCATATGGATCTGATGCCAATCCCCCCTTGTTGCCTATCCCTAGGCCTTGCATGTTCTCCACCAAGATGTCCAAGGGGAGGGGGTGGTTGAACCCTACTCCTGACTTGTCATATGGCATTTGGTATCTTGGTTGGCAAAGAACACGTATCCCTTGCTCATATCGGCCTAACCCATATCCGTGCCAATTGCATTGGCCAAGGTATCTCAGAGCAAAGTTTGGGTTAGACAAATAGTTGACATTTTCAGCAAAAGGCTCTTCATCTTCGTCCTCTTGCGTGCATGGTGCAACGCCATGATCAAGGCCCCCATACACAAAATTTGTCTGGTTCGATGGGTAGCCTAGGGGAACAATAGTGCCAATGGGAAGGCGAGGTCTCCCCATGTCCTGCATGGACTCTAGTGCGGGTGTTGCTACAATATTCCGCACCAGATACTCCCCCAGGCCCGTATTGGCCATTTCAACGGTGATCGTTGGCGGTTGAGGGGGAGGGAATGGAAGTTCTCCTTGAGTCCACTCCATGTCGGGTGGGCTAGAAGCCTCGACTTCCATCCGGCTAGGCATCTCCTCAGTAGAGATAGTTGATACTGATGGCAGTGTCTCTTCCAAAGGTTTTGCCTCTTCCAGGGGTTTCTTCCCTTTGTCCTTCTGTTTGGCCCCCATAGATGATGTCGTTGGTGGAGGACCAGACGATGAAGATGAACCCGGTTGGGATTTTGAAGAACTTGTTAATGGGGATGCCTATAGAATCGGACCCTGTTTAGATGGATTTAACTAAAAATCCAAATGCGTTGATGGCAGGGTCGATTGCGGCATCAGCTGCACCGCATTACAATACTTGAAGGGTTCCAAGTCCACCGGGACTACATGCACCTCCCCTTCAAATGTATACTTTAAACATTGGTGAGCTATCGAAGGGACACACTTCATGTCCCTGATCCATGGCCGGCCCAACAAGATGTTGTAGGCCATCTCACCTTCCAATACGTGGCACAATGTGGGTATGGTCTTTTGTCCCACTTGGATTGGTAGGACTATTGTGTCGACTGTCGAGCAGATTGCGTCATTGAATGCTCGCAGAGTGTAGGTGGAAGCTGTGATGTGAGATGCGGGCAACTTCAGATGCTTGAGAGCCACAGTTGTGATGATGTTGTTGGACGAGCCAGTGTCTATCAACACCCTCTTGTATGGGATCCCGTTGACCCACGCGATAACGTGCAGGGGTGGATCTGCCATGTCATCAGTCACTGATCTCAATTCGTCTTCCCAAAATGTGATGACTGGCTCAGTGCATCATTTTACATGCCCCACAAAGTTGTTGAAAGAATTTGTCTCGTGGGGCTGCAACTCGATGGCTTTCAAAATCTCCATTAGAGCTTCTCGATGGGGCGTAGATTGTTGTATAAGCTCGTATATGGAGAGCCTAGCCGAGGTGGTCCTCAAACTCTGAGTTAGTTTGGTCCGAAGTGTGGCCACCGGCTTAGGCGGAGGAGGTTGTGCAAGGTGCTGTTGTGGTTGCGAAGTTGTTGGCACCTCTCCTGCCACTGCCGCAGGAGCATTCGTGCTCGGATACCTCCTGTTTCGAGTCACTATACTGATCATCCCTACATACCCCTGCATGGGGCAGTTCTGTGTGACCTCGTTAACTTGTAGGGTCTTTGCCTATGGAGCATGAGTAGGCAAGGGGTCTTTGAAGACCTCCATTTGTTGATTGCTTGGTGCGACGGGATTATCCACCGCTAGTGTCTTGTTATCAATCAGGTCTTGCACCAAGCCCTTAAATTTCCAATAGGCATTTAGGTCATGTCCCTGCCGCCTATGGAACCTATAGTACAAGTCCTCTCTATACCCCTTAGGCTTGGGTGCGTTGGGATCTATAGTCTGAATCTCTGGCAGGTTGATCAGGTTTGCCGCTAACAAGCGGTCAAACAAGGAGTCCCTGGACTCTGTGTAGGGTGTGAATTGTCGCCTAGGGCGACGTTGCTGACTCTGCTCTTGCCTCTAATTTTCTCTGTCATAGTTGTTGGGAGGCACTGCCTGATAATTAGCCTTTTGAGGCTGAGTTGCTTGCACAGGTTTAGGGACGTTGATAGCAACTTGGTTAACCGCAATGGGTTTTTGTTGCGTGGTCCCAGCTTTAGTGTTTTTAGTCCACT
This sequence comes from Wollemia nobilis, assembly GCA_028583015.1. Classification (NCBI taxonomy): domain Eukaryota; kingdom Viridiplantae; phylum Streptophyta; class Pinopsida; order Araucariales; family Araucariaceae; genus Wollemia; species Wollemia nobilis. The sequence continues at coordinate 5,209,462 of JAQPPZ010017063.1, read as the reverse complement.
CTTTTTTCTTAGGCTTGGCTATCTCGCCATCCTGTATTTTGATCTCTTCAATAATTCTGGCTTGTGCCAGAGCTTCTTCTAGGGTGGCATATTGTTGCAGCTACAATAGCACAGAGATCGATCTCAAACAACTTTTGGAGAACATCTGAGTGAGGTCGGACATAGGAGGGAGGTAGGGCAGCTTTGAGAGCAATGTCCTCCACCGATTCCCGTAGGCCACCATGGTCTCCTCCTCATACTGCCCCGAGGCTGGCTAAGTCACTTAGTGACGCCTTCTTCTTGGTATTGAAGGTGAAGCGTTCGAGGAACACATCCACTAAGCTGATCTAAATTGTTAATGTTGTGCTTTGGTAACTGAGTAAACCAATCCGAGGCAGGGCCTACGAATGTGGTTATGAATGTTCTCAATAACAAAGCATCATTGTCCTGAATGCCGAAGCATTGGCTCAGGAACCTTGTCACATGCTCTTGAGCATTGTTGAGTGGTATTTTCACACACTTGTGAAATTACACTCTTCCTTAGGATTTGGGTTCCAAATCCCCTCTTGCAAAGAAGTTAAACAACCAACTTCTCCAAGGTCTCCGTTGTATTAGCATTTGCAACTGTGTATTAGTAATCTCAAATAAAGATATTCAATTAAAATGCTTGGAACACCTTAGTGATTGCAAGTAACTGTAAACAAGGGGCAATGTTGGTTTATTTCACCATGAAACTTTAGTGATTGTTCATTATTTTATTTTTTTTAGATTTTGTAATTTTTTAAATGTTCATTTTAAACCTTCTGGAAAATAAAATAAAATGAACAAAAAGAAATACAGAAAATTAAAAGTAGAACACGTTCAGTCTGATGCTATCCTATTCCGACAAAACCGAATACGTGAGAGTTTCGTACATGCAACCTAGCCTATTTGACCTGCAAAACAAACACAATCAAAGTAAACTAGGTGCTGGCTTCTAGGGTTTAAAATAATTTCCAGATTACAGACATTCACATGAAATAATCCAAAACAATGGCATAAATTTCATATACAAATCTGAAATCTGAAAGGAGGAACATAGAACAGTTAAAATGAAGCATGCAAAAAATTTCTCATCCTTTCTTGCCCATAAAATGCAAATTTTTGAACAATTCTGCATTAAAAATATGTCCTGTTACAATAGCAGAATCTCTGGTTTTTCTCAAAACCAGCAAAAGTGGAAGAAAAGCACTCCACAGCAGGCTCAGAACGGCTAATCACCCTCAACTCTGCAACCCGCTCGCAGCGGTTTTCGACCCCGTATCAATCTATGCCTCTGCATTTTATACTTGCTGGTAAACTGCTTCTCCTTCCACGATGGTTCGTTTCATCTTCTAGATTGCTTCGTTTCACCTTCCCCGCCTTTCCATTGCTTTTGATTTTATGCTCGAGATCTTCTCTATGAACTGTAATGCCTCTGCAGCCCTTACACATGTATGCCACGTGTTCCACACTTTTTTGCATGTTCTGTAATGGCCCCATGTAAATCGTGACAAAAAATAGCATGTAGCTTTGCTTCCTTCACTTTCATCGCGAAAACGCGACATGTCACGATATCGTGACATTTTCCTGCCAATAACCTTATCCGCTTTCATGCACAATGAAAATGAGACATGTCACGATATCGCGACGTTTTTCTGTCAACAACCTTTCTTGCCTTCATGCATACAAAAATCCGACATGTCACGATTTTGCTACAAGTTTTTCGCACTTAGTCTCTTTTCAATAAAGTGTCATGAAATCGCTACCATTTTTTTCCCTCTGCATGGTTCTCACTTTCTATCGTGATTTCACGACATCTTTGTCTGAACGTTTCCTCAAAAGTTGCGATATCGCTACGCCTTTGTGCTTACTTTTTAGTGGAAATCGCTACCATTTTACCACTTAGGCCTTTTAATCCACCTTCGCGAAACGATGAACGTCACGATTTCGTGATGCCTTTCGACTTATGCGCTTTGTGTCAGTTCTCGTCGCGATTTCGCTACACTCGAGCCTTATCGCCTTTGGCTCGATTTTGTCACGATTTCGTGACCATTTTATATTTTATGCCTTCTGCTCGTTTGCAAGCCAGGAAAAAATCAAACACGTCATCGATTTCAGTGTTTCTTTTCGTTGACGTGATTTTGTGACATGTCACGATTTCGCTACGTTTTTCTCTTTCCCCTTTTGTGTTGACCGCGATTTTGCGACATGTCACGATTTCGCTACAATTTTCCATTCTCTTTCTCTCTCCTCTGAGGATAACATGTCGGAATCGTGACACTTTTCATTGCCAACATGTCGCGATATCGCGACACTTTTCATTTCGACGGAGCGACATGTCGCGATATCGCGACACTTTTTCATTTTTGGCAGTGACGGAGCGACATGTCGCGATATCGTGACAACTTTTATTTTTTCGCGACAGAGCGACATGTCGCGATATCGCGACACTTTTTCTCCTTAGTGAAATTTTTGCTTTTTTCTTGATTTTTTTAGCATCTGGGCTACTGCAGTTTTCTTTGAAAGCATGCAAAAAGGTGGGTCCCCAATTTTGGGGTGTGTTGTGGATCAGCCACAACAAATGGCGACTTTGCTATCAAATGCTCTTGAGCATTTTGGTGAGAACCCAACCTGAAACATACAAGCTTAGATACAAGCGTCAGCACATAGAAGATAAACAAATACCGATAGATCAGAAATACATGAAACATTAGAATCATTAAGTATCAGCTCGGTGTGTGCAATGTGCTTCATTCCCTATCATTTGAACTTGTTCAACATTCCATTGTCAGTTTCACTTATGATTTGTATGCAAGGCTATGAATGATTTGTGCAGGATTTGATGCATGATGAAGATGCTAGAGATGTAACAACCTGCTTTATAAATGCTCAAACCTTCTTATATCATGGACAAACATATTAAAGATGTCAAACCCTCTTAGGACCAAATATATGTATACTGAATTAAATTTACTAGATCCCAAAGTTGGTTATGTGTCACTACCATCTTGAACCCATGTGCAAGTGTGAGTGAAATCAGAACTTTGGGGAATAGGATTCCCAACCTAAGCGAGATGGGAATTTAACCCTATCCTTACTATTCTGATTTGGAGTTCATTACCTCATCTTGAACAAAATAATTTAACCCGTTATGGATGAAATGGTCAGGCTAGTCTATCCATATGAGCAATCAGTGGTCTTGCTTTTAGACAAGACATGTTGCCACGCATGAGCATACTTAACCCCATAATCCATGACTTGACTTCATTCATTCTCTTCTCTCTTATTTCTTGGACCTTTGGGATGACTACCCATCCTTGCTAGGGACATGTAGTACGATCCCTCCAATCCAATATTAAGATGAAATGGAAAATATTATCTTTTATCTCTTGGACCTTTGGGATGACTACCCATCCTTTGCAGAGGACACGTAGTACAATCCTTCCAATCCAAGATGGAGATGAAATGGAAAAAATTAGTTTTACTTTTATTGCTTGGACCTTTGGGATGACTACCCATCCTTTGCAGAGGACATGTAGTACGATCCTTCCAATCCAAGCTTTATGATGAAATGGGAAAAATGGAAGCTTTGGGGAATCGGATTCTCAACCTAAGCGAGATGAGAATTAAGTCCTATCCTTACTACTCCATGTAGGTCAAATCAGAGCTTTGGGGAGTTGGATCCTCAACCTAAGTTCGATGAGGATTTAACCCTATCCTTACTACTCCGATTTTAGGCTTTAAGCTTGATGGAAATGGTAAAAACCACTGTTTTAAGGATTATGTTGCATGATAGGACAAACATGAAATATTCTTTTCACCTCACCTTTTCATCCAAGTATGGTTTTAACCATTTTGCTCAAGACTCCCTTTTAATGTGCATGGAATGTGCTTGGTTCAAAATAGTTCGGGCAGCAGTTCCCAACCTTAGGATCCTTTTAATATATGTTATGTAATAATCCTAAGAGGATTCAACACCTTCTCAATAATTGCCCATGGAATGAAAATGTAACTCAGATGACATGTATATGCAATGTGGAATATGACATAAGATATGAATGCACTGCTTCCTTTGGAATATATCATCTATTTTACCATAATGTGCAAAACCGACAACTTCATGCATCACAAGATTCAAACGATATTATTTAAATGTTTGTGTTACTTGTGGAGCTTTCTACAACACAATTCCAATGTTTCATATTCTCCCGATTTTAGGCATAAGTTGACATCTCAAATTTTCTTCTTTTTTTTTTTTTTTATCAAAACAAACCAAACATGTCAAATGAAATCAAACACACAACTTAAATCCTAATCCAAATAGCAATCCCAAAATGAAACTTGAAAACACAAACTCAAACCAAAACCAAAATTTATATACAATATAGTACAAGATGATGCCAAGCTTGGACTATTACTTTCCTGGATCCCAAACATGATTAGAACATTTCAAAAGACATATGTCACAATACACATGCCAAATGTTGTAGGAATCCAACAACAATAAGATCAAACCAAGCAATGCAACAAATTTCAACTTGCCATGCTCACCATACCAATTTGATTTAGTTCTATTAGCAACATCATAGGTGAGATTCAAATCAAATTGATTAGACAATGGTTGGTATTCAATTTTATTTTGTCTATTCTTTAAAGTGCAAGTTTCATCATTCCATTCATGATTTAGAAGTAGGCTTTCCTTTTCAAATGTGAGATATTGCAAACAAGAGCCTATTTCTAAAAGTCTTGAATTCAAATTATTTTTCAAGATTTTAAAGCAATCAAAATCAATCAAAACTTGACAAACATCACCAAGATTTGACATTTCATCATCAATGACATTAGCATCCAAAGGGACATCATGTAACCCATCACTTAAAATTTTTGTGGCTACTACCAAAGGTAAAGATTTCACTTTGTCACCCATACTCAACCCATCATGATTAGAATTTATCACAACTTGATGAGTGTTAGTAGCTTTTTCTTTTTCTTCATTGTCTTCTTCATCATCCAACACCTGTTCAAAAACACCAAAGTTAGGCACCCAATCAAACATGCATCCATATTTTTCAAAACAAGAGCCTAATTTTTCAAGATATGTGTCACGTGACACCTTTCCATGATCAATGGCTTGAGTTGCCTCAAAATCCATATTTTCATTAGGATCATCAATAGTATCAAACCCACACCACTTAGGCTTTGTAATTTCATCATTTTGAGATGGCATAGACATTGTAGAAACAATAGGTGGATCAAGATTTTTGATTTCTTGCCCCTCAAGGGGAACAAAAACAATTGATTCTCCTTCTTCATCCATGGTAGTAAAATCATTATCCTTCTCCAACCTTTGATGAGATTCCAACCCTTCTTCCAAAACATTCTTAGATTGTACAGGACTTGTAATATCCTCATATGAAAGGGCAATTGTATTATCCCGCATATCAATAGGCACACAAATTTCATTAGCAGTTTTGGAGTGAGCATACTCTTCCCAAGAATCATAATGATCATCTTTCAAAATCAAATTGTGATGCTCAACTATTTCTTCTTCATCTTTTAATTCATCAACATGTTTCTCATCAAATTTATCTTCACCTTCCTTAGATGGTTCAATTACTTCCAAAATTGGGTTATTGCTTGTATTCAAATTGATAAGGCTATCATAATCCACATGTGTAACCCATGATTCAATTTTATCACAATTTGGAAGGTGTGGATCCTCTTGGTCATCATTTTCAACAATGTCATCCGAAACAGATTCATCCTCATAGAATTCATCTTTTGGTGAGTCAAGGGTTTCCAATTTGTCACATGTTTCAATACTAGTTGGATCTAGTACTCCTCCCTTGCCTAAAATCATATTCTTATGAAAATCATTAAAATTGATTTTAGAAATATCTTTTGAATCAAGATGAGTATTTTGAAGTTGATTCATACTTAAGAAAGATGGTTGATCTTGCATAGTAGGTTGAGGATTTTGAAATTGATTGAAGCTTGGGAATGATTGTTGATTCTGAAATTGATTCACACTTGAATTTGGTTGAGGTGGATAAATCATTGGATGGGTAAAGGAGGTATTAAATGATTGAAGATTATATGATCCAAAACCCCCACCATAATTTTGACAACTCAATTGTTGCTCAATTGCCATTGCTTGAGTATAGGCTTGTGTCAAAGATGTGATTTGAGGCATCCCTCGCAAATATGTGGAAATGAGTGGGTCAAGAGCATTTACATATATTTGGAGAGCCATTTCTTCTTGAAGAGCATAAAATGTCACTAATTGAGCATATAATCCAAAGAATCTTTCAGAAAATGACTTCACATTTTCACTTGGTCCTTTTTTAATAGTGAAAAACTGCTCATACATGCGGATTGGGTCAACTTGCTTTTTGTTGAATTGATTAAGAAATGCTGCCTCTAGTTGAGCCCAAGAAGTGATAGATCCTAAAGGCAGACTTGTAAACCAATCAAATGCCACTTTGTCCAAGGTGTAAGGGAACATTTTACAAACAACATCATCATGCCAAATTGTTAAGTGATTCACAACAAATTTGAATGCTTGAATGTGTTCTCCTGCAGTATTTGTCCCGTTAGACAAAAATCGAGGAAGACATCTCTCAAAACCAACGGGAAAATAATGTTGAACTCCTGGTATGTTCAATGGGCTACCTGTCATCCACGGTGAAAACATAGCCATTAGTAAATCTTAAAGAATATAACTTTAATACCCAAAAAAAATTTTTTTTTTTTTTAAATTAAATTAAATCACATTATTCCTGTATGAACAATCAAAGCGTTAGAACAATGCATAGCAATTCATGTCCTCCTTTTAACAGTACAAAGTTGTAATATTAAAAGAGGGCTAAAGATAATAATCAATAGGGCATGAAATATTCAAAATTTAAATCCCTATAGCATTTAAATCAATCTGAAATAAACCGGTTCAGGCCCTCCTTCTAGCGCCAAAATGTTGAGTGGTATTTTCACACACTTGTGAAATTACACTCTTCCTTAGGATTTGGGTTCCAAATCCCCTCTTGCAAAGAAGTTAAACAACCAACTTCTCCAAGGTCTCCATTGTATTAGCATTTGCAACTGTGTATTAGTAATCTCAAATAAAGATATTCAATTAAAATGCTTGGAACACCTTAGTGATTGCAAGTAACTGTAAACAAGGGGCAATGTTGGTTTATTTCCATGAAACTTTAGTGATTGTTCATTATTTTATTTTTTTTAGATTTTATAATTTTTTAAATGTTCATTTTAAACCTTCTGGAAAATAAAATAAAATGAACAAAAGGAAATACAGAAAATTAAAAGTAGAACACGTTCAGTCTGATGCTATCCTATTCCGACAAAATCGAATACGTGAGAGTTTCGTACATGCAACCTAGCCTATTTGACCTGCAAAACAAACACAATCAAAGTAAACTAGGTGCTAGCTCCTAGGGTTTAAAATAATTTCCAGATTACAGACATTCACATGAAATAATCCAAAACAATGGCATAAATTTCATATACAAATCTGAAATCTGAAAGGAGGAACATAGAACAGTTAAAATGAAGCATGCAAAAAATTTCTCATCCTTTCTTGCCCATAAAATGCAAATTTTTGAACAATTCTGCATTAAAAATATGTCCTGTTACAATAGCAGAATCTCTGGTTTTTCTCAAAACCAGCAAAAGTGGAAGAAAAGCACTCCACAGCAGGCTCAGAACGGCTAATCACCATCAACTCTACAACCCGCTCGTAGCGGTTTTCGACCCCGTATCAATCTGTGCCTCTGCATTTTATACTTGTTGGTAAATCGCTTCTCCTTCCACGATGGTTCGTTTCGTCTTCCGATTGCTTCGTTTCACCTTCCCCGCCTTTCCATTGCTTTTGATTTTATGCTCGAGATCTTCTCTGTGAACTGTAACGCCTCTGCAGCCCTTACACATGTATGCCACGTGTTCCACACTTTTTTGCATGTTCTGTAATGGCCCCATGTAAATCGTGACCAAAAATAGCATGTAGCTTTGCTCCTTCACTTTCATCGCGAAAACGCGACATGTCACGATATCGTGACATTTTCTTGCCAATAACCCTATCCGCTTTCATGCACAATGAAAATGAGACATGTCGCGATATCGTGACGTTTTTCTGTCAGCAGCCTTTCTTGCCTTCATGCACAGCGAAAATCCGACATGTCACGATTTCGCTACAAGTTTTCCGCACTTAGTCTCTTTTCAATAAAGTGTCATGAAATCGCTACCATTTTCTGCCCTCTGCATGGTCTTCACTTTCTGTCATGATTTCGTGACGTCTTTGTCTGGCTGGAACGTTTCCTCAAAAGTTGTGCGATATCGCTACGCCTTTGTGCCTTAGACTCTTTTCATTCAGGTGAACCGAACACGTGATTCACGCTCTTTGCTTTGTTTGGCTTCATTTTTTGACTATAGTGAAATCGCTACCATTTTACCACTTAGGCCTTTTAATCCACCCGCATCGTGAAAATGCGACGCGTCACGATTTCGCGATGCCTTTCGACTTATGCGCTTTGTGTCAGTTCTCGTCGCGATTTCGCTACACTGCTGGGCCTTATCGCCTTTGGCTCGATTTTGTCACGATTTCGTGACCATTTTATATTTTATGCCTTTTGCCCGTTTGCAAGCCATGAAAATCAAACACGTCATGATTTCACGATGGTTCCGCCCACCTGCTGTCGTTGACTGCGTTGACCATGATTTTGCGACATGTCATGATTTCGCTACGCTTTTCTGCTTCGTGCCCCGTTTGACTGTCTTGACCGTGATTTTGCGACATGTCATGATTTCGCTACAATTTTCCATTCTGCCTTTCTCTCTCCTCTTTGGACCGCGATTTCACAACATGTCACGATATCGCGACAATTTTTCATTTCTGCTGCGATGGAGCAACATGTCGCGATATCGCGACACTTTTTCATTTCTGCCATGACGGAGCAACATGTCGCGATATCGCGACACTTTTTCATTTTTGCCGCGACGGAGCGACATGTCGCGATATCGCGACAACATTTTCGGCCGCGACGGAGCGACATGTCGCGATATCGCGACACTTTTTCTCCTTAGTGAAATTTTTGCTTTTTTCTTGATTTTTTTAGCATCTGGGCTACTGCAGTTTTCTTTGAAAGCATCAGCCACAACAAGCATCCTCCTCACCTCTAAAGGTTTCCAACTGAGGCAGCTTAAAGTGCTCAGGGTAAGGAGGTGTTGGCACTGACGGATGCATAGGATGACTACGGAGCTGGCATAAAGTGGGCTTTTGGGGCCCAGAAGTTTTGGTTTTCACAGACTCCAGACGCTCTAGTAGCGCTTCGTATGCATCAAAAGATTTAATCTCTTCCTCTTTGGTTTTCTCCCGTTGCGGGTTGTGGGAGACTTGAGGCCTATGAAGAGGTGGCCGGATGGCAAATCCTCTGCCTAGGTAGGGTGTTTCAGCTCGCTCATCTTCTTGCTCATGTTCCTCGTAAGCTTCCTGAGGAGTCTCTAGATGAGACCTATGACCCTGGGTGGGTCTCCGCGGAGGGTACCCATCATTGTTTCAGGGAGTGGCCTCCTGCTCAGGTCTATGAGGCCTCGAAGGTAGCACTTGGTATGGTCGTGGAGACCTATATCACACCAAGGGATTATGCCTCTCATATGGTTCTGCTCTTTGGGTGCGCGGGGTTGGAACCCTTTCAGGCATCGGGTTATGTAGCAGCTCATATTTTTGGCACCTAATGTGCTCTTTGCTAAGGTGATATAAATGCTCTAGCTGCTATTGGTATCGCTCAAGCCACGTGATCTACGCTTGGCGAGCGGCATGTCTGGTGACTGCCAGGTCAATTTGCTTTGCCATCCTGAGCCTAGGAGGCCTAGATGCCTCTCCTATGCACTTACCTCGGTCATGATGATCTAATATCTCAATAGGCTACTTCCCTCTATCGAGGTTGGTGGCATTCACCTTAGGCTCTGGCCTCAGTGGGTGATCATGGTATCTAGCTGGTGCGGAAGCGCATGGCCCCCACGCTGTATATTGCTCTTGAGGAATGTAATCATCTTCCTTAGGCTCCCTTTCATATGTGTGAAAGGGGTGGGCAGAGTTAGCTCGCCCGGTTTGAAGAGCCTTATGCTCTGGATTTTGTCTATTGGTTCTAACAGTGATGGGGGGCAAAGGGGGGAGGCCATCATCATGTGGCCTCTCCTCATGGAAACTATGCCACTCTAGCACTTCATTGCACGGTGGCCACTCATATCGAGCTTCTAAGGGAGCTTTCTTGTCTATGTTGAGTGCGACGTGTAAGGACTCCTCCTGAAAGGGGCTATGATGAATGGGCATGTCCCTTAAAGGGGTGTCCCTATAGTTCCATCTTGACATGGACTGATGTGGACTCTCTTGCGGGTCGGGCCGCCAAGGTAGTATGACCAAGTCCTTGGTGCTGTAGAAGAGGCGACTTGTGCCCCCTTGTACACTTTCCATAGCTTTCGCCCTTGATTGGGCTTGGATACGTGTGTACACCATGGCAGTGCTTTCCTACAAGCTATGCAGATTTTTATCTCTTTTTATGAAACTTTTATGCTACACTAAACAAAAATGATCATACACACACACAAGCAGTGATTATCTCGTTTAAAGATTGAAAGTGTGTCCTAGACCTGGTTTAGTGTGTTTTTTATTTTTGTTTTTGTTTTTGTTTTTTTTGGTTTTGAAGGTTTTTAAAGAATGTTTAAATGCAAAATGAGGGCTCTTATGACTCCCAAAATTGGTCGCCCCTTCGATATACCATTTCCAGGCCGATATACCAACCTCTCTATATACCCGCCCTTATGTGAGGGAAACTATAGGTATGTGAGAGCAGATGGTACATGGAACGTAGGCGATACGAAAGGGGAATCACCTTTTTTATGACACCTACCATAGAAGACTTATCCTTGTGCACTGGGAATCACCCTAGATACACTCGGTCAGCTTTCATCAGGATTTACGTCTAGCAACAGTTGCGATCGGGGTAATGGATGCAAAATTTAAGCCAAGGTGGTGATGAAATCCACCGTTGGTCTTGATCAAGGGTTGGGGTTTTATGACCAGTGCCTTGGTTTTTAAGTTGCCACGTGGTGTGTTGGGTTCTTTTTATTTTTCAAAAGGAAACAAGCAAACAACAAAAAGAAAACTTTCCCTAAGCAAACAAATAACCCAGAAAAAAAAGAAACATTGAAAACAGAAAATGATAGAGAAAACACAGAATCCTTACCTCTTCTCTACCCACATATGTCGGTCCTGAGTTCCTTCTCGAAAACTTCATAGACTAGAATTCATCCCGGGGTGGAACGAATTACAGTACTGTATTCGTCTCAGGGTGGGACGTATTCCAATTCATCCCTGAGTGAGACGAATTACAGTTATGTGTTTGCCACATACTAGAACGAACAACAGTCCTGCATTCCAAAAAAAGATACCTGCAAGCAAGGTAAATTTTGATCAAATTTCTGATCCAAAAATGCAAAGGATAGGGTCCCACCGTGATCACCACTGAAAGCACGAGGATACGAAAACAAGAAAGGAAAGACTCGAAGCACGATGCAAAAAATGAAACTAAGCTTAACACTGAATCCTACGAATTAAAAATGCATGAAATTGAGAAAGCATGAATTGAAAACCAAATGAAATAATAGCCCTTCTATTTTATTGATGCATTTCATAACTCGGTTACAATTTGCATCCTCCCTTTTTAGGGGCGAGGAGCGTTAAATCTGTCTCTTGGTTACATCCATGGATAACCTTCCTTCTTCCGCGTGCCCACATGTAAGATGGGCGGACCAAAATGTCACCACTGCTTGTGTCTATGAATTTTGATTCCTTGCTTCTCCTCCAATGTTCCGATCCTACGTTCAAGGGAACAAGAAATAGTTAGTAGCACCTACGGATGAAACAAAACATGCAATCCCAAAGCCTATGATAAGCGAATGAGAAAAATGAATTAAAATATAACTAAAATGAATCCAAATGATCTAGAAATTTGATAGAGGCATCAGGACATCATCATGAGGGCACTGCAAAAAGAACAATCAGGAAATTCCTCACCGATTTGAATTCATTCCGGGGTGGGACGAATTCACCTACAACAAAATGCCGAAAAGGTACTGTCCTAATGTCCTGCCTAGGAAGCTCCAAAAGACCTACAAACTTGGGGTTAGCTAATTGGGGGCATTTTTGGAAGACCCAAATGATCATATTTCCCAAATTTGGCCTTCGTTAGTGGGAATTTGATGATGCTACCTGCAAGTTAGTAGAAGCGAGCAAAGATAGAAATATAGTCAAACTTGTTCAAAATGAGACGAAACTCAAATGACATCCTATCTAAGAATCATAGAAATGAATGCAAAAATGAAAGAAAACAAGTCTTACATGGAATTCCCATCATTCTGAAAGGGGGCGATTAAGATTGTGGCAGTGTGGGAGGGGGTGCCTATGGGGTAGGCTGCCCGTCGTTTGGGGCCTGGTTTCGGCACCAATCCACTTGGGATGGGTCAAAAACCTCTTGTGGGGTATTTTTGGAAAATTGGGTGGGATATCATGACCAAATGTCAGGTTTGGTTCTGGATTTGTGCTTCCAATAACCACCCTATGACCTCTTCTCCAAAAGAGATCAAGGATGTGAAAGGCACAACTCAAAGGGGAATAGGTGTGGAAATAAAATGACAGCACTTCGTTGCTCCAAAATGCTCCTTCTCTGTATATTTTGGGGTGAGGAAACTCACCAATTTATAGACCTGGAGGTCTCTTGAAATGGGCATGCAGAGGCGCCACTTGGCAATCATGCCTTATCAGGGGGAAGGAGATTCCTCCCTGAATTGGGACTTCATGACTGACCTTGCAAATGCCTCTAATGCTTTAAAATGCTCACCCATACTCCCATGCGATGAAGGAAGCGTTGAGTGGCGAATCTGAGCTACCATTTGTCAAGATTTGACTTTTTGCCCATCAAACCTGCAATTCGCCCCACCTCGGGGTGGATTTGGAATTCATCCCGGGGTGGGGTGAATCCTAATTTGAATTCATCCCTGGGTGGAACAAATATTGAGCAAAGTACCTGAAGGTGCCAAACTGATTTCTGACCTTCCAAAACTACTGTGAGAGTGGTCAGGACCACTTTTTAACCTCTGTGGGCTGCCCTTGGGGCTGTGTGTGTCAAAGCGATCAGTGTTTGCAATCACATAATCGGATTGGTACTATTTTTGTGTCTACAATGATTTAATACTATGATAAACCTTTTATGTAAACCTATGCTAAATGTTATGTAATATTACAAGAAATCTCATGTAATTCTACAAGAAATCTCATGTACGCATATGAGAAGTATTGATGTATTCACCCCTAGTAGGATTGGTAAAACCACTTGTATAGTTTTGCACTCATCCCTAATGGGAATAGTGTGTAGACACCAAAATCCAGCCACTTGCAAGTCATCTATACCTTCCTGTCAGCCACGTGTCGGTCATCCACCTTCCCGCCATTATTTGGCCCAAATCCACACTTTCCTGCCATTATTTGGCCCAATTTCACATTTCCCGCATTTTTTCATCCCCAAATTTATTTAAATTAATATTTATATATATATTTTAATATTTTAATATATATATTTAAATAATAGTTTAAGTGATTTAATCTAAGCCGTCCATCCTTCATTTAATCTCATCCGTCCATCCATCTTAATCCATTTCACAACCTAAATTTATTCTCTACCCTTAGATCCACTTTAATCTTAGCCACACGTTCAAAGTGTCGTTAAAACCCTAAAGTGTGCCCTAAGATTGGATTATAAATAGAGTCACCTTGATGGCTCAAACCCTATCTCCTATGCGCTATCTCTGATTCTAATTCTTCTACTGCTATCTCCTCTATCTCTCTTCTGCTACCTTTTCGCCGCATCTATCGCCGTCCTTTTTTGCCGCTTTCGTCGCCGCTTTCGCCGCCATTCCTTCTGCAGCATTCTGCAGAATCTCCCATTCCTGTCGCAAGTGCTTGCGGGCATTTACCCCTTTAACAAGTGCCCACGGGCGTTTACCAAGTGCCCACGGGCGTTTACCAAGTGCCCGTGGGCGTTTACCCACAGCCACAGACTCAGACCGGTGTCTGAAACCTTAATCCAGAAGCACGTGGGCGTTCAGCGAGTGCACCAGGGCGCCTTCCGTAGCCGATTTGACAGCCACATTACTTCCAGGTGTTGCTTGGTCTAGCTGCGTTAACAGAGAATAGGTATAAATTAGTTTAAAGCAAGTAACTTCTTTTCTTCTATTTGATCTGTTATTGAATTCCTGCATTTCATTTTTTTAGGGTTTTAGATTGTTTTCGAGGGCTCACACAGTGGAGCCCTCTTATTAATTTCTAACTCCTTGATAGTGTTAATGTGTGCAGGTTTTTGACAGCAGATCCGGTTTATTTATGGCAGTCGATTAAGTCGGAGTGGTCCAAGCAAGGGATACAACAAAGCCCACTCACTCTGTTGGGATTGAAGATACATTCTTCGAAAGCGCCACCATTTGTGCCAGCTAGGGTTTCGGAGAACCCTAGCATAACTTGTAATTGTGTATCACAAATAAAGGGTTACAGGCCCAGTTGTATTCAAAAAGGAGTTTTTAAACTCCATCGATTAATAGAAATCGTTTGTTTTGTGCAACTTTCCTGTATTCCATTATTGTGGTTTTATCTTTTGTTTGGCGTGTATTTTTAATCTACATAGTGAAACCACTTGATGGTTAACCTTAGTGAAACCTTTATTAAAGGTTTACTAACATGATTTAACAATGATCCCTATGTTGATGTTGGTTAATATAATTATAATTATAATTTGGGGATTAGATATATACTATAAATACCCTTCAGCCACTGATCCATTGTATCGATTTATGAATCCATAATTTAAAGTGATATTGTGGGGAGTCTATAGCCACACATATCTCCTATTTTGTTCTATTTCATATACTTGATGTTTTTATTTCATTTTAATATTCTCTTCCATATGAATTTTGGTGAGTGTGACATTTCATGTGATTTTTTAAAATTGTTATAAAATCTAGCATGGTACCAAAGTAAGGATGAAGTGGCTCTACTCAATTGTGTGAAGAGTGTTTTTAACCAATTTTGAGAAAGATTTTAGTTTTTTAGTTTTTAGGGTTTCCATTAGTAAACCCCAATAGGATATTTTATTGCGAGGGCCTCTTGTGGAGCAGTTTTCACTTAGCTTAGGAGAAATATTCACCAACAGGTTAACCAAGTTTTCCTCTTTTCAAATTCAACATACTTTGTTGAATAATTATTTTTTTATGGATGATTCCAGTAGTGTCCTAAGGAAGTAGATTCTGCAGAATTTATGGATTAAAAATTTTAGTGGTTTTTTGCAAACCCTATTTGTCTTTATGGATTTTTTTAAATCATTCTCCACTCTACTTTAAATTTTATTCTCGAATGAATCTAGCATAGATGAAAGGGTAGACTATATGATTTATTAATACTAAGAAGAAGAGTTTGAACATTTGGTAGATCACCCTCAATTGCTAAGTAAGGCTTGGATAGACTTCAATACATGGAAAATTTCCTCCAAGCCACTTGAAAGGTTGTCTGAATGGTCTACAAAAATTTTATATTACTTTGGTAGGAGAGGATTTTTTGATAGGTAAAACTATAGTAGATATGGGCAAACCATTATTGTTTTTGGATTCTTTGCAAAAATTGCATGGCATGCCCTAGATTAGAAATTTCGATGAATGAAAAATATGGTAATTTTCCTCCAAATTTTAAATTTTAAAATCTAGAATATTGTACTAAATATTTCATTTGGAAATAGAAAAACTTGGAGATGTGCATGGAAAGTTTTTTTACAATGGATGGGAGGTATGTTTCATGCACACACATTCTTTGGAACAAGTAATTAATAGTTAGGGGTAATTTTTTTTTTAACTAACAATAGCAGTGTAGTGGTAAGACAACCCACTCACAAGTGGATGGTCATGAGTGTCAGTCATTTAGTTGCACCTTTATGATATTGTTTGAGAAGTGTCTGATTTTGTCTGGTCATGAGTGTCAGTCTTTATCTCTTAGATGAAGAGAGGGGTGACTCAATGGTTAGTCACTTTCCTAGGTAAGGGAGGTTGTTAGTTTGATTTATCATCATATTTTTTTATTTTTGGAGGTGCACATTTAGCGCATTGAGTAGATAAAGAAAGCTCTATGGCACTATTTTTCAAATTTGTCCATCTATAGTGATCTAGTGGTAAGACAAACAATTAGCCCTTAAGAGGTGTTAAATTCAAAACCTTATTATCTTTTGTAAATTTTTCATTCAATTATTTTATTAAATGAGTGGTAAAATAAAAGAAAACATGTTGCTTTGTATTGATAATTTGTAAAATATGTTACAATATGAAATATTATCCTTTTACAATATGCCCTAGAGGGCTACAAAAGAGGGGATTCATTAGGAGGGACCCTAGAATAGAACTTGTTTGCAACACTGCAAGTGTCTTCCTTAAATTTCTTAGAGTTGGAGTGGACTTATAATGCATGCCACTATGAGCTACACCGATCCTCAATCCTACGTAACCCTACAAAATATGTTAGAACGTTTACAGGTATGTCTCAATTAAACCTCTTGTAAACATGGACATAGACAAAATATGAATAGAAATGCATTGTAGAAGATAAAAAATAAGTTGAAACTGATGAGGGGGCGATATATTACCTATTAGGCTAGTGTGATAGCATAAAACTAGAAAATGTACCTCATGATGCATTTTGGGTGTGCACGCACCTCAAGATGTGTTTTGAGTTTTGTAACTTAGAATGGTTTGTGTATTAGTCATAAAACCCACTGGTGCAGTATAGCACTGATTTGGAAGCTATATATACCTATTTTCCCTGCAAACCACCTGTAACCTGCAAGGAAGATGCATGGGAGGAAGGTCAAGTGCTCAAAAGGTTTAAGGAGACTTCAGATAACATTTGGGTAGCATAACATTATTTTTTTCTTCCTCTTAAAATTGTAGATAAGACCCTCCTTTTATAGGATTTCTAAGCAAGAGAAGGGGTGGATTAGGTGGAGGAGATATAAGGCCCCACTTTAATGTGCATGCGCTAGGTAAGACTTTCCCACCTAATATTATTAAGTGGGCATGGGTGTGCCATGCCCATGTAAGAATTGGGGAAAAAGTAAAATCCCCTTTTTCAATGATTTTTTTTAAAATGCCTTGTAAGGAGAGTGGGTGCATTTTTAATAAGGGAACAAGTAGGCGTTTTAAAAATCACACAAAGGGGTGTGAAGGGAGTACACCTTGGATGGGGAAGAATTAGCTTATTTTATTAAATCCTAGGGTTTAGGATAACATGATGTTAGATTTTAGGGTTTTTGAATGTTAAATGTTGTTGCAAAATATTATTTGATATATTATTAGGTGTCTACATTTACCTCTTTTTAAACTGTATTGTGTGAGGACATGATGCAGTGCAAAAATTTATGACATTTGTTTGGTGATTTATTGTGAGAGAATATGGATTGGTAGGTGATAACAAGCGATTTTTTTTAGAGGAGTAGATGTAAGATTCCCAAATTACGGAAGGGATGCATATCCTTGAAATATTGCTATTGATATATTGATAAGATCATTTGGGTTGGTAGGCTGGTCAATTATATGTAGGTATGCCCATGATTGCTTCGATGGACTCGATCATGCACCTTGATGAAGCATATATGCATGAGTAAACCTGAAGTCCATGACATACAATGTGCCAAATTTGATTGGGTTGGAGTGTTGTTGAGAAGAGGATTCTACTTTTTATTTTCCCCAACAAATGAGGGCATATGATAATCTCTAGCAAAGGTTCTTAGACAAACTTTTGTGTATGATATCTACCCCCTCAAGTGATGAGTTAACAGGTGAAGAACTTGAAGGTAATAGTGAATCACTTGATAGAGTAAAGTGGAGGTTATTGGATCATTAAAATTATGGAAATTTATCTTTTGCATGATTTTATTTTTAGCTTTGAAAAGAATTTTGCATTTTTGTAGGTATAGGGCAAAAGGGTATCCAAAAATACCCTTTTTTTTAAAAACACATCTTAGGGTGCATGCTCCATATGAAAACATACCTTGAGGTACATTTTCCATACAAAAACGTACCTCAAGGTATGTTTCATACATTGACCTCATATAAATGGGTGCGCACAGGGGTGCTCTCTTCATTGTTACTTTACAATGTACAAAATCATAGAGAGAGGAGCAAGTGAGAGTGAGTGTATGATGTGAAGTGTTGCTGAATTTATGAGCAGAGCTGATAGGATGGCCTAGAGTGAAGTGGGATCAAGTGTTAGAGGATTTGCAATGGGGCTAAGTACCTTTTTCACTAAACTTCATGTGTTTGGAATAAAATAAACACTACGTTTAATATTTTAATTATTTTAGATATTAATTTTTTTCAATGTTTGCATGTATGCGATTTTTGAGATAAGGGTATCCAATTAGGCCCTTGATTTAGCCCTTATTAGTGTAAAGGTATTTTAGCATATCCTAATTTATTAAGCCCCTAATTGGGAACTTATTGGTGTAAAGGAATTTGAGTATACCCCGATTGATTAGGCCCCTGATTGAGCACTTGTTGGTGTAGAGGTATTTGAGTATACTATGATTTATTAGGTCCATGATTGGGACCTTGTTGGTGTAGAGGTATTTAAGTATAACCTGATTGATTAGGCCCTTAATTGGGCATTTATTGGTGCATAGGTATTTGAGTATACCCTAATTTATTAGGCCCTTGATTGGGTACTTGTTGGTGTAGAGGTATTTGATTATACCCTAATTTATTAGGCTCCTAATTGGGCACATGTTGTAGAGGTATTTGAGTATACCTCGATTTATTGGGCCCCTAATTGGGCACTTCATGTTGTAGAGGTATTTGAGTATACCCTTATGCAACAAAAGAATAGGTAGGCTATCTAAGAGATGACATGGTAGGATGAGTGAATGTCCAAGAAGGTGGAGAAGTGAAGAAGTTGGTGATCACTTGTTGAGAATGGGGTTGTTGATTGGTGAGGAATTGATTGGGGGTCAACTATGTGAATGTGTTGATCTAGATTTGTGGTTGAGGATGATAGGGGATGGTGTTGGATTATGTGGGAGGAAATTTAAATACCATGTTTGTGGAAGGTGGAAGGCTAGTGGATGTGACAATGGAAGTTGAATTACCCAAGGAAGAAGATTTTTATGAACCGATTAATGGTGGACTAGATAATAAGAAGGTGGAGGAGCTAGGTGTGGCACTAAATATATAAGGATATGAATAGATAGAAGAGGATGCAACTTAGGTGGATGTTAGTGGGAAATTAATTCCAAAGGTTGGCATATGAATTTGAGAGATGACTAGTGGTTCAGTTTGAAGGATGTGTTTATGATAAAGGAGAGGATTTTGAGTAATGGTTAACAAGGATAATGAAGTTTGTGTCACACCCAATTTATCTTCTTGGGATAGGAAATGTTGTTAGAATATAATTATTGTTATAATGTGCACTATGCCTATAATTGACAGGTTGACATTTGTCTTTTGCCACTTGGTTGACATTTGTCTTCTGCCACTTGTCCTTGTCTTCAGTTTGAGTTGGAGTGGTGTCTTCTGAAAGACACTTGGAGTGGAGCTTATGACACTTGTCATATCTCCCTCCTAAGCTTTATGCTTATATATTTTACGATAACTTGTAAATAAAGTGTGCCTTATTTTTCAGTCCCAACATCTGGTATCAGAGCGGTGAGATCTGCCTATGGGGACCCTTAGGGTTTGAGAGTTTTTTTTTAGAATTGAATTTTTTCTCTGAAGTATCCTCTTCACTTGCTAAGTTGATCCTATCAATAAAAAATAGAGAGAATTTTTTAAGATTTTTGGTGATTCTGGCAATGTGGGGCTATTTTTTTTTGCGGGATGAAGGCACATTTAAAAAAAAAAAAACGTCACATTTTGCAACGGCGATTTTTTTAGAGCAGTCATATTTAGAATTTGAGTATACCAACACGTATATCATGAGGAGTACTACAAAATTTAGTACTCGCACGCAAAAATCCAACAAGAAATGAGCAAGATATGGTTGTTTGAAGGCTAACTGTTGCAGTTATTTTTTTCCTGTGCATTTTTTTCCAAAACGGAAATTTTTTTATTAATTTTTTTAGTAGTACTTTTCTTGATGTTTTTGCACCATCATATAGATTATGATAAGTACTACAACATCAAGTACTCACTTTATTAATTTGGTAATGTATTGAGCAAGTTACAGCTGCTCAAAGTTGGTTGTTTGCAGCAGTTTTTGGGGCTGCAGAAAATTTGTGTTTTTTTTTTGTCAAGGCACATCAGTTGCCAATTTTTGGATTGAGAAACATCTACAGATGTAGCATGTAACAATAAGCTATATTACAAAATTTTCAGTCATTCCCTCCAAAATTTCCTGCTCAGTCATTTCAAATTTTTCCCACCGAATCAGTTTCAAGCCAAAATTTAAAATTTAAAATTTGTAGAGGGCAATCTGTCATGTTTTCTACCTCTAAGAAGTCTTGTTGTATTTTCTTGAAATCAAGGGTCAAATTGTAACCGACTATAGCCTTATATATAGTTGTTGAAAATGATTTTTTGAGGGGAATCCATTGGTGTAGTTTATTTTCAGTTTTGAAATCATTTAATATGCTAAATTGAAGTTTGAAATTGACATTGTAATTTGGAGTGCATTTTCGGTAGTATCCGACACTCCTTGACAAAATATTTGGAAAACTTGTGGGAATCTCAATTTTAAGTCATTGGGGGGACATTAAGCCAAGTTATTCATTATATTTGGCAAAATTGGAGGCATTATCATCATTGGTGGCATTGAAATTGTATCACACTTCAAGGCATATTTGGGACTATTCTTGAGCCATATTTCCTAATACAATCATCAACTCAAGGGGTGATTTAGGGCCCCTTACCTCTTGCTTGTGGAGACATTTTGTGGCACTCTCTTGGCCACTAGGTGTTTGTTGCTTGCATCTTCTATTTGGGCTTTGTCTACATTTTATGCTTGTTATTACCCTTGCATGACTTTGGGTTTTATAATTGTAATCAAGTGTAGTTCCATTTCATACACACTTGAAACTAAGCCATATACAAGCAAGCAAACACATACAGGCAAATTCTTATAAAGCAATAATACATTGGCACATCTATTGTAACAATTCTACAAAAAACAAGCATCACATTTTTATAACCGCATATGTTCCACGTATCAACTGCTCAAATACTTAGTCTCCCTCACATAAGGGTGGGTATATTGAGTAGTTTGGTATAAAGGTCTGGCAGGTTATTCCCTTTCAGAATCGCCTATGTTCCATGTATCAACTACTCAAATTCTTATAGTCTCCCTCACGTAAGGGCGGGTATATTGATAAGTTTGGTATAAAGGTCTGGAAAAATTCTAATTCTTACTCTCTTTGGATAGAAAAAGACACTTATGTTCAACTTAACCCTCCCACTATTGGAATCACTTGAATATTCAGAGTGGAAAAACTAGGCAAACCCTCCTCTAGATCTTTAGCGGTGTACCCTAGATTTTTTTGAGGGCTCTAATTTGGCATTTGTTGTTCTTACTTCATCCTTTGTTGAGATCCCTTTTCTTTTGATCCTTTTCTAAATCATGGCTACTACAAATCTATTAAGTGGGCTTACAAAGAAACTTGAAGGAGCACAAACTTTTGCAAATTGGAAGTATGAGATGGAATCAATATTAATGATGAATGACATGTGGGACTTTGTGAAAGATAGGTAGGCTAATGAAGACCCACTCACTGCACCTATAGACCCTAAAGAAAAAGCACAATTTGAGAAGAATTCCAATATAGCTTTAAGTCTAATCAAGCTAGCTACAAGAATTCAATGCAGAGAAAATGTAAGGGCTGCAAAAACAATTAAACAAGCATGGGATGCTCTCAATAGATTGTTTGATAGGCCAAGTCAAGATAATATTTTGTATCTCAAACAAAAATTGCACAATCTATGTATGAAAGGCTCACTTACCGATTATCTTATGGAAGTGAAGTCTATTAAGAATGATTTCTTAGCTGCTAGTAAAACCCTAGATGATAATGAGTTAATTCCAATAATGTTGCATGGTCTTCCTTCAAATTTTTGCTCTTATACTACCAAGTTAGATTTGAGTGGTAAAACAATGAATTCCACACTTGAGGATATTGAGATCCTACTTAAGAAACATGAGCAAGCCCTAATCAAAGATGAACAAATTGAAGCCACATTAGCAGCTTTTTCCACCAAGGCAACTTTATAGCCTAAACAAAACAAGGGTCAAAATCAGCATAATCAAAATCAAAGGGGTAGACAACATCAGAGATACACACAGTATCAACAGCAGCCAAGATGGAAAACAAGACCTCAAGGGGGTCAAAACAAAAATCAACAAGGGTGTGAATATTGTGGAAAATGGAATCATAATGTTGCTAATTGCTATAAAAGGCAAAGAGAATAGGGAGAACCACAAAATAATAATCTAAACACATTGTATGCAGACAACCAAGTTAATGTTGAATATAAAGAATGTTGATATATTGATTCTGGAGCAGCAAAGCACATGACAGGAAGGCAATATTGGTTGACCAAGTTTCAGCCTACATCAAATCAATTCATTACTTTTGGTGATGAAAGTGCTCTACCCATTGAAGGTGTTAGGGAGGCACCACTTACTTTGCATGATGGTAATAATGTTCCTGCAATAGATGTTTTGTATGTGCCTGGTCTTAAAAGGAGTCTTTTTTCTATTGGATAGCTTAAAGATAAGGGCTATAATGTCTATTTTGAAAAATACAAATGCTACATTAAGGAACCCAATGGCATTGTCAATGCCATGGGAGTGAAAAAGGATGGTGTTTACTACCTCCTTACAAAATCTGTAACACAAACATCTTTGCATACAACAACTAATTTCTCTTTGGAGTACATGTGGCATGAAATATTAGGACATTTAAATTTTAATAATATTCAAATGATGGCTACAAAAGGATTAGTTAAAGGACTTCCACATCTTAAGGAGTCAAAATGTTTTTGTGAGCCATGTGTAATAGCCAAACACCATAGGCAACCATTTGAAATAGGAAAGGCATGGATAGCCAATAGACCTTTGCAATTGGTTCATTCAGACATTTGTGGGCCAATATTTGTTCAATCTTATACTAGGGCTAAATACTACATCACTTTCATTGATTATTACAGTAGAAAGGTATGGATCTACCTAATTTAATATAAGTGGCAAGCCCTTGATAAGTTCAAAGAATTCATCACACTTGTTGAAAGAGAAAGTGGCTATCAAATCTCCACCTTAAGATCAGATAATGGTGGAGAATATGTCTCCAATGAATTCTTTAATTTTTGTAAGTATCATGGGATAAGGAGGCAATTCACAACCCCTTATACCCCACAAAAAAATGGAGTTGCTGAGAGGATGAATCAAACAATCACAAATAGGGCAAAATCAATGTTACATGCTACTATATTACCTAACTCATTTTGGGGAGAATTTGTTCTTATTGCTGCATACTTGACTAATAGGTCATACACAAAGGCCTTACATGAAAGAACACTTGAAGAAGCATGGAGTGGAAGGATGCCCTATGTTGGCAATTTGAGAATATTTGGATGTGATGCCTATGCTCATATTCATCATAAGAAAAGGAAGAAGTTTGATGATAAGAGCCAAAAATGCATCTTTGTTGGATATAGTGATAGTGCCAATGCATATAAATTATATGAACCTATTTCTAAGAAAATCATTTTATCTAGGGATGTTACCTTTCATGAGTATCCCCCATATAATCCTCCTAAGGCCCCCACTTTAGAAATAACTAATGAAATAGTTGCTCCATTCATGCATAAAATGTCATCTAGTCCTTCTCCTTCACTCATAAATAAAAAAATTCATCCACAAGAAGAACTTCCTACAAATTATCCATGTCCTCCATCTCCTCCTAATGATCAAGTAACATCATCCAATCCTTTACCCAATTGGGTTCAAGCCACAATAGATGAAGCCCAAAATTATTTGCCCACCTATACAGGTAAAAGGCCTTCAGCCCTAAGACACCAAGTGAATTATGCCCTAATGGCCAAAGTCCTTAGCCAACCTAAACCCTCTAACATCAAAGAAGCACTTGGTGATCCTAAATGGGTTCATGCCATGTATCAAGAATTAGATTCCATTGAAAAAATCACACTTGGGAGTTAGTTGATTTACCCAAAGGAAAATATACCATTGGCACAAAATGGGTATACAAAGAAAAATATAAAGCAGATGGCTCACTACATCACTACAAGGCTTGCCTAGTAGCTCAAGGCTATAAGCAACAAGAGGGAATTGGTTATGAGGAGACCTTTGCTCCTGTGGCTAAGATGACTACAATCAGGACAGTTATTGTTATGGCAACTCAAAAACATTGGCCAATATATCAAATGGATGTCAAAAGTGCATTTCTCAATGGTCATTTGAAGGAGGAAGTGTATGTGAAACAACCACTAGGGTACACAATTGAAGGCCAAAACAACAAAGTCCTCAGATAAAAAAAGCTCTATATGGGTTGAAGCAAGCACCCCGAGATTGGTATGCAAAGATTGACTCCTATTTTCTCAACCTTGGTTTCACTAGATCTGCAGTAGAATCTACTCTCTATGTGAAACATTGGAGGAACCACATCATTTTGGTTACATTGTATGTGGATGATCTTCTCATTACAGGTGATGACATAGAAGGAATAAGGTTGCTCAAGGAGAACTTATGCAAGAACTTTGAGATGACAGATTTAGGCCTCCTCCACTATTGCTTAGGAATGGAGGTATGGCAACATCCTGGTAAGATTTTTATCTCCCAGGATAAGTAAATTCAGTATATTTTGGAGAGGTTTCACATGGAGGAGTGTAAGCCCTCTCTAACTCCCATGGAAACTAGATTGAAATTGGTAAATAATGATGAAGAAAAAAGGGTTGATGATACACTTTACAGGCAACTAGTTGGAAGTTTGATCTACTTAACTTCAACTAGACCAGATATTTGCTATTCAGTTGGCCTTATTTATAGATTCATGCAGGATCCTAAGAAGAGCCATTGGATAGCGGCTAAGAGGATTGTGAGATTCTTAAAGGCCACACCTCATCAATGCCTTATTTTTCAGTACCAACATCAAGTTTATGTATAAATCAAGTGATAATTTTTCTTTGATTGGATACACAGATTTAGATTGGGCCAGTTGTCCTGAAACTAGAAGATCTACATCAGGTTATTGCTTTCAATTAGGCCAAGGCTCTATTTCATAGAGTACAAAGAAGCAAAACACAATTTCACTACCTTCAATAGAAGTAGAATATAGAGCAGCAGTTGAGGCAACTAAGGAGGCAATATGGTTGAGGCAATTAATTCAGGATATTGGGCTATTCATACATGGTCCAACATATATATATTATGACAATCAAAGTACCATCAAGATGACCAAGAATCTAGTTTTCCATGCTAGAACAAAGCACATTGAGATCCATCATCACTTCATTAGAGAAATGGTCCAAGAAGACATTATACACATGAAGTATGTACCAACTCAATATCAAGTAGCAGACATCTTCACCAAGTCACTTGGGAAAGACAATTTTTTTCAGTTTAGCAATTTGCTATATCTATGTAAAAGAATTCAACATTAAGGGGGAATGTTATCTAATGTTGACTTATATTTTTAGGATAGTGCACATTAAGGGGGAATGTTAGAATATTATTATTGTTATAATGTGCACTATGCCTATAATTGACAGGTTGACATTTGTCTTCTACCACTTGGTTGACATTTGTCTTCTGCCACTTGTCCTTGTCTTCAGTTTGAGTTGGAGTGGTGTCTTCTAAAAGACACTTGGAGTGGAGCTTATGACACTTGTCATATCTCCCTCCTAAGCTTGATGCTTATATATTGTAAGATAACTTGTAAATAAAGTGTGCCTTATTTTTTAGTCCCAACAAATGTGACTAATAAAGGGGGGAGAGGGATGTCTCCCCTTATATTCAAATAATGGATTCACTCATGCATATTTCGGGATTGCATGCTCTTGAATGTTCACTTTACTTCATGTGTGGACTATATCATGCAGAAATTGGAACGTATACCAACTTTGTTAGCAAAAAACCAATAGATGTTAGTAGTCTAAGCTATGATAAGCCTTGCTTTATCAAATAGAGGTGGTTTTCTAGAAAATACACCTTGAGGTACTTTTTTTGGTCAAAATATACCTCGACCTATGTTTTCTAGGAAAACATATGTTTGAGGGTCAAAAAGTGACCAAATCAATTTTAGATGTCTTTGGAACCAGATTTGTGAATTTTTTAATATTTTTGGTAGTGTTTTGAACGATTATGTAACAATGTGTTTGAATAATTTATCTTAGTCGCAAACAACAAACAAAGTGTGTGATTTAGATTGAAGTTGATGTGTGATGATCTTGATTTGTATGTTTTTTATGTTTTGATGTAAAATACCACTACAAACACAAGGTATATGAATGATTTCTAGAATAGGTATGTTAATGTACACCCTTCCTACTATATCCAAAAGTATGCAAGGAGTGGTGAGACAAAAATAGGTGAAAGGCTTCCTATGACGGTGAAAGGCTCAAGGTGACTGCAAGGAAGTTACAAAACTCCTCTTATGAAAGAGGTGGCATTGTCTAAGACCTTCTACCAGCCTACCCAAGCTTTTACTTCACCCTCAAATGGGCTTAGTCAAGAACAAAAACTGCACATTCACTAATTATGTAAGCCCTGTGAGCAGGGGCATCTAGCCTAATCCTACCCCAAGATAATCTCAACATTAGAGGATTTTCTAGTGATAAATTTTAGAAGATCACTCATGGGGGCTACTAAGGTTTTTCGAGGGGTGAGTCAACGCTTGCTAGTGAGAGCCAACATTGTTGATATCTATTGGCAGTTGGTGATTTAATCCAACATAAACCAATATTATGTCTTGCTGCGTGTGTGCATGATTTTGTATTATTTTTTAAAATAAAAAAGCTAAAAGGAAAATGTGCTAAAGCAAAAATAAGAAGATAATATATTATTAAATGCACTTTTCAAAATAAATTGTCTTTTTGAAAAGGAAGCTATACTAACTGTAAAATTGACCAAATGATTTTGGTGCATTTTGAAAGTAAATTTAAGCTATGTTGCAAATGGACCTAATGTTCTAGGTGCCTTTGGAAAAGTAAACAAACAAAACAAATATGTTTTGTAAAGCAAAAGTACATTTTTAAAACTTGACCTAGGAGCTAAGTGCCTTTTTGTAAAGCAAATTGGAAATGATTGTTCGTTTTTCAAAAGTAAGCAAGAACAAAATAAAAATAGGTGAAAGTTAGGGTTTTGAATAGTCTACCTATATTTTATATATTTTGGATACCTCTTGTAGTCTGACAGGGTCAGTCGCACGTGTTGAAGTCCAAAATGCACCTTGGGGTGTGTTTTCTAGTCAAAACATACCTCAAGGTATGTTTTCCCCAAAAAGTGGATTTTTGGGTAGTTTTGGACCTATAGCAGGTCTGGAGAACAAAATATTGGAATTTTGAGGGTTTGTACCTATTATTTTTTCTAAACTCAAATAAAGCCTATTTTCAATGCAAAATACTAGAAATGACATCTAGTCTACAAAGAACAACATAAATGAAACAGAGCAAATCATGAAGATGTTGCTATTGAGCCTGAGGTGTGGTTCAGGGCTTTGGGAGACTCCATGCTTATTTTTTAGGACCTACAATGATAGTAATACCATAAAAAAAATTATCTAGAAATTAACTAACAAAAGAAAATAAACAGTAATCGCCAAAGTGAAATAAAAGAAAACTTGTTGCTTTGTATTGATAAATTGTAAAATAGGTTACAATATGAAATGTTATCCTTTTACTTCAATTAATAACAACAAATCTTTAGCTGCTAAATTATATTGGAGGATGTTGCATAACCCCAATGCTCTTTGGTCCAATAATCTTCGTGCTAAATATGCTGAGAACAAAAGTCATGAAGACCTTGTTCGCTATCAACTTCCTACCAAAGGTTCTCCCATTTTAGCAGTTCTTAAGAATGGTGAGGATTTGATAAATAAAAAATTATTTTGGATCATTCATAATGGTCAACATGCAAATTTTTTGACAAATTCTTGGGATGGTCACAAGCCTTTGATAACTCAGTTTCCCGATTGGAGGCCTTTGATGGAGGAGCTTCACCGAGCTAATTGGATAAAGGTGGCTAATTACTATCGATACCATACTGGTAATTCAAAGGTTGGTAGATATTGGATCCCTATTGAGGACTAGCCTATTCAAATCCTATAAAGGCAAAGACAAGATATCCAAGGCATCCTTCATATGAGATCCCTCTCTTGGTCCCATGAAAAAGTTTGTTTTGGATGGAACAACACCACTAAGGGTGAGTATTCTGTTGCTCAAGGTTATTTGACATTATGCCATAATAATCCCAACAATTCTTTTGACATATTTTCTCAATTGTGGGCTCAAAATATTTGGCCTAAGGTGAGGTTCTTTAATTGGATTTTATTTCATCGTAGGGTGCTTACCGGTGAGCAACTTATGAAGCGTGGTTTTCATGGCCCTTTTAGATGTGAAATGTGTGAAGAGAATGTAGAAAATATCAACCATATTTTTATTGAGTGTACTTTAGCCTCTAAGCTATGGAGGAGAATGGCCACTTTACTTGGCTTATAGTGGTCCAATTTTTTTACTTTTGAACAACTTTGGAGGGATTGGCCTAATCAAGAGGGTGTTGATCATTTTATTAGGCAATTAGTTTGGATGGGTTCTACCATTCTTCTTTGGAATATTTGGAATGAAAGGAACAACCAAATTTTTAATCAAGATAGGAAGGATATTCACTATATTTGGCAAAATACCATAGCCAACTTAGTTGAATCAGTCCATCAACTCCTTAATCACCCTCAAAACTCCCACCAAATATGGGATCAAGTGATGCAAATATTGAAGATTAAACCTTCTAAGGGCAACCAACTTAAAGGGAATGTGAGTATTAGTAAGATGGATAGGACTATAAATTGGCAACCTCCTCCTAAGGATTTTGGAAAAGTCAATACTGATGGAGCCTCTAGAGGGAACCTTGGAAAATCCAGTGTGGGAGGAATTGGTAGACTTTCATATGGCTCCCTGGTTTTTACTTTTGCTGAGAATTTGGGTATTATTTCCAATAACCTTGCTGAGGGGTATGGTATCCTTAGAGGCCTTCAGGATGCTACTAAGGTTGGATGAGAAAAGGTGTTAGTTGAGTCTGGATCTCAACTTATGATTAATCTCTTGAAGACTCCTTCTAAGAATCATAAGGTGGATTGGAGAATAAAAATAATTATTGAGAAGATTCAGTTAATCTAGATGGGATTTTTGAAAGTTGATTACAATCATGTGGTCAGAGATCAAAACAAGAGTGCTGATGCTTTAGCTAATTTGGCTTTGGACAAAGGTGTCTTACTAGTTATGGCCACCCTCCTATATGGTGGGCTTCTCAAATTAGGGAAGCTCTTCTTTCTATCATTTCTTTGGATGGCTCCAGTTCTGAAGATACCTAGTTTCTTTTTTTTTGCTTCTCTTTGGTTCTTTCAGTTTTTTTAGTTCCCTGGCTCATTCTATTCTTTATTTTGTTTCCTCTGTTGATTCTTGCCTTAATAGTCTTCTGGTCTAGATAGGTCATTGTTTTGTTCATTGTTTTTTTTTTTTTTTTTTTTTTAGTTTTTTAAGGTGGGTGGGTTCTTTTGTTTTGTTTTTTTTTTTTGTGTTCTTTGTATTTTTTTTCGTTGTTCTTGTGTTTTTATTGTTTTGTTTTTTTTTTTTATGTTTTTTGTTATTGTTCTTGTGTTTTTTTCGTTCTTGTTCTTGGGTTTCTCTTTGTTTATGTTATTTCGTGTTTTTATGTGTGAGTGTATTCTATGTTTTTTGTTTTTGTTTATTGTCTGTTGTTGGTTGTTTTTTATTTTTATTTTTATTTTATTTTTTAGGTTTTGGTTGTGTTTATTTTTCATGTTTTTTTTGGGTTATGTCTTTGTAGTGTTCTGTTGTTTTTGTCTTGTTTGTGTTTTGTTATGTGGTTCTTGTGTTTTTCTATGTGGTTTGTGTTGTGGTTTCTTTTTTCTTATTGTGTGTGTTTGGTTGTGCTTTTGTTTTTGACACACTCAAGGAGCATGTTTTTTTTTTTTTGTTATTTAGTTATTTTTAAATTGATTTTGTGTGTTTTTTTGCTCCTTGAGTATGTCAAAGGTGGTAGTCTAGGTCCGAGTCCTGGGCATTTTTGGCAGAATGGATACCCCTGCCTCCTTGGGTCTTACCCGAAAGTGGCATCCCTTTTGGGATGTTTTCCACAAATAAAAAAAAAAAGAAATGTTATCCTTTTACAATATGACTTGAAGGGCTACAAAAGAGGGGATCCATTAGGAGGGACCCTAGCATAGAACATGTTTGCAACACTGCAAGTGTCTTCCTTCAATTCCTTGGAGTTGAAGTGGGCTTATGAAGCATGCCACTACAAGCTACACTAATCCTCAATCCAGCATAACCCTATAAAATGTGTTAGAACATTTGGAGGTCTATCTTAATTAGACCTATTGTAAACATGGATACATCAACAAATTATAAATAGAAATGCATTATAAAAGTTACAAAATGAGCTAAAACTGATGGAGTGATATATTACCTATTAGGCTAGTGTGACAACTTAAAACTAGAAAATTTACCTTGGGGTGTATTTTTTGGGTGTGCATGAACCTCAAGGTGTGTTTTAAGTTTTGTAACTTGGAATAGTCTGTGTATCAGTCATAAAATCACCAGTATAGTTTGGTGTTTATTTGGAATTCATAGATGCTTGTTCTACCCTAAAAACCACCTGTAACTTGCAATGAAGATGCATGGGAGGAAGGTCAAGTGGTCAAAAGGCTTAGAGACAATTCAGATAACATTTGGCCAATGTAACATTACTTTTTTCCTCCTCTTCAAATTGTAGATAAGGCTCTCCTTTTATAGGATTTCTAGGCAAGAGAATGGGTGGATGAGGTGGAGGAGAGAGAAGGCCCAACTTTAATGAGCATGCATTGGGTAAGACTTTCCCACATAATATTATTAAGTGGGCATGGGTGTGCCATGCCCGTGTTAGACTTGGGGAAAAGAGAAAATTCCTTTTTTCAATAATTTTCATTAAATACCTTTTAATGAGAGTAGGTGCCTTTTAAAAAAGGAAGCAAGTAGGTGTTTTGAAAAGCATGCAAAGGGGTGTAAGGGATTTACATGTTGGGTGGGGGAATACTTACCCTATTTTATTGCATCCTAGGGTTTAGGATAGTATTATTTAGATTTTACGGTTTTTTAATGCTAAATGTTATTGAAAAATATTGTTTGAGACATTTTGAGGTGTTTATAAGTGGTTCTTTAACGTTATAAAAGGAAAAATGGCTAGTGTGTTTATTATATAATGTATTAAGTTGTTTGGCCCAATAGGGAAGGTGTTTGAAACTCCCTTGTATCAAAGTGGAAGAAAGTTCGACACAAGTACGAGAAGTTGCACAAGCCAAAGCTTATGTCAATTGTATTATGATTTTTAATTATCAACACTATTAGTGGATAGGTGGATATATATATATGTATGCAAAAACTCATGCCCTAGGAGGTTTATGGGTTAAGTCCTCAACCTTTTATTTTATTTTTATATAGACCATGATTTAAAAAATAAATAAACAATGCTCTCTCACTTCAAATATGTCAAACACAGCTAGAAGAGGTACACAAAGACCCCCTCTCTAGGGCATCTAATATATGAATATCCTCTCATCCTATTTGACATAAATTTATATATTTCAATGAATTATGTGGAACCCCAGTGGTCATCCCTAATTATTTTTTTCTATTTATGGAGATAAAAAATCTAACTTGGCATGTCTATTCTTCTTACCATGCATGCCCTATCAATAGATGAAGAAGACAATTGTATCCCTCTCATTTTCCTAGACAACTAGAAATATTAGGTGGAAATTTTTGTTTGAATGGTTTTGTAACACATGGCACCCTTATATTGGTCATTGATTTAATTTTAATTTTTGAATTAAAATTTTAGAAATTTTGATAGTGAATGAAGGGTAAATTTTAAAGGCTATAACTTTTGCATCTAAAATTACTTTAACCCTCTTATCTTTAAATTGAACATTTCTAAAGTTATTGATAGTGGTTGTAGTAAATTTTGTTCTTTTATACTTCTTTTCTACTAGAAGAATTTGATAACTTTGCAGGATTATTTTGAACCACATATTTCTTGTTTGTTTAAGTACATGTTATAGTTTTATAGAGATTTTTGGTTGTAATAGTAATAGGTTTTAAATAATCATCATAAGGTATACCTTGTTCTTATGGATCCTTTCTAACCAAAAGGATTGATTATTCCAAAAACTACCTATTGCTTGATGATTCAACTATTCTCTTTTGATTTTGAAGGATAGATTGTGGTCATATTGAATTTTGAACATCTTATGGGAATATCAACATATTGGATCTAGAAGGTGGAGGTATGGTTCCATATCCAAGGAAGGGTTGATCTTGTTCATGTAACTTTAGAATGATAAGATAGTAAAATTCACGATGAAGATTAATTTGCCTTGATTAATGGGAAAATTTAATCCAAATCTAAAGTTCCATGAGTGTTATTATAAAAGTATTCTGGATTTGACACTATGTTCCTTATAATAAAATTGGTAGTCTTCTAGTATGTGATGGAAGTTGATTACCTGGTGACTTGATAGTCTTCTAGATGATGTATGAGTCTTAGTGGTTCAAATATACGTAATGTTAATCAATCATACATTATGGGGGATATGATAACATCTAAAATATTCTCTTTAGCATTAATTTCATATTACAAGGATGCTAGAAGATATGGTAATCTGACCTTATTGGCCAACTTTGATAGATGGTGATGTAATCCTATAGAAAATATTTCATGTAATCCTATAAAAAATCTTACATAATCCTATAATAAATATTATGTAATTGTAGACATGGAAAATTGACCCACCTAAGTGGGTCATTTTCCCTAGAACCTTAGAGAGACCCTCCAACTTGCCCAAATGCAATTTTGGGCCTCTCTTCTCCCCTCTTTCCTCTTTTTCTCCTATTTTTTTCCAAAATCATGGTTGACCCTTACAGGGCTTGATTTTGGCAAGTTAGGGTTTTCTCTTAAAAAATCTAACTTTCGAGCTAACTTCTTTATGTTCGATCCTCCCTCAGGGTTTTCCCACCAATTTTTATTTCAAATCCCTTATAAATAGAGGGTTTGGATCCTCCTTTTAAACAACTAGCAAGTTAAGAGGTAAATCATGAATTCTTTGGCAAGTTTTTTGCATGCTCTCCAAGTGTTTAAGTGATATTACATAATCAAATGAAAAATAGAGAAGAAGAACACATTACATAAGAATTTATCCTAGGAAACCCTTTCAAGAAAAAACCCAACAAGAATATCTTCTTATTGTATAAACTTAACCATTTCCAATATAATAATATCCTTTCACTCGCTATCGCTTGCAATTACATTTCTTTCAAATTCATTACCAAACCCTCATGCAAGTGCTACTTTATATACCAACAACACTAGAAGGGGTTTTACAATACCATAGGTACAAAACCATGGGCCGATATTACATCAACCAAAAAAAACCCATATGGGTCTAAAAATAGCTTAAAAACCCCAAAAAAATTCCACAAGGGCTAACGCCCTTGGACCCCAAGACAAGGGCTACCACCCCCATACCCTTGCTTGGGGCTTGGCCTAGACTCAACCCCAAAAAGAAAATATTTACAGAGTGTAAAGTCCTTTTAGAGTTAACCCCTCTTGAATAACATGGAAAATAATAAACATAATTTCAACATTCTCCCACTTTTTGAATACTTTTCATAGGGGATAATAATTACCATTGTCAACTATCAAGGGCAACCATGCCCATAGATATTCTACACCAAGAAAATTTTTGAGCAGGTACAACCTTTGTTAATGAATCAATAGTATTCTTCTTTGTATCAACTTTCTCCAATATCACATGGTTCTCTTCAACCATCTCTCTCACAAAATGGTACTTGATATCAATATGTTTTGATTGATCATGAAAAATAGGATTGTTTGCCAAAAATATTGCACTCTGACTGTCACTATCAATTCTCACAAATTTCTACTTAATGCAACTATTGAACATAGCCTCTGTAGCCACACTGCTTCTTTATAGGTAAAATTTGTTACAATGTACTCTACTTTTGTAGTGGATAAAGCAACAACTAATTACTTTTTACTCATCCAACTTATTGCCCCTCCAAAAAACTTGAACACATAAGCACTCATGGATCTTCTCTTGTCAAGATCTCCAACCTAATCAACATCCATAAACCCTTGTAGATTTACAATATCATTGTCTTAAATTTTTTATTCATAACAAATAGCATAATTTATAGTTCCACGCAAGTATCTTAATATCCTCTTCACAAAAATCCAATGTTCCATTCCTATATTGGACATATATCTGCTAACTACTCCCATTGCATGTGCAATATCAGATCTAGTACAGACCATTGCATACATCAAACTGCCCACAATACTAGCATAAGGAACATGATACTTTATTTAATTTACTCATCTATTTTAGGACATTGTTCAACAGATACTTGACCAACTGGATATGGAGTACATATTGGTTTACAATCATGCATCCTAAACATCTATAGTATCAAATCAACATATTTCCTTTGATTTAACCATAAATTTCTATTTGCATGATCCCTTATTATTTTTATACCCAAAATAAATTTTGCAACACCCAAATCCTTCATGTCAAATTCAAAATATAATTGAGATTTTAGTAACTTTATCATCTCCTTATTGTTACCAATTAACAACATGTCATCCACATACAATACAATGATAACAAAATTTTCACCTTCCTTTTTGAAATATACACATGAATCTACTTTACTTTTTCCAAGCCCATGTGTCAAAACAAACCTATAAAATTTTTGGTTCCACATCCTTGGATACTGCTTCAACCCATAAAGAGTCTTCTTTAGCTTACATACCAAGTCATCCATACCTTTTACCCTGAAGCATTCTGGTTGTGACATATATATGTCTTCATCAAAATTCACCATGTAAAAAAGTTGTCTTTACATCCATCTATTCTATTTTAAAATAAAAACTAGCAGAAATAGCCAACAAAACACTAATTGATGTTAGTTTAGCCATAGGAGAAAACATCTCACCAAATTCAATTCTCTCAACTTGATAAAATCCTTTTTCTACCAGGCGAGCTTTGTACTTCTACAAGTTTCCTTCTACATTGTATTTTTTCTTGAATAACCACTTACAACCAATAGTTTTTCTACCAAGGGGTAATTTCACCAAGCCTCATATCTTATTTTTACCCAAGGACTCCATTTATTCTTCCATGGCCCTTTTCCAAGACTTATTCTCACTTGACTAAAGTGTCTCCTTTACAGTATTGGGTTCTTCATCAGTAATAGATAAATTATATGTAGAACAAAAATTTGAAGGGTTATACCTTTCTAGTGTCTTCTCATCTGATCTAATCTCCTCAAAATTGGATTTCTAGGTTCTACATCTTTAGCTTTATCCCCAACTTCTTCCTCTAAATATTCCTCTTTAGACTCTCTCTGTAATTTAGGTTCTACCACTGGTTCTTTGTTCTGTTCCAATTTTACCTAAACTATTTTTAATTCTTTTCTTGGTTGCATTTCCTATTTTTGAACCCCTTTTGTTTCTCTAAAGATCACATTATGATTGTAATTAATCTTTTGTGCTTTTGGTTCCACAACTTATATCCTTTCACACTAGTACTATAACTTATAAATATTTTTTCTCAAATTTATAGTCTAGCTTAGTCCTTTTCTCTTTTGGGACATACATATAAGCTTCACAACCAAAAACCCTTATATTATTGAGAGAGGGTTTCTTACTATTCCACACTTCCTATGGATTTTTATCCACCAAAGCTAAGGTAGGAGATCTATTGATGAGGTAGCAAGTAGTTAACATGGCTTCTACCAAAAATTTCTTTTCTAACCCTGCATCACTTAACATGCTTCTGGCCTTATCCATCAATGTTCTATTCATCCATTCTGCAACTTCATTTTGTTGTGGAGTATATGGATTTATTCTATGCCTTTCTATTCCATATCCCTTACAAAATTGCTCAAATTCATTAGAGCAATGCTCACCACCATTATCACTTCTCAAAACCTTCATATTTTTCTCTATCTTATTTTCTACAAGAGCCTTGAACTCTTTAAATTTATTGAAACGTCATATTTGTATTGTAAAATTTATACCCAGGTATTTCTTGAGAAGTAATCTATAAATGTAACAAAATAGATGAATTTACCTAATGATGGTACTTTTGCAAGTCCAAACACATCATTGTGAACTAGATGCAAAATTCCTTCAAATATTGTAGCACTACTTGGAAACTTAACTTTGGTTTACTTTCCAAAGACACGGTGCTCACAAAAATCAAAATTCAATGGGCAATTAGAAATTCCTTCAACCATACCTTTATTTTTTGTGTCAAATAGTCTCCCATGAAGACTTCACCTCTATTTATCTTTTCATATTCATAAAACCCCTCCCTAGGAGGATTCATATGAAAAGAAGCACCTGAGTCAATAAACCATAAGTCATGGTGTTCACTTGAGCATGCCACATATATGAAAATGCCCCTTGAATCTTCATTTGTGGTCTTCATTTCTATAAATTTTCCTTCATCAGCATTTTTAGATCTACAATTTATTTTATAATGCCCTCTTTTACCACACTTCCAACATTTTATTTTGTCAAGAACAACAAATTTTTCCCTGGATCTTGATTTCCTTTCTCCTGATTTATTTTTGCTTCTTTCTTGATAATGACCTCTTACAACCAAGGCATCCTTTTGATTATAATCATCAAAATATTTTTATCTCATTTTCTTGTATGGAAATATTCCTATTATATCCTCTACTTTCAATTAAGTAGTATTGGTGATATCCATAACTAGGTTATCCCAGGAGTTAGGTAATGAATAAAGTAAAGTAATATATGTTTTCTCTTCATCCATTTTTACATTTACAAAGTTTAATTGACTTACCATGATGTTAAAAATATTTATATGTTAATCCACAGAGTCACCATCATTTATCTAAATAGAATACAGCTTCTTTCAAAGAAAGTTTATTTTACCAGTGACTTTGTCTGATAAAGTGCTTCTAGTTTTTCCCATAACAACTTTATCATGGCCTCTATCAATACATTCAATAATACTAAATCATATAAGCACAATCTGATAGAGCTCCTTACCTTTCTATCAGTATTTAGCCATTCCTCATCTATCATTCTTATTGGTTTTACTCTTGAGACTACGACCCATTGATCTTTATCCACCAAAAAATCCTCCATATTGAGTTTTCATAACTCAGAATTATATCCATTAATTTTGTTTATCTCTACTCGTGTGCTTCCCATCATTTTTCCTTTACCTATATTCTTTCGTGCACTACTCCCACTCAAAAATTAATTTATCCCAAGGTTTCCACCCTTATTCCTCGAACAAAGCTAAAACCTACCTCTGATACCAAACGAAGAGAAATAATACCCTGATAAACAAAAATATAGAAAAGCAATAATTACAAAATCAAAGGAAAAATAAATAAGTAGAACACATTACATAAGAATTTATCCTAAGAAACCTCTTTATAAAAAAACCCTGTAAGAATATCTCCTTATTGTATAAACTTGATTGTTTCCAATACAATAATATTCTTTCACTTTTTTTTCGCTTGCAATTACATTTCTTGCAAATTCATTACCAAACCCTCATGCAAGTGCTACTTTATATACCAATAACACAAGAAATGGTTTTATAATACCATCGGTGCAAAACCATGGGCTGACATTACATTAACCAAAAAATACCCATATGGATCTAAAAATAGCTTAAACCCCCAACCTCATTGAGTAAATATTTACAGTGTAAAGTCCTTTCAAAGTTAACCCCTCCTGAATAACATGGAAAATATTCAACATAATTCCAATATTTCACTATCACCAAGTTGTTTTATGTATTTTATCATTCGTAAACTATTAATTGCATCCTTTTTTTACTCATTTTGCAGCGATCTATTATTTTTGTTTATTTGTTGCAAAATTACACTCGATCCATACAAGGCATTATTTCATCAGAGCCGAGATCATGGACACCCCGTAGAGGGCATGATTTTGGTTGTATCAAGTCTGGGGGTAAGATTTGCTCCCAAACCCTAGGTCTATGTTTGCATGTTGCATTTAGGACATAATACTATTGTTTACATTCTATTTTTTGCATTGTTCTATTTCATTGCATTATATTTATCCATTTTCAAAAAAGGTCAACATTCACTTTTGTGTTCTAAAGGTCAGCTAAAATGACCTAGGGGGCTTGACTATTGCACCTCCAAGATCAATCACATAGTGGCCTAAGTAGGCCCCCTAATGTTGATCATATTTTCTAGAGTTTTTGTGTAACTATTTTTTAGGTTGAAGCTATTGGATATTTCTAGATGCAAGATAAAGCTTGGATCAAACATCGATTCAGGTAAGTGCCCTAGTAGATCCCTAGGTTTTTTGTTGATTGCTTTTGTTTATTTTTGTTCAAACCTAGGATATAAATAAAAGGAAAAGTATTTGATCACATTCCTTTTAGGCATTCAAAATAATAAGAGCATATAGTGTGCATCTAGGGTTTAGTCTTATCTGTGCATTTCACTTGTGCCCTTGCTCAAAGAAAAATAATTTTATTTCTTGCAACTTAGGGTTAGATATCATTGAATCAAATAATCATACTAGGGTTAGACATTATTTTCTTGCATCTTGTGTGTCTTGCATCACTCTTTTATTTGCATAGTTTAGTTTATAGAGGCTAGACATAGGTGATTGTTTAATTAACACATTAAACATTTCCACCTTAGACTTGGAATGAGTCCTAAAACCATTCCTAGTGAACCCTTTTCCTGTGTCCTCGAGTGTAGAGAATATAACAACCATCGTAGTCACCTTGGCTCCCAGCGGATCCAATCGAGAATCATACATGGTGCACATTTTTCCCCCTCTACATATTTGGTGAACCCAACATGAAAACACGTCTTAGTGGCCAAATTAGGAAGCCTCTTCCTTGGTGCTTTTCTTTTGAAAATTTTAAACAAGACCACTAATTTGTTTGCTTAGAATTAAAAAAAACATTAAAAATATTTTTAAATTCTTTTGTGTGTGTGCTTTGTTTAGTTTTCTCTTCTATCCCTTCTCTTCTCCTAATGGCTCCATTCCTTAGGAGTCAATAAAGGCATCTATAATCTGATCAAATTCCCCAAGAAGATGATTAGGTTGATAGAGAGAACCCTAACCTTGATACAAAAGAGCAAGAACATATGGAAATTGATACAAACTATGATCCCTATGAGGGGCCTAATGGTGGCTTCACCTTTACATCATTTGATCATCTATGGGGTTTTATGAAGCTCCACAGGGAGGCTTTGGTTAAGGCTATGGTAGAGGAAGCCCAACCCAAAAAAGGTGGGATGCCTCCTCCTCCTACCATCTCTCCTAGGAATGTTCATAACAACCCCTTGTTTGAATCTTCACATCATGTTAATCCTTCTCATCAACCAACATATGCTACTACTATGACCACTAATGTTGGAAGAATTTTACAAGTTCTCCCAACTAGTAGTGCCACTCAAGATTATGTTCAATTTCCTCCTCATTCTACTCATCTCAACATTCATGCTTATGTTCCACCAAATGTCAGTTATCCTCTATAGCAAGATACCACATATCACAACCCATACCATAATAGTGTCAATACCTCCAACATAGGCCAAGTTCCCTTTAAACAACCTACCTATACCCCTCCCTTAGGGAACCTAGGGGTATTGCACAACAACAATATAAGATGCAAATTTTAACTAATGTGGTGAAACAATTGGTTTCTAGAGTGGATATGATTCAACCTCCTAGTTTCACCTACAACTATAAAGAAATGTGCAATCAGCCCTTAGACCCTATTGTTACCTCTAGACCTTATCCTAAGCATTTTCCCATGCTAGTTTTGCCTATCTATAAAGGAATAGAAGATCCAATTGAACATCTAAGAATGTTTAGAACAACATGCCATGATATCATATATGATGACATGTTGTTACTAAAGATGTTCCCTAAAAGTCTTGGTGGCATGGCATTAGAGTGGTATTATCAGTTGCCCAATCATTCTTTGAGGAATTTTGAAGAAACAATTGAATTGTTTGTTCAACAATTTGGGGCTTATGTTGAAAAGAATGTGACTATGAAAGATGTCTATATGTTAAAACAAGACAAATATGAAAGATTTTTAGAGTTTCTATCTCATTGGAGGAGTCTAGTTGGATGCTTGAGATATACCTTACCTCCTCGAGACATGCTTGAGATATTTATTGGGAATTTACAAGAACAAATATCTTATGAATTGGAAATGACAACTATCACATCTTTTGATCAAGCAATAGATCTAGCAAGAAGGGTAGAGCAAGCCCTTATTAGAAGAGGTTAGCTTAAAGTAAAATAGGATAGGACCACTAAAACATAGTATAAGAACAAGCATGTGATTGGTGATGGGGTAATGGATAGTAGGCATATTAATAGTGTTGTTAACACCCTACAAAATATGGTGCTTAGCCAACCTCAAAAACCCCCACAAAGAAATTTCACAAGACTCAACATACCTATGACGATGGTCCTAAAGTAGCTTCTAGAAGCTAACATGATTGAGTTACCTCCCATAAGGTAACCTGATACCACAACTAATTGGTATAAAGTTGGTCAACATTGTGAGTACCATAGAGTAGAGGGGCACTTGAAAAACTCTTGTAAGAGGTTGAAACATGTGGTCCAGGACCTCATTGATGTCAGTCATCTTGTTATAGAAGGTTCTCAACCCAATCCTCCAACAAAAAATCAACCTCCTACACAACAATCACCCATAACAAATCAATACATGGGGATCTTCCAAGATCCCTTACCTAAGCATGGGAAACAAGTTACTAATCAAGTGTCATATTGAAATGTGTCCCCTCCCTATGATAATATGGTTGGTATGATAGCAGCAACCATAAGGCAACAAGCATGGATTCAATTGACTCAACGATCTCAGTAGGATATGAGTTCTTCATCCAACCCACCTTTA
This sequence comes from Wollemia nobilis, assembly GCA_028583015.1. NCBI lineage: Eukaryota > Viridiplantae > Streptophyta > Pinopsida > Araucariales > Araucariaceae > Wollemia > Wollemia nobilis. Next base: position 5,168,096 of record JAQPPZ010017063.1, on the reverse strand, counting down.
GTGTTGAAGCCACAATCTAAAGTCTCCTTTGATATTCAATAATAGTTAGCTAGTACCCCAACTAAGATCTCCCTATTAGAGCTCTTACAAACTTCTCCTATTCATAGGGAAGCCCTGTTGGAGCTTCTAAGACAACAATATGTTCCTTCAGATATTTCTCCTAGTGTTGTGGTTAATGTTGTAGGTTCTCTTGGGATACATCACATCACATTTTTGAATGATGATATGCCTTCCTTAGACTTATGAGGGGATTCCTCCCTCTACATCACAACATTCATTGGAGAAACATTTGTCAAGAGAATATTGATTGACAATGGTTCTTCCTTTAATTTATGCACTTATCAATTTTTCTAAAATTTTGGATTGAAAGAGGAAGACTTAACTAAATCTGATATTATCATTAAAGCTTTCAACAATGAGTCCCAAGAGGCTTGTGGCATTATATCTCTCCCCTTAGGGTTGGACCTAAGATTTTAGACACCTTGTTCTATGTGGTACCTTGCCCTACATCTTTTAATCTTCTTCTTGGATGCCCTTGGATTCATGTGATGAGGGTTGTCCCTTCTACCTTTCATCAATATTTGAAGTTTGAATTTAAGAATCAACTTGTCACTATTTTGGGTGATCCTCATCCATTTGAATATTGTTCGATGGTTGAGCAAGCTCAATCTAGTCTCAATTTATGCCCATCAATTTCCTCATCTCACATAACTAAACAACTTGAAAATCTTAAAGTGAGTGAGGAACCAATAATCAATGTTCCATCATGGGATCAAGTTAATCCATTTCTTCAAGAGCCTCTTCTAGATCTTGCCAAGCTACCACCTTCACCAAGGACTATGGGTTTACCCTATAATAAGGGTGAAGTTGTACACATTGGCATGTGTACCTTTATCTTCATAGGTACAACCTTCAAAGAAAATATTTATGGTAGCAACCTCTATCTTGTAGAGTATTATTTTACCCATTGTTACTTGTCCAATGATTACCCACTCCCCAAATAGATCCTATCTAGCATGGGATATATAGGTAAAGTTTTGGGGCCCCAACAGAGAGGTATTCAAGAGCCTTTGGATGTTGAGATTTGTCCTAGGAGATGTGGCATAGGTTACATACCCAATAAGAACCAACCTTTACCATTTGATGATGATGATCACCTTATTACTTATGTTGAATATTTAGATCATCAAGGTTTGGAGTGGAGTGATGAGGATGAGGGTCTACCTTATCCCTCTAACATTCTATTTTGCAATATGGTAACTTTGGTGCATCCAAGGTTAGTTATGACCCCAGAGGAGTATGCTAAATGGGATACTCCTTGTGATAGAGATCATAAGGATGTCCTCTGAAATAGCTTCTTCTTTGATGGGTCTATCCCTTGTGTTCCGTGTGTTGAGATTTCTCATTCTCAAGGGGACCCTACTCCTCTATATCATAGAGACCTGGCAAATTTGGGAGTATCTCCCCCTTTCATCAAGAAGGATGGCACAGTCAAATTTTACATTGACTTTCATGCAGTGACTCTTGGAGGATATGCTATGGATGATTCTTTTTGTGATATAGGTCATGAAGATGCCTTCAAAAATAGCCTTCTCTTTTATGGGCTAGTCCCTTGTACTATCATCCTTATTGAGAATCTAGGAGGCACAACCAAAATTTGTGTCGACTATCACTTAGATCGATTGCACCAATTGGAGTTACTGGATGAAAAGTGCATCCATGCCTTAGAACATCTTCGAGCCTATTAGAGTAGGCTCAAGTTATCTTACTCCAAGAGAGTTCGCAACCATTCTTTTGAGGTTGGGGACCTTGTCCTCAAAGAAAACCAAAAGAACACCAATGCTCGATCTGATCTTAAAGGTAAGTTTCAACCCAATTGGCTAGGTCCCTTTGTCATAATGGCCAATTTTGGCTTAGGGGCCTATCATTTAGCTTCTTTATATGGTAAAGAACTTAAAGAACCAATGAACATAATGCACCTAAAAAGATATTATGCATGATCCACCATCATCATTCATCTCATATTACACTTAGCTTAGATTTCATCTTGCATTTGGTTTGACTACTCATACTGCATGACTACCTATCATAATTTGCATGGTCTACCTAACATTATATTCCATTTGCATTCTCTACTTGTCATACTATTGCTTGTTCATATTTGCATGACTACTTGCTCATATAGATTTTTAGGGATTTCATGACAATGGCAAGTGATGACACCTAGTTAGGTCGTAGCTCACATGCATTGCACTCTCACTAGGGCTTTGATGCCTAGCGAATTCCCCAACTTAGGGTCCACATTCATGCATTTTTCATCATTGCATTCGCCCATCTCTTCTTCTCCTCTTCTTCTCTTTTCTTGTATTCCTTGACCTTGAAAATTTAGAAATGACCATCAATTCCTCTCCAAGTCAAGGAGTATAGTTCTCTTCTTGGTATATCCTTGTCCCTTTGCATGTTTTTATTTTCTTCTCTTCATCAAGACAAGGATATACATTCTTCTTCCATTTTCTTACTTTCACACTTCTTCCTTCTTGACTTTTTGATCATTAAGAGGTCCTCATGGGATAGGGTAGATACCACATGAATATCATTTATGATGTTCATATGGCCATTGACTATCTTATGCACACCACTTAGCTATTGAAATTTCACTTAAGGTACACACACCCACAATTGTTTGATCTTTGCTCATCTCTTCAACAAACATGCACACACTCACATTGTTCTGCTATGTTTTCTTCTACCCACTCATATTTTGCATACACCACACCCCTATCAGGTAGTACTCACTTTGGCACATCATTCACATAGCACACCCCATATGGGATCAACTTCATGGCCACACACAAGGGGTAGCCTCCATCTCGATCATTTGCGAGCATACATCCTAGAAGGTATCTCTTTCTCTCTGGCCATATTAGCGAGTACTACACCCATAGTGGGTACCACTCCATGCTTGACCATCTCTTGTGAGCATAACACCCTTATGAGATAGCTTCATGGCCACACATGAGGGGTAGCCTCCATCTCAATCATTTGCGAGCATACATCCCTATAGGGTTCCACTCCACTCTTTTATTTTCACTTGATCTATGTTGTTTGGTCACACTGATCTAGGTATGATCTACATTGACTCAAACACCATATTTCAAGCCCCCTTCTCCTTTGTTGGTATTTTCCTTCTTTCTTATTATTTCTTCATTTTTTTCTTCTTCCTCCTTTTCTTCTTCCTTTTTATTTTCTCCTTTTCAAAATCGTGCCTCATCTATATGGGTCATGATTTCACTTGATGTTGATGTCGCAGTCCATTTCCATGGGGTAAAATTTTAGCTAGAGTTGTGTCTTTTATTTTCTTTTTTCCTTTTCTTCTCCTCTTTCTTGTTCATTTTCTTCCATCCATGCATTTCATGCCTTACATTCACTTCATTGCATTCATACGTTTGCATTTTAGGTTAGTTCATTTCATAGTTAGATTATGTTTTGTTCTTTCATACATAATTAAACATAAAAACACATAAAATATATAAACACACATTTCATAAAAGCAGCATGATATTACTCAAGATCAAAGTAGTGAGGTACATAGGTCTATTCATTTGATGTACCACAGTCTAAACCTAGCACACTCGACCCTCCCTAGGGGTGCATGCCACACTCAAAATTGGCATGTCACCCTGATCCTATCCCTAGCTCTAGGATCCTATATCCTCTACTCTACCCATCGAAGATGGTCCTGGTGGGGGCATGTTCATAGACTGTGAGACCATCTATGATCTGGACTAATATTGGTTTGGTGTTTGAAGGGATTATGATGGTAGTGGCACTCATTGCTCTACTAGAACTACCTGGAAGTACATCATTTGGTAGAATATCACACTCTACATGGCCACCTTCAGCCCATCTCTCACACTTTAAAACTCTGCCTATAGTAGTTAGATCCTCTTACCTTGTTTCTTGCTAGTAACAATAGCCATCCCCTCTTCCTAAGCCCACTATCACTCTTGGTCTAGTTGGATCAACTCTCCCTTTAAGAAATATGCCTTCACTCATGTCATGTCTGCTCTATCTCTACTATGCCCAAGGCACTTTGTAGACCCTCTATCCTCTTGTCTCTATCCTCTCAAAGTAGGTCCATCTCCCTCTATAGGATCACAATCTAATCCTATAGTGCCTATGTTCCTCTGCCTATTTCCTCCTAACCTGTGGTCCTACTTGAGTCGATTGTTGCTAATGTAGATGCCTCTTTAACTACTCTACTTAACCCTACTTTGGTCATGATGGGGGCAACTCCTACTGCTCTTACCTCCTTGATCCCAATAGTGGTGGTGGCTACTACCACTATCTCTGTTAGGACCCCATCCTAACACTTGATGTAATATCCTTGTGGAACATGGGTAGTACCCATGTTAATATTTTGTAATATTTTATTATAGTTTTGGATTAAGAAGTTTCTATGCCAAATGGTTCCCTTCTATGTAATCATTTTTCAAGAATGTAACTGATTGTAGGTGTGAGATTCTAGCCTGGGAGGCATTTTGCATGTAAACCAACCTTAGGAGTCAGGTGTTAGAGGAATTCCTTAAAATTATGAGGGACATTATTTTAGGTATTTTTTTTGCATAATTGAATGAAGTATTGAAGGAGGTTGCCCCCTCGAAGAGGCTTGCAATTCAGTGCTATTGTGAGATTGTTCCTTTTTTGCAATTTACTTTCATATTGTGCATTTTTTCCAAGTGTGTTGTGAGTATATATGTTTATTTTCATTATTTATGTGAGTGTTGATTTTAATATTAGGTTCCTAACAAGTGGTATCAAAGTGCTTTCTAGGGTCATGTTCTACTACGATTGCGACGGTTTCTACTAATTCAACTGTTAGGTATACAATTTTCATGTTCAATTTTTCATTTGCAAGTTTTCCTTAGGTATATAATAACTATTGAAGTGAAGGGTGATCAAGCTCCAATACTCAGGCCTTAGACAACACTCGCACATGGATTTGATCTTCCATGTATATTTGGGTATATCTGGAGAGCATCTAGAATTAAACAAAATTTTATCCCTATGAAGCTTTTTTGACCTTGTATTATCCATATTTCACAGGACACATCATCCCAAAAGACTATCCTCCTATACTGTTAGAGAGTTAGATAGTATGCTCAAGGGCATATGTGGAATCCTCCTTGAGTAGCCTAAAATATTTGTTCAAGCACTATTGTTCATCACTGTGGTATACACCTTTTCCTAGCATACCCTGGTTCTATTTAAACCTGCAAACAAGTTTGTTCTCCAAGTCTTTCTATTTTTTTTCAACCTGCAACCAAAAAATTTAAACCTATTACCATATCCTTCACAAAATTTAAGCATATAAATAAGGCATCCATATTCCAAAAATTTTGCATGTAAAATGGATAATATAAAATTATAAAGTATATCAAGTGGACAAAAGCTATAGAGACAAAAATAGGGGTAATAGGGGGTTCAAATTCAATTATAGTTAGGAATTTTTTATCAATAACAGTCATTACATGGTTGTCAAAATATTAGTTACCTATGACATTCAGAAAAATTACCTGGATAGTCAGAACAGTTACCTATGATAGTCAAAATAAAATTAGAAAAATAATAGTTGTGATAGAGTCAAACTCAGACAGTGGACAAAATAGTGTAAGGAATCAATCAATGGTCATATTGGTCAGAATAAATCATAAGAAAAGGGAGTTTGACATAACTCATTTTTTGAACCAAACCTCTAGAGAAAAAACCAACCACATCAGTAAACTCATCAAAAAAGCATTAAAAAAAATTTGGGGTGCCCAAAATCAGTGTTGTGGTAAATAGCTCATTGTAATTATTTTTTTGAGCTAATAATTTTGATATAACACACCCAAACCATTTTTTGAACCCTTACTAAAAATAGTAACTCCTAAAAGCCACCTATCTATTTTTAGTAAGTCCCACAAAAAGGATCCAAACCTTCAATTATGGTTGAGGGTACTCGCCAACAAGCATTAGACAAGGAAATTCAATCCAAAGTGGATGCTATGGGCAACAAACTATGGGATACAATTAACAAAAACCTACAAGCAATTCAGTTACAACTCCATACTTTCCAAGAAACTATGACTGACATTTCCCCTACACAAAAAGAAATTAAGGTTGAATTGGATAGTAGATTCTTTTTTAGTTTCACAAATAACATGACCAAGAAGACATTGGTACCATCCACCACCGATGAACTATGCCAACCCACAATGGAATGAGATTACCAAAATTAGACTTTTCCAAGTTTAATGGAAAATACCCTGAGATGTGGATTTGTAAGGCAAAATAATATTTCACTCTTCATAATGTTGATCGTTTCCTATGGTTGACCATTGCTTATTTTAATTTTGAATCATATGTACTCCATTGGTTTTTGTGGCTTAGGAATGTTGAACCTAAACTTTCATAGTATAAATTTGGGCAATACCTACTCACTTGCTTTGGTGCTAGCAAGTTTGAAGATTTTATAGGAGCCATTTTCAAACTCAAAGTAAACTTCAACCATTCGGGAATACCAAACTCAATTTGAAAAAATTCCAATCGAACCACAAGACTAGGTGTTGATTCTTTTCAAATTTATTTTGTGGATCCTTAAGAAATAGAAAACATGGACCAGTCAGCCCATCAGGAGGAAACCCAACCAAAAATTTGTGTACATTCTCTAGCAGGAGTATCCACGCCCCAAACCATGAAGGTGATTGACCATTTCAAGGGATAAAGAGTCATCAATTTGATTGACTCTGGCAACACACATAATTTTATTGATCCATGTGTTAGAAAACAAGGGAACTGTTACATTACCACATGCAATTATTTCAAAGTTATGATTGCTAATGGTGGCACCCTACCATGTAAAGGCAAATGTCATAATATTAAACTCAAAATTGGGGACTATAATATCAAGTTTGACATGTTTGCCTTACCCTTAGGAGGGTGTGATATAGTTTTGGGAGCATAATGGTTAAGAATGTTAGGACTAGTCCTATGGGATTTTGCATAATTGTGGATGAAATTTAGTCAGTATGTGTAAGAATATACCTTCCATGGCACAAAGGCAGGAGAAGTTCAATTTATTTCTTCTCATAAGATAGAAAATTTGTTAAATAAATATTCCCATGGCATGGTAGCTTAGCATTTTGCTATCACCTCTCCTGATCAATGGGAGTCTAGTCACCCATAGTAATTATAGAAGATATTAATCAGGTATGCTCATGTCTCTGAGGAACCCAAGGGAATTGATTATCAACACTCACATGATCATGCAATACAATTTTTTCCTAATAGTCTACCTCCTAATTTTTGTCCATACCGGTATGCTTATGCTCAAAAAAAAAATTGATAAAATTATGCAGGAACTTTGAGCTTCTGGAATTATCCATTCTAGTATTAGTCCCTATACTTCACCAGTTTTTTCAATTAGAAAGAAGGATGGCACTTGGTGTTTATGTGTGGATTATCAAGATCTTAACAAAATTACTATCAATGATAAGTTCCATATTCCTATCATTGATGAACTATTGGATGAGTTGCATGGGAATCAATACTTTTCCAAGTTGGATTTACGGTTGGCCTATCACCAAATCCACATTAATAATAAATATATTCCCAAAATAGCCTTTCAAAATCATGAAGGGTATTATGAATTTTTGGTTATGCCTTTTGGGTTGACCAATGCATCTTCCACCTTTCAGAGTTTGATGAATTCTATTTTTCACCCTCATATTTGTAAATTCATTCTAGTCTTCTTTTATGACATACTAATCTATAGTCGCACATAGGAGGATCATATTCACCACTTTATAAAACTCTCAAACTTTTATCTAACCATCAGCTTTATGCAAAGCAATCAAAATGTTCCTTTGGTTAGTAGGAGGTTGAATATTTGGGGCATATAGTCACTAAATAAGGAGTTTAGATAGACCCTAATAAAATTTAGGTAGTGCAAGAATGGTCCAAACCTCATATCTTTAAGGAACTTCAAGGATTATTAGGCCTTATAGGATATTACAAAAAAATTGTGAAAAATTATGGCAAGATCATAGCTTCCCTAACAACCATGATGCAAAAAAAATATTTTGATTGGACTGATTTGGCTAAGAAGGCTTTTGTTGATTTGAAGTATGCTATGACCACCACCCCTATTTTGGCAATGCCATATTTTTTTAAACCCTTTGTCATTGAGAGTGATGCATCGAGCATAGGCATTAGGGAAATTTTAATGTAGGAGGATCGACCATTGGCTTTTACTAGCAAGGCACTTTCTCCTCAAAGTTTATGCAAGTCCACTTATGAATAGGAAATGCTTACCATTTTACGTGCAATCACTCATTGGCATCCATATCTCATTGGTCAATATTTTCCATAAAAACTGATCATCAGAGTCTAAAATATTTTTTATAACAGCGGGTGACAAATTTGAAACAACAAAAATGGATCTCCAAATTGTTGGGGTATGACTATGACATCTCTTATAATAAAGGTAAAGAGAATGTGATGGTTGATGCCTTGTCTCATATCCATGAATATCAGGCCATGTTACATGCTATCTCTACTCCTCTTCCATAATGGATTCATCAACTTCATGAAGATCTATCCAAGGATTCATCATTACAAAATCTCCTTTGCCATATCCAATAGAATCCTTAGTCCCACCCTGGCTATGTTTTGGATGGTTAGGATTTATGATTGCATGACCATTTGGTTATTCTATTTGAGTCTTAAATCAAGGACCTCCTCCTTCAATAAATGCATACTTCCCCCATAGCCATTCATTCATTTTTTCTCAAAACATATACCTAAACCAAGAATACCTTTTTTTGGAAGGCAATGAAAAAGGACATCAAAACATTTGTGGTCGAATGTGATTGTTTCCAATGCATGAAAGGTGAAATTATAAGTTCTCTAGGAACACTTCAACCTTTTCCCATTCTTGAGCAAGTTTTGATAAATATATCTATGGAATTAATTGAAGGGATATCTAAATCTATATGTAAATTAGTTATTATGGTAATAGTGGATCGTCTTTTGAAGTATGCTCACTTTTGTTTCTTAACCCACCCTTATACTATCTCCATTATCATCCAAATCTTCCTTGATTCAATATTTTATCTCCATGGAATACCTAAATCCATTATCTCTGATCAATATCCTATCTTCACTAGTCACTTTAGGAAATAATTGTTCAAGTTGTAGGGGACATAACTCAATATGAGTTTGGCCTACCATCCTCAAACCAATAGCCAAACCAAAATTATCAATAAATGCTTAGAAATATACCTTCGCTACTTCACTTCTAAAAATCCTAATCATTGGGCTAAGTGTTTTCCTTTGGCCAAATGGTGGTACAACACCACCTATCACTCTACCACTAAGGTGATTCCATTTGAAGCAATCTATGGTTGGATCCCACAAGCTCCAACTTCTTACATTCCAATCAGTTTTAAGGTTCAGGTTGTGGATTCCACTCTCTGTTAGCATGACTCCATTCTTTACCAACTCAAGCTAAATTTGGACATGGCTTAGAACTGTATGAAACAAAAAACTAATCAACATTATTCTGAACATAGCTTTGCTATTGGTGATATGGTCTTTCTTCACTTACAACCATACAAACAATCATCTCTCCAATTGTGTGGTTGTTAGAAACTTATCACCAAATACTATGGTCCTTATTAAGTATTGTAGAGGCTTGGGATGATGGCATACAAACTAGCCCTTCCAGCTAGTTCTAAACTTCATATAGTCTTCCATGTGTCATCTTTCAAGAAGGTTATTGGCAAAAAGGTTTAGGTACAATCTACACTTCCAAAGTTGGATGAGGAAGGGTCCATCATTCTTGAACATAAATGCATTCTTGACCGTAAATAATGAATCTTCATCTATAGGTTATCATAATATCTTTTTCTAGTGGTGTGGCTTACAATCATAAGATATGACATGGGAACCTTATCACCAAATCCAGTAGTAGTTTCCTCACCTTCAACTTTAAGAACAAAGCTTTTTGAAGGGGAAGGGTATGTTAGGACCCCATCCTAACACTTGATGTAATAGTCCTTATGAAACATGGGTAGTACCCATGTTAATATTTTTTAATGTTTTATTATATTTTTGGATTAAGACATGTCTATTCCAAATGGTGCCTTTCTATGTAACCATTTTTCAAGAATGTAACTAACTATAGGTAGGAGATTCTAGCCCGAGTGGCATTTTGCATGTAAGCCAACCTTGGGAGTTTGATGCTACAAGAATTCCTTAAAAATATGAGGGGTAGTATTTTAGGTACCTTTTTTGTATAATTTAATGAAGTATTAAAAGATGTTACCCCTTCAAAGAGGCTTATGATTTAGTGTTATTGTGAGATTGTTCCTTTTCTACAATTTACTTTTGTAATGTGCATTTTATTTTCAAGTCTGTTATGAGAATATATGTTTATTTTCAGTGTTTGTGTGAGAGTGTTGATTTTAGTAGCATATTTCTAACAATCTCTACTCATACTTTTTCATGTATCTATTATGGGGTCCCTAGTATTGCCTGTACCACTTTGTGGACCATTTAATGGCCTCTTTCAATACCAGCTACATCTATTGGCCCATAATTTGATACCTCTACATTGACACTACTTGCTAGTGGGGAGATCCTTGGAGGCATGATACCCCTGTACCATATTCGATACCCGAGAGCCACCCTAATGTCCTCCATTCCTATATCCACTTATAATGGTTCATCCAAGTCCTCCATCATCCATATCCTCACATTGTTATCCCCTCTGACTCTTTATGGGTCCCTTCATACTTGCATGTACCAGTTGTATCCAAGTTCAAGATCTCTTGGAAGATACCAAACTACTGCTAGACTTGATCAAATCAAAAGAGCTCTAGATCCCCCTTCTTCATAGAGACCCACCTAATCCTCCTAACCCTATCCAACTACCAAGGTGTATATACCATGGTTGTTATATCATCTTGTGCTCTCATAGCTCATCTATCACCTACTTCCCTAGTGGTAGGATCCCAACATACGTCCTTTGGACTTGCTCATAGTTCTTGGCCCATATATATGTTGATGGTCACTTTGGGTTGGATAATGGTCCTAGAATTGCATATGGTCTTCGCACTACTATGTTCTCCCAGCACCACACTTGGAGTAGGATCATATAGACCATCCTTGTATATCATTTATACATGAATTATACAATGTCATGTACAATCAAACTAGCACATATGGACCCCATATGAATTGCATTGGCTAGTCTTGCATGTCTACCACTACCCCTACTAGTACCCATGGTAGGTATCATTGACTCATGTGGCATACCAAAAACCCCACCACCATACCACAGAGCATGATCATCAAAGCATCGACCCCATAACACCCCACTAGCTTATCGACTAGGATTTGACTCTCTCAAACCTAGTGGACCTAGCCTCCAAACAATATTTGCAATGTGGCATGCTACCCCCATGACCTATAAACTATTTTCCCCTAATGGGTATTCATAGGATATGCCACACATCCTCTAGTGTGATTGTCACCTCTCCTATTAGTAACCATAAGGAGGATGATTCTAGGTACCATCTCTCTGCTAGCACTATCAGTAGCACTCTATCTACCTCTACTCAAGGTATCTCTACTAGGTCTTGTAGCCCCATTATTGCTAGACTTATTCTCTCTACTTATGTGATCCCTTGTACCTCCTCCTCCAAGGATCTCAATCACCACTCATGACTAGTAAATCATGTTGCATCCAAAAACATAATAATTATTTTTTAATGAGTTCAACATGCATAGAAATAAGTTATAATTACTCAAAATTCTAATTAAATTTAGTGCTTCATCTTTCCTAGCCTTGCTTGTCTTCTCTCTTCTCTCTCTTTTTCCTCTAGTTTCTTTACCTAGCTTGTTTGCTTATTTATCTCTCCACATCGAAATCATGCCTCTCTAGCTTTGGTCATGATTTTCTCCTTTCTCTCCTTTGTCAAAATTATGTCCCTTCCTTGCAAGGCAAGATTTCATGAAATCATACCCCATAGTTTTGGGGCATAATTTTGATCATCATGATGAACCAACCGAAATTGCAGTCAAATCCCAAAATCACGTTGGGGTTGCATATGGCAATTCTTGGAGAAATTCAAAAAATTGCTAAAAAGGAACTAAAATCTAACCTAACCTAGTCTAGAGGGAGGATTTTAGTCATTACCCATGCTCGCTCCTCTACTATGTTAGCCTCACCCCTCACAATAATTGAATGGTGTGTGGGTAGCACCATTTCATCTTTTTCTCTAGAGCTATTTTCTTCTTCATGAGGTGAAAATGAATTAAGGTTTTCACCTATTTTATATTTTATTCTTCTTTTTTGTTTCTTTCTCTCTACTTTATTTTTTATTGTTTTTGCTTTCTCTTCTCTATGTCTACTATTTCAAGTTTCATTAGGAATTTTATATTCCTTCTGAAACTCGAGGGGCCACCCTGACCTGAGAGGCATTAATGTCCCTAATTCCTTGATTTGCATGTAAAAATATGAAACTATCTAGAATGATACCATTTTAACACCATCCCTTTCTTTTAAACCAGCTACTACTTTTTGTTTTTTGCTCTTCACCCATAGGTATCTACATATTTCTTTGATGCATTTATTAAGCCATAAATGCATCAAAAAGAGGGCAAAATGTAGACATGGAAAATTGACCCACCTAAGTGAATCATTTTCCCTAGAATCTTAGAGAGAAACTCCAACTTGACTAAATGCAAGTTTGAGCCTCTCTTCTCCCCTCTTTCCTTTTTTTTTCCAAAATTGTGGTTGACCCTTACGGGGCACTATTTTAGCAAGTTAGGGTCTTATCTTATAAAACCTAACTTTCAAGATGATTTCTTTAAGGTCGATTCTCCCTTAGATTTTTACCACCCATTTTTGTTTTAAATCCCTTATAAATAGATGTTTTGGATCCTCCTTTTAAACAACTAGCAAAATTAAGAGGTAAAATCATAAATTCTTTGGCAATTGTTTTGCATACTCTCCAAGTTTTCAAGTGATCTTTGGCAAGTTTCTTCTGGTGTTATTTTGTTGCATTGTTGATTCACTGCCCTTGGTGGACAAGTTTTGGAGACTTGAGGAGGATTCAACCATCTTATGGAGTTCTTCATCATTTTGTATGCCTCTTTCACTACCATGAAGTTGTTTCATGCATTTTATCATTTATAGACTATTAATTGCATCCTTGTTTTTGCTCATTTTACATTGATCTATTGTTTTTGTTTATCTATTACAAATTGCACTCAATCTGTATAGGGAATGATTTCATTAGAGACAAGATCATGGATGCCGTGTATAAGGTATGATTTTAGCTATATCAATTTTGGCGATAAGATTCACTCCAAAACCCTAGGTCTTTGTTTGCATGTTGCATTTAGGATATAATACTATTGTTTAAATTCTATTTTTAGCAATGTTCTATTTTATTGTATTATGTTTATCCATTTTCAAAAAGTTTCAACATTATCTTTTGTTCTAAATATCAACTAAAATGACCTAGGGGGCTTGACTATTGTACCTCCAAGATCAATCACACAATGGCCTAAGCAGGCTCCCTAACGCTGATCATATTTTCTAGTTTTTGTGAAACTATTTTTCAGGTTGAAGTTGTTGGATATTTTTGGATGCAAGATAAAGCTTACTTCAAACACCAGTTCAAGTAAGTGCCCTAGTAGATCTCTAGGTTGTTTGTTGATTGCTTTTGTTTATTTTTGTTCAAACCTAGGATATAAATAAAAGGAAAAGCATTTGATCACATTCCTTTTAGGCATTTAAAAGAATAAGAGCATATAGTGTGCATCTAGGGTTTAGTCTTATTTGTGCATTTTATTTGTTCCCTTGCTCAAAGAAAATTAATTTCATTTCTTGCAAATTAGGGTTAGAGATCATTGAATCAAAGAATCATACTAAGGTTAGATATTTTTTTCTTGCATCTTGTGTGTCTTGCATCACTCTTTTATTTATATAATTTAGTTTATAGAGGCTAGACATAGATGATTGTTTAATTGACACATTAAAACATTCTCACCCTAGACTTGGAATGAGTCCTAAAACCATTTCTAGTGAACCCTTGTTTGTGTCCTTGAGTGTAGAGAATATAATAGCCACTGTAGTCACCTTGGCTCCCAATGGATCTAGTCAAGAATCATACACGGTGCACAGTTTTACCCCTCTATAGTCATCCTATAGAAAATATTTATGTATTCACCCCTAGTGGGAATGGTAAAACAACTTGTATGGTTATGTTCATCCATAGTGGTGTTGGTTAAACCACTTGATAGTTAACCTTAACTAAACCTTTACTAAAAATTTAGTAACTTAATTTTTTTTTTGATAAAAAAGGGTTTTGAAAGGATCCCCAAACCTTTTACAAAACAAGAGACAAAAGGAGAAATCCAACTACGAGAAAACCTCAACAAACCAAAACAGTAAAATGATTAAAAAACTAAGGAGATGGAGGTCCATCAACCCAAATATGAACAAAAATAGAGGAAAAAAGATGCAAGAAGGTCGTGTTCCCTTATTATTTAAATGTAGTAGGATGGTCTTGCTCCCCACTAGCAACATTTTGGATATTCTCCATGTTGGTGCAAAAATAGGCATCGAATAGGTAGGGGCGTGCCCAGCGGTCTTCAACTAGAATTGAATGACCACTAGGCCTAGGATAGGTAGGGCAATTAATCTTTGGAGAAGGCCATCTCCTTCGGTTCCAACTACCTACATCATAAGGTGTAAAATGGAAAATTGAATGAGAGTAGGCAAAGGGATGTCATAAACAGAATTGATAAGGATAGGATATAGCTACATCAAGACACACATGTTCGATATCATCAATAAAAATGGTGGTACACCACATAACAAATCATCTCATCTCATCCTCACTTATCATTTAGTGCAGCAGGCAAGGATGAATTCTAGAACTAGTAGAAGGGTGCATGAAATCTAAAGTGCATAATTGCTCCCACCCGATTAGCTTCAGCAAAAATAAAACCCTAATACCTAAAGGTGGATGTAAATTCTAGAACCACTCAAAAAGACCCACAAAATCTAGATTGTAGAATTAAGTGAACAATATTAAATGGCCATCGCAGAAATAAACATCCAGACTTAAGCAAAAGGAAGTGAAGATAAATTGAGAGACCAAATAGTGATATGCTTTATATTTACAAGGCGAGAAGAATTACATATGAATTGTAATGCCATAGATCCACCCTCTAGAATTGTAAGCATTCCACTATTTATAAAAAAAATTACAATGATTTCAAATTCCAACATTAATGGCATCAGGTGGGAAAATCTTGTTGGGACGGTTGGAAGATTTTTTTTGGTTCTACTCCAAGAAGGAATGGCAGTTTTTCGAAGGAAATTAGGTGCTTTCGCATAGATTTGGGTCCTTGATCATTCTGATAGCCTCTTAAATTCCAATCTACTTTGTCCCTTTGTGTTGTAGAAAGATTAAAAATAATTTACCTTTGAAGTTATGCATTTCAAATTTCTTCCTCATGCCCATTGGCTATTTCTATTTGGTAGTTGAGATCATTAATACTTATTTATAGGGATCCTCAAATATTCTCTCTTTATGTATGATGACCTTAGCCTTGGATGGGTATTCGAGCATCCTTCCCTATTCACCATATTCCTAATTCTTCACCTTATGGATGGGAGATCAGGCTTCAGCCTTTGCTTTTACTTTCTCAAAGTTCCACGCAATTTGTGGATGGGAACTCAAGACTAATAATCCTCATGCTTCCTTCCCATTCTTTCATCCTCCTTGGATGGAGGTCGAGGATCCTAATTTTTCACCCAATATTGAGGCGAGGATTTGGGATCCTTATTTATCATATATCCACCTATTTATCCATTCACCCTGTTGTGTTCTGGTTCTTTTCTTCCACCAAAGCTCAAAAAATTGGTCGAAGTAATAAAAAATAATCATCCTCCAAATAAGAGTGGGTGAGAAGATGTAAATTTTTACCCACACTCTTGGCGAATCATAGGGTATTTCCACTCTATGGGAGAGAGGAACCCAGAAAAAGATATCGATTTTAAAGCACCTTTTAACAGGGGAAGGGAGAGGAAAACAATATGGAAGAGTTATTAACAAAGGTAACCAAAGAGGGTTACAAAACCAAGGGAAGAAGGGGATATGAAAAGTAGAGTGTCTAGGCATCGACTGGGAAAGGCATAGTAGAAAGGAAAGAAAGAGGGAGGATAAGGGGGAAAGAAAAGAGAAAGGGAAGAGAAGACGAAGGGAAATGAGACATAGTAATGGGATAAATTGGAAGGCAGTCTATAGGGTATCTCTATAGACTACACTTCCATCAACATACCCCACCAAAGACCAAGGCTAATTCAAAAACATATAGAATAACATAAGCATTTGTCGGTCCCAATGCAAAATTTCTTTTTGACACAATCACACAAAAACTTTATCATCCCATCACCGTTCCTCTAAGGAATATTTCATCGTAGCATCATTTTCATCTTAATTTTTCTCAACAAATGTTGCTCTTCATGCTTTTGAGGTGCTATTTATAGATCAATTTTCCCATATGATGGAGGGGTGGACACTGCTTTCAAGATTGCAATGGATATCCTTCTAGGGATTACATGAAATGATGCATGAATTTTGAGCCTTGATCCATTGGGCATGGGGTCACAACAAAACACAAAGAAGAACACTGAGAATAAAGGGAGGAGCTTCAAAACCAACATACTTTTTAGAAATCCACCATGGATCACCATTGTTCAGTATGGTGTCACTCTTCCATGTGTTGTAAGCACCTTTATTTATCTATCAACCTATTTACACAAAAATATGGTGCAATTGGCATGCCATAATCACATAATCATCCTGGAGATCATCCAGTGAATCTGCAATGATCAAACCATATTATACTAAACTTGAAACATATTTTATAGTTTGGTTGATACTGCCCCAAAATTTTCCAAGTTGCAATGTACCTATAACTTAGCAAATCACCATGCATACCAGTACTTATGCAATCGATAATCAATGTGGCAATAAATTTTACCATGCAGGAGTCTTCTTTGGGTACTAGCTCATCTGGAAATAGGCTCTAGTATCACTAGTCCTTAGAATTTTCCTATTGTGAGGTCCTTACTTTGTACACCTCTAACATCTCTTCATGTGTTTGACAGTAGGTTGATTTGATTGGCCCTTATATGGACAAGACCTCTTTGAAACTTGCATTTTGATTGGCTAATATTTCCTAAAGATAGATTGGTCCTTGCTTGGTGTGCTCCAAGATATAAATAGGGTACAAAATTATTCCCTTTATGCAAGTGGAAACCCCTATTTGGTCCAGGTCCTCTACTTTCTAAGATAAGGTGCAAGTAGTAATTTTATTTATGGTAGGATTCATACTTGTGTATCCTCTGTGTGAGCTTGAGAAGAAATCTACCTCTTGTGTTTCACACAATGGTAGCCCTGACTCCTCCACAGCTTGATATAATATCCATAGTGGATATTGTACAGGTGGGAAGGTAGAAGCAGAAGATGGAAAAATGGATGGGGTAGTGGGATTTGTTGAATATATTCTTCCTTCTTGCAGTAGGAATTGCTCAATCCGCATAGCCTCCTAAAATATTTGAGGGAATATTCTTTCCCTATATTGATATAGTAGGAGGCTCATATCTGAGTTGAGAGCTCACATGTAGTACATGTGATCTTGGACGAGGAATGGTTGGATTTCAAAGGGGATCCTCTTTCAACTCCTTTCGAATCGAATGTTGTAATCTATGATAGATTTTAAAGGGACCCTCTTGATGAATGAGAGGTGCATCAAGAGTTGGAAGAGATCCATGGAGCCATCAAATGTTTCAATAAGATATCCCACTAAGTCTGTCCATGATAAGATGGTTTTTTCCCAAGGATATGGTACCACAATAGCACCCTCCCTTATAGATACAAGACCAGGAGCCTAATCATGACATCTTCATGTGATATGCCATGGAGGGGCGCTAGTGCAGCAACATCTTCAAGGTGTTCTCGAGCAATTTCTATGGTGCCATTATATTTTATCAGGGCTTCTAGGGCACCTTCAATAATTTCATGCCATCATTGGAGGTTTAGTCGATCAGGGTCATTCCACTATGGATAGCATTGTTGGGCCATTTGAGGCACTAGCCTTCAAAAGTCCTGATTCATGCATCAGAGTCAGAGTAAAATCTGCCAGATGAATATAATATCTTTGCCAGTGAGGTCAAAGTTATTCATAAAACCTTATGGGATGTTTAGATCTTTAGTGCATGAAGGTAACTGATATCATGATCTAGAAATGCTGCATAGTCATAGTCACCAGGTGATTTGCAAAGATAAAGGTAAATCAGAGTATCACCAAAATCTGACTTCCTAAAATATGGAAACTTGATAGGTTCCCCAATAGAGTCGCTAAAATTCATTGGTGCAAAAATAGGCACTGGATGAGCGAGGGATGTGCCTAGTGGTTCTCGACTAGCATTAAATAGTCGTTGATCCTAGGAGAGGCAAGACGATTGATCTCCAGAGAAGGTCAGCTCCTTCGATTCCATCTACCTACATCACAAGGTGTAAAAGAGGAAAGAGAATGAGAGAGAAAGCAAAGGGAGGTCATAGCCATAATTGACAAGGATGGGATATGGCTGTATCAAGATACATGCATTCAACATCATCGATGAAAATAGTGGTACACCATCAAACAAATCATCTTATCTCATCCTCACTTATTGTTCAATATAGTGAGCAATGGTGGATTCTAGAACTAGTGAGAGGGTGCATGAAATCAATAGTGCAAAGTTAGAGCACTCATACCTGATCGGCTTTAGCAAAAATAAAACCTCGATACCCATAGGTGGATGTGAATTCTAGAACCACTCAGCAAGACCCACAAAATATATATTATAGAATTAAGTGAACAAGCTTAAATTGCCATCACAAAAATAAACATCCAAACTTAAGAAAAAGGAAGTGAAGATAAATTAAGAGATCAAATAGTGATATACTTTATATTTACAAGGTGATAATAATTACATATGAATTGTAATCACCATAGAGCCATCCTCTCGAATGGTGAGCATTCCACTATTTATAGAATATTTTACAATGGTTTCAAATTTTAGCATTAATGGCATCAGGTGGAAAAATATCACTGGGATGGCTGAAATATTTGTTGTGGTTCTGCTCCAGGAATGAATGGTAGTTATCTAAAGGAAATTAGGCACTTATGCACAGATCTGGGTCCTTGATCATTCTGACAGCCTCTTAAATTCCAATCTACTCTGTCCCTTCATGTTGTAGAAAGATCTAAAATAATTTACCTTTGAAGTTGTGCATTTCAAATTTCTTCCTTGCACCCATTGGATATTTATATTTGGTAGCTGAGATCTTAAATACTTGCTTTTGGGGATCCTCAAAGCTTACCTCTTTATGCATTATGACCTCAACCTTATATGGGTATTCGGGAATCATTCCATGTTCACCATCTTCCACACTCTTCCCCTTATGGATACATGATCAGGCTTTGGCCTTTCTTTTACTTTTCCAAAGTTCACCCAATTTGTGAATGGTAACTCGGGACTAATAATCCCCATGTTGCCTTCCCATTCTTTCATCCTCCTTGGGTGGAGGCTTGGGATCCTAGTTTTTTGCCCAATTTTGGGTGGGTATTTGGGATCCTTCTTGATAATATATATGCCTATGTATCCATCCACCCTGCTATTTTTTGGTTATTTTCTTCCACAAAAGCTCAAAAATTTTGTTGAAGTAAAAAAAACAATCATTTTCCAAATAAGAGTGGGTGAGAAGGTGTAAAATTTCACCCACACTCCATTGCTTGGATGACCACATTTTGGTTCTTAAGCCTATTGATTACCTTCACTGCCTATAGGAGCAAATTTGATGCTAGGTGGACAAGATCATCTAGGTTCGCCATAGGGCCAAAATCATCACTAGATTATGATAGAGTAGTAGTCCCACCAGTGGAAAGGCCATCCTTTAGAAGGAGCACATGGCTAGGAGCAACTTCTTGCTTCTACTTATTATTTAGAGGATACATTTGAGTAATTGTATTATCTTGGTCCAGGATAATTTTACTTTTGCATTATCCCTAAAGTATTTTCTTTTATTCGAACAATAGCAAGGGGAGGGTATGGACTCAAAAGTTTTGAAGATGAGATTTTTTCTTGCTTTGCCTGAGGCTAGATTTTAAACCTTCACCTCAAAGTCACTTAGGTACTCCTTCTGAGGTGATCCTTGGCTAGGGATCAAAGCATAAGGTTGATCTTTGAGTCTACCCACAATGGATAGTGTAGGTCCTTGAACTTGATGTTGGATTATGTGCTTGTAGTAACTTGACTTAGTCTTGAGCCTTATGTCAACTTTCATTAATATAATTGTAATTTAGAAACTATGCATCTATTATAAGAACACCCAACCACTGATCCATTATATCAATTTATGACTATGTGACATGAGTTGATATTATGAGGTGCCTATGGCCACACACCTCTCCTATTTCATCTCTTTTGTATGCTTAATATTTCTATTAATTTGTTTCTCTATTGTCTTTTATATGAGTTGTGGTGAATATTATGCTTCAAGTGATTTCTAAAAAGTATTATGAAATTCAAAACTAGCATGTGCCATATAATCATGTAAAGTTACAAGGTTTAACTCTCTTAAGTCCATTTCTAATTGGAGGTAATATAAATTTAGTAAATATTTTCTTATACGAACTTATAATCAATGCTACACCTTGCTTGCTAACTAAGGTATTTTCTTCTTCTAATTAAGTTGTATACACTTACATTTTATTCTTGTTTGATAATACAAATTTAGTGAATGGCATTATATAACATTGGTCTAGATCCAAATTTAAATATCATTATATTGACTAATTATTCATATTTTGTAATGGAACCTTCAACAATTTTACATTCCATTCTAACTTATGTCCTCTAAATAATCTTGCTAGCAATTTTTTGGTAGTATTAATGCTCATGTTTATCCAATATTTGTATGTATTGAAAAACCTACTAAGAAATTTTTAGTGATTTATTATCCATCATATGAGAGTGGTGGTATTGCATGTAGTGTATGGCAAAAAATATTAGGGTTATCCCAATCTAACCAAATTCATTCTAAATACAAATCCTCAACTTAGCAAGAATTTTTTGTGTTATTCTTAGGACGAATAGCTAAATATAGGGTTGAGTGTGATAATATCGTCTATGGTGCTAGGAACCCATACTTGTTGTCCTTGTTATTATTGTAATATATTTTCTTGGATTTGTCTAGAAAATCATGATAGCCAATGTAATTGTCTTATCAATTGCTTCATGTTCTTAGGCATTTTTAGTGGATTTTGTTGCAATTTTGGTTGATAAGTACTATTGTTTTGTCTTATTTCCTCTTATTGATCTAGTTATGCTTCTTGATGTTGCTTTATTGCTTATTATTTTTTATAGTATTGTCAATGTTTATCTTGGATAATTTTAAGGGTAGCTTTAGCATATGATATATGTACATGATTAAATTAAGGGTCTTTTTCAATGAGTGCAAAAACAATTTCAAATGTGGATGGGGTAGTTGGGGAATGTACCTTCTTCTCTTATATAAGTTGATTTGTATTGTCTTGATCTTTTTTGGATGTTGTTGAATAAAGAAGTTTTATTAGATATGTGTTTTCTCCTTGTATGATTTGATGCATTGGATGCTTGAGTGTCATCTATGTCCTTTGATTTGTCTAAACTGTATGGTTGATTGGGAACCTGACCATTGAAATTAAGGTAAGGATTCCTTTATGGGACAAGATCTAATATGAGGGATAAGAATAGATCTATCTTGTTATAATTAAAATATTGATGCCATGGGAATATTTAAATGGACTTTATAATATTTGGAAGACTAATATAGCACATAGTGCTATATGAAGATCTAGAAAGAGAATAATATCTTAAGTTCTTCAATAACTTCACCAAAACTGAACTAGCCTACTACTAATATGGAGGATCTTTTATTGGAATTGAAAGCAAAATGATATTTTGGACTTGGTAGTTAGAATAATTTGATGATTTTGACATTAGTGCATCAATTCAGGTTAGGCACACTTGTTCCTATTGATTTTGGATAGATCCCTATGGGATACACAAAAGCCTCTTGTACACTCAATTTGAAAAACAATTGATAAAAAATACAAGTACATAAATAATCAATACACTCAATTATTTGTTGATGCACTTGGTGATACACTAGTAATAGGGTAGTACACCCATCAATCATGCATGAAAATATATTTGATGAATCAAAGTGAAATTGACCTATCCTAGACATTCAAATGAACCTAGGAATATACTAAATGATCTAGTGATGTGCCTAGTCTTATTTGGATGTGTTAGGAGGGTAATATCCTATGATATCTAGAACTTACAAACCTAAAAGCATTTCACTTACTTACCTCGGCATCCATCAACCAAGACCGGGTTGGAAAGTTCTTAAATTTACACTTTGGTGTTTAAATTTTAAAGTAGAACTTTTCCTAGCATACATTATTTCTAAAATGTTTCTCTAGTATCCATTACATCATCCATGATTATATTTAAAAAGTTAATAATTAATTGATATAATATAAAAAAATTCAATAAATTTTATAATACAAGAAATGGTAGCTATATCAAATATAAAATGGATTAATTTAATCCTAATATTACATAGCACTAAGAATATATTTTACCCATTAATTTGATTGTATCTATATATTAACTAATTTGTGTTTGTATTGTTATCTATTTGCCTCATTTTTTTCTTTTTCAATGTATTAACTAATAATTCATTTTCTTGAATTTTTTATTTTATTTTTTTTCATTTTTGTTTTATGGTTTTAGGTAATCCTTTGCTTGCAACTATTTTTTTTTTAAAATACCTCAATTTCATGATTCTCAATATTAAATTCATAACGTTTAAGATTGTATTTTTATATCCTTTTTTGCATTGAATAATTTAATAATATAGTGCTTATATCTCATTTTTTTCTAAATAATTATCAAATGGCATTGAATTAATTGGTTAAATTCCTCAACTTTCAAGGAGGAGACCCAACATTACATATTTCCAAGTGATATATCATAATAACCAAGGTATATTAATACCACTATAAGTTCATGACATAATACAAGTGGGGTCTATTTCAATCTCATATAACCATTTAAAAAATATATTTTCTAAGTCATCTAATATTTCATACATTTAGCCATCTACTATATTCATTGCTCTTGGTACTCCTTCCTTGGCCACTCTTAATAGATCTATGTTGTAAACTAGAATTTCGTGATTTGGTCCACTCATTTCAATTGCTATGCATCTTTTTATAAAAATCATTAATTTGTTTATCACAAGTCTTATTCTCACTAATATTTATTGGATAGCTCTTCTACCCTTTTTAAACAATAAGATTATCTCATGTACAACTTTGGTTGGCCAAACAGTTAGGACTTTGGAACTTTCAATAAGAGGTCCAAGGTTCAACTCTAAAAGGGGGATATACACCATAAACTAGTATGGGTGGATAAACCACTTTGATAACCACATCACCCCATATGCCCTATGGCCTCATGGATGTTAAAAACTAATTTACTTTTACTTTATTTGCAAAATTAATTTTTACTCTTCATCCTTACATTATCCTTTCAATAAATAATGGATGTATTGGGTTTTTTAAATGTAGGTAGTTAGAGTTCTAGAGATAACAACACATTTTCCTTGTTGTAGGAGCTCTCTTATTTTTAATTTGCCTAAATGTCTCTTTTGATTTTTTCATGTTTTTTTATATCTCAATTGTCAAGGGTTCCATCATATTTGGTAATATTAGATCTTATTTAAGATAGTTTATAGTGTACATAACTAATTTTTTTATCTACTAATGATAATTTTTTAAATCTCTAATAAAATCATAAATTGCAAGTTCTAGTTTTATTTCCAAAAAATTTCTTTTGTATTTGTAGTTCTATTTGCATTAACAAATAAAAATTGGTATCCTACTCTTGTTCTCATTTCCCTAGTATTGGATTCATTTTGTTTACTAGATGGATGAAGGGATTTTGAAAGGAACCCTAAACATTTTACAAAAATAGACCATCTAACCTCCTCAAAGAACCTAGGAAGGTAGAAATGGAACAACGCCAACCAATAAACTTGACATCCAATGACCAAAAAGTCCACCAGGATGGGCCAAAGTAAAAACCTAAAACTTAATATCTGAGGAAAGCATACAAATAAGAAAAAATAAGCAAGCCTCCCACATAGGGAAAGGTCAACCAAAAAAACCTACCAAAATAGATACAACCCTAGAAAAAATATAGGCAGAGACAACAAAAGTCAATTTTTCAGTCCACTAGGCCCAACACCATTTTTAGCTTTCTGGTCCTTCATCTCCCACTGTTCCTGGCCCATCAGGACTAGAATATCTTCAACAAAATAAATAGTATCTTGCATGGAGTCGATGAGAGACCTCTAGAGCTTCAAAAATATTCTCTTGAGATATTTTGAGGAAGAACCCAAGACCTTAGCACTAAGATATAACTCATTTTTGGTGCCTATTGATACAAGAAAAATCTTGGATTTCTTAGAAGGATGGAAAAAATCATCAGAATTTGAGTCCTCGATGCACAGAGGGGCTTTCCCTAAGTTTTCCCACTTAGAAACTAGGCACTTAGAGCACTTGGTCCTCTCTTCAATGCCACCTACCACTTTTGGAGAAGAATCCACCACGTTGGCCATAGATCCCAAAGTAATTATGTTAACAATTTCTTAATTGATAGAATCACTTTGATCCAAATAGGAGGACTTAGGATAGTCCACAATGGGGGGTGGTAATCTTGTAAGGGAATTTAGAATCTCCTCCTCCAACAAACCTCTAATCTTAACCATGTTCTCAAATATCAATTTTTCCAATCCCTAATGGATTGGGTCAAAGGCTACCCCTTTTTCACTCTGCTCATTGACCTAGACATAGATTGGAATAATAAATGGGGGATGTTCATAAGTCTTTTATGTTGTAGATGATTGAGAAACATAAAATGGAAGCTCCTAATAATATCTTAATTCTCATTGAGCATAAAATATTGCATTATTATTTATGCAACTCTATCGTAGGGTGCCTTCAAAGAGGATATTTTGAACCTATTTTGAATTCTCGCAAACTATTCTTTCTCACTCAATAAAAAATGGGACTTCTTGGCAAGAGAATGCTTTTCTCTTTTGTGCACAAAACCATTCATGGGGAGGCCAATAACCTTAGCTATCAGGGGGATATTAACTTCAAATTTGAGGGTTTCAATCTTGACCACTCTATTACGCCATGAGTATGCCATATGCTTGACCATTTCTTTATGATTATCATTGAATTTTGTTAGGCATAATAGAATATTGTCTTTTTTGAGAATTTTCCTTACATATTCATCCACGAACATAAAACTTAGTTCTAGAATCAAGGATTCCATATTATCAAAGGTGCTTCTAACATGCAAAAATGAACAACCGACACTAAGTAGAGCATTGATACCAATTCTAGACACCCCCACATAGTATTGAAAGTTGATTATACTCATATGGATTAAATATTTCTAACAAATATTAAAATAACAAATATTCCTAACAACCCATGTCCTCGAAAACCCATAAAAATACTCAAGAAGCGAAGAAGAAAAGTCACTTTAAAAATTATATGACTAGTTGGAAAAGCAAGGATGTATAAAAATAAACCAACCTATAGTCTGCTTGCCACCACTACACCAGCTATCACACTAGGAGTTTGACCAAGGAAAATATGCTAGGGTAATCTTTCCAAATATCAACATAATCTTTTTAAAATGTGGATCGATCATTCTAGAGCCTTGGCACCCCATCCTAGGTAGAAAGGTGGTGATATTCAAGGTCTAGGGATCAAACTCTTTATATGTTCTCATGGGTTTCCAGCTAGAAGAAAGCACTACACAAACATCAAATAGATAGCTCAACCCATATCAAACTACCATGGGGGAAACCTTCACTCAAAGCTAATTGGGTTGTTTCATGTCTTGCAAAGAAGGAACACTTTTCTTAACTTCTCTATCCACCAAGGGGGTCTCATGCCATGAGGTAAGCCTAACACAATATAAAAAAGGACTAAATCTAGATGCCACTTTATGATTATTGACATGTATTGCTCCAACTTCCCCAATAATTTTGACACATAACCTAGGTAAAAATATGCTCAAATATATGGTCCACCATAGGCAATGATAACTCCCCCTCACACACCCTTGGGGTACCACAATGTAATCACTAGAAATTATAGCCTACCACCTATGATTTCTCTATGTTAGGCTTGAGCATCTCCACTCCAAAGTATAGAATAAGGTGAAATTCAAATACAAAATTAGGTGGCACAACTAAAGACCTTGAAAGCACTCCCAATATTCTTCCAAAATATTACTACCAATTAAATTTTACCACCCATGACTCCACATCAGACTTGAGCCCCCTTAAGGGTACAAACTAGCTCCAAATTCAAATACAAATTATTTGGATAGTTTAGACAAAAGCCATGGCCATGATCCCTTTTGACATTGAGGTGAAAGGTAGCCCAATTCCTTCTTCCTAAGGAGGGACTGCATACAAGATTATAGTTGCTTGTTCTCATTGTCAAAATGATTTAGCCCAATTGGAAAACCTTCATGCCAAATAGTGATGTCTTCCTAAGAAAGGCCCAAGTTGGTCAAAAAATCAGTCGATGTGTTCCCCTCCCTGAACATATGCTTGATTTGAACTACTTCAATCCCTTGGGTAATTCTTTGAGCCTATAATAAGAGTCTAGCAATGGTCCATGTGATATTATGAGAGCTATTAAACATGTTGATAATATTGAGAGAATCACCTTCTATGATAACCTTCCTACATTCCAAATATTGTAATTGAAAGATGCCCTAGAAGAGTGCTCTCACATCCACAAAATGGCTAGTTTTGCATCTTAACTTTTCAACATAGGCTAGTAATATTTTACCATTTGAGTTTCTAGTAACACCACTAGCTCCTGTCAACCCTGAGTTACCTTTAGAAGCACCATCAAAATTTAGATTTATCCATCCATGTGGGGGAGGTTCCCACACTCTCTTATCTCTTGCATTTGATCTTGGTTAGGGTAAGGTATTCTAGGATTTAAAACCAAGGGTTGATTCCAACTCTTTTTTCTTGTCTGGGATGCAAACATTTTCAAGGGAAAGGATCAAAATATTCTCAACCATGGAAGCGATGGCCCAAATGCTCACTGGTTCTATTATATGCAAGGTGTTTTTGAATTCCTGAGAGTTTATTTCCTTCCAAATGCACCAAAGGATATGAGGTAAACCAAAGGTCCAAAATATGTAGAGTCAAGGAGAGGAAAATAGGATGTCCCATTACTCCACCAAGACATAAAAATAATTTGAAAAAACTCAATCAACTCCCACCAAGCATAAAAAGAAACAAAAGGCCTCCTAGGTTAAGGGGAAATTGGATAATATATGAGTTGGAGATTCCTCTATGTGACCACGGAGGTAGAACCTATTCAGAATAATCAAGCCTCTCTTTTGGATATTTCCAATAGTG
The DNA here is from genome assembly GCA_028583015.1 of Wollemia nobilis. NCBI lineage: Eukaryota > Viridiplantae > Streptophyta > Pinopsida > Araucariales > Araucariaceae > Wollemia > Wollemia nobilis. The sequence continues at coordinate 5,140,398 of JAQPPZ010017063.1, read as the reverse complement.
ATAACTTTACTCTGAACAGCTATCCAAAAGAAAATGTTAATTTTCTAGGGTTAGCCCTTTGAGCCAAATCTTGCAGACTAGAAATCGAGAATTAGTGGCTAACAACAAGATAAAATATGTTGATTTGACTGAGAATTGGCCATCACTCTCTAAGCCCCACACTAATTTATTCGAGACAAATATATTTAAAATAACATGAAGTTTAAGGAGATCAAAAAAAAAATTGAAAGCTTCCTTATTAGCCTATGACAAGCCCAGGAGGGTAAAGGATTTCTACTGCTTTTAACTATTAGTGGTCTCTATGAAATAACATACATTTGTGCCAAATACTTAGTGAATAAGAGGTTCTACCAGAACCAACCTTGGGAAAGATTCTATTGAGTGATCAACAAGCCAAGTGTCTCTCCAAAATTCTATGCTTTGGTTGTTACCCAAGATCCATCTTCCTCTCTTTAGGATAGTTGTGTGGATTTTGACAATACTTAACCAAAAAGTAGAGCCATGAGAGGGGTTAGGGTCAAAGATAAAATTTCCAGCATTGCCTAGATATTTAGCTTTCAAAAATTGCATCCAACACACATTATCATTCTAGGCAAGTCTCCAACCTTGCTTAGTGATGAACACTTTGTTCATAAATTTTAGTTTTCTCAATCCAAGATCCCCCAATTCTTTCTTGTTGTAAAATTGATCCCAAACCACCAACGAGAATATTTTCTTCTCCTCTGAGCTAGACCAGGGGAAGGGGCACTAGATTTGCTCCATTTTTTGAAGAATATTTTTCGATAGCTTAAAGAGAGATAATAAATACACCGACACGCTCTAGAGAGTGGACTTGATGAGCATGGTTTTACCTACTTGACTTAAGAGGGCACCCTTCCATCTGGTTAGCTTCCTCTGGACTCTTTCCACCATTGGGTCCCAAAGGATCGCCTTGCTACCCCCATTGAAGAGGGGCACTTCTAGGTACACCAAAGGAAGAGAGGTAATATTGCAGTCCAAAATATTAGTTATTCTTCTTTGCCTATCCAAAGGAGTATTGAAGAAAAAAATCTTACTTTTTAGGAAGTTCACTTTTGTCTTGCTACTTTCTCATATGCAAGAAGAATTTTTTTGATTTCTCATGCTTGGGGAATCGACAGCATGAAATACAAAAGGGTGCCATCAACAAATGTGTGATGGGAGATAGGATCAAGAGCTAAGGGTGGTTTAATCCCTTCAATTGTTAGATCATTATTTAGGTCTCTCCCCATGAACTTTGCCAGGAGAATGAATAAATAAGGTTATAGAGAATTTGTTATCATGCATGTGAATATTTAATATCAATTATTGGAGGCATTGAACATATTTTAATTTTGATAATTAGGGTATTTGTTTCAAGCTTCAGTCATTTAATACCTCCTATACTTTCACTTTCCATTTTGATCCTCTTTATTTGAGGAGCATCCTCTTATTCTTATTCAACAAATATATCACTAACATCTTTTCTTCATAATATGATTTTTAAAAGGGATCTTTTCTTTTTTATTAAATTGATTAACAAAATTATTATGAAACCATTATCTAGAGTGTAAACAATGGTAGTTATATCAAAATTAAAATGTACCAATTGACATATTTTGGCCTTATAATATTGTAGCAATAAGAATAAATTTTATCTATTTATTTAATTGTATATATAATTTTGACTAAATTGTGTATGTATTGTTATTTATTTGACTCATTTTTTTCTTTTTTAATGTATTTACTAACAATTCATTGTCTTCTTGATTTATTTAATTATTTCCTTTTCTATTTTTCTTTTACGGTTTTAGGTAATCCTTTGCTTGCACCTATATTTAAAAATTTTATGACAAAGGTTTTGCTAAAATCAAGAGTGACCAAAATTGAGGTAGATAGAATTTTACAAGGCATTGATAGATTTATAGTCTTATTTTATATATGAAATCATATTTCTTTTTTTTGGTAATTATTTTAATGTATTAACAGTGGGTTTTTATAGAGGATCCCAAAACCTTATGTACAAAATTAGCCACAATTCTAATAATGCATCATACCTCTTGGCTGTAACAATAAGCCTAATTGCAAGTAAAGCCACCCTAATGCTAAAGACTTGGAGACTGCAAAAAGGGCTTTTAGGCCTGGAAACCCAATGAAAAAATGAAATAGGACCAACCTGAGAGGACACCAAGTAGAGGCCAAAGAACTAAAATCGCGAACCAATGCCAAGACCGAACAAAACAGATAAACCGCCTTGGTGGAGAAAAATGAGTTGAAAGCCTACAAGGCACCAAATCTGGTGCGTCCTGGAGACCTAAAACACAAATAGCTTTGGAAACAGGGGTGCACCTCACAAGACACTTCCACCCACACTTGCCCAAGGGAGTAGATAGAATTTCCATGCCACCCCAAAACTCGTCGAAAGGGGCTTTCCAAAAATCGTGCGAGGTAACCCTCATGAAGGGATGTCCACTCTGGCCAACCTTTCCACCTCATATGGGAAGTGAGACCGCCACACGACCGGACATGTGGTCATGAGACATTTTTTGGCCATGTGATCAGCCACGCGATTACCTTCTCTCAAAATATGGTTTGCTTTCCACCTACCACGATGGGAGAGAAGCATTCTTGCCTCGAGGATGATGTTGTAGACTTTCCAAGAAGGATTTTTGGTGCCAAGGAGGTAATTCACAATGTTGAGCGAGTCACCCTCAATAATTAGAGGTCGAGGGTCCTCATAGAGAATCCAAATACCTTTCAGAGTGCCTCGGGCTTCGGCATAGTGATTTTTTTGGGAGCCCAACTCTTCACAGTAGGCCATCACAAGATTCCCATCATGATCTCTAACAACACCCCCAGTAGCAGCGGGCCCAGGATTACCCTTAGCCACTCCATAAAATTTTAATTTAATCCACCCCATGGGGGGCATGGTCCAAACAACACTCCTTCGACAGGGCCCTTTAACAACATCCAAAAACGGCTAGAGATTCATTATTTTGAGAATCGTTTCTTTGCTCGAAAGGTGGGGATGGGGACTAGGAACAACAATAGAATTCTTGATGGCATAGGATAATGCCCTTTGAGCAATAGAAGAAGGCCCTCTAGGAACTCTGCCAAATATTTTGGCATTCCTTTCTAACCAAATTTGCCAAATTGAATGGTGGAAGGAGGCCTCAAGGAGGAAGCAAAGTTTAGGATTCTTGAAAGGATTAGGCCATTGGTGGAAAGCATCTCTGAGGGAATGGGGAGAGCACCAAAGGATTTGGAAGGAGGATAGGACAATGCTAATAACAGAGTGGGAAAATAGGCAATGCAATAATAAATGATCCCTCATCTCGCAATCTGCTAGACACAAGTAACACCTGTTGGGGAAGGCAAAACCTCTCTTATGAAGGTTGTGAATAGTTAAGTCTTTGTTGTGGAAAGAAATCCATGCAAAAAATTTGATTTTAGGGACGACCCCTTTCCTCCAAACAGTATTCCACCTGTAGTCGAGAGCAGACTTGGTGGTGAGAAACTCATAAGAAGATTTAACAAAAAATAGCCCATCCTCCGTACCACTCCAGATGATTCTGTCACTCCTCCTAGAAAAAGGAATTAAAACTAACTGGAGGATATTAGCAAGAAAGGTAACCTCATTATTAAACCCCTCCACAACTGGAAGCTTCCATTGGTGAAAATGGGTGCTCCAATCTATGAAATTTTCCACCCTGAGTTGGGAGTTTGGGTCAGTCAACCCTCTCAGCCCTGCAAGATCCGCCCTCGACCCAAGGGCTTCCTCAGTCGCCCACCTGTCCTTCCAAAATAAAATGAGGTTGCCATCACCCAAAATTCATCGGGCTCCCAGGCTGATCAAATTTCGGGTTTAGAGCACAGATTTCCAAAAATTTGACGCCACAGAGGAGGTCTCAGCATCCAACAAGGAATTGGGGCCAAGATACTTCTTTTTAACCAGCTTAACCCACTCCATCGGGTCAATAGAAATAATCCTCCCAGCATGCTTCATGATCAGATCCAAATTCATAGGTCTTGATCTTCTCAGCCCCAAGCCACCTTGGTCTATCCTCAAGCACACCTTGTCCCATGCAACAAGGGGGAGTCTAGATTTCTCTTCGTTGTCAGACCATAGAAATGTCCTCTGAATCTTCTCGATTTTGGAGTGAACAGTAATCAAAAGCATGAACACCGACATAAATTAGGTCAGGATCCCCTAAAGACAAGCTTTGGTAAGGGTGGCTTTTTCGGCTTGCGACAGGAGTTTGCCCTTCCAAGTGTCAATTTTCTTATGAAGGTGCTCAAGAATCATGTTCCACATGTCTCCATTGGCTCACCCACTAAAATACAGAGGTAACCCCAAATAGGACGTAGGCAGGGAATCAATAGTGCATTCAAGAATTCTAGCAATCCGAAGTTGCCTACGCATGGGAGTGTTAATAAAGTAGATTTTGCTCTTGATGTAATTGACCTTTTGCCCGATAGCTTGCTCATAACGGGACAGGATCCGCTTGAGCGATTTGGCTTGGGCAACATACACCCTAGTGGATATGAGGGTATCATCCACAAATTGTTGATGAGTGATAGGATCAACCCTAGAAGTCGACAAAATGCCAAAATTCTTTTTCTGAAAAAGAGCTTCTTTCATGGACCAACTCAGAACCTCTACTAGAAGAATGAAAAGGATGGAAGACAAAGTATCGCCCTGTCTGAGGCCTTTGGCACATTGGAAATACCCAGCTGGGGACCCATTGACCAAGATAGAAAAAAATGGAGCGGATATATAAATGTAGACAAGGTCAATCTAGTGGGGATAAAAGCCGAACTTGAGGAGGACTGCACACAAAAATTTTTGATCAACCTGGTCAAAGGCTTTGTTCATGTTGAGCTTAAGAAAAAGAGCAGCATTCTTGGAGTGGTAAGTGGAGTGGAGGGTCTCATGGACAGTGATGACACCATCAAGGATGTTTCTACCTTTAACAGTGCTTCCCTGACAAGGATCAATCAGGAGGGGGAGGACTGTTTTGAGTCTATTGGCTATAGACTTGGTGAGAATCTTGTAAAAAACATTGCACAGGCTTATGGGTCGATAGTCAAAGAAAATTTTGCAGGCATGAGACTTATAAATGAGTGCAAGAAAGGTGGAATTGATTTTTGGATTGATGGATCTGGAAGCTTGAATAACCCGAATAGCATCGCACACATCCGGACCCATGACCTCCCACATGACTTGGAAGAATCGGGGGGGAAACCATCGGGGCCAGGGGCCTTATCTGGTTGCATGGAGAACAATGCTTCCTTGATATCGGATGAGGAAAAAGGTTCCAGAAGCTTAATACTTACCTCATGGGGAACTTTAGTCAGAAAATTGGCAAGTAGAGATTTTTGGACCTGTAGGTTGCTGTCCAGAGGAGTGCCGAGCAAATCCTGAAAAAAGTCAACCGCTTCGCTCCTAATTTCCTCTATCTCCCTGGTAATGTGCCCATCCTTACAAGCCACTTCTCTGATCTTGTTGACCCCTCTGTGCCTCATAGTAGACGCATGGAAGAACCTTGTGTTGGAGTCTCCATTTTTCAACCAAAGGTCACGAGATTTTTGGCGCCAAAAAATTTCCTCCCTAGCGAGAATAGAATGAAAGTCCACCAAAAGGCTCTGCTCTTCCTCCCTGAGACCCTCAGTGTAACCCTCGAGTTCCATCCTTTCCTCCAAAACCTTCAGGTTCTCAGAGATGGATTTTTTGGACTCAAAAATGTTGTCGAAAACCTCTTTATTCCAAACCTTCAACTTTTCTTTGACCATCTTGAGCTTTAAAGACACCCTCTTAGGAGCGCTTCCTTCCACCTTCAATTACCACCACGCTAAAACCAATCCTTTGAATTCCTTATGAGAAATCCACATGGATTCGAATCTGAAGGGGGTATTAAAAATAGGCCCATTGTCCACCTCCAAGAAGATAGGGTTATGGTCAGACCCAATCCTTGGAAGTGCTGAAAGGATAGCCCCGCCAAGGATGGGAATGGCTTCTTGGGAAATGAAAAATTTGTTGAGCTTGACCTGAATCAAACCGCTCCCAATCCTTCTGTTACTCCATGTGAAGGAAGCCCCTTTGATTTCGATGTCAAGCAGGCCATTAGTAGAGACAAAATCTTTGAAATCCTCCAAGCTGCAACTAGAGTGGTCGGACCCTCCTTTTTTTTTTGAAGGATGAAGGGGACAGTTGAAATCACCCCCTAAAACCTAAGGAAAATTACTAAAATTCTCCCTCATCTGAGAGATATCTTTCCACATTTATGCTCTCTCTGTGGTAGAATTTGAAGCATAAACGTTGGATAGAATCCAGGAAAAATTGGTGGTTTTGGACTAGAATAGTACATTGATGATTTTGTTGGAAGTTGACAGCAGGCTGCCCTCAAACCTCGATGGGTCCCACAGAACCATGAGTCCTCTCATTGTTCCCACTGTAGGGCTAGACAAACAATTTGCCTTGGCCCAAATGGCCTTCGCAACTTTATCAGAGGAAATAGCATTGATCTTGGTCTCTTGCAAAATAAGGATGGATGGGTTAGTCCTCCTATGGAGATTAGCCACTAACCTTTGTTTGGCTGCACCGTTCAGTCCTCTCACATTCCATGATAGGACTTTCATCTGGACAGTTTGAGCTTTTTCTTGCCTCCCCTTCCTTACTGAGGGGGAGGTTTTGATGCATGCGCTTCATCCGTCTGAGTGTCATAGTCATCCAAAACTAGTAAACGTTGGGTTCCATTTGCAACATCTATTGTTATCTCTTTGTCTCGCCTGTCTTTGTTAGGAGGACGGCCCTGCTTCCTCTCACTACCAAAATCCACACTATGCTTTTGGCTCCTCATGTTTTGGAGGCTAATGTGATCGGACTGCTCACCCCTCCTTCCCAAGAGGTAATATTCTAGCAGTGTCTGCGACTGGCTGAAATCAAGATGACCCATATCTTGGAGTAGAGAAACATCCTGTGTCATAATTTGGGATGGGGTCCATTCCTTCTCTTCCTATAATTAACTTTCCAAGTGGGAGTCAGCTCCTTGCTGATTGTCAGCTTCAAATTGCTTAGGGTCTGATTGAAGAGTGGGATTCTCTTCAGGCTTAGAGAGTCCACCGCAATCTCTAAAGGGGCCTGGAGAATGGCCTTTCACGTTTGGATTTGACTGCTTTGCCTCACATTCACCATGCTCTAGGGGATTACCATTTTCATGCTTTTGCTTACCCGATTTTTGAAGAGGACAATGGGACTGAAGGTGCCCTTGGGACCGACACAGGGGGCAGAAAGCTGGTCTATTTTCATAGACAATAGCTTGTTTATGAAGAATGGTATCTCCAGATCGAAGAGTGATGGAAGTTGGGAGCTCCGCCTCCAAATCTGCCAGAACACAAAAATGGGCTTGGACAAACCTGGTTCAAGCTCGGGTGGGAGGGTCAATGGTGACCAACTCCTCAATGGAGCGTGCAATACCCCTTATGACATTTTCATGCCAACCAAAGAGGGGAAGACTCGGGAGCCTAACCCATATTGGGGCGATGTTGATGTTCTGGGTGTCAGGATTGAAATCCATGTCCCACTTCCTAAGGAATAAACTTTTGTGGCCCAGAAACCATGGCCCGCCAGCCAAAATTTTACAGTAATCCTCCTTATTGTTCTGTCTAATGGCAAAAAAACCCTGGGAAAGGGCCACCAGATCCATATGACCAGAAGTCCTCCATTTTCTTGCTGCCCACTTTCATATGGTTTCCATGTTTGGATGGCCACCAATGAATTTGCCTATGAGGGTAAATTTATCAAACTCCATGAAGCTTGAAAGGACTTTCGTCGGGATGTCCAGCTCATCCCCAACCGGAAACAACTCTCTGGTAGAGAACTCGTTTAGGGTTTCTGAGTCCGTTGCCTAAGCATAAGTCTTTTGAACCCCACCACCCCCTTTGTCTGGTGGTTCCTTACCCCGACTGACACCGTCATCAACCCAGTCTTCTTCAATGGGTATAGATGCTTCCGTACCTTCGAAATCTTGGTGCCCTCTAACTGTTCTGCTGCACCCAAGAATCGAACCATGGTCGCTCCTGAGCTCCCCTGTAGATGACTTCTCACCCATAGACATCTCCCCACTCACATTAATGCCAAAGGGTTTGATTCATATGAAATCATATTTCTTGATGACATAAGTTAAGGTACAATTTTCCTATATTTTTATAAACATCCTATAATAGCGTAGTGGACCAAAAGAACTATGAATGTTATTAAAATAGTTAGAAATTATCCAACCCTATTGTTGGTGATAGAGAGAAAAATATTTCATTCACCATATAAAATATATATTTACATCTCTATGGTTATGGTGGTTAGAAAAAACCACTTGAAATACAATACAGTCTTAACATCTTAACAACTAATGTGTTCTTAGGATATAATTTTAACTAATAACAAAGATGCCCAACTAAATATCCTACATGAGCTTCTATTATCTAGAAGCTTTATTACATAAACAAATAATATAATAATATTATCCTAACATCCCCCTTATTACATTATTCGGAATACATAGAGAGTTACAAAATAACTCAACTTTAACACATGGAATTGCCTTTATAAAATTATCTATGACTTATTTGATAGTGGGGATGTATTGGAGCTTAATCTTGTGCTTATGAACTTCATCTCAAATAAAGTGACACTAAGCTTCAATGTGCTTTGTTCTTTCATGGAACATTGGATTCTTGACTAATTTTAAAACACCTTGATTATGTCATTTTAAGTGTATTGGTAGATTTTTTGAAGTTTCACACTTGAAAGAATGTGATGTAGCCATATTTCTTCACACATAGCTCCTCGTAAGACACAATAGTATGCATATGTGGATGATGGTGTAGTTACCTATTGCTTCTTGTTGTGCCATAAAATAGGTCTAGATCCTAGATGAAATATGTATCCAAACATTAACTTCTTATCATGTAGTGATCCTGCATACTCAAATTTTATGTATCCTTTAAGGAAGAATTTGTCATTCTTATATTCTAGACCATAGTCTATTGTTCCACAAAAATAATGCAATACTCTCTTTGCTACTTTCCAATAATTTTCCTTAGGCTCATGCATCAACCTTGAAAGATAGATCACATTAAAGCTTATATCTATCCTAGTAATTGTTATATATATGAGACTCCTAATCATTTGACAATAGAGAGTTTCAGATACTTGAGGAGATTTCTCATATCTAGACAATTGTAACTTTGGTTTCATTGGATCTGCCTTGGGTTTACAATCTACCATTCAATATTTTCTATCTTGGCATATTTTTTCTATGAGATCCTGATGTGATTCTTTATTTTCTAGATCTTTAGGCTAAGATAATAATGTAGAAATCTCATATATTTCATATGAAAAGACTTTTTATAGTCACTTTTCATAGCATCCACCATTTCATCTGAACTACCAATGATGATCAAATTATAAACATACAACATAAGTATCACTATTTTAGAACCAAATTTCTTGAAATAGATATTTACACATAAGGGACTTCTTTTAAATCCATGTTGCAATAGGTGATTGTCAATTTTGATGCACCAGGCTCGAGAAGCCTGCTTCAACCCATACAAATATTTTATCAGTTTGTTGCCCTTCAACAAAAATACCTTTGGGTTGAACATATGCATCTCTTCCTTGATATTAGCATTTAATAAGGCACTCTTGACATAAAAATGATGTAGCTTTTGACCATATTGAGCCACCATTGCATAGAGAACATGAATTATTATCATTTTATCTATTGGTGCAAATGTTTCTTCATATTCAATACCTTCTTTTTCAGCATAGCCCTTTACAACAAGTTAGTCCAAGTATTTATCAATTGATCCATCTACCTTATATTTTATCTTGGATACCCACTTGTAGCCTATGGGCTTCTTTTCTTTAGGTAGATCAACCAACTCCTAGGTATTATTTTTCAATAGATACTTGTATTATTTTTCCATATATTCCTTCCATTGAGGTAATCTAAGTGCATCCTTCACTAATGTACATTATGTGTGCTCCATGATTGAAGATATCAATATCATATTTACTTTTTGATATGTCATACTTCTTGTTCATGGTTGAGTGGAAGTAACATTAAGAGGTGCATCTAGTTTGGCATATCTCATAGTACTTGTATACCATTTTGGTATTTTGTGTTGTGAGGAAGCAACTGTTTCAGTTTTATCAATAATTGCATGTTATTTCTAGACTCTTTAGAATCTACATTATCTAACTTGGGGTAAATACCTTCATCACATATCATATTTGTACCGATATGTATTTTCTTGGTGATGGGATCAACAAAAAAATACTCTTTGGATTCATTATTGTACCCAAGATATGTGTAGGGACTTCTAATCTAACTTGGTTCATTTCTTATTAGGAATATGCATATATGCTTTGTTTTCAAATTTTCTTAGATGAGCAATGGATGAATTCCTTCTATACCAAGCTTCTGTAGGTGTAACTCCTTGAAGTATTTTTGTGGGTGCTTTATTAAGGAGATATAATATAGTGGAGATAGATCCAACCTAATATTGTTAACCAAGATTAGCTCCATTGAGCATACATCAAACCATCTCCATGATGGAATGATTCCTTCTTTTAGCAACCATATTCTATTATGAAGTATAAGCTATAGTAATTTATCTATTTATTCCATGATGTGCAAGAAATCAATAAAAATCATTGGAGGTCTATTCCCCCTTTAATCTAAGCAGAGAGTCTTAATGGAATATCCTAAATATTTTTCATCATGCTACTTAAACTACTAAAAATACAATATTGTGTTAAATTTTAGTTGTAAAAATAACACACATTTTCCTAGAGTAGCTATCAACAAACAATTGAAAGAAACTCTTGCCACAAAAACTATTTGGCATGGGTCCATACAGATTAGTGTGTATCAACTCCAATGATGCTTTAGCTCTAAAAGTTCTCAATTCAAATGGGATTCAATCTTGCTTCCTTGCTAAACAATTCAAGTACATTGGAAATGTAAATGAGAGGTTGAGCATACCTAACACCATTTTATGCTTACTTAACTAGAGTAAATATCTTGAACATAGATGCCCATAGCACTTGTTCCATAAGGAGGTTGCTTCTTTAGTGGTGGTAGCCAATGCAACATGAGAAGATAAGGCATATAGAGCAAAAAAACCATTTTTATATGACCTAGTTTCTATATGTTTACTATTTTTGGTAATGAAGCATCTTTTGTCCATCAACAACTCTGCAATCAACCACCATATTTTTATCCAAAATTTTAAGAACTAGTAATAAACTATTTGCAAGTCCTAGTATGTAGAATATCTTTTCAATGTGGTATTTCCCATCTAGAAGAGTGAGAGATACATCACCTACACATTTGACTTGATAGGTGTTATCATCAGTTATTATCATTGGTTTCCCCTCTTTGACTTCTAAAGAATCAAACCGCTCCTTGTCCCCTATCATTCACTTACTAGCACCTGAATCAATGTACCAAACATTGTCCATATGTTTAGATTCAGCCTTAGTCATGAGCACCTTGTGTGCTTGCTTTGAATTTAATTCTGATTATTCAATAGAAACATGCCCTTTTGGTTGCTTGTGTTTGGGATATGGTTTTTATTATGCCTTTTTCTTTTATATTTTATGGTTTTTGTCACCATGAGTTATTGAATTGTACCAACATTGTTTGGTTTTATGACCTTTTCTCTTACAAATGTGGGAGTACCTCATTTGCTTTTGATATTTCTTATATGAGGAGGAAGATAAGTATGTGGAAGAACCCTTTGAGGTAGAATACTTTTGGTAAGAACCATATGGTGGTTTCTTGTTGCTATATTTCTTGGTAATGAGTGCATTATTGGACAATTGATCCCTCAAGTTGTTGGTGGCTTCTTCTTATTACAAAAAATTTACCAACTCCTCAAAAGAGACTTGTCTATTTGAAACTTGGAGGGAAATGATTAGAACTCTAAAGGAATCTAATAAATCTCTAAGTATAATGGGGACTAAGACATTATCTTCCACTTTCTCTCCCATGGCATTCAATATTGCTTTCAAGTCGGTAATATTGCAAAGAAATGCTTCTATAATTTCTCCATTTTTTATGCTCAAAGTGTGAAGTCAAGATTGAAGGTGAAGAATAGTGGATTGATTCTTCCCTTTATAAATAGTGGTAATTTTATTGCATACTTCTTTGGCACTCTCTACTTCACAAATATGAGGGTGGATTAAGCCTGCTCTTATATCCGAAGTGTTCCATCAATGGCCTCAACCCTTTGTTAGCCTAAAACTTAAGTACATATGGAAAATCTATTGGCATCATTTTCTCTGGCAGATTTGGCTAGAAAGGAACCATAGAGCCTTTAAGGATACCATTCACAACCCAAAAACCATCCTCAATAGGATTATTGTCTTTGCAAAAGAAAACCTTAGCACCTTAGTGGATGAGAACCACTCAATTCCTCCCCAAGAAAAACAATTAGCTTGGGCCTTAGGTATTGAGGACAAACCTTCCATTCCTTTGCCCAATCCCAAAAATGGGATTTCTTATGAGCCACCCCCCCAGGGTTGGTTTAAACTAAATTTTGATGGTGCAGCCAAGGAGAACCCGAGAAGAGCTGGAGCTGGAGGAATAATAAGGGATCATCAAGGAAATCTAGTCAAGGCCTTCGCTGAACCATTGGGAATCATAACTAATAATGAAGTAGAAGCTAGAGCCCTTTGGAGAGGGTTGCAAGTAGCCCAAGCAACTCAAGGTAACTTGATGATTGAAGATGATTCTATGAACATCATCAACCTGTTAACCAATGGCAAAAAACCTCCATGGAGAATCAAGGGAGTCATCCATGAAGTGAGGATCCTTTTTGCGATAAGACAGAATAGGAGGGCTCGTCACGTGTACCGTGAGGCCAACAGGTCAATTGACAAATTAGCCAACATAGGTGTTTATGTTGGTAGTTTTGTGACATGGACATAAGGTGTGCCACGTGAAGTGGAAAACATTATTAGTCATGAAAAGAAACCTACCCATTGATGAGAAATATGAATGGGTGTTATTTCCCCATGGAGCTGGTAATAACTATGGGGTTTCCCTCTAAATCATACCAAATTGGAAATGAAGGTAACAGGGTGTAATCCTTGGAATATTCCAACAAAGAATAGGAAATGGGCAAGCAACAGGTTTCACAAGTGCAAAGTTCCAAACTTCAATTTCCTGTCAATGTAAGTAATGTTTACAGTTATGTTTAGGTATGGGTGTGCCTTGTTAGTAAGGTGTTGTAGGGGATTCAACACAAGTTCTAGTAAGAAAGTTTCAAGGATGACTAGGATCTACAATCTCAGCAGAAGGCTGGATATTGTAATAGGTTTTGGGTTAACCTGCAAAACCCGGTAATTAATGAAGACTTTTATTTACTAAAAAAAATAACTAAATAATTAATTTTTAAAGAAAATGTTTAGCTTAAGACATTAACCCAAAAAATTGTTCCACCATATATCTTCAAGTTAATTCTTTTTCTTCCACAACATATCCTCACTTCGATAATCAAAATCAACATCACCATGTGTTGAATGCAAGATACCACCCAATATAGTTGCTTTGCCAACAACTAGTAACGCATGTTGGCAATTGAATATGGGGAGTTTCTATATTTTAAAAAGGCCCTAATCACACACCAAGGTTAATGTGGGATAATTTTTTTAAAACACATAAATCAATAGCTCAATAATGTAGATACACCTCCAGAGTATGGCTCTATCATGACCTATCCACCATTCCATCATGGGGACTCTACTATGTCAACTCCTCTATGCCACATAAAATCTACACTAGAGAGAGATTATTCTTTTGGCATGACCTATGTCTCAGCTTTATCTTGGTTGTAGTCTCTTCCCACAAGTTGTGAACCAATAAAATAATTAAGGTTTTAGGCATGTCCACAACAAGAGAAAATGAAGGTTTTATTTAGATCTAGTTGAGTAGTTTGTCATCACAAATCACACTCATCCAAGCCTTCTCAACACCATTGAATATTGACATAGATATATTCTAGTATTGGATTCATCTTCCTCTTTTGTGAATGCCTATCTATTTTCTCATGCGTTAATGGCTTGGACATGAATGATCCCACTAAGGTACCATGAGTAATTAGGTAGATGTTGAAAAATTAATTCCTATGCATGAATATCATTGCAATCTAGATAGATATGCTTCAGATATTATCTCTCCACTAATATAAGGGTGATAAGATCTTTAGCCATCTCCATGGAGCTTATCATCAATGATGTAGATAAGTGGTAGCATCATCGAACCTAAAGGGGATCAGGAAGGAGTTTGACGTCTGGTATAATTTTTTTCTATGTGTGGAATGTAGAAAACAACCCAACTCCCACCTTCATGTTCTCCTACTAGACATAATAGAGAAGCTAATTATTCTCATAGTGTCATGGTGCTCTCTCAATGCTAGATGGAATATGGCCTAGTGATCTTGATAGCCTTTGACCAGATGTTAATGAGTTTTAACATGACACCAAAAATTCATACTCAATTTAGTCATAGGGTACGTAGGTTCCTTCATGACTATGCTTCTACCATCTCTCAAGAACACTCTAATGGTGCTTTTGCATTGGGTAACATAATTTGCCTTGGAGACCAAGAAATTCACCTATGTTGTAACACCCCCAAAAATGGAATGAACAAAAAAGTTCTTCTTTGATACCAATGTTGGAAATAAAGCACGAAGTATTTCATTTGTCATAATATATATATATATATATATATATATATATATACATATCTATGGTTACATTGGTTACAACAAACCACTTGAAATACAATACAATCATAAAAACTTAACAAATAATGCATTCTTAGGATTTAGATTTAACTAATAAAAAATATGCCCAACTAAATATCCTATGTAAGCTTCTATTATCTATAAGATTTATTACATAAACAAGTAATGTAATAATACTATCCTAATGCATGCATTGCTTCAATATTCTTGGGACCAACCATTACACTTCCCTAAATAAAAGTGATCTAAATATCCTATTTCTTAAACTCCAAAAGAGCATTTATAATTCTTCATATATGTTACTCTTGATCAAGTACTTTAAACACATACTTCACAAGATATAAATGTTCTTACCAATATTTTTTATAGATCAAAATAAATTTCCTTATAATAGGTAAGAATACAAAATTTGGTAAGCTTGAAAGTTGTATAAGATATTAACAACACTAAAGAGTGTCACCAAAAACTCAAAATGAACCTCATAAGTCCAAAAGGTTGTTTTGGGAATACCTTATTCTTGAACTCTAATTTGGTGAAATCATAATTTTAAATATAAATTGGTAAGAAACTAGATACCATGCAATTCATCTAACAGATCATGTAACAACTTATTTTTCTAGGGTTCTAAAAATAGAATGATTTTTCTAAATATCATTGCTAAGGAAAACTTCAGCATATCTTTCACTATCTAATTGAATGCAATTTATAGTAAGTTGGGACATTTCTAAAAATGTCTCTAGCCCATATTTATAATTTTACATCTAAGCACTTACCACAAAACCATTCCCAACCTCTAGGAATTATTCCTAATCTTTATGGATAATTATCATTTCCAATATTTAGGAATTATTCCCATTATTTAGGGAGCATCTTCCATTCTTTTGGAATTATTCCCATTATTTAGGGATCATCTTCCATTATTTAGTAATCATTATCATTCTTTATGGATCATCTTATATTATTTGGGAATCATTGCCAAACTTTAGGGATCATATGCTTCTATAATGCATATGAATTTCTAGTCAACAAAATATTAATATAAATTTTTCTTGCTTTGTCTTTACATAATGTTAGTTGAATTTTTCGAGTATATACCATAGTGTTTGGTTTGAATTTAGATTCCAAACAATCACAATATGATTTAAGTATACTTATACAACTATCACATAGTACTACACGATAACATTCTAATAAAGACTAAATTAGTAGGTATGAGAAGAAAAAATCCTTTTGGTTTTATAAATTCTGTGATTGATCTAAATTGTTCATCTATGTATTCACATGAAATAGAAAACAAATTATCTATTTGTTAAATTCCTATTACTATACCTCAATAATTTCATCTAATATCATTAAGACAACAAATTAATAATTATTATTTGGAAGAAAAACCCTATAGCATTTCAAATAATTTTATAAGTATCAATGTTGCATTGAAGCCAAGATTTTATTCAAAGTATAATTATTTTATTATTTTCCTATGTGCTAATTTAGTTCTAAAGTTTCACCTTTTTCTTCCATCAAACATTTGAATAACACAAGCTTATACTGAGAGGGGAGGGTGAACAGTATAAGACCACTTTTTAACTTTTTCATTTTACTTCAGAATCCAATGCAATGAACCAATAGCAAAATCAAAGCAGTAATCAAACCAGTGTACAAATCATCACACAATTGAGACACCAATATAACGTGGTTCACCCAAGGTGGGATACTCCACAAAGAAAATCTTTCACTAAATTTTCTCAATCAAATCCTTTGGGAATCCTTCCCAATTACAATGTTTATGGACTTCCTATCCAAAGTAGAATCCTTCCTCTAATCAAATATTTATGAGCCTCCTTCCCAAAGGAGATGTCCTATCCCCCATATAAGTATTTATGAGCCTCCTTCCCAAAGGAGATGTCCTATCCCCCAAAGCTCTGGAAATGATACTTCAGAATATTATTGCCTCTTATACCACTAGCAGGTGGAACTCCTTTCCATAGAAGACATCATGTCCTCCTTGCTTTGGCTCTAGAGAATTTTATCCTCACTGATAACCTCCACAGCTACTCATCAACACTTGTACTAAACATATTCAGTCGGTCCAGCACAAGTCCTCTCAAACTTTATCACAAATCTGCACCAAACTCAGTCCTCTGGTCCAACACAAATCTGCTCTCAAATCTTTGTCATATCTATCCCAATCTTAAGCCAAAAGCTTGAACAAATCAATCACAACTGCTCACAAGTCTTCAGTAAGACTTCATCAAATCTATCCACAAGTTTTTCAACAAGAACCTATCCAAATCAGTCCACAAGTTCTCCAAAAGAAAATCAGTCCACAAGTTCTCCACAAGAACCTGTCCAAATCAATCCACAAGTTCTCCACAAGAACCTGTCCAAATCAGTCCACAAGTTCTCCATCAGAACCTGTTCAAATCTGTCCTAGAAATCTCACCAAGAACTTGCCCAAATCAGCTCAAGCAAGTTTACCAAGAAACTTGCCCAATGTGAACACACAAAGAGAATTGTTAGAGACACAATGTGTTTCATCCAATCATATCAAATCAATATCATAGAAGCATAAAGAGAATTGTTAGAGAGTCAATATGTTATATCCTTCAACTCTCAATCTCAACTCAAATCAATCCCATAGAAGTAGTATAGTTTCACAAGATCTTGAACCACAACCCAACAATTGCCAATAATACAATATCAAGGAATCAACTCCTCCAACATAGAACCATAACTTGCTATCAAACCCTAGCCAAGATAATTTTCAAGAACTCAAAGCAATATCTCTCTAAGCATCAAAAAGGGGTACAAGATATTTCCAATTTATTTCAAATGAGAATGCTCAACTTAACCACACAACCAAGTTTATCAAGCAAAGTACAACTTGATAAAATCAAATCTAAAAGGAGCAAGCCCAACTCATGTATCAAGTAAAGCATAACTTGATCAACTCAATCTCAATGGAAGCAATCTCAAAACCAAACTCTCAACAACCAAACAACTCAATTAGGGTTTCAACAACTTATAGCAAAGGCATACGCTTCTCACTCAAAAACCCTATAGCAAACTTCAAATGCTTCCACTCTCATAAACCAAATTATGCAATAACTCATAAAATCATCATGATCTCATAATGCATAATCAATACTTCCACTTTCAAAAAATAAGATCCACTCCAAATAAGGAAACTTAATTTAATCCTTTTCACTCCAAAATTATTTTCAAAAAACCATCAATCAATAATAACCATGGAAGAATGTGCCCATACCTTTACTTTGATGAAGAAGGAGAACTCAAAATCTGTCACAACACTAACTCTCAATTTGCCACAAATTAGAGTTAGCAACAATGGAATAATGCACAATGATAAGAGTCCTAATAACACCTTATCACTCCAACTCATCAATAATCAAAACTCACAAGTATACATATCAACAATATTTCTTTACACCTTATAACTCCTACTTAATATATCACAAAATAACTTCAACCTCAACAAATAATTACAAGAGAAAATCCACTCAATAACTCCAAAGGCTCTCTAACCCCAATATGACATTAAGCACAATTACACCTTAAACCCTTATAACTCCTAAAATACATTTACTTCTAAATGAATTTACCACATAAACATTGAGCATCAGTAATAACAATGTCAAAGCAATATTTCTATTTAACCTTATACCACCATCCAATTACCAACAATAATTGCCAAGTCAAGGCAAATATTCCACATTATCAACAAAAGATCTACCTTGGCTAAAAATAAATTATCTAACCCTAGGAGAAGTGTGGAGACACCAACATAAGTGCCAAAGTGCTTCCTCCTCCAAACTCATGGCCCAAAGCAACTATCATACCAAGTGCACAATAACCATGACCAAGAAAAAACTGAAACACACCTGTCATGAATCGAACTTGGCACCTCTGCTTAGCGAGCGCCTTCGCTCCACTACCTTTGTCATTGGAGCACAAGTTCCCAATGAAACTCTAAAGCGCTACTCATGATTTTACCTTCTCTTTGCTCGTAAAAGATAACCAAAATTTCCTTCCTCACAAGCACACAAAATCTGAATTTAACACAGACCAGATTTATCTTCCTCACTACGCACCAAATTGGAATTTAACACAGACCAAATTTGTCTTCCTCACTGGTGCACAAAATCAGAAATTAACATAGAGAAAAATGAGACTTGAAAATCAAAGTGTAATCCTAAATAAAAGGTCATAGAGCAATACGAAATTGAAGGTCACAGAGCAATATGAATTCGAAGGTAATCGCACAAATCGAAGGTGCATTGAACCTTAGGAATTAATTCCCTTTAATAGTCTTTTGCATCCCATGCAAGTTGACGTCGATACTATAAGTCTTCCACATGAGCACCGCTAAGGGTTTAGAAACCCTTTCAATAATAATTATTAAATTAATAATTATTATTTTATTAATAATAAACTTAACTTAAAACCTTTTCAAAGGTTTGAGTTAATTTATTTATTAATAATCAAAATGGACTTTTAAGGTTTTTTCAAGGAGAAAAACCTTTTCATTAAGCCAAGATGGTTTTAATAAAAACCCTTAATGATTCCAGATGGTTTTAAGAAAAACCTTTAATCTTTTCACCATGGTTTTAATAAAAACCCTTAAACAAACATCATGGAACATTCAAGATCTTTTTTACACCAAAATATTTTTGACATCAGCACAAATTCCTTTTGACATCAACACAAACTCCTTTTGACATCAATGAAAACTCACAAAAATGAAGCTAGACAACATACCCAAAATTACCAACAATCTCCCCCTTTGTCATTGATGGAAAACCACTACTGAAACCATTGCCAACTGTCAAAACTGAAACAAACTGAAAACCATCCTCTAAAGCTTTGTTCCCCCTAACTCAAGGCTTTCCCCCTTACTCAAATATATCCCCCTTTGTCATCAATGGCAAAGGGTCACCTTTGGGGCTCAGGGCTAAGAATGAGCTCTTAGCTTAGCCCCTCCCACACCTCCCATTGAGGTGATTAATTCTTGGGTGGGAGTAAAACTCCCATTAGACACTGATCATCATTAGTGTCCATGGTTGTCTTTCCATGATTTTTTTTTATATACTTGTCCATGTTTCTGTTCCTGTTCCTGTTCCTGTTCCTGTTCTTTTTCATATTCTCATCCCTATTTTTGTCCAATCCATTATTCTTGTTCCTGTCATTATTCCTATTCCTACCATCCTTCATGTTCCTATTCATAGCCCTAAACCTGTACCTTGGAAATTTTGCTCTACACCATCTGGTTGTATGTCCTTTATTATTGCACTTATAACATTTGACAATGTTATTCCTTTGAGATGTACCTATTTTTTGAATCCTCTTTGTTGGACCAAACCTGTTCCTATTGTTAACCCTGCAATTAACTGCCTTGTGCCCAAACTAATTACAAGAGTAACAATACCCTTGAAATAAATTACCATTTCTTAAATTTCCATTAACCTATCTTGCTTGAGCCCTGCACTATGAATCCATGTGTCCAAACTTGTGACATGCAAAGCATCTTCCATTGAACTTTCCTTGCCTTGACCTCATAGGTCATTTAGTCTTTCTCCCCTTACGTTGATTCCCATTTTTTGATTTTGTGATATCTGAAACACCATATGAAAACTTACTCTCTGAAGTACTCTCTTCATCTGAACCATCTTCTTGTTGGGAGCTCATACTAGATTCCTCAACCTGTTCCTTTTATTTCTTTCCAAAACCAAGACATGTTTTATCATTTGTCCTTATTTGATCCTTGATGATTGATTTTACCTTCTTAGAACTTTCTTCAAACCTGTAAAGCTTCTCCTTGTACTCCTTAGTTTCCTTTTTTAAGGAAGCTACTTCATGTTTTAACTCTTTACACTCAAGAGACCTAACTGCCACCTCTTCTTTGAGTTCTTGTGTCTTTGCTATAGAAATATCAAGATTCCCTATAAGCTCATCTCTTTCATAATGGCATTCATCAAACCTATCAATGAGTCTAGAATATTTCTTTCTTTCTTTCTTTAACACATCAAGAGCATTAACAAGTTTAGCCTCAAGATCTACTTCTCCCTTTTCTGAAACATCCTCTATTTGTTTACCTTTTGAAACATCAATATCCTTTTTTGATTTCTTACCACTAGAGGTGCTACCTTCATCTAAAGCCATAAGAAGATCTTCCTCATAATTTTTTGAAGCATCCTCATACATAGTATTACCATAATTTAAACCATCATTTGTACAATCATCCTTAAAGTGACCAACATTTCCACATCTAAAGAACTTAAGCACAACAAATCTATTCCTCTTTTCTTTTCCTTCATTTTATGTTAGAAACATCTCATTTCTATCATCACTTGAATAACTTCCATCATCACTACTAGAACACTTACTTGCTTTGTCTGTGTAGAAACTTTTCTTGTGTTTTTGGGAGTACCTCTTTCCTTGACTGTTTTGCTCATTTATGTTCTTCCTTTGATACCTGTGCTTCTCATATTCCCTGTGCTTATAATCCTATTTTTCTTCATCACAATTATCCTTGGGTTCCAGACAGTCAGTAGCATAGTGACCAAACTTTCCACAATTGAAACATTTAACATATTTCATACCTTTGTGCTTTCTTGAGAACTTGCCTTTCTTGTTGTAGTTTGCTTCTTCATCACTAGAAGACTCATCACTATATTCTTGTTGTTTATCCTTGGACTTCTTGGTAGCTTTGAAATTTTCCTCCTTCTTAGGATCAGGTACCACTTTAGTTCTTAACTCAAAAGCTGCAAGTATACTATGAAGCTCATCCTTTTTCAATTTATCCAAATCCTTGGCTTCCTCAATAGCTAAATTCTTTTCACTAAATCTATATGGAAGAGACCTCAAAATTTTATCACAAACATCATTTTCAACAAGCTCAAGACCTAGTTCCTTCATGGAATTAACAATCTCATCCATACAAAGCATATGGTCACTAATATTTTCTTCATCATTCATCTTGAGTTATTCAAAAATACCTTTGTAATATCTTAATTTTGCTTTTCTGACAATTGCATCACCTGTATGAACCACTTGCAATTGATCCCACACTTCCTTTGATGTATTACAATGAATCACCTTTGTAAGGTCTGCCTTTTGTAGACCTTTTAGAATTGCATTCATTGCCCTTGAATTGCTATGATGTAGAAGTTTCTCATATGTTGTAGTAGAAGAAAGATTTGGAATAGTGTACCCAAACTCAACTGCTTCCCAAACTTCATTTCCAATAGCCATTAGATGAACCTTCATCTTTATGCTCATAGACCAAAATCTGTCCCATCAAGAATAGGTGTTGAATTACCACTTGTAAAATCCATTGTGTTCTTCTCAAGCTTTTTCTTCAAGCTATGAAACTCTTTCGAAGGAACCTTCTCTAATACCAATTGAAGAACACAAGCTTATACTGAGAGGGGGGGTGAACAGTATAAGACCACTTTTTTAATTTTTCATTTTACTTTATAAATTCATGCAATGAACCAATAGCAAAATCAAAGTAGTAATCAAACTAGTGTACAATTCAACACACAATTGAGACACAAATATAACGTGGTTCACCCAAGGTGGGCTACTCCACAGAGAAAATATTTCACTAAATTTTCTCAATCAAATCCTTTTGGAATCCTTCCCAATTACAATATTTATGGACTTGGATAATCCTTCCCCTTATAAAATATTTATGATCCTCCTGCCCAAAGGAGATGTCCTATCCCCCAAAAAAGTATTTATGAGCCTCCTACCCAAAGGAGATGTCATATCCCCCAAAGCTCTGGAAATGATACTTCAGAAGATCACTACCTCTTCTACCACTAGTAGGTGGAACTCCTTTCCACAAAATATGTCATGTCCTCCTTTCTCTGGCTCTAGAGGTTGTTATCATCACTGATAACCTCCACAACTGCTCATCAACACCTATACTAAAAATAGTCAGTCGGTCCAGCACAAGTCCTCTAAACTCTATCACAAATCTGTACCAAACTTAGCCCTCTGGTCTAGCATAAATCTGCTCTCAAATATCTATCAGATCTGTCCCAAGATTAAGCCAAAAGCTTGAAAAAATCAATCACAAATTCTCACAAGTCTTCACCAAGACTTCATAAAATTTGTCCAGAAGTTCTTCAACAATAACCTATCCAAATCAATCCACAAGTTCTCCACAATAACCTATCCAAATCAGCCTACAAGTTCTCCACAAGAACCTATCCAAATCAGTCCACAAGTTCTCCATAAGAAACTGTCCAAATCAGTCCACAAATTCTCCACAAGAACTTGTCCAAATCTGTCCTAGCAAGCTCACCAAGAACTTGCCCAAATCAGTTCAAGCAATTTTACCAAGAAACTTGCCCAATGTGAACACACAAAGAGAATTGTTAGAGACACAATGTGTTTCATCCAATCATATCAAATCAATCTCATAGAAGAATAAAAAGAATTTTTAGAGACTCAATATGTTCTATCCTTCAACTCTCAATCTCAAATAAAATCAATCTCATATAAGTAGTATACTTTCACAATATCTTGAACCACAACCCAACAATTGCCAATAATGCAATATCAAGGAATCAACTCCTCCAACATAGAACCATAACTTACTATCAAACCCTAGCCAAGTTAGTTTTCAAGAACTCAAAGCAATATTTCTTTAAGCATCAAAAAGGGGTTCAAGATATTTCTAACTTCTCTCAAATGGGAATGCTCAACTTAACCACACAACCAAATTTATCAAGCAAAGTACAACTTGATAAAATCAAATCTCAAAGGAGTAAGCCCAACTCATAAATCAAGTAAATCATAACTTGATCAACTCAATATCAATGGAAGCAATCTCAAAACCAAACTCTCAACAACCAAAAAACTCAATTAGGGTTTCAACAAATTATAGCAATGGCATATGCTTCTCACTCAAAAACCCTAAAGCAAACTTCAAATGCTTCCACTCTCATAAACCAAAATTATGCAATAACTCATAAACTCATCATGATCTCATAATGCATAATCAATACTTCCACTTTCAAAAAATAAGATCCACTCCAAATAAGGAAACTTAATTTAATCCTTTTCACTCCAAACTTATTTTTATAAAACCATCAATCAATAATAACCAAGGAATAATGTGCCCATACCTTTACTTTGATGAAGAAGAACTTAAAATTTGTCACAACACTAACTCTCAATTTGCCACAAATTAGAGTTAGCAACAATGGAATAATGCACAATGATAAGAGTCTTAATAACACCTTATCACTCCAACTCATCAATAATCAAAACTCACAAATATACATATCAACAATATTCCTTTACACATTATAACTCCTACTTAATATATCACAAAATAACTTCAACCTCAAAAAATAATTACAAGAGAAAATCCACTCAATAACTCCAAAGGCTCTCTAACCCCAATATGACATTAAACACAATTATTCCTTAAACCCATATAACTTCTAAAATACATTTACTTCTAAATGCATTTACCACATAAACATTAAGCATCAATAATAACAATGTCAAAGCAATATTTCTATTTAACCTTATACCTCCATCCAATTACCAAAAATAATTGCCAAGTCAAATCAAATATTCCACATTATCAACAAAAGATCTACCTTGGCCAAAAATCAATTCTCCAACCTTAGGATAAGTGTGGAGACACCAACATAAGTGCCAAAGCACTTCCTCCTCCAAACTCATGGTCCAAAGCAATCCTCGTACCATGTGCACAATAACCACGACCAAGAAAAACTGAAACATGCCTATTGTGAATCGAACTCGACACCTCTGCTTAGCGAGTGCCTTCGCTCCACTACCTCCACCGTTAGAGCACAAGTGCCCAACGAAACTCTCAAGTGCTACTTGTCATTTTACCTTCTCTTTGGTCACAAAAGACAACCAGAATTTCCTTCCTCACAAGCGCACAAAATCTGAATTTAACATAGACCAGATTTGTCTTCCTCACTGCGAACGAAATCAAAATTTAACACAGACCATATTTTTCTTCCTCACTAGCACACAAAATCAAAAATTAACATACAGCAAAATGAGACTTGAAAATCACAACGCAATCCAAAATCAAAGGTCACAGACCAATACGAAATCGAAGGTCACAAAGCAATACGAATTCGAAGGTAATCGCGTAAATTGAATATGCATTGAACCTTAGGAATTAATGTCCTTTAATAGTCTTTTGCATCCCATGCAAGTTGATGTCAGCATTGTAAGTCTTCCACATGAGTGTCGCTAAGGGTTTAGAAACCCTTTCAATAATAATTATTAAATTAATAATTATTATTTTATTAATAATAAACTTAACTTAAAACCTTTTCAAAAGGTTTGAGTTAATTTATCTATTAATAATCAAAATGGACTTTTAAGGTTTTTTCAAGGAGCAAAACATTTTCATTAAGCCAAGATGGTTTTAATAAAAACCCTTAATGATTCCAGATGGTTTTAAGAAAAACCTTTAACCTTGTCACCATGGTTTTAATAAAAACCCTTAAAAAAACATCATGGAACTTTCAAGATCTTTTTGGCACCAAACTCTTTTTGACATCAGCACAAATTCCTTTTGACATCAACACAAACTCCTTTTGATATCAATGACAACTCAAAAACATGAAGCTAGGAAACATACCCAAAATTGCCAACAACATTATCAACATTTTCATTCATCCACTTTCATCGTAATCATATTACAAAGCTATCATATACATGGTGTTCTATAAAATTTTACATCCATGCATAGACTCGTCAACTTTATTGTAGCTCACACCAGGAAATATTTTTCATTTCTTAAAAACCAATCCATTGGATAATCTATTTATAGCAAGGATACCTAGTATTGTCCTTCATATGATAAGTACATAAAACAATATTTTTAAATTAGGATTTTCATAATTACATCCAAGAACAACAACCAATTCCCTTCAAGTGAATCTCACTTTGTAATGAGAAGTATACAAAACACTATTGTAAGAAAAAATCTAAATATGTGGAGAAATATTAAGATAAATTAGTATTTTCCAATTTTTTTTATAATATTCAAGAACCCTCAAGATTCCTATTTTTTGCATCATCAATAAGGTAGAGTATCATCAAGGCATTTATCCTCACAATCAAAAGAATCGCACAAGGAATTTTTTATCTCAACTTCCTTTGAAGAAGATTTGACCCTCTAACAAATGTGTAGAAAGAAAATACATATTCATGCATTCCTCGTGTAGATATATAATGAATAATATAATTACACAATCACAACTTTGGCCAAAGTCTTTGTATAATGATAAAATCTACACCAAGAGAATATGCAACTATTATGCGTAATGCAAACACCCATCTATACTTGATGCATACTAAAATATGCTCAAACACATATTTTAAAATTAATTTAGCCCACATGCACACAAGTATAAATGTCTTCCACTTTGTTCATCTACATTAATTTAGACATCCAGATATCTCTTTTAACTAATACAATCCCATGGAAATTTACTTCCACTTATTAATTCTAACAAGCATGCATTTAAAGTGAACTAATAAGGCACTTCCATAAATGAAAGCATTTATTTGATGATGCATACAAATATAACATTCATACATGTTCATGTTAACAAGACAAGAAACTTTACAACACTGCAATACCATCATGAATTCTCCTTAATTTAAAACATAATATTCTCACTAGAATTAAGATATTGTGCATCACTCTTTAATGATATTCCATAACTAAATACACTATCACTTTTCAAAAATCAAATTTGGTACATACATATATAATTCTTTGTTAGAAATGAAGAACATGCATGTATTAAAACCAATTCAACTTAATATCCTTTTATCTAAGAATGGAGATCCATTTAAGAAAGTAAAGCAATATCAACTTGGTTTTCACATAAATTTTAAAATTATTAATAGCATACAAATAAGTTCCAACTGTATTGAATTCTCACTAAACGCAGAAGTACCCTCCCTTAGTAAAATCTAGAAAAGTGCATGGAAGCTCAAGTACAAAATAGCTAAGACCTAAAGGGAAAAAATATGGATATGCACACAATTTTGAAGTGTCTAGTAATAACACTTAACTGAAACCCTATGGAGGAGCCAAGATGAATTTAATTATGAAGTATCAATCAAACCTTGGAATATACAAAAGGATAAAAACTAAAACTTTGACTAAAGTTAAAAAAAGGATTGCATGCGAAGAGATGGTAATCAGAATCCTATGCAGGCTACCTTCACCACTAGGGCATGCTCTCCTAAGTAGGTGATTAGTGCATTGAAGAGATCATTATGA
Organism: Wollemia nobilis; assembly: GCA_028583015.1. Taxonomy (NCBI): domain Eukaryota; kingdom Viridiplantae; phylum Streptophyta; class Pinopsida; order Araucariales; family Araucariaceae; genus Wollemia; species Wollemia nobilis. The sequence continues at coordinate 5,113,256 of JAQPPZ010017063.1, read as the reverse complement.
AGGCTATCGAGAAGCAACCTCAAGCCTAGAAATAATAATTGAAGGAAATTCCTACATCTAATCTTCAAAGATTATTGGCATGGGCATATGGTGTAAGTCACAAAAAGCTTCACTCCTAGAAGAACAATTACCTTAAAGCATTAATGGCTCCAGATCCATAGGAATCAAGATTACCTATAATTACTATGATGGATCTCATGTAGAATTTTGAAAAGGGGCATTTTGAATTTTGTGAGGGAAAAGTTCTTTGATTTTGTCTATAAGTAGTAATCTTTTCTTCATTATAATGGATCAAAAGTTGCTTATTTGTGCCTAGTATCTAGACTTGTGTAATAATTATTTTTCTCTTTTGTATAATAGTCGAGCTTGATACTTAATTCATTTTATCAATTAGTTTTTGAGTCTTTTTATCTGGCATGGTTGTAAGTGGACCATGATATATATATGAGAAGTTGTGGCTATTCAATATTTTGTCCTAGTTCTTATGTGTATATATTATATCTTAATATTCATGCTATATGAGATAGTGTTTACTTAGAATTGTTGATTAGTGAGGCATATGTTCATTAATCCCACTATTGTGCATAACAGTCTTAGGATCTTGGTGCATCACCTCCTATAGTGTAGGTCTTACTTTTTAGTTATTTATTTTTTGCCCATCTCTCTCTTCCCATTTTCCCTATGATATGTAATTATATTTGGCTATTTTAGGAAGGTGAGCTTCAATATCACATATTAACAAGCATCTAACCTTATAAAAAATTCTATAGGTTATCCTTAGAGCTACATCTTGCTTTTTGAAGAATTTTAGATTGTTATACTCCATGCAAGGTGTAAGTGTTAGGTACATCTGGCTATCATAATGGATGATTATGGCACTCGGAGATCATAATAATTTTCTTGACATACCCATTGGGGTTAATGTAATATTATTCACCCCATAATTTTGGATGATCTTTATCCATAAAAGAATACAAATAAGTAAATCTCAAGAGTAACATCCATCGTGTGCGATAATAGTTTTTCTATCATGCAAACTAGAGATACTAAATTAAGATTCTAGTGAAGGTTTTAGCTCATTTTCTTATTCAAGCACAATAATATTTCACTTTATGACTCCCTTATATAAATAACTTAAGGTTTTAGTGTCTCCACTAGAGAAGGATACCCTAAAGTATCCATCTAAAAGAGTATCAGACTAATATTTTGATAAAAATCTCAACTGATCTACTTGTTGAAACACATTTAACATTCACCTAGTGACTTTGTTTAAAATATAAGGGACAAAATATTTATGAGTGCAAGACCCACTACTAGATCCTTTACACCTATAAATCCTTAAGTGCTACTAAAACCCCTCAGTTTGGTCTTAATAAGAAGAGCTCAAAACTAAAATATGACCACATATCAAAACCAGCCCATGAGGATATTTCTAGTCTAAAAATATAGAGGTCCCCTAATTCCCCCTCTTTCACCTACTACTTAGGACCCAATCCCAACCTTAGCCCAAAATTCATTGTATAGTGGGGAAGATGCAACTACATTGATAGAACACCTAAATCACATGGTAAGCTTGTATGTGGTATATAATATTGATCAAAAAAATGTGGTGCTAAGACTATTAGTGGCATCCTTCAAATAAAAATCAAAATAATGGTATATAACTCTAATATCACATTCAATTGAAAGCTATGAACAACTAGTTAATCAACTAGTGAAAATATTTGGGTAGAAGTTCAATAGAGTGTATCTCCTAGAGTATTTAACTATCAAAAGGGAACCCATGGAGATAATGGATGGATTTAATACCTAGTTTCATAAAAATTGGTATAGAATTCTGGATGAAACTATTAATCAACAACTTATGGGATATCCATTCAAATTGAGAATGATTTCATTCAGATAGGAAGGCTAGACCCTAGGTCCAACATACCCTTATTTTCAAACATCCAACCCCACAATCATCCTCATTTTGTTGTGTAGCCTACCACTTTTCAATCCACTCTAATTGTGAACCCAGTTTTGGTCTTAACTCCTCTGATTTTGCCCAATAATTTAGCTTCAAACTTTCAATCCTTGGTCAAGCTAAACAAAATAAAAAAATTTCTTAGAACACTTTTGAAAAAAGTATTAGCTCTAAGGATACAACAAATTATCTAGAGGTTTCAATAGTAGAACAATCTAATCCATTATAGTAGAATAATGAGGGCTATAGACCTCCTTGTAATAGGTCTTAGTGACCTTAATTTTAGGCTGACAAGGATGCAAGCCAAGCATAGATCCATAATTAGTGGATAGTATTTGTCCCAACCCCATTGCAACAAATTCCTCCTAATTTTATTAAAGATATAATCCAAGTGCAAAACAATTACATAGAGGAATCTACCACATGGTACTACCAATACCTAGATACTTAACTTCCAAATGTTTATTTTGGAGAAAACTTTTACTATTCCATAGTAGTATAGAATGAGGTGGCATCCATCTAGGTAGTTATTCCTCATTTAGGGATGGAATAACAAGCATCGATCCATCCTTCCTCTATCCAAGAAATCCATAATTCAACTTTTGTTCCTCTAAAGTAGATTTTAGTCACAAGGGATGAGGATGAAGCATATGTTGTATATAATAGAGTGGGTGCTTCAATGTCTATAAAGCTACAAGTTTGACTAGACTATATGATAAAGACCAAAAGGAAGGAAACTATAGAACATAAAGAGAGCAACTAGGAAATCCTAGATACCCAAAGCATACTGACTAGTCTAAGATGGGATGTTCCCACCAAAGTCTCACCAAACCAAAACATAGTGGAACTTTTGGTGGTCACTGAGTGAAACATATTAAAGTACCAAATTAGTGTACACTTCTATTAGATCTTATAAGAATTATTCAATCAATTATGGATAATTCCAAGCCTCATTAATCATTGAGTGACCCTCATAAGACCAATCTTCTTGGATCATTTAGCATGGTTGATCATTTGAATAAATCTATGGTGGTTGTTCCTATATGGGATGTTTTTTCCATTTATGACTAAAAGGATTTCTTGAAGGAAGCCCTGGAGGAAGGAAAAGAGTTTAAATGGAGGAAGTAACTAAAAATATTACAAATTTTTAGTCTAATAGTAAGCCAAGTTAGGTCCATGCCCTTCTAATTGACCATGGTCTACAATGAAAAATTAATATATAACTATATGTTGACTTTGAGATAAGTAATTTAATTATATCAATAGCAGTGGTAGATGCATTATGAATAGCATATCATTTTATCAACAAAAATATGGTTTAACTAAATAAGATCTCAATCCAAATCCTTGGGACAACAAAAGGCCTTCTTCTCACACTATACGACTATCTTAGCCTCATAATGTTACAATATGTAGCGATTATTGACCTTCTGGCTTCATTTGGAATTTGTTTATCTAGAGATTTCATTGCTAATATAGGAGGCTATCTATATATGTATTGTACACTTATAATCTTAAGGTCCACAGATAAAACCAAGATTAAAATTACATTCAAACTAATCTATAGACATCACAATAAACACCTACCTTCTCCTAAGTTGAGTGATGATCAAACTTTCATGATTAAAGAGTGGTTCAAGTTATAAATATACATGGTTGGGGTATACTTTTTCATTCCTAATGATTGAAGAAAGCAATGGGCTACTAAATTTTGGAACCCAATGGAATTTTAAAACCATAGGCATGGGCTAGAATCCAAGTAGGTATTGATTTTCGGTCCTATCTAAGTCTATATATAAAATTATAATAATAATAATAAGAGAGCAACTCTACATGCAAGATATAGGAGAATTCATGTGCTATATTTTGACTGAGCTTCCCTCAAATACATGAGCACATAACTTGTTCATGTATAGATGAACGAGATGTAGTAATCACGTATGTAAGAGAATCCAAAGACAAAACTTGACCTACAAAGTCATCATTCGATGATATGTATGTATATTTTCAAGCCCATAAGTTAATGAATGAGGCTTATATGACCATCTATATCTGCCCCATGTGCTCTCCAAGGTGTGTAACCTTAAGCATAAAGAGGCTTAGTAGTAAATATCTTAAAACTAGGACACCTCTTTTATAGAAAGGTTGGGAAGTTTTGCATGCTCTAGGAAGTTTCCAAAGTGGAATCAACTCAGTATGACAAGTGCGAAGGATCTTCCATAATGGTTGAATTTCTCAAAAAAACGATGATAAAAATATGCTATGCCAAATTTTTTGCCCAAGCTTTAATTATCAAAGTTGTGATACCAATATACTAATTGGTGTTATATGTTCATTTGACTATGGGGGCAAGAAGGGGGTAAATTTGAAAGAACCATAATGTCATCCCTAATAGAACAATAATGGAGGAAGAAATCATATTGTCTAGCATATTATTTGACCCCTTTAACTCTTTATAAACCTCCAAAGTAGACTCCTTAAGTTGGAATAGGTGATACTTGGCACTTGGATCGTTCTGTCAAAGTAGACAAAACTCGAGCCATCTGATTGAACTTATATGGGCAAGATAAAAAGCTCTAGAAATGCGGTGGTAATGGTGAGCAATATTTAGGTAATGAATTTAAAAATCAATCATTCATAAGGAATAAACACATAAACTAATCAACCCTGATAGCAAATGAAGGATCTTAGATACTCCTTTCAACCAAACAAAGGCTAAAGCTTTGAATGTGTATTTATAATAGAGATAGAAGTGAAAATATTATTAATACCTTTCCTCTTTCAATTCCTCCCCATTTCATTTGGATCCTTCATAAGCTCTAAAGCATAAAAAAATTTAAAATATAGTGAATCTTTAGTGGCTTGGATAACCTATAATAGCCATAGAGTCTAAGAGAAAGAATAAGGTCACTACCCCATCCTCAAAAATAGACTCAACTCCTCACTTAGGTTTAAAAAGATAAAATTGCACTTAATCCATATGGATTGAACCTCTAATATGTGTTAAATATGTGGAAGTAGTAATAGACCTAAAGTTATTCAAAGATAAAATAAGTTTGAGGGAATATGCTTATCAAAGACACCTCAAAAGTGAAAATAAATATTTTATCATAAGTATTTGGACTAGTTTTTTATCCTGGTACCTTCTATCCTAGGTAAATTATTATTATGAACTAGTGGAAGCATGTGCATTGCATTAAAACCCTCAAAATAGGATAATTAGGGTCCATGTGGACTACTTTGAGTTGGTTGTTTTAGGAGAGGCCATGTGACAAATACTCATGGCACCAAAATGACTCAAATTGAACCCAAAGTATTTAAGATGGTATAGTGTTAAAATTAAAGATAAACTAAAATATTTAAACCTAGACCTTTGAAAATCAAAGGTATCCATGCTAGAATTCCCCTTAAGAAAACATATATTCAATTAATACTCCAAGGAAATTTTTATCATGACAACATTCATTTTTGGTACAAAGGATGACAAAGAAGTGTTGTAGGAAGAGTTGGGCAGCATCCACATGTTAATGGGTATCCCAAATAATAAAACCCTAGTCATGGACTACAATAATTTTATAGACCATAAAATTCATGAAGGGCTATATAATTTAGTAACACTCACACCTTCAGGTATGGCTATTAAAGCAACCTTGCTTCTTAATAATAAAATATTCGACAATAATTAATAAATTCAAATGTAAATTAATATGCACAACCACTTAGAGAGGGTTAAGTCTCATAGCCACTTAGATAGGGTCGAGTCTCTTGCAATATATGCAATGTAAATTGATTATTCAAGGATCATAAATTGAATAAACCATTCTACCTATAAATAGAAGAACAAATCAATGAATGGACATGACCATTGATGAACCGATGTCTACTTTGGGATCGTTACATGGCTCCCCTCCTCAGAAAGCTTTGTCCTCAAATCTAGAAAGGATTGGAGAATACTCTCAGGTTCCCATGTAGCATCTTCTTCTAGAAGGTCCTACCACTTAATTAGGAACTCCTAAATTTGGCGTGAGTGAAGATGTCATACTCTAGATCGTAGTATTGCTTTGGGTTGGAGAGTTATACAACCTTCTTCATCAAGTAGTGGGAGCTCTGTTTGGGATTGTACCTTTTGGCCAATAACTTGTTTGAGGCATGACACATGGAAAACTAGATGGATGCGAGATGAAGGAGGAAGCTCCAATTGATATGCTACTTCACCAATGCGACGAACCACTTTGTAGGGTCCATAAAATTAAGGTGCCAATTTTTTATTAGACTTGATCTTCAGGGATAACTATTTATAAGGTTGTAGGCACAAAAATACCATATCTCCTACCTTGAATTATTGTTATGAATGATGTAGATCATGTTGTTGCTTCATACGATTTTGTTCTTGGGTCAAATTATCCTAAAGAAGTTTAAGCATCATCTAACATTGTTGTAACAATTTATCTACCTAGGCTACCCTGGAAGCGCCTAGAACATAGTCTGTGATTGTAGGTGGTTTCTAACCATACAAGGCTTCAAATGGTGACATCTTAAGGGAAAAATGGTAAGAAGTATTATACCACCATTCTGCTAAGGAAAGCCATTGAATCCAGTGATGTTGCTTATCTTGAGAAAAACAATGAAGGTAAGTACCTAAACACTTGTTGACAATCTCTGTTTGACCATCCGACTAGGGATGATATGCAAAAGATATATTCAACTTGGTACCACTAAGGTGAAATAGTTCCTTCCAAAATTTTCTAGTAAATATAGGATCACGATCACTCACAATGGTTTTGGGCATACCATGTAGTTTGAAAATGGAATCAAGAAATACCTTGGCCACCTTACTTGTCGAATAGGGATGTTGTAAGGCACAAAAATGAGCATATTTGGAAAGGCGATCTACTACCACCAAGATCACTGTTTTACCTTCAGATTTGGGTAGACCCTCAATGAAGTCCATGGAAATGTGCTCCCACTGGCGGTTAGGGATAGGTAAGGGTTGTAATAAACTAGGAGTTTTAATTATTTTCCCTTTGTTACGTTGACATACTTCACATTCAGCCACAAATGTTTTGACATCTAATTTTAAGCCTTTCCAGGAAAATGATTGCTTCACCTATTGGTATGTTTTTAAGAATCATAAATGTCCTGCAGGAGGAGATGCATGCAATTCTTGGAGAATCATAGATTTAATAGTAGATGAGTGAGGAAGGTAGATGCGATATTTTTTGCAAAGCACTCCATCAGAATATGAGAAGTAAGAATGTAGGGGTGATCCCTTTCTTATATCTTGAATGATTTGAGCAGTCTCTAAATCAGCCAACCATTCTTTTTGAAGTTGGGAAAGCCATTGTGGACAAGGACCATAGATGGCATTGATGGTCACCTCATATTTGTATTTATGAGATAAGGTATCTACTACTACATTTTTTTTACCCTTCTTGTATTCAATGACAAAATTATAACCCAAGAGCTTGGTCAACCATTTATTTTGTTTAGGAAATGAAATATGTTGTTCTAAGAAATGCTTAAGGCTACTATGATCAGTTTTAATGATGAAATGACTACTTAATAAATAATGTCTCCATTTCTCTATAGCATGTAGAATAGCTAGAATTTATTTTTCATAAGTGGATCGGCCCAAATTCTTCCCTGAAAGTTGCTTACTCTCAAACAACAATGGATGTTCGTCTTGCATTAAAACCACTCCAATACCTGTGCCAAAAGCATCACACTCAATGATGAAGGGCTTGCTAAAATTAGGAGTGGCCAAGACTGGAGTGGAACACATAGCCTCCTTGAGGGCGTTGAAGGCCTGAGAAGCAACTTCATTCCAATGAAAAGTATCCTTTTTGGTAAGAGTTGTGAGTGGTGCCACAATCTTACCATAGTTGCGGATAAATTTTTGATAATAGCCTGTGAGTCCTAAAAAACCATGAATATTTTTGAGTGATTTTGGTAAAGGCCAATCTTGAATAGCCTTGATTTTATTAGGATCTACTTTAACTCCTTCATGAGATACTATATGACCCAAATATTCCACCTCTTGGACTCCAAATGCACATTTGGATAGTTTAACAAAGAGTTTCTCCTTTTGTAATAGATAAAGGACCTTGTCAACATGATCTAGGTGATCCTTCCAATATTTGCTGTAAATTAAGATATCATCAAAGAAAACTAGGACAAACTTACGAATATAGGGCCTAAAGACATGGTTCATGAGGCTTTGAAAAGTTGATGGAGCATTAGTGAGGCCGAAGGGCATGACTAGGAACTCATAATGACCCTCATGAGTACAAAAATTTATTTTAGGGATGTCCTCTTCTCTAACCCTAATTTGGTGAAAGCCCGATGAGTTTGGTGAAATAACTAGCACCATGTAATTCATCCAACAAGTCATCAATGACTGGGATAGGAAACTTATCTTTGATGGTAATCTTGTTAAGAGGATGAAAATTAGGACACATGCACCATGAGTTATCCTTACGATGTACCATCACCATGGGGGATGAATAAGGATTGATGCTTGGATGAATGATGCCATGCTCTAACATTTCTTGGACCAGCTTCTCAATTTTTAATTTTTGGGGTTGTGGATAGTGATAAGGATGCATGTTAGGAGGAAGACTACTAGGAATTAGATGAATGGCATGATCATGTGATCACTTAGGAGGTAGACCCCTTGGTTCACTAAAGACTTTTTCATAATTATCCACAATATCTTGAAGATCCCTTGGGAGAGTTGTAGGAGATAAAAACAAGGATTGAGCCTCGATGGAATTTATTTGGGCAATAAAACCATAGCCACCTTTCTTCAATAACTTCTCCATGCTATGTGAACTCACTACTCGGGAAGGAGGAGGTTGAATCCCTTGAAGACAAATGACCCTTCCATTCTCTGACCACTTGATGTATAATTTTTGGAGATTAATAGTAACATCACCGAGTTGAGATAACCATTGTGCTCCCAAAATGATATCTGAGCTCCCTAGGTTCATAACAAAGAGATTACCTATCCATGTATAATTTCCCATTTGGATTGTAATTTTAGATGTTCGACCCATGCATTGAGCATTGCCTCCATTTGCAATAAGGACTTGAAATTTATCTTTATTAGAAGAATGGATATACAAGTTCAAGGATTTGGTTGTTTTATAATCGATGAAGTTATGTGTACTTCTTGAATCAATCAACACATTAACACGCTGGTGTTTAATGAATCCTTGCACCTTGATAGTGTGATGAGCTTGAATACCCATAAGTGCATATATCGAGAGAGCCATTGTATCATCTTCTTGTGTGTCATCATTTATGGGTTCTGTAGATGGCTCAGGTTGAGAAAAATCTTCTTGCTAGGTGTCATCTAATGCATCGTCATATTCTAAGTGAAAGTTTTGATGTTGCACACAAGCTTGTTCTCTTGGGTGATGTGAATGACATTTAGAGCAAAATAATCTTGTGGAACGCTCAATATTGTGGTAAGGACAATGAGAGTTGAAATCTCAATGATATGGAGGGACAAAATCTTGGAGTTTTTGTTTTGCTGCTTGAGCTATACGTTGTGCATCATCTAGGGTATATGGATCATGCATGTCAACTTCCTTATGAATATTATCCTTAAGACCATATCAAAAAGCAGAAACCACCACTGCTGGACTTAATTCATGTGTATAGGTGAGTAGACTAGTAAATTCAGAGATATAGTCATCTACTAATCATATTTGCTTAATTTGCATAAGATGGACCACGTATGATGTGGAAGATCCCTTATCATATATTCTAAGAAATTTTTCCTTAAATTCAGGCCATAAAAGAGGACATTGATTTTTGCGAAGTTGCCATAACAACCATTGATATGCCTGTGTACCTAGTTTAGAAGCTACAAAAGCAACACGACCTATTTTCAAAATATGGTGCAATCGGATAAGGCCTTCCATTTTTTCCAGCCATCCATGAGGGTCAGCCCCTTCAAATGTGGGCATGTCAATTTGAGGAACTTGAACATCATGAGGCCATTCCAAATACTTGGAAGCACCACCTACTTCTGGGTCTAAATCATTAGCAAAGCCTTGGTTAGAAGCAACTTGTCTTTGATGAATATTTAAAGGTTCAATATTGAGAGTATTTTGTGACCTAGGGGTATGAGGAGGTGTCACAAAAGTTATATGGGCTTCAATGGATCTTAGCATAGTACGAATTTCCTTCAACATTATTTCTTGTTGAGTAAGATATTGATGTAAGGGGGCATCCACATTGTTGGGAATTGGGATAGATTCCCTAGGAGGAGGGTTATTGAGAAAAGGGTCAGCATTATCCAAATAAGGAGAATCCATGGAATTTAATGAATAATAATGACATTGGTCAAAACTATTGATGTTGTTGGGAGTATTAGGATGCATACCTTGACTTCTTGGTGGTTGCTTTCTTGTCATAAACACATTATCTAGTTGTTCAGTACATTGTAATCTTCCATCTACTTGATTCCACTGACAAGGTTCACTCATGCACTTGTTGAGATTATGGAGTTAAGAATCGAATATAAATTCCTCCCAAATGCAATTGAATTCCAATGTATAATTTGGTCAACCAAATTTACAAAAAATTGCTAAATAGTTGGTCAACTAAATTTTTTTAAAATTGCAAAAAATTGCTAAATAGTTGGTGAACAAAATTTGCATAAAAATTGCAACCAAAAAATTTTGGTTTTCCACAATTCAAATTCGAATTTCCATTGGTAACTATTAAATTTCAAATTCCTATGGTGAGTAATGGTCAATAAATGATCATTAATCCATCAATGTCCCAATGCACTTGTGTGGACGAGTGAACAGCTCATCAATGGGCTTATTGCGCTCGACCATCTATAAACCCTTTAATTGTATTTCACCATGATAATTTGGGACTACATCCTAAGGCAATTAAAGATTCAAATTTTAAAAACTTATTTAACTCTGCAAGTAGTAATTTCGTGCAATAATCAATTGCAAAGTTTGTATAATCATACAATGTTCCAACGTAAATTATAATGATGGCATTGAATTTCACAAGGTCAAACTCATATGGTAAACCATGCTTAGGTCAGAATAGTCACCAACAACCAGTGTTAGTCATACTATGACCACCAGAGTGCTGGTCAAATATCACTAAGCATGTTGATGCTTTTAAACAGGTCCAAGCCCAACACACAGGCTATATGGGACTAAGTCCCTTAAATAAAACATTTAAGTGAATCTATGATTCACGCTATACCGAATCAATAATTTGTACCCATTTTAGCATAACTCCACATGTTGAACTATGGCTAGCTTTGAATTAGGTTTGATATATCTCCTAGATATTAAAAATTAGGAAAAATAAATATTCATCCCAAATTTATTTTTCTACGTACGTTGGGATGTTGTGAATGACACGAGCTACTTTCTAATTTAACCTCTAGTACACATTATAAGAACCCTAATGTCGCATGGAGTTGCCAAAAAATCATTAGAATTCCAGACATAAAAACTTTTCAATTTTGGAACCGGATAAATCTCATCAGAACATTAAATTTACATCGAAAATGGGTCTATCTGGAAACAAAGAATGTAAACCTTCACTGATCAGGAAACAAAAACCACCGCAACACCTACTAAGAAATTGTCTACCTAGTAAAGAAGATTGTTTTAGATACATATTTCACCCAGTGAATCTAGATACGTGGTATGAGGATTTGCAAATGGACGTAAAATTTATCCTGGTATAGATCAGAGTCTATAAAAAAAAATATTTTTACTTATGCTTCTTGCGAACGATCCACACAAAATTTTTCTATGCTCAATTTTTGATAATGAATGAAACCTTGTAAATTCCTAGTAAGACTAGAATCTGGCCATGAAGGAGAAGTTATAACTATGTCTTCTGATGGAAATTCAATCCTAGCATGCAAAAATTGAAGGCGGAGATCACGACTACCTTTGTAAGTCTGTAGAATGACCAACGAGTTTAGATCTATGTTTGTTGATGGAGCAGTGATCACTAATAGGGTCTTCTTATTGCAGTAGTGTTTTTCTGGCACAATGATTCCAGAATCATGCTTTGATACCACTTGAAGCAATTCTGCTTCTTAATAATAAAATATTTGATAATAATAAATAAATTTGAATGTAAATTAATATGCACAACCACTTAGAGAGGGCAAAGTCTCTTGTAATATATGCAATGTAAATTGATTATTCGATGATCATCAATTGAATAAACCATTCTACCTATAAATAGATGAATGAATCAATGAACGGATACGATTTTTTATGAACCAACATCTAATTTGGGATCGTGACACTCATTCTTATCCCATTTAGTGTTATTTCAAAATATTTGGTTGTTTGGGAATTTGATCCTAAATATGGAATTTGAATGTGTTGAGGATAGCCTATCACTTTTTTACATAATTCCTCTCTCAAAACTACTTTATTATTATTTTTTGGATGATTTATGGTACTAACCTTGAGCATAATTTAAGGAGAGAGACTCCAATTCATCCTAGAAGCAAGCTCTAGGGGTCTATAGTTTTAGATCAAATAAGATGGGTATTTCTTGGAGGATGCCATTGTACACCTTTTCAAGTTCAAGAAACCCATATATCTACTGACAAGGTAAATGATAGAAAGGATGGTCTCTCTAGAAATATTGAGATATTCAAACTCAATTGATGCCAGCTATGAGGTGGGTAGAGAAAAATAGCATTCTACAAATCCTTGGTGCAAATGGAAAGTGAATTCTTACTAAAAATGAAGGAATCCCATAAATTAGAATCCAAGCTAAAATATTCAGGGTTAAAAACTTTGAATGACACCTAGAATTATGTTCCAAACAAGAAATTTGCTACATAGCTAATAGCTCTAAAGGTCTCTAGGAAATTCATCCATGAACCCAAGCCTAAAATTGAGGTGTGCTAGAGTCCATAGGAAGGATTTTACCCACCACTCTAGAGGGAGCAATTATTGGCATCAAATCCCTAGAGGAATTTGTATGAGAACTTCTCAATGAAGATGAATAATGTTGATCCCATGTCTTGAATCAACCTAATAAATAAGAAGCTTCTATAGAATCTAGGATGGAGCAATAACAAGATCAAATCCTAGTGGAAATTTTACCAAGAAATAAATGATATCAAGATGTCTTTTAGAGGTTTATATCCAAACAAAGATGAGACCTTCAGTTAGTTATCTAAAATGAAACACCTAAAATAAGTTCCCCATAATACACAAAAATTATGAAGAAAATATGAGCATGCAATTGTATCACTCATATCAAACAAAAGGGCTTTTAGTTACAAGATCTGTTTTGACACCTCTAGACATAGCCACATCAGCATAGTGAAGGCCTTCAAAGGATGAAGCAAAATAAAAAAGTTCAAGATGAGATAAAACCCTTTCAAGGAAATTAAGGTTGATTATCAAACTAGAATAACTAGAGGTGGGAGAGAATAATGAGGCTCCCCCTTAGGGTATTCCTCTGTCATATTTGATAGTAGCTACTGAATATAATATCTTGATGTAGGAGGAAGCACTTTTATTAACCAAAAAAATGATCATGGAGCACCTACCACTTTTTCGCCAACTTTATCATCCTTATATGTCATCCCCATCACCATGTCCATATTTATCATCACTCACCATAATCCAACCAATACCATCCATAGCCCCTACTACATTGCAAACCTCTACTAAACCTTCTTTTGCCACCCTCACCAATATGGTTCAACTAGTTATCTTATTCTTTTTTTGACATATGACCATCACCTTACATGACTAGAAGTGATTGTCTAGCACTTATATTATCATATCCATGGAAGAACTACTACCTTAGTTCCAAAAAATCTAGGAGTAAGCATGATAGTATGATCAAGATAAGGCTATTGAGAGGGTATAGAAACCTATGACAACTCAATTTAGGACCATCCATGATCCCCAAAACTTTTCTCTATGTTTGGCCCACTTGGCACCCTCTATCTCTAAGGTGGAGATATATATGTAGATTCAAGACTACCAAGTGGTTTTCATAGAGCTAAGTCTAAAGGATAACCAGTTGAAGGAAAAAAACATATTCATAGGTCAAACTAGTAAAATGGTAAGCCAAAAATATTTGAGTTGTGCAAGGCTAGCAAAAAATGAGGAGATGGAGAATCTTAGACACACCCTCAAAGCTTCTCAGGCTAAGGTTAGGGTATTGAAATCCTAGATGGAAAATCTCATGTCTCAATTGGAAGAAATAATATATTTAAGGCAAGAGTTGTAAGAATATAAAAGAGAGACTATCAAGTTAAAGCAAAAGGTAGGTAGCATAGAGCAAATATCTAAAATAAGGTAGGCATTTTGGGATAAAATTACCAAAGTAGCATATGGTTTAATTTCAATGCTAGAGTTCATCTAGGCTACTACCTCATGAAGCATAGAAGTTAGCAATATCATAGAGCATTTTTGGTATAAATCATCCCTAATCTCAATAAGTCACAAGAGTATAAGTTTTGGATAACTAGCTAGGCTAGTTAGAAAGGGGCAGCCATGGGCATTGTCCATTAGGAAGTAATCACTCCTATTATGGAAATCTATAAGTAGATCAATTTGTATACCAATGCAAGACCCATATTGATACTCTAACATGGTTAGTAAATAAATATAAGGGACATTTTACCTCAATTTAAAATGGCCTCCCCTCCCCCTTGACTCTAGAAGGTGATCTCCTCCCAAAACAAGATTTTTGGCTGTTATTGAAGCAAAGGAGAAATGATGATGTATTATTGATCTCCATCATGAATAAAGTGTCTTAGTCAATTAAGTGATAAAGCTCAAGGTACACCTCCAATAGGTTATGGAGAGTTTTTCCCACATCCTACAATATGACTAATTAGAGTTTGAAAGAAATTTTCTTTTATTCTAAAAGTTAAGGCTAAACTTAAAAGGTGAATGGGAGGAAACCTAAGATATGATGAGCAAAATATAGTAGCTCATTTACCACCTTTGAATTCAATATTTTGACTCCATACTCAATGAATAAGGTAGTCATTTTCTAGGTTCTTGATCTCTAATAGGCTAGAGATCCTTGTGAGTCACCAAAGTTGCAATGAATTCTCACTATATGTGGAAGTAAGTACCCTCCCTTAGCAAAAATAAGCAAAGTATTGTTGGAAATATGAGCAGTATTTTTTGTCTTTGATGTCAAAGGAATACTAAGAAAATGTCAAAATAATGTTAAGCAAATGGGTCATGGTTGATTTTCTAAGATGTAAGGTTATAATATCTAATTTAAATATTATATGCCTAGAGATCCCAAAAGTTGAAGCATCAAAATAGAAGCAAGAAGGATAACAGTATTATAATATTTGGGTAAAATAAAAGGGTTGAAAATATACCTCCATTCCATGGTGGTTGAAAGAAAATAATAAGGCTATTTTTCTAAGGTGATGATGGTAAAATGTTCCCCTAAAAACCTAAGGAATTTTATATTTTATTTTATTTGAATAGGCCCAAAGGACATTTAAATATTTAATTATAATATTTAAATTCATTTTGAATTTAAATAATTATAATTAAAATATTATTTTTGAAATGCAAATTCTAATTTCTCTATCCACCAATGTGAAGGCAAATGCCTTGAAAGGCATATTAATATAGCCTTGATCAAAGTCTTAATTGAAATTGGAAAAAGTGTGCGCTCTTAGTTGTGCTCGTCGATCGAACGTGAAAGGGAGAAGAAGTGTGCACAGTGCTAACTCTGAGGAAGATAAAGGAATAAATGGCAATGGCGCTAAATTCATAGAATTATCTATGCAGCTAGCCTAGACGGTGATTGGCTTGAGCACTAAGTTACAATAGAGGGGAGGTCTCAGGTTTGAGACTTTACGACTACAAAAGGAGAAAAATTTTGGTTTTAAAAGTATTTGGCGGTAGTGTAGGGAATAATTGTGCACATGCACACTTAGGTCCCACGTGAATGCCTAGCTCATGTGCCATTTGAAGCCATAGCTAGGGTGCTAGTGGCAGCGCAGTGTGCATTCAATTTCCACCAAGGGAAAAATAATTGAGGTAATTCTTAGTGAAGACTTGTTGAGAAGATTGGACAAGTCTTAGTGAAGACTTTTTGAGAATATTGGACAAAGTTCTAGTGATGACTTGTTGAGAAAATTTGAGGTAAGTCTTAGTGAAGACTTGTTGAGCAGATTGGACAAAGTTATAGAGAGGACTTGTGGATAGATTGGTGTGAGCTTTTGTGGAATCTTACAATGAAGATTTGAGATAAGTCTTTGATAAGACTTGAGAGCAAAATTGATTGATTGATTTATTCAAACCTTGTGTTAAGGTTTGGGAAAAATCTAGAAGAGTTGATTTGTGGTTGAGTCAAGCTTTATGTTAATTCTTGAGGACATAGATTGAGTAGATTTGTACTAGACCAAAGGACTATGTTTAGTGCAGATTTGAGGATAGAGATTGAGCAGATTTGTGCTATACCGAAGGACTGTGTTTAGTGCATATTTGAGGATAGATATTGAGAAGATTTGTGTTAGACTGAAGGACTGTGTTTAGTGCAAATTTGAGGATAGATATTGAGCATATTTGTGCTATACTGAAGGACTGTGTTTAGTATATATTTGAGGATAGATATTGAGCATGTTTTTGCTAGACTAAAGGACTATGTTTAGTGCAAATTTCAGGATAGAGATTGAGCAGATTTGTGTTATATAAAAGGATAGTGTTTAGTGCATATTTGAGGACAGATACTGAGTAGATTTGTGCTAGACCAAAGGACTGTGTTTAGTGAAGATTTGAGATAGATGTGAGAGTAAGCTTTGGAGGTGATAGAGTATAGAGGACAATAGTCTCTAGGACAATAGTCTCTAGTGGATAGAGGTTCATTAACCAGGGTAGTGAAGATATGTCTTCTTAGTGAGGACATGAGTCTTCAGTGGATAGATATCCATAAGCCAGTGTAGTGGAGGTAGTAGTTCTTCTAGAATATCACCAGCTAAAGCAGAGGAGGAGTTCTCCTGTGGATAGAGATCCACAAAATTGATTAGGGGATTGATGTCTCCTTTGGACAGAGGTCCATAAATATTGTAATAGGGAAAGGATTCCCAAGATATTTGTTGATAAAATATTAGTGAAATATTTTCTTCGTGGAGTAGCCCACATTGGGTGAACCACGTTAAATTGGTATCTCTATTGTGTGTGGTGATTTGTGCATTGCTTTGATTACTACTATTTATATTGCCATTGGTATATTGCATAATATTGATTGGGAAATAAAAGTAAAGAGTGGTATTATATTGTTCACCTGCCCCTCTAAGTATAAACTTGTGCTCTTCAAGTGCATGTAATATCAAGTGAAAAATAGTAAATACCAAAATAAAAGAAATATTGATATACCTACAATTTTAAAGTGTCTAGAAAATGTGATTTATTAGCATTTAACTAAAAATCCAATGAGGAGTCAAGATGAAGTCAATTATGAAGAAGCATCAACAGGATAATGGAATGTGCAAAAGAAAAAAAGCTAAAACTCTAATTAAATTTCAAAGAAGGATTTTGTATAAAAGGGTGATAACCAAAATCTTGGATGGGCTACCTTCATGACCAAGGCATGGTCTCCCAAGTAGATAGTTGGTGCATTGAAGACCAACACAGAGGATATCAAGAAGTAACCTTGATCCTGATAACATTAACTACAAGATATCTCCATTTCTAATCTTTGAATTTTTTTGCATGGGTAGATAGCATGAGTCATAAAAATATTTACTTCTATAATAACTCGTACCCTAAATCATTGATAGATATGAATCTAGAGACATCAATATTGCCTACAATAAATTTGATGGATCTAGGGAAGAATTTTGAAAAGGGGCATGTTGAATTTTGGGAGGGAATTCTTTTTTATTTGGTATATAATTAATAATATTTTCTTCATTGTGAAGGGTAGAAATTTTTTTATTTATGCCTAGTATTTGACCTTGTATGTAATATTTCTTTCACTTCTCTTCTGGATAACAATCTTGCTTGAGCCTTAAGTCATTTTTTTATTAGGTAAACAAAGAGGTTTTGAAAGGGTCCCCAAACCCAAACCTATATAGATCCGTAAAACATTCAACAAGAATCAAAGAAGAATTTCCCCCAGGGAAAATTGAACCAACATCCGACAAGATTGATCATGCATCCTAAAGTGTTGGATCTTGTGGGTCCCAATCCTACCTTTTTTTAGTTTAAATTTTTTGGCAATTTTAGGTACCTTGAGTACATTGCCTTTGCTCAAGTATAGTTGTTGTCATTGATGTCAAGGAGTTCTTGAAGCAATTTGTTTTTATGTCTAAGAATGTGTTTTGATGAAGGTTTCAGCTGGTCAGTAAGTCTCCAATAAAATCAGAGTAGCCCAATTGCAAAAGATCAAGAAAAAGATAAGTTAGAAAAAGTTTGCAGGCAGCTGGAAAAACTGTCATGATTTCGCGACATGTTTGAGGAGAGAAAGTTCTGGCAAAACTGTCATGATTTCGTGACATGCTGGAAAGCAGAGACGAAGTAGGAAAAACTATCACAATTTTGCGACATGTCGCATTTTCGTGACTTGGGAAGCGCAAGAAAGCAGAGAAAGAAAACTGTCATGATTTCACAACACATTGCCAAGAAAGTTGTTCGGACGAGTAAGTGTCACGATTTCATGACATGTTGCAGGAGAGAGAGTCCGAAAGGAAAAGTGTCATGATTTCACAACATGTTGAAGAAGAGAAAGTCTACAGTATAAACTATCGTGATTTCATGACAAGATTGAAGAGAGAGAAAGTGATTCAGGAACTGTCATGATTTCACGACATGTTGCAAAAGACAAAATGAGTATTATTGCGACTTCGTGACAAGCTACAAAAATCAAAGGAAAGACTATCACGATTTCTCGACATGCTGATAAGCTCGAAGTGAGAACTGCCACGATTTCGTGACTTGCAGCAAAGAGAAGAGTCTGAAAGGAGAAGCGTCGTGATTTCATGACAGGCAGTGGAGAAAGCATACGAAAGCCAAAAGTGTTGTTATTTCACGACAGGTAGTGAAGAAAGCATTCGAAAGCTAGAAGCGTCACGATTTTGTGACAGGCTATAAAGAAGTTGTACGGATGTAGAAAGTGTCACGATTTTGTGACAGGTTGAGTTGGCAGCTTGCAGTTGTAGAAAGTGTCATGATTTCATGACAGGTTGAGTTGGTAGCTTGCAGTTGCAGAAAGTGTCATGATTTTGTGACATAGTTGTAGATGATGTCAGCAGAAGCCGATATGTCATGATTTCATGACAAAAGCTGAGAGGAAGGCCATGAAGATGAAAGCATCATGATTTCACGATAGAGTGAAGATGACGTCAGCAAAAATCAAAAGTGTCACGATTTCACAACAGAAGCTGAGAGGAAGGGCATGAAGACAAATGGGTCACGATTTCGTGACAGAAGAGAAGATGACGTCAAAAAAGACAGGAAGTGTCACGATTTTGTGACATAAGCGGTAAGGAGGTCGACAAAGGTAGTAGTGTCATGATTTCATGATAGCAAGCATAGAAGTTGTACGATATGCAAAGGTGTCACAATATCACAACATGTTGAAGTTTCATGCCAGAAACTATAGGGAGGCAATGAAGTCGACAGAGTTGAATCTGGGCCGATGCAGTGTAGGGTTTTTGAGGACCATATTGAGGGCAAAAATTGAGCAAAATAGGACATTTGTGCTAGACCGAAGGACTGCGTTTAGTGCAAATTTGAAGACCAGCTTTGCGATGACAGAGTTAAGGACAGAGATCTCCAGCCAGAGCAGGGAAGACAGTTGTCTTCTATGGATAGAGTTCCACTTGCTAATGGCAGAGGAGGTAGAGGTCTTCTAGAGGATCACCAGCCAAAGCAGAATTAGGGGAAGGTGTCTCCTTTGAGTTGAGGCTCATAAACATTGTAATCGAAAAGGATTCCCAGAGGACTTTGATATTACTTTTAGAAGAAAAGTTTTATCCGTGGAGTAGCCCACCTTGGGTGAACCACGTAAATTGTTGTGTCACTTTGTGGATTATATTTTGTGCATTGTTTTGATTACTGTTGTTATTACTGCTATCTTTATTTTGCATGTTATTGATTTGAAAGTTGCTTTGAAAGAAAAAGTTAAAAGTGGTCTTATACTGTTCACCCCCCCTCTCAGTATAAGCTTGTGTTCTTCAATTGGTATCAGAGCTAGTACCTTCGAAAATTTTAACAGCTTGAAGGAAAAGCTTGCAAAGAACACAATGGATTATTCAAGTGGCAATGCAGCACCTATTCTTGATGGATCAGATTTCGGTCTATGGAGTGCAAGAATGAAAGTCTATCTAATGGCACTTGGTAATGAGGTATGGGAAGTTATTGAAGATGGGTACACCATTCCTGCAAATGGTCCTTATACTAAAGAAGACATACTCCTACATCACAGCAACTCAAAAGCCATGAATGCAATCCTGAAGGGTCTACAGAAGGCTGATCTTACCAAAGTTATTCACTATAAGACAGCTAGTGAAATGTGGAAACAATTGTAGATTGTTCATACAGGTGATGCAAATGTCCGAAAGGCCAAGTTGAGACACTTCAAAGGTATGTTTGAACAGCTCAAAATGAATGATGATGAAAATATTAGTGACTATATGCTCCGTATAGATGAAGTTGTTAATTCTATGAAAGACTTAGGTCTTGAACTTGCTGAAAATGATGTGTGTGATAAGATTTTAAGATCTCTTCCTAATAGATTTAGTGAAAATATTTCTGCTATTGAGGAAGCTAAAGATTTAGATAAGTTGAAAAAGGATGAGCTCCATAGTATTCTTGTAGCATTTGAGCTGAGAACTCAAGTGAAAATTGATGTAAAGAAAGAGGCGACTTTCAAAGCTACCAAGAAATCAAAAGGCAAATAGATTCAAGAGAGTGATGAGTCTTCTAGTGAGGAAGAGGCATATTACAGCAAGAAAGGCAAGTTCTCTAGAAAGCACAAAAGCAAGAAAAATATAAGATGTTTCAACTGTGGAAAATTTTGTCATTATGCTACTGATTGTACTGTTTCCAAGAATGAAAGTGATGAAGATATACAGGATGTTAAGAGCAAGGATTTTGAAAAGCACAGGTATTACAGAAAGAACAAAGATGAGCACAACAATCAAGGAAAGAGATATTCACACAAGAACAAGAAGAGCTTCTATCTGGACAAAGCAAGTAAGTGTTCTAGCAGTGATAGTGAAAGTTCTTCTAGTGATGATGAAAATGAGATGTTGTTCATTTCAAAAAAGAGGAAGAACCGAAACATAAATTTATTATCATGAAATGTTTTAGATGTGGAAATTTTGGGCACCTTGAGGATGATTGCACAAATAATGAATTGGTTGCTAGTATGTATGAGGATGCTTCAGAAAATGATAAGGAAGATGCTTGTATGGTTTTTGAAAAAGGTAGCACCTCTAGTGATAAGAAATCTGAAAAAGGCCTTGATAATTCAAAATGCAATCAAATAGAGGATCTTGAATGTGAACTCAATAATGCTCTTAGTTTTTTGAAAAAGGAAATAAAGAAGAATGACAGACTCAAGATTAAGTTAGATGAATGTTGTATGGAGAGAGACGATCTTATAGAAAGTCTTGACTTCTCTATAGCTAAAACACAGGAACTCAAGGATGAGTTAGAGTCTAAGATTCTTGAGTATAATGATTTAGAACAAAAAATGGCTTCTTTGAAAGAATAAAATAAAGAGTACAAGGATAAGCTCTATAGATTTCTAGATAGCTCCAAGAAGGTTAAATTTCTCATCAAAGGACAAAGAAAACCAACAGATAAAACAGGTCTTGGTTTTGTTGAGCCACATAAGAAACAGGTTGGGACATCTAGCAAGAGATTTCAAAAGGAAGAAAGTTCTTATGAAGAAAGTATTTTAGATCATGAGTCCGTGAGTGATGAATGCGTAGAAATAGAAAACAGATTTTTGAATGTGAAGTAGAAGTTTTTGGGACCCAAGAGATCGATTAAAAGAATATTTCACGATAGATGTTTTGCGTGTTACAGGTTTGGACACATGGCTGCACATTGCATATCTCAAATGAAGAGGGTTAACAATAATTTTAGAAGTGGTAATTTCTTCCAAGGGTATTGTTACTCTTGCAATCAATTTGGGCATAAAGTAATTTTCTACAAGGCAAATATCAGGAACTGGGTTAGTCAGAACAGGCGGATTCAAAAAATAGCTATGCCTGAAATAAATAATATTGTTACTTGTTATAAGTGCAACAATACAGGTCACACAGCCAGACAGTGCAGAGCTGATCTTCCAAGGTACAAGAACAAAAAAAGTGATATGAATAGGTCTAAGGATCAAGGTATGGATAAGAACAGGAATGATAAAAGAAACAGGAACAGCAGTATGAACAGGTCCGAGGATCAGAACAGTGACAGAAACAGAAATACAGACAAAGAAATCAAGAGAAGGCATGGCAAAGAAATTGTAGACACTGATGATGATGAGTGTCTAATGGGAGTTTCACTCCCAACCCTATTTTAAATCACCTCATCAGGAGGTGGGGGAGGGACTAAGCTAAGAGGCTCATTCTTAGTCCCAAGCCCCAAAGGTGACCCTTTGCCATTGATGACAAAGGGGGAGAGATATGAGTAAGGGAGAGAGCTTCAAGTGAAGAGGAAAGCTTCAAGTCAGGGGAGCAAAACTTCAAAGAAATATTCTCAGTTGTCAGCTCATATTAATTTTAGTTTTGGCTCTTGAAGATTTATTGTTAGTAAAATGTTTGCCATCAATGACAAAGGGGGAGATTGTTGGCAATTTTGGGTACCTTGAGTACATTGCCTTTGCTCAAGTATAGTTGTTGTCATTGATGTCAAGGAGTTCTTGAAGCAATTTGTTTTTATGTCTAAGAATGTGTTTTAATGAAGGTTTCAGTTGGTCAGTAAGTCTCCAAGAAAATCAGAGTAGCCCAGTTGCAAAAGATCAAGAAAAAGATAAGTTAGAAAAAGTTTGCAAGCGGCTGGAAAAACTGTCACGATTTCGCGACATGTTTAAGGAGAGAGAAAGTTCTGGAAAAATTGTCGCGATTTCACGACATGCTGGAAGGCAGAGACGAAGCAGGCAAAACTATCGTGATTTCGCGACATGTCACATTTTCGCGACTCGGGAAGCGCAGGAAGGCAGAGAAAGAAAAGTGTCACGATTTCATGACACATTTCCAGGAAAGTTGTTCGGACGAGCAAGTGTCACGATTTCATGACATGTTGTAGGAGAGAGAGTCCGAAAGGAAAAGTGTCATGATTTCATGACATGTTGAAGAAGAGAAAGTCTACAGTGTAAACTGTCGTGATTTCGCGACAAGATTGAAGAGAGAGAAAGTGATTCAGGAACTGTCATGATTTCATGACATGCTGCAAAAGACAAAGTGAGGACTGTTGCGACTTCGTGACAAGCTACAAAAATCAAAGGAAGGACTATTGCAATTTTGTGACATGCTGATAAGCTCGAAGTGAGAACTATCATGATTTCGTGACTTGCAGCAAAGAGAAGAGCCTGAAAGGAGAAGCATCACGATTTCATGACAGGCAGTGGAGAAAGCATACGAAAGCCAAAAGTGTCACGATTTCACGACAGGCAGTGGAGAAAGCATTTGAAAGCCAGAAGCATCACGATTTCATGACAGGCTACAAAGAAGTTGTACGAATGCAAAAAGTGTCATGATTTCATGATAGGTTGAGTTGGTAGCTTGCAGTTGGAGAAAGTGTCACGATTTCGTGACAGGTTGAGTTGGTAGCTTGCAGTTGTAGAAAGTGTCATGATTTCACGACATAGTTGCAGATGATGTCAGCAGAAGCCGATATGTCATGATTTTGTGACAAAAGCTGAGAGGAAGGCCATGAAGATGAAAGCATCACAATTTCACGATAGAGTGAAGATGACGTCAGCAAAAATCAAAAGTGTCACGATTTCACGACAGAAGCTGAGAGGAAGGGCATGAAGACAGAAGGGTCACGATTTCACGACAGAAGAGAAGATGACGTCAGCAAAGACAAGAAGTGTCGCGATTTTGCAACATAAGCGATAAGGAGGTCGACAAAGGCAGTAGTGTCACGATTTCATGACAGCAAGCATAGAAGTTGTACGATAGGCAAAAGTGTCACGATATCACGACATGTTGAAGTTTCATGCTAGAAACTACAGGGAGGCAATGAAGTTGACAGAGTTAAATCTGGGCTGACGCAGCGCAGGGTTTTGTAGTTGACGTGATTAAAGTGTAAACAATCGACTAAGATCAAGGTTCTAATCTTGAGATTGTGAGTATAAAAGGAAGGTTGTTTGAGGAGATTTAATCATCGATCGAAGTGTGCATTCGTAGTGCAATCTATGCAAGTAAAGTGCGGGGGAGAAGTTTGATCGTCAAGAAGCTGAGTGTGCAAATTTTGTGTTGTTGTGGTTGCACAGAGTGTGAATACTGTATTGCGGTGGATGCGCAAAGGAGTAGAAGTTGTTGGTGTTGCGACATTTAGAGACAGCACGCAGAAGTGAAGAGTTCGATAGTCGAAGTGTTGTGTACTGTTGTGACTATGCAGAACTGTGTGAGAGTTGGTTTTGACCAAATACAGTTGTGACAGAATAGTAAAGACTTGGGGATAGCATTGAGCAAGCATTTGAAAGCTTGTGAACCATTCTTCTTTAACCAATTTTTGAGGACCATATTGAGGACAAAAATTGAGGCAGAAGAGGACATTTGTGCTAGACCGAAGGACTGCGTTTAGTGCAAATTCGAGGACCAGCTTTGCGGTGACAGAGTTGAGGACAGAGATCTCTAGCCAGAGCAGGGAAGACAGGTGTCTTCTGTGGATAGAGTTCCACTTGCTAAGGGCAGAGGAGGTAGAGGTCTTCTAGAGGATCACCAGCCAAAGCAAAATTAGGGGAAGGTGTCTCCTTTGAGTTGAGGCTCATAAACATTGTAATCGGGAAGGATTCCCAGAGGACTTTGATATTACTTTTAGAAGAAAAGTTTTATCCGTGGAGTAGCCCACCTTGGGTGAACCACGTAAATTGCTGTGTCACTTTGTGGATTATATTTGTGCATTGTTTTGATTACTGTTGTTATTACTACTATATTTATTCTGCATGTTATTGATTTGAAAGTTGCTTTGAAAGAAAAAGTTAAAAGTGGTCTTATACTGTTCACCCCCCCTCTCAGTATAAGCTTGTGTTCTTAAAAATTTGAAATTAAAAAAGAGTGCTCAAAAAAGAACAAATCCATTACAATCCTAGGAGCGCTCAAAAAAACCACAAAAATTTAAAAATAGGCCTTCCTGCCTAATTCTGGATTTGAAACCAAGCCTTCCTATAGCGTGCATCCAACCAAAATTTTGGATTTTTTAAAATTAATCCTACCTAGAATGGAAAGGTGAATTGGAAAATAACACCATTATTTGTGGCAGAAACAGTAGGGACATATATCCAACCTAAGAAAGGGAGCCAGGGTCTAGAATAAAAAATCAACCGAAATAAGGAATTCATCGCATGAAAAAATTGACCAATGAAAGAAAAGACTTGAGATTTTTTCTTGAGCCTACCTCATGGAATAATAGTTGGTATAAGGAAATATGTACATCCAAAAATTGACCAGTAAAATACAACCTTCCTACCCCATACAGAATATAGATATTTTGGACCTCAAAACAACTTATCGTAGAATTGGTCCCAAAACCAGCAGAGGATCTAGTCCCAAAAATGATCCACTGTGTATCAATTACCAAAAGTAGTCACTAAGGATCTGGTCCTAAAAATAAGCCTTAAATAGAAGAGGCCCAGACCATCAAAAACACCTAGAGCACTAAAATTTTAAAAATTTCCATCCCAATCAAACGAGAACTAAGGCCCTACAAAGCAGGGAAGAGGGACCAATAAAATACTAGGTAAAACCCCTAGTAATCCAATGAAATGATGAGAACCTACCAGACATAGGGACCAATAGAAAACTCCTTTTTCATTGGTCAATGAGCACAAGGTATTCCCCTAGTATTTGGATCAGGGAAGGGGTAAGACCAAAAGAATACGATAAGGAAAGAGACCTTTAAATAGCACCTACATCTAGAATATGCCCTTCAAAAACCATTAAAAAAAGATACCACAACCAACCATAGAAGTCTATCTACACAAGCATGTCCCCGTGGATAATAAAGGTATAGGACACTCCTAGCTAAAATAACATCCCACCCTGTAGGAAAAGAAAAATAGGTTGGAATCCAAACATCCAACCACCAACTGGTCTAGGCAACAAGGCCAGCTATTGAGGTTCCTTCAGCTACCCTCGCCTTCCACCTAGCCCCCCAACAATGATTTCTTCAAAAAACCCAACCTTCCACCTAGTAAACTAGCCTACTACTACAGATACAATAGCCAAACCAAGAAACCCAACAACCTAAAATGATCAAGACCAGCAAACTTCCTAGCAATGCATCCAGCCTTTGTAGCCCTAGCCTTCCACCTAACCCTCAACTATGGTTCCATCAGCAAGCCCAGCCTTCCACCCAAGAAACCAACATGCAACTAAAGGGATATCTGTCAAAATGGATCTTCACCCACAGGGTCATCCATCGGATTATAAAGCATTTATTCCAAAAATATGGGTTGCAGAGCCTTAATTCATCTCGTCAATTAGTTTTCAAGCCCTTTTTATTTGGCATGATTGTAATAAAACCATGATATATATGAGAATTTATGGCTATTCAATGTTTTATTTTGGTTCTTATATGTATACATTGTTTATTAATCTTAATATTGGACGAGATCGTATTCAATTAGCATTTTTAATGAATGATATGTGTTCATTAATCCCATTATTATGTAGAATATTCTTAGGATCTTGGTGCATCACCTCCTATGGCATATTTTTTACTTTTCAATTATTTCATATTTTCCCATCCCTCTCTTCCTCTTTTCCCTATAAAATACAATTAGATTAGGCTAGTTAAGGGAAGGTGACCTTCAAAATTACATCCTAAGAAGGATTCAGTCTTGTAAAAATTATTGAAGGTTGTCCTCAAAGTCACATCTTTCTCTCTCAAGACTTTCAAACCATTTTACTCTATGCGAGGCATGAGTTTCAGGTGCATCTTCCTATCACAACGAGTGATTGTGGCATTCAGAGAGGACAACACCAACTTTACCCCCAACTACTCATGTAAAATTCCTAAAATAAAAGAAATGGTGATAGCATCAATATTTTCCAATAAAGGTATGGATCTATTACAAGCTCTCGAAACAAGGATATATTTTCCTTTCACTTGGAGCTATACAATAAAGTTTCCAATAGCATAAACATCAATAGGTTTTACTAGATGTGTATTTCATTAATAGTTATTTTCCTTTAACATTGATTTTTTAAACTATTGTATTCAATGAATTTTTAATCTAAAGGAAAAATATATTTCATTCAACAAATTTTGATTTGGGTAAGGATTTTCTATAGTGGTATTATCTATTTCAAATAGGCTAAAATGAGATTTTATCAAACTCAGTCTCAAACCCTCTTCCTTGATTAAGAGCTTCAAGTATTTTTATAGGTTTTGGAGATACAAATATTACAAAATATTTTATCATATTAAATTAGACCATATCCTCTAATATCACCAACAATAATAGGCCTTGTATCCTCATGAGTCTAATAGAACAATTTTAAGGACTACTACCCAAAAATAATATAAAACCCAACACTCATAATCTAAAATCCATATTAATAAATAAAAATTACTTGATTTAAAGTTTTAAATCCATATTTACCCTCTTCCAATTGTTACAAGCAATTAAACCAATATTTTCCAAAAACCCCAAATATTATCCATTATTTCCCCTTCCATCCACTCATACAAGTAACAAGGTATTCCCTTAAATTAAGAGAAACCCTAATTAAAAATAAGTAATGAAAATGCATGCACATTAGATTTTATACCTTAAATGCTATCATAGATTTTAAGTGATTTCTATCTTTTATCTATAGGTAATTGGCATACAAAAATGAATCTATAATGAAACAACTTCCAAAAATACAATATTAGCAATAACAATTCAATAATGTGCAAAGTAAATATCCACGAGAAATAATAAATTCATATTCAATATTAAAAAATCATAAATGTAGGTAACACATTCTAGATTCCGAATGAGAACAAATATAAAATATCTTTGATTTCAAATCAATTCAAATCCTAACCATTTAGCGATGGTGAATTCTAGCCACTTGGAGAGAGAAAAATCTCATATGCAAAATAGAGGAGACTAAGCTTTGAATATGAAATATGATTCCAACTACAACATAACTCTTCATATTTATAGACTAAAGCACATTAACCCTAACCATAATTCTCAAGGGCTAACTACCTTTCCCTAGGGTCCAAGATAATAATAATGAATATAGTTCTTTTTTATTGGTAAGAGGGGTTTTGAAAGGTTCCCATAACCTTTTACAAAAAAATTCTAGTTAGGAAAAATGCTCCCAACCATATGAAACAAAAAGGAAGCACCTTCTTCAAAACAACCAAGAAGAAAGACAAAAATAGATAGAGAAACCCTCATAGGGGCAAAAGAGGAAGCCTCAATGGGCAATAAGAGAGGCATGAGCGAAATAGAAGTTCCATGCAAGACACCATAAGTCCAACCATTGACCAATCCTCTCATGATGGATAGTAACTATTTCACCATCAACTTCCTGCAAGCTCACGTGCAAACAAAAAGTTGAAACAGAAAGTTGCCCTAGGAACTCACAGTCATCCCTCATCCACCAAAAGAGACCAGTAACAATGATTCCTGAATTTGGTCTGGAGTAAAGCCTGCTCACGTGTCTAGGTAAGACAATAGATGGCTCCATTTTATCATCCATCATGCAACAAAAAACCTACAAGAGGTGTTCATTGAAGATGGTGCGGTTACAATGTCTCCACGTATGGCTCACAAAGACATTCTCCATGTTGAGCCACAAGCTCCACGTGCCCCGAACATTCATTTTGTCAAGGTGAAGCCACGCATGAAAGTGTATGTTGAAAATAGATCCTGTGAACTTAGAAAAATTCCATGGATCGATGAAACCTCCAATGATGTGTCCTAAAAATGCTATCCAATCTGAGGTGGATTCCCATAACATGGAGAAGATGTGGCTACCCAAGAAACCCGAATCCTGAGAAAACTCACAAAAGAGATACAGGCATGGGATTGCCATCGACCAGGGGGGAGGAGAACTTTCATTCCAAATGGTGAGGTTAGGCAAAGAAACCCCCAGGTTAGCTAGAAATTCAGTGGCTTGGTTTCCTTCCCTAAAGACATGTTGGATAGTGACATTAGGGGAAGAGCTCAAAAAAACTTTGCCTCAAAGATTAAATTGGAGATGTTCTAGGATGTTGATTGGGTGCCTACAATGCTTCTAATAATGTTCATAGAGTCACCTTCGACAATAAGGTTAGGGTAATTTATTCTGGATAGGAGAGATAGACCTTGGAAGAGGGCTTGAGCTTCAACAAAATGGTTGGTTTGGATGCCAATATTTTTTGCAAAGGCCAACAATATCTTCCTTGTATGATCTCGAAAGATACCTCCTACTCCAACTAGTCTCGGGTTGCCCTTGGCAGCACCATCAAAATTATACTTGATCCATCCCAAAGGTGGAGGAGACCACTTGATAATCGAGTGATCAACCATAGAAGAGGGAGAGGAAATATTATAGGAAGGGAGTTGGAGGGACTTGGCTAACTGAGCTTCACTCGAGGACTCTGACCACCTAATGCCCTGAATAATAGAGATATTTTTAGCTATCACATGGATAACTCTAGAAAGAACATAGTTGGAATCATGGATGGAGTTATTGAAGGCTCTAGAATTTTATTCATGCCAAACTTCCCATAGGAAATGGGGGAGATAAAAGGTCCAAAAGGTTTTGACATGAAAACTTTTAAAGGGATTAGGCCACTATAAATAGAGGTCATTCAGAGAAAAGGGAGGAACCCAGGAAATACCCATAGAGGAAAATAATGAGCAAAGAACTTTGAGGGAGAAAGGATAGGAGAGGAAAATATGTTGGGTGGATTCACACTCTTGCTTGCAAAGGTAACAATAGTTAGGAATGGGGAGCCCTCGAATTTGGAGATTTGGAATGGAGAGGATTTTGTCCTAAACAACAAGCCAAAAGAAGAAATAGACTTTGGGAATGAGGTGCTTCTTCCAAATGATCTTAGAAGGGAACCATGGTTGATCGAGGTTTTCATTAAGGAAATAGGTAGTTTTGATAGAGAAAAGCTCATTTTCACTAGGTGCCCACATGAGCTTATCTTCAATGGAATAATTGGGAATAACATAGAGATACAACATGTTAGACAAAATAAGATTAGCTCTTTTTTTGTCTTCATTCAGATTACCATGAGGAATGGTTTTCTAGTGCTTCCTATCAACATCAATGAAATTGCACACCTATGTACCAAATAACATGTCAGTCATAGGTTTGAGGTAGATCAGATCAAGATGGTTCTGAAGAGGGTTGTTACCCAACCACTTGTCCTCCCAAAAGTGTATCTTCTAGCCATCACCAAGTTTCCAATGGATTCCTTTGTTGATGATCTCCCTCGTACACAAGATGGAATTCTAGGTGGTAGAACCTTGAATAGGTGAAGGATCATCCAAAAAATTTGGTTGATGCTAGAGGTATTTAGCCTTGATGATATCAACCCATAATGACTTTTCATTTTGAAGGATCCACCATCCTTGCTTGGCAATGAGGGCTAGGTTCATCTGTCTGACCTTCCTGAGCTTGATACCACCATATTATTTCTTGGAGTAGACTTGGTCCCATGCAACTAAATGGAATCTCTGTTTGTGTTCTGAGCCTGACCATAGAAAATTCCTCTGGAGTTATTCAATCTTGTTATAAACTTCAATCGAAATGTAAAATATGGATAAAAATAAAATAGGGATGCTCTGGAGAGTGGCTTTGACTAAGGTGGCTTTTCCTACCTGACTAAGGAGCCCTCCTTTCCATCCTACCAATTTTTTGTGAATTCTCTCAATGAGTGGAAACCAAAGAGATTTTTTGGTAGAACCAACAAAAAGTGGAAAACCTAGGTAGGTAGTAGGAAGGTCAACAATGGTACAACCAAGGATATTAGCTATGTTGGTTTGTCATCTGGGGGTGTATTGAGAAAATATAGTTTACTTTTGGAGAAGTTGACTTTTTGGCCAACAATAGACTCAAAGGAAAGAAGAATGGACTTGATGATTTTGGCTTGGGGAATAGAGGTATGAGTGGCTAGAATAGTGTCATCCACAAACTACTGGTGGGATATGGGCATGAGAGATGAGGTAGGTTTAATGCTAAATATTTCTCCTTTGGAATAGGAAGACCGTAGAGTTCTCCCTAGGGCTTCCACCACAATGATAAATAGAAAAGGGGATAAAGGGTCACCCTGTCTCAGACCTTTGGTACTTTGGAAATAACCAATAGTGGAGCCATTGACTAAGATAGAGAAGCTGGCTCTTGAGATGCATGCCTTGACTAGGTTGATCCAATCAGGATGGAAACCAAATCTGGACAAGATAGAGAAGAGGAAACTCCAAGACACTCTATCAAAAGCCTTGTTCATGTCCAATTTGAGGAAAAGGCTAGATTTACCACTTTTAGAAATAGAATGTATAAGCTCATGGATTGTAATTATGTTGTCAGTAATTAGCCTCCCTAGAATAGAACTACCTTGATAGGAATCGATGATGAAAGGGAGAATAGGTTTCAACCTCATGGCAATCACTTTGGTGAGGATTTTATAAAAAATATTGCATAGACTGATTGGGTAGAAATCAGATAAGGATTTGGCATTATTGGACTTAGGGATGAGGGCCAGAAAGGTGGAGTTTACATCTTTAGGAATGTTCTTAGTCTATTGCATTTTTTGGATGGTTGAAATGATGTCAGGCCCCACAATGTCCCAATATTTTTGAAAGAAAATTGGGGGAAAACCATCCGGGCCTGGAGCCTTCCCACCTTGCATTGAAAAAATTGCATTACGAATTTCCTCAATGGAAAATGGTTTAAGCAAACAATTGTTATGCTCCTGGGATACCAACCTAGGGATATTGTTTAGGAGGGTCTCTAATGTTTGCATATTGCACTCCAGACTGGGTCCAAGCAGATCTTCGAAGAAAGCCACTACCTCATCTCTGATATCTATAATTTTTGAAATAATGGTCCCATCAGCTCTGGTGAGTTCCCTGATCTTGTTAGAGCCCCTGTGCCTCATCATGGTGGCATGGAAAAATTTAGTATTAGAGTCTCCCTCTTTCAACTAGGTAACTCTGGACTTCTGCTTCCAAAAAACTTCTTCACTTTTAAGAATATTGTGGTATTCAGATAGAAGCTTCCTTTCAACCTCAATAATATTTGTGTCCAATTCTCCCTATTGGGCAAGAAGCTCAATGTTTGTGAGTTGGGATTGGATATTCTATTTTCTAGAAAAAATATTGCCAAAAATATCTTTGTTCCACTTCTTGAGTTATGCTTTCACAAAATAGAGCTTATTGCTGACCTGAGAGGCTAGGGACCTAGAAAAATTGCAAGACCACCAATTTGCAATGAGTGCCTTGAGATCCGGATCTTGAAGCCACATAGCCTCAAATATGAAAGGGGATTTGAATGGGGAGACCTAGAATGAACAATCAAGGAGAAGGGGGTTGTGATCAGAACCTATTTGGGGTAGATAATGAAGGACAACATATCCAAAGGGGTAGATGTCATTAATGGATATTAGGAATCTATCAAGCCTTATTTGAATAAGTTGGTCACCCTTTCTATGATTGCTCTAGGTGAATTTTGGACCTTTGAGTTGGATATCCATGAGTTCATTCTCATCCACAAAAGAAGCAAAATCTTCATAGGAATTAATTATTATTTTAGAGCCTCCTTTCTTATCAGTGGGGAATAAGGGAGAATTAAAATCTCCAGCCAACATCCAAACCTCATTGGAAAAAACCTCTCTCATCTGACTAAGATTGTTCTAGAGATGAAATCTCCTAGATGGGGAGTTTGGAGCATAAATATTTGATAAAACCCATCTGCAATGGTAGTCCTTACTGAAGAACAAGATGTTCATGTAGTTTTCTACCATAGATAGGAGTCTACCTTCAACAAAATTTGGATCCCACAAACATAACAGCCCTCCAGAGGCTCCATTGGTAGGGCTTATGAGGAATTCATAGTTTTTCCATATGTATTTGGAAATGCGTGAAGCATTTTGGGTATCCAATTTGGATTCTTGCAAGAGGAAAATGGTTGGTTTAAGGTCTTTCCTCATGGACTTAACCAAATATTGTTTGTTGTGTCCATTGAGGCCTCTCACATTCCATGAGAGGATCTTCATTTGGAGATTCTAGAAGAAGACCTTTTCCCTCTTCCTTGTGAAGAGGGGAATTTGGATTGGGTATCATTTTCAAGTGGATCTGAAAGAAGGTTTTGCTTGGAGGAGAGACTCAAAGTGAGTTGAGTTCCATTGGCAATATCCTCAGAACATTCTCTATTTTTGATGAGTTGAGAGGAAGGATGACCTCATTTCTTCTCTGAACTGACATCAGCATGGAGCCTTTTTTATTTCTGGTGAAGGGGGGCTCGGGGAAAAATATTGTTAGGAATATTTTTACATGGGGAAGGGCCGAGAAGGCCTTTAGGGGAAGGAGGGCTCTATGGAGGAGGGCTTTGAGGAGCAACATTCTCAATAGAAGGAGGAACCTCAGGAATAGATAGAGAAGAAAAAGGATTAGAAATAGAAGCTAGAGGGCATACCTTAAAGGAGGAAGAGATGTCGACTTGAGGAACATCTTGGAGAGCTTGACCTGTAGAGGATGAAGCATTCAGAGGATCCCCCAACAAAATTTGAGCAATGAATGGTAAATATTTGACCAGATCATTCAAAGCCTCCCCTGATGGACCTTGAGAAGGAATCTCCCGATTTGAAATAACTTTAGTACCAAAAGGAGGGGGCCTGGAGCCCACCAAAGAAGAAGATTTAGATCGATTGTGGGAACGTTGTTGCTACTAGAACCTTTCTCCTAAAGGTTTTTTGGTGGAAGGCACCTTAGAAACCTTAGACATCCGACACTGAGAGCTGAGGTGACCTTGCTTGGAGCACCTAGAATAGAAGGTTGGCTTGTTCTCATATTCTATGATCTGAGTCCTAGAGATCTCATCTGAAATCAGCTCGATGGAAGAAGGAAGAGAGGAATCAAGGTTAGCATTGATGCACATGCAGGCGTGGACCATGCGGGTCTTGGATTTGGTAGGTGGATCAAGACCGATGAACTCACCAATATCCTAGGCAATCCCCCGTAAAATATCCTCATCCCAAAAATGGAGAGGAAGACCCAAAAGGTGAACCCAGATCGAAGCTAGGTTGATATTTTGAGTCTCTAGGTCAAAATCCACACTCCATTTCCTAAGAAAAATCCCTCTTCAACCGTAGAACCATGGTCCACCTAATAGGATTCTACTTGAATCAATGGGGTTATTCAGATGGATGAGAAAAAACCCCTTGGGAAAGGCAACCAGGTCCATGGATCCTTGAGGGTGCCAATGGGTAATGGCCCATTTACGGATCGACTCCATGTCAGGGCGAGGCCCTAAAAATTTCCCCATAAGAGAATGAGAATCTTGGTCCACGAGGGAGGAAACAAGCTTCGATGGAATTCGAAGGGCACCTTGAGAAGGGTGCAGATCGACCTTGGGGTGAGGGGGAGGCCTAGAAGAAACTATATTTTTGAAAAGGGCTGCAAAGGAGTGGGAGGAGGAAACATGCTTGGATCCATTTTGACCTTGTGATGTGTCAACAACTGAAGTCAGATCTCTCCCTCCACCTTGCTCTAAGGGACCCCCACCTCCATTAGGGATCACAGGTTCACTCCCGACACACACACCAGAGCCCGTGATTACCTCGATACTATCCAAAGTCATAGATCTACCTCCAATAGGAATCAAAGATGTCCTCCCACTAATGAGGGCCACGAATCTGCTATCATTGAACCCGCTAGGGTTCACCATCACTCTCTGTGTGTCATAACCATCACCATCACTCACTCACCATTGTCCTACAATATAAAAAATATATAGTTTTCTTTTTTATATATAATTTTTTTTTGTGCAAAACCCTCTCACATTGTTGCTCAGATTTTCATAGAAACCCTCTGACACCATTGCTCTAATTTTTTTTGCAAAATCCTTCCACAAAACCCTTTGATATCGCTACTTAGATTTTTCCACAAAAACCCTCTTATTTTACTATTCAATTTTTTCCACAAAACCCTCGAATGCTACTACTCAGATTTTCCATGGAAACCCTTTGACGCTGCTACTCAATTTTTTTATGTGGCTATATTGAAGTCGTTATATGGTTTCCCCCACATAAAAATTTATTCTCAACATTGGAAAATAATAAAAAATTCTCTTAGGCTCTCATGTTGTATCTTCTCCTAGAATATCCTACCACTTGATGAGGAATTCTTGAATCTAGCAAGACCACAAAATATGAACTTTGTACTACAAGATTACTTCTATCTAGAGAGTGGTTCGACCTTCTTCATCAAAAATTGGAAGCTCCATATTGAATTACACCTTCTAGACAATAACCCGATTTGAGACAAGAAACATGAAAAATATGATGGATTTGGGAACATAGTGGAAACTCCAACTAATATTCCACTTCGTCAATGTGATGAACCACCTTGTAGGGGCCATAAAATTAAGCAAACTTTTGACTAGACTCACTCTTAAAGAAAAATTGCTTATAGGGATGGAGGCATAAATAGACCATATCCCTCATTACAAATTGTCAATCATAATGATACAAATTCTACTTCTACTTCACGTAGTTCTAGGCTAGGTTCAGATTATCTTTAAGAAGTTATATTATAAGCCGTCAATACTACAATAAATCATCTACTTGATCCACCATAGAGGATCCTAAAACATGGTTTACCACTAATGAAGGTTTTTTATCATACAATGCCTCAAATGGGGTCATATTTAAGGAAGAATAGTAAAAAATATCATACCACTATTTAGCTAGAGAGAGTTAATAAACCTAGTGATGTTGCTTGTATTTCATAAAACAACAAAGTTAAGTATCCAAACATTTGTTTACAATATCTATATAGCCATCTGATTGGGGGTGATAAAAAGAGGACATGTTCAACTAAATACCACTAACATAGAATGATTCCTTACAAAATTATTAGAGAAGATAATATCTAGATCACTAAAATTGAACTTGTATATATCATGTAGTTTAAAAATAGAATCAAGGAATACCTTAGAAACCTTGCTAGTTGTGAAGAGATGCTATAGTGCACAAAAATGAAAATACTTCAAAAGGCAATCCACTACCACAAAGATTACTATTTTACCCTCAAATTTAGAAATTCCCTCAATGAAATCAATGGAAATATGCTCTGATTTATGGTTAGGAATAGACAAGGGTTGCGACAAACTAAGAGATTTAATCATTTCTTCTTGTTTTGATGACATATCTTGTATTCAACCATAAGTTCATGACATCTTTTTTTAATCCTTTCTAACAAAAGGATTCCTTCACGTGTTCATACATCCTTAAGAATACAAAATGTCTATCCAAAGGAGATGTATGCAATTCTTGGAGGACATTAATATCAATAGTTAAGGATGGAGGAAGATAGAGGTAATTCATATTTGGATAACCCCATCCATATATGAGAAAAAGGAATATGATAAAGAGATAGACTCCACTTCCTAAATTATGCTAGAAATATCTTGGTCAAAACACAATTGTGGAGGAGGATTAGGAAAGCTAGTCCTCTCAAAGCTAGGAAAGCCATTATGGAAGAGGATTAGAGATGGGCCTAACAACAGTAATGTCCTCATGTTTGCAAGATAGAAAATTTTCCATTATATTCTTCCTTTTTTCTTGTACCCAATGATAAAATTATATCCCAAGAGATTTTTCAACCATTTATTCTATTTAGGGCATGAGAGATGACATTTCAAAAAAAGCTTAGGGTTGTTATGGTCAGTCTTGATTATGAAGCGGTGCCCCAACGAATAAGACCATAATTTCTCTATAGAATGTAGAACAGCTAACATTTCCTTATCATAAGTGGATCAACCTAAATTTATACTAGAGAGTTGTTTGCTTTTAAAGGCCAAGGGATATCCATCCTACATCAAAATAGCTTAAATATATATGCCTACAGTATCACACTCAATGAAGAAGGATTTATTTTAAATTAGGACTGGATAATTAAGGGTAGTATACATAGCCTCCTTTAGGGCATGTAGGTCACTTTATACCAAATAAAGCATCCTTCGTAGGAGAGAAGTGAGAAAAATAGTAATCTTGTCATAGCTACAAAAAAATTTCTTATAGCACCCTATGAGACCTAAAAATCTATAGATTTGCTTAAAGGATTTGTGTAAGGAATAATAATGTATGGATTTGATATTATTAGGACGCACCTTGACTCTCTAAAATACTATATATCCTAAATATTCTACCTAATGCACCCCAAAGGAACATTTGGACCTTTTTACAAATAGATATTCCTTTTGTAAGACATAAAGAACTTGGTCCACATGAAGTAAATGATCTTCCCAAGACTTGCAAATTAAGATATCATCAAATAATACCAGGACAAACTTGTAGAGAAAAAGGACAAATGGTAGAATTCATGAGGTTCAAGAAAGTGGAATGAGCATTATTGAGACTAAAAGGTATGAATAGAAACTTATAAGGACCCTCGTGTATGCAAAAATTAGTCTTATGGATATCATCTTCTCTAACCCTAATTTGATGACACCAATAGTGCAAGCTTAGTTTTATAAAGTATTTAGATCTATGCAACTCATCCAAAAAAACACCTATAATAGGGATAGGAAACTTAAAACTTATCTTTGATGGTTATCTTGTTTAGAGGTCAAAAATTATGACTCATGTGCTAGGAGTTTTCCTTGTGTCATACCATAATTATCCAAAGAGGAATAAGATTTGATGCTCGTATGGATAATTCTTTACCTAGACAAGCTTCTCAATTTTATACTTTTGGGGTTGGGGATAACAGTAAGAATGGACACTATGAAGTTGACTTCCTCAAACTAGGTGGACCCATGGGCTTATCAAAAATATCCATGTAGTGATATACATATTCTACAAGTCTAAAGAAAGAGTTAGAAGAAGCATATTAACTTCCATGCAGTGGACCTAACCATATATATTTTCCATGACTGTCTTTCTTCAATATATTTTCCATGTTGTGGAACTAACCATTTTGGGGGAGTATTTTGGATTCCTTTTGGTTTATAATCTACCTAATGGATAGAAGTATGTTTTTGACCATAAGGCCAAGATTGGATGGTTTAATATTACTCCTTAGCCAACCTCCAAAGTAGGTTAGTTCCTTGTTGAAAAAAAATAAAAATATGGGGAAATACTAAAGTGAGAAATGGGGGGTTAGGGATAGAAATTATGGATTAGATGCAAACAAAATTTAGCTAATAACATTATCATAAACTATGTAAAACGCATTGCAACTGAACTACAAACAAGGCCTAACAAACTAGTTACTAGGTAAAGTATCATTGAATGTAAATTGAGCCTAGAACTTGTCCTTTGCTATTTCAATAGCTCTTAGAACCCTTGTTGTATAATATTATATTATTTAGTACATGCTAATGTATTTCCATGGTACCTTTATGGTACAAATGTAAAATGTAATAAATTAGGGTGTGAGTCTATAGTTTATAAGTGTGGTTTATATTTCTCCTTTATGTAAGTGTCCATGTGTAGGTGTATCGCTCCAAATTTTTTGCATCCTTACCTTCAGGCTATAGGATCCGCATCCGAAAGGGGGATGCGAGAAGGATGGGACAATACCTCGAACTGAGAGGCCCTTTGAAGGTCATGCCTCTCGGGGGAGGGGTATAAGGGTGAATTTTCGATGGATGGTGGGTTCACCAGGAAACTTTGAGTGGCAGTTTCCACGCCTAGGTTGAGAATGGGTTTGATGTGTTCATTTTTATATTCAATCATTCAATTCCTAGGTTTGGCCAAGATGAATCTAAGCTATTCTATATGCCAATGCTGATTTATATGGATACAAAAAACATGAATAAGTGCTAAACACAGAAAGTGTGCTAAATAAGATAGAATGTACCTGATTCCGGATGTCTGATGAAGATTCTGAGGTTTGTAGAAGTCCAGATCATCTCAAATCTTACATAATCATCTGCAATTGCATAGAATCATCTCAGATCACAGTCGGTCATCTGAGATCAGACGAGATCATCGTCGACCTGACGAATTCGTCAGACAAATTCGTCAGAAACCTGCAATCACAGAAACAGATACCAAAGACCAAAAATGCAACTGCAAAAGCAAGGGGAAATGATAGAAATAATAGTAAACCTGCCTAAATGATAGATCCAGATAACAATTAAAGGAAATGCATTAATTTAATAATTTATTTTAACTTTATCATGCATCTATGCTAAATGAGGTGAACTCCAGAATGCAAAAATAGAATAAACTAAGTTAATGCATAAGGAAATGAAGAGAGAAGATAAAGAAATGCAAACTCTGGGCTCTGATTGCCCCCAATCTGGACTACAGTCGAGATCACCTCCAATCGTACGAGATCATCGCCGATCTATGATAGGATCGTCCAAAATCATCTGGAATCGCCAGCGACGATCCGAGCTTGCTCCGACTGAAAAACAATAAAATTCCTGCAAGAAAACTTGAAATACACAATGCAAACGATGGTGCGAAGGTGTTCTAATGCACGAGAAACTAAAGTTGCAGGGAAAATCAGCCAAGGGGAAGTCAAGGAAAATCCTAAGTTTATATAGGATTTAGGGAGAGGTTAGGAGGTTGGAGATCACCCCAATTTGGGAGATCTCCAACGGGGGAGACTCTAACCGCACAGACACGCTTTCTGCCCAAGTTAGAGAAGTTGTTGAAACAGAAGCTAATTATGAAAATTTGGTTTTGGGACGAAATCGTCTGGACGTTCTGTTCCAGACGAATTCGTCAGATCTGGGATGATTTCGTCTGATCGGCGACGATATCGTCCAACGGTCAAAACAACTCCTAAAAATCATGCAAAAAACAAGGGGAGCGGGTAACGGGTGGTTAACGGGTGGTTTGGGGGTTAAAATTCAAATTTTTATCTTTTTACTAAGGTTTAACTGCGCCAATTTTAGGGTGCTACATTTTGCCCCCTCTTTAGCAAATTTTTCAAAGAAAATGCGTTAAAGACGAGTTCTTCCCATTTTACGAGAAAGCAAAAATTTACTCAATTTTTTAGACGACGATTCTAGGTCGAATCGTACGACTGCTTACTATGGTGCCCCCTCCGTGTTTTTACCCAAATCGAACGTTTGAGGTAAAAGCGCAAAAAAGAAAAATTTAAAAAAATGTTGTTGTTTTTAAATAAAATTAAGAAAAATAGGGTAAAACCCTAATTCATTTTTACTGTTCATTTTCACTATTTTTAGAGCTCTACAGACAAAATGGTCGAGACAACGCACAGATCAACAGAGGTCCAGCGCGGGCTACGGGTAAGGATCTAAACTTAGTGAATTATGTTTTTAATTTGATTTGTGTAATTTGCAATTTAAATTTTGACAGTTTTGGGGCATCGCGGCCATTTTTAGGCCGTCGACGACGTCGGGACGAAATCGTCCCAATTTCATCGAAATCGTCCCTAGATCGTCGATTTCGTCTGAGGGCGAAATCGACGGAATAGGGGCGATCCCGTCCAACAAGGGGCGATCCCCAAGTTGAGAAATCGGAGATGATTTCATCCTACAAAGGATGATTTGACCCAATTTAGGATGATATCATCCAATGGTGGACGATATCATCATTTTTATGAAATTAAGCTTGTTTGAATTGCATTTAATTGATTGTAATAATTGTTTTATTAATGAATTTTGTTGTTTTATTGTTTATTTTGAAGAGGGGATTACTAAAGAGTCGGGAATGGAAATACGAGGGGCTGAGGGATGACGTGGCCGCACTCAATCAGGCGGAGCGAGACCAACTGGCACAGGTCGGACTACAACATGTGGCAGAGATGCCACAAATATCGATAGACATGGGGCTACTGACAGCCCTAGCAGAGAGGTGGTATCCGGGGTCATCCTACTTTCGGTTATCGATAGGGGAGATGGCTCCCACACTAGAGGATGTATGGAGGATCTTGAGGATCCCCACACAAGGATGGTTTATGACTCCTATGGCCAATCAAGGCCAGGCTATGATGAGGCTATGCGGAGACCCGAGCTTCACCCTAGAGAAGGGCGGAGTGAACATCGAGTCTCTGAGGCAGATGCCTGGGGCATCTAGGTTGACTCAAGTTTTGGCAGGGGTAGTGGGTGGCCTACTACTATGCCACCAGAGCGGGTGCAGATTACCATGGCTCCTTTCAGATGTGGTCTGCGACATGAGAGACCACGGGTACAGATTTGCATGGGGCAGCTTTGTACTATGCCGCTTGTATAGGATCCTGCATGGGGTCGTATACAAGGGAGGCCGATGTCTGGTTTTGACATCGCTACTACAGGTTTGGTGCTGGGAGCACATCACGATGCGAAGGCCGGTAGGACTCCCACTGATAGGGGTTGATCGAGAGAGACCCCAGGTTTTCTATTGGTGGCTCTAGAGAGGGTCACAATGGTGGATAGATCTATCGATGTCTTGGAGGTTACTAGATGACCTCATCCCAGACTAGATCACCTAGAGGCCATGGAGAGAGCATCCAGGGTGGGGAGAGGATGGATAGGAGTTGGCTCACATCAGGCGAGTCTGCTGGCTGAGGATGGAGTGGGGAGAGGTAGAGCTCCACCGCTACGACCGAGTTTTGTGATAGTTCGGTCTACAGTAGGGGATCCCATCTCTCAGGGACTATGAGTACTCTCAGACTATCCGAGATAATACCACACTAAGCGGGGCTCCGGATATGCAATGATTCTAGAGCCAGGACATGGATGATGCCCCTATCCAGCCAATGGATGGGGATGACATTAGGGTCACTGATGGATACGATGCCTGGTACGTAGGCATCCACCCTCCTCGGATGATGAGGGCATAGGGTCCGATGCACGCGATTGTGCGACGGATGGGGAGGTGGCACCAGGCTACCATTGAGGCAGCGCGGGTCACGAAGGGAGAGAGCAACGACGGTCTCCATAGGAGAGATGCTAGAGGATGCCACAGGCTCCGTAGAGACCATAGCAGATAAGGAGGAGGGAGGAGGGATTCCCTTCTCAGTAGAGGGAGAGGCCACCATCGCCCGATAAGGGCAAGGGTGTCGAGGTGGGGGAGAGCAACGAGATGGCGGCTCTCCAGGCTGAGGTTGCCCACCTCCGGGCTCAGGTGCAGACACTATAGGATGAGGCTACATGACTCAGGGCTCGAAGCGGAGGGGCGAGCATGCAGGAGTTGGCATGGTCTATGGCTCAGACCACATTCTATCAGGGAGTATACTTCCAGCTGGTTCCAGAGGGCCAAAGGTTACAGCTGCCAACCGACATTGCGGAGCCGATCAGGATGGGATCATCGAGGACATCCTCACGATCGATGATGAGGACCCGAGACATAGCCTAGACCTCTATGGGACCACCTCCTCCATGTCAGGGTGGGAGAGGAGATGAGGCTGAGAGCTCGAGGGCTTCTCGAGACTAGCTGCTCACTGCACAGAGATTGTATATATTATTATTATTTTTTGAGAGGATTGAGTATGCCAGGGTATTGATTGTGGCATACCAATCCAGTTTTGATATGATGTACATAATTTGTTGATATATATATGGTCTTTTTGATGATATGACTTGTGTATATGTTGTATGATGCTTTAATTTTGGATTTGTTTGGTTGATTATTCATGTAATTATGTCGTTTGGAAATATTATAATTTTATGTCATGCTGTAAAATTTAAATGAAATAATCTGATGTAAACAAATTGGTTGTGTATGGTGTGATTTGATGAAAATAAAGAGACTTCTAACAATAATTTCAAAGGACATTGTCGTTGTTATAGACCATTTCATGGAGTCGCCGCTCGCTAGGTCGTCAAGCTAATCCCAGTATAGAAATATTGCTAAAAGTAAAAGAGTGCTTAAGAGACTGTCTTAAGGCTTTGTGTTGTGATGATGAAAAATGATGATGGTGATGATTTGTTTTCAGATTTCCATGAAAATATTATGCATGAAATATTAAAAATATGATTTTTTTGCTAGGCATAAAATTCCTAAGTGTGATAAAATTTTGAACAATTCCTTAGGAATTATACCATCGTTGCAAAATTGAATGTTGACATAATGAAATGAAATAGAAAAATGTGTTCGTTCTTTTTAAAGCACAATTGTGTAACATAATGATATAAGCCATATGTTTTTATAAATAATAATGAATGGGAAAATAAAATTAGAACAATGGTTTGCGCTAGGCATAGAATTATAGGTATAGACTTATACCATCATCGCGAAATCCAAAAAAGTAATTTTATTGCATAATTTGATTTTTGATTTTGAGATAAACAGAAAAAATATATAAACGTGACTTTATTGCTAGATTGTGAATATGTTGTTTGAAAGAATTTTTGGATTTTTGAAAACAATGTATGTAATTGTTTTTATACTAAACAGATGTTCTTAAATAAGAAGATGAAATTATTCCAAAAAGAGTTGCAAAAATATTTTAAATTATCTCAAAGACAAAATGTAGATTTATAAGGAACCCTCATGTGCATATGTGAGTTCATTGCCGATCTTGATTTATCATAATGATACAAAATCTCTCAAATACAAATGTGTGTGCAATTGTATTGTTCATTTACCAATTTTGAGCAAGATAATTTGATACAAGTAATTTGAATTAACCAAATAAGTGTTCGTTGACCATGATTTATATGCATGTAACCGTACCAGACTACTATGTAAGTCGGGTCATCAAGAGCTAGCTGATCCATAAGCAGACATAGGTCTATACAAAAGAAGGTCGCTAATGTGACAGACATATCACCATGCTAGGGATTACCCAAGGCCAAGCGGGTTGGGCACAAACCACCTGTTATGGGGCTTACCTCACAGTTTTCGAATAATTGAGAATTCCAGGGATTCAAGCTCATTCACCCTTCTTTTCTTTTTCAAAGGGTAGGGAAAGGGATTTTATTGCTTTTTGCTTTTGCTTTTTCTCTTCTTTTCTCTTTTTTTTTGTATTTTTGCTTGGAACTGAGATAATGCTGAA
This sequence comes from Wollemia nobilis, assembly GCA_028583015.1. NCBI lineage: Eukaryota > Viridiplantae > Streptophyta > Pinopsida > Araucariales > Araucariaceae > Wollemia > Wollemia nobilis. Next base: position 5,068,978 of record JAQPPZ010017063.1, on the reverse strand, counting down.
ATATTGCTGCGATGGTACAAAATAATATTTTTCTTTTTCTCATTTTCTTTGACTTTTCTTTTTCTTCCTATACTAGGGATACTTGCTCGGATTGGTCGTAGAGCAAGGGATTTTTATTCTGGGCAGGGGTGAGCTTGTCCTTTTGTCAATTCTCAAAGATTCTAGACCATGTGCATGATAGGATAGCAGGGGAAACTTTTCGCTCAAGAAACCATTTCTACTATGTAGCATCATATCGAATTTGCAATGAAATCATTTTAATGTGAAAAGATATGCTTGGTTCAAGTAAATAACAAGATCAGTTCTCTATGCTCAAAACTTTATTTAATTCAACTGTGGACTTTGATATAAGAGAGATTAATAATCATACCAAATAAAATCAAGATATTTATGCATGTGAGTGTGAAAGTGCGGGATTCCAAATAAATACTAATTTATCCAAAATAACTGAAAATATGACTGCAATACTTCAAGAATTGACAAGTACGAAAATAAAAGATGTTTTTGAAGATTTTGATGATTTTGATGTTTTTATATTTTGATTTTAATTGATGAATTGAGAAGATACACAATGTGATTGTTTTTTGAAATTTTTATATGGATGACTAAAATGAAACAACATGCAAAATAACAATATATACAATGATGAAATGACCAGATTTTATGCATAATAGCGTTTAAGATGCATAATGTTCATAGGTTCTTTAAGATCTTTACCATCTAAGGTAGATAATCGGTATGCTCCCGATCCAAATTTAGCAGTGATGATATACGGTCCAAGCCAGTTGGGCTCAAATTTACCTTTAAGATCTTTAGTTGCATTAGTATTTTTTTTATTTTCTTTTAAGACAAGGTCACCGATCTCAAAGGATCGATGATGAACTTTCTTGAGGTATGCTCGCTTGAGCTTGTTTTGGTAGGCTCGAAGATGTTCCAAAGCATTGATGCACTTCTCATCTAGGAGTTCCAACTGACTAAATCTACCAACATGATATTCATCTCCTACTTCAGTATCTTGAAGTAGCAGAGCCAAAGAAGGAACTTCTAATTCAAAGGGAAAAACTGCTTCAGCGCCATAAACCAAAACAAAAGGTGAAGTGCCCATGGGAGTACGAACACTAGTTCGATAAGCCCACAAAGCAGGATATAATTGGATGTGCCAATCTCGGCCAGATTTATTGACCAGTATTTTGAGGATTTTGATTAATGTTTTATTAGATGCTTCTGCTTGGCCATTACCCCGAGGATAATAGGGAGTGGACCAACGATGTTGAATTTTATATTTTTGACATAATTTCTTGACATCTTTATTTTTGAAACAAGTTCCATTATCTGAGATGAGATTTGCAAGAATTTTGAACCTACAAATAATTTGATTAAAAATAAATTTGGAAACTTGGGTTCCAGTGCAAGAAGCTAAGGGCATAGCTTCAACCCACTTCGTGAAATACTCGATGGTGGTTATGATGAATTTGTGTCCATCAGATGACACAGGGTTGATTTTTCCAATGATGTCTAAGCCCCATTTTGAAAAGGGCCAAGGAGATGAAATAGCCTGTAGCTCTTGTGCAGGTGCATGGACAAGGTCAGCATGTTTCTGGCACTTGTCGCAATGGCGCACGTAATCATGTGCATCATTCTCCATGGTAGGCCAAAAATATCCTATCCTAAGGAGCTTCTTAGCAATGGCGCTACCACTAAAGTGTCCCCCACAAGATCCATCGTGGGCTTCACTCAAAGCTGATCTAGATTCGTCTAGATTCAAACATCTCAATAGGATGCCTTCAAAAGATCTCCTATACAACGTATTGCCAATAATTACGAAGCGACTTGCTCGTCTACGTAATAACCGATGCTGGTTGCTATTACAACCTTCAGGGAAGGTCCCATTTTGAAGAAAATTAAATATATCAGTGTACCAAGGTTCAGGAGTAGTTTCGTTGATTAGAAACACATCCAAAGGTTCTAAGCATGATTTATTTGAAGCGGGTTCCTGGAGTCGATGAATAATGATGGTAGCATATTCGTCATCTAACTCCAAGGGCAAAAGAGATGCAACTGCAGCCATAGCGTCAGCGCACGGTTGCTAGTTCGAGGAATAGCTTCCAAGGTAACTTGATCAAATAAAGATAATAATTGTAAGACATATGCTTTATATGGATGCAATTTATCATCTCTGGTCTGATAAACATCATTAATTTGATTTATGACAAGTTGAGAATCATCGAAAACTAATAAATTTTTAATTTTCAGTGCCAAGGCAGCTCGTAATCCAAGGATTAGAGCCTCATACTCAGCAGTGTTATTAGTACAAGCAAATGTTAATTTAAAGGACAGAGGTATAAGATGTTTCTATGGAGATATTAAAATAATACCTGCACCAGCCCCACTCATGCATCGGGCTCCGTCAAAGTATAGGGACCATTGCTCTGGATGGTCCGCCTCTAATTTAAGGCATTCATCAAGAAACTCAATGATGAGGGGATGGGTAGACTCTAAGGGTGCAACAGCTAATTGATCTGCTATGATTTGACCCTTAACAGACTTTTGTCCTATAAACATGAGTTCAAACTCGCTTAGCGCAAGAACCCACTTTGTTGTGCGACCAGATAAGTACGGTCGACTCATGAGATACCGCAAAGGATCGAATTTAGCAATAACATACGTTTTTTGACTGAGCATATAATGGCATAGTTTCTGTGTAGAAAATATGACTGCTAGACATAACTTCTCTAATGTTGTGTAGCGGGTTTCATAACTGATTAAGGTTTGGCTAATGTAATAATTAGCACGCTCTCTTTTCTCATCGTCAAGTTGAGCTAACATAGCTCCTAAGGCAAAATCTGAAGCAAAAATATACAAGATAAATGGGCGATCAGATCTAGGTGGTGAAAGCACATGTGGGTTAAGGAGATATTGTTTGAGGAGTTCAAATGCTTCCTGACATTCGTCGTCCCAATGAAAAGAGACATCTTTCTTAAGAAGCTTAAGAAAGGGTCCTGTTTTGTCCGCCAACTTATCGATGAAGCGACGAATAGCTTGAAGCTTACCTTGTAGACTCCGTAATTCAGATATATTTGTGGGTGCGGGCATATCAGTGATAGCCACGATCTTGAGAGGGTCAATTTCAATGCCACGTAAAGAAACTATAACCCCCAATAATTTACCGGACTTAACTCCGAATATACATTTGGCTGGATTTAGTCGGATAAGATATTCCCTTAACCGATCAAATACTTTTCTCAAGTCATCTAAATGATCATCTTCTTTGATGGAACGAGCTATAATATCATCTACATAATCATGTAGAATATCATGCATCATATCATGAAAGATATAAGTCATGGCTCGTTGATAAGTTGCACCCGCATTCTTCAAACCGAATGGCATCACTTTCCAACAAAAGGTCCCCCAAGGGGTAATAAAGGTTGTTTTAGCCTGATCTTCAGGAGCTATCCTGATCTGATTATAACCAAAAAATCCATCCATTAAGGATATCATTCCACTCCCAGCAGTAAAATCAATGATCTGATCCATGTTGGGAAGAGGAAAATCATCTTTAGGGCATGCAACATTAATATCTCTAAAGTCTATGCAAACCCTAACTTTGGTAGCTTCTTTCTTAGTTACTGGAACTACATTCGAGATCCATTCAAGCATAATCAATGGCTTGTATAAAAATAACCTTCAAGAGTTTTTCTAATTCCCCTTTGACTAGTAAGGCCACTTTAGGATGCATTTTTCTAAGTTTCTGTTTAACAGGTTTAGCATCCGGATGGACTACTAGGTGATGCATAACTACATAAGGGTCTAATCCTGGCATATCTTCATATGTCCAAGCAAAGACATCTTCATATTCCTTAAGAAATGCAATGTATTTATCTTGTTTTTCTTGACTCAATTCTGATCCAATGTTGATTATGTGAGGATTATCTTTGGTTCCAATGTTAATTTTTATGACATTTTCTACTTCCATGTGTAGATCTCTCTCAAAATTAGGTGGGGTGGGTGAAATGCCCAATTCTTGTAATTCTTCCAAGGTTAGCTTGGATAATTCATCTTGAGGAGTCGTGGCCTCAAGTCGGGCTATACTAGGTATAGAGCCATCAAAATAAAATTCATGATGTAATAATTCCTCAATGGAGACATCATGGAAGATATCTCCCTCCAACTCATCATCGGATTCGGCGATCATCTCAGGGTAGGCTATAGATAGCATATTACATGTAAATGGCTTATTCATTAAACACAAGGCATCACGTTTATCCAAATAATCTTGGTAACATATGAGATGGTCATCATCCTCAAATGGGAAGGGCTGACCTTTACTAGGAAATAGGCCCACACCACATCGGGCAGGCCATGGTTCTACCTCAAAGGGTTCTTTCATACCATTCTGGAAAGGTCCCAAACCTTTCCCTTTATATCCCAATTTAAGCATTATAGGCTTAGCTTTAATATACTCATTAGTAAAATAACATCGAGCATATCCATCATAATGAGTCTTGATGTTTCTAGGTATTCTACCCTAGTCATATCCCTTATAAATAAAAGTGCAACTCCCGACTTGGTAAATACTTCCCATAGGCTGTGGGAGGCCCAAGGTACGAGGAGAGGGCGGCAAATTATTTAAGATAAGGGAATCTTGCATAGCAGCATTCGTTTTCTCTGATATAAGAATTTTAGATAAATCGGGTAAGAGCTCGTCAGTAAGAGCATAAGAGGTAGAAGGAACATTTCCTACATCTTCTGATGCGGAAACTATGCCTTTGGTGGATGTAGATGTTGTAGAGATGTCGATGGATGATTCTATAGGTATGGAAGTTATAGGAGTAAAACAAGAAGCATTGGTTGTGGGTTTAGGATCTTTTTGAGGTCCTAATGTGGTTTGTTCGGAAGATGGTTGAACTATATGTAGAGGTGGAGTTGATGGAGAAAAAGTAGATGATGTTATGGGTGTGTGTTTCACACGTTTAGATGGATGATGAGAATTAGGATGTGTGGATGATAAAGCAGGGCAAAATTGAACTCCAACAGGTTCTGCCAAAGCACACATATCAAAGGGTCTGGGATCACCATGAATGGTAACCAACTGATTTTTAAATTCGAATTTAACACATTGATGTAAAGTTGAGGGAACAGCTCGCATCACGTTGATCCAAGGGCGACCCAAGAGTATATTGTACGATGCAGGGCAATGTACAATAAACACGGTCGTGTCTAAGGTTCTTGGACCAACTTGCAATGGGATAGTAATAACTCCACACGTTTCTTGTGTTTCGTCATTGAAGGCTTTTATGATCATATCAGCTTCTTTTCATTTCATCACTTCTAAACCCAAATATTTGGTAGAAGTCAAAAGTGCAAATGTTTAAAGATGAACCATTATCAATCAAGACTCGTTTAATCGCTACATCTCCAATTAGGGCAGTAATATATAAGGGGTTATCCTTATGTAAACTATGTTGCGATATATCTCTATCCCAGAAGTCAATACAATCGACTTCTCGAGTTATGATAGTATTGGCCATGGCTTCAGAGTTGAATATTTTGTGGTACCATCATTTGGCTTAATGTGAGCATTAATTCATCCCTATGTGTAGGAGAAGATCTTAAAAGGTCCAAAAGGGAAATTCTAGCTGTAGTATTTGATAATTGTTCATTAATATTATAAGGAGGTTTAGGTTGAACGTTAGGCGCATGATTCCCTTTATTAGGAACTTTCAAAACAAATGGAGCTGATCCATCATTCTGAGTTTGATCTTGTTGAGAATTTTGAGCCTGTTGTCTAGTAACAACTCCGATGGTACCTACAATATTATTTTGTGGATGATGAATGGGTCTTGGTCTAGCATTTATGGCTTGTTCATTAGAAAGTAATTGGTGAGACGATGGTCGAGTAGTGACTCTTCTTGGAAATGGTTCTTCTGGAACCATAGAACTTGTGATAGGTTGAATAGGATCTGATTCATCTTCAGAGCTATTCGATTGATTTGAGGTGATTTCCATGTCACTTTCAGTCTCATATTCTACATCACTAAGATCAGGTGTCTGAATATTATATAGAGGTCTGGTCGTAACCATGGATAAAGTTGTGTCAAATATTTCCAAATCATGAGTAGGTAAATGCCCACTAATAGTTCCTACATATCGGGTAGGAGGGGGAACATTATGATGTTCAATTTGATTAGCCACTTCTTTACCATGCTTTGGTAAAGGATGTTGAAATATGTCCAATGATTGATTGGCATTCTGATTCTGATTTTGGGGGATGTTCTTTTGAGCATTATTAGGAGGATTTTGTTTAGGTTGAAAGGCTTGCACCTCCATCTCATTGTTATCAATTAAGTCTTGTATTTTATGTTTTAATATTTTACAAGAGTTGGTAGCGTGTCCAGGTCCTCTATGGAAATCACAGTGTAAATCAGCTCTGTATCCGGGTATAGTTGGATCAGGTTCCCAGATATTTGGTAATTGGATCAAACCTCATGCTAATAATTGTGGGAGAATGGTTGATAGAGGTTGATTTAACCTAGTAAATTCTTGAGGTGGTTTATCAGGAGGTTTCAGTATAAACTTCTCCGTTGTTTTTGCAGTATTAACATTAGCAATGTTTCTGCTATCAGTGACTCCATCACCCACAACTTGTTTATTCTTATATTGATTTCTGGATGTTTTCTCATCATCTTTCTTTTTAAGCTGACCTCTCCTAATGAGAGCATCTTCCACTCTTCGAGCTAAGTCTATAGCTTGATCGAAGGTGGTCAAGGTAGCAGTTGATAACTCATAGGATAGTTGTTCTTGTAAATTATTGATAAAGATATCCAACATTTCCCGATAAGGTAACACAAAGTGTAATTTTCCTATCAACTGTCTCCATCGAGCTAGGAAATCAGCAAAACATTCATCTTTGTCTTGTTTTAAGTTGTACAAATATTTAATGGTTACATGCCTTTCGATGTAGGCACTAAATTGATGAACAAAAGACTCGGTTGTTTCTTCGAAATTCCTCAAAGAATGAGTGGGTAGTTGATAATACCACTCTAATGCCATTCCTCCTAAACTTTTCGGGAACATTTTTAGTAATAACAAGTCATCATGTGATATATCATGACATGCTATCCTAAACATACGAAGATGCTCTATGGGATCTTCGGTTCCTTTGTATATAGGTAGGACAGGCATAGGAAAGTGTTTAGGATATGGTTGTGCTACAACTATAGGATCTAGAGGCTGACTACACATCTCTCGATAATTGTACGAGGGATGGTAGGGATCTATCTGGTCCATGCGGGAGACTAACTATTTCACCATGGCTTCCAGATTACTAGTTTGTCCACCATATTGGTTCGGTGGTATGTGAGCGTATGATGGCGTGACGTAAGGATTAGATGCTATATTGCTATTATGCAAATGGTTGGTAGGGAGAGTATTATGAAGAAGATTTGTAGTAGCATTATGTTGTATCCCAGATTGTTGGAAATTGGTGTTTGGTTTTGTTTTGGGCTTTTGTTGATTTGAGGTATGTTGATCAATAGCTTGGCAAAATAGAGCAGTGAATGAAGGTTTCTTTTGTGTGGGAATAACTCTAGGCTTGGTAACAGTGCACTCTAGGTGGTTGGGTAACCTGTTGTTGTTGCATGTTCTCGATTATAGCGGCCATATCCAAATTGGATGGTCCAGCTTGATCACTTTCTTGATCAACGAAGGACAAGGGATTAGTGCGTGTGTGATATATTTCTTCTAGGGTTGCTTGAGTGTCACTAATTTGATCCTTGTCCATATGGATTGCTCTATTAAGAGCGCCAATATTAGTATTGAGGAACTTCCAGAAATGTTCCATGTTCTCAAAAGTAACAGCTCCTCCCGGAGACATTTTAGGGGATGAGGATCCTTCCTCTCTAACAGTTTCTCTTTGTTCATTTCCTACAGCAAACTCTTCTTCTTGTTGGTCTAGGGTTCCTTCTTCCTGAATTGGGTCTTCAGGAAGGACATCTAGGTTATTTAATGGTCTTCCTAACCAATCTTCTTCTACTTCAGTCTGTTTTCCATTCCTAAGTCTAGTCATTATGCTTAAACTTAGATTTTAGAATATATATATATATATATATATATATATATATATTTGCGACAAGTTTGGGAGGTATATATTTTAATTATATACCTACTATAATACTTAAAAGAAAACGTTTTAATTTTTGTTATATTTTTGTTTTGTTTTTTTTTTTATGATAATATTATAAAGACAACAAACAACATACTAAATGCAAGAAATAATAATAATAATAAAATAATGGCTTAGTTTTCTATAAATAGTTTATGGATATCATTAATAGGATCAAGTTCATCAGGAGTCATGAAATGCTCCTCTTCAAATTGGAAATGGTTTTTCAAGAATTTGACAAAATGTGCTATGGTGATATTATCTGTCTCAGACTCTGACCTGTAGAAATAAAGTTCATGGCAATATTCTCGATATAACACAGCTCTAGGAACTCTATTCCATCTCTTTCTATCCGTAAGAATGACCTCTTGATCCTCTATACGAGATAGAAATTTATGTACTACAACTGCGTTGTCGAGGTATTCCTCAAAGGTGTACAACTCGAAAGACACAAGTGCTCTTTTATCAGCTAACCACCTATGGCAAGCTCTCTGAAGCTCATGGTACAAAGTCACTTGATCAGGATCCAGGATTCTATCTAGGACAAACCTCTTAATTTGCCTAAGTTCGGTTGATCTAGATTAAATGATACCCAATCTCCTATCAAGTTCGTCCCACAAAGGTTGAACCCTATTTGTTTGAGGTACTCTAAGCAAAGAAGTAATCTCTATGGCTGCTAATTGATTTTCAACATTAATGGTGACAACTCATCTTTTATTATAATCTACCATCTAAATATGATATGCAACTTTAATTGTTTGTCTGATGATTCTAAATGCATTTATTTATTTTTTTGGATTGTTTTCAAAAGGTTTTAGTTTTCACGTCGGGTTCACCAAAATGTATCGCTCCAAATTTTTTGCATCCTTACCTTCAAGCTATAGGATCCACGCCCGAAAGGGGGATGCGAGAAGGATGGGACAATACCTCGGACTGAGAGGCCCTTTGAAGGTCGTGCCTCTCGGGGGAGGGGTATAAGGGTGAATTTTTGACGGATGGTGGGGTTCACCAGGAAACTTTGAGTGGCAGTTTCCATGCCTAGGTTGAGAATGGGTTTGATGTGTTCATTTTTATATTCAATCATTCAATTCCTAGGTTTGGCCAAGATGAATCTAAGCTATTCTATATGCCAATGCTGATTTATATGGATACAAAAAACATGAATAAGTGCTAAACATAGAAAGTGTGCTAAATAAGATAGAATGTACCTAATTTCGGATGTCTGATGAAGATTCTGAGGTTTGTAGAAGTCCAGATCATCTCAAATCTTACATAATCATCTGCAATTGCACAAAATCATCTCAGATCACAGTCGGTCATCTGAGATCAGACGAGATATTGGCAGTCGGTTGTCTAAAATTCAAGCATCATACAAAGAAGCTTGTATACAATTTGAGCAATATACTATAATTTTTCTTCATGTCATTGCATGAATGATATTGGCCATTTTATTCATATTATTGTTATTTTATGAATGTTATGTTCATTATTTTGGTCATTTAATATAGTAATTGCTCTTATATTTGAGACTACTCAAGATCTTGGATATTGGGACCTATGACAATCTAGCTAAAAATCTAACCCTAAGTAACTATTATAGAAGAAAATAGAACTACTGTAGCACCCTAAAATTGGCATAGTTAAACCATCAGTAAAAAGTAGAAATTTGAATTTTAACCCCAAAATCGCCCGTTAACCGCTTACCTCATTTTTTATGCCATTTTTAGAGGTTGTTGTGACCGTTGGACGATATCATCATCGATCTGACGATATCATCCCAAATCGGATGAATTCATCTAGAATAGAACGTCCAGATGATTTCATCCCAAAACCAAATTTTTGCAATTAGCTTCTGTTCCAACGACCTCTCCAACTTGGGCAGAAGCGTGTCTACGCAGTTGGAGATTCCCACATTGGGGATCTCCCAGATTGGGATGATCCCCAACCTCCTAACCTCCCCCTAATCCTATATAAACTAGGATTTTCCTAGTTTATCCCCCTGACTCCCTCCCTGACTCCCTCCCTGACTCCCTACCTGGCTGCCTAACTGATTATTTCCCTACAATTTTAGTTTTTGCTGTGATCTCCCATCATTTGCACTTGTGTTTTCAAGTTTTGTTGTAGGATTTCACTATGTTTCAGTTGGAGGTAGCTCGGATCATCGCAGGCGATTCAACTACAATTTTAGATGATCCTGTCAAGATCGATGATGATCTTGTATGATTACAGATGATCTGGTCTGCAATTCAGCTTGGGGGCAATCAGAGCCCTGAGTTTGCATTCTCTATCTCATTTTCCTTATTTATTGGTGCATTAGATTAATTTACTTCTATTTTGCATCTTGGAGTTCACCTCATTTAGCATAATTGCATGATAAAATTCAAAATAAGTTTCCAAAATAGTGCATCTCATTTAATTTGATACCTGGATTTATCATTCAAACATCTATACTCTTATTTCTATCATTTTGCATCATTCTTGCAATTGTATTTTTGGTTTTTGGTGTCTATTTTCTTGATTGCAGGTTTCTGACGAATTCGCCTGACGAATTCGTCAGGTCACTGACGATCTTGGGTGATCTCGGATGATCTCCTATGATTTGGGATGATTCTGTACAATTACAGATGATCCTGTCATATCCGGGATGATCTGGACTCCTACAAGCTTCAGAATCTTCATCAGACATCGAAAATCAGGTGTACTCTTCTCCATTTTATATATTCTTCGTATTCAATCACATTAGGATTCATTTATGTCTTTTGTCTTCATATAAATCAGAATCTTCATATAGAATAGCTTAGCTTCATTTTGGCCAACCTAGGAATCTGAATGATTGAACATAAAATGAACAAATCAAACCCATTCTCAACCTAGGCATGGAAACCGCCACTCAAAGTTTCCCGGTGAACCCCACCATCCATCAAAAATTCACCTTTATACCCCTCCCCCGAGAGGCGCGACCTTCAAAGGGCCTCTCCGTCCGAGGTATTGTTCCATCCTTTTCTCACCCCCTTTCGGGTACGGATCCTTTAGCCTGAAGGTAAGGGTGCAAAAAATTTGGGCGATACATTTTGGTGAACCCGACGTGAAACTAAAAACACCTTTTGAAAACAATCCAAAAAAAAAACACATTATTAAGAACATCTAGAATCATTAGAAAACCGTTAAATTTGCATATCATACTTAGATGGTAGATTATAATAGAAGACGAGTTGTCTCCATAAATGTTGAAAATCAATTAACGGCCATAGAGATTACTTCTGTGCTTAGAGTACCTCAAACATATAGAGCCCAACCTTTGTGGGACGAACTTGATAGGAGATTGGGTATTATTGAATCTAGATCTCGTAGAACTTAGGCAAATTAAGAGGTTTGTCCTAGATAGAATCCTGGATCCCGATCAGGTGACTTTGTATCATGAACTTCAGAGAGCTTGCCATAGGTGGTTAGCCGATAAAAGAGCACTTGTGTCTTCTGAATTATACACCTTTGAGGAATACCTTGAGAACGTAGTTGTAGTACATAAATTTCTATCTCGTGTAGAGGATCAAGAAGTCGTTCTTACGGATAGAAAGAGATGGAATAGAGTTCCTAGAGCTATGTTGTATCGAGAGTATTGCCATGAACTTTATTTTTACATGTCAGAGTCTGAAATAGATCATATTACCATAGCACACTTTGTCAAGTTCTTGAAAAACAACTTCCAATTTGAAGAGGAGCATTTCATGACTCCTGATGAACTTGACCCTATCAATGATATCCATAAACTATTCATAGAAAGCTAAGTGATTCTTTCTACTATTGTTTCTTACAACTAGCATGTTGTTTGTTATTTTTATTCTCACAAAATAATAATATAATAAAATCACACAAAAAAAAAAAAAACAACAAAACATTTCCTTTTAAAGTATTATAGTAGGTATATAGTTAAAATATATACCTCTCAACCCTATCGCATATATATATATAAGTATATATATTTGCTAAAACCTAAGTTTAGCACAATGCCTAGACTTAGGAATGGAAAACAAACCGAAGAAGATGAAGATTGGTTAGGAAGACCATTAATCGACCAAAATGTCCCTCCTGAGGACCAAGTTCAGGAAGAAGAAACCCTAGACCAACAAGAAGAAGAGCTTGTTGTAGGAAATGAACAAGAAGAAACTATTAGAGAGGAAGGATCCTCATCCCCTAAAATGTCTCCGGGAGGAGCTATCACTTTTGAGAACATGGAACAATTCTGGAAGTTCATTAACACTAATATTGGTGTTTTTAATAGAGCAGCCCATATGGACAAGGATCGAATTAGTGACACTCAAGCAACTCTAGAAGAAGTATTTCAAACACACACTAATCCCTTGTCCTTTATTGAACAAGAGAGTGATCAAGCTGGACCATCCAATTTGGATATAGTAGCTGCGATCCAGAGCATGCAACAACAGTAAGTTACCCAACGATCTAAAGTGCCTGTTAACAAGCCTAGGGTCATTCCCGCACAAAAGAAACCATCATTTACTGCTCTATTTCGCCAAGCTCTTGATCAACATACCTCAAATCAACAAAAACCCAAAACAAAACCGAACACCAATTACCAACAATCTAAGGTACAACATAATACTATTACAAATCCCCTTCATAATACTCTTCCTACCAACACTTTGCATAATAGCAATATAACATCTAATCCTTATGTCACACCATCATACACTCATAGATCCCATACCTATGTGCCACCGAACCAATATGGTGGACAAACTAGCAATCTTGAAGCCGTGGTGAAACAGTTAGTTTCCCGCATGGACCAGATAGATCCCTACCATCCCTCGTACAATTATCGAGAGATGTGTAGTCAGCCTTTAGATCCTATAGTCGTAGCACAGCCGTATCCTAAACATTTTCCTATGCCTGTTCTTCCCATATATAAAGGAACCGAAGATCCCATAGAGCATCTTCGTATGTTTAGGATAGCATGTCATGATATATCACATGATGACTTGTTATTACTAAAAATGTTCCCGAAAAGCTTGGGAGGAATGGCATTAGAGTGGTATTATCAATTACCCACTAATTCTTTGAGGAATTTCGAAGAAACTGCTCGAGTCTTTTGTTCATCAATTTAGTGCCTACATCGAAAGATATGTGACCATTAAAGATTTGTATAACTTAAAACAGGGCAAAGATGAATGCTTTGCTGATTTCCTAGCTAGGTGGAGACAGTTGATAGGAAAATTGCACTTTGTGTTACCTTATAGGGAGATGTTGGACATCTTTATTAATAATTTGCAAGAGCAACTATCTTACGAATTATCAATCGCTACCTTGACCACCTTCGATCAGGCTATAGACTTAGCCCGAAGAGTGGAAGATGCTCTCATTAGGAGAGGCCAACTTAAAAAGAGAGACGATGAGAAAACATCCAAAAATCAATATAAGAATAAACAAGTTGTGGGTGATGGAGTCACCGATAGCAAAAATACTGCTAATGTTAATGCTGCGAAGACAACGGAGAAGTTTGTACTGAAACCTCCTGATAGACCTCCTCGAGAATTTACTAGGTTAAATCAACCTTTATCAACTATTCTACCACAATTATTAGAATGAGGTTTGATTCAATTACCAAATATTCGGGAACCTGATCCAACTATACCCGGATACAGAGCATATTTACACTGTGACTTCCATAGAGGACCTGGACACACTACCAACTCTTGTAAAATATTAAAACATAAAATACAGGACTTGATTGATAACAATGAGATGGAGGTGCAAGCCTTTCAACCTAAGCAAAATCCTCCTAATAATGTTCAAAAGAACACCCCACAAAACCAGAATCAGAATGCCAATCACTCATTGGACATCTTTCAACATCCCTTACCAAAACATGGTAAGGAGGTGGCTAATCAAGTTGAACATCATAATGTCCCTCCTCCCGCCCGATATGTAGGAACTATTAGTGGGCATTTACCTGTTCATGATCTGGAAATATTTGACACAACTTTATCCGTGGTTACAACCAGGCCTCTATATAATATTCGGATACCTGATCTTAGTGATACAGAATACGAGACCGAGAGTGATATGGAAATCACATCAAATCAATCGAATAGTTCTAAAGATGAATCGGATCCTATTCACCCTATCACAAGTTATATGGTTCCAGAAGAGCCATTTCCAAGAAGAGTCACTACTAGACCATCGTCTCACCGATTACTTTCTAATGAGCTAGCTATAAACGCTAGACCAAGACCCATTCATCATCCGTAGAATAATATTGTGGGTACCATCGGAGTTGTTACTAGACAACAGGCTCAAAATTCTCAACAAGATCAAATTCAGAATGGTGGATCAGCTCCATTTGTTTTGAAGGTTCCTAATAAAGGGAATCATTCACCTAATGTTCAACCTAAACCTCCTTATAATATTAATGAACAATTATCAAATATTACAGCTAGAATTTCTCTCTTGGACCTTTTAAGATCTTCTCCTACACATAGAGATGAATTAATGCTCACATTAAGTTCGATGATGGTACCACAAGACATTCAACTCGAAGACATGGCCAATAATATAATAACTCATGAAGTTGATTGTATTGACTTTCGGGATAGAGACATACCGCAACATAGTTTACATAAAGATAACCCCTTGTATATTATCGCCTTAATTGGAGATGTAGCAATCAAACGAGTTTTGATTGATAATGGTTCATCTTTAAATATCTGCACTTTTGACTTCTACCAAAGATTTGGGTTTAGAAGTGATGAAATGAAAAGAACCGATATGATCATAAAAGCTTTCAATGACGAAACACAAGAAACGTGTGGAGTTATTACCATTCCATTGCAGAGTTGGTCCAAGAACCTTGGATACGATCGTGTTTATTGTACATTGCCCTGCATCATACAATATACTCTTGGGTCATCCTTGGATCAACGCGATGCGAGCTGTTCCCTCAACTTTACATCAATGTGTTAAGTTCAAATTTAAGAATCAGTTGGTTACCATTCATGGTGATCCAAGACCCTTTGATATGTGTGCTTTGGCAGAACCTATTGGAGTTCAATTTTGCCCCGCTCTGTCATCCACACATCCTAATTCTCATTATCCATCTAAACATGTGAAACTCACACCCACAACGTCATCTACTTCTTCTCCATCAGTTGCACCTCCACATATAGCTCAACCATCTTCTCGAACAAACCGCATTAGGACCTAAGAAAGATCCTAATCCCACAACCAATGTCTCTTGTTCTACTCCTATAACTTCCATACCTTTAATAGACCCATCTATCGACACCTCTACACCATCTACATCCACCAAATTCATATTTTCCGCATCGAAAGACGTAGGGAATGTTCCTTCTACCTCTTATGCTCTTACTGACGAGCTCTTACCCGATCTATCTAAAATTCTTATATCAAAAGAAACGAATGCTTCTATGCAAGATTCCCTTATTTTAAATAATTTGCCACCATCTCCTCATACCTTGGGCCTCCCACAACCTATGGGAAGTATTTACCAAGTCGGGAGTTGTGCCTTTATTTATAAGGGATATGACTGGGGTAGAATACCCAGAAACATCAGAACTCATTATGATGGATATGCTCGATGTTATTTTACTAATGAGTATATTAAAGCCAAACCTATAATGCTTAAATTGGGATATAAAGGGAAAGGTTTGGGACCTTTCCAGAATGGTATGAAAGAACCTTTTGAGGTAGAAGCGTGGCCCGCCCGATGTGGTGTGGGCCTATTTTCTAGTAAGGGTCAGCCATTCCCATTTGAGGATGATGACCATCTTATATGTTACCAAGATTATTTAGATGAACGTGATGCTTTGCGTTTAATGAATAAGACATTCACATGTAATATGCTATCTATAGCTTATCCCGAGATGATCGCTGAATCCGACGATGAGTTGGAGGGAGATATCTTTCACGATGTCTCCGTTGAGGAATTATTACATAATGGATTTTATTTTGATGGCTCTATACCTAGTATAGCCCACCTTGAGGCCACGACTCCTCAAGACGAATTATCCAAGCTAACCTTGGAAGAATTACAAGAATTGGGCGTTTCACCCGCCCCACCTAATTTTGAGAGAGATCTACACATGGAAGTAGAAAATGTCATAAAAATTAACATTGGAACCGACGATAACCCTCACATAATCAACATTGGATCAGAATTGAGTCAAGAAAAATAGGATAAATACATTGCATTTCTTAAAGAATATGAAGATGTTTTTGCTTGGACATATGAAGATATGCCAGGTTTAGACCCTTCTGTAGTTATGCATCACCTAGTAGTGCATCCGGATGCTAAACCTATTAAGCGTAAGCTTAGAAAAATGCATCCTAAAGTGGCCTTACTAGTCAAAGGGGAGTTAGAAAAACTCTTGAATGTTATTTTTATACAAGCCATTGATTATGCTGAATGGATCTCGAATGTAGTTCCAAAGAACTAAGAAAGAAGCTACTAAGATTAGGGTTTGTACAAACTTTAGAGATATTAATGTTGCATGCCCTAAAGATGATTTTCCCCTTCCCAATATGGATCAGATCATTGATTTTACTATTGGGAGTGGAATGATATCCTTAATGGATGGATTTTCTGGTTATAATCAGATCAGGATAGCTCCTGAAGATCAGGCTAAAACAACCTTTATTACCCCTTGGGGGACTTTCTGTTGGAAAGTGATGCCATTCGGTTTGAAGAATGCAGGTGCAACCTATCAATGAGCCATGACTTATATCTTTCATGATATGATGCATGATATACTACATGATTATGTAGATGACATTATAGCTCGTTCTACTGAAGAAGATGACCATTTAGATGACTTGAGAAAAGTATTTGATCGGTTAAGGGAATATCTTATCCGATTGAATCCAACCAAATGTATATTCGGAGTTAAGTCATGTAAATTATTGGGGGTTATAGTTTCTTTACGTGGCATCAAAATTGACCCTCTCAAGATTACGGCTATCACTGATATGCCCACACCTACAAATATATCTGAATTACGGAGTCTACAAGGTAAGCTTCAAGCTATCCGTCGCTTCATCGATAAGCTGGCGGATAAAATTGGACCCTTTCTTAAGCTTCTTAAGAAGGATGTCTCTTTCCATTGGGATGACGAATGTAAGGAAGCATTTGAACTCCTCAAACAATATCTTCTTAACCCACCTGTACTTTCACCACCTAAACCTGATCGCCCATTTATCTTGTATATTTTTGCTTCAGATTTTGCTTTAGGAGCTATGTTAGCTCAACTTGATGATGAGAAAAGAGAGCGTGCTAATTATTACATTAGCAGAACATTAATTAGTTATGAAACCCGCTACACAACATTAGAGAAGTTATGTCTAGCAATCATATTTTCTACACAAAAACTACGCCATTATATGCTCACCAAAAAACATACGTTATTGCTAAATCCGATCCCTTGCGGTATCTCATGAGTCGACCTTATTTATCTGGTCGCACAACGAAGTGGGTTCTTGCTCTAAGCGAGTTTGAACTCATGTTTATAGGACAAAAGTCTGTTAAGGGTCAAATCATAGCAGATCAATTAGCTGCTGCACCCTTAGAGTCCACCCATCCCCTCGTCATTGAGTTTCCTGACGAATGCCTTAACCTAGAGGCGGATCATTCAGAGCAATGGTCCCTATACTTTGATGGAGCCCGATGCATGAGTGGGGCTGGTGCAGGTATTATTTTGATATCTCCATAGAAACATCTCATACCTCTATCCTTTAAATTAACGTTTGCCTGTACTAATAACACTGCTGAATATGAGGCTCTAATCCTTGGATTACGAGCTGCCCTGGCACTAAAAATTAAAAATCTATTAGTTTTCGATGATTCTCAACTTGTTATAAATCAAATTAACGATGTTTATCAGACCAGAGATGATAAATTGCGCCCATATAAAGCATATGTATTACAATTAATATCTTTATTTGATCAAGTTACCTTGGAAGCTATTCCTAGAACTAGCAATCGTGCGGCTGACGCTATGGCCGCAACTGCATCTCTTTTACCCTTGGAGTTAGATGACGAATATGCTACCATCATTATTCGTCGACTCCAGGAACCCGCTTCAACTAAATCATGCTTGGAACCTTTGGACGTGTTTCTAATCAACGAAACTATTCCTGAACTTTGGTACACCGACATCCTCAATTTTCTTCAAAATGGGACCTTCCCTGAAGGTTTTAATAGAAACCAACGCTCGGTTATTACGTAGACGAGCAAGTCGCTTCGTAATAATTGGCAATACGTTGTATAGGAGATCTTTTGAAGGTATCCTATTGAGATGTTTGAATCTAGAAGAGTCTAGATCAGCTTTGAGTGAAGCCCATGATGGATCTTGTGGGGGACACTTTAGTGGTAGCGCCATTGCTAAGAAGCTCCTTAGGATAGGATATTTTTGGCCTACCATGGAGAATGATGCACATGATTACGTGCACCATTGCGACAAGTGCCAGAAACACGCTGACCTTGTCCATGCGCCTGCACAAGAACTACAGGCTATTTCATCTCCTTGGCCCTTTTCAAAATGGGGCTTAGACATCATCAGAAAAATCAATCCTGTGTCATCCGATGGACACAAATTCATCATAACCGCCACCGAGTATTTTACGAAGTGGGTCGAAGCTATGCCCTTAGCTTCTTGCACTGAAATGCAAGTTTCCAAGTTTATTCTTAATCAAATTATTTGTAGGTTCGAAATTCCTGCAAATCTCATCTCGGATAATGGAACTTGTTTCAAAAACAAAGATGTAAAGAAACTATGTCAAAAATATAAAATTCAACATCGTTGGTCCACTCCCTATTATCCTCGTGGTAATGGCCAAGCGGAAGCATCTAATAAAACATTAATTAAAATCCTCAAGAGACTCGGTCAATAAATCTGGCCGTGATTGGCACATTCAATTATATCCTGCTTTGTGGGCTTATCGAACTAGCATTCGTACTCCCACGGGCACTTCACCTTTTGTTTTGGTTTATGGCGCTGAAGTTGTTTTTCCCTTTGAACTAGAAGTTCCTTCTTTGGCTCTACTACTTCAAGATACTGAAGTAGGAGATGAATATCATGCTGGCAGATTTAGTCAACTGGAACTCCTAGATGAGAAGCGCATTAATGCTTTGGAGCATCTTCGTGCCTACCAGAACAAGCTCAAACGAGCATATCTCAAGAAAGTTCATAATCGATCCTTTGAGATCGACGACCTCGTCTTAAAAGAAAATCAAAAAAATACTAATGCAACTAAAGACCTTAAAGGCAAATTCGAGCCTAACTGGCTTGGGCCATATATTATCACTGCTAAATTTGGATCGGGAGCATACAGATTAGCTACCTTAGATGGTAAAGATCTTAAAGAACCTATGAACATTATGCATCTTAAGCGCTATTATGCATAAATCTGGTAATTTCATCACTGTATATATTATACATATTGTCTCATATTAGTAATTCATATAAAAATTTCAAAAATAGTAATATTATGTATTCTCTCAATTCATAAATTAAAATCAAAATATAAAAAAATCAAAATCATCAAAATCCTCAAAAACATCTTCTATTTTGCACCTGTCAATTCTTGAAGTATTGCAGTTATATTTTCAGTTATTTTGGATAAATTAGCATTTATCTGGAATCCCTCACTTTCACACTCACATGAATAAATATCTTGATCTTATTTGGTATGATTATTAATCTCTCTTATATCGAAGTCCATAGTTGAATTAAATAAAGTTTTGAGCATAGAGAACTGATCTTGTTATTTACTTGAACCAAGTACACCTTTTCACATTAAAATGATTTCATTGCAAATTCAAAATGATGCTACACAAGTAGAAGTGGTCTCTTGAGCGAAAAGTTTCCCTGCTATCCTATCATGCACATGGTCTAGAATCTTTGAGAATTGACAAAAGGACAAGCTCACCCCTACCTAGAATAAAAATCCCTTGCTCTACAACCAATCCGAGCAAGTATCCCTAGTATAGGAAGAAAAAGAAAAAGAAAAAAAAAATCAAGAAAAATCATGAGAAAAAGAGAAATTATTCAGAAGCATTATTTCAGTATCATTTTGTACCATCTCAGCAATATTTCAGCATTATCTCAATGTCAAGCAAAATACAAAATAAAAAAAAATATAGAAAAGAAAAGAAAAGAAAAAGCAAAAAGCAATAAATCCCTCCCCCTCCCTTTGAAAGAAGGAAGTGTGAAGCTTGAATCCCTGGAATTCTCAATTATTCGAAAATCATGAGGTAAACCCCATAACAGGTGATTTGTGCCCAACCTGCTTGACATTGGGTAACTCCTAGCGTGGTGATATGTCTGTCACATTAGCGACCTTCTTTTGTACAGACCTATGTCCGCTTATGGATCAGCTAGCTCTTGATGACCCGACTTACATAGTAGTCCGGTACGGTTACATGCATATAAATCATGGTCAACGAACACTCATTTGGTTAATTCAAATTACTTGTATCAAATTATCTTGCTCAAAATCGGTAAATGAACATTACAATTGCACACACATTTGTGTTTGAGAGATTTTGTATCATTATGATAGATCAAGATCGGCAATGAACTCACGTATGCACACGGGGTTCCTTATAAATCTAAATTTTGTCTTTGAGATAATTTAAAATATTTATTCAAATCTTCTGGAATAATTTGACTTTCTTACTTGAGAATATCTGCTTAGCGTAAAATCAATTAAATACATTTTTTTCAAAAATCCAAAATTTTCTTGCAAAACATGTTCAAAAATCTAGCAATAAAGTCACATTTATATATTTTCGACTTTCGCGACGATGGTATAGTTCCTAAACCTAAATTGGAATTTTATGCCTAGTGCAAGTCCTCATTTTTATATTTTCTGTTTATCTCAAAATCAAAAATCAACTATGCAATAAAACTATTATATCAATTTCTTCTTTGGATTTCGCGATGATGGTATAAGTCTATACCTAAAATTCTATGCCTAGCGCAAACCATCGTTCTAATTTTATTTCCCATTTATTTAATCCATAAAAGCATATGGCTTAAATCATTATGTTACACAATTGTGCTTTAAAAAGAACGAAAACTTTCCTATTTCATTTCATTATGTCAACATTCATTTTTTTTTCGACGATGGTATAATTCCTAGGGAATTGTTCAAATTTCTATCATACTTAGGAATTTTATGCCTAGCAAAAATCATATTTTTAATATTTCATGCATAATATTTTCATGGAAATCTGAAAACAAATCATCACTATCATCATTTTTCATCATCACAACACAAAGTCTTAAGAAAGTCTCTTAAGCACCCTTTTACTTTTAGCAATATTTCTCTCATACTGGGATTAGCTTGATGACCTAGCGAGCGGCGACTCCATGAAATGGTCATGTAACAGAGACAATGTCCTTTGAAATTATTGTTAGAAGTCACTTTATTTTCATCAAAACACACCACAACAACCAGTTTGTTTACATCAGATTATTTCATTTAATTTTATAGCATGACATAAAATTATAATATTTTCAATGACATAATTACATGAATAGTCAATCAACAATTAAAATATTAAAGCATCATAAAACATATGCACAAGTCATATCACAAAAAGAACATCATATATATATCAAGAAGTATATACATCATATCAAAACGGATTGGTATGCCACAATATATACCCTGGCATACTCAATCATCTCAAAAATAGTCTATGTACAATGTGCATCTAGTCTCGAGAAGACCTCGAGCTCTCAGCCTCATCTCCTCTCCTACCCTGAGGTGGAGGAGGTGGTCCCATCGAAGCTCGTCCTGTATCGTGGGTCCTCGATGTCGATCGTGATGATGTCCTCGATGACCCCATCCTGATCGGCTCTGCAATGCCAATTGGCAACTGTATCCTCTGGCCCTCTGGAACCAGCTGGTAGTACACTCCCTGATAGAATGTGATCTGAGCAACCGACCACACCAGCTCTAGAATGCTCACCCCTCCACTCCGAGCCCTGATCCGTGTAGCCTCATCCTACAAAGTCTACACCTGAGCTCGTAGGCGGGCATTCTTCGCCCGAAGAGCTGCCATCTCGCTGCTCTCCCCCACCTCGACACCCTTGCCCCTATCGGGCGATGGTGGCCTATCCCTCTACTGAGGAGGGAGTCTTTCTCTCCTCTCCTCTCTCCCTCTCCTCCCTCCTCTTTTCTGTTGCTTCTCTCCAGAGCCTATGGTACTCTTCGACGTCTCTCTTGAGGAGGCCCCCCCCCCCCCCCCCCCCCCTCCCCCCCCCCCCCCCCTAAAAAAAAAAGAAAAAAAAAAAAAAAAAAAAGGGTTTCCCTTTTTTTTTTTTTTTTTTAAAAAAAAATTTTTTTTAATTTTTTCTTTTCCGTGCTTTTACCTCAAACGTTCGATTTGGGTAAAAACTCGGAGGGGGCACCATAGCAAACAGTTGTACGATTCGACCTAGAATCATCATCTAAAAAATGGAATAAATTTTTGCTTTCTCGTAAAGCATGAAGAACTCATCTTTAATGCATTTTTTTAGAAAATTCGCTAAAGAGGGGGCAAAATGTAGCACCCTAAAATTGGCACAGTTAAACCATCAGTAAAAAGTAGAAATTTGAATTTTAACCCCAAAACCACCCGTTAACCGCTTACCTCATTTTTCATGCCATTTTTAGAAGTTGTTGTGACCGTTGGACGATATCGTCGTTGATCTAATGATATCGTCCCAAATCGGACGAATTCATCTGGAACAGAACGTCCAGACGATTTCGTCCCAAAACCAAATTTTTGCAATTAGCTTCTGTTCCAACGACCTCTCCAACTTGGGCAGAAGCGTGTCTGCATGGTTGAAGATTCCCACGTTGAGGATCTCCTAGATTGGGATGATCCCCAACCTCCTAACCTCCCCCTAATCCTATATAAACTGGGATTTTCCCAGTTTATCCCCCTGACTCCCTCCCTGACTCCCTACCTGGCTGCCTGACTGATTATTTCCCTACAATTTTAGTTTTTGTTGTGATCTCCCATCATTTGCACTTGTGTTTTCAAGTTTTGTTGCAGGATTTCACTATGTTTCATCCGAAGGTAGCTCGGATCATCGCAGGTGATTCAACTATAATTTTAGATGATCCTGTCAAGATCGACGATGATCTTGTATGATTACAGATGATCTGGTCTGCAATTCAGCTTGGGGGCAATCAGAGCCCCGAGTTTGCATTCTCTATCTCATTTTCCTTATTTATTGGTGCATTAGATTAATTTACTTCTATTTTGCATCTTGGAGTTCACCTCATTTAGCATAATTGCATGATAAAATTCAAAATAAGTTTCCAAAATAGTGCATCTCATTTAATTTGATATCTGGATTTATCATTCAAACATCTATACTCTTATTTCTATCATTTTGCATCATTCTTGCAATTGTATTTTTGGTTTTTGGTGTCTGTTTTCTTGATTGCAGGTTTCTGACGAATTTGCCTGACGAATTCGTCAGGTCGTTGACGATCTTGGGTGATCTCGGATGATCTCCTGTGATTTGGGATGATTCTGTACAATTACAGATGATCCTATCATATCCGGGACGATCTGGACTCCTACAAGCTTCAAAATCTTCATCAGACATCGAAATCAGGTGTACTCTTCTCCATTTTATATATTCTCTCGTATTCAATCACATTAGGATTCATTTATGTCTTTTGTCTTCATATAAATCAGAATCTTCATATAGAATAGCTTAGCTTCATTTTGGCCAACCTAGGAATCTGAATGATTGAACATAAAACGAACAAATCAAACCCATTCTCAACCTAGGCATGGAAACTGCCACTCAAAGTTTCCTGGTGAACCCCACCATCCGTCGAAAATTCACCTTTATACCCCTCCCCCGAGAGGCGCGACCTTCAAAGGGCCTCTCCGTCCGAGGTATTGTTCCATCCTTTTCTCACCCCCCTTTCGGGTACGGATCCTTTAGCCTGAAGGTAAGGGTGCAAAAAATTTGGGCGATACAACTACACAATTGGACACTAAGCATCCCTAATATTTCAGTAGATATATCTAATAGACTAAACCATCCATAAAGCTTTTAAATAAATATCTAGGGACTACAAAGCATCCACATATGAAGGAATTTGATAATACAATGCTAGTAAAGGTCAAACAACAAGCTGATTCATTAAAATTACATAATATATATTAGGCAAACACTCAAATTTTTTACCCTCATACTAAGATAAATGTTGTTATTTATAGATTTTTATACTAGCCTAGCTAATAATTACAAGGATGACATACCATAGGCCTAAAAATATAGGCACAACCTGACCCTATCTGGAGATTGTGCTCCATCAGCATGTGGGGAAGGAGTGGACCTCATTTTTTTCTTTATCTTGGCCAGCTATTTTTTATCAGCACAATCCATCTTCTATAGCAACCACATGTATTTAATAGATTTTCCCTTCTAAGTATGCTCAGCTTATCCCATCATACCTTGTACTAGCTATCATATTTGAAAGGAGCTTTGCTTATGATTAGTGATGGTCAATGTTGTTACAAGTTCTAGAAGATTGCCTATCACTTTTCTATAATTAGTTTTTCCTAGATGGTTGAGAAGTGTCTAGATGGCCTGTTGTAGTGATTTTTTGTGTCCTTAAGAATTTGGGTTGTCACACCACAAGAAAATCATTGATTCACAATCAACACTTGTGGACTCTAGTGGATCCACCTCTTTAACTTGAGAAAATATTATCACAAAGACTCAAGACAAACCAAGTAAGGTAAGGATACCCTAGAGGTGATCCTATAATACTTCTCATATGCTCATGCTCATCCAGATAAACAAGAATGAAATAAAACTGCAACATAAAAAATGATCAAGCTTCGAAGTAACTCCTAGCTAATGCTTCAAGTTGTAGACCGGTGTCTTATCCATTGGGTAATTGTAGCCAAACTTAAAATATGGTGAAGGAAGGGGAGGAGATAAAACTGAGCTAATCACATCCATTCAAATAATGTAACAGAGATGATTAAGCATGCCAACAAAAGAAGATGTTATTTACACATTCAAATGATGTAACATATAAATTAGACAAGTAAAACTACACACAAAACTGTTGAAAGGAGGAAGCAGGATTGTATTATCCAATAAATCATTACAATGAGAGTCTGATCAGTGTAACCAAATCTCACTAAGCAAATACAATGAATTCTCTATTCAAATAATGCAACAGAGAACTGCAACTCTTCGTTCAAATGATGTAACAAAGAGCCTCTTGGCTTTTAGTCTCAGCCACTAGAAATGATCTCATTTAACTAGGTACCTCCTCAGGAAACACTTACACAGTGATAGGGAAGAAAATGGGGTGACTAGATAAGACACACAAAAGAAAAATACAACTGACAAGGACAGACACTCTAATATACCTCTTGCAGAATTACTGCACAAAAACTTGATGATTGATGTTGTTGCAGCCACTCTCATATAGCCTGTAGATTGGTTCTCATTCAAGGCTTGATGATGGTCCATAACTACAAAAATTGTAATTTTTTCGATGATGGCTCATAACTATAACTGTTACTAAAAATTGGGTAATGGCCCATAAAAACTGCAACTACCTCCAAATTTGATCTACCATATTGCTTGCATTTAATGGTTCTTGTTCATGGCTTGGTAGTGGCCTCAATTGATAAAAAATGTCTTCATAATTATTTGTCACCATTCCTCTCGAAATCGACTGAAAACTAGCTTCAAAAAAATTTTGGTCGTTAAAACTCAACTAAAACAAAAATGAGGCATATTATAAATTTTAATTATTTTTTTCATTTTTAATAAGGCTAACCTTAGCCAATTTTTATTTCATTTCAAAATTTTAAATAATAAATATAAAACTATTATTATCAATAATAAAATTATTATTATTATTTATTTACCTATACGCAATATATAATATATAATCTATAATATAATACATAACATAAAATAGATTTTATATATATATATATATATATATAATAAACAATGTTATATAATATATATATATATAGATAGCGGGGTGATCGGCCAACCACCCCATGCCCATACTATTTATATATAATATGATCGGTCGATTACCCCACCCATACTTAATCATTTATATAATGTAATATATATAGGGTGGGGGTGATCGATCGATCACCCCACCCATACTATTTATATATAATATAATATATATAGGGTGGGGGTGATCGGCCGATCACCCCTCCTATACTTTTTAATTAAAAATAGATGGCGGGGGATGTTCGGTGGACTCCCCCACTTTTAGAAAAATCAATTAGATTTTGTTTATTTAGATGGCGGGGATGTTCGACCGATGCCCCCATGCCCCCACCATTTTTTTTAATTACTTTTTATTTATTTAGATGGTGGGGATGTTCGGTCGACTCCCCCGCCTTCCTTTTAAAATCAAAAAATGAGAGGGGTTCAGTCAACCCTCCATTTTTTTATTATTCTTTTTTTCTTATATATATAATTTAATTAAATATATAATCAAACTTTATTTTAAAAAAGAAAACATATAATTTAATATTTAAGATCTTTGGAGATAAAAAATAATTAATTAAATTTTATTTAGGTTTAAAAGGTTGACATGAGACCAAAACAATGACCCGACTCTAGCAACACGAAATTTTTCAAAAATACCCTTGAAAATATGAGATAGGACTGGAAAAGACCTAAGGACCCAAAAATTTACTGAAAGGACACTGACCAAGGAAAAAATGAAAGAACTCACGAGACACCAAAATTTCAAAAATTGGGGGAAAATTTAAATTGGATTTTGAGGATCCAACACGGGCTCCGACTGGGACAGATGATGAAAAATACTTTTGACAATGAATCACCTGAGAACTCCAAAATCTCCAGCAGACCACAAAGACAAAACTTGCCTAATCACCTAAAAGAACACCTTAATCACCTAGAAGGGACACCTTAGTCACCTAAAAAGAACACCTTAATCACCTACAAGAAACACCTTAATCACCTAAAGAGAACTCCTAAGGACTCCCTAATCACCTAAAAACTGACACCCTTTTTTTTTGCATGAGGCTTCTCAAGTCCTCTGTATAGAATGATAAAATTTCAAATGCTGGACATTGATAGGAATTGAAAATTTTGTACCATCGAGAGTTTGCAATTTGTATGTTGACCTACCATCTGAAGGATTTGATAGGGACCAAGCAATTTTGGTTTCTAGTTCCCTTTTTCACCATGTTTGTCATTCTTAGGATCCTAATACAACACTATATCACATCTCTGAAAAGGTTTACCTCTGAACTTCTTATTGAACAACTACGTTTTTTTGTGAGCCTGCTTAGTTATCTTTATCAATGAATCTTTTCTTTCTTCCTACAACTTCACAATATGATCAATTCTTCTCTACAAAACATTTGGATTTTTATGATCCTAAAGAAGCAAAGATAAAGCATGACTTTCCACCTGAGGGGGTAGCAGAGCATTCTTACCATATACTAGTTCATAGGGAGATTTTCTTATGCTTCTTTTGATAAATATTCTATCAGCCCATAAAGCAAACTTCAGTTCACTATCCCAACTCCTTTTTTTTTTGCCTAATGCTCTTCTAATTCTTGTGATCAAATTTTTTTTTGATAATTTTGCTAAACCATTCCCTTGATGATAGTAATTCGTAGAATGACAAAGCTTTATGTTTTACCTAGCACAAAATTCAATCAACTCAAAAGAAGTGTAGTTACTATTGTTTGTGGTTATCTTCTTAGGAACCCTAAATCTTATCAATATGTGCTCTTCCAGAAACTTGATGATCACTTTTGTAGTGGATTTCTTAAGAGGTGTTGCTTCTACCCACTTGGTAAAATAGTTTGTTACTGTGATGATCCACCTGTGACCTCCAAAAGAATTGGGTTTAATCTCACATATGAGATCTATTCCTCATTGAGCAAAAGGAGCTTCAACAATCACTAGCTTCAAGGGTATGGTTGGCAATTTTTTTTTCCTTGCAAAAATCTGATAGTTATGACAACATCTAACAAATTGATAGACATTCTTGAATAGGGAGGTCCAATAATAACTAGCTCTCATAATTTTGTGAGCAATAGCTTTTGTATTAAAGTGACCTCCACAAAAACCAAAATGATATTCTTTTAGCACTTGAGGGACTTATTTCCCAAAAAAATAGAGAAGCAACACACCATATGGATGCCTCCAATATAGTCTACACTCCTGAATATAGTATTTTTGGATCAATTTCTTGATGGATCTTCTTTTATTTTTGGGCATGTCTTCTGGAAATGATAAATTTTGAAGGTAAAACATAATGTCATCATACCACTGGCAATCAGAATTATCAATCGCTCTAGCTTCTTATTGCTAATCTACTGCAATAGTATTATTCATATCTTCTTCCTCTTTTTTAGCCAAGTACTTTGCGAGTCCTTATCCTTTGAAAATATGCACTACTTTGAACTCCACATCATACTGCAATAATTTAGCCATCCACCTTGCAAGACTGCCTAAAGGTTTAGGTTGAGTGAAAACATCTTTAACAGCAATATAGGGGATACAGGTTATTACCTTATTGGGCCCAAAGATACACTTGAAATGATCCAATGCTCTTATTAATACGTAAGCCTATTTTTTCATAGTGGAAAATTTTAGTTAAGCACCCTTCAATCTTGTACTCATAAAGGCTATGGGCATTTCATTTTTCTCTTCATCTTACTGAGCTAGAACTATAGCAATAGTATATTCTAAAGCAAATGAGTAGATTTTGTAATCTTTGGAGTAATCAGGGTAGTTCAATACTGGAGCCTTAGTAATTACATTTTTGATCTTCTGAAAAGCTGTAGTATTTTCCTTCGTCCACCTTATTTCTCCATTTTTCTTGATCATGTCATTTATTGGTTTGGTAATCTAAGAAAAATCAAGGACAAACCTCCTAATAAAATTAATATTTACAAAGAATGATCTAACTCCCTTAAGATTCTTAGGAGGGGAAATTTTAGCAATGGCTTCTACTCTTTGTGGATCAATGTTAATCCCATATTTTGAAACAATATGCCCAAGCAGTTTACCTTGTGTGGCCCCAAAAATACATTTTCTAGGATTCAAATATATGTCAAAATCCTTGCTATACATACCCACGTGTTGTAGGTGAGTTGGAGAGGGCAGGGCAATCCTCCAAGGGAGGTCTCTAGTTCGAATCTCCACCCTACCAAACCCACATTGGGTACCCAAAATCCAGTTGATTATGCTGGTGTGGTTAGGGTCGGGCGTGACTCCCGAGTGATTTTTACGGTGTAGAACCACCTAGTTGTGGTTTATCAAACCAAGGCGGCCCCGCAAGAGGTTTTTTGCTAAATTCAAAAAAATATGCCAAACTCCTTGCACCTATCAAACACTTGAGTTAGATGTGCCAAATGATATTCAAGATTTTTTTGAAAAATTTGTAATATCATCAAGATATACCACCACTATCTTGAACATCAATCCCTTAAATGCAATATCCATTGCTCTATAAAATGTTGCCCCTACATTCATCAATCCAAATGGTATCCTAAGATATTCAAATGTTCCCCAAGGTGTAGTGAAAGTTGTGTTGTGTCTGTCTTTTGGATTCGTTGCAATCTAATTATAACCTAAAAAGCCATCCAATAAATACATTCTTGATGACTCAACCATTGCTTGAAGCAACTACTTCATAATTGGAAGTGGATAGTTATCTTTAATAGAGCTCTTGTTCATATTCTTGAAATCTACATAAAGCCTGGTCTCACCATTCTTTTTCCTAACTAGAACTAGGTTTTGCCAAGCAAGTAGAAAATCTCACCTTCCTGATTATCTTGGCATCTAGTAAATTTCACATCTCTTTCTACATAACTGGGTGCAAAGCAGGATTGAACTCTCTTTGCTTCTACTTGAAAGGTTTAGTATCTTTTTGAAGAGGTATTATGTGAGTCATTACCTTTGTATTGAAGGTATTTAGATCCTCATAACACCAACCAAAAAAATCAATCTTATTGTTCAAGTAGTTGATAAAATGTTGCTTCTCTTTCCCTGATAGAGCTTTATTTATCCTAACAATCTTGGCCTCTTCCTTTGTTCCAATATTAACTTCATCTACTTCAGATTCCTAGACCAAATTTTTCTATGCTCTATCAAAGTCATCAAATAAGCTCTCTAAAGATACCAACCCCCTAGGGATCTTGTTGGTTTTTAGTTGTATGACTTTTGCAAGCTCTCCAATAACATCCTTCAATTTTTATTTATCACTTTCATCACAAATAATATTAGAAAATTCATGTTGCATAATCATAAAATCATTAATGTGTATAACATCATGAAAAACTTGTAAATATACCATATTTTGAGGGATAGATGGATTATAAATAGATATGGTTGGGAATCTTTCCATAAACCAAGTGTTTATCTCAAGTTTTTTTGCTCCATAAGCATTAATGGCCAATAGATTAGCATTGTGATTATGTGCTCTAGGAATAGATTGTAGATCAAAAGCCAAGAATCTATCCATTTCATCCAACACTATTTACTTATACAGCTTTAATCTAGGGTGCTGTTGTGGCTGATCCACAACACACCCCAAAATTGGGGACCCACCTTTTTTGCATGCTTTCAAAGAAGATCTCAGTGACCCAGATGCTAAAAATCAAGAAAAATGGGCAAAATTGCACAAGGATAAAAAGTGTCGCGATATCGCGACATGTCGCGCTATCGCTGCCAAAAATGAAAAAGTGTCACGATATCGCGACGTGTTGCACGGTCGCTGCCAAAAATGAAAAAGTGTCGCGATATCGCGACGTGTTGCGCGGTCGCTGCCGAAAATGAAAAAGTGTCACGATTTCGCGACGTGTTGCGCGATCGCTGCCGAAAATGAAAAAGTGTCGCGATTTCGCGACGTGTTGCTGCGATCGTGGCCGAAAATGAAAAGTGTCGCGATATCGCGACGTGTTGCGTGATCGCGCGAAAATGAAAAGTGTCACGATTTCGTGACGTGTTGTGCGCGCGGAAGGGAAAGAAAATTGTCGCGATATCGCGACATGTCACAAAATCATGGGTCAAACCAGTCAAACAGGGCAAGGCACGAAAAGCGTAGCGATTTCACGACAAAAAGCAACAAAGGGGCATGAAGCGAAAAAATGTCACGATATCGCGACATGTCGCATTTTCGTGGCTCCAAGCAGCGAAGTTGTACGAAAAGCAAAATATGTCACGATTTCGCGACATGTGCATTTTTGCGGCCAAAACAGCAAGAGCAGTACAAAATAGAAAAGTGTCACGATTTCGCGATAGAAAGCTGCCAGTGAAAGAAACGAAAAAGCGTCACGATTTCGCGATAGGTTGCGGCCGAGGCGTACGGAGATGAAAAACGTCACGATTTCATGACAGGTTGCCGCAAGATAGCTCCAAGTGAAAAGGCGTAGCGATTTCACGACAGGAAGCAGCCGAGGTGTACGAAAGAGAAAAGTGTCACGATTTCATGACATAAAAATAGTCGAGGTGTACGAAATGAAAAGTTGTCACGATATCGCGACATGTCGCCATTTCGCTGTGCATGAAGGCAGGAAAGGCTGTTGGCAGGAAAACGTCGTGATATCGCGACATGTCACGATTTCGTGACATGTCGCGTTTTCGCGACGCATGAAGGCGGACAAGGCTGCTAGCAGGAAAATGTCGCGATATCGTGACATGTCGCGTTTTTGCGATGCAAGCAAAGGAGCAAAGCTGCATGCTATTTTTAGTCACGATTTTCATGGGGCCATTACAGAACATGCAGAAAAGTGCGAAACACGTGGCATACATGTCAGGGTTGCAGAAGCGTTACATGTAACAGAAAATATCGAACGTTTCGGCATCGAGCATGAATTCAAAAACAACGAAAAGGCGGGAAGGTGAAACGAAGCGATCTGGAAGATGAAGCGAAGCATCACAGGGCGAAACAGAGAGCATTGCCAGAAAATATAAAAGCAGAAGCACAGATTGACACAAGGGTCGGAAACCGCTGCGGGCAGAGTTGCAGTGCCTAAGGCGAGATGCCATTCTGGGCCTGCTTGGGGCTGTTTTCTTCCTTTTTCTGGTTTTGAGAAAACCAGATGTTCTGCTATTGTAACAGGATTTATCTTTAATGCAGGAGTGTTCAAAAATTTGCATCTTGTTGGCAAGAAAGAAGGAGTTATTTTCTGCATGCATGTTTTAATGTTTATCTTTCCCTTTTCAGATTTCTAGGCTTATAGGTGAAGTTGAATGCAAGTTCTCTTGGTTGCTTCATGCGAATGTCTAAATCTGAAAAATCACAGTAAAACCCTAGAGACCAAGCACTTAACTTATCTGGATTGTGCGTGTTTTGCAGGTTCAATAGGTTAGGTTGCATGCATGGAAACCTCACATCTTCGGTTTTGCCAGGACGGGATAGCATCAGATTGAATGCAATTTTTAATTTCTTTTCTTTTACATTTTATTTTCTTTTTGCTGCACTTTATTTTTCAGAAGCTCCAATTTTATTTTTCAAGCATTAAAATAAAATAAAAAATTAAAAAACTTCAAAATCCATAAATAATTCCTTCATGTTATGGCATTTCATTAAATTTTATTTTGAAGTTACAGCATGGTCATATAGAGATCAAATCACATTTGCTTTATCAGGGTTCAATGAACAATCATTAAATTTTCACAGTAAAATAAACCACAGTGCCCCTTGTTTTCAGTTACTTGCAACCACTAAGGTGTTCCAAGCATTTTAATTAAATATCTTTATTTGAGATTATTAATACACATATGCGAGAATGCTAACATAACGAGAACCTTGGAGAAGTTACTTGTTTAATTTCTTTGCAAGCAGAGGATTTAGAACCCAAATCCTATCGGAGAGTGTGTTTTCACAATCGGGTGAAAATACCACTCAACAGATTGGCGCTAGAAGGAGGGCATGAAAGGTTTATTTTATCGTGATTTTAGATGCTACGGGTTTATAATTGTTTAAGAGCTTTACATTGCTAAATATTTCAAGTCCATTTTATTAGCATCTTCGGCCTCTAACACCACTCAACGGATTGGTGCTAGGAGGGCCGAACGGGTTTATTTTAGTGTAATTTAAATTTAAATTTTTGTATGCTTTAGTCCTCTAACATTCAGTAGATTGTAAAAAGGACGGCCTGAATTTATTTACTTGTTCTATTTTTCAGGTATGCTGTATATTATTCTAACACTTTTCGATTGTTCATACAGAAATATGTGATTTGATTTAATTTTGAAAATTTTGGTCTCATGCAATTACTTGACATTTGATTTTAATAAATACATCTCTTAGTTGATGCTAACTTGATTTTTGTTTATACATTGCAGGTTGAATATTCAACAGATTTGGTTCTAAAATTACATTTTAAGTTTCACTAATGGCAACACTTGAGGAGCAAATGGTATCCCTAAGAGCTGAAATAATGTCTCTAAGAGAGAGAATGGTATCAATGATAGAGGATCATTATGAGGGTTTATCTATACCTGTGGTACCCTATCAAATTCCTACAATGTTATTGGATTTTTTACGGTGTTTTAATCAAGAGGTGCCACTAGGATACTTGCAAAAACTGCATGTCTACAAGGATACATTATGTAAATTCCAGATTTTCTATGAGGAGGTGGCTTGTAAGTTATTTGCATACATTTTGGATGATAGACCATTCTTTTGGTATAGCCAACTACCCATGGAGGTTAGGACTTCTTGGATACAACTAGAAGCAGCCTATCTTCATCATTTTGGTAATCAAGTTGACTTAGAAATCTTGAAAAATCGGTTTACCTCCATATGTAAAGAGCCTAATGAATCCTTGAGTCAATTCAATGGAAGATTTCGTGAGTTGCACTCCCAAATGTGGGAAAATTTTAACACATTGGAAGAGGAAGCCATGGAAGTATACCTAGGAGCCATACACCCCACACTTGCTTCACTCATTGAGGAAAAAGCTGAGTGGTTTGTCCCTAGAGAAAATCCATGAGGTCTTAGAAGAGATAGAACGACAAGGTCTTGAAGAAGAAAAGGCACAACATGTTCACATGAGAGATTGTTCTTTTGATGCCAACCTACACCAACCATCAAACATAGCACCCTCCACTCCAATGATATCTAAGGTAAATGATCAAGGGGATGAATTTGAATATCCAAATCTTACAACCACCTTAGATGTAGTTCACGAGGAGGTGCAAATTGATAAGCCAACATCCACTAGTGAGGATTATGCAGAAATGATCTCATTCATAGAGATACACGATTATCCGGATGAAGGGGTTCTAAATTCAACAATGTTTGATATATGTGATAGGATGGAACCCACCATAGAATTGAATGAAGTGGTTGAAAGTGAAATGGAAAGAAAATCAATAAATAAATTTGAAGATATGATAGAATTTCACCACTTGTTCTTGGAAGATACTATTGATGAGATGTGTAAAATTAAGGATCAAGAAATTCTTCACCCTCCAAATTATGATAAAATTGAATCATGGGTTACTAATTTGGACAATGATAGCCTTATAAATTTGAATTCAAGAAATAACCCACTTTTGGAAATAATTGAACCATCTAAGGAAGGTGAAGATGAATTTGATGAGAAACACATTGATGAATTGGAAGATGTTGAAGAAGTAGTTGAACGTCACCACTTGATTTTGAAAGATGATTATTATGATGCTTGGAAGAAGTGGGAAGACTACACTCAATCCAAAACTACTAATGAAACTTGTGTGCCAATTGATATAGAGGACAACATAATCGCCTACTCAAAGGAAGATATTACAACTCCTGTACAATTTGAGGATGTTTTGGAAGAGGGTTTCAAATCTCATCAAATTTTGGAAGATTATAATGATCCTATTGCCAAGGACAAAGAAGAAAAAGAATTTATGAATGAATCAAAAGATCATGTCACAAACATCATGGAATTTCATTCCATGGATTTGGATGACGATTTTTACAATGGTTGGGGGAGATATGATAATGCATTCTTTTCTCACATCCCTATAAATGAAACTCATATTTCACTTGATATGCAGGATGTTGAACCTTCTACATCATACGAAGATCTCATATTCACAGGATTTGAAAAGGTGACAAAATTTGATCATGTTGAATATAAATTCATTGAAAGTGTGGATGCAAGTTTGCATGATGATTTGGAGGATTCAAATGAAGAGATACCATGGATAGTGAACAAAGAATTGGAACCAAATGACAAAGAGATTGATCAATTGGAAGCAACTCAAATGAAGGATCATCAAGATGAGTCATGGGACATACACTTTGACCAAGAATGTTTGAGGATTGAAAAGGATGACCATATTTTGAATTTAAATAATGTTTATGATGAAATGTCATTAAAGGTAAATGAAAAACAAGGTATAATTTTTAATCACACCTTTAATAACATGGTTTTAATGAATGGAAAAGAAGTTGATGCACTTGAATTGTTAAACCAAATTCATCAACAATTACTAATTGAATCTAGGATAAAAACTTTTAATGATCCTAATTTAGTAAATATCCTAGATGCTTGTAAATTGTTACACAAATTTGATTGGCCTACAAATTTGGAAAATGATTTGGCTTTGAAATTTGTAGAAATAGGCTCCTACTTACAAAATTGCATATTTGAAAAGGATAGCCTAATTCTAAATCAAGGAGGGAGTTATGAAGTTTACATTTTAAAGAATAGACATGATAAAATTGAAAATCATTTATTGTCTAATCATTTTAGTAATTTGATGCTCACCTATGGGAGTATTATTGGAACTAAATCAAATTGGTATGGTGAGCATGGCAAGTGGAAATTTGTTGCATTGTTTGGTCTTGTCTTGTTTTTGTGGGATTCCCACAACATTTGGCATGCATATCATGTTATATTTTTGTTGAAATGTTCTAATCATGTTTGGGATCCAGGAAAGTGATAATCCAAGCTTTGCATCATCTTGTATTATAGTGTACATTTGTATATAGATTTTGGTTTTTGGTTTTTGGTTTTTGGTTTGTGTTTTCAAATTTTCATTTTTGGGATTGCAGTTTGGTTTTGGATTGAATAAGTTTTAATTTAAAGTTGTGTGTTTATTTGACATGTTTTGTTTGTCTATAAAAAAAAAAAAAAATAATAATGATGAAAAAGTTGCCTTGAGATGCTAACTTATGTTCTAGATCGGGGAAATATGGAACATTGGAATTGTGTTGTAGAAGCTCCACAAGTAACACAAACATTTTAAGTAATATCGTTTGAAACTTGTGATGCATGAAGTAGTCAATTTTATATGGCAATATTTCATCTGCATTTCAAAAGACAATGCATTCATATTACATCTCACTTTGCACATACATGCCATCTTAGTTGCAAATGCATTTCAAATACAAATCATTAAAGTGTGTCAAATCCTCTTAAGGTTATGCTATCACATAAATAAGAAGAAAATCCTAAGGTTGGGAACTGAGTCTTGAGATATCTAGAACCAAGCACATTTTATACACATTAAAAAGGATCTTGAGCAAAATGATCAAAACCTTGCTTGGAAGAAAAGGTTGGGCGAAAGAAGTATTTCATGTCTATCCTATTATGCAGCATGATCCTTAAAACAGTGGTTTTGACCACTTCCATAAAGCTTAAAGCCTAAAATCGAGTAGTAAGGATAGGGCTAAATCCTCATCGAACTTAGGTTGAGGATCCAACTCCCCAAAGCTTTGATTTGACCTACATGGAGTAGTAAGGATAGGGCATAAATTCTCATCTCGCTTAGGTTGAGAATCTGATTCCCCAAAGCTCCTATGTCTCATTTCATGATAAATCTTGGATTGGAAGGATCGTACTACTTGTCCTCTGCAAAGGATGGGTAGTCATCCCCAAGGTCTAAGCAATAAAATTAATATTTTCCATTTACATCTAAAGCTTGGATTGGAAGGATCGTACTACATGTCCCTAGCAAGGATGGGTAGTCATCCCCAAGGTCCAAGAAGTAAAAAATTAATTTTTCCCATCTCATATTTATATTGGATTGGAAGGATCGTACTACTTGTCCTCTGCAAAGGATGGGTAGTCATCCCCA
This sequence comes from Wollemia nobilis, assembly GCA_028583015.1. NCBI lineage: Eukaryota > Viridiplantae > Streptophyta > Pinopsida > Araucariales > Araucariaceae > Wollemia > Wollemia nobilis. The sequence goes on along the minus strand of JAQPPZ010017063.1, from coordinate 5,031,700 downwards.
AGGTCCAAAGAAATGAAGGTAAGTCTTGGATTATGGGGTTAGGTATGCCCATGCATGGCAACATGTCTTGTCTAAAAAACAAGACCACTGTTTGTCCAAAGGGTTAGACTAGCATGACCATTTCTTCCATAATTGGTTAAATTATTTTGCTCAAAGTGAGGTAATGAATTCCAAATCAGAGTAGTAAGGATAGGGTTAAACTCCCATCTCGGTTAGGTTGGGAGTCTGATTCCCCAAAGTTCTGATTTCACTTTCACTTGCACATGGGTTCAAGATAGTAGGGACTCATAACCAACTTTGGGATCTAATAAAGCAATTCATTATACATATAGTTGATCCTAAGAGGGTTTGATAATCTTGAATGTTTGTGTATGATACTAGAAGAAAGACTATGCCTTTTATAAAAGCAAAATCTCTTAGCATATTTATTAGGTTACACAAATCATTCACAATCTCACATATGCATTCATGTAAAACTGACGATGGAATGTTGATCAATTTCAAACGATAGGGAATGAAAACACATTGCACACACCGAGCTGATACTTCATAATTTTGATGATTCATGTATTTTTGATCTATGGGCATTTGTTTATATTTCTTATGTGCTAACGCTTGTTTCCGAGTTTGTATACTTCCAGGTTGGGTTCTCACTAAAATGCTCAAGAGCATTTGACAGCAGAGTCGCCATTTGTTGTGGCTGATCCACAACACACCCCAAAATTGGGGACCCACCTTTTTTGCATGCTTTCAAAGAAGATCTCAGTGACCCAGATGCTAAAAATCAAGAAAAAGGGGGCAAAATTGCACAAGGATAAAAAGTGTCGCGATATTGAAAAAGTGTCGCGATATCGCGACGTGTTGCGCGGTCGCTGCCAAAAATGAAAAAGTGTCACGATATCGCGACATGTTGCGCGGTCATTGCTAGAAAATGAAAAGTGTCACGATATCGCGACATGTTGCGCGATCGCTGCCAAAAAATGAAAAGTGTCACGATATCGCGACGTGTTGCTGCGATCGTTGCTAAAAATGAAAAGTGTCATGATATCGCGACATGTTGCTCAGTCGCGTCGAGAAGAGAGAGAAATGAAAATTGTCGCGATATCGCGACATGTCACAAAATCGCGGGTCAAACTAGTCAAACAGGGCAAGGCACGAAAAGCGTAGCGATTTCACGACAAAAAGCAGCAAAGGAGCATGAAGCGAAAAAATGTCGCGATATCGCGACATGTCGCGTTTTCGCGGCTCAAAGCAGCGAAGTTGTACGAAAAGCAAAATATGTCACGATTTCGTGACATGTCGCGTTTTTGCGGCCAAAACAGCAAGAGCAGTACGAAATAGAAAAGTGTCACGATTTCACGACAGAAAGTTGCCAGAGTGAAAGAAATGAAAAAGCGTCACGATTTCACGACAGGTTGCGATCGAGGCGTACGGAGATGAAAAACGTCATGATTTCGCGATAGGTTGCCGCAAGACAGCTCCAAGTGAAAAGGCGTAGCGATTTCGTGACAAGAAGCAGCCGAGGTGTACAGAAGAGAAAAGTGTCATGATTTTGTGACATAAAAATAGCCGAGGTGTACGGAATGAAAAGTTGTCATGATATCGCGACATGTCGCCATTTCGCTGTGCATGAAGGCAAGAAAGGTTGTTGGCAGGAAAACGTCGCGATATCGTGACATGTCACGATTTCGTGACATGTCACGTTTTTGCGGTGCATGAAGGCGGACAAGGCTGCTAGCAGGAAAATGTCGCGATATCGCGACATGTCGCGTTTTCGTGATGAAAGCAAAGGAGCAAAGCTGCATGCTATTTTTAGTCATGATTTTCATGGGGCCGTTATAGAAGATGCAGAAAAGTGTGAAACACGTGGCATACATGTATAAGGGTTGCGAAGCGTTACATGTATCGAATATTATCGAACGTTTCGACATCGAACATGAATTCAAAAACAATGAAAAGGCGAGGAAGGTGAAACGAAGCGATCTGGAAGATGAAGCGAAGCATCACAGGGCGAAACAGAGAGCATTGCCAAAAATTATAAAAGCAGAAGCACAGATTGACACAGGGGTCGAAAACCGCTGCGGGCAGAGTTGCAGTGCCTAAGGCGAGATGCCATTCTGGGCCTGCTTGGGGCTGTTTTTCTTCCCCTTTTTTTGGTTTTGAGAAAACCAGATGTTCTGCTATTGTAACAGGATTTATCTTTAATGCAGGAGTGTTCAAAAATTTGCATCTTGTTGGCAAGAAAGAAGGAGTTATTTTCTGCATGCATGTTTTAATGTTTATCTTTCCCTTTTTCAGATTTCTAGGCTTATAGGTGAAGTTGAATGCAAGTTCTCTTGGTTGCTTCATGCGAATGTCTAAATCTGAAAAATCACAGTAAAACCCCAGAGACCAAGCACTTAACTTATCTGGATTGTGCGTGTTTTGCGGGTTCAATAGGTTAGGTTGCATGCATGGAAACCTCACATCTTCGGTTTTGCCAGGACGGGATAGCATCGAATCGAATGCAATTTTTAATTTCTTTTCTTTTACATTTTATTTTCTTTTTCGTTGCACTTTATTTTTCAGAAGTTCCAATTTTATTTTTCAAGCATTAAAATAAAATAAAAAAAACTTCAAAATCCATAAATAATTCCTTCATGTTATGGCATTTCATTAAATTTTATTTTGAAGTTACAGCATGGTCATATAGAGATCAAATCACATTTGCTTTATCAGGGTTCAATGAACAATCATTAAATTTTCACAGTAAAATAAACCACAGTGCCCCTTGTTTTCAGTTACTTGCAACCACTAAGGTGTTCCAAGCATTTTAATTAAATATCTTTATTTGAGATTATTAATACACAGATGCAGAATGCTAACATAACAGGAACCTTGGAGAAGTTACATGTTTAATTTCTTTGCAAGCAGAGGATTTAGAACCCAAATCCTATCGGAGAGTGTGTTTTCACAATCGGGTGAAAATACCACTCAACGGGTGCTTTGTTTGATATTTCCCTTTGATTTGTGGCTTAAAAATAGATATGGTTGGGAACCTTTCCATAAACCAAGTTTCTATCTCAAGGTTTTTAGCTCCATAAGAATTAATGGCCAACATATTAGCATTGTGATTATGTGCTCTAAGAATAAATTGCAGATCAAAATCCAAGAATCTATTTATTTCATCCAACACTATCTGCTTATATTGCTTTAATCTAGGGTGCTTTGTTTGATATTTTCCTTTGATTTGTTAAAATATTAGTTCAGCATCCTAATAACTTTGAGGTAATTAATACCTAATTCCTTGGTCTTCCTTAGCCCTAGCATTAAAGCCTCATATTCTACAACATTATTTGTACAAGAAAATTTTAACATGTATGGTATACCAAGATAGTTATCATTGATGTTGATCAACAGTACTCCAACTATTGCTCTTGCTTTAGATTTTTTCCCATCAAATGTCATAGTCCATATCTCATAAGTAAGAATTCTGTTAGTTTCTACATCTTCTTTAGCCTTCAATTTTGGATCCATATTCTCAGCATCAGGCACTTCTAACAAGAAAGGAGAGTGCCAGATAGAGTAAACTCCCATGTCTTTTTTCTCAAAAAAAATCATGACATTAACCATATTATCATTAGGATCTTTGAATTCAACTAAACAGATGTTTAAGGGTTCTCTTTTCAATATCACTTTTTCCTTACCTTGCATTGGGATAGTGGAATATGATCAATCCAACTAAATAATACCACCTAGTTGCTCTGCCCAATGCCTAGTGAGTAAGATAAAAAAGAAAGGGTCCACATTTATAGCTCCAACATCCATCGCCACTCCTTTCTTAGGATATTGTTCAATATGGACAATAAGTACAATGATGATACCTACACAAGGTACTCTCCTATTATCCATTACAAAAATAGGGGGTGCTCTTTCTAACAAATCAAGCCTAACTGATCAGCTACTTGTTTTGACATTACATTCATGGAAGCACCACTATCAAGCATGTAGTTATGAATAACATATTGATCCCCATAGCCTGATGTATACCTTAGTGAGATGCAAAATGGTTTAGCTGAAGACGGGGCTTTGACTGCATTGTTCACAAGGCCTATGGGATTTTGAGGTTTTCCTCCTGATTGATCAACTAATTTGAAGGCTCTACATACCTGATATCGATACTTTGGAATAGTCATTAATTCCCCAAAAGTGATGTTGACCTTCTACTTGGAAACCTCCCCAGATAAAACTAATCTTTCTTATCATCAATTCATTTTCTAGTTTTTTGATTAGCCAAGTCATTTTGTTGCTTTTGGATAATTTGCTCTACATTGGGCTCTTCAGGAATCATTTGCAGCTTCATCTGATTTAACTTTTTCTATGAAATCACTCCTCTACCTTTCTACTTTTGTGCATCCCCTTCATCAACTTTTTCCTCCACTATTTTATTCCTAATATTGATAGCATGTATCCTTTCTAAAGACTCAACCTCTTCTATTTTAGGTATAAGCTTTCCTTGCTTCATTCTATCAAATATGGTATTAGAAGACTCACTTGAGATTGATTCCTCTCCAAAGACTAAGGCTCTTTGCTCAAGATTACTGGCACATATATCCATGTCCCTTTCAAATTCTTATTCTTTGGTTTCATCCTCCTGAGTCCAACATACATTAATTCTAATATCTTCATCTTCAGATTCAATATTTAAATCAACATTAGAATGCATACTTAAATAAATACCATAATCAACAGGGTTATGTGGTGCATCACAAGCAGAGAAATAAAAGGGATGATCTGATGCTATATTATTTGATGGTATGGGATTTGGAACAAAATCTAGATCTCTCTCTATTTCTTTCTTTTTCTAATTTCCATTTTGATTCTTGTTTCCCTCTTCATTTCCATTGTTATTCCAACTTCTATTAAAATTCCTCCTAAAAGGAGGCTTGTTATCTTCCTATTGTCTATTATTACCTTGTGAAGTTTCTGCAATATTATCCTTACCTTTTTCAAGTCTAGTCAACCTGTTATTCAAAGTAGTAAATATCTCAGTCAATTGATTAGCTATTTTGTTCATAGGATCTTGATCTATTTTCTTAGGGATAGAGAAATCAACCTTCTTAGCTCTAGAGAGTATGATTTCATATTACCACTATCAATCATATATCTCTCTCTATTTCAATAGCTCTTTCCATACATATATCAATGGTGGTTGTTGCTTGTTGCTTTAGCTCATAAATGAAATCTCCAGGGGAAAGCATTTTTGTAGAAACAAATGTATTGATCATCATTTGGCCTTAATGCTACGGAAATATTATTTATGTTCTTAAAAAATATTCTATTGAAATCTTCCACGGATTCATTTTCTATATTTTTCATGGTAGCCAATTATGTCAACAAGGGTTGTTCATTCTTCCTCTCTCCATATTTCTTAAGTAAAGTGTGCTCTAGCTCTTGAAAAATATGGATAGTACCATATCAAATGTTATTAAACCATTCTCAAGCATCTTTCTCTAAAGTTTGAAAGAATAATCTCAGAACAATGTCTTCATCATCTACTTCAATACTATCCATGGCATACAAAAAATCCCTAATATGATCTTCACCGGTGATAGCATTGTTTCCTTAGAATTTATGCAAGTACTTATGAGCTTTACCAGAGAGAGGATTTAGATTTGCAGGTAAAACAAAAGCTCTATGTCTATTGTTTCTCCACAGATTTACATTTTGGTTAACATTGATATTTTGATTAACATTTTGATTGACATTGACATTCTAGTTTACATTAGGGGTTGTCATACTATAGGTTGATTTACTGCAGGTATTTGATTCATAGTAGAAGGCTGATTTGAACCAGGATTTGAAATAGGAAAAACAAGAATTGAAATCAAAATTTTCTCGTAATATTTGAAGAATACCTCAGGATTTGACACTCCAGCAAGCACTTCTTTGTCACTTCTTGTAGATGCCAGATCTAGCTCCTCCTTTCTTGATTTTTAAATTTTTGATTTCATTTGGAGTCACCAGCATAGATGTGCAAAGAAAGAGCAAGATATTCAACAATACTTGGGCCAATATTGCTCAGTCTGATATTCACCCAACTCTCAAAAATTCCACTCTAGGAGAGACTGAGAAAAATAAAACACAAATAATACTAAGCCATCAAAAACTGTTGGTTGACTGTTGCCACACAAAAATTTCTATAATCATCCCTGAAAATGGTACCAAAAACTATTGGTTGATTGTTGTTGCACAAAAATGATACATAAAAGAAAATACACAGGTCTTAGAACTCCCAGAAACAAGAATTATATTCCTCGGTAATGGTGCCAAACATTGTTGTGTGAAGTTGGCAGGTAAAAGTTCAAAAAATAAAATACACAGGTCTTTGAACCCCCAGCAACAAGAATCTTAAATCCCCAGCAATGGCACCAAAAATTATTGTGGTCATTTTTTGTGTCCTTAAGAATTTGGATTGTCACACCACAAGAAAATCACTGATTCATAATTAGCGCTATGGACTCAGGTGGATCCACCTCTTTAACTCAAAAAAAGATTATCACAGACTCTAGACAAACCGAGTAAGGTAAGGACACCTAGAGGTGAGCCTATAATACTTCTTATATGCTCATGCTCATCCAGATTAACAAAAACAAAATAAAATTTCAACATAAAAAATGACCAAGCTTCAAAGTAACTCCTAGATAATGCTTCAAGCTATAGACCGGTGCCTTATCCATTGGGTAATTGTAGCCAGACTTAAAATATGGTGAATAAAGAAGGGGGAGGAGATAAAACTGAGCCAATCACATCCACTCAAATAATGTAACAAATATGATTAAGCATGCCAACGAAAGAATATGTCATTCACATATTCAAATGATGTAACATATAAATGGAACAACAAGCAAAATTGCACATAGAATTATTGAAAGGAGGAATCATGATTGTGTTGTCCAATAAATCATTACAATAGGAGTCTTATCAGTGTAACCATATCTCGCTAAGCAAATACAATGAATTCTCCATTCAAATAATGCAACAGAGGACTACAACTCTTTGTTCAAATGATGTAACAAAGAGCCTCTTGGCTTTCGGTCTCAGCCATTAGAAATGATCTTAGTTAACTGGGCACCTCCTCAGCAAACACCTGCATAGTGATAGGGAATAAAATGGGGTGACTAGACAAGACACACAAAAGAAAAATACAACTGATAAGGATGAGCACTCTAGTATACCTCTTGCAGAATTATTGCACAAAAACTTAATGATCGATGTTGTTGTAGTCACTCTCTCATACAGCCTATAGATTGGTTCTCATTCAAGGCTTGATGATGGTCCATAATTATAAAAATTGTAACTGTTCCGATGATGGCTCATAACTGCAATTGTTATTAAAAATTGGGTGATGGCCCATAAAAACTACAACTACCTCTAGATTTGATCTACCATATTGCTTGCATTTAATGGCTCTCATTCATGGCTTGGTAGTGGTCTCAACTGATCAAAAATACCTTCATAATTATCTGTCACCATTCCTCTTGAAATCGGTCAAAAAATGACTTCAAGAAATTTTCGATCGTTAAAGCTCAACCAGAACAAAAATGAGGCATATTATATTTTTTTTTAATTTTTAATAAGGCTAACCTTAGCCAATTTTAATTTTTATTTCAAAAATTTAAATAATAATAATAAAATTATTATTATCAATAATAATATTAATAATAATATTATTATTATAATTATTTATTTACCTATACGCAATATTTTTTTGGTAGTGTGAGAAACCCCTATGACCAACGCACAAGGCTGAGTAGTCTCCTCCCAACCATGACCCCTCGTAAATTCAAGAGTTATGCTTATCAATAGGGAATTTAACACACACCCACCCCCTCACACACTCACCCACATTGCGGTTTGAACCTTAGACCTCCTGAAGAAGAGCCAAAGCCCGAACTGTTGTGTTGTCCCCCTTGGGACCCTATATGCAGTATGCAATATATAATATATAATATACAATATATATAATATGCATGTTCGACCCTCCCATACTTTTTAATTAAAAATATATGGCGAGGGATGTTCGACTGACTCCCTCGCCTTTAAAAAAATGACTAGATTTTCTTTATTTAGATGGCGGGGATGTTGGGCCAACGCCCCCGCCATTATTTTTAATTACTTTTTTTCTTTATTTAGATGGCAGGGATGTTCGACCAACTCCTCCGCCTTCATTTTTTAATCAAAGAATGAGCGGGAGGTTCGGTCGACCCTCCATTTCTTTATTATTATTTTTTATTTTTTTCTTTTATATATATAATTATTATATAAAAAAAATTAATTAAAATCAAACTTTATTAAAAAAAGGAAAACATTTAATTAAATATTTAAGATCTTTGGGAGATCAAGAAATTAATTAAATTTTATTTAGGTCCAAAAGGTTGACATGAGACCAAAACAACAACCCGACTCTGGCAACACGAATTTTTTCAAAAATACCCTCGAAAAGATGAGATAGGACTGGAAAAGACCCAAGGACCCGAAAATCTACTGAAAGGACGCTGAGCAAGGCAAAAAGGAAAGGACTCACAGGACACCAAAATTTCAAAAATTGGGGGCAAATTCAAGTTGGATTTTGAGGATCCAACATGGCCCATGCCTCTAACACGCATGATCTCCCCTGAAAGGGACTTGTCTAGGAGCCTTCTTCTATTGTTTTTTTCCATGATGTTGGAAACTAGTTGGGTTTATCATGAGTTCTTGTTGATGTTGTTTAGAACCTTTGGCCGCTTGTGCTTCCATCCAATCTAGAATCCATCTAGCTATGCCCCCAATCAAGATTGGTCAAGGTCATTACGCACCTTAGTTGTCCTTATTTGCAAAAATATTTGGCCACATTTATTCAGGACTTCAAAGTGGTAAGGAATTTATGCATTAGCTAAATTTTGTGTCTAATGCATTACCTTCGAGCTTTTAGCCAACCATATATGAAAATTTTCCAAGTCTAGTAGGACTTCCTTGCATCTTAATCAAAAGTTGTAAAATTGGTAGTCCAACAAAATTTGCTAGTAACTATCTATGTAGAAACTTCTAAGGACCCACATTATTGGTGCCTCCCAAGGATTTTTGCTTGTAAAAAGGAGAACCTACGTAGCCTTATCCACTGGTAGATGGAATCAAGCAATGCCAAAAGGAAAGAAAAGAAACAAGAAGCCAAAAACTAGCTAATATATATTATTTTGGCGAAATTGATCAAGACTAATCTCTTGCTAAGTTGGCATCATTATGCTATTTTAGTCCATTTTATTGTGTCACTATGCTTCCCAAAAAAGGAAACTCTTCCTTCCCCTTTCTTCTATGTTTTCATATACCCCTTGTAAATTTTTCATGTTTGTGCAAGCAGGTCCATTGTGAAAGTTGCATTAGGAATTTCTCCTCTTAGATCCAAAAGAAAAATTGCCCAAATTTCTTCTAGCAAGCCATTACCACTGGGTCATGTCTCTGTGTTTGCACCTACTACTGGCAACAATAGGTGTATTCAAAAATGGAGCATAGTTTCAAATCCTACTATTGGTACAATCCTTTTAGTTGTCACAAAAATGCTCTAGGACTCTTACCAATAGCAAAATCTAGCTTAGTTGTCACCATAAATGTTATGAGTATAGCATTATTTTTTAATTTGGTGGATCAGCACTACCTCATGGCATAGGTATATTTGAACTTGATATTAGCTTTCTTCATAGACCCTTATTTGTAAGCATCTTCCTATCTTCAAAATATTAGCAACTTGATAAATTGATGATGCATCTAAGATTTAATCTTGTTCAATCTTAGGTCAGCTGAAAATTTCTTCATGGCTATCCTCAAGAGACCTCTACTTGTAGGAGCCAAAGAACTTAGATGTAGAGGTCATGTCCCTTGGGTACAAAGTCTAAATTGAAGTTGAGAAGGATGGGTGGAATATCTTTTTCATAGTGCACAACTTTGCTTAGGATTTTATAAAAAGGGGGCCTCCTTTTATAGACCTCTCTTCCTAGGAGAGTCATTGAATTTGCTTACCTCATCTTCTAATGTAATTATTATTTCACTACCCGATCTCACCAATAGGTATATGCCACTTGGCTTTTGTAGATTTATTTACTTATCACCTACATTATTTGGCTTTTGCAACCTTTATTTACATGTCGTCTATTTACACAAAATTTTGGAAAGGTTTCCCTTGCTAGTTGTTTCACATATTATTAAAATTTAAAATATCCAGACCAAATCATTTTGAATATTTACGTCTTTGGTCTTTTACTATCTTGAAACTTGTGACTAGTTTGGACTAGGAGTTGTCTATTTGGCTTTAAGATATAATGAGTTCCAAAACCTACACCAACTATAGCATTGTTACATAGCAAGGATAGCTCATTCTTAACTTGTGATTTCTCCATTGGTGAGTATTCTAGCTCTTTTGATCTCCTATGCTCTTACAAGTTATTGTACTGGACTCTCCACCTTTAGGTAAAGAATCTTTTATAGGTATCTCGAAATTTTCCAAATATGCTTTCTAGAATGTGACCCACTCAGGACTAGAACTGGTTGTAGGTTGTTCTTGGTATGCACTGAGTTCCCATGTTTGAATGAATTATTACATTAGTGCTAATCATGGAAGACTCATTCTTTGTTAGTTTACCCTTGCCTTATAGACAATTTTCTATCTCCACTTTGAGATACTTCAAAGCAATCTCATCCTTATCAATATTTTGCTCTTCATATCTTTCTATGTGATAAGATCTAAGATTCTCACCATAGATTCATATGTTCTTCCCTATGTAGGGGATCATCATGTGAGCATGGTCTAGTGATATATAACCCCCAAGCTTCATCATAAGCTTTCTTGATAAGCATGACCCAAATGATGGCAGCAAATCCACCACTATCACCTCTTGGATTGTTAAAATTTTTGGCAACTTGTGCAGTAGTATGGGGATCTCTTTTACAATTTCTATTGTATGGTATGGCTTTCCATTTATGTGCAATACTCCATCTCTAACCTAGGTATATTTCAAGCTCATAGAATTACAAAATACTTGATGCATGATTGTTACAGTATCCTCAAATCCCACCATGCAATTGTGAACTACCCAACCTTCCATACACTAGGATAAATAAAAGAGTAAAAGTTTAATCTTACCCATGCTAAGATATGGTTGCTTGTGTGATAGCTTGAATTTTAGGAGATACATTTGGCCATCTATTGAACTTATGAGAGTTTCTTCTACCAAATCAACTTGTCCAAAAACTTGTAGAGTCCACTTTAACTTGTTCACTTCCTTCTCAATGTTGTTTCTGGCATTTTCTGATAGTCACTCAAAATTCTTTTGGCATTGGTCAATAACTTCTTCTTTCTACATTTTGTTTACTAAAGGGTACCATAATTTTCTACAAATTATCTCCTTTTGTTGATCTACTTGTGATATTTTTAGCTTTTGGTAAGCTCCTTTTGTAAGATCTACTTGTGATCCACTTATGTTGTTGATCTATTCCCTGTGATATAGCCAGCCAAGATTAAGGCTAAAATATTGGAAAGTATCCACATTGTGATGACTGTCAAACTTGGAACGCCAATGTTCGTCCAGGGTAGTGTATGCTTCCACTTTTTTATTTTTGGCAACAGTGATTTGCTCTTCACCATCCTCTCCAAGTGGCATCACTTGATCCTTTCAATCATAAGGAGGCTCTTCTTGTTGGTATTATTTAATTCTCTCCTCAATATTTTGTTGCTCCAATATGGTAATCTTGTTTGTTATGTTTTGAATCACAACTTTCAGCTCTTGTAACTCCTTAAATTCTAGAGTAGGTATAGACTCGTTAAAATGGAATGTAGAATATGTGGATCTAGTAATGTACTTAATGAAGGAGAAGGTATAGCTGGAATAAAATCTTATGAGCTAATATAGTATATTTGAGGTGCTTCTAGCATGACAACTCTAGGGGGAAGTATTCCAATTGAGATGAGTGTATTTTCTACTGCAATAGCAACTTGAAAATTTTGTAAGAATCTCATCTCATTGAAATTATGGATCTAGAGACCCAAATTAGGAGAGAAAGCACAAGGATAGAATATATAATCTTGGGCATGTGATGGCCTTATACCCTGAGGGATTCTACCCTAGGTTTTACTGAATCTAATATTAAAATTTGTGACAAGCCTAAACTATGATATAAATAAAATTTGGCCTCTTTAAATCCCTTCATAACACTCCAAAATTTGGGTCTATTTGAACAAAATCATTATCTTGTCCATAATAAAATTTAAAAAAAAAAATTGTATATTTTTTCTTTGCAAGACAGACACCAAAGGACTATAGAAAAAAAACATTTACCCAGTTGGAGAACATAGACTAACTTAGATTACACATAATATAGATGTAAGTGTCGCATATACTTCCAAGGATGCCATGCATGTAATAAAGCATTGCCCTTACCTCTTGCATCATCTATGAGATGGCATTTGGCACTCCCATCACAAAGGACTAGAGTGAAATTTGATTCTCTTCTTTCTTCCACCATCTCACAATGTATAAAGGTTAGTAATTCCTCCATATTTTTTAGGCACAATTCTATGTTGTGAAGATGGCATTGTCTTCATAATGAGTTAGAAAGAGGACCTCCTCTCCATCCATGACCACCTAAGTTGTGTGCATGTCCTCTAGTCCCCACCTCTATCATCATTATTTCAGTCACTTATCCTATCCACATGTTTATTTCAATTGAACTACTTTCATCGAGAAGGGTGTGCTTGACCAACTCTTTGCATGCTCCTTTGACCTTGCATCTTGCATGTGTTTTTCAAAGGATATATCCTCTTTGTCATCCTCAAATGAGGAGCTTTGTAAAGAGAGCTACCCCTCCACTCATAATGCTCATTCTACCATTGACAAAGACTACATTCACAAATTCTTGCTAAAATTTACTCCATTAGCTTCATCCATCAAGAGATGGCTAAATTATTTAGGAATTTTTATTTCTCTTCCTCCACCATATAGCACTTGAGGGGTCCACATATTTTGCTTCAAGTGCTAAATTCTTTTAGGGATTCTCAATATAAATAAAGTTACTTTTCTCTAGGGACAAAGATGAAAATAAATCCCAATTAGCATTAATTAAGACAATAATCTATTATGTCATTTGGAAGGTCTCTAGAGGACTAAATCCATGAATCCAAAGCCACCACACAATTATCCACAACTCCTTGTATCACAAGCAAACACACACAATATAAACATCAAGTGACCTCTTTGATCTACTTTGCATTGCTCCACACAAACTACCACCCATTTTCATGCATTCATAGTTTGTTGTTATCCAAAGCTCACTAAGTAGAAGACAGCAATGACCTAGCAACAATTTTCCTCTCACAAAGTAAACAAATGATTGTATGCATGTTATTAAGAGAGGTGATATGTACTTATTTTTATAATTTGCATTTTAGAAATGCCCATTTACTTGAATTAGTCCCATTGTCATCAAGGCATAATAATCCAATATCTAACCATTCCTTACATTCTTTGATAGCATTTTGAAGTAAGGACCATTTCATATGGTTTTTGTCTTGTCACCATCAATGCTATATTTGTCCCTATTTTTCCAAATCTGGAGAACACATTTGGCATAATCTTGAGTGAATAGAATTGATCATAAGCATTATAGTTTATGACAAACCAATTAAAACATACAACACCTAAGATTCACTAAAAGAGAATAAAACATTAACGTGAAGATGAACAACATTATATCTACATGTACCTTAGATGTTGATAAAACAACTTCTAGCAAATACCAAGGGGCAAACACAATTAGAAATACTACCACTATTTTTATGAACTAAAAACATATACAAAGATCATAGGATTTTCGCCATTTTCTTATTTCTTGAAACTAGTATCAAGTTCCAACACTTCATAAATATATTGACACTTTTAACACGCAATAAACAATTTGCTCATATAAAAGAAAAGAAAACTTTCCAAAATATTTATACACAATTAAAGCAAATCTGCATTGATAATAAGGTTTTAGATTATAATGGTGAACCCCTTGGTATGATATTTTTTTTATTAGGATAAAAACGGGATTTTGAAAGGGCCCGAACCCTTTTACAACACAAAGTCATCCCATCAATTACACAACTGCCAAGGGCAAATAGCCAAAGATCCCCTGTATGCAAGATAAATAGTATCCATCCTAGACCCCAATTAGTTGCAATCCTCCGTCGTAAACTTTTCTAAGTCTTTCGTAAATTTTTGTAAGTCTTCATGGACCACCCCAAGGGGGATCCATCTCGTATCCTCTTCTTTAATGGCAACAAAGTTCACCAGCCAATCTACTGGTTTGTTACCTTCTCTATAGACATGAACAAAGTCAACCTCTTCGAAAAGCTGTACAATCTCTCTAATATCTTGCACAATGTAATCAATTTGCCAATTAACTTCTCCCTTATTTTTCAAAAAATTGATAATATTCAAGAAGTCTCCTTCAAAGATAACTTTTTTAGCACCTAGATCCTTGGCTAGCTTTGCACCCAGATGTAAAGCATTAACTTCACCTTTATGACTAGTAGTAATTCCCAAAAACTTGCAAGCTGCCCCCACCAATCTACCCCGATTGTCCCTCAAAATTGTTCCTACTTCGGCCTTACCTGGGTTACCTTTAGATGCCCCATCAAAATTTAACTTCAACCAGTCATCTCGAGGTGGTTGCCATTTTACATCAGGTCTAATCTGAACATTTGCCTCTCCAGCACTAATAGGTTCCAAATTCCATGCCTTAGTTATCATAGTCCCTTCAATATTCTCTACTTGATAGTATACTTGATAGATTTAACATTCTCCTCTAAAAAGTGGGTGATACTTCCAAAACTTCTCATTGCAAACCTTTTTTCCCCTCTAAAAATTCTCTTGTTCCTCTTTAACCATACTCCCCACACAAAATGAAATGGAATTAAGTTCCAAATTACATTAAGATGGAGATTGAAAAAGGGGTTCTCCCATTGTTGTAACCACATAACCATATTAGAAGGCATCACCCAAGAGATGCCCATATGATATTTTCGTATGAAGACATTTTATTAAAATTATGAAATCCTTGACTTATTCATTTCAAATTAAGTGTTATTCATATCAACGATTCAATTTTAGAAATTTTAAATCTCTTAAAGAATAAAATTACAGCAATTCTAAATAATAATTCAAGTAAAAATCCAATTATCGAAGAAATACAAGATTTCAAAACTGGTCCCCATGGAATTGAAATTTCCCAAGCAAATAATTCAAATACAAACTCAATTACTAGGGAAATACAAGATTCCAAAATTGGTCCTAATAAAATTTCTCAAGCTTATGTATTTCACAAGATGTGGCAAATAAGAGCAATGGACAAATTCTATGCCAAGGACTTACTAGAATTCAGACATCATTTCCTTTAATCAAAAAAAATATTAAAGAATTATTAAATATACAAGGAATATTGGATTCTAAAGAACCACAAGGTTTAAGGGCAAATAATTCTTTTTTGCAATCCTTCCTTACCAATAAGAATTGGTATTTGAACGACCAAGAAAAAAATGATTTGCAAGACACTTTTTGTTTTTCATTCACAAATTCTCGTAATTGTCAATTGATGAGCCAATTAGATAAATGGAGTTATAGTGCCATTGGTCTAGGAATTTCTCTTTTAACTATAGGTATTCTTTCTGGAGCAGCATGGGCCAACGAAGCATAGGGAATTCCTAATGGATAGGCTTCAACAAGACAAATGTTTCATCTTTTTCAAGGCCTTAGATGGACAACTATTAGGCATCAATCAAGTTGATACATTGTCTATTCCAACAATTTGGTTCTGCTTTCTCTCAAACAAGCACAAGTCTATGATTTCTTATGCATTTGCTGTGTCAAAAGTTCAGGGTGACAACAGCTATTAACTTGAGAATTGCATAACAAAAAATTCTTCTTGAATAGCCATCTAGATTTTAAGCTTTACACCAATGTGTCTGATACCATATTGAAACTAAAACTACTTGGGGATTATCAAGGACCCCAAGCTCCATTGAAAATGAGCCAAGATAAATATACTTCAATTGATTGGCAGAATGCTTTTACTTGAGACATATCTTAAGAGGATTTCCCATCTTGCATCATTTGCTTTCTTCTTCTCTTTGGTTTGTAACATTTTTCTTTTCTTCCATCTTTTTTTCTTGGGGTCCTTCGCCATCTATGGCAATCACAAACATACATAACATTACCATTTTACAAATTTGGTCTACTGTTTATTATTATTTCAATGGTGACTGGTTATCTTTTCTTTACAAAATCAAATTACAAGACTAGATAGCATTTCTTAATCAAGAAACTGCCAAGCTGCAACACGTGTCGCATGCAATTCAACAATTAATCAAATCCCTTTATGGCTGAGATGGGCAAGCCAAGAGGGGAGAGAGAGAGAGAGAGAGTTCATAAAAAATCTGCATTCATTTTGCAACCTTTCACAGGGACTTCAGCTGATGAAGAACTCTCATTTTTCAATTTGTTTACGATGCATCTATAAACATCTTTATGCTTTTTAACACGGTTTAATTTGCTTCTGTTGCAAGCATAGTTCATATAATGACCAGCATTTCAAAACAAAACATGCAATATAGTTATGGATAATTTATTTCAATCCAATGCAAATTTGGATTTGAAATTGGTGCTAACATTTTATTTCAGAATTACTGTAACAGCTAAAAACCTCTCTTAGTAGGTGCATCTTGTCATGTTAGAAAATGGCAAATAGGTAAATCCGCATGAAAAATAAACAACACATTCTCATTTAATCTATGAGAATGTCATGAGACTGTTGAAAGAAGCATGCAAACCCATTTAGAAAGGACTTTAGTTAATCTCTTCTAATTAATGAAAAGCACCAGTGTCAACCCTTCTGTCAGAAGTCAGAATACAAAAAAAATTATGTTTTAGCCTGAAGACTTTCAGGCTTATTGAAGAGTGCAACATCTTCATAGTTGCATATATCTTTACTCTGTTTCTCATAATAAAGTAGCCTTGATTAGAAAACACAAGATGGTAGGTGCTAATGAATATCAATCAGGATTGCATCAAACATAGAAACAAAAGCAGACCAGTGTAGGTCTGAAAAGGCTCCAGCATAACTATTTTCGAAAAGCAGATCTACACGCTGAAGCAGTAACACGCCATCAAGCTGCCTTGAGGATGGATTAAGATTGCAAGTTAAGTTTACAATGTAATAAACATACACAAAATGACATTTCTAATAGTCAAGGCTCCAACAAATTAGCATCAATTACAATGTTAATAAATAAATAATGGAAGGTAACAAATACAGTTTAGGTTAACTATAATAGTTCATCTTACATAACTTTACTGAAGCTAAGATCTCTTCACAGGGTTAAGAGTCAAAATAACTGGGCTGCTTTCCTGTTAGAAGTTATACTTTCCTCTTCACTTTTCATGCTGGAACACCTCCTTGCTAGTTGCAGCATTTCCTAATGTAGTAGATTGCAGATAAAGGATGATACATGGATCACATAGTGACACCGTAAGTGCTTCCCTCGGATTAAATACAAGAACTAACAATCACCAATAAATTGGCTCAAATGTTACAACCATGCACAAGTTATAAAATTGAAAGGCCTCTGTCAATCCTCCCAACTATTGCAGGCTGAACGATACCAAAACTGCAGTGACCTTCCTTTTACTGATGTGGACGACTTATCTGGCTCCCTTTATTTCTCCTCTGCACTACAACATCATAGATGTAGACACTTGTATTCATTTCCTGTTATAAGGCATAAGCAGATCAAACAATTCAAAAATGTTACCACTTTGTACAGCCAATGAAAATCCTCTATGACCTGAAATACAACAGAGTAATATATAGTGTTTACAATGGCCCGTGATGTAACCAAATACAGGCTGGCATGCAAACAAGGTGCACTTCTATCAAATCATACTCCAGAATATCCGCCATGTTTGATCAAGTCCATATCTGAAGAAGTGATGCTAACTAGCAATAGAAATCTTGTCTTCGAAAGGTAATTTCCTCTGGGCTTATATAATTCTCCTCTTGCTTAATGGAGTCCCCATTTCCTTGGCAGTGACATGTAGGTGAAGGTGACAATGGTGTATAAATGTCTGCAGAGTGATCAGATTGCCAAGAATGATCACAAAAAAATTTTAAGCATGTAAGACATTTGAATCTGCTACCACTGCTATGCTCTAATATTCAAAACACAAACAAATGCACAATTCATCAGGTTTTTCTAAATAGAATCAACAATGCACATACTCGTTGGTGTGGTCCTTTCAGAATCTTTTGTCACATGTAATATGATCGTCCCTGAAAGATCGGTAATGAAACCACATATCTCTGACACGATACTACTTGCACTCTGACCATCCCAGTCCTGCAAGTAGAAATAACTGTTAGACACAAAAAGCAACTAGTGACCATATATTGTCTATAACTCATGCAAGTAGAAATAACTGTTAAGACATAAAAAGCCAACCATATATTGTCTATAACTCATGCATACCTTAAACATAATGACACTTGCAACAATTGTCAGTGTTGTGAACATAACATAGTAGATAGGAGACACTACTGCAGTATTAAAAGTGTCAAGAGCCTGCAACAAAGAAAGGTTGTTAGTTAAGAATATGAGCCTGTAATGTTGAACACTTGTATCAGAGGTCCAATTTGCCAAGGTTAAATGAATACATATTTGCAGCTACATAAGATTGGTAACGTTGTCTTTAGTTTAAAGCAGTAGTGTGGAAAGCAATATGGATAAGAAACCAAAGCTGATCCTATTCAGAGACCACCTGAAGCACCCTCTGTCAGAGTGATGCATTAAAAGGTAATCCAGATCATGCAAAGTTCTGGAGTGACTTTTTGCAATTGATGGCTTGGCGTTTCACCAATACATTAAATACCTCGAATAATATTGCAGAATTGTTCAAAGCATTGTGGAGTAATGGTAAATGGGGTGTGTTTGTAAAAGCATGATCCAGGTTTATATCCCCACACTGTGATAAGGTAACTCGCACCTATAGAGACTCGTGCAATAAAGCATCCTGTGGTAGTACAGTTATTTTGTAATACAGAAGGGGGCCCATTTCAACCCCACTTTATCCATCAGAAAGAGAAAAGAAAAAGAAAAACATTGCAGAATCCATGGCTTCTTAAGGACTAGGGTATCTTTAAATGCTGCAATCAAGTGCAATATATAAGGGTGGTTCAAATCATACATAAGCTTTGTAATCCTGGAAATGATGATTGCAGAAACCAGAACATAAATCAAATTCTTTAAATATCCCCTAATTTTTTCCTTCCTACATATTCTTTTCAGAAATACACTGTGAGAGACTCTAACTTTAGGTTGAGTCCCTTTTTTTCCTTGTTTTATTTTGGCACTCATTCTACAGAGCATAGTTACAAAACTTGGCGAGTTTTCAAATACTTGCCAAGTCCACGCACAAGTCAGCCCTCCCGGGTTTTTTTTGACTCAGCTCAGCGAGTTTTTCTGGACTCACCGAGTTTTTTTTGGACTCAATAGCTTTTTTCTTACTCGCAAGTAGAATAAAAATCTCGGCTGCGGTGGCAGAACGACAAGAAAATAGCATAAATGCTTCTTTTTTTCCCAAATTGGCCTCATTTTTGCCGTTTCCACTTGCAGAGAGAGCAGAGATAAGGTGAAATCAGACCCACAAAAACACTCATTTGCATCCTAAACCCAATTTTTTCATAGTTTTCAAGAATCTTACAGCCGCCCAACAATTACATTGAGGTTAAAAACATAGTTTCAGTTGTCAATGCTTACTCCCTAGGGCTTTTTTTTCTTTTCTAAAGTTTCTAACTACTTGATTATTGTTTCCATGTGCAGCCACATTGAAATTAAATGACAGGAAAAAGAGACCCAGCTTGGAAATATGCGAAGGATGGTTCAAAGAAAGGGGAGGTCTATTGTAACTTTTGTGGTGAAAAAATTCATGGAGGCATAAACCGCCTCAAATATCACTTGGTGAAGATAGCTGGCCATGACGTCAAGCTATGTGATAACATGGAACCTGAAGTACAGAGGGAATGTGATGCCCTCCTAGCACATTATGAAGAGAAGAAAAAACTAAAAAGAAAAACAAGCAAAGCTATAGCAGCTGCTCCTCCTTCTTGGCCTCATATAGAGGTAGCGGCAGCACTAGGCAGCACTAACCATTTTCAACAACGCCATAGTGGATCAAGTCCAGCTGTGGCAAACCTAGGAAGTGGAACAAAGGAGTCATTCTTTGTGGAACGTTCCACACTAGGGTCACAACCCATGCTTCAGGGTATGAATGCATGGAAACAAGAGAGGCAGAAGGCTGCAGGGAAGACTTGTGCAAGCTTTTGGTATTTTTCCGGCATTCCCTTCAATGTGGTGAGGTCTCCATATTGGGGGAGAATGGTTGATGCCCTTACAGTTTGCAGCCCAAGATTTAAGCCACAGACTTATGATGATTTTTGGGGCCCTCTCCTTCAAGAATCTATGGAGGATATCCAGCACTTGGTTGAAGAGCAACGCAGGATATGGAGAAAAAGGGATTGCATGGATCATGTTCGATAACGATGGGAAGAATCAGACACTAATTAATTTTTTGGTTACTTCTACAAGAGGAATTGTGTTCCTCAAATCAATGGATGCATCAGCACAAGTTAAGAGTGTCAAAATGCTTCCTAGGTTGTTGGAGAAGGTTGTGTTGGAAGTAGGAGAGAATAATGTTGTCCAAGTTATCACGGACAATGCAGCAGCGTATGTGGCAGTTGGAATGGTTTGGAGGAGAGATTCTACAATTTTTTGGATACCATGTGCAGCCCATTGTCTTGATTTGCTTCTCGAAGACATTGGGAAATTACCTTTGGTGTCTGAGGCTGTATATAATGCCAAATGTATTACAAAATTCACCTACAACTATAACTCAGTTCTCCAACTAATGAGGCAATTCACTAATAGGAGAGAGCTTGTGTGAGCTGGAGTTACACTATTCGCCACAAACTTCATTGCATTGCAGAGCCTTTTTGATGCAAAGGGGGCATTCAAGAGGAGTTTGGGAGGGAGGAGTGGAATAGAGAAGATGCGGCTAGATATCGCTTCTCCAATGAGGGCCAGAAGGTGTACACTTATGTGTTTGAGGAGCTGTTCTGGACAGCAACTATGAATAAGGCAATCAAGGTACAAGACTAAGTTGTTTTTTTTGGTTTAATTATTTTTCCATCTGCAAATTTTGAATTGTAATCCAAATTTAAAATAGCTATGTTGATAACAATAACTAAAATCCCTGTGAGTGTGGTCTACCGGCAAGGATGCCACTTGCATTATCGGTGATGTGACCCGGGTTCAATCCCCATGGTGGATGTGTATAAGAAGTATTATTAAAAAAAATAATAATAATAACTAAAATCTCTCATTTGTCTTCAGGTGTCAAATCCTTTAGTGAGGGTTCTCTGTCTTGTTGATGGAGAAAATTGGGATACGTATAAGAGGCCATGGATAGGGCCAAAGAGGCAATCGCCTCATTTTGTAATTATTCCGAGCCCAAATACAACCCCATTTAGGAACTGATTGACCAAGGATGGACTTCTCAGTTCCATAGCCCAATACATGCAATAGGGTACTACCTCAACCCCAAATTCTTTTATGATGATTCATTCGAGGCTGACTATGAGGTGATGTCGAGCCTTCAACAATGCCTAACCTGGATGATGCCAGATGAGAACACTTGCAATAAGATGTAGGATGAGTTGCAGGATTACAAGAGATGTGAGGGCTACCTTAGAGCAACTTTGAGTCCAGGTAACCCTTATGGATCGAATAAGTATTGATTTTGTTTTCAAAAACAATCTCAATTTACAATTTTACATAAATTATTAAATTTCTTTTTTCTGGGTATTTTCCAAATTTATGGTGAGAGAACTTTGGTGTGTATACACCCAGTCTTCAACGTTTTGCCATGAAAATTCTATGTCAATCATGCAACGCTTCAAGTTGTGAGCGCAATTGGAGTATGTTTGAGCACATTCACTACAAGAAGCGCAATAGACTCACTCAGCAGAAGTTGAATGAGCTTGTATTCATTCATTACAATCTTTGCCTCCAACACAAATAAATTGCGGGAACAAATTATGAAGTCATTGATTTAGATAAGATTGATCCATCATCTGAATGGATCACAAAGCCATAGGAGGAGAAGCAAGAGCCTCTCTTTTCAATGGATGATTTGAAAGTATGGTAGAGGAGTTAGCGGCAAAGGCAAAGGAAGAGGCATAGGCACAAGCACAAAGAGGAGTAGAGCTTCAGCTAGAACAAAGGGCAAAGGCATTGCAAGATGCTAGATAGATTAGTTGAATGTTGTTGTGGGCCTATTGAGGCATTTTGACACATTTTGTATCTTTTTTAATCATAAGCAATACAAAAATAATCAAAGGAATTAAAATTTCTTTAATTGAAGTGTGTTTTGTACTTTCATGTGTAGTTTAAAGGTGTATCACTTGCAGTATTAATTTTGAATTTGTAGAATGTTAACTAATTGTGATATAAAAAGATTGCATTTTCTTCGGGTTTTTTTTTCTCAAGTTTTTTTTTGGCAAGTCTGAGTCCAAACCAAAGATTGGCCTTGTCAAGTTTGAGTCCAGGTCAAAAATTGGCCTTCCCAAGTCCACGTCAAGTCCGAGTTTCTCTACTATGCTACAGACATATCAATATGGTTCTCCTTGGCATGACAGCCACCTTTGCATAGAAAAAGAAAAAAGAGAGAGAGAAGTTATTAATAGCCTCCTCTCCAAGGTGATCAAATTGAATGCTATGCCTTCGTGTAAGGTTTAAGAAAGGTCCCCTTGACTTTTCAATGGCCTCTCCAAATCTCCAGAGTATGTCCCCTCTCATCCATGCGCTACAGTCCTAGGGTCTCTCCTTATTTCTTTTATATGGCTTCCTATCTGGTTATCCTCTTATCCTCTTCTTCTGGAAAAACTGATCTCTATGTTTTACTTTTTTTCTTCCTGGTTTTGGTATAGCAGCTATGGCTCACCTTACCCCATGGTGATGTGCATGGAAATTACAGTAGCAACATGTGTCATCAAAAGGTCAACTGCTGAGGAAAGTATAGAGGATGAAGAAAAAGAGCACCATAAGGAGGAAGATAGAGCTCCTCTTTCTCAAGAAAATTGGTAATCATCATTGCTCATGATGTTGATGGTAGAGAATGTTAAACTCCAGAATGTACAGAGAAGCATTTGGACATTAACTTTTCACGTTGAACATTCCCTATTCTGCATATAACAGATGCTGACCATTGTTTGCCAGCTCAGAAGGATCAAATGTGTACTCACCAGGAGATGGATATAAAAGATGAGTACCAGCACGTCATCAAAATTAAAATAATATTTTAATTTTTAAAACTAAAACATACCAACATTTAAAAATAATCAAGAGTCAAAATGCATAAAAACTAAAGTAGCCTAAATAAGCAGAAATTATTGTAAATTTTCCTAACCCTAGATAACTACTGTCCTATGTTATTTTAAAATAAATCAGATCTGAAAATAATTTATTCAAACATGCAACAGTCACACAAATGGCTGGAAAAATAAACAGCGTGAACAGCGGAAGTTAAATATATTTTTGAACCTGAAATATTACAAATAAAGGAGGCTACAGCTACAGTAGGACACCCTGCTCTCTTGCTGCCTTTTTGGCCAGCAATTTCACTGTTCTTCTCCTCCTAAGCTTGTAGTTTTCCTTCAGCAATTTGTTCTCCTTCTCTTCTTTCTGTGTATAAAACACTCTTGACCTTCTCCTTTTATCCTTGAAAAAGGTAACCCTAATATTAGATCTCATCTCATCTTGAGATGTAAGGTTAAAAATAGAAAATCACTTAAGTGAATTTCAAAATAGAATCACTTAAGTGAATTACAAAATAGAATCACTTAAGTGAATTACAAAATAGAATCACTCAAGTGAACTTAAAAATAGAAAATCACTTAAGTGAATTTCAAAATAGAATTAGAAATGTCTCTAACCACTTCTAGCACGTTCATATTGAAGCCTGTGCAAGAAGTTCCTGTCCGAGCTACATTTCTCAACAATTATATTCATAATTTGAAGTCCTAGAGATAGGTTATTAAACATTCAAAGACCCTCTTATCGACCTCTAATAGATAACCAAGAAATTCTCAAGTATGTGGTAAGGTCTAATGTCTATTTCATAAGTGTATGGCCTCTCGCAGAGTTACAAAATAGGCTTTCTTGGGCACCTACATCATCTTTAGGGTCTTTATTTACTGCCAATACTGCTGCTTAAGGCCTCTCATAAAGCCGTTTAATCTAGTGACAGTGTAGTGACAGCATTAAGACCACCTGTAAAAACCTCATAGTTGTCTTCAGAGAACTAACTGCTGACTTTGCAGGTAGTGGAAAGTCCTGTCCTATATATGGGAACAAGGATGGACTAACTTTGTTATTCATTGGGTAGGATGACAACAAGCCATGTTAGCCGGTGGTTTTGGTTCCCTTTCTTCACCCCATTGCCACTTTTCTGCCATCTTTCATGACATTTTTGCCTTCTTTCACAAAACCCAAAAATAAGGATAGAGCCAAGATTAAGGGACGATGTGACACATGCCCCCAAAGCACACTTCCTAAAAAGCGACTATGTGCCAATTATTTTTTAGGATTTTTGATGCACAGTTGTGATGCTAGCATGGCTTTACACCTAGGGTTTGAATGGCACAACATTTGGACCAATGGTTATGATTTTATGACCTTGAAAATACCCCTTTCACCCTCTCAATTTCTCACCATACATTCTGTAACCATACTATTACCATATAGTCACCTCTCAAAAAACCAAACATTTACTTCTTGACAATACATTTAACCACAAGTGTGCGACCTGACCTAGTTTTCTTCCTCACCTTCGCTTCTATGTGCTTCCGATAGCCTCCGCTTGCACTGCTTGTGTTTGCTAATGATTGCTTTGCTTTGCTAGTGTAGACTGCAGGTTGTAGTTTTCTAAAATGTGATTTTTATTTAAACCTTACATGTAGGCTCGTGATACTTACTTTTTTTGCTGTAACTTTTAGGCCTATAAAGTCTTTTATTTTATTTTTACCTTAATATTCAGTCTTAATTTTTCTTTTCTTTTTTTAAATAAGTGAATTGAATCTTCTTTTTAAATTGGCTGATACAAGCCCCATCCATATTACATTATGCCCACATTATCGTGGTATTTCAACAAACCACATAATGGATAGCAACCCATATTATTATGGTACCCATGGGAATTAAATCCTGGTGGGTTCTTTATGAGATATACTCGCCAGTCAATCTTCAACCCCATGGGCAAAATTTAGTGTTATTACAACAAATCGTATTATCAAGATACCAACGGAATTTGAACCTTGGTAGGCTATTTGTGAGCCAAACATTCTAATCAATTAGACTTCAACCCCATGGGCAAAACTTTTTTAGTATTAATTTTATATTTATTTGATATTTTTTATTGAATGATAAATATATTTGTAGTTTTCATTTTGAAATTTATTTAATATTTTTATTTTTAAAATTTATTTACTCTTTTTTTAGAATTATTTACATATTTGCATTTTTTAACTATCTTGAACTTAATGCCGAATTTCAATCCTGCCAAGATCAAACACAAACTCGAACCTTGTGACAGTAGGAACAGCAATGCCTTGGCTGATTGTTTGGTTAATATGAGGGTTCAATTGACTACTGTTTTGTGAGAATCTCCTCCCAAATGTTTTGTGAGAATCTCCTCCCAAATGCAAGCATTGCATATCCTTGGACAAATAAGATAATGTCATTCACTTCAAATATCCACAAGCTTGAAAATGAAATCATACCATACTGTACATAATATTGCATATGGGGCATCAGCAGTTACAGTATTGGCAATTTTATTTTATATTGCTGAATAGCTATCCTGGAAGGAGAAACATTGTAAATCTGTTATAACCTTTTGGGTTGAAACTCCCTATAACATTATAATTTATTAAAAACAAATATACCTTACATAATGTTATAAGAGATACCCTTAAATCTAAAAATGATGAATTCAAAACAAGACATACTCAAAAAAAAAAGCATCTTAAACCTAAAAAGAATAAAATAGGCAAAAAGTAGGAGAAAGGAGCAGAGCCACAACAAACATTAGTTATAATTTACAATTTAAAAGAAAGCAGAGAGTTGTTATAAAAGACAAATGGAAACTAACAGCTTTCTGAAACGAATAAGAATGTAAAGTAAAATGGGAGTTCATATCTAGCCATTCAAGAAGGGCAGTCTTTTGAAATGAATAGAAGACTTTATTTTATTTCCCCACTGTCAGATAAATGTGGAGCATGCCTGCTTTAGTTTTGTCCAATACCATTTATTCAGTGGAGAAGTATTTTTGTATTTTTATTTATTCATTTTTTCCCCCAAATTACGTCCACACCAAACTGGAATGGTTCAGTCTGGCTGAAAAGTCCAATATGAACGAAACCATTCCCAGGTTTGGCTGGACCTGGTAACTCTGAGAAATACTCAGGAGCTCCTCCATGAGCTTTGTAGATGGGTGAAAGATGCTTATGGACCATCAACTTGAAATGAAAATCATTTAACAAAAAGAGTTATGCACTGTAACAAGATAAATGAAAAATTTCAAGACTTTTCCAGAGTAAATATCCTGAGGTTTGTTTTATGGGCACGCATAACTTCATGGAAGGCCATACAGAAATGGGCAATGCAATAGCTGAAAATGAATGATTTAATCTAGAGAAGAAACAAGCAACATTGAAATTTCAATGTTAATCCTAGCTGTTTATTTTATTGGTCTTTGTAATTATTTTAGACATGGAGATTCTGGTTTTAGTTATAATTTTTATGGTTCTCTGTTCTAGTAGCAGCAGAGTTAGCTTATGTGTGCCAGTTACAGTAGGCAACATCTCAGGCAACTTGAATCCTCCTTACTTTCTCTGAAGTTCAAGCATTCTGACAGACCTATGAACTTGCAAAGTTTAGTCATTACGTACTTCTCTGCATAGTCACAGACTCAAAAGTAATCTGAATACTTACCAAAACTGTGAGTTTTTTCTGCTTGGCAATCACATGAATCAATGTAACTCAGACTCATCAAACTCAGTCAAACTTGTCAAAACTCAGTCAACACTTGTGTAAAGCCATGGACCAAAAGATTAACTTGCAGATACTCCGCAAGTCAAAAGAGAACTCACAAGAATTCTAAGTCAACTGCCAACATAGATTGAACAGAAAGTTCCACGTAGACTGCCAACATACAGTAACCAGCCGACTTTTGCAAGTTAACTGCTGATTCCATCAAATTTCAGAAATTATTCAAGCTGGGAAGGAAGGAAGGAGTGGAAGAACAGAAACTGCTTGGCTCAGGTATTTAGGAGCATAACACTTTTGCTGCTCAGAATTAGGTATTAATGTGAAATGAAATTCCATCATAGGAATAAATCCAAATCAGTAATAAGCATTAGGCTCTAACAATACCATGAATCTTTAACTCCATACACTTACTTTTGTTGTGTACTTTGTGTTTTGCCATGGTGCACAGATCATATTGTAGAAATGTTAGAATTAAATGTGTATTATGACTATATATCATTTGTTTATATAATACATGTTGCAATGTGTTCGTCCCAAAAATCTATTGGCTATATTGGGCATGGAATCAAAAAGAAGATGATGTGTCGTTTAAATTTTAATTATTTTATCTAGTTGTTAAGTTTTTGCCCAAAAGGTCTTCGAAATTTCTCTCTTTGAGGTTCCTCTCAAACAAAAGTCATGTGACTTTGCTTTTCTACTAGTGCCATAGGACTGGTTTTGGATATGGAGGTAATTTTTTATAAGCTTGGTCTCATGGTCCTAGCTTACATTCATGGTGAAAAGTAATATTTACTGCTAATGAAAAGGTATTCCAATTTGAGTCAAAAGGGCAAGAACATTTATGTGATGAAAATGTCATAGGACGTTAGGAACTACCATGAATCTTGCCATAGAGGCTACAATGAAGCAGTTACAAGGATTGTTGTTATAGGACTCCTAAAGCACCTTAGGTGTAATAGAAAGTTAACTAGCAAGGAATCATAGAACATCAAAGATGTCACAAATAGTTGCAAGAACATTAAGGTAGTTGCAAAGCATCATAGACATCAAAGGGAGTTGAAAATAATGAAGATCTTCTAAAGTATCTTAAATATTATAGGAAGCAATGAAAAAACTTCATGTAATGTGGGACTTGCATCTACAAAGAATGCAAAAGTATAACAAGGCTTCAAGCCTTAGAGGAATGATGTGTTTGAGTGGTAGGCAGAAAGCCTATGAAGACTAAGCTTTGGCAAAGTGCAGCATCCGTTCTGCACTTTGAAGTCCTATAAGACATCGCTGACATCCACACCCTCTCTGTTTGACAAGTTATTTTGAAATTTTAAAATGACAAAGCCTTGCTTTAACACTTTCTGTACTTATTGTTTTGGACCTTGGTTTTAAAAAGAAGATTTCTTGATTTGTTTTCAATTTTTGCTCTATCTCTTCTATCTTTTATCATTTCAAGATTCCATTGTACCTACCATAATTACAAAAAATCTGCAAACTTTCAAAAACCGACCAAGTCATGAGCAAAATCAATCAAAACTACTTTTTGTCGCTCACCTCACAAGCCCTAGAAAAGACACCAAGATTTTAGAAAATATTGCAATTCGGCTAAAAACTTGAGACTTGGCTAAGAAGTCAACAAGAACGAAATACATAAGGTCTAGACATAAAACACGAAACTTTGTCATTCTTTCTCGTCTTGGAGGTTTTTTCAGCACAGGAGACAGCAAACATAACAAGCAAACTTCAAACAAGTAGAGATTGGCGAGTCTTTTGGCAAATTTGACACCAATTATCTTAAATTCTGCATTGTATAGAAGCAAATTTCCACCATTTGGGAGCAAATGTTTGAGGTGTAAGCAGTCACCGACAAAATCTAAAAGAGAGGCAGGAGGTTCTGATTGAAGAGTAAGAGGAAGGTAGGCACCCTTGAGTGATTTTGGGTCATCTTGTTGATTTTCATTAGTGATTTTATCCATGAACTAACATAAGACATTGTGATTTGAATTTGTGACATGTATTAACTTTTGAATTTAAAATAAACTGAGTCTCCAACCTTTACAACTGAATTTCTTCTAGTTGATTAAATCTGCATGTTGCAGAAAATAATTTAATGTGAGATGAGGAATTTTTTTTTCCCTTTTTGGCAGGGCGGGGTGTTCAGAACAGCTTTATTTTAAGGATATCTTTATTTCTTAAGTTTTTGCCATATCCAAATTTTTAAAAATGTTGAATTAAACAAGGTTTTGCAAAGTCCAAGTCTTGACTAAAGCCCATATTGCCAATGTTTCAAAATATTAGCAATTTTCATATTTGGAACAAAATTATGGTGCAGAGCAAATGCATCCTTTAACTCGCATATTTGAGTACACTCTCTAATATAAATTTAAAATATAAAAAAAAAAAAAAACTTGTCATGTTAAATGCATCAACAACCTCAACAATGCATATTTGAGTACACTCTCTGATATAAATTTAAAATATAAAAAAAAAAAAAAAAAAATTCATGTTAAATGCATCAACAACCTCAACAATGCCCCCTCCTTCAATTGCTTTCCTCCCCAGCACTTGGAGTGATTATCTTTGCCTCTATCTAGCGACCTTGTGTCACGCTTTTGGTCCACACAATGGGGGAGGAATGCATTTCAAAATTAAGAAAAGCTATATTGGAGAGATTTTTTATAACTCAAAAACTAGGATATCTAGTACCACCACTCATACCATGACCTATAAGACACTTCATACTTGGTTGGGACAAATCCATAACCATTTTCAATTTGTGCTGTGTTAATCAGGCTAATAGTGTGCCCTAGGATCATGGAAACAATCTGTATCAAAAAAACCTCCAGCAAAATAAAGATTTTAAGTCTCATCTATCTTTTCAAGAATACCCTATTCCATTTTCTTTAAATAGTAACAAATATTTTTTGCAGCCGGTGTATATATTCCAAAAATCTGAAAAATCCGAAATCTGTTTTCTGTTTCATTATTCTTTTTCCCTTTAGAAGACAGAATCTGAAACTTAAAATATTTAAAAAAAAAAAAGGACTGAAGCGTCCAACACATTATGGAATAACAGTAAATCGAGTGCATTCATAACAACACAACTGAGGTTCAAATCTCCACATTGTGATAAGGCAGCCCACAACTATAAACAGTTTCATGATAAGGCACCCCATAATAATGTCACTAGCTTAGATATAAAGGATACATATCTAAAAACGCCGAAAGTTATCAATCTCGAGGCACCTATCTCATTTCTTGGGGGTGTGATCTCCAAGATAGGCGCCTCGGGATTGATATCTCTCGGCGTTTTTAGATATATATCCTTTATATCTAAGCTAGTATTATAATATACTAAGTCAATTCTAGTATAAAATGTTTTGAGCAGTATCAAAGGTTTTTAGTATCGATTGTGTGCATTTTTAATTTCAATGATGTCAAGAATTTCCAATTATGCTACCTGGCACCATCTGCAGGATTACATCTTTGCACCTGCCCAACTAAATAACGCTGGTGAATGTAACTCTATATCATTGTTCAAACCTTTACAGAAGCAGTCCCGAATGAATTTCTCGCTATTCGCAATTTACAGAAGCAGTTCGAAATCAATTGCGTTGTGGATTGTTTTTGGTATATTGCAATGGATGTTCATGTATTTATACAATATTTTATTAAACAGTTGCAACGGTTGGTTAGTCGGCTGTTTTAGTTTAAATATTTTAAATGTTTGCAACAGTTGGTTAGTCGGCTGTTTTAGTTTAAATATTTTAAATGTTTTTGTTAATGTCGGCTTTTTTAATAAAAAAAAAATTGTTTACGGCGTGACATGTATGACCTCTTTGCCTCCCACCCCCTGTCTGCCATTGTAGGAACGCCTCTCGGCGTAACTAATTTGTAAATTTTAATACAACAGGAGCCCCTTTCAACACGATTTACCCATTAAAAAATAAAAAAGGAAAGATGTTCTGTTAATTTAATAGATTTCCCAATAGTTCATGTAAAAGCGACACTTCTATGAGAAGTTATGGACTGCAACACAGGCAGACAGATCTCCAGTGTCAATATAAAGCTTAGTCTTCACATGCTCTCTGCCTAGAAACACCTCTCATCTAAGATTTGAAACCTTCTTGTAACATGTACCTTGTCCAGACTGCAAAATACATGCTTGAAACTATATCACAAGGTTCTTTATAATTGCACATGACATCTAAGATACTCTATCTCCTAGAACAAGATACCTTGTAACTCCCCTCTAACTTCTAGGACAATTATCTGTAATTCCTGTAAAATTGCCATCACATGCGAGTGTCCTCCTATGACTTATAAAAAGTTAAAAACAAGTGATTTTTCTAATACCAATAAACAATAACTATACTTTCATCTTAAATATGACGTAACACTTGGTTTTACTAAATCACATTTTCAGGTCTGTTTTGGTTAATGCTTAGTACTTTATAATGTATTAGGATAATGTATCATTATCCTCAGTATTACAACAAAACTAACCTTAACAACCACAAGCTTCCACTGAGTAAAGCCTAAATAGTGCAATTGTTTTGCTTTTGGAGTCCACTTAACTGGGGTTCAGGAGGGGCTTCTGGTACAACGCAAGCACTTTCTTGCACTAATTATTTATAACATTTATCATAAAACATTCAATGTTCAAACATCACATTATAGCCCAAAGCCTAGTGTGTAATAGTTAAAACGATAATCCCGACTATGGAACATCCAATTCATGTATTAAGGCAACATCATCAACAGCAGTTACCTATAAAAAATGTTGCACGTTATTATCATTCTTATATTTGGTTTCTTTTGTGTTATAATAATATCTCCATTTTTTAGTCCCATTCTGAGAATAAAATGATATCCACCGATTCATGGGCTCACTAGAGCACTCGTGGTTACAAATTTGAATGCAATTTGATCATTTACAGAATTTCAATCTGAACCATATATGACCTTGCTGAATTCAAATTCAGGCACTTCTTTGAAAAGAGGCTCTGTGTTTATATTTATGCTTAGCTATCAACAGACAGGATACACAGTTTTCATGGAGATATTGCATTATCCAAATTAAAGAAAATAAAAAGCAAATATAAAATAAAAATCAGGTGCAAGACACTAGAAGAATCATGGATCAACACAAAGACCTGCTACTGAAATCATGACCCAAATCTAAATAATTATACAAGAAACATAAAAAAGTAGATACAGCAGCACTCATTGTGAACATCAAAGATTATCAGTACCCTCTGCTTCACAAGAACAAAAAGGGGAGATCGGTTTATGTGTTACTGGACATTGAGAGTGGCCAAGGTGTTCTTTAGTAAAACAAGTTATTTTGACATGAAAAATGTATGACACTGACGATGGCAATGGATGACACATTTCCCATCCATATGAATGATCTTATGTAAAAGAGAGTAATGGTGTCTAGTGAATGACATAGTATCTACCTACTCTCTATAACATGCTTTTAGCATATGCACAGTATAAAAGCTCCTTACATGTGATAGTCATGCCTAATAAATACATAAGCCATGCAACCATATCTTTCTCTTAACATGTTCAATATACATTAATGGTTGGGCAGTCATGAGCTTCAATTTCACATGTATAAGAAGCAAACCATGCAACGGTACTGTTCCTTGTAGATCTCTAAGTATGCATCACCTAATAACATCAGATGCATAATCTAAGTCGAGTAATTGGAGATGCTAAAAATCATGCCACTCCAAGAGCTGGAAAAGATGTGATCCTAAGATTTGACAAGACAATGCATATTAAGCAATTTACAACATGCATTATCCAAAACTGTCATCTAATTCCATAAAGGAATTCCAATAAAAGAAAAGTCAGATCACTCGGGATAAACTAAGTCCTTGATTAAAGTCCAGTAGGGGAATAGCAATGCAAAGTGAACAGGCAAACTCATAAGATAAATGCAAAAATTCTTGTGGAAGGCTTCATGAAAAAGGCCCCAAGGACATGCACCACAGCGAGCACTTCCCTTGGCTTAAATACCAGATCCGAGAGGTGCCTATTCGTCCAAAATTGACAGAGACTTATATTTGCACTCATCAATTTCTGAACTCATGCCATTCAGGTGAACAGATGAGTGAATGAAACCGTGGTAAAACAGAATTAAAATTCTTTGACCTTTCCAGTAAACCATGGCCACATTTGTAACGTCTCAATATTTTATGGCAGTGTTAGCTGATTTGGTAACTAGAAGATTGTAGAGAATTTGATTGCAAAACAGACAAAATCTGTGACCCTGGAAAGCTGAACAGCAAAATTGGAAAATTGCCAATTGCACTTTAATGTGCAAGGTTTGGTAAACATTCTACAAAGAAAAATCATTATAGCTATTCTTCTTCAAGATAAGTATTTCAAGACAAACTTCATCTACCAGTTCCATCTAGAACTTGTCAAACTGAACAAAATTTATTGGTGTCTACCAAATTTTAAATACTATAATAAAAAATAAGTTTTTAATATTGATCCATAGCATAACTATTTTATACTTTGTAGGTAATTTATGAAGACTTGTTGATTACATAAAAATTATATAAAATTAGTCTCTTCATAATCTTCTCCTAGTTTCATGGACATCTTAGGTGGCAAGTGTTACTATTGAATGTGTCAAACACAGACAAAAAATTCAGTTATGAGCAGATCAAGATAAAAATAGCTGCAACTAACCTTGTTTAGATAATTGAGTTGCATTATCACACATGTAATTGCTACCATAAGAAAGAACCATGTTGCAGGGTAGCGTAGCTGACTTGTTCCCTCTAACGTCAGCTTTATGGCAATACCAATGGCTTTTATGCTCATGACCTGTTGGAAGAATATCAGAGTATTTAGGCAGAATAAAATGGAATTGAACAAATTCTAATAGATTATTTGAGTCAAAGGATGTTTGCCTTTCATTTGACATTAAAAATTCGAAAAAAACAAAATTAAAATTAAAAACATGAGAGAACGGAAAGCAATTTTATACCGTTATGGAGCCCATCAAGGAACAAATGCCTGTATAGACCAATACATTTGTGTGTCCACAACGTGGTACAAAGTGCAATGTTAACACCAGTACTATAGCTATCACTGCTACAGTGTAGCACAAAAATGCTGGCAGTTCAATGGCAAGACAAAAGCAAGTCAGATATATTGAAACTCAATAGTGCCTTTCTCCTCACATTCATTCAACTAATCTTAGCATACATAGAATGCAAAAAATATTGAACTCATAGGAAAATTGGCTTCAAATTAGAATAGAGGAATAGATCAGTACCAGGCTGAGTTGCAAGATTCCAAATTTCTGTTACGGAATCAATAGTACGCTCCTGGGGCGCATGCATTACAATAACTGTTGAACCAACTATGCACATAAGGCAGCCTAGCATACCCATCTTATGCAATTTCTCCTTCAACATAAAATGTGCCAATACAGCGCTGTGTGAAAAATATAACTAGTACTTATCAGAATCCAGAATTTACATTTTGATCTTCTCAAATAACAGAAATGTATGTTTGGAGCTAGATATTATTTACCTTACAATGATGCTCAAGGCGCCTAGAGGTGTGACCAAAACAGCTGGAGCAAACACATAAGCTACAAAGTTTGCAGCCTCACCCACAATCACTGTTATCAGTCAACAATGCAACCGTTTAAGTTCCATAAAACGATGCTAATCCTGACATATAACGATAGACAAAAGCCTGAATTAAGTGAAATACGTTAATATTGCCCTCCTAATTTTCCTGTTGTTGGGCCTATAATTGTGAATGCATGACACAGCCTAATACAATGTGTTATGGGGAAGCACGCTTAAAATTAGACATGGTATAGTCGTCCACTTCAACAACACGTATGAAGAATGTATGAACTTACTGGTAATCATTCCTACCCACCATAGAGGCTGTAGCAGATATGTGTAGCCGCCCAAACCTGTAAAAACACAAAGAAACACGCTTAGAGTGAGACCCAACTGCTGAATGTTATTTTGAAATCTATCTGACCACCTACACACCCACAAAAGATACCAAAGGATGCAACAACTTAGCTGTGGCAGACCACAACTTTCTGTTACCTGCTCGAGCTCCGGATGCCCCTGCACGTTTCAAGCCTTTCTTCTTAATTATAAAACTTGCTCCTATAAAAGCACTTGATACAAGTGCAAGCAGACACCCTTTCAGATTGTCCGTTGACAGACCGGTTTCAATAGTTCTTAGCCTTTGTAATAGGACTCCCATCTTGGTAAGATCTCGCAATACAATACACACTATCTCAACTCAATGTGTCTGGGTTGGGTTGTCTCCCTGTTCCCTGCATTAGCATTGGCACTAACACCCAAATCAGTATGCACCCTGTCAAACATCAATCATGAAGCAGATTCACAACAGTGCAAGTGCCCACCATTGACTGCGCTCAGATCTCTATAAAGCCTATAAATCCATTACACCTCCACTACTGGCCACAAAATGAAATCGGACTTGCATTCCTCCTGATTGCAAACATCATCAGAACAAAACTTCACCATGCACCTGGTGAATACCAACCCCTATTTCTAAAAAAACGTTTTACAAGCCACAAATGTCTCTGAGACCCAATTAGGTCGAAAAAGTAAAAGAGGTTCACAGATTCTTCCCTACACAACTCTAAGTTCCACGATGCCTAGTATTTGCACATCGATCCAACAGCACCAATCCCTTTCACAGTACCGACTGGAAAGACTATAGCGAGAGCATCAATTCATTAATGGAAAAAACCGCAAAATTGGGCGTCCATATATGTAGAGAGAATGTCCACCCAAACCCGACTTTCAAATATTGCCCAATTCAAACCAACATAGGTTGTGACAGATTGTGGTGTGTCATCAAAATTGCACTCCTAATCAATCTTAATCTCAAACCCAATCATTGTTTGATAAAACCACTAAATTGGGTATTGTTTCAACGCCACAAACCGTACACCCAAATCTGAATTTCACTCCTCCGCCAATTAAAATTAACAGAGTGAATCCCTCTAAGTAGAACCTATTTGATTACCGATCTCAATACCGAATCGGGTATCCCTAAAAGCTAAAATATCGAAAGCCCATCCATGCAGACCTACTTCTTCTGAAACATCCGATTGAGAACAGCCCCATCCAACTCATCATCATCCAGAATGATAGGGTTACGCGCCAATTAATATAAAATAAAAACAATTGTTGAAAACATGCAACACCCCAATGCAGGGAGGCAATTAAGGAGAGCAATAGTTCATAACGAAATAATTGATATACTAATATTATTAATAATAATGGCTACCTCAAGCTCACCTGCCAGTCCGAGCAAAATGATGGCCAGTAAAAGGATGTCACAGCTACCAAAGAAGATGAGAAGGAGGCGGTCCAAGTCAAATCAAAACAAAAAAAAAATGAAAGTCCATGTGATGCATTGCGTCAAG
Organism: Wollemia nobilis; assembly: GCA_028583015.1. Lineage (NCBI taxonomy): Eukaryota > Viridiplantae > Streptophyta > Pinopsida > Araucariales > Araucariaceae > Wollemia > Wollemia nobilis. The sequence continues at coordinate 4,995,041 of JAQPPZ010017063.1, read as the reverse complement.
CTGGGATTGCCTGGCTTGCACATGCAAATACACTTCTCTTCTCTTCTCACCTTCTCTTGGATCTCCTCTTCCTCGAACAGTTAAAAATAATAATTAAAAACACACAGTAAATTGAGGGAAGGTCAAAACAACGGGGATTAGTGGTTATAGTTAAATCTAGTCGACCCCCTCCCCGCGTAAGGCATTTCGCTTTCGCAGAAGAGTATCTAATTGGATTTCCCTCTCTTACGTGTCTTTCTCTTTCTATAATGGACTCATTCATTTTCTTCCCGCCTCCTCCCTGTAATCTATCTTCCATTGCATATATATTTCAAGTGTGAAACTGAAATCGCTAGAGTGAGCGATGGCCGTTAGCGTTAACAATGTGAACAAACTTGCATGGTGTGCATGATCGTGCACAAACTTTTATGTTCTTATCACAATTGAAATCTGACCGCCCGCCCTTACACATCACATTTTGGATAACCTCAACAGATGTTATAGCTTGTGAGGTTTCATTACGTTTATTAATTGAATGAAAAATAAGAAATTGAATAGAAGACATTTTCCTATGACTACAAAAAATAAGAAATTGAATAGAAGACATTTTCCCATGCCTAGTAAATATAGGCATATGCTGCTGGTTGGTGGGGTCTAGTGCTTGTTTAAAAGTTTTATTCATTTGATTTTTTTTTGGAGGTAGGGGTTCTGTTGACTTTGTCTATACTTGAATGACGATCTTTCCTTTTTACTAAGATGGGGTCCTTAACTTTATCTTTACCCAAACACTCTAGACATCATAAAGGTTTCCTAAGCAAAAAATTATTACTTATACAAACACAATATATTATTTTAAAGTTTTATTTTTTTTTTTTTAATTATTATGTTAGAATTTCTTTAACTTTGTAGCCTTCTTTTTTTAAATAAATAGATATTCATGTTTTACTTTTTTTTTTAAACAAAAATTACTTTAAAAATTTTATTATTATTATATGATTATAAATTTATAGTTTATCACCAATAAAAGAAGAGAATAAAAATTAAATTTAATGTTATGCTAACAATACAATGAGTCAATTTTAAAGCAAAAGAAACAAAAACATAACAAGTTTATATTGCTAAAACATAGTCATGGAGGATAATATTCATTTGTTGGAGGGGCTTTCAACTAGCTAACTACCATTGCTCTTAAAGCTATCACAATCCATATTAGCAATAGACAATTAGATGTTTGTCAACAAAGATGGAGAGTTTACCTAATTGATCAGTCAACTATGAACTTGCTTTTTCTTGTGTATGTTATTGATAGCATCTACATTCCAACTTGTTCACCATTAAATCCACACTATAGACGAGATTGTGTACATCCCTATGAATTTTTTATGCTTGTAAGATTTAATTTAACAATAAGCTTGACAAAAATAACCCTCAAAGAGGCATTGAGCTAGTAAGCACACATTGACAATTCTACTTCTAAATATATTTATGAGTGATCAACCTACAATGTTCACATAAAGGGATCTTAAACACAAAGTTGGTAAAACTTAAAAAGAATAGACCAAGCAAAGACCCAATTGTTTGAGCAACTATAAAATCAAAACAAATGGGATGAAACCAACATAAATGGGGGATGGTCTCTATGGAGGAATAAAAAACACATTTATCAACACAACCTAATACAAGAGCAAGGGTAGCAGATATTGGAAGTTTAGGAGATGTCATCCTCATATTTGAATTTTGGCTTAACCTTTGGTTTTCCAAATTTAGTTTGTAAGATGGGCACACTTGCACTTAGGAAAGGAACCTTGCCACTTGTTATTCAGTCTATGAAAAAAAGGGAAGGGTGGAAGCAAATGGGGATTCACAATTTGGGACTTACAGATATTGGAAGTTTAGGAGATGTCATCCTCATATTTGAATTTTGGCTTAACCTTTGGTTTTCCAAATTTAGTTTGTAATATGGGCACACTTGCACTTAGGAAAGGAACCTTGCCACTTGTTATTCAGTCTATGAAAAAAAGGGAAGGGTGGAAGCAAATGGGGATTCACAATTTGGGACTTACAGTATTTGATATAAGATTTATCTAGCCAATGCTAATCCCTAAGAATATTAATAGCAGATGTTCCTAATTTGACATAAACTTCATTTGGAATAACTTCACATGTTCTCTTAAAGATAAAATTTACATGGGATGGTAGGTTAAAGGCAACTTTTACAATCCTCTAAGAAATCCAAGTGTAATTATCCAATAGATCTAACATAATGTCTTTTTTCAATAGAGTTCATGGATTAAGGCTAGAATGCAAGGCTAGTGGTTTTCGATCCAACAAAAACACTTTGTACCACTAGACACAAGAACAATCAATATTAAGCCCTGGTATTAGGGGATCATGCTTCAATATGAGGAATGGAGCAACTTCACATATGTTGACCAATTATATTTAAGGGATAGAGAACCATTTGACTAAAAATATTTGGCATTTAGGAGCTTGTCATCCTATGGTATATTTTCTCATTTACCCTTGTAATTGTCCTTCAAGATAATCTATGCCAAACTATATCTTTCCATGGCTCTAAATCCTTAAGAGATCCTACCATCCATTTAGCTACCAATGCTTTACTTGTGTTAATGGTTCAAGGATGCCAAAGCCCCCTTGGCCTTAGGGATGGTACGGAGTTTCTAAGAGACTCCAACCATTCCTAGAGTCCCATCCCACTTTGACCAAAGATAATAATGAATAGATTGAGTGAGCCTTTTGTATGCAAATCTAGTAAAAAGTAATAAACATGTGGGGTTATGAAGTTGTAAGCTTATTGTAGTGGTAAGGGCTTTGGACTCTCTTTGAGAGGTCTAAGGTACAAACCCCACTTAGTATGAGGGGACCAAGAACCCTCGTAAAATCCTGTGTAAACTCATTGAAAAAATAAACATGCGGTGTTATTAGGACTTCACCAACAATATGATTTTTTTTCAACTAAAGACAAGAACTTGACTAGCCAAACTATGAATTTCTTTTAAAACTTAGCTAAGACTCGATTCCATGTATCTTTTGGAGATAAATTAACACCAAATGGAATCCCTAGGTATTTGATAATCTAACCATGGGGAATAAACTTCCAAGGTATTGAGATATTGCTCAGTTGAGGATTGGAAAAGCAAAATAATATTTTAGTCTTATAGTCACTTATATGAGAAACAAAAACATCATAGTAAAATTGAAGAATTTCTTGAGCAGTAGATATATCCTCTTTACAATTCTAAAGGAACAACATAAAGTCATTTGCAAAATGAGATTTTATGATAGATATTGCATTTGACAATTTCATGCCTTTTAGAAGGTTATTTGTTTATATTTTTCAATAAATGCCTAAGGGCATTAACGGTGATAACATGTAACAATAAAGCAATGAGTTAGCCCTATCTTGTTGGTCTATCAGACCAAAATTGTTTGAAAGAATACCATAAACTTGGATGCATGTTGAGGCATCTTTTAAGAAAAATAAAATATTCTAACATGGATTAGTACCAAACCCAACCAACTAAAGACCTTAAGAATAAAACCCCAAAGTATTTCATCATACACTTTATCAAAGTCCTTAACCAACAAAGCATATTTTCTTAATTATTGAGCCCAATGCACTACGAATTAGGTTATCTACGATATATCTTCTTTGAATGAATCACGTTTGCTCACTACTAACAATTTTATGGGCTACCTATCTTAGTAGGATGGTTAGGGAATTTGTAATGATATTATAGGATACATTAAGAAGGGTTATTAGGTGCCAACCTAAGATGACTTTTTATTAGTGGATTTCAAAATCAGTTTAGTCAAACCTTAGTTAGAAAAGGAACCAAGGGAGTCATTTCCTAGGGCTTCCTTGGACATCATGTGGAAATCCTTATTAAGCATCAAATACATTTTCTAGTATAATTCTATAGGACACCCATCCATGTCAAGCGCTTTCTCCCTTTTCATTTTCCACAATGTTTGTTTAAGATTATCCTCCAACAAGACATCTCCAATGATTTAGCAAAGTATGGAGGAAGAAGTATTTTTAAGCCCCTAGTTTATTTTACCATAAATAATCTATATATATATATATTTATTTATTTATTTATTTATTTTTATTTTTTTATTAACTTAAACTATTGATGCGAAATATGAAAATTTTAGAAGGAACTTTTTATTATAATTTTATAAAAGAATAGTTTTTACCACATAAATATCATCAATATTGAAGTGTTTATCTAAGAAAAGTTTATTCTTCATTAAAAATTATCCAAGACAAAAGCATTCAAAGAAACAAAAAGGAAATTTTTGTCATAGATAAAGCCACAAGTTTATAACTATTAATTCCAAACATAGGGAAAAGAAAAAAAAGGTGAAACCCATGATTACTTGCTCAACAATCTCATAGAGATATACATACTTGTAAGTCTAAACAAATCTATATGATACAATGATCATAAACACTTATTATGGATTAAAAGCATAAAGAAATAACTCATTATTGTTGGGACAGTGTAGCAATGACCATGATGACAACAACTTGATCAACAAAGGATTGACACAAGAACAAAAAAAAATTAGCATTTCATCACTAACTTGCTCGACCCATCAAATTCATGCCCATGGCACCTTAATTTTATTGACTATAAAAATAAGTTTTTTGAGACCATATTCATGTCTTCATCATAGAATGTTGTCAAAAAGCATAAGAGCTATGAAATAACAAGAGCTCAATGGGTTAAAATGTGGACTTGCAATGTGGATATTTAGGCTCGAATTTTGTTAGATGATATATTCATTTTATATTAGCACAATATGGTTGGTTGAAATATCATGACAATATTATCATGATATCAAACGACACGAGCTCAATCACTAAATTCCTTGAATTTCAAAGAGGAGACCTATGTTCAAGTCTTACGAAGCGATACATGCATAAATACCAGGCTATTTTAATACCACTATGTGGTCATGATGTAATACGGGTTGGACCCATTTCTTTTTTTCAATTGGTTATATGGGATTGAAACGGGCCCACCCATGTTACATCATCACCGCATAGTGGTATTACAACAAAGCTTATATATTATCCATGTATCGCTTTGAAATATTGGACCTAAGTCTTCTCTTTCAATGTTGAGGAATCTAATCGGTTGAACTAATGCCATTTGATACAAGTAGGGCCCATTTCAATCTCGTATTACCAAATATAAAATTAAGAGCTACATTCCTCAAGAGAATAAATAAGAAACATAAAAAATAAATGGGACTATGAGTCTTTTGTTGTTTTGAGGGGATTAAATTGTTTAGTGAGTATGCTTTATGGTCCATCTTATAGTTTTTACATTAAAAAACATTTGTTACCAAGACACCAATAGTTATGATTTTTAAATGTATATATTGATAAACATTATAGAAAACATGTTATATTTAGGGTATATGTATAAGTGTGAATGCAATTAACAACATTACACATTTAGTATTTAATAGTTAGTATTTGTCATTGAATAAATTTTATTTTAGAGTATGATTGGTTTACAATAGGCCCCACTTGTATTACATTATAACCATGTTACTTGACAAGGTTTGAACCGGAATCTCTACCTTGAAAGCCCACATTTTTAACCACTCGAGCTCATGTCCTTTGATTAAACATGAAGTTTAATATTGGGTACACCTCATAGAGAATGTGAGACGGTATTTTATACATAATACGTGTACACTAAACCCAAGATCCATGGCCACTCAACCTAGGTCCATGTATATCCATAAATTCAATTCCCATCTTGAAGCATTATCAAGACTTTACAAGGTACCCCCTCATGGGATTGGAACCTTCATTTTACAGTGTGAAACTCCTATTTCTCCATCCCTTGTCCTAAAATCGTTAGACTTAAAATGTTGAGGTCCACTCATGAGATTGGAACCTTGTTATATGATGTAAAACTATCAATTTCCATTAATTACCTCATACACAAAAGAAAAATGTTAAGGTTCAATGTGAAGTTATTCACTCTCACCACTTGTCTTATACCCCAATGCTAGATATTTAGGTTTACCCGTGATATTAGAACTTAGGTTTACAATATAAAACTCTTTAGTTCACATCGATTGCCTCAAACCCTTTGGGAATAAGACATACACATACATACTTAATTTAAATTTTATTATTAGTAATAATTATGGATTTTTACAAATGTCGGGCATACCTAATCACTATTTACTTTTTGTTTAATAAGCCATGCATGGCTTCTATTAGGAGCCACTCCCATCAACATAACAAAACATTATATTTCTCTCATTACATTGTTGTAAAGTCAACCAAACCATATAAAACTTACTTTTTATTAAAGATGTTATTCATTTGCCTTAAAAAATATATATATTCATCATCTTTCGCAAACTACTAAGTTTTTGCAAAAATTTCCTTGATATCATTTGCATTAATAGATAAAGTATCACTAGGCAAGTTGCATTCTAAAATTCGAATTTTGCCAAGATGAAGACAAACACATTTAGTACTTGATTTTATTTTTTTCAACCTAACATTTCTCTAATACCCCTTTTTTAGGAGTCTTATTCATGCCCCTTATATTTCAAGATATCATTTTAATCATCAGTTTTTATTTTTATTTGTGGGCTTAGCCCCACTTATTTTTTTATTAGGGTAAAATTTGGGTTTTTGAAAGGGCCCAAACCCTTTTACAATCCTAGATTGGTCTGTCTAGTCTTACCAACCAAAAAGCCTCATCTCTAAAGGCTACAAGACATTCAAAACATTGAACTACCTTGTTTCAAAACTCTACAGATTTACATTCATTACTAGCCTATTTACATTCATATCTTTGAAGAGTCTCTAAAAAATGGAACCCTCAGTAGACAAGTCCATAGATCTCCAAAAAATGGAACCCTCAACAAACAAATCCATAGATCTTCAAAAAAAGGAACCCTAAGCAGACAAATCCATAGATCTCCAAAAAATGGAACCCTCAGCAGGCAAATCCCATAAAAATCCAAATCAACAAATTTCTCACTTGGAACCTCACAATGCTTCTAGAAAGTCACAAATCCACAAATCTCCAAAAAATGGGACCCTTAGTAGACAAGTCCATAGATCTCTAGAAAATGGAACCCTCAACAGACAAGTCCACAGATCTCCAAAATATGGAACCCTCAATAGACAAATCCATAGATCTCCAGAAAATGGAACCCTCAATAGACAAATCCATAGATCTCTAGAAAATGGAACCCTCAACATACAAATCCACAAATCTCCAAAAAATGGAACCCTCAACAGACAAATCCCTCAGAAACCCAAACCGACAGATTTCTCAACTTCTTATGGCTAAAAGTAGACAAATCCCATAGATCTCCAAAAAAAGAACCCTTAGCATACAAGTCCACAGATCTCCAAAAAACAATTTACTATGGACATTCTAAAAATTGGAACTTTCACCCAGTGAATTGACTTTCTATATTTCCTCCCTCCTTCGCCACTAACTGGAGTACATCTAGATGGATCCCATCTGGTGGTATCCATATTTTATCTTCCTCTCTAAGAGCTCCCCAATTGGCTAGCCAATCCGCCACCCCATTTCCTTCACTACACATGTACCACCTGAAATTCTTCTAGTGAATTTAGGGATCTTAGTGTATCTGTTACTATGTCTGCTACTCTCCAGCTCACCACCACCCTTTTATTGAGGCAATTAACAATATTTAGTGAATCTCCCTCAATTATTAATTTCTTAGCCCCCAACTGAACCACCATATTTACTCCTACCAAGACTGCTCTAGCTTCAGCCTAATGACTAGTCATAATGCCCAAGTACTCACTCATCGCTTCAATCACCATTCCTTGGCTATCCCTTAGCATTGCTCCTCCTCTAGCCTTCCTTGGATTGCCTTTAGAAGCCCCATCAAAATTTAGTTTCAGCCATCCTTGTTTGGGTGGCTTCCACTTGGTCAAGCTCCTCAAGTCTCCTCGAGGATTGTCATTCACCCCAACTAGACTTAGGTTCCAATGTTCACTTAATTTTGCCTCCTCCAATGACTCTAGACTCTCATGCACTTTCAATGCTTTAACATTCTCCACTATGGCCTGCTATGATGTGCTCTCTATTCCTAGTTGTAGATCTCTTCTCCCCTTTAAAAATCCTTCTATTTCTCTCCAACCAAACTCCCCATGCATAATGAAAGGGAATTAGATTCCAAATTTGATTCAGTCTTGGGCTCTTAAATGGCTTCTCCCACTGTTCTATCCAACCTGCCATGTTATTAGGCAACACCCACACCACCCCCATCTTCTTTATTATATCATACAATATTTTGAGGGAGTATTTACATTCTAGTAATATGTGACTCACTGATTCCTCATGAGCTTCACAAATGTAATATGGAATTGAAAACCCCTCTTATTTCTTTTCCAACCAAAAAAAAATTTCCCTCACCCCATCAAAAACCCCCTAAGGACTACAAGTGAAAGATCATAGGCTGATTTAACAATGAACGACCCTTCTTGAGTAGCTCCCCATACTATTGTATCCTCAGCCAAATTGGGGCTTACATAATATGCTTTTAGTTTAGCTGTTAGCTTTTGTAGCTCTTCCTCATACTGATTATGGATTCTTAGCTCCTTCCATCTTACCTCTCCTCCTTCTATAGCCAAATAATCACTCACCATATTCCCATAATTTTATTCTAGCTCTACTCTAATTCTTGCTAACTCCTCATCCTTCACTAATGGGTACTTCTCTAGCCATGCATCTTCCTAGAAGTGGATAGACCTACCATTCCCTACCTTCCATTGGATGCCTTTCCATAGCATCTCTCTACCCTTTACTATGTGGTTCCATAATGAAGATCCCTAATAGGGCTCTAGTGTGGTCAAAAATCTACTATCCTCTTGGTTGTCAAGGTATTTATCTCTTAGAATTCTTGCCCATAAGGCATGACCCTCCTTCACTAGCCTCCATCCTACCTTTGCTACCAAAGCCTTGTTCATATCCCTTATTCTTCTAAGCCCAAGTCCTCCACTTGATTTATCATTGCATACTCTCTCCCAAGCTACAAGTAGAATTCTGCTCTTCTCCTCTAGTCCTGACCATAGGAATCTTCTTTGAATACTTTCTATTGTATTAGCTACTTTAAGTGGGATCTTAAACATTGATAATAAATATATAGGGATTGCTTGGAGAGTACTCTTAAGAAGTTGTAACTTACCTACCTAACTCAACAAATTCCCCTTCCATCCAACTAATTTACTCTAGACCCTATCAATCAACACATTCCACATCTGATCCTTGCATTCCCCCATGAACATTGGCATTCCCAAGTAAATAGAAGGGAGAGTTGAAACACTACACCCAAGCTCTATTACTATTCTTCTCTATCGATTCTCTATAGTGTTTATAAAAAACACCTTACTCTTGTCCATATTTATCATTTTTTGGGATGCTTTTTCATAGAGATTTAATATCCTCCTAAATTCCTTTACCTCAGCTATAGATGATCTCCCCAACAAAATTGTGTCATCCACAAATTGTTGGTGAATAATACCTTCTATGGATATAGATGGTTTCAACCCACTTAATGCTCTCACTTATTTTGTTGATCCAATGCACCTTCCCAATGCTTCTGCCATTATTATGAAGAGATACAAGGATAATGGGTCCCCTTGCCTTAAGCCCCTATTACTTCCAAAGAATCCAGCTAAAGAATTATTCACTATAACTAAGAATTTAGGTCCTCCATAGTAGTTATTCACCCACCTTCTCCAATATTTGTTGAAGCCAAACTTCTCTAGGACTCTATCTAGGAAATTCCATGAGACCTAATCATAGGCTTTGTTCATGTCAAGCTTTAACACCATTCCCTCCCTTTTACTAATTTTAATTGAATGCATGGTCTCATGGAGTGTGATTACTCCATCCAAAATCTACCTACCCTTCACAAATCCCCCTTGCTGCTCTGCAATGATCTCTAGGAGAACATACTTTAGTCTTAATGCAATCACTTTTGATATTATCTTATAAATGATGTTACATAGACTAATTGGCCTAAAGTCTTTAAATCCCTTCAACCCAGGCTTCTTTGGAATGAGCACTAGAAAAGTATTATTGTATTCTCTTAACACTTTGCCTAAGTGGTGTGACTCTCTTATGCTACTACATCCTTACTCACTATGTTCTAGAAAGCTTGGAAGAAACCCACTTGAAATCCATCAGGCCCTGGAGCTTTATCTTTTCCTAATGAGAAAACCGCTTCCCTGACCTCCTCCTCACTCACCTCTTTGACAAGTTTTGCATTCATGTCTCTAGATAGAATCCTTGGGATATGTTGAATTATTTCCTCCATAGCTTCCTGATCATCCTCCCTGTCCTTTGTTAGCAACAATCTAAAGAAGTCCACCACCCCTTGTCTAATTTGATCTTCCTCTCTTATTACTTCTCCATCCTCTTTTTGAATTTTAGTTATCCTTGCTGCACTTTTATGTCTTATGGTAGAGACATGAAAGAATCTTGTGTTCCTATCTCCTTCCATTAACCATTGGTTCCTTGACTTTTATCTCCAGTACGTCTCCTCCCTTGCCATTATTGTATGCAATTTTGCCTGGATAACTTTCTCTCTACTATAAAGGACCTGGTCCATCCCATTTCTGCTTATTTCCTCTTCAAGTCGACTCAATTCTTGCCTTAACCGCTCCTTTTGCAAGAAGATGTTTCCAAAGACCTCCTTGTTCCACTTTTTTACTTCCCTCTTCACATGTTTCAATTTCCCAGCAACCACATACATCTTGGATCCTTGGATAGGATGCATCCACCATCTTTCCATTTCCTCATAAATGCTTGGGTGCTGCAACCACATGAATTCAAATTTGAAGGGGTTATTTTTCTTTCTATCCTCTAGACTACACCAAAAGACAAGAGGGTTATGGTCTGATCCTGTTCTTGGCAATGGTGCCAATGTATGCTCACAATTTTCCTCAAACCACTCCAAGGATAGCAAAACCCTATCCAATATCACCTAGATCAAGTCCTCCCCTAACCTCCTATTAGTCCACATGAATGCATTGCCACTCAAATCAACATCATAAAGACTTGATGTTGATATAAAATTGCTAAGGTCCTCCATACTCTCGATGAATCCCTAGGACCCCCTTTCTTCTCACCTAGCCTTAATGGAGTGTTGAAGTCTCCTACCACTATCCATCTTATCCCCCTAACCTATTGTCCCATCTATTCCAGCTCTTTCCAAAACTCCTTTCTCAATCTACTTACATTTGGAGCATAGACATTTGTAACAAGGAAATCCAACTTTGAAGACTTGGTCGAGATAAGAACAGACAACTGATTTACACTTCTAGAGATGACTTCTCCCTCATAGAGGTCAGAGTTCCACACAGTTAATAATCCTCTTGAAGCTCCTTTGGCTCCCTTTTGACAAATCTTACCCTTCTTCCATATTCCACTCTGAATACTTTCCCACCTTGCACAAGATAATTTAGTTTCTTGCAATAATACTATTTCAGGTTGGTGGTCCTTCAACATGGATCTCACCAATCTATGTTTGTTAGGGGCATTCATTCCCCTAACATTCCATGATATGACTTTCATTTTTTACTTCTTGTAGTGGGCTTCTGCCCACTCAAGACTATGGTCATCATTTTTCCCATATTTCAAATCCTTCTTTATTTCCTTTAAGCATTTTTCCTTCAAATATGGCCTTCCCACCTTCTTTCCCTCCTCTACTCCTACATTCGAGCACTTCTCATCCTTAGGTATAATACTTTCCCTTAAGTCCCTACATCCACTTCTTCTTGATTAATTGTACATGACACAACTTTTGGATCCGATTATTTATGGAAAAGCAGGGAGCCTTACCTATACTAGGGCCACATCTGTCTTCTCTATGTCAAGGTTAAATCCAGGAGCCAATTTCTTCATATATAGACCAGATCTACCCACAAAACATGGGCCTCCAAGTAGAGCCCTATGGCAATCTTCCCCGTTGTTAAAAGAGGTGAGGAAAAATCCTTTTGGCAAAGAGGAGAATTCCACATATCCTTTAAATTTCCAATGATTAGTCATCCATTTCCTAATATGATACCTTGAGCCTATGGACTTTCCTATAAGAGTGTTATCAAGTTTGTTCTATGCTTTTTCATATATTTTATCAAGAATATTTTGATATATTCCTTCCTCCTTAGTTTTAGAGAATAGCAATATTCATTGTTCCTTGTTTTCCTCCCCACTTCTCTTCTCCTTCAACCATTATGCCCATGTTCTACTATCCTTGACCTAGTTTCTACTCTCTTATGATAGTTTCGGGTTCTCTTTTACATGGATTTGATAGATCTTGAGCATTGTCAACACCACATTAACAATCTTTAGCATCAACAAGCTTTCTTATTTCTTTTTAAATTCTTTCTAGTACTATAGATGCTTCAGCCACACATTGTTCAAACTCTTCTCTCTCCATTTTCTTGTGAAAATACTCACTTTGTTGCATGGGAGGTAAGCCCTCTAGGATGCTACTCTACAAACTATTAATTTTACAGATTATATGGTAGATTATAATTGTGTATTTTCTACACTCACTTTCAACTATTTTTTCTATTGAAACTATGAAAATTGTTGTACAGTTAAATGACACTTTTGAGAAAAATATGGCAATGAGCTAGGTCCCGAACTGTGGCTTCCTAGTGGTTTAAGAAAAATCTCATTGGCCACAAATGTTGTTTAATCAAGTACCACTCTTTTATTAATAATATTATTCTCACTTGAAAATAACTCTTTCTATACTCTCTCAAGGTGAAAAACTACTAAACAATTTGTGGGGTCATTGACCCTTTTCACTAGCGACACACTCAAACCAATTACTTTGGGGTTCTTAGGGTACTCCTCATAATGAGTTTTAGAACAAATGTTAGTCCAAGTACTTCCTCGAGTTATTTGTTTGAGACTTGCACCCAATCCTTCAAGAGGTTATTAGCCTAATTCAGACACTTATTAAGTACCAAAAAAAGGATCTTACAAAACCAAAAATGAAAAAAATCCCCTTTTTTCTTCACTTTTTTGTCTTACGTTTTTCCTTTTTTTTTTTAATTAAAACCCTCTCTATAAACCCACTCGACACACCCGCTCTACAAACCCTAAGCTATGAAAATTTTTATATTTTTATTTTTAAAATGCTTTGCAAAACCTTTGGCTCTTGGTCACCGGTTTACAAACCTACAACTTAGCTCCACTTCTTGTTAACACTTTGATATTTGCTTTTTTTCCATATCAATATCCCTTTAAGTTTCCTTTTCTCTTTGTTTTTTCTTCTTGGATATTACTCTCTTGTTTCATTTCCACCAACACTTCATCTTCATCAATCTCTTCAAAACTTTCAAACTATTCATAATGAGATTTATCATCTATAGGTTTGTCTTTAACAAATATGAAGTGTAAGAAATAACCTCATAAAACCTATTTCTTTATATCTCCTTGGAAACCTTAAATTTTGAGGATGTTCCTCCATATTAATGATCTCCTTATGCTACACTACAAACCCTAAATTAATATGGATATCGTTCATCCCCATTTCTTTATTATGTCAATGTTGAAATCCTAAATTCCAATGAATAATCACTACACTACTTTCATTTTTATTACAAGGAGAGGATTTTATACTACTTGAGGAAAATGAAGGTAATTTACCTAGAATAAACATGACCTCTTATGTCTTATTTATTTTAAAAATATCCTCCATATTTTTCTTTGCACCTTTAATTCCTTTTGAATTTGAACTTATAAATTGTTACTTCCTCATACTTGGTATCCTTTATTTCTCCTAATCGTTGGTCTAGATGAACTATGATGGCCTTTTTCAATTGCATATAGGATTTCCTTTTCTCTTTTCTAGGAGTGGAATATTCTTGGTATAATCCATCTTCTACTACAATATTTTTTGATAAGTAACATTTATATACATAATTGGGTTTTTCTAGAGGATCCCAAAAACCTTATTACAAAAACGGGGTGAACCCATTACAGCCGCAAGGTTGAGGTCTCAAAGTGAGCCTCAGACCTGAACAGAAAGGGAAACTGAAACTGCCATAGCATTGGAGAGAAAGGGATAAGCAGGCCTCCATGAGGCTCAAAAAACCAACCTACCAGGGACCGACAGCAACCTTAATTGGCAGTAGTTTTCTCCGGGGTCCCAGAGGAACCATCAACATGCGACTTGAGGTTGCGGAGGCACTGGATTGCCGACTCAGCAGCCCTAGAGATGTTCCCCATAGCGTCGATGGCCATATCGATGAGCAGACTCAGGGGAACCTTCTGCTGAACCTTTTTCTGCACCGACTCAGAATCCGAGCTCAGGTGGAGAGGAGAGTCGTTCTCAACTTCGGCCTTAGCTTTCTTGAGCCGTCTGGAACATCTGCCACTCGGAGGAGTTGCCTTGGCCCGCCTACGACAGCGACTGCGACTGGGGGTAGCCTGGTCGGTGGGAGGCTCAGTCTTGGGAGCGTCGGTGCTCGGGGACGCAGGCGGGTGGGAAGAGAGGGGAGGGACGATCTGAGGGGAGGCCCTGTTAGAAAGACAATGGCGGAAGATAACGCCCATGAGCCCCTGGTGCCACGGCCTGGACTTGCTCTTTCGAGCGGCCTCGATGGAACAATCGAGGGAGTAGTTGAGGAAGTCCGGGAAGCAAAGCTTCTTGGACGCCCGCAAGTGGTTCACGAAACTGATGTGGTAGCTGCGCAGAGGCTTGTCCGGGTCGTCACAGCAAATGAACTGCATCAACGGCTTCAAAGTCCAGCTCCACGGTTCATCCAGCTCCTCTCTGAAGAGGGAGGATTTATCCCAGCCTAAATTCTTCCCTTTGTCCAGAAACTGGTCCAACTCCTCTTGCCAGTTGTGCTTGTCCCGCCGAATGAATTTCCCGGTGGTCGGCATCCCAGTAATCTCGAGCAAGAGATCAAAGGTGACCTTCAGGTGGACACCTTTCACCCGAACCTCCCCATCTTGCCAGGTCTCCATGAAATCAGACGTAATTTTATCATCCGGGCCCTGAAACTTGCTGAGGAAAGGGACTAGCCCGAGGGCTTTCATGAAGATTTTCTCCTCCTCAGACAGGGAAGAGAATTCAGGCTCAATGTAAGGTACAACCATGGGAGGGGCAGGGGAACTACGAAAGAAGGCCTTAAGGCAGAAATACGCTGTGAAACAGGGATAACTGCACACGATTCTGGGATGATGACAGAGATAAATGAAATCACCCGTATCGTCACCTTGGAATAAAAGGAAAGGAAGCTTGCGCCGGAAGGGCGACGGCTCGCAGAAGCCGCATGCATGGGAAACAACCAAAATGAGGGGAGCCATCGGATAGGGAGGAGATAGGCTCGCTCGGTCCCGATGACGAAAGAAAATCATGCCTAGAAAGGCGTTAAAAACGTGAAAAGAGCTGATCGCCGACTCGTGACTGCCGCCCACGTCATGGGCCCTAACGGCCGCGCCGGGGGTCGTCTTACCAAGAGCAGTAATTGGATGCCGCAAGAAAACCAATCGCCAACTGTCCTCCATCCCAAGACCAACTGACGTGTCCCACCTAGCTGATCTGGCGAGGATCATTGAGCTTTTAGGAACTCTGACGCAGCCACGTCAGCAAGATCTTGAGGGATTTCGAGATCCCAAGTGGTGAGTTTGCCGGAGGAGGAGCCTCTGTTGGCCAGGAGGTCAGCCAAAGAATTTCCTTCCCTAAAGATGTGCTGGCATCTGTGGGTCCTACCGCGGAGAATCCTCCGAATCTCTCCGATGGTGTTGTGGACCCTCCAGGCAGGGGTCTTATCCTTGTTTACGTAGTTTATGATGTTCATAGAGTCGCCTTCTATGATGATAGCTCTGGAGTCCTCCGAAATGAGGGCTAACCCTCTCCAAAGGGCTCTGGCTTCCGCAACATGGTTGGTCTGAATCCCAAGATCTTCAGAGAAGGCAAGGATAACCATACCACGATGATCCCTGACAGCACCACCAGCCCCCGCTGCTCCTGGGTTCCCTTTGGAAGCCCCATCAAAGTTAAGCTTAATCCATCCCGGAGGGGGAGGACTCCACTTAGCGAGGGTACGGGGGTGAGGAAGAGGGTTTCCCAGGGGGGACAATCAGAAATATTAAAAGAAGAGAGGATGCGCCCTTCCCGGGTCAGAGGATGGGGGCTGGGGCACTGAATGGAATTAGCATTTTCGAAAGCGAAAGCTATAGCCCTAATGGCCACCGAGGGAGGATCTCGGTAGAAGTTCCAAAGATCCTACGGTTTCTCTCAAGCCAAACTTGCCAAATCATGTGGGGGAGGCAGATGTCCCAGAGGAAACGGAGCTTAAGATTAACAAAGGGTTGGGGCCATTGGTAGAAGGCATCACACAAAGACCTGGGAGGAACCCAGTGGATCTGAAAGGAGGACAGGGCAAACCCAAACACAGCCGAGGTGAACTCACAGTGGAGGAACAGGTGATCGGTGGATTCCCAATTGGACAGGCAAAGGTAACATCTGTTGGGGAGGGGGATGCCTCTTTTGATGAGATTCTCAGTGGTGAGGGATTTGTTTTGGAAGGCAATCCACGAGAAGAAGGCCACTTTCAGAATGAGGTTCTTCTTCCAAGCAATGTGGGAAGGGGAGACGGGATGATCCTTCAGGAGGGAGAAGGCAGACTTAACAGTGTACAGCCCTTTGTCAGACCCAGCCCAGGCAGGCTTGTCATCCTTTTGCTCAAAGGGAATGGTAGTAGCTTGGAGCATAATGTTGAGAGCAGCAACCTCAGGAGAGGTGCCCGCGAGGAGCCTCCATCGGGGTTGACCATCTTCCCAGATTATGAAGTTAGAAACCTTCATACCCAAACGAGAGTCAGGGACCATTTGAAGCATGGCGAGGTCCGCTCTGCCACTTAGGGGTTCATCCAATAACCACCTGTCGTTCCAGAAGTCAATGCTTTGTCCGTCCCCTAGAACCCATCTGAGGCCTTTCTGGATGAGCACTTTGGAATGAGTTACAGCCTTCCAGAAGGCAGATCCATTGGGGTGGATGCCAGAATCAAGGAAGGAAAGGTTTCCCATGTATTTCTTAGACACCAACATGGTCCACTCCGCAGGGTCTTTCGAGATAATCCTCCAAGCCTGCTTGCCTAGCAAGGCTGTGTTCATGTCTGACAGTTTTTTGAAACCCAACCCTCCCTGCTTCTTACTTCTGCAGACAATGTCCCAAGCCACAAGGGGAATCTTAGCCTTGTCTTCGGCACCTGACCAAAGAAATTTTTTCTGAATGCGCTCAATGAGCTTGCACACTGACTTGGGAAGAGAGAAGACAGACATGAAGTAAATGGGGATACTCTGGAGGGTTGAACTAGATAGGGTTGCTTTCGCCGCTTGGGACAGAAGTTTGCCTTTCCAGGCTGCCAGCTTTCGATGGAATCTTTCCACAACGTTGTTCCACATACTCTCCTTGGGTCTTCCCCAAAAAAGGGGGAGCCCCAGATAGGAGGATGGGAGAGCTCCTGCAGAGCACCCAAGGATCCGCCCAATCCTGCCCTGACGGTCCGGGGGGTGTGAACGAAAAATAGCTTGCTTTTGGAGAAGTTAACCTGCCGCCCAGCCGCTTCCTCATAGAGGGATAGGATATGCTTGATGTTTCTAGCCTGAATGACAGACGCCTGCGTAGAAAGGATGGTGTCATCAACAAATTGCTGGTGAGTAGTGGGAGTGGAGTTGGACACCACTGGGATGCCGGAGATCTTCCCCGCCACTCTGGCCGCAGAGAGGGTTCTGCCAAGGGATTCCGCCAAGATGATGAACAAAAGAGGAGAAAGCGGGTCTCCTTGACGGAGTCCTCTGACGCTGGGAAAAAAGCCAACGGGGGAGCCATTAACCAGAACCGAGAACCAGGCAGAGGAGAAGCAGTTGTGGATAAGCTGGACCCATCTGGGGTGGAAGCCAAACTTTAGAAGGACGTCCCGGAGAAACTCCCAGCTGACTCGATCAAAAGCTTTGGTCATATCAAGTTTGAGGAAAAGACCTGCTTTTTTGTTCTGGACCGCAGAATGAAGGGTTTCATGAATGGAGATGACGCCATCCAGAATGTTTCTGCCTTTGACCGAGCTTCCTTGGCGGGGGTCAATGATGAAGGGAAGGATGGGCTTCATCCTGGATGCCATGGCTTTGGAGAGGATCTTGAAAAGGACGTTGCAGAGGCTGATGGGGCGAAAGTCAGCCATAGACCGGCAATTAGGGGACTTGGGGATCAAAGCAATGAAGGTGGAGTTAACAACCCGGGGAATGGGGTGGGATTGGAGGTCACGAATGGCAGCACAGACGTCCGTTCCTACCAGGTCCCAAGCAGGCTTGGTAGAACCGGGGGGAAATCCGTCCGGCCCGGGGGCTTTATCAGGTTGCATGGAGAAGACCACCTCCTTAATTTTCGAGTCGGAGAAGGGCTTGAGGAGGGAGGAATTGGAGTCACCAGAAACCAGACTGGGGATGTTCTCCAGAAGGGCGGCCTTGGCAGAGGCAGAGCTTTCTGGGGAGGAACCTAAGAGGTTTTGAAAGAAAGAGACAGCCTCAGATCTGATCTCGTGGATATCTTCAGTGGTAGAACCATCGCTACATTGAATTTTGCTGATCTTATTGGAGCCTCTGTGTCTCATGGTTGTAGCATGGAAGAATCTGGTATTGGAGTCTCCCGCTTTGATCCATAGTTCCTTGGATTTCTGCCTCCATAAGGTTTCCTCACTGGCAAGAATGGAGTGGAATTCAGCAAGAAGTTTCCCTTCCTCCTTCCTCACTGCAGCCCCATAATCCCCTTCTTCGACCCTTCTCTCAATGGCTTGGAGTTGATCTGAAATTAACTTCTTTCGGCTGAAAATGTTGCCAAACACCTCTCTATTCCACCTCCGCAAGTTTTCCTTGGTGAACTTGAGCTTCTGAGTAATCCTGAAGATGGGAGATCCATGGACATGCTGATTCCACCACTGGCTCATCTTTTCACGGAAGTCCTTGTGTTTGAGCCACATAGCCTCAAACCGAAAGGGGGTTCGAAACCCAGGAGACCTGCCCATCTGGAGGAAAATGGGATTATGGTCCGATCCAATCTTGGGGAGAGCCGAAAGGGAAGCGTCGCCAAAAAGAGGAATAGCTTCCTGGGATATCATGAATCTGTCCAATTTGACCTGTATCAGATTACCTCCAATCCTTCTGTTGCTCCACGTATAGCGATTCCCTTTGAGAGGAATATCAATGAGCTCGTTTGCATCCACAAATTCCCTAAGATCCTCAGTAGAATGGTGGGTGGCAGCCAACCCTCCCTTTTTCTCCGTTGGATACAGGGGGCTATTGAAATCCCCTGCAACCACCCAAGGGATAGTGCTGAAGGAGTCCCTCATCCGGGAGATGGAATTCCAAAATTCAGATCTCTCAATAGGGGAATTTGGAGCGTACAGGTTGGACAGGATCCAAGACTGATTACTGGAGATGCAATGAAAGAGAATATTAATGACTCTACTGGAGGATGATAGAAGCCTACCTTCCACTTGGGACGGGTCCCAGAGGCACAAAAGTCCTCCACAGGAACCTTGAGCGGGGCTGTGCAGAGCTTCGCCTTGAGACCAGATGGACCTGGCAGCTTTCCTGGAGAACTTCTCGTCACATTTGGTTTCTTGCATGATGAAGATGGAGGGTCTGATATCCTTACGCATATTAGCAGCAAGTCTGAGCTTGGCTGCACTGTTGAGCCCTCTCGCATTCCAGGAGAGGATTTTCATCTAGAAGATCTGAGAGGTTTCTTGCCTCCCTTCGCCTGCTGGAAGGGGGGTTTAGACACTTTGGGATCATCGGAGAGGGATTCGTCAGAATTTAGGAAAAGAGTCCGCTGGGAGCCGTTAGCTAGGTCATCCTCAGTAGCCCTGATACGTAGCTCGGCTGTAGAAGGGCGTCCTCTTTTCCTCTCGGCTCCATAATCCATGGTGTGCCCTTTGCTTCTGGTTTTGATTGGACTAAACTTCCCAGACGAAGACTGCTGGGGGAGGAAGTTCTCGATCTCCTGAAGGATGGGGTTTAAAGATTCTGTATTGTTGGCAGAGGCTCTGAGGGGCTCTGGGGAAGGTTCGAGGTTGGCGCTAGGGTTTGAAACAGGATCTCGAGATTTGCCTTTGAAACGCCCCTCCTGGCCCAAACCTTGGGATTCTGAAGGGACGATGGGGGGATTCCCCGCCGGAACTGGGACTTCCTTAGCACGCCTAGGAACATTGAGATCCTTGCCTTTACCAGGAGGGCCCTGCGAAGAGGGCTTCAAAACTCGAGCTTGGGGACATTGGTGGATCAGATGCCCTTGGGTATTGCATGCAGAGCAGAACGCGGGTTTATTTTCATAAACAATGGGCTGCTTTTTGATGAGGATGGAATCCTTGAACAGATTGACAAAGGAAGGAAGGTCGGTTTCCAAATTGGCATTAACACACAGGCGAGCGTGGATCATGCGGGAGCGTACCTTAGTAGACGAATCTACAGCAACGAGCTCTCCAATAGTGCGGGCAATCCCTCTCAGGACTTCTTCTCGCCAGCAGTGGAAGGGAAGGTTTGGGAGCTGGATCCAAATAGGCGCCACATTAATGTTTTGCGTATCTGGGTTGAAGTCCTCTCCCCACCTGCGAGGAAAAGGCTTCGCCTTCCCAGGAACCAGGGTCCCCCAGCAAGGATATTGCATGAATCTTCTGCATTATTTAATCTGATCGCAAAAAAGCCTCGAGACAGGGCTATCAGCTGCAAGCTCCCACTAGTGCGCCATTTGCTGCTCGCCCATTTCCGTATTGTTTCCATATCTGGTCTGCCTCCGATGAACTTGCCAATGAGGGTGAATTGTTCCTGAATAACAAAGTTGTCCAGCCAGCCGCCCGGGATCACCAAGTCGGGGCCGTTGGGGAGCAGTGGTTTGAGAGGGGATAGGGTTTGAGGTCCCTTTAGAAAGCGCGTGCGCATACGATCCCTGGGAAGGAGAAGAAGGGTCAGGGGGTTTCCGGGGGGGGATTTCCCCTTCCTCAGGTGGATCAGGCTCTGGACCACCGAATCCAGAAACCGGGGAGGTGGATGGCCTCCCGCTTGCATTCCCGCTTGCGATCCTACTCTCTGCCATTTTTTCATATATCGTCTTCTACTACAATATGATCTCCTTGTTTCATCTTGAATTTTATCTCATAACCAATTTTTTATCATAATTATACTACCTGAGTGGGCTTAATGGTTAAAAATTTAGAATTTTACATAGAAGGTCTAAGATTCAAATCTTATGGGGGTATGGTTGTTCACCATGCTTTAATAACCATAGTATGGTCAGATAACCATAAATTGCATAAACTTCATCCTCTATGAAGATTGTCTTATATGGCCTATGGCCTCGTGGATGTTAAAAACTACTTTACCTTTTATATTTACCTTCCATTGTTTTTACTTTGTGATACATTGTTATGTGTTCAATCTCATAATATTTGTGGCATTGGAATTCAATATTCTCTTAATCCACTTGTTGATCCCATTCTCTTGATTTTGATTTTCTTTAAAGGAAAATAAATTGATAGTGAAGGTGGAACAAATAATTGTAGAATACACATCCACATTAGATGATATCAAGGGTTGGGAAACCAATAATCCTAGACCATGCTTTTCCTAACTCTAATAAGGTATTTTTCCTTTTTTCTTATAGTTCCTTATTTTATACATTCTACTTAATCCACATTTGTCGTATGTGTTAGTTCTTATTCTTGTAATACATGTGGCTCTATATGTTCTATTAGTATTGCATGTTCATATGTCTCTACGTATCCAGTAGGTATTGCATAATCCACTATCACTTCTAGTTTTTTTGTGACCCAATAAATGTGCACCATAATAATGTAAATAAAGCGAAAGCAACAAATGAAAGTTTTGATATTGATATTGCAATAAGAGTCTTTCTTTTGGTTACAAAAGACCAATTTGGATTATAATAGACCTCCCAAGAAGGAGGGTTTTCTTTGAAATTGAAGTTCAATGGTGCCTCAAACGATCTCCTAGGTCACACTCAAGAGCCTCAAACGGGTTTGTGACTTGGTTGCTCAATCGCTTCAGATCTCACACTACTCCAAATACCTACACACAAGTCCACAACAGGTCATCAACAACATCTATGAGGTCTTTCGATATAAAGCCCTAAATCATGAAAAGATAGTTATAGAACTGACAAAATAGTTACAAAAACCATGTAACAAGTTACAAAACCATGCTACGATTTGTTGCTTTGCTTTATTATCTTCCTATTTTCAATTTTGGGTCTTTATCTAGCTCTTGTGTGGCTATCCAATATGGCTACCCTACTTTGTATGGCTACCTGGGATAGGTAGATCCTATGTGGATGTAGTGGGTGGTTGCTTGGCTCTGTGTGGCCACTTAGGGTGGCTAGATCTATGTTGTGGTAGAGGCTTCAAAGTTAAATATGGGCTATTTTGGAAGTATTTTGAACCCCTTGGTGCAAGTTCGATGTTGTCTAGTTGTTCAAGGTATGAAAAACTGCAAAATGAATGTTATCAAGCATCCTATGAGACTCCATGGTTGATGTCCTTGAGCTCTTCGAAGGAGGAAGCTTTACTCACAAGTCAAAACTCCATAAGAATGGCAAAAGAAATTTGGATAGAGTTTTGGTATTGTTTTCTAGATGCTCTCTCAAATGGAGGAAGGGGATGGTTTATTTATAGAATTTATGGAGGATTGGTGAATGGGATGACTTGGCGAGCCAAGACATCCAAGTGGCAAGGAGTGGATGAGATAGAGAAGTTAAGATGTTTCAGTTAGGGGAGAGGTGGTAAGTTAAATGGTGGAGAGGCTTAGTCGGGATGGTTGTAATTTGGAGAGGTGGTAAGTTAAGTGGTGGAGATGTGTGCACATGTGTCAAGTGGAGGTGAGAGTGAAGTGGAGAAATTTGAAGATGTGGCAAGTGAAGGTGGAAGATGAGGGGGACATGTGTCAAGTGTGAGGGGAGGCTAGATATTTATTATTTAATTTATTTTTACATTATAAAATTTAATTGTGCACACAAATTGAATTTTTATTTATTTATTATTATTACTAAGCATTATTATTAATTTTGGGGGGTTTTGCGGTTTTATGGAGAATGAAAGTAGATTTAGGGCGATTATGAAATTGATTTATTTTTGATGTCTATAGATATCCCTTTTATACCATGTTGTGTATAAACACAATACAATGCAAAAATAGATGACACCTGTTGTTGGATTGACGTTGAACAACGATGAATAGATGACAATGGTTGGCAAGTGAATGATGAAAGTGGATTTTGGCTGGAGGAGGGTGATGTAAGGTTGCCCCAAATCAAGGACAATGTAGGATACCCTAGTTATAGAAGTGATAATTATCTATGAACCTTGTTGTTTATGGAATTTTGAGCGCATTGAAATAACTATGCTAACAACTATATTAATGAGACATGAGTCATAAGTCATTGTTCCAAACAACTATGCTAATAAGATGAACCATTATGCTAAAAACTATGCTATAATTAAGAAAATAATTTAGGATGAATAAAAGTCTCATACAAGGTTTTAGGATAGATGTCGATTCAAAAAATGGGTGTTTCATTATTGAACTTGTTTGGGATATTTTTTTGTGGATATTGTCTACCCCCTTAAGTGATGAGTGGATGGATGAAAAGAAATGACAACCATGAGCCGATTGATAATAAGTATATGCAAAATGTGTCAAATAAGGCATGTAGAATGGAGATACAAAGTGGTATGTAGGTGGTCGATGTTGAAATTTAGAATTGTGGTGGTTGTTGAATATGTTTGCCTTGCAGAATAACCTTCCCAACTGCTTGTAGCTGTTTGCACCTTTGTGACCACCATGGAAAACTACTTTATGCATTGGTGACCACCTAGGGTGGTTGGTGATATGCTAAAGTAGTCACCAACACACAAGTTATAAATAGGCCCTTGGGCTTTTAGTTTTGCACTTGCACTAGGCAGGAGAGGAGGAGAAGAAAGAGGAGGTGAGTGATCGATGGGGTGGTAGGAGAGAGCGTGACAATGGGAGTCAAAGGGTGTGTAGAGGAGGTGATTAGCTTATGGCCCTTTAGTAGTTGGTAGTTTATGTTGTAGGTGAATGTACGGGTGGGGAATGGGTTGGAAATTTAGTGTGTTTGTTTTATTTGGTTTTATTTTTATTTTTTATTGTGGATATTATGTGGTAAAGTGGTGGGTTGATGGGGGATGGGTATGGGGGTGATATATTAATTAGAATTTGAAATGTGAAATGGTAAAATGGACGAGATTTTTTTTGAATGAATGAAATTTGGAATTTGAACTGTGAATATGGTAAAATGGGCAAGAAATTTATTTATTTTTATTTTTTGCGTTTTGATGTGGATGAAATGGGTGAGGAAAATGATGTTTTCGTATGTTGAAAATTTTAAAATTTTTATAATGTTACTATTTATATAAAAATAAATGAAGATATGTATGGTAGACTAATGAAATTATGGTGATGATTGTAGTTGAGGATATTGCGACCACAACATAGGTTTGGCACTATGTTTTCGAGCGTTAAGAAGAAGTTGAATGAGCCATACTAGGAATGGTTATGAGCGATAGGCCTGGAGGGAGTAACCTGGACAAAGCCTATGCATGCAGATCATAGGTACTTGTAGGCATTGGTAGAGAAATGAGACCCAGATAAAAGGAATTTACACCTCCCTACAAGGAAGATGGTAGTGACCCTTGAGGATTATTATATCTTCAATATTTTGGTTGAGGGTCTTCTTATTCATGTAGCAACAAAGAAGAAGGATGTGATGCCATGAGTATATGGTGATGAGTGGGAGACAATTAAGATAGGCAGTGGTGGAATACCATACCTCTTCGAGTATCATTAGAAGATATTTTCTCTATGGCATATAGTCTTGATGTTCTTAGTGTCGAATATTATACTATCATATTTATTAGGTGCATGGTTTTTATGTAACCTATTGGGCTTGGTGATGGAATTCATAGATACATCAATTGTATATGCATGGGCACCAAAATTACTAACACAGATGTATGTGGAGTTATATGAGGTGAGATGGTGGAGGCAGGTGGGTTTGGGCTACAATGTATTGTTACAAATGTAGGCTTGGGAGCACTTCAATATATATCATCCTATGGGATTACCGTGTCATATGGATGCAAAGATAGTGATAGAGTGACCCTATGTGATGCGGTGGTGACATGATAGGGAGGCACCATGGAGTCAACCATGTGGGAAGGGTGGTGAGTATATCAATGGTTGTGGGCTAATATTAGGCCCCAGGATGTGATATGGAGGTTGTGGAGGGAAGGGCCGACATGGGTGAAGGTTGTATCCACTTGGGTCAGGTACGATGGGCTATGTGGGTTACAAGGTAGCATGAAAAAGAGTATAATTTCTTTTAATTCTCTTGGATTCAGAGGTATTTTAGTTTGAGATAGGGAGTAACAGACCCTCATGTCATTTATAGAAGGCGAGGGCATTAGACCCCCTTAGAGTGGCCATGGGTGGAGCCTATGGGGATGAGCAAGATGAGGACATCAAGGTGGATGATGCTAAGATGATCCCTAAGTTTGATACCTAGTGAGTGACACAACACTAGGTGATGAGTGACTATTTGAAACATATTTTTGTACCAGAATTGTTTCATTATTACAATTATATGATGATTATGATATGTTTTCTATAAATTATTATTGAATAAAATGTGATTTATTAGGAAAACTAATTAATTACCATAATATAACAAATGTGTTTGATTTATATCAAATTTGTCCGAGTTATGAGAAAAATGCAGGAAAAAGGTATGGATGATCGATGAAGAGATTGCAGAGCTTTGGAGTGCACCTCGGACGAGAAGAAGAATCAACATAGTTCGGTGACAATAGTATTTGATCTTGTTACAGATGCTGATTACTAAAGTATGTTACTGAAGGTAATTACTAAAGGTGACTACTAAAGGTAACTACTGAAGACAGTTACTAAAGAATGTTTTACTAGCAGTTACTGAAGGATAATAAAGACTATTGACTTCAGTGTCGTCCAGATGGACGACACATTAGAATGGATGGCAACTTATATTTTTACCTAGCAAAATATTTTATTTCTCGCATAACATCCACAAGAATACTTCAAGTTGACAAAGTTATGGTTTACTTTATAAAGCTTGTAATTAGTTTATTTTGGGAAGTTTGAGATATAAACACAAAGAATATTAGACTTTCCTAGAATAGAGGACATGAGGTCCCAATGTATATCTTGCGAGTCAGTTAAAATAACATTGTCTTGTTAGGATTATTAGTAGGATGCCACTTGGACCAGTCAAAATATTTATAAGTCCAAGGAGGAGTATGTATTGTGATTTGGTTTGAAATTATTCTTGATTAATGTATAGTCATCAGTCCACAAAATCCGCATATCAAATACATGGAGAATATTGTTTAGAATTGTATTAGTTACAATATAACTTACATAGGAGAGACCTTGAAAGAGGTCTACTCTCTATTGCGTTTGTTGTTACATTACAGACTGTTCTAAATTTACAATTATGAAGAAACACGTTCAACATGTACAGTTGAAGCTCCAGTAATAAAAGTAGCTTTTTGTTCTTCAAAAATGATAATTTGTATCAATTTCATATGTTTTTTGATTTTTGTTATGTAAATTATGTTTATCTGTTACCTACATTTACAGAATAGACATAATGTTAGTATTAGTTATAAAATCTAGTTACTGAGATAAGGTAAACTAGGGGAGAAAGACTTACACTGTCCTCTAGGAGGCAAGTCCCACTCCTATAGACAGTCCTTGAGCTCTTGGCCCTACATTAGGTTAGGATTAGTTAGCCTTAAGTTAAACTGCATTTCAAATTACATAAAATAAGATAAAACTGCATGAGGATCCTCATAAATAAATTAGAACATATCACAAATAAATTAACTTGCAAATAATTAGATGCATCAATAAATCAAGTCATAGTAAAAGTAAAATATAATTGTATTTATTTATCATATCCTGCATCATTCATTTATGCAAAAAATTAATTCTGTTCATCTACTTTTTTGTACACGTGAAGCCTAAAAAATAAACTTGAGCTAAGCTTAGTATTAACTCCTTGGATATAATCTATACGAGATTGTTACTCTTTAAATCTGACCTTGATTTCCCTTGGATTGATAAATTTAAATTTAAGCTCTACAACCGATCATTTTGGCATCGTTTTCGGGGAGAGTAACATCATAGTGGTTAGTCAGAAAAGTTGTTTGGAAGTGAAAAGAGAGAGGACTTACTTGTATGTGAAAAGGGGTACGTATGAGACCTTGGTGTGCATATGAGTTAGAGTGGCCCATTGATGGTTCCAACAAGCCCCTCCTTTCGACGTTGCCAGGTTCAATTTTTGTAAAGGTTTCGTTTTTATCGTTTTCATAGATTAAAATTTATTTTCTACAAATTTCAATTTTAGTAAATTTTATTTTCTGCAATTTCCTTGCTTTGGGTAATTACTATTGTTAATTTGATTTAGGACCTATAAAAAAGAATAGGAAGTAGGTGAATGCTGAAAACAACCTAATATTGTTTTAGGACCTATAAAAAAGAATAGGAAGTAGGTGAATGTTGAAAACAACCTAATATTGTTTTAGGACCCTGTTTTTGTTTTATAGGAAGTAGTTAGGTTGAGTGACACAACTGTAATGAAATCCCTCCTAATAATCAAAAGAACAGTAGAAAATTACCTTTTACTTCAACAATTTTACTTCCAATAAAAACATACTTTCCAAGTACTTTTACTTTTTTCCTAATTATGCTGAAATTAGTTGTCTAAACGCATCTAATTTTATTAGCATTAGGATTGTTTAGTAATTTTAAATTTATTTATTTTCTACTATGTTAAGAGTATTTATAAGTTTTGAAATTTCTATTTAGAATTTAGCATAAAATACGTTAAGAGTATTTATAAGTTCTAAAATTTATATTTAAGCTTAGCAAACAGTAGGATTGAAACAGAAAATCAAAACCCAAACAGAAAAAAAAAAAAACATAAAAATCAAAGAGAGAAAATAAAAAAAAAATTACCAAATGGTTGAAAGCAGTCAAACTGAATTTATAGACCTTAGAAAATTACTAATACAACAAGAGGTTAATATTCTTGTTGACCAAGATTACCGAACAACCAAACCAGAGTGGGAAGCATTGTGTGAACGCATTGATTCTATCAATGAAATATCAGATGAACTGAAGAAAATAAAGAGGATAAATATAGCAAAAACTTTATGGGTAAATAATTCTCCACCTTATCAAGATCTTGGAATAAGTTATGAAAATTGGTTGTGGGATAGGAGAACAACAGTAAATCCAGTAATTTATCCTTGGAATCAATACCTTGAGGATTCCCTCATTGTTCACAACTTCCTTGCAGATATAGAGAGGAAAGAATTAGCCCTACAATACAACAAGAGATATTGTAGAATTCCTAGAGTTGTACGTTTTAGAGAATTGTGCCAAGAGTTGCGTTATGAGCTACAATTTGGAATTCTTGATCCTATTGCAACTAAAGCTTACCTTGTTCAGTTGATTCAATTGTTGGCGGACTATTTTAATTTTGAAGAGGAACATTTTATGACACCAGAACAACTTGATCCAATCAACGATATTCATAAATTATTTAAAGAAGATTAGACATATTGCTAAAAAAAACAAGAAATTTTAGAACATTCATGAGCAGACCTAGAGACTCTAAAGGAAGATTCATAAAAATTAATAAAATAAAAGAAAAATCCCCAAGAGACTTTAGAGAACCTGGGATTTATAAACTAGTGAAAACTGAGGCTACATCATTAATCAATCAAGCTGAAATCCTAGATCAAGATCCCAATTCATATTTATTGCCCAACCCAAAATTTGACAACTACGTAGATCCTTCTATATTTTTCGAACCTATACCTGATTTAATTCTTGAAATCCTATATTCAGGTATGGCTGATGAACAAAGTGGTTTGGGAGAGGAAGGAGAAAACTGTGGAAATGAGAGATAAAGGCAAGAGAGAGATCAAAGAGAGAACAGACAAAGAAAAATGTTCCCTTTCCCAATCTTACATACAAAAGGGACTACAAGAGAACCTAAATCAATCTTTGTTTCTATATTGCCTACCTTTCATGGACAACCCTATGAAAATCCTTATGCTTTTATTTTTAAATTTGAAGTAGTATGTCAATCTTACTTTTACGCCACCAATAAGCAAAATCTAAGGTTATTTCCATCTACTCTTAAAGAAGCAACTTTAAGATGGTTTATGGGTCTAGGAGGAGGAGTTTGTAATCATTGGGATGGAGAAAATAGATTAAAAGAGCTATTCCTTGAAAGATATCAAGATTATTCTAGAGTTAGGGATAAGAAAGTTGATATTTTTCATATGAATAAAAAATAAGAAGAATATTTGGAGGACTATATCGAGAGATTTCAATTTGTAGGATCTAGAGTAAATATAGACCTTGAAGAGGAAATCCTAAAAGAACTTTTTTTGAAAAGATTAAAAGAAGATGTTATTGAGATTTTAAATCTTATGACAAAAGGAGACATTTATCTTATATCACTTGAGGAGATTATAAACCTTTGCATAAATTATTCAAGAAACAAACCTCTAAGAAGTAATAAATACACATCCACAAGAGGAGTGACAAGAGTAGAAATTGGAAATATGTTGGAAGGCTTCAAAACTGATTTGTTGAGTAATTTGACCTCATCTTTGGACTTAATGGATAAAAAATCAAAGGATAGTGAAGAAATTTACTGCCATAGATGTAGGAAAAAACACAATATGAGAGAATGTCCTCTCAACATAACAAATATCTCCAATATTTTTGCTTCTTGTCAAATTTGTGATAAAAATCATAAAACTGAAAAATGCAAGTATATCTCTGATGTTAAAGCTGCCATTAAAGAAACTGAAGTGGAAGAGGTAGAAGATGTTTATTTTATCGCTCAAAGACAAAATGGTCCATTTAATGGCCCATCAAATTGGTCAAACCCTAATTATCCCAACCAACAAAGGCCTAATCAATGGTCCAATGCACCAAACTAGACAAATTGGAATTCTTACAACCAAGATTGGAGCGTACCCCCATGGGATCAATTTATGGCTAATTCCTATGGAGGACAACCCCCTTGGAATCAAGGGACACAAAATCAAAATGTGCCTAGTTGGAATAATAGTGGCCAATATAATCAAGGTGGCACCAATTGGTCCCCAAATATAATGCAACAACCAAATCTTCAAAATCAATTTAGGGGACAAAACACTCAAAACCGACCTCAAAATAGACTTCTACCACCTCCAAACAATATACTAATCTTCCTAAGCAACCTCTTCTAGCTCAACCAATTCCTAACCCTAGCAACAATAAGAATGTTCAACAAGTTTATGAGGCCAATGAAACATGTTCTATATCTGTAGCACCATGTCAACAGATTAAATTAAGATCAGGAAAGGTGTTGGAAAATAATGTCACTCTCACAGAATTTGATGATCCTATTTCACATTTGGTTGAAAAATATGATAGTAACAAAAAGAAAACAGAAAACCAACCAGAAAATATTCCAACAAAGCAACAAAAAATCCAAATAAGAAAGGAAGTAGAAATACCATTCCCTTAAAGACTGACAATACCAAAAGAACCATCTAAGCCAGCCTTTAACTTCCTTCAAGAAAATGAAGACATTACTATTAAAATTCCTTTATTACAAGCTATCAAGGATATACCCATCTATTCCAAGCTTATTAAAAATATATGTTCCAAGAATAAAAAGAAGAATGAATTTCAAACTATTCAAGTCATTGGACAATTATCTGATATAATGATAAGAGATAGGTTATTACCAAAATATACAGATCCTGGAATACCTATACTCACTGTGCATATTGGAGACATAATATTACAAAATATTTTTATTGATTTAGGAGCCGCTATTAATATCATGACCAAAGAAACAACAAAATCCTTAGGGATGCATAAATTACAATTAACTTCTATTGTGCTTCAACTCGCTGATAAATCTACTATTAAACCAGAAGGAAAGTTATAAGACATTATAGTCTTAGTAAGTTCATGGGAATACCCTGTAGACTTTATAGTATTACAAACCAAAAATAAATTAGGGGGACATCCCTTAATACTAGGACACCCATGGCTTGCAACAACTGATGCTTACATTAGTTGTAGATCAAGAAACATGACTATTTCTAATGGCAAGGATACAAAAGATCTTAGTTTATTCCCTGAATCACCAATAGAAGAAGAATTTCCAAAGTAGTTGTGGTATGATTTCCCTCATGAATATGATGATATCCAAACCTTATTAGTTAATGTTCTAATTGAACAACTTGAATAAGAGGTTGAGGGACCCCTACCATTATTTTTAGGAAATCAACAAGAAAATCAAGGTCAAGACAGTAGTTTTTCATCTCAATCTTCCATTTATGAGGCAAGTACACGTCTATCTCAAATGGAACCATATGGTTCTGATTTAAATAATTTTGAACATGAGATAAATGGGATAGATGCAAATACAAAAAAATGTAAACAAATAGATATTATACCAAGAAAAACTCTTAACATTAGTAATGAACTCGTGAGCATGCAAGAATCACAGTTAGTAGATGTGCTTAGAAAGCATCAATCAACATTCGCATGGAACTATGAGGATATGATGGGTATCCACCCAAATGTTTTTACCCATAACATATTTATTCAAAAAGGTTGTAATCCAGTAAGACAACCCCAAATATGATTGAATCCAACTATGAAAGAAGTAGTTCAAGAGGAAATCATTAAACTCTTAAAGGCAAGATTTATATACCCAATTTTCGATAGCCAATGGGTATCACCTTTGGTGATAGTCCCTGAAAATAATGGTAAATGGAGAAATTGTGTTGATTATAGAGAATTAAACAAAGTAACCAGGAAATATTATTTTCCCTTACCATTTATTGATCAAGTCTTAGATACATTTGCTGGAAAGAAATATTTCTGCTTTTTAGATGGTTTTAGCGGATATAATCAAATATCCATAGCTGAATAATATCAGGAAAAAACAACTTTCACGTGTCCTGTAGGAACCTATGATTATATGTTCTACCTTTTGGACTATGCAATGCACCTGCAACCTTTCAAAGAGTTGTATTGGCTATATTTTATGACTTAACAAATGAATGCTTGTAAGTTTATATGGATGACTTCACAGTATACGGTACTACCTTTGAATAAACATTATCAAACTTACAAAAAGTTTTGGTAAGATGCTAGGAGCAAAATCTCTCTCTAAGTCATGAAAAGTGTTTTATGGTGATGAAAGGAGGTATTGTTCTAGGACATTATATATCAGAAGATGGTGTTAACGTGAACACTGCAAAGATACAAGTTATTCAAACCCTTCAACCTTTAAAAACACAAACAGAGGTGAGAAGTTTCTTAGGACACGCAGGATACTACCATAGGTTCGTTAAAGACTTTAGTAAAGTTTCTACTCCCATGCTTAAACTCTTAACTAAAGATAGTGAATTTAATTGGACAAACGCATGTCAAGAAGCTTTTGAAGAAATTAAAAAAATTTGACTATTGCTCCAATTTTGAGAGGACCAAATTGGGAATTACCATTCCACATACATTGTGATGCTTCAAGTTATGCAATAGGAGCAATATTGCAACAAATAGAAAACAAAATACCTTATGCTATCTATTATGTAAGTAGAAACTTGCATGGAGCTGAACTTAACTACACTATTATAGAAAAAGAATTTTTAGTTGTAATTCATGCTCTCAATAAATTTAAACATTACATAATAGGGTATGAAGTATTTGTTCACACTGATCACTCTGCCATTAGATACTTAAAAAACAAAGCAACTATGGGTGGTAGAGTGATTAGATGGATTCTATTACTAAAATAATTCAATGTCACAATTATAGATAAGGCAGGAAAAGATAATGTTATTGCAGATCACTTATCTCGCATGCAAATATTTGATGATAACGAGTTAATTCCTGATAATTTTCCAGATGAACATTTGTTTGCTCTTTCTATTTTTACGCCTTGGTCCACTGATATTATAAATTCTTTAGTAACAGGAAAAATGCCTCAAAATTATACATCGCATGAGCGTAGGAAATTAATACACCAAAGTATTCCTTTTACGTGGATTCATGGAATTCTGTTTAAAAAATGTCCTGACCAAATTATCAGAATATGTGTGCAAGAAAATGATGTATATGACATTATTAGGGCAACACATGAAGAACCTTGTGGAGGTCATTATGCCACCCAAAGAACGATTACGAAAATACTTCAAGTTGGGTACTTTTGGCCTACTATGACTAAAGATGTTCATGAATTTATTGATAGATGTGATGCTTGTCAAAGAGCTAGCAAGCCTACACCATCTATGGAAATGCATTTGGTTCCACAAATAGCTCTTGAACCATTTGAAAAATGGGGAATTGACTTTGTTGGACTTATAGACCCTCCAAGCGATGGTAATAAACACATACTTGTATGTACAAATTACGTTACCAAGTGGGCTGAAGTTAAAGCTCTTCCACGAGCTCAAGCTAAAGCAATGGTCGATTTTATTTATGAAAGCATAATGCAACTCTTTGGAGCACCACAATAATTAGTTTCAGATCATGGAACTCAATTTACCTCCAATGTGATTTATCATTTTGTTAACATATATCAAATAAAACACAAGAAAACCTCACCATATCACCCTCAGGCTAATGGACAAGTAGAAGTTACAAATAGAGAACTTAATATTACAAAAACTATAACTGTTAATAGGAGTGATTGGTCTGAAATATTAAAAGAAGTTGTATGGGTATATAATACAACTTGGAAAACTACCACAGGATTATCACCATATGAAATGGTTTATGGAAAACAAGCCATCATGCCCATTGAATTTGAAATAGAAACCCTTCACACAAAAATACATCTTAATATGAGTTTGGATAATGCACAAAAAGAAAGGTTGGAAAAGTTAAATATTCTGGATGAGAAAATATTAGAAGCATTACATAGAACTAAAATAACTCGACAACAATGAAATAAATGGCATGATAAACACATTGTACCACGTACATTTCAATCAGGAGATTGGGCCTTGTTATTTGACTCTCGTTACCAAGATTTTAAAGGTAAATTAAGAACAAGATGGCTAGGACCCTATGAAATTGAGGAAATATTTGGAAACGGTATAGGAAATATATGGGTAGTAGTGAGGCCTAATGTAGTTATGGTTTAGCTACATTTTTGTAGGCCTACACGCCATGATGATGTAACCTACATGCCTAAATTTATTATTATGATGTATGATATTGTGTAATATGATATATGTGTGTGTGTGTGA
The DNA here is from genome assembly GCA_028583015.1 of Wollemia nobilis. Lineage (NCBI taxonomy): Eukaryota > Viridiplantae > Streptophyta > Pinopsida > Araucariales > Araucariaceae > Wollemia > Wollemia nobilis. The sequence continues at coordinate 4,960,570 of JAQPPZ010017063.1, read as the reverse complement.
CTTTTATGGAGATGATGTGATGTGTGACGTCTTATGATGATGTATGTATGGATAAATAATGATGATGATGTTCATAGTATATAATTTAGATTATGAAATGATAAATATGGCAAAAGTGAGATGTAATGGTTATGAATTAATGAATGTAATAATATGGAGATATATATCCATGTTTATTATCATTCATAAAAGCCTAATGACGCATCGCTACTCATGAGTTGACTAATTAATCAAGGGTGTTAACATAATGGTACTAACAAAACTGCAAAAGAGAATGTAATGATGAGATATTATGTATACAAGAGAGGAATAAACTATAGGAGCAACGAGGACATGACTTATCATTTCACCTATCCTAGGAAGGAAGAATTGATAAGTGCTTTCAAAAAACTCAAACACCCTAGTGACATTGATCAAACTCATCTACTAATAAAATAAGCACTTGAAGATACTAAGACCAACCAAGGGAGTCAAGTTGCTCAAAGACCAAAGTGTGTGTAGTGATGTTCATTTTTAATTTTTAGCAAGGTAGGACTAACCATTTATGACTCGCACCATTATAATCTAGTTTGTCTACGAGCATTCATAGGTCTGTGCATAAGAAGATCGCTAATGTGATAGACATGTCACCACACGAAGGGCATAATCCACTGCCAGTCAAGCATCTATAACCCTTATGGGGATAGCCCCATAATCCTTTTATGTTACTCCACTACCTGTCAGACATCTATAACCCTAGTGGAGACATCTAATATGCCTAAGGATCCATGATAAAATATTAGTTTTTTTATTATATTGATTTATATTGATGATATTTTTGACACATATGCTATGTGGATCCTTATGCTTGAATCATGCACATGATAAGATGAGCAAGGGAAACCGTTTGCTTAATGGTGAGAGGAACACTTGGTTTCATCTTCCCTAGACTTAATATATGATTAATATATGAGATGTGTGCATGGTATAGGAGAAAACCTGAGGTAACTAGGAAGGCCTATAGCACTCAAGGGATAAATGACATTCAATGAAGGTTGATTGAGACACTAGGTATGGTTGAGCAATCGAAAGAACCCAAATATTATCCAAACCTAAGAGAGAAAAGAGACCAAGCATGGTGAGTTATGAATTTAGGAATAGTGGATATTGGGAAAAAGTGCATATAAAGAGATTGGACAACTATGATTATGAAGACACCCTTGATTAATACAACAAAATCCTTTATGACGACATGTGTCAAACTTAACCAAATGATGACCAAGGTAGCATTGGATTCAAACAAAATGAGAACACAAGACAAAACATAGAGAAAGTGGATAGAAAGAGAAGGAGAGACAAAAAAATAAGTAGGGAGGATTTATGAATAGAAAATATGTTTATGAAAATAGTTAATTTTGCTTCCATTTAATTTTTATCAATCCGAGAGTTCGTAAGCTTGCTGAGTACTAGTGCAAAGGATATGCCTATAGTAGACTAGAGATGAGTCCTATGTGTCACTTTGGTTTGGTGGGGGTGTGTTGTTGTGTAGTTGAAGTTCATCCAAACCAAAAATAATTTAAATGTAGGAAAAGAAATTTAAACTATCATTATCAAACACATGACTAAAAGGAAAGTTACAAAAAAGTAAACACACAACTAAAAGTAAATTGCAGGAAATTAAACACACTTGCAAAATTGAAGAAAGTAGGAAATTGCAGAATTTAAACACATTGTGCATAAATAAATAAAATAGGAAACACATTGGCAAAAATAAAATAATAGGAAATAAATAATGACAACAGAAAAATAGAGGAGGAATACTGCTTGGAGTGGGCCCAGGCTCCTGTAGACATCCGTCCGGCTAATTCACACAATCACTCTCTGAACGCAGAAAATAACAGAACACTTGAGCTTTTTATTTATTGCAGTACCAAAATATAGTTTTTATTATAGAATAAGTTCAGGATCCTTCGCTTCAAAGGTGGCCTGCGTTGTATACAGAACATGGTCATCCCCTGTTACAAATTTAGACTATGCTAATTTTAGTCATTTCGCTGTGATTCGCTATGGTTGGTGTGTGAATAAATTAACTAAATGTCTAAGAAAAGAGAAGTGCTAAAATTAATCCGTTCAAGATAACCATAGTGTTCCTTATGCTTTTTTAACAATATACATCTAATTTTATACATGGTCTTCTAATTACATGATCAACGTGCACTTTATTCTTCCAGGTGTAAGCGTTGTTCGGCCTATTGCTAGAATACAAGCGCCTTTCCAGCCTGTCACTAGGATAAAGGCACCGTTTATAGCCTTTTTTTGTTTATTAAAAATTATCGCTTTTCGATCATCAAAAAATGAGTGCTTGCTCTATCGTCGAAAGACAGGCATCGTCCAACCTGTTGCTAGGAGACAAGTGCTTGTCCTGTTCACTAGGATATAAACACTTCCTTTTCACTAGGAGATAGACACCTTCTAGCCTGCAATCAGGAGACATGCATCATACCTTAGCAATTTAGAATGCCTTGCTCCTATGCCACTATCTTTGTTTGATCACCAACCATTCCTTAATCACGTTATGAAAATTATCAAATGCTAGGTCCATGTGGGACCTTGACTAAAAGGTGCGAAAAAGTGATAAAGTACTGCATCTACACACAATTTCCACTAAAAACACACATTAGGCATAATACGTCATTTTCTATTAAATGTATACAATAATCTCACAAAAGTACATTTCTAATATAATAATGCTGCACACTTATCCCATTAAAGCATAAAAAAATATGTATTTTTGGTACTCATCATCCACCCATGTCTAATTCTTATCGCGTCCTCATGGCACCTAATGCTGATAATCCCTTGTTTTAGCAATGGCTTGCTAGTATACCCTGTTTCTACGTTTTATCTCCTTGGATGTGGCTCTGTATCATTCTTTGTTGCATTTCCTCTTGCCACTCTATTTTGGCTATTTAGGACTTGTTCCTGATTTGGGTGCATTTTCCCACTGGTTGCACTGTAAAGGCTGGCTAGGCCTTACTCCTGTATCACAATTCTCTTTAATCCAACCCTTATTACCTACAGTTTCCTCCATATAAAATCTACTGAATGTGGTGGCATTCTTCTAGAATTTTGATTCAACTTGCTTCCAGTAGTGATAATTTGGAGGAAGCTAGTCTGCAATGGGTAACTCAGGTTTATCCCAAGGTAGAAAGTTAGATGTGTCATGTGCCTATGCCTTAAAAAATGTTGCTATCTTTGGGTTGAGTGTTTCTCATCTACATATTTCTCCTCTACATTTTTAGGTTGTAGAGACTCAAGCGCTCAAACTAGTGGTGGCATCATTGGTTCTTTTTCAAACATGCCCATATTATGTAGGTATTTTTGCATCTGTGAAGGATTTCTATTAGTTGAACCATATAGGTTCTAAAATTGCTTTGGTCGGGTAGGGTTGAAAAAAATACCTGGCTTTTTGACCATTCGTTTGTGAGCCTTTTGTTCCTTTTTAGCCTTTTGACTGGCAAAGACTTTCATAGATGCAGTCCATTCTTCATCTAATTTTGGGTCTAGCTGCACCCTCAAATTTTATTGGGATGCCTTATATTTTTGTTGGGTTACCTTTTGATTTCATTGAGGTAGTTTCTACTTTCAGTTGGCCTGGTCTTCGACCCCTTCTATGGTGACCTCTCTGCCTTTCTTTTGGGTCGCAACTTCTTGGTTGATCTCGGGGCTTCTACATCAGTTATTGGCATCGAGGGACCAACCTCCTCTATTTTTTGTGGAGGTGGTATTTCCTAGACCTCAAAATATTTTGTCTCTTGCACATCCTAGTCCATTGGTGTATCAACAAATGATTCAACCATGATCTGCCCATCATACTGACCAATCATGGTTTGGTCAATCGATGGTTGACCAGCTGATTATGCAGCCTCTGTAAGATCACTTGACTCCTGTGATTGGTCCACATAATGCTCTTTTTGTATCCTATTGCTGACTGGATAATAAATTCATGTATAGGCATTTCATCAATGGGCTGAGTGGCATCCATCTGTATCGTAGAGTCCCCAGCTGACTGGGCAATCCGTGCTTGGTCAATTGGTGACTGACTAGCTGATTGGGCAACCACAAAAGTTTTGGATGACTCCTCAACCTTATATTTAATTTCAATTATAGGGGGTCCCTGTTGTAAAACAAGGTTCCCCTATTTTTGGAAAGTAGTTATCACAGGGGCCTCTAATTGATCCCTTTTTTTAGTTATTTGGTCGCTTGATGCCCTCCTAGCATCGAAGAAAAATACCCCCATGGATGCAATATTATCCTTGAAGTCCATAGAAGAGAGTGTTGGTTCCATGACCCAATCAGTTTGTATGGTAGCATCAACCCTATTTGGTTTGGCAACCTGCAATTGCTAGACCCTACTTTCTAATTATCGCATGATATCTTGTAGTTGTCGTAGATTGTCATTTGCTTCTTGTTGTCTTGCTGCGGTAGCCCATCAAGATTCCTAAAATTCAATCTACTCCTTTTTATATTTCTCCTCCCATTGGGAGGCTTGTTCTTTCATGCTTTATAGCTAGTTTTGTAGGTCTTTTTCTAGAACGTCATGACGGGGTACTTCATCACGGGCCATACCCTGCAACACCTGGACAATTAGTTCATCTTCTATCATGGGGATTTATTCCTCCTCTAACAAACTATAATCGACCAATAACTCCATTAATGCTCTACTCCTGGTTTTTGGTGGTGACATAGCCCGAAATGGGCTTGCAACAATCTATTTAGCCTCCCAATTTGAGTGTTGGGAGATAGGCAATGATGTTTCCCATGAAGAACTCTGTTCATATTGCGTTGCCTCCCCTATAAAATGGCTATGTTGGGAGGCAGATGATGGTATTGCTTGAGAAGGGCCTAAATCTGTCTGCTCTCTTAGTTTTGCAGTTTGACATTTATGGGAGACATACACCTCTTCTTCTTCATCCTCATCATCTTCTCGCTACGCATTGGTTGCTTCTATTGTAGCAACATCTTCTTCATCATTTTGCTGCTCATCGACTAAGGCAACAACATTTTATTCATCGATCAATGTAGCCCTATGCACATCGACATAATGAATTAGGGCTAAAATTATCCTGTGATATCCTAACATCGTGATTGTGCCTGCCTAGTATGGACTTGATTCATCTTTGAAGGTACACATTAAATAATAGGGAATATTGATATAATCCCCACGTAGCAGGTGACTTAAAAATTAGAAGTGATTGACATTCAACCATGAGACTTGCTAGTGCAAGTGAAAAATCGAGCCACTTTCTCGAATACACTCCTCCATAAGTCTAGTATATGTTATTTCAGTAATCCTGCTCGTGTTATTTGTGTTGATGGTTGCTCAAAAAAGTGTTGTGCACACCGCACCACACTATCGTCCTTGTACGTTCAATCCCCAGTACGTGGGAGATCGCTCACCTCCGCAATGTATGCCTCTATGATTGGTATGACTAGTCCACACATCCTCATGACATTATTGTCCATACAGGTTGCAAATTATCATGTCGTCACAAGATCTTGGTCTTGGCTAATTAGGTGGCAATATTACATCCACCCGACAACCTCAAACTAGTCTTCGACAACACTAGTTATACTCGAGAGATCTTGGGGCTCATACTTCTTCAGAGCCTGATTAGTTGAAGGTCCTCCCATAGCGTTTGTCGGCTATATTTCTCTAGATTTCTCTGTGTTTTTTGAGTGAAAATTAAAAAATTTGTATTAAAAAATACTTATATTTTTTCATGGTAACCTACCTCTCTTAGCTAGTGTTAGGATACAAATAAGATTTTGCTTTCTGTCTTTGCAAATCCTCTTGATCATGGTGATCATAAGGGGTTTTTCCCAATTCTTTCTCTACCTCTCCTTTATCTCCCTTCGGCTTATCTGTTGCTTCGAATTTGTCTTTCTTTGCACTATGTAACCCATAAATAGATACATGTAATAGCTCATATTTATTCTTCTCATCCACCTCTCGTACAATTTGTTTTTCTTCATCTTCCTGTACTTCTTGTGATGTCCCTGTCCTAAGCTGTCCCCATCCTCATTTTTTCCCAAATTTCTTCCTTCTCTATGTGTATTTGAGAGGCCTCCATATTTCTTGCATCAATAGTTTCAAGCACATTTCTTGCTATAGTGCTCCATATGCTCTCTATCGGTTTGAATTCCTCATTAAAAATTTCTTCCATTTCGATCTAGCCAAATTTACCAGGAAATAAATCCTAAACCCAAATCCCATGTAATTTTTATCCTCTTTATTCTGAATTTGTTGGCTTTCCAATAATCCCAGAAAGTATCCATGGTTAGAATTTTGACCTCCACTTGGTTAAAAGTAATATACCATTCCTTCCACACTATTTGGGAAAAAGTGCATTAAAAAGGAGATGATAAATTGTTTCCTCATATTGGTTGCACATTATACACCTATTAGGCCCAATAAATCCTCTTCTACGCAAATTGTCTTGGGTCAAGATACTATTATGGGCCATCTCAAGATACTATTATGGGACATCTGCCAAGAGAAATAGTTTATCTTTATCTATCCCTTAAGTTGCCACAAATTTGACCAAGGGGGTTGTTGTATTGGGTGGTTGGAAGAAGTTATAAATTTATAGCCATCCTTCACTGAATAATTTTCCATAGTTCCATGATCCCATGCTATCTTATCTGGTTCATTCCTTTTTAAACATTATATGTTTTCCAAAATATTTTGTAGCTCGCTTTTCTCTGCATCCAACTCTTCACTCGACCATTCCTCCATAGGTTTCCACTTCTTGGCTCTAGGTCCTTCTGGATGTGGAGGTTTGATATAATGGAATACCTGATACCATCCATGGCTGTGCAAATCCAATTTGAGGCCTAGTAGATGAGGGTGAGTATTATCTATTGGTGGGTGTTGCTCCCATGAGTCCTCCCATAATATTACATTTTTCCCATCCCAGATTTTCCTGAATAGACCCTACTTAATAATTGGGATTCATTTTTTCAGTGCTTTCTAGATTTTTGAACCTTTTCCCATGACTAGAAGACGGGGATTTTCTTTTGCTGGGTGGGTTGGGTAGTATTTTGAAGATAAAACTTGGCACCACATTTTGTCCTGATTGGATATCCATATCCAATATAATTTGGTAGCAAGAGCCATATTATTTATTTTTGTTGCTCTAATTCCCAGGTCTCCTTGGTTCTTTGGTTTGCATACTTATCCCAGATGACTAGGGCCATTGTTTTATCTCCCTTTGCCCTTGACCATAATAATTTATGCATGATTTTATCAAGATCCTTCCACACACTCTTCGAGGTAGCCAAGATAGAGAACTAATACACATGCATTGCTTGAAGGACAAATTTAAGGAGAGTTACCCGACCTCCAAAACTCAACCATCTGTTTGTCCAATGACCTAGTTTTGAATGGATTTTATCCTTAAATATTTTCCAATATTTTCTTTTTAGCCTCTTTGCTAAAAGGGGGATCCCTAAGTATTCTAGGGGCATATGGTCTTCCTAGAATCTGAGAATATGGGATATCCTTTCTCTTACTCTTTTAGCTACATTGAAGAAAACCACTTTGGATTTTTTCATTTACCAATTGGCATATCGCTGCTATATAGCAATCCAAGATATCATGGATGTTGATTGCTTCTTGTAGTGATGCTTCACCCCACATTCCTGTGTCACCTATAAATTGAAGATGGGTAAGGTTCACCTCATTGCAGATACTGATTCCTGTAAAGTTTCGTTCCATTTTCCTTTTTCTTATTAGTCTTCCCAATCCTTCTGCATATAGAATGAATAGATATGGTGAAAGAGGATCACCTTGTATGATACCTCTATATGCCTGGAAAGGTTGGGAGGGGATTCCATTTATGAGAACTGAGAAGGAATCCAAGGATATACATTTCATCACCCATGATATCCATTCTTCTTTGAAGCTGATTTTTCTTAGAATTGCTGCCAAGAACTTCCAGCTGATCCTGTCATAGGCTTTGGATAAATCCAGCTTGACAAATATCCCTTTCTTCCCTTTTTGGTTAAGAGTATGGAAGGATTCCTAGGCCACCACTATTACATATAGAATATATCGAACCTACACAAAACCACCCTGTTCTAGTGATATTATATCTAGTAAGATATTTTTTAACCTTTCTACCATCAGCTTGGTCATGAGCTTGTAGGCCACATTACATAGTGTTATTGGTCTGCACTTGGCAATGTCCTCCACCTCTCCTCCTTTTGGGATAAGGGCTAAAAGGGTGTGGTTGGTGGCTTTGAGGATTCTTCTGTTGATTATGACTTCCTCCACTACTTTAGTTATATCTTTCGCTATTATGTCCCAAAAAGCTCTGTAAAATTCTATTAGAAGCCCATCTGATCCCGGGGACTTTCCTATCTACAAAGCAAGGATGGTACTTTTGACTTCTTACTCTATTGTTTCTTTTAGGAGTTCCTCATTTTTATTTTGAGATATCATCTTAGAAATACTAGTTATAATTTACTGCTGATGATGGACAAAAATATTTGGACCTGTAGAAAATAAGGAGCTAAAATAAGAATTTGCTACATCTTGCATACCTGGGATGGTTGTTTACCTATTCTCTGGGCCATTTGATAAGGATTTATCCTATTATGAAGGCTTCGAGCAATAACTGTATGGTGAAAGAATTTAGTGTTTCTATCTCTTTCCTTTAGCCATGTCACCCTTGCTCGCTATTTCTAGTATGTCTCCTCTTTCTTATCTATCTCCTCCTCCCGTTTTATCAATGTTTCTTCCTTTCGTAGAATTTCTTCTAAGATAGTTCCAAGTTGAATCTGAGCTACCACTTGTTACATACTTATTGATATCACTGCTCTTTATTTTTAGAATTTAGTTCTCTACAATTTGCTCCATTTTTTCAAGCTTTGTCTAACAAATTTTAATTGCCAGAAGAGTTGGTACTGAGCTGTTCCATATGAGGGTTTACCTTGCTACCACCATTGTTGTACCAAACCATAGAGATCCTCATTTTGCAATTAAAATTTCTCAAATCTAAAGGGTTTTATTGTAGTCGAACTTCTTTTTGCTATGGAAAGGCTTACTAGAAAATGGTTTGAAGCCAACCGATTTAGGATCTCATATTGACATTGCCATAGAGTGAAAATTTTTTACCCTACTAAAAACCTATCTAATATGGATTTTATTGTTTGCCTCTCTTTCCTTTTATTTGTCCGTGTGTTTTAGCAACCTGGTGGGGGTATATCAATCAACTCTAAATAGTCATATTGGGCTATGAGGAGCCTATCCTTTTCGTTGAGTTGTGTTATACCTCCTTGGTCATTTATCGATATCTTGGAATTCAGGTCCCTCCACCATCCAGAGGTCTTTAGGGTAGGCTTCCCTGATTTCTTGGATTGCTTTTCGTTGGATTTTTTTACTCATACTCCTTGCATTCCATACATTCCCTGAGTTTCTATCTCTTAATCTAGTCATCAACACTCCTCGAGTAGCTGTTGAACTCAGTAACTGAAAGGTATCCCTATTCCACATTGTTGTCATCCCTCCTGAGTAGCCTTGAGAGGCTTGGGCAACATAATCTTTGTGTTGTAAAATAAACACTGTTATCATTTTTAAACATGCCAAAGCATGCGACTGTATCCGTGCATACAGGGCACCTATCTTCCCATAATCAATAGTAATTATGGGTAATCTACGTAATTAATTCTTAAATCATGTGCTAGATTTAGATGGGTACCATTACAACCACTTCCTTCCATTCGATTGGCACCACATGGCATATTGTAGATTTGGGGTTTGTATGATTGGATATGAGTTTCGTGGGACATGTGCTGACACATTACACAGAAATATTTTCTTTATGAAAATCATGCACACACATAACAAAAAAATTAGTACATACCTGGATGGTGTTTCATGAATTATGATATGCAAATGTCGGTGGTGCAATTTGATTGGTCGATGCATGACAACAATGTCTCCAGGATAAATGAATGGTGTGCATTTTTTTTGTGTAGGGCAATCACATCAAATGAACATCATCGGGTACTACAATTTTATTAGTCTCGAGGTTGCATGCAAAAACTAAAGAAAACATGAAGATTTTATTTTACCATGGGACGACACACGTCCCCCTTGGAAGTTGATTTATTCATGTCTCGGGAGTATGCATGGGTCACCGACGGGAAGACGTGAACTCTGATGGTCAAAAATCGGGAAGCAAACAGATTTCATCGTCGAAAAAAAATAGACATACTCTGGTCTATGAAAAAGTTTGACTTTGAACATGCATGGATTTTGGTACCATCATGGCTCCGACCGCTTCTCCGATGCCGAAGATAGGAGTCATCATTGCATTGGAATACAGGCACCTTTATTTGTGTGGAAGACATGCACCTTTCTTTGTGTTGCGGATATAGGCACCCTTTTTTGGGATATAGGTGCCTTACCCTATTCACTAGATATATGCACCATTTATTATTGTGAATACAAGCACTTTTATTTTGACATTCTAGATACTAGCACCTACAAAAGATGATTTTTTTTTTACCTATTGTATATGGGAGATAGGCACCTCATGTGAATATAGGCACCTTCAAAATTTTATGGATGTAGGCACCTTTGTTGTGTGTGGGATATAGGCACCTTCTCTCTGATGGAAAGTCAATGTTCATTGGGTTGACCCATAGATAGGCACCTTTCTTCGGTTTGAATACAGGCACTTCCCCTTGGTGACAAAGTCAATGTCCATCGCCTTGACCTGTATATAGGTATTTTCTTCTATGAGGAAGTAAACACTTGTACACATGTCCAATTGTAAGTGTCGCCCTCCTGGTGGGAGGTTGGTGCTTTCTTCATTCATCTATCCTCCTAGAAAGTAAAAAATTGTAGGGCACCATGGGCCTGTGCTTGATAGGCCTAGTTTGACCCGATTGCCTACAAATTGCATTCAGGGCCACATGTCCTACAAAAATAAACACACATATAAAATAAAAATAAGAATCATGGCCTGTGCTTGATAGGCCTAGGTTTCCCAAGCTACCTATAGATTGCATTTAGGGCATGTTTTTCCTACAAAATAGTAAATAAAATGAAAATAAAAAAACCTATGCTAATTTAAAAATAATAATATAAAATATTTTTTTTTTTGGATGCATACGCATCCATCAACTATTGAAAAATAATTTTTATTGTAATGGGGTCTCCCCCATGCCTACTTTGGATCTGATCATGTGGACTGGTGGTGCATGATATGACTATAACTAGTGGCCATTGACTATCAACATAATATCATTGCCATCTATGGTTCTGACATGGACAACACCATTATTGATAACTTTGACCACTTCATATGGACCCATCCATCGTTGCATGAGCTTCCCTTTTCACTCTTAGAATTAGGAATCATAAAGCAATGCCCAATCTCCCTCTTTGAACTATTTTGGGTGTATGTGGTGGTCATGCCACCTAGCCCTCTATTTCTGCATGATCTTCATGTGTTGCAACGCTAAGTACGGTACTCATCCAATTGGTTAAGCTGTTGAATACATTCTTTTTGTATAACATCCAAATTTAAATTTAATTCTATAGTAGTCCATAGGGTTTTAATCTCAAACTCGATTGGCATCATGGCATTTTTCTCGTACACCAATTGGAATGGTGTAAATCCCATGGTGGTCTTCTAGGTAGTGTGATATGCCCAAACTACTTCCGATAAATGAGTTACCCAATCCTTCCTGTGTTGTTGTACCATTTTGGTGAGAATGTTTTCCAACTCTCGATTTGTGACCTCCACTTGCCCATTTTCTTGTGGATGGTAGGGGGTAGTTTTTTTGTGTCAAATTTGATACTACTCCATCAACTCCTGAATCATCTTCGATGTAAATTGGGCCCCCTGATCAGTGGTAATTTCTCTGGGAACACCAAATTTGGTGAAGATGGATTCATATAAGAAATTGGCTACAATATTCTCCTTCGAGTCTCGTAGTGCCTGCACTTCAACCCATTTAGTCACATAGTTAGTACAAACTAGAATATACCTTTTTTCTTGACTATGGATTGATGGGCCCCATAAAATCCATTCCCCACTTATCAAAGGGTTCAATATGCACATGGGGCTGAAGTGGCATCTCATCTCGGAGAGTTGGTCTACCCATTCTTTGGCATTGATCACATTGGCTAACATGTTTGGCTGCATATTTAAATAAAGAAGGCCAAAAATATCCAACCTGCAAAACTTTAAATGTAGTCCTTCTTCCTACAAAATGACCACCACATGGTTCATCATGGCAAGCCTTGAGAATTTTTATGGTTTCATTTTCTACAACACACCTTCGCATGATTTGATTGGGCCTAGTTTTAAATAGGCATCCATCAATCCATGAGAAGGTTGCACTCTTCTCTATCAAATTTTGAGCTTCTCAGGGTGAGAGTGTAGGAGATACTTTACCGATGGCTAAGTAATTAGCCATATCTATGTACCATGGAATCTTTTCATCAAGAGCAAAAATATGCTCATCCAAAAATCGATCTTCAGTGGTTGTATGGTCCTGAGATATTAACTTGGAGAGAAAATCTGCAACAACATTATCCCTTTCAGGTTTGTCAACAATGGTTACATCAAATTCTTACAATAGTAAAAGCCACCTAATAATTCTACCACTTACTATAGGTTTATTCATCAGATACTTGATGGTTGTATGATCTGTGTGCACAAAAATCTTATAACCTATAATGTAGTGGTAAAATTTATTTATAGCATGAACTACTACAAGGAACTCTTTCTCCATGATAGTATAGTTGAACTCAACACCTGTAAGATGTTTACTGACATAATAGATGGCATAAAACTCATCTCCATATTTCTATCCTAATGTTGCCCCTATCACATTGTTAGATGCATCAACGTAAATATGAAAGGGGAGGGTCCAATTTGGACCTCTCAACATAGGAGCAATGGTCAATTTTTCCTTTAAAATCTGAAATGCTTGCTCACACTCACTAGTCTAGACAAACTCAACATTTTTAGACAATAATGTATGCAGAGGTTTGGTAGTTTTGCTAAAATCTTGGATAAACCACCTATAATACCCAGCAGAGCCTAGAAAACTATGGATATCTCTCTGAGTTTGGGGAGTAGGTAGATTTTTAATTACTTCAATATTTCATTTATCTACCTTGATCCCCTTCATAGAGATATGATGTCCTAACACTATCCCTTCTTGCATTAACATAAAACATTTTTTGTTACTAAGGGATAGGTTTGTTTCCTAACAATGTTGGAGTACTTTCTCCAGATTGGTTGTAGCTTCTTCAAAAGTTTCATCGTAAATGGTGAAATCATCCATATACACTTCTACAGTTTCTCCAACCATGTCTAAAAATATACTAAGCACCACCCTTTGGAAAGTGGTAGGTGCATTACATAACCCAAATGGTAAGACTCGGTAAGAAAAAGTCCCCCATGGATAGGTAAACGTGGTTTTGTCCTGGTCTTCATCCCCTATTTGAATTTGGTTATATCCACTAAACCCATCTAGGAACGAAAAATATTTCCATCCTACCAAGGTGTCGAGGACTTGGTCAATAAAGGGTAAGGGGAAATGGTCTTTCCTAGTGGCTTTATTTAACATCTTGTAATCAACACAAATGCACCACTTGCCATTTTTCTTGGGCACCACCACTAAAGGTGATACCCATTGACTATCTGATATAGGATAAATAAATCTAGCTAACAAAAGTTTTTGTAATTCAACTTTGATAATTTCTTTCATTGTTGGATTCATTCTTCTTTGGGGTTGTCTTACCGGTCTTACATCATCTTCCAAATATATTCTGTGCATGTAGACTTTGGGTGCAATCCCCCTCATGTCTTTGTAATCCCATGCAAAAGTAGTTTGATGTTTGACTAGTATTTCCTTCAATTTGTCCTCTTGAATAGTTGACAACTCATTATCAATGTTCAACAATCTTCTAGGTGCTACCTCTATTTGTTTGACATGATTCTCCTTGTTTCCTACAAGTGGAGATTCTAGAGGAGGATGTGAGGATTCTCCTTGGAAAAATTGTGTTATGACTTGATCTTCATCGGTGTCATCCTCTATCTCATCTAGAGCCATTATTGGTTGAAGCATCGATAAGGCATCAATATTTAAGACTTCACAATTTGGTTCTCCCAACAAATCAGTGGATTGTGCAGGTGGATAAATGATTAAGTTTTTAATATTCTATCCATCTGAGATCATCATTTGTCCTATCCTGCAACTTATATAAGCATCATTTATGGCCAGCCAAGGTCTGCCTAATATAAGTGGATAACCACCCAATCCAGATCTAGATTGCAACACTAGAAAATCTATTGGATACTCCCATGCATCTACTATTACAACAACATCTTCTAGTATTCCCTTCGAGAGTACTATAGATCGATCAACCAATTGGAGAATAATTTTGGTTGGCCTCATATTTGTGAGTTGCAATTTTTGCATGGTTTCTTAGGGCATGATATTTATAGTAGCTCCTAGATCTACTAATGTGTTGGGTAACTAGAAGCCTGCAATTTGAACTATTAGCATTGGGCTTCCTGGATCAGAGTACTTGGGATGGTAGGTGTTGCCTAACATGAGATCAGCCAACTGACCTACCACATTAACTGCTTTTGATGGTTTTCTTCCTATTTTTTTAGACATAACTCTCTTATGGCCTTCGTGTAGATTGGAACATCTCTAATGGCCTGATAAAGGGGAATCATGACTATCAGGTTTTTTAAGCCTTCCATAATATCAAATTCTGGTTGCATTGGCTTTCTGGGTTCCTGTAATATTTTTGGGAAAGGTGGAACCCCTTCATTTTTGTGTTTTTTAGCAGTTTTATTTTCTTCCACCTCTTCTACCAAAGGTGGTTCTTCTACTTCTAATTCTACATCCTCTTCCTCCACTACAGGAGGAGTTGGATCTACTCCTAATTGCCTACCTGATCTAAGTTGTACATGATTGCAATCTACTCTAATATGATACATGGGAAACATCTTCATGTCTACCTGATAGGTGGGCTAATTTATCTTGTTGTTTATATTTGGAGTTGGTTGTGTAGGTAGCTGATTTGGCCTAGAAGTAGGAGGTGCAGGTAAACTAGGTTGTAGTGGGGCTTGAGTTGTATTTTGTGGAGGTGAAGTCCACGCATTGTGATTCCTCCACTATGTTCCAACTTGTTGATAAGGCATCCATGGATAAGGGGTGTAAGGAGTAGACCCTTGGGTGGCATTCATCCAAGGAGGTTGACCCCACCATCCCATGTTGGGTGGTTGAGTCTGACCTTGGTTCATATAATTGACTCCCCCATAAGGTGGTCCTCCTCCTAGCATACTATTTCTTATAGGAAATTATTGCCAGTTTCTCCTATTACCCATAAAATAGGTTTTTGCTACTTCAGGTTCTTCTTTTATATTTTTTATTTGTGGGCACAACCTCATTTTATGATCCTTTTGATAGATGGCACACACTCTAACTTTATTTTTTGGACACTCATTTTTAGGATGTTTTCTCCTACATTTTGGGTAAAAGAAGGCTAGTGCTACTTCAGTTTCCTACTTCTTTTTCTAAAGTAGGAGTGTATCTAATTGAAGTGTGAGAGATGATAACATCTCACTCTTCATATCATCCAACATATTACCTATTTCTACCTTAGTTACTAAGGTTGTGGTTTTTGTGACTCGGTTGGTTGGTTTACCTTTTCTTCGTGAATAATTTTGACACAATTATCGGATATCTGACATTTGATGTTGGTAAATATCCCCTCTCGATATCAAATTCAAAGCTTCTAGAGACTCATTTGTGAGACCCCTCAAGAATATGCTTCTTAAGGACTTCTCACCCAACTTTGCATGGGGTGATCTTTGCAAATTGAAGTTAAATCTATCCCAATAGTCTTCCAATGATTCTTCCTCTTTTTGGGACATATCTAGGACTTCTTCCCTAGCATCTCGTGCCCTACCAAAGTTTTGGTATTGGTCTAGGAATATTTTTTTCATATCTTCCTAGGTTGCAATGTGTTTGTTCCCCAAACTGATGAACCAACGTAGTGTTGAATCATCTAGTGTAGAGGGAAATAATTTTAGCTTTTGGGCATCTGATTTGTAGTCCACTGACCTGCATAATACATCAAATTTAAAAAGGAATAGGTCAGGGTCCTCAGTTGGAAGTCCTCTAAAGGTGGGAAGATGAGTAGGAGATATGTGTTTCATCTTGGTTTCTCCTCTTGCTTCCTCAATTGGAAAGTCAAAGTTGGTTGAAGCTTCTTCATTTTCAGCCATATTTTTAGGTAATGTAGGTTCTACACCTGCTGCTTCTAGGGCAACTCTCAAAGCTTCACACTCATTTATTTTATCTTCTAAAAGTATTCCTAAGTCAATGTTTGAAATGGTTCCATCTTCAACTACTTTCCACTATTGAATATTCAATAAATCCTCCTCATATTGGGTTCTTTCAAATAGATGTCCTAAACCAAGGTCTGAAACTAGTCCTCCATCAAAATATGTTTGCCTTAAATGGTGAGAAGAACTTTGTTCAAATATTGGGTGACTACACCAATGTACCACTGGAGGAGATGGTATCTCAGTTTTAGGATTTGTTCTAGATGTTTCAGAAGGAACTTCAGAAGGATTTTTAGGTATTTATGGAGTGATATCTTTGCTTTTAAGAAAATGGTCATCCGGTCCTCTTAATCTTGGTGGACTCATACAATATCAGGTAGAAAATCTATGGGTAAGCTAATCTGAACTATAAGTTTTAGGTTTGACTGACCTATAGATTTGAATACTACAGTTGGCACTCCTTAACAATGATGCCAAAATGGTGAGCAAAAAATATGTTTATGAAAATAGTTAATTTTGCTTCCATTTAATTTTATCAATCCGAGAGTTCGTAAGCTTGTTGAGTACCAGTGCAAAGTATATGCCTATAGTAAACTAGAGATGAGTCCTATGTGTCACTTGTGGTTTGGTGGGGGTGTGTTGTTCGTGTAGTTGGAGTTCATCCAAACCAATAGAATTTAAATGCAGGAAAAGAAATCTAAACTATCATTATCAAACACATGATTGAAAGGAAAGTTATAGAAAAGTAAACACATAACTGAAAGTAAATTGTAGGAAATTAAACACACTTGCAAAATTGAATAAAGTAGGAAATTGCAGAAATTAAACACACTGTGCAAAAATAAATAAAATAGGAAACACACTTGCAAAAATAAAATAATAGGAAAATAAATAATGATAGTAGAAAAATAGGGGAGGAATACTACCTGGAGTGGGCCCAGGCTCCTGCAGACATCCACCCAGCTAATTCACACAATCACTCTTCGAACACAAAAAATAATAGAACACTCAAGCTTTTTATTTATTGTAGTACAAAAATATAGTTTTATTGCAGAACAAGTTCGGGATCCTTCACTTCAAGGGTGGCCTATGTTTTATACAGAATGTGGTCATCCCCTGTTACAAATTTAGACTATGCTAATTTTATTCATTTTGACGCGATTCGCTATGGTGGGCACGTGCATAAATTAATTAAACATCTAATAAAAGAGAAGTCATGCTAAAATTAACCCTTTTAGGATAACCATAGTGCTCCCTATGCTTTTACAATAATATTCATCTAATTTTATGCATGATCTTCTAATTACATAGTCAACATGCACTTTATTCCATCAGGTGTAAGCGTTGTTCGGCCTATCACTGGAATACAGGCACCTTTTCGGCCTATCATCGGGATAAAGGCACCGTATATAGCCTTTTCTCATTCGTTGAAAGTTATCACTTTTTGATTGTCGAACAATGGGTGCTTGCTCTATCATAGGTGTTAGAAATAGATTATATTACATCATTTGAATCATATAATGTACCTTTCTTGGTATATACTTAGGACATTATATTACTTTAGGGGGAAGTTATATAGTTACTTCATGCAATGTAATAAATGCACAAGTGTCAATATGCAAACTATCCCTTGCACAACTAGATAGAGTGTTGGCCAAGGAACCTATTTCCTATATAAAGGGCCATAGACATAGTATTAACACATAATAGTAGGAAGTAGTGTAGAATAGTGTGGTGTGATGTAGCAGAGTGTGATGTAATGTGATAGAGTGTGATATGCTCAAATATCATTCTTGAGCAGTATCTTTATTCATGGAATGTTCATTTCCTCCATAGCTACTTTGTAAATATTTCTATCTTTTCTATTTATAGCATATTTTTAGTCATCTTACAAATTTACTTTATTTCATATTATTCTACATCTTGTATTTTGCTATCTCCCATTACATGTTGTTGCATCAAAAGCTATCAGTGGTATCAGAGCCACGGTAGATCAATAGGAGAACCACTATTATCATTGACCCTGAGTTTTTGTCAACTTGATGTGCCATTGGACCAGTCACTGTCAAAAATTCTTAAAAGAGTCTACGTGGTACAATTAGGGAGAGCCACAAGTAAGGATAGAAAGAAATCTCATTTTCTAAAATACTGAGATTGCATATGGATAGAGTCTTTCCACAGATTTACAAGGGAAAACTCGTGAAGACTATGACTCAATATTTGATCCACTAGTTTGATAAATCAACTAGTGAAGCTCTTCTAAGAGATCTGGAAAAAATTATTTGAAGTTTCTTTTATTCTAGGCAATTAATTCTCAGATGATTGGGACACCTCCTACAACATAAAGCTAGGAGATTTCAACTTTGTTGTTTGAATATCGGAGTGCCTTCATAGTGTAGAGATTAGCTGCTGCAAGAGAAGAATACTACAAAAGAGACTTCTAGAGAAAATTTGTGGTAAAGTTGGGAGATAGGAGATCTCCATTGCTAGATTGAGAACTTCACAAGGAAAAAGGCCATAGAAGCCTTGATCCAGAAGAAAATGCCATAGGATCCTTGATCTAGAATAAAAGGCCATAGAAGTCTTGATATTGAATAAAAATGTCATAGAAGCCTTGATATTGAAGAAAAGGCCATAGAAGCCTTGATACTAAAAAAGTCCATAAAATCCTTGATCTTGAAGAAGACTCCAGAAGAGAGTATCTAATTTAGAAGTAGATTTTAGTACTAATATTTTGTTGTAGGAATAGAGAGATTTAGTGAGTTGGGAAATCTTCGTACAGGAAAGTTAGGAAGAGTATCTTCTTTAGAATCAATCCAGCACATGAAACAAAATATATCTAGGAGAAGATCTCGCCATCAAAACTTCCAGAAGGAGAAGGTTGAAGATAAGGTCTCAAGGAATACTAGAAGAAGTTGCAAGATCAAAGGCCTTGGAGAGGTCTCTACAAGCATCTAGTAAAATGCTTGGAGAGCCTTGCTAAAGAAATCATCAAAGAAGTTCCAAGGAGAACTCATTGGAGAAATTCACTATTAGAGATAGTGAAATATTTGGGATAATTGTCGTCATTTGACAACAAGCCCAAGAAGAAAAATTTGGCAAGGAGTGCCAAATATTAGAAGACCTCAATACATTCATAATATTGAGAAGAAGATCCTATTTGAAGAAAGAATCAGACATAAGAAGCCTACCAAATCTAGGAGATTTGGAGATTACCTCTCACATCAAGAAGGCACAACTTCAAAAAACAAATATCTCTTCAAATCTACAACAAAAGGAAGAGACTAAAAGAGGAGAACAAACCACCAAAATCCTAGGCTTGTGAAAGATATTTTGAGACCATATTTTGGTGAAGATGAAGTTGTTCAAGGTATTCTACAAAGAGCTGCAAGATTTTATTTATTCAAGGCAGAAACTTGGTGATCTTAGACACCAAGATCTACATCCTCTACAGATGCAACAAAAAAATCTTTCAAAAAAAGATAAGCAACTATTGGTGCAAGTAGATTCATTAAGTGGATTACTTATCAGATTTGTTTAAGCACCTTAATTTGGATTAAAGTTGCAAAAAGGATAATTGAATTACAGTCTTAAAAAAAGCAAAAATAGAAAGGTTTATTTAATGTTCATTTGCACTTTAGGAGTTTATTATATTTCATAATTTCAACTATCTATCAACTACTATTATCTACTTTGGAAAGTAAAAGAAGACTAGCTCCTACTACCTTGCTTATAACAAAATTGTAAAATAATTCTTGAAGATTCATTTTAGATTAATCTTGATTAGCTGCAATAAATTGATTAAGTGCATTATTTTTGAGATTTTATTGGAGTAATAAGGTGAAATTATTAGTGCATTGAAAGTAAAATATTACTAGATTCATTTGCACTATTCCATTGCTCTCAAAAATATTATTGTTTGTGTTCATGAGAAGGGCACAAAAACATGATTTGTCAAAGTGTCTAAAGACGCTAATATTGCACAAAATATACAATGTTTAGTGGCCAAGAGAAGCCACCAAATCAACTCAAATCCTCCAAGCATTGGAGAAGAAAGTAGGCATCAAAGATCAACAAAGGAAGCCTCAAATTGAGACTTGTTGAGTCTCAAATTCAAAGCACAATAAGGTTTCTAAAACAAATATATTTTGCAGGAATATACAAAAAAGGAGCTTCTATCAAGTGGTTACAAGCTTGGGTTCATTTGTAAAATACCCAAGCAAAAAGGAGAAGTTGTCTAATAAAATATACAACCTCAAAACCCCTTTTTTACATTTAAAATTCTACCACAAAACAAAAAATTCATAGTTGAAAGGAGTACAAAAGAAGGTGCAATAAAGGATATTTTATATAAAAATACATTACATTGTGTTACACTATCCTAATATGGTTTATACAAGGAGAAAAGGCATATTTGAAGGTGCCACAAAGGCATTATACTCGCTAGTATAAAACTAGTCGAAAGCGGTCATATGCGAGCATCAATCCAAGCATAGCACAAGGAGCCACTCAAAAAGCTTATTTTACTTGTATCCTAGACAACCAAATATGCAAAATACAAGGAGAAAAAGTAAAGGGAGAAGCAATATAATTCAAGAGAAACATTATCTATGAAAGGAGGATGTATAGCAAGCAAGAAAGGAAGAAAAATTAAATCACCATTGAAGTGTTTCTTACTCCAAGCTAAGAATTGGTGCTCAAGCCTCCAAATCATTGCTCCACATCCCAGTTGGAAAACATTGCAAGTGAAAGAAAGAAGAGTTGTGGATTTTCAAGATTAAAAGGATCTCCTAAGGGCCCGTTGAACCAATGATAGAGATGGCATCCATGCACAAGAAGAAGGTGACATTTATCACTCAAAGCAAACCCTAACGCTCATCAAGCAAGCACTCATTTGCAAGAGAGGAGTTACACGAACATGCTGGTGCATTGAGTGTATGGGATACACTTGTCCATTAGGAAGACTAAACATTTTGCTAAAGAATGTAATGTTCATATGTTACTTGAAGGAAGACAAGTGTTTATTTGACATCAATACTCATCAAGCACTTGAAGGGAAATGGACGTGCCACTTAGCACTTTAGACAAGAATATTCTCCATTTTAAGGACGTCAACGATCAAGCACAAGCAGCAAGATTTATCTTCGAATTTATCACTTCACTGTCTGCATACACAGGGTCGAGTTGCAACATGTAAAAAATGTGGTAGAGCCTTCAATGCTTTTGTCAAGCGAGGTCAAAGGAAGAGTCTAAACAATGCCAGATTTGGAACGCTTCACACAAGGACAAGTTCCAAGCAATTCCATTGGAGGGTACAATCAAAGCATTCAAAGCATCGATGTCAATATTGTAGCCCTAGCTCATATGAGAACATCATCAATTATTGCTTGGTAAAAGATAAAGTTTATTCCCATTTCTTATGTGCTTTCTTTCCTTGGGAGTTATAAGGTTAAAATTGAAGGAATTTGATCATATTGAAAGCCATACATCAAAGGGAATATTTTATCAAATCAATATAATATTTGCAATATAAAACCTAGGAGTAATAAGGGTTTCTATTGGAATAAATCTTAAATATTTGCAAATATTAGTGCGGTCTAATTTTTCTAAAAATTAGGAAGTCATAAGGGTTACTACATCAAATTAATTTATAGTAAATTAGATACACTTAAATTAATTCCCAAGGATTATTTAAAAGAGAGGTTTATCATAGTATTTCAAAGGTTGAAAATTTATTAAATTATTGTCTCAATTTTCTCAAAAGGATACAAAAGATCCAACATTATAACCTCTTTAAAATTTGGGAAAAGTGCTTAGTTCAATAGGAGCAATAAGGGATAATAGAAGTCAATTTTTGGTATTTGCAAAACTTTATAAAATCAACCAAATATTGAACTATCATTTACAAAAGCATTATATCTTATCCAAAATATACTAGGGAGTCATAAGGCATTCTACAAAACTTGGTAATATCAACATTTATCAAAGGTTATCAAGTTACAAAATATAACCTATCTTCAAAACCTAAAAATCCTTAAGAGGAGATACAATGGTTCAACTGTCTTGAAGATGCTAAAGGCTACATAATAAGAATTACATATAGCCAAACTTATCCCACACATGGGTATGGATGTGTGACACCAAGCAGATCATTTCCAAATCTTCTACTATAAAAAGTATTGTATGTTCTTGAACTAACATTCAATCTCATCTCAGTAAGCAAGTTAGTAGAAGACAACTATATGATCAACTTTGGATATATGGATGGAATCAATACATGTCTCATCATGAATCAAGGTGAAATAAAAGCAACAAGATCAATCCATGGAAATACATATATCCTATATTCAATGAAAATTTCATGAAATGTTGTGATGTTTCATTATGATGCTAACATATTTTCAAAGGAACAGGTTCAAAAGAATAAAGAACCAGTACATCACAAAGTCAAGCATAGAAGAATAAATATCAAGAAGATGAGACGACAAGTGCATCATGCTCTACTCAGTCATCAACATTTAAAAGTAAATGAAGATACTCACAAAGAAAACAAAAAAGATGGCTGGATAGAAGACAAGGATGATGAACCTGAACAAGTCAAAGATCATTCAATAGAAGAAGATCCACATTGAAGACTAAAGTCTTCAATACCCAAATAATGTAATATAGGGGGTGTTAGAAATAGATTATATTACATCATTTGGGTCAAGTAAATATACCTTTCTTGGTACATACTTAGGACATTAGATTACTTTAGGAAGAAGTTATCTAGTTACTTCATTCAATGTAATAAATGCACAAGTGTCAATGTGCAAGTTATCCCTTGCATAGCTAGTTAGAGTGTTGGCCAAGGAACCTATTTCCTATATAAAGGACCATAGACATAGCAATAATATATAGCAGTAGGAAGTAGTGTAGAATAGTGTGGTATGATGTAGCAGAGTGTGATGTAATGTGATGGAGTGTGATATTCTCAAAGCTCACTCTTGAGCAGTAGCTTTATTCATGGAGTGTTCATTTCCTCCATAGCTACTTTGTAAACATTTCTATCTTTTCTATTTATAGCATATTTTTAGTCATCTCACAGATTTACTTTATTTCATATTATTCTGCATCTTGTATTTTGCTATCTCCTATTACATGCTGCATCAAAAGCTAACAGTAGGAAGATAGGCACCGTTCGGCTTGTTGCTAGGAGATAGGAACTTGTCCTATTCACTGGGAGACATGTGCTTCCTTTTTGCTGGGAGATAGGTGCCTTCCAGTCTGCAATCGGGAGACAAGCGTCGTACCTTAGAATTTTGAATTGCCTTAATCCTATACCACTATCTTTGTTTGATCACCAACCATTCCTTAATCACATTTTGAAAATTATCAAATACCAAGTCCACATGGGACCTCGATTGAAAGGTGTGAAAAAGTTATAAAGTACTACATCTACACACAATTTCCACTAAAAACACACATTAGGCATAATACATCATTTTCCATTAAATGTATACAATAATCTCACAAAAATTACATTTCTAATATAATAATACCGCACACTTATCCCATTAAAGCATACAAAAAATGAGCATTTTTTGTGCTCATCAAGGAGGAAAAAGGAGGGAAAAGAAGGAAGAGGAAAACACATTGGTCCATGGTACATAGTCGTTCAAAGCATGATCGTACAACTAGGAGTGATGTGCAAGGAATTTAGAGAAAAAAAATAAGAATGAGAACATGGAGTGGAGGTGAATTGAATGGAAAGTGGAGAGTGCTTGTGATACAAGCTTCTTCTTGTTTGATCTAGCATGTTTTTTTGGTGATTTTTTTCTTTTTTTTTTCCTTTTGTTTTATTGTTTGTTTGTTTATTTTTTTTATTATTTTGGAATTGATTATGTAAAGAATACAAAGCTAAATATGAACTAGGCATAAAATGCATGCAAATAAAAAATATTGATGGACTCAGGTTCCTCAATTCCCTCGAGAGTAACATTCTTATAGGCCCTAGATCCAAATGTTTACATGACAATGAATGGACCAAGCTAGAACTTATCGCATAGATGAGGTGGAAGGTTTGATTTTTGTTTATTTTCTTTGAGTACAAGGTCACAAACTTGGAATTCATGTGGATGCACTCTGCGATCATAGGCTCTTTTAATTTGATCTTGATAAATGTGAAGATGTTTAAGATCATTGATTTGACATTCATCAAGGAGAGTAAGTTGATTGAGTCGTGCTTAACGTGTTGTGTCATCATCCATGAATTCCTACAAGGATATGTGGAATGATGATATCTCAACCTCAAGAGGCATGATGGCTTTGACACCATAGACTAGTGAAAATGGTATTGCCCTTATTGGCATGCAAATGCTTGTTCAATAAGCCCAAAGTGCTAAAGAAATCTAGAGGTGCCAATATTTATAATTTTCTTTGACCATTTTCTTGAGAATGGCACAAATAGTCTTGTTGGTGGCTTTGAATTGTCCATTGCTGGTGTCAAAATGTTATGTTGGATATGATACTTGTTGCATAACACTCAAACATCCTTGTTTTTAAATGGGGGACCATTATCGGATATGATCTTTGAAGGGATACCAAAATGATAAATGATGTGTTGTAGTATAAACTCTACAATTCGAGGTCCTATCATATTGGTAAGAGGAATAGCCTCAACCCACTTGGTGAAGTACTCTATGGTTGTGATGATGAATGTATGATGTCTTAAGGATGGAGGGAAGATCTTTCTAATAAGGTCGAGTCCCCATTGCAAAAAGGGCCATAGAGCTTGTATTGGTTGTAATGCTTGTGATGGTACATGGGTTAAATTGGCATGATGTTGGCATTTAGGACATTTCTTGACATATGCACAACAATCACGTTCCATGGTGGGCCAATAATAACCCATGCACAAAATGCACTTTGTGATGGCCATCCCACTAAAATGACCACCACATGTACCATCATGGGCTTGAGATATCACCCAACTTACCTCTTGTGGTTCAAGACAATGAAGAAGAACACCATCATAGCCATGACAATAAAGCACATCCCCTAAGAGAGTATATCAAGTTGCTTTTTGTTTGAAAGTGCATTTAGTAGTTGGCATCAATTCTATAGGAAGGACACCAAGTTTTAAGAAATCCTTTATTTGAGCAAATAAATCATTGTCTAGCTCTACCTAAACTAGATGGACATCCCGTTCATCATTAGAAGATTCGTGAGAAATAGCCAATTGGGAAAGCGTGGCAACTTGAACTTGAGTGACACTATCGGTTAGGGTTTTGTGGAATAAGGGACCCAAGAGAGGCCATGGTATCTACAAAATAATTAGATGACCTTGGAAAAGCTTCAATGTCATACTAGTCGAAGTTGGTTAGCAATTTATCGATAATTTGTTTGTAAGACTTTAAGATCAAGAATTTGCATTGGTAGACCCCCTTAACTTGATTAACAATAAGGAGGGAGTCACCCATGATTTGGATACGTTTAATGCGCATGGAAACAATGGTCTAGAGTCCAAGAATCAATGCTTCATATTCTATGTTATTATTAGTGCAAGGGAAGTTGAGCTTAAATGAAAAGGGATAGGGACCCCTTGAGGCATGAAGAAAACAATTTCGACACCTCCCCCTTGTTCACACTTAGAACCATCGAAGAAAAGGGTAATATCGACTTCGTCCTTAGGTTTGACGTGCTCTTTGAGCTCGGTAACACTAAAGACAAAATCATCTGGAAGCTCTATGATAAGTGGTTTATCATCTTGAAGAGGAGCTTCAACAAGTTGGTCAACAATGACCTGACCCTTTATGGATTTTTGACTTATGAATTCAAGATCAAATTTTGTTAAGAGCATTATCCATTTGGCAGTGTGGGTATTGGTGTAAGTGCAACTCATCATATAATACAATGGATTTTCTCTAGCAATGACATAGGTTGTATGATTGAGCATGTAGTGGTGAAGCTTTTTGGTTGTGAAGATGACAACAAGGCATAGCTTCTCCACATATGCATATTTGGTTTTGTAACTCACCAATGTGCAATTAATGTAATAAATGGCTTATTCTCGATTGGCATCATTTTTCTAAGCCAACATAGTCCCTAGAGCGAAATCAGTAGCGGATATGTACAAATGAAATGGAATGCCTGGTCGAGGTAGTGATAAAACTGGCGAGGAAGCAAGGTAATGCTTAATGGCATTAAAAGCCTCCTGACATTCTATGGTCCATTTAAATGCGACCCCCTTTTGCAAAAGATGATTAAATGGCTTGCATTTATCTGATAATTGAGCAATGAAGTGATGGATCGCTTGAATTTTTCCTTGCAAGCTATGAAGTTCTTTGAGGGTCATAGGGGGTGATATTTTGACAATGGCCTTGACTTTATTAGGGTCCACTTCAATACCTCATTTGGAGACTATGAACCCTAAAATTTTCCCTAAAGTGATGCCAAAGACACACTTTTTAGGATTGAGTCTCACATTATGCTTGAGTAATCGATCAAAAACTTTTTGCAAAACATCGATGTGCTCATGACGAGTTTTAGATTTGGCCAAAATATCATCCACATAATCTTCAACAATTTTGTGCATGTAGTCATGGAAGATGTAAGTCATGGCATATTGGTACGTAGCTCCTACGTTCTTGAGACCGAATGACATGACTTTGTAACAAAATGTCCCCCAAGGAGTTGTAAAGGTTGTCTTGTGTTGGTCATCAGGATTGACTCAAATTTGATTGTATCCTAAAAAACATCCATAAGGGAGAGCATTTCATGGCCAATGATGGAATCCATGAGCGTATCAATGTTGGGAAGAGGAAAGTCATCCTTGGGACATGCTTTGTTTAGGTCATGAAAATCAGTGCAAATATGTATCCCCCCATTGGGCTTGCCAATGGGCACCATGTTTGAAATCCATTTTGGATAATCAATTGGTTGAATAAATCCCATATCTAATAGCTTTTGCAATTCTTCTTTAACCATGAGGGCAATGGTAGGATGAAGTTTCCTCAACTTTTGTTTGATTGGTTTGGCATTGGGATTTAATGTGAGATTATGGACAATGAGATTTGGATCAAGGCTAGGCATGTCCTTATAGGACCATGCAAAGACTTATTGGTATTCAATCAAGAGGGTGATAAAACATTGTTGCTCTTCAAATGAGATACTTTTTCCAAGTTTAAGGATTTTGGGGTTGTTAGGGTCGATGCTGATGTTTATATCGATGGTTTCCTCAATGAGCATGTGGGAACCCTCCTCAAGCTAATGAGGGGTGGGAATGAGGTGAATGTCATCTATGACATTATCAAAGAGGTTTGGTGTGGTATCACTGACTTCAACGTGATAAATGAAAGAAGGTGAGGAGGGGGGAGAAGGAGGAAATTAAACATTTGATTCTCTAAGTAATTGACTGGAAGGAAGAAAACGAGATCCGCTCGAAGTCAATGACACTAGTATTGATTGGGATGGGTGTCCAAGATCATTTAGATTACAAATGGGTGTGCATAAGTCAATGAAAACCATGTTGACTTTGGAGAATGAAGAGGATTGTGGATTAGAGTTTGGGTTCCCTTATACATACTTGCAAGGAAAAATCTGGTTTAGAATGAGAGAGTGAGTATTAGGTTGAGGTGGCCATGGTGGAGGCTAGGGATGCATGGGTGCATTAGATCACTCCAATAGAAGGAACATAGAAAATATAGGAAGCAGAATGGGGAATAGATGTAGGTAAAAGTTATCCTCATCTGTGATGGGGGTAATGGGGGATGATTCTTCTTCGAAACTATCTGAAGCAATTGAAAGTGCCTCAAGTTGTTCATCAAATTCATCTTTCAAGGTGTCTGATGGAAAAGAATGAATGGTGGAAACTTGAAAAAAGCCATCTAGTGATAGGTGAGCATACTCGAGATCAATGTACTCATCGTCACTATCCTCCTCAAGACTAAGGGTGATACATAGAAGATCATCTTTGAGGAGGTTGATCGAAGAATGTTTGTAATACCCTAGATAAAATTTATCTCTAAGGGGTTAATAATGAGGCTATAGAATGGTGTGATTTCCCTATTCATAGTGACCAAGATTGCATCCTTACCAATTAAAGCATTAAAAATTAATGTTTTTGCAAAATGGCATTTTGGGCACTATGTCAGGTGGTTTGTTGAAATATGAATCAACTCTCCCATACATAAAATTGATAGAATTGAAGTAGGGGTCCACAAGGACTATAGTGTCAATGGTTCATGGAGGATGACAAGGGTGACCAAAATACCTAACCAATTCTATAATAGGAGGCATAAATGCTACACTATGTATAATATATTCCCCTATACTAGGGTTTGTCATATGTACAACAATATTAGGGGGTTGGGATGAATGTGTTTAAGAGGCATATGGAGATGGAGATTTAATGGTGTCCACTAAAGGGGATTGGAGTGTGGATAAGGATGTGCACATTCTATGAATGGTATCAAGTATGAATGGGTTCACATTTGATAAGTCTAGAGGTAAGAGCGATTCAGGTTCCATGGAAGTAAATATAGTGTGGGAGGATTGTGTGGGTGTAGGAACGTCAATGATGGTAGGAATGACAATGATGATAGTGATGGCAGTGGTGGTAACCTATCCAATGGTGGAGGTCAATGAGGTAGATACATGGACCATTGGTTGGGTATTAGGGTTGCAGGAAGGAGGGGAAAGAATTGGTTGGGAGGTAGTTGGCCTAGGATGATGGATAATAGGGACTGAGGAGGGAAAATGGGAGGATAAGACAGAGTGGATAGAAGGAGAGGTCAAAGATGGATGTAGGGTGACTATAGATGAGTATGGGTTATGAGAAGGGTATGGGAATGGGAATGTTGAGGAGGAGGGTGAGTGGATTGATTGTGGGAAGAAGGATAAAAGACTTGGGCATTCGAAGAAGCGGAGAAAGGGCATTGGAAGAAGCGGAGAAAAAGGTAAAGGGTGATAGTCATGAATAGGCTACATGAATAACAGAGGAGACTAATTATAATATGAATGGTGAGAAAGAGATGGAGGAGGGGAATGTCAGAGAGGAGTATAGGTTTGATTTGGAATGGTAGGAATAAAATTATTTACCTATGATGAAGAGGAATGTAGGGTCGGGTTGGGTTGAATTGCATAGGTAGAATACAAATTGGGTGCGGTCAATGTTGAGTAGGCAAGTTGTAGATTGAGTGCAATTGATGTAGATGAGGTAGGGCAAGATGGAATTGGTTGGGAAGATGATGTGGATGGAAGATGGGTAAGGGAGAAATGTGTGGACGGTAAGGGTGACTCATGCAGGTGAGATACCATGTGATAAAATTTAAAAGGTTCTTCATCAGTCGAAATGCAGTGTATGCGACCCTCATGGGTATATTTGAGATAATGATGCAATGTTGAGGGTATGCATTGCATATATCATATCCATGGTCTACCAAGCATCACCTTATATTGCATTTCTCTTTCGAAAACATAACAAAAGGTATGGATGGTCCTTACCCCTGCTTGAATAGGGAGAACAACTATTCCAAGAGTTGAACATAGTGCATTATTGAAGGCCCACTGAGTGAACATGGAATTGACTATATGGGTGTTTAGAAGATTGAGGTGTTTGAGTGCAGTGGATGTGATGATGTTTACTGATGATACTATATAAAACAAAATACATTTAAAATATTTACCATCTATGTAAGCCATGATATGCAAGGGTGGATCTGGTCCTTCCATTGGAAATTTTGATTTCTTGATCATAAAAAGTAATGGCTGACAACATACAAGTTTAAATATTACCCATAAAATTAGTAAAGTTATTGGGGTTATGGGTTTGCAGATCTATGGACTTAAGAATTTCCATCAGTGACTCCTTGTTTGGTGATGATTATTGAATTATCTCATAAATTGAAAGCTTTGTTGATGCCATTTTGAGGCTATGAGTGAGCCTACTCTTAAGATGGAGGACTGGTCGAGGTTGATATGTCGTAGCTTGCACTAGTGGAGGTGGAAAAGTGGAGGTGGAAAAGTGGATGAAGAAAGTATATTAGAAGGGCCAGTTGGTGGTGTTGGTTGATCAAGATACCATTGATTTTTGGTAACAATGTGGATCATACCGATAAAACCTTGGTAATATGGGACATTGTTGACATGATTAACTTGATTTGGTTGAGTTGTAGAAGTTGAGGCCCCATTATTTGGTTGTGTTGTCCCATGTTGAGATAATGGGTTTTGATAAATACCAAGGTGTTGGTTGGGTAGGGTGAGAGGATTGTCAATGATAATAGTTTCTCGTTTGATTAGATCTTGTACTATGTGCTTAAAGTGAATGCAACCATTGATATCATGGCCCTTCTATCGATGGAAAATACAGTAATGATCTTCTCTATACCCTCTACCTTTGGGTTTGTTTGGATATTTGGGTCTTATTTTTTGTAAGGAAATCACTCCATAATTTTTTGAAATATGGTTGACAAGGGCTCTAAAAGAGGTGTGAAGTTACATGGGGGTCATTGAGTGCGCTGGGGATAATAGGCCATTATCAAGTTGGTTGGGATTGTGAAGTTGAGTAGGTGGTGGCATATCATTGTATGTTGGCCTTGGTAGTGGATATGAGGGTTATTATGGTTGATGATGAGGTTGTTGGGGTGGATATTGGGGTTGTTGGGGTGCATATTGGGGTTGTTGGGGTGGATATTGATGTTGTTGAGGTGGGTATTGAGATTGTTGAGGTTGAACGGTTGGACTACTCAACATCACCTAATTGACTTTGATAGGCCTAGATTGATTATTGTTGTTGTTACCCTTAGAATTATTGTTTGGTCATTCCATTTTTTGAGCTTGATCTCACCTTCTTGAATTTTAATATCTTTAACAATTTTGTCTTGATCCAAATCTTCCTTGAGAGTATGATATTGTTGGAGCTATAGCAATAGGTATGGGTTTAGAATAACTCCTAGTAAACATATGAGTTATCTTAGTGAGAGGGATAGAGAATGTTAAATCAATTAACATAACTCTCCATTGATTGCCATAATCAAGAACAGATTCATCCTTAAATTGGCAAAAATTCGTGAGATCTATCAATGTGGTTTTCTTTTTACATTTAGAGTGAAGCGTTCTAGGAAGAGATTGGTCAATTGCTCAAAGTTATACAGTCGATGTCTGGGCAATTGATTGTACCATTGTTAGGTGCCTCCCACCAAGAGATAATGGAAAGGTGCATAGAATGAGGGGATCATTTTCATTAATAAGATTAGTGATATTGATGAACGTGCTCACATGCTCTTGGGGGTTCTCTTTTCCCTTGAACTAGTTTAATTTGGGTATCTCAATTTGGAGAGGGTATGGTGATGCTGACACTAAAGGATGAATGGGATGATTTTGGAGCTATTTGAGGGTTAGCTTTTGGTGTCCATTCCTAGTGGCTTGCAATTCTAGGCTATTGACCATGTTGACCAACATTTGGAATGCATCCGAAGAGGCTTGGGGGGTTGAGCAAGGTGCGACATGAGGGGCGAAGTGAGATAACTCATAAGGGGGATATGTGTGATATGAATGAGGTTGAGAATAGTGATGTTGGTTTGGGTTAGAGGAATAGTGCTTGGGGAACTTGGGAAGTCGAAGGTGGATACTAGTGTGGTTGATGATATTGGTTGTAGGTATGTGTAGGATTTTGTGGTGGTTGGTGAGTTGGATGTTGATGATATGTAGGGGTGGTTGGGGTTGAGTTTACGATGACTAATATTATGTAGGATGTTGGTATTGTTCATTATATGGAAATTGAGCATCCATTGTGTGATCTAGAGGGGGTTATACAAGAGCCAAATATTGTTGGTCTTGGTTTGGATGGGATTGGTACTGGTGTGGGGTAGGTTGGTATTGGTTTAAAGCAACTGGAGGTTGGTTTGGAGTTGGTTGTTATTAATTTTGATGAGGTGGGTTTTGTTATTGATCAAGAGGTGATTAGTATTGATTAGGTGATGGTTTATAATGATCGAGGGAGGGTTTTATGACTATGTTGATAGCCACTGATGATAATCTTGAGGATGAGCATGTATCGTGTGGACAATGGGTGAATGAGAGGTCGATGCTAGAGCTTGGAAAAAAAATGAGCCCTGGATAGATGTAGGAGGTGGTGGATTTAGAATTTGAGGTGGTTGTTGAGGAATGTGGGCATTGTATGAAGAATTTGAGTGATGTTTGAAATCATTGGTGGGCATTTGTTGTGAAGAAGAATAATTAGAAGGGATAAGAGAATCATGATATTGAGGATTATAGAGGAATAGGAGGTAGAAAGATGTATAACATGTGTGCTAGAGACATGAATAGTTGTGGATGAAGGATAGTTTGTAAAATAATGAGTGGTATTGAGCAAAGTGTGTTATTGCGATGGGCTAGAAAATTGAAAAGAAGAGGGAGGAATAGATGTATGTAGATGGGAAGCAGTGTAAACTTGTTCTTGGTGATGGTGATGATCTAGATTGATATATAAGGGCAGTGTAGAAGTTGGATGAGCGTGTGATGTAGAAGCATGGTTACAAGAAGATGGATGATTTGAATCGGTGGCCATAGACATTAGGCTTTCTATTTCCTGAGGGGGTGTGAGATGAGTTACCTCAAGTGGGAAGAATTTTGATGGTATTCCAAAAGTTGTCATACTTGAGGTGGGGTGAAAACTGGTAGAAGATGCAGGAGGTGAAGGAGGATGATAGGGCTTATAATCTTGCACCTGGGAAAATGGGGTGATAGTATGGGCATGAACATGCAGTAGGGGTAAACATGGTTGTGGTGAGCTAGGTGGTGGAAGATGGGATGAAGAGGGATATTGGTTAGAAGGGGGTGGTTGGGGAGGCTAGGATGAAGTGGTGGTGTGGATAAATCATACAACATTAAGATCTATATATGTGATATTGGGATTGGTTGGGGATGAGGGAGTCTTAGTGCCATGGGTTTCAGGAAAGCCAATATGGGTGGCATGGTGCATTGTGCCTAGATCATATATAGTGTGATGTGTCTCTAGCGGGTAAGGAATGTGATAGTTGGCTTCACTAGATAGGTTACCCTAGAGCACTTGCAACACATCTCCCTGATGAGTCAATGGAATAGCCAAAGTATGGGAGGAATAGCCAAAATGGTTCGTGGAGGCTTGGACTTGGGCTTGGGCTTTGGCTTGATTGCGGGTCAATACTATAAGTTATCAAAAATTGAATGGGATACGAATTGAAAGCATTTTGGTGATGGAGTTTGTGGTTTTTGGTGGTGTTTTTTTTATAAAACACACTATCTATACAAACAATAATGAAAACATTACATACAAACAAATGCTATTTTTTTAATGTTTTGTTTTGTTCTTTTTTTTTTGGTTGGTTTTTGGTATTTTTGTTGGTTTTTGTGATTTGATTTATCCTAGCCTTAGGAACTATAGGGGTTGGTGGAATGGAATCTACAAGGGTGTGTTTATGCCCACTTCCCTTATGTGAAGTGGTACATAAATGACTAAAAAGGCTTCAAGATGGTGGTTGTCGCTTTAGGTATCCTAAGGGGACAAAATGAACCTCCCAAGAGAGATGTTGTTTAAGTCCTACTACTAGCCCAATCGGGATTTTGCTTCACCCTCAATCGGGCTTGGATAAGAACAATAGCTATGAGTTGACCAATTATTAAACCCCATGAACAAAAGGGTATCTAACCTCAGATTACCCTGGGCTAGTCTCAAGGGCAACCAACTTCTAGATGATGAAGTCTAGGAAACTATGTGATCTAACTATGGTGTGTCTAAGGGCTCAACTAGTGGTTGGGGATGAAGTCCAACATCATCAGGAGATTTTCCTCACAAAAATATTTGCAGAATGTAACATGCAAGTGTGTGATTGTTTTGATTGATTTTTATTTTTATTATTTTTATTTTTTTGTGTTTTTTTTTGTTTTGTTTTGTGTTTGTTCTTGTTTTTTTTGGGCACTAAAATTGACCGTTTACTATGCAAAATTAAGGCTAACCCTAAACATGTAAATGCAAAATAAATAAAGATCTATTCCTAAGATGATTTTGACGAGGGAATGCAACTAGTCTAAATAATGCAACTTACCCTAAAGCAAGAAAAGGAACCTATGCTAATGAGCCTTGAATGCAATAACAACTAATGAGACATGAAAAGAAAACTTTAATATAATGAGTGAATGAAAGCAATAACACTTATACTAATGGGACATGAAAAGCAAACTTTAATCCAATGAACCAATAAAAACAATGACAACTAAGCTAATGTGAAAGTTAATGTAATGAGCTAATAAAAACAATAACAACTAAGCTAATGAGCCTTGAAAGCAAATGATAACTAAACTAATAAGCCTTTAAAGAAAATGACAACTAAACTAATGTGCCAAAAAATGTAATTTTTTTTTTTTTTATAATTTAAAAATTTAATTAAGGTGGGTTTTGATAGGATCCCAAAACCTGATTAAATTGACAATAGGAAGCTGAGAATAGAACAAGAAGGATAAAAATGGGAGATGCAACCCCACAAAATGGAAGACAAAAAGGAATAGGAGGAGAAGAGGAAGGGCAGAGCAAAAGGATGCCCTGGAACAAAAACCAGTCATGAACCAAAAAATTGCTAAGCCTCCTCTTTGGCTTCAAAGTTGGTATCCTTAGATTCTTCCTTGATCTCATCCTTGCTTTCATCCTCGATAGCGTCAAAAGCAACAGATTTCTTGTCATCATCCTTAACATCATCCACAACAGTTTCCTTGTCACCATCCTCTGAGAATTTCTTCTTGAAAAATAGCAATTTTAGAGCATTACGAAGGTCCACGAGGTGGGCAATGCAATTTGAAATTGAATTGATGATAAACTCCTTCAAAAATTGATCAAGAGCATCCTTGTCCTCCTTGTCAGAATATAAAACTAGAGTATTCCTTTTTTGAGCAAGTTGTTGCAAATGAACTAAGGATCTTACAAGTTTCTCAGGATTCTCGGGGACCTCAAACTTAATTTTCTTGGTAGATTGGTTTCTCAAGGCCCTGACCACCTCCATAATAGCACATTTCTTGGAAGATATGGTTGGGGAGTGGGATGAGGATGGAATAGCCTAAAGATGACTAGTATTAGAAGGGATGGGGTTAGGTTTACCTTTGGAGGGATGACCAGAGGGAATGTAATCCTTGAGGGAAATGACGTATTATCTGACATTGAAAAGGCCCTGATGGGAGGGAAGGTCATCGCTCTTATTTTTGTGAATTTTCTCAATAGAGTAACTGATGGAATTGAAAATGAACTGAGGAATATTCACAGGATTAACATCTCTAAAATGGTTATAGAAAGCAAAGTGGAAGCTACACAAAACCTTGTCAGGATCATCAATGGTGACGAATTCCATGATGGGTTTCATCACGCTATTCCAAGGGGTTGGAAGCTTAGATCTTTTCATCCCCATCCTCACCTTCTTGCAAATATCCTTGTCCTTGAATTACTTCAACTCTACCTCCCAATTGTGTTTCTCGTACCAGATGGACCTTCTTCTCATCGACTGGCCAGTAAGTTCTGCAAGCAACTTGATGTCAACTTCAAAAGTTTTATCACAGATTGTAACCCTACCATTGTTCTAGGTATCCAAGAAAGTCGAGGATATTTCAAAATCATCACTAGAGAAGCTTTTTAAGAAGGGCATGAAGCCTCTCTCCATGAGCATAGCTTCGATGATAGGGTCCATAACAATAGAGGTAGGCTCAACAAAGCTCATGATTACAGGGCACAAGAAGTGCTTTGAACTGGAATAGGGGAGGATTTGGAAGGAATGATGAGAAATGGATTTTCTATAAAGGAAAAGTAGGTGAAGACTCCTCTTGGGATTATGAAAATTACCTTCTTGGAAGGGGGTCCAAAATGACCAAAATATTTGGGAAATGAAAATGTCGATGGAAGGATTCCCATGCAAAATGGAAAAAGCCACATAGGGAGGCTTGCGATCCGAAGGCCAAATTTTCTTGATGGGCCATGTGAAGGGATGACATTGGAAATGGTGGAAAACATGAATGGAAAAGAAGGTAATGAGGGGAAGGATACGAAGGAGTAGGGTGGTGGTGTGGAGGGCGAGGTGAAGGTGGTTGGCGGACAAAGGGCACGTGTGGGCATGACCAACGAGGATACGAAGGAGCGAGATGAAGGTGTAGAAGGTGAGGTGGAGGTGATTGGAGGATAGAGGGCACCAATGGAAATGGTCAGTGGGGGTGGATTTCATCTTGAAAAGATAAAACAAGGATGCCAAAACCAAGAAAAAATAGAGAGGCAAAATGGTTATAGCTTAATGTGATAATTTCTTGGAAAAAGTCGATGAAAAACATGGAACAATTTGAAAATCCCATAGGTGGTGGCACTAGAAGACAAGGAACCATGGGGACAAAATTGGATCGAGAAGAACAACATTTTAGTAGAATGGTCAAGCATTATTATTGGTTGTCAATTTATCTTGTTCCACAATATCAACAATTTTTTACGGAATGCTACTTGTCCAAGTCAGAAGACCTACAACATTGACACCATAATTTGCTAGTTTATCAGCAACCTTGTTGCTTTCTCTAAATGAGTGCTAAAAAATAATTTCTTGTTGGTGTTGACTCAAAAACTTAGCTTCCTCAATACAGTCCTTAACCCTCCAAGAAGGATCTCTGTTGCTCTTGAGGTAATTTATTGTGTTGAGTGAATCTCCTTCGACCATAAGCTTTCCAGGATGATTTGATGCAAGTAATAATCCTCTCCACATGGCTCTGGCTTCTGCAACCTGGTTTGTTTGAATTCCTAAGTGTTCCGCATAAGCAAGGATGACACTTCCTGCATGATTCTTGAGGATACCTCCAACACCTACTTTCCTAGGGTTGCCTTTAGTAGTGCCATCAAAATTTAGCTTAATCCATCCTGGAGGGGGGCCATTTGGAGTGGGCTCTTAGATTTGGGATAGGCTGAGCTTGATTCTCCATGATAGGAAAATTAAGGGAACGACTCAAGGACAACTCAAAGCTAGGGGTAGGATGAGAGGAGAGAGGAAAGAGAGAAGCATTTTCAATGGCAAAGGAAAGGATTTTGTTAGTGACAAGGTCAGGGTTCAAATTATTGTTAGAGAAGATTCTATGATTTCTTTCTAGCTAGATTTACCATAAGAAATGATGCAGATAAATCTGCAATAGGAATTTGAGATGGGTATTGTGGAAGGGATTAGGCCATTGGAGGAAGAGCTCAACGATGGAACAAGGGCTAACCCAAAGGATGTGGAAGGTGTGGAGGATCTTATTGAGGATGGAATAGGAGAAAGGACATGAGAGGAAGAGGTGTTGAGGGGACTCCTAGTCATCCAAGCAAAGAAAACATCTATTTGGAAAAGCCATACCTCTTTTAAGTAGGTTGTCTATGGTAAGGATCTTTTCTTGAATAGTAGTCCAAGCAAAAAATGATATTTTAGGAATGAGAAATTTGGGCCAGACAAGATTACAAGGGAAGGCAGGTTCCTCATGAGTCAAAAGTAAGTTGTAGGTAGACTTAACAGAAAACTCCCCACTTTTAGTGAATTCCCAAAATAGTTGATCCCTATGATTACCTAAGGGAATGATTGTGGAGTTCAGGAGGATTTGTAGTTCTTCAGACTCTTTTGGATGGGTGATGCTTCTGATTCTTTTCCATATT
Source organism: Wollemia nobilis (assembly GCA_028583015.1). Lineage (NCBI taxonomy): Eukaryota > Viridiplantae > Streptophyta > Pinopsida > Araucariales > Araucariaceae > Wollemia > Wollemia nobilis. Next base: position 4,922,542 of record JAQPPZ010017063.1, on the reverse strand, counting down.
TTGCTTCTGTTGAAAGAGCTTAGAAATTAAGAGACTTTGTGGCCAAAAGTACTATTAGTGAAATATTTCAGGACTACCAATCTAGGATCATTCTTGAGAGGTTCTCCCTTGATCCACTTGTCATTCCAAAATTCTATCCTGATACCATCACCTAATCTCCACTGCATGCCTTTTTCAAATAGAAATCTAGTATTCCTTATTGACTTCCAAAAGGTAGATCCTTTGGTGGGAGCTACTTCGTTGAGGAAATCTACCCCCTGCAAATATTTTCTTCTGACTATAGGTATCCATTCATTTCTAACATTTTTAATTAGGCACCAAGCTTGCTTGGCCATGAGGGCTAAATTTAATAGATGAACTCTTCTAAGGTTGATTCCTCCTTTGTTCTTGGGTTTGCAGACTTTGTCCCAGGCCACTAAATGGAAGCGTTGCTTGGATTCAGACCCAGACCATAGGATTTTTTTTTGGATTTGTTCAATTCTTTGATAGAGTGTTGTAGGGACCTTAAAAATAGACATGAAATAAACTGGGATGCTCTAAAGGGATGCCATGGTGAGAGTGGCTTTAGCAGCTTGCGATAATAAAATTCCTTTCCATCCTATCAATTTCTTTTGTATTCTTTCAATTACATTGTTCCACATTGAGTCATAAGGATTGCCTATAAATAGGGGAAGTCCCAGATAGGTAGCAGGCAAGGATGACACAACACATTCAAAAATTTTGGAAATTTTGATTTACCTTTGAATCGGGGTATTGAAAAAATAAATTTTGCTTTTATTGAAGTTAACTTTTTGACTAGATGCCTCTTCATATAAAAGCAATATGTATTTGATAACTTTGGCTTCAAAAATAGAGGCAAATGTGGAAATGATAGTGTCATCTACAAATTTTTGGTGAGAAATAGGATTGGTCTAGGAAGCAGCTTTAATTCCTAAAATAAGTTCTATTCTACAGGCAACTTTGATGGTTTGACCAAGAGCTTTGGCAACAATGATGAATAAAAGGGGAGATATGGGATCTCCTTGTCTCAATCCTCTCTTGCTTTGGAAGAAACCTATTGTGGATCCATTAATAAGTATAGAGAACCAAGGTTTTGAGATGCATCCTTTTATCAAATTGACCCATTTAGGATGGAAACCAAATTTGAGCAGAATGGCTATGATAAAATCCCAGTTAATCCTATCAAAGGCTTTGTTCATGTCAAGATTTAGGATAAAGGTTGGTTTCTTAGTTTGGGATACCGAATGTAAAGCTTCATGGATGGTAATGACTCCATCTAGGATTGATCTGCCTTGGACAGAGCTTCCTTGACAAGTGTCAATAAGGATGGGTAGGACATCCCTCATTCTGCTAGTGATGGCTTTGGTAAGAATCTTGTAAACAACATTGCAAAGGCTTATAGGTCTAAAATCAAACATAGATTTAGTTGTGGGGCCTTTGGGAATTAAGGCAATGAAAGTATAATTGAAGCTCCGAGGAATAGATTTGGAAGCTTAAAATTATTTTACAAAGGAACAAACATCATGACCTACAATATCCCAAAAAGTATAAAACAATTGGGGAGTAAAACCATCTGGGCCTAGGGCTTTGTCTAGGTGCATGGTAAATAAGGCTTGCTTGATCTCATCATCAGAAAAAGGAGAGATAAGCTTAGTGTTGATATCTTCTGGGATGGATCGGGGAATGTGATAGAGCATGGAATCTTTAGCTAATTATGAGGTTGGATTACACTCTCCAAGAAGGAAGTTGAAATAAGAAACAACTTCATCTCTAATTTCCATGATGTCAGAAATAGTGGACCCATATCACTTAACAAGTTCCTTAATTCTATTAATGCTTTTGTTTCTCAAGGTTGAGGCATGAAAAAATTTGGTATTTGAATCCCCTACTTTGAGCCATAAGGCTCTGGATTTCTATCTCCAAAAGGTTTCTTCACAGGCAAGAATGTTATGATATTCAACCAAGGTGTGTCTTTCTTCTGATCTAGTTTTTTCATCACACTGAACAATCTATATCTTATTTTCAATTGAAGCTAATCTATTTTCAATGGATTGCTTATTTTCAAATAAGTTTCCAAACACTTCTCTATTCCAGATTTTTAGATTTTCTTTTACATGTTTCAATTTTTGTGCCAGTCTGAAAGAAGGACATCCCTGTCCAACCTATTTCCACCATTGAGAAATCCTATTCCTGAGTTCGAGATGTTGGATCCACATTGCCTCAAATCTAAATGGCCTTTTGAAAGGACTGTCCTTCTCTAATTCCATCAATAAGGGGTTGTGATCTGATCCTATTTTAGGTAGAGAGAGAAGGTTTGCATCACCAAACAATTGAATAACTTCCTAGGAAAGGAAAAACCTGTCCAGTTTGACTTGTATAAGTTGATTGCCAACTCTTTTGTTGCTCCAAGTAAAATTGGTATTTTTGAGATTGACATCCATAAGATTGTTTGAATTGATGAAGTCTTGAAAGTCCTCCATGATTTTTAAATGGAATCTGGAACCTCCTTGTTTATCTAAGGGATAGAGGGGAGAATTGAAATCTCTAGCTAGTATCCAAGGAATGTTGTGAAAGGATTCTTTTATATTACTTAGGATGTCCTAGAATTGAGCCCTATCTGACCAAGTATTTGGAGCATAGATGTTGGATAGGATCCATGAGATGTTATTGTCTCTATCATGAAACAACACACTTATAATTCTTTCATTTGATTGAATCAGTCTGCCTTCTAATTTTCTTGGGTCCCATAAACACATAAGACCACCAGAAGTACCTCTAGCTTGGCTGAAAATAACTTCTCCTCTGTTCCAAGATTTTTTTGTAGTAGCAATAGAATTGTGTCTATCTAGTTTGGTTTCTTGCATTAAGAAAATTATGGGTTTTAACTCTCTTCTTAATGAGCTAACTATCCTTTGTTTGGTTAGCCCATTAAGTCCTCTCACATTCCATGAGAGGATCTTCATTTGGAAACCTTGGAGGATTTTTTGCCTCCCTTTCCAATCGATTGGGGAGGTTTAATGCTTTTTACTTCTTCTCTAGATTAATAGATAACTGGAGGAAATAAGTTTTTTGGATTCCATTTGCAATGTATTCCTATACCCCTCTTTTCCACTGTTCATTTGCTAAAATTCTTCCCCTTTTCTTGTCATTGCCACAGTCAATAGGTGACTTCATGGAGCTCCTTGTTTGTTTGGGGCTAAATTTGGAAGGTACAATTTTTTCAATCAGAGGACTCGAGGATCCTATAGTGATAAGATATTTTGTAGGGCTAAAGGATTTAGTAGGAGGGTTGGAAGACCCAGATATTGCAGGGGAATCTAGGTTGTAGGGAAGGTCAGGTTCTAGGCATTGGATGTTTTGTTCATTTTTTTATTTGAACAAAGATGAATCAGAAAGTATTTGATATTTATTTGGGATATTGAAAGTGGTAGATACATCGTCCTTATCTGCTTGAGGGTATGATTTGGTAACTTGTTTGCCTTTGCCTACTAGTTGGTGAGGATCCTGAGGCAATTTCCTTGCTTAAGGTTCTCAAATCTTGATTCCTTTGTTGGTTGGAGTTTGACCATATTTATTTGTTTAAATCCTTTTTTTGGACCAGAATTTCTCCACCTGTGAGCATTACTAACAGGGCCTTGCATCTTTGCGGTAGGATTTTCTATCTCCCGTTGAATCTTCAGAGAACATTGACTTCTAAGGTGTCCTTGGGTACGACATTCCATGCAAAAAAATTTAAATTTACTATACTAAGCTATTAGAAATCTAAATAAGAGGGAAAGACTTAGACTATGAAGAAGAAGACCTTCTAAACTAAAGAAAATTTTATGAGCAACTAATCTAAAGAGAAAAATCCTATAGGGGGTGCTAAGGAAGAATAAATAACTATGCTAAGGAGAGGAATACCTATGAAAAACTAAGAGGAGAACTAGAAAGCAATGTGGTGGTCAACCAAGAAATAACAAAGACATTGATTTTGAAATTAGTCTCTGTGCAAAACTAAGGAATATAAGCTACTAACCTATGAACATGTGCTGGGAATGAAATGAATTGAGCCCATTGTGCCTCTGTGTCTGTGTTTGTATGGTCACCCTTGGTAATTTTCTATATCTTTATGGTCACTCTAGGCATTTGTATGTCTCTATGTGACTGCTCTAGGTGGTTGTATGTATCTATGTGACCACTCTATGTAGTTTTCTATGTCTATGAGACCATTCTAGGTAGTTGTGTGTGTTTGTGTAACCGCTCGACATTTGTATGTATTTGTGTGACCACTCTGGGTGGTTGTATGTGTTTGTGTGATCGTTATGGGCAGTTTTTTGTGTCTGTGTTTGAGTGGGTAGGTCTTGCAAGAATGAGCCCTAGTTTGAATGATGTGATTGTGTCCTTTTTGCTATTAAGTACCTATGATAGAAACACAAAATAGAAAGTTAATAAAGAAAGAAAAACAAGTAATAAAACATGAGAAACCCTGAGTAAAACACACAAGATGTGCTATGCCAAATTAAAGTGCCAAAGCTCATACAAAACACGTGTCAAATGTGTTAAGGTTAAAGGGTCCTACTGTAATTGCCATTTATGTGATCCAAAAAATGTGCACCATAATAATGTAAATAAAGCTAAAGCAATAAGAGAAAGTCTTTATATTGATATTGCAATACGAGTCTTTCTTTCTGTTACAAAATATCATTTTGGATTATAATAGACCTCCCAAAAAGGAGGATTTTCTTTGTAAATGAAGTTCAATGGTGCCTCAAATGATCTCCTTGATAACACTCAAGAGCCTTAGACATGTTTGTGGCTTGGTTGATCAATCACCTGAGACCTCACACTACTCCAAATACCTACACACAAGTCTACAATGGGGCATCAACAACATCTATGAGGCCTTTCAAGATAAGGCACTAAATCATGAAAAGATAGTTACAAAACTTAAAAAATAGTTGCAAAAACCATGTAACAAATTACAAACCATGCTAGAATTACTTGCTTTTCTTTCTTACCTTTCTATGCCAATTTTGGGTCTCTATTTGGCTCTTGTGTGGCCACCTGGGGTGGTTTCCTAACTTTGTGTGGCCACCTAGGGTAGCTGGATCTTGTGTGGTCATAATGGGTGGCTTCTTGGATTTGTGTAGTTGTCTAGGATGGCTAGATTTGTGTTGTGGAAGAGGCTTCAATGTTATATTAGGGCCTTTCTAGAAGTATTTAGAACCCCTTGATGCAAGTTCAATGTTGTTTGGTTGTTTGAGGTGTGAACAATTACAAAAAGAAGGTTATCGTGCATTCCAACAAGACTCCACAGTTGATGTCCTTGAGCTCTTCAAAGGAGAGACCTGCACTCACAAGTTCAAAAATCCACAAGAATGACAAAATAAATTTGGGTAGATTTTTGGTAGTGTTTTATGGATGCTCTCTCAAATGGAGGAAGGGTATGGTTTATTTATAGAATTTTTGGAGGGTTGGTGAGTGGGATGACTTGGCAAGCCAAGGAAACCAAGTGGTAAGGAGTGGGTGAGATGGAGAAGCTGAGATGTTTCAATTAGGGGGAGATGTGGTAAGTTAAGTGGTGGAGAGGCTTAGTTAGGATGGTTGTAATTTGGAGAGGTGGCAAGTTAAGTGGTGGAGATGTGTGCACATGTGTCAAGTGGAGGTGAGAGTGAAGTGGAGAATTTTGGAGATGTGGCAAGTCGAGGTGGAAGATGAGGGGGACATGAAATTTATTTATTTATTTTTTACATTATATTGTGCACACAAATTGAATTTTTAATAGTTTATTTATTATTACTACTTAACATTATTATTATTTTGATTGGTAAAGAGGGGTTTTGAAAGGATCTCGTAACCTTTTACAAAAGGAGAAGGTTGGGAGAAGAGATCCCAACCACAAAATAGTTGAATAAATAGACTCTCTGTGGGCTATTGGAGAGAAACAACTAAAACTGAGAAAGAGAAGCCCACACAGAAGTAAGAGAGAAAACCACACCAACTGATAAGAGAAGCCCTCACAAGGGTAGTAGGGAAAACCTCAAAGGTAAACACAAAAATAAAAAGGATTTTTTTGTAAAGAAAAAAAAACTTGGACCCAAAAGAAAAGGGTTTCTCCACACAGGAGAAAACCTCAGACTTAGAAGGCCAGTCACCTCTAAATCAAGAATGTCCATAGATGAAATAGGACCACCCATAAAGATGAAATAAGACCATTTGCCAATCGAAATAGGACCATTCACAAAGGAATCAAGAGCAATAAAAAACCATGCAGGACCATCTAAAAGTGAAACAAGACCCTCTACAACGGAATAGGGACCATCTAGAAACCAGCATAGGGTCATCCACAAAACAACCCAGGTCCATCCACAAACCAAATTAGACCATCCACAAAAGCCCCCATGCAAACTCCTAGAGAAGAAGGTGAAGCATAGTCAAAGACAAACCATGGAAGGAGGACATCCATATCAGCAAGAAACCCTAACCCTACCACTAGCAAAGAAACTACAAATTTATTCTACCATACATGGTCCCCCCCAAGACCAAGAAAACACGAGAAGAACTCCAGTAGAAACTCTTGGACACGAGTCCCAAAATGCTAGCCATGGGAAACACTCAACTATGAATCTGAGGCCTCCCCAAGCCTAGAGAAGGTAGTGAATGACCACCCTGGCAAGAAAAAAAAGAAACACATCCACCGAAAACCTCAAAACACCAGCCAGAAACTATGAATGATGGGAAACTCTCAACTAGGAACAAAAGGGGCCTCCCCCAAGCCCATAAACTAGTGAAAGGCCATCCCAACAAGCAGAACAAGTGAAACAAAGCCACCCGAAACCCTAATATACCAACCATAAAACACAAACCATAGGAAACACTCAACTAATAACAATCAAGGCCTCACCCAAGCCTAGAAACCAGTGAATGACCCTCATAGGAAGTGAAATGAAAGAAACTGGATCCCACTCTAAAGCAAAGCCAACCCCCACATTGATACCACCAACTAGGTTTGTCTTAACACACAACACCATCCAAGAAGAATTCCTGGAACACCTCAGGAAGAAGCAGAGAAGGCCGACCCTCCAGGCACCAAGCAGTGGTAGGAAGGGCAAGAAATCCTAGGAAAACTAGGATATCTAACTAGAAACCATAGCACAAAAATAGATCCGCAAGAGAACCCTAGGAAGAGTCGAGGAGGGAGTGAGAAGATGAAGAGGTGACCTCCCAACAGAGGTCTCTTGCTCCTGCATCGAGGCATCTCCTAAGCGTACTCAAGATTATCCAAAAGAAAAGAAGATATGCCTCCTCATACTTGGAACACCTCAAGAAGAAGCAGAAAAGGGCTTGGAAACCCTCTAGGCACCAAGCAATGGTAGGAAGGGATAAAAACCCTAGGAGAACTAGGATATCTTCTTGGAAATTCATAGCAAAGCAATAAATCCACCAAAGAGCCCAAAGAAGAGCCAAATAGGGAGCAATAATATGAAGAGGTGACCTCCCACCCATAGCGGGAGGTATCTTGCTCCCACATCGGGACATATCTTGAGTGCACTACAAGTCTACCAAAAGAAAAATAGATCTACCTCCTATTTCTTAGAACACCACAAGAAGAAGTAGAAATGACCATGGAAACCCTCTAGGCACCAAGCAGCGGTAGGAAGGGCCAAAAACCCTAGGAGAACTAGGAGATATGCCTGGAAATGCACAGCAATTCAAGATATCTACTAGAGAGTCCAAGGAAGAGCCAACAATAGAGTAAGAAGATGAAGAGGTGACCTCCCACCCATAGCGAGAGGTCTCTTGCTCCTGCATCGGGGCATCTCTTGAATGTGCTACAGATCTGCCAGACAAAAAAGAGATTTTCCTCCTCTTTCCTAGAACACCATAGGAAGAAGCAAAAATGGCCATGGAGACCCTCCAAGCACCAAGTAGTAATAGGAAAGGCCAAAAACCCTAGAAAACAAGGATATCTACTTGGAATTCCACATTGTAGTAGGATATCCACCTGAGAGCCCTAGGAGGAGCCGAGGAGGGAGCGATAATGCGAAAGGGTGACCTCCCACCCATAGCGAGAGGTCACCTCTTCCAAAGTCTACTTAGCATTATTATTATTATTGGGAGGTTTTGTAATTTTATGGAGAATGAAAGGGGATTTATGATGATTATGAAATTGACATATTTTTGGTGTCTACATTTTTCATCCAAGATGTTGGTGATAGTGTAAACTTGACTAGTAGGGGATTTAAGCATTAATGTTAGCCAGTACTTTGTGGCCTCTATCAAAGTTAATCCCACTCTATTTATTTTATTTTAAAACCCCTCTAGAACTCCCCTTGGATAATATGGCTAGATGTTTGCACAAGGGCCAACAAAAGCCCTTTGTTGAATTGAATCTTTCTATTTACAGTTTAGTTTCCTAGACCAAAAGTACATCTAGATTTTTTTGGATGACCAAGTTATTTACTCCTATTTTCTTGTCCTAACCCTCTAATATTCTAGGTAATAAATTTCATTATTGACAATATGGATAGAAGAAGGATTAAAATATTCTACATCTTTTTATGATTTTTCTTTTTTATTTTCTTCAACATGCCATCGATTGTGGTCTACTTTCATTTCTCTATATTGTTTTAAGCATTTATCTCTCTTTGAGCTCTATGTGTGGAACACATCCTACTCTAGTTTTGGTTTTGGCCATTGGAGAAGAGGTGTTATCCTCATTTTCTTGGGTATGTGCTTCCTATTCTAGCCTTGGGATTTTTGAGACTCTTTCTTCCTTGTCTTCCCCTTCTTTTGAGTTGGAGTGCATTGATTCCTCTTCACCTTGATCTTTTGGGACTACCATATTTAATAGAGAGCCTTTTTTGGAGGATTCTTCTTGACGTTCAATAGTAGCCATTGTTGTTTCCTCAAAATATTCTTCCAATAGACAAAACTTATTTTGAACTTGTGTTTTTTATTTAGAATTTTATATAGATATTTTTCATCTTTTCCTTTGGACTTTTGTAAAGTCTTCTTGTTGCTAAACTTGATACATAGTCTTTGCATGGAAATCCCTCTAGAAGTATCCATATTCACGACATCTGGAATACTTGAAAGGTATCTAGTCATATTCTAGATTTTGGGTATGTTGCAAACCCTTGAATGATAGCATGATGGCTTATGGAAGCCCCTCCACCAGATTTACTTCAACACATGCTCGAGCTACTATGACATTTCAATATTTTAGATCTACTTTCATTTTGTAGATTTTGATCTTATTTCTAATGGCCTTCAATGTTATTTCCTACCAAAATACAATAGGAGGAAAGGAAGACAAACTCATATCAAGACTTTGGAAGGAGTCTCTTCCAAGGGGTCAAAGTGAGGATTCCACATATTCATGTATAGACCACAAGGACCCATAAACCATGGACCAGATCTAGAAATTAGATTTTTGTCCTCCTTAAAGGTGAAGACGATGACAAATAAATACCTTCTACATAGTTAGATTTGTATTCCCCCTCTTACCTTAGTTTTCCATTCTTTATCAACCCAACCTTCAATTGTTCCCCTTAAGGCCATGAATTAGTAAATCAATATATAAGAATCAACATCGAGAGACGATAAATTTCTTCTATAATAGCTTCATTTGTTATATCTATCATGGGAACTTCTTCCCATATTTGGACCATTTCAAATCATTATTAGCCTTTAAGGGTTTTTTTGCATCCTGGCTTCCACTATCAAGGCTTCAATGGTTCTAGATGGAACTACATTTTTTTATCATGCAAGGCTTATTTGAAGGAATCCATAATTACCATGAGGAGCAAACAAGTAGTAGCTAGGGTGTAAGGCATTATTATTTTGGATTTAATCTTACTAGATCATGGCAAAGGTTTTGAAACATCCATAGTAATACATGTTCAAGTATATACAACATGGTTTAGCTCCTTAGTAATTGGTCCTGCCAAATGAAGTCCCTAGAGTATTGTCAGTATTCTTCAAAATATCCTTATTAAAAAGATAATATGAAACTAAAAAAATCTTAACTTATACTAAAAGCTTTTAAATAGTCTATATATTGATAAAAAAATCACTCCATGGTCTCAAATATAGAGCATCTCTCCCCCTAAACCATGGATTGCTACCCATTATTTTATCCTTGATTTCCGAAATTGAAAAGATGATGAGGAAAAAACCTTTAGGAAGAAAATCCATGGAGTAACTTATGTTCAATACCCTCTTCCACTTGATCTAATTTTGAATTTTTTAAAACTTGGCTAGTACCCACAAAACTTATATATATATATATATATATATATATATTTAAACAAAAAACCCCTTGCAGGGGTCGCCTTGGTCTGAGAGACCATGAACAGGGGTTCTACACGGTCAAAGTCACCCGGGAGTCACACCCGACCCTGCCCGCACCAACATTATCAGTTGGATTTTGGATACCCAATTCAGCTTTTTGGTAGGGTGGAGATTTGAACCTGGGACCTCCCTTGGAGGATTACCCTCTCCTCTCCAACTCACCTACAACACCTGGGTATAAAAACTTATATATATTAACCCTCTACTTTTAAGAACCAATATATCTTGCTTGATCATATCATCCTTAATAATCACTTCTATTGTAACATTTGCTTCCTAGATCTAACTTACCATATATGTGGTTTTTATTTCATCTCCAACTTGGGAATGTATACTTCCAATGATGACATCATTATTTTCCATTAGATATTTCAAATATGATTTTCCTTCTATCTCACCCATATTTTGCTATTACAAATCCTTTACTTTTAAAATTTCCTTAAAGATATAGAGCAAGAAAATATGAGGATTCCTTACTTGTGTTTGCTTCCTATTCACATTCTCTCTACTCTTTTCCAAATACGTCAAACAAGAAAAGGTGAAGCTTGCTTTTGGGTCGTACTTACTCCTATCTTGCACTTGCTCTTGGCTTGTACTCACTCTTAACTCTTATTTTATTTTCTAGTCACTATATTACTTTTCTATTAAAGTTATAGTAGTTATGGAGTATGAGCATTTAATGCACTTTATTTGCATACATGTGACTATGAATTTGATAATAATATTTTTGACATATACATTTATAGATACACATATGTGTGTATGTATGTACACACATATTGGTTATATGAGATTAAAATGACCTCCACCCGTATTACATCATGACCATGCTAGCCTAGTTTTAAAAAAATACATAGTGGTATTTGGTAGTTATGCATATATTGTCTAACAAGATTTGAACCTAGGTCTCTAATTTAAAAGCACACATTTTTAACCATTTAAAATCATGTCATTTAATCAAATGTTAAGGTTAATATTGGGTAGATTTCATAAAAAACATGATGTTCTCTTTGATCCATAATTCATGTATAATCAACCCAAGGTTTATGACCACTAAACCTATATCCATGCATAACCATAAGTTTGATACCAACCTTCTATTGTATGCATGAATCTATAATGTGCCTCCCTTATATAATTGAAACCTAGGCTATGATGTGAAATTTTTCATTCCCCATTACTTGTTCCAAATCTATTAGACTTAAAATGTTAAGGTTCTTAAAAATTGTGTAGTTTGACTTTATTAACACATGTCGACATTGTATGATACAATCATTTATAAACCTCTGGAAAATCATTATCCAATATATTGATTATTATTTAATGTACTATCATATGATAAATGTGATTTAACCTCATCACTATTAACTTTCACTAACTCTTAATTTCTACTATATTGTGGGCAAGGGTTTTGTAAGTTATAAGTCTTATTGAGGATTGATAAATACCTCTCAACCATCCAACCCATTAAATTGATGTGATATTATCTTGATTATTTGTGTGTATTCTTAAGGTTATCCTTCATCTTTTATGTGTCATTGTTCTTTCCTTTTGATCTCTTAAAATCTCTTGCTTATGATTTAATTTTATGTGCTATTTTTGTCCATTTTGACAAAGTATTACAAAGTCTAACATGGTATCAAAATGCATATGAATTATCATAATTTTATCATATAAGGAATATTATCAAAGCCTCATATTCTTCTTTCAATCAATAGGATGAGCTACCTTTTGATGTTTCATAAGCCAAATTTGAAATAAGTAGAAGAAATATCTAATAGATTCATGGAAATTATATTAAGGAATGCTTCAGGTCCAAGGGTTTGGTTAGTTGGTAAAGAGCTTCATTTAACATGTTTAACCCTAGTTAAAATCTTAGGATCTCGTAGTATTGGAGGGCATGTCACACCAGCACCCGTCAACTACGTTAAAAAAGTTTACCCGATGCAATTGGAGGTTATAGTGGTAGTAAGGAGTAGGGTTCAAGCCCAAAAAGAGGTGATGAAAAAATGTAACGAGTTATCGATTCGTCTATTATACAAAAAAAATAAAAATAAATAATGCTTCTCTATGAGGGTAAACTTAAAAAATATATATTTTTATATATTTTATATGCGAGTTCTTTCTATTTTTGTTGGACAAAGAGTATTGTAAGAAGGTCATGGGGGATTCAGATTTTCAGCAAGGACAAACCACCTACAAATTCTTATTGTGGTATTGTGGTATTATGGCAAGCATTTTCTATATTTGGACTCCCATTAGAATAAGGTTATAGGTTTAACCTTGGTCATTGTGCATGTAAAGAGGTTCATTTCATTCTTGGAGGAATGGATGATAAGTATGCAAGTATATTTTCTCATGATGCTCCCAACCTAGGAGTGTAGATTCATCGAACTAGGCCAGCATTTTATTGTCATGTTTATTTCATGTAGAAGTTCCTAAGTTTGATCTCTTGTGTCTCATTTATATGATGTTCACATTGATTGTATTATTTCTCAATGGTGGAGTAAAGGGGCCTCTTCATCTAAATATGAAGATGTGTTTTACTTGAACGAATAAGGATGGTTCTATTGGATAGTGAAGGTGGATGCTAGTTTATTTCACAAAGAGACCACATGTTCAAATCATGTGCTTATTTTTTTATGCATCAAAGAACTAAGATTTTTATTTAGAGATTATAATGATAGAGATTTTTTCCAATCAAGGGACATGGATGCATGACTAAGGGATGATAAATTAGTTCTATAGCACAAAAGGATATGGGTCAATATCTTCTTATGTCCTAATTTTCAAACTTATTTTACGTAGAATATGAAGATTGAATCTCTTTTTAGAGTAAATGTCCTTTTATGTTATAAACAAGTAGAGTGGAAAGTCAATTAGCTTTCCTAGCCTCGAGAACTTGTCATTTGATAGGTATGGCATTATATCCACCCCCACCTTACTTACTTGGTGTTATTTATTTACTCGGTATTCCATATTCATATTGGAGGTTGACATGGTGGACAATGTGGATCTTACTTGAAAAAACTAGATATATATATATACCCACACATACATACACATGCACACAAATGTGTGTGTTATCTATATATACACATATAGATGTATATATTTATGAGAGGCAAAACATCTAGTCACATAAAATCAAGTGGTAAATAATAATTTATCAATTATGCATGATGACATATAGGTGGTTATACAATAGCATAATCTCCTATCACAAGATGATAAGTAGTGTGTTTTGTTTCAACAATAGTTTGTTAAGGTTTGGAGGATTTAGTTTTTTATTTTGGGTATTGTTGATTCGGGGAATTGGACTAACTTCTATTTTAGTTGTTGCACCCAAAAATTCAAGTTTCAACAAGGTTGGAAGGGTTTTCCATAGGATTCCCCCTACGTCCATATTTAGGTTGGATCCCTACTATCCTTGTTTTTTATCTAATCTAAACTAATTATTTGCATGAAAATTAAATGCACACATAAAAGTAAATGAAAAAATAAAGTGAAGAAAATAAATGCATGAAGCTTAGAATGCAAGGGATGAAAGCAAATATGATTGTTACACCATAGTGAGGATATCATGTAATCCATCAACACATGATAACTTAAATAACATCAATGTCCACCCATTCGTTTGATTATGAAATTTATAAGTGAATGACAAGATGGGATAGAAGGGTAGTACCTAACCCCCTTGGACTTAACAAACCATAAGATGGTGTCTCTAATGGGATGCAATGGACTTGCTAATTTTTTACAACCTCATGAGTACGAAGCACAATGTGGGTTTCAAAAAGTGTAGCTCTAAATTCTCATGGCTAAAATATGAATACAATGAGGTCCCTAGGTCCTTAATTATAGTAAGAGTTTACCCTTGGGTTACTTAAGGTGAAACAATTACTCCTAGTAAAAGTAAATATTTGGAGATAACTTTAGCAAAATGTTGAACCTCTAAATATGACATGCCTTAAATATACCTCTAACAGGGTTATAACGCACCAAACATGCTTAATGTACCACAAAATAATAATAAATCATTTTTGGGAGATTTTCCTCTAAATTTATGTAGATTTTCACCTTGGAACCTCAACTAAGTAATTTGCTTGCTATGTTGAGTGAATTGCTTTCATTAGCAATGGAACAAATCGCTTCTTGAGTAAATTGGTGCCTTCATCAAGCAAATTCCTCTTTTGATCCAATCAATCCATTTTGCAATTGAATCACTTCTTTGAGCCGATTGGTCTATCTTTTGAACAAATTGCTCCTTTGAGCCAATAGGTCCATTTTAGAGAAGCCAAAAATTATCATTAGTTGTAAGTTTTATTGTTTTGCAATGTTATTTTTTAGGTTTGCAACATATATTTTCTACGGCTAATTCCTCAAAATTATAAGGTAGTATATGAGATACTGCATTTATGGCAATTTCATGGGGCACCAAGCTCAATTGGAAAGATATCCCAGGTATTATCTTTATCCTTGGGCATGGATTTTTCAAACATGGAATCCCTATTGTGAAATGGTAAAAATATGAGTCACCTTTGTTTAGCTTTGGAGGAACAAGTTCAAAACTACCTTCCAATTAGTACATGAAGGTGCACCTTGATCATCTACATTTTGGTATTCAACACCAACTTCTCAATACTACAATGGGATCTTCCCTTAATTCTCTTTCATTTCTTGACTTCCTCAATTGGATTTCTGGTTCAGTGATTCCATTGAATAACTAGGCAATATTATATATGGACACCTCCACTTTGGTTTTGTCTACAATCCCTCATTTAGTTGTTCTTGTATCTCCTTTTTCAATTCTTCAACGATCACTATAAATTCATCAGAGGTAACTTGCATTGTTGGGGTCTCCCTTGCACATAGAACATGTCCTTCAACTATGTGATTAGCATCTTCTTATTTGACTTGTTGGAGATATTATATTATTTGCTAAATGTTAAAATACCACCATGGTACTGTGTATATTTGTAAATATTATATTAGGGAGTGTGAGTTCTATTTATCTAAGTATGTGTCAATGTGTGAGAAGAGTACAAGTATCGTGTAATAAAGTGTGCAAGCATGCAAAGAGTGAGAGTGCGCAAAGTATCAAGTTAGTAAGTCAAGAGTCATAGGTGTAGGTGTCAAATATTTAAGTGAAGAATCACATGATATGTGGAAATATGTAAGCAAAGATTCATGTGAGTTTTGTCATATGTAAGGAATAGGAAAGGATGCATATACCAAATGTTTGAGGAGAACAATGGTCAAAGTATTGAAGAGTCACCTTGTAAGGTTATATTATGGAGGCAAATCTCCATGCATTGTAACACAATTTGATCTCATGTAACTTGAACTTGATTTATGAATAATATTTGAGTGATTTATTATTATGAAATATTGTTATTTTATGAATGTGATTCATTAATATTGATATTATTATGAGAGCGGACCTTCATATGATTTATGTGATTTATACTAGATCCTCAGAAAAGGGACCTACAAGATAATTTGGCTAAATAACCATCAATGGTATTAGAGCTGCACTCTAGCCAAATTATAATTTGAGTATTTATGGAGGAAGTTTGAGAAAGTGATTCATTTGAGAATAATTTGTTTTGAAGAGGACATATTGAATTTGTTGGATTGTTGAAAATTAAAATCAATTTGAAGAGAAGTTTGATTGAAGTCGTGTGATTTATTAACGTGGAAAGAAGACTATCGTGACACATTCAAGAGAAAATATTGTTGTGAGGAAAATATTAGAGTGGACGTCGATGTTGTAGCTATTATGGTGAGAAAAAAATAAAATATTGTCAAAGATATGAAGACTAGTGAACCTAAAGCAAAGAACCTGTGCAGTGAAGCCTGAAGCATAAATCTTGTCTAAAGCGAAGAGAACCTGTGTATAGAAGACATCATTGTGAAGCACAAAATTTTGTTAAGAACCAACAAAGGAGAATTGAGCATGAAGAAGCATTACAAAGGAATATCAATTGTCAAGAGTGCCAAGTCGAAGCCAAGTCTAAGTTTTTTTGCATGGTATAGGAAATGTTTGAAACACCTAACATATTCTTGCATTGACATGCCAAAAGTTGTTAGACAAAGACATATTAATTTTTGGGCTGATTAAGGTTACTTATTTGGGGTGACATGATTTAAATTTTGGGCACCAAATTATTAGTTGGAGTTATAAGTTTTTTTACAAGCAATTTGAAATTTGATAAGGTTTAACCTTGGAGATAGAATTCATTGATGAATAGGAGTTATAAGGGAACACATTATTTTTTTAAATTTGAATTAAAATTAAAATTTACTAGAGTGAGGGTAAATTTATCATTTAAAGGATAATTTGAGAAAAAATAAATTAAATTATGAGATATAAGAAGATAAAATTGAATTTGATATTTGAAATTTGGGAGATATAAGTAGGGTTAAAATCTGAAATAAAAAATTGAATTTGGGAGATATAAGAAAAATTGAAATTTATGAAATTTGAATGAATTAAATTGAAAATTTGATTGATTATTGATTTGAGAAATTTTATTATTGAATATTGAGAAGAATTTGAAATTAATTTTGAGACTTATAAGAAGATTGAATTTGATTACTTCATTGAAGATTGAACAAATTGTTTAATTATAAAATTATGGAGAAATAAGGATTTCTAGATCAAAGGAGATGATTGAAGAAAAACAATGATGGAATAGATTAATCAAAATGTATCTTTAGAGGATAGTGAAGAAATGCTGGAAAATTTAAAATATTGCATGCAAAGCATGAGAATATGAAAAACAAAAATATGTAAAATTGAAAAAGGTATTACAAATAATTTTCAAAGAAGCCAAAAATGAATAGTTTGGAACTCTTGAAAATTATTTGAGCACAAAATTAACAAAAGCAAGTGAAGATTCTAAAAATGTCATTACAATACCTATTGATATAATGATAATATATATGGCATTAATTTTCTTAGAAGTTCGATTTCATAAAAATGGAAAAGAATTGTCAAATATCAAGGATTTGAATATTGAAGAAAAATATGACATGAAGTCATCAAATGATAACAAGAATCATGATACATGATTAGTTAATAATAAGTATGAAAATGATGAATCTTTATATCCTACATCAGATAACAAATCAAATAGCAATGAAACCAATATTGAAGAAGGATATGAATCATATTATTGTGATGATTTGTTGAGAAGTGTAATAGGAACAAGAAAGAACTCAAAGAAACAAAAGAAAAAGATCAAGACCAAGAAAAAGAAGAACAAAGCAAAGAATCAAAGGAAGAATACAAGATGACAATTGAAAACTGAAAGTCTTCGAACCAAATAATGTAATACAGGGGGGTTTTGAAGATATTACATTATTTGGTAAATGTCAAAGGAACCCCATGGTACATTGTACATTTGTAAATATTAGATTAGGGAGTGTGAGTTATATTTATCTAAAGTATGTTTCAATGTGTGAGAAGAGTCCAAGTGTCATGTAATAAAGTGTGCAAGTGTGCAAAGTGTGAGATTGTGCAAAGTGTCAAGTTAGTAAGTCAAGAATCATAAGTGTAGGTGTCAAATATGCAAGTGAAGAGTCACATGATATGTGGCAAGATGTAAAGTGAAGAGTAATTAGATTTTTGTAATATGTGAGGAATAGGAAAGGATGCATCTCCCGGATATTTGAGGAGAGAAATAGGTAAAGTATTGAAGAGTAATATTGTAAGGTTATATTATGGAGGTAAGTCTCCATGCATTGTAATACAATTTGATCTCATGTAACTCAAACTTGATTTATGAATAATATTTGAGTGATTTCTTATTATGAAATATTGTTGTTATTCTATGAATGTGATTCATTGATATTGATATTATTCTAAGAGTGGGCCTTTATATGATTTATGTGATTTATACTAGATCCTAGGAAAGTGGACCTATGATTTAATCTGGCTAAATATCCATCATGACCTACTTCACTACTTAATTTATTTTATTGGATAGAGAATTATTTACATTACTTTGGATTGGGTATTAGCCCCTCTTCCATCTGCCTAATTAGATTTGAAGAGCTCACAACTATTAGGATATGTAGAATGTACCTAAACACACATGGTCCAAAGAAAAGTATGCTTTTCGTAGCACTAAGATCTTGAATTTCATACTATGTATTGAAAGTAACTTAATCACTAATAGCTTCCCTCTTCCTTTCATCAAATTTGGTGGATTGTAGGTGTAGTAGAGACTAAAGATCTTTTCACTTGTGTTGTCTTGATCAACTTGCTTTATTGTCCTTTGGGTAGTGCCTAATGCTTACTCTATATTTCTTCTCAAAGTATCTCTTTTCACTAGGTGAAGAAAAAACTAATAAATGTCAATGTTGAGATGTCTCTTCATAGTGCAAATTACCTTGAACAAATTTGATTCTACATAAGGAAGAGTATCATTATACCTTTGGGAACCAATGTGCCAATGAAGATAAGGATACTAATTTAACAGAATGACATGGATGATGGTGATGAATAACGAGATGGATTGAAATGATGACACATGGGGTGATACTATAATACGATTTGAGGGACCAAAGGATGGGTGTAAGGTGGATGGAATAGTGGGTGACAATATGAAAAATGATAGGGCAAAGTAGAGTGGAGATGACATATTAAATGACCCTACATTTTGAAAAGATAAAGTTTTTGGTGACCTTAAGGCTAGGGCTATGTTTATTTGAGGATGTGATGGGTGTAGCATAAGAAATTATAGGGGTTTTAAGAAGCAATATATTTTTTTTAAGAGAAAAACCCCTTGTGGGGCTGCCTTGGTCTGAGAGACCACGAACAAGGGGTTCTACACTGTCAAAGTCACTCAGGAGTCGCACCCGGCCCTGCCCGCACCAACATTATCAATTGGGTACCGAATTCAACTTTTTGGTAGGATGGAGATTCAAACCTAGGACCTCCCTTGGAGGATTGCCCTCTCCTCTCCAACTCACCTACAACACCTCGGTTTAAGAAGCAATAATATAAGAAGTATAAGGGGAATTGAAAATAGAGAGGGAAGTAGAATAAATGGGGGTAAAAATGAAGTAGAAGATGGTTGTAGCAAAGCTAGTATCAGAACTTTATGCTTTTAGATTAGCAACTTTCATTTTTACCACTCTTTTCCTTATTTATTTGCAAAATTTTCTTTCTAAAACCCTTCTCTTAAGGGATATCCATCATTTATCTTTGCTCATTTATCTTTTCTTTTCCTAAGTCATCAAAGGTCTCACATACTAAGATAGTTGTATAAGCACACCCCTAACAAGTCATTGATTGTCAGGGATCTAAACAAGATCTAAGCTAAGGAGCAAGATTTGAGTAGGATGAGTAGAGGAACAGGATCTAGGTAGGATCTGAGCAAAGGAATGGGATCTAAGTGAGATCCATAATGTGAGATGAAGACTTAAATTTTTTGCAAAGATTATTGATGGAGGGAGAGGGGATGGCCCCTTGGGCCACCTAATTTTGAACTATAAGGGGGTGATTGCAGGTTCTTTGGTTTAAACCTAATAAAGTTGGTAAAGTGTATGATTATATGAAGAAGGCTTGGGCTAGTGTGGTAGGTTTAGCATTAATAGATGGTAATAGAAAGGTAAAAAAATTGCCTTCATCTTAGGGAGGAGTGGCCACAAATTCAAGTGCAGCCTAAAGTGGTGGCAAATGAGGTATTTTTCTTACAACCAAGGCCCTAATTTGTAGATTCATTGGAGTTAGGTTAAACTTGAGAAGGATTGAGAGATGGACAATGTGATATTAGAAAACTGAAGGTAAGTATGACATTGTTATTTTTGCAAATGGGTATTTTTTAGCTATTTTTTCTAAAGAGGAGGATCAAAATACAAATTTTGAGGGTGGCCCTTATTTCATGGGGCAAGTGAGGCTATATATGAAACTATGGTACGTATGGTTTAATCTGACAAAGGAACTACCTTCAATCATCTCATAGTGGACATAACTTCATTGTTTAAATTTGGAGCTTTGGAAGGAGAAGATTTTTAGAGATATTGGAGAGACCATAGGGACCCTTGTTTCGATCTATAATCTTATGAAGAGAAGGAATTTTACTAATTATGCTAGGATTTATGTGGAGCTAGATATATCTAGTCCTCTATCAAATTCTATTAACAACTATATTGGGGAGTTGGTATAGGTTCAGGCTCTTGACAATGAGGTAATCCTCTTTAGGTGCAGACATTGTCATATTTATAGTCACCTGGTAAGGGATTGCCCCAAGAATACTGAGATGAAGTTGAAGGAGGAGGATCCCCATCAAGGGCAAGGTGTGGTAGTGGGGGAGGAGGACCATTTTTATGCAATTATAAATAATAAAATATCCAAGGTTGGTGATCGAAAGGGTACAAAATATTTAGAAGTTCCTTTCAAAAATCAATTTGATGTTATGGGATATGGGTCCAGTGAGGTGGATGTGGATGCTATGGAGGATTGCCCCTCTCATAAAAAGGTTATTAAGAATGATTTGGTGTTATTCCCTTGTAGTGGGGTGAGTCCTTGATAGAGATGTGCACTCAAGAATATTTTGAAACTCAAAAGGAGGATGGACCCTTAAAAGTCAATTCTAGTGATGGCTAGGGATGCACTTGAGGATGATAAAGAGAGGGAGAAAATAGTTGTTGAGATTGAGGGGGATGAGAGTAGAGGAATGAGAAGTAATCCCTTAATGATTACATCAAGTGCCCTAAGGAAGCATTGAGGATAAAAATAACATGCGATTGGAAGAAAATTAGATAAGGACAAGCGAGATAAGAAAGGGGAGCATTTGGTGGAAGCGGGGATTATGCAAACTAAAATTTCATATTTTAAATCTTTCTCCAAATGAAGATTATTTTGTGGAATGTGAGGGGTTTGAGAACGATACCCAAGTAGAATGTTGTGAAGCATTTGATTAGATAGTAGCATCCTTATTTGATGTTGATTCAGGAATCCAAATTGAGTTTTGAGGGAAGCTCAACAACTCGTAAGAGAATTTGGAAGGAATCTTTGAGTTTAACGGTTGTTGCCAAGGTTACTTCTGGAGGATTGCTTTGTACATGGGATCCTAGAAGATAGAGGTTGTGGATTTAGTGGTAACTACAAGAAATTTAGAGGTAAGAGGGTTTTTTCTTTTAAATGCGACTCCCATTTAGGTAGTTCTTTTTTATGTTTTGGCTAATGTAAAAGAAAATGTGGAGTAGTGGAGGGCGATGGAGATAATTTAAAAAAATGGAAGGATATGGTCCAAATAGTTGGAGGGGATTTTAATGCTATTGATTCATTGGAGGAAAAGCAAGGAGGCTTTAGAGTCTTGGATGCAGGGAGTCGTTTGTTCATTGACCAAATGGATAGGTTAGATCTTAGAGATGTGGTTTCGAAAGGTTGCTTGTTCACCTGGACTAATAGAAGACTACACTTGGACCATATCTGAGAAATATTGGGTTATTTTTTAGTTTATGACTTATGGATGATGAGAAGAATAATTTTGCACTTAGATATTCTTTCTTTTGTAGGATTTGATCATTGATAGATCTCTCTTAACATCTTGAGTTGGATTAAACCAGGGAACATCTCTTTTTTATTTTAGCTTGCATGGCTCAACCATGAGGGTTTCAAGGATTTTATCCTTAGATGGTGATCAAAGGGATGCCCAATATTTAGAACTACAATATTTATATTTTTTAAAATATTGTAGTATATGAAATAGAGATTAAAAGAATGCAACCATCTAGTTTTTTGGAATATCGAGCGAGAGTCCCAAGAGGCGATGTGATCTCTTAAGCAGGTGATTGAGAGGATTCATTTGGAAGGCCTATCTCGGGAGCTCTTGACTCAAGAGGTGGAGGTACTGATGAAGGTGGAGGAATGGGACTAAAAGGAGGAGGTGTTATGGAAACAAAAGTCTATAATCATCTAACTGAGGGAGGGGATAGAAATACAAAAAATTCCATCGATCAACCATGGATTTAAGGGAGTTTTAATTTATTAATTCCCTGACCTATGGAAGAAGGTAGGTCATAAGGACATGAAGTGAGATACAGGGGAGCAAGGAGGTACTTCTCTGATATTTTTTGAAGGTTCCTCTGGATGATGAGGCACAACAAGAGATATTGGAGTTGATTCCTCCTTGCACCTCGATCGAGCAAAATATATTCCTAGCCAGAGAGGTGTCTTTGGAGGAAGTTCAAAGGGCAGATTTTGAGATGAAAAAAGGTAAAAATCCAAGACCAGATAGTTTTCCAATTGAATTATTTTAATTTATGTGGTAGAATCTGGTGGACGAAATCCTGCAAGTAGTTGAAGAGGCCAAAAGGTTTAATTAATTAATAGGAGTTATGAACTATACTTTTTTTTATCTTATTTTGAAAAAGGATGGGGCTTTCTCATTGGATGAATTTTCGCCCATTTTCCTTTGTAACTGTATATATAATATTATTTCGAAGGTGTTGGCAAAACATTCAAAGGTGGTTTTATTGGCCATTATATTTGAGGAACAAGGTGGATTTGTGTAAGGGAGAAAAATCATGGACCAGATTATATTAGCACAGGAAGTTACTCACTCCATGAGACTCAGTAAGAAAGGTAATATATTTATTACACTAGATATATCCAAAGCCTATGATTGAAGACTGGAGTTTTTCTACTAAGGCTCTGTAAAATTTTGGGCTCAAGGATATGTGGATTGATTGGGTGGCAGCTTATTGTTGGAACCGATTCTTGCATCCATAGGATTCGATTGTCACGATAAAAATTTGTTTGAAACCAACGAGCTATTACAAGCTCTGGTCAACCTGCCTCTTCGTTCTGTTAAACATGAATATTGCTAAAAGAAAACTACAGAATGGGTAAGGAAACCCCAATGGTAATTCTATGATAAAACTTTAATTACACACTCCAGATTAATGTAAAACTATACATATTAAAATGACCAAGCAAGAAAATAACCATTCGTTATGCCTTATGTAGACCGGTGCCTAGATTCATTGGGTTGTTATAGCAATTTAACAACAATTCTAATATGAACAGAGAGAATGGGGAAAAGGAAATTGGCGTTCATAGATTTATTCAAATATCGTAATAAAACTAAGAGTTAACCAATGAAAGAAACGTATATAATGCATTCAAATAATGTAATCCATTATACAGTGACACACAGAGCTGAGACAAAGATATGATAGGAATAAAACTCAGAATTGTATTGATTTCATAAAATATTACATGCAGAGTGGGAAGGATGCCTTTTAACTCTGTTTTTCTCAAAGAAATACATCAATACAATGAAGAGGACTCTATTAAAATAATGTAACAGGTCTCTCCTACTCTCCTTGTTCCAATATGGTAACAGTAGAGTCTCTGAATCCTAGGCTCAATAGGACAGGAAATAATCTTAGCTTCTTGAGCACTTTCCTATCAAAATCCTACACATCAAAGGGAGGAATAAGAAATGAGAAAGGAAAAATAGACACAGAAGGGGATACAACAGCACAACTAATAGGGCACTCAAGTATACCTCTTAGCAAAAATGTTATTCTCTAATTTCTTGATGCAGAATCTATCCACAATTGCTTCCTTTTATAACTGCAGGTTCTTGATTCTATTATTTCTGATTCATCTCTGGCCTTACACTTGTCATCATCTGATTGTAATTCAAAAAATTGGTACAGCTGGCTTCCACTACCCTTGTTGTTCTTGATTGTGCTCTCCTCTTTGACTTTTTCAAATGGTAATTCAATCTAACCAGTGATGGTAGTGTTGGGAGAACCTGTTTCTTCTTCTGCTACCTCCGTCACAATTGTTCCCATTGTTTCCTCTTGGACCGTCTCCTTTACTGCTTCAGGGACCTTTTTTGTTGGCTCAGGTTTCTATTGTGATGAACTTGCTTCTAGTTGTTGATCATGAGTTTCAACTTCTTTCCCCTTTTGGACTATCTACAACTTTTTTATTTGCTCAGTTATTAATCTCCAAACTTTTGTATCAAATGTGGTTGCAATCCTCAGCATATTCATTTCCTGCAATATTCTATTTTTTTGAATGGCAATAGTGGGCATGTTCCCTTCACATTGAAATAGCAACATCTCTACAATATTTACCATAAGAGTAGTTTGTCTAATCATTTCTACCTCATCACCTGGTTCACATTCGAATCTTTCAATGGTGCGTTGGAATACCTCTTCTACATCTGAGGCCTCTAAGAATTGGTCTAAGGATAGACCAATGTCTGCCATTTTTTTGTTGCATATTTTATCAGATTATCCATTTCATTTACAACATTGATCCACCTCTCTCGGTTTGCTCCAAATATGGCTGCTTTAAAAAACTCAAAGCTGAGCTGAATTTTATTGCCATCATTTGTTATTATTTCTTGTCCCTGCAGCTCTTCAAAATGGTCCCCTATAAAATCCAAGGTAGGGTGGATGACTTCAAAATCTTCTTCTCTTTCTTGTAGTAATGTCAGAATTTCTTGAGCAGTCACTTGGATCACCCTTATTTGTCTGAACATCTCAGTAAAACCTTTGGCATGAGTTCTTATTTTCATTGACATGTCCTTCTTCATTGCATTTAGATAATAGACATGATCTTGAATCTTTATCACTGATGGGGGTTGTGCACTTGAAGTATCTTTTTGGGCCAATTATTCTTGTTGTTTACTTATTAATGCTTTCATTTCAACTTTTTCCTTCTCCTATTTCTCCAATTGTTTCCTTAGCTCTGTAATTTTCCCAATGAATTGGTCTATGGCTTGATTTTGCATTGCCTTGACAACTTTGGCCACTTCACCTTATTTTCCTAGTATTGATGAGCCCCATGTTTCCTCATTGAATATGAATACTAGTGGGTCTTGTAGAGCAAGAAGATTTATCTCTGCTATATCTGATACAGCTGCTCCCAATTGTGATTCTTCTACAAACTGCTCTTCTATATTTCCCATCCCTGCCACTAACTGCAGTTCTTGTTCATTTGCAGTAGTGAAAATATTTTGCTCATCTATCCTTTCTAATACAACCTTTGTGGAAGGTAAAGATAGTCTGGGCTTCTTCTTTTCTAAGGTGGTAATATTTGTTTGCTTCTTCACCTGGTGGCCTCTGAATAAGCTTCCAATCCTACTTGTTCTTCTCATATTCATTTGCACCACTGATGGAATTTTAATCTCTTGATTCCTTATTGTTATAGTGGTAGGGACAGCCATGGGTGCTAATTTATTTACACTTGTTACAACTAAGACCCTATCAGAAATAGGAACTATAGCCTATTCTGGGAGAGAAGACTTCGAAGTAGGTGTTGTTACAATCTC
This sequence comes from Wollemia nobilis, assembly GCA_028583015.1. Classification (NCBI taxonomy): domain Eukaryota; kingdom Viridiplantae; phylum Streptophyta; class Pinopsida; order Araucariales; family Araucariaceae; genus Wollemia; species Wollemia nobilis. The sequence goes on along the minus strand of JAQPPZ010017063.1, from coordinate 4,896,890 downwards.
CTTCCCTTTATCTATACTTGGGTTTATGGAAGCTTCTTGGGAAGTGCTTGGTGCTGCCTCTATTCTGAGATGAACACCTTCAAAAGGCCTAACTTGTTGCTCTACTATGTCTATAGTATTCACAGTGACCTCCATTAGGTCAATACCCTATTCTTCTATCAACTCTAATAGGGGATCTTCTTTGATTGCTTGAACTGCTCCTGGCAAAATGGGTGCTACAGACTCCACTAAAATTTCCCGAAGTCTTCTTAATTTTGCAGGGTAATCGTAGGCCTCATGAACCTGTGTGCTGCCTCTTTTCTCAGGAGGGAACTCATCCCATACTTCCTATAAATTTGTTCCTTTTTCCATAGCTTCTAATAATCTCTCTTCAAAAGCATCTTGACGATGTAGTATTCGAGCATATTCTCTTTTTTCCATCATTTTGTTGTATACTTCTTTTGGGTCATAAAATCTCCAAGTTATCTCATCGAATCCCATGTTATCCAACTCAAACATTCCCTTGAGCAGGGAAGGGTAGCCAACAAATATAAAATCTCCAAAGCGATAGGGAACATTGAGCCAGGGGACCTTACCATGTTTCTTTACCAGTCTCATCTTAGCTTCTTCGACTACCTGCCTACACAACTCCAAAGCTACTAGAGATAATGGGCAATATTTTGGCAATAGCTTAGGGGGAATTTTGGCCCCATAGAGTCTGATATAAGAGAAGCCTTCTGAGAAAAAGAAATCTCCAATGTCCTTTTCTTTAATAAAGGCTCTTACCCCTGGCCCTAGTCTCTCAAGGACTAATCCAGTTAGAGCCCAATGGATTTCCACCATGAAATGATCACAGAACCAACCCATGTGAGTTCGTCCTTCATGTATTCTCTAGAAACTACTTTGGACATAGGGGTTGTCAATGGATTCTACTCTTTTATTGGATTCTTCTCCCAATTGACCCACTATTAGATGGATAAAAATTGAATATTGAGAAAAATAGGGCATCTCTTGCCTTTGTTCAAAAACTACTTTTTTCAATTCTACCATTTCTCTATGCATTTGGGTACTTAATTCTAATTCCCAGGCATAAATTGGGGTGTTATGTGCCCTATTGCATTGTGCAGCTAAATATAAAACCCTTTTAGTTACTCTATTGAGATCCTGTACTCCCAAAATTATGTTTATCATATCATAGAAATCTTGGACCCATGGCCTAAAAGCATTTTTCCTAATTGGAAATTTCTTTTCTATTTTCTCATGTGTATCAAACAAGGTTTTAAAAACTTCCATATCTGTAAACATTTGAGATTGGTGTTCGATTACCTTTTCCACTAGAAAGGTGGTATACTCTGTCAATTTGAAAACTTTCTAGATGTGTTCGACTTTAATATTGAACACCGATCGATCCTTATTGTCTCGAAATGTCCTCGTTCTTTCGTCGTACGCCACCACTAGCCATGCCATCAAATCCGAGGAGAAGTGAACCTTTGGACATACCATCTTCCCAAGACTACTATTCCATCTATTATTTCTGGGGAAACCCTTGTATTGTAACCTATGGGCTTTATGAAATAAGTTCAGCCATTATCCATGGGGTCCGGTCATCATTCTCCATCACATGAGCAAAATTCTTGATACATGCATTGTCGATCTTGTACTGCTGCACTGGGGTAGGTCTTTTATCAACTCCACATTTTTGAGCAAATTCATACATTGTGTTGCCAAAACAAGTGGTCCAGAGATCTCAGAGTATGGTGACCTATCTGTGATAAATTTTACGGCTTCCCTAGTGTCTTTGGGTACAAAAATGTCTTCCCATGATGCCATTGATCTCACGGTAGCAGGTCGGGTCCTTCTATGATAGGAAAGCTTCAAAAGTCTTCTTCTCTCAGTACTTCTGTGTATCAATTTCTACTCTTAGCTCACCAGGGTGATATACTGGACTATTTTCGTGAGCTCAAATATTGTGTGATGAAGTGTATTCGATAATTCACACATTTTTCATAAACACGATGCCACCAACTGCCTTTTAAAATTATCCAAAGAGTTTTTTCCAACACATATTTTTTAGAGTTGGGCCTTAATGGCGAGTAGTGTCCTTCATCCTATGTGTCCTTGAACCTTTTGGTTTGTGTGCCTATAATTATTACCACTCTCGCTATTGGTCATTGGAATCCTCTTTTATCTAACGTGGAACTTTGAGATGTGATAGGGATGGATTTTATTTTGAATCTCGTGCCACCATGGCATCGAATGCTAACTAAATCTTCAGGATTGATTACCTTTTAATTAAGCAGCAACCATCCTAGGGATTTTTATAAGATTCATTTCTTGGTGTGAGTGCCCATTATCTTCTTTGATATCCTTTGTTTCTCTGAGTCAATCGTGATTAAGTGCAACCATCAGATCTATCTCTTTGAATTGTGTGCATCCGTCGAATCTATTATAAGATGCCCGTTAGTTTACCTTCTCTCATACTTGACTTTGACTTGTTCGATGTCATCGGATCTTCTTAATCTCGATGAAGCGCTATCGTCAGATTATCGTTAGTTGATTTATCACTTGAATCTTTGGTCCACGCGCTACCGTCAGATCTTGGGAGAGGTTTTAGTGCAACCATCGATGTCTTAGGACTTACATGATGGTTAGTCTACATGTACCTGTATATAAACCTTTTTACGTGATCACCGTTAGATCATACCATGGTGTAGGCACGACCATTGGATCTTTCAACCATGTGTAAGTTTTAGCTAAAATAGAAAGGGAGGATTATAATGCATTTAATTAATCATTTGATAACAGCAACCTTTAGATTAAACCTCAATTATTTTACCGATGTGCTACCATTGGATCAGGACGGGGATGGGCTTTACCGTTAGATCTTTAGATCATTTTATACCTTTGTTTTGCTTTTGGTCTTTCACCGTCATCATAGATCTTCACATCCATTGATCTTTGGGCTTGTCTCAGTGTTGTCGTCAGATCTCCTACAAGGTGCATACTAAATAGCCAAAAAGGGTGCATTATCATACTTGATTAATCTTGGTTTAAGCCGAAGGGGGGTAATTAGCAATGTATTATACCCTCACTAATGCGTAATTAACTTTACCTTTGTCTTTACCCGATATCTTACCATTTCTTTGTTTTGGCAACCATCGGATCTTGATTGATGTTTGCGCGGACCGTTGATTTTGATCAACCTGCAAGGTTAGTTATCGAGGGGCACATAATTTCAAACCTTGATTAATCCGAAAGGGGGAATAGTTAGCAATGTGCTTAGACCCTTGTTAATCTTGTTTTAATGGATTTAATTAACCTCTTGGGGTTTTTACTTTTTGATGCACCTTTGTAAGAGTATCGTCGTTGGATCAGATTATGATCGAGCATTGTCATTCGATCTATCGGATTAGCTTGTTGTTTAATTTGAAGCTTTGACCCATGCTGACTCGTTTAAATTTTTGACCATTTGGGGAGCGCACAGCCATCGGATTAGGCTTGGCTCAAGCGCATCCGTCCAGATCGATGGAGTTGCATGGACTTTATTAATTTTAATCATCTCCGACCTTAGGTTATAATCTTTTTAAAATTTTGACTTATTTGACCTAACCTTCAGTTAATTTATCGAAGCGCAACCGTCCGATTAAACCTGAACCGAGCTCGGCCCTCGAATTAGATCTAAGGTGCTCGACTTTTATTTTTATGGGGTGCATGCCCTCAATATTTTAATTAAAAGACCTTAATGCTAACTTAATATTTTTGAACTTTAGACCAAGGTATTTAATTTGTATTTCTCCTTACTCTAGAATACCTTAGGGTTTTGAATTTTTATCATTTGACTTAGACCCAAAGGAAACTTATTTTAGGAGGGTCATATTTTGGCTTTAAGAATATGATTAATATAATCTTGCCATATCCACTTTTGAGATATTTGAGTAATAAAAAGAGGCACACTTTATTAACAACCAAGGTTAGACTTTGTCAAACCAACCAATGAAAAATCAAGTTACTCACACCAACTGAAGAAGTGACCAACATTATGAACATTTTTATTGAAACCAAAAATTTAAATTTGGGGGTTTCAAAGTTTAGTCAAATTTGGCTCCAACACTTATTTTTCCAATCATGCTTACCCAGTCTTGATAAATGGTACCCTATCGAAGCAATTTGGGGCAAGTAGAGGCTTGAGATAGGGAGACCCTCTATCTCCTTACTTGTTCATTATTAAAGCAGAAAACCTGGGTAGGACCATCCACAAAGAAAGGGAATCCTAGGAAATAAAATATTTTGCAGTGTCTAGTGGGGTCATGCCTCTAACGCATTTGTTGTTTATGGATGATTCCTATTGTATAGGGATAGCAAAGATCAAGGAGACCAAGGGGTTCAAAATACGAGGCCAAGGGGGACCCACTAATGGCTCTTGCCTATGGGAAGATTGACTCTGATAAAATCACTATTGTAGGTTATTTTGATCTTTCAATTTAAGATTATGATTGGTCCCAAGCATTGTGTTAGGGATATTGACAAAATTTTGAGGAATTTTCTTTGGGGAGGCTCAAAATTGAAAAAGAAATAGATTTTAGTAAAGTGAGATTCTATTTACCTCCCACTAAATAAAGGGGTGTTGGGTATCTGTAGATTGGTTGATCATAACTTGGCTTTATCAGCTAAACTGCAATGGAGTTGGATGTTGGACCAGTCTAACCTTAAGTCGAAGGTTCTACTTTTTAAGTATGGGGATGAGGTGGAACTAGTTTATAGCCTCCATTTTAACGAGGAGGGGGGTCCATCATTTGGACTAAAATTAAAAAGGCTAGTATTGTTATTACTACAGGGCTATTTTGGAAAGTAAAAAATGGGAGAAAGGCAAAATTTTGGAATGATGTGTGGGATCAATATCAACCAATTTCTTCCTAGTTCTCAAACCTGGGTAATGCTAAAAATATTTTTAAGAATACAAACTAGGTCTATATTAAGGAATTCAAGGGGAAGATGAAGGGGGAGGGGGTTTGATGAGGTGGAAATACCGCTTGGTTTAGAGAAAGATAGTTGAAGAAGACATGGATAGTTTGAGGGCTATTTTGAATCAAAGGTAGTGTTCATGATCAAAAGGGGAGGATCCTTTAGGATGGGGATACAAAGGAAGATAATTTTATTTCATCAAGAAGGGATATGATTGACTCACAGAGGGATTGGGTAAGGAGGGTGAGATTTGGAAGAAGGTGTCGAATTCAAGTATCTGGTCAAAATTCAACATTTTCATTTGGTTAACCATTCAAAATAGGACTTTGACTTAGTATAACCTTCATAAGAGGGGCTTGGTGGGCCCAAAATGATGTGTGCTCTATTATGGGGTAGGAGAATATCTAAACCACCTTCTAGTTTGATATCCCTTTGTTGGTTGGATATGGGAGCAAGGTGAAGGATGTTTAATTTACCCCAACTTGGTGATGTATTGCTGGAGTAGTTCTTTGATCTGTTTGAATCTAGGGGGTGTCGGTGGATAATATGCCCTTCTAGTCCATTATTTCAAGGCCTTCACTTTGTGGAAGGTGTGGCTAGAGTGCAACAGACATGTTTTTTGTGATGAGTGCTCATCTAGGGAGTCAATTATCTTAAGAATTTTGCTCAATACTAGAGACGTTGTAAGAGGAATCAAAGGTTCCCAACTTATACCCAAATATGAGGAGTTATTGGATCTTCTTGGGATTGTGATACCTAGGTGGGTTATGTAGACACCAAATCCTATCCACTTATCCACCATCACCCTTTCCCATAATTCAATTGGCCATTCCATGCCTTTCTCGCCATCCAATGGCCCACTTTAGCATTTTCTCATAATTTTTTGACCCTTATTTGACTTATTTATACTTATTTTATATTATTTATATTTAAATATAATATTTTATATTATATTTTAATATATTTATTAGAAAATATATATTTATAACCCATATTAACCTCAACCGTTTGATCTGATCTAATCTCAGCCGTCCATTCTCCATAATTCGTTTCACACCTAAAGTTTAATATCAACCTTTGGATCCACTTTAATATTTGCCACACGATCAAAAGTGTCAAGCTAAAGCCCTAAGAAAACCCTAGGCTTGATAATAAATAGAAGCATTCTCAATGCTCAACCCCTGAATCCTAGAAAACTTGAATGTTGGAGCTCTAATTTGCTTGTGAGACCTAACCTTGTTGAGAGATTATTTCTTGTGAGTAGATTGTGCCCTAGCTTATCCTTCTCCAAAATCCTAGCTTGTCTTGGGATTTTTGGTTTCCAGCCACCTTCGCATCCCACCTCCGTTGCCACCATTGTCGTTCATCTGCCGAGCCCTTCACATCCCCCCGATCTGCTTCTGTAGATTTAGCCCAAATTCGTAGGTGCAACCGAGTGCCTGCCTCATCCCACAGGCATAGCAATGCGCTTGCTACATTTTGTAGGTGTAGCATAGTTCCTGCCATACCTTCAACCACAAACCAAATTTTGTCGCACAATATCATCAGGTGTCGTCGGGGCACCCTGCCATCAAATCTGTAACGGAGCAACAAAATAGCAAAGTAAGTATTATATGTGTTTTAATTGTTGTTATTTGATTTTGCATGTCCTATTTACTCAAATCTAGGGTTTTTAGTTTACACTTCTAAGAGTTCACACAGTGGAACCCTCATTTTGTTTACTAACAACTTTATGTTTGATGTGTGCAGGATCAGGTAGCATTCATCAAGGATTGTTGAGTAGCTATTAAAGCTAGAGTGGCCCGATTATGGATAACTAGAAGCCCACTCACCCTATTGAAATCAAGATATATTGGAGACAATCAAGATATATTAAAGCTAGAGTGGCTCGATTATGGATAACTAGAAGCCCACTCACCCTATTGAAATCAAGATATATTGGAGACAATACCTATTTTAGAGCTAGGGTTTTGAAGAACCATAGAATCTGTAATTGTTGTATCAAAATAAGTTCTTTTAAACAAACATATTGTAACAAAGGAGTTTCTCAGCTCCCCCCCATCTATTGAATAAAATCATATTTTTTGCAATCGCTTGTTCATTGGGTTATTTTACTTTTATATTTGCTTTAGTGTTTTATTTTTGCTTCACAAATGGTGATCATGGTGGGACACCACAAGGGTTATACTCTTTAATTTACTTTTTTGTACTAATTTCATTATGTTGTTCCATTTTACAGGGTTTTCTAGAGCGAAAAACCAGCCAAAATTGTTGGTTAGGGTTTCTAGAACAATACTTAAATGCAAAAAGTATTCCTGCCCTTGGGTGGCACCTTTGGTAGAGAGGTGGACGAACCCTCCGGTTGTTATCTAGGTAGGGGGTTTTAAGCGGTGTACTTCACACTCTTTAGAATAAATTTGCATTAATGTGTTGGATTCTAATTTAGATTTGTGAAATATGTTATCTTTAACATTGCTTATCCACAATAGAGAATAGAAAATTTTAAAATTAATCACACACATCACGTTGCACTTTAAAGAGTAGTAACTAGATTTCATCATCGGTTGTTGCTTGAGGTCTGGTGATGGTGGCAATCATTTCCATCCACCAATATCTGCCCTTAGACACCTTAGGACCACCCCCGAGCAAACTTTTTGGATTTCATCACCAAAAATAATCTCATTGCCCCATCCAGCCATAGTTTTTCACCTTTGTTTTTCATTAAGCAAGATTAGGATACATCAAACACACAAAACGGTTATTTTTTAAAAGGAATTTACACTAAAAAGAGATAATCAAGGGATAAGGTAAGCCACACAAGGTGAAACCTAGATTTGATTGTTTTCTTTGTTTCTATATTCTTTAGCTCTAGTTTCATTTTTGAAATTTAATTATTGTAAAATTGTATTTTGATTTAATTATTTTATGGTTTTAACTCCAAATCAGACAAAAATATTAAATAATAATAATTTAATGGAAAATATAACAAACACACCCATTACTTCAATAGCCAACCCTTCCAATCCTATCCAACCTAGTCCATCTAGGTCCATTTGCCCATCTCTCCTACAGGAGGGATCCATTCCACAAAACATTGAGCAACCATCCATGCAAATTGATATGGACAAGGTAGAAGCCATCTACAGGTCTTCTAACTATGTCCTAGAACCCATTAGCCAAGACTATGTTGAACAACTAGAATTGGCTACATCCTGCCCATCCAACCCCACCCGAGGATATCCTAATTCTGCTTATGAATATGGTATGCCCTCCTCTCCTAGTCTAGCCCAACAAAACCTAAGTGTTTTTAACACTTGTCCTCCATTTGGCTATACCCAAACCCATTCCAATCCTTTGTATGAGAAGTATGTCAATGTTGCCTCACAAGTACCAACCGCTCAAGTTGCCACATCAAGTGCAACTTACCCCATTCCCACTTCCTCCAATACATCCACATCCATACCTTCATATTCTAATTTACCCACAGCCTTGTCAATTTCTTCCATGTCCAAGCAAGAACTTCAGGATATATCGGGTCTTGTAAACATATTGCTTCTACAACATCAAAACGCTAGAAAAGTTCATGTGAATCCTACACTTCCCGTAGTTTCAACACAACCAACCATGGCCAAATAAAATTCCACTTGGGTAACCCAATATTCAGTGGTGTCCATCCCCAATCCACCTCCAATTCAAAACCCAACCCCTCCAATCACAATTTCTTTTAGCCAACCCAGTTAATTCTTTCAAAATCTTCTTCCTCATCAATCTTTTCCTTCTTTCAATCATCAATTTCCCCCCATCAATTTCAAACCAATAAATTTCATCAAAACCATCTAATCACTCCACAACATTTTTCTTCTAATCCATATCCAAATCATCAGGTTATCCAAGGCTTCCACATTCCTGGGGAAGATCTTAAAATTTAGGTCATGTAAAAACAAATAGATTAGTTGATGCAAAACATTCCTGGCATGTCAAGCCAAAAACCAACTCTAAGCCAACTAATCCATCAACCAATTCATCCTTCGATCCCATCATCGCCATATTCGAAAGACTTTACATTACCGAAGTTTGAAAAATTTAGGGGAACCGAGGACCCTAAGGAGCATGTTAGCTCATTTTTTCATGCATGCTTTCGGATTCAAATCGACAATGCTCTCATGCTCCAAAAATTTCCTCAAACATTAGGAGGAGATGCCATAGAGTGGTTTAATCAGTTACCAACTCATAATTTTTATACTTTTTCTCAACTGATTGACCTATTCTTAGAACGTTTTGTCCTAAAAATATAAAAGGTTTCATTATCAGATGTATATGCCTTAAGACAATGGGATGATGAACCTATCTATGAATTTGGAAATCATTGGAGGGCAATCATTAACAAATTGCCATTATCCCTCCCAATGGATGAAATCACCAAATTATTTACCAAGAGTTGCTTAAAACCCATCTCTTGTATGCTTCAACTTCAAACCTATCGATCATTTGAAGAAGCCTTAACACAGGCTAGCATATTGAGGAGATAAAAATCCAAAAAGGCGTAATTAAGCCTAAAAAGAAAGAATGACAAAACAAGGGCCAATTTAATAACAATCAATCAGGCCAAAATAAGTCATCACAAGCCTCTTTGGCTAGTCCATCTAATCAGGTAAATCAAGTGGTGATGAGCCAGCCCATAATGGCTCAACAACCAGTGCAACAACCGCAACAAATTAATTATCATGCGGTCCCCTCGGTAACTCAAGCACTCACAATACAAAACACAACACCAACTATGGAAAACCCCTCCCGTCGACAATACGCTTGACCCCAACACCAATACACTCCTTTAACAGAGTCGTATTCTTCCATATTATGAAGGTTGTATGAAACAAACAAGTTGGCTTTACCATAAATCAAGCTCGATGACCCTACCAAACGTGGCAGAGGTTACAAGGAACATCTATTTTTCCCATACCATAGGCAAAATGGTCATGATATCAACACTTGCAACATTTTTAAGAATATTGTTCAAGACCTCATATACTTAGGGGCCATGAAGGTAGACAATCCCCTAGCTCCACAAAATCAAAATTTGGGAATCTTTCAAACACCTCTTCCCAACCATGAAGAGGCCCAAACTAATGTAGGAGGTAATAATCATCTCACACCTCCTAACCAGGTTAATCATGTTCAACAATACCATAATTTTGTAGGAGCAGTCCATGTGGTCACAAGAGGTCAAAGGAAAAATTAACAAAATGCCCAAAAATCGAATACACAACCTTCAAATCCGCCACCCATTCAAACTTCTCCAAATCCATCCCCACCAATCCATATTTCTAGTCCACCCAATCAGCCTATCTCTCATCCTATAAGGCTAGCAGTATCCTTAAGCAACCGGTTGACTACAAGTTTGAAGATAGCTTAAATTGAATTGTCCCTATATAAGCTCATCCAACAATCCCCTAGGCATAGAGAAGCCCTAATGGAAATTATTAAATCCATTGAGTTTGAAGCTCAAGACCCTAATGCCTTCAAAAACTTTGTAGGGAGCATTAGAACATGCATGGAGCCATCCATTACCTTTTATGACTTTGAAATAAAGTCAATGACCTCAAAATCCGTAGATCCTCCATTGCATATCATGGTCCTGATAGACAAGAAGCCATTTAAGAGAGTCTTAATTGATACAGGCTCATCCATCAACATTATCACTACCACTACCCTTAGTAATCTCAAACATATACCTTTCCATATTTCCAAGTCATCATTCACCCTCAAAGCATTTAACGATGCTTTGTGTACCATAGTTGACACTATTGTTTTGACCATTGAAGTAGGGGTTAAAACATTGCATACTATGTTCCACATATTGGAAGGGGCCATGGCATACAATGTACTCCTTGGTAGACCTTGGATGAGGGAAATGAAATGTGTTCCATCAATTCTCCACCAATGCTTGAAATATGTTCATGATGGTCAAGTCCATTGCATCCCCACAGATGTAGAACATTTCAAGTATTGCAATTTCATTTCAAACCCCTATGAATCCATGTTGCCTTCCACCCACCTATTTTTATCCCCATCATATTTGAATCCATCCACTTCATCTTTGAATCCATCCACTTCATCTTCTAATCCATTCACATCTTCTTCCAAAGCTCCTATTTTTGAGGATTTACCCATCACCAAACCCCCTCAATCATTAATTTCTTCTTGTACATGTGGTCAAGGTCAATCCACTTGTGCCACATCATACACCTCAATGATTCCTTATTTTGCAACCATTTCTTCTTCATCATTATTGTCTCATCCACCTTCCTCTAATTCCAAGCCATCACCCAATCTTTCTCCATCAGCCGATGTTTCACAAGTTGAACTTTTGTATTGTGACATATTCAACTCCCTGCCACCTTCCACAACCACCTCCAATCCTGAGCCATCTATTTCCACATCATCCACCACCTCATCCCAAGTTGAGGTCCACATCACTAGTCTTGGTATTGGTGAATACGTGGTCCAAGATGTTACCATTACCTCGCTTGCCATCCCTACATCCAAGGATTTTAGTCACCCATGTGACCCTTATTTAACCATAGGTGTTGTCTACAATATGAGATCCGCTCTTGATAGTATCAACTTTATGTATGGAAGGATTGATTCCTCAATTGAGGCAAATCCACTTGAAGAACCAAAAGAGCCACGACGTGCCAACATACAAAACATGATGGGATTTCCATCTCATTACTTTCATATAGTCAATTGGCAAGGTCAATGTCTAGGTTCCCATGAACAAGGGATACATGATATAATTGATTTCCCATATTTAGGAGCACATGATGGTTCAAGCTTAGGATATACGCCACTTTCCACAACAGTTTCCCTTGAGAAAGTCTTCCAAATACTTAGCATCAATGAAGAAGACAAAGCCCCCTTTCCATCTTCATTAGCCACTTATCTTGAACAAGCTCTTCAAGAGCTTAGCTTCAATGAAGAAGAAGATCCCCTAAATTTTTCCTACCCGCTTCCAGAATCTGATGATGAAATTTATGAAGAGTATGAACTTATGTCCAACGCTTTCGACGATTCTGAAGAGGAATTTCAGCCCATTGTTCCCCTTACCCAACAGGATGAGTTTTACCTCAAAATGTTTCCCATCCATAAACCCATATTTCACTTGCTTCTTCTACAAGAACAAGTTGACTGGTGAACCACCCCCACATGAATTCCATTAAGCCATTTATCCAAGCCAAATTTTCTAACATATGTACAAAAAAATCAAAACATTCAAAAACAAAAACACATTTTTTATTTGCATGTACATAGCGTTTAATTTCATGATTTGTTGTTGCTATCCAGGGTTAACAAGATTCAACATCAGTTCCAATTCAATCATTCTACCCATCCATTCTTCCAATCCATCTCTTATTCTACTAAGTCAATATGAATCCTACTGATTTATTCACCCCACTCCGCAATCCATACAACCTAGCTAGGCCAATTCCAATTGACATAAGCCTTGTTGACATGGACCGGATTTCTTCCCCACCCTCCTTTTTAGAGTTTGTCCTATCCGAGGAATTGTTAAGGGCTTCTACCAACTACATTCCTCCTTCCCCTCCACCTTCACCTCCATCTTCTACCAAGAATCCCAAGGTCTTTCAGGCAGAGTTAGATGACGATAAGTAGGAAGAATTAGATGACATCATAGACTATCCCGATTGGATCTTAGGCCTGATACCCATTCGCAAGCTTAATGGGGCGATACGCATTTGCATTGATTTTTGAGACCGGTCTTAGCTCTTCCTTGTCTGGGGGTCCTCTTCTATGCATGATTTGATTATTATATATACATGGCTAAAAAAAATAAACAAACATAAATAAAGCATTCATATAGGCATGTTCTCATTGCATACATCTCGCATTTACATATAGGCATATTTACACATATTTTTCACATTGCATTCATACATATTGTGCACATATTCCATTTGCATTCATTCCACATGCATTTCTCACATTGCATTCATACATAGCTCGCACATATTCCATTTGCATTCATTCTACATGCATTCCATTACATTCATTCATATTGCATTCATCCCATACCACGTTCAATGATATTTTATAGTAGTGATGATATGGCCAAATAACAAAATTCAAGTTTCCACAATTGGAGGTACCAAGTTTTGGCATTTATGCCATTTTCCCCAATATCATAAGCCAACAATCCCATTTGTCAAAATCACAAACCCCAAGTTTTCAGTCACTTAGCCACTACTAGTGTGTCTAGCAATTTCCAAAAAGATGTCTGATTTTCTTTAGGACCAAAAACACTTTTTCACATTAAGAAAATCTTGAGTCTCGTCAACTAATTCCAAAAGCAATTTTGCACCAACCACACTTCTTCACATCTTAAAAACATTTTGAGTCAAAGAGGGATAACACCATACTTGGGTGGTTGTAGCACCCTAAAATTGGCGCAGTTAAACCCTTAGTAAAAAGATAAAAATTTGAATTTTAACCCCGAAACCGCCCGTTAACCGCTCCCCCCATTTTTCGTGCCATTTTTAGGAGTTGTTTTGACCGTTGGACGATATCGTCGCCGATCAGACGAAATCATCCCAGATCGGACGAATTCATCTGGAACAGAACGTCCAGACGATTTCGTCCCAAAACCAAATTTTCATAATTAGCTTCTGTTTCAACAGCCTCTCCAACTTGGGCAGAAGCGTGTCTACGTAGTTGGAGATTCCTCCGTTGGAGATCTCCCAGATTGGGATGATCCCCAACCTCCTAACCTCCCCCTAATCCTATATAAACTAGGATTTTCTCAGTTTATCCCCCTGCTCTCCTCCTGACTCTCTCCCTGGTTGATTTTCCCTACCATTTAGCTTTGTTATGTTAAGACGTCCTATCTACCATTGTTTGCACTCGTAGTTTTAAGTTTTCATTGCAGGTTTTCACTGTGCTTCAACTGGAGGAAGCTCGGATCGTCGCAGGCGATTCCACATGATTTTGGATGATCCTATCGTAGATCGGCGATGATCTCGTACGATTGGAGGTGATCTCGACTGCAGTTCAGATTGGGGGCAATCAGAGCCCTGAGTTTGCATTTCTCATCTTCCTTCCTTATTTTATTATGCATTAGCTTGATTATTTTCATTCTGCATCCTGGAGTTCACCTCATTTAGCATAAATGCATGATAAAGTTAAAATAAGTTATTAAAACAATGCATTTCCTTTAATCTGCTATCTAGATTTATCAGTTAAGCATTTATACTCTCATTTCTATCATTTTGCATTATTCTTGCATTGCATTTTTGGTTTTTGGTGTCTATTTCTATGATTGCAGGTTTATGAATTCATCAGATCGACGATGATCTTGTCTGATTTCAGATGATCGCCTATGATCTGGGATGATTCTATACAATTGTAGATGATCCTATCATATTCGGGATGATCTGGACTCCTACAAGCTTCAGAATCTTCATCAGACATCCGAAATCAGGTGCATTCTTTCTCATTTAACATATTCCTTGTATTTAGGATTCATTCATGCTTTCTCGTATTCATATAAATCGGCATTTTCATATAGAATAGCTTAGATTCATTTTGGCCAACCTAGGAATATGAATGATTGAGTATAAAATGAACACATCAAACCCATTCTCAACCTAGGCATGGAAACTGCCACTCAAAGTTTCCTGGTGAACCCCACCATCCATCAAAAATTCACCCTTATACCCCTCCCCCGAGAGGCGCGACCTTCAAAGGGCCTCTCAGTCCGAGGTATTGTCCCATCCTTCTCGCATCCCCCTTCTGGGCATGGATCCTATAGCCTGAAGGTAAGGGTGCAAAAAATTTGGGTCAATACATTTTGGTGAACCCGACGTGAAACTAAAAGCCTTTTGAAAACAAAAAAAATAAATAAAAATAAAAATGCATTATTAAGAACATCTAGAATCATTAGAAAATTGTTAAAATTGCATATCATACTTAGATGGTAGATTATAATAAAAGACGAGTTGTCACCATAAATGTTGAAAATCAATTAACGACCATAGAGATTACTTCCGTGCTTAGAGTACCTCAAACAAATAGAGTCCAACCTTTGTGGGATGAACTTGATAGGAGATTGGGTATTATTGCATCTAGATCTGCAGAACTTAGGCAAATTAAGAGGTTTGTCCTAGATAGAATCCTGGATCCCGATCAGGTGACTTTGTACCATGAACTTCAGAGAGCTTGCCATAGGTGGTTAGCGGATAAAAGAGCACTTGTGTCTTCAGAATTGTACACCTTTGAGGAATACCTTGAGAATGTAGTTGTAGTACATAAGTTTCTATCTCGTATAGAGGATCAAGAAGTCGTTCTTACGGATAGAAAGATATGGAATAGAGTTCCTAGAGCTATGTTATATCGAGAGTATTGCCATGAACTTTATTTTTACAAGTCAGAGTCTGAAATAGATCATATTACTATAGCACACTTTGTCAAATTCTTGAAAAACCATTTCCAATTTGAAGAGGAGCATTTCATGACTCTGATGAACTTGATCCTATTAATGATATCCATAAACTATTTATAGAAAACTAAGTCATTCTTTTTACTATTGTTATTCTTTTTGCAACTAGAATGCTATTTGTTATCTTTATAATAATATTATAAAAAACAAAAACAAAAACAAATTTCCTTTTAAGTATTATAGTAGGTATATAATTAAAATATATACCTCTCAAACCTATCGCATATATATATATATATATATATATATTAGATATATATATTTGCTGAAATCTAAGTTTAAGCACAATGCCTAGACTTAGGAATGGAAAACAGACTGAAGAAGAAGAAGATTGGTTAGGAAAACCATTAAATAACCTAGATGTCCTTCCTGAAGATCAAGTTCTAGAAGAAGGAACCCTAGACCAGCAAGAAGAAGAGCTTGTTGTAAGAAATGAACATGAAGAAAATGTTAGAGAGGAAGGATCCTCATCCCCTAAAATGTCTCCGGGAGGAGCTGTCACTTTTGAAAACATGGAACAATTCTGGAAGTTCATTAATACTAATATTGGTGTTCTTAATAGAGCAGTCCATATGGACAAGGATCGAATTAGTGACACTCAAGCAACTCTAGAAGAAGTATTTCACACACGCACTAATCCCTTGTCCTTTATTGATCAAGAGAGTGATCAAGCTGGACCATCCAATTTGGATATGGCCGCTATAATCTAGAACATGCAACAACAACAGGTTACCCAACCATCTAAAGTGCCTGTTAGCAAGCCTAGGGTTATTCCCACATAAAAGAAACCATCATTTACTGCTCTATTTCACCAAGCTATTGATCAACATACTTCAAATCAACAAAAGCCCAAAACAAAACCAAACACCAATTACCAACAATCTGGGATACAACATAATACTACTACAAATCCCCTTCATAATACTCTTCCTACCAACACTTTACATAATAGCAATATAGCATCTAATCCTTATGTCACACCATCATACACTCATAAATCCCATACCTATGTCCCATCGAACCAATATGGTGGACAAACTAGTAATCTTGAAGCCATGGTGAAACAGTTAGTTTCTCGCATGGATCAGATAGATCCCTACCATCCCTCGTACAATTATCGAGAGATGTGTAGTCAGCCTTTAGATCCTATAGTTGTAGCACAACCATATCCTAAACATTTTCCTATGCCTATCTTGCCCATATATAAAGGAACGGAAGATCCCATAGAGCATCTTCGTATGTTTAGGATAGCATGTCATGATATATCACATGATGACTTATTATTGCTAAAAATGTTCCCGAAAAGTTTAGGAGGAATGGCATTAGAGTGGTATTATCAATTACCCACTAATTCTTTGAGGAATTTCGAAGAAACAATCGAGTCTTTTGTTCATCAATTTAGTGCCTACATCGAAAGGCATGTGACCATTAAAGACTTGTACAACTTAAAACAAGACAAAGATGAATGTTTTGCTGATTTCCTAGCTAGGTGGAGACAGTTGATAGGAAAATTGCACTTTGTGTTACCTTATAGGGAGATGTTGGACATCTTTATTAATAATTTACAAGAGCAACTATCTTACGAATTATCAACTGCTACCTTGACCACCTTCGATCAGAGCTATAGACTTAGCTAGAAGAGTGGAAGATGCTCTCATTAGGAGAGGTCAGCTTAAAAAGAAAGATGATGAGAAAACATCCATAAATCAATATAAGAATAAACAAGTTGTGGGTGATGGAGTCACCGATAGTAGAAATATTGCTACTGTTAATGTTGCGAAGACAACGGAGAAGTTTATACTGAAACCTCTTGATAAACCTCCTCGAGAATTTACTAGGTTAAATCAACCTTTATCAACCATTCTACCACAATTATTAGAATGAGGTTTGATTCAATTACCAAATATCTGGGAACCTGATCCAACTATACCCGGATACAGAGCTGATTTACATTGTGACTTCCATAGAGGACCTGGACACACTACCAACTCTTGTAAAATATTAAAACATAAAATACAGGACTTAATTGATAACAATGAGATGGAGGTGCAAGCCTTTCAACCTAAGCAAAATCCTCCTAATAATGCTCAAAATAACATCCCCCAAAACCAGAATCAGAATGCCAATCAGTCATTGGACATATTTCAACATCCTTTACCAAAACATGGCAAGGAAGTGGCTAATCAAATTGAACATCATAATGTTCCCCCTCCTACCCGATATGTAGGGACTATTAGTGGGCATTTACCTGTTCATGATTTGGAAATATTTGACACAACTTTATCCATGGTTACGACCAGGCCTCTACATAATATTTGGACACCTGATCTTAGTGATACAGAATATGAGACTGAGAGTGATATGGAAATCACATCAAATCAATCGAATAGCTCTGAAGATGAATCGGATCCTATTCTCCCTATCACAAGTTATATGGTTCCAAAAGAACCATTTCCAAGAAGAGTCACTACTAGACCATCCTCTCACCAATTACTTTCTAATGAGCAAGCCATAAATGCTAGACCAAGACCCATTCATCATCCGTAGAATAATATTGTGGGTACCATCGAAGTTGTTACTAGACAACAGGCTCAAAACTCTCAACAAGATCAAATGCAGAATGATGGATCAACTCCATTTGTTTTGAAAGTTCCTAATAAATGGAATCATGCACCTAATGTTCAACCTAAACCTCCTTATAATATTAATGAACAACTATCAAATATTATAACTAGAATTTCTCTTTTGGACCTTTTAAGATCTTCTCCTACACATAGAGATGAATTAATGCTCACATTAAGCCAGATGATGGTACCACAAGACATTCAACCTGAAGCCATGGCTAATACTATAATAACTCGTGAAGTTGATTGTATTGACTTTCGAGATAGAGACATACCGCAACATAGTTTACATAAGGATAACCCCTTATATATTACTGCCTTAATTGGAGATGTAGCAGTTAAACGAGTCTTGATTGATAATGGTTCATCTTTAAACATCTGCACTTTTGACTTCTACCAAATATTTGGGTTTAGAAGTGATGAAATGAAAAGAACTGATATGATCATAAAAGCCTTCAATGATGAAACACAAGAAACGTGTGGAGTTATTACCATCCCATTGCAAGTTGGTCCGAGAACCTTGGATACGACCGTGTTTATTGTACATTGCCCTGCATCATACAATATACTCTTGGGTCACCCTTGGATCAACGCGATGCGAGCCGTTCCCTCAACTTTACATCAATGTGTTAAATTCAAATTTAAGAATCAGTTGGTTACCATTCATGGTGATCCTAGACCCTTTGATATGTGTGCTTTGGCAGAACCTGTTGGAGTTCAATTTTGCCCTGCTCTGTCATCCACACATCCTAATTCTCATTATCCATCTAAACATGTGAAACACACACCCACAATATCATCTACTTCTTCTCCATCAGTTCCACCCCTACATATAACTCAACCATCCTCTAAACAAACCACATTAGGACCTCAGAAAGATCCTAATCCCACAACCAATGCCTCTTGTTCTACTCCTATAACTTCTATACCTATAATAGACCCATCCATCGACATCTCTACAACATCTACATCCACCAAAGGCATAGTTTCCGCATCAGAAGATGTAGGAAATGTTCCTTCTACCTCTTATGCTCTTATTGACGAGCTCTTACCCGATTTATCTAAAATTCTTATATCAGAGAAAATGAATGCTTCTATGCAAGATTCCCTTATTTTAAATAATTTGCCACCATCTCCTCATACCTTGGGCCTCCCATAGCCTATGGGAAGTATTTACCAAGTCGGGAGCTATGCTTTTATTTATAAGGGATATGACTGGGGTAGAATACCCAGAAACATCAAGACTCATTATGATGGATATGCTCGATGTTATTTTACTAATGAGTATATTAAAGCCAAATCTATAATGCTTAAATTGGGATATAAAGGGAAAGGTTTAGGACCTTTCCAAAATGGTATGAAAGAACCTTTTGAGGTAGAACTGTGGCCCTCCCGATGTGGTGTGGGCCTATTTCCTAGTAAGGGTCAGCCCTTCCCATTTGAGGATGATGACCATATCATATGTTATCAAGATTATTTGGATGAACGTGATGCTTTGCATTTAATGAATAAGCCATTTACATGTAATATGCTATCTATAGCTTACCCTGAGATGATCATTGAATCCGACGATGAGTTGGAGGGAGATATCTTCCATGATGTCTCCGTTGAGGAATTATTACATAATGAATTTTATTTTGATGGCTCTATACCTAGTATAGCCCAGCTTGAGGCCACGACTCCTCAAGACGAATTATCCAAGCTAACCTTGGCAGAATTACAAGAATTGGGCGTTTCACCCGCCCCACCTAATTTTGAGAAAGATCTACACATGGAAGTAGAAAATGTCATAAAAATTAACATTGGAACTGAGGATAATCCTCACATAATCAACATTGGATCAGAATTGAGTCAAGAAAAATAGGATAAATACATTGCATTTCTTAAAGAATATGAAGATGTCTTTGCTTGGACATATGAAGATATGCCAAGTTTAGACCCTTCTGTAGTTATGCATCACCTAGTAGTCCATCCGGATGCTAAACCTGTTAAACAGAAACTTAGAAAAATGCATCCTAAAGTGGCCTTACTAGTCAAAGGGGAGTTAGAAAAACTCTTGAATGTTATTTTTATACAAGCCATTGATTATGTTGAATGGATCTCGAATGTAGTTCCAGTAACTAAGAAAGAAGCTACCAAAGTTAGGGTTTGCATAGACTTTAGAGATATTAATGTTGCATGCCCTAAAGATGATTTTCCTCTTCCCAATATGGATCAGATCATTGATTTTACTGCTGGGAGTGGAATGATATCCTTAATGGATGGATTTTCTGGTTATAATCAGATCAGGATAGCTCCTGAAGATCAGGCTAAAACAACCTTTATTACCCCTTGGGGGACCTTTTGTTGGAAAGTGATGCCATTTGGTTTGAAGAATGCAGGTGCAACATATCAATGAGCCATGACTTATATCTTTCATGATATGATGCATGATATACTACATGATTATGTAGATGACATTATAGCTCGTTCTATTAACGAAGATGACCATTTAGATGACTTGAGAAAAGTATTTGATCGGTTAAGGGAATATCTTATCCGATTGAATCCAACCAAATGTATATTCGGAGTTAAGTCCGGTAAATTATTGGGGGTTATAGTTTCTTTACGTGGCATCAAAATTGACCCTCTCAAGATTGTGGCTATCACTGATATGCCCGTGCCCACAAATATATCTGAATTACGGAGTTTACAAGGTAAGCTTCAAGCTATCCGTCGCTTCATCGATAAGTTGGCGGATAAAACTGGACCCTTTCTTAAGCTTCTTAAGAAGGATGTCTCTTTCCATTGGGACAACGAATGTCAGGAAGCATTTGAACTCCTCAAACAATATCTTCTTAACCCACCTGTGCTTTCACCACCTAGACCTGATCACCCATTTATCTTGTATATTTTTGCTTCAGATTTTGCCTTAGGAGCTATGTTAGTTCAACTGGATGATGAGAAAAGAGAGCGTGCTAATTATTACATTAGCAGAACATTAATCAGTTATGAAACCCGCTACACAACATTAGAAAAGTTATGTCTAGCAGTCGTATTTTCTACACAAAAACTATGCCACTATATGCTCAGTCAAAAAACGTATGTTATTGCTAAATTCGATCCTTTGCGGTATCTTATGAGTCGACCTTATTTATCTGGTCGCACAACAAAGTGGGTTCTTGCTCTAAGCGAGTTTGAACTCACGTT
Organism: Wollemia nobilis; assembly: GCA_028583015.1. NCBI lineage: Eukaryota > Viridiplantae > Streptophyta > Pinopsida > Araucariales > Araucariaceae > Wollemia > Wollemia nobilis. The sequence continues at coordinate 4,875,623 of JAQPPZ010017063.1, read as the reverse complement.
TATAGGACAAAAGTCTGTTAAGGGTCAAATCATAGCAGATCAATTAGTTGTTGCACCCTTAGAGTCTACCCATCCCCTCATCATTGAGTTTCTTGATGAATGCCTTAAACTAGAGGTAGACCATCCAGAGCAATGGTCCTTATACTTTGATGGAGCTCGATGCATGAGTGGGGCTGGTGCAGGTATTATTCTAATATCTCCATAGAAACATCTTATACCTCTATCCTTTAAATTAATGTTTGCTTGTACTAATAATACTTCTGAATATGAAGCTCTAATCCTTGGCTTACGAGCTGCCTTGGCACTAAAAATTAAAAATCTATTAGTTTTCGATGATTCTCAACTTGTTATAAATCAAATTAATGATGTTTATCAGACCAGAAGATGATAAATTGCATCCATATAAAGCATATGTATTACAATTAATATCTTTATTTGATCAAGTTACCTTGGAAGCTATTCCTAGAACTAATAATCGTGCGGCTGACGCTATGGCTGCAACTGCATCTCTTTTACCCTTGGAGTTAGATGACGAATATGCTACCATCATTATTCATCGACTCCAGGAACCCACTTCAAATAAATCATGCTTAGAACCTTTGGATGTGTTTCTAATCAATGAAACTACTCCTGAACTTTGGTACACTGATATATTCAATTTTCTTCAAAATGGGACCTTCCCTGAAGGTTTTAATAGAAACCAATATCGGTTATTACGTAGACGAGCAAGTCACTTCGTAATAATTGGCAATACGTTATATAGGAGATCTTTTGAAGGTATCCTATTGAGATGTTTGAATCTAGAAGAATCTAGATCAGCTTTGAGTGAAGCCCATGATGGATCTTGTGGGGGACACTTTAGTGGTAGCGCCATTGCTAAGAAGCTCCTTAGGATAGGATATTTTTGGCCTACCATGGAGAATGATGCACATGATTACGTGCACCATTGCGACAAGTGCCAGAAACATGCTGACCTTGTCCATGCGCCTGCACAAGAACTGTAGGCTATTTCATCTCCTTGGCCCTTTTCAAAATGGGGCTTAGACATCATTGGAAAAATCAATCCTGTGTCATCTGATGGACACAAATTCATCATAACCGCCATCGAGTATTTCACGAAGTGGGTTGAAGCTATGCCCTTAGCTTCTTGCACTGGAACCCAAGTTTCCAAATTTATTTTTAATCAAATTATTTGTAGGTTCGGAATTCCTGCAAATCTCATCTCGGATAATGGAACTTGTTTCAAAAATAAATATGTCAAGAAATTATGTCAAAAATATAAAATTCAACATCGTTGGTCCACTCCCTATTATCCTCAGGGTAATGGCCAAGCAGAAGCATCTAATAAAACATTAATTAAAATCCTCAAAATACTGGTCAATAAATCTGGCCGAGATTGGCACATTCAATTATATCCTGCTTTGTGGGCTTATCGAACTAGCGTTCGTACTCCCATGGGCACTTCACCTTTTGTTTTGGTTTATGGCGTTGAAGCTAGTTTTTCCCTTTGAATTAGAAGTTCCTTCTTTGGCTCTACTACTTCAAGATTCTGAAGTAGGAGATGAATATCGTGCTGGCAGATTTAGTCAGTTGGAACTCCTAGATGAGAAGCGCATCAATGCTTTGGAACATCTTCGAGCCTACTAGAACAAGCTTAAACGAGCATACCTCAAGAAAGTTCATCATCGATCCTTTGAGATCGATGACCTTGTCTTAAAAGAAAATAAAAAAAATACTAATGCAACTAAAGATCTTAAAGGTAAATTCGAGCCTAACTGGCTTGGACCATATATTATCACTACTAAATTTGGATCGGGAGCATACAGATTAGCTACCTTAGATGGTAAAGATCTTAAAGAACCTATGAACATTATGCATCTTAAACGCTATTATGCATAAATCTGGTCATTTCATCATTGTATATATTGTTATTTTGCATATTGTTTCATTTTAGTAATTCATATAAAAATTTCAAAAACAATAATATTATTTATTCTTTCAATTCATAAATTAAAATCAAAATATAAAAAACATCAAAATCATCAAAATCTTCAAAAACATTTTCTATTTTTGCACCTGTCAATTCTTGAAGTATTGCAGTCATATTTTCAATTATTTTGGATAAATTAGCATTTATTTGGAATCCCACACTTTCACACTCACATGAATAAATATCTTGATTTTATTTGGTATGATTATTAATCTCTCTTATATCAAAGTCCACAATTGAATTAAATAAAGTTTTGAGCATAGAGAATTGATCTTGTTATTTACTTGAACCAAGTATATCTTTTCACATTAAAATGATTTCATTGCAAATTCAATATGATGCTACATAGTAGAAGTGGTTTCTTGAGCGAAAAGTTTCCCCTGCTATCCTATCATGCACATGGTCTAGAATCTTTGAGAATTGACAAAAGGACAAGCTCACCCCTACCCGAATAAAAATCCCTTGCTCTACAACCAATCCGAGCAAGTATCCCTAGTATAGGAAGAAAAAGAAAAGTCAAAGAAAATGAGAAAAAGAAAAATATCATTTTGTACCATCGCAACAATATTTCAGCATTATCTCAGTTCCAAGCAAAAATACAAAAAAAAAAAAGAGAAAGAGAAAAGAAAAAGCAAAATGCAATAAAATCCCTTTCCCTACCCCTTGAAAAGAAAAGAAGGGTGAATGAGCTTGAATCCCTGGAATTCTCAATTATTCGAAAACGTGAGGTAAGCCCCATAACAAGTGGTTTGTGCCCAACCCGCTTGGCCTTGGGTAACTCCTAGCGTGGTGATATGTCTGTCACATTAGCGACCTTCTTTTGTACAGACCTATGTCTGCTTATGGATCAGCTAGCTCTTGATGACCCGACTTACATAGTAGTCTGGTACGGTTACATGCATATAAATCATGGTCAACGAACACTTATTTGGTTAATTCAAATTACTTGTATCAAATTATCTTGCTCAAAATTGGTAAATGAACAATACAATTGCACACACATTTGTATTTGAGAGATTTTGTATCATTATGATAAATCAAGATCGACAATGAACTCACATATGCACATGAGGGTTCCTTATAAATCTACATTTTGTCTTTGAGATAATTTAAAATATTTATGCAAATATTTTGGAATAATTTCATCTTCTTATTTGAGAACATCTGTTTAGTATAAAAACAATTAAATACATTTTTTTCAAAATCCAAAATTTTCTTTCAAAACATGTTCAAAAATCTAGCAATAAAGTCACGTTTATATATACTTTCGACTTCCGCAATGATGGTATAGTTCCTAAAACCTAAACTAGAATTTTATGCCTAGCGCAAGTCCTCATCTTATATTTTTTGTTTATCTCAAAATCAAAAATCAATTATGCAATAAAATTATTTTTGGATTTCGCGATGATGGTATAAGTCTATACCTATAATTCTATGCCTAGCGCAAACCATTGTTCTAATTTTATTTCCCATTTATTTTAATTCATAAAAACATATGGCTTACATCATTATGTTACACAATTGTGCTTTAAAAAGAATGAACACCTTTTTCTATTTCATTTCATTATGTCAACATTCAATTTTGCAACGATGGTATAATTCCTAAGGAATTGTTCAAAATTTTATCACACTTAGGAATTTTATGCCTAGCAAAAATCATATTTTTAATATTTCATGCATAATATTTTCATGAAAATCTGAAAACAAATCATCACCATCATCATTTTTCATCATCACAACACAAAGTCTTAAGACAGTCTCTTAAGCACTCTTTTACTTTTAGCAATATTTCTATACTGGGATTAGCTTGACGACCTAGCGAGCGGCGACTCCATGAAATGGTCATATAACAACGACAATGTCCTTTGAAATTATTGTTAGAAGTCCCTTTATTTTTCATCAAATCATACCACAAACAACCAATTTGTTTACATCAGATTATTTCATTTAAATTTTACAGAATGACATAAAATTATACTATTTCCAACGACATAATTACATGAATAATCAATCAACAATTCAAAATTTAAAGCATCATAAAACATATGGACAAGTCATATCACAAAAATATCATATATATATATATATATATATCAAAATATATGTACATCATATCAAAACTGGATTGGTATGCCACAATCTATACCCTGGCATACTCAATCCTCTCAAAAATATATAGTCTATAGTCAAAAGTAGCTAGTCTCGAGAAGCCCTCGAGCTCTCAGCCTCATCTCCTCTCCCACCCTGGGGTGGAGGAGGTGGTCCCATCGAGGTTCATGTTGTATCATGGGTCCTCGACGTCGATCGTGAGGATGTCCTCGATGATCCCATCATGATCGGCTCTGCAATGGGGGCTGGCAGTGGTATCCTCTGGTTCTCTGGAACCACATGATAGTACAATCCTTGGTAGAACATGGTCTGAGCAATAGCCCATGCCAGATCTCGAGTGCTCGCCCCTCCGCTCCGAGCCCTGAGTCATGTAGCCTCATCCTGTAGTGTCTGCACCTGAGCTCAGAGGTGGGCATTCTCAGCTCGAAGAGCCACCATCTCGTTGCTCTCCCCCACCTCGACACCCTTGCCCTTATCGAGTGATGGTGGCCTATCCCTCTGTTGAGAAGGGAGTCCCTCCTCCCTCCTCTCTAGCTGTTGTGGTCTCTCTGGAGCCTGTGGCACTCTTTGACGTCTCTCCTGAGGAGACCATCATTGCTCCCTCCCTTCGTGACTCCTCGCTGCATCGATGGTAGCCTGGCATCGCCTCCCCATCCATCGCACCATAGCATGCATCGGACCCTATGCCCTCATCATTCGAGGAGGGTGGATGCCTACATACTAGGCATCATACCCATCTGTGACCCTAGTATCATCCCCATCCACTGGCTGAATGGGGGCATCATCAACATCTTGACTCTAGAATCATTGCATATCTAGAGCCCCACTTAGTGTAGTATTATCTCAGATAGTCTAGGAGTACTCGTAGTCTCTAAGAGAAGGGATCCCCTACTGTAGACCGAACTACCTCAAAACTCGATCATAGCGGTGGAGCTCTACCTCTCCCCACTCCATCCTCAGCCAGAAGACTCACCTAATGTGAGCCAACTCCTGTCCATCCTCTCCCCACCCTGGATGCTCTCTCCATGGCCTCCAGGTGATCTAGTCAAGGATGAGGTCATCTAGCAACCTCCGGGACATCGATAGATCTATCCATCGCTGTGACCCTCTCTGGAGCCACCAATAGAAAACTCGGGGTCTCTCTCGGTCAACCCCTATCAGTGGAAGCCCTATCGGCCTCCGCATCGCAATGTGCTCCCAGCACCAAACCTGTAGCAACGATGTCAGTACTAGACATCGACCTCCCTTGTATACGACCCCGTATAGGATCCTATACAAGCGGCATAGTACAAAGCTGCCCCAAGAAAACCTATAGTCATGGTCTCTCATATCGTAGACCACATCTGAGAGTAGCCATGGTAACCTGCATCCACTCTGGTGGCATAGCAGTAGGCCACCCACTACCCCTACCAAAACTTGAGTCAATCGAGATGCCCCAGGCATCTGCCTCAATGTCTCGATGTTCACTCCACCCTTCTCCAGGGTGAAGCTAGGGTCTTCGCATAGTCGCATCATGGCATGGCCCTGATTGGCCGTAGGAGTCATCAATCACCCATGTATGGGGATCCTCAAGATCCTCCATACATCCTCTAGAGTGGGAGCCATCTCCCTATCGGTAGTCGAAAGTAGGATGACCCCGGATACCACCTCTCTGCTAGGGCTGTCAGTAGCCCCATGTCTGTAGGTATTTGTGGCATCTCTGCCACATGTTGTAGCCCAACCTTCGATAGTCGGTCTCGCTCCCTGGTCGAGCGTGGCTACATCATCTCTGAGCCCCCGTATTTCCACTCTCGACTTTTTAGTAATCCCCTCTACAAAATAAACAATAAAACAACAAAAATCATTAATAGATAATCATTAAAATCAGTTAAATCAATTTCATCTTATAAAAAAATGATATCATCCATTATTGGACGATATCGTACTAAATTAAGTCAAATCATCCTTGGTAGGATGAAATCGTCTCTGATTTCTCAACTTGGGGATCGCCCCTTGTTGGACGGGATCGCCCCTATTTCGTCGATTTTGCCCCTAGACGAAATCAGGGACGATTTCGATGAAATTGGGATGATTTCATCTCGACGTCGTCGATGGCCTAAAAATGGTCGTGATGCCCCAAAAATAGTCAAAATTCAAATTAAAAATCACACAAATCAAATTAAAAACATAATGTATCAAGTTTAGATCCTTACCCGCAACCCGCGTCGGACCTCTGTCGATCTGTGTGTCGTTTCCACCATTTTGCCTATAGAGCTCTGAAACAACAAAAGTGAATAGTAACAATGAATTAGGGTTTTACCCTATTTTTTTAATTTTATTTAAAAACAACATTTTTTTAAAATTTTGCTTTTTCGCGCTTTTACCTCAAACGTTCGATTTGGGTAAAAACTCGGAGGGGGCACCATAGTAAGCAGTTGTACGATTCGACCTAGAATCATCGTCTAAAAAATGGAATAAATTTTTGCTTTCTCGTAAAGCGTGAAGAACTCGTCTTTAATACATTTTCTTCAAAAAATTCGCTAAAGAGGGGGCAAAATGTAGCACCCTAAAATTGGCGTAGTTAAACCCTTAGTAAAAAGATAAAAATTTGAATTTTAACCTCGAAATCGCTCGTTAACCGCTCCCCCCATTTTTTATGCCATTTTTAGGAGTTGTTTTGACCGTTGGACGATATCGTCGTCGATCAGATGAAATCATCCCAGATCGGATGAATTCATCTGGAATAGAACGTCTAGATGATTTCATCCCAAAACTAAATTTTCATAATTAGCTTCTGTTTCAATAGCCTCTCCAACTTGGGCAGAAGCGTGTCTCCGTAGTTGGAGATTCCTCCGTTGGAGATCTCCTAGATTGGGATGATCCCCAACCTCCTAACCTCCCCTAATCCTATATAAACTAGGATTTTCTCAGTTTATCCCCCTGCTCTCCTCCTGACTCTCTCCCTGGTTGATTTTCCCTACCATTTAGCTTTGCTGTGTTAAGACGTCCTATCTACCATTGTTTGCACTCGTAGTTTTAAGTTTTCATTGCAGGTTTTCACTGTGCTTCAGCTGGAGGAAGCTCGGATCGTCGTAGGCGATTCCACATGATTTTGGATGATCCTATCGTAGATCGGTGATGATCTCGTACGATTGGAGGTGATCTCGACTGCAGTTCAGATTGGGGGCAATCAGAGCCCTGAGTTTGCATTTCTCATCTTCCTTCCTTATTTTATTATGCATTAGCTTGATTTATTTTCATTCTGCATCCTGGAGTTCACCTCATTTAGCATAAATGCATGATAAAGTTAAAATAAGTTATTAAAACAATGCATTTCCTTTAATCTGCTATCTAGATTTATCAGTTAAGCATTTATACTCTCATTTCTATCATTTTGCATTATTCTTGCAGTTGCATTTTTGGTTTTTGGTGTCTATTTCTGTGATTGCAGGTTTCTGACGAATTCATCAGATCGACGATGATCTTGTCTGATCTCAGATGATCGCCTATGATCTGGGATGATTCTGTACAATTGCAGATGATCCTATCATATTCGGGATGATCTGGACTCCTACAAGCTTCAGAATCTTCATCAGACATCCGAAATCAGGTGCATTCTTTCTCATTTAACATATTCCTTGTATTTAGGATTCATTCATGCTTTCTGTATTCATATAAATCGGCATTTTCATATAGAATAGCTTAGATTCATTTTGGCCAACCTAGGAATATGAATGATTGAGTATAAAATGAACACATCAAACCCATTCTCAACCTAGGCGTGGAAACTGCCACTCAAAGTTTCCTGGTGAACCCCACCATCCGTCAAAAATTCACCCTTATACCCCTCCCCCGAGAGGCGCGACCTTCAAAGGGCCTCTCAGTCCGAGGTATTGTCCCATCCTTCTCGCATCCCCCTTTCGGGCATGGATCCTATAGCCTGAAGGTAAGGGCACAAAAATTTTGGGTCAGTACAATGGCACCTTGAAGTGAAAAGGGTATTCCTCTCTTGTACTATCATGCAACATAGTCTAAAATAAAAAAAATAGTGGTTTTCACCACTATCACAATTGCTCTCCAAATATACACACAAAATATAGAGTAGTAAGGATAGGGTCACATTCTCATCACACTTTGGTTGAGAATATGATTCCCCAAAGCTCTATCCAAAATTAACAATCTCTATGCACACACCACAGATCTCTAAAGCTGTAAGGATCATACTACATTTCCCTTAGAAAGTTATGTAGTCATCTCCAAGGCCTAAAGATCAAATCATTGGACTATAGATTGAGTCTCCACCAGGGCTATAGACGCTTGAATGATAGTGGAGTAAGCTCATGCGAGGTGACATGTCTCTCTTCCAAAAAGGGAGACCTCTGACAGCACATACGAACAAGCTAGCTTCTTGGTCCTCTCCATAATAGGTCATACCTAATTTACTCATAATGGGTTAATGAAATTCACATGCACACACATTGGTGCTTGATTCCCTAGGGTCATTGTCATGCTCAATATTTGGTATATAAAATTCACTTGCACACACATTGGTCCTAAAGAAAGTTAGACAACCTTAAGTGATTTTGGTTGATAGCACTAGTCTGTTTGAGTCTCTAAAAATCTCTCGTCTTCCATATCAACATCCATATCTCCTTCCATGTCAACATCCATGTCTTCCTTATGGGTCAACCTGCATAACGCCACCAAGTCTGGTGCCTCCAATTGCAAAACAATGAACAAAAATGGCCAACAAAATTTTGAGCTATAAATGATCATTTGAACATCGTGCATTCCTCTCATATAGTTTGCATTCCTTATTCATATACATACCATTTCACTTGCATTAATCATCCATATGTTTACCATTTAGCTTGCATTGATCATCCATATAAGCATTACACATACACATCATGATTAGCTTACATTAATCATCCATAAGACATGCATAAAACATTTTCATAAAATATGCATTGCATACACATAAAATCATTCACACAAAAGATAACACAAACATAAAAGCCATGTATATATATATATATATATATATATATATATATATATCAAAAATATCATATGTATAATGAGTGCCAAAAAGGCTACAATGGAGCACCAAGGCTCATATATACAAAAGTGCATCTAAGCACTAAGCTAATGTATATGAGAGGACCCCTGAGACCTAGTAGGAGCCCTAGACCTAGAACTCTACCTAGATGTCGTGTGCCTCGATGACTCAGTCCTAGAGGACGACGGAGGATCCAAAAAATGAATGTGATTAGCCATGCACAAATCCTCCAAAGAGTGTGCATGTCTCACTAGCATGTAGTCACCGCAAGTCAATCTGATGTCGATGTTCTCTCACCAAAATATCTGCCCAAAGCCTCATGATCGTCTCTTGATCACCAGCCCCATATTTTGGCCGCTTTGCCTCCATATGAGCTATAGTAGCCCACAACCCAGCTATAACCCCATCTCATCCTACCAAAGACTCCCTATGAGCCTCCAACATAGTATCTCACTCCTCGTAGAGTTGCTCCACCTTAGCCCACAGCCTAGCCACCTTGAAGATCTCTCCCATATCCTCATCATCCTCTCCCTCATCATTCATTACCTCCACCTCAGGAGTCTGTTGGGCTGCTCCCTCGATCGCCTAAAGACTCATCGATCGCTAAGACCTCGTCCTCTTTGGAGTCATCCTCAACTCCGCAGCTATCGCATCCCCACCCATCATCACATTTGGCACCCATATTGGTTGGGTACCAAATCATGATGCATACTCAGGAGTTACCCCAACATCATATATATCTGGGACCTCCAGTTTCTCATCATCCTCTATCTGCACCATCCACGACTCTGCACATGGAAGCCCCACCTCATCTCATCGACGTTAGTACAACACTGGCTCATCCATCACACCCTAAGGCAAACCAAATTATCTCAACACCTATGAGTACTGAAAGTGCTCCACCTCCTCATCTCTCCTCCCAACCAACCATCATGCTTGCCTCATCTATCATAGTTGCTCCTCATCACCCTCCCACATGGCTCCCCACCATGGCCTCCATATCACCTGAGCCAAAGTCAACCCTATCCACATATCCCTATACCACTGGCTGGTATTCTCCTCCTGACTCAGTTGTACCTCCTTTGCCACTACCCATATCCTAGCATAAGGCTCGCCCATCTACCATGCCTGGCAAGGTAACCCTTTCGACTGAGCAACACTAAAGTGCTTCCAAGCCCAACATTGAAGAAGGAAGCTGCATCCAATCTCATTTATCCCTCTCTGTTTCACCTCATATAGCTCTCGGTATAACTATGCCACTAACGCAAGAGCCCATGCATACGCCCTTGGATCGGTGAGTAGGTCACTCACCAATCCCAATAGGTTCTAAGGGAACCTACACCCCGTGTTGTTGGGTAGCACTATGTTCGCTAACATGAACATGATCAAGGCCGAGAGTGCATCCAACTCCTTAGCCTTGTACATGCTCAAGTAGCATATCCCCTTGTCTCCCATCCTCACCTCCAGCCATTGCTCGTCGAACATCTTCATCATCTCCACCTTATTATCGTGCCCAATCGTTACCTTCTCCCCCTTCGTTGGTACCTTGAGGATGCGGTATACATCCTCAAGGGTGAGAGTAGCCTCCCCAGTCAGCAATTGGAACGTTCCTCTATCCGAGTCCTATCTCTTTATCAACGATGAGAGATACCCATCGTTCGCCCTCACCACATCTAACCGAGCCACTCCCTCCAAGCCCACCTCCCTCAAAAGATCCCAATCACCCTCCATAAGCTTCTTCCTCATCCCGAGAATGAGAGGAGAGAATCGATGTTGAGGCTCTATATCCCTCAATTGCAACAACAAACATTTTACATTAGTATTATTTAAAAAAAAAATCATTTTTTTTGCACAAAAGAAAAAGTGTTTTTCAACATTATCGAGGCAAATTGTGCCTCAGCTCCACCAGCAGCATTCGCTCCCTCCATCGCCATAGCTCCTGTGCAGATTTCCACCAACCTCACTTTCCTCACTAATGCACTCCACTCCTCATGCATAGATTCAAAAACTCTCAAGTGCACAAATGATCCACAAAATATGCCTTGTAAGCTATTTATAGCTGCAGCTAGCACACTCAGGCGCAGTCTGGTGCCTACAATCCGCAAGCACGCATGGGTACCTGCAGATGCACCCAAGCACAACCGGGCACCTTCAAGATACCATAGGTGCAGTCGAGCGCCTGGCATGAGAATGACATGAAAAAAAAAGGAATAAAAACAGTGGCTTGCCACCTCAAAATCTCACCAATTTTCACCCACGCATCATGCACATCATAAAATCATGTTTTGTGAAAACATAAATTATTTTGTGCACATTTCTTTGAATACGATGCAAATTTGTAAAATATACAAATCAAGTTACAAAACACGTCAAACAATTCCAAATTTTTACAAAGTGCAAAATCAAATCAATTGTTTGATCCATATTTTTCATCATTCCATAAATTTTTGCGATAATTGGACTTTATTTGACCATCAAATCAATTGTTTCCGTTCGAAAAGTGCAAAATCAATAACTAAAAGCTCTCATATTTACAAATCGACTCCAAATTTGGTGACATCATCACATTCTTCCATCAATGTTCTACCAATCTCATAATCTACCATCATTTCTTCCAACACGTGTCAAAATTACAAGTGAATCTCGTATATAGTGGTTTATTCTATATACTTGGCAATTGCAGCGATTTGCATCCATGCAATTTGGTAAGATGAATTAATTACCAAAAAAACACTTGGTCATCATCGTCATCACTTATATCCTTGCTCGAAATCACAATCATATCTGGTATTTCCTCATATTTAGAGTGAAACATTGCCAAAAGCAATTTGCGCAACTGTTGTCATTGATGGCGTAGTTTGTGGGGCTTAAAATATGGACACAACTCAAATTTCATCATTCAAAATCTCCTTAACACCTTTGAGATAGGCATTGTCTAGGATGATTGGTTCTAATTGTGGGAATAATTCAAACATTCACTAGTAGTACATCCAAATTCCTTTTTCCTTTGAATCATCATTTTGCATATCAATAACGCCAAAAAGGCAAAATGTTCCAACAACATCGAATCACCCCAAATTTGGGTAACCAAAATTTGATTATGATTTTCCCACGACGGGATACACCTTACATGATCATGATATACATTTGATACAACCCCCTTCCCATCGTTGGGGCAAAAAATGGTATCACATTTTACATCATTCATATCGTCCACACATCACATTTTACACCAACCCCCTTCGCATCGTTGGGGCAAAAATGGTATCACACCATTCATCATTTGCACAAATTTTTCAATTGGCTTGTGAGATTCATCCGTAATCTCATTCGCCAATTGAGGGGGTAAGCTACACAAATTCCAAAATTCTTTATTCTTTTATCTTCAACATTATTGCTCAAAAATCCAACGAGAGAGAGAAGTTGCTTCTGTGCCCAGAGCCCAACCAGGTGTCTCATGTTTTTGCACCATATTATGTTTCACACAACATGGTACAAAAAGGGGCATCTGTAGACACCAAATCCTAGCCACTTATCCACCATCACCCTTTCCCACCATTCAAATGGCCATTCCATGCCTTTCCCGCCATCCAATGGCCCACTTTAGCCTTTTCCCACCATTTTTTGACCCTTATTTGACTTATTTATATTTATTTTATATTATTTATATTTAAATATAATATTTTATATTATATTTTAATATATTTATTATAAAATATATATTTATAAGCCAGATTAACCTCAACCGTTCGATCGGATCTAATCTCAACCGTCCATTCTCCATAATCCGTGTCACACCTAAAGTTTAATATCAACCTTTGGATCCACTTTAATATTAGCCACACGATCAAAAGTGTCAAGCTAAAACCCTAATAAAACCCTAGGTTTGATAATAAATAGGAGCATTCTCAATGCTCAACCCCTGAATCCTAGAAAACTTGAATGTTGGAGCTCTAATTTTCTTGTGAGACCTAACCTTGTTGAGATATTGTTTCTTGTGAGTAGATTGTGCCCTAGCTTATCCTTCCCCAAAACCCTAGCTTATCCTAGGATTTTTGGATTCCAGCCACCTTTGCATCCCACTTCCACCGTCGCCATTGTCATTCATCCGTCGATCCCTTCGCATCCCCTCGATATGCTTCTATAGATTTAGCCCTAATTCATAGGTGTAGTCGAGCGCCTACCTCATCCCACAGGTGCAGTAGTGCACCTGCTACATTCTATAGGTGCAACACATCGCCTACCATCCCTTCAGCCATAGACCAAAGTTTGCCACACAAGATCATTAGGTCCCACTGGGACACCCTACCATAAAATTTGCAACGGAGCAATAGAATAGCAAAGTAAGTATTATATGTGTTTTATTTGTTGTTATTTGATTCTACATATCTTATTTACTTAGATATAGAGTTTTTGGTTTGCACTTTTGAGGGTTCACACCATGGAACCCTCATTTTGTTTGCTAACAACTTTATGTTTGTAGTGTGTGCAGGATCAGGTAGCATTCATCAAGTATTATTGAGTAGTTGCTGAAGCTAGAGTGGCCCGATTACGGATAACCATAAGCCCACTCACCCTGTTGGAAGCAAGATACATTGCAGACACTACTTGTTTTATAGCTAGGGTTTCGGAGAACCCTAGAATCTGTAATTATTGTATCAAAATAAGTTCTTTTGAACAGATCAATTGTAACAAAGGAGTTTCTCAGATCCCCCCATATATTGAATAAAATCATATTTTTTGCAATCTCTTGTTCATTGGGTTATTTTATTTTTATATTTGCTTTAGTGTCGTATTTTTGCTTCACAGGTTTAGTCCCAATCCTTATGGAGTTGGAGCTTACGATTAAGGAATGTTCCTCCTAAAAATTTGGATAGGGGAGGGAAGTGGAAGCCATCATCGATGGATTGGGGTAAGGTTAACATCGATGGTGCTACTCATAGCAATTCTAGAGAGGTGGGTATTGGAGAGGTGGATAGTATGCATGAAGGGATGATGGTTTTTGGCTTTCATCAAGGCATTAAGAGGAACAACAACATGGTGGCAAAGGCCATGGTCATCTCTAAAGGTGTAGCCATGGCTCTTAAGCAATAATACTTGAGAATTGAGGTGGATTTTGTCTCTTAGGTCTTAATAAATAGGTTGAACAAGTATGAGGGGGGAAAACGGAATGGAGGGCCCAATGGGTCTTGGACAATATTATGGGTTTAAAAAATAAAGCGCAAATAAAATTTTTCCACATGGGAGGGAAAAGAATAGAGTTGCAGATAAGTTGGCTAATTGCAGAATAGAGAGAGGTCATCATTGGTGGCATTATAGTAGGAGCAAAACTCGAGGGAAGATTATATGGACTTGTAAGTTTTGCTTCAATAGGATTATCCCAATGATGGGGAAGGAAGAAGTACCAATGTGGCAACTCCTGGGAGGAGAGAGTAATTGTGCACATAGAGATTGAAGGTCTCGATATTTCATGTTTAGGTATTGTTTGAATCACTATGTACATGGGAATGTGGGGATAGGACATAAAGATAACAATGGAGATTAGCAGGATGAGCTGGTGGAGCTGCAAGAATTTGCAATTACCACTAGAAATGAAGACCTTTTGAATGTGATTTCGAGAGGATATGTTGTATATAAGGAAATTAAATAGAGAGTTTTGACTTATTGCAGTTCTAATGAGTCCTCCTTTGATATATCATTCAATGATTAGGTGTAGCAATGCTTTTTTGTGCAATTTTTGTTTATTCTCTAATTAGGTATTTAACCCTAATGGGATTATAGGTATGTATATCTAGAGGCACTTCTAGGCTACGAACCATGTATGGAAGGCCTTGTGACTATGTAATTTGGTTTTTGTTTAATAAAATTTAGTCCTTTTTCATATAAAATAGGTCTCACATACTAAGTTATTTTTAAGACTAGATTATAAACATGGTTCATCTTAGATTATGCCTTATACATTGGGTTGAGGGGTCAAAAGGAAGAAAACTCATACTTACCCTAAAACAATCTAGATCTTGGATCTTTCCTTGCTATCATTGCAAATATAGCTTAGCATTTCATCTCATTAGCTTTGCAGGAGACACCATAGATCTTAGAAATATTGTAAACATATATTAGAGCAAAGGGATGTAAAGAGGTGGGGACTTGAGTGTATATTACAAGATTTCTGCCAAGGTGAGATGGTATTTTATCTTTCTTTTTTTATTTTTCTTTATGAGAGGAGGGAATTTATTCAAATAAACATATATCTCTTTGAGCAAAAGACAGTACCATTAATCACCTTAGGAAAATAGCTACCAACCCTTCTAATATTAATATTCTACCTCAATATTTTCCACCTATGTAAACATAATAAGTCAAACAATATTAATGGTGCACATGGAGGACCTTTTCCAAGAGGTATTTACCACTTCAGAGCCTTATGGGCATGTTTTGGGAGATGATATGTTTCTTCACCAAATTAATCAAAACCCTATCATTTGGTCAGTTGGAAAAGCCTTTTCTTTTATCATTCTTTCATGATACCTTTTGATCCTGACTATCTTGTAACTAATATTCCCCTTTACTTCGGTCTTCTCAATGCACCTTTTATTCAATCTTCTATTGTGGAAGTTTTACAATGAGATCTCCCTCTTGGATCTCTGAAATCTACTGCTTCTGGAATTAGGAACAAGACTTTTGCTAGTCCTCTTAAATCTTCACTCTTCCAAATCTGGAAGTTCTTCAATGAGACCTTCTATGGATCTTCTCTTCAACTTTCAATGGAGATCTCCAATCTCCAATCTTCTCATGAATCTTTTCTAGAGTCTCTTCATCCTTCAATTGGGTCTTATTTCTAGGACCTCCTCCTTGATTTGCAGTCCTCAATATTCAACGGAGATCACCAACCTCCAATCTTCTCCTAGACACTTTTTTAGAGTCTCTTCTTCCTTCAATCTACAATAAGGCTTCTCTGGCATTTTTCTCTCTTCTACAATTTGGAGGTCTACAACTCTTTCAATGGGACCTTTTCTTAGGCCTCCAAATCTTCAATATTCTAGTTTCTATGGAGATTTTATTCCTGGTTCTCCTCAATCTTCAATGTCTACTTTTTCTACAACAAAGAACTAATTCCTGCATGAGGAAAGCACATAGACTTTTAGGTAATCGAAGATAAAATTCTTCTCTATCCATTGTAGGAAGCTTCTCAACTTTTGAGAACTAATTTTTTGCAACAAAAACTTAGACAATAGCAAGTAAATCCATGCAAATATCTAGATCTCTATAAATCAATAAACATCACTAGTTATCCTTCAATCTAGTGGAAAGAGATCTATGTTGAGTCCTAGTCTTCACAAGTTTTTTTGCAACTTTGTGGAAATACTCCAGCCAAATGTATTTTTAAAAATTTTACAAATGAGATTTATGATCTCCTCTCAATCTCTCTTGTGGCTCTCCCTATTTCCTATCGATCTACCATAGCTCTGATACCACTGCTAACTTTTGAGGATGTATATTAAAGGAAATGTAACCATAAGATGTGAAATAAGTAAGCTAAGATAACTATATGATAATGACACTATAATATGCAAGAAAATAATGAGATAAAATTCTACAATAACTCAGTAATATGCCATTAATGAAAGCTCACAAAAATAGTACAATGCAATATAATGGAGGACTTGAACACTCCATACTTTGACAATGAAGTACAATGTACCTACTCACTATTCACAATAGTAACATTGTGTCTCTCACTCACTCTCACTAACTCTATATCAAAGGCCTATATATAGGAAGATATGTGCCTTGGCCTTTACTCTACCTTATCCTATGACTCATGTACATGTGGACTACATGCACATTTACATCATTGCACATTCTAACACTTGTGAATTTATTACTTTGCATGAAGTAACCCAAACTTTACTCTAAAGTAATTTCCTACTCTAGTTATGTACCTAAGGTGGTACATTGACATGTACCCAATAACGTAATATACTCTAAAAATCATGTGTAAAATGCCATCCCAAAAGGCCATTGTATAGATAATGGAAGCCACCTATGGGAGGGGTTATATGTTAAGCTAGGGGGAGTTAGACTAATTGGTTGTCTATTAACTGCCTTGATTGGTAGTCAAAAGGGGGTTGATTGCCAATCAAGGAGATTTGATTGGAATTTGATTGCTAGTTAGAGGGATTGATTGAGAGTGGATATTGATGAGTCAGCTAGCCTAATTGATATTTTTTTGGAATGATTGGCATTAGCACAAGGGACTAACTACCTCCAGTAGGTAGTTGAAGGTGGCCTAAGACGTTGGTTGCATGCCTAAAACGAAACCAATACCTATAAATTTGTTAGTGGTGAATTCATTAGCCAATGAATTTGATACCTTTGACCATTGGAGGTCATATCCAATGGGGGAGACTAAAATTGGGTAAGAATGTCAAATTTTATGAATTTTCTAGTTGAGATGGTGAATTCTTTACTTGGCGAATTCATCCTGAGGAAGCAAATTCTTTAAATATTGGTTTAGGCATAATATTTAGGTTTAGAGGTGTACCATATGGTTGGCTTAATTGTCCTATGGATTTATGATAAAGTTAATTAATCTAGATGATCCACTTTTAGGTATCTACAGGTATTGATGAATGATTATTTTAAAACTACTATTCATATTTTAACACTAAATTTCATTGATTAGTTTCTCTCGAGTATATGATGAAATTTTATTATCCAAATTAATTCTACATGCCTCACATGATGAATTGGTACAAACTCTTTAAGTGTTGAGTTTCATAATGAATTCATCATCATATTTTGACCATGTTTAAACCAACAAGAACAAATATATATGGTTGTGTTCTACAGATTAGTTCTTGGAAATTATAAGTTAGGTCATGTTTTTTTTAGGAAATATATTATTGATTTTAAAATTTTCTTTTAGTTATCTTGAAAGAGTCGAAACAATAAAGCCTACTTATGACAATAGCTAAAAAAAGTTTGTAAATCCCTCTTTATGTTAAAAATGAATAAAGGGATATATGATTGTTTTTAGTCCTAACTTGGGATATAGATGGAAATGAGGACAATGCCTTGAAGGATTTAAAATAAGATATTAAATTGTTATAATGAATTATCTATCGATCGGGCATGTTGTAAAGAGTAGATAAATGATCATGAACATAAAAAGAGTTATAAAATTCACGTTCATTGACCTTAAGGTCCTTTATCATTAGGAACATAGAGATTATAAGGAAAACTCATTCAATTAATGGCATGAAATTATGCCTAATAGGATTTAATTTTGAAAAATAAAATTAAACAAAACACAATAATTTTCTAAATATATTGCAATTATATTTTTGGCTATTTTTAAATAATTTAAATGAGTGGATTGTTACATATGGTATCAAAGCTTAGTTTAAAAACTAGGGCATAATGGGTTCACTAACGCTAAATTGCATAAATGTTAAGGAAATGGCTGAAATGCATTCATTAATTGGAACCACTAAGGGACCAATAAAATAGATCAACTCTTTAGTTGAGTGCATGAAATGTGGGAAATAATAACCACATTATAAAATAAGGGTCAAAGTAGACCAAAGGAGGGAATTCTCAATTTGAGGGTGTAGAACCTACTAAGGATCAAAATGATAGGAGGGACAAATGTGCATCCACATTAGTAGAAGAAGGTCAAGATGAATGTAAAAAATCCCAAACAAACTTGATTGGAAGAGTAGTGAAAATATCTCAATAAGATCACTCATCCAAAGTATGATGGAAAAAACATTGGAGATGGAGTTGAGGCCTAGCTCATTGAGATAAGAAAATACTTTGAACTACAAGATTTTGTTGAGGAACCAAGGTTGTATGGGTAGCATGTCACTTAACAGGTGAGGCAAGACCTTGGTGGGATAACTCGAAGGATAAGAAAGGTTTTAAAGTTTAAAATACTACTTTAAAATACTTTATAACTTTCTTATGGTGATGACACTTTCCCTAACTATATTTCAATTGAAAAATGATAGAATACCAGAACTTGAGCCAGGCAATTTTAACCATGACTCATTATTGTAAATATTTTATGGAACACCTAAAATATGGTCCATAGTACCAATAGGATGAAAAGCTCAAAATAATTTTTTTTGTTATTGGGTTGAATTCATATATTGGAGCTAACATGGATTTACATATCCTTTAAACCATGAAACAAGTCTTCAAGAAGGGCAATAAACAAAAGTATAAAATACAATCATTTTTTGCATGTTGTAAGGAGTTAAGGGAGAATTAAAAGACAATGAAACAACAACCCATTGCATCTATTGCTAGTAAATTCTTGAAGGGAAAACCCTTTAATAGTAAAAAATAAAAAATAAAAAATAAAATTTTAAAAAATGGGAAATCGAATCAATAGCAATACCAAAATAAAAGACTGAAAGAATACTAAAATGGTAGAGAAATGATCAAAAAATGGTCCTAAGGATGGGTATTTTACCTACAACAAGGACCACTATGCAAATTGATGTTCCTAAAGAAGCAATGGATCAAGTGTTATATCACCTAGCCAACCTTCATAATAGGCACATCAAGTCCACAAAGCAATGGATAATTGGCAAGTAGAATATTAAATGTACCAATCCAAACATCAAGTATACTTTATGGAATTCTTGTGACTATACTAATTGATATTGGAGTTCACTGTAATGTCTATAGTAGGCATGCACCAAATTATCTATATCAAGAGTATGATAGAATTCATGTAGCAGTTCATGCTAGAATATGCACAATAGAGATGCGTCAGAGTGTGTTGTAATGTTTATGTGCTAGAATAATTTGAAGATTTGATGTGTTAAAATGTATTAAAGTTTTAGAATTGTTGATGTTTCTAAAATAAAAGGAATACTAGTTGTGGTCTATTGTTGCAAGATTGTATATGAAGATTTCAGTATGTATTAAATTTTTTTATAAGAGGAAAAAGAAAATGTAAGACCGGATACACTAGTCTAGGCTTGTAAAGGGTTTGGGCCCTTTCAAAAACCTTGTTTTACCAATATAAAATATATATATATATATATTGGAGCAACCAAAAGTTTCATTTATCCACACATTTTAGCAAAAAGTAAACAAAAATTTGCATATATTTTTTAAATTTGGAATATTCAATATGTGATTTGTGTAAAAAATAAAATTGAGCAATGTTTTTTCATGGCTAAGTTAAAATTTCCTAACTTCACCATTGAAATACATTTCTATATGTCTCCCTTGGGTTCCTATGATGTCATCACAGGTATTAATTGGATTTAGCAACATAGGGTCTAAGTTTACTATTGTAGTAAAATAGTGGAATGTCTAGATGATGATGGGTATAGTACCATCATACAAGGGGTTCTTAATATTCTTAGTTTAAGGTAAATATCTACCATGCAACTTTAAAAGGCTCAAATATAAAGATTCCTTTTATACATGGTATGCATAGATGAATACAAAAAAGAAAAAGCTCCCACTTTTTAGAACTATCCCTTATTAAATATTAGGATATGTTTCTTGAGGAACTTCTAGGATTACCTTCCTAAAGAAAAATTGATATCTCCAAAAATATCACACCAAGAGCAAAACCATAGTTTAAAGCCCCACATAGAATGACCACAACTAATATTTTTGAACTAGAAACCAAACCAATTGGACTATTTTCCAAAGGACTAATCTAACCTAGTGTGTTGCCTTAGGTTGCTCTAGTCATTTGTGTGAATAAAAAGGTTGAGACCTTTCAAATTTGCATTGATAAAATTTTGAATAAAAATATAGTAAAGAAAAAAAAACCCTCCCTAGGATTGATGATTTGTTTGATCAAATGAGGGAGGCAACCATCTTCTCTAAAAGAGACCTTAGATCAATCTAAAGACTACTTTAAAGATTAATTATGGGTATTGTGAATTTATTGTGGTATATTTAGGCCTTGCAAATGCATAAAAAATATTTATCTATTTGATGAATAGTGTTTTCTAGGATTGTTTTGATAAGTTTGTTGTCATATTTTTGAATGTCATTGTGATGTACTCATGTAAAAAGGAAAAATATTTATGAATATCAAAATGGTAATGAACAGGTTAAGAGAATATCAACTTCATAAAAAGTTATCCAAGTGTGTATTTCTCTAGAAAAAATATACACTACATTGGACATATTATGTCTAGGGATAAACGGTGGATCCAATAGAGGTAAAATCTATTTTAGAATGGTCAATTTTAAAAATATTCATGAAGTCCACAGTTTCATGGGGATGGCAGGGTACAATGGTAAGTTTATGAAGGGTTTCTCTAGGATACCTAACCCTATCATGTAAATTAACTATAAGGGAAAAAAATTCAAACGGATTGAGTGAAGTGAGCAAGTTTTTTGGCATCTTAAAGAAAATTTGATTGCAACTCTAGACTTAAAAATACTTGATCCTAGGAGGGAAGCCAATTGGTGGGAGAGTGGGAGGCTCCTTCTCTAGGAGAGATGGCCCCCATTCTATTTTCCCACTCTCTGTGCTCCAAGTCTGCATTCCTCCGACCAGGAAGGGTTCCTCCTGGACCAGATTCAATTTTAGGCCCCACGAGATCTACCTGGAGCCTTCCAAGCTAGATTTCTCATCTTTGACTAAAATTTGCAATTATTTGGACCGTCTCAAAGACTCTGCCCTTGGTATTCATTTGTGTTGGTTGGATTTTTATTAGCTCAATTGGTGGGCCATGGATTTTGAAAGAGGGTTTGGCACCTGTGTACCTATTTTAGTAGCCCGAGATCCCTATCTACATTTTTCTTGATCTTTTGGAGGACCACGTGCTTAACACCTACATATAGGTATCCCTTCCTACTTCTGATCAGGTTTCTATGGTACCTTTGGGATATCTTATTAGATCTAGTGTTTGTTCACTTTAGGGTTTTTTGATAGAGCCTTTTGCTTCATTTTATCTTTTTGGTCTTGGGGAGGGGCCATGTGCTTCTTTGTTTAGTTGTGGCATTGGCTTCTATGGTGTTTCCCTAAGTAAAATTTGGTGGGACTTGTAGTAGATCTGATACAGGTGCTTGTCTGGTAGTTTGGCTCTATAGTTTCTTTTAGGTCTTGAGTAGGGGACCTCATGCTTCTTCGCTTACTACAAACATCGAACCCCTAAAGATAGTCCTTGTGTTCAAATTTTGATTCAGTCATGGATCATCGTGGTGGTGAGTGTCTTTGGACTTTCCTCCTTACAACTTGCATTTTTAGTCTCCTTCACAAGGAGATCTTGTGGCCTATTGAGATATTTGGTTTCTATTGATTCACTTTTTAGGCTTTATTCTAGTTTCAGTTGTTGGCAAGAATCCTTTTGTTGCATCTGGTTTTTCAGATTTATCAATGGTGTGAATTGAGAATTGTGCTCTTTCTAGTTGGAAATCTAGCTCCAGATTCGAGTGGGATGGGGTCTCACTTAGTGTCTAGTTTCCCAAGCCCATCCTAGGTGGGATTGTGGTTTTCTCAAGCCTTTCAAAATGGGATTTTATTTTGTTGTAGTTGGTCTTTCGAATTTGTCTGATGGTGCAATTGGTAAACAATGCTCTTTCCAGTGGAAAATCCTTTCTTCATTTGAAGCTACATTTCTCGAGCTCCCACTAGATAGGTTTCTCATTTTTAGGTGGTTTTTTGATCTTGTCAATATTCTGATTTTATTCCTACTGGGTAAGATTCATCATTTGTTTTTTGGTTTTCCTAGCCCCTTCTTGGGTGGGATTCCTCGATTTAATTTTTTGTCATTTGTACTTACTTTCTTGGACCCCTCCTTGATCATATTGTGCATTTAAATTTATTGTCGTTTGTTTTAGCTTTCTCGTACCCTTTTTGGGCAGGATTCCTTGCTTGAATATTTTTATCCCGAGCTCCCACGAGCTGAGTTTTTTTGTTTTATGTGCCTTTGTTGCGTGAGATGATCCCTTATTTCAATTTGAATGTTTTAGAGATGGTCCTTCTAGGATCATATCTTGTGCAGTTTGTCTCTTTTTGGAGATCATATCCTTATGAATATTTTCTCCCTAACTCATTTGTAAAAGGTTCGGGGACCCTTTCAAAGCCCCCTTTTCCAATCAATCAAAAAAATACTTGATCCTAATGGTGACTTATAGTCATAATAAATGATTCAATATCAGTGTTAATCAGGGTACTAATGTGGGATGTATAAGTGATAGCTTATGAATCTCATAAACTCAATACCTAGAAGCAAAACTATGCTCCTAATGACTCAGCGGGAAAAACTTTTAAACCAAAAGCAAATTACTAAGGTCTAAGATATATCTTAGTATAACCTAACTTAAATGCTAGGTAATGAAAGTGGCCAGAGTTCCTTTGTGAATATGATTTTAATATCAGATATATTAAGGGAAAATAAAATAGAGTAACAGAGCAGATATCTTAAGCTAGAGGAGGCACATATCAACTATCACCACTATAAGAACCACTTTTAAGGAATAGGTGTTAAATTAGTTAAAAATGATGCATACTATGAAATGGTATAAATCCTTTGTTAATAGATGTAGAAGATTAGAGTTTTGATGGATATCAATTAGAATATGATAGATTACTAAGGTTCAAACATTGTATGTATGTACCTAATTGTTAGATAATATTACATCATTTGGTACATATCAATGTAACACCATGGGTACATGGTTATATTAGATTGACTATTTTATCGTTAGGTGTGCATGTGCACAAGTGTTCTTCATTCATAGTATACATGTGTCCTTAGAGTAGGTAAGTGAAGAGTCACGTACTATTATATATATATATATATATATATATATATGACTAAGCATTGTAATTAGAGGTGAGAAATACATTGCTCATAGCATGCATTAGTAGATCCCAATTTCTTGTCATATTTTCATGAGCTTTCATTAATGGCTATCTTATGAGTATTTTTATAATTTTCTCATGCTATTTACATGCTTAAGATATTGCTATTATCATGTAGTTAATATTGCATGCTCATTTTATACCATATGGTTGCATTTTCTTAAATATATAGCATCAAAACCTAAAGTGGTATCAAAGCCACAAGGAAAACTTGAAGAAAGCTCGAGGTAAAAAATTGCAAGCAGGAGAAGCTCCTAAAAAGAAGAATTTAGGATAATTGTTGCCATCTGACAACAATACCAAAAGGAGAAATATTCAAGCATTTAAAGCAAGAGTAGGCAATAAGTTAAAGGAGTTATAGAGTTTATAGATTAACAAGTTTAGGGCAGCAAAGTAATAAGAATTGGAGCAGAAGCAAATCCTAAAAAAGATAGAGGTGAAGCCTATAGCTCCAATATGGGAGGATTCCAATCAGAGGATGTTTTGATGACACCCTCAAGGGTGACTAGGAATCAAGCAAAGAGAACTCCCTTGGATGTTGGCAAGGAACACACTGTAGATAGACCCCCTTTAACGGAGGTAAGGAAGAGGGAAACAACGACAGAGATAGACAGAGGAACACAAATCATCATCAATCTGGGTGGGAGAGGGAAGAAATAAGCTAAATCTACAAAATTAAGGTTTTTTCATGGAATGTACGAGGTCTCAACGGGACTAGAAAACATAGATCAGTGCAAACATTGAGAATAGATTATCACCTAGACATTTTGCTATTACAAGATACAGATGTGGTAGAAGCAAACTTAGCAATGGTTAAAGACAATAATTGGAGAGGAGTGGACTTTGTTGCTCAACCCTCAATGAGCTCCTCAGGAGGAATGATGTGTATTTGGGGCCCAAATAAATTGGAAGGACAAAAAATTATCTCAAATAATAGATTTTGTGCTATCCACTTCTTTTCAAAGGGGGATAATTCTCACTAGATCATTACAAATGTCTATGCACACACTATTGTGGTTGGAAGATGAAAATTATGGAGGGAATTTAGTGAACTTAGGCATGTCTTTGTAGGCATACCATTAATCATTGTAGAGGACTTCAATACCCCTTTGTATCTATCTGATAAGAAGGGAGGTGTTGGAGGATATTCATAAAATATGGTTGAGTTTGGTGATTTTATAAATTTAAATGCTTTGATGGACTTGGAGCTTAGACAAGAAAAGTTTACCTAGACTAAATAGGCGATTGGGGAGTCAATTGATTCATATCAGAATGTATAGGGTGTTGATTTCTTAGGAGAGCTTAGTGTTGTTTGGGGAAACTACTCTCACAGCCCTCCCAAAAACTGGCTCAAACTATAATCCTTTGATTTGGAAAACAACAGATAGGAGAAGGCTCTTTGCTACCTCTTATTGATTTGAAAATATGTGGATACTTCATTTTGATTTAGAGAGCAGGATTCAATCTTGGTGACAGCAAGATTTTTCGGGGATAGATTGACCCAAGTAGCAAAGAAACTGAGATTTGTTAAGCAAAACTTAAAACTATGGAATAAAGAGGTGTTTGAAGACATTATGGTTAAAAAGGAAGCTTTACAACAACAGATCATGGAGTTAAAAAACTTTGTGTATGGGGGAGTATTCGAAGGAAGTCCAGAATAGAGAAAAGGATCTTTTATGTGATTGGCACAATACTCTAGCGTGTGAGGCTTTATGACGACATAAATCAAGAGCTTTGTGATCAAAGGAATGAGACATGAATACGAGGTTTTTCCATGTTTCAACTCTCATGCATAAAGTTTTTAATAAAATCTAGGAGATCAAGATTGTTGATGGTTCTTCTACAAGGGATCCTTTCCAAATTAGAGGGAAGTTGTTCGATTTTTCTAATATATGTTAGGAGTGGATTCGAAGCTATATGAAGAGGTGATGAACCTTTTGTTAGGCCTTATTCCCTTATATATTACAAACCTAATAAATGACTCTCCCTTAGCCCTTTTATGAATAAGAAAATTAAATAGGTGGTCTTCTCCATGAAGGGAGACAAATCTCCTAGACCATATGGGTTTTTGGTGCTCTTCTATCATAAGTTTTAGCACGTAATTGAAAATGAGGTCACCTTGGTACTTAAGAAGTTTTAGACCTCTTAAAGAATCCTTTATAATGTGAATTGTACGTTCTTAGCCCTCATTCTGAAGATTGCAGGTGCTAAATCATTTGCAGATTACCACCCAATTAGCTTGTGTAATACTTTCTACAAAATTATGTCCAAAGTCCTTGTAAACTGGTTGAATATGGCTCTCCTTTTTTTCATTGACAAATAACCAAAAGGGTTTTGTTCAAGGATGACAAATCCTTCATAGGATCATTTTGATCCAGGAGATCCTGCAATCTATCTCTAAATCAAAAAAGGAAGGTATGTTTCTTAAATTGGATATGAAAAAAGCGTATGACAGGCTTTCTTGGGATTTCTTGATCAAAGTGCTCAAATATTTTGGTTTTCATGAATATTAGATCTCTATGATGAAAAATTGCATCTCCACAATGATGATCTCCATCTTAGTTAATGGGTCTGCAGTGGGTTATTTTCCTAGCAAGAGGGGGTTGAGACAAGGGGACTCCTTGTCCCCATATCTATTTATAATTTTAGCTGAAGCTATGGGTAGAGCCTTCATAGCAACCACATATAGAGGAGACATAGAAGGTATTAGACCAATTTCCACTTAGAAATTGATCTATTTTCAATAGTTTGTGGATGATACTCTAATTTTGACAAGATCAACTCTTCCACAAGCAAGACATATTAAGATGATTTTGCATTTATATGAGCATGCAACAGGCCAAAAGGTAAATTTTTAAAAGCAAGTTTTTTTCTTGAATACCTCCAGAGCTTTCCAACTGTAGATAGAAAGAATCTTCAACTGTGGCATAGGTGATTTTCCAGCAACTATCTAGGGATGTCTTTATTCCATGGGAGTATGAAGGAAGTCTTATGGGATTCGATTATTGAATGTGTTACAAAGAAACTATCTTCCTAGAAAGGCTCTCTTCTTAGTCAGGAGGAAAAGGCCAAGCTTGTGAAATCCTGCCTTCAAATTATACCTATTTACTTCATGTCAATTTTTAAAATGCCAATATCAGTCTACAAAAATATTGAATAGATCTAAAGAATTTTTTTGTGGTATGGGGCTAAGGAAAAGAAGAGGATATCTTTACTTGCTTGGAACAAAGTATGTACCTCTAAATAATATGAGGGATTGGGACTGAGAAATCTTCCCAAAATGAACAAAGATCTAATGGGAAATTTGGGTTGGAAGTTGGTGAAGGAAGAAGACACTCCCTAGGTCAAAATTGTAAAAGCTAAGTATTTATGTAATTCCTCCTTCCTGGAAAACCTCAACCCCCTAAGGGGTCTAGTTTTTGGAATAGCCTTCAATAGGTAAGACCTCTAATCTAGTAGGGTTGTAGATGGTATATTGGATATGGTGCTAAAATGAGATTTTGGTAGGATACTTAGCTCTTTTACTCTCCCTTTGTGATATCCCAAAGTTTGCAAACTTAATAACAATCCTAACTCCTATTTATGGAATGTTGGTTCAGTATTATATGGTGGAAGAAAATGACATGAAGAGGTGGAAGGAGCTCTATGCTAAGAACATCAATGAGGAATGGCATCCACACCTGGAAAGTATGCCTTAATACCTACATCCTCAGCCATTGGTGACCAAATGATTTATTTATTTGGATGAAAACGAAGAGTGGAGATTATTCTGTGAAGTTCAATTATAACTTGGTTGAAGGTGTAGGGATAGTGTGGCCCCATGTAAAGGTTTGGGAAAAATATATCATCCATGAGATTACTAATTTTCAGTTGTTGGTTGACCTAGGATAATGTGAAAAACATGGGTTCTCCTTATCAAATAGATGTGTCTTGTGTGAAAAAAGGAGGAAAGCATTGATCATCTATTTCTTAAGTGCTCCTTTACCAAAAACTTGTTTGATTAGCTCTGTAGTGAATTCCAAGTTCAATGGGTTTTTTCTAGAACTATCTCAGACTTGAACTTGAAATGGGAGCCTCCTTTTAAAGGTAAAGGAATTAGGAAGTCATGGCTTCTAAGTCTTCCACATATCTGGTGGAGAGTTTGGAATGAAAGAAACCACTAAAATTTTTGAGGACTTGAATATGGACTAGAAAATGGTTTGGAATCGAGCAAGAAGTATCCTTATGGAGAAATTTAACATTAACCATTTCAAGGAGGATGGGAATCAGAGTAGGAAAGACGAATATTGGAATGTTGGGGTTAGAGAAATTACCAATACCTCGAGTTCATCCTATAACTCATCCAAAATGAATACTATCGTCAGTTGCTTGGTTCAAATTAAATTTTGATGGGGCCTCGAAAGGTAATCCTAGGCTGAAAGGAGTTGGAGGGGTAATCAAGAATTATTTGGGTAAGGTAATCAAAGCCTTTACTAAACCACTGGGTGAACGAACAAGTCATTTTACTAGAGTAAGAGCAACTTATATAGGAATTTCTTTGGCTATCAATTGCAATCTAGATAAACTCATAGTTGAAGGAGACTCACAAAATATTGTGACCATTTTAAAGGGAGGACAACCAACCACCTGGACTATTGACTTAATGATGGTGGAAGCTCGAGCGTTTTTGGATAGACTCGAGAATGTGTCTATCAATCATATTTATAGAGAAGCCAATAGGATAGAAGATGGTATTGCTAATGAAGGAGTTATGGCATATGCTAGAAAGGAATGAGAGAATGCTATCCCAATGCACATAAATAATTTAGTTGACAATGATAATGCCATAGAAATTGACAATGGGGATCAATAGGAAGAGGCTACCAAAAATACATAGAGTATATGATATTTAGATATGTAAGGTGTATGTTGGTTTTCTAGTTTTGGATGTGGTTAGTGAAGTGTGTTTATTGTTACACGGTTGGTATAGGCTTTATGCCAGTGGAAAATACTTCTTGGTGAAATGGACAGTGATTGGCCATATCTGTTGATGTAAAAGGTTAGCATTCCTTTCAAAAATACACTTGTCCAACTTAACAAAAAAAAAATAATAATTGGAGCAACAAGTTTTACAAAATCAAGGTAGCAAATAGGTGAACCAAATCACCAAGAAATCAAGCTACAAAAGAAGATCAAAAGGTATGCAATATTGGTGCAAAAAATTTCATTATTTGAACGTTCATATTAGCTTATTATTAAGTCTTTAAAAGCACCACATTTAAGTTTTTAAAGTTGCAAAAGGAAAGGTCTCAAGTTTATATCTTCAAGGTTGGAGAAGATAGCATTCCCAAGGGATTAAAACCTGCAATAAAGAAAGGAGAAGTTAGAATTAAAATAAGGAAAGAAATCAAATCCTTATTATCTCTTGGAAAGTAAATAAGTTGTAGCAAAAATAGAAGTATCATTCTATTTGAAAGGCACATATTTTGGCACAAATTAGAAGCTTGGAGTCATTATAGAAGAGTAGCCAACAAGGATAATCTACCATGGAAGAAAGCCACCATTTCAAGAAATCTAGTGCAACAATTTAAGAAGGTCTGAGAGTATAGGGGGCAAGCAATAGCTATTGTCTATCTAAAGCTACGTATAACAGTTGGCAATATATTACAACAAAGGAGCATAAAGTTTTATTCAAGTTAAGCACTCAAGAGTAGTGCCATTTACATAGCAAAGTGCCAAGCGAGTCAACTTCCAAGCAACAAGGTAAGAGCACCACCAAGAAGATGATATCAACCATTGCCAAGATTGAGCAACCACCAAACAAGTGGAAGAACCACTAGGTCAACGTAGAGGAGCCACCACCATCATCAAGGAAGGATCTGCACCATTCCCGACGAAGGTGCCGGGTCACATGAGGTCCTCTATCAAAGAACGTTACCTAGAGTGCCACCATCATACAACCAAGAACATAGTTGAGGAAGAGTTTCATCATCGAAGGAGCATTGGTATGGTTAAGTGAACACCATTAGGGTTACAAAAACTCATTACAAGGTCATTCAAATGAGGACAAAAAATAGCAAACACCACTAGGGTTGCACCAACTCAATAACATGTTGTTGAAAGGAGGATAGCAAATGGATTAGCATAATTTGATATAATGCTTGCTACATGACGCAAAAATAAGGTAGAACACTTGAGTTACAACCAAAACATACAAAAGAAAGAGCAATAGAAGAGGTTGAAGATTGCTCATTAATGAGTATTACATTGGAAGGAGAAGCGTTGAAGAATCTAGCAATCATATGTAAAGAGATAAGGTTGCTATCTACCATTTGGTACATTAAACACAGGGCACCAACCACCGTGAGGAGAGTCTAAGCACCAAGGAAGTGAAATAGTCACTACAGAAGGAAGTACAATGATAACTCAAATATTATCAAGGAGGTAGAAAGTTATAATGTCCATCTACAAGCACTATAGGTGTAAAAGGACAAGTGTCACCAAGGATACAAAGCATCAACAACCAAGGAGTATCTAGGTGCCATAGAAGAAGCAACAACTCATATGCCAAGTACCTTGATAGAAGGAAAGTGCCAATTGTTACGTAAAGTAACACCTTTTACTTGCTTTAAAGGGATAGGTCGAAGTGAACACGGTGCATACGTAAAGAATGCAGAGAGAAGACAGTGAAGAGGAGAGAGTAAAGCGCTAGAGATTAGAACATATGCACTATGTTGAAGGGAAGAAAAAGATGTAGTCAAAGCTTGGAGTTTGAGCGCAAAATGCATTGAATGCATCACAGTGGAAGGAGAGCATCATGAGGATGCAAGGTGCAGTATAAAGTAAGCAAGAGAAAGCCTTTGGAGCGCTACATTAAAGGAGGTAATAAATATTTAATCTAATCTATAACCTTTGCAAAGGATACAAGGCATAATATTGGAGTCAAGTTAATTATTTCATTATACTCAAGGTTTTATAATAAAAGGAGAAATAAGGAATAGTTTTACAACCTTAGTAGTATTATTAAATGCCTTAGAAGTTTTTTGAAGAAATAAGTATTTAGAAAGGTTATGAAATTACCTCATTCAAATTGCATTGAAATATTTTTGCAAATAGTATAACTTGGAGGAATAAGGATTTCTACATTGAAATAGAAATATTATATTTGCAAATACCTTTGTTTCTAAATTTCCAACTAGGGAGTTATAAGGAGTTCAACACCAAATTTAAGTTATTAAAATTTAGAAACTACACTATTGAAAATTGAAAGATACTAGAAGCAAAACATAGAGTTGACTAGAAAATTGAAAAACAAAAAGAACTATGGATTATTGGTACATAGATTCAGGAGCAAGCAAACATATGACTAGAAACAAACAATTGTTTAATTCCTTACAAGAAAAAATGAGAAACCAATTGCTATAGCAGATAGTAAGACATATGAAGTAAAAGGGATAGAAAACATTCTTATTAATCTGATAAATGGAAAAGGAATGATTAACAATGTATTGTATGTTCCTAGATTAACTACCAACCTTCTTTCAGTTTCTCAACTCATGGATCAAGATATGACAATAGAATTCAAAGTTATTAATAAAAGAAAACAATGTCGTATCATCAAACAAGGAAAAATGATAGCTTCAAGCTCCTATAAAGGTAGTCTATTTATTTTGGATACTACTACACACTCAACCCTTTCAGTTACAACATTGGAAACAAAAGATCTATGGCATAAATGGTTGGGACATACCAATGCATCATCCATAAATGAAATGGTCAAACATAAAATGGTTGAAGGGATACCAAATCTATCTTGGGAATCTATTGTTTGTCCAGAATGTTTGGCAGGAAAGCAACATAGAATTCCTTTTGAACTTCATCAACATAAGTACCAACAACCATTAGAATTGATATATACATATTTATGTGGTCCAATGAATGTTACTAGTATTGGAGGACATAAGTATTTTTAGCTATTTGTTGATGATCATACTAGAAAAATGTGGGTATACTTTATGAAGTACAAATCAGAAGCATTTAGTTGTTTTAAACAATTCAAACTCCAAGTAGAAAAGGAATCAAGGAAAACTATCAAAATTCTTCGTTTAGATAGAGGAGGTGAATTTGTATCAAAAGAATTCAATCTATTTCTAGAAGAAAATGGAATTAAAAGACAACTCACTACAACATATTCACCACAACAAAATGGAATTGTAGAAAGAAGAAATAGGTCTATAATGGAAATGGTGAGGTGTATGATAAAAGAAGCTCATCTTGATTCTCAATATTGGGCAGAAGCAGTAAAAACAATAATATATTTACAAAATAGATTACCTACAAGAATACTCAAGAATGTTACACCAGAAGAAGCATGGTCAGGGAAAAAACCAAATATTGGAAAATTAAGAATTTTTGGATGCAAAGCTTATATGCATATTCCAAAACAAAAAAGGACAAAATTAGATGAAAAAATATGGTTGGAATATTTGTTGGCTATGATGATGAATCTGCAGGGTATAGAATAATAGATCCAAGTACAAAGAAGGTATATATAAGTAGAGATGTAGTCTTTGATGAGAAGATCAAGGTTGAAATTGAAAACATGATAATGATGTAGAAGTTCTTTTAAATTTCTTAGAGGAAGATTTAGAAAATGAAGAAACAGAGTCAAAATCTCAAGATGAACAGAGTGAATACATAGAAACTTCCACAATTCCTCAAAGGAAGGAACCAATATGGCTTAGAAACACACTCAAAGAATCAAATTTGGAATAAATGCTAGATCTTACTACTACAAGACCTCAAAATCATAGTCAAAGTAGAATAAATAGAGGATTACTAAGCACCACAATAGAGCCAACATCAACACTTCAAGCCCTAAATCACTCACATTGGAAGGCAACTATGGAATCTGAATATTCATCACTACAAAAGAACAAAACATGGAATCTGGTAGAATTACCTCCAGGAAAGAAAATTGTGGGTTGCAAATGGATTTACAAGATTAAATATAAAGTATATGGGACACTTGACAAGTACAAAGCTCAGTTAGTAGCCAAAGGATATACTCAGACAGAAGGAATTGACTATGAAGAGACATTTGCACCAATAACCAGAATGACTACTATCAGAATAGTATGTGCTTTAGCAGCTCATCATGGTTGGAAACTTCATCAAATGGATGTAAAAAGTGCTTTTCTTAATGGTGACTTAGAAGAAGAAGTCTACATGTCACAACCAGAAGGATTTGTTGTTAAAGGTCAAGAACATAAGGTTTGCAAATTAAACAAATCCTTATATGGTCTAAAACAAGCCCCTAGAGCATGGAACATAAAAATTAATAATCATTTGTTACAACATAGTTTCAAATGAAGTACATCCGATCCTAGTCTATATACAAAGAAATTTGGAAATGATATACTAATTCTTATAGTGTATGTTGATGATATAGTGATTACTAGAAGCTCTGAAAAACAAATAAGTGAAATAAAAAAGGATCTTGAGAAAGCTTTTGAAATGATAGATTTAGGACTGATGAATTACTGTCTTGGTCTAGAAATTCATCAAAAAGAAGATAATATTATCATTACATAGTCCAAATATGCAAAAGCTCTACTGAAAAATATAGAATGAATGACTGTAAACCTAAAGATACACCTATGGAACAAGGAATTCAATTATCCAAAAATGATGAAACACCTTTAGTTTCAGCTACAAGGTACCGATAATTAATTGGAAGTCTTATGTACTTGACAAATACTCAACCTGATCTAGTCTTTGTTGTAAACTATCTTTCAAGATTCATGCAAGAGCCAAGAGAGAGTCATTGGAAAGCTACAAAAAGAATACTGCAATATGTTAAGAAAACTACAGATTATGGACTAACTTATATGAAGAATGTCAAATATTTTTGTCTACAGGGTTATTCAGATTCTGATTATGTTGGTTCTATTGATGATAGAAAATCTACTTTAGGATACATTTTCTATCTTGGATCAGGACCAATATCTTGGCATAGTAAGAAACAACATACAATAGCACAATCATCTACTGAAGCAAAATACCATGCGATAAGAGATACTACCTGCGAAGCCTTGTGGTTACAATATATTTTATCTAACATGGGAATTAAACAAACTCCAACTCTAATACATTGTGATAATCAAGGTGTTCTCAACTTGATCAAAAATCCAATTGTACATGAATGAACTAAGCATATTGAAGCACAATGTCATTTCATTAGAGATCATTTTTAGAATCATCATATTATTTTGAAGTATATCCCTATAGAAGAACAACTAGCAGATATATTTACAAAATCTCTAAGCAGGAACAAATTTCAAACATTTAGAGATCATCTATGCAGATCAAGAGAAGTTCATCCCAAATAATGTAATACAAGGGGTGTTAGAGAATATTACATCATTTGGTACATATCAATGTAACACCATGGGTACATGGTTAGATTAGATTAAGTGTTTTATAGTTAGGTGTGCATGTGCACAAGTGTCCTTCATGCATAGTATACATTTGTCCTTAGAGTAGGTAAGTGAAGAGTCACATACTATTATATATATGTGACTAAGCATTGTAATTAGAGGTGAGAAATGCATTGCTCATAGCATGCATTAGTAGATCCCAATTTCTACTACTATTTTTGTGAGCTTTCATTAATGGCTATTTTATGAGTATTTTCAAAAGTTTCTCATGCTATTTACATGCTTAATATATTGCCATTATCATATAGTTAATATTGCATGCTCATTTTATACCTTGTGGTTGCATTTCCTTAAATATATAGCATCAAAAGCTAACACTAATGAGAGAAAACTAAGATAAATGATGTTGAATGAAGGACATTATGCTCCATATTTAGGGCATCTAGGTGTAACTAAGACGGTGATAAATCTAAAAAGGTTATATTTTTGACGTGGATTAAAAAGGGGTAACAACTTTCTAGCAAAATGTCTTGAGTGTCAATAATTCAAGATTGGACACATACACCCAACATAAATGTTATATCCCCATGACATACCTAAATGGAAAAAGGTAGATTATTAACATGGATTTGGTGTAGGGTTTATCTTTGTCTAAAAATAGGCATGTTGTCATTCTAGTACTGGTTGATAAATTAATAAAGATAGCACATTTTACACAAAGGAATCTAAATGCAATGTTACAACCTAGGAAAAATAATTTGTGGGAAATTTTATTTGCATGGGGTTTGAGGAGTAATAATATTGGATATTTTAAACGACTTTTAGATTTTGGTTGAGCTTGAAAACATACCATTGTTAGAATTTGCCTTCAACAACCCCTATCATACACTCCTTTTCAAGATTTATGTAGAAAAAAATGTAGAACCCCTCTTAGTTGGGGTAATGTGAAGGGTAGGCTAATTGTTGGACCTAATACATTAAGGAAAACATAAGAGCATATTAAGCCAATAAAATAATAGGTGAAAGAGGCAATAAATAAACAAAAAAACTATCCCAAAAAAAACATAACACCAAGGTGCTTTGTAATAGTAGATAAATGTTCGACCAACAAGGTGCTAAATACATTTTCATTAATTAAAATGGTGTATATGTACAATGAAGTTGATGGTGGTTGTTATTGCTATCTAATTAACCATATGGTCAAGATAACTCCCAAATATGTAACTACCTATGTTACTTGATATGACTAACATTCCCTCTCTTATTACATCAAATAGAGGTAGGAATCAACAACTTACATAGTTCAAAAAGATCATGGACTAGGACACATAAATTAGTCCATTATTTACATCATCATGAATAGGGATAAAATTGCTCACCTTAGTAGGACTAACCACACAAGGCTCGATCAAGGATAAGGACAAACACAACTATCCAAGATATTACATCGTAAGTGGATAGCAACACACACGTTATCCATATACATAATTGCAAAAAATGATACACTCATTTGTATATAAATCCTTGATTAGGGACACTCAACCAATCATAGGTAAAACACTTTGCTTGTGAATATAGACACACAACCATTCACAAAATCATTATGCGAGTAGAAACACATGCTACTATCCATAAAACATGGGGTCTCTACTTCTCTCAAATGAAGCATTATCTCCAATAGATAATGCAATCCAATTCGATCTTCAAATGGATCATAGTTGGATCAACTATGTGACCCCTTGAAATTAAACGGCATATTTTAATATGTGGTCTTAAAAAGTCCTCATATATTTGTTCAATGGTATGGTTGCATTG
This sequence comes from Wollemia nobilis, assembly GCA_028583015.1. NCBI lineage: Eukaryota > Viridiplantae > Streptophyta > Pinopsida > Araucariales > Araucariaceae > Wollemia > Wollemia nobilis. Next base: position 4,839,393 of record JAQPPZ010017063.1, on the reverse strand, counting down.
GGCTACAAAAAATGTTTTCCAATTAGTATAAATATGCCTATCTTTTGTAATATGATAGTAGGCAGAATTAATTAATTTTGTCTCTTATCAAATTCTCCAAATTTTGGAAAAAATATAGAAAAATACCATATATAAAAAAATTATCAATCAAGTAGGAATTATTTGTTAACAATCTTAATAGGTTAACTCATAGAAAGCTTCAACCAGGATCTAAAGATAAATCAAACCAATGCTACTAACAATGAAACTTAATAACAACAATATCTTACAGATAATATCTCACAAAATATAACACAAATGAACACAATATACAAAGATTACATTAATGATACAACTTGGTTACATTGCATGGAGCTTTACCTCCAATATATTATTTTTCATGATTTTTTAGTTCTCTAACTATTGCTCTCCTCTTTCATCTGGGAGATGCATCCTTTCATATTCCTTTAATAAAGACAAAGCTCTCAACTTACCATGTATCACGTGACTCTTCATATTCCTTTGACACTTTGCACTCTTTCTCATATTACCACATACATAATATAAAATATAAATCATCTATCAAACTACTATTGCAAGAGGGTAAAATAATGTAATATCTCCAACTTTGCACTCTTTCTCATATTACCGCATACATAATATAAAATATAAATCATCTATCAAACTACTATTGCAAGGGGGTAAAATAATGTAATATCTCCAACATCCCCTTGTATTACATTATTTGGTAGGAAGGTATTTGCCTTCAATCTTTTATTCTTCTTTCTCTTAAATATTTACCTTTGACTCTATTATGGCTGAATAAATAATCTATCTACCTTTGGATCAATGTATATGAGTTACCTCTGGATCTTTGTCTCTAAGTCACTGCCTCTGGGTCACTGCCACTAGTTCTGCCTTTGGGTCACTGCCTCTGGGTCTCTGCCTTTGAGTCATTGCCTCTGGGTCACTTCCACTGGATGACTACCTCGGGGTCACTGCCTCTGGAACTCTACCTCTGGGTCACCTCTAGATAATCATTGTCTTTGGGTCATCCACTATAAAATCATCATATATGTAGGATTATCACTACAAATGCTCTCTCTATGAACCATATTCCAAGCTATGCATGGGTATTATTTCTCTCTATTTGCTATGGGACCTCTTTTAACGAATCTCCTTAATATGCTTTTCAATTTCTTATAGAATACCTTCTATTCTGGATATATTCGGTAAACTCAATCTATCTTATACTTTTCTTGAATTGATTCTTTCTCAAAATTTTGAAACTTATTCTTCACTAGTTGTTCTTCAACCTAGTGGTATTAATCCTTATCTTCACTAGTTTTCCTTCAATCTAGTGGTAATACTTTTCTTTTACAACTTTCAAGTTTTATGTAAGCAAACTTTGATTATACTTGATTTCCTTCTGTAGAAACCATACAACATTCCTTTCATTTTATCCCATTCATCTATGTTCATCCATCCACAATTAATTTTTACTCTGTAGTCTTTATTTTCCTTTTGTAGATAAAGCATTTGTGAATGATTATGTGCTCCACAAATTTTACAACTATGGAGATTCCAACATCTCTTTATCTTATGTCCATATCTACCACAATGACTACATTCATGAACAATCACAAATTAATACAACTTTGAGCATCACTATTTCTATCGTCATCTGAATTAATGTCTTCATCAATCTTGATAACATAAGTTTTTTCTAAACAATCACAAATTGTATTCAAGTTACTTGTATCACATATAACATCAATTTTTGTAGCAGGCTCTTCTATCTTTGTCATGAATTCCAAATCACTAGTATCATTGCTTGCATCACAATATTTTATTTTATTTTAACAAGAATCATAATTCACATCTTTTCCTTTTTTAATAAGATCACCAGTATCACAATATGCATCAATCATCAATGGTTTTGATTCTATAGTATTGCAACATGAATCTACCAGCATAGGCCTTAAGTCATTTGTATTACAAGAAGCATCTTTCATCACTAATTTGTCATCTACTTCTTCAACCTTTTCTTGTTTTCTCATATTATAAACATTACGAGTGATGATCCCTTGTAGATTATTCTCCATAGATTAATAGGTACAGTAACAAAGTCTTCATAACAATCATTAACATCATTAAAAATACTTTGCATTCTTTTCTGAAGTATTGAAAATTCCCTTTTTTCTGCTTCACTAGTAATATCAACAAGCTTATTATTCAAAGTATTTGTTTCATCAATAAACTTGTTCTTCAAATATTTAATCATGTCCTCGTCTTTTAAAACTTCATTAGAAAGTAATACAATATACATCAAATTTCCTATCTTACTAGGTAATATAAAAACACTTATAGAATCTCTATATGCCTCATCAAGCCTTTCATTTAGATAATTACTAAGTGCTAAGAAATTTTCATCTTTGGTTTCTTTCAACATTGCTTGTAAGACACTCTTTTCTCTTGTTGATATATCATTTTCAATTTCTTCTATCATATATTGTTTATGACATTTTAATATTTCCACCCTTTCTAAAATTTATTGAATGTCGAATTGTTCTTCTTGAAAACACGAGTTTCCTATTTCAATTGCTTTTAGCTTATGTATTTTTGTTTCTATCTTATGCTTGTCATGTTCTTTTAAAATAGACTACCTTATATCTCCCTATGTTTTGAATAATAATTTTCAAGTTTCTAGAATTTTACTAACCTTTGAAGTAGTATTCCTTTGATCTCCCTAGAAACTAAATAATGAATTTTACAAATTTATATTTTTTTCTGCAGTTTGAGGTTAAAACCCTTTTATCTCCCAAATGATTAGATTTACAATAAATTCACTAACTTAATAATGTTTTTTTTATTTTTAAACTTTCTCAAACAATTATGAAATTAATATAGCTATCAAATATTATAACTTCAAAAACTTTTAAAAATAAAAGTACTTATGTAATTTCAAATATTCTAAACTTCAAATACTTCAAATTACTAAAGTTTAAAATTTTCCAATCTTTAAAAACTTTAAAACTTTAAATAATCAAATACTTTAATAAATAAATTTTTACTTTCCTTATCTCTTCAAATAAAACATTAATTATCCTTCCACCAACTAAATTATTCCTTTTATTTTTATTTTTATTTTTATTTTTAAACTTCAATTCCCTAATCTAAAAAACTTTATAAAATTTCAAAAAACAAACCAACCCCTTATATATCCTGATAAAAATTTTAATTTGAATATTACCTTTGACCTGCGTTCATCCTTTTGTAGGACCCGTTACTAGATTCTGATTATTGGTAACCTCTGATATATTTTATGATTGGAATTTTGTTTTACCTTAATATTTATTTATTTATCTTAATGTTCCACTTATGGCTGTAAGCTCCACCTCATTCTTTCTTCTTTTTTATTAAGCGAAAAACCTCTTGCGGGGCTGTCTTGGTATGAGAGACCACGAACAGGGGTTCTATATCGTCAAAGTCATTCGGAAGTCGCACCCGACCCCGCCCGCATCAACATTATCAATTGAATTTTGGATACCCAATTCAGCTTTTTTTTGGTAGGGTGGAGATTTGAATCTGGAACCTCCCTTGAAGGATTGCCCTCTCCTCTCCAACTCACCTACAACACTTTTTTTTTTTTTTCGTTTTTTACATAAAAAAGTTGGTTGCAACCACTATTTTTAGTAACTAATCAACCAAATTCAAACCACAAAGACTTAATTTTAAGTATTCGCCTTTAAAGATGGGCAAGCGGCTCAGAACCGGTAATGGCTAGTACTCAATGTCTTCCAATGTGGTTTTACATTGCAGGAAGGAAACCAATGACTATTTTAAAGAAAGTTTTACAAGCAACGCACTTCGTTGTTTCTAACTATGGCTCTGTCCCTGACTGTTACGTCCATGCTTTCGCTGCAATTTTCGAGTGTTTCCTCCTGAGCTTCAGGGAATTGACCATTACAAAATTGCTAATTTTATTATGCTTTGACCATTGCACCTGATACATTACGTCTCTCTGCAATTTCACTCACAGTGGAGCTCAAGAATTATGTGCCTGACGTTGGGCTTTAACCCCCTCAACTTTTGGTCCTCTCGATTTTAGCGATTCAAACAAATGCGCTCTCCAGATGATTCTCACTCAAATTTGTAGCGCGTCAGGGTAGTATTAAAAAAATTGAATTTTATGTTTCCCAGGCCTCTACCGATGAAGCCCGTAGTTTCCACCGACGAGTTCGATAGCCCAAAGACCCCGATGCTCCTATTGCCCGATCGAGCCTTTGCACCAGTGGGAACCATCTTTCTTCATAAAATCAATTTCAAACACCTACAAACTACCTACAAAAAACAACCACTATGTGTTTGCTCCTATGCATCCCACTGCAACGTATCTGACCACCTAGTTTACAGACCAAGCATCGAAAATATTAATTTAATTTGGCATTCACAATGGATTCTCGATCAGGTCAGATATCCCTCGTAGTAATAGTGGTGACTATTGCAATTGTGAGCCAGAAGGTGGCTCGCAAGACTGTCGACGACACCGCTGACACTGCTTAGATCATGGATGAGCAAAACATTAAGATATCCCCTGCTAGACAAAGGTTCCTCTTCAACAACTCTACACCAAAACACTTTGCACCTAGACGTAACACTCAAGGACCTTATCACTTCACTTTTGGATTTTTTGTGTTCCCTTTCTCTGCTTTCGAATTGGCATGTCGTTAGATGGTGATGATTGTCAACAAATTTTCACTCAAACTCTTCATAGCTTTGATATCATTGTTAGCTTTCTAAATACGGTTAACTCATAGAAAGCTTCAACCAGGATCTATAGATGAATCAAATCAATGCTACTAACAATAAAACTTAATAAGAACAATATGCCACAGATAATATCTCACGAAATATAACATGAATGAATGAACACAATATACAAAGATTACATTAATGATACAACTTGATTACAATTCATGGAGCTTTGCCTCCAATGTATTCATTTTCATGACTTTTCAGTTCTCTAACTATTGCTTTCCACTTTCATCCACGAGATGCATCTTTTCATATTCCTCTAATAAAGACAAAGCTCTCAACTTTTCACGTATCATGTGACTCTTCATACTCTTTTGATACTTTGCACTCTTTCTCATATTGGCAATACATTATATAAAATATAAATCATCTATCAAACTAATATTGCAAGGGGGCCAAATAATAATATCTCCAACATTATTAACCTTTAAGTAGAAGGTCATGTCAAACCTTAATTGAAAGTGATCAAACACCACACATACACAACAAATGAGCATAAATATTGTATTCTAAATACATAATATAAATGCTCAAAATTATATTGCACAACTAATGTAGGATAATAGAGGTGCTTTGTGAGTGCAATCAAAAGCAAGTGCGAGTGCGAGCATGAGTCGGGAGTGAGTGCAGCTAGAAGCAAGTGCGAGTGCAAGTCGAGAGCAAGGAGGAAGTGTGAGCAGGAAGCAGGAAGTAGAAAGCAAAGTGTGATTAAGAAACAAGTGTCACTTCTTGTTCTAGATCTTAGGAGAATTTAAAAGATTTAGTTGAATAAAATCCATGAGAAAGTGGAAGCCAAGAGCGAATGCAAGCCGAGAGAGAGTGTGAACTAAGAGGGAGTGCAAGTCGAGATTCAATCATGGCGAAAGAGCGACGGGTTCATCTAGAGTGCATCAATGCTTCAAACTCTTACCACAAATACGTGGAACATTATTTCCAAATAAAATGTTGAAGCAAAGGAACATTGAGAAAAATAAGAGACAAGGGCAATTGTGAGCTAGGAGGGAGTGCAAGTCGAGAGCGAGTGTGGGGTAGGAGAGAGTGCAAGTCAGGATTGAGTGTGAGCCAAGAAGGAGTGCAAATTAAGAGGGAGTGCAAGTCGGTATTCAGTCAGTAGAAGAGCAACAAGTTCATCTAGAGTGCATCAATGCTTCAAACCCTTACCACGAATGCATGGAACATTGTTTCCAAAAAAATATTGAAGCAAAGGAATATCGAGAAAAATAAGAGACAAGGGCAATTGTGATCCAAGAGGGAGTGCAAGTCAAGAGCTAGTGCAAGGCAAGAGAGAGTGCAAGCCGAGAGCTAGTGCAAACCAAAAGGAAGTGCAAATCAAGATGGAGTGCAAGCCAAGAGTGAGCCATATTAGCTATTTTGGAAGGAAAGTCATATTTGAAAGCCCTAATGGAAAGTTAGGATGCCCTAGCTAGAAATCAGGATGCCCTAGTTGGAAGTATGGAGGCCCAAGTTGGAGATAAGCAAAAGAGCAAATACATGGCAAGTTCGATCTAGGTAGCAGATGTTACACTAGAAGTAAGTATCAAGGATGAGATGATTGAGCATGATATAATGGTTCTTAAAAATAGAGGGTTAATATGTAAGTTTCATAGATCATGTCCAAGGTTTTTGGAGATTCTAAATTGGATCAATTGGAAGTGGATATTGAATTCAAATTATTCAGTGACTTTTCTTTCTAAAGGTTTTTTCCTCAGCATCTTTTCCAATTCAAAATTAGGGATAAAATGATGGTTGGTGGCCCAAGGTTTAGGGGAAGAGATTCACTTTATTTAAGACCATAGAATGAATTTTTTTGTTGAGACAAATACTATTAAGAAGCTTCCATTGTGGGTTAGGCTTTTTAAACTTCCATATCAGCTTATAAATAAGGATGTTTTGAAGAATATTGGAAAACCCTAGGGAAATTCATCAAGGAAGGACCAACTATTAAGGAGCGAAAGCATGTTGTATATACTTGAATATGTGTTGCTATGGATATTTCAAGAAAATTTGTCATTATTCATTAAGATTAAATTTGAATCAAGATAATGGGATCAACAAGTAGATTATGAAAATATCACATTTCTTTACCACAATATGAGATTGGACACATGACAAGAGTTTGCAAAGTGAAAACTATGAAGAAAGAGACACAAAATTCTAGCTATGAGATAAACTTAAAGATAAAGCAAGGAAATCATATAGTAATAGAATCTAGATTAGATAAAGGATATTCCACTCTAAAAGAAGAGGCAACGAAAGCCTATATACAATATCATTTGGCAAGTTATCAAGGAATTAAAGGCACAAAAGAATATGTGGAGATAAATCCTAAAACAAAGACAACTAAAGAGGTAAAATTTGTTCCAGGTAAATCATTTTCATTTTTGTCAAGTAGTATAGAATCTTCTCTAGGTAATAAAAGTGAAAATGGTGAAGATGTTATCCTTTGCACTTTAAGGTTTCAAAAGCATAATAATAAATAAATGAGGTTAGAGGAAACCCATAACAATTTAGGGTTTCTAGGGTAGAATAAAAATGCAATTGCTACGAAAGAGCATCCTTGCACTTTAAGGTTTCCAAGGCAACATAAAGAAGATTGTACTTTTGAGGTTATTTCTTGCACTTAGGATATTTCAAAACAAGGCAAACCTAAAGATGATAAGTCTTACTATGAGTAGTGTGAGAAAATTAAAGAGATTGATGAATATGAAAGTATTTATAGGAATGCAAAAAAAAGAGGAAGACCCAATAAGCAAAAAAAAAGAGAAAAAGAAACCCAAAGGGATATTGATTTGGGAAAGCAAAAGCAAATATGACAAGTGTTAACAAGAAGTGGGGCTAAAACAAAAAATAACAATGAAATTAATATCTTGGAATATTAAGGGAATAAATAAGAACCCTAAAAAAGGTATTAAGAAGTTGTGAGGTTGTTTTTTTTTACAATAAAAAAGGCTCTGAATCTATTAAACTTGAGAAGAGATTACAATACTTACAATGCCTGACCACAAACAGAGGTAACTAAGACATCGATCAACTCACCCATGGAGCCGACAATGTTTGGCCACCAATCTAGACAACAAAAATATACAACTCTAAAAGGCCTGGAACAAAAACAACTACAACACACGTGAGAAGCTAACAATTCCTCAACTCACAACATAGACAGAAACAAAAATACTGGAAACCTCACAGCCAACTCTTTCCTCCAAATAACTGCACTCTATCCCTGAACAACAAAGGACAACAAATAGCCTAACTAACTGAGCGAAGAAAGTTCTAGAGAGTGATTCTTTATTTTTCAATGATCAATTAGAGCAATGGTAAATTTGTAGATTTTCGACAGTTAAGTGTGCGGTTGTCTTTGCTAATTGATCTGCATCCGAATTAAACTCCCTATAAACATGATGAATTTGGAAGGACTTAAAGAACTTTGTCAATCTAATCACTTCCTCTTTCATGTCCTTAAGGACCAAATCATCTACTTTCCAATTTTTCCCTAAGGATTCTATGATTAACTTGGAGTCACCCTTGACAAAAATCTCTGTGACATTTTCTTGCAAAGCAATTTTCAATCCTCTCAATAGAGCTGCCATTTCTGCGTAGTTGTTTGTGTTCAACCCTAACACTTCAGAGAAGCAAATGACCTTTTCCTGTAAGGGCCATACTAATTTTCCCCTGCCCCTGCTCTACCCGGATTTCCAAGAGAAGATCCATCAAAATAGAAGGTCACCACAGATTCTTCTATGGTGTTAATACCTATTGTTTGTCTCAAAGGAACAGACTGGTTCAAATTCAAACCAAAGACCTCCAAAATTTCTTTTTGCTCCCTAGAACAATGTGCAATTGCCAGTACTTTAGTTGGAAATAAAATAATAGCCTGTTCACTTACAGAACTGATTAAATTTACCCATATTCTTCCTGAGTTTATGACCTGATCTCTAAAGCATTTGTCATTTCGAGCCTTCCATAACTGCCACATCAAGCAAAAAACCATAGACCTGCATAGTTCTTTGACTGGTAAGTAGTTAGTCATTTGATTCAACATCTCTATAACATCCATAAAGCACTTTAACTCCCGAGCAGGGCATTTAAAGAGCTTTAGCAACTTGGTCCAAAGATCTGCTGACACTGAACAATTAAAGAGCAGATGATTTAAAGTTTCTCCTTCTCTTTCACAAAGGTGACATCTGTCTGGACCAATCACACCCCTCTTTCTTAGATTCTCAACTGTTAGAATCACACCATGAGCCACCAACCATCCAAACATCTATATTTTTGGAACCACCCTGGACTTCCAAACATGCTCCATTGGCACCTCTAGGGAATTATCTTCGTTGTCCTGAGCAGTTAAGAACCTGTACACAAATTTTGCTGATAGATTCACTGGTCTTTCATTCTCCTTCCATGTTGGTAGATCTTCCCCCTCTTGGAGAAAAATTTACCTACTGCCCAAGTGCTCTTTTAGATAGTTAAAATCATCTTTCAAATGTGCTGGACAGAGGTTTGCCAAATCTATTTTAAAGACACAATCTCTCCACCCTGTTGTGTGGGTCATTTTCATAAAGAAATCCTTGACTTTGTAAATGTTTTGTTGTAAGAAATGATTCCTAATGTTGTTAAGATCTGTAAATGTTTCTAGGGGTTTGGACCCAGCCAAGGACTGAGTGAAAATATTTAAGTCACCTTCTTTCACCACCCAAGTCAGATTCTCCTTAATGATCTTCAACCCTGTCAAGATGTTTGACCAAATTTTGGTACCTCTCTGTCCTGGATTGAGGTTCAACAGAACATCTTTTGGTCTACCTCCACCATAGTATTTCTTCAATAAAAGGTTGGCCCAAGGAGCCTCAAAATTGAGCAACATTCTCCAAGCAGTTTTAGTGGCTAAAGATTGGCCAACTTTGTCAAGTTGTCTTATCCCTAGACCTCCAAACTTTTTGGGTCTGCAGATCTTAGACCAATTCACAAGATGATATTTCTTCCTACTAGTTTTGCCTCCAAACCAAAGAAAACTTCTGAATTCTTTTTCCATTTCACTTATTATAGTCTTAGGAGCTAAAAGTAAGGACATCCAATAAATCAGGATTGTAGATAAAGTTGCCAAAATCAACGTTCTTTTACCTAGGTTCAAAAATTGATTTTCCCAACTGCCTATTGTTCTTTTAATTTGGTCTACAATGCAAAACCAGTCCATAGCTTTATGGTTGCGAGTTATGATAGGAATGCCTAGATACTTGATTGTTGAATTGTCTTCTCCTTCTTGGAATTGTAGAATTCTGTAAATTTTCCTCTTTGAATGGAGTGGTGTATTGAGGAAAAAGATGATACTTTTTTCCTTATTTATCACACTCCCAGAAGCTGAAGTGAAATCTATCAGAATGTTTTGGATAGCCTTGGCTGTTTGAATGCTAGCTAAACCCATTAACAATGTGTCATCTGCAAAGAGGAGATGAGAGGTTGCTTTCACATTGGTAGTAGCACTTAAGCCCTAAAAATTATGCTTTTCCTAACTTACTTGGAAGGATCTGCTCAACCCTTCTGAGACTAAAGTGAACAAAAAGGGTGATAAAGGGCATCCTTGACGAATGCCCCTTGATGTCTCAAAGAAGGAGGATGGGCCCCCATTTATTAGAACTACAACATTTGGATTACATATGCATCCCTGCACCCAATTTGTCCATATATCATTAAATCCCATTTTCTTTAACACCTTGCTTATAAATTGCCTATCCAACCTATCATAGGCATTAGAGAGGTCCACCTTGATTGTCATGGCTCTATTTTTATTTATCACTGCAGAATGTAAAGTTTCTTGAGCTATTACAATATTATCTTGTATGTGTCTACTTGAAATGAATCCACCTTGTTCCATTGAGATCAAATCATTTATGAAGGGCTTTAGTCTATTAACCATTAACTTGGTTATTATCTTATAAGAGGTATTGCAAAGAGAAATAGGATGAAATCTATCAAAGGCTACTGCATCTCTATTTTTAGGAATGAGTGCAATGAAATAGGTATTGATAGCCCCTAAAACCGCACCATTCTGTCTAGATTCTTCAATCATTTTGACCAAATCTTCCTTTATGATTTCCCAATAGGCCTTATAGAAATTAACCTAAAAACCATCAGGTCTCGGGGCCTTATCCAAGCTCATACTCTTGATTGTCTCATAGACCTCTTCCTCTGTAATGGATTTCTCTAGTTCCTCATTCATTTGCGATGTGACCAATTTTGGAATGCAGTTGAGAATTCTTTGTTGAGCTTCTTCATTATTTTCTATCCCCTCATTTAAGAAAGACTCAAAATAATTGACTGCTTCCTTCTTAATTAAGTCTTGATCTTTGACCTCCTCTCCCTTTGAGTTCTTGATCATGGAAATCTGATTGACTCCCCTTCTTTGACTAGCTGCCTTGTGGAAGAAGGATGTGTTTGAATCTCCTTTCTGAAGCCAAATTCTTCGAGATTTTAGCCTCCAAACCTGCTCTTCTCTCTCCTCTTCCTTATCAATGATTTGTTTCCATTTTTGCTCTTCTTGGAATAAATCATCTTCCCAACCTTCCTCCAAGGCTTTTTGCTCAGTTTGAAGTAATTTTTCTCTTGCCATTCTCACTTGTTCTTGTTGCTGAGATCTGATATTTTGAGTCCATATCTTTATACCTCTTTTTACATTAAGTAGCCTCTTATGAAATTGATACATTTGAGACCCATGATTAGGGGCACCATTGTCCCACCAAAATTTGACCCGAGGGAGAAACTCTTCATGCTCTATCAACATGGGTAGAAATTTAAAAGGAGTATTTTTTACTTTCAAAATGAATTGAAGTTCAACAACCACTGGCCAATGATCAGAGCTAGTGCTTGAGACTACCCTTGTTTCCACAATAATGGAGTCAGTAATTAAGCTTTCAGATAATAGAAACCGGTCCAGCCTTTCAACAATCATCGCTTTCCCTTTTCTTCTGTTACTCCAGGTAAACCAACCTTCTTTGGGTGGAATGTCAATGAGTTCAAACTATTGAATTCCCCCAATAATTTTGGATCGTACTTGATCATTGTTGTTGAACCATCCTCCTTTCTTTTCATTCCTATCTAGAACTGAGTTGAAGTCTCCACCCAAAATGACATGCTGATTTTGTAGAGACTCCACTAGATTCCACACTTGATGCCACATTTCAAGTTTGGCAATAGTATTGTTAGGTCCATATATGTTAATTAAATTGAAAGTTATCTTTAGAGATGTTTCAAGGAATTTTAAGCAGATCCAATTGCTTCCTAATATTTTTTCCATAATTTCAAAGGTATTGCTTTTCCACATAATGGCTAAACCACCTGACTGCCCACTTGCACTGATTGCCACTATTTTACTACCTTTCCAAATCTGATCTTTCACTTGTATAAAATCTTCTTCATTCATCTTTGTCTCTTGTATCATGATAATATCTGGTTTTTCTTGGCTGATTTTTCATCTCAAAGATGTTCTTTTTTAGGGGAGCCAAGACCCCTAATGTTCCAAGAAAGGAACTTCATTTAGCTGATTTTTTCCCTGCTCTCATCTTGAGTCCTTTGTCCTCAAGCATGAGTTGAGTCCCATCAACAATCGATTCATGAGTTTGCTTCTCCCGCATTGTTTTACTATTGGGTCTACCCACTGTTTTAGGTGTGCCTCCTGTATCTATTTCACATTGTGTTTTTTGGGAAGTCGTTTCAATGTCATGAATAGTTTGAGGTGACCAATTTGAATTGTTCACATTATCTATCTCAAAATTATTCTCAAAAGGGATAAAGTTAGGGAAAGAGGAATTCAAACCTGGAACAAGAGATGTTTGTCCAGATTCTATAATGTTGGCCCACTACAAACTGAAGTCACTTTGTGCTCCCTCTTTTTTTGTTGCTTTTTTATTTATAGTTTTTTCATTTAGATCCTCTTTGATTCCTCCTTCATCTGGTTGAGTCCCTTTGTTGAGACTATCTTCAACTATGTTCACTTCAGATCCCCCAAATTGCTGTAGAGCCTCAAATTTGTTGAAGGTTTCCTTTTGAAAATTTTGTTGTGAGGTGAACAACCCTGGTTTGTTCTATCTCTGTCCTCTTTTGTTGCGGACCTGCTGGTAACCATCCTTATTAATCTCTTTTGCTTGATGTTCTGCTAGAGGGATCTTAGGACAATAACGGGCAAAATGGCCATACTCATGGCATCGAAGACATTTGAAAGGAAGACATTCATAATCTAATTTTTGTTCAATCTGGAAGGAGTCCACATTAATCATTACTGCTTCTGGTAATCCAATTTCAATGTTTACCTGGACACAAATGCGGGTCACTACCGAATTTGCACCATTGCTCTCTGCACCTTTGATGAAGGTCCCCAATTTATTACCTATTTCCTCCAAGACTGAGTTCTTTCTCAAAAACCTAGGTAAAAAGGGTAAACGGACCCAAACTGGCACTTCCCTGGGGTTCTCCTCTAACGGATTGAAGTTGATATGCCATGGGGCTAAGTACAAACCACTTCTGCTCATGAAATAAGGGCCCTGCTCAAACACCTTTTCTCTGTCCTCTAGGGAGCTAAAAACAACTATGAAAAAGCCCCTACCTTCCATGGAAATCTCAATGCTTCCCTTGCACCTTTGGCTTCCAATTGACATCAACCCAAGCCCTAAGTGCAGTATCTCTAGGCCACATTCCACAGAAATGACCAATCAGTGCTTGGTTCTTCAAAAGAACAATTTCCTCATTGACCTCTTGGATTCTCACTTCCATTGACGGATTGCCATCCAACTTTTTCACAAAGACCTGGTTTTCCTTCCTCTTTTCTATCGATTTTCCTGCCTAAGATCTTTGAACCACCCTCTGTGCTTCAGAAAAAGCCGCACTTGATGAACCTCCTACATTTTGGGTTGGGAGGGGCACAACGGCCCCTCCAGAAGCACCTTTCATAAGTTGTAGAGACCAGGAAAACACTGAGCGACTCACAGACTTGCTAGGGTTTGCACCATCTTCTCCGGTTCCCTCAACATGCTTTTATTTTATTTTTTGCCTCACATGCGCTTTGTTGCTTCCATTGTGGTAGTCTGATTTCTTTCTTCTACCACACTAAATTCAAGTGTTACGACTTTCGAACGGACCGGTAGCACTTGTTAAAAAGGGACCAATTGTGAGGTTGTTATAGATAAGATATTTATAGATATATAAGTTTGGCAACAAATATTTTAGCCATTTACAGTGTTGAATTCCATTTTGACAAAATTTAAATTTCATAAGCTATTTGATATAAAATGAGTTGATTGTGGAAACTTAGCAGTTTGAGAAAGATGGAAAATATCTTCGATAGAAAGGCAAATGAAGAATATTTTTGATAGAAAGGTAAAGTTGGATATGCTTTAATTAACTTGTTAGAAATTTAATGTTTTTTTTTGTAATGGGAGTGGCCCCCAATAGAAGCCACACATAGCTTATTTAAAAAAATAAGAGGTGCTTTGTGTTAAAAAAGGTCTTCAAATATGGACATTCACATCATGACTACAATTTTGAAGGGTGTAAACCAATCCATCACATACACACACAACACGTGAGCACAAACATTGTATCACAAATAAAAATAATATAAGTGCTCAAAATTTCTTGTGTACAACTATCGCAATATAATAGAGGTGCTTTGTGTTAAAAATATCTTCAAATATGCACATCCACATCATGACTACATGACTACAATTTTGAAGTATGTAAACCAATCCAACACACATAACACGTGAGCACAAACATTGTATCACAATTACATAATATAAGTGCTCAAAATTTGTTTTGCACAACTAATATAGGATAATAGAGGTTCTTTATGTTAAAAAAGGTCACATTGTATCACAAATACATAATATGAGTGCTCAAAATTTATTTTGCACAACTAATGTAGGATAATAGAGGTGCTTTATGTTAAAAAAGGTCTTCAAATATGCACATCCACATCATGATTACATGACTACAATTTTGAAGGGTGTGAACCACTCCAAACAACATGACCGTAGGATTTCCAACATACCAAGCAAGTAATATCCACCATGTGACTTCAAAACCTTTTGAAAGCCCAATACAATATAACTACCAAAGACAATATTTTCTTATTGCATATGGGATAAATGGATTAAGTGGGCTTCAAAAAAAAATGCATGCTTAATTGATCAACTTAAGCCAAAATGCTTTTTTGTCATTGATATTCAATTGGATGGTTCAAATTTACATGCAAATTGTAACATATTCTCCTACTGTTCATCAATATAACCAATGTCTTCCTCCAAAATGAACATGTGACAATAAATATTGGTGCTCTGGTTTAATGAGGTTTGTGCTCCAACTTGAATCTTCAGGGAATTTCTTTTTTTTTATTAAGGTAGAAGAAGGGGTTTTGAAAGGGACCCCAAACCTTTTACAATAAACATCAAAGAATAAGATTTACACTCCAAATATGGTTCCAGAAATAAGGTTTCAGACCTTAAACAAGAAGATCAAACAACCTAAATACTATCTAAGTTTTTGACTTCAGGATCATTTAAGATTACAAAAGATGTAACAGACAATGAACAATCAACAAACCCATACAAAGCTTAAACTTTTTGTTGGGCCTTGAGCCTCAAGATCCTCCTTTTTAGGTCCTCCAAGTGATTTTTTGCTTCTTTTATTTTCCCAAGAACAATTGGAGCAAACATTTTGATGAGTCAAAAAGGTCTTTCAGAAAGCAGTTTAGAATGCAGGTCTTTCAGTATGCAGTTCTAGTCCCTTATTCATGGCTCTAGTCAATGAGACTCTCGTGGAAACATATTACTCAGCAAGATCAATCATGTCATATTTCCTTCTGATGCTCCGATTGTTGGTACAAATAATGACTGATGTTTTTTAGGTGGACTCAAAAACATGAGTATTGGGACTTAGAGAAGCCCCACATACCAGCTCCAGTCCCATTGAGAAACAAGATGCAACCTGTAGCTCACAAAATAATGATTAGTAAAAAAACCAAGAGTAGAGTAGACCAAACCAGAAAGTGGAGTTCGCTAGAGGCATAATCTTGTTCGCTCAATAACACACGATCCAGTTCCAAAATAAAGGATCCACCACTGTTGGAGACTCACTGTCAAGTCCTCTTTTCTTTCCTTCATCCCTAATATTATACTTGTAGCAGTCAGGTATGTTCAAACTCCTCCCTCCAGATGAACAATAAAGCTTTATGCATAAAATCTTTAAAATCCCCCTAGCAAATTTAATCTCTAATCTCATTTTGTTCATCATCCTTGGCTTCACTATTAATTATTTCTTGAACACTATGAGGGAAGATTAACTCCCAACACTGCAATTCATCCAAAGGTACACCCATGTTTGCTAGACAGTCAACTGCCCCATTAGCCTCTCTGTAGACATGGTCAATATGCACTTCTTCAAGGAGCTCTAGTTTAGTGTTAATCTCATTTATCATATCTGCTATATTCCATCCTGGAGGGTGTTTTCCATTCAAAATATTAATGATGTTTTGTGAATCTCCTTCTATTATTAATTTCCTTATATTTAGCTTACCAAGAAGTGACACACCCATAAAGGCTGCTCTAGCTTCAACAACATGGCTTGTTTGATCTCCTAGAGGCTCTGCATAGGCCAAGAGTGGTCTACCCCAATGATCTCGAAAGATGCCTCCTGCTCCAACACTCCCAGGATTTCCTTTTGTCGCTCCATCAAAGTTCAATTTTATCCATCCACTTGGAGGTCTTTTCCATTTTGAATTGGTTCGTGGATGAACTGAGGATGAGCAAGAATTTTGATAATTGGAAGCTAGCCCCCAAACTCTAGCAATTTCTTTCTCTGGGTCTGGTTCAAAATCATTGTTGAACTTCATGATACCTAAATTTTCCAACACTGCACTTAAAATTCTATTTGCCACTGATGTGCAATTTCTCTTCTTGTCTTTGAAGATCCGATGGTTCCTTTCTTTCCATACCCTCCACAGAACATGTGGAAGACTTAACCTCCATAACATTTGCAGCCTTTTACTTTTAAAGGGGAACTCCCATTGAAGACAAAGATCAAAGAGAGACTTGGGGAGAACCCACTCTACCTGGAAGTTCTTCAGAATCTTATTTAGAAGCTCAACTATAAAAGGGTAGGTACAAAAGAGATGATCAATATCTTCCTCACTCATTTCATAGAGAACACACCTATTTGGAAATGTGAAGCCTCTTTTACGCAAATTATCCACGGTCAAGACCTTATTTTGGACTGCTAGCCAATAGAAGTGTGCTATCTTGGGAATGAGGTCTTTGATCCAAATATTAGCTACTAGCAGCCATCCAAAGCCCTCCCCTTCAAGGAGATAATAACCTGATTTGACTGAGTATGTTCCTTCCTTTTGGCTCATCCAAATAAGAGAGTTTGAAGATCTAGTATTGTTCAAGAAATAGACCTGTAGAAGAATATTTAGCTTCCTTAGCTTTTGTTGATTTCTGTCATCAAGATTATCCACCTGTAAATGTTTCCATTTCTTACTATTTTCCTCAGTGATTATATAATCTTTGACTAGGTCCCCATAAACAACCTCAACAAAAGGTTTTAACCCTGCAAAATCTGGATCCTCACTGAGAGGAATACTTTTAATCCATTTATCATTCCAAAAGTGTACTTGGGATCCATCCCCAATCTGCCAACATTTTCCTTGTTGTAAAAGTGGCTTGGTTGTTTGAAGACTATTCCAAAGGTATGACCCTTTTTGTAGATTATCTACCTCTAAGAAATTTGAGGTAGATCTCAAATATTTTGCCTTGAGGATGTGAGCCCAATTAAGATTTACATTAGTTGCCAGTTTCCATCCTAACTTACCCATTAGGGCCAAATTCATTTTCCTCAGCTTTCTAAAACCCAGTCCACCCACTTCTTTTCTGGAACACACCTTATCCCAAGACACTAAGGCTATTCTTTTTTTCTCCTCCACTCCGGACCATAGGAAGTTTCTCTGAATTTGCTCTATTCTCTCACAGATTTTGGTCGACATTTTGAATAGAGACATGAAGTAAATGGGTATGTTTTGAAGTGAAGACTTGACCAATTGAGCTTTACCAGCCTGGCTAAGTAAGGAACCCCTCCAACCTGAAATTTTTTTCGTTAAACGCTCCACCACTTGGTTCCATAGAGCTACCTTCATCCTTCCTTTAAATAGTGGCATTCCTAGATAGGTGGCTGGAAGGTCTCCAATGCTACAGCCAAAGATACTAGCTAACTTAACCTATCTAGGGCCAGGAGTGTTCAAAAAATAAATTTTTCTCTTATCATAGTTAACTTTTTGACCCGTAGCCTGCTCATACTGATCCAAGATAAATTTTAGCTCTTTTTCCTGTGGAATAGAGGATTTTAAAGAGATAAGTGTATCATCCACAAACTGTTGGTGGGACACAGGTTGCAAATTAGTAGCTGGGATGATCCCATCAACCCTACCACCTATTGAAGCCTTGAGATTGTCCTTCCCAAAGCCTCAACAAGGATAATAAATAGATAGGGAGATAAGGGATCTCCCTGTCTCAACCCCCTCTTGCTTGGAAAATACCCTACTGGAGATCCATTCACCAGGATGGAAAACATAGTAGAAGAGAAGCACCCCTTGATAAGACTTACCCATTCTTGATGAAAACCAAACCTGCTCAAAACCTTAATTAGGAACTCCTAGGAGACTCTGTCATATGCCTTGTTCATGTCCAACTTTAGTAACATTCCTGCATTTCCACTCTTATCAATGGAATGAATTACCTCATGAATGGTAATGATTCCATCTAAAATTTGATGCCCCTTCACAAAACCTCCTTGTTGGAAATCAATAATAAATGGTAATACATTTTTTAATCTATTGGCAAGGACTTTTGAAACAACTTTGTAAAGAAAGGAGCAAAGACTTATCGGTCGAAAGTCATAAAAAGACTTGGCTCCAACTACTTTTGGTATTAAAACTAGAAATGTTGAGTTGACATCTCTTGGCATAAACTGAGTTTTTTGGAAATCCATTACTGCTTGAGTGACATCCCCTCCAACAATATGCCAAAAATGATGGAAAAAAATAGTTGGAAAACCATCAGGTCCTGGGGCCTTGTCTCCATGCATCCCAAACACAACTTTTCAAATTTCCTCTTCTTTGAAGGGGCTGAGCAAGTAATTATTTAATTTTTCTATAACCAGGCAAGAAATATTCTAAAGCATTGAATCTAAAGCAGCCTCATTTACAAGATCTTCCACACCTATGAGGTTGAAGAAGAAATTAACAACCTCCTCTCTTATTTGTATGGGGTCAAAAGTTATTGATCCATCAGGTTTAACCACTTCTTTAATTTTATTATAACTCTTGTGTCTTAAGGTAGAGACATGAAAAAAATTTGTATTCCTGTCACCTTCCTTTAGCCAGGTAACTCTGGATTTTTACCTCCAAAAGGTTTCCTCACAAGCTAAAACATTGTGGAATTCGCACAAAAGCTCCTTTTCTTTTGCTCTCAAATCACAAGATAGATTTTCAAATTGAAGGGTTGACTCTAAATCATTTAGCTATTTTTTCAACTCTACCTTTTTCTTCTGAAGATCACCAAAAACCTCCCTATTCCACACCTTAAGATTTTTCTTTATAAACCTTAGCTTTTTTGCCACTTGGGTTAACTTACTTCCAGAAAAATCCTGTCGCCACCAATCCTCAATCCTATTTTCCAAATCCTCATGTTGGAGCCACATCTTCTCAAAATGAAAAGGGCTCTTGAAGGTTCTTTTTTGGACCTCTGACTCCCAAACTAGTGGATTATGATCAAATCCTATCTTCGGATGGGTTGTTAGGGTTGAATCCCCAAAAATGAGAAGACTCTCTTGTGATAGCAAAAAACGATCCAAATGAATTTGAATTAATTGGTCTCCTAGTCATCTATTACTCCAAGTATACTTTGCTCTTCGAAGCTCTATATCCATAAGTTCATTCTCATTTACAAAATTTGCAAAATCTATCATACCTTCAGTAATGGATCGACTCCCTCCCTTTTTATTCGAAGGGTAAAAGGGAGAGTTAAAGTCCCTTACCAAAACCCATGGAAGGTCCATAAATGCATTCCTTAATTGGCTTAGATCCTTCCATAATTGTTTTCTTCCTATAATTGAATTTGGAGCATAAACATTAGTAACTATCCATTGCTGATTTTCCTCCTTATCAAAAAAATGGATAGCCATGAAGCTCCGGTTCAAAACTATCAATATTCCTTCAAATCTATTCTGATTCCACATACTTAAAAGGCCTCCTAAGGCCCCTACAGATGGTCCTACCACAAAATTGGCCCCTCTCCACAATCTTTGTTTGATAAGTTCAGCTTGAGGTTCATCAAGTTTTGTTTCTTGTAACAACATGATATCCGGGTCATATTCTCTTCTCAATGCTTGGACTACTCTATGCTTAGAGGGGGCGTTGAGACCCCTCACATTCCAAGAAACTATCTTCATTTTTTGGGTTTGGTCTACTGATTTTTTCCTCCACCCCAATCCAATATAGATTGGGTACCATTCACAATATTAGTAGTTGTTTCTTTTTCTCTGATTTCTTGATTAGTAGGTCTGCCAATTTTTGGGTCAATTCCTACATCTACCCCTCTTTTTTTTGTTTTCTAGTGATTCTCATTGGGGTAGCTAAAATCTTCAAGGAATATTTCATTAACATTCCAGGGTAATAAAAATATACCAAATCACTATCTTGTCACCTGCATTTAATAACAATAAAAATAAAAATAGTTTTAAAGGCTTCAAAGAGCCTTTCCATGAAGCACGTGGGTTTTTTTTAATAAATATTTTGGCATCTCCTTTTAATTTCTAGATGATGTGTTCTTTGCATGTAACAAATCACACACAACACTTTCCTCCTGATAAATTGTAGGTAACATGTATTTTTATTTTTATTTTATTTTTTAATGTATGACATAAGCCTTTAGCTGACAACACTTCACTAGAAGTTAACTTTCAGACAACCCATGCATTGATTAAATGACAACTTCATAAACAACTTGGTCAATGGAAGACAGGGCCAAAGTTCACTTTAGATGATAATATCTTGTGAAGGCAACTTTAGATGGTTCTTCTAGATGACAAGTTATGTGATGACACCAACATCTTTAGATGATAATATCTTAATATGATAGCTCTTCTTCAAAGGATAAATCTAGACAACTCTTCTCAAGGGGACAAATCTAGATGATAACTCTTCTCCACATGATAACTTTTCTTTAGATGACAACTCTTCCCTAGTTGTTAACTCTTCTCCATATGAAAACTCTAGAAAAAAACTCTAGTTGAAGGCTCTTTTTCAAATGACCCTATTTTGTGATGATACAATATTTAAATAAGAATAATCATATACAATTAGTCTCGCTCCACTCTTATGCATCTCTAACACAAATAAGAGCAACAAGATACAAAGAGGATGATTGACAAAACTCTCTCTAGTGCAATGCATTATAATTAAATATGCTCTTCTCTTCTCCATAGGTTACAACCCTCGTTGCAACTTCTATCAATCTTGTGAGTCTGTAACTCCTTTCAACTAAAATGCTTGATAATGCTTTTCCTTAATTCAACGTCTTTAACCCATAATGGAATTTCTATGCCTCAACTTAATCTTCCTTCAAACAACACCTCACAAACTTGATTATTTCTTTTACATGTTTAAGGAATGAGGATAACTTTTATACCGCATCTTAGACCAATAGGATGATAATTTTTTTTTCATTAAATGAAAATGATGTATATATATAATGAAGGTGATGATGGTTGTTATTGCTAAATGTCTTATCAACCACCCATTGAAGATAACTTCTGCATACCTTACCTATATTACATGATGTGATAAATTTTTAACAAATTTCCTTATATTAAAACCTTAAAAAATTCTATTAATTAGGGAAATCTCTTAAGTTAGCTTCCAAGTTTATGAGACCCTTTGAGACACTAAAAGTGTTAAACCTAATCACATTATGGCTTGTTCTATCTCTTTTCCTTTCTCAAATTCATAATGTTTTTCAAGTTTTATTATTAAAACCTTATCATACTAACATATCACATATTTTAAACTAAGAATCATTACAAATTTAGAACCTAGACATATTTTTAATAAAAATATTTACCAAAAATTGATTACAAAAAACATAAAAATAATAATAATAATAAATAAATAAAAATATATTTAATAATAATATAATCCTAATTTTTCTATGGGAACAACTGAATGATTTGGACTTTAACTATTTTTTGGAAGGTCAAGGTTCAAACTTTGACATGTGTATGACGTTAATCTCTTATTGATAAGCTTAGCTCTCGACATTACGAAGGATCATGGTTGAGATGAAAATGTCAGCCTTAAGCATGGGTCTATAAAAAAAAAAAATCCTAATAATATAGTATTTTACTATTGCAACAAGAGTGACTTCCATTCAAAACCACATATAATTATATTTAAAATAAAATTATGCATAATTACGCGTAATTTGGAAAGCAATGGCTTACTTTAATAAGAGCAGCTATTGAGGTTTCTATGTAACCTTAACATTTTAGGTTAAACGAAGATACAGACGTGTGTTTATGATTGTGTGTTTGGCCCCTATTGATAAGATCAACTCTTACCCTCTTATCCATATCAAAGATGGTTAAAACTAGCTTAGCTATATAAAATATATATATTTATAAACGTCCAGAGTTATCAATCTCGAGGCGCCTATCTCATTTCTTGAGGTGTGATAGATAATATTTTCTTAATGTTGACTTTTTTAATAAAATATTAATATTGTTTAGGGCGTGGCTGACCTTCCTGGCTGCCATTGTAGGATGCCTACCAGCATAATGAAGATGCCTTGGTTGTAAAAGTTTCTCATACTAACCTCAATACAAAAAAATATACACCCTATACTTTTATTTTTTATTTAATTTAAGATGATATGTTTAAATTAACACCACCCTGCGACAGAACTCCCTCGTGGAATAGAAATTGAAACCAAAATTTCTTTCCCGCCAGAGGGAACACAGCGAAAGCGCCAAAAGAGAGTGCGACAGGACAATAGCGAGCGTGAGGCCAAGGAGAAATAACACTTGTTAAAAGCAACCAGAGGTTCGCCGATCGAATCCCTTAAACAAAACCTGTGTATAACAGTTGATTGGATATTACGTCTGCACTATCACAAGCACACATCAGGAACACAAAATGATACACGATTCTGAGCTTTCGTAACAATGAACACGACACATTGCTTACAGTTTTTCTTGTTTTGAGGGTTTCAACTATCTCATTATATATTAAACAAAGGAAAAAAACGCGAAAGGTTTGAAGCGGCGAATCTCTGTAAGTTGGGAGGCAGCAAGTGTGAAGGAAGGGTTTGAGACACTCACCTTCCAGTTTTCGTAATATGGAGGAGTCAGTTTGTCTGATGTAATTTTCATTAGGGGCATCAGAGATGCTCAATACGACGCAACGACTGATTTAGAACTACGTTATTGATTTCTGGTTGGGCATTCACCTCATCGCCGAAATCAGCGCATATTTTGGCGGTTCCGAATGTTCTGCTACTGTCGGCGTTAGCGTTCACTTCTGCGTCCTGCTTCTGCAAAGGTTTGGCTTACATTTCCTTTCTTCTTCTATTTGTCGTTTTCTGTCTCATACATGATGTCTGTACAGGTAATCATTCCCTTTATCTGTATTGTTGACTCCGCAGATTTTTGTTTTTTTTGTTACCTTCTTATTTCATGGTCTGAATGGTAGTGACGCGAAGGAGTCCAAACAAATCCACTTAAAAATGGGTGAAAGTCGAGAAAAGCCGCATATACCTAAACCATGAATGCAGATTAAACCTAAAAGAAAAAAATCCTCAAAAGATTGCTACATGATTTAGCATGAATGTATTATGCTTAAATGCCTGTGAGTTTATTTTTGTCATACAAAATTCAAGAAAAGAGAAATACACAGTGTTTTCCCATTGTTTTTAAATATTATGTTTTTAATGTCCAATATTTATTTATATACTCTTTAATTTCTTGAGTATTGACAAAACTACATGTAACTATCATTTGAATTATGCCGTCTGTCCTTTTAGTGCTTGAACTGATGCAGTGACCTCTCTGAAGTGAAATCCACTTGTTTGACTGGTGTTTTCTACTAACGGATCCACAACAGGACAAATCAAGTATTTCATTTTCAAAAGCAACACAACTTGTGGGGAGATAAAAAGTTAATTTGGTCATTATGCATTTTAGGCTAAACAGCGTGGACAGGGGCCCCATGGAAGGGGTTTTGCACCAATTTTTATGCTTTAGGTTGTCTCATCAGTTGTGATTTATTTGTAGAATTAAAAAAAGTCAGAAAGTTTTTTAGTTAAGTCTGGGCCGTTGCTTTTATTTATTTATTTATTATAAATATCCCTTTTGATTATTTTGGGGCGGGTGGGGGGTGATATTTCCAGCTGCTTCTAATATTGAGAGACTGGAATTTTGCGGCAATAGTTTAAGGGACTTTTATTTCAACTGGTAGGCTGCATGTAATGGAAATTTCTTGATTATACCCTTCAAGATGTTTACATAGCAATTTAGTGGAGATTCCTTAAAAGCTGTAGTGGAGGGGAAAACTTTCTTTGTCATGGGACTATTTTATTGCAAAAGGCTCCTATGTTCAGCATCTACTAAGTAAATTTAGAAATTTCTCTACATGAAACCACTGGATGTCACAATATGTCTAGATCCATACATTCACTGGATTTGTGGAGTGGCTTCTTGTGTTAGCCGAGCATGGTCTATTGAGTGCTAAGTTAGCTAAATATAGCTTCTTCTGTTATAGTTTGGCAGAACATCATTTTTACAATTTAACAGGTGCAACTTTACTGCATGATTCCATCTGTGCTTCCTAGGCTAGCATATGAGTTATGTATATCACACAACGGCTCTGCTGGAATTTGCCATGCATCCAAGACAAAAACAGCCATATGGAGTGGAATATATGAAAATAAACTGAGACCAGTAGAAGACTCATGTTGCACTTATTTCTGAAGTGACATGTTCTTAAGGATTATGACACATGACCTGCTATGCAAGGCATGAAAGATAACTGGAGCAGAACTAGGTTATTACTAGGACTCCTTTCTAAGCCAGAGGGTCGATCCCTTTACAAGCAATACATGGTTTGAAGCTTTAGCACCAGTCACTGTAGAAATTCACAACTTCAAGGCTGATGGTATATAAAAGGCACACACATCAAAATTGGCACAAAAGTAATATGGAAAGAGGTCAAGCAAGGCCAAAATTACCTTCCCCTGTTTAAGTACACCCAGCATTCCACATAAGCTTTCTAATGTAAGCTCTATAAAATTTGAAAACTCTGTTCCTCAATATGTGAATTCGGATGAAGTTGAATAACAATATTTGAGTCAAAATTTTAGAAGAATGCGTAAAAGAAAAATTAGCATTTATCTTATTTCATTGGATGACATACACCCATCAACAACTCCAAAGAGTACTTATAGACACAGAAACTATGCTTCCTTATTGGTGCATTCACACGTTCCATGAATTGCAAATGCCTTCATGAATTGGAGATTAAAGTCTCTCTACAAATGACACCTATATTGGCATCTTGCAAATGTACTGTTTTATAGATAACAAATTGGTTGCATTCTTCTTTTTTCTGTGATACTGGTGACAATGATGTACTCTTTGATTGATCTCTTACTCCAGTTTTGATTCAAAGACAAATATTGAGGGGATAAGATTTTGGTGGCAACATCCTTTTGTTTTTTATTCTGATTTTGTTTTTGAAGTTTATTTTTGGTATTTTACTCATCTTGTTCCTTTGTAGTTTAATACTTTATACCCTCCTTTTTAGGATCCTAGCTTTTTTGGGCTTATCTTCAACAATCCCTTGAGTTGACCTCAATCTTGCCTTTGCCGGCCAAATCTTGACTCTATGACGACAAGGAGCTAGAGAAAGTAATGAAGAATATGCTAATAAAGGGTAAAAATACCTTGGCAAAGGCAGTAAATAAGAATTAAACAACTTTGGAACAATTGATCATCGGGAAAACTGCAATCCTGAATGAAGCCATTTGTTAGGTTGTTGTATAGATTGATGCAACATGTAGCAAAATAAATAATATGATTTGAGCATTAAGCAACAATTATCAAAGCACCATCAAGAAATATAAGACACCTTACAAAACATGTGAGAAAGGGTCATTGCACAAAATAAACTAAATGATTGAGACATAGGGCTCATCATCATTCTTACACGGGGAGCATTGGAAAATTGAATTAAAAAATAGTTGTAATTTGGGGCCATGAAATTGCATTCTCCCTAAGTTAGATACCAAAAAGTTTGATGGCAAAACTTTGTTATCATCTAGAGGGAGTAATTGTTTGAGTGTGAGAAACTTATTGGGAATAAAGAATGGCATAAGCATTGCTCAATTTGGAGGGGAGCAATATTGATGGAACTAATGGATGCTAAAAAGGAATAAAAGTGCATTTAACTCATGGTCGACATTCATTGGTGACCTTGTTGCACAATATGGTATGGACCTGGACGAAGGGGTCAATAAGAGAGTACATCATTCAATGGCAAAAGTTTGTGCAATGGATGATGTCAATGAAGAAAGTCTTTTAGACTAATTCAATTTTGGATTAATTGAGACTTTTAAATGCAAAATGTTTGGTTTGAGAGATTAAGGGTAAAAACATAACAATTTAGTGATTTACATATGAAGTATTTGTAGCATCCAAGGACCATGTGCCACTTGAGAAGGTCAGCCTAAGATTGGCACCTTTACAATTGGATGAAAAGAAGGTATAAGTGACTATATGCTTTAATTGGATTCCTGAATAGAGCAAAGACCAAAAATATATTGACAAAAACTCTTCTCTATGGATAATGCACACTGCAAGATGACAAGGAGGAGTTGAAAATTGGGGATAACATTACTTTTCTGAAAAATACATTGTATCCTGAGGACACCACATCTTTCTTTTCTTGTCAATCACTGCAAGGTGACAACCTGCTTGAAATCCTCGTGTAAGGATGTATTAAATGAGAAAAATGGTGGTGTTGATTGACCCAAGCAGCACACATATTCATAAATAAAAAGGCGGCCAAGCATTTTTATTACTTTGTATATCTTGCTCCATATTTCCAGGTAATGGTAGCTGATTAAGGTGCTATTAGTTGTTTTGGAAAAATGTTATAATATCAAATTATGATGGGGAATTACCAAATGGCTAGCCCTTTGTTCATGATTTTGTGGGAGGGAGGTTTTGATTTTGTATTAGGTGTTAAATCGTTGAAGACATTTGGTATGATCTTATGAACTTCTAGGAGTCTTTCATGTTTTAAGGAAATGAGTAAGAATATAACCAAATGTCTTCATTGTTTGACTTAACAAGTGATTAGGACTCACCATATGAAAAATTGCCAAAGAAGAGACTTAGAGAGTGTTTGCTGTATTTTCATCAATGGAAGATATCCAGAGAAAGCAAACCCACAAAAAATCTATAAGCTAAACTACACAAAAATCATATTGTTTTAAGAGGTGCTTAAAGGTCTTTTTGCAAGCCATGAATGTGATTATCCTATCGAATTAATTTCAGGCAGCTAATTACCTAACATTAGGCCAAATTGTTAAACTTATGCTTAAAAGAGTTAGATTGAACACATGAGTGAGGAAATGCTAAACATGAGAACCATTCAAGCTAATGAAAAAGTATTCTCTGAAACAATAGTCATGGTTTCCAAAGGATTCTTTGGGGAACATGAATTTGTGTTATTAGCAGTCCAATAACCTTATATTGAAAAATAAGTATCTCATTCTTGCATCTTGTTATTGGTGATATATTAAATTAATTACATAGTACAAACTACAATATACTCTACTAAACTAGGCCTTGTTTTGGCTACCATCAAATCAGAATTAAGGATACATAACTAAATCTACATTTTATACTCATGGAGGCCACTACAGATTTTTGGATAGTAAATTTGGTCTTATAGACAATCTTGTATCCTAAGATACAATTAACTTAGTTTTCAAGCCCTTCCTCTAGGCTTCTGTGCTTGTTTTCTTTGATCATATAGTAAAACTTTGGAAGGTCGATAGTGTAGATCAGGCCTTCAATTTGCTTTAAGAACATTGGCTTTATGCTAAAAAGTCTAAATGTGCTTTCAGAGCAAAAGGTAGTTGGATATTTTGATTATATTGTTCCCATGAAGTCAGGCCATGATGGCATGGGCCATGCTTAAGAACATCAGGGTCCTTTGGGGATTTTTGGGCCTCACAAGCCACTGTTGCAGGTTTGTTAGGAACTCAGTCCTCATTATTGCACCTCTTACAATGCTACTTAAGAAAGATGTATTTGTTTGGACAAAAGAATTGACTTAGTCATTTGTAAGACTCAAGGATGCCCATTTGCACTACTACAATTTTGGTCACACATGAATTCAGCAAAGCTTTTGTAGTTAAGTGCAATGCTGTAGGCCAAGGAATTACAGCAGTCTCAATACATGAAGATAAGGCATCAGGTTTTGAAAGCCAACAATTCTAAGGGCAAAAACTTATCTACATATGAGAAAAAAATGATGGCTATATTGCATGCAGTCAAGAATTTTGATTGTTTGTGCTGGAGAAGTGGCATGAGAATAATTTATGGAAAAGTGGTTTAATAAATTGTTGGGTTATGTCTTTGAGATTATATAAAAGGAGTACAAGCAGAATGTAGTGGTTGATGTTCCCTCTAGACAATGAGAGGGTACATGATCAGAGAATTGCATCTTTCATAACCTTGAATGGATTGCATTGACAAGTCTACAATGACAAGAAGGCATACATACCCAACAAATCATCCTGCTTTTGTAAGTTGGCCATGAGGCACTTGATAAGTCTTTATGGAAAGAGAACTTTATATGTCATGAAGTGTGGTTGTACTTGTGCTGAAATACCCAATTGGAACAACATACTCTGTTACAAAATGCATGCTTTTTGATAGGCGACCTTTCATATAATTTCAAAACTTGTCATAGGGATAAGTAGCATGGTTACCAGGTTTGGTTGAACATGGTACAGGCTAGGTTGGACCCCAAACTGTTTTGCTTTCTCGACAGGTACAATTGTGTTCAGTTTTTAGTTCTAGCATCTAACATACTTTTCATCTTTTTAAGGGCTCCTGAGTACAAGATAAGTTTGTTGAAGTGGAAGATCATACCTACCCAGGTCGTCATAACTTTAGCCTCAAAACAGTTATAGAACTCATCATTTTTTGTCTGAATAAGCTTTGATTGCATTTTGCAACCGTTAAAGCATCACCTTCCATTTGATTTGATATGTGATGCCTGCCACTGTGGCTGCAATCACCTTGTTGGTGCTGCAAACACTCCTATCTAGGTCCATAATTACTGAATCTGATGACTTTTATATGCAAAGACATGATATTTAAACAGTTCTCAGCTGTCATTCTCAAACAGAACACCCAAAGTGCTTTGAAATGATGGCCTGGGAGGATTTTGAACTGGACTGCACAAACATACACATATTTGCCCTTGTGCTAGTGTGCTTGAGTACATGCCATGACACCATTCTGTTGTGTTCAAGACATGCAAATAGTAGGAGGGAGAGGGTCTATTTATATATGTTAAAGACCATTTTATGTTTTTGGGGTGTGAATAATGTTTTTCTAATATCTATTACTTGTGAGTCTGTATTGTAATGTGTGCATGGTTTTTTATAATTTATTATTTCTGGGTAACCTCTTATGTTTTGAATGTATTTATTTAAATTACATTCACATCTAGCATAATTTTATATATATAACTAATAGTGGAACAACAAAGACACTAATGCAACGTGGTAGAGTAGCTGCAACACCATTTGTAGCTCCCACTCGTGCTCTTTTTCCTCTTTTTTCAGAAGGAGAGGGGAAGGCTGTTGGTGTCAAACTTCTAGAGATGATCTATTTGAATGGATGGGATGATGCAGGTGAAGCTATTTCACATTGTTCTTTGTGAATGGTATTCCCTTTAGTGTTACTCATAGTACTTATTACAAGGAGGCATCTTAGAAAGCTGCAATAGTTGGTCCTTCTCATGTTCCTCTAGGAGAGACAAAAATGAGGACCACATTGCTAGATAAGAGTTACTCCAAAGTGAACTTGTTGATGGAGGAGTTGAGAAACACATTGGTGTGCCATTTTTTTTTTTTTTTTTTTTTTTTTGTATTGGGGGGGGGGCGCGCCCCCGCGCGGGCGGCGGCGCCTTGGTCTGCGCGCGCGTCGTGGGTTCTTCCCCCCCCCCCCCCCCGCCCCGCCCCTCTCCCCCGTCTCCCCCCCCCCCCCCCCCCCCCCCCCCTTTTTTTTTTTTTTTTTTTTGTGGAAGGAACGGGGAAGGGGAAGGGGGGCCGGCCGGGGGGGCGCGGGGGGTGGGCCCCGGCCCCCCCCCCCCTTACGGGTTTGGTCGAACCGATTGGTCTACACCTTGGATTAATTGGTGTACCATTGTTAGGGATAGGTGGACTGATATTGCCCATAGTGTGTTCATAATCATTATTGTTTTTTTTTTTATTATGGTTGGAGAAGGGGTGTTGAAAGGTCCCTGAACCTTTTACAAGAAAGTCAAATATTTTACATTAAGCTCAGAGTTGCAGCCTACCAAAAAAACATCTATGCAAATCAAAACAGCTATGAACCAAAATAGCTTAAAACATTCTAAGTCACAGCCACTCAAAACATTCTGTCACGACTACAAACATACACCAGCAACAGACTAGAAGCACCACCCCATAACTGAGTAACAAAACACCTCCTATAGGAAGGAAGGAAACTAAGCATGCGAAAGGTGTCTGTTAACCATCTCTGTTTGGTTCAATTGGCCACCCATTTTGCACCTTTGCACACTCCAAACACTGGCTAGCCTCTGCACTACAAGATGCTTCACCCCCCACTGTACTTAACACTCCACACACAGGAATGAATAAACAAGGTGGTGGTTTCCCATATCATGTAATAATACTCCAATTGAGATTTTCCTCCCATTACATCCAATCTCACATGCCCTTCCATCCTATCACACAGTTTAGAGATTGTTTCCATGATATTGAGGTGGATTTCCGCTTGCATGGAGATCTGCTTGGCTTCCTCTTGGGGCTTGTGGGTGTACCATCGATTGACTTCGAGGCTGAATAACATGCAGATTATAGGAAAAAACAGACCCAGCCCAGACTTTAACATGTTTCTTCCCTCGCATGCTGAGAACTAATCTGAAATGGCAACATGTGTCACCCGTGTTTTGTGTCCCTAACATGTTATTACATCTCCCTATACGCCCTTTCATCCCCTCTTGGATCGCTCATTCAGATTTGTCTAGGCATTTGGATACATACCCCCAAAGACCGTCTCTAGGTTTGTTCCAAACTCTGTTTTTCTTCATCTATAATATTTATGAGCTGTTGGGGAAAATCCCTCTCCCAAACATTGAGTCCCTCTTGTTGGACTCCCAAATTTGCCATAAAATCTGCCCCTCTATTCCCTTCTCTGTAGATGTGAACAAACTCCACCTTTTCTAAGACTTTGATCTTCTGTCTAGCCCCTTCTATCAAATTAGCAATGCTCCAACTTGCCTCCAAATTCTCCTGCATGGTTTTAATTATATTTAAAGAATCGCCTTCTAGGATCAAGTTCTTGACTTGTAAGTATGACAACAAGTTGATGCCCATAAACAGAGCTCTAGCCTCCACAAAATGGCTAGACTGATCCCCTAGGGCCTTTGCATCTCATAATCATTATTGTTACATGCAAAGCATGCCCCTAATTTCTTAAAGCTGTTGATTGTTCTGGAAGATGCAAGGATGCAACTTTATAATATCAGATTTTGAAGTAAGCTATGGAGAGGTAGTCCATTGAATGTGGTTTAAGTGGTCACAAATGCAGCCCATCTATGTAGATTTGTAGGGATGATGATTCAAAGAATCTATAGGCACATCGTTTGAACCTTGTGCTGTGTTCATGCATTGAACAACGCTTTGAAAGGCAGAGGGAAGATGAATGGGTGAAGCAAGTGGTGTCTAGTGATAGAGATGTGCAAATGTTTATTTGCAGCCATCGCATCTCTTTAGAAGTTTTCATGACATTTCAAGGAAGGAATTCCTCAAACTTGTAAAGATTAGAGATGCTAGCTATTGTATGTTGTTGGAGAGGATGGTTGAGGTGCAAGAGGTCTTATGATCTATGGTAGTGAATAGTGAGTGGAACAGGCCAAAACAAATGAGGAGAAGAAAGTAAAACAATTGACCCAAGTCCAGGAAATGGAGTATAACCCTAAAAAATATGGTCAAGTGACTCATCTAATTGGAGGAGATGACTTCCATTAGTCATGTCTCTTTTTATTTCAAATCTTTTGGGTGACATTCCCAACCATCTTTGGCTTGTGCTCAACATACATCCAAATCGGTCACTTGGGGATGGGTATGAAATGCATCCATTCTCGCACCTGTGCCATACCTAGTCAAAATATGCACTAAAAAAGAGAATGAAAAAGAAAAAACAAGATAAAGGATTTGAAGGCATTGTGGAACAATGGTAAATGTAATGTAACTGTACAAGCATTACTTGAGTTCAAATCTCCTCCTGCAATAAGGTGACTTATGATAATAGGGTTTATGCAGTTTGTTGAAGAGATATGAGGATTATTTCATCCTTATCTAATCACTTGAGAAAAGGAAGATAAAGGAGAAATGAAATGAAATATTATTAATGTTCATGGTGGGCCCAAAAAAGACTCAACGGACTATAAGGACAATAATGATTGCCAGCTAGCGGGCTAAAAAGCCCAACAAAGAAAAGAAACTAAATTAAATATAAGACGTAACCCGAAAAACAGGCCAAAGAGAAGGGGGAGAAGAGGGGGGAGGGCTGCAGTCCAGAGGAGCGGAGTGCACGCCAAGAAGAATGGAGAGAGAGAGGGAGGGGGGAGGGAGCAGCCCAGGAAGGGCAAGCTCCAAGAACCCCTAGAAACTAATCTCTCCTAACAGTCGTGGCCGAAGTATTTGAGTTGAAGAAGTCCATGATATGTCTCTGTCCATCGCTAGTTTGGGACCCTAACAAGTTGTGGGTGCGTTGCCTAGTGACCCTGTTGCCGTTCGAACTGGAAGAAGCAGAGCGTTTCCGACCGATGTCACCTGGTCCGTCGGAGCTGGTGAAGTAAGTTGTGATGAGCCGATGTTGAGCGGGGTTAGATCCATCTGGAGGAGAGCTTTTATGCAAAGGTTCCACGAGCCTGGGGGACGGGGGACGTGGGGACGGGTTTCCGGGGACGGCGGGGGACGGCGGGTCGATTTTAGGGGACGGCTCGGGGACGGCTGGGGGGGACGGCTGGTATAATACTATAAAAAATGAAATTTTTTAGAAATTTAGAATAATCTACACATTCAAAATTCTACAAAGTTTAACCTTGGAACAGTTGACAAAGGGGCATCCTTCTAACCAGATAAGGTTGACCTACTTGGTTTTAACACCTCAAGGAAGCATATAGTCACTCTAACATCTTGTAACACACCAATGTGTAAAGATCAATAATGTTTCTCAGATATGTGCGTATAATAAAAAATCCGTTAAGTGCAGAGATGCATACATAATCTATGCATCAGACTCTCAGAGTACTCAAGGTCAGCTACAATCACATTTTAGCAGATAAACTATGCAAACGAAAGTCGTGCAAGCCATAACCAACTTCCATAGATAAGATAAATTAACACATTTAATTTGGTAATAAATACTATTCTTGCTCCATAACAAGAAGATTGCAAGGGCATTATATGTTTAGCCCTTTCTAATCATTTTAACATGATCTAGATCGATGTCATTGATTCCCACAGATAATCTTTAACTAGAAACATTTCCACAATTACTAAATAAATAATACAGTAAACAAAAGGATATGTTTTGTAAGCAATAAATAATCAATGATCTGGTAAAACACCAAAAGCATCAGATATAGTCTCAGCAACATGGCACTGCCAAAGTAACACTTCTTGTCAATAACGATGCCATGTGTAAGAAGATTCTCACATCCTCACAGCTGTTGATGTAGAAAGAAAGGAAATAAATAATAATATGTATATTAACATCCACATATGACGGATAATGGAGAAAACTCGTAGCCAATAGCAAGAGGAAGCCACAAAAGGAGCTTGTATATTTTAGATAGTGTTGGGCGGGGCAGAGGAGACAGTCTCAACTAGAGGGAGAAATCCTACACAGTAAACCCTAGATGCCAAAAGTACACTATTATGTCAAGAAGAACCATAACAGCAAATAGTACAAATATTTCACTCAGTCATTGTAGAGGACAGAACCAGCACAAACAAGGATGAAAAGGCTTATTAAGTCCATGAGAATGGGATGGGACAAGCCCTAATCTGCAATAGAATGATATAGATGGCTATTTCCATCACTGCCAATATCCATTAACAAGCAATGCAGCATATAATGATGTTCGTAAGAGAGTGGACTGCACTAGGAAGGCCTGCTGGCGGGGTAATCCTGCTGGCCGTGGGGGACGGCTGGGCCCCATGGGGAACGCCCAGACTGTCCCTAGGGACGGCTGGGCACCTTAAAAAGGTGCCCAGCCGTCCTCGGGGACGCCCAACCGTCCCTAGGGACGGCCCGAGCGTCCCCCATGGGGCCCAGCCGTCCCCGGGGACGGTTGGGTGTCCCCAGGGACGCCCCAAAAAGGGGGACGTCCCGGGGACGGGAGGCCACAGGCCTCAGCCGTCCCGGGGACGTTTCCCAGCCGTCCCCAAAAAGGGGGACGGGGGAAACGTCCCCCTTGCCGTCCCCTCGTCCTGGGGGACGTGGGAAACGGGGGGACGCGTCCCCGTGGAGCACTGCTTTTATGGCAACAAAACTGAGTTATCTCCCTAAGAAAGAGTGAGAGACACCGCTGGTTTGGGTATCTGAAGAAGGTAGAAACAATCTGAGAGTTGTCTCTGAAAGACAATGGAATCTGCCTCGGATCTTGTAATAACTGAGAGAAACGAAATTTATCATTCACTTCACTTCAAACTGTTAAAAGACTTTGATCTAACTCTTGCTCATTGCCTTTGCAACACTCACATTTGAATTTAGGTTTTTGTTTTACTTAGTGCTGGTTTTATCTTTGAACTTCATGATCTGATTACCCCAAGATCATGTTTTGACCTCAAAATTTCATTATGGCGAACCTGAGTTTTCCAAGGTCTCAGACCTGAGTACCCTCTCTCCTTGGGTGCCTCTGCATTCTTGCATCTACATACCCCCAGTTTTGAAGGTGTGGATTGGGTACTCTATATCCGCACCTTGTGTTTATGACCTTGGACTTCAAACTCATAATGTAGCTGAAACATGACTTCATATATTCTAACACTTGAGTACAACACTAATGATATTCAGGATTGACATTGACCACTTAAATACAGCAAAAATGATATCCGATATGATGTAGAAACCTAATGGCACACACTTGAACAAAATGGTCATAAATCTGAACAGTTTGAACCAGGTAAGTGCTTGTCTCTTTGTAAATGCTAGCCAAGTTAATGAAATTTTGCTTGTGCTTTTATGATCAACTCCCTAAAACTTTGGGACTGAATGGATTGGGGCTGGCTACTTTTTATATTAAGTATTAGAGGCAAACCTTTACTATACTGAATTCTATTTAGGAAAAAGGCATTACCCTTTTTCTAGTCTACTATACATGGCCTTTGGCATTCTCCTTTCATATTAGGACCATGAATACAATTAGAATTCTAGTTGCAGTTTACTGTTTCAGGATTTTGTATTTTGAAAATCATTCTCCTACTCTGCCTGGGATATCTTTTGTGATGTTTGGCCACATTTTTATTTTGAACATGAACTTGTTTTCTGTAGTATTGAACGGATCCAACATGAAGGAGGCTCATAGAGATTTATATTGCAAGTGATCTGATGAACACTGGATATGCTGCCTGATGTCTATGCAAAATTGCACAAGGTAATTTTCACTTGTTGGGAGCATTTT
The DNA here is from genome assembly GCA_028583015.1 of Wollemia nobilis. Taxonomy (NCBI): domain Eukaryota; kingdom Viridiplantae; phylum Streptophyta; class Pinopsida; order Araucariales; family Araucariaceae; genus Wollemia; species Wollemia nobilis. The sequence goes on along the minus strand of JAQPPZ010017063.1, from coordinate 4,803,524 downwards.
AAAATTGGCCAACAAATGTAATCTTTTATATTTCAATATTGTACACTTTTTCCTTTTAATTAAAGGGTTTTCATGTTTGTCTTTCAGGGAAACAGATTCAAATTGGAATTATGAGGGAAAGAAAAATTCAAGTCAGACTAACTGGTCACATCATTTACAGAAGATTGAAAACTTCACCGGCCAAAACAAGTTTCTGAGTTCCAGTTTTATATTCTCCCTGCCAGGTCAAAATCCTAGTGCTGCAGGCGATACTCTCAAACCTACAAGGTGTTTTATTGATCATACTTGTGGTATCGTTGATATCTACTGATTGGGGTTCTGCAGCAGATTGCGTGGTTGCACATATGTTATGATGTTCATTGAAATATTTTACATATTTAACTTTAATGCCCCAGTTTTGGCTTGTTCAAAATCTACATTTAGTTGTTGCTTTTGGTTATGCCTTTTGAGATAGTTTGGTAAAGTATATCTCAAACAAAATATTTTTTGATTTATGTTCTACCGTGTAAGAATAGTACCATGATTGCCAGCTGTGGTTATGGTTTAGTTCTTTGGTATAATTCTGTATGCTTGGACAAAATTGTTGAATTTTTTTTCTCTTAAGTTCTTTAGTTATTCTTCACATGCTTTATATTTTGGGAATTGTGAGCAACTATTATTATGTTAGGATCTTGTAACCTTTTTTTGCCTTTACACATTTCCAGGTCCATGACTTGCCTAAGCGAACATGTTGAACCTTCAGGATTGATGGTTGCTAGAAAGGTTTTTATCTTACTTTGCTTTAGAAAAATTACAGAGGGCATTTTTTTTAAAGTGATTTGAGCATACTTTGGGTGGAAATGCATGGGCGTTACTTATGCACTAGCTGGGCTGATGTATGAAGCTTAAACAATCGTATGTTCAACTTTGTAATTTCTATGGGTAATTCTAAAGTCGTATTTTCTACTATAGATAAAATAAAATACAATACCCATCAAAAATAGTGTAAACATTACGTTTGAAACTTGTTTCATGTTATGTTTAACCATATCTTTTTGTTGATTTCCAGGCCTTACACTCCCTATCAATTTGTCGGAGCACTTCCAGAGATTATTTAAGGCCTGGGATTACTGCACCATTTGAGAATAATGAAAAGGCAGGATGCCAACCAGCAAAAGAGTTTCCCAATTTTAACAAAAATAGCTTGAAGTCTCAATCAATGAAAACCTATGCATCGAGCTTTGTGCAGAATACAAATAGTTCTGCTGAGGGTACTTTTAGCAATAGAGGTCAAACTTTTGAAAGAAATCAAGGTTTGGGAGCAAATGTTTTGCAATGTGAAGAGTCTGTCACTCATTTCAGCAATTCATATAATAAGGCAACAGCCTCTACCTTTCAGAGAGAACCAGGCAGGCAGAGCTGTGGTGAAGCAGAACAGAATTTCATAGATCTAGAGGAGGATGATGATATATTCAAGGTTGGAAAATTCATAACTTTTAAAGGGTTGTTTGATTGTTTTAGTAGAACTGTTTGGTTTTCCATTTTTTAAGATTTTTCCATAGTTCACTGAGTGTAACTGCTCATTCCTTTCGTTAACTACAGACCATTGATATTGATCAAATTGTGTCCAAGCACTACCAATCGACCTCCACGCAGCCGACTTCAGTTCCTAAGTTGTCAAGCACAAGCACTCAAATCCCTCCGGCTTATAATCAGTTACCTTTTTCAGGAACTTGTATGCCTGGAAATTCATTAGACAACCAAACAAACTATATTTGTGATCATGGTATTCAGGTAAAATCAACTTCCTATTTTCAGTGATGCAGATATTGTTTTTTTGTTGCCTTTTACTCCGTTATGTCCCAGTAAAGCCCTTCTAATTTCCGTGTTTCAGGTGGCTCTCTGTAAAGAAGCAACGAAGCATTTGCAAGAGTTGAAAGATCAGCTTATCTCAATTTCAAATGAACTACTTGATAATGTTGCTGACCTGAGTCCTCAACAATCTGAAATGCTTCGTCTAGAACGGTTAGTTAAGAGTTAAAACTTTGAATTTACTTTTCTTTGGATCTTTTATCTATGATGCTTTATCAGCATTGAATGTGGATGATATGTAATATTTTTTTTTTCAATTGGTTATATGGGATTGAAACGGGCCCAACCTGTATTACATCATCACCACATAGTGGTATTACAACAAAGCCTGGATATTATCCATGTATTGCTTGGCAAGATTTGAACCTTGGTCTCCTCTTTTAATATTGAGGAATCTAACCGTTTGAGCTAATACCATTTGATTTTAAGAGTGTACACAGGTTTTTATGAGGGGTCCCGGTCCCCTTAAACTGATATGTAATATTGTTATCATTCCTTTTTTGAATATCCAGGTCACAGCTGAATAAGAAAGTTCGCTACTTAGAACAGCAACTTCAGGGTTCTCTTTTAGACGAGGAGAGGCGCCAATCTCATTCTTTAGCTTCTGGAGCACCTTCAAGTAGCTTTTCGGCAGCTTCATTTGTACAACAGACTAATGGTGGAGGAGGGAGGACAAACGAGAATATTTTCAGTTCACCTTTTGTTTCGCAAAATCCTAATACTATTAGCTCCAGTGTAGAAAGGTTTGAATCCAAGACGAGTAATTACAATCACACCTCTGGAGCAAATGCAGGGTTCTTTAAGATTTCTACTCCATGTGCTTCAAATGAGCTTTTTGGAAATCAAAGAACCCAAATGCCACATATGGAAAGGGAACCATTTATACCTAGGGTCACTGAAGTGAACTATACTGAAGGGTCTGGTGATAAGAAATGGAATAGGCGAGACTTCCCTTGGGCCAGAGAAATAGAGGTATTTGCAATTAATAAGGAAATTACTGGTTTTTGTTATTTCCAAGATTTCTAGTTAACAATGATTTATTGACATTGAGAAAGATTGTAACTTGCATCAGGTCAACAATAGGAAAGTTTTTGGCAATCTTTCTTTTCGCCCAAATCAAAGAGAAGTAATCAATGCAACAATGAGTGGAAATGATGTTTTTGTTTTGATGCCTACTGGTGGTGGAAAAAGCCTTACTTATCAGGTAGCTGTGATATGTGCGATGATTTCCTTTTGTATTCAGAATGCGTTCTTTGAATAATAACGTTGGTGAGATTGTAATGAGCATTACTTACTTGTGCTGTAAGATCTAGATCTTAGGTTGGTACAGAAGATATAGATGGAAAAATGTTAGTGTTTGATTGTAATTTAGTTTGATGGTAGTGTTTCATTAAGTGATCTACAAGAATGGTTGACAGACTCTTGTGTTAGAGTTCAAACTTAAAAATGCCTGTTGGGTTATCTCCAAAAACAACTTTTATTTGTGTGTAAAGCAACTGCAATTGAGAGTTTATCAACCAAACTTTTCAAAAATTAGTTTTGCTTTGATGCTACATATTTGTACCTAGGCTTTTGCATCCAAGTTTTTCAGTTTGACCTTTTATGTTTTTAGAGTGCAAATGAGTGATGTTGGGAAAGCAACTGCAATTGAGGGTTTATGGACCAAACATTTCAAAAATTAGTTTTGCTTTGATGCTACATAGTTGTACCTAGGATTTTGCATCCAAGTTTTTGAGTTTGACCTTTTATGTTTTTAAAACATTAAACGAGTGATGTTGGATGATGACATGGCATGAAATCTGAGGAATAAAAATAGAATTATGTGAAGTAACAACACTAGATGGTACTCAATGGATGCCATCAATGAAGAGACTGGAGTAAACTGGTGAAGCAGACAGATGCATATGCATGCCTACTTGGGTGCACTATATCACCTATAATCCTTCATGCTAAGTAAGGAAATAGATGCACGAAGCGCAGGGATTTCAACCGTTAGACATAATGTCATATCGATAAAGTTACAAGTAGAGGGCAGGGATTCAAATCATTAGACGTAACATCATAAGGATAGAGTTTAACTTGTATTAGATCGCTATTTCAAAATGCAAACTGTGCATAAAAAACTGTGGGAAAACAGAGGATAACATTTCAACCCATGCATGAACCACCTTGTTGTCAATGTTTTCTATAGCTTCACTATCACTGGGTTTAGGCAGCTGAGCAGATGACTTTGGGCATTTGTTTGTTCTGCTCTCATCTTCATTTCCTTCAACTGCCGCTTTGTCAAATTCAAGGCAGAGATTCCAACCATTGTACATAATGTCATAATGACAAAGTTCAACTTGTATTAGGTCAGCATTTCAAAATGCAAAGTGTACATACATATCTGTAGAGAAATTTACAGGTTAATGTTTCAACCATGCGTGAACCACCTTGTCATTATTGGTTTCTATAGCTTCACTATCACTGCTTATAGGCAGCCGAGCAGATGAGTTTGGGCCTTTGTTTATTCTGGTCTCATTGTCATTTCTTTCGAGTGCTGCCTTTTGCTGTTCAACTTCTTTATTAGAAAAGCATTATAAGCTTCTTGCTCATCAAATTACCTTGACAATTGTACCTAAGCAGAGAATGCTGTTGCTATCCAGAGTCCACAAAATGACACATGTTCACTGTAAGCCTTCATGTAAAGTTGTACACCACAGGGAAAGTTCCCATGTCTCCCCATGGATTTCTAGTTTATATTCTTCAAACTTTGTTTTGCATTGGCTTTCTTTCATCTTTCCCTTAGTGTTGGCAGCTTTTTCTTCAAGATCATGACAAGCATGATTTGTTTCATTGTGATGATAGATATGCAATATTTCTAACTGGTTTTGCAGCATTACTGTATACTGAAGAAGTTTAATGATTTGCTTATAGATAAATCTTTGAGGTGTACAAAATTGCTTATTGTCAGACATTTGACTTAAAATTTACTTTGCAGCTTCCTGCAATTGTTTGTCCAGGCGTGACTCTTGTAGTTTCTCCTCTTGTCTCCCTCATTCAAGATCAGATCATGCATCTTTCTCAGGTTAGCATCCATTCTGTATTGCAATGAAGTGTCTCTCAATTTGAATACTCACAGGATGTGGAGTTCATAGCTGATGTTAATCTGGTATGGTGGTTTGATTGTGATCTGTATGATCCAGGCAAACATCCCTGCCACATATCTTAGCGCAAACATAGAGTGGCATGAACAGCAACAAATATTTAATGAGCTTAGTTCAAGCTGCTGCAAATTCAAGTTGCTGTATGTGACACCAGAAAAGATTGCAAGGCAAGCTCTAGATCTTCCTTACATTTCTTTATTTATGATGTCAATTCAAGTTGTGGCATTTTTAGTCCTTTGCAACTGTTGATGCAAATGTGAGGCAATTTTTTTGAGAAGTTGTTTAAAGCATATTGTTGAGTATTATTTTCCGTCTTTAAATTTCTTGAAAAAGAAAAAAACCTTATGGCAATATAACAAGGTATGCCGAATTTATCGCCAATTCTTTGAAGGTACATTATACAATGGAAAAACAAATTACTCTTGAATTTAGAAACAAATGGAAATGATGAGATTAAGATCAATACATGCAATCTATAAAATTGTTATATTTTGGTATTAAGTCTTCATTTATGTGTGTTTTAGAATGAATGTGGTGTGAAATAAGACTTAGTAAGTTGCAGAGATAATGATAGTAACTACAGACGGTTTGGTGTCTGACATGCTTGTGATAGGCTTCAAAATATTGAGGATCCAACTATGCACCCAAAATATATATATATATATATATATATATATATATATATATATATATATATAAAATTCTGGGTATATAATAGTCAATAGAGAGAACTTAAACACAAAATAGTGAGAAGGGATTTATTTGGTTTTTATTTGATTATTTAAACTAATTTATAAACTGGTTATATGGAATTGAAATGCTCCCTTCCGTACTACATTGTGACTGCATTATTATAGTATATCAACGAACCACATTGTGGTATTACAACAAATCTTACTATTATTGTAACATGGGAATTGAACCCATGGTGGGCTCTTTGTAAGCAGTGAGAAGAAAAATTAGTCTAGGCATTTTTACTTTTTGTAGGAGGTGGAAACACTGTATATTTTTGGATATAGCCAAGATACAGGCCTATTTTGACTTTGACATGGTCGTGGGAGATGGATGATCTATCCTGAAAATATTTGTGGAAAGCTTAGAAATAGAAAAGCAAATAGTAAATAGAGAGGACTTGAACTGGAGGGACAAGAAGAAATTGGTTTTAGACATTTTTACCTGTTTTTTGGGCAGCTGGAGAGACTAGATACTTTTGGATATGGTGCAGATACAGATGGAGTTGATTTGGATATGGTCCTGCAATATGGGTAAGGTATCAAGGCCATATCCTATTGAGATCTTTGTCACATACTTAGATACTGTGTATTCAGGACATAGGCAACATAATCCATAAGTTAGCGAATCTAGTGGGCCTTATTTGATAACATGATGATGAAACCCTTGAATGAAGGGAAGTCTTTCACCACGGCCTACTGTGCTTCTGTTGTAGAAGACAAAAGTCCTTACTTGAAATATCAATTTTGAGTGATTTTGCATATGTACATTGGTGAAAGAAGCTACATCTGCTTTTTTGAAATTTTCACCAGTTAGGAAATATTTTCCTGCCTTGGTAGGCAACAATTCAATAGACCATATCAAATGGCATTAGCTCAGCCGGTTATATTTATCAACTTTCAAGGAGTAGACCCATGTTTGAATCTTGCCAAGCGATACATGCATAATTGTCAAATTGCTGTAATACCACTATGTGGTCATTAATGGATGGGGCATGTTTAACTTTCATAAAACCAATTTAAAAAAGAAAATTCAATAGACCATGGTAAATCATAACCCTTATTTTATTTTTCAATTGGTTATATGGGATTGAAATGGGCCCCACCCATATTACATCATCACCACTCAGTGGTATTACAACAAAGTTTGGATATTCCATGTATAGCTTGGCAAGATTTGAACCTTGGTCGGCAAGATTTGAACCTTGGTCTCCTCCTTAAGTTGAGGAATCTAACCGGTTGAGATAATGCCACTTGATAAATCATAACCCTTATTATTGTTGTTGTTATTGTTTTTTTTTTATAAATTTAATACTTAAATTGGTTATATTGGAGTGAAACGGGTTACACTTCTATTACATCATGACCAAATAGTGGTATTATAACAACTTGGCAATTGTGCATATATTTCTTGGCAAGATTTGAACCTGGATCTCCTCCTTGAAAGTTGAGGAATTTAATTGAGCTTGCTCATGCCTTTTAATTTTGTTATTATTATTATTATTTTTGTTGGAGACAAGGGGTTGTATTTGGGTACCTTGACAAATCACAACTTTTTCCTTTAGAGCTTGAGAGTTTACAAATAGATTCAATTCTCATCTCAATCGAGTTGCTATAGCTAGATACTTACATCCTTTTTCATGAAATGTCTGAATTCTTGATTTCCAGTTTTTGGATCTTCTTCAGTTTTCTTTGTAAATACAAATATTCTAGAATTCAGCATCCTTCTTCTTGACGTTTTCTTGCAGCAGTCTCCACAATACCAAAACTCCACCTCCATTGTCTACACATTGCATCTTAGTAGAGTAATATTTTCAAAAATTCGCATTATCATAGTCCACTTTACTAGATCTGGACTATTAGTTTCCTTCTTGAAGCTTAAGTGCATCCACAAGAACTGTAATAAATAGTTTAGCAGTCTCATAATGCAGCCAACAACCACACAAAAGGGAATCAGAACCATTGATATTTGCGTTGAATACCCTATGGCAACACCTAATAAAATGTCCAGTTTATCTATTATGGCACTTGCATAATACAGCTGCTAACCGCTAAACGTGAAAAGGGTCAATTTAGATCGTTCAAAATGTAACTCTGTATGTGTAAAGGGTTGCACGGTTGGGAAAAGTAGGTCCATAACAGCCATCAATGGCAACCCTGAGTTGACAACAGCAGTGGCCTTGTTGAAAGTTTTGCACCATTGTGGCCATCATAAAACTGCCAGCAATCCAACTTCCTTGATTGCTCACGCTGTAATGGCTTTGTGGATGTTGTAGATTATCTCAACAATATTGCTTCCTAGCTAGATGGACTTCTCAGCCAGGGGCATCAGAGATCACTGCCATAGAAGTTCAAATCAATGCTCTTAAGCATAGAGTTCTTACTTGTAAGGAGTATACTGATGGCGAGGCTCTCATACAACAATTCTTGGTATAGGCTTTCCAAAGAAATCACAGGTATTATGTTATGCCAGGCACAAAAACTGTATCTCTTGATGCTAGCTGAGTGAAGGAATCATATATTAGCCTAGATCATGAGTGAGCACTATTACAACCACTGCATTGAGGAGTAAAACAAGGTGTTTCATCTTTGAACTCAAATAATCCATTCAGCCATGAAGTCCATTGGATGTAATCTTCTGCTTTAACACACAAAACTTTTACTTGCTTTATGAAATCATAGTCCGCTTTACCAAATTTGGATTGTTAGTTTCTTCCATTACATTGATCTACTAACGGATCCCCTGTAGTATTTTGTAGTCCTTTGGAACATTAATTTGAATTTGCTCCTTTTAGATTTTTCTTGTCAGCTTTAGCTAAACATACTACTTCCTCTAGCCATGGAGTAGAGATTTTAACTTTACAATCCTCTATCAAAACCCCTTAATTGGCTAGCCTATTTGTACATTTGTTCTTGTATGTGTAAACTTGATTTCTTCAAACTCTATAGCAAGGTCTTGTATTTCTACAATGATCTCTTGTGTGTACCATGGAGTCCTTGCTCTCCTCAAAATTGCAGTTATTACTATTTGGGAATCGCCTTCCATCCATGCTCTATCTAATACTTCCCATGCAGCCCAAGTTTTTGGTTCATTATTTGTCTTAAATTCACTACTGAAAGCATAATGTGACAAAATCTCACCTCTATTATTTCTAATTATTCCTCCTCCTGCTAGTTCTAAATTTCCTTAAGATGCTCCATCAAGATTCAATTTGACCAACTCTGCTTCCGGTGGTTTCCACTATATTTTTTTGCTTTCCTTTTATTTCTCTTGTACCTAGCATCATATTTCCATTTGATGACTTGAATCCACCTATCAAGGCTCTTTGCTTCGATATTAGGGATTGGGTGAGTTGAAAGGGCTGGTTTAGACTCCTCTACGACTAATTAAATCTTCCTTTCCATTACCTCTAATTTGCTTTCCTTTCCTTTAAATATTCTTTTGTTCCTTTCCAGCCATACTCTACAAAGTATTGTATCATTTGATGTATCCAGATTGTTTGTATTGCATCACTTTTAAAAGTGCTTTGCTATTGCTTTAACTAATATTCAATTCTACCATTCATCACCATGCATTTACCAAACATAGTAAGAATCCATTGCCATAGTTTTTAGACTATTGAGCAGTGTCCCAAGAGATGGTCTGTATTTTCTTCCTCTTTTTTGCATAGAACACATTGTGAGGGGCCATGAAAACCCCTTTTCATTAGGTTATCTTAGGATAAACTTTTGCTGATCTACTAGCCATACAAACATTTTGACTTTTGGAATGCTCGGGCTATCCCAAATATCTCTCCATATTCTTGCGATATTCCTATTTTGTTGGTGCTTAACATTATATCTGCTTCTTGCTTTGTATTCTCATGAGCTATTCAACTCCCAAATCAGCTTATCCTCGGCTTCCCTTGAAATAAACAATGTTGTTATCTTTTTGCTCAATTGCCTTCTAGCAATAATGTCTGGTGTACTTGTAAAAAAACTTTTTCCATTTAGTCTTTCTTCCTGATCCTTGTACATAATGTTTGGAACCGAATCACCTTATTTGTGTTGAAGTAATCTCATCCATGGTTTCAAAATTGGATCTAGATTGAGTGGTTTTTTATCACACCAAGTATCAAGCCAAATATAATTTCTTTCTCTAATTCCCACCATCCATTATAGACCTTTAATCACTAGATCAATTGATTTTTTAAAATTGTTTCATAGTGCAAAACCATCTAGTAGTGAGAATGCAATAAAGATTAAGCTTGGGTCATTGAGCTCAACGTACTTAGAAGAATTCTTGTCCATTGTCTTTGACTCTCTTTGTACAATCTCCAAATTACTTTTCCCATTAGAGCTAAGTTTGCATCCATAGGAACTCTTAAATTGAGAGCTCCCCTAGCTTTATCAGCATACACCTTGCTCCATTTCACCAAAGGGAATTTTCTTTAATCATGTAATCTTGACCACAAAATGATCGCATAATATAGATTAAACTTTTTTCTACCTATTTTGGCATAATATACAAAGACATACAAAAGTTGGAATGACCTATAAGATTGATTTAATTAGCTGCACTCTTCTTGCTAATGATAACCATCTACCTTTCCATGTTGGTAGTTTATTCTAAACTTTACTTATAACTGAATTCCACAATTTTGTCCTCATTCTTCCTTCAAATAAGGGCATCCTTAGATATGTTGCTAGCAAATTTGCCTCTTCCATTTGAAGTAACTTGCATATCCCTGCTTGATTCTAGTTGGAGTGTTTAAAAAGTAAATTTTGGATTTTGTCCTATTAACTTTTTGCCTTGATGCTCTTTCGTATTCCTTTAATAAGTTATTTGAAGCTTTGGCCTCGTTTTTCCTGCCCTCTTAAAAAGGGTTGTATCATGTACAAATTGTTGATGGGTGATGTTGTCGATGTTATTACTAGATTTAAGTCCGCTTATTAGCCCATATTTGTATGCCTTCTTCAAGTTCCTTCTCAATACCTTTGCCATAATAATGAACAAATATGGTGATAGAGGATATCCTTGTCTAAGACCCCTTTTTCCTTTAAATGATTATGTTTTTTTTTTTACATGGTGGAATTGGTATTTGCCACGAATCTGGGCAGGCTGTTCGGCATTTATGGCCACCATAGTATTTTGCACTGTCCGCCCTAGAAGCTGCCACATAGATCTCCACGCAGTCCGCCCCTATAACCACCTGTTGGTTTGAGATCTGCCCTAGGAAAGGGTTTGTCTAGTTATGCGCCCTAGACCCAACCAACATTGAAAGGCCGAGAGGAAGAAATGCCTCTCGTGCCGATGTCCAGAGATGGGCTGGTTCCCTTGCTATTTTAATTGGGGGTTTTGAGATAAAGGAATAGGAAAGGAATGGGAAATGATTGAAAGGGATGGGAAATATGGCCACAGGCCAAATAGAACAAGGGTGATGGACTAACAACACGATAACTCTATTGCATTCTGAACCAAATAGCCCTCAAATACAAATAACTAACAAAAATTAAACCAAAACATCTAGCATGCATAATCTCCAGGGCTACTCTAGAGTTCCTACCTTATCAAAAACTAAATCCAGATAATAGAATTCAAGTTTACAATTAAAGCATAGATCGATAGAAGACAAGCAATAGAAGACATACACATGAAAATAGAAGTCCAGGTTTAGAGCTAGACATCAGCTGTATTGATAGCAGAATTCAGGTTTTCATTTAGCCTCTAGCAAACATCCATCCATTTTACAATAAAAGAGCGGGCTTATATAGAGAATTCTGCCGCTTGAGCAATAAATGTTGATTAACAAAATATAGCGGTGGAAACCAAGATAAGGATTACAAGGAGTACAGTCACAAAGTATTAACCCGACATGGCAGAGACTGGTGACTCCTCAGAAATGTTGTTGAACCCCTTCAATGCCCTGACAAACTCAGCTTGTTGGCGCTACCTCCTCACTCGCGGGGACTGCTTCTGTGGAAGATATGCTTGAAATCTCGGAACGTCCAGTCTGGAAGGTTCTCAGAATGGCTGTGCCTGGGCGGATAAGGATGCCCTTCATATTGCTGACGTGGAGTGCTCTCGGGAGAAACCGACACCAAGGCCAAAAGAGTCAACGGACAGGGCGCTGCGAGGTGTGATAAAACAACTTGGCGCACTCCTGATTGCGCGGCCGACTTGGGTGCATTTCCTCCTGTGTGCTTGGTCTGGGCGCATTTCCTCCTGTGCGCCCGACCTGGGCACACTTTGTCTTGTGCGCCCGGCCTAGGCGCACTCCTTACTGTGCTTAGATGCAGAAGCAACGTTCTTCCTTGGCCCTTGAGGTTGAAAATGCTTTAGGGAACTTGGTAGAAAATTCCATTGCCATCGGAAGGGGAATTCTCCTGCAAAGTCAGTACACAGAAGCAACTGCACACTGTTTTAGGTTCCGTAGCAAGGGTTTGGCAGAAAACTTAGGAGGGATAAAAACATATTGGAAAAGAGAACAAAGTTTTTGAAGAGCAAAAATTATTGGAAAGGCTAATGTACACCATGTTGCAGAAGTGACAACACCACCATGCCACGATCATTTTAAATCTTTTATGCTGTTGAAAGCACCAGGAAAGGGACAAGCGTTCAGTCCAGCAAGGCCCAAGATTTGAACCTTGGACCTTCGCCCCCCTTATGGGGTTTGAGGGAACCAATTGGTCTACACCTCGGACCTCTTAAATGATTCTGTTACTAGCCCATTGACCAGTTGAATATGATACTATAGAGACACAAACTTTAATCCATCTAACCCATTTCTTCCCAAATCCAAAGTTTTCTAATATTGCAAAAAGACAAGATGGATTTTCTAACAGAGACAACTGAAGGTACTTCTTGCAGTAGTTTATCATTAAAAACTTTGTTCTCCTCCAAACCTAGAATATTCTAGTAAAAAAGCCTTGCCTCTTTTTTGATTTCACTTTGGTTTTCAATCCGTACACCTTCTATTGATTTAATTCTACTTATTTTGGTTGCTGAAAAACTTTTTGTTTTTATCTCCTTTTAACCAAGTCTGTTTTGATTTTAATCTCCAAAATTTCTTTTACTCAAAGTATTTTGATATTTACTAAGCAACTCCCTTTCCTCCAAGCTTTGCTTATTTTGCTCACCTTTTTGGAGTTTTGAATCTTTTTCTTTCAGTTCTTTCTTCTCAAAACTGTTTACAAAAGTGTTCTTTTTCCATTCTTTTAATTTAGATGTCATTGATTTTATTTGTTTTGGAAGTGTATACAACCCATTGTTTCTTGAAGTATTCCATGTTTGTGCTATCATATCAACAAATTGAGGATGGTCTTCCCACATCTGCTCATATTTAAAATATGATATTTTTTTGAATTCATTTACCACCATTTTCAATCTTATTGGCCGATGATCTGAATCAATCCTTGTCAAGGTATTACTTTTAGCACAAGTCCCTTCATCTAGCCGATGATATAGGAGTAGGCATCTGTCTAATTTTTCTGCTATCAGGTTTTGGCCTGCCCTATTGTTTGTACATGTATAGTTGTCCTCTTCAAACTCAACCTCCCATAGATAATTGTTTTCAATAAAAGCTGAGAAATCTCTCACTTTGGGTTATTTTCCTAATTCCCCTAAATTTTTCATCCAACTTGGTTATGACATTAAAATTTCCTATGATCTTGAATTGGGTTTCTTGGTCTTTACTTCTCATAAAGGCTTCAATCCCACTCCATGATTTGCTTGGTTGAGTTATGGGTCTATAGACATTGATAAGGATTTAACGAATATCTGCAAAGTATCATGTGGCTAATGAGGCTATCCAATGCCCAGTTTTATGAATGTTTCATAGGAGGTTCTAACTAGATTCCAACATGTGAGAATTCCCCTTGCCGCTTATTCTGAATCCACAACATCCCATTCACATCTTGCCCATACTACTTTCATAGTTTTGGAAACTTCTTCCTTTGTCATTTTAGTTTCCTTGATACAAAGAATATCAGGCTTATTATTTAAACAAAGTTCCTTGATATACCTTTTATTTGAGGGGGCATTAGCACCCCTTATTTTACATGAGATGGTAATCATGTCTCATTAGGGGCTGCTGGTCCCTCTTGCAAATTATCAATATCATTTTGCTGTTTGGTAAAGAGAAGTTCAACCAACTTAGATTGTGTTCCTTTCTCTTTATTTGCTTTTGCTTTCCTAGCTCTCGTTTGATAATTTGAAGGTTTTCCTCTTTTTGCCTTGCCAGTATTAGGGCCAGGTCTTATTATTCTTTTCCCCAATATTGTTTCACAACTTTCCTTTTCATTATATTTATTCCTATCTTTGCTTTGCTAAGGAAGCTTTTACCTTTTTTATTTCAATGAGTTTACACAGGTTTTTATGAGGGTTCTTGTTCCCCTCATACAGAGTGGGGTTTGAACCTTGGACCTCTCAAAGAGAGGCCAAAGCCCTTACCACTGCAGTAAGCTTGCAGCTTAAGGAAGCTTTTACCTTATCTTGCTCATTTTTTGGTATTTTCTTGTTAGTGGTTGAAATATTAGCATCTAACACTGCATTTTCTCTATCACTTTCCTTCCCCTGAATGGTGCATGTTACTACAAAAGAGTATTCAAATTCTGATGAGGCACATTCCTTAGGTTCAGTCGGAATATTCATCTCTAAATTGGGTTTAGAAGATTGTTCCTTGTTAATATTCTAATCTTGTTGTACCATGATACTTTGAACTTTGATCTGCTTTTTCTTCATAGGCTAAATCCTCAAAAGAATTGGTGTTTTGTCCAATATCCTTATTTTTCAATGAGTTTACACATATTTTTATGAGGGGTCATGGTCCCCTCATATTGAGTGGGGTTTGAACCTTGAACATCTCAAAGAGAAGCCATTGTCCAATATCCTTATTGGTCTCCATTGTTTATTTACTTTCATTTGTCTAGACCTGTTTTTGGGAAATTTAAAACCATCCTCTCATCTATATCCATTTGTAAGTTTCTCTTGCGGTTTTCTACATATGTTTTTGTTGGACTCTTCTTAGGGCATGATCTCTCAATATGTCCCACCTCATAACTTCTTCTACGCTTGAAAGATAAGTTTTCATAATCCATAGTTTGGGTCCACAACTCACCTCCATACTTAAGAGTGATTGATTCAACTAAAGCTTTATTTATATCAATCATTATCAATATCTGGGTATAAATAGCCAGGACTCCATCTCTTGTAGTTTTTGAAATCTGAAGAAATTCTCCTAGTTGCCTATTGCCTTAAAGGTATCCATTTCCTAGAATTCAAAGGGCAACCCATACATTGTAACCCAGACTGGTACTAGGGATAGATTTACGCTTTGAGGTGCAAAGCCTTCATACCGGTGTGTAAGGAAGGGTCTTGCTCTTCCCATAAACTAGGAACCCCCTTTCAGGATTCTGTCTTTCTCGTCCTTGGAACAGAAAATTGCTAGGAAGAAACCTTTGGGTGAAAAAGATAGACTTACTCCTAGAGACTTCCATCTCCTATCAATCCATTTCCTCAGAGCCGAAGCCCTTGGGCAAGACCCATTAAATTCACCAAGGACTGCCTTATCTATGAGCAACGAGAATTGCTGCTCTGTGAGGTCCTCTCCAACCTCTACTATTGGGGATGGTTCTAAGGGTTTAGTTGTAAATCGGTCCATGGGAAGGACACTATAACTTAATATCTATTGATATTTACCAGTATATCCTATAGTGATTATAAATGATATTTACCTCTATAATAAACCTACAATAATCTGCATTGTGGAACTTCAAAGACAATGAAAAGATAAACGAAAACTTAGCTGAAAAATTATATGTCTAGACAGAATGTCTTGCATTGCTGATGCCCTAGCTGATAGTCATGCCATTTGTTATTGTCATTAAATTCTTTTTCTTCTTAACCATACTTTATTGTTGTTGTTAATGTTATTATAGGCTAGGTTTTTTAAAGTTAGATTATTATTATTATTATTATTTTAATTTAAATGGTTATATGGGATTGAAATGGGCCCCACTTGTATTATATCACAACCATGCTACGACGGTATTTTGACAAACCCTATTATGGTATCACATTAACATTTTTGCAATAATGCATATATCGCTTGGCAAGATTTGAATCTGGGTCTCCCCATTTAAGGTCCAAGGTCTTAACCACTTTAGCTCATGCCATTTCATTACAGGCTAGTTTTCTTATGGATAGCACAAAAATGTAATAAATATACTCCCTATGTTTCAAATAAATATTTATTGATTTTATTTACCTTTGTTCCATCCACACTGTGTTCCATCAGAGCTATTTGGAAGAAGTTTTTGTTGTTCACCCTTTTATTTGTAACATTTCCATGTCGAACATCTTATTATCCACAACATCTTTGTCTTTCAAACTTGCTATTTTTTTGCTGTCTTCGTTGTCTATTTCTTCATGGACATCTCTTTATTCTCTATTGACATTCCAATCATTTTCTGTAACAAATGCCACAATAACCATTGCTATTGCATTGAATTTTCCCCTATGATTGATTGCATCACCTTGACTTTGTGGACTCATTTTGTTTTCGTTACTGATGTTTACTCTTCCACTGTTTGGTACTTGTGTTTAATCTGTGTTGTAATTCTTTCCATTGCACTCTTCTTTGTCTTTTGTGTTTTGTGTCTGCACCACCATGCTTGTAATATCTAGTGCTTGATCCTCTACATAGTTTTATGTATTACTTTCCTTTCCTTCTGCATCTCCAGTCCTTGTGATCTGTGCTTCACATTGCATTTTTGCTTTGCTCTCTTTGTGCTAGTCTCTCTTTTGTCAGCATATGTTTCTGCTTGTTGCATCCATCTCATTCATTATACTGGACTGCAATGTGTGCAGACACTGCTGATTTCTTATCTCCCAGCATCACTATTTCCATTTCATTTTTCCTTTGTAGCTTATTTCTACCTACCTATCATTTATATTTGGCTTTCATGGATGTTGAACTGCAACAATCACCACAGTTACCCACCCTTGCAATTACCCATTGTATATTGTTGTCTGCTGTTAATATCTGCCTTGTAAAGACAAATAAAAAGTGTGTTTATCCACTGATCTGATCACTTTCATAGTTCATCCATCCAACTAGGTTAAGAATGGGAAACTTGCATGACATTTCATGGAAGTTGCTACATAGACAATGGCTAACTTTGGTAACAAATTGGTTTTAAGAGATGACAAATCAGTGACATCAAATATACATTACCATTAATCAATGGCTTGGTTTACAGAATCCAAGAGAACTTAAAAGGATGTCACCTATCATTTCATAATTATTACATGAGAATGGCATAATTTAGGTTTCAAACAGAAGAAAGATCTGTTCAAAGAGGATGATTTTGCATTAATCACAAACAATATTATCTTGTTCTGAATCAAATCAACTTGGATTTGTTGGCATGATATGTTGTCTACCATTTAAGAATGGTTACAAAGTGGTTCAAATGTCATGAACAATTCAATAATAACACATCAGCTTGCTTATTCTAATGGTTATAATATAGATGAATTCATGCAAAAAGGTAGCAAAATGTAAAAGCGAAACTTAAACCCACTCATACATAGAAGAACAATATTGGTAATGAGAATTGAATCAGAATATTATTTGTTTGATAGTTCTATACAATGCTGTAAATCTCCAACAAGATATGAAAATCTGTGTAAACTCTTTCAATTTCATCATTTGCTCAGGTGAAAGCTTTTTAACAACTTGCAGTATCTCCCTTTTGTCTTGTACATGATGTGAACCCCTTTGACCATCCTTCAAAGATTGTAACAACTGTCCTTTTTAATGGGTTATATGGGATTGAAATGAGCCTCCTCCCGTACTACATCATGACCACATGGGTATTACACCAGCTTGACAATTATGCACGTACCTTATGGCAAGATTTGAACCTTGGTCTCTCCCTTGAAAGTCGAGGAATTCAACTGGTTGAGCTAATGCCATTTGGTTTTTAACAGTTGTCTTTTCTGTGGACGTGTGCCTGTTGAAATCAATTTATTTATTATTATTATTTTAAATTTGTTTTATGGAGTTTGACACTGGCCTCACCTGTATTACATGTAATTCAACAAAGCACGTTCTCTTGGTATTACAGTAAACTATATTATCATGAGCCATCTTATTGCAGGAGTGTCCATCTCATTGCAGAGATTTGAACTTGGGTCATGCTCATAATATTGCATTTCATTTCTGTTGCTCCACAATGCCTTATACTAGCTTAAAATCATTATTATTTTTTTCAATGGGTTATATGGGATTGAAATGGATCCCACCCATATTACGTCATGAACACATAGTGGTATTACAACAGCTTGGTAATTATGCATGTATTGTTTGGTAAGATTTGAACCTGGGTCTTCTTCTTTTAAGTCAAGGAATTTAACTGGTTGAGATAATGCCATTTGATAAAAATGTTAAGGTTCACCCATGAGTTTTAAATTTTTGTCTACGATATGAATTTATTGCTTCTGACCAACTGCCCTAAACCCTATGGGCAACTTGAAATAATTATTATTAGCATTGATTTGTGTTTTTTTGTTGTTGACATTGGTGTAAGGCTCCATTCATCTTAGGCTTCTTTTTAAAATCAGCGATGTAGAAAATGTTCTATTTTCAGTGTTGTATTTCATTTTGGCTCTATTATATAATAAGCTTTTCAGAGCAATTGTTTGTAGTTAGAAAATAAATTAATACATTTGCTACTTTAATACCGTATTCTGGAGAAGAAAATGGGGATATTATTATCATATTAGGTAATAAGTGATTGTCTTTAATCATAAAGTCTCAGGACATAGGCTTCCATGGATTGGTCACATGGGATGCTTATATTCGTTATTAACATGTGAAATGTTTACATTTATATTCTTTATTAATATGTGAAATGTTTACATTTATATTCTTTATTAATATGTGAAATGTTTACATTGGAGTTTTGGGATACTCTTTATGTTAAGTTCCCTTTCACCTTTATTCAGCAAGGCATGCAAGCTTCATGTTTGATATTTTTCAGTTTGTTGATATTCATTTTTACAGAAGTGATCACTTGTTAAGGCACCTTGATAGTTTGCATCAAAGGGACTTGCTTGCTCGCATTGTTGTTGATGAGGCTCATTGCGTAAGCCAATGGGGGCATGACTTCCGACCAGATTACCAGGTTTTAGAGTTAGCCCACAAGATATGATGTTATATAGCTATCTATTCAATATTCTTAATGTTCGTTTTGAGACATTGTATGCCATTGACTTTTATTTGGTAACATTTTAGTTTTCATATTCTTGTAGGGTCTTGGTATCTTGAAGCAAAGGTTTCCTCAAGTGCCTTTATTGGCTCTAACTGCAACTGCTACAGCAAGTGTAAAGGAGGATGTTGTACGAGCACTTGGACTTGCAAACTGTGTGGTCTTTAGACAGACATTTAATCGTCCTAATTTAAAGTAAAACACCGAACAATGAAACTTCATTTTAACATTCATGTTTGTATTTCATGTAAATAATGGATTGTTTTTGATATATTGCAGGTATGCTGTCATGCCAAAGACTAAAAAATGTCTAGAGGACATAGATAAATTCATCAAAGAGAATCACCGTGATGAATGTGGAATAATTTATTGCCTCTCACGTATGGATTGTGAAAAAGTTGCTGACAAGCTACAGGTAGTTGTTTGTTATTTGAGTAAATGTGTGCTCCTTTGCCTTGGAATAATCTGTTGACATATTTTTAATTAATGCGTATATGGGAATAAGAAGTCTTAGGATTCATTCTTTGCAAGTTACCAAGAAGCAAAATGGATTATACGTACATTGTGCTATCTATTCCTTGGTTACTTGATGTTTAAAAAAATAGACAAAATATAAAACTAAACTTTTACTTGTAAATAAAGATGCAAAATAATGAAAAAGTCAAGCATGCTATTCTTGTTCAGTTGTTGCATGAAATGGGAAGTTTCCTCTCTGTAAAAGCATCTAGAATATTTTGGCTTGCAAAGCTAGGAATTGTTGCTGAGGTATTGGGAACAGCGGTGTTGGTTTATTTTTCATGATACGAAGACTTGCATCATCTCCATCAGTTGTACTTCGTGTATAGACAAAATAAAAAGAAGAGTGATGGTAAATCAGAAATTATATCATAACAAAGAGGCTTCTAGATTGATCTGTGTGAAATTACTCTGAATTATGATTTTTTTGGGTACCTTTCTGAGACCATGAGCAGGAAAATTTATACAAAGATTATAGATCTGGGGCTGTAAATATAAATCCATGATACAAAGAACCTTTGCATGCAGATTACAGAGTATAACCTTTGACTGACTGCACATAAGAATGATCTCATGAACTTGACTGATTGCACATAAGAATGATCTCATGAACAATATAAATTGATATTATTCTCATTGTAACCTCAAGCAATACCTCAATGATGCGATCTAATTTAATTATTATCATCTCTATAGATTTTTTTTCTTTTAAATTGGTTATATGGGATTGAAACGGGCCCTACCAGTATTACATCACTACATAGCGGTATTACAACAACTTGGATATTATGCATGTATCACTTGGCAAGCGTCAAACCTAGGTCTCCTCCTTGAAGTTGAGGAATCTAACCGGTTGAGCTAATGCCATTTTATTATTCTATAGTTGGAAACCAATGTTTTTTTTTTTGCTAGAGAACAAGGGGTTGTACACGGGTCCCCCACCCTTGAAAAATCACAACTCTCTTTTTTAGAGCTTGAGAATTTACAAATAGATTCGATTCTTATCTCAATTGAGTTGCCATAGCTAGAAACCTACATCATTGATGCGGGAGCATCCTGACAATATATGGAAGATGAACAGTTGTGGAAGTGAAAAGCCAACAGTTCGGTTGTTATGCAATTGAAATTATAAATTGTATGCTTTTGTCTAAGAGTGGGTTGGCGAAGAGAGGAAAGGGAGGTCTCAAATTGGCTTTGTAATCCCAATAAATAAATAAAAGCTACTTTATCCATTTACCCTTGTGGTACTTGCTGCTGTAAATTGCGTATTTGGGAATGTGTGTGTTCTGTTGTTTTCCATTTGTGCAGGTTATTGAGGATCATTCAGTACGTTGTAGTTCGACAAAGAACCGTGGTGTTGGCATTAGAATTTGAGAAGCCCTTCAAACAAGAGGAGGATGAAACACAATGAAGGCAAATACCAGCAATAAAGGATAGTAGAGCCATCGAAATACATTCTCGTGGGCAAGAACATCGTTCGAGACACCAAATGTGATTAAGGAATTGAGACTTTGTTTTCAAATTGCAATGCGAGAAATTTTATAACGCAAGGAGGAGTTGATGCTCGTTTTGGAGCCAGGTTGGGAATTAAGGAAATTGATTGCGATAAGCTACAAAATAATTATTTATCTCGTAGTTGAAATACCAAGGTTCAGTTTCATTTTGGCATTGTGAGCGGGAGCAATAGTACAATTTTACGGAAGAGGAACACACAGTTAGGGTTAGGGTTGGAATCGTACGATCGTATGTTAAAATCTGCATTAGTACAAGTTATTGTACAAGTGAACGAATGAACCACTAGATTGTACGATTGCCTTGTTTGTACGGTTACTTGGACAAAACGGTTGCTTGGATTGTACGATTGTCTAGATCTTACGACTGCCTAGATGGAACGGTTTCTTGGATTGAATGGTTGCTCAAGATTGTACAATTGTTGCTTGGATTGGATAGTTACCTAGCTATTGTACGGTTGCTTGGATCGTACGGTTGCCTAGATGGTACGATTGTTGCTTGGATTGTACGATTGTCAGGTTGTATAATGGTTGGGTTGAATAGTTGGGAAATCCATTGTATGGTTATTAAAATTGAGCGATTTGCTAAATTGAATGATTGCCCATTTGATTGTACAATTGTTATTGCTAGATGGTTGAAAAAGAAATTATTATTTGAGTCTTCTTGGACGGTGTTGTGTTCGTTACTGCATCATTTGGTATTAGAGTGAGGAATGATATGTGCCTAAGGAGAGATGGCACAACGAGGAAGAGGGAGACCGTGAGGGGCTCGAAACACGGATATGGTAGATATGATGAGAGGAATCATTGCTCGGTTGGATGCATTGGAAACCACCTAGAGGAGGGGCATCCAAGTCGAAGATGTAAGTGACAGTGAGTAAGAGGGAGCGAACCAAGTAGAAGTTCATAGTGAAGAAGAAAGGGACTTGGAGGAAAGGTTGCTTTGGGCAATTGCTAACATTGGGTAGGAATCCAAGGCTAGAAACCCTATCATATGATGGAAGTTTAAACCCCGAGGAACTCATCGATTGGATTATAGAGATGGAAAAGTATTTTGATTTTGAATCAATTGTAGACCCCAAGAGAGTGAAATTCGCTTGTACAAAGTTAAAAGGGCATGCATCCTTGTGGTGGGACCATGTTCAAACTGAAAGACAAAGAAAGGGAAAAGAGAAGATTAGGACATGGGAGAAAATGGTCACCAGATTAAAGGCCAAATTCCTCTTGTTAGATTATCAATTGGGCCTTTTTAGGAGGCTGCAAAATTTGAGACAAAAAGAAATGATTGTGAAAGATTACACACAGGAATTCTATAGGCTCACCATTTGAGCCAACCTTGTGGAAGACGAGGAGGAGAAGGTTTCAAAGTATATCAATGGACTACGGTTGTCCATACAGGATAAAATCGACATGATAAAGATAAGGACAATAGAGGAAGCCTACCAATATGCCTTGAAGGTTGAAGAGAAGTTGTTGCGAAGACAACAAAATAATCAAAGAGGAAGAGGACGGTCCTCATGAGGATGAGGACAAGCAAGCAGTGGAAGAGGACAACAAAATGACAAAGAAGAAGCTAGTACTTATTAGAATGACTTCAGCCAGAATGCCAGAGGAAGGGGAGACTTCTCAAGAGGAAGAGGCGGATTTGGTAGAGGAAGGGATAGAGGATTCTTTGGAAGGTGTTATAGATGTGGAGAGGATGGTCATCAGGCATTTGAATGTCCAAATGCACGACAAAGTAGTAGTAAGGGCAAGGAGATTAGGAACCATATTGCAGTAGCGGATGAGGAAAGTGTTGCTTCCTTGAGACATGGAGGAGCCAAAACAAGGAGAATCTCTCATGATGAAGAGAGTTCTACTAAAACCGAAAAAGAGAGAATGTGAACCTGCTCAAAGGAGAAGTCTTTTTATAACAATATGTAAATCATGGGGTAAATGTTGCAAGGTTATTGTAGACAGTGGGAGTACGGATAATCTCGTATCCAGTGAAATGGTAGAGAAACTAGGGTTGATTTGTATTTAAGAAAGTGTGTTTTGCATTGATTGCCAAACTCACAGAGGGTGGGACAGTAAACCGAAAGGATGAGGTTTTAGGTGAAGTCAAGGAGTTGATAGAAGGGTATGTAGAAATTTTGTTAGAAGAATTGCCAAATGGATTGCCATTGATAAGGAGTATTAGCCATCACATCGATTTGATTCCAGGATCGAGTTTGCCCAATAAGGTAGCATAGAAATTCACACCAATGGAGAATGAGGAATTAAATAGACAAGTCCAAGATTTTTTTGGGCAAGGGGTTGATCAGGGAGAGTTTGAGCCCATGTGCAATACCAGCTGTACTTGCACCAAAGAAAGGTGGAGAATGGCAAATGTGTACAAATTCAAGGACTATCAATAAGATAACCATAAAGTATAGATTTCCATTGCCACGCATGGATGATTTGATGGATTGCTTGAGTGGAGCAAAGTACTTCACAAAGATAGATTTGAAGAGTGGTTATCACCAAATCCGGATAAGGGAAGGGGATGAGTGGAAAAATGCATTCAAGACAAAGGACAGATTGTATGAGTGGTTGGTTATGCTATTTGGATTGACAAATGCACCTAGTACCTTTATACGGTTAATGAATGAAGTGCTTAAGCCATTTCTGGGCAAGTTTTGGTTGTCTATTTGGATGATATTTTGATATTCAATAGGGGCAAGGAAGAGCATTTGACACATTTGAGACTGGTCTAGTAGAGATTGAAGGAAGAGAAGTTGCTGGTCAACTTGAAGAAGTGTAGTTTCATGAAAGAAGAATTGGTGTACTTGGGTTTTTTGATTTTACCAGAAGGATTGCGAATGGATCTCGAGAAGGTTAAGGCCATTGTGAATTGATCATTGCCAAGAAGTAAGTTTGAGCCAAGGAGTTTCCACGGTCTAGCAAGTTTCTATAGGAAGTTTAACAAAAACTTCAGTGGGATTTGTACACCGATTACAGAGACCCTAAAAGGAGGAAGGTATGAATTTAAGTGGACAAGTGCAACATAAAGAAGTTTTCGAGTCTTGAAGGAAAAGATAATAGAGCAACCGGTTCTAGCCTTGCCGAATTTCAACAAGGCTTTTTAGGTGGATTGTGATGCAAGTGGGACAACAATAGGAGTTCTAAGCCAAGAAGGTAAGCCCATTGTCTATCTCAACGAGAAGCTAAATGAAGGAAAGAGGAAATACTCAATCTATGACCAAGAGTTTTATTCTATCATTCAAGCCTTGAAAAAGTGGAGGCACTATTTGCTGCCAAAAGAGTTTGTCTTGTTCACAGATAATCATGCTTTGCAGTTTATTAATAATCAGAGTAAGTTGAATCAAAAGCATATGAAGTGGGTAGAATTCCTGTAAGGATATTCATTTGTCTTGAAGCATAGAAGTGGCAAATCAAATCAAGTAGTTGATGCCTTGAGCAAGCAAAATTTGTTGGTGAATATGATGAGGGTAGAAGTTGTTGGTTTTGATGCCATGAAGGAGCTTTATAAGGGTGATGAATATTTCAAGGAAGCTTGGGTAGCATGTAGTTATCCTACCGTAGGCGATAGGACTCCATGGCTTGAATATTTCTTCCAAGAGGATGCTATTCAAGGGGCATTGACTATGCATACCGCGAAGTTCAATGAGAGAAAATTTGGTAAGGGAAAATCATAGTGGAGGACTTGCAGGACATTTTGGGATGGACAAAACCTTGAAGCAACTTGAAGAAAGTTACCATTAGCCTGGAATGAATACGGATGTAAGAAAATTTATGCAAGGTTGTTAAGTATGCCAACATGCAAAAGGGAAGAGTCAAAATGTCGGATTATATCATCCATTACCAATTCCAGAGAGATCGTGGGAGGATATAAGCATGGATTTTGTTCTTGGATTGTCGAGGACACGAAAGGGGAATGACTCTGTTTTTGTTGTGGTTGATAGATTCTCGAAGATGGCACATTTCATACCTTTCAAGAAGACAAATGATGCCACTCATATTGCTACTTTATTCTTTATAGAAGTGGTGAGATTACATGGGTTGCCAAAGAGTATTGTTTTAGATAAGGATAACAAATTTGTGGGGCATTTTTGGAGAACATTGTGGAAGAAGTTGGGTACTAAGTTGTCGTTTAGTTCGGCTTATCATCCACAAACCGATGGACAAACTAAGATTGTGAATAGGAGTCTTGGAAATTTGTTGAGATGCTTGGTCGACAAGAAGATGAAGCTTTGGGATGTTGTTTTGGCACAAGTGGAGTTTGCATACAACTCAGTGAATCGAAGTATAGGTAAAAGTCCATTTCAGATTGTATATGGAGTACATGCACGAGGAGTAGATGAGTTATGAAAGATAGCTTATTTGCAGAGGCCAAGTGCTATTGCGGAGGATTTTGCTCACTATATTCATGACTTACATTAGGAGGTGCGAAGTGATTTAGAAAAGAGTGCCATGAAGTATAAACAACATGTTGATCACAAGCAAAGAGTGCTAGAGTTTCAGGTTGGAGATTTGGTTCTAGCATATTTACAAAAGGAGTGATTCCCAAAAGTTACTTACAATAAGTTAAATTGGAAGAAGATCGGTCCTTGTAAAGTCTTGAGGAAGTTTGTTGCCAATGCTTACGAGATAGAATTATCTGAAGGGTTGGATATATCACCCATATTTAATGTAGCATATATATATCCTTACCATGAAGGATCAACTTGCGAGCAACATGATGCAATTTCAAAACTCTCAAAGATTGATTGGGTACAACAACTGCCAAAAAAGGAATGTGATGAAATTGAAAGGATCATAAATTCCAGGGTTGCCAAAAAGACAAGAGGCAAGGAATATCGTGAATACTTAGTCAAATGGAAGAATCGGGTAATTGAGGATGCCACATGGATGAATGCATCTGATATTGCCAAATATGGAGTTCAAATTGAGGACTCGTTGAATGTTCATGAACCATTTCTTCTACTCGGCGAGTATGATGTGGGAGCATCTTGACAATATTTGGAAGATGAATAGTTGTGGAAGTGAAAAGCCAACAGTACGGTTGTTATGCAATTGAAATTATAAATTGTATGCTTTTGTCTAAGAGTGGGTTGGTGAAGAGAGGAAAATGAGGTCTCAAATTGGCTTTGTAATAACAATAAATAAATAAAGCTACTTTATCCATTTATCCTTGTGGTACTTGCTGTTGTAAATTGCGTATTTGGGAATGCGTGTGTTTTGTTGTTTTCCATTTGTGCATGTTATCGAGGATCATTCGGTATGTTGCATTCCGAAAAAGAAGAACCGCGGTGTTGGCGTTAGAATCTGAGAAGCCCTTCGAACAAGAGGAGGACGAATCACAATGAAGACAAATACCAACAATAAAGGATAGTAGAGTCATCGAAATACATTCCCATGGGCAAGAACATCATTTGAGACACCAAATGTGATTAAGGAATCGAGACTTTGTTTCAAACTGTAGTGCGAGAGGTTTTATAACACAAGGAGGAGTTGATGCTCATTTTGGAGCCAGGATGGGAATTAAGGAAATTGATTGCGATAAGCTACAAAATAATTATTTATCTTGTAGTTGAAATACTAAGGTTCAATTTCATTTTGGCATTGTGAGCGGAAGCAAATTGTGCGATTTTAAAAAAGAGGAACACACAATTAGTGTTAGGGTTGGAATCAAAAGATTGTGCGTTAAAAATTGCATCAATACAAGTGATCATACAAGTGAACGAATGAACCACTAGACTACATGGTTGCTTAGATTGTATGATTGTCTAGATCTTACGGTTGCCTGGATGGAAGGATTGCTTGGATTGAATGGTTGCCCAGGGCTGTATGATTGTTGCTTGGATTGAACAGTTACCCAACTATTTTACGGATGCTTGGATCGTACGGTTGCCTAGATTGTATCGTTGCGTAGATTATACGGTTGCCTAGATTGAATGGTTGCTTGGATTGTACAGTTGCTTGGATTGAACAGTTGCTTGGATTGAACAGTTGCTTGGAGGGTACAATTGTTGCTTGGATTGTACGGTTGTCAGGTTGTATAATGGTTGGGTTGAACAGTCGGGAAATCCATTGTATGGTTACTAAAATGAACGATTTGCTAAATTGAATGATTGCCCATTTGATTGTACAATTGTAATTGCTAGATTTTTGAAGAATAAATTATTATTTGAGTCTTCTTGGAAGGTGTTGTGTTAGTTACTGCATCAATCATTTTATGTAAAATGTTTGAATTCTTGATTTTCATTCTTTGGATCTTTTCCAAATTTTTATGTGATTATAAATATTCCAGAGTTGAGCAACTTTTTTGACATTTTCCTACAACAACCTTTACAATATCAAAACTTCACCTCTACTATCTATGTATTGTATCTTAGTAGAGTAATATTTCCAAAACATCGCAATATCATAGTCCGCTTTATTAGATTTGGATTGCTAGTTTCTTTTTTGAAACACAAGTGCAACCACAAAAATTATTTTAAATAGTAAAGCACATTAATGGTAAAAAATAAAACAAATATTACCGATGGAAAATATTTAAGTAAATCTTAATCATTATTTGAATAAGGCAGTCAACATTTTCTTGTCAGCTTCAGCTAAACTTACTTCTTCCTCTAACCATGGAGAAGAGAAATTAACTTCACAATCCATAATTAAAACCCCTTTATTGGCTAGCCTATCTGTACATTTGTTTCTTTCCCTTAACGTATGTGTAAACATGATTTCTTCAAACTCTATAGCAAGGTCTTGAATTTCCATAATTATCTCTTGTATGTTCCATGGAGCTTTTTCTTTCTTAAAATTTTGCATTTATTACTATCAGCGAATCATCTTCCATCCATACTTTGTTCCATTTTATTGTTTGCATATTTTTAACTCTTCCAAAGCCACCCAAGCTTCAACTTCATTATTTGTCTTGAATCCACTATGAGAGCATAATACGCCAAAATATCTGCTTTGTTATTGTTAATTATTCCTCCTCTTGTTGGTCCTGGACTTCCTTTAGAGGCTCCATCAAAATTCAATTTGACAAACTCCACACTTGGTGGTTTCTACTTTATGTTCTTCGCCTTCTTTTTGTTTCTCTTATACCCAACATCATAATTCCATTTGATGACTTGACTCCATCTATCAAGGCTCTTTGCTTCCAGATTAGGGATTGGGTGAGTTGAGAGGGTTTGTTTAGACTCCTATGGCTAAACAAATCTTCCTTTTCATTACCTCTAAACTGCTTTCCTTCCCTTTAAATATTCTTTTAATCCTTTTTGGCCATACAGTTCAAAGTATTGTATCTTTTGATATATCCTAGATTATCTGTAAAGCGTCATTTTTTGAAAGTACTTTGCCACTGCTTTAACCATTCTTCAATTCTGCAATTCATCACCATGCATTTACCAATCATATTAATAACCCATTGCAATAGTTTCCAAACTATTTAGTAGTGTCCCAAGAGATGGTCTATACTCTCCTCCCTTTTAGAAAGAACACATTGTGAGTGGCCATGAAAACCCCTTTTCATAAGGTTATCCTAGGATAAAATTCTTCTATGACCTACTAGCCAAACAAATATTTTTACTTTAGGAATGCTTGGGCTATCCCAAATATCTCTCCATATTGTTGCGATATTCCTATTTTGTTGGTGCTTTACATTATATCCATTTCTTCTTGTGTATTCTCTTGAGCTATTCAACTCCCAAATCAACTTATCCTTGGCTTCCCTCGAAATAATCACAATTGTTATCTTTCTACTCAATTGCCTCCTAGCATCAATGTCTTGTATACTTGTAAAAAAATCTTCTTTCCATTTGTATCTTCCTTCTTGATCCTTGTACAAAATGTTTGAAACCCTATCACCATATTTGTCTTGAAGTAATCTCATCCATGTTTTCAAAATTGGATCTATATTGATTGGTTTTTTTATCACACCAAGTATCCATCCAAATAGAAATTTTTCTCCAGTTCCCACCACCCATCTTAAACTTTTAATCAATAGATTAGTCATAGTAGTCAAACTTGGCCGAGTTCGAGTTCGAGTGGGCTCAGTTGCGTCGAGCCCACTCGAACTCGGTTTTTTACAGGACTCGGTCGAGTCCAACAGAGTTTGGGGCCGAGTTCAAGTCCGACTTGGACTCGTGAGTCTCGACGTCGGGACTCGGCTGGCCATAATCAAACTTTTTGAATTAAATTTTAACAAATACAAACAGCCTCGCAAAATGTATAATGTAAAATTTTTTGAATTTTCTTCGCAAAATGTGTTGGTCCCTTCGTGTCCACCCGAAGAAATTCAAACTGCCGCGACCAAGTATGTACTGAGAGGTTTCCGACAACCTTCCCAGAAAGATGCAACATTTGTTGGCAACGAATCCCAAGCGTGCATAGACGGAAAATTGATTCTGGAGGAGGAGGATCCTGCATTAGTTGGATTCGCTTTTTTAGGAGTTTGAAAACGGTGAGACAACAAATGCAGATGACTTCTCACGCCCAGTATGTCTCTGATTTTTTTGTCCTCGAAGAACAAGATTTGTTGGGCGTTTCAAACTAACCCCAGCTCACTAAATCTCATCTCATCCTTAAGATTGCATTGAGCCATCGCAATTCTTTAATTCTCTTTTTATACACTTACATATTCGATGTATTTTAAAGCAAGAGTTAAAAACAAATCGAGTTAAAGGTAAATTATTAATTTAAAACCTGAGAATCTTTAAACATTTAAATTATTTATTTATTTATTTATTTATTTTTGATTATACTAGAGGAATCGGTAACTCGTTACAATTTTCTACGCCTCTTCGTGGGTTCGAATCTCGCTCCTTGTTGCCACTATAACCTTCAATTGCATCGAGTAAACCTTTTACGTAGCCGGCTACGTTGACGCGACACGCCCACCGATACTACGGGGCTTGAGGGATTGGAACCTTGGTCTCCGTGCTCCTACAGAAGCATTTTGACCGTTGAACCAAGCCCTCGAACCCTTAAAAATATATATATATATATATATATATATATATATATATATATATATTTTACATTTTATCTTTATTTTTTAAGATAAAACTTTATAAATATGTAGCCTTTAAAAAATTCAATGTCAAACCTCTTGGAGGATGAAAAACTACATTTACTAATATATCATAAAAAAGTTCTTAATGTAACTACAATAGAAACTTCACACGGTTAAAAGTACACTCGGCGTTTGGTGGGAGAATGGGCCATGCATGACCCAGACATTATTTTGTTCTCTGGTAGTCATCACAGGCCGACATGGCATTATTATTCAACATGACATTATTATTGTGCCTTCCTTACCCTTTTAATATTAAATTCAATTCTGCATTAGTAACATAATATGAGTCTTCGAGCAGTAAATTCAATTCTGGGTTAGCTCCATTCTCTGACCATGAACTACAAGGCCGTCCTTACTTATTATTAATGTTCCACGGGGACGTGTCCCCCACCCTGAGGGACGCGTCCCCCCTCCCCCGCGCCCCCCAGCACGGGGGATGACATTGGGGACGTTTCCCCCATCCCCCTTTTGGGGGATGGTTGGGAAACGTCCCCGGGGACGCTTGAGGCTTACGGCCTTCCGTCCTTGGAACGCCTGAGGCCTACGGTTGGGTCCCTTTGGGGACGCTCAAGCCGCAGCCAAAAGAAAAACTATAAAAAAAATTAAAAATAAAAATTTAATCTGTTCTTTAGTACATTGTAAGACATTTGTGTTCTTCAATCTGTTCTTTAGTACATTGTTGAAAATGATGACTTTCCACAAATGAAGATTAAAGCAAAAGTTACAATATTCTAAAGCAAGTCCTCAGCCAATCTGTTCTATGAAGATTAAAGCAAAAGTTACAGTATTCTAAAATTACAAGTGAGGGATAGAGATTGATGATATAATAAGCGGAGATCACTGAATAACATAAAAAGTAACAAAGAGAGACCCTACTCATACTAGTGAAAATTACTTAGAAAGAAAGGAAGTTTCTTAATGTCCGTAGATGATCAAAGCAGGTATTTGGACTCAAATACTACATTGTGTAACAACAGTTTGGAGAGAGCTGGAAATAGTGTTCCAAAGAAAAACCAAGAATACAAAATTAATAAGCATAAATTTACAAAATCCCTTTAAACAATTAATCAAAATCTTTTGAGAAAAAATATGACAAGGAAAATAATAATTAAATTGTAGGATGTTAAAAAGTGAAACAAGCAAGTTTTACAGGACTCTGAACAACGTGCCTTTTGACTGCATTTTTGAAAACATTTTTAGATCATGGCTTTGCATGTCTTAATTTAGGTTCATAATTCAGAAAATCATGTAAGGTAAAAACATGATGAAGTTGTTGGCTAGTAAAACTGGCATGATAACTCTTACAGGAATGGCACTTTATTTGGTGGGGAAAAGACCCTAGTCCAAAATGCTTCTATTGCTGATTTATCTAATGTTAAAGAATGAAGATTTTGTAAAACAGATAGCATCCAATTAGATTCATGTTCACTATTTTGCTTTTATATGTGTTCCTTTGTTGCTATAAAGATTTGCTGCAAAGTGGCCTAAATTGTTTGCTTTGCATACACTTCCATTGAGAAAATACAGATGAGGAATGTTTGGCATCAACTTGTCTTATTCTTACAAAGAGACAAATCCCATTGAGTTTAGGACATTGACTTCAATGAGAAAATTGTAACTTTTGCTTTAGGACATTGACTTCAATGACAAATCCACTTATTTTAGAATACTGTAACTTTTGCTTTAATCTTCATAGAATACTGTAACTTTTGCTTTAATCTGTTCTTTATGTTCTTTAGTACATTGTTGAAAATGATGACTTGTAAAAGTTGAATAATGTGGCATTCATTACTTGAGCAATAGCAACTAATTTGGTTAACTATTAGAGATTGGTAGATTGCACTTGATATCCTTGGTTGAACCTTCAAGTTATATTTGTTGAAACAATTAAATGGCTGCACTTAGTAACTAATATCAATATGAATATCCTAATATCATTTTTGTTGTGTGTAGAATTTTGAATGTGTAGATTATTCTAAATTTCTAAAAAAATTCAATTTTCATAGTATTATACCAGCCGTCCCCTAAAATTGGCCTGCCATCCCTTGTCCCTTGAAACCTGTTCCCTCGTCCCCTAGGCTCGTGGAACCTTGCTTATTATTAATTATTACCAGCAACCAATTAATTAAAAATAATTAATTAGTAAATTTTATATATTTAAAATTATAATCTAAATCAATTAAATTTTTAAAGTTCAAATAAAAATATTTATAATTAATTTGGGGGATTTCACTTTTTTTTGGAAGGTCTAAGGTTCAAACTGCAGCGTGGGTGAGTGTGTGTATGGTTATTTTTTAAATTACCATAACCAGAGTCATGGTAAGTTTAGCTCTCACCCTTACCAGAGTCATGGTGGGATGGTGATGCCTAGCCCTAAGCGTCCGTCGTAAGGGTTTTTGACACACACACACACACACACACACACACACACACACTATATATATATATATATATATATATATATAAAATTAATTTGATGTTTAATTAATATATATTTTATAATTTTTATATTGTTTTTATTGATTATGTATTTGATCTCATTTTTAACACATTATTTAATTATATAATTTAGAAATTTTATATTTTTTATATATTTAAATTTCTAAATCCTTTAATATTTTGTTTTAAATTTTTGTTTTTTAGATTTTTATGTTTAATATATTTCTTTATTTTATTTTATTTTTTTTGAAATGTTTTAAAAGAAATAACAAAATCCAGTTAGGGTTAGAAAGATAAAATAAATAAACAAATAAAATAAAATAAAATAAAATAAAAACAAAACTAAAATGAACTAGAGCTAGGTCCGAGGTGTAGACCAATTGGTTCATCCAAACCCCATAAGGGGGCGGAGGTCCAAGGTTCAAATCTCGGGCCTTGCCGGACTGAACGCTTGTCCCTTTCTTGGTGCTTTCAGCGGCGTAAAAGGTTTAAAATGATTGTGGCATGGCGGTTGTAGGGGCGGATTGTGCGAAGATCTATGTGGCGGCTTTCGGGGCGGACAACGCAGAATACTGTGGCGGCCATAAAAGCTGGACAGCCTGCCCGGATTCGTGGCGTCTACCGATTCCACCATGTTTTATATATATATATATATATATATATTTTAATATAGTTTAGAGTCTAGACATAAAGTAATTTATTATTATTTAATGTTTTGTAAAATTTTAATAATGTTTTAAAACTTTATATATTAAATTTTATTTTATCATTATATTATATATTTATTTATTTATAATTTTATAAAACAAAACTATTAGCTTGTTCTTAAAATATGCCCTTCCTCTTGTTAATTCATATTTGTATAATGTTGAATGTTGAGTAAGTGTGTTAGAATATACTAATAAGTAATATGCATAAAAAAAACTTAATTTTCAATATATTTTTTTTTTCTTTTGTTTTTTTCTTCATTTTTCCGAGTTTTTTTCCGAGTATTGCCGAGTTTTTTTGCCGACTCCCGAGTTGACCTTTTCGAGTCTGTGCCGAGTCCGGGTTTTGCTACTATGAGATCAATTGATTTTCTAAAACCGTTCCATAGTGCATACCCATTTGGCAGAGAGAATGCAGTAAATATTAAGCTTGAGTCATTGGGCTCAACATACTTAGAAGAATTCTTGCCCATTGTCTTTGACTCTCTTTGTACAATCTCCAAATTTCTTTTTCCCTAAGAGCTAAGTTTGCATTCGTAAGAACTCTTAAACCGAGACCTCCCCTAGTTTTATCATCACACACCTTGCTCCATTTCATCGAAGGAAATTTCCTTTTATCATGTAAGCCTAACTACAAAAATGACCACATAGTATAGATTCAACTTTTTTCTATTGATTTTGGCATGGTATACAAGGACATATAATATGTTGGAATGGCTTGCAAGGCTGATTTAATGAGGTGCACTCTTCCTGCTAAAGATAACCATCTACTTTTCCATGCTTGTAGTTGATTTTGAACTTTACTTATAACTGGTTTCCGTAATTCTATCCTCATTATCCCCTTAAATAAGGGCATCCCTAGATAAGTTGTTGGCAAATTTGCCTCCATTTGAAGTAACCTGCATATCCCTGCTTTGATTTTAGTTGGGGTGTTTAGGAAGTAAATTTTGGATTTTGTCCTATTAACTTTTTGCCTTGATACTCTTTCGTATTCCTTTAATAAGTTATTCAAAGCTTTGGCCTTGTTTATCCTTGCCCTCCCAAAAAGGGTTGTATCATCTACAAACTGTTTATGGGTGATGTTGTTAATGTTATTACTAGCCTTGAGTCCACTTATAAGCCCATCTTTGTTAGCCTTCTTCAAGTTCCTACCCAAAACCTTTGCCATAATAATGAACAAATATGGTGATAGTGGATTTCCTTGTCTAAGACCTCTCTTGGCTTTAAATGATCTATTACTAACCCGTTGGCCAACATCGAATATGAAACTGTACAGATACAAGCTTTAATCCATCTAACCCATTTCTTTCCAAATCCAAAATACTGCAAAAAGAAAATTCCATTTAACCTTATCATAGGCTTTACTGATATCAAGTTTTTAAGATCATTGCTTTTTCTTTTTTGAAGTTGCTAAATGCATAACTTCATGAACTACTATGATCTCGTCCAGAATCTGTCTCCCTTTCACAAATCCTCCTTGCTCTTTTGAAATAATTTTGTCTAACAATGGTCTTAATGGATTCGCCATCAGTTTGTAGATAATTTTATATGCCATATTACATAGGCTTATGGGTCTAAATGAATCGAACGATTTTGCGTCCTCCTTTTTTGGAACCAGGGTAAGATATGTTTCATTTATTTTATAAGATATCTATTGTTTTGCCTTAGACTATTCCATTGCCACCAATAAAGAATCCTTCACTATATCCCAATTCTATTGATAGAATGCTGCAGAGAGCCCATTTGGACCTAGGGATTTATCCTTATTAATGGAGAAAAGAACTAAATGAACTTCTTCTAGAGTAGTAGGCTCCATCAGGTTCCTATTTTCATTTGTTATAACTGAAGGTACTTCTTGAAGAAGTTTATCATTAAGAACTTCAAATTCCTTTGATCCTAGAATATTATAAAAAAACTTGCCTCCTTTTTGATTTCACTTTGGTCTTCAATCCAAATCCCTTCTATTGATTTAATTCTACTAATTCTAGATGCTGATCTCTGTACTATAGCCATCCTATGAAAAAACTTTGTATTTTTATCTCCTTTTATTCAAGTCTGTCTCAATTTTAATCTCCAAAATTTCTCTTCCTTACTCAAAATATTATGATATTCACTAAGCAACTCCCTTTCTTCCGAGCTTGGATTATTATGTCACCTTTTTGGAATTTTAAAAGTTCATCTTTTAGTTCTTTTTTTTCAAAAATGTTCTCAAAAGTGGTCTTGTTCTATTCTTTTAATCTAGATGTCATTGATTTAATTTGTTTTGGAAGTGTATACAACCCATTGGTCCTTGAAGAATTCCACACTTGTTCTATCATATCAGCAAATTGAGGATGATCTTCCCACATCTGCTCATATTTAAAATATGATCTTTGTTTGAATTCACTTACCACCATTTTAATTCTTATTGGCCAGTAATTTGAACCAATCCTTGTCAAGGTATTAATTTTAGCACAAGTCCCTTCATCTAGCCAATGATATGAGAGTATGAAATATTTAAATTTATCAAAAACCGCCCTATCTTTGAGCAGCAAGGATCAATCCTTTGTGGTGTGCTCACTAACATCTACTACTAGAGACGATTCTAAGGATTTAGCTATAAATTGGTCCATGGGAAAGAAACTAAAACTCAAAATCTACTGAAATTTGCAATAATATCCTATAGCAAATATAATATTTGATAAAAATTTATAATAATTTGCATGCAAAATTTTTAAGATAAAGAAGGGAAAAATAAACTTAGCTGAAAAATTCTATGCCCAGATAGAATGCCTTGCCTCACTGAAGCCCTAGCCCTGGTTGACAAATATTTACAATTTCGTTTTTCAATCTCATCTTTTTTGTTTTTTAATCTGTTTATCAAATGGTCTTCATTAGGAATAACATTTATATCTTCCATTTGGATGTATTGGGCAAAACTGCTGTAATGATTAACCATATCTGATTTCCTTATATGTTTATGTTTTAAATCTGTGCAATGCTCCTAGACCTTGGCATGAATGGATCTGCCCATTTCTTCTATATAAACTTTGTTGCAATTGTCATGTGAAATCATGTACACATGCTCTTTAGTTTCAGATAAACCTTGCCCTTATTTGATCTTAAATGCTTTTAAATGGACTTGGAAGAACAAAAGACAAATCTAACAGTATGTCTCCTCAAGATTCCTGCTATCCTGTTAGAAATCCCTTCTGAATATAGGAGATAGGCTTGGCATCTTGTGTCCCTTTCCCTTTCTTGTTGATCATGATTTTGACTCCCTCTAGCTTTTTTCAAGGCTTCATCAATCTCCATTGTTTTTGTATTCATTCAGTTTGAAAACCTCCCTAATTTACGCAATTTCTTGTTCAAACTGTTCTTTTTCAATGATCCTAATAGCTCTTATTGCAACAGTAACCTTACTTCTGTGAATGGGGGTGATGTTAATCAAGATGGATAAAAGTTTGTGTGTGTGTTTTTTTTTTCTTTTAAATTAAATTGACTGCTACACATTTCTCCTTAGCAACCTTTCCATCACTCTTATGAGCAAGACATGCAAGAATGGTAAGAAATGATCCATTTGCAGTTTCGTAGTGAACATGTTTAATCGAGATGAACTAAAAATTCCTCTATATTTCAACTAAAGTTGCACTATTAGACTGCAACGTCCATTGAGAAATAAGGTATTAAATTATAATACTTAGATGTAGTAGAATTAAAGAAATCTATGTCAGGTGTCTCTGAAGTTAAATGAAGTCTAAATATTTGGATGGTTACATTTCTAACTACTTAATTACTAGTGATGTATAAATATGATGTTAAATTGAAGTAATGTCACATTATTCTTATGCTTTTTTTCACCTTCTTTTGATCGGTTATATGGTATGGTGATGTGTCCCACCCATATCACATTGAGACACCATAGTGACATTACAACAGTTGGTCAATTATACATGTATCATTTAGCAAGATTCGAACCAGGGTCTTCTCCTTGAAATTTGAGAAATTTTACTGATTGAGATCATGCCATTTGATTTTCTCATGTTTATTTTGATCATCTTTGTTTAAGTTACATATTGAAATTCCTATAGCCAACAATAGATGAATTGTGTTATAAACTTGCATGATAAGAGAGAAGTGGCATACTCATATGAAAATCAAACATCACAAGAAACCAATTGATGAGAAAGGTAGCATACTTATATAACAATTAAATGTCACAGGAATACAATTGATAAATTTTGACAAGACATTCAAGATATGCTAAGATAAAGTGAAGTGCTATGTATTGATGGGCCACAAGTATCAACAAGATGGGTATGAAATATTGAATAGAATTAGGGTGTTAAAAGACTTAAAGAGAAAAGTGAAGGGATTGCAGGCTAAAGAATTTAAACATGTAGTATACAAAATTAATTAAAAAAGAAAAAAGAATAAGAAAAAGAAAACAGTTTCAACAAAAAAAACTATATATATATATATATATATATATTATGCATAGAACATCATAACGCTGTTGAGATTAAGAGAATATGATAAAATGAGACACAGGATATTTAGGAATGACACTATCCTCATTATTGACAATTGTAAACTACATTATCTTTGAAAGACATAGGCAATGCAAATATGGAGAATGAAAGGAAGCTCCCTTGATGATTAACAAAGAATGTTTATATAAGATTGACCACGGCTTTGTTGGTTAGGGACAACCACCCGTACAAAACCACCAATGGAATTCAAAATTAAATTAGAGATACATTACTTGGAAGTTAGTCATTCATATGAAACATTAAGCCATAATCTCATTTTCTTTTATAATATCTTGATACAATTTGTAATAGCCTACAAAGCAATGGAAGTAGTTGATTTTGCTAAACATTTGGCTGCACCAAAAAGCCATCCAAAAAGAAAATGGTAAAAGATTGGAATTCCAAAGTCCCCTAGTTGAGACAAAGCTTGGTTAGGTAGGCTTTAGATGTTCAAATGAGGCATGATCAGTTGGTAGATTTGAAGCCAACTAGAAGTGATTTTGTTTTTTCTCTTGAGGGAAGTTGACTCGATAAAGTAAATTAGAAAAAGTTTTTGAAGTTTGTAAGTGTGAGAATAAGCAACTACAAAGGACATTTGGTGTAGTATTAGTGCTAGAATTTGATTCTCCCACAACTTCATCTTAGTTGGTTCCAAGACGCAGTTCTGCAATCATGTGGGCAACCATCATCATCTTTATTTCTTATAGTTTAGTATCAAGTGAAAGTCTTTGATTTCCACCCTATGCTGTTTTATAAGAAAATAGCTAAATCTGACATTCATCCAAGTACTTGGGTAGCGTCAACAAGGAAGTCGACTGGTCCTACAGGCAAGATGGATTTAGGCAGATAATTCAACAATTTGTTATGCCTTGTGTTTTGTTCATATAGGCAGAAATACATTCATTCCATAATTGCTTCAAACTTTGTGTTTATGTAGAATCATGAACACCCTCAAGAATCTATTTGATGTAAATGTTGCCTTAAAGTAGAAGCATGCATTAACAATCTCAAGAATCTATCTGATTTGAGTATTGCCTTAAAATAGAAGAATAGGAGGATGTAGATTCCTCATTCCCTCAACTAAGGATTATTGATTATCTTATTGTCTCAACCTTTTGACAATGCCCTTGTTAAATTCTATGTGAAAATGAGTATCCATTTCAAGACTGGTCATCTACTTCATTCAGGTCAAAATTGTTTAAATATAACATTTAAAGAGGAATAAAGATGAATGCCAGATTGGGTGCCTATAACTTTTCACTATTCTAAGTGATTTCTCATCCCTCATCTTTTATCAATTGTATTTTGGGTACATTCTGTCGTTCTTCTTGGGTTCAACCCACCTCTGTTTTTGTTGTTTTTGGATGTGTTAATGTTGCAAATGTTTTGACGTAATGTAAATGAAAAATTTGTTGAAGTTTTTAGGGTATGGAGGCTTGCAATGGTGGCTTTTAAGCCAAACTATCTCAGGTCCCAATATAATTAAGCCATAATATCTCAGGTCTTAATATCAATAATCAAGAGTAGAATTAAATATATGAGCAATCAAATATATATACTGGCCAATATAAATATAATAACATTCACTATAATATCAAATATGAATGTAAATGGCCAAAATCAATCATGTACTAGCATGAAATATACTTACAATAATATTGCTCAAAATCTGTATACAAGCTTTATTATCAATGCTTGTTATAGTGATCGTTTACAGACCGTTTTCCCACTTAGCTTTGTCTCCATAATATAGACATAAAAAGGTGACTCTATAATCCTTGACTATTGCACTCCTCACATATCCGGGAGTTGCAGCCTTTTTTATTCTTGTCCTTTGGCTTCTCATCTTGCCTCTTGTATACAAGACTCTTCACTTTCTACTTACATGCACACTTAACTCCTTACACACATGTATATATGTGTGTTGTATGCATATATGTATGTATATATGGAGAGAGAATTGCTTCCTATATAAGCAATAGTAGAGAGCAGCTTGGGCGTCACCCCCGTGGGAATAACAGATCCAAATCAATTGTGCCTTGTCCAGAAGGGCCAAGCTTCTGCTTAGGATTTTTCAATTTACAAATATTGATTGAAGATATATATTTTATTCAGCTACTTTTTTCTTTTATAATTTAATATGATTCAACTATCATTAAAGGGGTGGTTTTGCTTAGGAAAGGACCTGATGCATAAATTGAAAAGTGATAAATATTATTGTTACCTACTGCTGCAATCTTACCAAATAACATGCCTATATTTAATTTTTAAATGTTGTTTGTTTTGATGGATGAGTGAACCTCAAGTGTAATGGATAAAAATGATACAGCTGAAGCAAGCATTCATGAAAGTTGCCATCCCATTTATAGTTTTTATTTCAAAACAGACACATGATAGAAAAATACTATTATTTGATCAAGGATAGGATAGAAACAATGATGCATAAGGGCTATCTCTGACCTGCTTCATGGATGATGTCTAATGGCAGTCCAGTGTTTCTTCCAAAATTATGTTCATAAAGGCCTCTTCAATTGGAATGTTGGGTCTATTCATCTCCTAATAAACATGAGGATGTTCCTGATGCAGACGAAAAACTTATTTTTGGAGTTAAAAAGTTTCTCTATGATCAATGATTGTATGCAAGGCTTGGAATATTTATGCACTAGGATCAATGATTGTATGCCAATAAACTGATGTCCATTGTTTTTTGGAAAATTTATTTATGATGGACATTATGGATGGGATACCATCTAGTGCATTGAAAATGTGAATGATTTCTGGGAAGTTTGAATGTGTGTATATGAAAACAGAAATGCATTATGTTTGTTATGTCAGCACCTATGTTGCACATAGAGAGTGTCCTCTTTCCATAGGAAAATTACAATAAAGATTTACAAATATAACGTTTAAATAGGATATTTACATCAATTAAGAAGAGGATTGTCAGAGATATAACTTTTAAAAAGAAGAGGATTGTCATTGTTATATATGTTAAAAATTGTGTTTTCTTTTAATCTCATGTCAGGGAAACCATAGTTAGAAAACTTGCAACACTTTGGAGGTTTTATTGGCAACTTGGAAAAGCTCAAGAAAAACATGGCCCAAAGAAACAAAACGAAGAAAAATTTTCAATTTAAAAAACAAACATTTTAAACAACAATTGGAGAGCCAAAAAGCTAAATTTATATGAGAGATTCATAAAAACAAGCACAATTACAATTCATGATCATCAAATCCAACCAAATACATCATAATATTATACAAATGTAAAATTTCAAAAAATAAAAAGCAGTTTTAAACTGTTTTTTTTTTGTTTTCCCCTCCTCCCTCAAACTAGATGGTTTGCCTTGGCTTTGAATGGTTGGTCGAATTGGAGGCTCCTCAAGTGCGGGATCATCATGGTATATCTTCAGTGTTCCACGGGGACGCGTCCCCCTGTTTCCCGCGTCCCCCAGCACGGGGGGACGACAAGGGGGACGTTTCCCCCCGCCCCCTTTTTTGGGGACGGCTGAGGCCTGTGGCCTCCCGTCCCCGGGGATGGCTGGGCGTCCTCGGGGACGGTCTGAGCATCCCCCATGGGGCCTGGCCGTCCCCGGGGACGCCCAGCCGTCCTCGGGGACGGTTTGAGCGTCCCCCATGGGGCCCGGCCGTCCTCGGGGATGCCCAGCCGTCCCCGGGGACGGTTTGAGCGTCCACCATGGGGCCGTCCCCCACGGCTGGGCGTCCTCACCCAAGGGGAAAAAAAAAAAAAAAAATAACTTAAAAAATTTACTGTTATAAGACCAAAAATGGTGCATTTCCAGCACCAAATCCATCTCATTCCATGTACCCCTCTCATTTCAATCAGAATCCACAAATGGGTTTTGCAAGAAGTCAACAAAATCAGAGGTTTGATTAGGGCATGGCTTCCATGAGGCAGTGTCATTGCATCCTCTTGCTAGTTTGCAGTGATGGTTCAGACCTCCACTCTCTCTTTCACCAAAACTTAGGGTTCCAATATGAAGGCGTGCAAGAAAAGAGTTGCTTTATATTGATTTGTATAAGGTTAGCCCTAATTTGGTTCTTGTCCCTTACTTAAAATCAACTTTCATGCTTACAAAATTTCCCCACCAAAGCCAACACTAAACTAATTCACTTGTGGGGTCTAATCCCCAAGGACCTATGGTAAGGGTCTTTGGAATTATGCTATAATGCCATCATTACAAGACTAAAAGGAGGTTTATTTAAACAATACCAATTCTTTTGGTATAGTAACTGAAAATTTGAACAATTAGTGACAGCTAGTGACTGAAATTTTTTAAAAATGACAGTCTTTGTTTGAACATTGGTGGCTGAAAAAATGATGACCGTTATTACTTAAAATGATGACTGTTTGAACATTGTTTGCACTTGATATCCTTGGCTGAACCTTCAAGTTATAGTTGTTGAACTTGAAACAATTAAATGGCTGCAAATTAGTAACTAATATGAATATGAAAATGTTAAATGACTCAATTATGGCTGCACTTATGTGTTAGTAACTAATCTGAATATGAATGGCTGCACTTATGTGTTAGTAACTAATCTGAATATGAATGGCTGCACTTACTTAATTGATTAGTAATATGAAATATCATTTTTGTTGGGTGTAGAATTCTGAATGTGTAGATTATTCTAAATTTCTAAAAAAATTCAATTTTTATAGTATTATACTAGCCGTCCCCCCCAGCCGTCCCCGAGCCGTCCCCTAAAATCGGCCTGCCGTCCCCCACCGTCCTCGGAAACCCGTCCCCCCGTCCCCCAGGCTCGTGGAACCTTGTATATCTTCTCTAGTCCTCTCAAATGTTCTGCTTCCTCCTCAAGTGCCTCAAAAAATGAACAAGCTTTCAATGAAACTTACTACCACTCTTAGCTTTGTTATTCCCTTTCTTCGTTATTGTTCATTTTCTTTCAATTTTCCCAAATTTAAATTCTAATAGTATTATATTAGGAAGAGGTGACAAGTAGAATCTGTTTGGTATAATAATAAAAGAATGATGATCAACATTCAGCATACTAGATTTTTAATCAAATGCAGTTACAAATATTTTGTCTATTTCATCAATTAGTCTCTTTACCCAAAGGTACATGGAACTATTAGGAGATCTTTATATTTCTATTGCATTTAAGAACTTAAGCTTATTATAAATACCATGGTCACTTTCTTAGAGATTTATGTGGATGTAGGTGAAACTTTAAACTTCTCTAAATATAGAAACATATTATTTTCAAAATTATATATAATGAAACTCTATTAAAAATTGTCCATAGTTGGAGAGAAGAAAAAATGCAAAAATAAGGCCAAATGGCCTTTTAAAATTTTATTTTTCCTGCCATTTTTTGCTAACTGCCCGAGGCTTGCTGAGTTTCTTGTGAGAAAACAGCGAGAAATCGAGAAAAATATCTTTGCAAGTTGGCGATTTTCTTGGTGTTGAGGAAAAAAAAGAACTTGCTGCCCACAATTTCTTGCAAGTTTT
The DNA here is from genome assembly GCA_028583015.1 of Wollemia nobilis. NCBI lineage: Eukaryota > Viridiplantae > Streptophyta > Pinopsida > Araucariales > Araucariaceae > Wollemia > Wollemia nobilis. Next base: position 4,760,299 of record JAQPPZ010017063.1, on the reverse strand, counting down.
GCAAGGCAATCTTTCTAACTATGATGGATACAACTCTAGAATGTACATAAGACATATTTGGATGTATTAGATATGGACAAAATAGGGGTGTGTTTTCCAATACATCTGGATATGGTAACCTTGTATTGGGATATGTTTGGATACGGTATCTAAGAAGTATCGTATTGGTATCTGTGTCTGATACACAGGTATGATTATCCATGCAGCAGCATTGTTGGATACGGTAACTCTGGTCTGCGCATATTTACATTTGATATTTTTAATACATTTACATGCATGATGACAGGCCTATGGGAGACTTTGTTTTGAGGGTGATGATGCAACAATGCTTTAGGAAATTAGCTGTTGTGCAAAATATGTAAGCAGACGAAATATATTGCATGGTAACAATTAAGGTGGATGCATATTGGACAGATGCTAGTAACAAATTCCTTAATTCACACTGGGGCATTGGTTGACCACAATCTACTAATTATATGGATCCTACTTGTGGTGTAAAGTAGTCACTGGTATTTGATTTTAGATTACTAATGTTAACAGCATCTTGCATGGTTAGCTTCATAAATATTCTTTTGGACAATCATATGTTCTTCTTCATAATAATTCTACCATGCCAAGGGTGTATGTGTAATGTACTTTCAACCAATTAAAGAAACATACTTCTTCCTATGTTTTTGGAGGTAAGCCTTGAGACCGTGCAAAATGTGGAATGTGATTGTTTATTTATTTATTTTTTAATTTTATCAATGTTCAAAGGAGACACATCCCCTCCATTTGACATTGGTAGGTACTTGTCATGAGGATGCATCCCCTTCATTTCTTCAGTATAGACTTTCATGTATAGTTCCTATTGTTCATATAGTCACCATAAACAGGCTTGACCGTCAATGATTTTGCTAAAACTCAGCCATGCATAATTCAGAGTCGAAATGAACTACATGCTTTATAAAATTAGTAATTTTTATTTTTTTTGAATCTATTGTATAGCTGCCCCCTTTGCCATCTCCTTTTCCTAGGATTTGAGGGGAACTTCTATGCATCCCCTTTTCATGTCCCCACATTTCCTCGACTCATTTAAATGGGGACTTGGTAGAACATAGTATTTTATAAGATGAAACCTTATCAATTTTGTATATTTTGATAACATGAACATCAAAAAAGGGTCTTTTCTATTTGGTTAAATGTTTGGATCATCTATTTATTTTTCCTTTTCGTGAACAGGAATTTGGGCACAAAGCTGCATTTTACCATGGAAACATGGATCCAGAGCATCGTTCAAATGTCCAAAGGCAATGGAGCAAAGATGAAATCAACATAATATGTGCTACAGTGGCTTTTGGAATGGGTATATATTTGTTTGAATGTGGAAAGTGACTTCTTTATACCCTTTTTTGATATATATTCAAAGTCTTTTTCTATTTCAGGTATTAACAAACCAGATGTGAGGTTTGTTATTCATCATTCATTGCCAAAGTCCATTGAAGGTTATCATCAGGTAAAATATCCTTATATATATGTGAAATTTTATTTGTGTCTCACCTTGAAAAGAGAGTTTCAAATTCACTTGCAACCATAGAACAGTGAATATTTATATAATGTGGTAAGTTTGGACTTAATGTTTCTGTAAGCATTGCAAAAGATTGTCATTTCAAATATTTTCTTTGAAATATCTGTAGGAATGTGGTCGATCTGGACGGGACAACCTTCCTTCATCATGTCTTCTTTACTATAATTATGGTGACTATGTAAGTGGGCCAAATATGGGATTCTTGTTTTAGGCATTTGTTTATGAATCTTGAAAATCAAGTAACTACTCAAACTCATTGAAGTTCTTCTGTTGCAATAGATTCGTGTAAAGCACATGCTTACACAAGGAGCTTCAGAGCAAAATTCGATGTTCTCAGGAACAGGTCATGGAGCTTTGAGAAATTCAGGAAACATATTAGAGACAAACCTTGAGAATCTTTTGCGGATGGTAATTAATTAATTTAATGATGTTTTATTTTGTTATCTTCTTTACTTTATATAAGTTGTTGCATAACAAATGTTTCCTTTGTTTGCCAGGTTAGTTATTGTGAAAATGATGTGGATTGTCGAAGAGTATTGCAACTTGCTCATTTTGGGGAGAAATTTGATGCCTCAAGCTGCAAAAGGACTTGTGATAATTGTAGCAAAACTGCAAACTTTGTTGAGGAGGATGTAACAGATGCAGCAAAACAGTTGGTTAGTTGACAAGAGCTATTGTTTTTTTGGTTTAGCTAAGCTGGACTAAGAACCATCAATTTTATAGCCATTACCAACCATTTGCTTTTCTTATGGCTTTACATGGAAAGGTTGGAATTACTTTGTTCCTTATTTCTGTGGTTTGAAATTTTATGTTGAGAATATTTGAACATGCAGATAGAGTTAATAAAGGGAATGGGTCAACGTTTCTCCTCATCTCATGTGCTCGATGTCTTCCGTGGGTCAATGAGTCAACAAGTAAGCAATTTCACTGATGCTCGAGTTTTTTTGGGATGTTATTATTAATGATTAATATATGCATGACAATGTAACCAGTTCTTAAATTGCATATTTTCCAGATTAAAAGGTACAGGCATGAAACTTTGAATCTTCATGGTGCTGGTAAAAATATCAATAAGGGAGATGCTTCACGTATCTTGCATCGCTTAGTTGTTGAAGATTTTCTTACAGAAGATGTTATGAAGAGTGATGTGTATGGATCAGTGTCATCTGTCCTCAAGGTTTAAGTTTTTCATTCTATTTCAGTTGATATTCTCATTTCGTTTGGAAGTTGTATCTATTCAAGAAATCATTGGTATTATGATGTTTTATTCCATTAATGGGAAAAAGATTGGAAGCAAATTTTCAGACTTACATTATGCTTTACAGGTCAATGAAAACAAGGCAAGAAATCTTTTCTCAGGATGTGAAAGACTTGTCATGAGGTAGGTTCCACCTGCCATTTATATAAAATGATAAGGGTGAAATATCCTATTGTGAAATAATGTCTTAATGTCACTTGTCGATATTTTACAGTGAGGAAGAAATCTTAGAAAATTTTGAAGTCAGGATGTATTGGGGAAATATAAATTTTAAATGTAAGTTCAAGCCAATCGCTATGAACGCAATAGAATTTTTCAAAATTTTGCAATATAAGAATATCTATGCTGAGAGAATGCAGTAAACTATTATGACCTGCTATGCGTAAAAAAGTATTTGCTAGTACCATGTTCTTCACCGTGTATTTAGTATGCCTCCTACTCATGTCAAACAGTCTTAAGTGAATAATTATGCATGTGTTATGGTGTCTGTTGAATGTTGGTAAGTAGGACTATTTGCAACTTATAGTTTTGTGACATGGCACGCTTAAAATGGTCTGTTAGTACGATGTTCTCCACTAGCATCACATAATATAAGAGAGAGGTATGCATTTAGCAAGTATGCATTATGCTTACATCTAAGAGACTTTGATAGATAAGATCCAGCCCATCCAATAATAAGCAGGTGCCTTTATGTATCCACGAAGTTGAGACCTAATATTGCATAGCAACCTTAAACCACATTATATGGCAAATTATTAGAGCACTCTTGTTTAGCACGGAGTCTAAACTCAATGTCTCACATATGACCTCACCCTTCCCGACATAATTTAAAGTCACAAGTTTACAATCTTAAAGCTTTTGTCATATTCTTCACAAAGTGGGCAGGTAGATGGAAACTAGATTTTTTCCTCCTCTCCTCGCTCAGTTCCGATTACTATGAAACATTGTGTGTATGTTAAAATAGGGTTATCATTGTTTTTGGGTACACAAGAGATGGGCAAGACCTATCCAGTCATACATTGTTATGATGGGAACTTATCGGCTGGGCTGAGGGAACCCATTGAGGCAGATGTGCCCCATAGAAATTTGACAATGTAGTTCTTATTTTTAAGGCATTTAAAGCTTCTAAGTGTGTGCACACGTGTTTAATGTGTGTGCAGGCATGCATGTGTATTCCAAATTTATTGCTCCAAAATGGATTGCTCTGGCTATAAGTATATATCATTGCTTTTCTTTTTTGTTGTTTTATTTATTTTCAATAATTACTTCCTACTCTTGCTGTATACAAGTACAACTATGTGGGGAACTTTTCCCCTGGTTGAATGATGCCTCTATGGGGGCAGATGCACCCCGCAGGAGTTTTTTAGTATTTCTTATTTTTAAAGCATCTGAAGTTTCTAAATTTGTGTAAACTGCTTACAAATTTATTACATAATGGATTACTTGAACTGTAAAATAGGTAGGTCAGGGGATTACAAAACAAATTGAATTTCCAAATGGCTGATCCATTGGATCTGTTTTCTACGGTAAAGAGTCACACTGAACTTGTGCATAAGCAAAGTAGTGTCAACATTTTTTATTTTGTGGTTTTTAATAAGAAATACAAGGGAAAACCAAAATGGTTGGTCTGTTTTGAGAGGGAAGGCATATCTTTAGGGTGCTGCTTTCTTGATCCCTTGGAGTACTATTATTACTTTTCAATTAATATGGCCATTATAATTATATCATAATGTTAAAACTTGGACTTGTCTCAGATTTGACAAGCCTGTTTTTTTGACCTGGACTCATGCTTAAAGCAAAACTTGGGAAAAGGCTTGCTAATGACTTGACAAATAAGAAAAGAAAAAATAGAGACTTGGCATGGCTCAAATGACTTGATTGGGATCATTTGGCTTTCCAATTCGCTAGTAGTTGCAGACTCGTGGAGAGTCTGAACACTATGATTTATATTATTTATTATTTATTATTTATTATTTATTATTAGAAGTATATAATGCACAATGTGCATTTGTCTTCATGGTGGCCATTTGATCTTTTGTTATGATATAAGGTAACTGCTTTTTTCCTTCTCTTATTATGAGAATTATTGCAACTTATACTTTGTTCAACAGTTACAATTCATGATGAAATTCAAGGCTCTTCCTTTGTGGTTGACCAGTACTTGTTTGTTATAATATTGCTCTTGATCAAGTACCTATTGTTGGTTACGAATCCGCCATTAGGAAAGGTTTTTAGTCTTTTGCGCCCTAGATTCGCCCAGCAGATTGAAAGGCCGGAAGGAAGGGATGCCTTCCGTGCCAATCTCCGGAGAAGGCCGGCTCCTATACTACACTACTTTGATTTTAGAGAAGGGAACTGGAAAGAGATTGTAAAAATGCAGAAAGAAATGTAAATATCATGTGTTTCAGGTGGGGAAGAACAAGCAGCACAGTCACTAACTCATCACTAAACCAAAAACAATGCATGTAACAGAAACTATTACTGTGATTCTTTCCTATGTATCCTTCATTCAATATTCCAGGTCTACTTAATTGCCAATGCAGCCATCCAGGATTCAAAATGACAGCAATCAAAAAAATAAATGACACGATGCATAAATACTTGCAGAAGGCAGCATAAAAGAAAGAGACAAATAACAGAGCCAAGTATACTTTGAATTGGAAGCAAGTGTTCAGTTACAGCAGCTTCTTAGCAATATGTTCCCCCTTTTACAATGCAAGTTCACTGCTATTTATAGCAGAAATTTCCCCCCTTTTACAATCGGAGCACAACTCCCCAAACCTGCAAAAGCTGCAAAAAGCTGCCAGATTTGACTCTTATCGGCTTGTAGCATGGTCCTTCTGACTTCGTACAACTCCTGACAGATTCGGTGGTTGAAAAGGGGCGCTTTATGTTAATGCGGTAGGTGCAGTACAGTTTAGCCTTTAGGTTTGTCATTACTGCTCACCTACCCTGTCCTTGGAGTACCACTTCACCCTCCGTGAAATGTGCCCAAATCCCAAAAATTTGCCTGTTTTTATCTGGGGAGGCATTATCTGCTTAACAGTTCTAAAAACTGGGGGGAATCCGACTTTACTTGTATTAAAACTCCCTACTGATCTCTGCCGGAGGTCGCTGAAAAATGAAGAAACGCCGAAAATCGCTGAATAGCGACGACGATCTCCGAATTCGAAGCTGGGAGCGACCTTGGGCACAAGCTGTGAAGTGCCCAAAAATTGAGCGACTTTGAGAAAATTTGATGAGCGACGGCGATCTCGGGCAGGCTCCTTGCCACAAGTCGTCGAAAACCTACAGCACTGTTGAGAGAAGTGGACAACGACGACGATCGCGGGAGCAATTACAATTAGTTTTTGCTTTGTTTTGTTTCCTTTCCGCGCATTGCTAAAAAAACTTGGGGCGCCGTGCGTTGCTAGGCGGTGACAGTGATCACGGTCGGGGCAGCACTTCTTCTTGCTGTCGCGGGCCCAAAAGGGCCGCTTCAACGAGCGTCGCTAGATGGCGACGACGATCACGGTCGAGGCAACACTTAGAAATTTTTCAACCCTTTTTTTATGCTGCTCTTGGTCGCCGAAAAGAAGCGCGACGACGGGCGTCGCTGGGAAGCGACGGCGATCCCGGTCGTTGACACTTAAACATTTTTCAAACTTTGCCATGGATCACTCAAACAACTCGTGTCGCTGGGGATCGCCCAACAGCGACGGCGATCGCGGGATAGCCGTGCCTTAGAGATTTTTTGCATTTTTCTTTCAAATTTTACATCCAATTCTGAAAATTGATCTGCTTAACATGAACAAACTGAAAATGAAACATGAAAACTGGAAATTGCACCGAGGAAAGAGGGAGACAACAACCTACTTGAAATTTTCAAAATTCTTCTACCCCTAGCAAAATGTGACAACACCTACAATGTAGCATATTATCATATTGAGCTCTTTACTTGAAGTAAATCTATAGTGAGGGGAATATGAATGTCAATGATATTCTCAATAGTGAAAACCATTAAGATATAACTCTTAGATAACCAAGTATCGAACAGAACTTTGGTAAAAGCCAACAAAAAGGAGTTATGCTTTTCTCATTGTCAATTTTTTAAATATTGTGTTTCTTCTATATTGTTGGCACAGTGACATGTTAAAAGTTTACAATGTTAAACTGTTTGTCTAATAGTTGCATCTCATCGAATAGGTGAAATTTCAAATGTTTTCTTGCCTTTACATGTATTGGCATCTTTCTAAGTATTTTTTTAGGTCGGTGACATGTTATCACTATCTTATCATTATTGAGCTTCCTCATGAGGTGTTGATTCATTTTAGATTATTATTTGAATAGGGCCTTTTAGGTCTTAGAGTATCTAAAGAGCTTGTAAAAGTGTAAGGCGTACAAGGCAAAAGAAAAGAGTAAAAGGAAAACAGAGAAGGAAAAAAGTCTTGCATTGCCGAAAATCCAAAGTCCAACTCATGATTATTAAGTATTGTGCCATATAATACACTTTTGATATGGTTATGTGCTGACACATGTATATTATATAGCCATTTTTAGTAGTTGAACATTGCTATGGGAGTACTCTTTGTAGAAAAATGAATTACTGAAAAGACAATAGGTATCACTTTTTTTTTTAATTTTTTAATTTTTTTAAATTGAAATAATTGGTTATATGGGATTGAAATGGGTGACGCCCATATTACATCATGACCACATATTTAGTAACCGTAAAAGATCACATATTTAGTTATTATAAAGCATCTTGATGAATAAGATAAAAATAGTTATGATGTGAGTTTGTGCACATTTCTACAATCTATTACTGGGTCAATCGCTAATGCTAGGTCTACTCGCTCTTTTTAAGTAGAGTACATATTGCCGCATGTATATAGTTCATTAACTATTCTATGTCTGTACCAACCATTATTATCATTATTATTGATACTTATATCAGTATAAACGTTTAGCAGGCAATTGGTGAGTATTTTGGGTATATGGGACATATAGAGCTGAAGCAGACACTTTCATATAGAGGGTCTGGGCATAGGTGAGAAATACTCTCAAGTATGCCACATATGAGTGTGTCAATTCTGCTGACCAGTTGAGTTGCCTATATCTGTAAATATTAACTTTAAGAATAACGTCTTGTATAGTGCCTTGTTCAGGTTTCTTCTTTTAATTTTATATATTTACTTCAAGTCTTTTTTTTTTTTTTCTTTTATATTATTTGTCTTGCTAAGACGTTTCTTTGTATATATCGTAGAACCTATTAGCAGTGGAAGTGTGCTGACCCTTATCATGAGAGATGAATGTATCCTTTACCACAAGCTTAAATATGTCATTTTCCCATACTTAGTAAAACTCTTTTGATCTGCTGTTGTCATTGATATCAAATGCACGAAGGAGGCAACGCATCTTCTCTTGGTACCACCCCCTTACTTCTAATCCCTCAAGTGACTTTCAAAACATCTCAAGATAAAAGCTTCCTTGAATTTTTCTACAAACCTATGTTGCATGGAAACACATACGTTATTTGATACAAATACGGGGCCAGATATGGATATGGCAAATTTTCAAGAAAATGTTTACACATAAGTTTTGAACAGGATATTTTCATTAATTAATAAGACTAGTCATTGTTTTTTTATTTTTTATTTCTTTTTAAATTTTAAATTTATTTTTTATAAAATTTCTTTTAATCCCATGTCATGGATATAACTCTAGATGTGCCTAGGCCATACCAGGATGTATTAAGTGTGGACCAAATAGGGGCAAATATTTGGATATGTCTGGATACAGTACTTGTATATTTGAATACGTCTAGATAGGATACCTGTGTGTTTGGATACAATATCCAATAAGTATCATATCTGTATTTGTATTTGATACATGGATATGGGTATTTGAGCAAGAGTATTGCCAGATATGGCAACTCTGTCACAAAGTATGGAAGCTCCTAGTAGGGTGGAAGGTACTCATTGTGACCATGAACATCAAGCAACTATATAAGAAAAATCCTTGTCTATCTTTGCAGTTATGTGCATTTGTCAAAACTGTCTTAAAATATGGATACCAATTGTATTTTATTCCCCCTCTAGTGATGTTTTTGCTTGTATTTGGAGACTGCCACTCCTCTAGTCTAGTAGCATTTCAATAGATCAACTTTTTCCCTTTAGGTACTCATTAAATACTTCCCTTTGGCTGCTCCTTGAAAAGAGAATTGAACTCGACACCTTGTACTTGTGGATATGAGTCCTTGAAAACAGAGTAATTAAAAAAGCAATTGGATTGGACATTTTTCTTGGATCTCTCCTCCACAACCTTTTGGTCCTAAGATGGAATTTTTATATTGAGCATTTTCTACAAAATGTTGATGGCACCATTGCTTGTCGTGACTATACCTCGACATTGGACCTATGGCCTCAACATTTGTTGTGGCTAAACGAGTGTATGCTTCCACCAATTGTAAATCGAGGTTGACCACAATGTTCTCAGATGTGAGAAGATTGGTCATGTTTGCACTTTCAAACAGGTGGAGATAGAGGAGCACTTTATCTTTAGGTGCCCTATCTATTACGAGGTTAAAGGGAGATATTATTACCTATATACGGATTTGGGAGGTAATTTATTGTCTTATTTGGCTGTCTTGACTAGAGGTGTTCGGCTTTATATCTCCCATAAGCAGTCATTCTTAGATGTTAGGCCTTGAAGGCATCCGTGAGGATTAATAGGATGATTCCACTTTTCATTCTCTTACAAAAATTGAAGGTACTAAGTGTTTGTCGAATGATATGGCCAATCTGACAAATGGTGGTACTTTAAGGAGGCGATTTCTTTCTCAAGGAGCAGCTATTGGGGAACCTTCCTCTTCCTTCTATTTACATTTTAGATGTGGAAGCCTCCTAGCCTTTGTTGTAAAGGGTTATCTATACTCCTTTACCTACAATCCGGAGGGATGGAGGGTGTCTACAAAGGCATTTTTTGCATATTGAGAGTAATCAACCTTAAATATTAGGAGCGTATTTGGGAGAATTCCCTTGCACCCTCCTAGGATAGCTTGGTGGGGCCATCTTCGTCGCAGCATGTGTCATCAGATATCATGTTGGCTTCTTGATATCCTCTTTGATTATGGATCTCATTAGATATCATGTCATACATTTGTTTTGCATTCGTATTTGCACCATATGAGGTTCTACATTGTATTACAGTATATTACATGCAATGACATAGTCAGACTTTTTCTTAATTTTGGAGCTCTTCTTTTTGGTTTCCTCATGCCATTTAATAAAATGTACCTTTGAGTCCATCGATTTACTTTGTTCACTTCCTAACATTTTTGTTATTTCTGTATCCACTACTATTTCCTCACAGTCAAATAGCTTAGTTACTTGATCTATTATTAGCGTCAATGTTATTGAAAGCCTATCCTCACAGTCAAATAGCTTAGTTACTTGATCTATTATTAGCGTCAATGTTATTGAAAGCCTATGCTCCCTTTCTGCATGCGAGAGCACCAAATAAACTTACATCACTCGAATATTCTCTATTAAATCTCAATTCATCACTTCTCCATAGTCCTACACTAGTGTCAAACACAAATACATTTATCCCAATATGCTCAAAGCCATATAACATTACTCCAATATGCCTCCACCCCCAACATGAACCCCCACAAAATCTGAAACTTATCTCTTGACTTAGCACTCTCCATGGTTTTATTTGGTTAAACTCCTTCCTTTTGTTGGTGATTTGCATTTGTTGTTTTTTATTATTAGTATTGGTTTCCTTTTGAAACCTAATTTCCTTTTCTCACTAGGACACGTTATTACAAACGGAATTATGAACCACCTATTTTCGAGGAACTCTCCAATTTGGATACATTGTTGATCTAATTAGACAAGCAAAACCTTACTACCCCTAATTCATGATGTGGATGCTTATTAGATCACTCAAACCCATTAGTTTCCCTATATGCAAAGTTCATAAAATCATCTGTTACTTTAAAAAGGATATTGTTCTTGATATTTTGCCTTCTACGAGGTTTTCTCTGTTTCTTTGAGACCACAAGAGATTGGGCTACTTGTGGAAGCTTCCATGTTAACACACTGAGTTTTGTCTTCCTAGTTGCAATTACTTTTCTTTTTTCCCCCTCATCAGCAAAAAGTAAGTGCTATATTATGTAAACATGTTAACATGCTCGACTTGAAGGACAACACTATTCTCTTTCACACTTAACATGAGATCAGTTCTTTAGCTCACAAATTTTCTAATAAATTCTTGGTATTGAGAATAAGAATTTTCTGTAAGACTTTAATAATTTAAACTTACAATCTTCAATGTACATACTAAAAACATTTATGCCTGATAGGGTTAGGTCTTTCCTTTTGTTATTCTCAGAGTTATATCGAATTCCACGAAAGTTGCAACTTTTTGGCACAAACGTTTTTATTACAATCTTATCTTGTCAGTCTGCTGGTATCAACTCACAGTGTTAGGTTTCTCAAATATTATGAAGAAATATTGTTATGTGGCAAGGTTCTAGTTACTAGAGGTGGAAGCTTCTATATTAACACACTGAGTTTCGTTTCCTAGTTGCAATTACTTTTCTTTTTCTCCTGTCATCAGCAAAAAGTAAGCGCTATATTATGTAAACATGCTAACATGGGAGAATCAAAGGACAATACTACTCTCTTGCACACTTATCGTTAGATCGGTTCTTTAGCTCACAAATTTTCTAATAAATTCTTGGTATTGAGAATAAGAGTTTTCTGTGGGGCCTTAAGAACGTAAATTTACAGACTTCAATCTAGATGCTAAAAACGTTCATGCCTGATAGGGTTAGGTCTTACCTTTTATTATTCTCATGGTTATATTGAATTCCATGAAAGTTGCTTTTAGTAACTTTTTGGCACAAAAGGTTTTATTGCAATCTTGTCTTGCCAGTCTGCTGGTATCACCTCACAGTGTTAGATGTCTCAAATATTATGAAGAAATATTGTTATATGGCAAGCTTCCTCTTACTACAGGTGGAAGCTTCCATATTAACACACTGAGTTTTGTCTTCGTAGTTGGAATCACTTTTCTTTTTTCCCCCTCGTCAGCAAAAAGTAGGTGCTATATTTTGTAAACATGTTAACATGTGAGACTCTAAGGACAATACTACTCTCTTGCACACTTAACACGAGATCAGTTCTTTAGCTCACAAATTTTTGACATGCTAAAAACGTTCATTCCTGATAGGGTTAGGTCTTGCCTTTTGTTATTCTCATGGTTATATTGAATTCCATGAAAGTTGCTTTTAGCAACTTTTTGGCACAAAGTTTTTATTGCAATATTGTCTTGCCAGTCTGCTGGTATCAACCCATGGTGTTAGATGTCTCAAATACTATGAAGAAATATTGTTATGTGGCAAGTAACCTTCTTCAAATCCTGCATTTGTATATGTAAGAGAGCTTAATCTCTTTCACTCTTTGCAACCTTGCTTGTCCACAGGACCAACTGTAGTACTTCACTAATGGTAAACATCTGGCAGTCAAGCTAAATTGATGATGCTATGCCTGCAACATTTGATCTTGTAGTGCTTATAGTGGGCTCTTTGTGCAAGATTTCTTAAGATGGATCTTGAGAGACCATGTTGAGCCCCCATTTGGCCATGCATGTATAGTTTTGTTTTTTGTGTACTATAAAGAGGTATATGTTCCTTAAGATGCTATCTGCACAGAGACATGTACTGCCTGTTTCGTGTTGCACAGATACAGTTATTTCTGGCTCCTCAAGGCTATTGTAACCAGGTGTGATATTTGAAGTCCCATTGACCCACTCTGGTTTTGTGTGACACTAACAAAGTAATGTTTTTATATAACATATCATCTTCAAAAGAAATATTGCTACCAATATTAAATTTTCTCAGCAGAGCATGTGCTGAAATCTGGGAGTTGCATCATCTGAGTGAAGAGTTCTTTAACTTATTTTGTATAATCTTTAAATTTCTTCATTGTAACTAAAGTGAGATTGCCATGATTAAGTGCTTGGCAGTGTTTGAGCTTGACAGACCTTGCCATGCTTGATGTGACAAATGTGTCATCTTGTTACTTCAAATTGTGTGGCACTTCAGGTTAGATAGACATGGCATCGTAACAAAGCAAGTCAATAGCAGTATGCACACAAGTATTTTCTGAGCAAGTTCTTTGAGTTGTGAATGTTTAGTCTGGATAGCTTTTCTTCAGTTCAAGTAAAATTATGATGACAATCAGTTCAAATTTATTCTGATGCTTAATGTTTAGACAATGCACAGGATCTAAGTAAATTTGATGGTCTAATGATTGAAAATATAATATCCTCTGACTTTAATAATATTTAACCTTTACATACGCTGTTGTTTTCTTTGAGGTGTGGCTGTTTTGTCTGTGTATGGTTTTTCTTCAATACATACAGCCTCACAGCTATTGAGAATATTTTGATGACATCAATTCAAGTTTATTCTGATTGCTTAATATTTAGCTTCAGGCAATGCTCAAAATCTATGGAATTATGATGTTCTAATAAATAAGCATATAATATCGTCTGGCTTTTAAAGTATTTACCTTTTCATGCACCGTTGTTTTCAAGTGTACTGAGAAGAAACTGCAACTTTTGTGATACAGATTTGCTGCCTCAAAGAAGGTGGATAAGCAGGAAAAAATGAATTCCACACCAAAGAATGTTGAATTGCCTACGCCAAAGATAAATACTCCTCCTGATGAGGGCTCTCAACTTCAAGCGCAAGTTGATCCGGTATGCATGTATTATCCTTGCAAAGCAATTTAACACTTTGGTTTTTTCAGTATACACTCTTGCCTGTTTTCAAAAATTTCATCGCTACGTCATAGTTGCAGGCCTTGTCAAGCAAGATTTATGCTGCCCTGCGTCACCTTCGAATGATGCTTGTGAATGAATCTGAGGGAAATGTCATGCCTTACCATATTTTGGGGTGTGTATTATGTAATCTCCATGGCCCTTTAATATTTTGTTACAGAATAAATTTGACATTCCAAAATGATATTTTCAGCGTTTGAACTCAAACAATAACTGAACCTAATCATGCACAGATTATTTTACATTTTGGCAATTTAAAAGAAAATTTGCATGCTACTAACATAGGACGCTTGTAATCATTAATTGCAGAAATGCCACCTTGCAACAGATCAGCAAAAAGGTACCGAGGACAACAGAGGAGTTGATGGAGATAAATGGTATTGGAAAGTAAGATCCTCAATAAAGGCTAATGCTCCTTCCATAGCTTTTGAAAGGGTTTTGAAGTTTATTTTGACGAAAATTGTATGGTTTTATATTTTGGCTATTGGCATCTCTGCAGGGTGAAGGTTATCAAGTATGGTGCAAGATTGCTTGAAACAATTTCATCTACAGTTGAAGACTTTCACAAGGCACGGAAGAGTACAACTCCTATAGTTAGGGACATTACAAATTCATATGTCACACCATCAAAAAGGAGAAGAGAAACTGACTTTGATTCTAGCTTACAGGCTATTGAAGATAATGATTTCATTGAAGGTGGAAAATCGACAAAGAAAAGGCAACCAAAAAGACAATCAGCCAAGACTAACGGAGTTCCTGATTCAAACGTAGAGCCTAATGTCTTGAAGACATCTGTTACCCTCATCTCCAAGCATTCAAATGACATGCACTCTTCTTTTGGACAACAAAATGACACTTTAGATTTTGAACAGGCTTTTGAAGATGAAGAAGACCTGCATGTGCCAGAAGGCTTTATTCTAACAAATGAACTCGACAAAGTTGATGCAGGGAAGGACCAAAGTCTGGATATACCGGATGGCTTTAGCCTCTCATCTGATTTCAACATTAATAAACCAATGAAAAACCACAATGGTGGAAGAACTTTACCCTCGTCGCTGAATTCAGATGATAAATCCAATCCAAAGATTAGCAGCATGTTTGCTGACTATGCTTTTAAAAAATTCCATAGATAGCCTCTACTCGTTTGTTTCTGCATCTTGTTGGGAGTTACTTCCTTTCAATTTAATCTGTCCCTTGCTTTTGTTACTTCTTTGTAGAGTTCTATTTTAAAGTGCCTTATGAGCATCTGGTAATTGATGTCTGATTCAAAGAATGAATCGGATTCTTCTACACATTGTGTTCTGTCAACTTTGTGTGTTCTGTCAACTTCGATAGTTTCATGCCATTCCACTGGTTGTAAGCTTCAGTTGACCAAATTTATTTTTTCCGCTAACCTGCAATGAATGAATGTCATAAAAATTTATCCTAATGCTTAGGTAACTTGTGAAAGATAATTCTGCCAAAAGTACGCTTCTTTAACACATCTGAAGGTTTCCGATGGCAATTTTATGATGCTGTTTTTGTGCAATGTTACTTGATATCTCTGTCATGTTGTAAATGGTTCTGTATGTATGTATGATGATGTCATTCAATATACTTTTAAAAAATGTTTTGGACTTCAAATAACTTATTTCTTAACTTCAGAGTGCACATCACAATGGTGCAAAAGGTCATTTGTAACTACTGTTTTTTAGCAAGATTTCAGATAGCCTTTTCGGTAGTTTTATAGCTATTAAATTGAGACACCAAGATTTTACGTCCTTTAATGAAATGGCTGCTTTTAGAAAGGTGTGGCAATTTCCATGTATCAGTTCATGAGAATCTTACCAGTAGTATGTGGTGAACTATCTGAGACCAGAGGCAACAAAGAATCTGCAAGGGATAAACCTGCCATCTCAGACCAGAGGTGGTGAAGTATCCTCCAGGAGTAAAACAAACACTCTTAAATCAAGGACAACAAGCACCTCTTCAATATTTCAGGCTCACAGGCCACAGCTAGACTAGCAATCTGTAAGACAAGGTAATAGTTCATTGTTGTGGCATATTTTACTCAAAAACTATATAAACTTGCTGCTACATTAGATTAAGTTTGGTTGCTTTATGGTTAATTGATTTCTTTGGGTCCTTGTCCTTTGGGCTTAACAAATTAGTTAGAAGTGAAGAGTTTTAGACTAGATCAAAGTTTTGATTTTATGACTAAATTTTAACATTTTAGTTCATGGGTTTCGGAACAAGTGATGGGGAATAACGAGTTTTACCTATAAACCAAGGTTTCAATCAAATGTTAGCAACTCAAGCATTTAAAAAATGTAGACTTACAACTCTTTCTATATAGGATTGTTAATTATAATATAGTTATGGGATTTTTTGCAACTTAATATAGATGATGTAACAGAGGGGAGTACATTTCAATCTCAAATAATTAATTAAATTAGAAAAGAAAAAAAAACAGCTCAATTCCTCTTGCATGAGGGTCAATTTTATGTTCACTTAGTATTTTTGTTCATTTTACTTTGGTCATTTGGTCTTGTTTTTAAGTTATATTGCAAACAAGAGACAATCCTTAATGAAAAGTTGAATTAAAAACTAGCCTTTAGCCATCAAATGGATGCCACAAATTGCTATATAGGGTTAAAACAGATTACATCATTAGCGGCTAAATTATTGTGGTATTATAATAGATCTCATTATCAAATACCTCGGCCTCAATGTCATAGGAGTGTTCACCACAATAATATTGTTCCAAGTTTTTGGACTAAATTTGGTATATAGGGTTGAAATAAACTTTACCTAAATTTAATTCGTTTAAATGTATTTGACATATAAATCTTTTGTATTCCAACCTTTAAATTTGGTATATAGGGTTAAAATAAACTTAAATTTAATCTATTCAAATGTATTTGGTATACAAATCTTTCTTCTGCATTAGATCCTTAATCTTTTATTCAAAGTATTGAAACTTTCAACCATGAAATTGGAGCCTTGGCTCATATCCTCAACCTCTTGCTCCCAATAGCTTCTTAAGTCCTTTAGATATGATCTATGAATATATTAGTTTAATTAATATTTTTTAATTTATAATATTTGATTTTTTATTAATTTAATATTTACCATATATTTTTTAAAATAATAAAAATTAAAAGTAAAAATTATTTAGTAGTGCGAGCGCGAGCGCGAGCTAGGGGTAAGTGTAGTAGCGAGCGCAAGCGCGAGCCAAAAGTAAGTGTAGCAGTGAATGTGAGTGCGAGTGTGAGCTAGGAGTGAGGGTGATCGAAAGCGAGTGTGAGTCGAGAGCAAGGAGGAAGTGTGAGCAAGAAGCAAGAAGTAGAAAGCAAAGTGCGATCAAGGAACAAGTGTCACTTCTTGTTCTAGATCTTAGGAGAATTTAAAGGATTCAGTTGAAGAAATACGGGAGAGAGTGCAAGCCAAGAGCAAGCCCCATTAGCTATTATGGAAGGAAGGTCATATTTGAAAGCCCTAATGGGAAGTTAGGATGCCCTAGTTGGAAGTATGGAGGCTCAAGTTGGAGATAAGCAAAAAAGCAAATACATCAAGTTCGATCCACTTAGTCGATGTTACACCAGAAGTAAGTAACAAGGATGAGTTGATTGAGAATGATATAATGGTTGTTAAAAGTAGAGGGTTAATATGTAAGTTTCGTAGATCATGGCCATGGTTTTTGGAGATTCAAAATTGGATCAAGTGGAAGTGGGAATTGAATTCAAATCGTTCCGTAAATTTTCTTCCTAGAGGTTTTTTCCTCATCATCTTTTCCAATTAAGAAATTAGGGATAAAATAATGGTTGGTGGCCCATGGTTTAGGGGAAGAGATGCACTTTATTTGAAACCATGGAATGCAATTTTTTCTGTTGAGACAAACTATTAAGAAGCTTCCAATGTGGGTTAGGCTTTTTGGACTTCCATATTAACTTATAAATAAATATGTTTTGAAGAATATTGGAAATACCCTAGTGGACTTCATCAAGGAAGGATCAATTACTAAGGAGTGAAAGCATGCTATATATACTCGAATAAGTCTTGCTATGGATATTTCAAAACCTTTGCCACAATCCATTAAGATTAAATATGAATCAAGAGAATGAAATCACCAAGTCTATTATGAAATATTGCATTTCGTACCCACAATTTTTATGAGATTGGAAACATGACAAGAGTTTGCAAAGTGAAAACTATGAAGAAAGAGACAAAAAATCCTAGTCATGAGATAAACTTCAAGATGAAGCAAGAAAATGATAGAATAATAGAAGCTAGATTAGATCAAGGATATTCTAATCCAAAAGAAGAGGCAAAGAAAGCCCATCTACAATATCATTTGGCAAATTTAGAAGGAATTAAAGGTGCAAAAGAAGATGTGGAGATAAATCCTAAAACAAAGACAACAAAAGAGGTCAAGTTTATTCTAGGTAAATCATCTTCATTTTCCTCAAGTAGTATAGAATCCTCTTCGGGTAATAAAAGTGAAAGGGGTGAAGATGTTATCATTTGCACTTTAAGGTTTCAACAACAAAATAATAAGAAATGAGGTTAGAGGAAACTCATAACAATTTAGGGTTTTTAGGGTAGAATAAGAAGGTAATTGCTGTAGAAGATCATCCTTGCACTTTAGGGGTAACATAAAGAAGATTGTGATTTTGAGGTTATTCCTTGCACAGATCCTTCAGAACAAGGCAGATCTAAAGATGATAAGTCTTACTATGAGCAATGTGAGAAGATTGGAGAGATTGATGAAGATGAAAGTATTGCTGGGAATGAAAAAAAGATATGGAATCCCCATGAGTGTGGTCTACTGGCAAGGACGCTACTTGCATTATCAGTGATATGACCCGGGTTCAATCCCCATGGTGGACGTGTATATAAAAAGTATTACTCATAAAAAAAAGAGAGGAAGACCTAAGAAGCAAAAACAAAGAGAAAGAAACACAAAGGGATATTGGTATGGGAAAACAAAAGCAAATATCACAAGTGTTAACAAGAAGTGGGGCTAAACCCACTAAAAAAACAAAACAATGAAAACAATGTTTTGGAATATTAGGGGAATGAATAAGAACCCTAAAAAAAGGTATTAATAAATTGTAAGGTTGTTATAGACAAGATATTTTTAGATATAGAAGTTGGGCAACAAGTATTTTAGCCATTTGCGGTGTTGAATTTCATCTTGACATAATTTAAATTTTGGAAGGCTTCTGATATAAAAGGAGTTGATTGTGAAACTTAGCAGTTTGAGGAAGATGAAAAATTGTTGCCTAAGCGAGGTTATGGTGGGAACCTCTGTTTGGCCAACACTTTTTTCCCACCTTGTGACTTTGCTACAATAGAAAGAACCTACAAGAGATGCCAAAAAGAGCACAAATTTGAGGTCCTAATAAGGGCCACAATGGAAAATGGTAATCTCTTCCACTTTGGTGCTAGTGGACATTGATATAATTAATATTGTGTTAAAACAATAATATTTTTTTGGAGTGTTGCTCTAAATCCTTGATCCAAGAACTATATTTTTTCATTTGGTTATATTGGGTCGAGATGGTCCCTACCCTTTCTATGTGTATTTTATTGTGGTGTTACAATAAACTATAATATCACAGGCTACCTTGTGCCAAGGACTTACATTTAAGTTGCACTTATACAACTACATCTATTGTATTGTTGCTCCACAATACATAGGATTAAGAATTGCATCACTATTGATGAACATCTATCTTGAATGCTTATCTGGTTGCATCATTATTCAATCTATTTACGACTTTATTATGCTTTCTAAGGATATTGTAGATGTCCATGATATTCAAACTTGATTTCAAGGCTTTCATATCCTCAGTAACGTGTTTTAAAGTCCATATTTGATATAAAAGAGAGTATTATTCTTGAAAAAAAATTCAAAACCATTGAGTCTCTCTCAAATTGAGCTAATTTAAGCTTGTTTTCCAATGCTTCTTATTCCATAGCTTTAACAACATTAGTAGATTGAGTTCACATACCTTGGAAAGAACAAAAAAAAGATAAGACTACTCATATGATCTCTAATACCTTGAGTTTTTGCTTCTTGTGCATTTTATTTAATTGCATCACCGTATTGAACTTCATACAAGTATATTATGTGTGTATATTTTTACCATCAGAGCATACTATTTCTCTTCTACAAACATGAATTGTATAGAAACTTACCATAACATTTATTGTAATACTTTATTTATCTTTTGATAATGACCTTGGTAACTTTTTGTTATTATTTCTATTAGTTAGATTAACTTATAAACATACGTTTATCACAATATGCTTCATGTTATGAGTAGTACATGTAACAAGATTGGATTCCATAATTACATAATAACACTATATGAGAGGCCATAATAGGATTTTTTGGTTAAGTGAAAAAAGGATAAGATATTTGTGTAGGATAATTAGGGATGACTTTGATGCAAATTTTCATTATACACAAAGTTTTAAGCATTCCTATAGAAACATAAGGTAGAAAGTTTGATAAGAGATTTGAATAATTGCATCAATTCTTGAACCATATTTTTACATTTATTATACATTCCTCATGTCAAAAAATATTTTTAATTAAGACGAAAATAAGCTCTATAACAATTTTGTCATCATCGCCTATGTTGTGTTATAAGGTATATATTTAAAACAAAGTTAATGAACTTGATTTTTTGGTGTTAAGAAAATAACAATTAACATATATTACTTATAATTTAATTTTAAGTTATTTGGAGTGATCCCCTTGTGCTCCCCAGGCATCGACCCCTCACAATTACGACCTCGATGTCTACCATCGCCTTGCTCGAGCAGGTGTATCCAGTGCACTACGCCTTGTGCAGGGGCACTAGTCTTGGGGAGTCCAGGAGAGCATGAGACGCGGCTCCCACCGGATGACCTTCAAGTATTTTTACCCAAGGTCAGTTCCTTGCTTCTAGATGTCTTCTTTGGTGCTTTTTGTTATGCTCCTACTATGCTACTTTACTCCTAGCCTAGGCTACTTCAAGGGGGGAAAAGGGAAAAGAGAACATAAAGCAAATTGTGGGAAAGTAAAGGAAAGCTGTAAATTTTGAGAAACATAAAATACCTAGCTTAGCCTAAGGGTGACAATGCACCAAAGAAAAAGAATAAGACCCCCTGTGCGACAATGGGTTTAAATGAACACGTGCGGTGATCGATAGTGCATGAGGAACACAAGTCCCTTTTGAGAACATGCAGTAGAAACAAAACACCCATGCTAGAACCAAGACAAGAATAAGTAGAGTCACAAATTCTTATTAATGCAAACTATAAGTTACATACATGCAGAGGGAAGAGGTTCAAAAACTACCAAATGGGTGGTATAAGGCCCAAGCCGAGTCGAGACACAAAGGAGAATGAAGGAAAATACCCCTTAGAAGGATGGAAGGATTTTGATACTTTACAATGAGATTAAGAGAGATATTTGTAAGAAGTGAAAAAAAATTCTCCCCAAAATACATGCAAAACTTCAAAATTTGAATTCAAAACTTTGCTCGGGCTAGTTGATATCAACAATGAATGATTTGGAGGCTCTGGAGATTCATAAAAAATCATCATGATTAGATCCCCGTGATCATTCATCATTAATATCTTGAGCATGCATTTCCCCTTGGGCATGTCCTTCCTATCATCGCTTTAATGCTCCAGTTGTTGCCTGAGGAATCACATATGATTATGGAATGTCAGGACCAAAAATGGATCATTGTCCCTTCCCTCATGTTTGGTCACTTTGGGTTGGTCCAAAATTTCGATGTTCAAAGCTCGGTTCATCCATGCTCTTGGCAATTTCCCTTGGTGGATATGTTAGTGTGGCTGTAGAGGTTGCAGATGTCACCTTCTATTTGTGGGAGACTGTGCTCAAAATATAGGTGAAATTCTCCTCTTATGCCCTCTACTACTCCCTTGTCACATCAGTCAAGTCAGACCTTGTTGAGGCCAAGAAACCATGAAGCACAACCGAAGCCTCACAACTTAGAGGTTTTCAAGTTGGTAGGCTTCAGGTAGTCCTTGGGCCTTAAGATTTCCCTAAGTAAGAGAGAGCTTCTATGGCCTTATTACTACTAGGTCCTCCTGAATAAGCTCGGTCTTCCTCCTAATTTGGTCATCTAAGAATTTGGAGGAAAGACAGGTCATGGGCCTCCTCAGTTAAAAGGGAGGGTGATCCACAGATCCTGGATGAGGCAAAACCTTAGTAAAAGTGGCACCCCATTGAAAAGGCTTGATGCTGAGTTGCACATTGGTTTGGTGGCTTAGCTATGGCATGTGATGGGGGGAGCTTTAGGCATTGGATTAGTTGGCGATGGTGGCTCCTTGATTGCATCTTAGATGGTCTTTTTGATTTGACTGCATCATAAGTAGTAGGAATGTTGGGCTTCTTCATATCGGCTTCAGGTAGGTGCTTTAGTAAAAATTATCTCTAGGAGTAGGATTTTCCCATTGTAGTGAGACTTCACTATAGTTTTGGTGACTCACAGGGGAACTCCTGCTAGAAGGAGTTAAGGAACCTAAAGAAGGATGCCTTATTCATTAGATGTAGAGTTTGATTTGGGCATCTGAGGCTTTTGTAGCAGTGACATGTGTTAGAGAAAGTTGTTGGAGATCACTTCGTTCAAGATTCTATGGAAGCCAAGATGAGGTGCTTCTTGATTTACAGGCCATGTTGCTTGGACAACTCCTAAGGTTCACCTTCATTTTTTTGATCAACTAACATTAGACGGTCACATGAAGACTTGTTCCCTTGTGCCTAGGATTTGGGAACATCATAGTCTTCCAAGGTTCTTTTTGCTTTGGTATAGCAATCATCCATCAAGGGGATCTACTGATATTGAGGGGCTGTTAAACATGCCTTGATCCTAACTACTTTGTCCTTTGAGTTTGTGCGACTTTAGCTCCTTTGCCGCTTTTCTAAATTCACTCATGTCTTGCATCTACTTGGTAGGTCTGTGAAAAGATAGTAATATATATATTTATTTACAAAGGCCCTTAGAGATCGGTGAGTCCTTGATGCCTAAAATTTTTCCTATGCCAATTTGATAAAAAACCTATCATCAAATTGGGCTCCCAAGCTTCCATATTGTGTTGCTTCCTCTTGCGGGTTGGGTGCTTTCTTCGATGAAATGAAGTATCATTTTCTTCCTCCATCAGAATTTTGGAGATGCCCCCATTTTTGTCTTTGTCATTGGTTGCGTTTTGGGGATATGACCTCACTTTGACTCAAGTTTATAGATCTTCTAGAGCTTGTCCAACTCTTTGGTCTCCTTTTAGTGTCTAATGAGGGCCTTGGAGGAAGACATAGTACTACTACAATGGGAAATCGACCACTAGGCTAGGCCCTTTACTTATTTGGTTTCTCTCCCATTTGACCAAATGCTAGGTCATCTTTAATGTTTGGGTTGTCACTATAGGCAAGAAGGAGGTATAAATTATGCCTATTTGGCACCTTTAGACCAAATTTCCTTCATACCTCAGGAGTAGGTGGGGTGGTTCCATCCTTGTCTATGTAGGTTCTTCTATCTCCATTTCCTCTTTCTATCGATCTCTCCTCTTCACGGGTTTTGGTTGAGGCCTAAAGCTCCTTGGGGAAACTTGAGCGTTGTTGCCAGTATCGTCTGGTAGAGTTGATGATTGTCTTTTTGGTGCTTTCTTAGGATCTGACACCTTTGCTTCATTAGTGGTTCTACTTCCCTAGAGTCCTTTGTTAGGCTCGATTTCTATGCCTAGTAGGGAACTTGGTTGTATTTTATTTAGTGATTGTTTACCCTCAAAAAATTGATGTTTAGAGTAGACCTATAGCATCAAGTACCCATGCACCATCGGGTATTTATTGAGGGGGATTTTGATCGATTGGGAGTAAGGCGAATCAAGCTTTGAATGCAAAGGGGAAGGGAGTTAGATCAGAGTGGGGGGAAAGAGGAATTTTAGGAGTCTTGGGGGAGATTTTTCTACTAGAATGAGATCTTCTACTTTGAGGATGATATGATAGGCAACGGGGAGGGAATTCCCCCCTCGAGCTTTGATCATTATGGAAATATCTAGATATAAAGCTTTGAGATAAAATATGAATGCCATACATGGGGAAGGTTTGATCTAACCCAGGATTATTTGCTATGCTTCATGGAACCGAGCATTGAAGTCTTCCATTGTCTCACAAAAATTTTACCTGATGTTGATAAGGTAATCCAGTAGGAGGGGTCCTTCATCTTTGGAATGATCCATTAATTGGATGACCAACTATTTACAATTTCTTATTGATTACATGGGCAGGGAGATGTACCACCTTTAAGCTTTCCCTTTGAAAGATGCCACTAGTAGCCTAAGGGCTATATTTTATGTTGTGACATTATGCATGTTGAAATGTGTAGCCATCTATTGCAAGTGATCCAATGCAATGATTGTACTTTCTTCGATGAAATATGGCAAGGAATCCAAATCCTCTTCAAGAATTGAATCTTAAGAATAAGGGGAACTGAGACGACCAAGGGACTCTGATTCTTCCATGTCGAAATATTTCCATCCATACGTTCATTTTGGTTGGTTTGCTGGGAGTGGTGGCTCTTATTAGGACCTCAAATTTATGCTCTTTTTGGCATCTCATGTAGGTTCTTTCTACTGTAGCAAAGTCATAAGGTGGGAAAAAGTGTTGGCCAAAAAGAGGTTCCCACCATAACCTCACTTATGGATGGTAATTTCTTCTTCTTCTGGTTCTTATTTTGCAACAGAGGCTCCAAGTGAATCTACAAAGTGCTTCAAAAAACTGGTGATTATGGCCTTCATTGAAACCATGACCTAACTTCTAGATCAGGGGATAGATGTATTCAAATTCATGTCCCACCAACCATGCAAGTTAGAACTTTTGGGAGGACCAAGAGTCACCCCCTTTCGCTCCATAGGTGTTGTGAGCCCCTCCAGTTGCCACCTTGACATCTATCGTTGTTTTGGTCAAGTAGGTGCATATGGTGCCTTGTGCCTTGTGTGAAGGTGTCAGTCTTAGGAAGTTTGAGAGAGTGTGGGATGTGACTCCAAGTGGATGACCTCTAGGGTTTTTTACCTAAGGCTATTGCATTGCATTTGGATATATTATTTAGCACTCATCATATTGCTTTCGCTACAATACTCTACTCCTAGCCTAGGCTACTTCAAGGGGGTAAAATTTAATAGAGAACATAAAGAAAATTGTGAGAAAGCAATAAATGCAGGAAAGTAAAGGACAACAGTAAATTATAAGAAATGTAAACCACCTAGCCTAGCCTAAGGGTGGTGATGTACCAAAGATAATGAATAAGACCCCCTTGATGCCTTGACGAGTTTAAATGAACACATGTACAATGATCGACAGTACACGAGGAATAGAGGTCCCTTTTGAGAATATGTAGTAGAAATAGAACACCCATGCCAAAATTAGGATAAACTAAGTTAAGAGTCACATATTCTTATTAACATGAACTTCGAGTTACATACATGTAGAGGGAAGAGGTTTAAAAAATACCTGACATGTCGGGCAAGGCTCAAGATAAGCCAAGACATGGAGGAGAATGAGGGAAAGCACCCCTTAGAAGGATGGAGGGATTTCGATGCTTTACAACGAGAAGATAAATATTTATAGGAAGTAAAAATATTCCCCCAAAAATACATGTAGGACTTCAAAATTTGAATTCACAATTTTGCCCAAGCTAGTCAACATCAACAATGAATGATTTGGAGGCTCTAGAGGTCCATACAAAATTTTCATGATTAGATCCCAATGATCATTCATCATAAATATCTCGAGCGTGTGTTGCCCCTTGGGTCATCCTTCTTGTTATCGCTTTAATGCTCCAACCATTTCCTATGGAACTACATATGGTTGTGGAGTATCAAGACTTAAACAAAATCATCATCCCTTCCCTCATGTTTGATCACTTCAGGTTGGTCTAGGGTTTTGATGTTCAAAGCCTAGTTCATCCACTCTCTTGGCAGTTTTTCTTGGTGAAGCTGTAAATGCGGTTGTAAACGCTACCTTCTATATTTGGGAGATAGTGTTTAAAACATGGGTGGCCCTCTCCTCTTATGTCCTCTGCTTCTCCCCTGGTATGTATTTTGGATCGAACCTTGTTGGGGCAAAGAAATTGTGAAGCACAGTTGGAGCCTCACAACTTAGAGGTTTCTATGTTGGTAGGCTTCGAGCAGTCCTATGGCATTAAGCTTTCCCTAAGTAAGAGAGTTCTTCTATGGATTTCTTCCCTCTAGGTCCTCTCGAATGACCCCGATCTTCCCCTAAATTTAGTCATCCAATAATTTGGAGGAAAGACAAGCCATGGGCCCCTCAACTAAAAGGGAGAGTAATATACAGATCCTAGATGGGATAGAAACTTAGCAAAAATTATGCCCCATTAACTATCACCATAAGGACTCCAAGGGTACTTCTTTAATTAAGGCTATCCTTAGCTATCACTGGAAAGACTTGATGCCTAGTTGTGCATTGGTCTTGTGGCCTAGATATGGCATGTGATGGGGGGATATTTAGGCACATGATCAGTTGGCGATGGTGGCTTCTCCTTGGCTACATCTTAGATGGTATTATGGCTTTGTTTTCATTGTAAGTAGTAGGGGTGTTGGGCCCCTTCATCTCGATTTTAGATAGGTTCTTTGGTTAAAGTTACCTTTATAAGAAATATTTACCCATTGTAGTGAGACTTCACTACATTAACATATTAGTTTCAAACATGACAATTATATTAGATATCAAAAAACATAAAACTATTTGTTGTATGAATGTTTCTCCTTAGTGGGAGAGGGTCTAAATTTTCTTAGTAAACACGTGAGCTATCAAGATTGATATAAACAATCACATGAATAATAATTCACCCCTTTTATCTCATGTCATACTTTGATATAGAAGAAACCAAGTGACATAACAATTATGTCATTGTCATGAAGGCTCTATTATTTACAATATGACTTAAAAAAACTGTTAATGACATAATTTTTTAGTGTTAGAGAATTTCCATTCACATATTTTACTCATGATTTGGTTTTAAGTTACTTTAATATATTAGCTTTAAACATAACAAATATATTAAGTTCTTACAAAATTATTATTGCATGAATTCTTCTTAATCAAAGAGGGAGAGCGTCTAAGTTATTTATAGCTTGAGGTTTCCATATTAAACATATGGATTGTTAAGGTTTCTATAAAAAATCCCATGAATACTAATTCATCCCTTTTTATCTCATGATATACTTGTGGTTCTTATATTGTTAGATCATATTGTTTGTTAAAAAATTTGTCATTATTAGTGAAAAGTAATACATGTTTGTGTAGACATGGAAAATTGACCCACCTAAGTGAGTCATTTTTCCTAGAACCCCTGAGAAGTCCCTCAAAATTTTCAAAGTACAAGTTTGGGCTTCTCTTCCCCTCATTTCCTCCTTTTTTCCTAGTTTTACCGAAATCATGATCGCCTAGTACAAGGCACGATTTTGGCAATTTAGGGTTTTCTCTTAGAAAACCCAATTCTTGGGCCCACTTTTAGGATGTCAGCCCTCCCCTAGGTTTACATTTTCATTTTTCCACTCTTTTTTCCTCTAAACCTCTTATAAATAGAGGGTTTAGATCCTCCTTTCCTGCTAAGTGGGAAGTGATTCTAAAAAGTGATGCTAAGTGATTTTCAAGAGAAGTGATTTTTGGCTAAGAGGCTTTTGATGAATTCTCCTAGCAAGATCAAGTGTCTTCTGGTGTTCTTCTATTTTTTTGCTTTTGATTTGTTGTTCTTGATGGAAAAGTGTTGGAGCCTTGAGGTGGAGTCTACCATTTTGTGGAGGTCTTCATCCTTTTGACTATTCTTTCACTACCACCAGGTTTATTATTGTATTTTAATATTTATAAATCTTTAATTGTGCATTTTTGTGTCTTATTTTTCATTAATAGATCGTTCTTGATCTTTTGATTGTTAAGGTATCCTTGTGGGATAGGTTAGATATTACAGGAATATAATTTATGATGTTCTTATGGCCACTATCTATATTATGCACATACCTTAGCTATCAAAATTCTAATAAGGACACACACACACATTATGGTTTGCTCTTTGCTTCCCTAATTCTTGTATCATCTTTGCATCTAACACATGCACACACACACACACACATTGTTGTTCTATTTCACTTTGCTCACTCATCTCTTGCACATACCACACCCCTATCAAGTAGTACTTGTTATGGTAAATCAATCAAATATTTCATCCCATACAGGATAAATTCATGGTCATGAGTGAGGGGCAGCCTCCATTCGACCATTTATGAGCATACATCCTAGTAGGTATCTCTTCATATTCTACCATTGGTGAGCACTATATCCATAACATGTATCACTCCACACTTGATCAATTTTGTGAGCATAACACCCTTACAAGATATCTTCATGGCCACGAGCGAGAGGTAACCTCCATTCAATCATTTTTGAGCATAGATCGCTACAGGGTTCTGCTCCACTCTTTCCTTTTCACTTGGTCTATGTTGGTTTGATCACATTGATATTTTGTGGTCTATGCTGATTCAAATTTCATATTCGAAGCACCTTTTTCTTTGTTGTTCTTATCCATATTTTGCTTCTTCTTATCCTTCTTTTTCTTCTTTTCTTTTCTCTTTTCCAAATTTGGACCCTATCCATATGGGGTGTGAATTCGCAGTTCATTTTTATGACAACAAAAAGACCACATCTAGGGGAGTAAGGAGTAGTCTTCTCAGGATTTCACTAAGTATAGGAAATAGTCGCGACAATGCGACATTTTGAGACCAAGAGGCCAAGTGAAGACCAAAAATCACGATAACACGATATTTTAAAGATCAAGGCAGAGATAAGGCAAAAAGTCGTGACAGTACGACATTTTGAAGATCAAGGTAAATATAAGGTAAATAATAATGACAACGCGATATTTTGAGACCAAGAGGCCAAGTGAAGGCAAAAAGTTACGACAACGTGACATTTTGAAGATGAAGGCAAAAATAAGGCAAATAGTCGTGATAGCACGAAATTTTGAGATGAAGAGGCCAAGTGAAGGTAAAAAGTCATGATAGCATGATATTTTGAAGATCAAGGCAACGATAAGGCAAATAGTCATGACAACCCGACATTTTGAGACCAAGAGGTAGAGATAAGGTAAAAAGCCACAACAACGTGATATTTTAAAGATGAAGGTGAAGATAAGGCAAATAGTCATGACAACATGACATTTTGAGACCAAAAGGCCAAGTGAAGACTAAAAGTCACGACAGTGTGATATTTTGAAGATCAAGGTGAAGATAGGGAAAATAGTTGTGACAACATGATATTTTGAAGACCAAGGGCCTAGAAAAGATCAAAAGTCGCAATGGCACGATATTTTTGAGTAAAATATAGCTGTACCATGATGCCTCCATTCTCTCCTAACTGTCTCTTTACAAGAATGAGCCTATGGACATATTATTGTAACAATTTTTAGTTTTTCTGTTATGTAAAACTATTATATATAGGATGAGCGACCTAAAAAAAAGGTTGGATCTTAGATTTTTATGAGGTAATGTACTCAGACTTATGAAAGCTAATAAAAGATCATTCATTATGGTTTCTGGCCCATTGGTGTATTATCAAGTATGTATGGATTGTTGATTGCTAATTAAGGTTAGATAAAATCTTGCTTGCTCTAATTATTATTATGAATTGCTATGGTAAAGTTTTGTTTATTCTGAAATCAACCATTCCATTTATCTTATACTTTAATAGATTTACATCGGAGGATTAGTTGTTCTATTTGATGATTTAAATATATGCTTCTCTAAAAAGTGTTGTTGAGGTTGCTTTGCTGTTATATAATATGTATCTTTAAACGCTTCTAGCACTAGCTATATTTCCCTCTCTTTACGCATTTAACTCTCTCTCCATTTTCCTAAAAGAAGCAATGAAATAGCCTCCTATGGATATTGAACTAGATAAGATCTATGTTAGCTCGATCTTTCAATGTTGGTAAAGTCTTGGCGCAAATGTAACAAAAGGCCAATTTTTCTCCAACGGTTTTTGGCACCTTCAGGTAGGACACAATACCACACAGTATACAGATCAAAGCTTCAGTGATTACCTTTTTCTTAATTATTTATTATTAATCACCTAGTGACTCAGCCCAAGAAAGGAACCCTAATAAAGCCTTTACCTATCTTTTGGTTAAATACCATCTTTTATGATAACTAGATCTAAAGTGAAAAATTCAAAAGAACCCATCAAGTTCTTCGAACTGCACCTTGGTAGCCTAAGATCTAATCCTGTTATAGCTGCTAGAACAACTTCTTCATATACTATCAACATAGGATATGCAAATTTTTTCCTTGCAACCTTCCCTAGTACTGTTGCTAGTGAAATTTGAACTCCAACTACCCATATACCTGTAATATCTGGTAGAACCATAATTACAATGGCTATAAATCAGCCAATTCTATCCTACCCTTTATGGATCCACATAAGCCCCCTAAACTTGGCATCTCAGCAATCGATTTTAGCTATGGCCTTAAAAGCATTACCCCAGTATGACGATACTGGAAAGATAGACTATGAACACTGCCAGTATGTGGCAGGGCTCGCCCCAATACATAACATCATTGAAGAAGATGTTATGATTAGATTGCTAGTTATTTCATTGAAAGAAAAAATGCTCTATTGGTACAGAGCCCTTGGCAACCACAATATATCTACTTGGGCCCAACTCACCTGTAAACTAGTAAAAGAGTTTAATGAACATGGAGATCCATTCTCCTTGCTAAGTCAGTTTACCGTTATCCAGAAGAATCCTCAGGAAGAGATAATCGAATTTAACATTAGATTCAATAAAAATTGGCAAAGAGTACCTAACGGATTGAGATCGATAGACAAACAATCAATGTATTCCTATATGAGATCTTTCAACTCAGATATAAGTATGGCCATCAAGCAATCCCAAATATTCACCTTCCCAGAGGTTTACCAAGAATCTCAAAAGGTAGAAAGAGATCTGATTGCTATTGGAAGGTTCCCTATGAAAATGATAATGCCTATTTTTCCAGATCTACCACAAGCATCAAATACTGCTTTCCCAACTCCTGCTCCCACTCCTAACGCAAGTCTCCCTAAATAGATCGGGCAACCTCCAGTGATACAGGTACCTGTTGCCCCTCCAATGCTTCCTACCATTCTTGATCTCCCAATAGTGATAGTTCCATCGACTCCCAATCTTCCAATGGCAGCTTTACAAGATTTGCAAGCATCCATGAAAACTCTAACGAATAAAATGACCTCGATGGAAAGAAGAGAAGTAGAAAGGAATTTCCAACCAAGGAGGTTTCCTCAAGTAACAAAATATCAAGCCTCCACAAGTGGTAGAAGCTATGATAAATCTAATGTGGTTTACACCAATGAAGATAGTGAACCCACTAACACTTTGATAGAATCAAACTTTTGGTGTTCCACATGTAATGATCTGCATGAAAAAAATTCTTGCATGATTCATCAACACCATTTCTAGAAGGTAGCTATCGAAAAGGTTGAGAGAACCCTCAAGGGTCAGGTTAATACGATCAAAGAAGAAAATTAGAATTTCATAATGTATTTTGTTGAACAAGTAGCTATTCTAACCAGATCGGGAAATAAACCCTTGCAGGTTGATCGCAAAGAGCTTAACCCCTTGAAGGTGACTTCGCCTATAAGGGACCCTATTGAGAAAAAAAACCCTACAATAAATCTCCCTAGAATTCAGGTCAAAAAATAATAAAAACTTGTAAAGAAGTGCCTCGACAGAAGGAAGCAGAGACACAGGAACAAGCTAGGGACAAACCAAGGTACCCCTCGCTAACTAAGCATCAAAGAATAGATGCTACTCAGGGGTACATGAATAAGTATGACACAAGTGTAAAAGAGAAAAGTTTCGAACCCCTCCCATTCAACATAGTTGAGGAAATGAAGAAAAATCCCTCCAAAACAACTATGAATGAAGCTTTGAAGCTTCTGGGATAGATCAAATTATTGTAGGAATCCTTGAGATCTATGAAAAATAAGAATAAAACCCCAAATCAGTCATATTATGCACAATCTAGCCTAACATCCACATCAAAAAATAGACCTCCTACCTTCTATCCGTCCCTTCAGATGGAGGGATGGGTAGTCCACAACTATATGGTAGACTCTGGAGTTGTTGGAAAATAGAAGACTTGATATTATTCAAATGAAAGGAACTTGCTTAAATAGCAAGTGCTTACAATACGATCCATTGGATCATAACCGACTAAGCTAATCTCAGCCACACAAATTATCCTAGTAACAACTTAGGATATAATTTATTATTCTAACACCCCCCCTTAAGTGGTACTAGGATATACTAACACCCCCCCTTAAGTGATACTAGGAGGTAGTGAAAACCAAAAAAACTAAGAAATTAGCTTATCCACAAGTATGAGTCCCGACAAAAAGACCTGATAAGGTACTTAGAAGAATAAGAAGAAGGAGGAAGATGTATAAGGAGGATGAGATAAAGATGTCCTATTCAACCCCCCTAGGACAACTTCCATCAAGAAGCCTTCAAAGGATCCATCAGATTTCTCAAAAAATGGAGAAGCCTCGTCATCGAACTAAATGATATCATACTCCCAAAGTGGTGCCTATGACACAGACCAAGGCTATGAACCATGAAAAAAGGTCACTAAAGAAAACCCTTTGAAACCAAAGTGTCTCACAAAAAGAAGAGTGTGAAGATAGTGTGGAAAGAACCACAAGAATCGCAAGGGATGTCCAAATTGACTCCACAAGCATAAGTAGTGGTTTCCACCTATATGAACACTATGGGTTGATAACAAGGTCCAAAAATTATGGACAAACAACTTACTTCAAGGGAATCTAGAAATAAAAGAGCACCAATGTAGTTTGAACGCGTCCTTATGGTGACCTCCTCATCCTACTGGAATGCATGGGTAACCAGCCACTACAACCGCTAGGTGATATAGAGGAGATGACTAGATACTAGGATCACATTAACAAATGTCTGGGAGTGTTGGGTTCAACCGAGAATGCACTCTATGATACAACATATTTAAGGCTAAAAACATAGGTTAAAGTGCCTCAAAATGGAAAATGGACACCGCCAATATGTCCGTCTTGGAAAAACCTTTCTAGCGACTATAAATACCCTTATGATCGGGTGATGAAAAGTCCTTCATTGCAGAAAAAAAATCATCTTATTTTTCCCTCTCAAAGGAATATTCTGAAATGTCCTTCGAAAAAACAAATTGGTTTTTAAAAATTTCTCTCATAGGATAAAAATAGCGAGTTTCCCGTGAATGAAAATAAAACTTCAAATAAATAGGCCATACATTAATTAAATACCCCCATTCCACCTATACGTGGAAAAAAAAGGGCCCTTATATGAAAATTATAATAGGCCATGAATGATTAAGTGGCATTAGTTGTTTGTGGACCTCATTTATAATATTGAAAACAAAAAACATTTCACTTAAGAACTCTAGGCTAGAGTTCACAAATTGAGCACATGATCTGGGCGTCGTCCATGAGTGAATCCATCAGCTTAATGCAACAATAAATCATGTGTGAAGCCACAATTTTATCAGTCGTGACACTGTGAGGAGCAAGTGGAAAGTAAGCCCCCAACAACAAGAGCTGCTGCACCATCATTGAAGAGGGTATTTTTAACAGATTTTTGAAGAATGCCATCACATATGGAATGTTTGCTACAATGACCACATGCCACACTTAGACGCACGAGGAAATCAACACTCCATCGGAGATAATCACTTCCTCAAATTTCCTTAGTAACACCACCTTCAGTCGGGTTCAGTGCCAATATGCATCCAAAGCTTCAACAAGAATAGAAAAGCACCGAGCTCTAGATATTTGTAGGTAAATTTTTAGGTAGAAAAATCTCTCCTATGTCCTGAAGAGGAATCACGTCCTACATCACTCAGATATTTTAGATTTTTTTTTAAATACAAGGCTCCCATGAAAAATGGTCCCACCTTTTTTTTATTTCTATATGAAATTGGAACAAGAGCTTGCTCGATCCTTTGCCTGATAAATCATGCACCAATTGCAGAGCACCTTCGACTCCGCCTGTAACAACTTCTCCTTTTGAGCTTCTCAAACATAAAGGAGAAAATGTTCTTCACCTCCAGTTTCATGTAGTTCATAGTTGTTTTTCGTGGCAACAACCACATATTTATGAAAAACACCTCTACTTTGTTTGCCCACCCAGCCACTCATGAAAAAAGGTTCAAAATGCTATGCACCATTCAAGGGTTAACGAGATCAAACATGGGTCTCCATTTTACACCATATTTTCTCGGTGCTCTCCACAAACTTGAACCGATAAATGCTGTAGTTGACAGAGAAATTGTCACGGAGCCACCAATTTTTTATTTAGTAGGTAAACAAACTCTACGTAGGTCCATTCCAACATTGATGATTTAAAAATAGTACCACCACGATAGCAGATTGGGGCCACGTCAATATTGGTAGGCTAGCTGTTATAGAAGTGGTTAAGGAGTGGTAGGTTTACACCAAGAAGATTGTGAAGCACCTTCTCTTTATTTCCTTGCACTGTGATCACCCGAAAGAACTAAAGTTACATGCCCTACGATCACAGAATATACATTCACTATATTTTTTGTTGCTTTCACCTTAAGATGATGTGAACCGAAACCATAAAAGCCAAATTTAACATGAGGAAAGTGCTAAAAAATAAAAAATTTAACGTTGGTGAGAGTAGAAAGCCCCCTGAGCATTTGATCGATCGGTCACCAATAGGAAAAAGAATATTCTCTATCATCAAGTAAAGAAAAATCTTTCACCTTCACTTGTCGTAAATCCAAATTCTTGCAAACGAATATGAAAAACATAATACCACCACATAATTCTTTATACAAGGAAAATTGCTTCAAATATGGAAAATGGAACACAATTTAGCTATAAATAGAACACATTTTATTTTCACCGCTCCTCCTCCATGTATTATGGCCATCGTATGCTATTGTACCATGAGCTTTTCCACCATTCATCATCTCCGCTGCATACATTACGTCATCTTCTCCACAACTGTAGATATGCCCAAAAATATCTAGCTATAAATCACATGGATGATATTGCCAGAAAGACTTTAGTAGGCATGATCAAAAAAATATTTGGTGATTCCTCCTTTCGTAGGTGGTTTGACAATGTCCATCATCACCATAATGAGGCTCAACATAGGCAGCACCAAGATGAAGTGTTTGACGTCACCTAGACGACACAACACTTCAAGTGCTTTGACTATTTCAACTACACTGTATTGTGTTGTTGATAGCTAGAGCTCTCCCATAGAAAACTCTAACATCAACGGCTAGGCTCGCCAAAATATCGCATCTCAAACTTTATGTAAGATTTTGGAATAGAAATAATAGATCTTGACTACTGCATCGATCTACCCTCCAAGTTGGACTCCATGGTCACCAGATTATTGCCCAAAATAGGCCATTTGAAAATAACAATACCATCGAACATTGAGGATGAGAGAAAAAAAGGCCATCATTGCATGAAGCATGCCAGGCTACGAAAATCCCCATTTTTGTGATATGTATCACCTGCACCAGCATGCTGGGCTGTGATCTTCCACCATCATTGCGATCCAGATCACTTGCACCACACAGATTTTCTAACAGCACTTTGCTTGCCACTAATACGATCGCAAACATCCATCTGTTCTTCTAAAAATCAAGGAAGAAACCCTTGCAAGAAACCATTGAGATTGAGGAAGAATCCCTCATAGGGGTTGAGATGGAGGATGGGTCCTGCTTATACAATTGAGTTTTCACAGTGCTACTAGGGTTGGAAAAAATTACCAGCAAAATTGTACTAGATCTCATAACCGGTCATAAACAAGATCAAATGTATCACGAAGACTATAACTTGGCAGAAACAATAGCAGACTCTACAACTAGAACCCAACCTAAAACAAAAACAAAAAAAAATATTTTTCTTCCATTAAAGTGCAAGTATCCTTTCTGATAAACCAGATCATTTTTAACTGGCAAGTTTAGAGCATACTCTGATTCTTGCATCAAAAGGAAAAAAATGAAGGAAAAAAAGAGGGGGGGGCGAAATCCCCCATGAGGAAAAGCTCCTCAGGCTCACAGGGCAGGGAAATCCTGCTCTGATACCATGTTGGAAAATATAAGACTTGATATTATTCAAATGAAAGGGACTTGCTTAAATAACAAGTGCTTACAATCTGATCCATTGGATCATAACTAACTAAGCTAATCTCAACCACACAAATTATCCTAGTAACAACTTAGGATATAATTTATTATTCTAACAGGAGTTACAACCATTGTGATGCCCAAGGCAATATGTGATATCATGGGAATGGAATACACAAGGAGCAGTCCCGGTGTCTTGCAACTAGACGAAATTTCCTATCAAAATTGTAGGGGTAATTAAGGATATCCCAATTGTTCTTCACAGACTACCTCAACTCACAGTTATACAAGAGGTAGTGGTAGTGGATCTAGAGCCTTATTTTGGTATGTGCCTCTCTAGAGAGTTCACTACTAAAATAGGAGGATATTTGTCATTAGATTTCTCACACTTAGAAATCCCATTCAAGGGTAAAAGAGTAAAAGTATTCAATGAGAAACCTTCGACTTTCCACATTGAAAAGCTTGAAGAAGAAGGTAAATCAACCACTACAGTGAATATGATGACAAAGGAACTAGGAGATTTGAACTTAATGGAGGAAGCTCTAAATGTGTTGCAGGAGGAAGACCAATTCTCTCTCCAAGACTTCAATGCCATGATTGAAACAGATATGGGGAACTACACAATTGTAAAGCCCGAGAAGAGTAACCCTACTCCTCTCCCTCAGGTAGACCAACCTACTAATCAACTATGGAAACTCTTTTTCGATGGTGCTAGGTGCAAAAATGGAGCAGGAGCAGGTATTGTTTTAATCTCTCCAACAGGCGAAGAGAAAGTTTTTTCTTATCGGTTAACCTGGAGTTGCACCAATAATGCAACAGAGTATGAAGCACTCTACTTAGGCCTTAAGAAAGCTAAAAATATGGGTATCAAACAACTACAAATATTTGGGGACTCTGAATTGATAGTGAATCAAGTCACTGAGAAATGTGTAAGCAAGCAACATTACCTTAAATCTTACAGGAATAAGGTTTGGGACTTGCTAGAATATTTTGAATCTTTAAATCTCAAAGCAATCCCAAGGGAAAAGAACACCCATGCAGATTTGCTGGCTTTGGTAGGGGTAAATTTTTGCCCTATCAGCAATGTCATCCAGAAGTCCAAGATAGTTAGGCTAATCTACAGGCCTTCCATGCTAGATAGAGATACCTTTTGGTAGGTATTCAAAAATGATGAATAGATAGTGGACTTCCTCGTTCATGAAATGAACTTCTCGAATAATAGAAAGTCCAAAGATGAAGAAGATACAGGCATGATCCAGTTAAAAAACAACCACATCCCAAAAGGGTTGATCACCCTTGAAAGCTTATTTGATAACAATGACAGGTCAACTAGCCATAAAATGAAAGTTGACAAGCATAGATATAGAGAAGCTCAAATGGGACCTGATAAATCCATCAAAGTGGGAGTAAACACTACAGAAGAAGAACTGGACCAAATCAAGGGATTATGCAAGGAATTCCTAGACATCATAGCCTGGACTTATGGTGATCTTAAGGTCTACTCCAAAGAGATGATCCAACATACGATTGAACTTGAAGAAGGCGCAAAGCCATTCTAAAAAAAGCAAAGACCGATGAATCCTAATATCGAGGCTTTGATGAAGCAAGAACTACTAAAATTACTCGAAGCCAAGATTGTTTACCCTATCAAGCATTCAACTTGGGTAGCCAACCTAGTCCTGGTTAGAAAAAATAATGGAGATATCAGGCTGTGCGTCGACTTCCGTAACTTGAATAAGGCTTCATTAAAAGACCATTACCCCCTCCCACAGATCGACCAGATCCTGCATACAGTAGCAGGAGCAGAAATATTTTCACTCCTGGATGGGTTCTCTGGGTACAATCAGGTATGGGTCAAGGATGAAGATCAATTCAAGACTGCATTCACAACCAAGTGGGGGACATTTGCCTATCAGAGGATGCCCTTTGGATTATCTAATGTTGGGGCAACTTTTCAAAGAGCAATGGACGTGGATTTTGGAGAACTTGTCAACAAGATTATAGTGATATATCTAGATGATATGACAGTATTCTCCCATCGAAAGGAAGATCACATCGAACATCTTAGGAGCATATTCAAAAAATGTAGAGAGTTTGGCATCTCTCTAAATCCAAAGAAATCCATCTTCGTTGTAGAAGAGGGACTCTTACTGGGCCATGTCATTTCTAAGACCGGGCTAGCTATAGACCCTAACAGGGTGAAAGCACTATTAGAACTCCCCATGCCCCCTAAAAAAAAGGGCTTACAGTCCTTCTTCGGCCAAATCAACTTCATGTGCAAATTCATAGCCGATTTTGTGCAAATTATCAAACCCATGACCGAGTTGTTGAAGAAGGATGTTGAGTTCAAGTGGACAGACTCAAGGAAATAGGCTTTCCAGTAAATTAAGGAGCAAATAGCCCAAGCCCCCATCTTGGTAAACCCAGACTACTCTAGGGGTTTCATCTTGTATGTTGTAGGTGAACAAGAGAGCTACGTCGTAGTACTCACTCAAAAGGATCCTAAAAATGAAGAAAGGCCTATCGCTTTTCTAAGTCAGACTATGCAAGAACATGAAGAGAAGTATAACTTCATAGAAAAATAGATTTATGCAATAATGAAGTCTTTGAAAAAGTTTAGGCATTTCCTTTCATAGAGCAGGACTATAGTTTATGTGGTCCACCCTGACGTCAGAAATTTCATCATACAAGGGGAACTTGGTGATAAAAGAGCTGGTTGGGTGTCAAAGATACAAGAATATGACATTGAAATACATCCAACCAAGCTAGTAAGAGGTAGAGCACTATGCCAAGAACTCGCCAAGCAAGCCCCATCAGAATACATAGCTTGCCAAACTCAAGAAGCAACCTCAGACGATGATCAACCCTCAAAGCATCTTGATTGGGCCGATGAACTAATCAGGTACTTCCAGACTGGAAAGTGTCCAACAGGTTTGAATGCTTCATAGAGAAGAAGATACAAGATCCAGGCTTTGAAGTACACTCTGCTACCTGAAGGGTTGTACAAGAAAAATTTGGATGGAGTATTGCTTCGATGCATAAAGGATGATAAAAAATAGAAGATCTTGGAGGAATTCCATGGAGGCCCATCAGGAGGACACTACTCAGGAAGGACCACTACTTTAAATATCATCAGGACTGGATGTTATTGGCCAACCATCTTCGTAGACACTTTCAGAGTAACAAGAAACTGTGAGAAGTGCCAGAGATACATTGGGAGAAACAAAAATGCTTCTATGCCTCTAAAATCCATTCAGGTTGAAGAACCTTTTCAACAATGGGGATTAGATTTCATTGGAATAATAGAGCCCAACTCATCCATTGGGCATAAATACATCTTGATAGCTACTGATTATTTCACTAAGTGGGCCAAAGTAATACCCACTAAAAAGGTAGATCAGGAAGTTGTGATGGAATTCGTGGAAAGTTTGATCACAAGATTTGGCATCCCAGATGCATTGGTCACAGAAAATAACTCATATTTTATAGGTACCAAGATGATTGAATTTACATGCAAATATGGGATTTACTTGAAAACATCCTCGAACTATTATCCGTAGGGAAATGGATTAGCTGAATCAACAAACAAAAACTTGCTCAAGATCTTGAAGCAAACTCTGAAGGACAATAAGAGAAGTTGGCACTCTCTGATAAACCAAGCATTGTGGGCTGATAGAATAACTATCAAGAAGTCTATCAACACATCCCCCTACTCTTTGGTCTACGATAAAGAAGCAGTTCTTCCAATACACATAGAAATGCCAACTTTAAAACTGCTCAATCAAACTGGCACAGAAGAGGCAAAACCAATGGAGAACAGGTTGATCCAACTCCTCCAATTAGAAGAACAGAAGGAACAAGCTTACGACCACTATCAAAAATATATGGTCACCACAAAGAAATGGTTTGACAAAAGGGCCACTCTGAGAAATTTCAAAGTGGGAGACTTGGTCCTAAGGTGGAATGAAAAGAAGGCGAAACCCAAAAATCATCAAAAATTTGACATGTTCTGGGAAGGCCCCTTCGAAGTGATTGAAGAAAAATAACAAAACTCCTTCCAGTTAAAAAATGAATAGGGTCAGGTTCAACCCATCCCCGTTAATGGCTTCCATATGAAGTTGTACTATAAGTAAAAGGTTTCTCTCTACTTTGTATGTATTTTATGTAAATATGTTCTATTTTCTTTCCAAAGGCCACCTCCAAGGAAATTTGTCATGATGGCATGACATTTCGATGCCCAAAGGCCACCTCAATGCAAATTGTCATGATTTCATGATATTTCAATGACCGATGGCCACTCCAAGGAAATTTGTCATGATGGCACGACATTTCAACACCCAAAGGCCACCTCAATGCAAATTGTCATGATTTCATGATATTTCGTGACCGATGGCCACTCCAAGGAAATTTGTCATGATGGCACAACATTTTCATGCCCAAAGGCCACCTCAATGTAAATTGTCATGATTTCATGATATTTCGATGATCGATGGCCACTCTAAGGAAATTTGTCATGATGGCATGATATTTTGGTGCCCAAAGGCCACCTTAATGCAAATTATCATGATTTCATGATATTTCGATGATCGATGGCCACTCCAAGGAAATTTGTCATGATTTTCGGTGCCCA
Source organism: Wollemia nobilis (assembly GCA_028583015.1). Classification (NCBI taxonomy): domain Eukaryota; kingdom Viridiplantae; phylum Streptophyta; class Pinopsida; order Araucariales; family Araucariaceae; genus Wollemia; species Wollemia nobilis. The sequence goes on along the minus strand of JAQPPZ010017063.1, from coordinate 4,719,766 downwards.
AAGTTCACCTCGATACAAATTATCATGATTTTGTGACATTTCGATGATCGATGGCCACTCCAAGGAAATTTTTGTGATGGCATGACATTTTGGTGCCCAAAGGCCACCTCAATGCAAATTGTCATGATTTCATGATATTTTAGTGATCGATGGCCACTCCAAGGAAATTTGTCATGATGGCATGATATTTCGGTGCCCAAAGGCCACCTCAATGCAAATTTTCATGATTTCATGACATTTCGATGACCGATGGCCACTCCAAGGAAATTTGTCATGATGGCATGATATTTCAATACCCAAAGGCCACCTCAATGCAAATTATCATGATTTCATGATATTTTGATGATTGATGGCCACTCCAAGGAAATTTGTGGCAATTTTGGCACCCAAAGGCCACCTCAATGCAAATTGTTATAATTTCATGATATTTGTGATTGATGGCCACTCCAAGGAAATTTATCATGATGGCATGACATTTCGGTGCCCAAAGGCCACCTCAATGTAAATTATCATGATTTCATGATATTTCGATGATCGATGGCCACTCCAAGGAAATTTGTTGTGATGGCATGATATTTCAATGTCCAAAGGCCACCTTAATGCAAATTGTCATGATTTCATGACATTTTAGTGATTGATGGCCACTCCAAGGAAATTTGTCATGATGGTGACATTTCGGTGCCCAAAGGCCACCTCAATGTAAATTGTCATGATTTCATGATATTTCGATGATCGATGGCCACTCTAAGAAAATTTGTCATGATGGCATGACATTTTGGTGCCCAAAGGCCACCTCAAAACAACTGTGGCCACCTCAAAACAACCACGTGTTTCAATGGGAAAAAAGTAGTTTTCTTGAAATTTTAAAAACCCCACTTTTTAAGGTACCACCGTACTAGCCTATTGGCCCAGAGCAGAGGTGACACCAATTTATTGGCCTAGGATAGTAGTGAAGTGATGCCATTGGCCCTAGCAAAATGGTAATGCATGGTAGTTGGTTTCTTGAAGGTGGCACATGAACCAAAGCATCTAACAATGTTCAAAATTAGTATTGGGGTGTGCGCCACCAACCATAGTTATTGCATGTCACCTTGGCACACGCATGCACATCCACTTATACTGTAGAAGTTTTTTCATCGCTTCTTTATCCTCTGCATTATTTTCCTTCTACTCGTTGTGCTCACTACTTTCTCTAAAATATTTCAAACTTTGCTAGGCACATTCCAGGCTTATTCTATGTCCAAATTGCAGTAGGAAACTATGACGACTTCTCCACTAGCTATTAAAGGGAAACACAAATCGACTAAGAAAAAGCACTTTCATGGACCCAAATATTCACATCACTAACGCCAGAGTAACATGGAAAGACCCAAAATGAATTCAAAAGGACATAACATCCAAGGTTGCTAAGAATGTCATGCCATTGTGCCCAAGCATATTTTCCTACCATGCCCTACTCTCTTGGTATGTTTGCACCCAGTTCCACCCCTGCCCTGAGTTAATCAAAGCTATGGTCGAGTTCTATGATGTCAAGCATAGAATTGTGAGAAATTCTAGGGGAGGGATCATATTTACTCTCGATGCTGATGCAATTAGGGCCACCTTCAGCTATGGTAGAAATCCTACGGTAAACCCTATCCCTTTCGACCCCATCAATTTAGTGAATTTTTATACCAACACCCTCAACATCAAATTATTTCTGCAAGAGCATTTGATAGATTCTCCTCCTAAGGGAACCTTGCCAAAGTCTCCAATTCCTCTGTCCAAATTCAAGAACAAGGAGCTTTTTTCCATGCTGGCCATGGTGGTAGGGTTAGAAACTAATTCACAGGTCTATGGATGGTAGGTTGCGGTGGCACACTGTATATCAAACCCCAAATTCTACGATGCTGCATGCGTGGACCAAAAAATGGTGCCACTCTACTTCGACTGGCCAACATACTTGGCCCAACAACTACATGCAGGTCTCTTCAAGCTCTAGAGAGACCTCCCTGATACCTTCAGGTTTTCTTCTTACCTGGTATGGCTTTTCTTCTTTTTTAGGTAAAAAATTTAAGTTTTATCTCTACTACAACGAAGGACCAAGATGGAAATATCCTGCCCGTGTATGAGTGGACACCGCTCCTTTCAAAAGCTAAATCGTATTACCATTTTAATATGGAATTCTTGGGTCCTGCATTGAAAATCATGTATGGCACCATGCCAAGGATTCCCCAAAATATGTGGGATACTTTGCAGCACATCCACATAGAAGAAGGGGATTGGTTTATTTTGACCCAGGGAGTGGTCATCAGGCTATATGGCTTCATAGGGAAGCCTTTTTTGCTACCTTATTATGTCATTGAGTGATTGTTCACTCTAGAATACATGAGGTAAACTGAGTATATCAATTATAAATTTGGCACAAGGGCTGGTAAGATAGGTACATGCCTCATGCCCTTCCAGTTTGAGGGTGTATCAGTATCAAAGAAAGGGGACCATGAGCGAATCACTCAAACTTTGAAAATTTTGAAATTGGTTGAGTTACCATAAAAGTGGAAGTATGACCCTACAGATAAATTTGCTCAAAAGTAGGCCACCCTTAATCGAGCCCCCTTCAAGAAATTTCATGCATCAGATAGGCAAATCGATAGATAGGGCAGGAACAATGAGGAGGATCAACCATTGGAGTGGCACGTTGAACAGATGCAACCATTACCTTCGTGGCATGATTTCTATGAACACCTAGTAGACTAGAGCCCTGATGTGAACCCAAACCACAAGCTGGATGAAAATGTCATCGAGAGGATGAAGAAAAAAGGGAAAGATTGGGATCACGCCAAAATATTAGCATGGTGGCAGATGAGGTGTCATATACAAATGTATACCAGGTATGGAACAAAGATTGACAAGGAGTTTTCTGAAAGGTATGACAATCACCACGACACATGGTCCGACACTCTTGCAGATAAAGTCCCTCTGGGCATCAATGGCATCCCCATTAAGCCCATTGTAGAAAAGGTAGATACCGACAAAGGCAAAGGAAAGGAGATTGCCACTGAGCAAACATAAGCTCCTAAAAAGGTATCTCAAAAATTCATTTCCCCTTCCACATCAGACACAGAGTCTGATGATGATACTCTTCTCCTCCATAGGAAGCAGAAAGCAGAATAAAAAAATGAGGAGAACAAAAGAAAAGAAAGCAAGAAGAGACACCCTATGAAGAAACAGGGGACCAAGAACAAGAACCAAAGAAGAGGGACAAGAAATAGAGGGACAAGAAGAGATAGGGGAACAAGAAGAAATAGGGGACCAGGAGAAAATAGAGGAAAGCTCCAAGAAAAATTTTGAGCACCAGGGGATAGATGAACAAGAAGTGGTTGATACGACCAAAAAAACTACTCCCATAGAAGAAGCCCCTAGCAAAGAATAGGTCCTAGCAAAGGCTGCAACTGATACTGGTGATTCGAGCTTGAAGCAAATAGAAAAAACTTATACAAAAGCTCCTGAGAAGGCACCAAAAATTGAAGACACCAATCCATCGAAGGATCTAGGTATGTCTCCTATAAACTTAACTTCTTCTTCTTCTTCACCCCTAGAGGAATTCCCCCTCCCATTATGAAGGTCAGGGTGATGCCTCTCCTACCTCCACTCACCAGCCTCCACCGTCACCACCATCTAGCCCAAAATGACCCAAAAGCATCCTCGACTACCCCCATAGACCCCCTCACTAAGAAATCAAATGTGGATGCCTCTCTAGCCACTATTCCCTTTCCTTATACAACCAATCTCTCAAAATTCCAAACCATTCCTGCCTCTTCTTTTGAGAGCAACCCTACCATTGCCAAGTTGAAAAAGTTAAAAAAGGTAACCTTGAATGCTGCTGCCTGGTTGAAATCATGCAACACTCAGAGTTCTAAAGATATAGCCCACACCAGGGAAGGGATAGCATTAGATCCCATCAACATGCAATGTTCCACTATAAAAATGACACCACTCATCCAGAATCCAGAGGGAGAAATGACCCTAGAAGACTACCAAGCTGAGATAATTATAGAAGACATCACTCAGCTACCAATGGAGGACGAGTGGGGAAAGGCCCAAGCTCACATGGGAACCATATACCTAAATACTGAATATTACAAAGAAAAGTACCTCAGAGCTGAGCAAGCAAGAAAGCGTTTAGAAGAAGCCTTAAACCAACAAAATACAATCGAGAAGGCTTTGAAGAATGAAGCAAAAAAGTGGGAGCTAATGTTCAATGAAGCAGCCCCCTATAAGGAGAAAGCTGAAAAGGCCGAAGAACAAATCCAACTATTGAACCAACAGGTTGAAGACCTCAAGAAGCAACTTTTAGATAGTACTGACAAGACCAACGGGCTATCTAAGGAAAAGGTAAGGATGGTCAGAAAAGAAATGATTGGAGGCATCCAAAATATGATCATGAAGGCAAGGCCCACACTATCATACCTGGTCAAGGTTAAAGACACATTGGGCCAAGTGGAAGATGAATTTGAGACATCAATCAAGCTCCTGAAAGCAAGGTTATCAGCAGCTACAAAAATTAAAGTCCTGGCCGAAAGCATGCAAGCAATACTTGGATTTAGAGCACGGGATGAAAAATGGTCCCAGGCCAAGCTAGCCACCAGGAAATTTTTCAAAAGACACAAGCTGGTAACTGAAAGTGCTAAGCTTATGCAGGAGCTCAAGGTAGAAGCTAAGGCAATTTTGAAACATGTGAGCATAGCAGAAAACTATGGAATGCCTAGCTTCTGGGACAAAGATTCAAATTTCCTATCGAAAGATGAATTGAAGGCCGCCTGGAAAAATTTTGTGGAAGATGAGTCAAATATTGATAGCTAGGAAGAGCCAGTTCAGGAGGAACAAATATTTAGTATGGCTCAAGATATTACCTAGATCAACTCCTGCCTACATGAACTATACATGAAGTCAAAAATATTATCATATGACAAGGTTGAAGAGTTGGAATATCTATACTTAACCTTCAAAGAGACTTTAGATATGGATGAAGAGACTTGGAGAAAAGCTTGCACCACCTATAATGAAGTCATCCAGGAAAAGGATAAGCAAGATAAAGCTAAGAAAGCCTCATCGAGCAGAGCAACAGCTCCGAGCCAAGGTGAAACAGAGAAATCCACTAAAGAAGACACTCTAGAGGAATAACCGCATAGAGCAAGAAGCATATTTTTTCTTGGTATCATTCCCCTTCTTCCCCTTCTTTTTCTTAGTTTTTATTTTTACTCCATTCCCCAATGGATAAAGGCTCTAGATTCTAACATTCTATTGGCAGAATTACCCCAGGAGGCACCAATAATGTTGGTCAAAATGACCACATCCAGGGGAGTAAGGAGTAAGTCTTCTCAAGATTTCACTAAGTATAGAAAATAGTCGCGACAATGCGACATTTTGAGACCAAGAGGCCAAGTGAAGACCAAAAGTCATGACAATGTGATATTTTGAAGATGAAGGTAGAGCTAAGGTAAAATTCGTGACAACGTGACATTTTGAAGATAAAGGTAGAGCTAAGGTAAATAGTCATGATAACACGACATTTTGAGGCCAAGAGGCCAAGTGAAGGCCAAAATTTATGATAACATGACATTTTGAAGATCAAGGCGGAGCTAAGGCAAATAGTCATGATAGCATGACATTTTGAGACCAAGGGGCCAAGCAAAGACCAAAAGTTATGATGGCATGATATTTTGAAGATGAAGGTAGAGCTAAGGGCAAATAGTCATGACAGTATGACATTTTGAAGACCAAGAGGCCAAGTAAAGACCAAAAGTCATGATGGCGTGATATTTTGAAGATCAAGGTGGAGCTAAGGCAAATAGTCATGATAACATGACATTTTGAAGACCAAGGGCCAAGCAAAGACCAAAAGTCATGATGGCATGACATTTTGAAGATGAAGGTGGAGCTAAGGCAAATAGTCATGATAACATGATATTTTGAGACCAAGAGGTCAAGCAAAGACCAAAAGTCATGATGGCACGACATTTTGAAGATGAAGGTGAAGCTAAGGGCAAATAGTCATGACAACGTGACATTTTGAAGACCAAGGGCCTAGCAAAGACCAAAAGTCATGATGGCGCAATATTTTTGAGTAAAAGATAGCTGGACCACGATGCCTCTAAAGAGATCAAGGAGGATCATTGTAACAAGAAGATCTTAACCATTTCCAGTTGAAGACTCCATGCTCTCCTAACTACCTCTTTACCAGAATGAGCCTACGGGCATATTGTTGTAACAACTTTCAGTTTTTCTGTTATGTAAAACTATTATATATAGGATGAGCGACCTAAACAAAAGGTCAACTCTTAGATGTTTACAAGGCGATGTACACAGACTTTTGAAAGCTAATAAAAGATCATTCATTCTGGTTTTTGGCCCACTGGTGTATTATCAAGTATGTATGGATTGTTGATTGCTAATTAAGGTTAGATTGAATCTTGCTTGCTCTAATTCTTATTCTGAATTTTTATGGTAAAGTTTTGTTAACTCTGAAATCAACCATTCCATTAATATTATGCTTGAATAGATTTACATCGGAGGATTAGTTGTTCTATTTGATGATTTAAATATATGCTTCTCTGAAAAGTGTTGTTGAGGTTGCTTTGCTGTTATCTAATTTGTACCTTTAAATGCTTCTAGCACTAGCTATATTTCCCTCTCTTTACACATTTACCTCTCTCTCCCTTTTCCTAAAAGAAGCAAGGAACCAGCCTCCTCTGGAGATTGAACTGGGTAAGCTCTATCTTAGCCCGGTATTTCAATGTTGGCAAAGTCTTGGGCGCAAATGTAACCAAAGGTCGATTTTGCTCCAAGAGGGGCATAGTTTTGGCTAGAGCGATGTTTTTATCTCTTTTTTTTTTCTTATTTTCTTTTCTTTCATCTCCTCATTCATCCATGCATTTCATGCATTAGTTAGCTTCATCCTATCATGCATTGAATTAGTTTAGTCCATTCATACATCCATTATTATGTTATTTTCACTCATTCATGCATAGTCAAACATAAAGCACATGATATTACTCAAGAAAGAGAGAGTACACATACATAAATAAACACACACACACACACACAAACACATATATATATTTATAACACAACATGATATTACTTAAAAAAGAGAGAGTACACATGTCAGTTCGATTGGTGTACCATAATCCAAGCCCAACACACTCGACCCTCCTTAGGGATGCATACCACACTCAAAATTAGGATGTCACCCTGATCCTAGCTATCGCTCTATGAGCCTATCTCCTATGCTCTTCCTACCAAAGGTACTCCTAGTGGAGGCATGTTCACAAATCATCTAGCAGTCCATGATCTCGATCATGATTGACCTTTTTTTTGAAGGGAGGATGACAAAGGTACCTTTTTATTTGTTAGGATTACCTAAAAGTACAAGGTCTGGTATAAGGTCTCCCTCTATATGATAACCTATAACCTCTCACTTGCCCTATGTAGCTTTGCTTGTAGCAGGTGGATCTCATTACCTTGTTGGATTCTAGTTATGACAACCATCCCCTCAGCCCAAGCTTATCGTTTCTTCTGCTTCAATCGGCTCATATCTATCATGAGGCAGTCCACATTAGCCCTCGATATGTCTTGCTCTATTAGTACTATGGTCAAGGAACTTCACAACCCTTATTTCCTCTTGAACCTATCATATCAAAGTAGGTCCATATCCCTTTTCATGGTTGTTATCTGAGCCTTTAATGCCTACATATCCCTCGTTGGGTCCTCCTGACCTGTAGTATCACTTGATATTGTTTCTACTAATGTAGAAGCCTCTCTAGCTACCCTACTTGACCCAAATTCCACTATCATGGGGGTATCTCCTACTGCTCCCCCTCCATGGTCCAAGAGGTGATGGTGGCCACTACCACCATCTCTACTTGGACCTATATCCATGTTAGCCATGAGGCCTCCTAATCCTATTCCAATGTTATCCATGAGGTATTCGAGCCCTATTGTCATCATACTATGATGCATCGAGTCACCTTTCAAAGTGCTAGTTGCACTTGTTGGTCCATAACCTAGAACCTCTACACTAGTACTGGTGGGGAGATCCTTAGAGGCACAATTCTCCTATACCATATCCTATACCTGAGGTCCATATTGATGTCATCCACCCTTGGGTCCATGTATAGTGGATCTTCTAGGTCCTACTCTACCCATATCCCCACATCAGGATCTCCTTCAACTCTTGATGGGTCCCTCTGCACTCGCCTATACCAGTAGTCTCCTAGGTTTGGTATCTCCTAAAATATACTGGATTGGTGCTAGAATCGATAGAATCAAAAGAGCTCCAACACCCCCTTATTCATAGATATCCACTTGACCCTTGATAACTTTTCTACATTCTTTGTCAAACTAGGGTGTCAACACCATGGTCACCATATGATCATGTGGTCTCTCAACTCATCTATCACCTACCTAGTGGTAGGATTCCAACATATGTTCTCTGGACCTGATCAAAGTTTTTGGACCACCTATATGTTGCTAGCCACTCTGGGTTGGGCAATGGCCCTAGTAGTGCATACAATCTCCTAACTGCTATGTTCTTCCAACACCACACCTAGAGTAAGGTTGTACAAACTAACCCTGTATATCATTTGTACATGACATTGTATAATGTCCTATATAGATGGACCAACACATATGGGCCCCATGTGAACCATACCTATTGGCCTTGTACGTCTGCCACTACTCTCACTAGTTCCCATGGCAGGTGTCGCCTACTAGTATGGCATACCAGGAATTCCATCACCACCCCACAAAGCATGATCATTAGAGCATCAACCCCGTGGTGCCCTACCAAATCATTGACATGGATCCCACTCTATCAGATCTTATGGGCCTAGTTTTATTACAATATCTAAAGCATAGCTTACTTTCCTCATGTTTTGTAAACTACCCTCCCCTTGATGGGGATGCAAATGATACACCACACATTCTCCAGTGTGACCATCACCTCCCCATTGATAACTAGAAGGTAGATGACTTTGGGTACCACCTCTCTACCAACACTGTTAGTAGCACTCTATCTACCTCCACCTAGGGTATTTTTCTAGATGTAGTAGCCCCATAACCCCTAGGGTGTCCCTCTCTACTGGTGTGAGCCCTTGTAGCTCCTCCTCGAAGGAGTTCGATCATCACTCTTGACTCTCTAGTACGTCATGCTATAATAAAAAATATAACAAAATTTAATCAGTTCCACATAATCAATGGAAGTAAAAACAAAAATTAATTTAACATCTAAGCATGCTTGTATTGTCTCTATTTTCTATTCTTCTATTTTTCTTTGCCTATTTTACCTTTTTATTTGCTTTTATCTCTACCAAAATTGTGCACCATTCTCTTTTGGTACAATTTCATCCCCTCCCTTCTATTAAATTCACACCCTTTAATTTTGGGGTGCGAATTTAGTCGCCACTACAAACCAACCGAATTCGTGGTTGACCCTTGAATTCGCATTGAGTTACATGATAATTTCCTTGAAAAAGATAAAAAATACTTAAAAAAACTAAAAACCCTAATATAGCCTAGTCTAGAGGAAGGATTTTAGTTATTACCCATGTTGGCTCCATTGCTGCACAGACCTCACACCTCACAATGGATGAATAGTGTGTGGGAAGCACCATTTGTATTTTTCTCCAGAGATCTTCTTCTTCTTCTTCTCATATAGTGAAAATGAATTTATTTTCACCCTCCCCTCTTCTTATACCATCTTTTTCTCTCTCCTATTTGTGTTCTTGCCCTGTTTTCTCTCTATTTGTTGCTCTCTTTTTTTTTGCATCCATATTTTCAAGTTTTCTCAGGGATTTTACATTCCTTTTGAAATTCGAGGGGGTACCCCGACTTGAGAGGCATTAAAGTCATTAATGCCTCATGTAAAATTTTGAAGTGTCTAGTTTGACACCATTTTTTCATCACCTGTTTCTTCTATACCAACCTTACCTTTTTGTGTTCGTTGTTCTTTACCCATAGGTGTCTACATATTTATTTGACACATTTATTAAGCCATAAATGCATCAAAGAAGGGGCAAAATGTAGACATGGAAAATTGACCCACCTAAGTGAGTCATTTTTCATAGAACCCCTAAGAAGTCCCTTAAACTTGTCAAAGCACAAGTTTGGGCTTCTCTTCCCCTCCTTTTTCCATTTTTCCTAGTTTTGCCAAAATCACGACCACCCGTTATGAGGCATAATTTTGGCAAGTTAGGATTTTCTCTTAGAAAAACCAATTCTTGGGCCAACCTTCAGGACATCGGCTATCCCCTAGGTTTGCCTTTTTTATTTTCCTGCTCTTTTTCCCTCCAAACCTCTTATAAGTATAGGGTTTGGATCCTATTATTCCCCTAAGTGGGAAGTGATTTTAAAAAGTGATGCTAAGTATTTTTTAAGAGAAATGATTTTTAGCTAAGAGGCTTTTGGTAAATTATCTTAGCAAGATCAAGTATCGTATGGTGTTCTTTTGTTGCTCTGATTTTGATTTGATGTTCTTGATGGATAAGTGTTGGAGCCTTGATGTGGAGTCTACCATTTTGTGAAGGTATTCATCCTTTTGACTATTCTTTCACTACCACTAGGTTTCTTTTTCTATTTTAATATTTAAAGATAATTAATTATCCAATTTTATATCTTATTTTGCATTAATAGACCGTTCTTGCACTTCTACCATGAATTTGTACCCCATCCGTACAGGGAAAAATTTCAATAGATTCAAATTCATAGTTACCCCTTACGAGGTATGACTTTGGCTCTGTTAGGTTTGGGAATTTTTTTTTGCTTCCAAACCCTCAATTTGTGTTTGCATGCTTCATTTGGATCATAATATATTTGTTTGCACTTTGTTTTTTGCATTGTTTCATCTTATTGCATCTTGTATTGTTCATTTCCAAAAAGGTCAACAATCACTTTTATTTTTAAACGATCAACTAAAAGGACCAAGGGGGATTGACTGCTACACCTCCAAGCTCAGTCACATAGTAGCCTAAGCAGGTCTTCAAATATTGACCAAATTTTCTAGGATTTTATGAAGCTATTTGTAGGTTGTGAAGTTGTTGGATACATTTGGATGCAAGTTAAAAGCTAGGGACAACCACCGAGTCAAGTAAGTGCCCTAGATAAACTTCTTAGGCTATTTTTTATTTGATTTCTATCCATTTCTATTATATATTTATATCATAAACAAAAGAAAAATATTTTGGTTTTATTCCTAGGCATTTAAAAGAGAATGGGTATGTTTGTCCTACATTATTCTTTTATATTCCATAGCTTAGATCATAGAAAATCTAAATATAGGTGTTTGTTAAATATACACATCAAACATTCCATCCTTAGCCTTAGAGCGAGTCTTTAAACTATTTCTAGTGAACTATTTGATCTCCCAAACCACCGAGTGTAGAGAATATAACACACCCTCACGATCATCTCAACTCCTAACAGATCCAACCGAGAATTGTACACGACAGGGCAATTTTCCCCCTCTATAGTTTTATTAAAGTTGAGATTTTTAATTCAAATTTATACCATAATTTGTTTAAATGATTATTTAAAACCCCATGCCTTTGTGCTTTATAAAAAAGTATGTTATGTTTAGAATAAAAATTGACCTATCTTAATTGAATGCATTAGTTAAAAAGAATGTCTGATGTGATTAAGTATTCCCACAAATATAATATCACCCTATCTCCTTAATGGATTTGGGTTACATTTGTAGAGCCAAACATGTCTCATTAGATAAATATGATAGTAATCCATTCAGGTTATAAAAAAATAGGAAACATGCAATACAAGAATAAATATCTAAAATATTGATAGGATTTCAAAATGGATGGCTTAGTTATTAGATTTGACAAAGTCATAAGAAGTTTATTGGTGAGAATGACAAGGCATTTTTAGATCTATGCAACAAATGATTATGAGATATGTCATGTTCCACCCTATGTTTACATTAAAAGATATCATAAAGAAATTGAGACAAGATGCTCTAATTTGATTACAAGTTACCAGTAGGTGGATTGGTACTATTTTGAATTTAACCATAATGATATTGAAATCAAGGTTTTCATATCATATTTAAAATATTTGCTATACCTTTTATATTATATTTTTTAGGATGCTTCTTGAAGCTCCCTAATTTCATTGATAAAATTAAGAATTGGGCGTTGATTTTAAGGATCAATTGATACAATTCAAATTGAGAACAAAATTGTAGATTAGATGAGCAATATTATCATAAAACTTAAAAATTAGTTCTAATTACAAAATTAGGTTATTGATAATTTAAAAGTGTTTATATTCAAGAAGCTAATATTGCATCACCTAAACAACCTCAGATTCCAACAATTAATGAGGGTTGACACCTCTATTATGAGGTCTATTATAAATAATATCCTCACCTCACACAATCACTTGAAGTAGGAAATTATGACTTACCAATAGTCTATTCAAAATCAAATTGAGAAATAAGACCTACGGGTAGGAGTGGTCAATGTGGAAAAATAACTTGCTTGTTGTCGAATGGTAGTCTAAGCTAAAATTTGAGAAAGAAAAAACAAATAGAATAAAAAGTATTATCATTTAGTTTGTTAGCTTCTTGAATATAATGAACCTTTTAATTCTATTCATAAGTTTTTATATATGACCATTAGATGGAAATATATCTTTCTTGACAAGATTTGGAGAATTTTGAAGACATCTTTATGATCTTATTTCAAGTTTGTCAAGAAGTAACTATGCATTCAATTTTTAAATATTTAAAACAAAGTCTATTTAGACTTAAATATCAAATAAAATTCAAGGTGAGAAGGTTAAAAATAGAAATAAAGTTATTCCAACAATGAACTACAAATCATGATTCATGAGTCTTTTCTAAGGACATTCGTCATCTTAGCTAACCAAATAATAATATTATTTAAATATAGTAAGTAATGATAATATTTCTACTCTATATGAAATTATAATTATATAGTGTGATCTTCATTAGACACCTTTTAGGATGCCATTTTTGTAAACTATCATCTATTTTTATTGAAAGTCATTAAATCTCAAAACATGCTTTTATATTTATTATAAGATACCACAAGGTCTCATTTTAAAATATAAAAGTGACCTCAAGATGTTTGAAATAGGAGTTATTTTTCATAATTGTTGTAACCTCAAATCTAATTTATCATTATTAGTTTATTATATTCTCTCCTAGTCCATGTGGTTATGAAATTAGAGGGTCCATCCCTTAATGATGTTTATATAATTACTTTTCATTCCATTGAAGCCAAACAATTATACAAACATGCGAACAAAAATATACGAATGGAGAAATCAAATGAATGAATATATTTGCCACTTTAGGAGGGCTAAGTCCTTCGCCACTAAGGAGGGCTTAGTCCTTGCGATTACACAAATTATTATTCAAGATGAAAATATGATTAATAATAAATCAACCTACAACTATTTATAATGATAAATCAATAAATCAATGACAATTGGAAATATAGCCGACTTGGCTATATTGGTGTTGTAACATGGCTCCCCTCCTCGGAAAGCTTTGTCCTCAAAGCTGGAAATGACTCAAAGATACTTTTTGTTTCCCATGTAGCATCTTCTACTGGTAGGTCCTACCATTTGATTAGAAATTCTTTGATGTGACGGGATCGAAGAATACGTGATCTACTTTGCAATATTGCTTCTGGTTGGAGATATATACGTCCTTCTTCATCAAGTACTGGAAGTTCTGATTGAGAGTGTACTTTTTGTCCTATCACCTTCTTGAGACATGAAACATGAAATATTGGATGTATACGGGATGAGGGAGGAAGCTCTAGTTGATATGCCACTTCGCCTATGCGGTGCACTATCTTGTAAGGACCATAAAATCTTGGAGCCAACTTCTGACTAGTCTTGATCTTCAATGATAGTTGTTTGTAGGGTTGTAGATGCAAGAAAACCATATCACCTATATTAAATTATCTTTCGGAATGGTGTGAGTCTTGTTGTTGCTTCATGCGATTTTGTGCTTGGACCAAATTATCTTTGAGAATGTTGAGCATTGTCTATCGGTGTTGGAACCAATCATCTACTTGAGCCACTTTGGAAGATCCTGGAACATAATCTGCTATTGCTGGTGGTTTTACTCCATACAATGCTTCAAATGGGGACATCTTGATGGAATAATGGTATGAAGTGTTGTACCACCATTCTGCTAATGAAAGCCAATGACTCCATTGATATTGTTTATCTTGAGCAAAACATCTTAGATAAGTACCCAGACATTTGTTAACTATTTTAGTTTGGCCATCTGTTTGAGGATGGTATGCAAAAGACATATTTAACTTTGTACCACTAAGATGAAATAATTCTCGCCAAAAATTGCTAGTAAAAATGGGATCACGATCACTTACAATATTTTTGGGCATTCCATGCAACTTGAAAATTGAGTCCATAAATACCTTAGCCACTTTGCTTGCTGAAAATGGATGTTGTAGAGCATTGAAGTGAGCATATTTGGAGAGACGATCCACTACCACAAAAATTACTGTTTTACCTTCCGATTTAGGAAGACCTTCAATAAAATCCATTGAAATATGTTCCCATTGGTGATCCGGAATTGGTAGTGGTTGAAGAAGTCCTGGAGATTTGACTGTTTCACCCTTATTGCGCTGACATACTTCACATTCAGCCACCCATGTTTTGACCTCAGATTTTAATCCTTTCCAATAAAAGGATTGTTTTACCCGCATATATGTCTTCAAAAAATTGGAATGTCCTACTGATGGAGAAGCATGCGATTCTTCAAGAATCCTGGATTTGATGTTAGAATTGTGTGGAATGTAAATGCGATTCTTTCTTCTTAATACCTTGTCATCATATGAAAAATGAGGATGCTTGGATGATCCTAGAATCAAATCTTGAATTATTTGAGCAGTTTCTGTGTTTGATAACCATTCTTCTTGGAGCTGAGAAACCCATTGGGAACAAGGACCCGAAATGGCATTGATAACCACTTCATCTTCATATTTACGAGATAATGCATCTGCTACCACATTTTCTTTCCCTTTCTTATACTCAATAACAAAATCATATCCCAATAATTTTGTTAACCACTTGTTTTGCTTCGGATAAGAAAATCGTTGTTCTAGAAAATGCTTGAGACTACTATGATCTATTTTTATGATGAAACGACTACTAATTAAGTAGTGTCTCCATTTCTCAACTGCATGTAGAATAGCCAACATCTCTTTCTCATATGTGGACCTTCCCAAATTCTTACCTGAAAGTTGCTTACTCTCAAATGCCAAGGGATGCCCTTCTTGCATTAATACTACCCCAATACCTATTCCCGAGGCATCACATTCAATCACAAATGGTTTGTGAAAATCTGGGGTTGCCAAAATTGGAGTAGTACACATTGCTTCCTTGAGTGCCATGAATGCTTGAGTGGCTGCTTCAGACCAATGAAAAGCATCCTTCTTTGTGAGAGCTTGTGAGAGGGGCTACAATTTTACCATAATTGCAAACAAACTTGCGATAGTAACCAGTAAGACCCAAAAAACCATGAAGTTTCTTGATGGTTTTAGGTAAAGGCCAATCTTGAATGGCCTTAATTTTATTAGGATCCACTTTAACACCTTCATGAGAAATGATATGACCCAAATATTCAACTTCTTGAACACCAAAAGAACATTTGGAGCATTTGACAAAAAGTTTTTCCTTATGTAATATATGAAGAACCTTTCCCACATGCATCAAATGATCCTTCCATGTTTTATTATATACTAGAATGTCATCGAAGAAGACTAAGACAAATTTGCGAAGGAATGGATGAAAGACATGGTTCATGAGACTTTGGAAGGTGGAGGGGGCATTAGTGAGACCAAAAGGCATGACTAAGAATTCATAATGACCTTCATGAGTACGAAAGGCAATTTTAGGAATGTCCTCATCTCTTACTCTGATTTGATGAAAACTAGAACGTAGATCCAATTTTATGAAAAATTTTGCACCATGCAATTCATCTAATAAATCATCTATGACAGGAATAGGGAATTTATCCTTGATGGTGATTTTATTGAGGGGACAAAAATCAGGACACATACGCCAAGAGTTATCCTTACGATGGGCCAAAACCACTAGTGAGGAATAAGGACTAGTGCTATGATGAATGACTCCATGTTCTAAGAGTTCTTGGACAATATTTTCAATTTCTATTTTTTGAGGTTGAGGGTAGCGATAAGGATGGACATTAGGAGGAAGGCTTCCTGGAACAAGATGTATGGCATGGTCATGGGACCATTTGGGAGGTAGTCCTTTTGGTTCTTTGAAAACTTCATCATAGTTAGCCACAATATCTTGAAGATCCTTTGAGTGAATTTCAGGAATATCTTGTGCTTGCACTTCCAAACAATTGATTTGAGCTATGAATCCATAACCTCCTTTCCTTAAAATTTTTTCCATGTTGTGAGAACTCACCACCTTTGATGGTGGAGTTTGAATTCCTTGGAGGTGAATAGTCTTTCCATTTTCTTTCCATTCCACAAATAGTTTTCTGAAATTAAAACTAATGTCCAATTGTTCTAACCATTCAACTCCCAAAATAACATCTGAATTCCCTAAACTCATGACAAAGAGAGTTCCATGCCAAGTATAACTTCCCATTTGTATTGAAACTGAAGATGTTCTACCAATACATTGAGCATTTCCTCCATTTGCAACTAAAACTTGAAACTTATCTTGATTGGAGGAGTGAATGTGTAAGTTCAATGCCTTAGCAGTTTTAAGGTCAATAAAATTATGAGTACTACCTGAATCGATCAACACATTTATCCTTTTCTACCTAATAAATCCTGGTACCTTGATTGTATGGTGAGTTGTTAATCCCATAAGAGCATGTACTAAAATAGCCATAGTGTCTTCATCAAATGTTGCTTCATTATGATCTATTTGTTCTTCGGGCATAGGTGACTCTTGTGGATTGATATCCTCTGCTTCCTCTTCGTCTTCCTTATTATCATATTCTATTTGAAAGTTTTGTCTTGGTACACATGCTTGATATTTTGGATGATGATTGCGACATTTATAGCAATAATATCTTGATGGTTGGTCATTTCTACGAAAGGAATTGTTGCGATATTGAGGATGATTATAGGAGTCACGTTTAAAAGATGTCAAATTTTGCATCTTTTTCTCAACAAGCTTAGCAATCCTTATAGTGTCATCCAAAGAGTATGGATCATGTAAGTCTACTTCAATTTGAATATTCTCTTTCAACCCATGTCTAAAGGCTGAAACCACCACATCGGTTTGTACATCTCCTGTATAAGCAAGAAGACTTGTGAATTCTAAAACATAATCTTTGACCGACCCAGTTTGTTTAAGTGCCAATAGACGAACGATGTAAGAGGATGAACTACCTTCATCAAATCTCTTGAGGAAAATATTCTTGAATTCAGGCCATAAGAGGGGATGAATATGTTGATGTTTTTGCCAAGCGAACCATTGGTAAGCTTCAGTACCTAATTTGGAGGAGGCATAAGAAACTTTTTCAGATTCAGGCACACGATATAGGTGTAAGATACCCTCCATTTTAGCTATCCAACCACGTGGATCTCCACCCTCAAAGGTAGGCATATCAGCACGTGGAATATTAACACCTGTAGGCCATCTTGCTTGTTGATAAACTTCCTCTGTATCTTGATCCACATTATCATTTTGTCTATGGTAGTTATTTGGGGAAGGAGGAGCTTCTTGGTTTTGTTTCTTCAATAATTGCCCAAGCATTAATGTCATGTTGTTCATACTAGACATTAGTTGAGTCAAACATGCTTGTAATCCTTGGTTGCTTGTATTGGGGTTTCCCATTTCCTCATGTGTGAGATTTTCTTGGGATGAGTTGGGTGAGTTGGAAGGAGCCATGGGGTTAATAGTAGGATGGTCGGGGTTAAAGTTGTTAATGCGTAAAGGAGAGTTGTATTGTGTACCTTTATTTCATGGAGGTCTTCTTGGTGACTTCGAAGGTCCTTCGTTTGTATTATCTGTGCTATATAACCTTCCGTTTGGTCCTTTATTCCACCTGCCACTCATGCACTTGCTTTATACAATTTAGCAAAAGAATTTTGGACCAAGTTTGACCCCAAATATATATTTTTTGGAATATTCTTGCTAACAACTTTTGAACACACTTCTTGCTGACAACTTTTCACTCAATGCTATTGATGATTTTGGAGCAAGTTTTGTTGACGAATTTTAATGTTGCTGATGATTTTTGGAGCAAGTCTTGTTGACAAATTTTAATGTTTCTAATGATTTTGGAGCAAGTTTTTTTTATGAATTTTAATGTTCACAATTTTCCTTTCAACAACTAAGTGCTGATGGATGTTAAGGTTTCCTTATAGTTGCTAAATATCAAAAATTTAAAATTGGTTTAATTATAATTCACGAATACTATGACAAGATGACACTAACATGATGCATCGAGAATGGACACCAAGGACACATGGAAATACAATGACTATTATGACAAGATGACACCGAAACTATGGACACGACACTAACACAATGGACACGAAGACACTGACACTGATACAATGGACACAAAGACACCAACACTGGTACAACAAACATGGAGACCAAGATGAAGATGAATGGCTAGGGTTGTGTGGGTTAGGATGGTTAAAAAGATGCATGAGACACACTCGAGCACTTGGGTAGTCAATACTATTACCGCCTTGTGGTGATAATAAACCTTACCTTAAGATGCTGTTGGATAAGTGTGGGATAAAAAAATTATTGTGATGTGCAGGACTGCTACGAACAGAACTTTAGAAAGGCTAAAATTAATGCCCAATGTAGAAACATGTTGTAAACTTAGTGGTAGCTTGCTTTAGGGGTTTAAAAAAAGTATTAATCCACATACCCATTTTGCTGAATCGTTTTCCTCAAAACTATTGAATTATATAGCTGTTTGCTGT
Source organism: Wollemia nobilis (assembly GCA_028583015.1). NCBI lineage: Eukaryota > Viridiplantae > Streptophyta > Pinopsida > Araucariales > Araucariaceae > Wollemia > Wollemia nobilis. The sequence continues at coordinate 4,700,783 of JAQPPZ010017063.1, read as the reverse complement.
TATAATTCTCGTTCAAAACTTATATGACATTATTTCATAGTCCTTCAACACTGTGGATATATTTTTGCTGGATTAATGCAATTGTTGATAACACACAATCGTGCACCTTGTTCTTGGTGCCAAATTCATACAATGAACCTTGGAGCTTATATTTGACCATTTTGCAAATGTTATGTGCTCGATGGCATCATTTATCAAATCAACATAATTAATAACCATTATTTATAATATTATAACATCACTTTATAATATTTGGATGTAGATATGCTAAAATATTTAGGGTTTTGGATGAAACTTTAATACGTACCCTTTATTAAGCGTTCTTATTTGTGCGCTGACTGGTGAAATATTGTACAACTTAATTCTTCCACAATTGCACAACTTTATTCGAATTGGTTACTCCAATAAATGTAGCTTTTCCTTCCACTATTGGCCAACAAACTATTACAACCGTATATCTATATTTGACCTTTAATCCTTTAAAACTTTGTTAATTATTTATTAGTTATTGATACATTGGAAGCTGGCTCGTTTTAGGGTTTCAACTTTATATCTTTAACTGTGCCACAATATCACAACTAATTAATATTATTGCTATATATATGTTGCAGCTGTAACTATTTTTGTTAGTGAAATCATGTAAATACCTCGAGGCAGAGATGTAAGTAATTACAGCTGCATTATGCTCATCACTTCCTCTAGAGGCTTGCAAAATTTCTTCTATTTGACACCTTAAAATTACAAACACTTAAACCTGGAGGTAATTTTTTTTTTATGGATAAACCAACACTTTTGCGCACAAAATTCGCCAACTTTGATACCACTTGAAGCCAAACAATTACACAAACATGCGAAAAGAAATATACAAATGGAGAAGTGAATATTATTTTCCACTTGAGGAGGGCTAAGTCCTTCACCACTAAGGAGGGCTTAGTCCTTGTGATTATGCAAATTATTATTCAAGATAAAATATGATTAATTGTAAATCAACCTACCACTATTAATAATAATTAAATCAATAAATCAATGATATTTGGAAATATAGTCAACTTGGATATATTAGTGTTGTAACATCCATTATGTTGGATATAGAGTAAAACATTGAATGTTGTATTCATAATTATCATTCATACATTTCATTTAATATTTACATGTATTTACTAATTTTTACGTGAGTCCCATAGGTAAGGAATCCCATAGAAAGCATTGAGATAATGAGAATACCTCACTAGAAAAGCTTTCAATAATATGCAGAATATTATACAATACAATAAATATTTTAAAACTATAACCTAACATTCACCCTTATTACATTATATCTAAGAGTAAATAATAGAATAAATACCCCCTAATATATAGATAAGAATTTTTAGAGATGACTCTGTCAATGATACATGTCTTGAAATATTTGTGCTTTCTATTTTGTCTCTATGAATTACTTATGGATCAAAAAAATACTTAGTTTTCTTGTATAATATCCATAAAATATCATTTTTATTTGATTCTTGCCCATGATATCCATCCATCCATATTTAAACTAGATTTTAGTGTAGTTTCTTTTAGGTGTGTTTCAACCTCTTTTTGATGTCTAAAGTTATAATATTTATAATTATTTGAGGAAGACATATCAACCTAGAGTGTTTAATTTTTTGCTTGTTTGTTTTTGCTTAGATATGTTCCATAAGTAATCCTTTATGTATTCTCTTTACAATTTCTATAATCAATCTATTCAATTATACTTTCTTAGTGCTTATAGAACTACTTTTTGCACCATTACTATTTTCTCAAACAACTTCTATATCACTAGTGTCACACATGAAATCCTTCTTTTGGATATTGATTGTATTACAACCAATTTATTCCTATTTGATAAGATCATTAGTATCACACATGTCATCTACATCAAATTTCTTGCATTACAAACAATTTCTTTATATTTTATAAGAGCACTCATATCACACATGACATTCTTCATCAAGGATTTGTTCTTTATTTGTGCTATTATTTCCTCTTAATTTGCATTCTTCTCTTTAAATATATCAAGAGTAAAGAGTGACACATATGTAATTTTGACTATATCAATAGACATTATAATACCTTTCTCATTGTAGTTAACATATTTATCAAGAAAAAGACTTATATAAGTCTTAAATATAATAAAAGTGTCATTCACAGCTTCTTTGAAGATTGATTGAAGTGTTTTAGACTATTAGATCTTTAGGCAATAATTTATATCTAAGTCTTAAGCATTGTATGTTAATCTAAAGAGTCATTTTCTTGTGTATCAAGTAATTAAATTTCTTCTTGTTTTTCTATTATTTTATTTGATCTATTTTGATTAGTTTTCTTTCTTGTATTTTTGGTCATTAGAGCTCTATCCCTTTTTGTGTTTGTATTTCTCAAAATATGTTTGTGATTTTGAAATGACAATTGTACTTCTTGAAGTAGAGTTGGAGATGTAATGACATCCAAAGCAAATAGCCCATTTTTTTAGGATGCATAGCTTCTAATTTTCTTTGTCTTAAGATAAAACACCTTTTACATCCATTAACAACTTGAAAATATATATTGACTCCTTATTTATCATTTGGAAAACATAAAGTAAGTTATTTGTAAGTCCTATTACATACAACACTTTTTAAATTATGCATTCTAAAAAAAGTAATATCAAAGAAACAATCCATATACCTTTTATTTGATAACTTGTATTATCTACCATTATCACTGGTCAACCCTCTATTTCTTGAAAAATGTCAAACTAGTGTACTCTACCAATCATATGATTATTAGCTCAAAAATCACTATATCAAATAGTATCCTTGTTTTTTTCCTAAGTGTGTGTCATTAGTACCTTGTATGCTACTTTTGGTTCTCTATCATGTTTTGACTTAGATTCTTCTTGTGCCATTTCTTGTGCCACATGTCCTTGTTGAGAAGTTGAGCTATACCCTTGATTTGGTCTAGGTAGATTATTTTTATTTCCAAATTGATATTGTTCTTGTGCTCTTGTTTGAGAAGGGATTCGTGATTGATTTCTCCTATTTAAAGCATTATATTTACATTATCTAGTATCCGACCTCCTTCTCTTTCACATATATGGCAAGATATTCTTCTCCATTCTGTTTGAAGTTATGAAGAATATGGGGATGAGGATGGATTCATGGAAATTCTAGTATTTCTTTGATATCAAATGTGAGCATTGTTTGAAGAATCATCTCATAATTGAAGTTCAAGTTCATGTTGTAGAATATTGATTCGTTCAAATAATACTCTACGATTAGAAACTTGTAAATAAACTACTAATACACTATGAATAAGGTAAATCATGCAATACAATTGATACTAACATATTATCATCAATTATTTCTCCCAAGGTGTTTAATTTTACCTTTAATTATATAATATTTTGAAGAAAATATTCTAAACTTTCATTGTCTTACATTTGTAATGTGTATAATTGAGATTATAAGTGATGAACAATTACTTGATTTCTACCTTCAAAAATAGTGCTTAGAATATCCCAAGATTCTTTTGATGTATTCACTTCACTAATATAAAACATAATTTCATTTGTTATGCCTAATAGGATAATTAATTTTACATTATTATATTTTTCATCAAAATATATTTGTGCAATTTGTTCTTCGAGACATATTTCATTCCTTGATACAAAATCCCATAACCTTTCTACTACAAATATAGTCCTCAATTTGTTTTTCCATGGGACGAATTTTGAAACTTCTAATTGTTGTGACTATGAGAGGAAGAGTTTATGAGTAGTCATTTTTAAATTAAACATCTATTAAAAAATTTAAGTATGGTTTTTGAATAACCTTTCAATTTAGATTTCCTTATGACTCCCTAAGTATGGTCTTTAGAATACTAATTATATAATGAGTTTTAATTAATGCTTCCTTATAGCTCCTAATGTAATATTGAAATGCACATATGGTATATTTCTATAATTTTAAGGTTTAACTATAGAAAATATTCTTTCAATATATTTCAATAGTTTAAAGGTTTAACTATAGAAATATTCTTCCAATATATTTCTATAGTTTAAAGGTTTAACTCTAGAAAAAATATTTCAATATATTTCTATAGTTTAAAGGTTTAACTTCTTAAAAAAATATTATTTTTTTATAAGATTTTTTAAAATACTTAAGAAAAATTTGAACCTCGAAGCCCTAACTTTATTGAAAAATTGTTCATGACACGAATACAGTTTTTTTGCAAACTTTCTCCCTTAGCCTTTGCAAACTTTATCACTTTTGGCTTCTATTAAGAATGGTTCTCACACTTTGCAAAAATGTCTTTCTTTACCTTTAATTTAAACTTGAGCGAACATTTACTGCGTTCTCTCAAATTTCACCATAATATTCATAGAGTTCTCTTGCATATATCACAACATTATTTTACATTTATTACAATGTTTTATTGTATAGGCAAAGACTTAGATGTCTAAATTACATCTGACCATATTTGAAATTATAAAATCAGACATGGAATTAGACATCTACATCCATCTTCAACATTATAACCACAATCCAAAAAAATGCACAAGCAACATTCAGATGCTTCAAAAATGAATTACCTCCAAACAAATGATTTAAATTTGTTTAGATTTATTATTTTTGATAAGAAATATAAAATAAATTGATTCCTTTCACCCAAAAACTCATTATTGGGTTTGTATTCTAGAATTAAAGCAAATACTAGTTGCTTCCTTTACTGAGATGTCCCTTATTGGGTTTGTCTTCCAGCATTAAAGCAATATTAATTGCTTGCTTTCACTCAAATGTCCCTTATTGGGTTTGTATTCTATCATAAAAAGAAAAATTTAAATGAAAAACTTGTGTGTTGAATACCTCTTCTTGGATGGTACAATCATCACATCTCTTCTCTTTGGGTCTCTATGAGAACTTCCAGACAACACATTTATTGTTTCTAAATTTCTAGAAACTTTCACCACATAATTTTTTAAAAAATGCTTTAGAAAATCCTCTCCACTTAGGATCTTCTACTATGATACCACATGTTGGATACATAGTAAAACATTGAATGTTGTATTCATATTTTTCATTCATACATTTCATCTCACATTTACATGTATATATTGATTTTTACATATAAATCTCGTAGGAAAGGAATACCATAGAAACTTTTGAGATAACGAGAATACCTAACTAGAAAATATCTTGATAATATGTATAAAATTATATAATACGATAATTATTTTAAAGCTATAGCCTAACACATTCAACTTCATAAACATTTGTTGTGTATTAGGTTGTGGATGATAATTTTTCCATATATCTCCTAATATTTTACACTTGGTGATATGAATTTCCTAGGTTATTTTAATGCCTATATAGGATCCAACAAACACCTATAGATTATCAAATTTACCCATATATCAAGGAATGAAGGAATAAATATGTTACCCAATAGGAAATATGTAAATCATAGATAATAACAATAAATTATGAAGGGTGTTCTTAGACACCAAATAATCTCACTAACAAAAGTATAAAGCATCCCAAATTGTAAGTAAATAGTTGGTCTCAAGGGGTATTAATACACAAATTACAAGTGACCTTAAGTCATGGTTAAAGAATAAACCTTACAGTTTATGATTATAATATTACAATAAAGACACATATATGAGGTGTATAATGTTCCATAGGATTATACAAATGAATATAATACAAAGGTTGGCCATGGCCTTAAGAGAATATTAACACCAATATAATATCAGCCTCCCTTAAGCTAAATATGAGACACAAAGAGAGACCCTTTTTCATACATATCCCCTTAAGGGACACTTTCCTACTACAAGACCCTTTCACAACTACATAAAATTCATCTTGAGCATAATATTGGTTAGGATATTTATTGTTTATTCTAGTGATGATACATAGACCAGATAAGCACCCCATAAACATGAAGCCATTGAACATAATGCATTTAAACTTCGATTTACTTTGTCCATTGATGGAATATTGGATTAAGAAAAAACTTGATGAAATTTTTACTATCACAATGAAGGATCATCCAAAATTCCTAAGGAATGCCCAACTACTCTAGAATCATGAGCATTCATCGAATATTTTTGGAAGTATCATAGCAACATACAAACAAACTTCTATAGAAGTCTAGTATATGGTGGAATACCAACTATAATAACAAGAAAATATTTATAACAATATAGATAAAAAAACTTGTGGTAAAGTGTTGTTGGTCTAAATCTCCAACCTAATTTACATTGTATAACCTTATCAATGTATGAGGTGATCCAAGTAAATGGTGAATACCCATTTTGTATTTACCTCTGATGTGTTGAAGCATTCACTTGGCTACTATCTAATGACTCTCATGGGATGATTGCATATACCTATAACAATAACTAACAACAAATTCAATGTACACCTAAAAGTGGGTAAGATAGAGAAGTCCACAAACAAGTGACTAGTATAGGGTGTTATCCACCAAAGGAGTAGTATAGTCTACTGAAACATTCAATCCAAAAGTCAAGGGAGTTGTCTGGGAGGATGACTAATCGATTTGAAACCTCAAGATATAGTGAAGGAGGAAAAATTCCATCTACTTAAAAGTGTCATAAAGTCATGAATTTATATCCTAGATCAATAATATTGAGCTTCTCATGATAAGAGAATCATCAATATACAACATAATCACCAAAATTTGACCATTCCAATACTTGATCTAGACATCGTGGTGTACCTCACAACACTTAAATCTAGAACTAACAAAGTGTAATAACATTACTATGGTCATGTTAGCTACTTTTATTATTATTATTAACTTAGGTCCTAGGTTAGGATAGTCACCTCTTAAGCTTTAGGGTTAGGGTTTGTTATTATTTTATAATGTAGATAGTTGAGTCATGTTGCAGTTATTTTTATCATTCATATTGTAAACATTTTTCACCTTTAGTGCATAAATGAGACTTTTCCCTCTCTAGGGTCTAGGACTATTCTATGAATTGGAATATGGATTTATTACTTACTATTATGATTCACTATTATAGAATTTAAATTTTGTTATGGTGACTAATTTTCTATTTCCATGTTTATGAGATTTACTATTGTTGTTTATTGTAAGAAGTTTGATTACAAATGGTATTAACGTAATGATATTGGATCTTTACATTGGTGTAAAAACACAATAGAGGGGCATACAAGCTATTCCATATCTTCTTCCAACCATATATATGTTTTTCTAATTGGGTAATTTTTGTTAATTTTTTTTGCTAATAAATTCTAGTGAAAACTTCTTCTCTAATATTATGATTTACAGGAAAAATATTTCATGTTTTTGTTAGAAATTATTACATCATAGCCCTTGTGACATGAGTATATCATAACCACCTATCACAAGGAATAAGCATGTATTAAAGGTTAAGGGTAATTGTAAGATTAGTTAGTAGGTTTTTATGCCAATATTGGGAATTCTATGTATTTAAATATCTACCATTTCATAATGCAAATCATCGAAGCATTGAGTTCTAACATGTGGTATCAAAGCAGGTAGAAAGAAGACTAATTTATCCTTTTAATATTTCTCAATATTTATCATAGATAAGCCTAAAAAAACTCTTTATTAAATAAAAATAGGTCTCAATATAAAGAACCCTACAAAAGACCACTAAGGTTTAACCTCAAGAGAAAGAGGTAACCATTCTCTCCTTGAAGCATTCCCACAAATATTTTAAAAATTAATTTCTTCTCAAAAGAGTCTCAAGATAGACTATAGCAAAAGAAGCAACCTTAGGATGATAAATCCTATATAAGATCAACTTAAGGCAAAAATTTATGCCATATAAATCTACAAACTCAAGATTGTAGGTGTTCAAGATATCAAGGCAAAAGCTTTGCCAAGTAGAATAAAAATACCAAGCAAAGGAAAAACATCTAATAATTAGCAATACCAGACACCCAATAAGCAAAATGAAGGCACCAAGGTGCTACAAAGTAGATAAGGAGAGCACTCAACGTGAGACCTACACATTCCTTTCCATAAAAGGTAGAAACTAATTGCCATGAGTTGCATATAGGCACATACCAAAAAATGCATGCAAGCATAAATTAGCAAGGTGCACATAAATTTAGAGTAACATTATTTTAACCCAAAATAACTTGGTTTCAAATGTCCTTTCATTAATATCATTAAAGGGAAATTCATATTTCAATGAATTAGACAACAATTTGTATATATAGTATAGATCTATTGAATTGTATAAGAGAAGGCTTTTGAAGGAGTTCAAGACAAAAAAACAAAGAGTACTAGATCCAATTTATAGTTGCATTGAAGGGATTAAATATTATTTAGTATAGATTTGATAAAAGCCATAATCGACATTTTTTGTTGAGTAGCAGGTTGTGAAGACATCCACACTAGATGATATATTTTGAGAATTAAGTAAGAAAAGAGTCTCTTTGCTCAAAGAGTGCAAGTACTCAAGGAGAATGCCAAAGAGAAGAACTATATTCCTTGACTTGGGGAGAAAATTGATGATCATTTTATACTTTCAAGGTCAAGGAATATAAGAGAATAAGAAGAGAAGACATAAGCAAATGAAAAGATGGAAATGCATGAAGATGGGCCCTCTATTGGGGATTCACTAGGCATCAGAGCCATAGTGTGAGTTCAATGCATGTGAACTAAGACCTAACTAGGTTTCATCACTTGCCATCCTCATGACGTCCCTAAAAATCTATATAATCAAGCAGTCATGCAAATATGGTCAAGTAGCAATGCAATTATATGACAAGCGAAATGCAAAGTGGAACAAAATGTTAGGCAAACCATGCAAATTATGATAGGTAGTCATGCAGTATGTGTTAGAGTAGATTTATTAGGGTAATTTATTATTACTTTATTTTTTATTTATGTGATATTTGCATTGTTGGTGAATATCAATATCGTTAGACATTTGGTTAGTGCCATTTTGTTGTTGTTAGCATGGGATTAGGTGAGATCCTTTGTTAATATGATCTTGGCTATATTTAGTGATGCGTTGTCATTAATCACATCATTAAATCTCAAGGATCTATCAATTCGGGGTGGTGTCCAAGGCTATTTACGATAGAAATGAGGAATAGGGATACAATTTAACTCATTTTGGAGCAATAGGTCTTATTGGTGGAATAGATTATGTGGGGGTTTTCAAGTCACCTTTACTCCTAGATTGCATAAAATAAACTAATCTTCTTGTAAGAATGGAAATCTAATCTTTAAATTACAGGAATGAAAACCTAATTGCAACTATAGAATTGAAATCTAGTTATTCTTGTAGGAATGGTAAAGTTGATCCTTAAGTTACAGGAAATTGAACCTAATTACAATTGCAAAAATGAGATCTAAATACTTTTGTAGAAATGGAATTGTTGAATGAAACACACTAACTAAATCCTATCAGTGTTCTGTTTTAGAAGGTTGTCAAACTTCTGTGCAGTAACTGACAACAAAAAGAGAAATACAAAAAACTATTGAAATGGAAGCAAAACTGTAATCTGCTGAAAATGGAACATGTAACTAATCTACCAAAGCATTGCAAGTTTATTCTAAACAAGAAAGGAATCATACAACTACAAACAATGTCAGTATGCAACAAAATATGAAACAAATAATTATTCAACTAATTCTGCTACAACAAGAATTAGAAGAAAACTTGTCCTGTTAGTCCTTCTCCTAGGCCTGGAAGTGGCCTACTCCATTTTCTAGAAGAAGGTATGAGTTCCTCTTACTTTCTAAATATCACACACATTCATATATGACACAGAAAATGAAATAACTACACTTTATTATTCTAGAAATGACATTACAATGCTGCTGCTGCACTCTGCTACAGAACTGAACCTATTCTACTAACTTCTATTTTCTAACAGTTACCTTCTATATTCTACTTAGCTCAACCAATATGGGAGCTATCATTTTTATATATGCCTAAAATATATTTACATACACAAAATATGCCATTCCTATCTTGCAACTTGATTGCCTATTATGCTGCAATAATTTTGGGGATATTTCAGGACAAGGTCAGCTGCTTTAGTTGATATTTTTCATGAGCTGCGTCTTCTGGTCAGTAAGGAATGGTGGAGATAGTTGTAGGAGACTTTCCCTAACTTCCCTCAACCTCAAGTTGCCTTTTCAACCACTTGGAAACCGTAGAAATTCAAACTATAGCGCTTTCCCCTGTTATTCTGAAGATCTTCGGAATAACTGGTTGTAGATGCAACTTAAGCTCATAACGTCCTCAAGATGTTGGTTTTGGTTGCTGCTTCCAAGTAAGTCTTAAAATCTAGCCCCCAGGAGGTAATTCCAATTGACTTCATCCCTTCTCCTTGGTAAATTCCATGCCCTACCATTCATTGGCAGTTGGTTGGAATTTACATAGAATTCCTGTTACTGCTGCACAGTTTATAGTTTCTTGATACTATTCAAATTTAGACAAATAATTGCATAGGAAATATAAACATAAAGATATTAAAATGTTGTTGTTCAAATCATGCATGCCCATAATTAATAAATCTTGCTGAAACAATGCAAAACTATACAAAAACTACCAAAAATAGAGCATAATATTCCAAACACATCAATCATGCAAATATTTGATATACAACATATTTAGATCAACTTAATCAACATATAAGACATATCATAAGGTTTTTAAGCATTTGTAATGTTTCAAAACATGCTATGATTGAGGTATTTTCAAGCCTCATCATTTTCCCCCCAACTTATTTCAATGCATGTCCTCATGCATTCTGTTGGGTTGCTGATTCACACATATCCATTTTCAGGTTTCAGCTTCTGTAGATCAATTTGTTCCCCACATAGTATCCTTTGCTATCTTTGAGTTTCTTGAGCCATTCCTAAAACTGGTCACTTGGCTAGGGGTCATTGTCAAAATAGTATGAAATAGGAGTAAGGATGATGGGAGGCCTAAACTTCAGACCTATCCATTGATGCTTCATGGTTAGGATAGTCTTTATCACTCCCTCTGCTCTTCTTCTAGACCATTCTAAGTTGATAGGGGAGATAGGTTCTCTTTTCTGTAATGACATAGATAATTCTGCCCATCTATCCCTACAAGCTGTTAGAGCAGGCATAAAATTATTTGCACAGAAATTCTGGAAACTATTTAAACAATCCCTAAGATTATTTAGATACATTGTCTTAACATCTACCCTGTTCATCATAGTAAAGTGCTGATTAGTGGTAATTTTATGATTTGGTTGTACAACTCTTATCAACAATTCAGCCTTCACTTCAACCTCCTTGTTATTTTTCTTTTCCTGACCCCAATAAATCTGATTTTGCAAATTGGACATGAAAGCCCTTAATTGGACATCACCTGTGAAAATGTGAGGATGGAAGGTTACATCTTCTGGAATAAAGAAATTGTGTAAAAACAGTTCACACAGTAGATTTTTCTGTTCCTATGGGCTTCTCAGATAAGCTTCCAGGAATTCTTCAGCAGTATCCAGATTATAGGGAAGATTTGAACTAATTCTCATGACCTGCCATCGAAGGTATCTTTCCTTTAAAACTAGACTATAAAATCTAGTTGGCCGTCTGAATTGAACCAAATACTCTGCAGCCTGGCAGAGGTATGTTACCTGTTCTTGCAATTTAGTGATTTTTGCATTCTTTTTCTCTAACTATTTTTCCACCAATTTCAATTCCCTAACCTGAGTTTCAAGTTTTTGATATCTCAAGGCCCACTGAGCTATATCCTCATTGTACCTTTCTAAGGTAACAATGTTTTGTGGTCTGACTACTGGCTGAAACCTAGGCAATAATTCTACCTGTACTCCCTTTTCCTCTATTTCTACTTTTGGTTTAACAAATGAAAAATAGGGCACAAAAGTTTGATGCAGAAGATTACTTACTTGACTACTACTGTTTGGATGAATTGAGGCCTCCCTTGTGGACATTACTTGTGCTGCTAGCTGTTGTGGCTCTTCATGTTCACTTTTAACTGCACTCCTAGCTTGTTCTGAAGTATCTTCAAAATGAAAAGGTATAACTTTAGAATGAGGAATTACAACTTCAGACTATCCCAAATCTACTATTGTCTGTTGTGGACCTTCATTTCCAGGTCCAACTACCTCTGTAGGTTGTTGAGAACCCTGTTTTTCACCTGCCTCTGGAATAATATCATCCTACTAAGGACCCTATTGTTCATCTACCCCTAGGATAATATCATCCTGTTGAGGGGCATGGGTATCAATCATTTCCCTATTTTCTATATCTCCAACAAAAGGTTCAACTACTACAATTTGAGGGAGAAGCTAAAAATTTCCAGTTGGTGCTAGGTCATCTTGCATGGATAGTCCAAGCAAGATTTGAGCAATATTTTCCCCTTCACTAGATTCTGCAGGTTGTGGCTCCAACTGTGCCACTCTATTTTTCAACTTCTCTATTTCTTGCTGTAACTCAAAAATCTGTCTATCTTTTTCTTCAATGGTTGCTTCTCTTTCCTCAATCCATGTCATCTGTGTTCTTATAACACTTCTAGAAGCTCTTAGATGTTATTTTATGTCTTCTTCTTCCTCTTCTATTTCAGAATATGAAAAATGAGTAGACAAATTATCTTTAGATTGTGGTTCAAAAATTTATGTACATGCTTCTTCTATTTCCTCTATTTGGCCTTGTGCAGGGATATCTAGAGAGTTCTCCATGACTGTATCTATTGTATCTTCCACAAATACAAAATCCTATTGATCCTTAGTAGCTTCAGGGCTATTTTCCTCTGTTGCCCTAGTTTGTTTCTGCAAATTTCTAGGGCTTCTCCTTAAGGGCGGTGTGGAAATAGTCTCTTTCTCCCTTATTTCCCCTTCAACTATGTTTTCTGTGATGTCCTTTTTATGGAGTCTTGAAGACCTCCGAGCCCTTATTGCAGATTGTTCTCCTATATCCTATTTTCTTGTAGTGTCAGAGGATGTAGGAACATATTTAGTTTTTGATGGTCTCTCTTTCCTTTCTGTTTCCCCCTCTATACTACTAGACTTTTTGTCCTACTCTATGTCATTTACTAGCAATACAGTGACTTCTTCGGAAAACCTGACCCTCTTTTGTTTTCCCTTCCTAGGGCTAGTTTTAGTTCCTCTCTTTCTTTGTTTCTGGGCCCTTGATGATGAAGGTTCAGGGGAGAGGATTTCTACCTCTTCCTCTTGAGGTGCCTCTTCTTCTATGGCAACATTTTTTGCTTCCTCATTTTCCTCTTCTTCCTCCGCATAAACTACCTCACTCCATATAGAGAAAAATCTATTGAAACTCCTAATATTTCCCCTGAAATGATGCTTACAAATAAGTTTGATAAGTCCATGGTGGCGAGGACTTCCCTTACCCTCTTGATACTGTCTAGACATGTTCTATAACTCTTGGTGTAGGTATAAAGGGAAATTGACCCTAACCTCAGGCTGTTGCCTACCATGTCTAAGGTGGTTCAGAATTTGGAAGTGGTGTCCCGATAGAACAACATATTGTCCCTCACATGTTAAAAATTTAATTACCCAGATGGCTACTTCATCCCAGGGCCCCTGTAAACTAGTTCTTTTTACACCTTTACATACATTTTTGTTCATCAAATATTCTGGTGCCCTATCCCCTTCTTCCATGAATTGACCAACTACATCCGCTAATGTATTTCTACCAATTCTAGAAATTTGGAGACCGCATAAGGGAAGTTCAGTAATTTGACTCAAAATCTCAGGGGTTACCTCAATTGCCATCCCGCTGATGTGAGCTCAGTTATTTCTGAAAGTATGGGCGAACTCTGCTGCCAAGTCTTCAGAACACCCATCAAATTTATCTAGAAAGGGCATCAAACCACCATCTTCAAAAATCCTCAGTGCTTCGGGGCTCTCTTGGAGGTGTCTGGTGTTTTTGGGCTCCATTTTTGTTTTTCACCCCATGTTTTATTTTTGCTATTGTTCTGCTATCGTCCTCTACAACTTATGATTTTTTGTCATCGTTCTCCTTCGGAAAGAATGGTAAAATTAGCAAAAATCATCACCTTTCCTTGTAATCATGAGGTAACAAGTGAGCCATATTTGAAAAGAAGGTGGCGTAGATTACTGATTTGGTTTTGGACACATGTCCACCGGTGAATCACTGTCCTTCCGTGCCATCAAAATTTATTTTTTCTTAATTCGTGAGCCCATTATGCATGCAGATCCATTTGCATATGTGGTTATCACCCACCGGATTTGGTTGCTCACCATTCGTCATTAGCTTTATAGATCATCATACCCTTTTTGGTTGGCACGCCACAAATGCAATCAACAAAATAAACCCTAATTACTCCTGTCGAGAAAAAATCACGTGGTTAAAACAATTTTTCTTTTCCCCCTTTTTGATGCCACGTGGAATGATTTCCTTCTACTACTACGTGTTCTATTTTTTTCAAAAATTTTGCCCTTGTTATTCCAAAGATAACTTCCCTATTCCGAAGATAAAAAATGACTTTTCCTTACTCTGAAGACAAAACACAACTTTGTTATTCCGAAGATAACAAATTATGCTATTCCGAAGATAAGACAAATTTTGCTTATTCCAAAGATAAAAAAATTCTGCTATTTCGAAGACAAACAAATTCTGCTTATTCCAAAGATAATTTTTTTTTGCTTATTATGAAGATCAAACCACTTCATCATTCTGAAGACATTCCTGTTCTGAAGATCAAGCAGCTTTTGGCATCCCTATTCTGAAGATCAAGCAAAAACTAGAATCCTTCTTCTTTTCCAAGTGGATTGATATGTTTTGAATATGCCAAACCTCATGGATGTCTTCATACTAATGGTTAATATTTATACACTATATACTAAGTATTTACAATGATAAAAGTGTAAGAAATATATACCTGTTTTGAACAAGTTATTTGCATGTTTTGATGGATGGTTGCTTCTGATGATATCCTGCTGATTTTTGCTGCAACACTTCAAAACAAGTGCAGTTGGTGAGTTTTTACAATGATGATGTAGATTTTTTCAAGGCTATGCATGCCGGAAAACCGGTTTTCATGCACACCAACTCAACAATGCCTCATAGAGGTTTTCACTACTGAATTATTCATTTTTCTCTCTTTTTATTTTTTATTTTTCACTTCTCCTTTTCTCTATTTTTTTAATTTGTTTTTTTCATTTTTTGTTTTTCTTGAAACTCCATTGTCATGCTGAATCTTTTGAAGTTGAAATGGAAGAGGGAATCTCTTCCACCTATTGTACATCCAAATTATCAAGCTACTGCAAGAATTCTTCCTTAGTTAGTGGTGTATGGTATACCCGAAGGTGATGCCCATTCACTACCAACTTCCTTCATGAGTCATCGATAGGAGAGAGACGAACAACTCCATTGTCAAATACCTCCTCAATCAAATAAGGTCCAAGCCATCTAGTCCGTAGCTTTCCAGGGAAATCCTCATAGCGAGAATCAAACAACAAGGTCCAATCTCCTTGTTGAAACTTCCTATGTTGAATGTGGTTGTCATGCCACAACTTCCTTTGTTCTTGAATTACTTCAGTGTGGTGTAGTGCATCCAGCTGAAGTTCATCCAATGCATTCAGCTGTAGAACTCTATCCATTTGTGCCTGAGACAAATCAATTCCAATTTCCAAAGTTGTTCACAATGTTAGTAGCTCAAATTCAATAGGTAAGAGAGGATTTTTACCAAAAACCAGTTCATAAGGTGTAAAACCAGTAGTGGATTTCCAGGTAGTATTATAAGCCCAGATTGCTTGGGTAGTTTATCTAGCCAGTTCCTCCTATGAAAAGCTACTATTTTAGTCAAAATTCATTCTAACTCCCTGTTTGTTACTTCAACCTGACCATTTTCTTGTGGGTGATAAGGTGATGATTTCCTATGTTTGATTTCATATAACTCTGTGAAAGCTTCAATAACTTTAGATGCAAATTGGGGTCCTTGGTCTATGGTAATAGACCATGGAGCTCCAAATCTCTAAAAAATTTGGGTATACAAGAAATCAACAACCTTCTCTTCATGAGCATGTTTGAAAGCACACACCTCTACCCACTTTGTCAGGTAATCAGTGCATACCAAAATATGCACCTTTCCTTGAGAAGGTGGGTCAATAGGTCCCAAAAAATCAAGCCCCCACCTCTCAAATGGTTCTAAAACCAATTGAGGTTGTAGTGGCATTTCATTTGTGTGAGTGGGTTTCCCCATTCTTTGGCATGCATCACAATGCTTGATGTACTTTTTTACATCCTTGTGAAGAGATGGCCAATAATACCCTGTTCCTAAAATTTTTCTAATTGTGTTTTTTATAGAATAATGTCCACCAGAGGGTTCATCATGACAAGCTCGAAGGATATCATATACTTCATATGCAGATGCTACGTAATACATGGTCAGGACTGCATTTAAAAAGTATACCTTTAATCCATGAAAAATAAGAGCTTTGTTTTATCAATTGTTTCTTCTATTTTGAAGTGAAATGTGGAGGAACTTTCCCTATGACCAAATAGTTGGCTATATCTGCAAACCATGGTGATTGAAAAGATATAGCAAATAATTTTTCATCAGGAAAAGTATCCTCAACTAATTCCCCTTCCTCTGTGTTCTGCAACCTGGACAAAAAATATGCTACAACATTAGATTTTCTTGGTTTTTCCAGACTGTGCTATGAGATGATTAATGCAAGCATTCAATGACTTATGTTTTGGACAGTGCTAGGAAAACGAATATGTTTTCCATATCCTACGATCAAGTGAAGTAACAAGGTGTTTAATTTTTTTGACCTTTTCACGGTGGTTTGTTCTCGCTATGGTTTTGTTTCTTTTTTCCGATTGTTTGTTGTCCTCTCCCTAGTTGGGTGTATTCCGTATCTTTTTTTTACTTGGGATATTTGAGTTGATTTGATCAATATTATTGATGGAGGTATAATTAAGTTGTAATCTTTGTTTTGACATTGTTATTATTAATCTTGATGCTTATGGGAGTATAAGGTGTAAAGAGATTTTACTTTTATGTATATTATAATTTTTGTTAATATTGTTGGAGTATAGTGTTATTTTGGATCTTTATTTTTTATTTTTATTTCTCTCTAATTGGTGTTTGAGATTAATTTTAATTTTTTATTATCCTTCTTCATCAAAGTAATTGTGGTTTTAGTGTTTTTAAACTATTTTTTATATTTGAACATCTATTTGTAATTTAAACTTGTTTAATTTCTTACTATAAAATCATACTCTACATTTCTCTTTTTTTTCTTTGATTTTCTTATTTTACTTTAATTTTTAATATTTTTCTTTTGCTTCTATCAAATTTTTGAATAATTTAAATATTCTTTTTTCTAAATAATTTTCTAAATATAAATTTAAAAATGAATATTATAAATGAATATGGGGAATTATGTTAAGATTTTAAGATCTCTTCCTAATAGTAGTGAAAAGTTTGCTATTGAGGAAGCTAAAGATTTGGATAAGTTGAAAGGGATGAGCTCCATAGGCGGCGGTGATGACCAAAAAATATAAGATGTTTCACCATTACTAAATTTAAATAAAAAAAAAATATTAGTACACCAATCAAAATAAAAAAAAATCAAATAGAGTATTAAAAATGATTATTTTATATTTAATTTTAATAATTTTGTAGTATTTTTAGAAGATTTTGTCATAAAATGTTATTTATGGGAAAAAAATCATTGTTATTGTTATTATAGTTTTCATGTTTGGATCTAGATTTTACTGTTTTTGGGGAGGTGGGGGGGTGCTAGGGTTTTTAGTGAGCCCGGTGGTTTGCTTGTGACAGGGGGGGTTGGTGGGGGGCTTGTGGGGAGTTGTAAGGGAAGTTGGAAGTTTTGGGCAGTTGTGTTGTTAGGTTGGTTTGTTTTGGTTTGGAGTTTTTGTAGGTTTGCCATCTATGACATAGGGGGAGTTGTTGGAATTTTGGGTCTTTGGGTACATTGCTTTTGCTCAAGTGTATAAGTTGTCATTGATGTCAAAAGGCATTTTTGTGTTGATATCAAATAGAGTGTGATGTCAAAAATATCTTGAGAAAGCTTCATATTGTTAAAGGGTTTTTATTAAAACCATGGTGACAAGGTTAAAGGTTTTTCTTAAAACCATTTGGACTCATTAAGGGTTTTTATTAAAACCAAGCTTAACTTAATGCAAAGGTTTTTGCTTCTTGAAAAACCTTGAAGGTCCATGTTTATTATTAATAATTAAATTAACTCAAACCTTTGACAAAGGTCTAAGTTTAATTTATTATTAATAAAATAATAATAATAATTATTTTAATTATTATTAAAGGGTCTTTTAACCCTTAAGCGACGCAGATAAAGTTTTCTTTCACCGACGTGTTGCCATCGTTGGAGGAGCGTCGACATCAAATAGTTAAGGAGAAATGGCTATATAAGTGGGGATGATTTTCTAAAGTAAGCGTACCATCGATGATTTGGAGTCTTTGATTTGCGTTTGCTCTGTATCATTTGAATAGCGCTTGGTGTCTTTTATTTGCGTTTGCTCTGTATCATTCGAATAGCGCTTGGTGTCTTCGATTTATGCTTGCTCTGTGTCTTCGAATATCCAATTGACGTCTTTGAAATCGTGCTTGATATGTGTCTTGGAAACCATGCTTGGAATACTCGGATTTGAGCTTGGGCTGCATCCTTACTTTTTTGCTTGACGTTAGTGGATTGGCAATTGCACTTGAACTATGTTTTTCTAGACTATGCTATGAGAGGATTAATGCAAGCATTCAGTGACTTAAGTTTTGGACAGTGCTAGGAAAATGAATACGTTTTCCATATCCTATGATCAAGTGAAGATAAAACAAAGGATAGTTTAATATTTCTTTGTCAAACACTTGTGCTCCAACGACGATGGAGTTTGAGTAAAGGCGCTCGCTAGGCAAAGAGATAGGTTTCAAATCATGTCGAGTGCATTTTTCCTTTTGTTGCGATGCATGAAGGAGAGCGGCTGTGATTGGGCTACGTAAGTAGAGGAGAATGCGCTTTAGCGCTTTTAGTGGTGACTCCTCATTTCTCCTAAGTTTGGAGAGCTAAGCATTGCCAAGGTAAATCTTTTTACTGTTGACTTGGGATATTTGAGTTGATTTGATCAAGAATTATTGATGGAGGTATAAGGTTAAGTTGTAATATTTGTTTTGACATTGTTATTATTAATGCTTGATGCTTATGTGGAGTAATAAGGTGTAAAGAGATTTTACTTTGTATGTATATTATAATTTTGGTGGTTAATATTAAGTTGGAGTAATAAGGTGTTATTTTGGATCTTTATTATTGTGTATTATTGTATAGTTGCTAACTCTAATTGGTGGTAAATTGAGAGTTAATGTTGTGACAATTTTTGAGTTCTCCTTCTTCATCAAAGTAAAGGTATGGGCACATTCTTCCATGGTTGTTATTGATCGATGGTTTTCTAAAAATAAGTGTGGAGGGAAAAGGATTTCTACTTGTTTCCTTTTCTTGTGATGATTGGTTGAATGGTTCAAGGTTGATGTTGAGTTGAATGGTGTTGGTTGACTAAACCTTTTTTGATGAACATTGTTGTTAAAACCCTAATTGGTTGTGGAAAGAACATGAGTATCATTGTTATATGAGATATTGCATGGTTGGAAATTGTTGGGTTGTGTTTCATGTTCTTGAGAAAAGCATACTACATCTATCTTATTCTGTTGAGATTGAGATTGAGTTGAGATTAATACTGGGAGTTAAGTATAGAACATATTGAGTCTCTAACAATTCTCTTTATGCTTCTATGAGGTTGATGAATCACATTGGGTCTCTAACAATTCTCTTTGTGGGTTCATGCTAAGAAAGTTTTTCTTGGTGAGCTTGCTAAGGTTTTGGATAGGTTCCGGTGGGGACTTGTGAGCAGATTTGGATAGGTCCTAGTAGAGGACTTGTGAGATGAGTTTGAGAGTTCTATCAGAGAACTTGAGGACAGAGGTGCATTGGTTCTTTGAGAAGAACTTGAGGACATATTTGGCAAGTCTTTGAGAAGGCTTGTATGTAGAGGATTGATTTGTTCAAAAGTTGGACAGATCTATGAAGAGGAAGACTTGTACTAGAGATGATTGTGTTTGGTATAGGTTTTTGTGCTATGGACATGATCATAGAAGGGAGGTCTCTTAGGCTAAGAATTGAGGACAAGAGGTCTTCGTTGGAAAGGAGTTCCACGTGCTGGCAAGAGGTAGAGGCAGTTGATCTTTTGAGGGATCATTTCTAGATCAGAGGGGAAGGTATCTCCTTTGAGTAGAGGCTCATAAAATTAGATAGAGGGGAAGGTATCTCCTTTGAGCAGAGGCTCATAAATTCATATTGGGGGAAGGTATCTCCTTTGGGCGAGGCTCATAAACATTGTAATTGGGAAGGTTTCCCAAAGAACTTTGAGATAACTTTTAGAGAAAAGTTTTGTGGATGTAGCCCAGGCTTTTTGGGTGAACCATGTTAAAATTGGTGTCACTTTGTGGATGATATTGTGCTTTGTTTTGATATTGCTTTGGGTATATTGCTTTACTATTTTTAAGTATAAAGGAAAAAGTAAAAATAGGTCTTATACTGTTCACCCCCCTCTCAGTATAAGCTTGTGTTCTTCGAGATGTGATGTCCAAGAACAATTCCTTCCTCCATCATCATAAAACATTTTTCAATATTCAAGGATAACTGGTATGTTTCACAACAAGTTAAAACTTTATCAAGATGTTACAATGTAAAATCAAAAGTTTCTCCACACACTGTGAAATCATCCATATAGATTTCAACACTATCGGTAGTCAGATCAGAAAATATTGCTAAAATTGCTCGTTGGAACATTGCTGGGGTATTACACAAGCCAAAAGATAAGACCCTATAAGAAAATATTCCCCATGGACATGTAAAAGTTATTTTCTCCTGATCTTTAGGTGCAACCTGAATTTGATTATATCCACTGAATCCATCAAGAAAACAAAAGTATTTCTTTCCAGAAAGAGTATCTAACACTTGATCTATGAATGGTAATGGAAAATGATCTTTGTATGTTACTTTATTCAATTCCCTGTAGTCTACACATACTCTCATTTTTCCATTCTTCTTTGGAACTATAACCAGTGGAGAGACCCACCGACTATCAGAAATTGGGTAAATGAATCCTACTTCCAAAATTTTTTCAATCTCCTCTTTGACAATATCTCTTAAGGTAGGATTCAATATTTTTTGAGGTTGTCTCACTGGTTTAACATCTTTAGTATAGATTCTGTGAGTGCATACATCAGGGTGGATTCTTGACATATCTTTATAATCCCAGGTGAAAGCATGGACATGTTTCAGCAAAACAACTGATAGTTTTGCTTCTTCTTCCTTAGTAAGCCAACTATTGATATTAAAAAAATTTCTTGGCTGAACTTCTATCTGTTTTATCCCTGGAAGGACATAATTTACCCCTTCATATTTGGTTATTAAGTAGTTTAGTGGACAATGATGAGAAATTCTTGTTTCATTTTGAACACTAATTTTTGATGGAAGCATATTTTGTATGGAACAATGAGAAGAAGGGAGTAGGTGATGATGCCACCCATGTGGTAGTGAAACAGATCTTTCCTATAATGGTATAGATGGCTTGCTTCCAGAACTTTGACCTTCCTCATTTCCTAACAACTGATGAACATTTACTGCTTCATTCCTTATTCCTTGCTCATGTAGAGTACTTAAGATAGTCTCATTTTCAACATTCCTTTCATCATGGGAGTCTATCTCTTCTATATGTTCCTTCACTACTACAGTAGCTAGTGTGGAGATAATTTCTTCTTGTTCTTCATCTGAATCAGGAAACCATAATTGACATGTAAATTTATTTGAAGGTCTTGCAGGAGGATACAGAGAAATCTATTTTAAGTCAATACCATTGGAGATTGTCATATCTCCAGATCTGTAGTCTATAAAGGTTGTTGTAGTTGCAAGCCAAGGTCTTCCTAGAATAATGGGATAACCATGTGCTGAATTTCTAGGCTATAAAACTAGAAAATCTGTAGGGTACTCCCAAGAAGAAACTTCTATAGGGACATCTTCAATGATACCTTCTGGTCTTGCAAACGACCTATCAACCATTTCTAACACTATAAAGGTGGGACTTAGATGTTTGAGCTGTAATTTTTCCATTAGATCCTTGGTCATTACATTTATTGCAGCTCCTAAATCAACTAGGAAATTTGAAATTGGTATTGAGCTTATAGTGACTATGATAACTGGACTTCTTAGGTCACTATACTTTGGAGGTACTAGTTTTCCTGACAAGAGATCAACTATCTTTCCTTCAACCTAAAAAGTTTTAGGGAATGACTTCTTTTTTCTTCTTGATCTCCTAATGCACAAATCCTGGATAGTTTTTTTAATCAAAGGCACATCCTTAATGGCTTGCAATAAGGGGAGTGATATGGTTAACTTTCTAAGTTCCTTGACCAGGTCTGATTCAGAATTTTCTGCTATGGTGTTGAATCTCTCAGGGTATGGAATTATCCCTGATGGAGGTAACTGTTCTGCCTATGGTTCTATTTTCTCTACTTCTTTTTTTGTTGTTGGTTTGACTCTGCTTGGTTCCAAAGGTTCTTGCATTTCATTTTCTTTGATTTCAGTTAAAATAGGTTCAGGTACAACTTTCCTGAATGAAGTTGGATATTACTACAATCAAGAACATGTATTTCAATATTTTCTTCAGACTCAACCACATAGATAGGGGATGCATGTCTTATGTTGTTTGGATTAGTCACTGGTTGGGCTGGTAGTTGAGGTTGTTTCACCTGTTGTGTTTGTTGTGGTTGATTTGGTTTCCCTTGAAAATTTTGATTAGGTGCAGGCAGCAAATTCTGAATTTGACCTTGATTTCTCTGCTACCTTGGATAGGACTAGTATTGTTGTCCCCACTATTGTTGATTTTGCATCCAGGATGGATTACTCTAATTCTGATTCCAGGGTGGATTATTCTAATTCCATGATGGGTTATTCTGGTTCTGATTCCAGGATGGATTACTCCAACCTGTTTGTGGCCATTCTTGAGAAGTTGTCCATTGAGAATAATTCTAAGGATGTTGGGGTGGTTCTGACTGTCCCCATGGCATATTCCAAGGGTTGTGTCCCCAATTTATAGGAAAATGAGGGGTGTTTTGGTACTAAGAGAAATTTCCCCCCATTTTTGGTCCAACAAAATTGAGTTCTTCAGTTTGAGTTTCTAAAGTATTTTTGAGTTGTGGTAGCAGATGGCATTTATCAGTCAGATGTCCTTTTGAACAGATACTGCAAATGGCTGAAATGGATGTTTTGTTCATAGGGCACTCTTGCAAAGCATGTTTATTCCTGCACCTTGGGCAATAAATTGCCAAAGGTTCTATTTTTTTGCTTTAGCAGACATTTCCCCTAGTGTTGTGTTTAATTGCACCAGAATATTAGTTTTGAAATTTGCAAACTCTTCTATTAAATCTTTCACATCATTGCCATTTGCACTCTTTTTCTTTCTCCTCTGTTTAGTGTGAGAGTAATTTCTGCATAATTCCATAATATCTTCATTGTTAAGGGTACTCACATCCCCTTTTCCCATTAAGTTTAATACTTCTTTGGATTCATCTTGGAGTCCTCTCAAAAATATGGCTTTACACATTTTAGATTCTATAGGTCCACATATTTTTTGAACAAATGCAAACCTATCAAGATAATCTTCTAAGGTTTCATCATCTTCTTGCCTAATTAGGAATAATTCATCCTTCTTATTTCTTACCCTACAATAATCTTGGTATTTATCCAAGAATATGCTCTCCATTTGTTCCTAGGTTCGAATAGATTTTGGTTCTAGACTCATGAACCAGCGTAATGCTGCATCTTTGAGTGTGGAAGGGAAAAATTTGAGTTTCTGGTTGTCATTCACATAATAATAGGTTTGACACACTACTTTGAACTCAAATAAGAACTGGTCAGGGTCTTCAGATACAACCCCACAAAATATTGGTAGTACTATAGGGGAGATTATTTTCATAGAAGAATTTTGCATAGGATTTAATTGAATAGGGTACTCAAAAGTCCTAGAAGGACGAGGATTATCTGCTCTTTTGTAGATATTACTACCTCCATCTTGGTGTTTTGGAATTTCTACCATGATGTTGTTCCAAATATTGGTATAGATGTGTCCAAATTGCTCTTGTCGGATAGACTCAGAAGTAGATGGAGAAGAAGTAGATAATTCCTCTAATATTTCTTTTTCAAGAGATCTTTCAATTCCTGAAGGTACTAGTTTTTGTTTAAGTCTATCAGGAATTTCAAACACAGGAAACTCACCTCCTAAGCATGAAGATTGCCTTCTTGTGGTAGGTACAGGGGTGATTTTGATAAATCTACCTTTCTCATCCCTTGGCCTACTCATTCATGCTTACTCCCTAATGACATAAATTGTAATTCAATAATTGTTACTTAACCAACTATTATATTCAGGTTTTACCCTAAATTTTCATAGCTTAGCATAATTAACAACTATTGGACTATTCTTTTCTTCTAACAACATCATGATCCCCGAAAATAGTGCCAAAATGATGCGTTATCATTAATCACATCATTAAATATCAAGGATATATCAATCCGGGATGGTGTCCAAGGCTATTTACAATAGAAATAAGGAATAGGGATACAATTTAACTCATTTTGGAGCAGCAGGTCTTATTGGTGGAATAGATTATGTGGGGGATTTTTAGGTCACATTTACTCCTAGATTGCATAAAATAAACTAATATGCTTGTAAGAATAGAAATCTAATCTTTAAATTATAGGAATTAAAACCTAATTGCAATTGTGGAATTGAAATCTAGTTATTCTTGTAGGAATGGTAAAGTTGATCCTTAAGTTACAAGAAATTGAACCTAATTACAATTGCAAAAATGAGATCTAAATACTTTTGCAAAAATAGAATTGTTGAATGAAACACATTAACTAAATCCTATCAGTGTTCTGTTTCAGAAGGTTGTCAAACTTCTGTGCAGTAGCTGACAACAAAAAGAGAAATACATAAAACTGCTAAAAACTATTGAAATGGAAGCAAAATTGTAATCTGCTAAAAATGGAACATGTAACTAATCTACCAAAACATTGCAAGTTTATTCTAAACAAGAAAGAAATCATACAACTGCAAACAATGTCAGTATGCAACAAAATATGAAACAAACAATTATTTAGCTAATTCTACTGTAATAAGAATAAGAAGAAAACTTGTCCTGTTAGTCCTTCTCCTAGGACTGGAAGTGGCCTGCTCCCTTTTCTAGAAGAAGGTATGAGTTCCTCTTACTTTCTAAATATCACACAAATTCATATATGACACAGAAAATGAAAGAACTGCACTGTATAATTCCAAAAATGACATTACAAGGCTGTTGCTACACTCTGCTATAGAACTGAATCTATCTTGTTGACTTCTATTTTCTTACAATTACCTTCTATGTTCTACTTAGCTCAACCAATATGGGAGATATATTTTTATAGATGCCTAAAATATATTTACATACATAAAATATGCCATTCCTATCTTGCAACTTGATTGCCTATTATGCTGCAATAATTTTGGGGATATTTCAGGACAAGGTCAACTACTTTAGTTGATATTTTTCATGAGCTGCATATTATGGTCAGTAAGGAATGGTGGGGACATATTTAAGAGACTTTCCCTAACTTCTCTCAACCTCAAGTTGCCTTTTCAACCGCTTGGAAACCGTAGAAAGTCAAACTGCAGTGCTTTCCCCTGTTATTTCAAAGATCTTCAAAATAACTGGCTGTAGATGCAACTTAAGCTCAAAACATCCTCAAGATGTTGGTTTTGGTTGCTGCTTCTAGGTAAGTCTTAAAATATAGCCCCCAGGAGGTAATTCCAACTAACCTCATCCCTTATCCTTGGTAAATTCCATGCCCTGCCATTCATTGGCAACTGGATGGAATTTACACAAAATTCCTGTTACTGCTGCATAGTTTATAGTTTCTTGATACTATTCAAATTTAGACAAATCATTGTATAGGAAATATAAACATAAAGATATTAAAATGTTGCTGTTCAAATCATGCATGCCCATCATTAATAAATCTTGCTGAAACAATGCAAAACTATACAAAAACTACCAAAAACATAGCATAATATTCCAAACACATCAATCATGCAAATATTTGATATACAACATATTTAGATCAACTTAATCAACATATAAGACATATCATAAGGTTTTTAAGCATTTGTAATGTTTCAAAATATGCTATGATTGAGGCATTTTCAAGCCTCATAATTTAGCCAACCATTGTACTATTTAATACCTAAGCAATATTAAATATTTCTAATGTTCCTAAGAACTATATTGGTATCAAAGCAATACCTGGATGAGGGCGAGTAAGAGACTTGGGTGAGGCAAGATGAAATCTTGGATAAGGTAATATTTATATTGCTCCTGGACTGGACCATGGGGGCACAAATATTGAGATAGGACACCTTGAATGGGACATGCTTCTCGAGACATCTAGAAATTACACGTATCCCGAGGCAATGTTTCCTTGGCACAAAATTTCTTGAAGCTCAACATGGAAATTGAGGTGATATTCTACTATCTTGAGTGTTGCACAAAATTTATGGCATGAATTTCTTGAATTTCATTAGTGTGAATTTTTATGGCGTGAATTTTTTGAACTAAAGCAAGCGCTGCAAATTTCATGAATTTTTGACTTCTCTGTCAGACTGACATAGTCTAACAGAGTTAGACTGACTCCTCTATGAGAGATGCGGTCTTCTAGCACTGCTATTAGCTCAACCTCCACATAGAAGTCAACATATGTTGTAGGCTACCTGACATAAACTAACCGATCACCCATCGGTGGAAACTGTGACAAACCACCCTCCTGCATGGAAGTCAAACATCTAACATGGATCCCACTGGCTTACAACAAATGAGATACCTTCCAGTATGCAACACATGAGGTTCTGAAACTTGTTGATGTCACACTGACAACAAAGCCTATACACATATCCAAATCACATGCAACCCAATCCTGAATTTGAGGTACAAATATTGAAACCTCCTGATGTGGTGGGCACAAACTCCAAGGTGGCCACATGGCAAACCCTTGACTGTTGAACTAGCATACATGTGGTAAGAGGTGGATGACTAATTTGGTGGACTTGAATTTTGAGGCTGATATGTGGCATCTACAAAATTGCTGATGTGGTTGGTGTATGATGTGAGCGCATGACAAGTGGCAGAATGTGGTTTGTTGGAACACATGCTAAGGTGGCAAACTATAATTGGGTGGATCACATGGTAAAATATTGGGTTTTGATTTCCTGAAGGTAATCAATAGTCTATTCACAGGTTGTTCTTTTTAAGCTGGCAAGACATGCACTAAGCGATGCATATGGGATAAAACATCCCATTTTTTTTATTTCGCTTTCTAAGGTGAAAGTCAACAAAATCTAGTCGTGAGATATTGTTTCCAAATCGACTAGCAATTGGGTGGGTCACAGACCAAGCACGAAGACTTTGCCCCATGCTAGGTCGCGAGGTCGACCCCTTGCAGGTGCAAAAACAAGTTTTTTTGCTATAAAAACAAAGAGGTGATCATATTTTTCAAGGTAACAATTTTTTTTTTTGCAAAATTTTCTAAAGTTTTTCAAATTTTTTTAATAATTTAATATTAATTTTTGTTTTAAAATCAATTTTATTTTTAAATTTTATTGATTTTTAACAAAATTATTTTATTATTAATTAAAATTTTGATAAAAAATTATTTTTTTGCAACTAAAAATCAAAAGAAAAAGGAGACAATTTTTTTGCAAAAATTCAAAATCATGCTTTTGTTTTCTCAAAATTGGAGATGTAACTCAAAAAATAGCACATTTTTTTTTGCAAATTAAGGAGATCTAAAAATTTCTCAAAACCTTTCTATCATTGGTTTTGAGAGGAATATTTTTTGCCACTAAAATTCAAGAAGATGAAAAAAAGACCTTGGATCTCCCAAACTCTTTGTTGTCTAAGAATCAATCGTAGGAGGAACGAACTCCGACGTCAGACCACAAGATCAAATTTTCATCGTATGCTTAGACAATATAGAAAGAGTTTACCCCATTTTAATTCTTACATAGATCCTTGGAAAGGTTTGGATCGCAACTATGGTCCCATGAGGATTAGAGAACCATTTAATCTTGATGCACCTCCAATTTTTGAATATTGAAGAATTACAGGTCCACTAATACCAAGTCATGTGTTGACTGGTTCTGGATTGCCTTTCAAACGTGGGTCGTGTGTTGACTTAACTTGAAAACTGTGCTACCTTATTAATTTTGCAAAGAAAATGGGGGACAAGACATTGTGATTCATTTTTTGTAAAATTGTAACACAAGGGGGGGAGAAATTGAATATCAAATTTTTTGAAAACTCAAAAATCAAATTTTTTTTGCAAAAATTACTGTAATAAAGGTGCATTTTTTTATAGCATTCGACAAATTTATTAAAATTGGTATTAATAACTTAGGTGCATTTTTGGTAGAGTCCAACACCTTAATTTAAAATTTGTGGGCACTTTTGTATGTTTAATTGCATTTAATTTCCTGTTTTTTGCAATTACATCTTAAAGTTAAAAATCAAAAGCACAAAGTAAGACCCAAAAATTTACACCCATTTGTACAATCTATTGCACAGGTAGAGCCAATTTTTATTGATATTCTCTCCATAAAACATAAAATTCACTCTTCTTGTTTCGCTTAAATTCCTCCAGCTAATCATCCTTCTTTAGAAGGGCTTTTAGGTAGGTGCCATTAAATATCAATTTGAGTGAATTCTCTTTCAATACTCATATTGGGTATATCGAAAGAGAGACCAATTTTTGGTGAAATAAGGAACCTTCATAGTAGCAATTGTTTGCACTAAGGGGGGATAATTCCTTTCTTACTTCAAAACATATATTGCCAAAAAGGGAGATAAAACTTGTAAAGGCAATCAGAAAAGAAGAAGTCATCCAATTTTACCTTTTATTTTAGGCTTCATAATAGCAAATTTTTGCTTGAAGTACTTATAATAAGGAGGGGATTTTTTGGTGAAACTTTTTGATAATTTGCCTAAGAGGCAAAATTTTGTTAAGAATCTTTTGCCCTAAAAGTAAAAAACAAAACATTGTTAAAAGGCAATCAGAAAATAAGAAGTCATCCAATTTTACCTTTTCTTTTAGGCTTCATAATAGCAATTTTTTGCTTGAAGTACTTATAATAAGGAAGGGGTTTGTTTTGGGAAACTTTTTGATAATTTGCCTAGAAGACAAAGTTTTGTATCTTTTGCACTAAAAGGAAGACTTCAGAAATTACCTAAGGGGGACAAATTTGTAAACCTTGGCAACACCATTGTACACCTCTTTTTAGGATTCATAATAGAAAATCTTTTGCTTGAAGTACTTGTAATAGAGCGAGGGATTTTTGGTGAATTGTTTGAAATTTTCCTAGGAAGCAACTTTGTAAAAAACCTTTAAAAGTTTCATAAGTTGCAATTTATTGCACTTAGGGGGGGATAAAAATTTCTTTCCTACCTCACAAAATATTTTTCAACAAGGAAGGAAGACTTGTAAGGGTGCATTTTCGACAACAACCGACACCTTAGTCAAACTTCTTGCAAAATTTCATCATAGAATATTTTTCAACAAGGGAGGACGACTTGTAAGGGTGCATTTTCAGCATCAATCGACACCTTAGTCAAAATTCTTGCAAAATTCCATCAAATAATATTTTACAAAAAAAGGGGGAAGACTTGTAAGGGTGCATTTTTAGCAGCGATCGACACCTTAGTCAAAATTCTTGCAAAATTCTATTGTAAAAGGTGCACTTTTGGTAGAGATAAACACCTTAAAAATGGGTAGATCAAAGAAGAAAAATTCTACAAAACTAACTTATGATGTTAGAAAATCAGTTAAAGATCCTTACTTTCCAGTAGGGATGGAAGGAATGGATTTTTATGAGGATGGAAAATTTCTCACTCTACACAGTGGTGTAAAAGCCATTCTCAAAGATTTTAAAGCTTGTGAAGACCTTCAGAACAATAGTTCTCTAATCCCTATTGGTGTTGTACAGGAAATATACATGTCATTTGTTTTACTTGACATTGCCTAATGTAAAAATAAAAGAGAAATCAGTGAATAATCAGAGGTAATGCTCCTAATGGTTGATGCTTGTTGTGACACAAGTGACCTTCAACCCATGGTGGTGAATGCTTGTTGTGATACAAGTGACCTTAAGCCCATGGTGGCAAATGCTTGTTGTGACCCAAGTGACCTTAAGCCCATTGTGGCTGATGCTTGTTGTAATACAAGCAATCTCTTACCTTAAATGGTGATCTTGTTACAAGAGCAGATTTTGCTTGTGACACCAATGACTTAAAATCTAAAAATCCTCAAAAAGAGCTCCATAATATCATTAATAGTGACAAATGCCATAATTTTAAAAGCATTGATGAAGATGAAATACTTGGGTGTTTTGAAAAACACACCAAAGGCATTGGATCCAAACTAATGAAAAAAATGGGATTAAATGGAAAAGAATTAGGTAAACATGGGAAAGGCATTAAAACTCCTATAATGCCAAATTTCAGGCCAAATAAAGAAGGCCTTGGGTATGATGAACAAGAAAGTACCTGGAAAACCATGTTTGTAAAACCTAAATTTCCTACAACTCCTACAAAACATTATTGCAGTCATTGTGGAAGAACACGACATGTAGAAGCTAGGTTTTGGAAAATAGATCCTTGTGATACATGTGGATGTACAAATCACTCCTCTTCAAATTTTGGTACAAAGTAAAAATGACCAACAAGGTTCATATCGACTGTGGATGTATAGATATCACACAATGAACCAAGATGAAATAAATGTTGTATGGATTCTACAAGAAAGGTAAAATCTATAGTAGACCTAGTGGCAGATCCAGTGACAATGATCCAAAGATAGACCCAAAGGTACTCATCCAGAGGTACACTTAAATCCAAATCCAGAGCCATGAGCGAGAGCCCAAGCCAAAGAAAGAGCCAACATACCAGTATATTTTATTTTCTCTCCTTCACATTAGGGGGGTGTTAGTGTAATTATCCCATTACTTGGATAATATCTAGATTCCTATCTTGGATAATATCTAGATTTCTATATTGGGTAATTATCATATTCTGTTAGGGTAGAATATAAGTTACTACATTCCCATTGATGAAGAGGTTGCAGATATATTCACAAAGGCACTTACATGTGTCAAATTTGAGTTGTTTCACAACATTCTTTGTATTTAAAAATAATGTAATAAAGGGGGATGTTAGGGTAGATATATTAGGGTAGTTTATTATTACTTTATTTTTTATTTATGTGATATTTGCATTATTGGTGAATATCAATATCATTAGACATTTGGTTAGTGTTTAGCACCATTTTGTTGTTGTTAGTGTGGGATTAGGTGAGATCATTTGTTAACATGATCTTGGCTATATTTAGCCAACCATTGTACTATTTAATCCCTAAGCAATATCAAATATTTCTAATGTTCCTAAGAACTATAGTATGAACAAGAAAACCAGATGCAATATGAAAACTAAAGCTAAATGTAATATGAAAATGCAAAATCGTGCATAGTATATTTTGAGATGCATTATGTTTATTGGTTCTTTAAGCTATTTACCATAAAAAAAGCTAAGCGATAGGCCCTTGAGCCAAAATTAGTTGTTATGACAAAGGGACCTAACCAATTGGGCTAAAATTTACCTTTAAGATCAAATCAAGCATTGGTGTTCTTTTGGTTTTCCTTGAGGACAAGGTCCCCAACCTTAAAATAATTATTGCAAAATATCTTGGAATAAGATCACTTGAGCCTATTTTGATAGGCTCACAAATTCTCTAAGGCATAAATGTGCTTTTCATCCAACAACTCCAATTGATGCAAATGATCAAAGTAATAGTCAACACAAATTCTGATTATGCCTCCTATCTTAACAATAAGGATGGTGGTTTAGGAGACTGATTCATAAAATAAAAAGCTATTACAAAGGATATCTTTGTGATGCATATCACAAAGAGGATCATCCACTACATATTCTTTGAGAGTCACTACATGAAAGTCATTGTAAAATCTTTTTGTGTCATCCTTCTTGATGAAATAGGGGAATATTCCTAATTGCTCAAGATCTACAAGAAACAAAGGAATAAGATCCACTTGAGAACTAGAAGACTTGACATGCGTAACACAAGGGATCGACCTATAAAATAAGAAGATTTTATAAAGGATATCCTCATGATTCAAGTCATAAAGAGTATCCCCTTAAAAATACTCCCATGGGATCACAACTAACCCAAGATGCACCAACGTTACCACATTGTAAAATAGAATTTTAGTGGGATAAGGCAGTTCCTCATCCTCATCACTGCACTCCAAGCCTTGATGATCTAAATATTCAGCATAAGTAATAAGGTGGTCATCATTATCAAATGACAAAGGTTGATTTTTATTGGGTATGTAGCCTATTCCACATCTCCTAGGATAAACCTCAACTTCCAAAGGCTCTTGAATACCTTTCTATTGTGGCCCCAAACCTTTACTTATATATCCCATACTAGATAGGGTGTGCTTAGGAAGTGGGTAATCATTGGATAGATAAAAATGGGTAAAAGAACACTTTACAAGAAGAGGGTTGCTACCAAAAACATTTTCTTCAAGGGATATACCCATGAAGATAAAGGTGCAAGTACCAATGTGTACAATTTCACCTTTCTTATAGGGTAAACCCATAGTACTTGGTGAAGGTGGTAGGTTGGAAATATCTAGAAGAGGTTCTTGAAGAAATAGATTGACTTAATCTTGTGATGAAACTTTGAACAATATTGAGAAATGGACATAAATTAAGATCATATTGAGTTTGCTTAACTATTGAACAATATTGGAATGGATGAGGGTCACCCAGAATAGTGATAAGTTGGTCTTTGAATTCAAATTTCAAATATTGACGAAAAGTAGAAGGGGCAACCCTCATCACATGAATCCAAGGGCATCCAAGAAGAATATTAAAATATGCAAGGTAAGATAAGGTATCTAAGATCTTTGATCCAACCCTAAGGGGGAGAGATATGATGTTGCAGGACTCTTGGGACTCGTTGAAAACTTTGATGATAATATAATATTAAGTCAAATATTCATCTTTTAATCCAAAAATTTAGAAAAAATTGATAATTGCATAGATTGAAGGAGGAACATTTGATTCGTTTTATAAACATTTCCCTAGTAAATATAGTGATGCAAAGGTAATAATACCCTCACAAGTTAGAGGAATGAATATCATCATATAAAAATGTGATATAATATATCCCAAGGGAACCTACAACATTAGCTATAGTATCCCCTTTTTGTTCTCTGGTTGGGGTGGTGGTCGTTGTTTGGTGTTTGTGTGGTTTTTTCGTTTTGTTTGTTTTTTTTTTTGATTTCCTTTCCGTTATCTAAATTTCACTGTGTTTTGTTCTGGGTTTTGTTCTTGGTGTTCTGTTTTCGGGATTTGTAAATGGATGTGAGTCCCGTCTTGCTGGCAGGGTTGTGTCTTTTTTGTCTTATGTTTTTTTGCTGCTGCTAATTCTCGTTTCTATTTTTGGATGGCTAGTGTTCGTTGTTGTCTCTGTCATCTTTTGGTGCTTCCAAGGGTTTGGGGTGGGGTACTAGTTGTTTTAGTGTTTGGGGGTTGGGTTGGTGGGTCGGTTGAGGCTTTGGGCTATTGTTGTTTGTGTGTTCTTTCTAGCTTGTTAGTGTTTCTGTTCCTCTAATGGGCAAATGGGGGTATGTTTGGTTTTTTTTTTTTTTTCCTTGTTTCTTTGTGTGTTAGTGTTTGGTTTTGTTGTCGAATCGTTGATCCTGGTCCCCGTTTCCCTCGTTGAGGAAAATTGTTTAATATTAGATAGAACCCTTTGTTCCTTCAAATAGAGGGGTGGGTGGTGAGGAGAGGTGAGGTGGGGGTCTAGTAGTGGTTTTTTGGGTTTTTTTTTTTTTTTGTTTGGGGGGTTTTTGGTGGGTGGTTGTGTTTAGTTGTTTGTGGGGTGGGGGGTCAGTTGGTGGGAGTTTAGAAGTTTGTTGGGTGGGGGTTTTTTATTGTTTAGTTGTTTTTTGATGTTAATGTTGGTTTTTATGTTTTGTTGTTTTTTTGGGGGGTTGGGTGGTGTGGTGGTGGGGGTGGGTGGGGGGTTGTGGTTGGGGGTTGTGTGGTTTGGTGTGTTTGGGGGGGGTTTGTTGGTGGGTTGGGTGTTGTGTTGGGGGGGTTTTTGGGGGTTGTTTGTGTTGGTGGGTTGTTGGTTGTTTTGTTGTTGTGGGTGGGGGTTTTGTGGTTTTTTTTTTTGGTTGGGGGGTGGGTGGGGGGTTTTTTATATATTTTTTTTTTTTTTTTATATTTATTATATTTTTTTAATAATAAATAAATTTTCTAAATTATTATATTTAATATTTTTTTTTCTTTTATTTTTTTTTTTTTTTATTTTACTTCTTATTTTTATTTTTTTTTTATTTTTTCATTTTATTTTTGTTACAATATTATAATATCATCATGATGGACACATTAACATCAATATTTGATTTTTCCTTTTTGATAATTGAATAGGTTCTTGGAGATCCCCATGCCTTATTGATTATTGTATTTTTGTTAATTTTATTTTTTGAGATTTATCATCATTTAGATTGTAATTCCTTTATATTAAAAGACCTCATCAATCAAATCTTAATTCACATCTTAAATATTTATAATTTTGTTCATATTCCATCTACTCTATATATTCACAATGTAGCTCAGGTTTAAACCAATTTTGTGGTATCAATTGTCTTATGGAAGGAGTTCAATTTTATTTTATCAAGTAAATGCTTGAGAATTATATCCATTGGTTGATTGAGCTTAGTAAATTTACATGATGAATTTTGAGAGTTTTTGATAAGTGCCTTAGGAGTTCAGTAATAAAAGGACCTAATGGTTTTTCACCTCTCTTTTCTTTATTATGGGTAGAATGATGATAGGACAATTGGGAAGTATGATGTGAGTGCATGGTAGGATTGGAAGAATAAATATTTTCTTGTTGAAATGGATGTGTTGTATTGAAAGAAGAATATTGAAGGGGTGGAGGAGAATCATATGTGGGTTGATAGACATAATATGGATATATGGGAGAGTTATGAAGAGGATTGGAAAAGGGATTGTCCTGTTGGGTTAAGGACAAAAAATGAGAAAAGTGTGAAGGAGGTGATGTTGAATAGGGATGAGGTTGGTCATAATCAACAAATGTATTTGGCTGAATTCTTCCAACATTACTGATGGGCTCATATGGATTTGAGTAAAAACTCATGGTTTCTTTAATACTTCTAAATATGATATGCAATTTTTTAAGTCTAAATGCATTTATGTTTTGTTTTCTTATTTATTTTTAGAAATATTTTTGTTTTCAAAAGGTTTTTGTTTTCATCGGGTTCACCAAAATGTATCGCTCCAAATTTTTCGCACCCTTACCTTTAGGCTATAGGATCCGTGCCTGGAAGGGGGATGTGAAAAGGATGGGACAATACTTTGGACGAGAGACCCTTTGAAGGTCCCGCATCTCTATGGAGGTGTATAAGGGTGAATTTTTGACGGATGTGGGTTCACCAAACTTTTGAATGGAGTTCCACACCTAGGTTGATAGTGTGTTTGATGTGTTCATTTTTATGCTTGATCATTCAAGTCCTAGGTTTGGCCGATATGAATCTAAACTATTTTATATACCAATGCAGATTTCAAAGAATACAAAAAATAGAAATAGATGCAAATTATAGAGAATATGCTAACCAAAAGATTTCATACCTGATTTCGGATGTCTGATGGAGATTCTGAGTCTTGTAGCAGTTCAGATCGTCTCAATTTGTACATTATCGTCTGATATTTCTCGAGATCGTCTCAAATCATAGAAGGTCATCTAAAATAGGATAAAATCGCTTGAAATCTGATGAATTCGTTAGATGAATCTGTTAGAAACCTACAATCACAGAAACAAACACAAAATACCAAATATGCAAATGCAGAAGTAAGGGATAATGATAAAAATAACAACAAACATGCCTAAATAATAGTGTCTAATAACAAATGAGGAAATGCAATAAATTTAATGATTGATTTTACCTTTAGCATGCAATTATGCTAAATGAGGTGAACTCCAAGATGTATAAAACATAATAACTTAAAACAGTGCAGAACTATGTTATGGAAAATGTAGAAAAGCTTAAGAAAATGCGAACTCTAAACTCGGACTGCCCCAAATCTAGACTACAGTCAAGATCGCCTCCAATCATATGAAATCATCCATAATCATCCGAGATCATCTGCAACGATCCAAGCTAGCTTCGACTGAAAAACAGTAGAATTCCTACAATATAAAAAAATGCAAAATACCAAAATGCAAGCAATAATGCGAGGGAATAAGGAGCTAACTCAATGAAATCCTTCAACAAAGGTTGGGCATTGGAGAATCGAAGAATTAGGGGGAGGCATGGGGATAAACTAGAAAAATCCTAGTTTATATAGGATTAAAAGAGGTTTGGGAGGTTGGGGATCATCCCAATGGAGATCTCAATAGGGAAATCTCAAGCTTCACACGTTCGAGTTGGAAGCTATTGAAATAGAAGCCAATTATGAAAATTTGGTTTTGGACAAATTTCTGGATGTTCTATTCGCGAAGAATTCATCGATAGGGACGATTTTGTCTAATCTATACATATCATCCAATGGTCAAAACAAATCCTAAAAATGGTGCCAAAAAGGGAAACGGGTAAAGGCGGTTTAACGTTTGGGGTTGAAATTCAAATTTTAATATTTTATCTTTTTACTAATGTTTTAACCGTGCCAATTTTAGGGTGCTACAATAGCACTAGGGTAAATGTATTGAGGAATAAATTTTTGACTTAGAAGCTTTAACAAGGATTCCCTATGAATAGAAGAAGTTTACAAAAGTTCTAAGAAGGAGATCTTAGATGGGGTAATAGACAATTGCTGTTGAATATCAAAAGAGACTTTAGGTGTTGGTTTTAATGCTAAAGCTAGATTTTCTACTCTTGTGCTCCTTTTTTGGGTACTCTTTAAAAATAAGAGTGGTTTTGAAGGTTGATTGGATGTAGAACTCGTCTCCTACTGAGATCATTGATTCAATTTTTCTTGAGCTTGTAGCCTTGTAGTTGTTGCTATCATACCAACTATATTATTGTAGGGATGTGGCACATTACGATATGATACTTGATTAGATACTTGTTGCCTATGGCTTAGGTAAAGGATCTTGGAAGATCCCCATGCCTTGATTATTTGTGAGTGCTTGTTGAGTAGGAGGTTGATTGTTTGTTGGAGGATTGGGTTGAGGACCTTATTAACAAGGCAACCTTCATCAATTAGGTCTTGAACCACATGTTTCAACCTCTTACATGAATTTACCATGTGCTCCTCCACTCTATGATATTCATAATGCTAACCAGACTTATACAAATTAGTTGTGGTATCGGGTTACCTTATGGGAGGTAGCTCAATCATATTAGCTTCCAAAAGCTGCTTCAAGACCACGTTCATAGGTGTGTTGCATTTTGTAAAATTTCTTGGGGGGATTTTTGAGGTTGGTTAAGCACCATATTTTATAGGGTGTTAAAAACATTGTTAACAAGACTACTATCCATTACCCCATCACCAACTATATGCTTGTTCTTGCACTAATTTTTTTATGCTCCCATCCTCTTGTTTATTTGGTTTAATTTGACCTCTTCGAATAAGGGCTTGCTATACCCTTATTGCTAGATATTTCACTTGGTCAAAAGAGGTGATAGCTGTTGTTTCCAATTCATAAGATATTTTCTCTTGTAAATTTCTAATAAAGATCTCTAACATGTCTTGAGGAGGTAAAGTATATCTCAACCGTCCAACTAAACTTCTCCACCAAGATCAGAATCCAAAAAAAATCATCTTTGCCTTGTTTTAACATATAAGCATCTTTCATAGTCATATTTTTCTCAACATAAGCTCTGAATTGTTCAACAAACAATTCCGTTGTCTCTTCAAAATTACTCAAAAAGAATGATGAGGCAGTTGATAATACCTTTCCAATGCCATACCACCAAGGCTCTTAGGAAATATATTTAGTAATAACATGTCATAATATATAATATTTATAACAAAAGAATAACACCAAAAAAATGTATAGAACTGAACACTTTGTAAATAAAAGAATGATATATCTTTATATTAAACAGGGAGCCTAAACCTCCCAATATTATAGATATTTGCTTTTGAATTACCCCAAATATGTTGAGTGCAATATTATAATATGTAAGACAAGTGCTCAAGTCTAAAAAATAAGGCTTCTTTAGGAAAATCAACTGGTGTTCTCTTTTATCTCACTACAACTCCAAGGGGATGAGTGGGCTTTTCGTATTCGATGTAGGGACCACTCCAGCTTTAGTAGCTCTCAAAGATACCTGCTTCCTGCACATACATGGAAAGACAAATGAGGGTTTAGTAGCACTTGTATACAAATATGAAAGCTATACAATAAAACCCTCGAATGAAATGACCATGCAAATAGAAAATAATAAAAAAATAAACAAATACCTTATCGTGAAATTCTAACTTACTGATATGACTTGTCATATGTATTCAAAATTATGAAACTATGGATGCGTAATGGTGGATTGGAAACCATGAATGTGTGGTGGTGAAATTGTAGCCGTGTGGTTCTGACTGTGAAACTACAGACCAACAATTTTGGATGATTAGTAGAATACCTCATAGGACCTTCAGGCTCAAAAGTTGGTTTCTCCTCAGGATGCATGTAGACATATGATCATATCCTGGTAGCATGGTGGTAATATTCAACTCTTTTAATTTGGTGGGGTGAAGGTGTCTTTATAGATCCCTTAAGGTTTTGGAGGTAAATGAAAGGTGGCAAGCCTGGACTACCAAGTGGTAGTCTTGGGCTACTAAATGGAGGGGTCAGTTATAGTGAGTCACCCAGTGTGCCTCACTTAACTGGGGTGATGTGGCTGCAAGTGGATTGATCTGTGGGATTTTACCCCATGTGAAGGGATAAATGGGAAAAGGGTGGATGAGATGTCGCAAAGGTGCTTGTGAGGTGGTTAGGACATGTCTAGTGGGTAGCTAGGGTATCCTAGGTTGATTTTCTAGATTTAATAAATCTAGAAAATAGGATAATGGTGCAGGATTTATATGCCTAAGTCTAAACTTAGGCATATAAATTTATTATGCAGGATTTTGTGTGGGGTGCTACATGTGGTGTTGTGAGTGACTAGATTTTGGTGTCTATCGATGCCCCTTTTTGTACTACATTATGTGAAACATGATGCGGTGCAAAAACCAATGTCACCTATCTTTACTGGATGGATGAACTCAACTCTTCTCGTCGCACAAGAATGCATGATTTTTTTTTTTAAATTTTTGATTTGTTTTCTTACCTCCTCAATTGGTGCATGGGTAAAGAATGAAACCCAATGAGCTAATTGACTGAATTTGAATGGTGATTATGTGAATGTGATGTAAACGTATGACATTGATTCAACTTATTGCCCTAAGTTCAAGATTATTTTATGTCTTACAAATTTGCCTTTGGTTTTGACTAGGCACAATATTTATGGTAAAATATTCGACCACTTTCAAAGTTCTTTTTCCTTTGTGACTTTCACAAATTCCTTCCAAATGATGGGTTCAATAAATCAGTCATTCAGGAATTTGATACTCCAGTAATTTCTGATTACACCATGATTTGATTTATTTTCTACTTTTGACCTAGCGGGGGGAGGGTTTTGATAACCTTTTGGATTTTTTTCTCAACTAAGGTCCAAGATTTAGGGTTTAGTTGATTTAATGCCATAGTGATGATGATGAATTAGTGTCTTTATTGTGGGTTACCCATCCTACCAGATTGCATGGATTTCTAGTCGTTACAACCGCCAGGTTTCTAGGGTAAACGACTAGATACAAGGTTCACTATATGATTTATGCTGATGATGATTATGATGATGTGGAGGTGTTGATTTTGATTTTTTTTGTCAAACCATGCATGTGCGGTTCTATCCTTTTAGGACCATGCACTCACGTTATTTACCACAAACCATGAGCCTTTAGTTTTGCGTGCTTTGTAAAACACAAATAAACATTTTGCACTACAAACCATGGGTCTATGATTTTGCACGCTCGTGAAACATGGGTGCACAATTTGTGTCATGGAAAGTGGCTATTTATAGGCTCGCAAGTCATTTTCATTCATTATTTTCATTGATAGCTATCAAATTTGCTCTGGTGCTTTTGTGGATGAGTGAGATGGAGGTCGATGAGGATAGTAGAGCTGTTGGTGGTGTGGGTGTGGAGGACGGTGGCTCGGCTGGAGCAGAAGCTGGTGTACGCTATGCCAAGTTAGGTGTTTTAAACTTTTTGTTTAGGTTTTATTTGTTTTGTTGCTTACTTCTTTGTTTTTTGTTTTTTTTTTTTTATAACCACTAAGAGGGGTTGGAAATTTTTTGTTTGTTTTTATTTTTATTTTTTGTTTTTACAACCACTAAGAGGGGCTAGAATTTTTTGTTGTTTTTTTTTAATTCACACCACTAGAGGGCTAGATTTTTTGTTTTTTTGTTTTTTTACAACCACTAAGAAGGGCTAGAAATATTTTGTTTGTTTTTAATTTTTTTTGACTACTATGCATGTGGTAGGTTGAAAGTTTTTTTTTTTTAAGATGAAATGCTATGTTTTTGTGGTTTTATGGTTGTTGAAATGCAATTTATTCTAAAATGCAATGTTTTTGTTTTGTTTTTTTAAATGTGATGCATTGATTTTTATTTGTTTGTGTTGCAAGTTAAGCTCCTTATTGCTAGACATCAATGGCCTCACACTATTTCAAAAGTGTGGAAGGCTTTCATTGTAGATGATTGGAAGTTTCTTGAGGTTGTGGGCTTGGATGGGTGTAAAATGATTGAGATAGTTCGAGCTGATGAGGTACTTTTATCTGCACTCATCGAGAGGTGGGACCCAAATAGGGACTCTTTTTAGCTTCCAACATAGAAGCTTACTATTACTCTAGAGGATGTATACCATATATTTTGAGTGCCTATCGAGGATCCACTAGTGAGGGTGGGCCATGACAAGCAGGAGGCTCTCAAACCTATCTACAATGATCTCTAGGATGTGGACTATAGTAAGGGAGGTATCCCTTACCTTGAATTATTCAATGGCAAGAAGTTGGCTATAATTTCAACCTTTTTAATGTATATTATGGGCAACATGGTGTTGCCTAATAGCATGGGATCAAGGATTTAGTGGAACCTGATTCCTATTGTTTTGTAGTTGATTTTTGATTCGTAGAGATTGGAATGGGCTTCCACTCTGTTGTGCCAATTATACAGTGAGCTTTATGAATTAAATAGCTAAGAGAAGAAGGGACTTAGCTACAACTTGTTACTTCAAATATGGTCTTGGAAGCATATCAGAGTGGGTCATCTTGAGGGGCTACCTTGCACATGTGACCCTCTACTTCATTGTGTCTTTCGATGGTGGGTTAGTGAGGAGGCTTCTCCCACATGCCCTTCTATCGATGCTGCTACATACAAAGACAGTCTTAGAAATATAACAAGGGATGACATTTACTGGTGACTATGGAGAGTCATGGCTTGGGCTAGAGATGCTACTGAGCTTCGTAAATTTACATGGGGGAGATGTATGATGGGTAGTCATACATGAGAGATGGAGTACATCTAGTTCTCATATATTTTTAGGTAGTTTTGCATAGATCAGGGAGTTCCAAATATTCCATGATATATAGGTGATAGGGTGATGTGCTAGGACTACCCATGACTCTAGATTTTTGGACTATGGATGATGTGGGTGATGATGCAGTTATGGAGGTTTTTGATGTAGATGATGCAAACACTACTATAGATTATGATGCTTGGTTTGTAGCTTAGTCTCCTTGGAGGCCAATCCAGGTAGTGGATGATGTGGTCAATGGGGATGAGCCAGACATTGGTGAGCAGGCTCTTAGTTAGTCAAAGCATCATCAAGGTAGCAATGGCAAGAGGGATTCTACCATTAGAAATCAGTAGATAGATGTTGATCTTAGGCTTGGGGGAGATGGTGATGATGAGGGCCATGATGTAGAGTAGGATGTAGCTCAAGATGTAGGTCAGGATGTTGACTTAGGTAATTATGAATATGATGGGGGTCAGGGTAAGGATGCTCCTCCTTGCCACATAGAGGAGGAGTGGGATGTCCTTCAAGCACAACGAGATATACTAGATAGCCTCTTTGGGATCCTTGATTCCTAAGAATGAACATGGAGAAGTCCAACCACTTATCATAACAATAGTGTCCAAGTTAGCAATAAAACAAGTAGAATCTAAAGGTGAGAAGAGTGTTTATTTTGTGCACGTGAAACCCTATAATTCTTAACTTGATGAGATCAAGTTTGAGACCCTCCCAATAGAAATAACATGAACTACAAAAAGAATATTCAAACAAAAAACAACTCATTTTACTCTCTTGGGGGATGTTTTGTATAGATGTGGCTATGATGGAGTTTTACTTTGATGTCTAGATCCTATTGAGGCACAATGAGCTATAATGGAAGCCTATGATGGTACTTATGATGGTCACTTTAGTGGAATGGCCATTGCAAAGTGTATTTTATGCATGGGTTATTATTTGACCACCATGGAAAGTGATTATTTTAAATATGTTAAGAAATGTTAAAAATGCCAACATCACGCCAATTTAACTCATGTACCATCACAAGCTTTATAGCCCATTCAAAGCCTTTGGCCCATTTTACAATAGGGTCTAGATTTGATTGGCAAAATTTCACTTGCCTCTTTAGGATAACATAAATTTATCATAACTACCATGGAATACTTCACAAAATGGGTCGAAGTAATTCCAATGACCACTACAATTGGACTCCGAATAGCGGAGTTTATACTTTAGCATATTATATATCATTTTGGGATTCCTTATAAGATCATTTTAGACAATGGTAAGTCATTTAATAACAAGTATGTTTGAGCCTTATGTAGCAAGTACAATATCCAAAATAATTTCTTGACTCCTTACTACCCACAGGTGAATGGACAAGCTAGAGTGACCAACAAGATAGTGATAGCCATTATCAAGAAAATTGTCAAATAAAATCATAGAGATTGGCACACTCAACTCCCATTGGATCTATGGACTTATCAAATAAGCATCAAAATGCAAATAGAGGCAACACCTTTTTCACTAGTTTATGGTATGGAAGCAATCATACCTCTTGAGCTAGAGATCCCTTCTTTGCGAGTTACATTACAAGAATTCATGGATGATGACACAACTAGATAAGCACATCTTGACCAATTAATGCTCCTTGATGCAAGGCATATCAATGCCTTGGAACATCTATGCATCTATTAGGATTGGATCAAAAGTGCTTACAACACAAAAGTCCATCCTCATGAATTTCAAGTGGGAGATATCGGTATTAAAGAGAATCAATAAAATACTAATGTATTTTTGCACTTGAAAGATAAATTCAAGGCTAATTGGTTAGGTCCATACATTATAAAACAAAAAGTGGGACTAGGAACGTATAGACTTGCCAACTTGGAAGGAAAATTAGAACCTAATACATTTAACATAATACATCTAAAGGCATTTTATGCATAGTGTAGTTTATATATGTACATATACATGGCTAAAAAAATAAATAGCAAAAAAATAAAAAATATTTCATTCCACGCATGTCATACATACACTTTAGGCATTTTGTTTATACAACTCTTTGCATTTCATCATTTGGTTAATTTGGATGATCGCTCATCCACCATATCTTGTTGCCTTAATCAGGGGCATCCTACAATCCATTACTCCCCAATAATATGCAACTTTCCATATAATATTTTCCTAATTAAGGGACTCACATGAAGTAGGATAGATATCGTATAATTGTTAGCAATAACAATTACGTGACCACTAGCAATTTTTTGTGTATCATTTAATTTTCAAAATATTGAATCAAAAGTATCACAAACATCACAATACCACATCAACCATTAAGAAATTTCAAATATTTTCAATCACTCATCCAGCCCTAGTGTTATGAACAAAATTGATTCAAAGTTAAGCGATCTCTAGATGCAACAGGTCATTCCTAGCCAATCAAACTCCTCTTAGACCAAACATAATAAAACACTAAATAAAATATTATAAGTCTTAGAAAAACAAAGTCAAAAGTTACTATTGCCATAAGTAAAATATTTCCTCTACTCATCCAATTATGTGCATGGTCTAGAGTACTATAGAGTTGGCAAAAGGACAAGCTCCTCCTTCACCCCCCCACAAAAAAAAAGCTTGCTCTTTATCAAAGCGATCAAGTATCCCAAAAATATTATAAAATTAAATAAAAATCCCTTGCTCCCTAATAAATGGGCAAGTATCCAAGAAAAGTGTTTCAAAGCAATAAGTTTCTCTTTGCTCTCCCTAAAAATGAGAAAAAAAAACCATGAAAAGAATATCAAAGAAATAAAATCCCCTTGCTCCTCTTAAAATGAGTGAGTGTCCAACCAAAATCCTAAAAA
Source organism: Wollemia nobilis (assembly GCA_028583015.1). NCBI lineage: Eukaryota > Viridiplantae > Streptophyta > Pinopsida > Araucariales > Araucariaceae > Wollemia > Wollemia nobilis. The sequence goes on along the minus strand of JAQPPZ010017063.1, from coordinate 4,656,134 downwards.
TAAAAAGCAATAAAAGAAGGGAAGGATCTTGAATCCCTATAAATCTTAGTATCTCAAAAACCGTGGGGTGATCCTCATTACAAAAATGGGCTAAATAAATCTAGCTTGGCAATGGGGTATCCTTACATGTGGCATCAAGTCTGTCACATTAGAGACTGTTGAGTGGTATTTTCACCCAGTTGTGAAAGTACACTCTCCTTTAGGATTTGGGTTCCAAATCCCCTCTTGCAAAGAAGTTAAACAAACAACTTCTCCAAGGTCTCCGCTATATTAGCATTTGCATATGTGTATTAGTAATCTCAAATAAAGATATTCAATTTAAATGCTTGGAACACCTTAGTGATTGCAAGTAACTGTAAACAAGGGGCAATGTTGGTTTATTTTACCGTGAAACTTTAGTGATTGTTCATTGAACCAAAATAAAGCAAATGTGAGTTGGCCCTCATATGACCATGATGTAGTGCTCAAATTACCCCTCTTTCGTAAAATTAGAATTTTTATGAAGAGAGGGTAATTTTAGGCTCAAAAAATGGAAATTTGTGAAATGCCATAAAACATAACTCCTTCAATGAAATTGGAATTTTCATGAAGGGAATGTCATCATAGGCTCATGAATGAAAACATGAAACTAAAAAAAATGAAATTCGACCTAAAAATGGAAATTTTCTATTTTCGGATTTTTTAAAATCTGTAATAAAACAGCAACTTCGATGAATTTTTAAAAATACTAAACAACTCCGAAAATGAAATTTCAAAGTGCGTATTGGAAGTCTGAAGTATAACCTACGCAATGGTGAAATTATTTTTGGATTTTGAAATTTTTTAAATGTTTATTTTAATGCCTGAAGATTAAAAAAAAGTTAAAATTTCTGGAAAAATAAAATGCAGAAAAATGAAAATGAAATGCAGAAAACTGAAAATAAAATGCATTCAGTATGATGCTATCCTATTTCGACAAAACCGAAGATGTGAGGTTTCCATGCATGCAACCTAACCTATTGGACCTGCAAAACAAGCACGATCCGGATAAGCTAAGTGCTGGCTCCTAGGGTTTTAAATGAGGTTTTCAGATTTAAACATTCGCATGAAGCAACCAAGAAACTTGCATAAACTCCATTTACAAGCCTAAAATCTGAAAAGGGGAAAAATAGACATTTAATCTTGCATGCAGAAAATGACTCCTTCTTTCTTGTCCATAAGATGCAACTTTCTGAAATTTTATGTATTAAAAATTTGTCATTTTACAATAACAAAATTTTTGGTTTTCCCAAACCAGTCCATGGAAGAAAAATAGCCCAAACAGGTCCAGAATGGCCCTCTTGCCTTCAAATCTGCAACCCTGCTCGCAGTAGTTTCCAACCCCTTCTGGCCTCTTTGAATGGCGTATTTAAACTTCTAAAAAATTGTTTCTCCTTCCATGATTGTTCGTTTCATTTTCCAATGGTTGTTCGTTTCACCTTCCCTGACTGTTCGTTTCATTTTCCAATGGCTGTTCGTTTCACCTTCCCTTACGTTTCATTTTGTGGCCCTTCGCCATGAAAATATAACATGTCGCGATATCGTGACACTTTTGCCTCCTTGCTCTCTTTTGTTGCTTTTAGCCGTGAGAATGCAACATGTCGCGATATCGCGACACTTTTCTCTTTTGGCGTGAGAATGCAACATGTCGCGATATCGTGACACTTTTCTCTTTGGCGTGAGATGCAACATGTCGCGATATCGCGACACTTTTCTCTTTTGGCCGCGAGATGCAACATGTCGCGATATCGTGACACTTTTTCTCTTTGGTCGTGATGATGCAACATGTCGCGATATCGCGACACTTTTTCTCTTTGGCCGCGATGATGCAACATGTCGCGATATCGTGACACTTTTTCTCTTTGGCCGCGATGATGCAACATGTCGCGATATCGCGACACTTTTCTCTTTTGGCCGCGATGATGCAACATGTCGCGATATCGCGACACTTTTCTCTTTGGCGTGATGATGCAACATGTCGCGATATCGTGACACTTTTTCTCTTTGGCGGAAGATGCAACATGTCGCGATATCGCGACACTTTTCTCTTTTGTATGGCACTTTTTCTCTTTGGCCGCGATGAATGCAACATGTCGCGATATCGCGACACTTTTTCTCTTTGGCCGTGACGAATGCAACATGTCGCGATATCGTGACACTTTTTCTTGAGATGCAACATGTCGCGATATCGTGACACTTTTTCTCTGAATAACATGTCGATATGGACACTTTTTCTTTCTTGCTTTCTCCCTTTGCTTTGGACCTGAAAATGCAACATGTCGCGATATCGCGACACTTTTTCCTCCTTGTGGTGTTTTGCTTTTTCTTTGATCTTTAGCATATGGGCCACTTCGGTCTTCTTGGAAAACATGCAAAAAGGTGGGTCCCCAATTTTGGGGTACGTTGTGGAGCAGCCACAACAAATGGCGACTCTGTTGGGAAATGCTCCTGAGCATTTCGGTGAGAACTCAACCTAAAAACACACAAACTCAAATACAAGCGTCAACAAATATCCCAAGAATGAAACTAGATGAGAAATACATGAAGCATTAGAATTATTAAGCATCAGCTCGGTGTGTGCAATGTGCTTCATTCCCTATCATTTGAAACTCGTTCAACTTTCCATTGTCAGTTTCACTTATGATTCGTATGCAAGGCTATGAATGATTTGTGCAGGATTTGATGTATGACAACTATGCTAGAGATATAACAACCTGCTTTGCAAAGGCTCAAACTTTCTAGTATCATGAACAAACATATTAAAACTGTCAAACCCTCTTAGGACCAAATATATGTATACTGAATTAATTTACTAGATCCCAAAGTTGGTTATGTGTCACTACCATCTTGAACCCATGTGCAAGTGTAAGTGAAATCAGAGCTTTGGGGAATAGGATTCCCAACCTAAGCGAGATGGGAATTTAACCCTATCCTTACTACTCTGATCTGGAGTTCATTACCTCATCTTGAACAAAATGATTTAACCTGTTATGGATGAAATTGTCAGGCTAGCCTGTCCGTTTGAGCAGTCAGTGGTCTTGCTTTTAGACAAGACATGTTGCCATGCATGAGCATACTCCACTGCCAGTCAGGCATCTATAGCCCCGGTGGAGATCAACCCCATAATCCAGGATTTGACTTCACTTTTGATTTCTTGAACCTTGGGGATGACTACCCATCCTTGCAAGGGACATGTAGTACGATCCTTCCAATCCAATATCAATGATGCAATAAAAGTAGAATGAAACATATTCGCTTTGGAATTTCAAGTTCTTGATTGGGCAAAATAGAAGCTTTGGGGAATCGGATTCTCAACCTAAGCGAGATGAGAATTAGACCCTATCCTTACTACTCCATGAAGGTCAAATTAGAGCTTTGGGGAATTGGATCCTCAACCTAAGTTCGATGAGGATTTAACCCTATCCTTACTACTCTGATTTTAGGCTTTAAGCACTATGGGAGTGGTAAAAACCACTGTTTTAAGGATTATGTTGCATGATAGGACAGACACGAAATACTCCTTTCGCCTCACCTTTTCTTCCAAGTATGGTTTTGACCATTTTACTCAAGATCCTCTTTAATATGTGTAGAACGTGCTTGGTTCAAGATAGTTCGGGCATCATTTCCCAACCTTAGGATCCTTTTAATATATGTTATGTAATAACCCTAAGAGGATTCGACACCTTTTCAATGATTGTATTTGAAATGTAGATGCAAGCTGAGATGAAATGTATATGCAATGCGGAATGTAACATGAGATATGGATGAATGCATTGCTCTTTTTGAAATGCGGATGGAGTATATCACCTACTTTGCCATAATTTATAAAACTGACAACTTCATGCATCACAAGTTCCAAACGATATTCTTTAATGTGTTTGCGATACTCGTGGAGCTTTCTGCAATACAATTCCGATGTTTCATATTCTCTTAGTCTTAGTTAACATTCATAAGGACATAAGTTGACATCTTGCTTTTTTTTTTTTTTTTCAAGACAAACCAAAAGTGTCCAAAGGACCAACACACAAAACTTAAAACCAAAATGAGATCCAATCCAAAACCAAAACACAAAAACCAATAGTATATACAAATGTACAATATAATACAAGATGGTGCAAAGTTTGGATTATCATTTTCCCGGATCCCAAACCTGATTAGAATTCTTTAAAAGACATATGACGTGATACGCATACCAAGTTTGGAAGGAATCAAACAAGAACAAGACTAGACCAAACAATGCAACCAACTTCAACTTTCCCCTCTCACCCCACCAATTAGATTTAGTTCCATTAGTATTCTCATAGGTGAGATTCAAATTACCAAATTGATTAGACAATGGTTGATTTTCAATTCTTTCTTGTCTATTCTTTAAGGTGCAAATTTCATAATTCCATTCATGATTTAGAACTAGGCTTTCTTTATTCAAAATGAAATTTTGTAAGCAAGAGCCTATTTCTAAAAATTTCAAAGCTAATTCATTTTCCATGTTCTTAGGCCAATTAAAATTGTGCAACAATTTACAAGCCTCTAGGATATTTACTAAATTGGGATCATTAGGAGTTTTTATCCTAGGTTCAAGAATTAATTGTTGATGAATTTGATTTAGCAATTTAAATGCATCAAGCTCCTTTTCATTCATTAAAGTAATGTTATCAAAGGTGTGGTTAGAAATTAATCCTTGTTCTTCATTCACCTTCAATGGCATTTCATCATAATGTAGCACTTGTTCTTTCTCCATGATTTGTTTATCAAAGGCACCAAACTTAGGTACCCAATTGAACACATGTCCATCCCTTTCAAACCATAAGTCTTGTCTATCTAGGGGTGGGTTAACTAACATATTTCCATGATCAATCACTTGGGTTGTTTTGGGTAACGTGAGATTTTCAATTGGATCATCAATGATATCAAACCCAAATGATTTAGGTTTTGTAATTTTCTCATTTTGAAATGGCATAATCATTGTAGCACAAGTAAGTGGATCAAGATTTTCAATTTCTTTTCCTTCAAAGGAATCTAAAGCAAGTGACTCTCTTTCTTGATTCATGGTTGTAGAATCCTTATCATGTTCCAAAATTTGATGAGATTCGAATTCCTCTTCCAAAACTTTCTCAAATTGTACAGGATTTATAGTATCCTCATGTGAGGAAGCAATTGAGTTATCCTGCATATTAATTGACACAACAAGTTTGTTAGAAGATTCAGATTGATAATATTCTTCCCATTTCTTCCATGAATCATAGTAATCATCTTCCAAGTTCAAGTTGTGACGTTCAAGTACTTCTTCTTCATCTTCTGATTCATCAACCTGTTTCTCATCCAATTCATCTTCACCTTCCTTAGATGGTCCAATTATTTCCAAAAGTGGGTTATCTCTTGAATTCAAATTGGTAAAGCTATCATAATCCAAATTTGTAACCCATGATTCAATTTTATCACAATTTGGAAGGTGTGGATCCTCTTGGTCATCACTTTCGAGAGCATCATCCAAAGTGTCTTTCGAGAACAAGTGGTGAAATTCGATTATGTCTTCAACTTCATTTGTTGATTTTATTTCAGATTCATTTTCAGCCACTTGTGATGACTTAGGAGCTTCTATAATGGGATCAATTTTTGAATTCCATGTCATATAGTTGCTCCAATCCTTTGCAAGTACATCTGACCAAATCATATCCACATAAGTTTGTTCATCCAAATCCTCCTTTTTGGGTAATGATTCTAGATATTTCTTTTCCAAAACAAGATGGTGATCATTTGATTCCAACTTCTTGTTACCCATCCATAGAATTTCTTCTCCAAAATCTTCATGCTCTTCAAGACATTTCGAATGGGTATTTACTTCAACGTGAGTCACCTCAAAATCTCTTGTATCACTTGAAGAAGCATAACATGAAATATCATTAAGATCGGCATTATGAATTTTCTTCCTAGGATGATTTGGATGCATACATTGATGTGCTCGTTTTTGTGGTGGAACATGCCTACATACCTTCTTAACCACTTTCTTTTGCTCTTTTACTTCCGATACGAACTCTTTGGGTTGAGTGGTAGAAGTAGTAGGATTAGTTGGATTGATATCCATGGACAATGCTTGAACATTTGTTGCAATGGTTCCATGAGTGACCACATGATTCTCTAATTGAGGCATAGTTGGATGGATGGAAGTACTTGTATAAGCACATGTGGGAGCATAAGTTGGTATGGTAGGATAAAGTTGATTGTAGGGAAAAACATTTGATATCAAATTTTGTTGTGCCCACGCTTGATTTACCATCGAGGTTTGATTGCAAGCCCCTAGTTGTCCTACCATAGTTGATTGCTCCATTCCATAACCTTGTGGCCTCAATTGTTGATCTACAATCATAGCTTCTGTGTAGGCCGATGCAAGATCAGTAACCAAGGGATTCATCCTAACAAATATGGCAAACAATGGATCCAATGCTCGAAAGTATATTTGAAGAGCACCACTTTCCTCAATAGTATAGGGAGAAATTAATCTCGCATAAAGCTTTCGAAACCTCAAGTTGAAACTTCTCACTGGCTCATTAGGTTCTCTTTTGCAAGAAGCAAATTGTTGATATATCGTGAGAGGATCAATGAGCAACCTAAATTGATTGATAAACTCATCTTTCAATTGAGTCCAAGATGTAATAGAACCAGTGGGTAAATTGATGTACCAATCATATGCCACCTCATCTAGGGTTCCAGGAAACATTCTACATGCCACATCCTCATGTTCGACATTCCATCTAACTAGGATATCCACATAGGCTTGAATATGTTCCTCGGCTAATGTTGGACCATTGTGTTTAAATTTGGGCAAATGTTTTTCTACGTTCTTGGGTAAATCATGAGAATCTCCACTAATGTTCAAAGGATTAGCATGTATCCCATACCACGTTCCTGCAGTTGTAGCCATTAATGAAACTCAAAGAATAACTTCAAAACCAATTTGTTAGTCATGAATAAAAGAAGGAACCATGACAAAGCAATATTCTAAAAATGTAAATTAGTTTCTGATTCACCAGATCGCATATGCGCAAGTGAAGAGCATACTCCTAGTGTTGTAGGCTTTCTGATTCACAAGATCGCATTACATGCAAGTGAAGAGCATAATACCGACAACAAATACATTTTAGACAAAAATAATTCCTTACAAATAAGCATGAAATGACTAGCAAATATCAAACATGTAACGTATGAATAATCATGTTAGCATCAACCAAGAGATGTATCCATTAAAATCAAATGAAAGTAATTGCATGGAGACAACCTCGTTAGTCAAGACCAAAATTTTTCAAAATCAAATCAAAACACATTATTCCTGTATGAACAATCAAAAGCGTTAGAACAATGCATAGCAATTCATGTCCTCCTTTTAACACTACAAGGTTGTATTGTTAAAAGAGGGCTAAAGATAATAATCAATAGGGCATGAAATATTCAAAATTTAAATCCCTATAGCATTTAAATCACACTCGAAATAAACCAATTCGAGCCCTCCTTCTAGCGCCAAAATGTTGAGTGGTATTTTCACCCAATTGTGAAAGTACACTCTCCTTTAGGATTTGGGTTCCAAATCCCCTCTTGCAAAGAAGTTAAACAAACAACTTCTCCAAGGTCTCCGCTATATTAGCATTTGCATATGTGTATTAGTAATCTCAAATAAAGATATTCAATTTAAATGCTTGGAACACCTTAGTGATTGCAAGTAACTGTAAACAAGGGGCAATGTTGGTTTATTTTACCATGAAACTTTAGTGATTGTTCATTGAACCAAAATAAAGCAAATGTGAGTTGGCCCTCATATGACCACGATGTAGTGCTCAAATTACCCCTCTTTCGTAAAATAGAATTTTTATGAAGAGAGGTAATTTTAGGCTCAAAAAATGGAAATTTGTGAAAATGCCATAAAACATAACTCCTTCAATGAAATTGGAATTTTCATGAAGGGAATGTCATCATAGGCTCATGAATGAAACATGAAACTAAAAAAATGAAATTTGACCTTAAAATGGAAATTTTCTATTTTCGGATTTTTTAAAATCTGTAACAAAACAACAACTTCGATGAATTTTTAAAAATACTAAACAACTCCGAAAATGAAATTTCAAAGTGCGTATGGGAAGTCTGAAGTATAACCTACGCAATGGTGAAATTATTTTTGGATTTTGAAATTTTTTAAATGTTTATTTTAATGCCTGAAGATTAAAAAAAAGGTTAAAATTTCTGGAAAATAAAATGCAGAAAAAGTTGAAAAGAAATGCAGAAAATAAAAATAAAATGCATTCAGTATGATGCTATCCTATTTCGACAAAACCGAAGATGTGAGGTTTCCATGCATGCAACCTAACCTATTGGACTTGCAAAACAAGCACGATCCGGATAAGCTAAGTGCTGGCTCCTAGGGTTTTAAATGAGGTTTTCAGATTTAGACATTCGCATGAAGCAACCAAGAAACTTGCATAAACTCCATTTACAAGCCTAAAATCTGAAAAGGGGAAAAATAGACATTTAATCTTGCATGCAGAAAATGACTCCTTCTTTCTTGTCCATAAGATGCAACTTTCTGAAATTTTCTGTATTAAAAATTTGTCATTTTACAATAATAGAAATTTTTGGTTTTCCCAAACCAGTCCAATGGAAGAAAAACAGCCCAAACAGGTCCAGAATGGCCCTCTTGCCTTCAAATCTGCAACCCCGCTTGCAGCGATTTCCAACCCCTTCGGCCTCTTTGAATGGCGTATTTAAACTTCTAAAAAAATTGTTTCTCCTTCCATGATTGTTCGTTTCATTTTCCAATGGCTTGTTCGTTTCACCTTCCCTTGTTTGTTTCATTTTCCAATGGTTGTTCGTTTCACCTTCCTTTTTGTTTCATTTTGTGGCCCTTCACCGCGAAAATGTAACATGTCGTGATATCGTGACACTTTTGCCTCCTTTGCAATCTTTTTCTCTTTTGCCAATGAAATGTCGGATATCGACACTTTTCTCTTTGGCGTGATAATGCAACATGTCGCGATATCGCGACACTTTTCTCTTTGGCCGCGATGAATGCAACATGTCGCGATATCGCGACACTTTTCTCTTTGGCCGTGATGATGCAACATGTCGCGATATCGTGACACTTTTTCTCTTTGGCCATGAAGATGCAACATGTCGCGATATCAGGACACTTTTTCTCTTTTGGCCGTGAGAATGCAACATGTCGCGATATCGTGACACTTTTTCTCTTTGCCGAGATGCAACATGTCGTGATATCGTGACACTTTTTCTCTTTGGCCGCGATGATGCAACATGTCGCGATATCGCGACACTTTTTCTTTTGGCCGTGATGATGCAACATGTCGCGATATCGTGACACTTTTTCTCTTTTGGCCGCGATGATGCAACATGTCGCGATATCGCGACACTTTTTCTCTTTTGGTCGCGATGATGCAACATGTCGCGATATCGCGACACTTTTTCCTTTTGGCACGAGAATGCAACATGTCGCGATATCGTGACACCTTTTCTCTTTAGGCGCGATGATGCAACATGTCGCGATATCGCGACACTTTTTCTTCTTTTTGGCCGCGATAATGCAACATGTCGCGATATCGTGACACTTTTTCCTCTTTTGGCCTCGATGATGCAACATGTCGCGATATCGCGACACTTTTTCTCTTTTGGCCGCGACGATGCAACATGTCGCGATATCGCGACACTTTTTCTCTTTTGGCCGCGATGATGCAACATGTCGCGATATCGCGACACTTTTTCTTTTTGATGCAACATGTCGTGATATCGCGACACTTTTCTTTCTTCTCTTCTTGGACCGTGAAAATGCAACATGTCGCGATATCGCGACACTTTTTCTTCCTTGTGGTGTTTTGCTTTTTCTTTGATCTTTAGCATATGGGCCACTTCGGTCTTCTTGGAAAACATGCAAAAAAGGTGGGTCCCCAATTTTGGGGTACGTTGTGGAGCAGCCACAACATGACCTTCTTTTGTACATATCTATGGCCACTCTCGGATGAGCTAGCTTATTGGTATAAGTTATAATTAATTAGTTTAACCTAGCTCATAATGAGAAACAAAAAATCATTCACACAAAGTTGGTCCCTGAGAAATTTGAAAAATCTAGGACAACCCTTGCACAAAGAAGATTTGTGAAATATACAACTGGGTTTGTTTGAATCACTAGAATATCGGAGTCTTTGTAAAACACCTTAGAAAAATTCCTTAAATCATATCATATCATTCACATTAATACACATCGTAATATCCATACAAAAATCATCTATCTATGCCCTTGATTAAACAATAAGAACAATGTTGCTCAAGCTAAGTCTAAAGCTACCAAATCATCATTAGAACATAAGCATTAATCATCATTATATAATTCCATATGCATCCATACATACAATAAAACAAAAGCACACAAAACAATCATAATAAAATCCATATATATATATATATATCAATTGCATAAGTACAAAATGCCCACAGGCTGTATACATTAGAGCACTAAGGCTCATAGCAAAAAGAAACAAAAAACTACAAAAAGAGGTAATAAAGTGCTACTAGCTAGCACCCCCATGACCCCTGGGAGGCCCATGCACTGATGAACTAGAGGGAGCATATGAACTAGATGGTCGATGAGACCTAGAACTGCCTAGCCTTTTCTCTAGCAACTTCATTGCTACTTTGTGATACTATTTCAAGACTAGTTCCTTGCATTGATATTCTCCCTTCACTTGATAAATGATAAATTGAGAATCACAAAATATGCTTAGTCATTTAATACCCATATCTATAGCGAATTGAAGTTCAAAGATTAGGGCTTCATACTCTGCATTGTTGTTTGTACATGGGAAGTCAAGTTTGAATGATAAAGGAATCAAAATTCCTTTGGGTGTGTAAAACACTACTCCAATACTATGTTCTCTTTTGTGCTTTTATCCATAAAAGAATAATGTAATGTCAATATCATCCCCAAAAGGAACTAGTTCTTCTTGTTAATTGATGAAAAATATTGAATCATTTGGAAGCTCAATGATAAGTGGTTTATCATTTGGTAATGGAGCTTCTGCAAGTTGATTGGCTATCACCTAATCTTTGATGGATTTTTTACTGACAAACTCAAGAATGAAAAGCATTAACCATTTTATAGTATGGGTGTTGTTGTATGTGTGAGTCATCATGTATCACAGAGGGTTCTCTCTAGCTATGACATAGGTAGTCTTACTTAGCATGTAATATCTGAGTTTCTTAGTGATGAAGACCACTGCTAAGCATAACTTTTTGACATAAACATATCTTGTCTTGTAACTTACCAATGTTTGACTGATGTAATAAATGACTTACTCCTTATTATTCTCATTTTTTCTAAACAGGCATTGCCCCTAGTGCAAAATCTATTGTAGAGACATAAAGGTGAAAAGAGAATCTTGAATGAGGTAGCATAAGAACCAGTGGTGAAGTCAAGTACTTATTTATGTCATAAAGTACCTCTTGGAATTTAGTTATCCAGGAGAATGTCACCTCCTTCTATAGAAAACGATTAAAAGGCCTGCATTTGTTTGAGAGTTGTGCAATGAATTATCAGATAGATTGAATCTTTCCTTGTAAACTATGCAACTCTCTCAAATTTGTTGGAGGTGGCATCTCGATAATGGCCTTGACCTTATCAGGGTCTACTTCAATGCCTCACTTGGAGATAATTAATCCTAGAAGTTTTCCTGATGTGACACTAAATACACACTTCTTAGGATTCAACCTTACCTTATTTTTAAGCAATCAATCAAATACTTTTTTTAGGACTGCAATATGCTCAAGACGTGTTTTTTATTTGGTAATTAGATCATCCACATAATCCTCAATGATTTTATGCATATAATCATGGAATATGTACATCATGGCACATTGGTATGTAGCTCCTACATTTTTAAGGCTGAAAGACATCACCCTATAATAAAATATCCCCAAGGTGTTGTGAATGTCATCTTGTGTTGGTCCTCAGGATTAATTTGAATCTAATTTATCCTTAAAAACTATCCATTAGTGAAAGCATTTCATGGCCTACGTAGGATTCTACTAATTGATCGATGTTAGGTAGAGGAAAATCATCCTTGGGGCATGCTTTATTTAGATCTCAAAAGTTAGTGCATACATGTACCCCCCATTCAACTTACAAACAGGTACCATGTTAGAGAGTCATTCAGGATAATAAATTGGAACTATGAAATTCATGTCCAATAGTTTTTGTAGCTCTTCTTTGATAATTAATACAATAGTTGGATGAAGTTTCCTGAGTTTTTGCTTGAAAGGATTAGCATCTGGTGCTAAGGTAAGGTTATGGACCACCAAGTTGGGGTCAAGTCTAGGCATATATTTGTATGACCATGCAAAAATATCTCTTTCTTTTCAAGCGATCATACACTCTTTCTCCTCTATAGACAATATATTTTACAATTTTGATGATTTATGGATTGTTTGCATCTTGGTTAAGGTTCACATCGATAGATTATTTTATTAGCATATGGGAACCTTCCTCTAGCTAATGTGGAGTTGGGATGAGATGGATATCATCCTCCACATGCTAAAATGACTCAGAGGTCTCCCCCTCTACTTCGGTTTGAAAAAATGAGATAGAGGAAGATGAAGGTTACTACAAAATATAAGCATTTTATGCTCACAACAACTCTTTGAATAGGATAAACTCGATGATGGATGGCAGGGATGAAATTCTATCCATGGTGATAAGGCTAGCATCAACCTGAATCGGCTTCAATAAATTGTATAGGTTATTGATTGGGGTGAACAAGTCAATAGAGATCACATTGAATTGGTGGAAATGGGGTGGCTATGATTCAAGAGGTGATGACTCACTCTCTTTAGGTTGCAACTAATCTAAGATGGAAGAATGTCAGTACTACGGGAGCAACCAAGGTGGTGGTGGTGAATCTAGATTAGGGTGATCACACTCCTTGTTGAAGTGAAAGATGGTATGATCCATGGGAAACATATTTGTATAACACTCATCTCTATTGATGGGTTTAGCAACAACCACATCGTCTTGGGGACCATCAAATATTTGAATGATCCAATCTAAGTTGGCTTGTATTTGTTGGAATTCCCCAAAATATTCATCAAAGATATAATATCCAAAATCATCATTGAAGATGTAATCAACTGGCATTTGATTAATCATGAATGTATGGAGTACAATATTTGAAAGGGCCTCATGTAGATGAGATATAAAGTTAGGGTCTAGGTACTCATCATAAATATCATCACATTCATCACACTCATCGCTCTCCTCATCCTCTTCTTCATACTCAAGGATGATTCATTGGAAGGTTTGGTTGAGGGAAGAGTTTGAGTTATAAGGTCTATATCCTAGACCATAGCAATCATGTGCTTCTCTATATTTAGACTCAACAATGTGATGTGGACCCTGCTCATATCATCCAAGTCCATATCCCTACCAGTTGACCCTATAAAATATTGTAAAGAGAAATTTGGGTTGGATAGATAATCTAAATTTACATTAAATTATTGCAAGGGTTCCTCATTAGGAGGAGGTGGATCAGATGAAGAATCCACTCTCCCATATATGAAATTAATCCTATATGATTGGGAACCCATTATGTACACTATACCTATGGCTAAAGGTGGATCGTGTGGGTGACCATAGTCTCTGACTGACTCAATAGATGGTGTAACTGTAACACTCATAATGATGTAACGATTGGATTGACAAGATGTACTGCAACTTTGTATGGTTGGGATGATGATGGCTCGATGGATGAGGAAGGCACTTCTAGGATGGTTTGCGATTCAGGCAGAGGTGATGGCTCGTCTCGGATAGGTGACCATATATGTGATACTATGGGTGGTGATGTTTGAGGTGGATTAGATTTTATGAGGTTGTTAGTTGATGGATCAAGTTGAAATGTGAATATGAATGGTGTTTGTGAAGTGGGTGGTATGGCTAATGGAGTTGATGATTGGTTAGCAAGATGATCAAGTGTAGTGGAAAAATGACATGTGGTGGAGGAGGTTTGACTAGACCTAACACTTTTAGATGCAAAAGTAGGATCAACTATCAACAATTCCTTTAGGATGGAGGCTTTTGATGAAGTGATGTTAGTGGGAGTGGTTAGGATGATGAGTGGTTGAATAGATAGATGGGTTGATGGGAGCAATGGCTCACAAGGATTTGAAATCAAGTTACAGTATTTAAAAGGCTCTATGTTTGCTTGTATGCAATGTACCTTGCCCTCATGTACATAATTTAGACATTGGTGTAATGTCGAGGGCACACACTTCATATTATTGATCTAGGGGTATCTAAGAATTATGTTGTATTGCATCACCCTTTCCAATATGTGGAAGAGGACATGTATAGTTTTCACCCCTACGGTGATAGGAAGAACTATGTTTCCCATAGTTGAGCATAATGCATCATTAAAGGCCCTTAAGGTGAATATGATGATGTAATGTGGGATGATGGTAGGTTAAGGTGTTTGATGGTGAGAGTGGTAATGAGGTTTATGGAGGAGCCAGTGTCAATAAGGAATCTCTTAAATGGTTTCCTATAAATATGGATGATTATGTGCAATGGAGGATTCTATAAATATAATGAAACACTCTTCTCCTCGAAGTCATAAAATGCTATCGAGGGATCCATATATTTTTGTATGATCCCCACAAAAGAGTCAAAGGCATTAGGATATTTTGATTGTACTTGGATGGATTTTAGAATTTCCATCAATGCCTCTCAATGTGGGGGTGACTGTTGGATCAACTCAGAGATTAACGATTTTGCTGATTCCATTTTCAAACTTTGGGTTAACCGACTACCTAGGGTGATAGTTGGGCGAGATGGATTACTTGGATTATGAAATGGTGGAGGTGGAATGGATTACCCTAGTTGTATGGGGATACTTGGTTGTGCTACAGGAGCTTGGGTTGTATGATTTACTTGTATCTACCTATGGATGACCACACTGATAGCCCCTATAAAATCTTGGTGCAATTGAGACACATAATTGACTTGGTTGGGAGGAACTGTAGAAGTTGACACTCTTGTTGCCTATTAATTTACCTTATGGTGAGGCAAAGGTGTTTGATATATACCAAGGTTTTAATTAGATTGAGCTAGTGGAAAGTTGACTTTCATCTTTTTTGCTTCTAATAAGTCTTGCATAATACCCTTAAATCCATGGCAAGTTTTGATGTCATGCCATTTTTGCTGATGATAGATGCAGTATAAGTACTCTCTATAGGCCTTTAATTTTGGCTTGCTAGGGTCTTTGGGTTTAATCTCCAGTAATGTGAAAAGTTGTGCCACATACAAATTCTAAAATATATATGAGTAGGGCTCTTGCAATGGTGTCTAATTGCACCTAGGATTAAAGTAACGATTCTGCCTTTCTATAGGTTGCATTTGATTTTGTACCTACTGTGGGGGTGGAACCTCTTGATAATTCAATTATTGTGGTTGTTGTTGTTGTTGGGGTTGTTGAATCTAAACTTGGGCTTGTTGATTTGATTGTGAAGGTTAGCCCAAGACTATATAATTAACCTAAGCAACATTGGATTAGCTAGGATTATTCCTTTTTTGGTTCTTGTTATCCCACTCTTTTTTCTTAGGATTTATCTCACCCTATTGGATCTTTATCTCCTCTATCAATCTGGCTTGGATAAGTGCCTCATCGAATATCCTATATTTTTGCAACTATAGTAACAAAGAGATAATATTAGCACAAATTTTCATGAACATTCTTGTTATTTTTGATATGGGAAGGGAGAATGGCAATTTGATCATAATCACTCTCCAATGTTTACCAAAATCATGGAACGATTCATCATCGTATTGCTTCAAACTATGCAGATAGGTCAATGTGGTTTTCTTTTAGACATTCAAGGTGAATCACTCCAGGAATTGGTTTGCAAGCTGCTCAAAGGTATAAACACTTTGATGCGGCAAGTGACTGTACCAATCATGGGATTCTACCCAAGTGTTTAAGGAAAGGTGTGTAGCATGAGTGTGTCATTATTTTTGATCATGAAACACACACTTACAAATCTTATCACATGCTCTTGAGGGTCCTTATACCCCTTAAATATATCAAGCTTCAACATTTGAAAATCCATCGGATAAGGTAGCACAGACATCGAAGCATGGATTAAGTGATTGAGTAGTTGCATTAATGTTGGCTTTTGATATTGCAAACCTAGTGTCTATATGGTAAGGCTAATCTAGCTCTATAGGAACTAGAACTTAGGATCCTCCATAGGGTTAAAACCCTGGTTTGTCTGATCTACTAGTAATAAGATGCATTATAGGTGGATTACAGATGATGGAGGATGTTAGGCTGAAATACATGATGGTATGATGGATGGTGAAGGTTCTGATATAGATGAGGTGATGGAGGCATGGTGGCATTTTGAATTGATGAGTTAGTATACATGTAATGTGGTGGATTAGTTGCTATGGTAGTGGTTGAGGGATGTAATACCAAATATGGGTCTTGGATAAAGGTATGGGTTTGGTGAGAGGTAGATGGTGGGTTATGATAAATCCTTTGTGAATGCTAATTAGGGTCAGGGTTAATGCCATGGTTAGCATTATCCAAAATCATTTGTTGTAGTTGCAAGAAAGCCTACTACATTGCAATCACATATGATGTGGGTATAGTCACATATGAAGTGGATGGTTGGGTTGGTTGTGAGATAACCATGGTAGTGGATGTGAGTGGAGTGTAGGTAGCAAAAGGCATTGCCATCAAATGAGGGGTGATATGATGTATGAAGCCTATAGGGACGATAGATGGAATGGATGTGGGGATCTATGAAGCAACCTCAGTTTTCAATTCATAAAGGGGGTTGGTGCATGTGATGTTCTAATGATACAATAT
Organism: Wollemia nobilis; assembly: GCA_028583015.1. Lineage (NCBI taxonomy): Eukaryota > Viridiplantae > Streptophyta > Pinopsida > Araucariales > Araucariaceae > Wollemia > Wollemia nobilis. Next base: position 4,639,209 of record JAQPPZ010017063.1, on the reverse strand, counting down.
GGTGGGTGGTTGTCTAGATGATGATGGATGACTAGCCAGGGTAGTAGTAGTCAACTCAAAAAGTGGATTTATAAATATTTGTCCATACTACTATGGGTGTGTGAAGGCGTATTATTGATGCAATGATGGTATGGTATAGGATAGGATGGTGAGTAGTGGTAACGATAGAAAAACCATTCCAATTGCATTCAGGTACATCCTAATGACGTCCATGTCTACAAGTGTGACACGACCATCTGTTGGTGTGGGTGGCTCACTCCTAGGAGTCTCAAGAATAGCAGTGTAGGTAGCCTTATGCATGATGTCTCTATCTAAAACAAGGTCACTACTAGAGGGTCCTACATTTAAGTCTTGGGATACATTAGGGACCACACTAACTTTCCCTACCAACGAAGTGTTAGGGACCTGACTATCCTGAGGTGGATGCATGGGGAGAGACAACTAACAAGGCTAACTTTTTGGCTTGACTATGGGTTGTTACCATACGCTAATACACAATGATGTGTAAAGTGCAAGTGGTGTATGTATGTGAATGCATAAAAGAAGCACAATGTAAAACAACACTCAAAGCAAACAAACAAGTAATTTTTCCTAAATTTTTACAAGTTTTGATTTTGATGATTTTTTTAAGGAAATTGATTAATTTTGAGTTTTTGAAGGTTTTGAAAAATAAAAATTCATGTGCAATTTTTTTTCCTAAGATGAATCTAGGATTTCACCTGTATACTCATAACTCAATAACCGATGATGAAGTCCGATCACATAAACCCACGAAATAATGGAGATGAAACCCATACCCAGTCAAGGATCACAAGTTCTACCAGTCCTCACCTAGTACTCACTTGGTCAGTGTTATACCATCCAAAGAGGAATACATGTAAATTTTCAAAGCTACGTTGGATCTTAGAGAGGGTCTTGGCCAAAAAAGTAGGGTAATAATGTTAGTGGTTGGTGATGAAGTCCAACCTGGCAATGATGAAATCTAGTTGTTTGCCAATATTTATGTGAGTGTGTGTGAGTTTTGTTCAATTTATTATGATATGCAACTAATATGCAATTCTATTTTATGCCTACATGCAGGTAAACAAAAAATAGAAATAGTAGAAAATACAAATCAGGGGTTAAATATTAACTTTAGGTAAGATTTTTTGCCAAAATCTACTGTTAGGACCAACCACAAGTCAAAAATTAGTTCTTGTAAACCATGGATGCATGGTTTTCCAACTGCACATGTTTTTGGGAGATTCCAATTGTGGGTGTGCAGTTTTGACTATGTAGTAGAATATGGTAGATCAAGCCTAAACCCTGAAAAAGGTATCCAAGTTATGGCTAACTGGACAATGCAACATGATTTATTTCCTACAATGATTAATGCAGATCCTCTTGATTTTTTAATTTTATATTTGTATGAAATGCAAGAATAAATATGTCTACCCTAGGACCTAAATGCAAATAATGGCATATAGGATTAAGACCTCTAATTTATTCTAGATGCATGCTAAAACCAAAAAAAAAGAAACAAAAAAGGGACAGGGGTACAAACCTCTTATCCTTTTGTTGGTCCCTCCAACTATCAATCGTAGATCTATGATTCCACAGTGCATCAACCATGTGCATGCATTTCTCCATATGTCCCACCATAGGTTTATGGTTCTATCGCTCCTCAACCATAGGTGTGTGGTTCCTTAGATATGAAATCACAGGTGCATGATTTCATAGTAACAAGGTCGAATGTGGCAGGTCCTAAATCTGTCGACCCAAGATCGAATCCTTGTGTGCATTGAACTCTTTAAACCTATATAGGCAAAAAATATAGATTAGTAGCTAGATAAAAGTAAGACAAAGAAAAATGGAACCCTGAGGGGATCCCACCATGATCACCATTTTTCTGTAATAAAAGAATAACATCAAACAAATATATAGAACTGAACACTTTGCAAATAAAAGAATGACATATATTTATATTAAACAGGGGAGATTGAACCTCCCAATATTATAGATATTTGCTTTTAAATTACCCTAAATATGTTGGGTGCAATATTACAATATGTAAGACAAGTGTTGAGGTCACAACAATAGGGCTTCTCCAGGAAAATTAATTGGTGTTCTCTTTTCTCTCGCTACAGCTCCAAAGGGGTGAGTGGGCTTTTCTTGTCTGATGTAGGAACCACTCCAGCTTCAACAACTCTCTAAGATACCTACTTCCTGCACACACATGGAAAGACAAATGAGGGTTTAGTAGCACCTGTATACAAAGATGAAAGCTATGCAATAAAACCCTCGAATGAAATGACCATGCAAACAAAAAATAATAAACCAATAAACAAGAATCTTATCATGAAATTCTAACTTATTGATATGACTTGTCGTATGTGTTTGACTTTGTGAAATTGTAGATGCATGATGGTGGACTGGAAATTATGGATATGCGGTGGTGAAACTATAGGCGTGTGGTTCTGACTGTGAAAATACATACCAAAGGTTTTAGCTAAATAGTAGAATGACTTAAAATAGGACCTTCGAGCTTGAAAGCTAGTGTATCCTCAGGATGCATGCAGATGTTTGATCCCATTATGGTAGCCTGGTGGTGTCAATGTTCAACTCCCTTAATTTTGTGGGGTGAAGGTGCCTTTATAAGCCCCTTAGGGTTTTAGAGGAAAATGAGAGATGGCAAGCCTAGACTGCCAAGTGGAAGTCCTGGGCTACCAAATAGAGGGGGCAGTTACAGTGAGTCACCCAATGTGCCTCACTTAACTGAGGTGATGTGGCTACAAGTGGAGTGATGTGTGTGATTTTTCCCCATGTGAAGGGACAAAGGGACAAGGGTGGATGAGATGTGGCAAAGGTACTGGTGAGGTGGTTAGAACACATATCTAGTGGGTAGGCAGGGTATCCTAGGTTGATTTTCTAGATTTAATAAATCTAGAAAATAAGATAATGGTGTAGGATTTATATGCCTAAGTATAAACTTAGGCATATAAATTTATTATGAAGGATTTTGGTGACCAGATTTTGGTGTCTACAATATCATGTCATGTTTTCTATTGAGCGTTTAAATGACACATTATCAAGGGTGTGTCAAATTGGAACAATGATTTATTCCCTCTTGAAAAGGAAATATTTTTCCTCCAAGGTTCGGGTATGCCAGGTCTTGACTAGTACAAATAGACTTAGAGGTCATTGATAACTATTCCTTTTAAGGGGCCTTTACTGGTTATGTTTAAAAAATATAAATTTCCTAGTACAATGCTAAAAATTGAACTGCTTAACTGTATGAATGTAATTCTATGCCTAATCTAAATAAGCTTCAAATAAAAATCAAATATTGAAGGGTGAGAGAAAATAAAAGAAAACATGTTAATACTATCTTGAACTCCAACTTTGATCTGGTAAAGCAACAAATCCAAATTAAACCAATCCCAACCCGACCAGTATTCACACAACTTGAGGTTTGGGATGGTACAATATTTAGAGGAACAATAGACTATGAAATGGAATAAGTGCAACCACCATCAACATGCACAAATTAAACACAACAAATTTCAAAAGATTTTATATTAAAGGATAATAAGTAGGTACATTGTTTCATATTTTTCCACTTTAGTGGATTATAAGAATAGAGCTCAAAAAGCAATAATAGTTGGTTCAAAAATACCATCCGACTACAAAGAGAAAGAAGAAAATAAAACTAAAAGTTGCACAACTAATAGATGGTTTTTGACCATTGTAATCAGATAATGAGCCAATATTTATACAAATTTTTGGCCTTCACCTAGCATTATATTTTGCAAGTAATTTCCATCTACTTCCAGGACGTGCGTCTTGAAAATAATTTTCCTGTGATACTATAGCCATGCCTCATTAAATGGGAACTAATTTAGCCATGCCTCATAAAGTCTTCATCTACAGTCAGCCCTCCAATGACCATACTTGATTTTATTTCAATCCGCATAATGTGTAGGAATTATGGAACCACCATGCTTCATTAATTCTTCATTTTGCAAAATCCAGGTGGATCATTGATTTGTCGCATCCTCCATCTTTGCACAATTGTACTTGCCTAGCTCGCATTGAAATTTCATGCCCACCATTATGTCCACCACATTTAATGCAACCACCAGCAATTTTTTTGCAAAAAATAAAAAAAGGCAAAGGTGAGAACAATAATATTATTATTAATTTATTTTTTAAAATTTCCTAAGGTTTTTAATTTTTTTAATTAATTAATTTTTTTTTAATTTTTTATTTTATTCTCATTTCTTTTGAGTTGCAACAAAATATTTTCTAGGTTTAAGAATTTTTTGACACTACATTATTGCTCTTTTCTAGGGTGTCAATTTGGGTGGCCTTCAATTGTCGAGCTCAACTTTTAAGTGTCAGATTAAAATTACCAATTAGTGGGCTTCATTATTTAAGATCCCAATGCTAAATTTCAATTGTCAACCTTTATTTTTAATTATTAGGATTCATTTCCATTGTCAAACTTCACTTTCAAATTTTTGGATTTTTATATTGTCAAGATTTATTTTCTAATTGCTAGTTTTTTAGGTTTCTTCATTGATGTCATCCTCCCCCAAGTACAATGCTCTTTATACTTAGAAAAATATTAAACCATTTGAAACTATCGAGTGACAGGATTTTAGGATGCTACCAGGCTCTAGATAAGATGAAAGGATTTTGGGATGCTACTGGGATCCAAAGAGTCCTAAAAACCTGTCGTAAAGGTGATTGAAAAAATAAGAAAAGTTGTCGGGCTCCATATGGGTCCCACAAACCTGATATGGTACAAGATTTTTGGCAATGCTCATACTTAGACAAAATTTATTTTTTTCAAAACTGCCAGGTGATGGGGTTTCAGGACCTCTCCACTTTCCACCATGGTCCAAGATCTCCATCAATGCCCATACTTGGTCAATTTTTTATTTTTTCAAAGCTGCCACGTGATGGGATTTTAGGACCTCTCCACTTTCTGCCATGGTTTGAGATCTTTGACAATATCCATACTTAGCTATAGCTAATTTTGGATCCAACATTGATTTTCAAAGCTTGGAATAAATTCTATTGCACAAAATGACTTTTAATTGCTCAAAAATAATGGTTTGAAGAAGATTTAGATGATAAAAATATCATTCTAACTCTTCTTCAAAAACTTTTATTCAATACAAAAGTTAGCACTTAATTACACCATATAATATCCAACTTGAAATAAATAATATTCAACATTCTTCAATTTCTAAAATATAAAATTCAACCTTCCTTATAACTCCTTAACCTCTAAAATTCCAATTCAAAAATTAAAGCTTTGCACTTCCTTTTAACTCCCCTAAACAACTTACACTCCAAATAACAAGCAAATAACTTTAATTAAAAATCACTTTAGAAAAATAAAAATATTATTTTCCCTATAACTTTTTGTAGGCCAAGACAACCAAATCAAATCACATACCTGAATATGCTCCCAAAAACCTTGGTGGGATTTGAACCCTCGTTGGTTCTCCCCAAGCAATTTCGTAGTGCTACCACCCATCGCTTGGGCTGCATGGCTCCACAAGAGCCAAAAGGTACTTAGGTACCTTTACTTTTCCCCTCAATCGATGCACAAACAAAACGTGGACCTTCTTCCCAAAATCGACGTGCACGGGTTTTGAACCTGCACCAACAATGTCAATGATATCTTATGCAACCCTTGGCTTCTAACTAAGCTACGAGGTACTTCAAATATTTTTTGAACTCTTCCAAACTCGTGTCCTTTCCCTTGCTTGAATTGCACATGCGATAATCTCTTTCTCTTTCCTCGAGCCTCTTGCAAATCGCATGGATAATTAAAATGCCAAACCTTTGGCAATATTTATACTTGGTGTTTGGCTTTATTCAATGTTGTCACTTTTCAAATTTAATTCAAATTTGATTTCAAAAGTTAAAATTAAATATTAAATAAATATTTAACTTAACTTTAGCACCCAAAATTAATAAATTAAAGTTTTAATCAATAATTAAAACACTTTAATTTAAATTAGATTTGTATTAAAGTTAATTTTAAATATTAAATAGATATTTAAATTAACCTTAGCACTTATCAATATTAAAATTAAAATTTTAAGCAGGGATTAAAATATTTTAATTTAAATCAACATGTGGGTCTTTTCCAACTTTATCCTTGATCTCATTTAACTTGAACTTGGTGCTGAAAATATTATTATTTAATTTGACTTCTCCTCCTTGAATCCTTCACTCTTTGAGCTCTCCTAGGAATATACCTTGCATGTGGATAATACACTTAATGTCCTTGAAGATGATGAACATTGCTCAACAATGCTTTTTACATCAATGACAATAACATTCCTCAAAATGTCCAACAATCTCCCCCTTTGTCATTGATGGCAACCCAATCACTTTTTATCAAAAACTTAACCTTTTATTTGTTTTGTTCCCCCTGGGACATTGCTCCCCTTGGCTCAATGCTCTATTCAAATCTCTCCTCTTTACTCAAATACTAATTCTCTCCCCCTTACTCAAATCTCTACCCCTTTGACATCAATGGCAAAGGGTCACCTTTGGGGCTCGGGGCTAAGAATGTGTTTCTTAGCTTAGCCCCTCCCCAACCTCCTCTTGAGGTGGTTAGTTCTGGGGTGGGAGTATTTCTACTCCCAGAAAGCACTAGTCTTTACTTTTGTCCTCTTTCCTTCTCATCTGATCTTTTTGATTCCTTTGACTTTTCTTGTTCCTGTCCCTATCCATGTCCATATTCCTATTTCTATTCATATCCATATTCCTGTTCCTATTCTTGTTCCTATCCATGTCCATATTCCTGCTCATGTTCCTATTTATGTCCATATTCCTATTCCCGTTCATGCTTGATTATGGATTCTCTGCTCTACACCACTTTGTTATATGTCCATCATTATTGCACTAATGACACTTAATGTTATTATTCCTTGGAGGTGCAAATATCTTGGGATTTATCCTAATGAAGCCATATATGTTCCTCTCAAGAACCCTACAATTTATTGCCTTTTGACCAAAATGATTACATGAGTAGAAATACCCATGGAAAAGCTGCCTATTTTTGAAATTCCCATTTTTTCTATCTTTCATGTGTCCGACACTATGAGGCCATGTGCCCAAATCTATGACATGAGAAACATCATCCATTGAAATTTCCTTGCTTAGATCTCATTGGTCTCTTAGTCTCTTCTATCCTTAGAAGTCCCACTCTCTCTTTTACTTACTTCTTTTTATGCTTCTTCTTCTCTGGTTCTTGAGCTTGACTCTCCTTTTTTTGCTTCATGTTTCCCTTGTTCTTCTTCAAAACTAAGTCATATTTTGGTGACTGATGATCTTTGTGCATTGATAATCCTATCCAAAGTCTTTGAATTTTTCTCAAACTTATGTAGCTTGTCCTTGGAGCTTTTTACTTCCAACCTTAGTGAAACTCTCATGATCTAATATTTCACACTCTAGATCTTTTGTCTTTAATTTTTCAGCCATACCTTCTTCAATTTTTCTTACCTCTTCAACCTTGATTTTGAAGTTGGTGAGTTCCTATAGAAACTTTACTTTTTCTTTCTCATCTTCTTGAGCTTGAACCCTTAATCCCGAGTTCTCCATTTTTAATTCTTAGAGATCAACAATAAGTCTTTTACATTCTTGCTCTTTTACCTTTGATTTTTCTACCATATCTTTTACAGATTTCCTTATCTTTTCAACCTTAACTTTCAAGTCAGAGAGATCTTGTAGAAGCTTTGTCTTACATTTATCATCCTCTTGTATTTGAGCCTTTAATTCTAAGTTCTCCATTTTTAAATCAACAAGTTCCTTAAGAGTGAATTCCTCCTTTTCTCTTTCTAAATTTTTCTCTTTCCTTTGGTCTTCAATTTCTTCTATTGTCCAAAGTAGATTTTCTTCTTCATACCTATTTTGGTTGTCCCTGTTATCCTTTTCTAAACCATATTCATCTTCACTACTACTAAAACCATTGCAATAACCTACATCATGACCGAGTTGTCCACAAACAAAATATTGTTCACCTTCTTGTGAACAATGAATTGCAAGGTGACCTATCTTCCTACATCTGGTACAAAAAATTACCAATCTTGTTAACTCTCACTGCTTGATTCATCTCTTGAATCTATTTTTGTTCTTCCTCCTAAAATAACAATGTCAAATTTATCTTCTTTTTCTTTCATGACCATGTGTGTTCTTTTCTTCTTGTGTCTCATGGTTTTCCCTTTGCCTTTCTTTGCCATTTGTGTTCATGTAAGATTTTCCTTCAAGTTGTTAAACTTTTTTCAAAGGAACCAACTCTGATACCAATTGAAGAACACAAGATTATACTGAGAGGGGGGTGAATAGTATAAGACCACTTTTTACTTTTCTTTCTCAAACAATATTATCCAATATAATCAATGGTAATATCAATAGCAATAACCAAAGCAATGCATAAATCATCACACACAATAGAGACACCAAATTTATGTGGTTCACCCAATGTGGGCTACTCCACAGAGAAAATATTTTACTAAAAAGTTTCTCAATCAATATCTTGGGAATCCTTTCCCTATTACAATGTTTATGGATCTCTATCCAAAGGAGACACCAATACCCTTAATCAAGTTCATGGATCTCTATCCATAGGAGACACCAATCTCCTAACTTTGCTCTAGCTGGTGATCCTCTAGAAGACATCTGCCTCCACTACCCTAAGAAAAAGGATTTATATCCATAAAGACACCTATCCTCCTTACTCTAGCTAAAGACCTATGTCCTCAACTTTGTCACCTCCAAATCTCTATCTCAAATCTGCACTAAACTCAATCTTTCAATCTAGCACAAATCTGTCCTCAATCTCTATCTTTGGTTTGGCACAAATCTATCCTCAAATATGCACCAAAATATATCCTTGAATTTGTACTAAATACATGCCTTTAGTCTAGTATAAATCTGTCCTCAAGCCTTAACTCAAATCTTGAATTAATCTCAAATCAACTTTGTTGGATCTGCCCCAAACCTTAACTCAAGGTTTGAACAAATCATCAATGAAATCTGCTCACAAGTCTAATCAAAGACTTATCTTCAAATCTACTTTGTAAGCTTCCACAAAAGCTCACACTAATATGTCTACAAGTCCTCTCTAGAACTTTTCCAAATCTGCTCAATAAGTTCTCACTAGAACTTATCCAAATCTACTCTCAATCTGTATTGTAAGATTCCAAAAGAGCTTACCCAAATATATCCACAAGTCTTCTCAAATAATTACCTCAAATCTTCTCAAAAAGTCCACACTAGAACTTGTCCAATCTCATAGAAACATAAAGAGAATTGTTAGAGACTCAATATGCTCTACACACATCACAATGCTTAATCACTTTCAATCACTCTCTTAGAAACATATAGAGAATTGTTAGAGACTCAATATGCTTCACATTTACTTCAATGCTCAAACACTTTCAATCACTCTCTTAGAAACATATAGAGAATTGTTAGAGACTCAATATGCTTCATATTTACTTCAATGCTCAAACACTTTCAATAATTCTCTTAGAAACATATAGATAATTGTTAGAGACTCAATATGTTTCACACTCATCAACTCTCAACCTTTTTCTCAAATAAATTTAGAATATAGAATAATTTTTTTTATAGAATTTGAACAATCACTTCATACATTCACTTGACTAGGCTCAACCAAATCTACTCAACCAATCACTCAATGAAACAATCCTTGCTTACAAACCCTAGTCCAAGCATATGAACACTCACTCAAAATATTCCAAACAATTCTTATCAACCAATATCACATAATAATGATACTCATGATATTTGCAAACCCTAGTTCAATTTCTTCACTCAATCAATCACTTCAACAACAATGCTTATCAAAAAATATCACATAACAATGATACTCATGTTATTTTCAACCCTAGTTCAAGTTCTTCACTTAACCAATGGCTTCAACAACAATGCTTTTCAAACAAGGTTTTAACAACTCTTTATTATAGAAAACCACTCTCAACAATGCTAATCAAACAAGGTCTTGTAGCATTAACATTCTTTCAGAAAAACATTCATCAATAAGTCTCAACCAAAAATCACAGAGGAAAACTTAGCCAATTCCTTTTCACTCCAAACTTGTTTTCAGAAAAAAACTCAATCAATCAATTATTTCAGCCAATGAAGAATGTGCCCATACATTTTTCTTGATGAATAATAGTCTTTAAAACTTGTCTCAAGGATAACCACTTTCCTTACCAAGAATCAAGGTTAGATGATAAAAATATCATTCTAACTCTTCTTCAAAAACTTTTCTTCAATACAAAAGTTAGCACTTAATTACACCATATAATCTTCAACTTGAAATAAATAATATTCAACATTCTTCAATTTCCAAAATATAAAATTCAACCTTCCTTATAACTCAACCTCTAAAATTCCAATTCATAAAATAAAGCTTTGCACTTCCTTTTAACTCCCCTAAACAACTTACACTCCAAATAACATGCAAAGAACTTTAATTAAAAATCACTTTAGAAAAATAAATTCCCTTTAACTTTTCGTAGGCCAAGACAACCAAATAAAATCACATACTTGAATGCTCCCAAAAACCTTGGTGGGATTTGAACCCTCATTGGTTCTCCCCAAGCGCTTACACAATGCAAGCATCCATCGCTTGGGCTGCGTGGCTCCACAAGAGCCAAAAGGCACTTGGGTGCTTTTAATTTTCCCGGTGCACAAAAAAAATGTGGAACTTCTTCCCAAAATTGACGTGCGTGGGTTTTGAACCTGTACCAGCGATGTAAACAACATCTTACGCAGCCCTTGGCTATCAACTATTCTACAAGGTACTTCGAATATTTTTCAAACACTGCCAAACTCGTGTCCTTACCCTTGCTCGAATTGCACATACGATAATCTATTTCTCTTTTCTTGAGCCTCTTGCAATATTTATACTTGGTGTTTGGATTTCTTCAACATCAAAAATTTTCAAATTTAATTCAATTTGATTTCAAAAGTTAAAATTAAATCCTTTGGTAGGAGGAAGGAGGAGGGGCTCTGCAGGTGACTTCCAATGGAAGTCTTGTTCCACTTTCCTGCATCCCTTCCTCTGCCTTGTCCTAGGTCCCTAATCCTTTCCCAACTTCCTTGACACCTCATTTTCCCATCCTCTTTGGCTGGAAGGTGTTGCAGACGATCTCATTTTGGGGGAGAAGATCATTATTCCATTATTCTGCCCTTTCCTTACCCTATGGTGGGAAAACCTTTGTTCCACTTTTGCTCCACTGTCCTGCCTTTTTCTTTGGTTTATGGGTTCTGGGATGTGTTTCGGTTCTTCCCTGGGACTTTTCTTGATTTTTTGGATCTTTCAGGGTTGGATCTTCTTGACATTTGCTCATTGAGTATCTTCAACTGCGAATGGTTGGGTCTGAGGAATTCTGGCTTCTTGGGAAGTTTTGCACAACATCCTTTTGGTTTGGGGAGGCACCACGTGCTTTATATTATGACTCTGATCTTTGTATTTGAGGTGGTGGGTCTTGTAGGATTTCAGTTCCTTTCATGGCTTTGCATCCTCTAGTCTTTTTGCTATTGAATCCTTGCAAGTTTTCCTCCTTGTTTCCTTGAAGTTGTTTGTTGGTGGGTTTGAGGAATTTTGGCTTCATGAGCAGTTTTGTACAACATAATTTTGGACTTAGGGGTTGCCCATGTGCTTTCTATTGTGAATCTACTCTTTGGGTTTGAAGTCGTGGTTCCTGCAGGTTCTCAGTTCCTTTAGTGGCTTTCAAGGGCCTCTATTTTTCTTGTTGATGATTCCTTGCAGGACTGCCTCTTATGTGACCTTGAAGCTGCTGTTGAAGGTTGTCTAGGATGAATGGCTACTATTTTTTGGTTTGTCCTCTATCGTCTACAGTCATGCATCCTCGTGAATCCTTTTGAATTCTTATGGCACTTTCCCATCATTTCCTTCAGAAGTGTTGTTCTGTTACTATTGTTTCCTCTGTTGGGTAGGTGTTTTTGAAGGCTTCCTTTTCTGCATAAGGACCCTATGGCCTGGGGTGTTCCTTTTGCTATTGAACCACTACAGTACCATATTTCAGGATGTTGTTCCATTTCTGCTTCTACTCGGGCTCCCCTGCGTGGGATGCTTGTTTTCCATCAGATCTTTGTTTTCCAAGGGTGGTTTCTGGTTTTCTCGCCCTTGGGATGTTTCAAATTTTAAAATTCTAGCTTTGTTTCCTTTTCTCGCCTATGGGAAAGTTTCAAAATGTTTTGTGGTTGGGGCAGTTTGGTGCTTTCTTCCGCCCTTTGTTTGCTTCAAAATCTTGTTTGGTGCCTTTTGATTCAAATTTGGTTTTATGGTGGGCTTTCCCTTCCTACCCGTTTTTCCTTTGGTGCAAAGGAAGATGTCTTCCTCTGGTGCAAAGGATGGCGCCTTCCTTTTCCTGTTTCTATTCCTTTAGTGTGTTTCTTAATAAACCCACTTTTGTTTTATTCTAATGTAATGTGTTGCAATTTGATCCTTTGTAATCAGGTTTTGGGATCCTTGACAAAAACCCACTTTTAATATAACCTACAAAAAAAAAATTAAAATATTAAATAAATATTTAACTTAACTTTAGCCCCAAACATTAATAAATTAAAATTTTAATCAATATTTAAAATACTTTAATTTAAATTAGATTTGTATTAAAGTTAATTTTAAATATTAAATAAATATTTAAATTAACCTTAGCACTTATCAATATTTAAATTAAAATTTTAATCAGGTATTAAAATATTTTAATTTAAATCATCATGTGGGTTTTTTCCAACTTTATCCTTGATCTCCTTTAACTTGAACTTGGTGCCAAAAATATTATTATTTAATTTGACTTCTCCTTCTTGAATCTTTCATTCTTTGAGCTCTCCTTAGCATCTACCTTGCATGTGGAGAATACCCTTAATGTCCTAAAAAATGACGAACATTTCTCAACAATGCTTTTGACATCAATGACAATAACATTCCTGAAAATGTACACAAGTATCATTAGTTAGGTGTGTATGTGCACAAGTGTCTATAATGCAGAATGCACATGTGTTCTTAGGGTAGGAAAGTGAAGAGTCACATACTAGTATATATATGTGACCAAGCATTGTAATAGATATGAAAAGAGTATTGCTCACAACATTCATTCAAGTTATTTTCTATAAGATATTTCTATAATTGTGCTTCATTATTAATAGCTTTCATTTGATTAGATTTTAGATCTTGGTTGAAGCCCTCTATAAGTTAACTTATTGAGAAATCTAACAATGGTATCAGAGCTATAGAAGGAGCAATAGAGTGAAGCACTTGGGACAATCATCACCATCTGATAACATGCCTACAAGGTAGCAATATTGAAGGTACTAATCTTGAAGACAGTGAGTTTGGCAGCAAGGGTCTGAATATCATGTATTAAAATAAGAAGCAAGTGTATTTATGGGTTTGAAAGAGTTGGAATGCAACAAAATGGGTAGTGTAGAGCCGTGTCATAGAAAAATTGAAATGCTATTCATAAGGCTATATTTTTAAGTCTTTTTTTCCCATGTTGGAGAACTAAAGAATGATTACATTAGAGAAGATGAACGTTATTTGGAACTTGAGCCAAAGAATTGCAAAAATGAAAGAACCTGTGTGTTGTAACTTTATAATCCAAAAGGATGTGAGAGAGCAAATGTAGCAGAAGGCTCCAAGAAAAACGGAGCCAAAAAATAGAGTAAAGGAAAGACAAATGTCTAAAATATAGTGATATTGGAAACTCAAGTATCATGTTTGAATCCTTATCCTAAATCTCTGAGTTGAGAACTTCATTGTTGTATATCAAGCAAATAATACAGGTTACACACAGGTTGAGGGAATCAAATGCAACAACATTGGATCTATGATAGAGGTAGTGAAGATAGCTTGGGTCACTATTACCAAAACCAAGGCTTGAGCTAGTTGCATCACTAGCTAGTGAAAATGTGGCGATAAGGCGATTTCAACAGTGTCAGGTGTATAAAAATTTGGAGGCATTTAGGTATTTTCAAACAAGTATAATCTAGTGGTTGATTGTAGGTGTTTTGAGACCACGTAAGCTTGGTATAACGAGAAAATTATCAACAATAATGTTTGCTATAATGTAATGTCTACCTACGAGACTTGGACAACAAAAAATAAGCATTGAAAATACCATTGCCACATGGAAGAGTTTTTAGGATCATCCCATTCAATCAAGCATTTGTGTTTGAAGATTCGTTTCTCGAAGGTGCCTTGAAAAATAGACTTTAGAGTCATTTTGAGCCAATTTCATCGATTAGCTAGCACTCAGACACTTGACTATTTTAGAAGGAACATTAGACATTTGTTTTTACCTAACACCATCAAAGATTGACTACTAGTTGTTTGAGAAGAATATTCACCTAATTTTTCTCAATATATGTAGCACAAAGCTAGCTGTAAACAAGCACAAATGTTACAAGCCATTATAGCACTAGGTTTTGCATCAGTCTAGAAAAAGCCATAATGGTTGCCACATTGGAATTTTTTTTTGTGAGTAGATGTTCATGGATATCCATCATTGGGCGCATTAGGGGGATGTAAAATAAGTTCTATTGTTGCATAGAAATCCATGTTGTTAGGGTGGATGTCGTGGTGTCATGACAAGAGTTCGTAAGATAGCCAATGAGAGGGCACGAAACAAGTATGATAACAAATTAAGGGTTTATTATAAAGGAAATTCCTTTATTTTATTTTGGAGAGATAAAGTAGTTCATATGAGATTATTTTTTGATTTAAAAAATTTAAGCTTTATAAGGAGGAATAAGGTTATTAGAAGTATATTTAAAGTTTTAATTATTCTTAAAGAACTTTTGGAGTAGTAACTATAAGGTTTTATTTTGAAGTTATTATTTATTTAAATTAGAGTATATATATTATTTGTAAATTAATTAATTTTGGAGATACAAGGAATTCTACTTCAAACTTAGGAATTTATTGTATTTGTAAATATTCTTATTTTCTAATTTCTAAAAATAATTTGGGAGAAATAAGGAATTCAACATCATAGTTTTTCAAAATTTAGAAACCTAGATTCTATCATTCAAAACCTAGGGAGTTATAAGGTAGTCAATTTCAAAGGAAATAAAAAATACAAGAATATTCTTTTATGAATGACAGTTATTAAAGGGGCCTAATTTTACCCCATGGAAAAATAAAATGAGATCAATACTTTTTGTTGAAAAAATTCAGATGTAGTGAATGGACAAAGAAACATACCATTAAATAAAATAGGAATTCAAAAATTCAAATATGATGATGCTAAAGATCTTATGTTAAATCTATTTGGTATATCAGATGAAATTTAAGCACACATTAGTGAAGCAGAAACTTTAAAAATAACATGGGAAAAATTATGTATGATATTTGAAAGAAAGAATAAGACAACCATTTTACATCTACAATCATAGTTGTATACACTAAAAGTTCATGATGGAGAAATAGAACAAATTATTCAAAGGATATTAGAATTAAAATCAAAATTACACATCTTAGGAAAACAAGTTGAAGACTAATTTTTAGTTTTAGTTGTACTTAGAGAACTTTTTGAATCATTCAAAGCATTGGTCACATATCTTATAATATCAAACCAAAAGGTATCATTTGAGAAACTGATAAATATTATTCAGTAGTATGAACTTGAAAATAAATTGAGAAGTGAGTCAATCCAATAAGACTCATGTATTTGAAAAAGAATTTTGCACTTCATCACAAAAACAAAAACAAAAGAAGTATTGTCATATTTGTGAGAAATAACATAATACAAAATCTTGTAAGTATAATTCTTTGACAAGGAAAGGTCAAGATAAAGAATCTCCTAAAATAAATCAGAGAGATCATAACAATCATCTAGGGTATGTGCATAATCAGAGTTTATACACAAAAATCTTATGGCAAATCAGATATGTTTGTTAGCAAGTATTGAGAAATCCAATAAAGATAGATTCTATGACAACAAATGCAAAAGATATAGATTCTATATCAGATGATTTGAGTACAATTCGTGATTGGTTAGAAAAATATTATATTATTAGAATTGATAATGATACAGATTAAAATGATGATAGGGATAGTAATTATCAGAGTTGTATTAATATTGACAGAGTTTAGTCTAATGATATTTTTGGTCATTTTAAAAACATAGTAAAGGAATTGGTTTAAAATTGATGAAGAAAATGGGATATAAGGATACAGGTTTAGGTAAATATGAACAAGGAATAAAAGAACCAATTGTACAAAAAAAAATACCAATATATGAAAGTATTGGATATATAGGTCAAACTAGTAGCAATGAACAAGGAACTAAGTTCGTGATAGGAAATATCATCATCAAATCAGTGATAGGGATTGATAGAATCAGTTGTAGTAAAGGATAGAATGGTAGAATAAATTTTGTAATAGAAAACAAATGTAGTCACTGTGGTAGATATGGACACAAGATAGAGAAATGTTGGAACCTCCATTGTTGTGAAACTTGTGGAGGACATAACCATTCTCAAAGAACTTGTCTATATGAAAAGAAGGAAAGTCAAAAATTGAAAATGAATTGTGGATGGATGAATATGAACGAATGGAACAAGATGAAAGAAATATTGTATGGTTTCTAAAAAAGAAAACCAAGTGTGATGAAAAATCAAATTCCATTGAATGAAAAGAATGATATTAATCTTATCATGAAGAAAGATGAAATAAATAATTATAATCTAAGCATAGCTTGGAGGGTAACCAATAGTGAAAGAAGTAAAGGTATTGAAAGTAGTGAAATCATCTATAATGATGATCTTATAGAGACAATAGAATTATGAATATTATAGTGGATGATCCAAAGACAATGATTATCTAGAGGTGACCTAGAGGTAAAGTTACAAAGGCAGTGACCCCGAGGTAGTGATCCAGTGGAAGTGACCTAGAGGTAGAGATATAAAGGCAGACCCAAAGGTAAAACTAGTGGTAGTGACCTAGAGCTAATGGCCCAGAGATAAAGACCTAGAGGTAACTCAGATACATTGATCCAGAGGTAGACACAAATTATTTATCCAACCATGACAGAGTTAGAGCTAAATATTGAAGAGAAAGAAGAATCAAATATTGAAGGCAAAAAGCCTTCCTACCAAATAATGTAATACAAGAGGTGTTGGAGATATTACATTATTTGGATCCCTTGAAATATTAGTTTGGTAGATGATTCATATAGTGAAAAAGTGTCATTAATTAGGTGTGCATATGCACAAGTGTCTATCATGCAAAATGCACATGTGTCCTTAGGGTAGGAAAGTGAAGAGTCATATACTAGTATATATATGTGACCAAACATTGTAATAGATATGAAAAGAGTATTGCTCACATCATTCATTTGAGGTATTTTATGTGATATCTTGTTGTAATTGTGCTTCATTGTTAGTAGCTTTCATTTTATTAGATTTTAGATCCTGGTTGAAGCTTTCTGTAAGTTAAATTATTTAGAAAGATAACACTAGATTAGGATTCTCCCTATCAATTCAGTCATCTTCTTGGGGAATATGATTATATTATAAAATATTTTCTTTACTCCTAAGGTTTGGAGCCATTAGAATAAATAGAAAGGATAGAGGAGAAAACTAACAAAAGACACACACAAGAGGACTTTTAAGATGTTTTTAATATTTTATAATTCTAAGCAAACAAACTTAGTGGTCTTGCTTAAAGTTTTTAAAAATAAGAACAAAAGGAAGAGGATTCCTATCTTGGCCAATAATATGTGTGTTTATGTCGGGTTCACCAAAGATGTAGAGGGGGAAAACTGCCCTACCATGTATGATTCTTAGTTGGATCCGTTGGAAGCCGAGGTGACCATGGGGGTGTGTTATATTCTCTACACTTGGGGTCTTGGGGATAAAGGGGTTCACAAGAATGGGTTAAGGACTCACTCCAAGTTTTAGGATGGAATTTTTGATGTGTATATTGAGAAAAAAACTATGTTTGACCTTTCTAAAAGCTAAACTATGGAAATGAAAGAACAATGCAAGACAAACAAAGATGTAAGAAGACAAGAAACTAACCCTAGAATAATTTTTGATTTTAAATGATGACTAAACCCTAACTTGCAATAAAATAGATCTTTCTCTTTTGAGCAAGGGTTTAAGAGAATGCACAATGAATTTAACCCTAGGATGCAAACTACATGCTTTTATTCTTCAAATACCTAGAAATAAAAGATCAAATACTTTCCTTTCCTTTTATGATCAAGATCTAAAATAGAAAGGAACAAAGACACAAAATAAAAAACCTAAATATCTAATAGGATACTTACCTGATTTGATGGTTTATCCTAGCCTTAACTTACATTGAGAATATCCAAGCAACTTCAACCTACAAAATAACTTACAAAACCCTAGAAACTTTGTTTAGCATTTGGGGGCCTACTTAGATTGATATGTTATTGAGCTTGGAGGGGTAATAGTCAAGCCTCCTTGGTAATTTTAGCTAACCATTTGAAAAAGAAATGATATTTGAAATTTAGAACAAGAAAAATCAAGATGAAATGAACATGCAATAATAGAAATGAAATTAAACATAATGCAAGTGATAAAAAGCTGAAATGCACACAATGAACTAGGGTTTTGGGAAGCAAAAATTTATCCCCAAGCCCTAATTGAACAAATTCATACCCTATAATAATGGGGCATGAATATGGATTACCAAATTTGCACCTTGTATGTGCGGGGTATGAATTTGGTTTAGATGCACTTTTTGGGTCCCAAAACACCAAAAAATGTGATGCAAAACAATAAAAAATAGACCTAATAACTAATAATACAAGGAAAGAACCTGGTTACCTGATGGAGGAAGAAAGAAGCAATGAGAAGATGAAATAAGAACTCCAATATGGTATACCTCTCTAATCATCAAGACTCCTTCACTTGATCCCCAAGGGTAGCCAACACCAAAGCAAAAAAATAGCAAAACAACAATCCACAATAGAAGAGCACTTGTTAGCAAATGAGCAAGTCAAGATTAGGGTTCTCAAGAGGATTCATTCTCTAGATCCATATGGGGTAAAATAGGGAATCCAATCCCCTATTTATAAGAGGTTTGGAGGGCTAAAAGGGTAGGAAAATGAAAGTTCACCATGGGCAAGGATCGACACCAAAATGGGCTGAAGAGGGGAGGGGTTTTTGAGAGAAAAAAATCCTAGAATGCCAAATTCGTGCCCTGTATGGACTAGGCATGCATTTGGTAAGTCCAGGGAAAAAGGACAAATGAAGAGGGCCCTAATTTTGTACTTAGAAATATTGGGTGGCTTCCTAAGGATTAAGGGAAAGATGAACTCATTTTGATGGGTCAATTTTCCATGTCTACACAAATATTATGAGAAAAGGTATCTGATGAGACACTAGTGTAGACACAAAAAAATGACCCACTTTAGTGGGAACTCTTCCTAGAGCCCTTTGGGAGACCCCTTAGACTTTCCTAGGGCAAGGGTAAGGGTTCTACCCCCTCTTTTGCCTTTTTTCTCTCTATGTGAAGTCATGCTTGCTCTTGACAGGGTGTGACTTCGCATAGGCGAAATCATGATCGGCCTTGATGGGGCATAATTTTACATTTTTAGGGGTTGTTCTAAGAGAACCCTAATTATTTAGATTTGGCATATTTTACATCGGTCTTCCTTGATTTTCCCACCCATATCATATTCAAATCCACTATATAAGGAGGGTTTGAATTCACTTTTCACACACAAATTTTTTTTTGATTTCTAGTGGATCGGGCGACACGAACGGGCGGTTGTCTAGCTTTTATGGCCACCCGATTCCGTTGACCCCAGAAGTTGCCACATAGATCTTCGCACAGTCCGCCCCTATAACCACAATACCACAATCATTTTAAACCTTTTACGCCGCTGAAAGCATTCACACACAAAAATATTGCATGACAACATTTGATGATTAATGCTAATGATTATTATTTCTCACAAAGTATTATTAGTATTTGGTCTGCATCCTTCTTATTCTTTTGCAAGAAAGTTTACTTTGGAGTGAAGTCTGATTGGTTTTATACTACATTGGATTGTTGATTGTTGTTGCTCGCTCTTGGTGGATTTGTGTTGAAGCCCTAAGGACAGATAAACTATCTGGGAGGTCTCAACCCTTCTGCTATATTCCTTGCTCTTTTCCAGGTGAAAGTGCTTTGTTGCATGTTTGTTTTTGTTTGCTACACTTAGGATTTATAATATCACTTTGATCTAAGATGTTTTGTCTCACTTTTATGAAATCATGCCCGAGCCTCTACAAGGCGTGATTTCACTTGTGCATTATCACGGTCGCCTATTACGAGGTATGATTTCACTTGATATCTATCTAGGGATAAAATGTTATTCCAATTTTCATAATTGCATTTTAGACTGCATCTAGAGCATAATACTGCATTCTATTATGCAATTTTATCATTTTATTCTATTGTATTAGGATATGCTTATTTTATTCCAAAGGTCAATTTCCACTTCTATTTATCAAAGGTTAGCTAAAAGAACCTAGGGAGCTTGACTGATGCACTTCTAATCATTGTTGTATAGTGGCCTAAGTAGGACTCCTAATACTAATCATATTTTTTAGGTGTTTATCAAGTGATCTTGAAGAAACATGAATTTTTGATAGCATTAGATAAAGGGATAAAGTCAAGGATAAATCATCGGATAAGTTAAGTGTTTTGATTAGTCTTTAGGTTGTTTTTTGAGTGCTTTATATATATTTTTTATAAACCCTAGTGTTGAGCAAGGTGCAACGATAATATTGTCATTGTTGTCAACACACTCATATGGATAGGTTGATGTAGTGGATAGTTTTTTAGAGGTTTTTCAGAGTATGTACAGTGATTTTAAATGCTTATGAGGATTTTTTGATGTTCGAGTGAAGTTGTTACAGGTTGTTCGTGCAAATTTGCAAAAGTTGAAAAAATCGTCAGGAAGTTGTTAAAAAAATTGCAAAAGTCATCACGGGAGAAATTGGACAGGATGGATCAGTTTGGAACATGTCAACATGTCAGGAAATAGTCTAGAATAGCGTTGGAGGTGTCAGCATAGTTTTTATATTGATCGGTGACATTTTTAGTATCTTGTCGGATGATTTGGCAAGTGGTTGTAGAGGCCAAAAAAGGGTAGTTTTGTCAGAAGCACTATGAGAAAACCGAGAAGAATTTGATAGAAAAATTATAATTAGAGGTGGTAATTATATTCAAGAACATGTGTTCCAAATTTCCACAAAAACATAGAAACGAGGTGAATGTTACAAGCGTTGCAAGACTATCACAAAAATGCTTTTTTGGAAAAAGTGTGTCAGCAACAGTTTTCATGAAGGTGGTATAGGCAAACCGTAAGGAGTTATGCAGCGATATTCAAAATGAAAATAGTAAACATTGCAAATATTATACGTTTCAAATTTTAAAGAAAACAAAGTTACGAGGTGAGAGTTATGATTGTTGCAAAAATAGTACATGTCACTTTTATGTCAATTTGTTCCCCTTGTGCAAAATCCTTCAGTTGGCTGTTTCGACCTTGCAGAGTCACCAGAGTTTTAGTTTTAGTGTTGTTACACATTCAAGGCATAAAATAAAGCATCTTTAATTTTTTGTTTGAGGTGTCACGTGGCTCCGAAGAAAGAGAACGAGTAAGGTGTCAATTCTTTGCATGTGACGTGTTCGATGAAATGCCTTCTCAAAATTAAAAAAGGAAGTTATATTGTTTTAAGAAGCTTCATTAAAGAAAATATTTTTAAAATTTAAAAGGGAAAAAGAATGCAAGTGTGTACTTTTTAAGTGACAAGGGATTTTTATTGAAAAGTGGAGACTTTATTTTGTTAAAAGAGAAGAGTGTGTGGAGAAAAATAAAGAGTGAAAATCCATGATTTTTGGAGAGTGGTGAAAAATGTCACTTCAGTATTTTGGGCATAACTTTCTCATATGATATCCATTTTCGCTAAAATTTTGAGAGGAGTTCGTAAACAAAGTGCTACAAAATACCTAGAAAGCGTTTAACAATTGGTAGAACGAGCTAAGAGAATAATCAATTTTTTTTGTGAGAAGAGAAGATTCAAATTTTGAGTAATGCAGAGAGAGGGATGTTATACTGCGTGAAATATAAAGTTTTAGATTTTAAGGTTATAGACCATAGAGGGTTCTGGTTTTAGTGAAGAAATTCATATATGTCATTTTATTTTCAATATCAAAATCAAGTGGGTGCTTGGTAGAGGAGTTGGTGCTCCTTTCTATTGGTGTAGATAAATTAGGGGTTGGTGTTCCTTTCTATTGGTGCAGATAAATAAGGGGTTGGTGCTCCTTTTTTTTGGTGCAATAAATTAGGGATTGGTGCTCCTTCCAGTGGGTGCTGGTAAATTGATTGTAAAGTTGGTACTTTTCAAAGGCTAGATTTGGATGGGAGTCCAAATAGTTATTTTTAGGGATGTAGCCAAATTGGTGAACCTCGATACATCTTTTGTTGTGTGATGTTATCTTGTTATACTTGCTTTATTTAGTTTTATGTTTTCATTATTTTGGCTTTGAGTGTTGAAGATTTAAGTTTTAAAGAGCTACACTGATTCACCCCCCTCTCAATGTCATCATGAGACTAAAAATTGGTATCAGAGCGAGGTTCTTGAATAGGCTTAATCGTCTAGGGTGATCTTGGAACTGACACAATGACAGATGGTGAAGGATTCTCATAAAACAAAGCACCATTGTTTGATGAAACTAATTATGTATTTTGGAGACTCAAGATACAGATATATCTTTGTGCTTTGGGATACGACATTTGGGATTCAGTAGATAGTGGATACACAATACCCACCACTTCTCCAACCGATGCTGTCGGTAAGAAACTGTTTGAGAATGACTCAAAAGTAAAGAATGCTATCATGTGTGGATTAGTGGATAGCTAAATAGTAAATATTATGGGTGTGGGGGGGAATTTTTTTTTTGGTTGGGGGGGGGGGGGGGGGGGGGGGGGGGGGGGGGGGGGGGGGGGGGGGGGGGGGGGGGGGGGGGGGGGGGGGGGGGGGGGGGGGGGGGGGGGGGGGGGGGGGGGGGGGGGGGGGGGGGGGGTGATAAGGGGGTGGTGGTTGTTGTTGGTTGGGGGGGGGGGGGGTTTGTAAAATGGAAAAGAAAATATGGGATAAACTGAAGAGCATTCATGAAAGAGACGTTAAGATCAAGGAGGCCAAGTTACAAAAACATTGAGCTCAGTTCAAAGTATTAAAGATGAATGATGATGAGAATATAAAGGCATATATGCTGAGAGTTAATGAAGTCATTAATGTGATTAGAGGACTCGACAAGGAAATCAAAGATTCTATCATCGTGAAAAAGGTATTAATATCCCTTCCCCAAAGATTTGATTCTAAAGTTTTAGCTATAGAAGAAGCTAAAGATCTAAATTATTTTAGTATGGATGAGATGCATGGTTCTTTGATTGCATATGATATGAGAATAGGAAAATATAAACCCACAAATAGAGAAGTTGCTTTTAAAGCCCATAAAAATATGAAAGCAAAACAAGAATCTAAGGAAGAAGAGACATCAGATGAAATGGAAGAAAACTTTGTTCAAAAACTAAAAAGGAGAAAAGAAAAATACAGAGGAAAGTTATCATTTAAATTTTTCAACTGTGGAGGCATTGGGCATTTTGCAGCTAAATATCCACTTAATGAGAAGAACAAAAGTGATGAAGGATTGCACGAAGAAAGAAGTGACTGGAAGAAAAAAATAAATTTCAGAAAAGGCAACTTCAAGAAGAAAAGTTTCATCTCCAAGAATGTCAGTTCATTAGAAGATAGCTCCAGTGAGGATTCTAAAAAGGAAATAGGTGAAGCTCTTTTCATGGCACTCAAAGAAGAAAAACCAGAAAAATAATAGGAATGTGATGAAGAAGAAATTGGCACAGAAATGAATTTGGAAGAGGAACTAATTGCAACTCTAGATGAATTGAAGATAGAAAGAAAAAACAATAAATTTTTTTTCAAGAAATCTTGAGGATGAAAATGAAATCATAAAAAATTTGAAAGTACAGATAGAAGAATCCAAGAAAATCTCCGAAGATCTCAAAGTGCAAATAACCATGAAAATAGATTATTGCAACAAGCTAGAAGAAGAGATTGTTGGTTTAAGAATGCAGCTAGAAGAGATGAATCGGAAAATTAGTTGTTATCACAAACGTGAAGAAAGTTCTATGAAGTTGGATAAGATCATAAATAACCAAAAGACTACATGCATCAAATTTGGTTTAGGTTTTGATGAAGGAGAATCATAAAATGGATCAAAGGCCATAAATTAAGAATCCACAAAGAATGAAGAGAAGAAACATGTTGATCAAGCAAAAATGAATCATGCAAAGGAAAGCAAAAATGTAAGGCACGAAAGGAGAATTGACAATGATGGCTTCACAAATGTCACACATCAAAGAAGAAGAATATTTATGGCTCCTACGACAACATGGCAAAGACCACCACCCAGGTTCAATCGTATCTTTTCTAGTTACTATTTTAAATGCAATGGTTATGGACATAAGATCTCAGATTGCAAATATAATGTAGGACCAAGGAATTTTACCAATAGAAATGTGTTTTCACCTTTGATGAATTATGCAATAGAATGTTATAACTATCATAATTTTGGGCATTTTGCAAGAAATTTTTGAAGTACATTTGCATCAAATCAATTTTAGGGAAGAAAATTTCAGCCAAATGGAATAAGACAAAATAGAAAATTTCCCAAAAAACATGCACAAGCTACTGAAAAAGAAAATCCAAAACAAGAGCCCAAAATTATAATCAAACCTGAGGGGAAATAAAAAGAGTGACCTAAGGAAGAAAAGGAATCCTTGATCGTATAGATGACATTTAAAGCACAGAATAAATCTGCACGATGGATACTTGATAGTGGATGCTCCAGTCATATGACAGGTGACAAACAAAAATTTGAGAAGTTGTAGCAATATGAAGGTGGTTCAGTAAAGTTTGGAAACAATGATGGAGCTAAGATAGTTGGTAGAGGTTCAGTTAAGATTAGTGATGGAAAAATCAGGTCAAAAGAAGTCTTGTTTGTGGTTGATTTGAAGCATAACTTATTGAGTGTAAGTCAAATTTGTGATAGAGGTCATGAATTGATCTTTAAGAAGTAAGGTTGTGAAGTCAGAAAGGTAAACAATGGGAAGTTGATAGCAACTGGATCAAGAACATCTGGAAACCTGTACACTCTATCAGAGACTTCAGAAAGAGCTTTCTTGATTGGACAAGAAGAACAAAATTGGTTGTGGCACAAGAGGCTCGATCATATCAGTTTTGACAATCTAGTAAAAATTAGCTCAAAGAAAGTAGTGAGAGATATTCCCACCATTGGCAAACCATCAAATAACATTTGTGCTTCATGTCAAAAGGGGAAGCAAACTAGAGTCTCATTTAAAACAAAAGAGTACTACACAAGCAAACCTTTGGAACTAGTACATACTGATTTATGTGGACCCATGAGAATGCAAAGCATAAATGGTGACAAATATTTCATGTTGTGTATAGATGACTATTCTAGGATGACATGGGTACTATTTTTGAAGCATAAATCAGAAGCTTTTGAGATGTTTAAGGTTTTCAAACACCAAGTTGAGAATAAAACAGGAAAAAGGATTAAATGTTAAGGTTAGACAAAGGAGGAGAGTTCATTTCAGATGATTTCATAGAGTATTGTGAAAAATATGTCATTAGGAGACAGTTTTCAGTAGCTAGGACACCTCAGCAAAATGGTGTGGTAGAAAGAAAGAATAGGACAGTGCAGGAAATGGCACAAACTATGTTGACTGAGAGCAAAGTAGTAGATAAATTTTGGAAAGAGGTAGTCCATACTGCAGTATACATCCAAAATAGGTGCATGTTGAGGATGCATGAAAGCAAAACTCCTTATGAGTTGTGGTTCGGTAAAAAGGAAACAACAAGATACTTTAAAGTTTTTGGCAGCAAGTGTTACATCAAAAGAACTAAAGAAAACCTTGGTAAGTTTGAAGATAGAGCAGATGAAGGTATTTTTCTTGGCTATTCGTCAAAAATCAAAGCTTACAAATGCTACAACAAGAGGCTAAGGAAAATTGTGGATAGTGTAGATGTTAAATTTGATGAAGGAAGGGAATGAGTAATTAGCTATGAAGAGAACTACCCAATTTATGAAGAGGTCATTGAAGGAGATGAGGAAAAGGAAATGAAAAAAAACCAAAAATTGACTTAGAGGATTCAAATAGTGATTCAAAAGTGGAAGAAAACAAGAAATTCAAAATAGGCAGTTGGAAGAAAGATCATCCTAGAGAGCAAATAATTGGAGACCCCACAGTTGGTGTTTAGAAAAGAAGAAGATTAGTAAGTAACTACTCTTTATTATCCAGCATTGAGCCCAAAAATTTTGCTGATGCAAGCAAATATGAAAGTTGGGTAAAGGAAATAAATGAATAATTAGATCAGATCGAGAAAAACAAGACTTGGGAGTTAGTACCAAGACCCGCAAATAAAAATGTAATCGATACTAAATGGGTCTTTTGGAACAAATTGAATGAAGATGGATAGGTAGTCAGGAACAAAGAAAGATTGGTATGCAAAGGCTATGCACAAGTTGAAGGTATTGACTTTGAGGAAACCTTTGCACCTGTGGCCAAACTAGAGGTAATTAGAATATTTTTGGCTTTAGTAGTTTACAAGAATTTCAAAGTTTATCAAATGGATGTGAAATCAGAATTTTTGAATGGGAAACTTGAAGAAGAGGTTTATATTGAGCATCCAGATGGTTTCTAGCTTGGTGATGATCCCAAATTGGTTTGCAAGTTGAATAAAGTATTATATGGCTTAAAACAGGTACCCCAAGCATGGTATGCAAGGCTATACAATTATCTTACTCAACAAGGGTTCAAGAAAGGTATGGTGGATAGTAATTTGTATGTCAAAACAAAAAATGGTCATATTATTGTTCTTGTTGTATACGTAGATGATATCATATTTGGTAGCAACAAAGATGAGTTGTGTAAATATTTAGCAAATAAGATGTAGAAAGAATTTGAAATGTCAATGATTAGTGAACTTTCGTATTTCCTTGGATTGCAAGTTAATCAAAAGGACATATTTATTTCTCAAATTAAATATGTGAAAGAGATGCTGAAAAAGTTCACAATGGAGGATTGTAAGCCAATTAGCACTCCCATGACGATAGGTTGCAAGTTGAGAAAGGATGAAAAATCTCCACATGTTGATCAAACTATGTATAGATCTATGATTAGGAGCTTACTATACTTGAAAGCTACCAGACTAAATATTTTGTAGGTAGTATGCATGGTAGCATGATTTTAGGCAAGTCCCAAGGAGACTCATGTGACAACAGTGAAGAGGATTCTTTGGTACCTCAAGGGTACTATAGAGTATGGGTTATGGTATTTGAAAGGTAAAAAATTCACCCTTATTGCATATTCAAATGTAGATTGGGTAGGATATGTAGATGACAAGAAGAGTACCAGTGGAGGTGTATTCTATCTTGGAGATAGGTTGGTCGAGTGGCACAGTAAGAAACAAGAGTCAATCTCCTTATCTATAGTAGAGGCAGAATACATTGTAGCAACAACGTGTTGTACGTAGGTCTTATGGATGAAATAAGCTTTGAAGGATCTTGGCATTAATTTTAGTGAGCTGATTTTAGTTAAGTGTGATAACACCAATGCCATTAACATCTCAAAGAATTCGATTATGCATTATTGCACAAAACATATTGCTATCTGGTATCATTTTTTAAAGGAGAAAGTTGCGGAAGGTGAGGTTAAGTTGGATTTTGTTCCAACAACAGAGTAAGTAGCATATATCTTCACCAAACCATTTCCCAAGGAAGTCTTTGAGTACCTTCACAAGAAATTAGGAGTGGTCACACTTCCCAAGAATTGACTAGCTATTGGGGCCACATTCTCAGGGGGAGCATTTGTGTATTTGTTTATCTTTTTGCTCATGTTTGTG
Organism: Wollemia nobilis; assembly: GCA_028583015.1. Lineage (NCBI taxonomy): Eukaryota > Viridiplantae > Streptophyta > Pinopsida > Araucariales > Araucariaceae > Wollemia > Wollemia nobilis. The sequence continues at coordinate 4,611,168 of JAQPPZ010017063.1, read as the reverse complement.
ATTTTTGCTAAGTGTAATAATTTTTACCTGAGAATGTTGTGCATGGACTTAGGGGGAGTTTGCAGTAGCCCTTTTGTCTTGTTATCAAAGGGGGAGAAGAGTTATAGGAAATTATGCATGTGTTGCCAACAATTCCAAAGGGGGAGATTGTTGAGCAAGGTGTAGCGACAATATTGTCATTGTTGTCAACACACTCATATGGATAGGTTGATGTAGTGGATAGTTTTTCAAAGGTTTTTTGGAGTATGTACAGTGATTTTCAATGCTTATGAGGATGTTTTTGATGTTCGGGTGAAGTTGTTACAGGTTGTTCATGCAAATTTGCAAAAGTTGAAAAAATTGTTAAGTTGTCAAAAAAATTACAAAAGTAATCACGGGTGTATTTGGATAGGATGGATCAGTTGGGAACATACTATCATGTCATGAAATAGTCTAGAACAACATTGGAGGTGTCAGCATAGTGTTTGGATTGATCGATGACATTTTCGGTATCTTGGCGGATGATTTGTCAAGTGGTTGTATAGGCCAAAAAAGGGAAGTTTTGTCAAAAGCATTGTGAGAAAACCAAGAAGAATTTGATAGCAAAATTCAAATTAGAGGTGGTAATTATATTCAAGAACATGTGTTCCAAATTTCCACCAAAATGGAGAAACGAGGCGAATGTTACAAGCGTTGCAATATTGTCACAAAAATGCTCTTTTTGGAAAAAGTGTGTCAACAATAGTTTTCGTGGAGGTGATACATGAGAACTGTAAGGATTTATGCATCTAGATTTGGACTGGATATAGTCAGAATTATAGAGATTCTACGTTTAAAATTTTAGAGAAAATAGAGTTACAAGGTGAGAGTTGTTATTGTTGCAAAAACGGTACAAGTCACTTTTATGTCAATTTGTTCCACTTGTGCAAAATTATTTAGTTGGCCGTTTCGACCTTGCAGAGTCACCAGAGTTTCGGTTTCAGTGTTGTTACACCTTTAAGGCATCAAATAGAGCATATTTTGTTTTTGGTTTGAGGTGTCACATGGCTCCGAAGTAAGAGAACGAGTAAGGTGTCAATTCTTTGCATGTGACGTGTTTGATGAAATGCCTTCTCAAAATAAAAAAAGGAAGTTATATTATTTTAAGAAGCTTCATTAAAGAAAATATTTTTAAAATTGAAAAGGGAAAAAGAATGCAAGTGTGTGCTTTTTAAGTGACAAGGGATTTTATTGAAAATTTGGGACTTTATTTTTTGAAGAGAGAAGAGTGTGTGGAGAAAAATAAAGAGTGAAAATCCATGATTTTTGGAGAGTGGTGAAAAATGTCACTTCAGTAATTTGGGCATAACTTTCTCATATGATATCCATTTTGGCTGAAATTTTAAGAGGAGTTCACAGACAAAGTACTACACAATACCCAAAAATAATTTAGTAATTGGTAGAATGAGCTAAGAGAAAAATCAGTTTTTTGTGAGAAGAGAAGATTCAAATTCTGAGTAATGCAGAGAGAGGGATGTTATAATGGGTGAAATAGAAAGTTTTAGATTTTGAGCTTACAAACCATAGAGGGTTCTGGTTTCAGTGAAGACATTCATATATGTCATTTTATTATCAATATAAAAATCAAGTGGGTGCTTGGTAGAGGGGTTGGTGCTCCTTTCTGTTGGTGTAGATAAATCAGGGGTTGGTGCTCCTTCCAGTGGGTGCTGGTAAATTGATTATAAAGTTGGTGCATTGCAAAGGCTAGATTTGTATGGGAGTCCAAATAGTCATTTTTGGAGATGTAGAAAAATTGGTGAACCTCAATACATCTTATGTTGTGTGATGCTATCATGTTATACTTTCTTTATTTGGTTTTATGTTTTCATTGTTTTGGATTTGAGTGTTGAAGATTTAAGTTTTAAAGAGCTACATTGATTCACCTCCCTCTCTTAGTTTCATTGTGAGACTAACACTTAGATATGATTTATAAGAAATATATCTAATTAATTTCTAGGAAACTTGAAAGATAAACAACATATAGTGTGCACTTAGAGTTGATTTTGTTTGTGCATCTCTTCTTAAGCCCTTGCTTAAAAAGGTTGTCTATTTAAAACCCTAGGGTTAGAATAGAATTCAAAGGAAGAATCATTCTAGGATTAGCTCTTGTATCCTTGCATTTTGTGTTTTTGCATTGTTTTTTATATTTTATAGCATAGATCTAGAAAGGCCAAATCTAGGTATTTGTCATGAATCAAATACATCAAATATTCTTGAAAACCATTGGAGTGAGTCTTTAAACCATTCTTGGTGAACCCTTCCTCCCCCTAGCATCAAGTGTAGATAACAACATATCCCCACGGTTCACCTTAAGGCTTTATATTGCATATATAGCCTTGAGAGTAGTATGTAATAGGGCAATTTTCCCCCTCTACATATTTGGTGAACCCGACGTGAACACCTCCTTTTATTTAAAACCTAAATCAATATAATTAATTTTTGTGTGTTAGATCAAAAAATATTAAAAACATAATTTTTGGTGCTTTTTTTGTGGGTTTTAGTCTCCTCATTTTTTCTTAGTCTTTCTCTCCTTTCCAATGGCTTCCAACCTTGGGAATGGAAGAAGGCATTTAGGGTTTTATGAGATTTTCCAAGAGAATGATCAAGTTGATAGAGAAAATCCTAACCTCAAGGAAGAAAATACTAAAAATAGTCTTGATCCTATTAAGGTACCCAATGGAAACCTTATTTTTCAACCCTTTAAGCATGTGTGGACCTTTTATAAATTTCATAAGCATGAATTAGATGTAGCTTTAGAGGAATAAGTCCTACTTGGGGAAGTTAGACCATCTCATGATAACTCCTTAAGTGAATATTTGAATCATGGTAATCCTGATCACCATCCAACTTATGCCACTACTATAACCACCAATGTTGGAAGGAATCTACAAGTCCCTCCAACTAGTAGTGCTATTCAAAACATTCAATTTCCTCCTCAATCTATTTATCTCAACACTGTTTCCTCTATTCCACAAAATTTTAGTCATACTCTTCAACAAGATACCACATACCTCAACAATATCAATATGTCCAACACTCCTCCTTTAAGGAATATAGGGAAAATGCATAATAGTAATCCAGAAGTGCAAAATTTAAAAAATATGGTGAAGTAGTTGGTTTCAAAAATTGAGATGATTCAGCCCTCAAGTTTTACTTATAGTTATAAGAAAATGTGTAATCAACCATTGGATCCTATTGTTCCTACTAGGCCTTATCCTAAGCATTTTACCATACCAATTTTACCTATTTATAAGGGGATAGAAGATCCGATCGAGCACTTAAGAATATTTAGAACAACTTGCCATGATCTCATTTATTATGACATGTTGTTACTTAAAACATTTCTTAAGATTCTTGGTCGCATGGAATTAGAGTGGTATTATAAGTTACCCAATTATTCATTGAAGATCCTTGAAGAAACAATAGAATTATTTGTTCAAAAATTTGGTGCTTATATTGAAAAGGAAGTGATAATGAAATTTGTTTACAATTTAAAAAAAAGAAAAGAAGAAAACTTTTTAGAGTTCTTGGATCGTTGGAGAAGTTTGTTTGGATATTTGAGATATGCTTTACCTCCTTGAGACATGCTTGAGATATTTATTGGTAATTTACAAGAATAATTATCTTATGCATTAGAGACTACTATTATTACATATTTTAATTAAGCAATTGATTTAGCAAGAAAAGTAGAACAAACCTTATCAGAAGAGGCCAACTCAAATTCAAAAAATATAAACATACTAAGTCTCAACATAAGAATAAACACATAGGAGGTGATAGTGGAATGGATAGTAGGCCTGTTAACAATTTTACTAACAATCTACAAAAGATAGTACTTCAAAAACCTCCACAAAGGAATTTTACAAGGTTTAATATGTCTATGAAAGCAGTTTTGAAATAAGTTTTAGAAGTCAATGCAATTGAGTTACCTCCTATAAGGTAACCATATACTACATCTCATTGGTATAAGGTAGGTCAAAACTGTGTATATCATAGATTTAAGGGACATTGAACAAATTCTTGTAAGAAGTTGAGCATGTGGTTCAAGATTTGATTGATGCATAACGCCTTGATGTGGGAAATTTACAACAAAAACCATCTGTTAATTAGAATGTAATTAGACAAACATCTAATCAAGTATCCTATAGAAGTGTGCCACACCATTATGATAATAACATGGTTGGTATGATAATTGCTACTTCAAAAAAGTTGGTGCAGAATCAACAACTCTAGCGATCTTAGTAGGAGATCAGTTTCTCAGCAAATATCTTTCTTTTAGAACTATTATAGAATTCTCCTACTCATGGAGAAGCCTTAATAAATATTCTAAAATAACAATCTATCCCTCTAGATATTTCCCCTAGTGATATGACCAAATATTGTAAGATCTCTTGGGATACATCATCTCACATTATTGCATGCTGATATTTATTTCTCGCATGTTGATATTTCTTTCTCAGAATTACAAAAATATTCTTCTCTTTACATCATTGCATTTACTAGGGATACTTTTATCAAGAGAGTTATGATTGATAATGGTTCTTACCTTAATTTATGCACATATCATTTATTTCAAAAGTTTGGATTAAAAGAGGAAGATATAACTAAATCCGGTGATAGCATTAAAACTTTCAATGAGTCCCAAGAAGATTATGGTACCATATCACTTCCCCTCAAAGTTGGACCTAAAATTTTAGATACATTGTTTTATGTGGTATCTTTTCTTGCATATTTTAATATTCTCCTTGGATGTCCTTGGATCCATGCGATGGAGGTTGTCCCTTCTAATTTTCATCAATTTGTAAATTTTGAATTTGAAAATCAACCTATGTCTATCTTCTATGATCCTCATCCATTTGAATTTTACTCACCAAATGATCTAGCTCAGTTTCATTCATCAGATTCCTTATCTAACAAAACCAAGCAAGCCAAAAAACTTGATAAGGAATTACCAATCAATGTCTCATCTTAGGATCAAGCCAACTCCTCTTGTCAAGAATCTCTCTTGGATAAATCTCATCAAAGTTTAGAGTGGAATGTTGAGGATGAGGGGCCACCCTATCCTTCTTTGTCGATCATAACCCCTAAGTAGTATGCCAAAGATAAGGATGCACCTCATAATGACATCTAATTTGATAGGTCTATCCCTTGCATTATGCAGGTTGAATCTTCTAGATCTCAAATGGACTTTGGTTCTATGTCCTCCGAGGACCTTGAGAACTTAAGAGTGATTCCTTCCCCACCTCCTCTTGAGGATGACTTGTCCATCCTTATTGAGGATACCATAGATGTGAACATAGGTTCTGAGGAAGCTTATAGAATCCTCAATTTAGGTAAAGCATTATCCATGGATGAGTAGGAGCAATTGACCAATTTATTAAAAGAGTATCAAGATATTTTTGCTTGGTCATATGTTGACATGTCAAGGCTTGATACCTCCATTGTCATGCACCATTTGGTAGTTAAAACTAGTGCTAAGCTCGTTAAGAAAAAAATTAGGAAGATGCACCCTAAGGTTGCCCTCTCAATCAAGGAAGAGCTCCAAAAACTCCTTGACGTTAGTTTTATAAAAGCTATCGACTATTCTGATTGGATATCCAATATTGTTCCTATAGCTAAGAAGGAACAATCTGAATATGTATCGACTTCTAAGATATTAACTTAGCATGTTCCAATAATGATTTTACCTTAATCGACATATATTAGATTGGTGATTTCACTGTCAAATGTGCTTTCTTTTATGGATGGTTTATTAGGCTACAATCATATTATGATTACCCTTGAGGATCAGGCTAAGACAAGATTCACAACTCCATGGAGAACCTTCTACTGGAAGGTCATGCATTTTGGCTTGAAGAACATAGGAGCTACTTATCAGTGGGCCATGAATTATATTTTCCATGACATGATGTATGATATTCTCCAAGACTATGTGGATGATCTTCAAAATTACTCCATAGAATGAAAGGATCATGTCCATGATTTAAGATGAATATTTGAAAGGCTTTGACAATACAAGGTTCATCTTAAACCCATTAAGTGTGTGTTCGAAGTCACATCTAGTAAGATTTTAGGCTTCATAGTTTCTAGAAGAGGTATTGAAGTGGATCTCAATAAGATAATGACCATAACTGATATACCTCCTCCCTTTACCCTTACCGAACTGTGTAGTCTGCAAGGTAAACTTCATTCTATCCATAGGTTTATTGCCTAGTTAGTCAATAAGTGTCAACCCTTTCTTAAGCTTCTTAAGAAATATGTGGTCTTTCAGTGGAATTCTGAGTGTCAAAAATATTTTGATGATCTCAAATAGTATCTCACTTCCCCTCATATTTTAGTTCCTCCTATGTTGGGTAGGAATTTTATGCTTTACATAGCAACCACTGCTCATGCTTTAGGAGCCATGCTAACCCAACATGCTGATCAAAATAAAGAATAAGCTATATACTATATAATTAGAACTTTGGTCAGCTATGAAAATAGGTACACTTAGAGAAGCTTTGTATTGCCATAGTTTTTGCTTCTCATAAGTTAAGACCCTACTTGCTTAGCCATAAGAAGTTAGTGGTTGCAAATTTTGATCCTTTGTGCTATTTTATGTCTAAGCCCCACCTTTCAGGATGAGATGCTAAATGGGCGCTAGCACTTAGTGAGTTTTACTTGAATTATATAGGTCAAAAGGCTATTAAGGGTCATGTAATTGCTGATTAGTTAGCCTATGATCCCCTAGAACTTGCCCATCCTATAGTTGTTGAGTTTCTCGATGAGTGCTTTAATATTGAAATTGAAGAGTTAGAGTCTTGGACTTTGTTTTTTGATGGAGATTGATGCATGAAGGGCACTGGTGCTGGAGTCATTCTAGTCACCCCAAAAAAGCAACTCATCCCTTTGTCCTTCAAACTTTATTTCTCTTGCACAAATAACATTGCAAAATATGAAGCTTTGATACTTGGTCTTAGAGCTACCTTAGCTTTGTAGGTTAGAGTTCTTTCAGTATTTGGTGACTCTCAACTTATGGTTAATAATATTAATGATGTTTATCAGACTCGAGATGATAAAATTAAACCTTAAAAGGATATTATCACTAAGTTGTTGTCCTTATTTGATTGAGTAACCATAGAGTCTATCCCTAGATCCTCAAATCACCATGTGAATGCCATGGCTATTGCTGCATTGATGTTCCCTCTAGAATTAGAAGATGATCAAGCATCAATTATCATTAGACAACTCTGAGAACCTGCATCACTTGGTTATTATCTTGTCCCATTAGATTTTTTAACCATAATAGCTTCCCCATATGAGCCATGGTACAACAACATCTTTAATTTCCTTAAATATGGTTCAATGCTTGATGGTTTAGATCACAATTAGCATAAGATTTTGTGTAAAAGAGTGTGTTGATTCATCATAATCAAAAACACCTTGTATCAATGTTATTTTGAAGGCATCCTCTTGATATGTCTTAACTTTGATGAAACCTAGATTTCTCTTAGTGATGCTCATGAAGGTTCATGTGGAGGACATTTTAGTGGCAATGCTATTGCCAAAAATCTCCTTCAAATGGGGTACTATTGGTATTCTATAGATAAAGATGCATGTGACTATGTTCAGTGCTGCAACAAGTGTCAATGCCATGATCATCTCATCCATATTCCTTATCAGGACCTTCAGGTTATCTCTTTCCCTTGGCCATTCTCCATGTGGGGATTAGACATTATCAAGAAAGTTAACCCAATGTCATCATATGGTCACAATTTTATCATTATTGCAATCAAGTATTTCACTAAATGAGTTGAAGCCATGCCCCTAGCTATAGTGATTGGAACTCAAGTTTCTAAGTTCATCTTCAACTAGATTCTTTGTAGGTTTAGAATTCCTTTGATGATTTTTTTTGATAATGACACTCCTTTCAATAATAATGATGTTTGTAATATTTGTGCTAAGTACAATATTCAACATAGGTGGTCAAATCCTTATTATCCCTAGGGTAATAGGTAAGCTAAAGCATCCAACAAGTCCTTGATCAAGATATTGAAGAAGCTAGTTAGTAAGATCGGTCGTGACTGGCATATGCAACTTTATCCTATAGTGTGGGTCTATCGTACTAGTGTGCATACTCCCATAGGGGCCTCACCATATGTCTTGGTATATGGGTCTGAGGTAGTGTTTCCTTTTGAGCTTGAGGTTCCTTCATTGCACATCTTGTTACAAGATGTCGTGGTCAACGATGAGTATCATGCAGACTGTTTGCACCAATTGGAGTTGCTTGATGAAAAGTGCATTCATGCCTTAGAGAATTTGAGAGCTTATCAGGATAGGATTCATAAATCTTATTATAAGAAAGTTTGCAATCATTATTTTAAGTTTGGGGATCTTTTCCTCAAGGAAAACTAGAAGAACAATGCTCATGCTGATTTTTGAGGTAAGTTTCAGCCCAATTGGTTAGGGTCCTTTGTCATAACAGTCAATTTTGGCTTAGGTGCCTATTTTTTGGCTTCTTTGGATGGTAACAAACTTAAATAACCTATGAATATAATGTATTTAAAAATATTTTATGCTTGATCTATCATTTATATTTTGTATTTAGCTTAGATTATATTGCATATGTTTGCCTGCTCATATTGCAAGATTGCTTGTCATACTTTGCATTATTTCCTAAACATTCTATTTCTCTTGCATTTCTACTTGTCATAATTGCATTACTACTTGCTCATGACTACTTATTAATATAGATTTTGGGGATTCATGACAATGGCATGTGATGATATCTAGTTAGGTCATAGCTCACATGCATTGCACTTTTTACCAGGGTTCTGATGCCTAGCGAAACCCCAACCTAGGGCCCATGCATTTTCATCCCTTCTTCTCTTCTCATATTCCTTTGCTCTTTTCTTCTCTTCTCTCTTTTTCTTGTATTCCTTGACTCTAATTTTTTTTACAATAATCATCATTTCTCCTCAAAGTTAAGGAATACAACCTCTTTTGGTATGTCCTTGTCCTTTGCGTAATTCTTGTTTCTCCTTTGTATTCTTTGTTTAGATAAGGATATACCTTCTTCTCTCTTTTTCTTACATATTTCCTCCCTGTTGGCTTTTCAATAGCTAAAACTTCAAGCTGGGGGTACACACACACACACACACTTCTTTGCTCCTCATTTTTCCTTCCATTCTTTTTTTCTAACACATGCACACACTCACTTTATGTTATGCTCATATTGATTGGTCTATATATTCTTACACACCCATATCAGGTAGTACTTGCTAATCCATCATTCACATCAACAATAACATATTTACCTATCAAGTTAGGCTTATTTTGACTCAACGGGCTCAACACCCCATTATAGGATAAGATCCTTGACCATTTTAGTAGGCCTTAATATACATCCTTGTGGGTAATCGCCCCATATTAGTTATTAGAGAGAAATCATCCATAGTGGGATACGCTTCATCATTTGATCATTTGAGAAATCACCCATAGTAGGTTACACTTCATATTTTTTCCCATTTGTCCATCTTAGCGAGTACTATGCCCATAGCAGGTTTTTCACTCCACATCTGGACCATTCTTTTGGGCATAAAACCCTTCATTTAGGGTTCTTTATCAACTTCTCTTGCTTTCTATGATTAACCTTTGGATTCTTATTTTGCTTCTTCTACTTGTTCTTCTTCTCCTCTTCTTTTCCCTTATTATTTCTTTTCTTTTCTTCTATTTTGATTTTTGCATTTCATGCTAGTTGCATTAGATTCATATTGTACCCAGTAATATTTACTCCATTGATTGTTTGCTTGCTTTTTTATTCATGTTTTTCTCTTTCTCTCCTTGTATTTTTCAAGTTTCTTAATGAATCTTAATTCCTTTTGAAACTCGAGGGGGCACCCTAGCCATAAAGGCATTATAGGTAATAATGTATTGCCTAGCATGAAAAAGTCTAGAGTGTCCTTTGTGATACCCCTTTTGCATCACCATTTTGCCCAAACCTAGCCACTTATTTCTGTGCTTGTTGTCTTCTTGCCTATAGGGGTCTACATATTTATTTTATGTATTTACTTGGCCTTAAATGCATCAAAGAGGGGGCAAAATGTAGACATGGAAAATTGACCCACTTTAGTGGGCAATATTCCTAGAGCCTTCTGGGAGATCCCTTAGACTTGCCTAGGGCAAGGGTAAAGCTTCTCCCCCCTCTTTTGCCTTTTTATCTCTCTATGCAAAATCACACTCGTCCTTGATGGGGCACAACTTTTCATAGGTGAAATAGTGGTCAGCCTTGATGGGGTACAATTTTACATTTTTAGGGTTTGTTCTAAGAAAACCCTAATTCTTTAGATTTGGTGTGTTTTACGTTGGGCCTCCTTGGTTTTCCCACCTATCTTACCTTCAAATCTGCTATATAAGGAGGATTTGAATTCACTTTTCACACATAAAAATATTGCATGACAACATTTGATGATTAATGCTAACGATTATTATTTCTAGTGAAGTGTTCTTAGTATTCAGTATGCATCCTTCTTCTTTTGCAAGCAAGTTAAATTTGGATTGTAAAGTCTGATTAGTTTTTTACTGCATTGGATTGTTGATTGTTGTTGCTCACTCTTGGTGGATTTGTGTTGAAGCCCTAAAGAGAGATCAACTATCTAGGAGTTCTCGACCCTTCTGCTTACTTCCTCACTCTCTACCATGTGAAATCATTCTATTGCATGTTTGTTCTCATTCACTGCACTTAGGATTTATTATCTCGCTTTGATCTGAGATGTTTCATCTCACTTCTATGAAATTGCACCCAGGTCTCTACAGGGCACGATTTCACCTATGACTTATTGCGATCACCTATTACAGGGCACAAATTTACCTTAGCTCTATTTTGGGGTTAAATGTTATTCCATATTCCATAATTGCATTTTAGACTGCATCTAGAGCATAATACTACATTCTATTTTGTGGTTTTATCATTTTTTTTTGTTGTATTGGGATATGCTTGTTTTCTTCCAAAGGTCAATTTATTCTTCCTTTTTATAAAATGTCAGCTAAAAGGACCTAGGGTGCTTGAATGCTACACTTCCAAGCATTGTTGTACAATGGCCTAAGCAATCCCCCTAACGCTAATTATATTTTTTAGGTGTTTATCAAGCGATCTTGCAGGAACAAGAATTGTTGATAGAGTTGGATAAAGAGATAAAGACAAGGATAAATCATCAGATAAGCTAAGTGTTATGATTAGTATTTAGGTTGTTTATTGAGTGCTTTATATTTTTGTTGTAAACCCTAGATCTTATTTATAATAAATATATCTAATTAATTTATAGCTATTTGAAAGATAAACAACTTTAGTGTGCACTTAGGATTAATTCTCTCTATGCATATCTTCTTGAGCCCTTGCTTATAAAGGTTGTCTGTTTAAAACCCTAGGGTTAAAAAAACATTCAAAGGAAGAATCATTCTAGGGTTAGCTCTTGTATCCTTGCATTTTTTATTTTTGCATTGTTCTTTATATTTTATAGCATAGATCTAGAAAGGCCAAATCTAGGTGTTTGTTTTGAATAGAATACATCAAACATTATTGAAAACCAGAGGACTTGGAGCGAGCCCTTAAACCATTCCTGGTGAACCCTTCCCCCTACCACCGAGTGTAGAGAACAACATACCCCGTGGTTCACCTCAAGGCTTTCTATTACGGATCCAACCTTGAGAATAGTATGCGGTAGGGTAGTTTTCTCCCTCTACAACTAGTTCCAATTTTTTAAGATCCCTCTCTTATCAATACAATGCACTTGTGATAACATTAAATATCTCTATAAAAATACCAAGCTTCAAAAATTTGATGAACCTACTTTAAAAAATAAAGGCCTCACATTCAAGACAAGAAGAAAAAGTACTTCTTACAAATAATAAGGGAAGAAAGCATTCAAGAGAGGTATAAGACCTCAAAATTTATTCTGACACAAATAGTTTTCAAGGATATCAGAATCAGAGAAATGATTCTCAAGGATATCAACAACAAAAGATGTTGAACTTTGTGGTAGAAGTGGCCACATAGTGAAGGAATTTTGGCATAATCCTTTCACAAATGGGTCTCCTTTATGAGATATGAACCAACAACAAGAAGAGACATCATTAGATAATAAAAAATAAATTTTAATAAAGGTACAATAAAATAATGTAGCCAAAGAGAACCAAATTAAAGAAGAAGAAGAAAAATATCATGAAAAATAAGAACGTGTTTGTTGCACAAGCACAACTAGGATAGCACAATAATGTTTGGTATGAATTTAAAACAACCAAATAAATGATAGGTTAATAAAATTGAATCCATAAAAATCATACAAATTGCTATACAAGAAATAATGCATTAATTGATCCAAGCCATAGAAAAATAAGATGAATGATAAAATTTTGAAAATTAAGCAGATTCAAGCATGTAAGATTGAATATGTGTATTCCAAATATGATTCTTATCCATCCGTAGAATATCTTGAAGCATAAACCAAAAATAAAAAGGAGAAATCAATGCATTAGGAATTTAAAATTCAACCTTTGATAGGACACCAAAGAAAACATGAATACATTACTTTCCAAAAACACTATCTTCTTTAGATGAACAATGCCAAGAAGTGGAAAGTGAGTCATCTCACTATAGTAGTTGATTATTAAAATATAAAATAGATACATGCCAACATAGAAGATACAACAATACAAAAAAAATATTGGTGACCAATCAATTCAATAGTTGACACAAGATGTATAATAGCACAAGATAAAAATCCTCCATATGAAGGCAATGGAGGAGGCACATATTTCTTACATTGAATTTATAAGTATTAAAAATTAAATAAGTATTGAATAAATATTTGTAATAAATGTGTTTTTGGAGTGCTTGATTTGTGGAACCCGATAATCCTAAGTGTTATAGTAAATAGTCTACAATGAGAGGAGGAATTGCTCTCTCAAATTCCAACATAACCCTAGAATATTTCATCAAGTCAGAAGCCAAAAGCTAATATTCAAGAGAAATAATTTGAGCCAAAGCTAATACTATAATGTAATAAGGGCTATTATAGGAATTATTACATCATAACCCATGTGACATGTGTGCGGTATAACCACCCATCACAAGGACTATGCATGTACTAAAGGTTAAGGGTCCTTGTAAGATTAATTAGTAGGTTGTTATGCCAAAATTGGGCATTCTATGTATTTAAATATATGATATTTCATAATTTAAATCATCAAAGCAATGAGTTCTAACAATTTTTCAAACTTGATAAAAGAGTATCATAGGCACCCCAGAGAGGGAGGCTTATCTCATTTTAATCATTTTGTTCAGATGATCAAAATAATATATATATCTAGTAACACCCTTTTTACTAGAAATAAATGAAAACTTTAGGTTTCATCATCCACTCATAGTGCATGTAAAAACCCTTATATTCCTCTAGTTGGTCATGAGTTAATGGGTGTTCATAGTATATAGATCTACATAATGATGATTTTGTTAGTAAGTGAGCCCAAAGATGTCCTAGGTCCAAGTTCTTATGATATTAAAACTACTAACCAATAATCACAATACTCTTTCAATATCAATATTGCACAAAATATCTCTCAAAACAAACTTCATTCTATTTCATTTAAAATATTCTATTACATAATACATTCTATTGATTCGATTACATAACATGGAGCTTTGTTTTCAGTGTATAGCTTTACATGACTTTTTCTCTCTTAAAACTCCTAGGAGATGCAACCTTTCATATGCCTCACATTATGACAAAAATATCATGATTACATAACCTCCTACTTCACATCTTGACACATCTTACATGAATCTTCACTTCCATACTTGACACCTATCACCTATGACTCTTCACTTGCTCACTTGACACCTTGCACACTTACACTTGCACTCTTGAAACCTTTCACACTTTATTACATAACACATAACACTCTTTACATCTTGACACATACTTTAGAAACACACACTTCCTAATCTAATATTTACAATAGTACTCCATGGTACTTCATGATACTCAATGTACCAAATAATGTAATATCTCCAACACCCCCCATATTACATTATTTGGTGTGAAGACTTTTAGTCTTCAATTTTTTATTATTGTCTTTGCATTTTAGCTCTAAATCTCTTACTGTTTGAAGTTCTAGTACTAATCCATTGACCTATTCCCTACAATGTTTGTAAGAATTTTTTTGTGTCCATAAAAACATTGTAACATGTCCATAACCCTATTTCATTTTGATTTACTGATCCATCCATAATGTATTTCATTATTTTTTTTATAATTTAATTTTTGGTTTGGTCTTCTCATAGACCTTGTAATTCTAAAATGATATTGATTTTAATCCACACCTTTTATTTTTTCCTATTGTCTCTTTTTAGATATTTTTATTTTGTTATCTAAGATATTAGTGCCTTTAGAAATTTTGAATGGTTTTCATTATCATTCTTATCAAACTCATCCTCATTTAGGTATTCATATTCATTGTCTATAATCCTTACCATAAGGGCTCTTATTTTATTTTCATATTTAGTTTCTATCTCTTGAACTTCTTGAACTAAATAAATAAATAAATAAATAAATAAATAAATAAATAAATAAATAAATAAATAAATATATATATATATATATATATATATATATATATATATATATATATATATATATATATATATATATATATATATATATATATATATATTCTTATTTTGGTCATTGTTGTTGCATAGGTTGATATTGAGGTTGATATTGTCTTGGCTAAAACCTTTAAAAAGGTCTATTAATTTGATTTTTTGATTTAAAGAATTATACCTATAATTTCTTGTGGTATGACCTTCCATATTGCATATGTGACAATATCTTCTTCTCCATTCAGGTTGAAATTGTGATGATGTTGCAATATTATTTGATACATTTTTCTTTGATATTAGAGCATTATTAGTCATTTCATATTTGACTAGATTTTCCACTTCATATTCTTGAAGAACATTGACTAACTCATCAAAGGTTATGGTTTTATTTAGCACTTGAAGAGAAGTGACTAAATTTTTAAATGTCTCTGGGAGTGCTCTTAATGTAACTTGGACAAGGAACTTGTCTTCTACTTTTTATCCTGAAAGTAGTAACTTAGCTATTAATTCCGCTATCCTTAGAAAAGTTTTATACTTTCTCCACTATGAACCTTTAATGAATACAATTGTGACTAAAAATGCAAGATAGTCACTTCGTTCTTTCCTTCAAATATTTTTCATAATTTATCCCAAGTAATTTTGGAAGTCTTTGCTTCACTTATATATGGTTGAATTTCATCTATTATGTCAAATGTGATTAGCATAAGGGATTTTGCATCATCATCCTTAAATTTTTATTTTCCACTTTCATCTTCTAGCATGTTCTTTATTCCATTTACTATATCCCAAAGTTTTTCAACAATGAGAATTGATTTCATTTTATTTTTCCATGATGCAAAGTTTGGTCCTTTCATAAGTTGTGATTCAAAAAGAAAAATTTTACTATTTTTCATAATGGAACTCATTCAATAATCAATCAATTAATTTCAATTCATTTTTGTCATCTTATATCTCCCAAATTTTTAATTTTAGTTTTCACAATCAAACTTCAAGTCATTTTTCACAAACACTCAAATTTAATTTCCTTCTTATATCTCCCAATCATTATTTCATTTTCAAACTTCAAAAAATTTAATTTCAATTCATTTCACTTTCATTTCTTTATATCTCCAAATAATGAATTCCTTTTAACTCCCAAGTTAACATTTAATTATCAAATAACTCAACATTTTCAAATTAATTCTTTTAACTCTTGAACTTTAATAAAATCAAGTATCCCTTTAAGAAAAATGAAGCACCAAAAAATAATGCATAAATCAAAATTTTCCTTTACCTTATCATCTCCCATGTCTCACATCAAATTAAAATTTAGTACATCCAAGTATTATACATAAATCTCACATTCCAGGTAGTCTAAGGTGTTATAGAATAATTTGAATATTGTGTTGTTCCTCTGATTATTTCTCTACACTTTGGTTTCAAACATTCAGTGCCTCTTCAACCTCATCCCAATTTAACTTCTCAGTTCAAATACTTCATCCTATATCTCCAATTCTATATCTTCCAACATTTGAATTTATTTTATGGCTCAAAAAATTTGTCTTTAGGTCTACATCTTCTAATGTCTGACTTTTCTTCATTACTTCACTCATTCTCTATATTTAGTAGTCATCTCTAGCACTTGTAGCAATCGTCCTCTTCACAGTAGAAAAACATCTCCAAAAACCATATAAAAAATAGTTAATGAACTCCTCCAATGTCAATAAATCATTCTTCACTCCGAATCTTCTCCTCAATAACTTTCTAGAAATATCTCCTTTCACAACCAATAATCTTCTTATCCTTTCTTCATAGCAATACTCCATAAAATCATCCAGTCAACATTCTCCAATATCTCTCAATGTTCTTCCTTTCTTCATATTCTTCTCTTCTTGTTTTCTCCTCCAATCATCTAAAAATATTCAATTTATTCCTTTTGCTTCTCTCCAACAATATTCACGTTCTTCTCTTATTCCTTTAATCAATTTTCTCCCTTAAATAAAATTTCTCTTCTTCAATATTATTCTCTTTTTTCACCTTCAATATTTTCACTCTTCCTCATTCTGTCCATCCTAGAATTGAATAGCTAAAGTGGCTCTAATACCACTGTTATCAAGTAAGCCCAAATATTTCATAGGTCCAAGTTCTTAGGATCTTAAAAATACTAGCCAATTATCACAAAACACTTCTACTATAAATATTGCTCAAAATATATCTCAAAATAAAATTCATTTAATTTCATTTAAAATATTCTATTACATTAAACATTCTATTGATTTGAATCCATAGCATAGAACTTTGTCTCCAATATATAACTTTACATGATTTTGTATCTCCTCAAAATCTCGAGAGATGCAACCTTTCACATGCCTCACATTATGACAAAATTTTATGATTACATAAATTCCTACTTCATATCTTGACACATATGACATGAATCTTCAATTCCATACTTAAAACTATCACCTATGACTCTTTACTTGCTCATATGACACCTTGCACACTCACACTTGCACTCTTAATACATTTTAAACTTTATTACATAACACATAACACTCTTTACTTTTTGACATATACTTTATTAAACACACACTTCCTAATGTAATATTTACAATAGTACTCCATGGAACTTCTTGATACTCAATGTACCAAATTATGTAATATCTCTAATAGATTCTATAAGCCTAAATAAGCATCTACTCAGAATCCAAGGCAAGCACCGTAATATGCCGAACCATGTCAATAGATTTAACCCTCATGCTATTTTTGTTTTAGGAACCATGAGTACCCCTTCCACTCCTCCAAAGGGTCCCCAACCCATGCCCAACATCTCCTCCAATATTTCTCTTAACCTTCATAACTATTTGTTGGTTGAGCATGAAATATTGAATGCCCAATATTTCAACCTTAATCATATCCAACAAATTTGCTTTGAGAAGCTTGATGAAATTAAAACCAAGTTGAACTAGATAATAGTGAGGTGTGATAATAATTTTTTTCTACATTGAATGCTCATTAGAGACTGATTTCTAATAGGTTTCTAGCGTGTGATAAAAAATTAAGCAAAAGTAACTTGAAATTTAGTTAGACGATCTTCCATTTTTTGGGAATGTTTACTATTAGGATCCATGTTACTACCAATGACCACCTTATGAGCATAATACAAGGTAATTTTAACATCAAGTATCAAGAACCTTCCAACTAGCAACTTCATTTCTCCCATATTACCCACATGCATATCCACCCCACCATGGGAGATCCACTAAGTGTGGGTGAGATTAATTTAGAGTTTTCTATTAATATTGATTACCCTAGAGGAGGTGTTAGGTTTTTGATTGAATGACATCATGATATTACAATTATTAGAACTGATATATTAAAATTTAAGGGCACTAATCCTCATGGTTGGAAATCTAATATGGATTACCTTATACACTTGCACCTTGTTCTTTAGAATTGTAGAGTCACTTGGGTTACTTCTAAGTTGTAACCCCTGCTCAATGTTGCGGCCATCATATTTTATGGCTAAATTTTGAATAGATGTTCCTTCTCAAGTTTTATATGGGCCCCTCTACCTCTTATGCAGTATATATAATGCAAACCAAACAAATAAGTATGGTAGAGAAATATTACACTGAGTTCATGGGTCTCTTCACATATATATCATTTGGATTTAATTATGTTGGTTTTAGAATTTTGTCATGGCCTCAAGGATGACATTAGGTGAGAAGTAGATATGCATGATCTATATACCCTCTATGATGTTAAATTTTTTTCTTGTATAACTATGAATAATATATAGTTGTCACAACTCCAATAATAACATATTTGCAATCCTTACTAATAATAATTCAATAACCATAACGGAAACACCCATAAGGGTTCTATTATAGATACTAATCATGCCAAGCTTAGGATTAGTCATGCAAGGAATGGCATAAATTCCTTATGAGATCCTAGTATAAATAAGTCTTAAAGAAGAAATTTTAAATCTTCCCTCAATAAGAGGCTCTGATTGAAATAGAGAAACAAGAGTAAGATATAGATACAATGGCACTCCTAGCATTTACCTTGATGGTGATAAAAGATCATCACACCATTAAGGTTTAAGACTTAATAAATATACTATTGGTCAATTCATTTATTTACCCTGTAATACTCATAATTTCATTGTTAATAAGATGACTAAATTCCTAGGTTGTATATCAACAATTTGGAACAAAAAATACATGTGTTGATTTCCAGTGGGGATAAGGCTTAATGTATGTGTCATTAAAAAGGACCGCATACAAAAATGTCCTTATACCTACTCTACCAATATTTATGCAATATAATTAGTTAGTTCAAATATTATCTTGGAGGCTCAATGGTTGTCTTAGTTAGGTAAAATGACTCTTAATATATAGTGATCGTATGTCCAAAACACATAAAATAAAAAGGTCATTCATCTCCAAGGTATCCAAACCTTCCCTTCTAAGGTTATAAAATGCCACAAAATGGAAAAATATTAAATAATATTAGTAAATAATTAATTGCTTATATTAGTTGTATTTAAATATAGACCACGTAGTAGTTGTCTTTGGATATTCCTTCTAACATATAGTTTCTTATCAAAAAAATTGCTCTAGTATTTGGTGAACCTAAGGGTATTGCACATAAGTGGACTCATGATCATACCATCAACATTATCCTAGGAATTCATCCATCCAATGTTCATCCTTACCATTATACCCAACCTCAAAAGTCTAAAATAGAAAAGTTGGTTCAAGAGATGTTAAAGTTGGAAATTTTTCAATCTAGTACCAATCCTTATTCATCTTTGGTGGTCATGGTTTGATACAAGGAAAATTATTGAAGCATGTGTCCTAATTTCTACCCACTATATAATAATATGTTTCCTATTACCATCAGTAATGATTTATTTGATGAACTACATGGCCATGGGTTTATAATCTAGAGCCAACCTATGTATAGAATTTTCTCATAAAATGACAAGATATTTTGAATGAAGATGCAACATGGGATCTAGCAACAATTCTCTAATATTTTCCAACTTTGAGGATACATGTTTTTTAGGAGGCATCCATATAGTAAATCCAATATAGCCATTTTAACTACCTTTATTAGTATTAACTTTGAGCCTAGGTTAGGATAGTTGACCCTTGAACATTAGGGTTAGGATTTATTTATTGTTTTAGACTATAAATAGTTGAGTCATGGAGTAGTTGTTTTATCATTGATACTTATAAATTTTTATTGACTTCGGTATGCATAAGATACTTCATCCTTTCTAAGTGGTTAAGACACTTTCACCTATTCGAGTTGATAGGATTTTTCTATAACTTGGAAAAATGATTTGTTACTTACTATTGTGATTTGGTACTATGGAATATGAATTCTATTTTGATGAATATATTTTTTTGTATTTTTAAAATTTAACGTTCTTGTTGGTATTTTGGGAAGTCTATTTTTATAGGAATAATGAGTAGATCCTCTCATACAAAGTACAAGGTTCTTGCTTAAATACATAGGACTTTCTTAGCCTACACACTAAGGGAGTGGGTCTATCAAGCTCAAAATCCATTTGATATACCTCTCATACATAAGAAGTGATAATAGAGTGAATCATCTAAACATAGTCCATCCATCCAATAGGATATAAGGTCTCTAAATAGTTAATTCCCTCCAAAGAGAATCTCTTAGAAACATGGCATACCTTGTGCTTCTCAACTTGACCACTATAAGTATAGTTGGTCTTATAGACCTATTTATAACCAATAATATTATTACATTTAGGAAGAGGAATGCTCCCACCCCAGACAACCCTTAGACTAGATGTAAGTGATGGAGTCTCTAGAATTGTCAATCCTTAAATATATAACTCAAGATAGGGAGTTCTGATTATGCTTTTGAGAGATAATAGGTTGATTATTCCAAAGGACAGTTTTATCACATTTTTTCATTGAATTATCCATGGAATTATATGGTATATCTACATACAAAAATCATCAAAAGAAAGCACTAGACTACCCAACATAGGACCAACATCGATATCAACATCTAACATTTTTGCACAATACATAGGAGGATCAAGCTTATTAGAAATAGTGTCTAATATTGAATTAAATTATATAAGAGAATATAGGATGGATATATAATTATAATTGGAACCATTTGAAGGACTCATGCTAATATTATTAGGATTTAGAACAACTAGAATAAAACCAAAAACAACCTTTAAAGAAACAACAAGCACCTCTAGAGGAATAAAAAGATCCATGGGTGGAATGGAAGAATCTATCAAAAAGATGAGAAGTGGTTCAAAAGAAGTTGACAAAATCACCTCATCAAAAATTACATCTAATTCAATAATAATCTCTTACTTCATTAGAATATAAAGTCTATAAATAACAGAGATATATGGAAATCCCACATGGATGCAATGATGACTCTTCACATCAACCTTATTTTATGTTAGAGATATGAACTTGTGTAGTGGAACCAAATATATGAAACTAGAAAATATTAGGCTTATATATTATCAATATCTTAAGAGGTGTCATACCCTAAAATTATTGAGTCAAATTTAAGAAGCCTAATTTCAAGGGAAACAATAAAAATGAACACATTTTTGAATATAGCCACCAATTATAACCAACCTTTTTTGATTTTGAGGCATTGGCAATGAAATTATTACAATGTCAAAACAATTTAGTTTCACATGATGGAACAAGGATGAGTTTAGATAAGATTGAGGTTGGTTTGGATGAGTATGATAGATCTCATTAGCCCCAAATAATTGGAATCAAAGGTAAGTTAAGGAGAAAAGTTAATCATTATAACATGATAAATTTGAATGCATACAACATTGGCTCTTTGATAAAATTACCAATAGATAACTTGTGTAGGTTATGTTAGACATCGATTGGTGTTATGATGTATATGATTTATTATCACAAACATGAGAAATGAAGCAAAAATATTATCTTAGCTTATGGCCTATAAGATAGTAAAAATCAAATAATTTATTGCATTGAGTTAGTTTTATAAGTTCAAAGAAAAATAAAATTTGGGTGTGGTATACAAAATGCGTTAACCAAGTTATTTTAGAATATTATACAAGTATGAATTTACATATATAAATGAATAAGGTATGTACATGAAATAAGTATGAATTATTTCCATTCCCTCCTATTTACAAATTGATTACAACTACTTAGAGAAACTAAAATATGGCAAAGTGAGACTTACATGTGTCTCCTGGACACATGTTATATCAAGTCTAAATGTTGGTGCCATGATGGATTGTATCTCCCTTACTTCTCATCCTTGTTACACACCCCTTGTTAGTTATTTCAAGGTCCCTAATTGGTTGTAGTTATTTTTTGATATATTTACCCCTTAGCATGTCATCAACATAGATTTTATGCTGATTTATTTTGGTCCCAAGGCTGGACTCTAGATGATGCTAGAAGATGGATAGATGGTATTGGTAGAAGTATGATTAAGGATATTTATTTTAAATAATCTCTACCTATTTCTAAATGTGTCTTTGCTCTGATTAGAAATACCATTCTACCTTTGGTGAATTCCCCTTTTACTTCACTTCTACTTAGTTTGAGCATTGGATGCTTCTAGAATTTTTAAGGTCATATAAGTAAGGTCATTCTGGAGGAGTATTATAAAGGTTTTTATACCTCATCTATTGCACTTGATAGGGATATGATGGATTTTTTTGTAGAGGAGGTGTTTTTGAGTTTTTGAAATAGTTTAATGGTCATGATATTGAACTCACTAAGGAGATGGCATTCTCATGGAAAATAGGATTGTTTTAGCTGGAGGTATGGAGTTTGCTATCATAATTCCACTTCTTGCTAAGATCACTAGCACCCCAATCAATGAAGATTATGTCAAGAGGGAAAATCACTCCCTTGATAAGGAGTTAGAGCTTTTCATACTTAAAGGTGGTTGTCATTTCAAGTTTCACAATGATTACTAGATGAATTATTTCAAAGCACCTTAGGATAGGGTGATTATATCCATCATGGACTACTTTAATCCAAAGTGCAATTGGGAAGTTGTGAGTATATTTCATCTTGCACTGGTGAATCACCTCCAAGGAAAGAAAATAATGAATATTCCAATTTTCTCTATAAATATCTAGAAAGAATGGATTTAAATGTTTAGCAAGGTAATTCTTATTTTCCTAATCATAAAGGCTTATTTAAAATTATTTTTATTATGTTGCTTTGAAGAAAACATTGATTGCTTTGGTGAAAATTAAAGTTAATTTTGGTATGGATCTGGAATCCTCCTCCCTTGGTGTTGAGGTTGCAAAGAGTAGTCTAGATAAAATTGTTATTCGAGCTTTGGCTAGATAAAAATTTTCTAGTGAAAGCTAATGTGGGTGGTGCACCAGAGACCCTTTTAGTTTTGGAGGATGTCATGAAATCTTTGGATAAGGTTACTTCAAACTCTAATGCAGGTGAGATTTTGATTTTTAAGATTGAGGTGATGTCCCTAATATACTGAATAATGATGAGACCCCTTTGGTTTCTAAGGGTAAAGTCCTCAAAAATACCCCTTCTATTCCTACCAAGTCTAAAAAAATTGGAGATACCTCTTCTTCCAAGGAAGAAAACCCATTTTGAATTCTAAGAAAAAATGGAGAATATGAAGACACCAATGATGGAGATGAAAGGAACTAGGAGGTAAAACCATTTGAAATATAAGGTAAAAAAGAAGAAAAATACCTCTTGTATTATTTAGGAAATGGAGGATTCTAAGGATTTGATTTTGACTCCAATTTCAAATAAGAGTTTAAAGATTTCCAAAATTTCAGTGGTGAATCATAATTTTCAAGAGGAGACTAAAAGTACCCTGAGTAATATCTTTGAATATATTAAGGACCTAGTGAAATCTCTTAAGATATTAGTCAATATGTCTACATTCTATGTGAATGAAATCTCTTGGAGAATGAAGTATAATCAAGACGCAAATAGACCAAAATTGAGAACATATCTCTTTGAGGAGAATTCCTAGGACTAATTGTATTTCTAGTTTTGGTCTAATAAATCCTATTAGATTTGATGATCACTTGGTTTTTTTTTTGAAGTTGGTCTATTAGGATTGGCCCTTTGATGGATCTTGGTGATCTAGTTTTATTTGGTTGTTGTTTCTTCTTTGAACCTTTTATTTTTTGTTCTCTTTGTAAAAGGTTTGGGAAACCTTTCAAAACCCCTTTTATTTATAATCTATAAAAAAACTAAAATCTCACTAAAAATCATCACTCAAGGATACAAAATATATTAATAGTTCTATCATAATATCATGCATTGGCACTACTGTAGAAATTTTTAATGTTTTGCATTTCCATCCTATTTGCCTAATCCAGTCTTCCTCTAAGGATCCTCTTGCTATTGGGTGGGACCCTCAACCTCGTATGTCAAACCCTAACCTATTTGGTATGCACTTTTGCTACTGGATTAAGCTTTTGGTGTAGTGGTAGCACTATAGTGTATCAATAAATTTGACAATCATAGTAGGATGGGGTTCAATTCCCACTACCGATATGTTGTCTCATCTCATATCCAACCATATCCACTTTGGCCCTCTCATACCTAGTATTTGACCTTGGGGTGTCCACCTCAAACCTCTTGGATTGGGGGTTAGACTATTGGTAGGTGGGACCCTCAACCTCATCTACAAAACAATGACCTCTATGGTATACACTCTCACTACTAGCTTGAGATTTTTGTGCAATGGTAGCACTATAGTGTGTCAACATCCTTTATTATGTCAAGGTAATTGTAGGGATCTATTAGCCAAGAAGGAATATTTACCAAACATCTTCAAAAATGAAATAAAACATATTTAATAGGTTAGTACATTTATTTATTATATCTCTCATACATTCATTTATTTTATTTTAATTGTATAGAATCGAATAGTTAGATCTTGTGTTGCAAACCTTCTAACCACTTTAGATCACACCTTAGGATTTATAATTGACATGTTCCAAATAAAACTTCCTCACTTTTATCCTTTCTTGGTGAGCATCCATTATAGGCTTTGCTAGTTTTTCTTATACTCAAGGATATTTTATCTTCTTAGGCTTGTCGAAATTTAGTTAAAACATGCTTATGAGCCTAAATTCAACTCTTCTTATGAGTGAATATACCATAGTTTTGTCTATCACTCAGGATCTATCTATCCTTAAATTGTAACAATATGTATCCCAACCAACCAAGATAAAACAATAACTAAGATAAATACACAACTTACATAGATATGTCTTTGGAGTCAGCATGACCAAAAGAGTAAGGGGTAGAATAAAGAATGCTCATATATAGCAAAATAAAAATAGCAAATGTGGACATGAAAATCAAGCTAATCATGAAAACTTAAATTATAAATAGTATATGAGAATGTGAAAATAACAATATAAATATTAGACCTCCTTCTATAAAGGTGGAGAACATGAATTTTCTATGAAGGATGTTTTTGATGTACTTTAAAAAACCTAAAGCTATATTTGAATCCTAAAATAATTTGAAGAAAATATTCCAATGACTTATTAAATTGAAGTGTTATTAACTCCTCATATAAAAGGTTATAAAGTTTATAACACCAACTTTTTGAGCAAAATAGTAAAAATGATAAGAGAATTGAAAGTAAGAAAATTAACACTTATCAACAAAATGATAAAATAATTCTAAGGAATATGGGAGTTTTGGTGAAATATAGACCATGGATAGCCACACTCTCAAGATAGGAATAAGAACATACATTATATTAACTGTAGAATATAAAAAACCAAAACTATGGGATTTTTATAACTATTTAAGAAGCATTTCAATCAAACTTGAATTAATTTATCTTCAAAAAATTTAGGGGGGACAAAATCCCATAAATAATACAAACTAAAAATCTCAAAAATCAAGATGCCACCACTAATAGAGAAAGTATTACAATCAAATCTAGCACTTACATACCTTATAAGATAAGATCAAGAAAAAATGTTCCTAATAATGGAAAGAAAGCAACCACCTCCAGGGCAACATAAATATGAACAACAAAAATATCTAAGATCTCCTCCATATATCCTCATGGTGGAGAAAATTATTAATTGAGAAATATGTTCAAAATTGAGTTTTTAATTAAAAACAATTAAAACCCAAGTGGAACAAACTCAAGCACAACTAACTAGTAATCTATGGTAAGCTATATACCTAAAGAAATAGTTTTACCCAAGACAACAACAAGAAAGTATGCAACTACCATGACCAATAAGACCACTATTAAGAGTGACTAATAAAATTAATATTCCATCTCTAATAAAATACCTCAATTAAGTTTTGGCTCCTCACATGACAAACAATGCATTGCCTCATTGTCTACTTATATCATATGATGGAAATCAAGATGTCAAAATATTATGGAAGGATTTCACAATAATATTAAGGATTGGTTAGATATAAACCAAATTTCTATAGCCAAATTTTTATGTAGGTATTTGAAGGAACCCATATTGGATTAGTATGCAAACCTGCTTAAGGATGTGTTACAAGTTCTATTAAATTGGTTGACCTTATTACTCAAGTTTGGGGATAGAAATACTCATAATCATGTGATAGTAAAATGTTTGGTCGTTCATTGATCATTGTGCCATAGTTTTCATTATAGATGTACTTACTTTCCAAAAAATGTTTATATCACTAGTAGACAATGTTACCTAGGTCCAAAGAAAACTTGTGAAGACTTTTCTTACCTTTAAAGATATAATCTGTATATCAATACATACAAGCAAAGCATATGGAGAAACAAATCCAAATTGATTTTTTAGAAAATCAATAATGTTCTCAAAGGAACTATTTGATATCTAATATCACATTCATAGTATATTTATAATAGTAAAACAAAATTTTATTTTTAACATATGTTTGTTGTTTCTATGGGTTTTCTCTTTACCAAAAAAAAAATACCAAATATTAGTAACATTCTCCAAGTGACTCCATTACTCTCATTGTATTTTTCAAACTGGCCGCTGTTGTTGGCAACCACATGGATTTTTAGCTTCTAAGGCTAGTAAAATACTATAAGGAACTCTATTTCCATTACAATTATGAAATTACTCCTTAAAGTTGGCAATAGAGCTTCATAGTACCTTAGCATGAAGAAAAACAAAATGATAAAAATGGAAAGCAAAAAGAGCATTAAAAATAGAAAAAAACACCAGAAAATAATGAAAAATATGACAAAGAAAATAAGGATATCCATGTGGAGTAAAATCATATTGCTCATTTATACCTATTCCTAAAAGGAAAAAAAAAAACATCATGCATATATTAACATTTGATATTTATTTTTAGTACAAAAAATTTAAGATATCATGTGGTCTATCTATTTACATCCCCAAAGTATCATCTAAGAATAATTTGAAGAGGTATAATTGAGTTCATATCATAATTTGGCTTATACATGGAATATATGAAAATTTCATTATCATCATTTAGTTCAAATATTAAAAAATTAAGTCTAATCAAGTCCATCCTAAGCCAAAGTTCACTATCATTTTAGGTGCCTTTATTACATAGACTATGATTTTATTTTTACTTTATAAGTGCACTTGCCATGAAATGATTTTTTAATTATATTTAATTATCTTTATAAATAGTTTTAGAAAGCCTTCTTACGTATTGTTTTCTCATGCATGTATACTTTCCATTTTATTCATTTCCCTCAATTATTTTATATTGATCCTAGTTTATGTACTTCGATGAAAGATATGTTATTCTTCATATTTATTAATGTTTAACCCTTCATAAAGTAAAGTAGAATTTAAAATTCATAAGGCCTTAGAAAATATGGGTCAATCCCCATGGAAAATTTTATTTATCCAATATATTTGTATCCAAAGTCACCATTAGGCCCACTGTATGAAGTTAAAAGTGATATTTTAACCTTCATTACTTGAATCAACCTCTCCATAGGAAATATTCAACTAGTGCTCTCATCCATGAAATCGAGTCAATCCACATGTCTCATTTTTCCCTTATGGGAAATCCTCAAACCATCTCCTCATCCCACATCGAGTGGGATACCCACTTGTGTATCTTATCCTCCAATATTTCTCATATCCTCCTTGATAGCAATGATACTATCTACGTTCATACAATTTTCACTCATATGAAGTTCCTATGATATTCCTCCATAGGTACTTCTATCATATCTATTCTCCCCTTCTTAATAGATTAGGGAACACTCTCAATTTTGGGAATTTATGCATCCACCATTGTCATTGGAGGTGTAGTCCTAGATAATTCCTCTATCCCTCTCCCAAATAATTTTCCTATAATGGGCCAATCAATACCATGTACCTCTTGTAAATATTATAGATAAACACAAGAAAGGCAAGAACCAGACCCTCTTACCTAAAATACCTTAAACCCTATTCACCATTTGTATGTCCACCATATGTATATGTCACCCAATGATTTTATCCATGTAGAAAGTCTCAACCACCTCCTCCATCTCTAGTAATATGTACTCATAGGTGGTCTCCATACAATATCCACATTCAAATCCAAATATGTGTAGGGATTGTTGGAAATTTTGAGTGATAAGTTGTCATTGATGTCAAGAGTGAGTGGTCATTGATGTTGAACTTTCAGCACCAGTCAGTGGCAGTTTTAGTTGGCAGCATCCGTCTCGATTTCAGTTTCAAGATCTAGTTCATGAAAGTCCAATGAGGTCCAAAGTGCAAGAAAAAGTCCAAATAATTAATATTATAATATTGTTTTATAATATTATGCCAAGGAAGTTTAAAATTAATTATAAATTAATTTGAAATTAATTTATTAGTTAATTTACTTAACTTATAAAGTTATTTAAATTAATTATAAATTAATTTAAGTATTAATTATAAATTAATTTAAGCTAAGGTTAAATAACCCTAAGGTGGGTTATCAAATTTAAAATTTGAAATTTGATTTTGAATAAAGCATCGCCAACGTGAGGAGAAATTAAATCGTGTATATAAGGGGGAAATCCCACCCTACCAAACTTACCATGCCTTCAATAATTAATGCGAGCTTTAGAATTGAGAGCTATACAAATTGTGCTGCGCCCAAATCATAGGAGTGTGCACGTTTCAAAAGGAATAGATAGCAAGTGAAGGCATAAGAGGAATATGCTATACATTCCTTCATGTGGGTATTAGTAGCCCACGGGGTGGGCTCCCAAGAACTAAGGTGCTTAGGCTAGAGGAGACGACGGATCGAATCTCGTCGAATCCCCTTTTGTGGGAAGTATAAGGTATGCTTGGAAATTGATTGCCAAATTTTTTGGAAATATAGTTGGGCATTTAAAAATTAATTTTTGCATATTTAAATTGGTTCTAAGGTTGCTAAAGGAGTTATAAGGGTTATTGCAAAATTAAATTTTTAATATTGTGTGCTCAAATGTTTTGAAAAGATTGTAAGGTGTTTTGGTTGATATTTTTATGGTGTTGGATATTATTTTAAGTTGGAGTTTATAAGGTGTATCAAGGAAATTATCTTTATGTATGGTATGATGAATGTTATTTTTAAAAGGGAGCAATAAGGCATAAATTGAGTTGTGATTGTTTTATGTCCAAGGAATATTTTGGAAAGTGTTGAAGTAATATTGTTGTGTCTAACCATTGGAATTGAAAATAAGAAATTGTGATTAAGACAAGTTTTCTAAAGGCACTTCTACATCCAAAAAAATATATGGACATATTATTCCTAGTGAGTGATTGTTGAAAATTGTGAATAGAAAGTTGGAGTGAAAAGGATTGTTTGGTTTGCATTTTTGAGAGTGTTTTGAATTAATGCTTCAAGATTTTATGGAATTAAGAGTTATTGATAAAACCTTGTTTTATAAGCATTGTTGTTGAAGTGTTTGAGTTGAGTGAAGAACTTGAACTAGGGTTTGGAAAGAACATGAGTATCATTGTTATGTGAGATTGGTTGATAAAGCATTGTTGGAAATATTTGAGTGAGTATTCATATGCTTGGACTAGGGTTTGTGAGCAAGAATCATTTCATTGAGTGATTGGTTGAGTAGAGTTGGTTAAGCCTAGTCAAG
Organism: Wollemia nobilis; assembly: GCA_028583015.1. NCBI lineage: Eukaryota > Viridiplantae > Streptophyta > Pinopsida > Araucariales > Araucariaceae > Wollemia > Wollemia nobilis. The sequence continues at coordinate 4,581,422 of JAQPPZ010017063.1, read as the reverse complement.
TGAATGTGTGAAGTGATTGTTCAAGTTTTGTGAAACAAATTATTCTATATTTTGAATTGATTTGAGAAAGTGATTGAGTATTGATGAGTGTGAAGCATATTGAGTCTCTAAAAATTCTCTATATGTTTCTAAGAGAGTGATTGAAAGTGATTGAGCATTGTTATGAGTGTAGAGCATATTGAGTCTCTAACAATTAATTTTATGTTTCTATGATACTGGACAAGTTCTAGTATTGACTTGTTGAACAGATTTGAGGTAAGTCTTAGAGAAGACTTGTGGGCAGATTTGCATGAGATTTTATGGAGGCTTCCAATATAGATTGAGGACAGATTTGAGGACAAATATTGAGGATAGATTTGAGGATAGATATTGAGGATAGATCAGAGGATAGAGTTCGATGAAAATTTAAGGATAGGTATGTGCTAGACTAGAGATAGAGATTAAGCAGATTTGTGCTAGACCGAAATACTGTGTTTAGTGTAGATTTGAGATAGAGCTTTGAAGGTGATAGAGTATAGAGGATGATAGTATCCAGTGGATAGAGATCCATTAGCTAGGGCAATGAGGATAAGAGTCTTCAGTGGTTAGAGATCCATTATCCAGAGTAGTAGGGACAATAGTTCTTCTAGAAGATCACCAATCAGAACTAAGGAGAAAGGAGTTCTCCTATGGATAGATATCCATGAACTTGATTAGGGGATTGGTGTCTCCTTTGGACAGAGATACATAAACATTGTAGGGAAAATATTCTCAAGAGAATTTATTTGAGAAAAATTTATAAGAAATATTTTCTCCATGGAGTAGCCCACATTGGGTGAACCACGTAAAAATCATGTCTCTCATGTGTGTGATGCTTTGTGTGATATTTATTGCTTTAATATTGTTGATGTTATCATTTGGATTAAAAAGCAATTTTTTTTATCTTATATTGTTCACCCCCATCTCAGTATAAGCACATGTTCTTAAGGGACCACTTGTTGAAAGGGTAATCTGATTCATGGCCAAAGACAACATTATATAAAATAATATTGGATAGGCCAAAAGACATTCATTGTACAATGTATTTAAGTTATTGTAATATTTTATTATGTAATTCCTATAGGCCACTATTAACCTTGTTATTATTAAACCCATATTATAAACTTGTAATTAACCTCAAACCCATCTTGTTATGTCTATTTAGGTTAATTTTATTTATATAATCGAGGTTTAGGTATTGGTATGAATACCCCATCACTCCATCACTTGCTTATTAGAGTGTAGTGGTTCTTATTCATGGATAATACAATGATTATTTGTGGTGCCTATGATCATCCATTAATTTATGTCTCTTTTCCTTCTTTTTTCCTTTTAAATTTTCTATATAAGATTTGGTGGATGGACTATTTATGTCCATTTCTTGAAAATATTTTGAATCCCAACATGGTATTGAAGAAGGTATGGCTTAGGATTGTTTCATCGTGTAGTGTTTATATAGAGCCTCTAAACTTCTTCTAAAACAAGGATAAATTACTCCTCAAAATTTCACAAGCATCTTTAGCAAAAGAAGCAAAGAGGAATTTTTACTCCATAGATTGCCATTTATTCCTCCAATTCTATCAAAGAATTTGTGCCTTCACTATTTGCTTCATTATCATTCAGGTATTGCTTACAAAATTAAATATAAATATTTCTAAGCTTTGTTTCTAGGGATGTTATGGAATCAATGTAGAAAGGAAGCATCAATAATTTTTGAATTAAAATTTTGTTGTCTTTCCATGTGCGCTCTCTACTACACTACACTACCATGATGAAACATCCTTATTCAAAGAGAGAATATCTCCCTAAGCTCATTATTAAAGATGTTAAGTTGGTTACAAGGGGGAAGTATTGGGTATTCTCTATCTATCTTATGCAACATGGGTTCAAATATACAAGTTTTCTTGTCCATTTAGATTGAGGTTGAAGAGAATGAAAGACATTCATATTGCTATTTTGATCATGATCTCCAAAGTTAGAAAAATATCTAGAGGAATGGGAATTAGGGCATTGGATATGGATGGGATAATAATTAGATGCCATTGCTTCCCTTTTTCTTTCTCTTATGATATTCTAAAGAGTTATGGTCTACATGCTTGGCATCAAAATCATTATAAAGTGCTTTGACTAGTTGGCTATACCAAAATGGATAAGGATCTTATGTATTGGAGGATCCATGTTCAAATCCATACGTTGATCACTTTTGAATTTTCTTCTATTTGCAAGTGATAATATCAATATCATGAGAAGAGAAGTTGCTTAAAAGTCCCAAACAACATCACACTATCCAGGATAACATATTGATTTTTATCAATAGTGGCTAGGGATTGAATCCCTATAGTACAAAAGAATAAAGATAAATATTGGCCGACATGGTGCTCCAAAGGATAACAAACATAAACAATATGAAAATTCAAAGGAGCTAAAGTGGTGAAATAGGATTAGAGTGCAATAACAAATCAAAATTCACCAAGTAGAAGGTCGATATTGGCTCTTAAATATCTAAAGTTTGGGTATTTAATTTTTGCATTTTTAGGTCCATTAGGGAAAAAATTTGAAAGGTCATAACTTTTTCATATAGGAGCATTTGAGCCCCATTTTTTTAATCGCATGATTTTTTGATCTCTACATACTAGTGGCATCAGTTCAAGGACCTATTATAGTGTTAGGGTTTGAATTGTATAAGATGGATCTATTGTGGAAAATTTAGGTACCCTTAAGATATCTATCACACTACCCAAATTTTTGAGATCACAATGAGAAATGTAAGCTTTGGTGGACTTGCCTCTTTGACCTGAAAATTGATTTTACATACAAACTTATAACATAACAAGTCGGATCAGGATACCCCATTATGAGCTCATTTATTAATTAACATTATGCATTAGATGCTCAACTAGATTAAATAGAAATTAAAATGAAATTTATTATGAACAAGCATTAATGAAGCACTTCCAACCTTAGCTTCAAGCAAAAAATCAGTGTCCTATCCATTGGGTGATTATAAAAAATATTAATAGATTTTATGAATTAGAAAGAAAAAGAAAGAAGATAATTGACATGCCCACATTCATTCAAATTATGCAATTAAAATAGAAATTAAATCAATGAAGAGAAGGCATTATTTATGAATTCAAATGATGTAATACACAAACAAGCAACACAAGATACAATGCTCATAAAATTTCCAAAGAGCAAGAATTGAAATTTGTATTATATATTGTTCTTTATGAGTACATAGAATATCCCAATAGTGTGCTTAGTTATCACAAAAATATAACACAATATACACCTTGTTCAAATTATGTAACAAGAGAATGATATTTTTTGCCCTTAATTCTAGTGACATGAAAACTCTAGCTCCTCAATGCAGCTCCTAGAAATGATTTTAGGGGGGCTGATTACACTCTCGACAATCCCTACACAAAGGTTAGAAGAAATAAGAAGTGGGAAACAAAGATAAGCGAAGGAAATATAATCGACTTGAACAAAACACTCAGAATACCTCTTACAAAATTTTTTATTCTATTTCTTGATGATGATCTTGGCTTTGGAGGTTTCTTTTATAATTTGAATTCCTGCAATTCTATTACAGGTATGTGGTACAAATATCTTCACCTTGAGCTCTCTCTACCTTTTATTTTTAAAGTGCATTACAACAAAGCCTAGGCTATCATAGGCTATCAAAATTCATGAAGTGCTACCATCTATCCTAAAACAATACCATTTGTTACCAAGGGCCAACATTTCAACTTTCCTGGTTCTAACTTCTTCAAAAAGAGTTTGTTACTAATTTGACCCTATAGTTGGCTCTATTTCTTTATCCTCTTCTATGGTAGGCCTAGTTCTGAACTCACCTTGTCCTCTTATGGTAGTTTCATTTAAATTCTTAGATCTCTCGCTTGAAACTCAAGGAAACTCAAGTGGTTTTTTTTTCATAAACACTTCTTTAAGTGAAATGGGCATCTCTAATGCATTGGGAGATAGGTAAAGACCACCAAAAAATGAAAGGATATGAGAAAAAATAATGCGTGACCAAAAATAGAGTGGATGTGGTATGATAACAAAAATGAACCTCATATTACACATGAAATGATGGTTGGAGGATAATGTATAGTATGAAAATCCATGAGAAAACAAGAGAAGATGCTTAGAAAGAAGTGAAATGTGGTGTATTCACAAGCGGGTGAGAAGAAGCAGCACTAAGGTGCTGGGGATAGAAAAAGGAAGAAAAATAAAAAAAGAACTAGAGGTACACAAATTAAGAAAACCACCAACAAAAATGTACCTCCATAACTATATTTCGTTGGGGTGACACCTCCATAACTATATTCCACCAGGGCAAAGGGCCACTTCCAAGGTAGAAATATTGTCGAAGGTTAGGTGATTATTTGTCTCTTCTACATATCTTGCATTTCTTAGCTCTAGAAGATAGGAACTTCTTGAGTCACTCATATTCTCTTCTGCAACTTTCTACTTGCATTCCTTGGCTCATATTAGATGCTAAAACTCTAATTTAATTCCAAAAAGGTGTCATTCTTTATATGGGATCAGACGGGGGTAGGGAATTTCATTAGCTAATGAATGTAGAATTGTTCTTCTAAATTTGATAATATTAGCTTGCTTGAACTGACATCTGTGCATCAACTAAGACTTTTAATTGTACTTATTAACTTCACCCTCTACAATTCATGATATTTAATCTTGCTCATCGAATTTGCTTATGTGATTTTGATCATTTTCTCTTATCATATTTGAAGCCTCATAAATTCTTGGGATATAAGTTCATATTTTTTGGGCTTAAAGTGACCATTGATTTGTAGTACTTTCTCCATGATTGGGATGTTGGGTAGTTGAGGTAAAATAGAGGGTGCCATGATTGTATTTACTTGTATGCTGCAAATCCTGTAGAAGCTGAAATGTTTGACTTCTTTGAAATTTGATCACCTTATTTGAACTCCTAAAACACATCCTTGCAATCTAGGGTTCTTCATAATGGTAGTGTTATGATAAATAAGTGCCACAATTGTCTTGGTAGATCCACTCCTCATCATGTCAAATTCTCATTGGCGTCATGTTGATTACACTTTCCTAGGATAGCCACCTTTAAGATCTCTATAAGTATTTTTTTTATTTTATCATGCCTAGAAGGAATATGCACGTGTATTGAGCCACCTCTTGGTATTTTCATGCTCTTTGCTCTTTGATCCTTGCTAGAATATGTGTTGTCCATTTTTCATCTCTATCAAATCTTGAATTATTCACTCTGAGTCATAAGTGGGGATACATTGTTAGTCCACCAGTGCTATCCCTTATGAATCAATGATAAAGGAATATGATCGATGACCAAAGAGAATATATTTAAAACTTGTGATGCCACTGTTTGGCTAGCATGATCATCAATGGATTAGCGATGAAGACTTTGTATTAGAGATGAGAGAAATTATAGATATATGAAGTACTTAGGACATGGAAGACCTTGATGAGGGATGACTTTATAAGGTTGAATACCCTAGGGAGGACTAAGGACTTTTAAGTACAATATCGAACCGAAACCCGTGATCGTTGGTTTTGGTTGTTTTGGGGTGGGGGGTTTTTTTTTTTGTGTTTTTTGGTTGATCCTATTGGGTATGAGAGATGATATATTTTTATACTGATATGAAAATACCCCATTCTTAATCACCTAAGATAAAAATGAATTCACTTGCCTAAGCACCTAAGACTTGTAAAATGAAAAGTTATTGTAATAGACCACTTTGAAAAGATATTCCTCTACCTAATAACCTAAGGTTTATGATGAACTTGAAGAACACGTGAGCCTTTTTGTTTTTTTAAATATAAAAATTTTAGCCCTTACTTCCCTCATGGAGAGGGTTGAAGATATTTAAATGTTGGCCATTCATAGGTATGGGTAATTATTCTCCTTTCATGTCTTGTAACCTATAAGTATATTGGCTGATCTTGTGAGCAATCTGGTAAGGACCTAACCACTTAGGCTCAAACTTCTCCTTTTCAATGTGCCTATAATTTTTTGGATCCAAGTAAAGCACAACGTTACCTTCTACAAATGGTACTCCATTTGCTCTCTTATTGAACAATTGGGCTATTTTTTGAGCTTATTGAGTTATTTTTACCAGAGCTTCTCTCCTATTCTCTTCCAACTCAAAAATATGATCTAGTCTTCTTTGTAAAGTATCAGGTCTTTCATGGTCTTGAAGAAGTAGAGTCAGAGCAACTCTTTCCACCTGAGGGGAAAAAGTGTCTTTTCTCCATAAACTAGCTCATACGGTGCTTTTTTGGTAGCTATTTTAATAGCAAGTCTATCTTCCCACACAACATATTTAAGCTCACTATCCCAACTTCTCTTATTTTTTCCAAGTGATCTTTTGATCCTGGTGGTGATTTTATTATTTTAGGACTCAACCAAGTCATTCCCTTAGGGGTAGTAGTTCAAAAAATGGGCTAGTTCTATGCTATATTTAGCACCAAACTATATCATCTCAAATGAAGTAAAGTACTTCCCATTATCTATTATCAGCTTCTTAGGTACCCCAAATCTGGTTAGAATATTTTCTTCTAAGAACCTGATGATCACCTTAGTTTTTTATCCTTTCAATGGGGCTACCTCTACCCACTTGGTGAAGTAATCAATTATCGTGATTATCCATTTATGACCTTCTAAGAAATTCAAATTATTTTATCCTATTAAATCTATCCCCCAATGAGTAAACGGGGCTTCAATTATCATGAGCTTCAAAGGTATAGTAGAAAACCTCTTCTTACCATCAAAGATCTAGCAATTTTAACACTTTTTGATAAAAAAGTGTATATATCTGAACATGGAAGGCCAGTAGTATCCTGCTCTCATAATGTTGTTTGTTGTTGCATTTGATGCAAAATGTCCTCCATAGAAACTAGTGTGAAATTATCTTATGATCTCTAGGATTTCTTTTTGAAAAAAGAATAGTAGTAGCACACCATTGGGGTGTCTTCAATATAACTTATTATCTTGGATACAATATCTTTGAGCCTGTTGTTTCATACTCAACATTCTACTTTGTGATAGACCTGCTAGAAATGACAAGGACTATAAATATAAAGTGATATCTTTATACCAATCATCTTAAATACTGTCCACCTTTCTATTATGTTGTGCATCTCCTATTATGACTGTATTATTGACGTCTTCTCCTCCTTTAGTGGCCATGTAATTAGCTATAACCTACCATTTGATAGTTTTATTATTTTTAACTCAATTTCATACTGTTGCAACATTACCATACATATTGTTGAGCTACCGATAGGCTCATTTTGAGTGAAGACATATTTAAATGTTATGTATGGGATGTAGGCTATCACTTTATTCAACCCAAATATTTCTTTGAAGTTTTCCAAGGCCTTTATCAAAGAGAAATCCTATTTCTCTATAATTTTATACTTTAGCCAGGCTCCTTTCATTCTAGTACTCATGAAAGCTATGGGCATTTCATTCTTTTCTAAGTCTTTTTGTGATAATACAACATTGATGGTATCTTTCGAAGCAAAAGAATAAATATTGAAATACTTCAAATAGTTAGGACAAGTCAACATAGGGGCTTGTTTGATCACATATTTTATGTTTTGAAAGGCCTTCATATTGTCTTCAGTCCATATTATACTTACATATTTCTTTATCATGTCATTTATGGGCTTCATGATTTGAGCAAAATTTGGAACAAACCTATGAACGGAGTTAATTTTTCCAAAAAATGATTTAACTTCTTTCAAGTTCTTTGGTGGGGGAATCTTTGCAATGGTCATAGTCCTTTGTGGATCAATACTGATTCCTTCTTTGGAAACCACATGTCCCAACAACTTACCTTGTGTGGCTCCAAATATGCACTTCTTGGGACTCAAAGAGATGCCAAATTGTTTGCATATTTAAAAGACCTGAGATAGATACTTGAAATGATATTCTATATTTTTGGAAAAATATTGTTATATCATATAGATATACCACTACTATTTTGAATATAAGTCCCTTGAAGGTAAAATCAATTGCTCTTTAAAAAGTTTCTCAAACATTCATGAGACCAAATGGCATCTTGAGGTACTCAAAGGTTCCCCAAGGAGTAGTAAATGCAGTCTTATATTTATCCTTAGGATTCACTTGAATTTTATTGTAGCCTAGAAATCCATATAGTAGAGACATCTTGGTCGAGCCTACAACTACCTACAACAATTTTTCCATATTTGGAAGTAGATAGTTATCTTTCAAGGAATTGTTATTCAAATTTTCAAAATCTACACACAACCTGATATCACCATTTTTTTCTTGATAGGAACCAAATTGGCTATCCAAGAGGATAATATGAATTTTCTAATAATCTTGGCATCTAATAGTTTTTGAACTTATTTTTGCATCACAGGGTGTAAAGTTAGATTGATTTTTCTTTATTCTATCTATGATGTTTTGTACATTATTTTAGAGGAATAATATGGGACATTACTTTAGTTTTGAAAGTATTTAAGTATTCATAAATCCAGGTATAAGCTTCCATATTATTCTTGAGATAACTTATGTACCAATTTCTTTCTTTTTCTACAAAATCCTTGTTCACTATCACTATCCTGGATTCTTGCTCTATTCCTTTATTGACCTCATCGGCTTCTGACTCTTGAAAAATAGGCCTATGAGCTTTGTCAAAGTTGTTAAATAGAATTTCCAAAGAAACTAATCCTCTTGGGATTTTATTAGTCTTTAATTGTATTACTTCCACAGGTTCTCCAATGACATCTTTGAACTTTTCTTCATATTTTTCATCACACAAAATGTTAGCATAGTGATTTTGCATGGTCATAAAATCCTTGATATCAATATCATCCTAAAATACTTGCGAGTACACAATGTTATCTGGCATAGATGGGTGATAAGAAAAGATGGTGGGAAACATGTCCATATATTTAGTGTCTATTTTAAGGGAATCCACACCATATGTGTTTACAGACAACAAATTTTGTATGTGATTTTCATTTATAGGGATGTAAGATATATTGAAGATAAGAAATTTATCTATTTCATCTTGGACTACTTGCTTGTACTGTTTTAACCTTGGGTATTTTGTTTGGCACTTACCCTTAGCCTGTTGTATTATAAGATATGCATCCCCATATACTGTCAAGTAATTTATTCCCAAATATTTTTCCTTCCTTAGCCCTAGCAATAATGTTTCATACTCGGCTACATTTTTTTTTATCGTTATAATTTAAAGTGGGTTTTTATCAAGGGTCCCAAAACTTGATTACAAGTCGAAAGACTTTTTGAACAAGGCCACATGAAGGCCACAGGAAAGGACAAAAAAAAAAAATAAGGAAGTATAAAAGTATTTCATTTCAAGATAAGCTTAAGGATAGCCTTATAGGATAGGCTAAAGGATAGCCTTATAGGACAATTTTATTTATTTATTTTATTTTATTTTATTTTTATATTAAATTTGAAAATTGAAACAAAGCCTCCCCACCCAAAAATTCCATACATCACATGAAAAAATAATGGAGAAGAGGAATAGGGCCATCCCACCTAAAAAACACGTGCAATGTGAATTTAAACAAGATAAAACCTACCCAGAACAATTTTGAATCAAGGTCATCCCATACACCACAAAAATTTAAAAATTAAATTTGAAATTAAGGCAGGAAATATAGAAGATGAGAATTTGAAAAAACATTCCTAACTAAGGATGTTTTGGGACATAGTAGGAGGATGCAACAGTAGGACGTAGACCAAAAAATAGTAGGCCAACATAAGTCCTAAAACCACCAAATGAAAAACTTTCCAAGAAGGATGAAGGAACGAAGAAACCACCAAAATGAAACACCCTGCACAGGGAAGAAAGTAGGAACACAAAGAAGCAGGACCAGAATAGCATCCTACATAGGGCTTGGAAAATGGAGTAGCAAAAATGAGGATTTCCACAGGCCACAAAATCCTCTTGCACATGAAGAAGAACATCCTCCTACATTGGCTATAATTGGAGAACCATTGACACTAGCACCAAGAAGAGATTTGCAGGAAGAGGTAACCTAGAAGCACCATAGAAAACCTAGGGATGGACCCAGGGATGTCCATGAACATAGGCATAGAAAGGAAACTCTTGAATTGGCTAGAAAAAGGGTAGACAAGTGGAGAAGTGACCTCCCACCCTAAGGAGATCATCTATAACCAAGGACATCCAAGAGAGAAGGATATAGGAAGTGCTAAGGAATATGGACAGAGTTGAGCCACACCACAAAGGAAACCTACAAAACACTAGAAAAACCAAAGAGTAGAAGGGAAAAATATCTAAAGCATAAAAAATGGATACAGGGATAGACCCAAGGATGTCCCAAAGAGAAAAATGGACAAAAGGGCACTAGGAAGGACCCATGGACATCACAGTCCAGAAGCACATTAAGGAAATCCTCAAACCATCAAGGAAGAGGGTAGACAAGTGGAAAAGAGACCTACCACCCCAAGGGGATCATCTATATCCATGGTTAGCCGAGAGGAGGATCCAAAAAATACCTAATGACTAGGATAGAACTAGGGGAGGAGGAAGCAGGGAAGTGGATCAGGACATCCCACAAAATGTTCCTTGCTTCCCCCACATCATGTCTTGCTTTGACCATAATATACTCAGTTACATTTTTAGTACATGGAAATTCTAATTTTTAAGGTATCCTTTGGTAATTTTATTTTATATTAGTAATATTTACTCTATATCCTGCACCAACTTGTGATTTAGCACCATCAAAAGTCATAATCTGTATTTATGATGTTAGCACTCTAGTGGATTCAACATCTATTTCTACTTTTGTTTGTGGATCCATGTCTATGACTTCAGGGACCTCAACTAAAAATGGGGTGTGCCAGAATGAGTAAACTCCTATATCCTTTTATTCAATAGAATTAATCAAGTTTACTATGGTATTATCAGATTTTCTTAATTCTATCGATTGTTTGTTGAAAGGCTCTCTTATGAGAGTAATTTGTTCTTTGGATGTTAAAGGTATGGTGGCATATGACGAATCTAATTGAATGGATCCTCTTAATTTTTCTACCCAATGTCTACATAATAGAAAAGTAAAAAATGGGTCTACATCTATGATCGCTATGTCCATGACTATCCCTCTTTTGGGGTATTGATCTAAGAAGACAAGTAGATCAGTTATCCCTCTAGCACATGGTACCTATCTATTATTCATTATCGATATGGGGAAGAAATCTCTAGTGCATATGAGACCTAGTTGATCTACTACTTGCTTTGGCATAATGTTATGAGATGCCCCACTATCCAACATGCAATTATGAATTACGTATTGGTTTCTTATATCTGAAGTATACCTAATGAATATGTAGAAAGGCCTCACTAAAGATGAACTTATGATTATAGGATTTAGATTATTCACTACTAAAACACTACAAATTTGATTTCCTATTGGCTCTATCAGACCAAAAGCTCTACACACTTGATCTCTATACTTTGGGATAGTCATTAGCTCTCTGAAGGTGATATTTATCTTCTATTTTTCCAGTTCTTGCCTGACATCAAATTCAACTTTCTTATTATCCACACTCTTGCCAAAATCTAGTTATTTTTGGTCCTCATTCTCTATTTCTTTCTTGAGAGTCAAATGTTGATTGTTGCTAGCTTTTTTTCTTGCAAATTTTTCTTTGTTTTGATTTTATTGATTTTTATTTTTTGTATTGGAGTTATTATTAGTTCTATCTAGCACTGTTCTATTTCTTATATTTATAGCATGGACTCTTTTTAGTGTTTCTATTTCTTCTATTGTAGGTACTAATTTACCTTGTTTCATTCTCTCAAATATATTATCTTGAGGTATTTTTAGGATTTCCATATTTTCTAGAACTAAGGCCCTAGGTTGTCCCTATAAATTTGACAATTCACTCATGTCCTTTTCAAAATGAATCTTCCTAGCTTCATCATCCTTAGTCCAACATGCATTTACTCATATTTCTTCATCGGAATCCTCTTCTAGATTAAAATTAGAGTGCATGCTAAGGTATATATCACAATATACTAAATTATAGGGAGCATCATAGGTAGGGCAACAAAAAGGAAAATCAGGGACTATGTTGGTTGAAGCCATTGGGTTCAGGACTGCATCTATATATTTCTATCCTTATCTATTCCTCTAACCATTGTTATTTCCATTCCTATTTCCTTAATATGTGTTTCTTCTATTCTAATTTATGTTGAAAGCCTATTTTAATTTTATGGTTGAGATGACTCATGCCTTTCTCCATTTTTTATTTCAATTCTAGATAGCCTACTGTTCATTGTGTTAAACATCTTAATCAACTAGCTAGAAAATTTCTCTATGGGATCTGATTTATTTTTCTTCAAAATTGAGAAGCCAACATTTTTGGGTTTTTTATCAACATTGATTTGACTTTGCTTAGATGAGTGTGATTTTATTTTCCACTATCTATCATATCTCTTTTGATTTCTATAGCCTTTTCCATGCATTCATCGATATTAGTGACTCTGTTGTCTCAATTCGTAATTAAATTAAGTAGGAAATGCATTCTTATAAAATAAAATGGACCGGTTATCATTGGGCCTTAGATTTGTAGGAATATTATTTCTTATTTAAAAAATCTCCTCTTAAATTCTTCTACAGATTCACTCTCTTTATTTTTCATTGTTACTATTTCGGTTAGTAATGATTGTTCATTTTTCCTTTCTACATACTTCTTTAGAAATACTTCCTACATGAATTGGAAATTAGAGATATGATTGTCTAGGAGGCTATTGAACAAATCTCTTGTATCCTTTTCTAAGGTCTAAAGAAATAACCTAAGGACCACATCTTCTTCTTTGACTTTGAGGCTATCTAATTCATACATGAAACTTTTGATATGTTCTCTAGTTATGATATTATTACCTTAGAATTTTAACAAGTATTTATGTGCCTTACTAGTGAGGTCATGAAGATCTGGTGGTAATTAGAAATACCTATATCTATTGGTTCTCCATATTTGGAGGTTCTAATTATTTTGGTTGTTCTGATTTGGGTGAGGGTTGGCCATAATGGTTATACGAGTAGCGATAACAGGGACACTTACGGTAGGATGAACAGTTAAAATATTCTTAATAGAAGAATATAAAGTATTATAACTATTATCTAAAGGAAAATTGTTGTTAACACAATTTATACTATTATGATATGATTTAGTTATATAAACCTAAATTTTAGAAACTGGTATTTTTTGTTACAAATAAATACCTTTGGGTCTTCAACTTCTTGATAGAGTTGTTTACCACTTCTCATGTACGCTAGATCAAATTATTGAATCTTCTTTGGGTTCGTTTAGTTTAGAGTTGCCAACACCATAGTGTAAAAGAATATCTCTTTGGTTAATATGGCTCAACCTTAATGCTTTCTCAATATCTCAAAGACTCTCAGAGATACTCATGAGTGATAACAAAAAAAATTTAAAAAGTACCCACATCAACGCATTGTGAATTCAAAAAGAAATACCAAGAAAAATTTAAAGAAATTTTAAAATAGTCGTCCTCGACAATGGTGCTAGAAATATGTTGTGGAAAATTTAGGCATCCTTAAGATATCTATCATGCTATCCAGATTTTCAATATCACAATGAGAAATGCAAGTTCTAGTGGATTTACCTATTTAACCTAGAAATTGATTTTACATATAAAATTATAACAGAATAATTTGGGTTAGGATACCTCACTATGAGCTTAATTATTAATTGAAAATATGTATCATATGCTCAACTAGATTAAATGAAAATTAAAATGAAATTTATTATGACCAAGCATTAGTGAAGCACTCCTAGCCTTAGCTTCAAGCAACAAATCAATGTCCTATTTGTTGGGTGATTATAGCAAAGATTAATAGATTTTCTAAATGAGAAAGAAAAAGAAAGAAGATAACTGACATGCTAACATTAATTAAAATTATGCATTTAATATAGACATTAAATCAGTGAAGAGAAGATGTTATTTATGAATTCAAATTATTTAATACACAAACAAGCAACACTACACACAATGCTCATAAAATTGCCAAAGAGCAGGAACTGGAATTTGTATTATATCTTGTTATTAATGAGTACATAACATAGCCCAAAAATGTGCTTAGGTCTCATAGAAATATAACATAATATCTACCTTATTCAAATTATGTAATAAGGGGATGGAATTTTCTGTCCTAATTCTAGTGACATGAAAACTCCAGCTCCTAGAAATGATCTTAGGGGGGTTAATTACACTCTTGAAAATCCTTGCACAAAGATACGAAGAAATAAGAAGTGGGAAACAAAGAAAAATAAAATAAATATAACAAAACACTTTGAATACCTCTTGCAAAATTTGCTATTCTAGTGTTTGATGATGATCTTGGCTTTGGAGACCTCTTTTATAATTTAAATTCTTGTAATTTTGTTACAAGTATGTGGCATAGATGTCTCCACCTGGAGCTCTCTCTATATTTTATTTTTGGAGTGTGTTATTGTAAAGACCTAGGCTATCACAGGCTATCAAAATTCATGAAGTGCTACCATCTATCCTAAAACAATGCCACTTGTTACCAAGGGCCAACGTTTTAGCTTCCCTAGTTCTAACTTCGTCAAAAAGAGTTTGTTACTAAATTGGCCCTATAGCTGGATTTGTTTCTTTATCCTCTTCTATGGTGGACCCAATGCTAACCTCAACTTATCCTGTTATGGTAGTTTGTTCAAATTATTAGATCCCTCACCTGAAACTCAAGAAAACTCATGTGGTTTTTTTTTGTTGTGAACACTTCTTTAAGTGAAATGGATGTCTTTGATGCATTGGAAGAGAGGTGAAAGTCACCAAATAATGAAAGGATGCAAGGAATAAACAAGGCATGACCAAAAATGGAATGGATGTAGTATGATAACAAAAATAAACCTCATATTACACATGAAATGATGGTGGGAGGACAATGTATATATGGAAATCCATGAGAAGACAAGAGAAAATGCCTAGAAATAAGTGAAATGCAGTGTATTCAAAGGTGGGTGAGAAGAAGCAGCACTAAGGTGTTGGGAATGGGGAAATGAAGAAAAATAAAAATATAACTAGAGGTACACAAATTAAGGAAACCACCAAGAATAGTGTACCTCTAAAACTATATTCCATCAGGGTGACACCTCCATAACTATATTCTGCCAGGCCGAAGGACCACTTCCAAGGTAGAAAAATTGCCAAAGGTTAGGTAATTGTCCGTCTCTTCTACATATCTTGCATTTCTTAGCACTAGTAGACAATAATTTCTTGAGTCACTCATATTCTCTTATGTAGCTTTTTTCTTGCATTCTTTGGCTCATCTTAGATGCTAACAATTTGATTTAATTCCAAAAATGTGTCACTATTTATATAGGATCAGACAGAGGTAGGAAATTTTGTTAGTTTATGACTGTAAAATTGTGCTTCTAGATTTGATAATATTTAGCTTGCTTGAACTGGAATCTACGTGTTAGCTATTTTTTTACTCATGCTGATTAAATTTGCCTTGTATGATTCATGATATTTCATCTTGTTCATCGACTTTACCCATGTGATTTAGAATGTTTTCTCTTGTTGTATTTGAAGCCTCATAAGTTATTGGGATATAAGTTCACCTTCATTGACCTTAAAATAACCTTGTATTTGTAGTACTTTATCCACAATTGGGTCATCAGGTAGTTGATGCAAACTAGAGGGTACCATGATTTTATTTACTTGTATACTATGAAGCATACAGAAGCTGAAATGCTTAACTTATTTGAAATTTGACCACCTTATTTGAACTCTTCAAATACATCTTTGCAATCTGGGGTTCTTCATAATGGTAGTGTTATGAGAACTCAATGCCACGATTGGCTTGGTATATCCACTCCTCATCGTGTCAGATTCTCATTGGTGCCACGTTGATTATGCTTTCCTAGGATAGACACCTTCAAGATTTCTATAAGTCCTTTTCTAATTTTATCATGCCTAGAAGAAATATATGCATATCTCAAGCCACCACTTGGTCTCATCGTGCTCTTCGCTCTTTTATCCCTAATAGAATCCATACCATCCATTTATCACCTCTACAGATTTCAAACCATTATCTCTAAGTCATTGGTGGGGATCCATCGTTAGTCTACTAGTGCTATCGTTGATGAATCAATGATAAAGGATTATGATCGACAATCAAAGAAAATGTATTTATAACTTATGTTGTTGTTGTTTGGCTTGTGTAGTTGTTGATGTATTAGTGACAAAGACTTTGTATCAGATATGAGAGCAATTAGAGATATATGAAGTACTTAGGACACTGAAGACCTTGATGAGGGATGACTTTATAAGGTTAGCAATCCTAGAGAGGATTGAGGACTTTTAATTATGGGATGATTTGATATTATGAGAATGGGGGACATGATTTATGTGATATGGTGCTTCCATTGCTCATTAATTCAGGACATCATTTCTAATGAATTAGTGATAAGGGCTTCATATGAGCAACAACAAAGAGACCTTGGGCACATGGACATTAAGACCTAGAAATTTTATAACTTTATGTTACTCAAAAAGACTTGGTGGGGTTCAGTTAATACTATCACTGATCAAACAATGATGTCATTGATGTATTGTTGATGGAAGATTTGCATTGGTAATAAGAAAACCTTTAAGACCTAGGGATTCAGAAGATTAATATGATACTATGATGAAGATATTTATGAAGATGTGGGGTTATGGCTTAGGAAAAATATAATTAAATATTGTTTTTTGGACCTTCGATATCTTATGTGATACTTAGGAGTGATCACAGAATAGGAGATTCATTTTTTGGATGAGACCTAGATCCTTAAGTCATAATGAGACCTTCGTAGATGGACTAGCACAATCATCAATTAATTGACGCTATCACTGATGAATCAAAGATAAAGGATTATGATAAGAGATTTATGAGAACTTGCCCTATTTTAGACTGGCATTGTCACCATTTGATTGATGCAATTGTTGATTGACCAACAATGAGGGATTATAATTAGTGATAAGGGAAACTCTTTTTATTTCTTAATTAGAATTATCATTGATAGCTTAGCACCATCACTGATAGATCAATGATAATGGGTTATCATTAGTGATGGAGGTTTACTTCATTGAGAACTTTGATTTTATGAATTTTGAGGAAATGAACCTTAGGAATAGAACATGAAAATACCTTGGTGATAAAGGGGCATGAATATGGATGAAAAACTTAGAAAATATCGGATATGTGTCATGAGGACTTAAAAATAACTTGCGAAATGTATTTTATAGACTAATGATTTTGGTGATGGAATTATTTAGTGGAGAAATATAGAACTTAAGACTATACTGAGGATTTGGATGAAGAATTATAGGTTTAATGAAATTATAAGGGGATATCAAGTGAAATGGAAAGGACTGCATGAATAAAGTGGAAAAATGGAATGGGGTGACTGTAGGGGATTATAAATATTAGAAATTTTTTCTTTGAAAACATAGGGACAAGGACTATAACATGGACATTTTAAGGCTATAATGACTCTCAGGACTAACATTCTCATTGTAACTCATTATCAACAAAGGACTTTGGACTTTAATATCCCCATAAATTTATTTAAACATCCAAGACCTCGTAAAATAACCTAGACTTTTGAATTTGATATATCTTGAAAAATTAGGGGTGTAAAATAGGTTGGGGCTATGCAACTCAACATGATCATCAAGCCCTAGTTACTCATCTCAATGGATGAATTTATAGTATTTGGTTAACCCAAATGATTGGCCTATCATGCATTAAGAACTTGTGGTGTATCTTTCAAGAAGATAAAGCAACAACCCTTGATAGATAAAGTCACAAACACAAGGAATAAGAAGCTCTTGGAATTTTTTCCTTATTGAATGAATGATAATTAAACTCACAACTCAGTTAGAGGAATGGGAAAAAGGAGAACTCTTATGGAAACAAAAATATAGAATTAAATGGCTCAAATAACGAGATCAAAACGCAAATTTCTTCCACAAATATCTTCTTGCTCGTAGATCTCACAACTTTATTTCTTCCCTAAAATCAGATTCTAGAGATGTTGTCTATACTTGGGATGGCATGAGCTCTATTGTTGTTGATTACTTTTCCAATATTTTTGCTGCTACTCCTCTTGACTCAACTTCTCAACAAAATGTTCTTCAAGGTATCCCTTCTCTTATCACTTCTGAGGAGAACTCTATTTTTACTCCTCCTGTTACTATCAATGAGCTTCAACATGTACTTTTTAATATGCAAAAAGGGAAAACCCCAAGTCCTGATAGTTTTCCCATTGAGTTCTACCAAGAATTCTGGGAAATCCTTCATGCTAATTTATTAGAGGTGGTGGAAGAAGCCAGGAAAGCTAAAGAAATTTTGAAGGTTATCAATAAAACTTATATTACTCTTTTTTCAAAATCTCAAGAGGTTGATCACATATCAGCTTTTATACTTATTGCTTTATGTAATATTCTCCTCAAAATCATTACTAAGATCATGGCAAAAATGTTGAAGCCTCTTTTGCATAATATTATTTCCCCTGAGCAAGGTGGTTATGTGGAAGGGTGTAAAATAGTAGATGAGATAGTTCTTGCTAAGGAAGCCATCCATTCCATGGATATGCAAAAATATCCTTCCATGTTCATTCGATTAGACTTATCCAAAGCTTATGACAGAGTGGATTGGCACTTCCTTATCAAAGTTTTGAGGCAATTTGGTTTTTCTAAGGATTGTATGGATTTTATTATGGAATGTATATCTTTAGTTTCCTACTTAGTTCTTATTAATGGCAGAACTTCTTAGTCATTTTTAGCTTCCAAAGGTATTAGGCAAGGTTACCCGCTTTCCCCTTATTTATTCATCATTTTTACTGAATGCTTGGGTAGGACTATAACCAAAAAGAGGAAAAAAAAAAACCTTGAGGAATTTACCATTGCTCATGGATCTAGACCTATATCTCATATTCAATTTTTTTATGACTCTACTCTTTTAGGTAAATCTACAATTAAGGAAGCTTCTAATATTAAGCAAATCATTAGTTGTTTTTCTAAGGCTACTGGGCAGTTGATCAATGAAGACAAATCTAAAGTTATTTTATTTCATTGCTCTGCTAGACAAGAATCCATGATCTTAGATAAATTAAGATATAAGAAGTCCTCCCTTTCAATCGCTTATTTAGGTATTCCCATAAATATTCAAAGGCAGAAAAAAAAAGATTGGAATTGGTTGTTGGACAAAGTCAAGAAGAAAATTGGAAAGTGGACCAACAGGTGGCTTTCTTCTGGGGGTAAAATCATCTTGGTAAAATTAGTCCTTCAAGCTATTCATATTCATGTTTCTTATGTGTTGAATATACCAAAGGTAGTTCTTCGAGAACTAGATCAAATCAGTCATCGATTCCTCTGAAGTGGTATTAAGGAGAAAATAAAATAGGCCTTGGTGAGATGGGACACTTTGTCATCCTAATAATGAAGGGGGGTTAGGATTATGGTCTTCTATTAATAACAACAAAGCTTTAGCTGCTAAATTATATTGGAGGATGTTGCATAACCCCAATGCTCTTTGGGACAATAATCTCCATGCTAAATATGCTGAGAACAAAAGTCTTGAAGACCTTGTTCGCTATCATATTCCTACCAAAGGTTATTCCATTTTAACAGTTCTTAATATTGGTGAAGATTTTATAAAGAAAAATTATTCTGGATCATTCATAATGGTCAGCAGGTAAATTTTTGGATAGATTCTTGGGATGGTCACAAGCCTTTGATAACTCAGTTTCTCAATTGGAGGCCTTGGATGGAGGAGATTCATCGAGCTAACTGGATAAAGGTGGCTAATTATTGTCGATACCATACTGGTAATTCAAAGGTTGGTAGATATTGGATCCCTATTGAGGACTGTCCTATTCAAATCATAGAAAGGTAAAGACAAGATATCCAAGGCATCCTTCATATGAGGTCTCTCTCTTGGTCCCATGAAAATGATTGTTTTGGACGAAACAACACTACTAAGGGTGAGTATTCAGTTGCTCAATGTTATTTTAATTTATACCATAATAATCCCAACCAATATTTCCATATATTTTCTTAGTTGTGGGCTCAAAATATTTGGCCTAATGTGAGGTTATTTATTTGGATTTTATTGCATCGTAGGGTGCTTACTGGTGAGAAACTTATGAAGTGTGGTTTTCATGGCCCTTTTAGATGTGAAATGTGTGGAGAGAATATAGAAACTCTCAACCATATTTTTATTGAGTGTACTTTAGCCTCTAAGCTATGGAGGAGAATGACCACTTTACTTGGCTTACAGTGGTCCAATTTTTTAACATTTGAACAACTTCGGAGGTATTGGCCTAAACAAGAGGGTGTTGATCATTTTATTAGGTAGTTAGTTTGGATGGGTTCTACCATTATTCTTTGGAATATCTGTAATGAAAGGAATAGTCAAATTTTTAATCAAGATAGGAAGGATATTCACTATATTTGGCAAAAGACCATAGCAAACTTAGTTGAATCAGTCCATCATCTCCTTAATCACCCCCAAAACTTCCACCAAATATGGGATCAAGTGATGCAAATATTGAATATTAAATATTCTAAGGGCAACCAACTTAAAGGGAATGTAAGTATTTGTAATATGGATAGGACTAGAAATTGGCAACCTCATCCTAAGAATTTTTGTAAAGTCAATACTAATGGAGCCTCTAGAGGGAACCCTAGAAAAGCTAGTGCAGGAGGAATTGGTAGACTTTCATATGACTCCCTGGTTTTTAATTTTGCTGAGAATTTGGGTATTCTTTCCAATAACCTTGATAAGGGGTATGGTATCCTTAGAGGCCTTCAAGAGGCTACTAAGGTTGTATGGGAAAAGATGTTAGTTGAGTCAGACTCTCAAATCATGATTAATATTTTGAAGAATCCTTCTGAGAATCATAAGGTTGACTGGAGAATAAAGAGAATTATTGAGAACATTCAATTATTCCAGATGGGATTTTTGAAAGTTGATTACAATCATGTGGTCAAAAATCAAAACAAGAGTGTTGATGCTTTAGCTAATTGGGCTTTGGAAAAAGGTGATATTACTTATTATGGTCATCCTCCTAGATGGTGGGCTTCACAAATGAGGGAAGCTCTTCTTTCTATTATTTCTTTGGATGGCTCTAGTTCTGAAGGTTCCTAGTTTCTTCTTGTTTTATTTTTGCTTCTCTTTGGTTCGGTCAGGGTATTTTAGTTCCCTAGCTCAATCTATTATTTCTTTTTTTCCTCTGTTGATTCTTGCCTTAAAATTATTTTGGTCTAGAAAGGTCATTGTTATGTTCAATTTTTTTTGTTTGTTTAATTTTATGTGGTGTGTATGTTTTTTTGTTTTTATGTTCTTTGTGTTGTTTTTTGTTGTTCTTATGTTTTTGTTGTTTTGTATTTTTTGTTATTGTTCTTGTGTTTTTGTTGTTCTTGTTCTTATGTTTATGTATGTTTGTGTTAATTCGTGTTTTTGTGTGTGAGTTTTTTCTATGTTTTTTATTTATTTTTTAGTCTATTGTTGGTTGTTTTTTTTTTTTGTTAATTTTTAGGTTTTGGTTGTTTGTTTTTTTCATGTTTTTGTTGGTTATGTCTTTGTAGTGTTTTGTTGTTTTTGTCATGTTTGTGTTTTGTTATGTTGTTCTTATGTTTTTCTATGTGGTTCGTGTTGTGGTTTTTTTATCTTATTGTGTGTGTGCTTGGTTGTGCTTTTTATTTTTGACACTCTCAAGGAGCATGTTTTTCATTTTATTTTATTATTATTATTTTTATTTATTTTTTTATTTTTTAAATCTTATTGTGTGTTTGTTTGCTCCTTGAGTATGTCAAAGGTGGTAGGCTAGGATCGTACCCTGGGTGATTTTGGTGTATTGGATACCCCTTATTCCTTGGGTCTTACCCGAAAGTGGCATCCCTTTTGCGATGCTTTCCACAAATAAAAAAATAATAATTATTTTTTCATAACAAAGAAGAAATTGAACCTATAAAAGTATGATCAAAATTACATAAGTTATTTGGGAAAGTAAATACAACTAAAGTAAGTCACTTGGAGTTAGAGCTTTCCTCTCTCAAATTGGTTGAATTGTATAATGTTGAGGACTATATTGTGAGATTTATGGTATTGAGAGAAAATATTACATATTTTAAAGACAAAAAGAAAGAAGATACAAAATATGTAATATTGTCCTTCCTAATATCTCTTCTTTTTAGATGTTGAACCTCACGATTCATATGATTCCTATGTTCTTAGAATCTCAAAAGAACTTACTCTTGATCAAAATTTCTCTCTCCTAATTTTTTGTAGTGGTACTTTACAAAAAGCTCATGCAAATGAATTTAAACCTAAGGAGGCTAAGATCTAGATGTCCAAGGGCCTATCTAAATCTTCAAATAAGTCAAAAATCATTTGTAGATACTGCAAGCAAGGACATCTAACAAATAGTTGCTTGTTGAAATTGTAGAGGATTGAAGGTGAGTTTTTGAATATGGGTGGATGTCTTCCAAATTATGAGGGTAATTTATATGAATCTACCTCAAATATTGAGGGCCACTAAAGCATCATTATATGAAAATGTTATTAATACTTATATATTGCTCTCATTGGCCCTTTAGTTTAGATTATGAGGGGGTGTTGGAAGTGTAATCTAATTCTTGACTAAGGCCAACATTATATGATGTAATCCTAGATTAGCCTTAGGACATTCATTATACAACATATTTAATTTATTGTAATATTTTATTATGTAAGCCCTATGGGCCAATATTAACCTTTTTACAGTTAAACCCACCTTAAAACTACTAATTTACCTTAAGGACATCTTGTTATGTTGACTTGTTAAGTTAATTTATGTAATTTGTGTTTTGCTATTAGTATAAATACCCCCACCACTCCATTTTATTATCGATGTAGCGATTCTTATCCATGAATAATATTATTTATGATAATTTATGTAATTTAGGTTTTGGTATTGGTATAAATACCCCCACCACTCCATAATTTAATATAAATATAGGGGGTAGGGCCCCCACTATAAAGGTAGGGTAGATAGGATCTCTTCTCTATTTTCAAAAGGGGAGGCTAGGAAAAACTCCATCTAGTGAATTCGGATCTAAAAATTTTGTTAGTGAATGTGTGAGCCATTATAAAAGTGTAGTGATTATTATCTTTGAATAATATAGTGATTATTTATGATGCCTATAGGTGCCCACCAATTTTTGTATCTCTTTTTGTTTCTTTTGTTATTTTATGATTTCTATATAAAATTTTAATGGATACATTGCTTCTATTAGTTTCTAGAAAATAATATGAATCCCAATATTGCTATCATCAAGGGCTACATCCCCTCTTTTCAATGACCATATTTGCATCCATGATATATTGGTATCTACCTCTAGAAGTGATCCATAAGTTCAATACCACAAGACTATCTTGAATACACATTTCTTGATTAAGGATATTATTCCCATCCCATTTTTGTTACTCACTAATATAATATAGAAGTCCTAATGTAGGTTGGCAAATATATTCCCCCCATTTGAAGTGGATCCTCCACTCCAACACCATATCGATATGATATATCTTGTCAATGAAAATTCTATTGGTTATTTTATTATGCTAACCTAAATCAGCCTTACCAATGCTTTATATAGATGGGAATGAAAATGAAAAGTTATATACACAATATCTTATACACATCAATATTTCCATATATCAAGATCATATATTATCTATTAATATATTCCATTATGGCTATATATCTCCATGTAACCTCTACTACTAACATACCCAATATGGCATGTTAATCCTCCAATTTAAGTATCATCTTATAGGTATAATTATCTATCCCATATAAATGTGTCAAAACTTAGATTCTAGGTCTAAAATAGATATAGCATTATATTGATACGATGCCTCCCATATGGCATTTGAGCTATCCCTACTAAATCTTACTACTCCATATTTCACTAGTCATAATCTAAAAGTCCAAACGCATTGACAAGCTAGTATAAATATCTACTTATAGACACCTAAAACATGTCATATTGAGGAGACTACCTATATGGACTCCTTTAAAGCCATATGACCCACATTTGTGTAGCATTAGGGCTTAACAATGGTTTTCACCACTCAAATAGAAAATAATTTCCTTTGTATTCATGACCGTCCCACCAAAGGATGACCTTTGCAATGATCGTATCACCCGAAGATGGCCCCCAATAATGATCCTCTCATCCCAATATGACCTACAGTCATGATCGTCTCACCTCAATATGACCATACAAAAAGCATGTTCCTGTGCAATGGGCAATACAATTATGAATGCTAGTCAAGCATAACGGTTTCTTGATAATGGTTTCTTGAGTACAACCATTTCTTGGATTCTCCTACAAGATAAGACTACCTTAGGGGAAGTCTATATAAGGCTTATAGCCTTCATTAATAAATTTGGCAATTTTATGTAATGAAGTGTTGTCGGATTGGAGAGCAAAGAGCCCTTACTCCCAAAAGCAATGAAGTGTTATCAAAATTCAACCATGGAGCTTTTAAGCATACCAATGAATCATCTCAAAGGTTGAAGATAAAATTTGTGCTTCTTGTGTCATTCAAAATATCTGATTTGGTATCAATTTATGCCCCCAAGTTGTTCTTCATGAGCGCACTAAGAACATTAATTCATCCACAAATAAAACCCGATGTCACCTTGCATCAACAAGGAATTTGCTCATTTTTCAATGATTATCTCACCCCAAAATGACCTGTAGGCATGACCGTCTCACCCCAAGATGACCCACAGGTGAGACCATCCTACATAGAGATGACCTCCTGACAAATATTTTTTTCATGTTTTCTTGATTTTAGTAGATTTAGCAACATATTACTATTTAGCATAGCTTACTTTCATTTTCATGCATTTATTTGACATATTTCAGCTTATTTATCACTTTATCATAAATATGGGCTTTATATTGGAAGGCTCTTGATATGCTTTTGATGATCTTTAGTTTTTCTTGTGTGTATATTGCAAGTATTTACAATGGAGAAAATTGCATAAAGACTCACTCATCATCATGCATTGCGAAGGTCACGAAAACCCTCCAAAAATCAATTTTTGAGATGGAAGAGAGATCCTATGAGATACACTTTGGATATATTTTCTTGTTATAAATTTGTATAAAATTGGTAGCTAATCCCTCAATGGGATCCATTGTAACCTATCTTGAAGGAACATGAATTGATATTAATAAAAGGATACCATTATTGCATTTCTTGTTTTGTCATTATGGTTGCATAGTTTTCTATCTAGTTGGTTCTTTATTTCATTTCATAGGCGTACAATCTCTTTTCTAGCATTTTCAATGGTGATCATGGCCAAAATTTGTCCACATTGTGCACTGAAATCAATAATTCTTATTTTCTTGGTGTTTGTGAATTGGAGGTAGCATCATCCTTGACTAGGATGGTCAACAGGTGAAATCATCTCACCCCAAGATGGCTAGCAGACACCACCATTCTTGCAAGAAATAACCTCAGAGCAGAGGTTAGAAAATTTAAAAACAACATCTTCATAAGAATTAGGCTACACCTATAAGTCATCTATCCTTATTTTCCTAATTTTAGTAAAGAAATTTAAAAATTTCATGCTTAAGTAGAGAAATTGCAGATAATTTCAATTTTAAGATAGTCTATCTGTGATCGTCCTTAGGTTAGACAATCTTTATTTTTGGTTGTCTCTATCCTAGATGGCCCCTATTTTTTATTGTATTTATGTCAGACAACCTCTATTGTAGAATGTACCTCACAATATGACCTCTATTTTATTGCTTTGTGGTCTACTTGCTTGTTGTTTGCTTAAAGGCTATTCATGTAGGATTCTATTTCTGATAGGTTTTTGAAAGTAAAACGTTCATTTGTTTGGAAATATGAAATTGAAACATTATTTTCCATGTATTAGTGAAAGAACATAGAATGCTCTATGCTTTTACTTTCTCTTACATATAATAAAAGAAATCCGACACACCATGTTTCAATTTAACATCAATGAGTTGGACTTCATTACCTACTATTGATCGAGAGCAACGATGGTGGACTTCATCTCCATACATTGGCTTATACCCTAAAAAATTAGTGGCCATAAGGTTAGGAGTTTTAACATCAAAACACACTAAAAAATATAGGGATTCACAAAGAAAAATTAAAAGAGATAATCACATTGTATACTTTATTTCTTTACTATTTATGTAATCAACATAAATCCTACTGTTTGATCTGGGACCTAATGATGAATGTTCTAGATTTACAAAGGAAAAATGTATCTATTTTTGGCTTTCCCCCTAGACCCCCCACAACGACATAAGTAGGGAGGATGTTGCCCCTCCTACATCCCCCATTTGCGGAGTGGGTCCAAATGTGGTTGAAAATAAGACATCTATATTAGAGAGATAATCAGACTCCACAATCAACAAACATATTCAAATTAGTCTAAAGGACATGGCCATCCTTGAATGGCATCCTAGGTTTTATCATAACACCAATACCACCCATAGGAGGTTAGAAATTTGAGATATAGTTATTAAGGAGGCACCCACAGGTCCTCCAGAAAACCTTCCTGACTTGGACACCTTGATAGCATTTTATAAAAAGAATAATCCACCCACTAAGGAGCCTAGTAGGTCAATGTCATGGGTTCACATACCATCTTGGTCTATATATAAATCTAAACATGAACATAGGTATACACCATGGCCTAGCTTGGATGAGTAAACCACCCCATTTTATTGAGCAAGTCACCCTTCTACTTCTCATGGAGAGTACTCTGCATGAAAACATTGTACTTATGTGTAGCCTGAGTATACAAACATTACATCTAAGCCTAAATATCATGCATTCCTCATAGACAATGAGGAGGATCCAAGTCATCCTCCTACTCCACATTAATATTACTTAGTGCAACCACATTGCATATCTACATTGCCCAACCATACAAAGCTCATGCATAAACTAGAATATCATGTCAATGCAACCTTTAGGGATAATGGGAAACAAGTAATAGATCATACTAAGGGATAAAGACAAGATAAACCCATCCGTATTATAGATACAAGGGTACACAGACCCCATACAAGTGATAAAAAAATCATATTCATCAAGCACTTAGGCCAAATTTAAACAAACAACAATAATTAAATCAACAATGGGTGGACCCACAATGGGTATACCTACAAATGTTGTATCAACAAAGGATACAATAAGGGAAATAAAAGTTATAATAAGAGAAATTACAAAACACATTGCATGAAGCGGTGCCTACACCTAGCACCTATAGGATGCACCAACACATAAGGAACCCAATACAGTATCAAAATATTCTACCTTAACCATGCCAAAATCATGTTCAACATCAAAGACCACTAATTGGTTATCATCAACAGCCTCATACTTCTCAAAAATACCAAGATCAACAAGAATATGAATTATATAAAGAGCCCCAATAGGGACATTAAGAAAAATTAGATACCTACCTTGAATCCATTTATGATGAGGTACCTAATGATCATACTTATCACCCACCTCAAAATCAAAATTGGCCCCTTTTGCATTATTAAGGATGATAGCAGATAAATCCTATCATTTTTCCAGAGGCATACAAAGTGCTAACTGATAGGCTAAATATATTAAAAAATAAGATCTAAGTTTGGTTTATCAAAAAACCACACTAAAATATCTTAGAAATCAGCCTCTACATCCATCAGTGCCATCACCACCATACCCGATGTATTTCAAGATGCCTAAACTTGAAAATTTCAAAGGTGGCAAAGATGCGCAAGAGCACATGACAAGCTTCATCAATATGTATTTTCATATTTAATACAATGAATCCTTGATGTTGAGAACCTTCCTTATAACATTAGTTGGGGGTGCTTTGGAATGGTATAATAATCTACCATGCCATAACATATACACCTTTGAGAAATTAGCTAATGCATTTTTTGAACATTTTGACTTTAGTGCTATGAAAATGGAAAACTTGAGTGACTTGTCTAGCCTTCATAAATTTTATGATGATCCAGTCATGGAATGTGGCAACAAGTGGAGGAAGGTGATGTCAAAATTACCTTTTACCCTTATTGTAATGGAACTAACTTGATTGTTCATGAGAAGTTGTTCAAAGAAAATCTCATTCTTTCTATATTTTCAACAATATCATACATTCAAGGAGGCCTTAGCATAGACTAATGTCATTGAGGACATCAAGTTGCAAGAGGGTGATATTCAACTCCGCAAAAGGGAATGGCCAAACAAGAATATTAAAGGTGATAGCATGCAAAAAATGGTGATCCTAGTCAATCAAGTTGTTTTGAGTATCTCTGAATCCTCAAACCAGGTTGCACCACCTCGACTTCTAGTGCAACCTAATTACCAGGATCATCCTCCACTGGCCCAAAATCATACACAAAAAAATCAAGACAAGACCAACAGTTTTGACCACCATGATAATATACTCATTTTCCAAAGACATTAGCATCGATATTCAATCGCTTATGTGAGGCATGAGCAATAAATCTTCTTGATATTCGTCCATTGAAACCTAATAAGCATATATCAAAGGGGTATAGGAAAAATCTATATTGTACTTACCATCGACAAAGGGGTCATGAAATTTGAACATGTTACCCCTTTAGATATTTAGTACAGGATATGATCAAGAGGTAAGAGCTTCAAATTGGCAATCCTCTTGCCCCAAACAACTAATCAATAGGAGTATTACAAGGCTCCTTTCCCACACACGAAGCAAACTCAACATCTATCAATAAAATAGAGAAACCTAAGTAGATGAATCAGGTGCAGGTCAATCCACCTCTCCAAGAGTTTATGGGAATGATCAGTTTTGTAACAGAGGACTAGGAATATCAAAATTAATTTATACAACCTATGGCTTCATACAACATTTTCTCTTTTCTCATAACATATCATCAGAACAATGGCATTGCATATAATTCATTTCCATAATAGGAGAGGTTCACTTTCATAACTCCTAGTCAAGCCAATCACATCACATCAAGCACAATGAATGGGGGTGCTCAAGGTATCACACCTTCCCCATCATCCACATCATATCCAGTGAAGCAATTTTGGAATTTTGAAGGTATCGCACCTTCCCCATATTCGCTAATCACCACACACTTTGGATATGCTTAAGGTATTGCAAATTCTCCCTAAATAAATAAATAAATAAATAATCATAAAAAATTCCAAAAAAATAGAAAAACAAAAACCACAAACCAATACAAAACATAAAAAATATAAAAACATTTGCATTACATCATTATGCATTTCATTGCATGCATTGATTAGTTGCATTAGGTATATTCATCCATTGCACTTGCACTAGGACAAGTTGTGTTTGCATTCTTATGAATGACATCATATTTGTATTCCAGTCATGCATCTTAAATCAACCTTATCCATCATCACCATTTGTAGTTCTCCTTATGAGCTTTTGTTTATTAAGGGTTCCTTGTGAGATAGGTTAGATACTAGATAAATATAAACAATGATGTTTATATGGCCATTAAATTTTCTACACACACCTTTTAGTTTGCAAAAGACCATAGGGAAAACCTCCATATAGCATATACCACTATCATCCACATTCCCCTTTGAGAGTAACTATGTTTTTCAAAACCACCAATAAGTTACCATAGCGTGTTTACTAGGGTTTTTGGTCATTCAAACATCCCTAGTTTTCTTTTCATATTTTGTAGAAAGCTATATTATATTTTAGAAGGTAGGATATTTTTTTTATAGTACCTTGCATACGTCAAAATCCCAACATAATTTTACACATTTAACATCCAATTTTGGACAAGGAATGATGACGCTACAATGTAGTCCTTGCCACCTTGAGCAAAATTTTTCCCTTGCTCATCCTAATATGCGCATGGTCTAGGATGCTGAGAATTAACAAAAGAACAAGCTCCCCCCTACCAAAGCAATCCCCTTGCTCTTCCACAAAATGAGCAAGTTCCCCCATCAAAAAAATAGTGGTTTTCACCATCCTTTGATCCTAAAAAGAGTGGTTTTCATCATTAAGTATTTCAATCAATCAAAAGAAAATAAGAGGGTAATGAGCTTGAACCCTTGGAATCCTTAGTTATTAACAATCCATGGGGTAATATCCATTACAGTAATGGGTTGAATGAAACTCACCTAGAAATGGAGGAGTCTTACATGTGGCGATATGTCTATCACATTAGCGACCTTATTTTGTACAGACCAATGCCAACTTGTAGATGAGCTAGCTTTTGGTAGCTTGTATTACCTAGTAGTCTAGTCCAACTAAGTCCACACATCAAGATAATTATGACCATAAGGTGATCCTCACTGCAATAATGGGTTACATGAAACCTGCCTAGAAAAGGGTAGTCATATGAATTTTCTTAATGAACAACACTATGGACACATAGGGATATTGACTTTTTGGGTCTTCCTAGTAGATTTCTATCTTACGAGAGTCAAGTATAGTTAGTATACAAATTTTTATTGGTCAACTTGGGTGTTTGGATCTCATGAAAGACCTTGTTGTGCCCTCATAACATATCATTATTTCACATCCATCATTTACATTTCACCATATCATTCCATACAATTTAGCTTCAAATGTATGAATTTTTGTGAAAAGGTTGACATTTTGATTCATGAATTTCATACATTATGTGGTGCTTACATTTAGGTTGCTTTGCATCTTAGATTCATTCATTATGTTTTAGCAAATAAACATAAAAATCAAATTTTGCATCATCATGTCATTAGCACATAACATACATGCATACATCTAGGCATACAATTTACATCTATGCATACACGCTAAAATGTCTAGACATTCATCCATCATCCATCATTGCATCCATGCATAAAATAACATAAGCAATAAACAAGATCCAAAGGCACTTAAACCCTTTGGTCACATCATTCCAAAAATGCTCCAAAGGCACTTAAGCCCTTTGGTCAAATCAATCCAAAATTACTTCAAAGGTACCCAAGGTCCTTTGGTCAATTTCAAAAGGCTCCAAAGGTACCCAAGCTCCTTTGGTCAATTTAAAAAGGCTCCAAAGGCACCTAACCCCTTTGGTCACATCAAGTCAAAAATCTCAAGTGATCCTCATATCTAGTGATTTAATCTAGACACCTGGTGATTGCAACAACTAATTATCCATGCAATCTGGTAGGATGGGTAAATTACCATAAGGCCACTTGAATAAAAAAAACCAGAAAAAAATACAAAAATATTCATAAATGGTCAAAATCAAGATTGTAATGGGATCTTCCCCCCTTTTACTTTTGCAAAGGCCCTAAAAAATCCAAATCAAGTCATCTTGGTCAAGCGACTTGTTGCTTTCATCATTTTTTATCTCCTCATCGACTCGTTGCTTGAGGGAGTAGTCATATAATCACAAAATTCATAATCAAATCAATGATCAAACACTCAATAATTCTAAGTATGTTCATTCAAGAATCATTGTTGAAGATAATCATGCACCCTCATTTCTTGGGATAAACAAACAAAAGGTAAAAAAATTCAAAAAAAATTAAGCTTATCTCCTAATTTCCACTAAGGCTAAGGATTAGACTTAAGCTTATCTCCTAATTGCCACTAAGGCTAAGGATTAGACTTAAGCTTATCTTCTAATCAACACTAAGGCTAAGGATTAGACTTAATATTATCTCCTAATTGCCACTAAGGCTAAGGATTAGACTTAAGTTTGTCTTCCAATGCCCTAAATATTACCAAAATCAAGTTGTCAAAGGCAATGGTTCAAAAGCACATGCTCTTTCTATGATTAGGGCATCTAACATTTATTAGATAAATGAACATCATTAACCCTCAATTTGAATCTAGGTCATCTATTTTTTCTCCGCACTATCCTTTCACACAATGCATCCCAAAAAGAGGTATTTGTAGACACCTAAACCACATCATATTGAGGAGACTAACTATATGGACTCCTTTAAAGCCATATGACCCATATTTGGGTAGCCCTAGGGATTAAAAATGGTTTTCACCACTCAAACAAGAAATAATTTCCTTTGCAGCTATGACCATCCCACTAAAGGTTGCCATTCACAACAACCATCTTACCCTGAGATGGCCCCCAATCACAATCGTCTCACCTTGAGATAGCCTAAAATCATGATCGTCTCACCCCGAGATGATCACATCAAAATAAAGTTCTCATGCAATAGATAATGTAGTTATGAATGTCATCCAAGCATAATGGCTTCTCGAATTCAACCATTTCTTGGCTTCTCCTACAAGATAAGAATCCCTTTGGGGAATTCTATATAAGTATGCATAAATCTGGCAATTTCATGTAATGAAATGTTGTTGGATTGGAGAGCAAAGAGCCTTTACTCATAAAAGAAATGAAATGCTATAAAAATTCAACCATGGATCTTTTAAGCATGCCAATGGACCATATCAAAGGTTGAAGATAAAATTTGTGCTTCTTGTGTCACTCAACATCTTTGATTCGATGTCAATTTTTTCCCCTAAGTCATTCTTCACTAGCACACCAAGACCATCAACTCATCCATGGATCAAACCCAACATCACCTCACATTGACCACAAGGAATTTACTCATTATTCAGTAGTTATCTCACCCCGATATGACTTGTAGGCACAACTATCTCACCCCAAGATGAACCACAAGTGAGACTATCCTGCATAGAGACGATATCTTGATAAAGATCTATTTCCCTATTTTCTTGCTTTCAGTAGATTTAGCAGCATTTCAATTATTGTTTAGCATAGCTTAATTTCATTTTCATGCATTTATTTGATGTACTTCAGCTTCTTTATCACTTTCTTTATCATAGATATGGGCTTCATCTTGGAAGGCTCTTCATATGCTTTTTATGCTCTTTAGCTTTTCTTGTGTGCAAATTACAGGTCTTTACAATGGAGCAAATGGTATAAAGACTCACTCCTCATCATCATACATCACAAATGTCATGAGAAACCCTCCCTAAATTAGTTTGTGAGATGCAAGAGATATCCTGCGAGATACACTTTGGATATATTTTCTTGTTGTAAATTTGTATCAAATTGGTTGCTAATCCCTCAATGGGATCCATTGTAACCTCTCTTGAAGGAACAAGAATTGATATAAATAAAAGGACACCATTATTGCATTTATTTTTTTTTTCATTATGGTTACATAGTTTGCTATCTATTTGGTTCTTTATTTCATTACAAAGGTGTACGATCTCTTTTCTAGCATTTTCACTACTCCACAAGCTTGTACTGACTACCTCTATACACATTACCATATCCATATAATTCTACCCATATATCAAGGGCATATACTATCTATCCATGTCTCCCACTATGGCTATTTATCTCTATGTAACCCCTTTGCAAATATCCCAATTTAACTATCATCATTGTTGGAGATATTAAATTATTTGGTACATTGAGTAGCATGGAGTATTATTGTAAATATTAGATTAGGAAGTGTGTGTTCAATTTAGTATGTGTCAATGTGTAAAGAATGTTATGTTTTATGTAATAAAGTGTGAAAGGTGTCAAGAGTGCAAGTGTGAATGTACAAGGTGTCAAGTGAGCAAGTGAAGAGTCATAGGTGATAGGTGTCAAGTATAGAAGTGAAGAGTCATGTAAGATGTGTGAAGATGTGAAGTAGGAGGTTATATAATCATGAGAGTTTTGTCCTAATGTGACGCATGCGAAAGGTTACATCTCTCAAGACTTTGAGGAGAGCAAAAGTTATGTAAAGTTATATATTGGTGTAGCACCCTAAAATTGGCGTAGTTAAACCATCAGTAAAAAGTAAAAATTTGAATTTTAACCCCGAAACCGCCCGTTAACCGCTCACCTCATTTTTCATGCCATTTTTAGAAGTTGTTTTGACCGTTGGACGATATCATCGCCGATCTGACGATATCGTCCCAAATCGGACGAATTCGTCTGGAACAGAACGTCCAGACGATTTCGTCCCAAAACCAAATTTTCATAATTAGCTTCTATTTCAACGACCTCTCCAACTTGGGCAGAAGCATGTCTGCACGGTTGGAGATTCCCACGTTGAGGATCTCCCAGATTGGGATGATCCCCAACCTCCTAACCTCCCCCTAATCCTATATAAACTAGGATTTTTCTAGTTTATCCCCCTGATTCCCTGATTCCCTGATCCCCTGATTCCCTGGTTACTTGATTCCCTGCTCTCCCTGATTCCTTGCAGGATTTTATATTTGTGTTTTCAAATTTTTGTGTTGCAGGATTTCACTGTGTTTCAGTCGAAGATAGCTCGGATCGTCGCAGGTGATTCAACCACAATTTTGGATGATCCTGTCAAGATCGATGATGATCTCGTACGATTGCAGATGATCTTGACTGCAATTCAGCTTGGGGGCAATCAGAGTCCCGAGTTTGCATTTTCTACCTCGTTTCTTTATTTATTGGTGCATTAGATTAATTTACTTCTATTTTGCATCTTGGAGTTCACCTCATTTAGCATAATTGCATGATAAGATTCAAAATAAGTTACCAAAACATTGCATCTCATTTAATTTGATATCTGGATTTGTTATTTAAGCATCTACACTCTCATTTCTATCACTTTGCATCATTCTTGCAATAGTATTTTTGGTTTTTGGTGTCTATTTTCTTGATTGCAGGTTTTTGACGAATTCTTTGACGAATTCGTCAGGTCGCTGACGATCCTGGGTGATCTCAGATGATCGACTATGATTTGGGATGATTCTGTACAATTACAGATGATCCTGTCATATCCGGGATGATCTGGACTCCTACAAGCTTCAGAATCTTCATCAGACATCAAAAATCAGGTGTACTCTTCTCCATTTAACATATTCTCTGTATTTAATCGCATTAGGATTCATTTATGTTTGTTGTCTTCATATAAATCAGAATTTTCATATAGAATAGCTTAGCTTCATTTTGGCCAACCTAGGAATCTGAATGATTGAACATAAAATGAACAAATCAAACCCATTCTCAACCTAGGCATGGAAATTGCCACTCAAAGTTTCCTGGTGAACCCCACCATCCGTCAAAAATTCACCTTTATACCCCTCCCCCGAGAGGCGCGACCTTCAAAGGGCCTCTCCGTCCGAGGTATTGTTCCATCCTTTTCGCATCCCCCTTCCGGGCATGGATCCTTTAGCCTGAAGGTAAGGGTGCAAAAAATTTGGGCGATACATTTTGGTGAACCCGACGTGAATCTAAAACACCTTTTGAAAACAATCCAAAAAAAAAAAACACATTATTAAGAACATCTAGAATCATTAGAAAATCGTTAAATTTGCATATCATACTTAGATGGTAGATTATAATAGAAGACGAGCAGTCTCCATAAATGTTGAAAATCAATTAACGGCCATAGAGATTACTTCTGTGCTTAGAGTACCTCAAACATATAGAGCCCAACCTTTGTGGGATGAACTTGATAGGAGATTGGGTATTATTAAATCTAGATCTGCAGAACTTAGGCAAATTAAGAGGTTTGTCCTAGATAGAATCCTGGATCCTGATCAGGTGACTTTGTACCATGAACTTCAGAGAGCTTGCCATAGGTGGTTAGCCGATAAAAGAGCACTTGTGTCTTCTGAATTATACACCTTTGAGGAATACCTTGAGAACGTAGTTGTAGTACATAAATTTCTATCTCGTATAGAGGATCAAGAAGTCGTTCTTACGGATAGAAAGAGATGGAATAGAGTTCCTAGAGTTGTGTTGTATCGAGAGTATTGCCATGAACTTTATTTTTACATGTCAGAGTCTGAAATAGATCATATTACCATAGCACACTTTGTCAAGTTCTTGAAAAACAACTTCCAATTTGAAGAGGAGCATTTCATGACTCCTGATGA
Organism: Wollemia nobilis; assembly: GCA_028583015.1. NCBI lineage: Eukaryota > Viridiplantae > Streptophyta > Pinopsida > Araucariales > Araucariaceae > Wollemia > Wollemia nobilis. The sequence goes on along the minus strand of JAQPPZ010017063.1, from coordinate 4,545,421 downwards.
ACTTGACCCTATCAATGATATCCATAAACTATTCATAGAAAACTAAGTGATTCTTTCTACTATTGTTTCTTATAACTAGCATGTTGTTTGTTATTTTTATTCTCGTAAAATAATAATATAATAAAATCACACAAAAAAAAAACAAAAAAAAAAAAAAAAAACAAAATATTTCCTTTTAAGTATTATAGTAGGTATATAGTTAAAATATATACCTCTCAACCCTATCGCATATATATATATATATATATATATATATATAAGTATATATATTTTCTAAAACCTAAGTTTAGCACAATGCCTAGACTTAGGAATGGAAAACAAACCGAAGAAGATGAAGATTGGTTAGGAAGACCATTAATTGACCAAAATGTCCCTCCTGAGGACCAAGTTCAGGAAGAAGAAATCCTAGACCAACAAGAAGAAGAGCTTGCTGTAGGAAATGAACAAGAAGAAACTGTTAAAGAGGAAGGATCCTCATCCCCTAAAATGTCTCCGGGAGGAGCCATCACTTTTGAGAACATGGAACAATTCTGGAAGTTCATTAATACTAATATTGGTGTTTTTAATAGAGCAGCCCATATGGACAAGGATCGAATTAGTGACACTCAAGCAACTCTAGAAGAAGTATTTCAAACATACACTAATCCCTTGTCCTTTATTGATCAAGAGAGTGATCAAGCTGGACCATCCAATTTGGATATGGTAGTTGTGATCCAGAACATGCAACAACAATAGGTTACCCAACCATCTAAAGTGCCTGTTAACAAGCCTAGGGTCATTCCCGCACAAAATAAACCATCATTTACTGCTCTATTTTACCAAGCTCTTGATCAACATACCTCAAATCAACAAAAACCCAAAACAAAACCGAACACCAATTACCAACAATCTAAGGTACAACATAATACTATTACAAATCCCCTTCATAATACTCTTCCTACCAACACTTTGCATAATAGCAATATAACATCTAATCCTTATGTCACACCATCATACACTCATAGATCCCATACCTATGTGCCACCGAACCAATATGGTGGACAAACTAGCAATCTTGAAGCCATGGTGAAATAGTTAGTTTCCCGCATGGACCAGATAGATCCCTACCATCCCTCGTACAATTATCGAGAGATGTGTAGTCAGCCTTTAGATCCTATAGTCGTAGCACAACCGTATCCTAAACATTTTCCTATGCCTGTTCTTCCCATATATAAAGGAACCGAAGATCCCATAGAGCACCTTCGTATGTTTAGGATAGCATGTCATGATATATCACATGATGACTTGTTATTACTAAAAATGTTCCCAAAAAGCTTGGGAGGAATGGCATTAGAGTGGTATTATCAATTACCCACTAATTCTTTGAGGAATTTCGAAGAAACTGCCGAGTCTTTTGTTCATCAATTTAGTGCTTACATCGAAAGAGATGTGACCATTAAAGATTTGTATAACTTAAAACAGGGCAAAGATGAATGCTTTGCTGATTTCCTAGCTAGGTGGAGACAATTGATAGGAAAATTGCACTTTGTGTTACCTTATAGGGAGATGTTGGACATCTTTATTAATAATTTGCAAGAGCAACTATCTTACGAATTATCAATTGCTACCTTGACCACCTTCGATCAGAGCTATAGACTTAGCCCGAAGAGTGGAAGATGCTCTCATTAGGAGAGGCCAGCTTAAAAAGAGAGACGATGAGAAAACATCCAAAAATCAATATAAGAATAAACAAGTTGTGGGTGATGGAGTCACCGATAGCAGAAATATTGCTAATGTTAATGCTACGAAGACAACGGGAGAAGTTTGTACTGAAACCTCCTGATAGACCTCCTCGAGAATTTACTAGGTTAAATCAACCTTTATCAACTATTCTACCACAATTATTAGAATGAGGTTTGATTCAATTACCAAATATTCGGGAACCTGATCCAACTATACCCGGATACAGAGCAGATTTACACTGTGACTTCCATAGAGGACCTGGACACACTACCAACTCTTGTAAAAGATTAAAACATAAAATACAGGACTTGATTGATAACAATGAGATGGAGGTGCAAGCCTTTCAACCTAAGCAAAATCCTCCTAATAATGTTCAAAAGAACACCCCACAAAACCAGAATCAGAATGCCAATCAGTCATTGGACATCTTTCAACATCCCTTACCAAAACATGGTAAGGAGGTGGCTAATCAAATTGAACATCATAATGTCCCTCCTCCTGCCCGATATGTAGGAACTATTAGTGGGCATTTACCTATTCATGATCTAGAAATATTTGACACAACTTTATCCATGGTTACAACCAGGCCTCTATATAATATTCAGATACCTGATCTTAGTGATACAAAATACGAGACTGAGAGTGATATGGAAATCACATCAAATCAATCGAATAGTTCTAATGATGAATCAGATCCTATTCACCCTATCACAAGTTATATGGTTCCAGAAGAGCCATTTCCAAGAAGAGTCACTACTAGACCCTCATCTCATCGATTACTTTCTAATGAGCTAGCTATAAATGCTAGACCAAGACCCATTCATCATCCATAGAATAATATTGTGGGTACCATCGGAGTCATTACTAGACAACAGGCTCAAAATTCTCAACAAGATCAAATTCAGAATGGTGGATCAGCTCCATTTGTTTTGAAGGTTCCTAATAAAGGGAATCATTCACCTAATGTTCAACCTAAACCTCCTTATAATATTAATGAACAATTATCAAATATTACAGCTAGAATTTCTCTCTTGGACCTTTTAAGATCTTCTCCTACACATAGAGATGAATTAATGCTCACATTGAGCCAGATGATGGTACCACAAGACATTCAACCTGAAGCCATGGCCAATACTATAATAACTCGTGAAGTTGATTGTATTGACTTTCGGGATAGAGACATACCGCAACATAGTTTACATAAAGATAACCCCCTGTATATTACTGCCTTAATTGGAGATGTAGCAGTCAAACGAGTCTTGATTGATAATGGTTCATCTTTAAATATCTGCACTTTTGACTTCTACCAAAGATTTGGGTTTAGAAGTGATGAAATGAAAAGAACTGATATGATCATAAAAGCTTTCAATGACGAAACACAAGAAACGTGTGGAGTTATTACCATTCCATTGCAAGTTGGTCCGAGAACCTTGGATACGACTGTGTTTATTGTACATTGTCCTGCATCGTACAATATACTCTTGGGTCATCCTTGGATCAACGCGATGCGAGCTGTTCCCTCAACTTTACATCAATGTGTTAAGTTCAAATTTAAGAATCAGTTGGTTACCATTCATGGTGATCCAAGACCCTTTGATATGTGTGCTTTGGCAGAACCTATTGGAGTTCAATTTTGCCTCGCTCTATCATCCACACATCCTAATTCTCATTATCCATCTAAACATGTGAAACTCACACCCACAACGTCATCTACTTCTTCTCCATCAATTGCACCTTCACATATAGCTCAACCATCTTCTAAACAAACCACATTAGGACCTAAGAAAGATCCTAATCCCACAACCAATGTCTCTTGTTCTACTCCTATAACTTCCATACCTTTAATAGACCCATCTATCGACACCTCTACACCATCTACATCCACCAAATTCATATTTTCCACATCGAAAGACGTAGGGAATGTTCCTTCTACCTCTTATGCTCTTACTGACGAGCTCTTACCCGATCTATCTAAAATTCTTATATCAGAAGAAACGAATGCTTCTATGCAAGATTCCCTTATTTTAAATAATTTGCCACCATCTCCTCATACCTTGGGCCTCCCACAACCTATGGGAAGTATTTACCAAGTCGGGAGCTGTGCCTTTATTTATAAGGGATATGATTGGGGTAGAATACCTAGAAACATCAGAACTCATTATGATGGATATGCTCGATGTTATTTTACTAATGAGTATATTAAAGCCAAACCTATAATGCTTAAATTGGGATATAAAGGGAAAGGTTTGGGACCTTTCTAGAATGGTATGAAAGAACCTTTTGAGGTAGAAGCATGGCCCGCCCGATGTGGTGTGGGCCTATTTTCTAGTAAGGGTCAGCCATTCCCATTTGAGGATGATGACCATCTTATATGTTACCAAGATTATTTAGATGAACGTGATGCTTTGCATTTAATGAATAAGACATTCACATGTAATATGCTATCTATAGCTTATCTTGAGATGATCGCTGAATCCGATGATGAGTTGGAGGGAGATATCTTCCATGATGTCTCCGTTAAGGATTTATTACATAATGGATTTTATTTTGATGGCTCTATACCTAGTATAGCCCAGCTTGAGGCCACGACTCCTCAAGACGAATTATCCAAGCTAACCTTGGAAGAATTACAAGAATTGGGCGTTTCACCTACCCCACCTAATTTTGAGAGAGATCTACATATGGAAGTAGAAAATGTCATAAAAATTAACATTGGAACCGAGGATAACCCTCACATAATCAACATTGGATCAGAATTGAGTCAAGAAAAATAGGATAAATACATTGCATTTCTTAAAGAATATGAAGATGTCTTTGCTTGGACATATGAAGATATGCCAGGTTTAGACCCTTCTGTAGTTATGCATCACCTAGTAGTGCATCCGGATGCTAAACTTGTTAAACATAAGCTTAGAAAAATGCATCCTAAAGTGGCCTTACTAGTCAAAGGGGAGTTAGAAAAACTCTTGAATGTTATTTTTATACAAGCCATTGATTATGCTGAATGGATCTCGAATGTAGTTCCAGTAACTAAGAAAGAAGCTACTAAGATTAGGGTTTGTACAGACTTTAGAGATATTAATGTCGCATGTCCTAAAGATGATTTTCCCCTTCCCAATATGGATCAGATCATTGATTTTACTACTGGGAGTGGAATGATATCCTTAATGGATGGATTTTCTGGTTATAATCAGATCAGGATAGCTCCTGAAGATCAGGCTAAAATAACCTTTATTACCCCTTGGGGGACTTTCTATTGGAAAGTGATGCCATTCGGTTTGAAGAATGCAGGTGCAACCTATCAATGAGCCATGACTTATATCTTTCATGATATGATGCATGATATACTACATGATTATGTAGATGACATTATAGCTCGTTCTACTGAAGAAGATGACCATTTAGATGACTTGAGAAAAGTATTTGATCGGTTAAGGGAATATCTTATCCGATTGAATCTAACCAAATGTATATTCGGAGTTAAGTCAGGTAAATTATTGGGGGTTATAGTTTCTTTACGTGGCATCAAAATTGACCCTCTCAAGATTACGACTATCACTGATATGCCCGCACCTACAAATATATCTGAATTATGGAGTCTACAAGGTAAGCTTCAAGCTATCCGTCGCTTCATCGATAAGTTGGCGGATAAAACTGGACCCTTTCTTAAGCTTCTTAAGAAGGATGTCTCTTTCCATTGGGACGATGAATGTAAGGAAGCATTTGAACTCCTCAAACAATATCTTCTTAACCCACCTATACTTTCACCACCTAAACCTGATCGCCCATTTATCTTGTATATTTTTGCTTCATATTTTGCTTTAGGAGCTATGTTAGCTCAACTTGATGATGAGAAAAGAGAGCGTGCTAATTATTACATTAGCAGAACATTAATTAGTTATGAAACCCGCTACACAACATTAGAGAAGTTATGTCTAGCAGTCATATTTTCTACATAGAAATTATGCCATTATATGCTCAGTCAAAAAACATACGTTATTGCTAAATCTGATCCCTTGCGCTATCTCATGAGTCGACCTTATTTATCGGGTCGCACAATGAAGTGGGTTCTTGCTCTAAGCGAGTTTGAACTCACGTTTATAGGATATAAGTCTGTTAAGGGTCAAATCATAGCAGATCAATTAGTTGTTGCACCCTTAGAGTCCACCCATCCCCTCGTCATTGAGTTTCCTGATGAATGCCTTAACCTAGAGGTGGATCATTCAGAGCAATGGTCCTTATACTTTGATGGAGCCCGATGTATGAGTGGGGCTGGTGCAGGTATTATTTTGATATCTCCATAGAAACATCTCATACCTCTATCCTTTAAATTAACGTTTGCCTGTACTAATAACACTCGCTGAATATGAGGCTCTAATCCTTGGATTACGAGCTGCCCCGACACTAAAAATTAAAAATCTATTAGTTTTCGATGATTCTCAACTTGTTATAAATCAAATTAATGATGTTTATCAGACTAGAGATGATAAATTGCGCCCATATAAAGCATATGTATTACAATTAATATCTTTATTTGATCAAGTTACCTTGGAAGCTATTCCTAGAACTAGCAATCGTGCGACTGACGCTATGGCCGTAACTGCATCTCTTTTACCCTTGGAGTTAGATGACGAATATGCTACCATCATTATTCATCGACTCCAGGAACCCACTTCAACTAAATCATGCTTGGAACCTTTGGACATGTTTCTAATCAATGAAACTATTCCTGAACTTTGGTACACTGACATCCTCAATTTTCTTCAAAATGGGACCTTCCCTGAAGGTTTTAATAGAAACTAGCATCGGTTATTACGTAGACGAGCAAGTCGCTTCGTAATAATTGGCAATACGTTGTATAGGAGATCTTTTGAAGGTATCCTATTAAGATGTTTGAATCTAGAAGAGTCTAGATCAGCTTTGAGTGAAGCCCATGATGGATCTTGTGGGGGACACTTTAGTGGTAGCGCCATTGCTAAGAAGCTCCTTAGGATAGGATATTTTTGGCCTACCATGGAGAATGATGCACATGATTACGTGCGCCATTGCGACAAGTGCTAGAAACACGCTGACCTTGTCCATGCGCCTGCACAAGAACTGCAGGCTATTTCATCTCCTTGGCCCTTTTCAAAATGGGGCTTAGACATCATCAAAAAAATCAATCCTGTGTCATCTGATGGACATAAATTCATCATAACCGCCATCGAGTATTTTATGAAGTGGGTCGAAGCTATGCCCTTAGCTTCTTGCACTGGAACACAAGTTTCCAAGTTTATTCTTAATCAAATTATTTGTAGGTTCGGAATTCCTACAAATCTCATCTCGGATAATGGAACTTGTTTCAAAAACAAAGATGTAAAGAAACTATGTCAAAAATATAAAATTCAACATCGTTGGTCCACTCCCTATTATCCTCAGGGTAATGGCCAAGTAGAAGCATCTAATAAAACATTAATTAAAATCCTCAAGAGATTGGTCAATAAATCTGGCCGTGATTGGCACATTCAATTATATCCTGCTTTGTGGGCTTATCGAACTAGCATTCGTACTCCCACGGGCACTTCACCTTTTGTTTTGGTTTATGGCGCTGAAGCTGTTTTTCCCTTTGAATTAGAAGTTCCTTCTTTGGCTCTGCTACTTCAAGATATTGAAGTAGGAGATGAATATCATGCTGGCAGATTTAGTCAATTGGAACTCCTAGATGAGAAGTGCATTAATGCTTTGGAGCATCTTCGTGCCTACTAGAACAAGCTCAAATGAGCATATCTCAAGAAAGTTCATAATCGATCCTTTGAGATCGGTGACCTCGTCTTAAAAGAAAATAAAAAAAATACTAATGCAACTAAAGACCTTAAAGGCAAATTCGAGCCTAACTGGCTTGGGCCATATATTATCACTGCTAAATTTGGATCAGGAGCATACAGATTAGCTACCTTAGATGGCAAAGATCTTAAAGAACCTATGAACATTATGCATCTTAAGCGCTATTATGCATAAATCTGGTAATTTCGTCATTGTATATATTATACATATTGTCTCATATTAGTAATTCATATAAAAATTTCAAAAACAGTAATATTATGTATTCTCTCAAATCATAAATTAAAATCAAAATATAAAAAAATCAAAATCATCAAAATCCTCAAAAACATCTTCTATTTTGCACCTGTCAATTCTTGAAGTATTGCATTTATATTTTCAGTTATTTTGGATAAATTAGCATTTATCTGGAATCCCTCACTTTCACACTCACATGAATAAATATCTTGATCTTATTTGGTATGATTATTAATCTCTCTTATATCGAAGTCCACAGTTGAATTAAATAAAGTTTTGAGCATAGAGAACTGATCTTGTTATTTACTTGAACCAAGTACACCTTTTCACATTAAAATGATTTCATTGCAAATTCAAAATGATGCTACATAGTAGAAGTGGTCTCTTGAGCGAAAAGTTTCCCTTGCTATCCTATCATGCACATGGTCTAGAATCTTTGAGAATTGACAAAAGGACAAGCTCACCCCTGCCCAGAATAAAAATCCCTTGCTCTACAGCCAATCCGAGCAAGTATCCCTAGTATAGGAAGAAAAAGAAAAAAAAAAAGAAAATCAAGAAAAATCATGAGAAAAAGAGAAAATTATTCAGAAGCATTATCATTTTGTACCATCTCAGCAATATTTCAGCATTATCTCAGTGTCAAGCAAAATACAAAAAAAAATAGAAAAGAGAAAAAAGCAAAAAGCAATAAATCCTTCCCCCCCTTTGAAAGAAAAGAAGGGTGAATGAGCTTGAATCCCTGGAATTCTCAATTATTCAAAAATCATGAGGTAAGCCCCATAATAGGTGGTTTGTGCCCAACCCGCTTGGCCTTGGGTAACTCCTAGCATGGTGATATGTCTGTCACATTAGCGACCTTCTTTTGTATAGACCTATGTCCGCTCATGGATCAGCTAGCTCTTGATGACCCGACTTACATAGTAGTCTGGTACGGTTACATGCATATAAATCATGGTCAACGAACACTCATTTGGTTAATTCAAATTACTTGTATCAAATTATCTTGCTCAAAATCGGTAAATGAACAATACAATTGCACACACATTTGTGTTTGAGAGATTTTGTATCATTATGATAGATCAAGATCGACAATGAACTCACATATGCACACGGGGTTCCTTATAAATCTAAATTTTGTCTTTGAGATAATTTAAAATATTTATGCAAATCTTTTGGAATAATTTGATTTTTTTTACTTGAGAATATCTGCTTAGCGTAAAATCAATTAAATACATTTTTTTCAAAAATCCAAAATTTTCTTGCAAAACATGTTCAAAATCTAGCAATAAAGTCACATTTATATATTTTCGACTTTCGCGACGATGGTATAGTTCCTAAACCTAAATTGGAATTTTATGCCTAATGCAAGTCCTCATTTTTATATTTTTTGTTTATCTCAAAATCAAAAATCAACTATGCAATAAAACTATTATATCAATTTCTTCTTTGGATTTCGCGATGATGGTATAAGTCTATATCTAAAATTCTATGCCTAGCGCAAACCATCGTTCTAATTTTATTTCCCATTTATTTAATCCATAAAAGCATATGGCTTAAATCATTATGTTACACAATTGTGCTTTAAAAAGAACGAAAACTTTCCTATTTCATTTCATTATGTCAACATTCATTTTTGTGACGATGGTATAATTCCTAGGGAATTGTTCAAATTTCTATCATACTTAGGAATTTTATGCCTAGCAAAAATCATATTTTTAATATTTCATGCATAATACTTTCATGGAAATCTGAAAACAAATCATCACTATCATCATTTTTCATCATCACAACACAAAGTCTTAAGAAAGTCTCTTAAGCACCCTTTTACTTTTAGCAATATTTCTCTCATACCGGGATTAGCTTAATGACCTAGCGAGCGGTGACTCCATGAAATGGTCATGTAACAGTGACAATGTCCTTTGAAATTATTGTTAGAAGTCACTTTATTTTCATCAAAACACACCACAACAACCAGTTTGTTTACATCAGATTATTTCATTTAATTTTATCACATGACATAAAATTATAATATTTTCAATGACATAATTACATGAATAGTCAATCAACAATTGAAATATTAAAGCATCATAAAACATATGCACAAGTCATATCACAAAAAGAACATCATATATATATCAAGAAGTATATACATCATATCAAAATAGATTGGTATGCCACAATCTATACCCTGGCATACTCAATCATCTCAAAATAAATAGTCTATGTACAATATACATCTAGCCTCGAGAAGACCTCGAGCTCTCAGCCTCATCTCCTCTCCCACCCCGAGGTGGAGGAGGTGGTCCCATCGAAGCCCATCCTGTGTCGTGGGTCCTCGATGTCGATCATGATGATGTCCTCGATGACCCCATCCTGATCGGCTCCATAATGCCAACTGGTAGCTGTATCCTCTGGCCCTCTAGAACCAGCTGGTAGTACACTCCTTGATAGAACATGGTCTGAGCAACCGATCGTACCAGCTCTAGAATGCTCGCCCCTCCCTTCGAGCCCTGAGCCATGTAGCCTCATCCTGTAGAGTCTACACCTGAGCTCGTAGGTGGGCATTCTCCACCCGAAGAGCTACCATCTCACTGCTCTCCCCCACCTCGACACCCTTGCCCCTATCGGGCGATGGTGGCCTATCCCTCTATTGAGAAGGGAGTCTCTCTCTCCTCTCCTCCCTCCTCTCTAGCTATTGTTGTCTCTCCGGAGCCTGTGGTACTCTCCGACGTCTCTCTTGAGGAGGCCATCATTGATCCCTCCCTTTGTGACTCCTCGTTGCATCGATGGTATCCTGGCATTACCTCTCCATCCATTGCACTATAGCATGCATCGGACCCTATGCCCTCATCATCTGAGGAGGGTGGATGCCTGCATACTAGGCATCATACCCATCTGCTACCCCTACATCATCCCCATCCACTGGCTGAATGGGGGCATCATCAACATCCTGACTCTAGAATCATTGCATGTCTAGAGCCCCACTCAGTGTGGTGTTATCCCACATAGTTTGAGAGTACTCATAATCCCTAAGAGAAGGGATCCCCTATTGTAGACCGAACTACCTCAAAACTTGGTCATAGCGATGGAGCTCTACCTCTCCCCACTCTGTCCTCAACCATATGACTCGCCTGATGTGAGCCAACTCTTGTCCATCCTCTGCCCACCCTGGATGCTCTCTCCATGGTCTCTAGGTGATCCGATCTAGGGTGAGGTCATCCAGCAACCTTCGAGATGTCGATAGATCTATCCATCATTGTGACCCTCTCTGGAGCCACCAATAGAAAACTTGGGGTCTCTCCCGATCAACTCCTATCAGTGGAAGCCCTACCGGCCTCTGCACCGCAATGTGCTCCCAACACCAAACCTGTAGGAGCGATGTCAGCACTAGACATCGACCTCCCTTGTATACGACCCCGTAAAGGATCCTATACAACCGACACAATACAAAGCTGCCCCAAGAAAACCTGTATCCATGGTCTCTCATGTCACAGACCACATCTGAGAGTAGCCATGGTAATCTGCATCCACTCTGGTGGCATAGAAGAAGGCCACCCACCACCCCTACCAAAACTCGGGTCAACCGAGATGCCCTAGGCATCTGCCTCAAAGCCTCGATGTTCACTCCGCCCTTCTCCAGGGCGAAGCTTGGGTCACTGCACAATCTCATCATAGCATGGCCCTGATTGGCCGAAGGGGTCATGAATCGACCATGTATGGGGATCCTCAAGATCCTCCATACATCCTCTAGAGTGGGAGTCATCTCCCCTATCGATAGCCGGAAGCAGGACGACTCCGGATACCATCTCTCTGCTAGGGTTGTCAGTAGCCCCATGTCTATAGGAAGTTGTGGCATCTCTGCCACATGCTGTAGTCCTACCTCTACCAGTCTGTCTCGCTCGGCCTGATCGAGCATGGCTAAGTCATCTCTGAGACCTCCGTATTTCCACTCCCGACTCTTTAGTAATCCCCTCTACAAAATAAATAATAAAACAACAAAAATCATTAGTACATAATCATTAAAAAAAATCAATTAAAATTAAAATCATCCCATAAAAGTTTATATCGCCCATTATTGGATGATATCATACCAAATTTAGACAAAATCATCCTTAATAGGATGAAATCATCTCCGTTCTTCAATTTGGGGATCACCCCTTATTGGATGGGATCGCCCCTATTTCTCCGATTTCGTCCTTAGATGAAATCGACGATATAGGGACGATTTCGATGAAATTGGGATGATTTCATCCCGATGTCGTCGACGGCCTAAAAATGGCCGCGACGCCCAAAAATAATTAAAATTCAAATAAAAAAATCAAGTAAATCAAGTTAAAAACATAGTACACTAGGTTTAGATCCTTACCCGCAACCCGCGTCGGACCTCTGTCGATCTGTGTGTCGTCTCCACCATTTCGCCTGTAGAGCTCTGAAACAACGAAAGTGAACAGTAAAAATGAATTAGGGTTTTACCCTATTTTTCTTATTTTTATTTTTAAAATGACATTTTTTCAATTTTTGCTTTTTCATGCTTTTACCTCAAACGTTCGATTTGGGTAAAAACTCGGAGGGGGCACCATAGCAAACAGTCATACGATTCGACCTAGAATCATCGTCTAAAAAATGGAATAAATTTTTGCTTTCTCGTAAAGCGTAAAGAACTCGTCTTTAACGCATTTTCTTCAGAAAATTTGCTAAAGAGGGGGCAAAATGTAGCACCCTAAAATTGGCGCAGTTAAACCATCAGTAAAAAGTAAAAATTTGAATTTTAACCTCGAAATCGCCCGTTAACCGCTCACCTCATTTTTCATGCCATTTTTAGAAGTTGTTTTGACCGTTGGACGATATCGTCGCCGATCTGACGATATCATCCCAAATCGGATGAATTCATCTGGAATAGAACGTCCAGACGATTTCATCCCAAAACCAAATTTTCATAATTAGCTTCTATTTCAACGACCTCTCCAACTTGGGCAGAAGCGTGTCTGCACGGTTGGAGATTCCCACATTGAGGATCTCCCAGATTGGGATGATCCCCAACCTCCTAACCTCCCCTAATCCTATATAAACTAGGATTTTTCTAGTTTATCCCCCTGATTCCCTGATCCCCTGATTCCCTGGTTACCTAATTCCCTGCCTGCTCTCCCTGACTCCCTGCAGGATTTTATATTCGTGTTTTCAAGTTTTTGTGTTGCAGGATTTCACTGTGTTTCAGTCGAAGATAGCTCGGATCGTCGCAGGCGATTCAACCACAATTTCGGATGATCCTGTCAAGATCGGCGATGATCTCGTACGATTGCAGATGATCTTGACTGCAATCCAGCTTGGGGGCAATCAGAGTCCCGAGTTTGCATTTTCTACCTCGTTTCTTTATTTATTAGTGCATTAGATTAATTTACTTCTATTTTGCATCTTGGAGTTCACCTCATTTAGCATAATTGCATGATAAAATTCAAAATAAGTTACCAAAACATTGCATCTCATTTAATTTGATATCTGGATTTGTTATTTAAGCATCTACACTCTCATTTCTATCACTTTGCATCATTCTTGCAATAGTATTTTTGGTTTTTGGTGTCTATTTTCTTGATTGCAGGTTTCTGACGAATTCGTCTGACAAATTCATCAGGTCGCTGACGATCCTGGGTGATCTCAGATGATCGACTATGATTTGGGATGATTCTGTACAATTACAGATGATCCTGTCATATCCGGGATGATCTGGACTCCTACAAGCTTCAAAATCTTCATCAGACATCAAAAATCAGGTGTACTCTTCTCCATTTAACATATTCTCTGTATTTAATCGCATTAGGATTCATTTATGTTTGTTGTCTTCATATAAATCAGAATTTTCATATAGAATAGCTTAGCTTCATTTTGGCCAACCTAGGAATCCGAATGATTGAACATAAAATGAACAAATCAAACCCATTCTCAACCTAGGCGTGGAAACTGCCACTCAAAGTTTCCTGGTGAACCCCACCATCCGTCAAAAATTCACCTTTATACCCCTCCCCCGAGAGGCGCGACCTTCAAAGGGCCTCTCCGTCCGAGGTATTGTTCCATCCTTTTCGCATCCCCCTTCCGGGCATGGATCCTTTAGCCTGAAGGTAAGGGTGCAAAAAATTTGGGCGATACAATTGGAGACAAAGCTCCATGTTATGTAATCAAATTAATATAATATTTTATGTAATAGAATATTTTGAATGAAGTTTTTTTTATGAGATATTTTGTGTAATATTGATATTGGAAGTATGTTGTGATTATTGGCTAGTATTTTTAAGATCATGGGAACTTGGACCTATGAAATCTTTGGGCTCACTTGCTAACAATGGTATCAAAACCACTTTAGCTATCCATTTCTAGGGTGGAGAGAGTGAATATATTGAAGGAGAAGAAAGAGAGATAAAGTGTGAGAAAAATAAGAGAAGGTTGATTTCTAAATAAGAAGATTGATTGAAGAAGAGTTGAAGGTGAAGAAAGAGAAGTTTTCTAAAGAAGACTGAAGAAGAGAAGATTGATAAAAGGAATAGGAGAAGACTAAAAATATTACTGGAGAGAATAAAAAGGAGGAAAATAAATATTGCTAGGTGGTTGGAGGAGAAAACAATAAAAAAATAAGAAAGTGAGAAGAAAATTGAAGAAAGGAGGGACATGAAAAGATATTGGAGAATGTTAATAGGATGGTTTGGTGGAATATTACTAGGAAGAAAGAATGAGAAGATTATTGATTGTGAAAGGATATATTGCTATAAAGTTATCAAGGAGAATATTTGAAGGATTTAAGAATAATTTATTGATGTTGGAAGAAGGTTTGAATATATTTGTTATTTACATGATTGTTGGATATGTTTATAGGAGATGTTTTGCTACTATGAAGAGGATGAGGAATAAAATTTGTTATCCACCTTGGCATTTATTATTCTATCACATATAAGTAAAATTAAATAAAAAGCACAACCATGTCATCTTCTCATACATGAAAGGAATGAGATCTGCACAACTTCAAAATGAGATCTACACTTTTGATTTAATTTAAAGGGTCATACCTTGAATCCTTGAAAAACTCTCTAGAAATAAGAAATGACACTATGAATAGAGAGCTCAACTCAAAAAATATTGGAATCCTTCCTCCTACCACATAACATTTGGGAAGGAAAATTAGGGAGTTCGATCATTCTCTAAGTTTTCCAAATACTTAAGTAAAAATCTTGATAAGGTATGTATCTATCACATCTCAAATCACCTTTTAATCTTAAGTCGCTTGGTTTTTGACCTTTTAAAATAGAGAGAGGGGATTTTAATAATCAATATACTATATTGAGGGGGGTCAACAAAACTACTCCATTGTTAGTCACAGTGATAGAAGAGAGGACTAGACCTTTGAATGAGGTTCTTTTTGGAAATTCCAATAACCCTATGGAAAATGAGTGCTCCAATTCAACCCTTTAATTAGACTATCTATATGATGTATATCATGGGAAATCCATGTTTTAGAGCATAAGAGTGGGCAATAATAGTTTGAGAATCATGGAGAACATGATAAAGTAATATATAAAGATAATAAAAAGTGGGAGTTGTTATAACATGGGTAACAGACTATGCACATCATACCATAGGGGTGGGGATTTGTGGTAGGGAAAGTAGCATGAGTTACAATGATAGGGTGAATAGCCTTTTATGGAGTATTGACATCCATACTTTTGAAATAGAGAGCACTTTAAAATAAAAGACCGCTATAGGAAAATCAAGTAAAGAAATAATCAAAAGTAGGAGTTTTCTCTCCCCTATATTTAAAAGGGATTTTTAATGGAATGCATAAAGTAATATCAGAAGTGCATTGCTAAGAATGACCTTTTAAAATAGAGAGGTGAAAAATATTTTATAATAGATAGGACATGGGTTTGTCTATGAGGTTAGGTCAAAGGGTTGCCAATGATTCAAAGGTAATCAAAATACATTTGCCCTTAAAATCAAGGAGCCTTAAAATAGAGAGCAACTGCTTATTAATTAAGATATTTTCTCTCTCCTATCTATTTTTAAGGTAAGGTAGAGAGGGGCTTTTAAAAGTTAATTGTAGGGATGATGCCATATCACACCCAATATATAGATGATTATCTACTTCAATCCTATCACCTTATCATTTGTATGTCTTGTATGGGTGATTACCTACAATCTAGATGTAGAAATAAATATATGGTCTTATTCCCTTTAAATAGGGTGGGTATATCCACTTGAAAAAGAGAGGACCATTCATGGGAGGAAGCCATTAAATTTTCTCTTTTAAATAGAGGTTTGGATTTAAAACCTTTTATGAAAGAGGTCCTCCATTCTAGGATGATTTCCCACTGATTTCCCCCAAGGGTCAGTCTAGGGGTAGCACAAAGAGGTTGTTTAAGATGGATCCTTCAAGCCCTTATAACCATCTTAAAATCCCCATGCTTTATTTTTCCCATGCACTACCTTGAGAACTTGAAGGAGCCTTATAATTTAAAAGGGTTCCTTCAAGGGACCTTTATGAAAGTAGAGTCGTTTGGAAAGGGTTCTAGTTCCTGGGCCCATAAGAGATGGAAATTGTATTTTGTAAACAAGGATGCATTTAAAAGGTCTTTCTCCTCTCCCACTTTATCGGTAAGAAAGTAGTCCCTTATAGTAGCAAAGAACTTTTAGAGAAAAGAAGCACTTTATTCTACTTCATATATATGGTTGGATGATGTGTTTTAAAATACATCTTCCTCTTCTTATTCTTATTTTAAATGGAGAAGAGAGGAGATCCATTTTAAAATAGAGTAAATTTTCTAGACTGGAGGATTGGCCCAAATCTTAAAAACTTTAATTGAACCCCACATGTTTTAAAAAGGCATTTTTAAATAATAGGGGAGAGGATTCTAGATTTTCATGGAAATATGGCAATTTTGGCATCAATGCAAACTCTATTTTAATTAAGGGTATGACTATTTCTAAAATAAAAGTCTTGTAAGAAGAGTGTAGGGAAGTTAATTGTATGGGTTTGTTGCTTCAAAAGAGATCTTCAAAGTGTTGTAAGGGGAGAAAAATGAGGCAAGGATTAAGTGGTGCCTTTCATATATTAGTTAGGCTTTTAAAGTTTTTGATGGACTAAAAGGGAGAGGGAAGAAGCAATTTTGTAAAAGCATTATTTGATGACTCTTAATAAGAGTGTATCACCCAAAATTTTCACACCCTTACCTTTAGGCTAAAGGATCCGTGCCCTGGAAGGGGGATACGAGAAGGATGAGACAATACCTCGGATGAAGAGGCCCTTTGAAGGTTGCGCCTCTCGGGGGAGGTGTATAAGGGTGAATTTTTGACGGATGGTGGGGTTCACCAGGAAAATTTGAATGGTAGTTTCCGTGCCTAGGTTGAGAATGGGTTTGATGTGTTCATTTTATATTCAATCATTCATATTCCTAGGTTACCCAAAATGAATCTAAGCTATTCTATATAAAATTTTGGGTTTATATGAAGACAACAAACATGAATGAATCCTAAATACAGAGACTATGTGAAATAGAGAGGAATACACTTGATTCCTGATGTTTGATGAAGATTATGAAGCTTGTAGGAGTCCAAATTGTCCCGGATATGACAGGATCATCTGTAATTGTATAGAATCATCCTAAATCACAAGCGATTAGCTGATATCAGACGAGATCATCGATGACCTGATGAATTAGTCATACGAATTCATCAAAAACCTTCAATCATGGAAACAGACACCAAAAATAAAAAATGCAATTGCAAGAATAATGCAAAATGATAGAAATAACAGTATAGGTGCTTAAATAATGAATCCAGATAGCAAATAAAATGGGATACACTATTTTAATAACTTATTTTAAATTTTATCATGCAAATATGCTAAATGAGGTGAAATCCAGGATGTAGAACAGAAATAAATCGATCTAATGCATAATTAAATAAGAAAGAAAGGTAGAAAATGCAAACTCGGGGCTCTGGTTGCCCCCAATCTGAACTGCAGTGGAAATCATCTGTAATTGTATGAGATCATCGTCAATCTCGTCAGGATCGTATGAAATCGTATTGGATCACCTGTGACGATTCGAGCTTCCTCCGACTGAAACACAGTAAAATCCTGCAATAAAACATGAAAATACAAATGCCAATGATGGGGCGAGGATGTTCTAATACAGAAAAAAAATAGAGTTACAGGGAAATGATCAACCAGGGGGATAAACTGGGAAAATCCCAAGTCTATATAGGATTAGGGGGAGGTTAGGATGTTGGGGATCATCTCAATCTGGGAGATCTCCAATGTAGGAATCTCCAACCACGCAGACACGCTTCTGCTCAAGTTGGAGAGGTTGTTGAAATAGAAACTAATTATAAAAATTCAATTTTGGGATGAAATCATATGGATGTTTTGTCCCAGATGAATTCGTCCGATCTGGGATGATATCGTCAGATCGATGATGATATCGTCCAACGGTCAAAACAAATTCTAAAAATGGCATAAAAAATGAGGTGAGCGGTTAACGGGCGGTTTTGGGGTTAAAATTCAATTTTTTGATCTTTTTACTGATGGTTTAATTGCACCAATTTTAGGGTGCTACATTTTGCCCCCTATTTAGTGAATTTTCCAAAGAAAATGCATTAAAGACGAGTTCTTCACACTTTACGAGAAAGTAAAAATTTATTCTATTTTTTAGACGATGATTCTAGGTCGAATCGTACAACTGCTTGCTATGGTGCCCCCTCCGAGTTTTTACCCAAATCGAACATTTGAGGTAAAGACACGAAAAAGCAAAATTAAAAAAATGTTGTTTTTAAATAAAAATAGGAAAAATAGGGTTAAACCCTAATTCATTTTTACTGTTCACTTTCACTGTTTCAGAGCTCTGCAGGCGAAATGGTGGAAACAACACACAGATCGACAAAGGTCCGACGCGGGTTGCGGGTAAGGATCTAAACCTAGTGTATTATGTTTTTAGCTTGATTTGTTTAATTTTTTAGTTGAATTTTAATTGTTTTTGGGCGTCGTGGCCGTTTTTAGGCCATCGACGACGTCGAGATGAAATCGTCCCAATTCTGCCGAAATCATCCCTAGATTGCCGATTTCGTTCGAGGACAAAATCGAAGAAATAGGGGTGATCTTGTCCAATAAGGGGCGATTCCCAAATTGAAGAATCAAAGACGATTTCATCCTATTAAGGACGATTTTGCTAAATTTGGTACGATATCATCCAATAATGGGCGATATCATTTTTTTTTATGAGATGAAATTAATTTTAATCGATTTTAATGATTATGTACTAATGATTTTTGCTGTTTTATTATTTATTTTGCAGAGGGGATTACTAAAGATTCAGGAATGGAAATACGAAGGGCTCAAATATGATGTAGTCACGCTCAATCAGGCCGAGCGAGATAGGCTAGCGGAGGTGGGATTACAGCATGTGGCAGAGATGCCACAAATTCTTACGGACATGGGGCTACTGACAACCCTAGCAGAGAGATGGTATCCGAGGTCATCCTAATTCTGGCTATCGACAGGGGAGATGGATCCCACTCTAGGGGATGTATGGAGGATCTTAAGGATCCCCATACATGGGTGATTTATGACTCCTTCGACCAATAAGGGCCATGCTATGATGCGACTATGCATGGATTTGAACTTCGCCCTAGAGAAGGGTGGAGTGAACATCGAGGTATTAAGGCAGATGCCTAGGGCATCTTGATTGACCCAAGTTTTGGTAGGGGTGGTGGGTGGCCTACTTCTATGCCACCAGAGTGGATGCAAGTTACCGTGGCTCCTCTCAGATGTGGTCTACAACATGAGAGACCACAATTACAGGTTTGCTTGGGGTAGTTTTGTACTATGCCACTTGTATAGGATCCTTTATGGGGTCATATACAAGGGAGGTCGATGTCTGGTACTAACATCTCTACTATAGGTTTGGTGTTGGGAGCACATTGTGGTATGGAGGCCGGTAGGGCTTCCACTAATAGGAGTTGATCGGGAGAGACCCTAGGTTTTCTATTGGTGGCTCTAGAGAGGGTCATAGCGGTGGATAGATTTGCTGATGTCTCAGAGGTTGCTAGATGACCTCATCCCAGATCATATCACTTGGAGGCCATGGAGAGAGCATCCATGGTGGGGAGAGGATGGACAGGAGCTGGATCAGATCAGGCGAGTCTACTGGTTGAGGATGGAGTGAAGAGAGGTAGAGCTCCACCGCTATGACCGAGTTTTGAGGTAGTTAGGTCTACAATAGGGGATCCCTTCTCTCAAGGATTAAGAGTACTCCTAAACTATTTAAGATAATACTACACTGAGCAGGGCTCTAGACATACAACGATTTTGGAGTCAGGACGCTGATAATGCCCCCATTTAGCTAGTGGATGGGGATGACATAGGAGTAGCAGATGGATAAGATGCCTAGTATGCAGGCATTTGCACTCCTCATATGATGAGGGCATAGGTTTCGATGCATGTTGTTGTGCAATAGATGGGGAGGCATCACCAGGCTACCATTGATGCAACGAGGGGTCACAGAGGGAGGGATCAACGATGACCTCCTTAGGAGAGATGTCACAGAGTGCCACAGGCTTTGGAGAGACCGTAGTAGCCAGAGAGGAGGTAGGAGGGGCTCCCTTCATAGTAGAGGGAGAGGCAACTATCGCATGATAAGGGCAAGGGTATTGAGGTGGGGGAGAGCAACGAGATGGTGGCTCTTTGAGTGGAGAATTCTTTCCTACGAGCTCAGGTGCAGACGCTATAGGATGAGGCTACATGACTCAGGGCTTGGAGCGGAGGGGTGAGCATGTGAGAGCTGGCATGGGATATTGCTCAGACCACATTTTATCAGGGAGCATACTTCTAGCTAGTTCCATAGGGCTAGAGGTTATAGTTGCCAGATGGCATTATAGAGCCGATCAGGATGGGGTCGTCAAGAACATCCTCACGATCGACGTCGAGGACCCATGACACAAGACGGACTCTGATGGGGCCACCTTCTCCACCTCAGGGCGGGAGAGGATATGAGGCTAAGAGCTCAAGGGCTTCTTGAGACTAGCGGCACATTGACTATAGACTGTATAGTTTGAGAGGATTGATTATGCCAGGGTATAGATTATGGCATACCAATCCATTTTGATATGATGTACATATATATATATATATATATATATATATATATATATATATATATATATATATATATATATATATATATATATATATATATATATATATATATATATATATATATATATATGCTCTTTGTGATATGACTTGTGCATATGTTTTATGATGCTTTAATATTTTAATTGTTGATTGATTATTCATGTAATTATGTCATTGAAAATATTATAATTTTATGTCATGCCATAAAATTTAAATGAAATAATCTGATGTAAACAAATTGGTTGTTGTGGTGTGATTTGATAAAAAAATAAAGTGACTTCTAACAATAATTTCAAAGGACATTGTTGTTGTTACATGACCATTTCATGGAGTCGTCGCTCGCTAGGTCATTAAGCTAATCCCAGTAGAGAAATATTGCTAAAAGTAAAAGGGTGCTTAAGAGACTTTCTTAATACTTTTGTGTTGTGATGATCAAAAAATGATGATGGTGATGATTTGTTTTTAGATGTCCATGAAAATATTATGCATGAAATATTAAAAATATGATTTTTGCTAGGCATAAAATTCCTAAGTGTGATAGAAATTTGAACAATTGCCTAGGAATTATACCATCGTCGCAAAACTAAATGTTGACATAATGAAATGAAATAGAAAAGGCTTTCGTTCTTTTTAAAGTACAATTGTGTAACATAATGATTTAAGCTACATGATTTTATGGATTAAATAGATGAGAAATAAAATTAAAATGATGTCTTGTGCTAGGCATAGAATTTTAGGTATAGACTTATACCATCATTGCGAAATCCAAAGAAAAAAGTTTTATTGCATAGTTGATTTTTGAGTTTAAGATAAACAAAAAATATAAGATGAGGACTTGCACTAGGCATAAAATTCCAATTTAGGTTTAGGAACTATACCATCATTGCGAAAGTCAAAAATATATAAATGTGACTTTATAGATGTTCTCAAGTAAGAAAAATCAAATTATTCCAGAAGATGTGCATAAATATTTTAAATTATCTCAAAGACAAAATTTAGATTTATAAGGAACCCCATGTGCATATGTGAGTTCATTACCGATTTGGATCTAATATAATGATACAAAATCTCTCAAATACAAACGTGTGTGCAATTGTATTGTTCATTTACTAATTTTGAGCAAGATAATTTTATACAAGTAATTTGAATTAACCAAATGAGTGTTCGTTGACCATGATTTATATGCATATAACCCTACAAAACTACTATGTAAGTCAGGTCATCAAGAGCTAGCTGATCCATAAGTAGACATAGGTATGTACAAAAAAAGGTCACTAATGTAACAAACATATCACCACGCTAGGAGTTACCCAAGGCCAAGCGGGTTGGGCACAAACCACCTGTTATGGGGCTTACCTCATAGTTTTCGAATAATTGAGAATTCCAGGGATTCAAGCTCATTCACCCTTATTTTCTTTTCAAAGGGTAGGGGAAGGGATTTTATTGCTTTTTGCTTTTTTTTTTTCTTTTCTCTTTTTTTTTTTTTTTGTATTTTTGCTTGATACTGAGATAATGCTGAAATATTGCTAAGACGGTACAAAATGCTACTAAAATAATGCTTCTTTTTCTCATGATTCTTTTTCTTGATTTTCTTTTTCTTTTTCTTCCTATACTAGGGATACTTGCTCGGATTTTCTATAGAGCAAGGGATTTTTATTTTGGGCAGGAGTGAGCTTGTCCTTTTGTCAATTCTCAAAGATTCTAGACCATGTGCATGATAGGATAGCAGGGGAAACTTTTCGCTCAAGAGACCACTTCTACTATGTAGCATCATTTTGGAATTTGCAATGAAATCATTTTAATGTGAAAAGGTATACTTGGTTCAAGTAAATAACAATATCAATTCTCTATGCTCAAAAATTTATTTAATTCAACTGTGGACTTCGATATAAGAGAGATTAATAATCATACTAAAAAAGATCAAGATATTTATTTATGTGAGTGTGAAAGTGAGGGATTCCAAATAAATGCTAATTTATCCAAAATAATTGAAAATATAACTGCAATACTTCAAGAATTGACAGGTGCAAAAATAAAAGATGTTTGTGAAAATTTTGATTGATTTTGATTTTTTTATATTTTGATTTTGATTTATGAATTGAGAGAATACATAATATTACTATTTTTGAAATTTTTATATGAATTTACTAAGACTGAGACAAGATGTACAATATATATAGTGACGAAATTACCAGAATTATGCATTATAGCGCTTAAGATGCATAATGTTCATAGGTTCTTTAAGATATTTACCATATAAGGTAGCTAATATGTATGCTCCCGATCCAAATTTAGCAGCGATGATATATGGCCCAATCCAGTTAGGTTCAAATTTACCTTTAAGGTCTTTAGTTGCATTAGTATTTTTTTAATTTTCTTTTAAGACGAGGTCGTCGATCTCAAAGGATTGGTGATGAACTTTCTTAAGATATGCTCGTTTGAGCTTGTTCTGGTAGGCTCGAAGATGCTCCAAAGCATTGATGCGCTTCTCATCTAGGAGTTCCAACTGACTAAATCTACCAACATGATATTCATCTCCTACTTCGGTATCTTGAAGTAGCAAAGCCAAAGAAGGAACTTCTAATTCAAAGGTAAAAACAGCTTCAGCACCATAAACCAAAACAAAAGGTGAAGTGCCCGTGGGAGTACGAATGCTAGTTCGATAAGCCCACAAAGCAGGATATAATTGAATGTGCCAATCTCGACTAGATTTATTGACCAGTATTTTGAGGATTTTAATTAATGTTTTATTAGATGCTTCGGCTTGGCCATTATCCTGAGGATAATAGGGAGTGGACCAACGATGTTGAATTTTATATTTTTGACATAGTTTCTTTACATCTTTATTTTTGAAACAAGTTCCATTATCCGAGATGAGATTTGCAAGAATTCTGAACCTACAAATAATTTGATTGAAAATAAATTTGGAAACTTGGGTTCCAGTGCAAGAAGCTAAGGGCATAGCTTCAACCCACTTCGTAAAATATTCGGTGGTGGTTATGATGAATTTGTGTCCATCAGATGACACAAGATTGATTTTTCTAATAATTTCTAAGCCCCATTTTGAAAAGGGCCAAGGAGATGAAATAGCCTATAGTTCTTGTGCAGGCGCATTGATAAGGTCAGCATGTTTTTGGCACTTGTCACAATGGTGCACGTAATCATGTGCATCATTCTCCATGGTAGGCCAAAAATATCCTATCCTAAGGATATTCTTAGCAATGGCGTTACCACTAAAGTATCCCCCACAAGATCCATCATGGGATTCACTCAAAGTTGATCTAGACTCTTCTAGATTTAAAAATCTCAATAGGATACCTTCAAAAGATCTCCTATATAAGGTATTGCCAATTATTATGAAGCAACTTTCTCGTCTACGCAATAACAGATGCTGGTTTCTATTAAATCCTTCAGGGAAGGTTCCATTTTGCAAAACATTGAGGATGTCAGTGTACCAAATTTTAGGAGTAGTTTCATTGATTAGAAACACATCCAAAGGTTCCAAGCATGATTTAATTGAAGCGAGTTCCTAGAGTCAACGAATAATGATGGTAGCATATTTGTCATCTAACTCCAAGGGTAAAAGAGATGCAGTTACAGCCATGGCGTCAGCTGCACGATTGCTAGTTCTAAGAATAACTTCCAAGGTAACTTGATCAAATAAAGATATTAATTGTAATACATATGCTTTATATGGGTGTAATTTATCATCTCTGGTCTGATAAACATCGTTAATTTGATTTATAACAAGTTGAGAATCACCAAAAACTAATAGATTTTTAATTTTCAGTGCCATGACAGCTCATAATCCAAGGATTAGAGCCTTATATTCAGCATTGTTATTAGTACAAGAAAACATTAATTTAAAGGATAGAGGTATGAGATGTTTCTATGGAGATATAAAAATAATACCTGCACTAGCCCCACTCATGCATCGGGCTCCATCAAAGTATAAGGACCATTGCTCGGAATGACCTGCCTCTAATTTAAGGCATTCGTCAAGAAACTCAATGACGAGGGGATGGGTGGATCCTAAGGGTGCAACAACTAATTGATCTGCTATGATTTGACCCTTAATAGACTTTTGTCCTATAAATGTGAGTTCAAACTCGCTTAGCGCAAGAACCCACTTTTTTGTGCGACCAGATAAATAAGGTCGACTCATTAGATATCGCAAGGGATCGAATTTAGAAATAATGTATGTTTTCTGACTGAGCATATAATGGCATAATTTTTGTGTAGAAAATATGACTGCTAGACATAACTTATCTAATTTTGTGTAGCTGGTTTCATAACTAACTAATGTTCTGCTAATGTAATAATTAGCATGCTCTCTTTTCTCATCATCAAGTTGAGCTAACATAGCTCCTAAAGCAAAATTTGAAGCATAAATATACAAGAAAAATGGGTGATTAGTCCTAGGTGGTGAAAGTACAGGTGGATTAAGAAGATATTATTTGAGGAGTTCAAATGCTTCCTGTCATTCGTTGTCCCAATGGAAAGAAACATCCTTCTTAAGAAGCTTAAGAAAGGGTCCATTTTTATCCGTCAGCTTATCGATGAAGCGATGGATGGCTTGAAGCTTACCTTGTAGACTCCATAATTTAGATATATTTGTGGGTGCGGGCATATTAGTGATAGCCACAATCTTGAGAGGGTCAATTTTGATGCCATGTAAAGAAACTATAACCCCCAATAATTTATCGGACTTAACTCCAAATATACATTTGGCTGGATTTAATCGGATAAGGTATTCCCTTAACCGATTAAATACTTTTCTCAAGTCATCTAAATGGTCATCTTCTTTAGTAGAACGAGCTATAATATCGTCTACATAATCATGTAGTATATCATGCATCATATCATGAAAGATATAAGTCATGGCTTATTGATAGGTTGCACTTGCATTCTTTAAACCGAATGGCATCACTTTCTAACAAAAGGTCCCCTAAGGGGTAATAAAGGCTATTTTAGCTTGATCTTCAGGAGCTATCCTGATCTGATTATAACCAAAAAATCCATCCATTAAGGATATCATTCCACTCCCAGTAGTAAAATCAATGATCTGATCCATGTTGGGAAGGGGAAAATCATCTTTAGGGCATGCAACATTAATATCTCTAAAGTATGTACAAACCCTAACCTTAGTAGCTTATTTCTTAGTTACTGGAACTACATTCGAGATCCATTTAGCATAATCAATGGCTTGTATAAAAATAACATTCAAGAGTTTTTCTAACTCTCCTTTGACCAGTAAGGCCACTTTAGGATGCATTTTTCTAAGTTTCTATTTAATAGGTTTAGTATCCGGATGGACTACTAGGTGATGCATAACTACAGAAGGGTCTAAACCTGACATATCTTCATATGTCCAAGCAAAGACATCTTCATATTCTTTAAGAAATGTAATGTATTTATCCTATTTTTCTTGACTCAATTTTGATCCGATGTTGATTATGTGAGGGTTATCCTCGGTTCCAATGTTAATTTTTATGACATTTTCTACTTCCATGTGTAGATCTCTCTCAAAAAAAGAGGGGTGGGTGAGACGCCCAATTCTTGTAATTCTTCCAAGGTTAGCTTGGATAATTCATCTTGAGGAGTCATGGCCTCAAGCTGGGCTATAGTAGGTATAGAGCCATCAAAATAAAATCTTTTATGTAATAATTCCTCAACGGAGACATCATGCAATATATCTCCCTCCAACTCATTGTCGGATTCAATGATCATCTCAGGATAAGCTATAGATAGCATATTACATGTGAATGGCTTATTCATTAAACGCAAAACATCACGTTCATCTAAATAATCTTGGTAACTTATAAGATGGTCATCATTCTTGAATGGCTGACCCTTACTAGAAAATAGGCCCACACCACATCGGGCGGGCCACGGCTCTACCTCAAAAGGTTCTTTCATACAATTCTGGAAAGGTCTCAAACCTTTCCATTTATATCCCAATTTAAGCATTATAGGTTTGGCTTTAGTATACTCATTAGTAAAATAACATCGAACATATCCATCATAATGAGTTCTGATGTTTCTGGGTATTCTACCCTAGTCATATCCCTTATAAATAAAGGCACAAATCTCGACTTGGTAAATACTTCCCATAGGTTGTGTGAGGCCCAAGGTACGAGGAGATGGTGGCAAATTATTTAAAACAAGAGAATCTTGCATAGAAGCATTGGTTTCTTATGATATAAGGATTTTAGATAGATCGGGTAAGAGCTCGTCAGTAAGAGCATAAGAGGTAGAAGGAACATTTCCTACGTCTTCTGATGCAGAAAATATGACTTTGGTGGATGTAGACGGTGTATAGGTGTCAATAGATGGGTCTATTATAGGTATAGAAGTTATAGGAGTAGAACAAGAGACATTGGTTGTGGGATTAGGATCTTTCTTAGGTCCTAATGTGGTTTGTTCAGAAGATGGTTGAGCTATATGTGAAGGTGCATTTGATGGAGAAGAAGTAGATGAAATTGTGGGTGTGAGTTTCACACGTTTAGATGGATAATGAGAATTAGGATGTGTGGATGACAACACAGGGCAAAATTGAACTCCAATGGGTTCTGCCAAAGCACACATATCAAAGGGTCATGGATCACCATGAATGGTAACCAACTGATTCTTAAATTTGAATTTAACACATTGATGTAAAGTTGAGGGAACAACTCGCATTGCGTTGATCCAAGGGCGACCCAAGAGTATATTATACGATATAGAGCAATGTACAATAAACACAATCGTATATAAGGTTCTTGGACCAACCTACAATGGAATGGTAATAACCCCACACATTTCTTGTGTTTCGTCATTGAAAGCTTTTATAATCATATCAGTTCTTTTCATTTCATTACTTCGAAACCCAAATATTTGGTAGAAGTCAAAAGTGTAAATATTTAAAGATGAACCATTATCAATCAAAACTCATTTGACTGCTACATCTCCAATTAAGGTGATAATATATAAGGGGTTATCATTATGTAAACTATGTTGTGGTATGTCTCTATCCCAGAAGTCAATACGATCAACTTCATGAGTTATGATAGTATTGGCCATTTCTTGAGGGTGAATGTCTTGTGGTACCATCATCTGGCTTAATGTGAGCATTAATTCATCTCTATGTGTGGGAGAAGATCTTAAGAGGTCCAAAAGGGAAATTCTAGCTGTAATATTTGATAATTGTTCATTAATATTATAAGGAGGTTTAGGTTGATCATTAGGTGCATGATTTCCTTTATTAGGAACCTTCAAAACAAATGGAGTTGATCCACCATTCTGAATTTGATCTTGTTGAGAATTATGAGCCTGTTGTCTAGTAACAGCTCCGATGGTACCCACAATATTATTATGTGGATGATGAATGGGTCTTGGTCTAGAGTTTGTATCTAACTCATTAGAAAGTAATTGGTGGGACGATGGTCTAGTAGTGACTCTTCTTGGAAATGGTTCTTTTGGAACCATATGACTTGTGATAGGGTGAATAGTATTCGATTAATCTTTAGAGCTATTCGATTGATTTGATGTGATTTCCATATCACTCTCAGTATTGTATTCTGTATCACTAAAATCAGGTATCTGAATATTATGTAGAGGCCTGGTTGTAACCACAAATAAAGTTGTGTCAAAGATTTCCAGATAATGAACGGGTAAATGCCCACTAATAGTTCCTACATATCGGGCAGGAGGAGGAAAATTATGATGTTCAATTTGATTAGCCACCTCCTTACCAAGTTTTGATAAAGGATGTTGAAAGATGTCCAATGACTGATTGGCATTCTGATTCTGGTTTTGTGTGATGTTTTGTTGAGTGTTATTAGGAGGATTTTTCTTAGGTTGAAATGTTTGTACCTCCATCTCATTGTTATCAATCAAGTCTTGTATTTTATGTTTTAATATTTTACAAGAGTTGGTAGTGTGTCTAGGTCCTCTATGGAAGTCACAATGTAAATCTGCTCTGTATTCGGGTATAGTTGGATCAGGTTCCCGGATATTTGGTAATTGAATCAAGCCTCGTTCTAATAATTGTGGTAAAATAGTTGATAAAGGTTGATTTAACCTAGTAAATTCTCGAGGAGGTCTATCAGGAGGTTTTAGTACAAACTTCTCCATTGTCTTTGTAGCATTAACATTAGCAATATTTCTGCTATCAATGACTCCATCACCCACAACTTGTTTATTCTTATATTGATTTCTGGATGTTTTCTCATTGTCTTTCTTTTTAATCTGACCTCTCCTAATGAGAGCATCTTCCAATCTTCGGGCTAAGTCTATAGCCTGATCGAAGGTGGTCAAGGTAGCATTTGATAATTCGTAAGATAGTTGTTCTTGCAAATTATTAATAAATATGTCCAACATATCCCTATAAGGCAACACAAAGTACAATTTTCCTATCAATTGTCTCCACCTAGCTAGGAAATCAGTAAAGCATTCATCTTTATCTTATTTTAAGTTATACAAATCTTTAATGGTCACATGTCTTTCGATATAGGCACTAAATTGATGAACAAAAGACTCGGCAGTTTCTTTGAAATTCCTCAAAGAATTAGTGGGTAATTGATAATACCACTCTAATGCCATTCCTCCCAAGCTTTTTGGGAACATTTTTAGTAATAACAAGTCATCATGTGATATATCATGACATGCTATCCTAAACATACGAAGATGCTCTATGGGATCTTCCGTTCCTTTATATATGGGCAGGACAGGCATAGGAAAATGTTTAGGATACGGTTGTGCTACAACTATAGGATCTAAATGCTGACTACACATCTCTCAATAATTGTATGAGGGTCGATAGGGATCTATCTGGTCCATGTGGGAAACTAACTGTTTCACCATGGTTTCAAGATTACTAGTTTGTCCACCATATTGGTTTGGTGGGACATAGGTATGGGATTTATGAGTGTATGATGGTGTGGCATAAGGATTAGATGCTATATTACTATTATGCAAAGTGTTGGTAGGAAGAGTATTATGAAGGGGATTTGTAATAGTATTATGTTGTATCCCAAATTTTTGGTAATTGGTGTTTGGTTTTGTTTTGGTTTTTTGTTGATTTGAGGTATTTTGCTCAATAGCTTGGAAAAATAGAGTAGTAAATGATGGTTTCTTTTGTGCTGGAATGACCATAGGCTTGTTAACAGGCACTTTAGGTGGTTGGGTAACTTGTTGTTGTTGCATGTTGTGGATTGCAGCTACTATATCCAAATTGGATGATCTAGCTTGATCATTCTCTTATTTAATAAAGGACAAGGGATTAGTGCATGTGTGAAATACGTCTTCTAGAGTTTCTTGAGTGTCACTAATTCGATCCTTTTCCATATGGACTGCTCTATTAAAAACACCAATATTTGTGTTAATGAACTTCCAAAATTGTTCCATGTTTTCAAAAGTGATAGCTCCTCCCGGAGACATTTTAGGGGATGAGGATCCTTCCTCTTTATTAATTTCTTCTTGTTCATTTGCTACAGCAAGCTCTTCTTCTTGCTGGTCTAGGATTTCTTCTTCCTGAACTGGGTCCTCAGGAGGGACATTTTGGTCAATTAATGGTCTTCCTAACCAATCTTCTTCTTCTTCGGTTTGTTTTCCATTCCTAAGTCTAGGCATGGTGCTAAACTTAGGTTTTAGCAAATATATATACTTATATATATATATATATATGCAATAGGGTTGAGAGGTATATATTTTAACTATATACCTACTATAATACTTAAAAAAAAAGGAATGTTTTGTTATTTTTATTTTTGTTTTGTATTATTATTTCACAAGTATATAAATAACAAACAACATGCTAGTTGTAAGAAATAACAATAGTAAAAAGAATGACTTAGTTTTCTATAAATAGTTTATGGATATCGTTGATAGGATCAAGTTCATCAGGAGTCATGAAATGCTCCTCTTCAAATTGGAAGTGGTTTTTCAAGAACTTGACAAAGTGTGCTATGGTAATATGATCTACTTTAGACTCTGACTTGTAAAAATAAAGTTCATGGTAATACTATTGATACAACACAACTCTACTAACTCTATTCCATCTTTTTCTATCTGTAAGAATGACTTCTTGATCCTCTATATGAGATAGAAACTTGTTAGTCTCACAATGACACTGAGAGGGGGGGTGAATCAGTGTAGCTCTTTAAAACTTAAATATTCAACTCTTAAAGCCAAAACAATGAGAAATTAAAACCAAATAAAGCAAATATAACAAGAGAGCATCACACAACACAAGATGTACTGAGGTTCATCGATTTGGATACTCCTCAAAAATTGATTATTTAGACTTCCATCCAAATCTAGCCTTTGCAAAGCAACAACTTTACAATAAATTTACCAGAACCCACTAGAAGGAGCACCAACCCCTAATTTATCTGCACCAAAATAAAGAAGCACCAACCCCTGATTTATCTGCACAAATAGAAAGGAGCACCAACCCTTGATTTACCAGCACCAACTGGAAGGAGCACCAACCCCTGATTTATCTGCACAAATAGAAAGGAGGACCAACCCCTAATTTACCAGCACCAACTGGAAGGAGCACCAACCCATGATTTATCTACACAAATAGAAAGGAGCACCAACCCCTAATTTACCAGCACCAACTAGAAGGAGCACTAACCCCTGATTTATTTGCATAAATAGAAAGGAGCACCAACCCCTGATTTACCTGCACCAACCCTTGATGCCAAGCACCAACTTGGACTTCAATCTTAAAACTAGAAGATTGACATAGAAATGCCTTCACTTTTACAAGACCCTGATTGGTCTATTGCTTACTCAACATCTCCCACAATTCACAAAACACACACCCTTATCGACTCGCCTCTCGCACACCTCTCGTGCGCCTCTTGTTCTCCTCTTGCTCTCTTTGCAAGATAAAATCTGTACTTAAATTCTCCAAACAACACTCCTTTTATAACAATCCTTTCTCTTTGAAACTCCAGTTGTAACTCCTTTCATATTCTCATGCACCACTTGTCAATTGTAACTCCTTTATGTAACTCCTTTGTATATATTTAGAAGGCATTTCGTCGAACACATCACATGCAAATAATTGAAACCATATTCTCCTACCATGACTATTCATTTTCTCGGTCATGACTATTCGTTTTCTCCTTTGTGCATGCATGCATTTTGGTTTTTGGAAAGGATTTTCGTTTCTATTTTGATGACTGTTCATTTTCTCCTTCCACGACTGCTCATTTTATCCACATGGGCATGCGTCTGCTTCTTTCCATGAATGTTCATTTTCTCCTTCCATGACTATTCGTTTTCTCCTTCCACGACTGTTCATTTTATCCTTCTTTGATTGTTCATTTTATCCCTTATAGGTCCATTTCACTATGCAGTATTTTGTTTGTTTTATCCCTTATAGGTCCACGTCACTATGCAGTCTTTAGTTTCACCATCCTTTGGAAAAAATGCAACATGTCGTGATATCATGAAACTTTTGTTTCTCTACCTACCTACCCTTTTTGAGTCGTGAAAATGCGACATGTCACGATATCGAGACACTTTTGTTTCTCTGCCTGCCTGCCCTTTTGAGTCATGAAAATGCGACATGTCACGATATCACGACACTTTTTCTTTCTCTGCCTACCTACCCTTTTTAAGTCATGAAAATGCGACATGTCATGATATCGCGACACTTTTTCTTTCTCTGCTTACCTACCATTTTTGAGTCACAAAAATGCGACATGTCGCGATATCACGACACTTTTTCTTTCTCTACCTGCTTGTCCTTTTTGAGTCACAAAAATACAACATGTCACGATATTGCGACACTTTTTCCTTCTTGCTATTTCTCTTCTATTTTGGCCACAAAAATGCAACATGTCATGATATCACGACACTATTTCTTTTTTGTACTTTCTCTTCTCTTTGGACAGTGAAAATACATGTCACGATATCGTGACACTTTTTCTCCTTGCTCTTTCTATTTGCTTTGACCAGTGAAAATACAACATGTCACAATATCGTGACACTTTTTCTCCTTTCTATTTCTCTTTGCTTTGGCCCACAAAAATACATGTCACGATATCACGACACTTTTTCTCCTTGCTCTTTCTCTTTGCTTCGGCTCACAAAAATACATGTCGCGATATTGCAAATTTTTTTCTCTTTGCTCTTTCTCTTTGCATCGGCCCACAAAAATACATGTCACGATATTGCGACACTTTTTATCCTTGCTCTTTCTCTTTGCTTTGGCCCGTGAAAATACAACATGTCGTGATATCGCAACACCTTTTTCTCTTTGCTCTTTTGGCCATGAAAATGCAACATGTCACGATATCGCGACACTTTTTTCTCTTTTCTCTTTCAACCTCTAAAATGCAACATGTCACGATATCGCGACACTTTTTTCTCCTTGCATTTTCTCTTTGCTTTGGACCGCAAAAATGCAACATGTCGCGATATCGTGACACTTTTTTTCTTTGCGGTGTTTTGCTTTTTCTTTGATCTTTAGTATATGGGCCACTTCGGTCTTCTTGGAAAATATGCAAATAGGTGGGTAAACATCCTCATAAGAATTTAACATCATTGTACATACTCTGAGTGACATCTGAACTCTTGTCCACTGCATCAACCAATATATCTGACTGTGTTGACAACAATGACAATACTGTCGTTGCACCTTGCTCAACAATCTCCCCCTTTGGAATTGTTGGCAACACACGTGCAATTTCCCGTAACTCTTCTCCCCCTTTGACAACAATATCAAAGGGCTGCTGCAAACTCCCCCTGACTCCATGCACAAAATTCTCAGGAAAAAAATATTACACTTAGAAAAAATCACAAACATGAGCAAAAAGATAAACAAATACACAAATGCTGCCCCTGAGAATGTGGTCCCGATAGCTAGTTAATTCTTGGGAAGCATGACCACTCCCTTTTTTTGAGCTAATTTTTACTAGATTGTTAAAACTGATATGATTGAGCCTCTTGTGCCACAACCAATTTTCTTCTTCCTGTCCAATCAAGCAAGCTCCTTCTAAAGTCTCTGAGAGAGTGTATAGGTTGCCAGATATCCTTGATCCAGTTGCTATCAACTTTCCACTGTTTGCTTTTTTGACTTCACAACCCTGCTTCTTAAAAATCACTTCATGACCTCTATCACAAATCTGACTTACGCTCAACAAGTTATGCTTCAGACAAACCACAAACAAGACTTCTTTTGACTTGATTTTTCTATCACTAATCTTAACTGAACCTTTTCCAACTATCTTAGCTCCATGAAGTTAATACCAAGATCTTTCAGGTTTTTTTCATCCATAATACCTGCGTATAGCACGTTGTCGCTGCAATATATTCTGCCTCTACTGTGGATAAGGAGACTGACTCTTGTTTCTTACTGTGCCATGTGACCAACCTATCTCCAAGATAGAATGCACCTCCACTGGTACTCTTTCTATCATCTACACATCCTTGCTCAACTTGCAACCTATCGTCATGGGAGTGCTAACTGGCTTACAATCCTCCATTGTGAACTTTTTTAGCATCTCTTTCACTAAACCAAATTATCAAAACTGTTATAATTCATAACTTTGAACAATGGCAATAAGAACTATCAAAAGTACAACATTGACATATAGCAATACTACCAATGGTGACAACTCTCAATTTAATCACCACCCTTCACGGTACCTCCACAAACAACTACATGAATTGAAACACACTTTGACAACTATATGAAAAATCCCCCTGACTACTTGCCTTTCATCCTCAGATAACCAAACAACATAGGAGCATTAAAATAAAACTTTAAGATTGCTCCCCCTGAGGATGTGCTATCTAGAGCTGCTTAGTGCAATAGAGGAGTAGTCTCCTTCAGTCCAAGGAAACACGATTTCCTCTCTTCTTTCTTTCTCCAATATTTCTTGAACTTGGGCTTGAGTTTTTCAACTGCATCCCTATTTTTAACCTTTTCATGAACTTGAAAATTTCTCTTAGGTGGTTGTCTCTTGTGCATCCTTGATGGATGATTATTTTCCTTTCTTTGATGCACATGATTTCTTCTCTGTCTGTGTTGCATTATTTGTGTCTGACAAAATATACTGTCTTGCCTTAGATTAGATACAAAAGTTCTTGGACAAAACCTTGCTATGTGCCCATGACCATTACATTTAAAACATTGCACATGGTGTTCAACAGATGTATTTCTACCAGCATAACTCTTTGATCTATTATTCAATCCATAATAAATTGCCTTGTGACCATAATGGTTGCATCTAAAACAATAGCCATTAAAAAAATTATTATGAATAAAGTGAGAGTGATAGAACCTCTTTTGTTGTGGTTGCTTTGCCGTAGATCTCCTTTGAGATTTTCTTCCTTTTGAAGATTCAGCTTCAATATTTTATTGCTTTGATCCTTCAGCAGTGGACTTCTTCTTCTCTATAGTTTTAGAATATGAAGGTTGTTCAGCTTCATATCCAAGACCAAGCTTACACATGGAGCTTCTTTGTTGCCTTATCATTTTATCTAGCAACTCTGTGCTCTTCTCAAATTTGATATTTGTATTGGCCTCTTCTATTTGTTTCCTCAATAAAACAATCTCCTCTTCTTGTTTGTAGTAAACAATTTCTTTCTCGTTGATCTATGACCTGAGAGTTTCTTCAATCCTTTTGGACTCTTCTACTTGTAGCTTTAGATCACTAATAACTTTGTTAGATTCCTCTTCACGTTTGCTACATACATCAAATTTATCATCCAGGTGTGACTTCAAGGCTTCTTAAATTTTCTTGGCTTTATGAATTTGTAAGAAGAGATCTTCAATCTTATCCTCATATTCTTCCAACTTCATGGACAGTCTTTTATTCTTTTTCCTTTCTATATTCAACTCTTCAAGTGCAGTGATCAACTCACCTTCTAAATCTACTTCAACCTCAAGGTTTTCATCACATGTTATTTTTCTATTTTTTCTTCTTTGAGTGCCATAAAAAGAGCTTCACCTGTTTCCTTTTCAGAATCCTCACTACAGCTGTCTTCTGATGAACTGACATTCTTGGAGATGAAACTTTTCTTTTTGAAGTTGCCTTTTTTGAATTTTTTTTTTCTTCCAGTCACTTCTTCCTTGGTGCAATCCTTCATCACTTTTGTTCTTCTCATTAAGTGGACATTTAGCTGCAATATGGCCAATGCCTCCACAATTGAAACATTTAAACGATAAATTTCCTTTGTATTTTCATTTTTCCATTTTTAGTTTTCGAATAAAGTTTGCTTCCATTTCATCTGATGTCTCTTCTTCCTTTGATTCTTGTTTTTCTTTCATATTTTTATGGGCTTTAAAAGCAGATTCTCTGTCCGTGGGTTTAGATTTTCCTATTCTCATCTCATATGCAGTCAAAGAACCATGCATCTCATCCATACTAAAAGAATTTAGATCTTTAGCTTCTTCTATAGCTGAAACTTTAGAATCAAATCTTTGGAGAAGAGTTCTTAATACCTTTTTCACAATGACAAAATATTAGATTTCCTTGTCGAGTCCTCTAATTGCATTAATTACTTCATTAACTCTCAGCATATATGCCTCTATGTTCTCATCATCATTCATCTTTAATACTTCGAACTGAGCTCGATGTGTTTGTAACTTGGCCTCGTTGATCTTATCGTCTCCTTCATGAATGCTCCTTAGTTTGTCCCATATTTATTTTACCATTTTACAACTCATAATTTTTACTAGTTTACTATCCACTAATCCGCACATGATAGCATTCTTTGCTTTTGAGTTATTCTCAAATAGTTTCTTACCGGCAGCATCGGTTGGAGAAGTGGTGGGTATTGTGTATCCACTATCTACTGAATCTCAAATGTCGTATCCCAAAGCACAAAGATATGTCTGCATCTTGAGTCTCTAAAATGTGTAATTAGTTCCATCCAACAATGGTGCTTTGTTTGATGAGAAGCCTTCACCACCTGCCATTGTGTTACTTCCAAGATCACCCTAGCTGGTTAAGCTTTTTTAGGAACTTGGCTCTAATACCAATTATTAGTCTCACAATGACATTGAGAGGGGGGGTGAATTAGTGTAGCTCTTTAAAACTTAAATCTTCAACTCTTAAATCCAAAACAATGAGAACTTAAAACCAAATAAAGCAAATATAACAAGAGAGCATCACACAACATAAGATGTACCGAGGTTCATCGATTTGGCTACTCCTCAAAAATTGACTGTTTGGACTTCCATCCAAATCTAGCCTTTACAAAGTAACAACTTTACAATAAATTTACCAAAACCCACTGGAAAGAGCACCAACCCCTGATTTATCTGCACCAATAGAAAGGAGCACCAACCCCTGATTTATCTGTATAAATAGAAAGGAGCACCAACCCTTGATTTACCAGCACTAACTGGAAGGAGCACCAACCCCTGATTTATCTGCACAAACAAAAAGGAGCACCGACCCCTGATTTACCAGCACCAACTAGAAGGAGCACTAACCATTGATTTATCTGCACAAATAGAAAGGAGCACCAACCCCTGATTTACCAGCACCAACTAGAAGGAGCACCAACCCCTGATGCCAAGCACCAACTTGGACTTCAATATTGAAACTAGAAGATTGATATAGAAATGTCTTCACTTTTACAAGACCCTGACTGGTCTATTGCTTACTCAACATCTTTCATAATTCACAAAACACACACCCTTCACGGCTGGCCTCTCGCTCTCTTTGCAAGATAAAATCTGCACTTAAATTCTCCAAGCAACACTCCTTTTATAACAATCCTTTCTCTTTGTAACTCTAGTTGTAACTCCTTTCATATTCTCATGTGCCACTTGTCAATTGTAACTCCTTCTTTATGTAACTCCTTTTGTATATGTTTAGAAGGCATTTCGTCAAACACGTCACATGCAAATAATTGGCCCCATATTATCCTACCATGACTGTTCGTTTTCTCGGTCATGACTATTCATTTTCTCCTTTGTGCATGCATACATTTTGGTTTCCAAAAAGGCTTTTCGTTTCTATTTTGATGACTATTCATTTTCTCCTTCCATGATTGTTCATTTTCTCCACATGGGCATGCGTTCGCTTCTTTCCATGACTGTTCATTTTCTCCTTCCATGACTGTTCATTTTCTCCTTCTTCAACTGTTCGTTTTCTCCCTTATAGGTCCACGTCACTATGCAGTCTTTAGTTTCACCATCCTTTGGCGAAAATGCAACATGTCACGATATCGCGACACTTTTTTTTCTCTGCCTGCCTACCCTTTTTGAGTTGTAAAAATGTGACATGTCACGATATCGTGAAACTTTTGTTTCTCTGCCTGCCTGCCCTTTTTGAGTCATGAAAATGCTACATGTTGCGATATCACGACACTTTTTCTTTCTCTGCCTGCCTGCCCTTTTTTAGTCATGAAAATGTTACATGTCACGATATCGCGACACTTTTTTTTTCTCTGCCTGCCTACCCTTTTTGAGTCATGAAAATGTGACATGTCGCGATATCGTGACACTTTTTCTTTCTCTGCCTGCCTGCCCTTTTTGAGTCAAGAAAATGAGACATGTCGCGATATCACGACACTTTTTCCTTCTTGCTCTTTCTCTTCTCTTTTGGCCACAAAAATGCAACATGTGGTGATATCGCGACACTTTTTCTTTCTTGTACTTTCTCTTCTCTTTGGATCGCAAAAATACATGTCGTGATATCATGACACTTTTTCTCCTTGCTCTTTCTCTTTGCTTCAGCCAACAAAAATACAACATGTCACGATATCATGACACTTTTTCTCCTTGCTCTTTCTCTTTGCTTTGGCCTACGAAAATACATGTCTTGATATCGCGACACTTTTTCTCCTTGCTCTTTCTCTTTGCTTCGGCCCATAAAAATACAACATGTCGCGATATCATGACACTTTTTCTCCTTGCTCTTTCTCTTTGCTTCGGCCCACGAAAATACATGTCGCGATATCACGACACTTTTTCTCCTTGCTCTTTCTCTTTGCTTTGGCCCATGAAAATACAACATGTCACGATATCGTGACACTTTTTCTCCTTGCTCTTTCTCTTTGCTTCGGCCCACAAAAATACATGTCATGATATCGCAAAACTTTTTCTCCTTACTCTTTCTCTTTTCTTTGGCCCACGAAAATACATGTCACGATATCGCGACACTTTTTTCTTTTTGCTCTTTCGGTCGTGAAAATGCAACATGTCATGATATCACGATAGTTTTTTCTCTTTGCTATTTTGGTCGTGAAAATGCAACATGTTGCGATATCACGACACTTTTTTCTCTTTGCTCTTTCGATCATGAAAATGCAACATGTCATGATATCGCGACACTTTTTTCTTCTTGCATTTTCTCTTTGCTTTGGACCGCAAAAATGCAACATGTCGCGATATGGTGACACTTTTTTTCTTTGCGATGTTTTGCTTTTTCTTTGATCTTTAGTATATGTGCCGCTTCGGTCTTCTTGGAAAATATGCAAACAGGTGGGTAAACATCCTCATAAGCATTTAACATCACTGTACATACTCTGAGTGACCTCTAAAATCCTATCCACTGCATCAACCGATCTATCTGACTGTGTTGACAACAATGACAATACTGTCGTTGCACCTTGCTCAAAAAAACTTATGTACTACAACTGCATTCTCAAGGTATTCCTCAAAGGTGTACAATTTTGAAGACACAAGTGCTCTTTTATCTGCTAACCACCTATGGAAAGCTCTTTGAAGTTCATGATACAAGGTCACCTGATCAGGATCTAGGATTCTATCTAGGACAAACCTCTTAATTTACCTAAGTTCTGCAGATCTGGATTCAATAGTACCTAATCTCCTATCAAGTTCATCCCATAAAGGTTGGACTCTATTTATTTGAGGCACTATAAGCACAGAAGTAATCTCTATGGCCATTAATTGATTTTCAATATTTATGGTGACAACTTGTCTTCTATTATAATCTACCATCTAAATATGGTATGCAAATTTAACAGTTTTCTAATGATTCTAGATGTTCTTAATAATGTGTTGTTTTTTTTTTTTTGGATTTTTTTCAAAAGGTGTTTTAGTTTCACGTCGGGTTCACCAAAATGTATCGCCCAAATTTTTTGCACCCTTACCTTCAGGATAAAGGATCTATGCCCTAAAAGGGGGATGCGAGAAGGATGGGACAATACCTCGAATGAAGAGGCCCTTTGAAGGTCATGCCTCTCGGGGGAGGGGTATAAGGGTGAATTTTTGATAGATGGTGGGGTTCACCAAGAAACTTTGAATGGCAGTTTCTATGCCTAGGTTGAGAATGGGTTTGATGTGTTCATTTTATACTCAATCATTCATATTCTTAGGTTAGCCAAAATGAATCTAAGCTATTCTATATGAAATTTTGGGTTTATATGAAGACAACAAACATAAATGAATCCTAAATACAGATACTATATGAAATGGAGAGGAATACACCTGATTCCTGATGTTTGATGAAGATTATGAAGCTTGTAGGAGTCCAGATCATCCCGAATATGATAGGATCATCTGTAATTATATAAAATCATCCTAAATCACAGGCGATCATCTGATATCAGACAAGATCATTGGAGACCTTACGAATTCATCAGAAACCTGCAATCATGGAAATAGACACCAAAAATAAAAAATGCAAATGCAAGAATAATGCAAAATGATAGAAATAACAGTATAGGTGCTTAAATAATGAATCCAGATAGAAAATAAAATGGGATACACTATTTTAATAACTTATTTTAAATTTTATCATTCAAATATGCTAAATGAGGTGAAATCCAGGATGTAG
Source organism: Wollemia nobilis (assembly GCA_028583015.1). NCBI lineage: Eukaryota > Viridiplantae > Streptophyta > Pinopsida > Araucariales > Araucariaceae > Wollemia > Wollemia nobilis. The sequence continues at coordinate 4,504,714 of JAQPPZ010017063.1, read as the reverse complement.
AACAGAAATAAATCAATCTAATGCATAATTAAATAAGAAAGAAAGGTAGAAAATGCAAACTTAGGGCTCTGGTTGTCCCCAATCTGAATTGCAGTGGAAATCATCTGTAATCGTATGAGATCATCGTCGATCTCGTTAGGATCGTCTGAAATTGTATTGGATCGCCTGCAATGATCTGAGCTTCCTCCGACTAAAACACAGTAAAATCCTGCAATAAAACCTAAAAATACAAATGCCAATGATGGGGCGAGGATGTTCTAATACAACAAAAAAACTAGAGTTATAGGGAAATGATCAGCCAGGGGGATAAATTGGGAAAATCCCAAGTTTATATAGGATTAGGGGGAGGTTAGGAGGTTGGGGATCATCCCAATTTGGGAGATCTCCAATGTAGGAATCTCCAACCGCGTAGACACGCTTTTGCCCGAGTTGGAGAGGTTGTTGAAACAAAAGCTAATTATAAAAATTTGGTTTTGGGATGAAATCGTTTGGACATTCTGTCCTAGATGAATTTTTCTGATCTGGGATTATATCGTCAGATCGACGACGATATCATCCAATGGTCAAAACAAATTTTAAAAATGGCACGAAAAATGAGGTGAGTGGTTAACAGGTGATTTTGGGGTTAAAATTCAAAATTTTGATCTTTTTACTGATGGTTTAACTGTGCCAATTTTAGGGTGCTACAAAGAGTACCAAGTTTTCAACCAATAGAGCAGGAAACTCATTAAAATATAAAGGTGAATGTTGGGTAAAACATTGGTTATTTTTTCTATGGTTCAATTAATTGTCAACCCGGGGTAGCTCATAGTCTTGTGAGCAGCCGTGCAAAATCTATGCTTGTAATTTCTCCTTCGAAGATGAGTCCCTTGGATTATGGTTTGGGGGGTATTTGGTATTCATTGGAGATTATGTTTAAACCAATAATCTCATGCTAAGTGTATCGCTCCAAATTTTTTGCATCCTTACCTTCAGGCTATAGGATCCGTGTCCGGAAGGAGGATGGGAAAAGGATGGTGCGGTACCTCGGACTGAGAGGACTTTGCGAATGTCCCGCATCTCAAGGGAGGTGTATTTTGATGATTTTTTGATGGATGGTGGGTTCACCAGGAAACATTTAATGGCAGTTTCCACACCTAGGTTTGGAATGTGTTTTGATGTGTTCGTTTTTAACCTTAAGCATTCATATCCTAGGTTTGGCCAAATGATTCTAAATTAATCTAAATGAAAGTGCAGATTTAATAAATACAGGAAACAGATTTAAAGACAAAAAATAGAGAAATTACTAAACATTAAAAGCAGAATACCTGATCCGGATGTCTGATGAAGATTCTGGTGTTTGAAGCAGTCAGGATCGTCTGGAATTCGATAAAATCATCTGAAATCAGACAAGATCATCTAAGATCTGATGAATTCTTCAGACGAATTCATCAGAAACCTGTAAACAAAAAAACAGATGCAAAATACAAAGAATACAACAATAATAACAGAGGAAAATGACATAAAATAACAACAATGTTATCAAATTGAAACTTATGCACAGAAACATAAATAAATCATGCTAATTAGATGATAATTAGGATTTAATTATGCACTTAATCTAAATGGGTGAACTCCAAATGCAAAATACTATAAAATACTGAATAAATTATCTAATTTGCAAAAGAAAATAGCAAAGAAAAGGTTGAGAAATGCAAACTTCAGGCACTGATTGCCTCAATGTGGACTACAGTCAAGATCGCCTCGTATCAGTACAAAATCGTCTCGCATTTGACAAGATCACCTCCGATCTAAACAGGTTCGTCGACGATGATATATGTTTGCTCCGACTTAAAAATAAGGTGGTCCTTGCAACAAAATTGATAAAGAACCAATGCAAAATAGAGTTTGGGATGTTTTAACGTGCAAATAGTCAGTTTACAGGGAATTTCAGCCAGGGGGGGTGCTAAGGGGATAGCTTAGGATTAAATAGGCTTAGGGGAGTAGTTAGGAGGTTGGAGATCATCCCAATTTGGGAGATCTCCAACGGGGGAGGGTCCCTAATGGCGTAGACACGCTTTTGCCCGGATTGGAGACCCATTGGAACAGAAGCTAATTTTGCAAAATCAGTTTTACGACAAGATCGTCTGGACATCCTAGCCCAGACGAAATCATCAGATCTGGGGCGATATCGTCTGATCGACAATGATATCATCAAACGGTCAAAACAACCTCTAAAATTGGCACGAAAAAGGGGGAAACAGATTACCCGATGGTTAACGGGCGGTTTGGGAGGTTAAATTTGAATTTAAATTATTTACTAAGGTGAATGTAATTATTATAATTTTACTGCGCCAATTTTAGGGTGCTACATTTTGCCCCCTCTTTAGCGAATTTTTTAAAAAAAATGCGTTAAAGATGAGTTCTTCTCGATCTACTAGAAAGCAAAAATTATTCCCATTTTTAGGCAACGATTCTTGGTCGAATCGTACGACAGCTTACTATGGTGCCCCCTCCGTGTTTTTACCCAAATCGAACGTTTGAGGTAAAAACGCGAAAAAGCAAAAAATTATTTTTGAATAAAATTAATAAAAATATGGTAAAACCCTAATTCATTTTTACTGTTCATTTTCTGGTTTTTTTTAGAGCTCTGAAGCAAAAATGGTGGAGACGACGCACAGATCAACAGAGGTCCGACGTGGTCTACGGGTAAGAGTATAGACTTAACTAGAATGCTTTAATTTAATTTACATGCTTTGTAGGTAATTTTTAGGTGAATTTTGAGCATCACGGCCGTTTTTGGGCCGTCGATGTCGTTGGGATGAAATCATCCCGATTTCGACGAAATCATCTCAATTTCATCAATTTCGCCCAAGGGCGAAATCGACGAAAGGGGGACGATTTCGTCAAATTAGAGACGATTTCGACTAGCGAAATCAAAGATGATTCTGCTTAAATTGGGGACGATATCGTCCAATAGTGGGCGATATCATCAATTGCATAAAATTGAGCTTTTAACTTACATTATTAAATACTTGAATTGTTTATTAATGATTGTTTGTTGTTTTGTTGTTTATGTTTGTAGAGAGGTTTACTAAAGAGCAGGGAATGGAAGTATGGAGGGTTGAGAGATGACTTGGCCGCTCTCACATAGGCAGAGCGAGATCAGCTGGCACAGGTCGGCTTGCAGCATGTGGCAGAGATGCCACAGGTATCCATAGATATGGGGCTACTGATAGCCCTAGCAGAGAGGTGGTATCCGGGTTCTTCATGTTTTTGGCTATCGACAGGGGAGATGACTCCCACTCTAGAGGATGTATGGAGGATTCTAAGAATCCCCATACAAGGACGACTAATCACTCCTACGGCCAATCAGGGCCATGCTATGGGACGACTGTGTGGTGACCCGAGCTTCGCCCTGGAGAAAGGCAAAGTTAACATCGAGGCACTGCGCCAGATGCTTGGGGCATCTAGACTCACATGGGTGCTAGCTGGAGTGGTTGGTGGACTTTTGCTGTGCCACTAGAGTGGGTGCAGGGTGCCGTGGATGCTCATAGATGTGATCTACAATATGCGGGACCACAGGTACAGGTTTTCTTGGGGCAGTTTTGTATTATGCCAGCCGTACAGGATCCTATATGGGGTCACGTACAAGGACGGCCAATGTCTGGTGATGACATCGCTCTTACATGTTTGGTGTTAGGAGCACATTGCAGTGTGAAGGCCGATAGGGCTTCCTCTGACAGGGGTTGACGGGGAGAGGCCCTGAGTCTTCTACTGGTGGCTCCAGAGAGGGTCACAGCGGTGGATCGACCTGCCTATGTCCCAAAGGCTACTGGATGACTTAGTCTCGGATCAGATCACCTGGAGGCCATGGAGGGAGCATCCAAGGTGGGCCGAGGATGGACAGGAGTTGGCTCGCGTCAAGCGAGTCTGCTGGCTATGGATGGAGAGAGGAGAGGTGGAGCTCCACCGCTATGACCGAGTTTTGAGACAGTTCGGTCTGCATCAGGGGATCCCATATCTGAGGGATTTCAAGTTTTCTCAAACTTTTTGGGATAACACCACAGTTAGCGAGGCGCTAGACATGCAGCAGTTTTGGAGCCAGGACGTGGATGATGCCCCCATCCAGCTAGTGGATGGCGACGACGCAAGGGTAGCCGATGGCTATGATGCTTGGTACGTAGGCATCCACCCTTCTCAGATGACGAGGGCACAAGGTCCGATTAATGCAGTTATGCATTGAATAGGGAGGCAGCGCCAGGCAGCGATGGAGGCAGCCCAGGGTCACGGTGGGAGAGAGGCAAGGAGGCCACAGGCATAGGAGAGGCCATGACAGAGGGAGAGGAGGGAGGCAAGACCCCCATATCCATAAAGGCCACCATCACTCGATAAGGGCAAGGGCATAGACATAGGAGAGAGTAGCGAGATGGCTACTCTCCAAGCGGAGAGAGATCATCTCCAGGCATAGGTGCAGACTCTATAGGATGAGGTTGCATGCCATCGAGCTGAGGTGTCACAACTACGGGACAAGATTGCATGCCTCAGGGAACGAGGTGGAGGGGCAAGCTCTGGGGAGCTGACACGGGCTATTGCCCAACTCACTTTCTACCAGACATTGTACTACCAACTGGTGCTAGAGGCAGATAGACTACCCTGCCATCCAACATTATAGATCCAATCAGGATCGGGTCATCGAGGACCACGTCCCAATCGAGGACTAGGACTACTCAGACTGCGATGGGGCCACCTCATCCACCTCAGGGCGGGGGAGGAGATAAGGCAGAGAGCTCAAGGGGATCTTGAGGCTAGAGAGTTGCACTGACATTGTATTATTATTATTTTTTTGATAGAGGATTGAGTATGCCGAGGTACAGATTGTGGCATACCAATCCAGTTTTGATGATGTACATATATGTTGTTAACATATATATGATATGAGATATGTTTTTGATCACATGACTTGTATAATGGTATGATGCTTATGATGCTTTTTTTTATTTATTGATTGATTTGATAATTCGTGTAATTATGTCATTGGAAATATTATAATTTGAATGTCATGCTGTAAGATTTTAAATGAAATAATCTGATGTAACAAATTGGTTGTTTGTGATGTGATGATAAAAATAAAAAGAGACTTCTAACAATAATTTCAAAGGACATTGTCGCTATTATAGACCATTTCATGGAGTCCCTACTCACTCGGTCGTCAAGCTAATCCTAGTATAGAAATATGGTTAAAAGTAAAAGAGTGCTTAAGAGACTGTCTTAAGACTTTGGTGCAATGATGAAAATGAAGGTGATGATGATTTTGTTTTTCAGATTTCCATGAAAATATTATGCATAAAATATTTTAAAATGACTTTTTCTAGGCATAAATTCCTAAGTATGATAAAATTTTTGGATAATTCCCTAGGAATTATACCATCATTGCAAAAGTGAAGTTTGACATGATGGCATGAAACCGAATAGGTGTTTGTTTGTTTTAAAGCATAATTGTGTAACATAATGATTTAAGTCATATGTTTTTATGATTTTAAATAAATGGGGAATAAAATTTGGTACAATGTTTTGCGCTAGGCATAGAATATGTAGGTATAGACTTATACCATCATCGCAAAAATCCAAAAAAGAGATAGATTGTTTTATTGCATGGTTGATTTGTAATTGTTGAAAAGAAACAGAAAATATGAAGAGGAGGACTTGCGCTAGGCATAAGACTCCCATTTAAGTTCTGGAACTATACCATCGTCGCGAAATTCAACCAGATATATATGTTTTGATTGGATATTTTGAAAGAAATTTTTGATTTTTCTATTATATAGTTGTCTTTATGGTAAACAATTGTACTTGATTTATTTCAAACAAGTTGCAAAAATAATATTTCAAAGCATTTTGAAGACAAAAGTTAGATTTATAAGGAATCCCATGTGCATATGTGAATTCATTTCCAATCTTGATTTATCATATTGATACACATAATCTCTCAAATACAAATGTGTGTGCAATTGCTTTGTGCATTTACCAGTTTTGAGCAAGATAATATGATACAAGTGATTTGAAGAAACCAAATAAGTGTTCATTAACCATGATGTAGATGCATATAACCATACTAGACTACTATGTAGATCAGATTATCAAGAGCTAGCTAATCCATAAGCAGACATAGGTTCGTACAAAAGAAGGTCGCTAATGTGACAGACATATCACCACGCTAGGAGTTACCCAAGGCCAAGCAGGTTGGGCACAAACCACCTATTATGGGGCTTACCTCACAGTTTTCGAATAATTGAGAATTCCAGGGATTCAAGCTCATCAACCCTTTTTTTCTTTTCAAAGGGTAGGGAAAGGGATTTTATTGCTTTCTTGCTTTCTTTTGAACTTTGCTTATTTTTATTTTTGTATTTCTTTTGTATTCTTTTGTATAATGCTTGGAACATTGTTGTAATGATATAAAAGAACATTTTTCTTTTCTCTTTTTCTTGAACTTTTGTTTTCTCTTTTTCTTTGCTAGGGATACTTGCTCGGATTAGCTGTAGAGCAAGGGATTTTTATTCTGGGTAGGGGTGAGCTTGTCCTTTTGCCAATTCTCAAAGATTCTAGACCATGTGCATGATAGGATAGCAAGGGAAACTTTTCGCTCAAGAAACCACTTCTACTATGTATCAAAGCATAGAAATTATAAATATAATCATTTTATTGTGAAAATATGTGCTTGGTTTAAGTAAATAACAAGATCAATTCTCTATGCTCAAACTTTATTTAATTGAATTTTGTGAACTTTGATATAAGAGAGATTAGTAATCATGCCAGATAAAATCAAGAGATTTATTTTTGTGAGTGTGCAAGTGAGGGATTCCAAATAAATGCTAATTTATCCAAAATAATTTGAAACATATAACTGCAACATTTGTAAGAAAATATATATAAACACTTTTGAGAAGTTTTGAGAATACTGACTCTCTCTTTCTTCATTATATTGTTTTAGTTCCGAAAGAGTCAAGCATATTATTGTTTTTATATTTTTATCATTATTTTGATGTTTGGTTTTATTTTTGTTTTTGAGCAAAAAATTTAACAAGTGCCATAAATAAATGCAATAAATAGTTTTGAAGATTTTTGATGATTATGAATATTTTTGATGTTTTTGGATTTTTATAAATTTGAATTAAATATAAGAAAATTTTTTTGAGAATATTTTAAACAATTTTATACAAGGATGAAATGACCAAATTTATGCATAGTAACATTTAAGATGCAAAATATTCATGGGTTCTTTAAGTTCTTTACCATCTAAGGTAGATAATTTGTATGCTCCTGATTCAAATTTAGCTGTAATTTTGCTTCAGTTTCATCTGTAGATTCTTCTTCCTCAGATTCTTGTTTAGATTTTATATTTTTTTGTGCTTGAAAATCCGCTTCTCTGTCTGAGGGCTTAGTTTGTCCTATTCTCATTTCATATGTTGTTAAGGAACCATGCATTTCATCCATACTAAAAAAATTTAAATCTTTAGCTTCTTCTATGGCAAAAACTTTTGCATCAAATCTTTTATGGAGAGTTCTTAGTACCTTTTTCACAACAACTGCATCTTCCATCTCCTCGCCGAGTCCTATTATTGCATAAATGATTCCATTTAATCTCAGCATATAGGCCTTTATGTTCTCATCATCAGTCATCTTTAATGCTTCGAATTGGGCTCGATGTGTTTGCAGCTTGGCTTCCTTGATCTTGCCATCTCCTTCATGAATGCTCTGTAGTTTGTCCCATATATCTTTTGCTGATTTACAGTTCATGATCCTTATCAACTCACTGTCTACTAATCCACATATAATAGCATTCTTAGCTTTAAATTTGTTCTCAAAATTTTTCTTCTCAGCCACATCAGATGGAGGAGCAAAGGGTATTGTGTATCCATTTTCAATAGATTCCCAAATGTCATATCCCAATGCACACAGATATGTCTGCATCTTGAGTCTCCAGAAAGAGTAATTTGTTCCATCGAACAAAGGAGCTTTGTTGGAAGAAAATACTTCATCGTCGGCCATTGTGTATCTTCCAAGATCACCTTAGCTGATTAAGCTTGTTCAAGAACCTGGCTCTGATACCAATTGATATTCTCACAATGACACTGAGAAGGGGGGGTGAATCAGTGTAACTATTTAAAACTTGAATCTGCAACTCTTAAAACTTAAAAATGCAAGCTTAAAAATAGATAAAGCAAGTATAACACAAGAGCATCACACAACACAAGATTTAACGAGGTTCACCGATGTGGCTACTCCTCAAATAATGACTGTTTGGACTACAATCCAAATCCAGTCTTTGCAAGGATTCAATCTTTACAAATAGTTTACCAAGGACCCATTGGAAGGAGCACCAACCCCCGATTTTTCTGCTGCAACAAGATAGGAGCACCAACCCCTTTTACCAAGCACCAACTTGGATTTCTATTTAAAAAAATATTGACATAAAAATGCCTTCTCTTTTGCAAGACCCTCACTGGTCTATAGCTCATACAAATCAATCTCATAGAAGCATAAAGAGAATTGTTAGAAACTCAATATCTTCTATCACAGTCTAAAACCTCTCTTCTGATTTTTCAAGAAAAATACATACAGGTTTTAGTTCTTTTTCTGTACTTCATGCAGCACTCTTACTCAACCTTTTCTTTTTGTTTTTCACAAATAACCACGGTTGCAGTAACCTTACTTACTACGCCTGTTCGATTCTTATACTTGACTTCCTCGAACGGCTCTTTTTGAAATGGCTCAAATTTTCCCTCCAATTTTCCATGCATTCTCGGCTACGATCAATCTATCAAACCCTCTCTGACGCGTTCTGCCTTTTAGCCACTTTCTTTCTGACTTATTCTGACATTCTTCTCTGCACATTCTGACAGCCTTTTTTTGCGTATCCTGACACCTTTTTCTGCGTATCCTGACAGCCTTTCTGCGTATCTCGGCGTTCTGTTCTTCTTTCTTCTCTTTTGAATTTTGTGCTACCACTTTCTTCTACGTGCAACTGTCATTTCTTGATATACGCAACCTGTTAATGAATTTCTCTGTAATCATGATTCTCGGTATCCACCCCTGTAATAGCTGTTCTGACTAGAAAAGACTGTTCTTGTAACTGCCACCTGTAACTGCAAGTCTAACTCTAGTTAATTTGGCTGCATGAATTTTCTCTAAGCTTTCTCAACACCTGTCACTCGATAACTGTAGATATGACTCCAGTTAACTCTTATGTAACTGGCTGTAAGATTTTACTTTGCGCTATTTTGACACCTGTCACTGTGCATGCTTCTTCGGCTTTTTCCCGCCAAACTGTTACTTGTCGCGATATCGCGACATTTCTACTCAGTTGACTTATTCTGGACTGTTGACCGCGAAAACCCGACTTGTCGCGATATCGCGACGTTTTCTGCCTTCTAGACCTTATCTCGGCATGCACCCGCGAAAATGAGACATGTCACGAAATCGCGACGCTTTTGCTGCATCGAGCACTTTTCTGTCTCCTAGCCGCGAAAATGAGACATGTCACGAAATCGCGATGCTTTCGCTGCATCGAGCTCATTTCTGTCTCCTAGCCATGAAAATGAGACATGTCATGAAATCGTGACGCTTTCACTGCATCGAGCTCATTTCTATCTCCTAGCCGCGAAAATGAGACATGTCACGAAATCGTGACGCTTTCGCTTTCCTACACTCTCCTTCGCTTGCCCCCAAAATAATTAAATCTTTTCTCCAAAAATGAGACATGTCACGAAATCGTGACGCTTTCGCTTTCCTGCACTCTCCTTCGCTTGCCCCCGCAAAAATGGTACATGTCACGAAATCGTGACACTTTGGGCTTCCGTACACTTTTCTCCGCAAGCCTCAGCGAAATCGGAACATGTCACGAAATCGCGACGCTTTTCTGCCTTAGCGCTGTTCTTTGCTTTTCGCCCATGAAAATGCAACATGTCATGAAATCGTGACATCTTTTGCGTCCGTACATTTTTCCCTTCATGCACCAGCGAAATCAAGACATGTAGCGAAATCGCTACAACTTTGTGCCTTGCGTTTCCAACTTTGCTTCGACTAGCGAAACTTAGACTTGTAGCGAAATCGCTACACCTTTGTGTTCTGCACTTTTGACTTGTAGCGAAATCGCTACACCTTTGTGTCTTGTGTTTCGAACTTGTAGCGAAATCGCTACACCTTTGCTTGATTTGAACTTGTAGAAATCCTACACCTTTTTGTGTTTGAACTTGTAGAAATCGCTACACCTTTGCTTATTTTGAACTTGTAGCGAAATCGCTACACCTTTGCGTCTTGCATTTCGAACTTGTAGCGAAATCGCTACACCTTTGTGTCGTGCATTTCGAACTTGTAGCGAAATCGCTACACCTTTGTGCCTTGCATTTCGAACTTGTAGCGAAATCGCTACACTTTCTTGACTTAGTGCTTTTTCTTTGCTTTTGCCAGTGAAACTCCGACATGTAGCGAAATCGCTACACTTTTGTTGCCGTACATTCTCTCTCTTCTTCGGGTCACGAAAACCCGACGTGTCGCGATATCGCGACACTTTTCGCCCTTAGTGCTTTTCTTCCGAAACTGTCGCGATATCGCGACACTTTCTCATGCACTTTCTCTCTCCTCTATTTTGTCACGAAATCGTGACATTTTCAGCTGCACCTTCTCTCTCCTCATTTTTGTCGTGAAATCATGACATTTTTGGCTGTGCTTTCTCTCTCCTCATTTTTGTCGTGAAATCATGACATTTTCGGCTGTGCTTTCTCTCTCCTCATTTTTGTCGCGAAATCGCGACAAAAAACATGTCGCGATATCGCGACAGTTTTCTTACTTGTCTTTTTTTGCAAATTTTTGAATCTGGGCCACTTCTTTCTTCTTGGAAATTCACTGTACTTGTTCTGACTGACCTCTGAACTGCATCATCTGCATCAATCTGTCTGTGTTGACAACAATGACAATACTTTTGCAATGCTTTTGCTGCACCTTGCTCAACAATCTCCCCCTTTGGAATTGTTGGCAACACACTGCAACCTTGCTCAATTTCTTCTCCCCCTTTGCCAATAATACCAAAGGGCTGCTGCAGACTCCCCCTGAGTCTATGCACAACATTCTCAGGCATAAATAATTTTAATGCTCCCCCTGAGAATGTGTTCCCCATAGCTAGTCAGTGCTTGGGTAGTGTGACTACTCCCAACTTCTTCCGAAGGTACTCAAAAACTTCCTTGGGCAATGGTTTTGTGAATATGTCTGCTACTTGCTCTGTAGTTGGAACAAACTCCAATTTGACCTCTCCTTCTGCAACTTTATCTTTCAAAAAATGATACCGGATTGCAATATGTTTGGTGCGGGAATGCATGACCGGATTCTTTGAGATGTTGATTGCACTAGTGTTATCACATTTAACTGAAATGGGCTCATTGAAGTGAATACCAAGGTCTTTTAGTGTTTGTCTCATCCATAATATCTGTGTACAACATGTTGTTGTTGCAATGTATTCAGCCTCTGCTGTGGATAGAGAGACTGATTCTTGCTTCTTGTTGTGCCATGCTACCAGTTTATCTCCAAGATAAAATGCTCCTCCACTGGTACTTTTTCTGTCATCAATACATCCCGCCCAATCTGCATCGAATATGCAAAAAGAGTGAAGTCTTTTCCTTTTGGATACCATAGTCCATATTCCATAGTACCCTTGAGGTACCTAAAAATCCTTTTCACAATTGTCACATGAGTCTCTTTGGGACTAGCCCGAAATCTTGCAACCATGCAAATTGCTTGTAAGATATCCGGTCTGGTGGCCGTCAAATACAACAGGCTCCCAATCATAGATCTGTACATTGTTTGATCAACATCTAGAGATTTATCATCCTTGCTCAACTTGCAGCTTGTTGTCATGGGGGTGCTAACAGGATTACTATCCTCCATAGTGAACTTTTTCAGCATTTCTTTCACATATTTAATTTGAGAAATAAAAATCCCTTTTTCGGTTTGATTGACTTGCAATCCAAGGAAATATGAAAGTTCACCAATCATAGACATTTCAAATTCTTTCTGCATTTTGTTTGCTATGTCTTTGCATGATTCATCATTGCTGCTCCCAAATATTATATCATCTACATAAACAACAAGGACAATGAAATTGCCATTTTCAGTTTTGATATATAAATTGCTATCCACCATACCTTTCTTGAATCCTTGCTTAGTGAGATAGCTGTCCAATCTTGCATACCAAGCTCTAGGTGCTTGTTTCAAGCCATACAATGCTTTCTTCAGCTTGCAAACAAAGTTAGGATTATCACAGAGTTGAAAGCCATCAGGCTGTTCAATATACACTTCTTCTTCAAGATTTCCATTTAGAAATGCTGATTTCACATCCATCTGATAAACTTTGAAATTCCTATGAACTGCTAAAGCCAAAAATAGTCTTATTGCTTCAAGTCTGGCCACTGGTGCAAAGGTCTCTTCAAAATCAATCCCCTCAACTTGAGCATATCCTTTACAGACCAATCTTGCTTTATTCCTCACAACCTGTCCGTCTTCATTCAGTTTGTTTCAAAATATCCATTTAGTACTGATTATGTTTTTATTTTCAGGCCTTGGTACTAATTCCCGGGTTTTGTTTTTCTCAATTTGATCTAGTTCTTCATTAATCGCCTCCATCCAGACTTTCATCTGTACTTGCTTCAATGATATTTTTGGGCTCAATGTTGGATAACGAGAGTAGTTGTTTACTACTCTTCTTCTTGTTTGAATACCAATTGTGGGGTCCCCAATAATCTGCTCTCTGGGATGATTTTTCTGCCAGCTTCCTGTTTTGGATTTCCTATTTTCTTCTCTTTCCAAATCATCTGAATCTGATTTTTGTCTCTCTTCCTTTTCTTGATCTTCATCTTCTTCAATAAATTCTTCATAAGTTGGGTAGTTTTCATTATGGCTGATTTCTTGTTTCCTACCTTCATCAACCTTAACATCCGCACTCTCCACAATTTTCTTAAGTCTTTTGTTGTAGCATGTGTAGGCTTTGCTTTTTGTTGAGTACCCAAGAAAGATACCTTCATCAGCTCTATCTTCGAATTTGCCAAGATTGGCTTCAGTCCGTTTAATGTAACACTTGCTGCCGAACACTTTGAAGTATTTTGTTGTAGCCTTTTTGCCAAACCACAGTTCATAAGGTGTTTTGCTTTCATGCGGCCTCAACATGCACCTATTCTGGATGTAAACTACAGTATGAACTGCCTCTTTCCAAAACCTATCAGCAATTCTGCTCTCTGTCAACATGGTCCGTGCCATTTCCTGCACAGTTCTGTTCTTCCTTTCTACTACTCCATTCTGCTGAGGTGTTCTTGCTGCCGAAAACTGTCTTCTTATTCCGTGTTTTTCACAGTATTCTGCAAACTCATCTGAAATAAACTCTCCTCCTCTATCTGATCTCAAACATTTAATTCTTTTTCCAGATTGATTCTCAACAAGATTTTTGAAAGTTTTAAACATCTCAAAGGCTTCTGATTTAAGTTTCAGAAAGAGTACCCATGTCATTCTGGAAAAGTCATCTATACACAACATAAAATATTTGTAGCCATTTATGCTTTCCGTTCTCATGGGTCCACATAAATCTATGTGAATTAGTTCTAAAGGCTTGCTTGTAAAGTACTCTTTTGCTTTGAAAGTAGATCTGGTTTGCTTCCCCTTTTGGCATGATTCACAAATGTTGTTTGAAGGTTTACCAATAGTGGGTATGTCTCTTACTGCTCTTTTTGTGCTGATTTTTACCAGATTATCAAAGCTTATGTGACCGAGTCTCTTGTGCCACAACCAATTTTCTTCTTCCTGTCCAACCAAGCAAGCTCCTTCTGAAGTCTCCGAGAGAGTATACAGATTTCCAGAGGTTCTCAGTCCAGTGGCTATTAACTTTCCATTTTTTGTCTTTCTTACTTCACAACCCTCCTTCTTGAAAATTACTTCATGACCTCTGTCACAAATTTGACTTACACTCAGTAAGTTATGCTTCAGACCCACCACAAAAAGAACTTCCTTAGAGTTGATTTTTCCGTCACTTAACTTAACTGATCCTTTACCCACTATCTTGGCTCCATCATTGTTTCCGAATTTTACAGAACCACCTTCGTATGTCTGTAGCTTATCAAACTTCTGTTTGTCTCCTGTCATATGACTGGAGCATCCACCGTCCCGAGAATCCAAGGTGCAGATTTACTCTGGGCTTTGAGAGCTGTTTGAACGATTAGGGATTCCTTGTCTTTCTTAGGTTGCTCCTTTTCTTTCCACTGAGATTTGACAGCAGATCTGGTCACTTGTTTTACCTTCTCCCTTTCATTGGCTTGTGACAGTTTTTCGAGAAATTTTCTGTTTTGTTTTAATCCAGTTGATTGATACTTTCTTCCCTGGTATTTATTTCCTGCAAAAGAGCTACGACAATTTCTTGCAATATGTCCGAAGTTATGACAGTTATAGCATTCTACAGCATAATCTATCAAAGGTGAAAAAATATTTCTACTAGTAAAATTTCTTTGTTCTACATTATATCTACAACTTGAGATTTTATGACCATATGCATTGCATTTAAAACAATAACCAGAAAAGGAACGAGTGTACCTGGGTAATGGTTGTTGCCATGTTGTAGTAGGAGCCATGGGTCTTCTTCTTCTTTGATATGTGACTTTGGTGAATCCATCATTTGCAGTACTCCTTTCAAGCTTGGCCTTATTGTTTTCTTTTGCATGATACGATTTATCTTGATCAACCCTGATCTTGTCTTTATTCTTTATTGGTTCTACAGTTACAGCCTTTGAGTCTTTTGAGGATTCTCCTTCATCAAAGCCCAAACCAAATTTGATGCCTGTAGGCCTTTGATTATTTAACATTTTATTCAGCTTTGCAGAACTGTCTTCAAATTTATGATGACAACTCAATTTCCGATTCATCTCTTCTAGCTGCATCCTTAATCTAACTATGTCTTCTTCTAGCTTATTACACTCATCTATTTTCATGGTAAGCTGTGCTTCAAAATCTTCAGACTTTTTCTTAAGTTCTTCAGTTTGTACTTTCAAACTGATTATTAATTCGCTAGCATCCTCAAATTTTCTTGAAATCTTTTTATTCTTTTTCCTTTCTGCACTTAACTCTTCAAGTGCAGCAACCAACTCACCTTCCAGATCTACCTCAGCCTCATCCTCTAATTTTTCCTCACACTCCTGGGTTTCCTCTGTTCTTTCTTCTTCAAAAGCCATGAACAAGGCTTCACCAGTTTCTTCTTCTGAGTCCTCACTGGAACTGTCTTCAGAAGAGTCAACATTCTTGGAAATGAAACTTTTCTTCTTGAAGTTCCTTTTTCTAAAATGTGGTTTCTTCTTCCAGACATTTCTTTCTTGGTGTGTCCCTTCATCACTTTTGTTTTTCTCATTCATTGGGCATTTTGCTGCAAAGTGCCCGATGCCTCCATAGTTAAAGCACTTGAACGGTAGCTTACCTCTGTACTTTCCTTTTCCCTTTACTAGTTTCCTAACAAAGTTTGCTTCAGTTTCATCTGGAGATTCTTCTTCCTCAGATTCTTGTTTAGATTTTATATTTTTCTGTGCTTGAAAAGCCGCTTCTCTGTCTGAGGGCTTAGTTTGTCCAATTCTCATTTCATATGTTGTTAAGGAACCATGCATTTCATCCATACTAAAAAAATTTAAATCTTTAGCTTCTTCTATGGCAGAAACTTTTGCATCAAATCTTTTATGGAGTGTTCTTAGTACCTTTTTCACAACAACTGCATCTTCCATCTCCTCGCCGAGTCCTCTTATTGCATTAATGATTCCATTTACTCTCAGCATATAGGCCTCTATGTTCTCATCATCAGTCATCTTTAATGCTTCGAACTGGGCTCGATGTGTTTGCAACTTGGCTTCCTTGATCTTGCCATCTCCTTCATGAATGCTCTGCAGTTTGTCCCATATATCTTTTGCTGATTTACAGTTCATGATCCTTATCAACTCACTGTCTACTAATCCACACATAATAGCATTCTTAGCTTTAGAGTTGTTCTCAAACTTTTTCTTCTCAGCCGCATCAGATGGAGGAGCAGAGGGTATTGTGTATCCATTTTCAACAGATTCCCAAATGTCATATCCCAATGCACACAGATATGTCTGCATCCTGAGTCTCCAGAAAGAGTAATTTGTTCCATCGAACAAAGGAGCTTTGTTGGAAGAAAATCCTTCACCGTCGGCCATTGTGTATCTTCCAAGATCACCTTAGCTGATTAAGCTTGATCAGGTACCTTGCTCTGATACCAATTGATATTCTCACAATGACACTGAGAGGGGGGGTGAATCAGTGTAACTATTTAAAACTTGAATCTGCAACTCTTAAAACTTAAAAATGCAAGCTTAAAAATAGATAAAGCAAGTATAACACAAGAGCATCACACAACACAAGATTTAACGAGGTTCACCGATGTGGCTACTCCTCAAATAATGACTGTTTGGACTACAATCCAAATCCAGTCTTTGCAAGGATTCAATCTTTACAAATAGTTTACCAGCACCCACTGGAAGGAGCACCAACCCCCGATTTTTCTGCTGCAATAGATAGGAGCACCAACCCCTTTTACCAAGCACCAACTTGGATTTCTATTTTAAAAAAATATTGACATAAAAATGCCTTCTCTTTTGCAAGACCCTCACTGGTCTATAGCTCATACAAATCAATCTCATAGAAGCATAAAGAGAATTGTTAGAAACTCAATATCTTCTATCACAGTCTAAAACCTCTCTTCTAATTTTTCAAGAAAAATACATACAGGTTTTAGTTCTTTTTCTGTACTTCATGCAGCACTCTTACTCAACCTTTTCTTTTTGTTTTTCACAAATAACCACGGTTGCAGTAACCTTACTTACTACGCCTGTTCGATTCTTATACTTGACTTCCTCGAACGACTCTTTTTGAAACGGCTCAAATTTTCCCTCCAATTTTCCATGCATTCTCGGCTACGATCAATCTGTCAAACCCTCTCTGACGCGTTCTGCCTTTTAGCCGCTTTCTTTCTGACTTATTCTGACATTCTTCTCTGCACATTCTGACAGCCTTTTTTGACAGCCTTTTTCTGCGTATCCTGACACCTTTTTTTGCGTATCCTGACAGCCTTTCTGCGTATCTCGGCGCTCTGTTCTTCTTTCTTCTCTTTTGAATTTTGTGCTACCACTTTCTTCTACGCACGACTGTCATTTCTTGATATACGCAACCTGTTAATGAATTTCTCTGTAATCGTGATTCTCGGTATCCACCCCTGTAACAGCTGTTCTGACTAGAAAAGACTGTTCTTGTAACTGCCACCTGTAACTGCAAGTCTAACTCTAGTTAATTTGGCTGCATGAATTTTCTCTAAGCTTTCTCGACACCTGTCACTCGATAACTACAGATATGACTCCAGTTAACTCTTATGTAACTGGCTGTAAGATTTTACTTTGCGCTATTTTGACACCTGTCACTGTGCATGCTTCTGCGGCTTTTTCCCGCCAAACTGTTACCTGTCGCGATATCGCGACATTTCTACTCAGTTGACTTATTCTGGACTGTTGACCGCGAAAACCCGACTTGTCGCGATATCGCGACGTTTTCTGCCTTCTAGACCTTATCTCGGCATGCACCCACGAAAATGAGACATGTCGCGAAATCGTGACGCTTTTGCTGCATCGAGCACTTTTCTGTCTCCTAGCCGCGAAAATGAGACATGTCATGAAATCGCGACGCTTTCGCTGCATCGAGCTCATTTCTGTCTCCTAGCCGCGAAAATGAGACATGTCACGAAATCGTGACGCTTTTGCTGCATCGAGCTCATTTCTGTCTCCTAGCCGCGAAAATGAGACATGTCGCGAAATCGCGACGCTTTCCGCTTTCCTGCACTCTCCTTCGCTTGCCCCCGTGAAAATGGTACATGTCATGAAATCGTGACACTTTGGGCTTTCGTACACTTTTCTCCGCAAGCCTCAGCGAAATCGAAACATGTCACGAAATCGCGACGCTTTTCTGCCTTAGCGTTGTTCTTTGCTTTTCGCCCGCGAAAATGCAACATGTCATGAAATCGCGACATCTTTTGCGTCCGTACATTTTTCCCTTCATGCACCAGTGAAATCAAGACATGTAGCGAAATCGCTACAACTTTGTGCCTTGCGTTTCCAACTTTGCTTCGACTAGCGAAACTTAGACTTGTAGCGAAATCGCTACACCTTTGTGTTCTGCACTTTTGACTTGTAGCGAAATCGCTACACCTTTGTGTCTTGTATTTCGAACTTGTAGCGAAATCGCTACATCTTTGCGCCTTGCATTTCGAACTTGTAGCGAAATCGCTACACCTTTGTTTTAACATTCCGCCTTGATTTCGAACATGTAGCGAAATCGCTACACTTTCTTGACTTAGTGCTTTTTCTTTGCTTTTGCCAGCGAAACTCCGACATGTAGCGAAATCGCTACACTTTTGTTGCCGTACATTCTCTCTCTTCTTCGGGTCACGAAAACCCGACGTGTCGCGATATCGCGACACTTTTTGCCCTTAGTGCTTTTCTTTCGAAACTGTCGCGATATCGCGACACTTTCTCATGCACTTTCTCTCTCCTCTGTTTTGTCGTGAAATCACGACATTTTCAGCTGCACCTTCTCTCTCCTCATTTTTGTCGCGAAATCATGACATTTTCGGCTATGCTTTCTCTCTCCTCATTTTTGTCATGAAATCATGACATTTTCGGCTGTGCTTTCTCTCTCCTCATTTTTGTCACGAAATCGCGACAGAAAACATGTCGCGATATCGCGACAGTTTTCTTACTTGTCTTTTTCTGCAAATTTTTGAATCTGGGCCACTTCTTTCTTCTTGGAAATTCACTGTACTTGTTCTGACTGACCTCTGAACTGCATCAACTGCATCAATCTGTCTGTGTTGACAACAATGACAATACTTTTGCAATGCTTTTGCTGCACCTTGCTCAACACTTTTCGCTCAAGAAACCACTTCTACTATGTAGCAAAGCATAGAAATTACAAATATAATCATTTTATTGTGAAAAGATGTGCTTGGTTTAAGTAAATAACAAGATCAATTCTCTATGCTCAAACTTTATTTAATTGAATTTTGTGAACTTTGATATAAGAGAGATTAGTAATCATGCCAGATAAAATCAAGAGATTTATTTTTGTGAGTGTGCAAGTGAGGGATTCCAAATAAATGCTAATTTATCCAAAATAATTTGAAACATATAACTGCAACATTTGCAAGAAAATATATATAAACACTTTTGAGAAGTTTTGAGAATACTGACTCTCTCTTTCTTCATTATATTGTTTTAGTTCCGAAAGAGTCAAGAATATTATTGTTTTTATATTTTTATCATTATTTTGATGTTTGGTTTTATTTTTGTTTTTGAGCAAAAAAATTTAACAAGTGCCATAAATAAATGCAACAAATAGTTTTGAAGATTTTTGATGTTTATGAATATTTTTGATGTTTTTGGATTTTTATAAATTTGAAAGAAATATAAGACAAAAATTTTGAGAATATTTTAAACAATTATATACAAGGATGAAATGACCAAATTTATGCATAGTAACGTTTAAGATGCAAAATATTCATGGGTTCTTTAAGTTCTTTACCATCTAAGGTAGATAATTTGTATGCTTCTGATTCAAATTTAGCAGTAATAATGTATGGTCCGAGCCAGTTGGGCTCAAATTTACCTTTAAGGTCCTTAGTTGCATTTGTATTTTTTTTATTTTCTTTTAAAACAAGGTCGCCGATCTCAAAGGATCGATGACGAACTTTCTTAGCATATGATCTTTTAAGCTTGTTTTGGTAAGCACGGAGATGTTCCAAAGCATTGATGCGTTTTTCATCTAGGAGTTCCAGCTGACTGAGTCTGCCAGCTCGATATTCATCTCCTACTTCGGTATCTTGAAGTAGCAGAGCCAAAGAAGGAACTTCCAATTCAAATGGAAAAACTGCTTCAGCACCATATACCAAAACAAATGGTGAAGTTCCAGTGGGGGTTCGAACACTAGTTCGATAGGCCCACAAGGCTGGGTATAATTGAATGTGCCAGTCACGGCCCGTTTTATTGACTAATATTTTGAGAATTTTGATTAAGGTTTTGTTAGATGCTTCTACTTGACCATTACCCTGAGGATAATAGGGAGTGGACCAGCGATGTTGAATCTTATATTTTTGGCATAATTTTTTAACATCTTTATTTTTGAAACAAGTTCCATTGTCAGAGATGAGATTTGCAGGAATTCCGAACCTACAAATGATTTGATTAAAAATAAATTTAGAGACTTGTGTGCCAGTGCGGGAAGCTAAAGGCATAGCTTCGACCCACTTCGTGAAATACTCAGTGGCGGTTATGATGAACTTGTGTCCATCAGATGACACAGGATTGATTTTGCCAATAATGTCTAAACCCCATTTAGAAAAGGGCCATGGAGATGAAATAGCCTACAGCTCTTGTGCAGGCGCATGGACAAGGTCAGCATGTTTTTGGCACTTGTCGCAATGGCGCACATACTCATGTGCATCCGTTTCCATGGTAGGCCAAAAGTATCCTATCCGAAGGAGCTTTTTAGCAATAACACTACCACTAAAGTGTCCTCCACAAGATCCATCGTGGGCTTCACTCAAGGCTGATTTAGACTCTTCTAAGTTTAAACATCTTAATAGGATACCTTCAAAAGATCTCCTATATAAAGTATTGCCAATTATTACAAATCGACTTGCTCGTCGACGTAATAACCGACGCTGGTTTCTATTAGAATTGGCAGGGAAAGTCCCATTTTGGAGAAAATCAAATATGTCTGTATACCAAGGTTCGGGAGTAGTTTCATTGATTAGAAACACATCCAAAGGCTCTAAGCATGACTTATTTGAAGCGGGTTCCTGGAGTCGACGAATAATGATAGTGGCATATTCGTCATCTAACTCCAAGGGCAGGAGAGATGCAGTCACGGCCATAGCATCGACTGCACGGTTGCTAGTTCGAGGAATAGCTTCCAAGGTAACTTGATCAAATAAAGACATTAATTGTAAAACATAGGCCTTATATGGGCACAGTTTATCATCTCGAGTTTGATAAACTTCATTAATTTGGTTTATAACCAGTTGAGAATCACCAAAAACTAAAAGATGTTTAATTTTTAGCGCTAGGGCAGCTCGTAATCCAAGGATTAGAGCTTCATACTCAACAGTATTGTTGGTGCAAGCAAATGTCAATTTGAAGGACAGAGGAATAAGATGTTTTTGTGGGGATATTAAAATAATACCCGCACCAGCCCCACTCATGCATCGGGCTCCGTCAAAGTATAAGGACCATTGTTCAGTATGGTCGGCCTCTAATTGAAGGCATTCATCAGGAAATTCGATGATGAGGGGATGGGTAGATTCTAAGGGTGCAGCAACTAATTGATCTGCTATGATTTGACCCTTAACAGACTTTTGTCCTATGAATGTGAGATCAAACTCGCTTAGAGCAAGAACCCACTTGGTTGTGCGACCCGATAAATAAGGTCGACTCATGAGATACCTCAAGGGATCGTATTTGGCAATGACATAAGTTTTTTGACTAAGCATATAATGTCATAATTTTTGCGTAGCAAAAACGACTGCTAGACATAGTTTTTCTAACGTTGTATAGCGGGTTTCATAACTGATGAAGGTTCGGCTAATGTAATAATTAGCACGTTCTCTCTTTTCATCATCAAGTTGAGCTAACATAGCTCCTAAGGCAGAATCTGAAGCGAAAATATATAGGAGAAATGGGCGATCAGATTTAGGTGGTGAAAGCACAGGTGGATTAAGGAGGTATTGTTTGAGAAGTTCAAAAGCTTCTCTACATTCGGTGTCCCAATTAAAAGGGACATCCTTCTTAAGGAGTTTAAGAAAGGGACCGGTTTTGTCCGCCGACTTATCAATGAAGCGACGGATAGCTTGAAGTTTACCTTGTAAACTTCGTAACTCAAATATATTAGTAGGTGCGGGCATATCAGTGATGGCCGCAATCTTGAGAGGGTCGATTTCAATACCACGTAAAGAAACTAAAACCCCTAATAGCTTGCCGGATTTAACTCCGAATATGCATTTTGTTGGATTTAATCGAATAAGATATTCTCGTAATCGATTAAAAACTTTTCTCAAATCATCTAAATGATTATCTTCAATAATAGAGCGAGCTATGATATCATCTACATAATCATGTAGGATATCATGCATCATATCATGAAAAATATAGGTCATAGCTCGTTGATAAGTTGCACCTACGTTCTTTAAGCCAAATGGCATCACTTTCCAGCAAAAGGTACCCCAGGGGGTAATAAAGGCTATTTTAGCTTGATCTTCAGGAGCTATCTTGATCTGATTATAACCGGAGAATCCATCCATTAAGGACATCATCCCACTCTCGGCAGTAAAGTCAATGATTTGATCCATGTTTGGAAGAGGAAAGTCATCTTTAGGGCATGCAGCGTTAATATCTCTAAAATCTATGCAAACCCTAACTTTGGTAGCTTCTTTCTTGGTGACTGGAACTACATTTGAGATCCATTCAGCATAATCAATAGCTTGTATAAAGATAACATTCAGGAGTTTTTCTAACTCCCCTTTGACTAGCCGAGCCACTTTGGGATGCATTTTTCTAAGTTTTTGTTTAACAGGTTTAGCATCCGGATGGACCACTAGATGATGCATGACTACAGAAGGGTCTAGACCTGGCATATCTTCATATGTCCAAGCGAAGACATCTTCATACTCTTTAAGAAATGCAATGTATTGTTCTTGTTTTTCTTGACTTAATTCTGATCCAATATTGATTATGTGAGGATTGTCCTCAGTTCCAATATTAATTTTAATGACGTTTTCTACCTCCATGTGTAGATCTCTTTCAAAATTAGGTGGGGCGGGTGAAACGCCCAATTCTTGTAATTCTTGTAAGGTTAATTTAGATAATTCATCTTGAGGATTAGTGGCCTCAAGTTGGGCTATAGTTGGTATAGAACCATCAAAATAAAATCCATTGTGTAACATCTCTTCAACAGAGACATCATGGAAGATATCTCCTTCCAACTCTTCATCGGGGTCAACAATCATTTCAGGGTAAGCTATGGATAGCATGTTACATGAAAACGACTGATTTTTAAGAGGCAAATGAACATGCCTATCCAAATAATCTTGATAGCATATGAGATGATCATCATCTTCAAAAGGAAAGGGTTGACCCTTACTAGGAAATAGGCCCACACCACAGCGGGCAGGCCACGGTTCTACCTCGAAAGGTTCTTTCATGCCATTTTGGAAAGGTCCCAAGCCTTTCCCTTTATATCCCATTTTAAGCATCATGGGTTTAGCTTTAATATAATCATTGGTAAAATAACACCGAGCATATCCTTCATGATGAGTTTTGATATTCCGAGGGATTCTTCCCCAGTCATATCCTTTATAAATGAAGGCACAACTCCCGACTTGGTAAGTACTTCCCATAGGTTGTGGGAGGCCCAAAGTACGAGGAGATGGCGGTAAGTTATTTAAAAGAATTGAATCTTGCATGAAAGCATTTGTTTTTTCTGATATTAAGGTTGTGGATAAATCTGGTAAAAGTTCATCAGAAAGGGCATAAGATGTAGAAGGCTTATTACCTATATCTTTAGATGTGGAAGGTATGATAGATGTGTCTATAGGATTTGAATTTATAGGGGTAGAACTTGAAGGATTGGTTGTAGATTTAAGATCTTTTTGAGGTTCTAAAATGATTTGTTTAGAGGGTTGTTGGTCTATATAGGAGGATGAAATTAATGGAGGGGAAATAGGTGAAGTTATGGGTGTGTGTTTCACAGTTTTAGATGAAAAATAAGAACTAGGATGTGTGGATGACAGAGCGAGGGCAAAATTGCACTCCAACGGGTTCCGCCAAAGCACACATATCAAAAGGTCTAGGGTCACCATGGATAGTGACCAACTGATTTTTAAACTCAAATTTAACACATTGGTGTAAGGTTGATGGGACCGCTCGCATGGCGTTGATCCAAGGGCGACCCAAAAGTATATTGTATGATGCTGGGCAATGTACAATAAACACGGTTGTTTCTAGGGTTCTAGGACCAACTTGCAATGGGAGGGTAATAACTCCACATGTTTCTTGTGTTTCGTCATTAAAAGCTTTGATAATCATATCGGTTTTCTTCATTTCATCACTTCTAAAGCCAAATCGTTGGTAGAAGTCAAAAGTGCAAATGTTTAGAGATGAGCCATTATCAATCAAGACTCGTTTGATGGCTACATCTCCAATTAGAGCAGTAATGTATAAGGGATTATCCTTATGTAAACTGTGTTGTGGGATATCTTTATCCCGGAAGTCAATACAATCAATCTCTCGAGTGATGATAGTATTGGCCATAGCTTCGGGTTGAATGTTTTGAGGTACCATCATTTGGCTCAATGTAAGCATCAACTCATCCCTATGGGTGGGAGAGGATCTTAATAAATCTAAGAGGGAAATTCTGGCCGTAGTATTGGACAATTGCTCATTAATATTGTAAGGGGGTTTAGGTTGAAAAGTAGGAGCATGATTCCCTTTATTGGGGTTTTTCAAAAC
This sequence comes from Wollemia nobilis, assembly GCA_028583015.1. Taxonomy (NCBI): domain Eukaryota; kingdom Viridiplantae; phylum Streptophyta; class Pinopsida; order Araucariales; family Araucariaceae; genus Wollemia; species Wollemia nobilis. The sequence continues at coordinate 4,480,100 of JAQPPZ010017063.1, read as the reverse complement.
AAATGGAGCCGATCCATCGTTCCGGTTTGGTTCTTGTTGGGAATTTTGAGCTTGTTGTCGGGTGACGACTCCAATGGTACCTACAATGTTATAATGAAGACGCTGAACTGGTCTCGGTTGAGCATTGATGGCTTGTTCATTAGAAAGGAATATATTAGAAGAAGGTCGAGTAGTGACTCTTCTAGGAAATGGTTCTTCTGGAACCATAGCATCTGTGATGGGTTGAATAGGATCTGATTCATTTTCAGAACTATTCGATTGGTTTGAAGTAATGTCTAGTTCACTTTCACTATCTGATTCTATATCACTAGAATCAGAAGTTTGAAAATTATGTAAGGGCCTGGTCGTAACCAGGGATAAGGTTGTGTCAAATATTTGAGGATCCTGAATAGGTAATTGTCCGCTAATGGTTCCTACATATCGGGTAGGAGGGGGAACATTATGATGTTCGATTTGATTGGCTACCTCTTTACCATGTCGTGGTAAAGGGTGTTGAAATATGTCTAGAGTTTGATTGGCATTTTGATTTTGATTTTGGGGAATGGTCTTTTGAGTATTATTAGGAGGGTTTTGTTTAGGTTGGAAGGCTTGCACTTCCATTTCATTATTGTCAATCAAATCCTGTATTTTATGTTTCAACCTTTTACAAGCGTTGGTAGAATGTCCAGGTCCTCTATGGAAATCACAGTGTAAATCGGCTCCGTATCCGGGTATAGTTGGATCAGGTTCCCGGATAGGCTGGTAATTGGATCAAACCTCTTTCGAGTAATTGAGGTAAAATAGTTGATAAGGGTTGGTTTAATCTAGTGAATTCTCGAGGAGGCTTATCAGGAGGTTTCAATATAAATTTTTTTGTTGTCTTTGTTGCATTGATATTAGCAACATTCCTGCTGTCAATGACTCCATCACCGACAACTTGTTTGTTTTTATATTGATTTCTGGATGTTTTCTCATCATCCTTCTTCCTAAGTTGGCCTCTCCTAATGAGGGCATCTTCTACTCTTCGAGCTAAATCTATAGCTTGGTCGAAGGTAGTTAAGGTAGCAGTCGATAGCTCATAAGATATCTGTTCTTGTAAATTGTTGATGAAAATGTCCAACATTTCCCTATAAGGTAGCACAAAGTGCAGTTTTCCTATCAATTGCCTCCATCTAGCTAAGAAATCGGCAAAACATTCATCTTTGTCTTGTTTTAAATTGTATAAATCTTTAATAGTTACATGCCTCTCGATGTAGGCACTAAATTGATGGACAAATGATTCCACTGTTTCTTCGAAGTTTCTCAAAGAATGAGTGGGCAATTGATAGTACCACTCTAATGCCATTCCACCTAAACTTTTTGGGAACATTTTTAGTAATAGCAAGTCATCATGCGATATGTCATGACATGCTATCCTAAACATGCGAAGATGCTCTATGGGATCTTCGGTTCCTTTATATATAGGCAGGATGGGCATGGGAAAATGCTTAGGGTATGGTTGAGCTACAACTATGGGATCCAAAGGTTGACTACATATCTCTCGATAATTATACGAGGGACGGTAGGGATCTATCTGGTCCATACGCGAAGCTAAGCTGTTTCACCATGGCTTCCAGATTACTAGTTTGCCCCCCATATTGGTTCGGTAGGGCATTGACATGGGTTTTATGGGCATATGATGGAGGAACATGAAGATTAGATGCCATGTTACTATTGTGCAAATTATTGGTAGGAAAAGTATTATGAAGGAATTTTGAAGTTGTATTATGATGTATTTCAGATTGTTGAAAATTTGTATTTGGCTTCGTTTTAGGTTTTTGTTTACTTGAAGCATATTGCTCAATAGTTTGGCGGAATAAAGTAGTGAAGGAAGGTTTCTTTTGTGTGGGAATGATTTTAGGTTGAATAACAGGTTCCTTAGGAGGTTGGATAGCCTGTTGTTTTGACATGTTTTGAATCATAGTGACCATATCCGTATTGGATGGTCCAGCCTTATCACTTTCTTGATCAATGAAAGATAAGGGATTAATGCGCACATCATACATATGTTCCAAAGCTGCATGAGTGTCACTAACTTGCCCTTTATCAATACGAATTGCCACATTAAGGTCATCAATGTTATCACTGAGAAATTTCTTGAAATGATCTATGTTGTCAAAAGCAATAGTTCCATTTGGAGCTATTCTAGGGGATGAGGATCCATCCTCTTTAACACTTCCTTCTTGTTCCTTATCTTCACCTAGGTCATGTTCTGATTGAGCTAGAGTTTTTCCTTCCGAAGTTGGATCTTCAGGAAGGACATTTGGGTTTCCAGTTGTATCTTGTAACCAATCTTCTTCTTCTCCTAAAGTTTCTTTACCATTCCTAAGTTTAGGCATGGTGCTAAGTTTTGATTTTCAGCAAATATATATATATATATATATATATATATATATGCAACAAATTAAGAGGTATATATTTACTATATACCTACTACAATATTTGAAATGAAATATTTAAGTTTTTGCTATGTTTTTTTTTTTAGTTTTTCTTTGTTTTTTGAAATAATATAATAAAGACAACAAATAACACAATAAATGCAAGAAATAATACTGAAGTAATAATCTAGTTTTCTATAAATAATTTATAAATATCATTAATAGGCTCGAGTTGTTCAGGAGTCATGAAGTGTTCTTCTTCAAATTGAAAGTTTTCTTTTAAAAATTTGATGAAAAGAGCTATAGTGATATTGTCTGTTTCAGATGTTTGGTTGATAAAAGTAAAGCTCATGGCAATACTCTCGATATAGCACAGCTCACGGAACTCTATTCCATATTTCCCTATCTGTAAGAACAACCTCTTGGTCTTCTACACAACCTAGGAACTGGTGCACAATGGCTGCGTTCTCGAGGTATTCCTCGAAGGTGAACAATTCTGAAGATACTAGAGCTCTCCTATAAGCTAACCATCTATGGCAGGCTCTCTGAAGTTCATGATAAAAAACTAGTTGATGAGGATCCGGGATTCTATCTAGGACTAGCCTCTTGATTTGCTTAAGTTGTGTGGACCTAGATGAGATGAGACTAAGTCTTCTATCAAGTTCGTTCCACAGGAATTGATTTCTACTTGTTTCAGGCACATTAAGCATAGAATTGATTTCTACGGCTGCCAATTGGTTTTCTACATTTATAGTAACTGCTAACCTTTTCTTAGGAGCTACCATCTAAACATGATTTTAAACTTTAAATGTTTTTAAAATGCATCTATGTTTTAGTTGTTCTATATATGTTTTTGTTTTGTTTTTGTTTTCAAAAGGTTATGATGCATTCACGTCGGGTTCACCAAAATGTATCGCTCCAAATTTTTCACACCCTTACCTTCAGGCTATAGGATCCGTGCCCGAAAGGAGGATGGGAAAAGGATGGTGCGGTACCTCGGACTGAGAGGACTTTGCGAAGGTCCCGCCTCTCAAGGGAGGTGTATTTTGATGATTTTTCGATGGATGGTGGGTTCACCAGGAAACATTTAATGGCAGTTTCCACGCCTAGGTTTGGAATGTGTTTTGATGTGTTCATTTTTAACCTTAAGCATTCATATCCTAGGTTTGGCCAAATGAATCTAAATTAATCTAAATGAAAGTGCAGATTTAATGAATACAAAAAACAGATTTAAAAACAGAAAATAGAGAAATTACTGAAGATTAAAAGCAGAATACCTGATCCGGATGTCTGATGAAGATTATGGTGTTTGAAGCAGTCAGGATCGTCTGGAATTCGACAGAATCATCTGAGATCAGACAAGATCATCTGAGATCTGATGAATTCATCAGACGAATTCGTCAAAGACCTGCAAACAAAAAAATAGATGCAAAATACAAAGAATACAACAATGATAACAGAGGAAAATGACATAAAATAACAGCAGTGTTATCAAACTGAAACTTAGGCACAGAAATAGAAATAAATCATGCTAATTAGATGATAATTAGGATTTAATTATGCACTTAATCTAAATGGGTGAACTCCAAATGCAAAATAGTATAAAATACTGAATAAATTATCTAATTTGCAGAAGAAAACAACAGAGAAAAGGTTGAGAAATGCAAACTTCAGGCACTGATTGCCTCAATGTGGACTACAGTCAAGATCGTCTCGTATCAGTACGAAATCGTCTCGCATTTGACAAGATCGCCTCCGATCTGAACAGGTTCATCGACGACGATGTATGCTTGCTCCGGCTGAAAAATAAGGTGGTACCTGCAACAAAATTGATATAGAACCAATGCAAAATAGAGTTTGAGATGTTTTAACGTGTAGACAGTCAGTTTACAGGGAATTTCAGCCAAGGGGGTGCTAAGGGGATAGCTTAGGATTAAATAGGCTTAGGGGAGTAGTTAGGAGGTTGGAGATCATCCCAATTTGGGAGATCTCCAACGGGGGAGGGTCCCTAACGGTGCAGACACGCTTCTGCCCGGATTGGAGACCCGTTGGAACAGAAGCTAATTTTGCAAAATCAGTTTTGCGACAAGATCGTCTGGACGTCCTAGCCCAGACGAAATCGTCAGATCTAGGGCGATATCGTCTGATCGGCGACGATATCGTCAAACGGTCAAAACAACCTCTAAAAATGGCACGAAAAAGGGGGAAACGGATTACCCGACGGTTAACGGGCGGTTTGGGAGGTTAAATTTGAATTTTAAATTATTTACTAAGGTGAATGTAATTATTATAATTTTACTGCGCCAATTTTAGGGTTCTATACTAAGTCTAAGAAAATAGGACTGAAAATGTTTAAAATATAATTGACTACCTTACTAGAAATTATAGAAAATAGGGGAAATAGCATAGGAATAAATTAATCTTTTACAACAAATATAAAAAATAGGGGAAATAGGAAAGAACTTTGTTGTAAGTGGGCCCATGCTTCCAGTAGGTTCTGCCCACGATAAAATGATTACCAGATGCTTTAGAAGATGTTTTACAGGAAAATATACAAAGATTTTATTAACAGTTGTAGTAGAAGAAAATTACAATAAAATTTCGAGGGGTCTTCTTCATGGTTGGCTTGCATATTTATAAGATATGTGGTCAGCCTTGTTATAATTTTTAGAATGAATCAAAAAATGATTCGTTGTTACAACTGTTTGCTTAATTGGAGGAATTGGGTAAAATATCATGATGTTTCAACGTATTCTATTTCTAGAATACGCTGATATTTATTTGCCTAATTTCCAAAAATTATTTATGTATCAACTAGAATATGGGTGATGATTCACATTTGATATTATCACATGTCCAGTTGCAATGCTATAATTCCTTGCATGTTGGTTGCCGAATTTTTGCTCTATTCTGCCAACCATAGAGCCATGTTTAAGTTTGACGTTAATGGAAATCAGGTGCCATGGTTGAAGAAGTTGGGAAGCAAGAACCTTTGGTTGTATAATGAGAAGTAGGTGCCTTCTACCATACAATCAGAAGTAGGTGCATTCCATCGTAAAATGGGAAGCAGACACCTTCTCTCATAATAGGAATCAAGTGCCTAAAAGAAAGCAGACACCTAACGGGAAGCAGACACCTAATAGTTAAGTGTCAAATAGAAGTCAGGCACTTCAAAGGAATTTGGGTGCCTTACTTCATACTTCTTCACTGATATTCTACAATTTTTTTTCCTTCATTAAATTTCAAGTGCTAGGTCCAAGTGGGACCTCAACGAAAACATGCCAAAATGCAACAATTTCCACGAAATATACATAAATTACACTTAAAGACAAATATTAGAAAAAATGCAAAAATAAACTATTAATTATATATATAATTTCCATAAAAAATTTATATCAACAAGAATATATGCTGCATATTATGGGGAAAAGAGTAAAAAAAATGAGCAATATTGTGGCTCATCATCCCCCCATGCTTAAGGGGTGGCACGTCCCTATGCCACTTTGAACTGATAATTATCAGTTCTGTTCACTTCATCCCAATAATCCTTGTTGGTCCGTGTCCTCTTCTTAGCGGCCTTGGATTTCTCTTTGTCCTGGGGCTTTCACCCCTTTGATGCCTTGGGAGCAGTTATCTCTTAACCCTGCTGCTTCTGGTGTTTGATGCACTGAAGTGGTTCACTTGGCCTTGCTCTCTTCATGGGTGATTCTCTGGTCCAGGCCACCTTGCCCTTATCAATGTTTAGATAATAACCAGAGAAACTAGTGGTATCCTTTTGGAATACAGGCTCAACTATTTTTTAGTACTCATGGTGAGGTGGCAATTTTTCACCCAAAAGCACTTATTATTTATATCCAAATGGGATGCTAGATTCCTTAGCAACCCTAGTTGTGGTCAAATATACCCCTATTAGATTAAGCTCAAGTTCAGCTTTGACCTCTATCTTTGCCACTCAGGGAGTTCTACTGCTTGATACCAGATATTCCTGTTGCAAAGGTCCTAGAAATCCCATCCACATAAAATATGCCTGCATCCTAGAAGATTTTCCATCCTCTGACCCATAAAAATACCAAAATACTTAGGTTGGGCAACTAGAATTTTCCTGTGAGGCTTTCCAAATTGCTCCCTAGACTCGTTTTCTAATTTCTTAAGGGCTTTCTTGGAGGCTTTCTTCCAATTTTTCTTATCTGCTGCCATGTCCTCCTTGAGATTTTCAAATTTTTGTTTTTAAGCAGAAAAAGGATTCTTTACTGCCTCCCATTCTTCATTAGAATCCAACTCTAATTCCTTATCAGATTCAATGCCTAGTGCCTTCAAATCGACAACTCTCACTCTGGTTTTGTGTCATCGTTGATATGGCCTTATGGATTTTTATTTTGATCTCAGTTTGATTTGCTATACCTCAGGGTATGTTGGTGCAACTACTATTTCTTTGGGTATAGGGGATTCAAACTGCTGAGCCTACTGGGGTATAGGGGATTCAGTCTACTGAGCCTCTTTTTCCTATGTAGCAACTTGCTGCACAATAGGGACTTCTTCTTCCTCTTGAGGTTTTTCAACCCCTAAATTAATTGGAGAGTGCTATACCTCTCCCTCCTTGCCTAAAATTTGAGGCTCTTCAGCCTCCATCTCCTTTTCCCCCTCATCTCCCTCCTTTGCAATGTGTTCTACATTTTTAGGTTCCTTAACTTCAACCTCATCCTCCTGAATTACCTGCTCTACAGAGGGAGACACAGAACATGGCTGCTCTACTTCCATTACAACAACATATCACTATTCTATTTTTGTATTAGCAGGGGGTACTTATGTTGCCTCATTGGTTTGCACCACTTCATCAACTCTAGTCAGCTGCTTAGCTCCTCCTGGTACATCTTGCAACTGTAATTATCTTTGTAATTACCAAATTTTTGATACAATTCATGCATTTTTAATGTAGCCTCCTTTATGGACTCCTTAAATAGAGTGTATTATTCTTTAAATTTGGCTTCCCAAGTGGATGTTTTTTCTCTTAAAACCTATAGTTGTTGCAAATCCTCCAACTAGCCTTCTAGTGGTACATATTCTATGGCCACCTCCTATTAAGGAGTTGGTCCAAAAGAAATGTCCTATAAAATGTGGGCCAAGTACTCATCCTTGTTGAGCTCATCGATTGGTGTCTCCTCTTTGGATGAGCTCGAAACCACCCTTGATGCTTTTATTCTTCTGCTTCGTGTCTTGGTGGAAATGGGTATGAAATCCTACTCTACCTCATATTTAAATTGAGGTGCAGAAGGAGACAGATCTTACCCTTATTCCTCATAAAATTGGGGAAAATAAGGGGATGAGGTTGTCCTGCTTCCCTTGTATTTCTTGTAGGTTGGGATGCAAGCATCGTCTCTTCTCATTCTGTCACCTCCTGGGTTGACTAGTCATTTTGAATTGGCACCTCCCCCTCTACTAGTGCCCCTGCCACTGCACTAGTTCCCACAACTTCCTCAATTGTCATATTTCTATGTGACTTTGCATATCACACCAAGATCAAAAGTAGGCCATGGTGAGCTAGGGTAGAGGTTGTCCCTACCTGGTATCGCTTGTCCTTGTCTTTTAGGGTGCATGCAAGGTAGTGGGGGATGTTGATTTTATCCCCATAGAGTATGTGATTGAGAAAATGGAAGTGGTTAGCATTTATATGAGAGTACCTACCAGAGCATGTGAAGAAATGGGTGATCTATTCAAAAATTACCCTCCAAATCTCAAGAATATATTATTTTAGAAATCTAGCTCCCATCAGGTACTCGGTTTGTGCTCCAAAAAATATCTGCACATAGAGGGTAAGGTTATCCTGCTTGTACGTGTTCTACCCTATCAAAGGGAGGCCCATAACTCTAGTGATATAGTCCTTAGTGACTGGGATATCTAGCCCCCACATGTGCATGATCCCATATCTCCTCGATGTCGCAAATTCATTTGACACCACTACATCCTGGCCCTGACTAACCAGTCGATAGTAGTCCATCCATTTTGTAGCATCCAACTATGTTTGGACATCTACAAAAATTCTTGAGCAATCGATCGACTCACTCTTCTTAAGGTCATGATTCTTCGATTTTCCCCCCATGCTTTACCTTTAGTTCACAATTCACTCAACGATGCTACTACTTCCCCTTTGAATTACTATTGTGCCTCACTGCTCTATTTTTTCTCTTTGAAGGTGGCTTCACAATAGTTGGTAAATAGCTTTTTAAAACAACTACGTTCATGCGTGCAGGTGGTTAATTACCGTAATCAACAGTAATTATGGTTATCCATAGTAAATTTCCTTCGAGCATGTGCCCAATTGTGTGAAGATGATAATCATAAACTATTGACCAATGAGAGGCGTGCCACACAACACCATGCCAAGTGGATTTTTCAAGTGGTTAAGGTAATAATGGGGGGTTGTTCCGACACATTTCCATAGACACACATGTTCATGAAAATAATATAGATAAGAAATAAAAATTTAAACATGCACCTAAATTCGTTTTGTGGGTGCATATGTGCATCCGTGGTGCGTCGCTATTGGCTGGCGTTTGATGATTGGGAAAACTACAATGGACAACGATGGCCATGGTTCCCATGCAATAAATTTTCTTTGATGTGATTGGTTCTTGGTAGCTACATTGTTATTTATTCAAGAAATCCTACAAAATTCAAAACAAAAATTAGAAAAATGTATCACCTTGGGATGAAAAACATCCCCTCCTCGAAAGTTGGTTGATGTCAACTTTTAATTTTGTCCATGGTGGATTTGAATTTGTACATGCATGGGGTTCTGATGTGGCTCGGGCCACATCCCAATGTTGACATGTTATTCTGTCAAGGTAGAAAATGGTCGCAATAAATGAAAATCAAGCACCTTTTTTGTATGGAAATCAAGCACCTTATTTTTGAATTATGGCGCGTAGGTGACTTGGAAATTGAAAATAGGCATCATAGAAATCAAGTGCTTTGCTTAGCATTGGAAGTATGCACCTTAGAAATCAGATGCTCTACTTAACATGGGAAGCATGTGCCTTAGCAATCAGGTGCTTATGCCTAACATGGGAAGCAGGTGCCTTTTTGCTAACTATTGGGTGTCGTATTTATAAAAAAACTTTATACAAACTTAAATTTTTTTTTACATATGCTAAGAAGATTTGGTGCCAGTTTCTCAAAAACTAGAAGTTGGTTGTTCTCTTGAAAAATCAGGAGTCAGGTTTTGATCTACCAAAAATAGGACATAGGTGCCATCTTCATAACATACTAGGATTCAGGTGCCATAAAATGTATAATGGGAAGTAGGTGCCTTCTACCATACAATGGGAAGTAGGTGCCTTCTGTCGTATAATGAAAAGTAGGTGCTTTCCATCATACAATAGAAAACATGTGCCTTCCACCGTATAATGGGAATCAGATTTCGTCCATCGTACAATGGGAAGCAGGTGCCTTCTCTAATAATGGGAAGCAAACGCATTCCCATGAAATAAAAAAAATGGTGCTTTTCTTTTATTCAACGAGTGTTGAATTGTCCTTGTATATGCATTGTTAGGTTGATCAGGCCCTTCAGTGCTTTTGATTGAAAAATAGGAATAGAATTAGCATCCGCCCCTGAACCAACAGTTGAGTGTTTTATTGTCCAAAAATACCAATCTAAACACTCTTGTGCAGGTTCAAATTTAGTATTCCTCTCTCTGACTGGGAACTAGCTACTCCTACTACAATCAAATTATACTAGAAATATTGGAAAGCGTAGGTTCATGGATCCTATGCTTTTTAGGCCTAGGTTTCTCAAGCTGCCTAACAGTTGCACAAAGGGCATTGTTCCTGCAAAATAAAAACACAACTAAAAATAAAACTTTGAAAGAATAATTATCTTTGGGACTATGTGGACTAGGTCCACATCTCACTGACTCAAGATAAAATTAGAATCAACTGGGGTCCCCCCCATTCCTAATCTAGACTTAATCATTTATGCTTCAGACACATGGTATGGATGCAGGTAGTGGCCATTGACTATTAAGGTAATGTTACTGTCATCTATTATTCTAACTCTTATAACCCCATTATTGATGACTTCAATCACTTCATATGGACCCATCCAAAATTGCATGAGCTTGCCCTTCCTTTCCTGGAATTGAGAATCATAGAGTAATGCCCATTCTTCCACTTTAAGTTGCTTTGGCCTGGTGTGGCGATCATGCCACTTGACCCTTTGTTTCTAAATGATCTATATTTTTTGCAGAGCCTCAAGATGGTATTCATCCAACTGATTAAGTTTTTGAATTCTTTATTTTTGTGGAGCATCCAAATTGATATTCAATTCTATAGTAGTCCTAAGTGTTTTGACTTCAAAATCTATAGGCATCATGGCACTTTTCCCATAGACTAACTGAAATGGTTTGAAACTAGTATTAGTATTCCAAGTGGTCTTGTAGGTCCACATTGCTTCTGGTAATCTAGTAGCCCAGTCCTTCCTATATTGTTGCACATTTTTGTAAGGATATTCTCTAACTCTCTGTTGGTCACCTCAACTTACCCATTCACCTGTGGATGGTAGGGAGTGGTTTTTTTATGCCTAATTTTATATTGTTGCATGAGTTCTTTGATAATCCTTAAAGTAAATTGGGATCCTTTATCCATCCCCCATTTATCAAATGGTTCAATATAAACATGTGGTTGTAGTGGCATCTCATCTCTAAGAGTAGGTCTACCCATCCTCTAACATTGATCACACTAGCTCACATGCTTGGTTGCATATTTGAATAGTGAAGGCCAGTAATAACCAGCCTACAACACTTTATATGTAGTCCTTTTTCCTATAAAATAGCCACCACAAGGTTCATCATGGCAAGCCTTCAGTATTTCAATTATTTCATCTCCAATAACACATCTTCTCATAATTTTATCAGGTCCTATTTTGAACAGGCACCCATCAATCCATGAGAAATATGCACTTTTCTCAATTAAAGTCTATTTTCATGGGGTAAAAGTGTAGGGTATACTTTACCAATGGCTAAATAATTAGCCATATCTACGCACCAAGGTATTTGATCATTTAGAGCAAAAAATACTCATATTGAAATTGGTCCTCTATATTTGCATAGTCTGGAGGTGTCAATCTGGACAGGAAATCAACTACCACATTGTCCTTTCCTGGCTTGTCCACTATTATCACATCAAATTATTGCAATAGCAACAACCATATGATAATTTTACCACTAATCCCAAGTTTTTGTCAAGTATCTGATTGTTGAGTGGTCAGTGTGTACAAATACTTGATAACTTGTAATGTAATGATGAAATTTGTTTTTTTTGGTAAATAAAGTCTTTCATTAAACCGGGTTTTAAAGGTTGACCCAAAATCGATTTACAAAAATCAGCCCATGGTTGAGGAACCCCACCAAGAACCAAACTGAGGAACCTCTGTCCTCTAACCTTACGCTACTACCTAGCCAGAAACCATAAGAACCAGACCAGACTACCCACCATAGTCGAAATCCCCCTTAACAAAAAGAGACACAGGTCCAAGCAGGACCCTAACTACCCCAAGCAACCACACTACACACAGGAGATCACCCATAAGACCATAGGAAACAAAAAGGCACTGCCACTGCCAATACAACAAAACATACTCAGAACATCAAAACACAGGACAGGCCAATCGAAGGAAGACCCTAGTCCTCCTCATTGACCTCCTCTTCCTGATTTTCATCTTTGTCTTCTTTGTTGTCGTCAGTATCTGGGTTGTAGACCACCGACTTGTTGCTTTGGTATCCTTCATTGAAGAATACCTTGGTCAAAATCTCCTGTAATTCTTGCATCTATTGATTGATGTTGGCCGCCATGTTTAGGACATACCTTTTCAATTCCATGATTGTAGGGTTAGGACCCTCATCTTCAGACGTAATCTCCATGATTTTGTTGCTCCCCTAAACTTGCTTATTTTTTAGCCTCAGGGAAGACCTAATGGGCTGGTCATCAATTCTCAACCTTTTCCTTGTTGGGCCTCCCTTAGCGCTTGAATCACCCTCATGCTTCTTGATAGGGGAGGGTTTTGGGAGACCAGGGCTCTTGCACCCCCTCGAAATTTCACCATGAACCATCGAGGGATCCTCAGGAGGAGGGGTAGGGATATCAGGTTGGGGAGCATGGAGAAGGACGTATTTGTAAATAACCTTGAGAAGGCCTTGATGCATGGGCATGGAAAAGCCTTTTTTGCTATGGGATGAGGTTATGGTGTGGTTCAGGGAGTTCATCAAAAATTGGGGAATTCTTATGGGGTTAACATCCCAAAAAAAGTTGACAAAGGCATAATGGAAGTTGAGTAAAGTTTTACCAGGGTCCTCCACCGTGATGAATTCTAGCACATTCTTCATAACCGCATTCCAGGGAGTCGGGAGGTCCATCCTTGTGAGTCCATTCTTTGCCTCCTTGTATATTTTTGGGTTATCCTTAAACTCTTTGAGCTCCACCTCCCAATGGTGCTTTTGTCTATGAATTGACCTACCCTTGACCGACTGTCCGGTAATTTCTGCTAGCAGCTGAACATCAATGACAAATTCATGACCCCTGATCTCCACGTGACCATCCTCCCATGTTTCCATCACAGCCAGCATAATTTCATCTTTCGCACTCGAAAATAGATTGAAAAACTGGGTAAAACGCCTATCGGTCAGGATAGCCTATGCAACAGGCTCCATGACCACCATGCTGGGCTCAATGTAGATCATATTTGGTAAGGTAACTGTCAAATTCCTCTCTGAATTGTCTGAAAGCTCTCCACTCATGGTTTCCTTCAAAAGACTCCAATATTGAATGATTAAAATGTGGTGGTTCCTTCGCTTGTCGTATCCGCCCATTGCTAAGTCCTTAAAACTCATGCCAAAATTGGAAACGACCCACGTATCACCTTTGCCTTGAGAATCATGCCAAATCATCATGTGGATCATGTCATCGTAAGCCTTGACCCCACTGATAGGATCCATTTTCTTGGTATTGATGTGGAGGTTAGGCCCAAGACACCAAATCCTCTCGGGGAAGGTTGGCCCGTGTCTCAATGCATTTGGAAACTTGCACCTCCCCCCATGGTGCACCCTCCTCACATAAATGTCATTTTTAGGAACTAAAACCACCACCTCGTAGTCCCGCCACCTATGAGTATGAGTTTCCAAGTTGGCCTTGGGTTGATCCCAATCAGATTCCAACCAAACCGTAGCCAATAAGGAAAGCCTTCTGCTTTGGGTATTTTTCCACCTCACGATGGTGATCCCCGAGGTACACGTGACTTGCCAACATGATAGCCCCATTGTTCCACTCATAGTATTTCTGATTGGATGATATTTTCCACATCACCTGGAACCTCATTCATCCACGTGATCAGCCCATCAGCCTTGACCCCGATGTTCGCCAGTTTATTCGCTGCTTTATTGGCTTCGTGGAACACGTGTTGGATGACAAATTCTTCCCTCGCGTCAACAAGGATCCTTGCTTCATTGATGATGGCCTCTATCCTCCAAGGAGGTTTCCTTTTATTGTTGAGGAGGTTGACAATATTCAGGGAATCCCCTTCCACATAGCATTTACCTTGAACCTCGTGGAGCAGATGCAAACCTCTCCACAGAGCTCTAGCTTCGGCCTCATTATTGGTTTTGATCCCTAGGTTTTTAGAAAATGCCAGCATGACCTATCCTTGATGGTCTCTCACCACACCTCCCACTCCAGATTTTCCAGGATTGTCCTTGGTAGCCCCATAAAAATTGAATTTGATCCAATCCACAGGGGGGGCAATCCATCTAGACTCTACCCTTGGATGAGGTTTGCACACTCCTATGGACTCGTCTAAGGAAAGATCAAGAGATTGAGCAAGGATTTTCTCATGTAGAGGGATGGATTGGGGAGAAGAAGGAAGGATGCTAAGATTTTCTTTGGCAAAGGCTAAAATTTTGGTAATGACAGAAAGTGGGTCAAGAGTAGAGTCACTAAAGGCTCTATGGTTTCTCTCCAGCCAGATCTGCCATAGATAGTGATGGAGGTAAATCTTCCATAGGAACCTCAATTGGGAACTGATGAAGGGAGATGACCATTGATGGAACAACTCAGGAACCATGGAAGGCATTGCCCATGAGATGTTAAAGGTTTGGAACACCCCATTTAGGATGGCCACCTACCAAGGGCACTCTAGAAAGATGTGATGAATCGATTCCCAACTGTTCCTGCACAAATAACACCTGTTAGGCAAAATCATACCTCTTCTTATCATGTTGTCTATGGTGAGGATTTTTCCTTGAATGGCAGCCCAAGAAAAGTGAGCCAGATTAGGGATCAACTTGTCAATCCACACCACTTTGGAAAGAAACGATGGATCCTCATAGTCGAGAAGCAATATGTACGTCGATTTCACTAAAAATTCCCCACTTTCAGTCATCGCCCACCTCAGATGATCCTCATCTATGCTCATAGAAATGAATTGTTGGGATAACACACATTCAAGTTCCTTAGATTTGTCTTGTAGTCCCTACACCTTTACAGACTTCCACCTCAGCTTATTCCCCTCCTGTCTTAGGAAATCTGCAACCATGGGTCCAAAATTTTCATCAATGAAATGCTTGATTCTTGCTAACCTAGGGTCTGTTATAAGGGCCTCCTCCCTCACCCATCTATCCTCCCAGAATATGATCCTTGTGCCATTCCCAACTATCCATCTCATGCCTTTCTTAACTATCTCCCTGCTTGCCAAAATTGCTTTCCAAAAAGCTGATCCTCGTATCGGAATAGGAGTGTTTAGAAAATCGGATCCTTGTAGGTATTTCCTTTTCACAATGGCTATCCACTCATTATCTTGGCTTGATAGGACATGCCACGCTTGTTTGGCTAACAAGGCTGCATTCAGGTGGGAAACTCTCCTCAGGCCAAGGCCTCCCCCATCCTTGGGAAGGCACACTTTGTCCCACCCAACTAGGTGGATCCTGTGCTTTCCTTCCGATCCTGACCACAAAAAGTTTTTTTGAAGTTATTCAATATTTTGGAGGACACGAGCCGGGGCTTTGAAAACTGATAGGAAGTAGACAGGAATGCTTTGCAATGAAGCCATAGTCAAGGTAGCTTTGCCTACTTGGGATAAAAAGTGACCTTTCCAGCCTGCTAACCTCTTCTGGATTCTTTCCACCACATTGTCCCACATAACTCGCAAAGGAGCCCCAGTGAAGAGAGGTAGGCCCAAATAAGATGTTGGCAAAGTAGATATGGCACATCCCAAGATCCCTGCAATCCTGATATGTATCTTTGAATGGGAGTGTTGAGGAAGAATATTTTGCTTTTGGTGAAATTGACCTTCTGACCGATCACCTCCTCATACAGGGTAAGGATGTATTTGATTCTTTTGGCCTCTACCACCGATGCAAGAGAGAGCATCAGCGTATCATCCATGAATTTTTGGTGAGTGACAGGGGATGTTTGGGAAGTGGCTTTGATACTAGAGATAAGACCATCTGAACATTCTACTTTGATGGTTCTACCCAGTGCTTCGGCCACAATGATGAATAACATGGGGCTAATAGGATCCCCTTGTCTTAGACCCCTACAACTTTGAAAGTACCCTGTAGGGGATCCATTTACTAACATAGAGAACCAAGGCTTATGGATACATCCTCGAATGAGTTTAACCCATTGGTGATTAAAACCAAATTTAATCAGCACTGCCTCAAGAAACTCCCAATTGATGCGGTCGAAAGCTTTGTTCATATCTAATTTTAAAGCAAAGGATGCTTTCTTGGTTTGATTTGCAGAGTGAAGGGCTTCATGAACCATGATGACCCCATCGAGGATAGATCTCCCTTGGACTGAGCTTCCCTAACATTGGTCAATGATAAGGGGTAGAATATCTTTCATCCTGTTTGCTATCAATTTGGTGAGAATTTTGTATGTTACATTGCACAGGCTCACAGGTCTATAATCAGCCATAGTTTTAGGAGCTACTCCTTTTGGGATCAAGGCTATAAACATGGAGTTGTAGCTTCTAGGAATGTGTTTGGAAGACTAAAATTCCCTCATGGCCAAACAAACATCTACCCCCATCGTGTCCCAGTAGGTTTGGAAAAATCGGGGAGAGAACCCATCAGGGCCAGGTGCTTTATCCGGATCCATGGTAAACAAAGATTTTCTGATTTCCTCATCTGAAAAAGGATCGATGAGTTTCCTGTTTATGTCATTGTCAATTGTTTGAGGAATAACACATTTAAGGGATTCTTTTGCATTGGCCTGACATTGCACTTCTTCTCCCAGGAGATTGCTAAAGTAATGCACAACTTCATTTTTGATTTCCTGGACATCTTGAGTGGTGGAGCCATCTTCCTTGATCAGATCACGAATTCTATTGTTGCTTCTATTTTGAAGAGTGGTCACATGGAATAATTTAGAGTTAGAATCCCCATCCTTGAGCCATAATGCTCTAGATTTCTACCTCCAGTACATTTCCTCATAGGCCAGGACATTGTGGAATTTAGCCAAGAGAGTTTTTCTTCTAATTTGGTTACCTCATCATATTGACCATTTTAAATGCTCCTTTCGATGATAGTCAGTCTATCACTGACCTCTTTCTTTTTTCAAACAGATTCCCAAAAATTGCCTTGTTCCAAATTCTGAGGTTATCTCTCACCATCCTTAGTTTCTGGGATATCTTGAAGGAAGGGCTTTCGTGACCATCAATCTTCCACCATTGAATGATTATTTCCTTGAGGTCCTTATGCTTGGTCCACATTGCCTCGAACCAAAAGGGCTTCTTGAGGCATGAGCTTTGGGGAACCTCAAGTAGGATAGGACTATGGTCAGAAGTGATCTTGGGCAAAGAAAACAGGGAAGAATCTCCAAAGGCCATGAGAGCTTCTTTCAAGAGAAAAAACCTATCTAGCCTCTCCTAAATTAGATGTTGCCCTACCTGCCGGTTGCTCCAAGTAAACTTGGCTCCTTTTAACTTAACGTCCATTAGTTCATTTGTGTTGATGAATGAATTGAACTCCTCCATACTTCTGAAAGGTAGCCCAGATCCTCCTTTTTTATCATACGGGTATAGTGGAGTATTAAAGTCTCCCCCTACCACCCAAGGAATGTCCCAAAATGCTTCACCCAAATGAGTCAGGTAAACCCATAGAGACTCTCTTTCCTGAGTAGTATTAGGGGCATAAACATTTGAGGTGATCCATGACCTATTGTTATCTAGATCATGGAAGAGAATTCTTAGGACCCTCTCCTCAGCCTGGATAACATTTCCTTCCACTTTTTGGGGGTCCCACATCATCATCAGTCCTCCAGAAGTGCCTCTCGCTTGCTTGAAAGCCATATTCCCGTGCTTCCATATTCTAGAGGCCACAAAAATTGCCTGACCTTCATCCATTTTTGTCTCTTGAAGTAACATTATAGTCAGATTAATTATTTTCCTTAATGACTTAACCATATTTTGTTTTACCAGGCCATTAAGGCCTCTCACATTCCATGAGAGGATCTTCATTTATACTACTTGTTGTTTTTCCCTCTCCCCCTTCCTTGAGGTGGGGGAGATTTTTTGTTTCGGCTATCATCCTAACTTGTGATAACTTGTTAGAAGTGTCCTCTGTTTCCCATTTGCTATTTCATTATCGATCTTGAGTTTGTAATGGTCTACCTCGGACATTCTTCCTCTCTTTTTCTCACTCCCAAAGTCAATCGAGGATTTCGTTGAACTTCTTGTCTATTTTGGGCTAAACTTAGGAGGAGCTATTTGTTGTAGGATGGGACTAGATCCCCCCATTATCATTTTGGTTCCTATCATGTCAGTGTTGGACTCACCTCCCTCTAGGTTCATCCTGTATTCAAAAGGGTTTGAATCCACACCTTGAGGGTTGGTCAAGTCTTGAGACAACACTAAGGATGGCCCTACTTTAGGCAGAGATTCTAGGACTTCGGGCCATTCAATCTGGAGTTGATTATCTTCCTCATTTTCATCATCAGAATCCTTATCTACTAATACTTCAAACCTATTGGAGCTTAGGGTTTTTGGACTTACCTTGTCTCCCTTGACGGTTTGTTGCTTTCCTTTCTCCTTTTCCCAATTTTGGACTTTTTGCTTGGTGTCTTGTGCTTTTTTTACTCCTTTTCCGTGGGGGGCCCTAGGTCCTTGGTTTTTGATCCTCCCCCCTCCCCCCCCGGGTCTTCTTTTCTTTGTACCCTCTGTGGACACTAGCTTGGAAGGTTGGCCTTGGTTTCCTCAAAGGTGATTTATTTTCATATTCAATTGTTTGCTTCCTTAAGTAATTTCCATATTCCAACTCGATGAAGGTTGGGAGCTCTATTTCTAGATTTGCATTAACGTAGATCCTCGCCTGAGTCAATCTTGTCCTTGCCAGGGTGGCATGATCAATAGCCACCAGTTCACCAATAGTTTTCGCTATTCCTTGAAGCCAATACTCATTGAAAAATTGAGCCGGTAGGTTAGGCAAGTGAACCCAAATGGGGGCCATGTTAATATTTTGTGTATCAGGGTCGAAGTCTTCACCCCATCATCTAAGATAGAGGTTGTGTCTGCCTAGGAACCATGGGCCTCCAACCAGGATTCTCTCTGCATCTTCCTTGTTGTTAAACCTTATTATGAAGAACCCTTTGGAAAGGGCCACTATCTCCAAATTTCCCACCATTTTCCATTTGTTCCATGCCCAAGCCCTAATAGTTTCAATGTCGGGCCTTCCACCCAAGAAATTTCCAACCAATGAATACTTCTCCATGGCCAGGAATCCATCCATGATGTTCGTAGGAGTGATGATCCTATTATTTACTGGCACCAGTGGAGGAAAATATTTGAAAAAGTTGCTCCTCAAACCTTTTAGGGTTTCTGCAAAGGACCAAGATTTTTTGGGTCCCATAGCCCCATGTTGGGTCCCCTTATCAGGGTCTTTGTCGGGTGGGTCAGGCTCTCTGGCCGAGCCTACTTGGTCAGAGATCGAATCTCGACCATCCTCTACCTTGGTTCCTTCCTCTGGATCCTCGCCTATCCCGTGAACACTGGTCCTACCTGCCTCCATAGAGCCTCCATTGGTCTGAGCCTATGCCCTCCCAAGACCTTTGCTACTCAGTATTTGCTCCTCCTCTACTCCCATATTTTTGATAAATGCAATATTGTTAAAAGCATTGATGAAGATGATAAAATTGGGTGTTTTGAACAACACACCAAAGGATTTGGTTCCAAAATGATGAAAAAAATGGGATTCAATGGTGAGAGATTAGGTAAATAGGAACAAGGCATTAAAACTCCTATAATGCTAAATGTCAGGGCAAAGAATGAAAGCCTTGGCTATACTGGACATGCAAGTACCAGTAATACCATGTTTGTAAAACCTAAATCTCCTACAACTCCTAAAAATAATTGTTGCAGTCATGTATTATTATAATAATCTCTTTCTCTGTGATAGTATAATTTAGTTCAACATCTATGAGGTATTTACTAATATAATAGATGACATAAAAATCATCACCATATTTATATCCCAGTACTAATCCTATTGCATTATTAGATGCATCAACATATATGTGAAAAGGTATGGTCCAATTTGGACCTCTTAGCACTGGAGCAGTAATTAGTTTTTCCTTTAAGGTGTTGAATGCTTGTTCACATTCTTTAGTCCAGAAAAACTCTACATATTTAGTTAACAATGTGGTAAGAGGTTTAGCAATTTTGCTAAAGTTTGATATAAACCTCCTATAGTAATCGGTTGATCCTAGGAAAATACAAATATCCTTTTGTATTTTGGGAGTAGGCAGGGTTTGGATGACTTAAATTTTCTTTTTTTCTACTTTGACCCCTTCTATATAATG
Organism: Wollemia nobilis; assembly: GCA_028583015.1. NCBI lineage: Eukaryota > Viridiplantae > Streptophyta > Pinopsida > Araucariales > Araucariaceae > Wollemia > Wollemia nobilis. The sequence continues at coordinate 4,459,866 of JAQPPZ010017063.1, read as the reverse complement.
GTAATGTTCTAAAACTATCCCTTACTGCATTAGCATATAGCATTTCTTATTACTTAAGGATAGGTTAGTTTCCTCACAATGTTTAAGTGTATTTTCTAGATTTTCTATGGTAGTTTCAAAAGTTTCACCATATACAGTGAAATCATCCATGTACACCTCCACAATCTCTCCAATAATATCTAAAAAAATGCTAAGAACTGCCCTCTGAAAGGTGGTAGATGCATTGCATAGGCCAAATGGTAAAATTTGGTAAGTAAATGCCCCCCATGGACAAGTGAAGGTGGTTTTATCTTGATCTTCCTCCCCTATTTGGGTCTGATTATATCCACTAAACCCATCCAAGAAAGAAAAGTACTTGCCTGCTAAGGTGTCAAGGACCTGATCTATAAATTGTAAAGGGAAGTGGTCCTTCTTAGTTGCTTTATTCAGAAAATTGTAATCAACACAAATTCTCCAATTTCCATTCTTCTTGGGCACCACCACTAATGGTGATACCTACTCACTATATAAAATGGGGTAGATGAATCCAACTATGAGGAGTTTTTGTAACTCTATTTTAAAATTTTATTTCATGGCTGGGTTCATTCTCCTTTATGGTTGTCTTACTGGTCTAAAATGATCTTCCAGATATATCCTATGTGTACAAAATGCAGGATCTATTCCTATCATGTCAAAATACTCCCAAGCAAAGGCATATTGATGTTTTTTCAATGTTTATTTCAGTTTGGTTTGCTATTCAGCTGTCAACTTGTTATCCACATTCAACATTCTACCAGGTGTAACTTCTATTTTCTGAATATGGTGGTATTTTCCTCCTACTAATGGCAACTCAGGAGGAGGATAGGAGGGTTCTCCCTAAAAAAAGTGAGAGATCATCTCATCCTCATCAATTTCATCTTCCAACTCCTCAAGTTTCATCATAGGTTGGATCATTTATAGACCATCAATTTTATGATTCTCATCCTTATGTTCTCCCAATAAATTTGCAGACTGTGCAGGTGGATGTATGATCTATTTCTTTATATTTTGAGCATCTTAAATGGTCATTTTCCCATCTCTACAAATTATGTAGGCATCAGGTATTGCCAGCCAAGGTCTACCTAAGATTAATGGGTATCCACCTAGTCCAGACTTAGATTGCAACACTAAGAAATCTGTTGGATACTCCCATGCATCTACTATAATAGTGATATCTTCTAGTATTCCATTAGGAAGTACTGTAGACCTGTCTGCTAAGTACAACATAATTTTAGTGGGCTTTAGATTGGTCAATTTTAGTTTTTGTATGGTCTCCTAGGGTATGACATTGATGGAAGCCCCCAATTCTACTAGTGTGTTGGGTAAACACAACCTTCTATTTTTACAGTTAGCATAGGGCTTCCTGGATCTAAGTACTTCTGGTTGTAGGTATTCCCTAACATAATTTCAGCTAACTGACCTACCAAACTGATTGATTTAGTTGGTTTTCCCCCTAGTTTCTTCAGGCACAACTCTCTTATGGCCTTCCCATAAATAGGTATGTCTCTAATAGCCTAAAAGAGAGGGATTATTACTGTTAAGTTTTTTAAACTAGAGAGGATATCAAAATTTGTTTGTATTGGTTTCTTGGGTTCCTACAACCTTTGTGGAAAAGGTGGAACCTCCTCTTTGTTATGTACAAGTATTGATTCTTCTTCTATCTCTTCTATAAGGGGTGATTCCTCTTTCTCAATTTCTATTGGTTCCTCTTCTTCTACAATAGGAGTGACTTCTAAACCTACTTGATTTCTTGACATTAACTTGATGGGATATAATATACCTTAATATTATACATAGGGTACATCTCATTTTCCATCTGATAGGCTGGTTGTTACTTATTGTTTGGATTTTTTGTTGGTTGTGTTGGTAACTGAGGAGTCCTTGGTAGGAAGAGTTGGTAGACTTGGTTGTAGTGGAATTGGAGTAGTATGCTCAGGATACTGATTCCAAGCATTCTGATTTCTCCACTGCTGCCCAAGTTACTAATATTGGTTCCAAGGATAAGGGTTGTAAGGATTTTCTCCTTGGGGAAATGGATTCCAATTTTGTTGACCATACCAAACCATGTTGGGTGGTTGGGCTTGACCTTGGTTTTGGTAATTACTACCCCATAGGATGACAACCTTGATTGCATATTATTACCCATAGGAGATTGTTAGTAGTTCCTCCTATTATCCATAAAGTATACCTCTACTACTTCAGGTTCCTCTTTAGATTTCATTAACTGTGGACACAACTTTGTTTTATGATCCTTCTTACAAACATCACTTACACTAAATTTGTTTTTTGGGCACTCGTTTATGGGGTGTTTGCCTCTAAAATTAGGATAGAAGTAGGCCAATGCTGCCTCATTATCCTACTTATTTCTTTAAAGTAGAAGAGTATCCATTTGAAGATCCAGAGATGATAACATCTTGCTCTTAAGGTCTTCTAGCATGTGTCTATTTCTGTTTTAGTGACAGTGGTTGACTGTTTAACATTTCTAGGGGTTAACTTACCCTTTCTTCTTGATAAATTTTGACACAACTACTGAATATCATCCATTTGGTGTTGGTAAATGTCTCCCCCAGAGATCATGTTTAAATATTCCAAGGATTCATTTGTCAGTCCTTTCAAAAAAATGCTTCTTAGGGACCTATCTCCTTGTTTTAAATGGGGTGATATTTGAAAATTGAAGCTAAACCTATTCCAATATTCTTCCATAGATTCCCATTATTTTTGGGTTATTTCTAGGACTTCCTATCTTGCATCTCTTGCTCTGCAAAAATATTGATATTGATCTAGGAAAATTTTCTTCAACTATTTCTAGGTAGTTATCCATTTATCCCCCAAGATGATGAACCAGCAAAAAGTTGAATCACCAAGGGTGGAAGGGAATAATTTTAGTTTTTGAGCATTTGTGGTGTAATCCACAGATCCACATAAAACATCAAATTTAAATAGAAATAGATCTAGATATTCTGTTGGTAGTCCTCTAAATTTTGGAATTTGGGAAAGAGATAGGTGTCTCATCTTGTGATCTCCCCCTTCCTCTCCTATTGGAAAACTAAAACTAGTGGATGTTTCCTCTAGATTTTCTACCATTCTACCTACTACTAGTTTTTCTACCCCTGCTTCATTCAAATTAGCTATCAATGCTTCTAATTCATTTCTTTTATCCTTTAGAAGGATGGATAAGTTAGCATTTGAGGTAGTTTCATATAATACTGCTTGCCAACATTCAAAATTCAATAGATCTTCCTCAGATTGAACTCTATTTATCTTCGATCCTGCTCTAAGATTTTTTTGGATTGTTTCAAAAGGATTTTGTGCAAATAGTGGGTGTTCTTTCCAATGCATAGGTGGAGATTGAGATGGTGATATTTTAGCCTCAGGTTTAAGTTCTACTGAAGTAGAAGGATTTTGAGAAACAACTTCTTTATTTTTGACAAAATGACCATTTGGTCCCCTATGCTTAGGTGGAATCATAAAAAGTTTTAGATGAAGGTTTCTGAAGAAAAAAATCTAAACTAATGGACCTGTGCTTCCTTTAGAACAAGAAATTACAATGGCTACTCCCTGGAAATGGCATCAAAATATTGGGCAAAACATTGGTTAGTTTTTCTATGGTTCAATTAATTCCCTCCATTTAATTGTCAACCTGGGGTATCTCGTAGTCTTGTGAGTAGTCATAAGAAATATATGCTTGTAATTTCTCCTTCGAATATGAGTCCCTTGGATTATGGTTTGGGCGATATTTGGTATTCGTTGGATTTTATGTTTAAACCAATAATCTCATGCTAAGTCTAAGAAAATAGGACTAAAAATGTTTAAAATATAAATGACTACCTTACTAAAAATTATAGAAAATAGGCGAAATAGCATAGGAATAAATTAATATTTTACAAAAAATATAGAAAATAGGGGAAATAGGGAAGAAATCTATTGTAAGTGGGCCCACGATTTCAGCAGGTTCTGACCAGGGTAAAATGATCACCGAACACTTTAGAAGATGTTTTACAAGAAAATATGCAGATATTTTATTAAAAATTGTAGCAAAAGAAAATTACAATAAAAATCTAGGGGTCTTCTTCAGGGGTGGCCTACATATTTATAAGGTATGCAGCCAGTCCTATTATAAATTTTAGGATGAATAAGAAAATGATTCACTGTTACAACTATTTACTTAATTGGAGGAATAAGAAAAAATATCGTGATATTTTAGCATATTTTATTTCCAAAATATGATGATATTTATTTTCTTGATTTACAAAAAATATTTACGTATCAGCTAGAAGATGGGTAATGAGTCACCTTTGACATTGTCCCATGTCCGATTGCAATGCTGGAATTCCTTACACACTGGTTGTCAAAGTTCTACTCTGTTCTGTCGACCATAGAGCCGTGTTGAAGTTTGGTGTTAATGGATATTAGACATCATGGTTGAAGAATTCAAGAAGTAGGTGCATTCTATAATACAATAGAAAGTAGGTGCCTTTCATTGTACAATGGTAAGAATATGCCTTTCATTGTACAATGGGAAATAGACACCTAATGAAAAGCAGGCGCCTAACAGGAAGTAGGTGCCTAACAAAAAGCAGGTGCCTAACGAGAAGCATGCATCTAACAATTAAGTGCCAAATGGAAGCTAGACACTTCAAAGTAATTTGGGTTCCTAACTTTGTACCTCTTCATCGATATTCCACAGATGTTTTTCCTTCATTAAATTACAAATGCCAGGTCCAAGTGGGACCTTGATGAAAACATGCCAAAATGCAACAATTTCCACTAAATCTACACAAATTACACTTAAATACAAATATTAGAAAACATGCAAAATAAACTATTAATTATATATATATAATTTCCATAAAACATTTATATCTACAATAATATATACCGCATATTATGGGGAAAAGAGTACAAAAAATGATCAATTTTGTGGCTCATCGGTGAACATTATTCTTAGAATATTGTTTTGAACTTTAAACATAGAGATCATGGAAAATTCCCCTTGAGCATCAAAATACATGTAATTCTTACTTCACACCTCAAGATCATTATTCTAGCTGACTTTATGCTAGTCACCCTTCATTCATGTTACTAACCACTACAACTGGGTTTGACCCCTATATGGTGGATCTGTTACTAGATATTTTTGAATGAATATATTTCAAAGCATAATGGATATGGATGTGCCAAGTCTCCCATTCCGATTCCATATCCTACTCACCTTTGGGCAATGGATCCGAGGAACTGGCAAAGCTCCTTTCCGATTCTACTGCATGGTTGCGCTCAACCCTTACATACGTACGCCTTGGGAATAGAGAGCTCTTAAAATGAGCACTTTATTCCTTTCTTCTCTTTAAGGGGTTGTTGTTAAGAGAGGGCCATCATAGATAGAGCATAAAAATCAATTAGATGATTCGAAAGCATTTTAGGATCAATATTCTTGTTAGGTCACCCTTTGGCCATGCTACTCATTGCTACAACAAAGTCCCACCTTCCACTGTATGGTTGAATCCATCCATTATGTACATAATAGCATATTATACTTCTTAATAATATTTGTGTGCTACTATTATAGATAGAAAGCTTACACTTTCTCCAACTAGGTCATGTCCTTGATATTATATAATTATTGGAGAGCTTAAAATTGAAAGTGATCTGATCCTTTAATATAATACTTCCAATATATTCTCCATTGCCTGGATTTAAAAAAAAGAGCACTCCCTTTTTGCACTAAAATCATCATATCATCACTGTGTATGTAATAATGAAATCACATACATCCATATTAAGAGGGGCTTATCCTACTCTCAAAATTGTTAAAGGGTGATCAAGGAAGATTGAGAGCTATCAACCGACCTACTAACCATGTACACTGAGATGTGCTACTTAAAGTTTAAAGAGCGGGGCCCCTCTCTTTTTAAATGGGCCTTGCCTTACCTTAACTTTAAAATAGTCTGCTTATTTTTCAAGGGGAGAGGATATCCCTTAAGCTTTGAATTTTAAGGCAAATCCTATGATATGTAGAGCCACTGAGTGGAATACAAATTCCACTCAGCTGATATATATATTTATCTATTCATTTATTTCTTCATTCTAGGGCTTTGTTCTTCTCTTGGTCAAGTTGATTGATAAATAAATTTTAATTCAATGATAACTTTTAAAAAGGGAAGAGAATGCCTCTTTGTTTTAAATGGAAAGAACCCTTATATTTAAATAATAAGGGATAATACGTTTTTCCTTATTCAATCTTAAGAGGTATCTTATTATGGGAGATCACTCAACATTAGCTGGGAGGGTGGGGTCCTTTTATATTGAGGGAAGGGAGAGCACTCTTAGGATAAGAAAACGTTTCTATTTCGAAGATCTAGGAGGTCTGGGAGAGCACCCCATACCCACTTAGAATAATAGAAAACTAAATAACCTTATGATCTTAAGATTTTTTGCATAAATATTAGATCTCGACCGACCTTAAAAAGATAGGTTAACCTTAATAAAGAGAAGAGCACTCTTCTACTTTTTTATTCATTCATATCCTTTAAGATTAAGCTCTCCCTATCAACATAGACCTCAAGTTAATACGTATATGATAGACTCGGTTCAGCTATCGGAAGCATCTCCTGCATTGAAGCCATCTCCCTCGACAAGCATTTCTATCTCTTAAGGCTATTGAAGGATCTAGATAAAATTGAGAGATTCCCTTCCCTCTATTATAAATTAAATTAATGGTTTTTAGCCCTTTGAAATATAGGTGAGGATTGATATTCTTTAATTACATACTTGGGACCGCTTATCATAAGGGTCAAGGGCTTAGGGATAGGAAACCATTGTTGTGGGGATGGAAAGAGAGTATAACAATAGGCTTGGAGTCTTGGATTGGATCGAAAATATATCCTCATACATAATGGTATTTTTAAGGAGTAACATGAGAGGAAGATTTTTATCTTGGGGGTTTGCACAAGAAATAGAGGATCTGGTCATAGATATTTTATTTTAAGAGCCCTTTCATGATGGGTCAACAAGTGAGGAGGAGTGACAGAGCAACTTAAATTTTACACAGGTAAGAAGTGGGATGCTTGTTCTATTTACTAGTGAAGGGATAAGTTTTAAAGGGTGGTAGAAGGTGAAATTTCCCTATTATACTAGGAATACTATTAAAATATTAAGGATGCCTAATATCCACATTCAAAAGTTGGGTATATCGGAGTGGATGCTAATGTCTATTTCCGATTCACTACTTAGTTCATCTCTTTGTTTACACCCCTTGAAAGCGGAAAAGAGTTGTGAGGCCCCCTTTTTTAAAATAGAGAGCACACTCAATTGAGCATTGATCGAAGTGAGATAGGAGGCTCTCTACTTCATTTTAAAAGGTAAAGGTCTCTTATATATATGGTCATAAACAATGGTGTTGGTTTATCATACCATTTCAAATGTTGGTTCAAATACCTATACATATTAGGCCTAATTAGGGTGGCCTAAAGCTTAATCACTTGGTCAATCAAGGATTGGTAATCCATCCACTCCCATTAATTTAGATCGATTATTGTATTTTATTTTTTTATTTCTCAATCTATGGCAGAGGGAGAGAGATTATGACTGACTTGACTATCAGAATGTATGGAATGCTCTCTATCCATAATAAGTGAGCAACAACAAATATTTTTTGATAAATTTTAAAAATAAAAGCTAATTTTGTCTCTTCATTCATGCTATGGCAAGTGATATTAAATACTACATATGACTGAATAAAATTGTTGGGATTGATTGTTCTCTTTGAAATAACGACCCCTTTCTTCGTTCCTTCGAGATGACTAAGGAGTTATATCAACTGGAGAAAGGAGGTCGCTATTATTTTTTGAATTTTTTCCTAGCTCAACTTCTTTCTTCTTAATATAAAGAGGTAAGGCATGCTTTCTATCAACATGTGGAATATTCATTTTGTTAGGCTAATTCAAGCACAAGTGGAGAAAGCTTCATGATGCCTAGCCTTATGCACTACTCTATTTGTTTCTCTCCATAGAAAAATGGAGCTAGACCTATTTTAAAGGCATACAAAATAAACAAGAGCAAGCATCCATATATAATACCAGGTTATCCAAAGCTCCTAGAATGGAAGAAAAGAAGAAAATGTTGAAAGCTCTTTGTTTTAAAATTCTCAAAGATATTAAAGCACTATTGATTGATAAGTGAAATTAATCTAAAATGAACCAAAAGGACCCTATATGGGACCTTGATAAATAGGATACACCATTAGAATGAGTGGATTCATGGAGATGGATAGCTCTGATATGCTTTAAAAGTTAAGCATTCCCATTTTTATGGAGAGAAACTTAAGAGGATGTTGTAGCTCAACTACTTTAAAATATCCTCTCCCTAATCCCCTCTCTATTAAAGTGAAAGCAAAAGAAAAGATCTTAATATGTTTTTTACATTAATAAAAATTAGCCCTATAATCTCAAGCGGGTTCAAAGTTTTTTTTAGGATTTCAAATCCATTTTAAATCCTTGAATAGAAAGATGCTCTTATGGGTGTTTCCTGATATAATAGAAATAAGAGAGCTATTCGAAGATGGAGCAGGCCCTAAAAGAAATACCTTTACTATTTCATCCCATGCTTAAGTAAATAATGACACCTTAAAATAAAAATGTTTGCTCTTCCATCAAAGTTTTAAAGAGGGGTCATGCCTAGTTGTGAAGAGAAAGAAGCTTCTAAGCTTCTCCCATGCTTGTTGAGTTCATGGGATTCACAAATAGTTTAGGTTTGGAGAGCAGTTTTGAGGATATCCTCCCTCCATTCTAGTAGTTATAGCCATGCCCAACTACTTAAGTCATCCTTATAAATTTAGGGGCCATTACTATGGGTTTTGAATCTCTCTTGAATGAATCAATATCTATGACATAATGGGAATGTTAATAAAGCATGGGTTCTTTTCCATTTCACTCATTTGAAAAATAGAAATAAAAAAAATTATGAATAGATAGCATCCATGGGTTAATTATGACATCATCCATAAAGTGTGTGTGTCCCATATGAAATGATCAGAAGAGTATCCAACTTGTTCTTCATTACAACTGAGATAGATACTCAATGTACGCTCCATATTTAATATGGAATATACTTTTTTTAAAGGTAGGAATGAATACTAAATGTTTTATAGGCTTTATGATCTTAAAAGTAAGCTTATCATGATCACCTATTTCTAGATCGATGCGTAGTTTTGTTCCCATGGTTTAAGTTGGCATTGCGGGTATATTTATCTCCTCATGATCCTAAAGTGGGACTGAGATTGGATAGATAAAATCTATAGTGAAGTGAGAGGAGGGACACAAATAAGAAATTATATATAGAAGTATATTACCCTTAAAGTAGAGAGGAGACATCACTACTATTCTAGATAGAAGGGTCCATCCATATAAAAATAGTCATATTACCCTCTCATGTATAATTGTCCCATACTACTTACACAATAATGAGATATTTAAGGAGATCATTAAGATGTTTTTTTAAGTTTTTTTCATTGTGCCTCTCCCATCCCCTCTATTTTAAATGCCCCTTTAAAATATAAGGGTTCCTTTCCTTTTTAAAATAGAGAAAATGGGGAGATCTATGAATGAATAATGTTTTGGTTTGATAAAGGATATAAAAAGGAATTCTTTGTAGACAAACACACTTTTTCATATTTCAAGGCCCAACTTTTTCTTTCAAGAGGTGAGGTTATACACAAAGCATAAATCTATGCATATGCATGAATAAGTTCATGGGAAAGTTTTGAATATAGGGGAAGGGGTCTTAAAATAAACAAATCTTAAGATATTTATAACTTAGTTGAGGGACCAAGTATCATATTAAAGGCTATCCTAAAATTTTTAAGGAAAGCCTTTATAAGTTCCTTTCTATTCAATTAGTTGAGGGTCTATAGAGGGCTCCTCTGCTCAAATTTTTAAAAGCTTATAAATTAGAGAGGGGGTTATTCTAAAGTGACTAGAGAGAGAGAGAGTGGCATGTTTTCACTTATTTATTTAGCCTATGTTTATTATAAATTAGAGTAGGATATAGTCTCTTTTTTTAATGCATGTTTTCAACTTCTTTCTTTGAGTCAACTTCACCAAGAACCAAGGTCATGCCCCATTAAAACTTTAAGCACTTTAAAACATTCTCTCTCTATCTTAAAAGGGGTTCATTGGAATGAACAACCTTTATCCCTTTAAAAAACCCAAGTACAAATTTAAAATATTGAGCCCTTCCCATAAGATAAAGGATATTTATAGTTTCTTCTTAGCTTTCCCACTCCTTTATTTAAAAGATAAGCAAGTGCTTGATTTTAAAAAACCTCTCTATTATAATCCTTGATCTACTTAAAAATTATAAGGTTCAAGCTCCCTCTCTATTTTGAGTAATTTTTTTTATTATAAGCTCCTTAAAATTCAAATCTTAAGAGTGTGCTCTCTTGGGGGTGGGTTTTAAAGAAGAGAAAAAAATATTTTTTCCATGCTTCAACTATGAGAAACAGGAGCAACAACAGGATTAAGGAACTCACAAAAAGTGATGGGTCCATCACTTCTGATATTCTGGAAATCAGGGATGAAGTTGTTTCATATTTCAACTCTCTTCTTGGTGACAGCGGACCATCCTCAAACCTTGCCTTAGAATCAATGTTCTACCACATCCCTTAGTATGTCTCAAAAATTACCAATTCCAAGCTTCTGGCTCCCTTTCCTAATGAGAAAATTAATCATGCCTTGTTCTCCATGCACCCTGATAAGGCCCCTGGTCCTGATGGCTTTCCTCCTCATTTTTTCTAGACTTACTGGGATATTGTTGGACCCGATGTGTGCTCCACCGTTAGGGAGTTTCAATCCTCTAAGTCTGTTCCTCATTGTTTCAATTCCACTTTCATTGCTCTCATTCCCAAAAGTCCCATGGCCAAACTCATAACCGATTACAGACCTATAAGCCTTTGCAATGTGGTGTACAAAATTCTTACCAAAGCCATTGCTTCTAGAATGAAGGACATCCTTCCCACCATCATTGATGCTTGCCAAGGGAGTTCTGTTCAAGGTAGATCCATCCTTGATGGGGTCATAACCATTCATGAAGCTCTCCACTTTGTTTCACTATCTAAAAAACCTACCTTCGTGCTAAAGCTCGACATGAACAAAGCTTTTGATAGGATCAGTTGGGACTTCCTTTTCGCCATCCTTCTTAAGTTTGGTTTTCACCTTGAATGGGTTGAGTTGATTAAAGGGTGCATCTCAAATCCTTGGTTTTCAATGCTTATTAATGGATCCACTGCAAGTTTTTTTCATAGCAACAAATATTTGCATCAAGGAGACACCCTTTCCCCATTACTTTTTATAATATCAACTGAAGCTCTAGGTCAGACTATTAAAGTTGCTTGCAGGTTCAATCTTATTTTAGGCATCAAATCTGCTTGGCAGGCCATCCCTGTATCTCATCAACAATTCATTGATGATACCATCATCTCCACCTTTTCATATATTTTTGAGGCCAAAGTCATTAAACATATTTTGTTGTTATATGAAGAAGAAGCTGGCCAAAAAATCAACTTCCACAAAAGCAAGATATACTTTCTCAACACCCCTATTCAAAGGCAGATTAAAATATCTAGAATCCTTGAATGCTCAGTGTCAAAATTTTCTACCACTTATTTGGGCCTTCCTTTGTTTACAGGAAATCCTTCTATTTCAATGTGGAACAACGTGATTGAGAGATTACAGAAGAAATTAGCAGGATGGAAAGGAAACCTTTTGTCTCAAGCTGCCAAGGCCACCCTTACCTAGGCCTCCCTTCAAAGCATTCCTATTTACTTTCTATCTATATTCAAAGCCCCAACAAGAGTGTGTCATAAAATTGAGCAAATTCAAAAGAATTTCCTATGGTCTGGGTCTGAAAACAAGCAACATTTCCACTTAGTTTCCTGGGACAAATTCTATCAATCAAAATATTTTGGAGGATTAGGCCTTAGAAGACTTCATCTCCTAAACTTAGCCCTTTTGGCTAAATAGGTGTGGCACTTAATCATCAATGTGGGAAGTGAGTGGACTCTCATCGTCAGATGAAAATATCTATAGGGTACAAAATTCCTTAATGTTGTAACTCCTACTAGAGGATCTACTTTCTGGAAATCAATAATGCATTCCAGGTTCCTAGTGGAAAAAGGTCTAAGGTGGATATTAGGATATGGTCTCAAAATAGACTTTTGGCATGACAAATGGATCAAAGGAGAACCACTTATAAATGATCCTAATCTAGCAGTCTTGAAAGGCTACACTGACAACACCTTTGGTCAAAAAGTCTCTAATTTTCTAAGTGTCCAAAATAATAGAAAGAGATGGAAAATCATCAGAAGCACCTCCCATCCTGAGGAATCAAAAGAGCTACAATTACTTCTAAACTCCACTTTTATTCCCACTGGGAACCCTAGGGACCAAATTTTCTGGGAATTCATAGAAAGTGGGGAGTTCTCAGTGAAGTCTGCTTATAAGTTGCTTCTGACTCATGAGGAACCCTTACTCCCTTACTATCTTATCTGGCCTAAATTCCTCATTCCCAAAATATCCTTCTTTGCTTGGGTGGCCATTCAAGAAAAAATTCTCACTATAGACAACCTTCTTAAGAGAGGCATGGCCATTCCCAATAGATGCTTTCTTTGTTTGTCAGATTGGGAGTCCCCACATCACCTTTTTCTTTCATGTCCCTTCTCCACATCCATCCTCAACAAGTTATTCAATATTTTCCACATCCTTTGGGCCAAGCCTTGCTCCATTGTTGATCTCTTTATTCAATGGCCAAATCCTTTTCGCAACCCCCGCTTCAAGTTTCTTTGGCAAGTTTACCTGCATCATTTTCTATGGCAAGTCTGGTTGGAAAGAAATCATAGAGTTTTCTCTAACAAGATGTTGAGTCCAGACTGTGTTACGAATAAAATCAGGTCCTTTGCCATAGAGAATGCTTCCCTCTGTCCTCTCTCATCTCATCCTACCTCTCGGTTAGAGACCTCCTTGAGCCTTTCCTTGAACCTCCCCATTGTGGATAATCACCTGGATCCTCCCTCTAACCTAAGAGCCCAATCCAAGTGGATTCCCCCTCCTCCAGGTTGGCTAAAGTTGAACTTTGATGGTGCTACTAAGGGAAACCCTGGATTAGCTAGCGCTGGGGGTATCCTCAGGGATAGCAGTGGTAGAGTCATCCTTGCTTTTGCAGAATACTTGGGAATTTAGACAAATCAGGCTGTTGAAGCCAAAGCCATGTGGAGAGGTTTATTTATGGAAAAATATCTTTCAGATAGACTCATGGTAGAAGGGGATTCTGTAAATACCATCAACTATCTAAAGAATTCTAGAAATCCTTCATGGAGGATTAGGGATTGTATTGAGGAAGCCAGGTCTCTAAGTCAAAATTTTCAAGAGATCATTTTTCAACATGCCTTCAGGGAAAGCAACAAGGCCATCGATAAGCTTGCAAACCTTGGTGCCCACTCCACAAGCCTGTTGACCTGGACAAGTGGCCTTCCATAGGAATTAGTTGTTGTCATGGAGCAAGATAGAATTTCCACAAATGGGACAAATGTTTGATCAATCAGTTTCTATTTTCATCGACACCCATGTAACCTCGTTACGTGGAGTTACCAACCTTTTTGGTTTTTTCAACATTAACCTTTTCTCCACCATTTTTCAAGAAACCTTCTTTCTTGGCTTTAATGGCCTCGCTTGCCTCATCGTCCACCCTTGCCATATTGGCCCCCATTTTCTTGTTATCCGCTCCCACCTCTCCCCCCATGCCATCATATCTCTCCACCCCATCACCATCATGCCCTCCATCTCTCATGCTCCTCCTTTCTCATACTTGATGCCTTCCAATCACGTTTACCTCTCCCTTCGAGCCTTCACCATTGAGCCCTTCTCCTAGTATTACCTCAATTTTTCATCATGTGGGAGGTTGGGTTGGCCATTCACATGCTCCATATCCAAGATGTTTCAAGCATGGTCTATCATGGTCATATCAAAATGTGCAGACTCACTTTCCCTCGATTTACTCGGCACCTCATACGAGAAGGAAATCACATTATTTCCAAAATCAGACCTAGGGTTGCTTCCCTTTATAGCAATCCTTGTCCTTGTCATATCCAGTATCTCCTTCTCCAATCCCATTCTTAGAGCTTCTATTGTACTATCAACATGAGTTTTGTCGAGCCCTCCTCAGTTGTTATGGACCCCATTGCCAAAGTTATCCTCACTGAGAGGGGCTTTCTACCCTTATTTAAAAGTTTCACTGGTGATGATTTTGAAATTACTACTACTTTTCTGGGTACCTAGGATAATGGAAGGGTGACGATCCATGATAGAACCTTCGAAGTCGACATCAAGACTCTTGTAAAACTTATAGGGTAGCAGGCGAAAGGGAGGTCTATTCACCATGAAAAACACAATTGGGAAGCTGAGCTCAAGGAAATTAAGGATAAGGACCTTTGTAAAAAGGTGCATATGGGCATGCGATGGGTGGAACTTCCTTCACCTTGGAATAGTGTCATGAAACCTATCATGGAATTCGTTACTGTGGATGACCCTGATAAGGTTTTATGCAATTTTAATTTTTTTTTTTTAACCATTTTCGTGATGTCAACCAGGTGAAAATTCCTCAATTTCTCTTCAATTCCATCAGTCACACCTTGGAGAACATTCATAAGAAAAACAATGATGATTTACCCTCTCATCAGGGCCTCTTTAAGGTCCTATACAAACATTGGCTTATTCATTGTCCTCAAGGTGTTATCCTTTCCTCCGCCCCTAAAGCCAAGCCCAACATTATTCAGTCCAGTCCTTCCCAGTCCACTCCTCCATCCTCTAGCTCTCCTACCATGTTAGCTAAAAAGAGGGTGGTTGTTGAGGCTATTCATAAATTGAGAAAAAAAATTAAACTTGAATCCCCTAAGCCAAAATGTGTTAGATCTTCTATGTGCTTGTAGAAAATGGTGCAAGAAAATAAATCCTTAATCATCGACTCTGAGGATGAGGATAAGGATACCCCTGATCACTGTCTAAAATAATTCATCATCAACTCCATATCCAACTGCATTTCCTAGATCTTTGACCTCCATAATGCTCTGAACTTGCTCTTCTTCAAGAAGTCCTTTTCTAAGGATGTTGGCAAGGACTCCACTAGTAATGATATCAAGGATGTTACAAAGGCTTTTTCTACATCTGAGGATGATAAGGTCAAATATAAGGATGATTATAAGGATGAGTCAAATGATGAGCTCCAGGACATCGGTGCAAAACCAAAAGATGGAGCTTAGGGCTTATTTTCATGTTGTGGTGTTTTGTCAAAGGGCACCCTCTATGTCACCCTTAGTTTATTTTTGTCTTTTGTGTTGTGGGACTGCGTTCCCTTTCCTTGTCTCTCTCCTTCTTGTTGTTGTTTTCCAGCTTTCTCAGTTTTGATGTAATCAGGTTTTGGGTTCCTGTCAAAACCCATTTTTAATCCAATATTTTAACTGATAAAAATCATTATTTTTAATATATGGGATGGAATGGGAGAGCTCTTTAAATATTATAATAGAGTAGACCTCTTGAGATTATAGATAGAAATATTTAAAATGTCTAATGCTCTTTTAAATTAGATTCCCTCTTAAGATTAATAGAGAAAAGAAGAAAAACCTCTCTATTTTAAAAGGGTGCTTATCCCTATAAAAGCGGGGGCTATCTCCCTATCGCATGGGTCGGATGAGTTGTTAATACGTAGATAATAGACTCGACCGACCTTACGTATTAAGTGGCATGTTAATCCAGTTAAGTGGCATACAGCATAGCACGGCTCATACCAACTCTTATCGGTCACCTCTTCTCCATTTTAAGAGGGAACCCTCAGGGTTGTTAGTGGAAAACCTATTGGCCATAATGAATCTTCACAATCAGTATGCCAAGGGCATTGCTTAATAAAACATTTTAAAGGCTACAGTAACTCCTAAAAGACTAATGAATGGGATTGCCGCGGATTGCATGGGGAGGTAGGCTTTGATTGGTTAAGAATTGATTAAATAATCCTAGGTGTTTCCCAGTGATAGGGGAGGAGCAACCAGCCCGAGAACGAAGATTAGAACATTCATCCACCTCTGATAAAGAAAGCGATTCAGTCACTGTATTCGTATTTTTTATTAGCATAAAAATGAACATGCCCTTTTTTTTAGAGGATGGATAGTACCATAAAAACCTTTCACTACGCTTAAAATCAAAAGGATCCGTGGTTTTTTTCCACGAATCTCGCTATGATAGCATGGCTCCTCCTTTCTTGACCTTTAAAGATGTGCTGCCAGCTATTATTAATTTAAAAGCGGCTCTTATACAATACAGGCGCCCCTTTTAAAATAGAGAGCATACAACATGCAATGAGATTTAGGGTGGATCTAATTGATCCCTAAAGGTGTTTCCTACTATAATAGAGGAGGTGAGGGAGCATTTTAACAATAATAAAAATATAGACTATTTTATTCATTGATTGAGCCTAACCTACCTATTCTTTGTTGTTATGATTCTGATGCAATAGTTTCCTCCTCATTCCCTCGTTCTCTCCCACCCGCCCCGGGACGGGATGACCATAATCAATATAAGGATGAGTCTTAAAAATTTGGAGGAGAAGAAATAAGATCCACACTTCAATGAGATGGGATAATCCATTTCTCATAATTCGTGGACCTCAACAACAACATAATATGCTGAAGCGTCAATAGGGGAAGCCCCGACCAGTGAATTGAGTCACTTTTAAAAGCCTCTTGAAATAACACTGCAATTATTTTAAAAGCTCATGGTTTTTTTAAAGAGTCCCTCTCCCCACCCACACCATTTATAAGGTAAAGGGATTTTATTTTTAAACATGGAGGGGCACATAGGAAAAATAGATTACTACAACCAAAAGGGATAACCATTGCTAGCTATTCAACATGTGAATAGGATCTTATCTAAGAAAATGAATGAATAAATAATGGACTGATTTCAATGGGAGTTGTGGTTACCTCTCCATAAAAAAGTCGCAGCATGGAGAGAAATGGCCGGGTCTAGCCCTCATTTATTAAAGAGGTCGGTAGAGCATGCGGAATAATCTCGATCGTGAGGAGCTCAGAAACGGACGACATAGCAAAGCGAAGCTATTCATGCAGTTCACATGGAAGAGCAGAACCGAAACTTTTTTAGAGCTGCTCTCTATTTCAAAAGGTGGGTAGTAACTTAGAGAATGTGGAACTTTTAAAAGGCCATTTTAAGAGCTCTTTAAAAGGCCATGCAGAAAGAACATGATGGATGATGTGGTTCACAAAGGCATAACAGCAGCTCTCCGGCTCGCCCCCTCTCTATTTTAAAAGGTAGGTAACCTCGATCCGCTCGATCCTTTTCAGTAAAGGTTGATGATCTAAAACATAGATAACTTGATCTCCACACTCGGCCTCTTGGAAACTTCTTTCTGGAGTGCTTTCCCAAAGCACATGCTTCGCATACCTTTTTATGTTCTGGAATTTTTGGTAGTCCTGTCACCATAGCTTGTGATGTTAACATTTTCAAGCTAGCGGAATTGAGGTGACCATATCTCAAGTGCAACAATTCACTTGGATTTGAAATAGCAATGTTTGCAAGTTGAGCTCCCCCTCGGCTCACCAAACTTTAGAGGGAACAACCTATTCTTTGTCATAGGTACTTCTGTGATGACCCGGTTACAATTGTTTTTATCAAATATTGTACATTTTCTTTCATCAAAAACTAATTTGTAATGCTTCTCCATCATTTGGCCAACACTTAACAAATTGTGTTGTAGCTGTGGAGTATAGTATATGTCATTCACATTTTTAAGGCCTTCTTTTGTGGGAACTTCCATAGCTCCTATGCCTTCAACTTGCAAGGATTTATTATCCCCTAACTTAACTTGAGATTTATAATTTGAATCTAATGTAGCAAAGAGATTTTCTTTGCCACTCATGTGGTTGGAGCAACCAGTATCCAAAATCCATGTATCATTTAGATTTTGATCTGGTTGTCCATAAGAGAAAAAGATTTGGTGGACCTTCTTCTTCTTCGTAGAATGAGCCATATTGACTACTTTGATCTTTTGAATATTTTGACCAGCAGTCACGAGCGAAGTGGCCTTGTTTCCCACAATTGAAACAAGCTGTTTTGGTCTTATTACTTCCTCGTCCTTGATTTCCATGGCCTGCATTGCCGCTTTGGTTCCGATTGGCTCCTCTGTTTTGATTTCCACCTCTGTTTTGATTACCT
This sequence comes from Wollemia nobilis, assembly GCA_028583015.1. NCBI lineage: Eukaryota > Viridiplantae > Streptophyta > Pinopsida > Araucariales > Araucariaceae > Wollemia > Wollemia nobilis. Next base: position 4,441,582 of record JAQPPZ010017063.1, on the reverse strand, counting down.
CCTCTTGTAGGAGTTGCTTTGTCTCTTGCCTCTTTGTTGTTGTCCTCTCGCCTCTACCTCTTCCTTGTCCTCGTCTTACACTTTCATTCGAAGTGAAGGCTTTATCATCACCTCCATAGCTTGTTGAAGGTGCACCTTGAAGTCGCTCTTCATGTGATGTTAATGATCCAATCAAACTATCAAATGTAAGAGTAGAAATATATTTGGATTCTTCAATTATGATTGCAATGTGATTCCACTTAGGAAGAATAGTTCGCAACACTTTCTTCACAATTGTTTCATTTTTTGTGTCTTCACCTAAAGTTTGCATCATATCAACTATTGCTTTAACACGAACACAATAGTCTCCAACTCTTTCATTGTCCTTCATTCTGAGATTTTCAAAATCTCTTTTCAAGGTCTGAAGCCTGACTTGCTTTACTTTATCACTTCCTTGGAATCCTTCTTTCAAGGCATTCCATGCATCTGTAGCAGTTAAATAAGATGCAATTCTTGGAAAGATACTAGGATCTAGTCGTTGATTGAAGATGGTATAAGGCAAATGAATTATTTTTCTGTGCATATTTGTAGATCTTCTTATCATTTGCACTTAAGGTAGTCCAATCTGTTGGAGCAATGTAATCGTCTTCAATAATATCCCATAGTCCTTTTATGATGAGTAATGTCCTCATCTTGATGGACCAGTACTCATAATTATCCCCTCTGAATTCGGGAATAGGTAGATTATTATGTGAACCCATTTTTTAATCTACTAAAACAAGAAACCTCTCTTTTATAGTCTTATTGGAAAAAGACTTTACAAACTATCAAGCCCCGCTTGATTTACAATAAAAAACAACTCAAATTTGTTCGGAAATTACAAAATTATCGACGACTTGTTCATCATCGTCATCGATCAATATTATTTCAGGAGAAGGAGGTTGTAGGATTTCAACCGAATTACTATAATGAGTATATTCGGATCCTTGTGCAGTAATTGCAACTGTGTTAGATTGTTCAAACTTGCTGTCGAAGGAGTTATCCTCTGAATCTGCGTCGTATCCTTGATCAGGATTTCTCTGGTGTGCAATAACCGTGTTTTGCAACTGTGAAAAAACTGTATTCAGACTTAGTGTTTTCACGTGCCTATCAAAGTCTTCAGGTGTTGTTCTCAGTAACACCTTGCAGAGAGCATGATAACAACCTTCCGATCTTATCATTTAAGAAAATTTCCCAGAAATTTTCTTTTACAAGAATTTCCTCTTAGGAAATAGTAAAAAGGATCCTTTTGATGCTTTCTAGGTGAATAAGTTGATGGATAAAACCCATCCTACCTATACCGAGAAATAACAAATAGTGGTACAATGACCTCTTAAGAACTAACAAATATTATTCATTCTTAAAGCATTCCCTAATTCCCTAGACCAAAACCTCTCTATTTTAAAAGAGGTATTGATTCACCCCTTCTACCTTCTAAGGTTGGTCATATCAACTATATATAGGTAGGTAGTGCATGATCCAAGATATAGCTACTTGGCTAGAGCATCCATTAACTTGAAGAGCCGTATTTATAGAGGTTAAATGAGATATCTATTAATTAGAGAGTGTTCATCAATATATTTGGTTATGTATTTATTAGATCCCCATAAATTAAAATAAAGGGCACAACCTCTCTATTTTAAAAGGTGAAGATATCACGTATTAATAGGTAGGAGGTAGGACAAGCTATCAACCCACTCTCTAATTTAAAAGGGGATAGATGACAATGGAGAACAAGATATTTTCTTTACAAAATAAATAAGATCCTTATTTGAAATAGAGGGTATTCAGGCTAGTACTGATGATTTGGGAGTGAGGGACATGGAAATCTAATGGTTAGAATGCGCCAGAGGGAGCAACCGAGGGATACCAGAGCTCTTTCAAAGTGTGAGTGAAAAAGCTTTTAAAGATATACTCAAAGGGTTAGTTGATTAGTTGGTTGTTTTGCTCATAACAGCCCTCTTGAAAACATTGAGAAAAAAAACTTATTATCTTTGACTAACCACATTCCATTATTAATTTAAAAGCCCATTATTATACACATCTAAAAAAGGATACATAAGTAAACTTTTATTACCTGATAGGTCCATGGATAATAGCTTACTATCATAGTGCTATCGATCAGTCCAACTCGAAGCTAAATGTGATTGGATTGGGAACTTAAGGGTAATTAAATAAATCAATCAATGATGGATAAAAGCTTAATTTTTTATGCCTCACTCATTCTAGTGTTTGGTTAGATATCAAGGACCGATATCTCCCAATGAGGTAATGGGAAGCCTCACAATATACTATCCCCTTTGGTACAACATGCATATGACACAATCTTGTTTATTCAAGATTTATAGGCTACTGTGTGTGTTTCTAAATAGTTGCAGTAGGTGATAGGAGGATTTATTGTTGTTGCTAAATGGTATGGATAGTTATGAGATGAGGGTAATTTATTAGATAAGGCTTTCAAAAATTGACCATGCATAGGATACTATGGAGTGATTCATAGACTAACTATTAAAGAATCCCACTTGGTTGATTAGTCTTAAACATTGCCATTATCCCTCATTGAATTAGATATGTGTGATTATATCCTTTAAAAAAAAATTGTTTACCATATTTTAAAAACATTTGAAAGGGATAAATCAAAAGCTATTTTTCACGCCTCAAAAAATATTAGAAAACCATCCATTTTTTACCACTTTAAAATAAAGGATCATACAACCGCTTAGATATTGCCACAAAATCAAGTCATATCATCCAACCACAAAGGCTATTCATTCAATATAGAAAAAGATCTCCCGAGTTGATGATTTATTCGTGAGTTATTCTCTCTATTTTAAAAGGGGAGCCTCTCGGGGGTAATATCTCATGACAAATTTTATTTTAAAGGGCATACTACTTCCATAGTTGTCTGTGGAACTACATCATAGAAACGATCGGGCTGGCTGGGTTCGAACCTATGGCCATACCTATGGCAAGCACCTCATAATGAATAATTTCAATCACCTTTTTAAAATCCAACTACTCAATACTTTAATAGCTCTTAAACAAGTTGAAACAGAAAAACCTTTTGGGAGAATACCCTGCTCTTCTCTCCACTTTGAACCCTAAGAAAATTAGAATATCACTATCAAATGCTTTAAATAATAGAGAGAATGACAAACCATGTTTTTGAAGTGATAATGTCATCCTATCCATCTATATGGGGATTTATTCCTATTATCAGATCCAAACCTAGCTAGGTGACTCATCATCTATTGAGCCAATAAATATAGCCAATGATATTATAGTGTTAGCTATTGAGAATAGGTTGGAAGATTTTTTTTTTATCTAATTTTTCATTAGCTTGACCTTAAAATGATGATGATTGAACCTATAGCTCCAACATTCCTCTCCATTTTAAATACTGCACTGGGTGACATGGTTTATTATGTAGTTATTTATATTATCATTGGAGATAAGATAGTTACTACACATAGATATGGGATGGGGATGGGTAGTAAGCCTAAAGAGCCCTTTCCCTTCCTCCAAGCACACACACATTTTCCTACCTCTCTTTCCGGGAATGGATAAACCTTAAAGAGCCAACCGGATATAGAGGAGGCACCGGTTCCGATTCCAATCAGAAGTCAGATTACAGCTCCTATTCAACCTTAAAGAGTCAATTCTAGGAAGAGTAAGTGTTTAGCTATGCCTAGGCCCACTGAGCCTTATTTTGATAAGAAATAAACAATTTTAGTTGAACAATGAATGATGATTCAATAGATTCTCCCACATTTTCTTATCCAACTAGTTGGACATCGCCCTATTTTTCCTTCTTGACCTTTTGTAATAAGCTCTTAAATATATATATATATATATATATATATATATATATATATATATATATATATATATATATATAATGAAAAAGGGACCTATACCTTTTAAAACAAATATCACCCATGTTTTCAAAAGGTTCTTTTAAAATTGAGGGCTCTTTAAAAGCAACCTATTATGACCGAGCATAGCTCTTTTATCCTTAAAATAGATGGGAGAGGAGTTCTAAGGCATAAAATTTTTAATGTATATAATATAATTGACCAAAATAGCCTAAACACTAAGATTTCTTACTATGATGGGGGATGCATGTTGTATTCCTTAATAAATATCCATTAGATATTTTAAAAGGCCAGATCCTTTTGTTACCTTTTTTTTCCATTTTTCTTAGAGAAGAGAGGAGAGCCCCATGCTTTAAGAAGGGAGAATTTATTTTTCTTCATGAACACAACCACTCCAACTAATAAAGGATACTTCTCCCCTTATTCAAGGAAAAAAACACCAAATTAAATCATCCTGAACCCAACCTTGAAATTCAAACCATGCCTCTCTATCTATAATCAAGTTTTTTAAACTCACTTATATCCCAACCGAGGGAAGGAACTATAAAGTATTGAGATCTAACACTTGATAGAATGAAGGGATGCACCTAAATATGAATTAAGTCATAACATCTCTTGAATTAAATTAAATTAAAGGTCAGATTTTTACCCTTAGAATGGAGAGGATCTACAAATTTTAAGTTGAATGAACCTCTAGAATGCCTTTGAATACTGAGGTAGTGCCATTTTAAAATAGAGGGGATCGAGAATTTTTTCAATACTACGACTTTACTCCCTAAGTGGAGTTCACTTGTTTTCCCATGATCTATTCCTTTCATCTTTTGATCCTCTCTATTTCAAAGGTGTGAATGCATTTATTTGGTTCATTAGAATCCTAGGGCCTCCAAAAAAAAAGTCCTCTTTAAAAGCATTTCTATATGATGTGATGGTTGATCTCTGGCTTTGGGGCCCACCTTAAGATATAAAGGTTTAGGTTGCTCCTCTCCCAAATTTTGAGGGCTTTGTAGGCCCTTTGGAATTTGAACATTCAAAGGAGCAGGTAATTAAGAGGATTAGTATAGATTTTGATGAGATATACCACCATACCTACAAAGCTTCTAAATGAGATTGAGCCTAGCAGGAGACATAACTATATAAAAATGAGAGGAATATAGTTTATGCAGACAGGAAACTTACTCTATTTTATTTTAAAGGAATTGAGAGAGCTTTAAAATCAAATCAAGGTGGTAAATCATAGTATCTTGGTAGGAAAACATAGCTTATCCTAGGGTGAGTAATCAGTAGATGTGGAGCATAGGCAGGATGGAGCACCTCCTTATTATAGTGGTATCTTTATGAACCAATATCTAGAATACAAAGAAACCTTCCTCGCTCTCTTACGATGATTGCTCATAAAACCTATATCCATTGACAAATTTTTGTCTATAATCTTAAGGGCTCATACAAGAGATTCACCCCCCATGTTTTGAAAAGGCCCTTTTACACAGTGGGGGAGACGATAATTTTTTTAATGGCTTCATTCGAATAGTATATTAAAATAGAGATGTAAAAATAGTTGGACCAAATGGATACACTGGAGAGCAAGGGTGCACTATATCTCCAAGGACCAACCCAAAAAAATTCCCAAAATATTTATGCTAGTTAGATTTAAAATAAAGTTTATTCCCCATTTAAATTAATTTTTTTTGCCCTTTAAATTAAATTAAAATTGGCTCTCATAGAAGGATAAAAAGAAGAACCTTATATAAGCTCTCTATCTATAACTAGAGAATGGATACAATGGCTTTTTTGGGGCCCTCTCCCCCACCGTTTAAAAGCAAAACTAAGCCTTTTAAAATAAAAGCTTTTAAATATTTCCACCCCATGATTCTTGGATTCCCCAGTGAGTACGCTATGAGTGAGATACCTCGATTCATTCTAAGCGGGCTTATATAAAATTGCCTTATATAAAACGAGCTTAAAAAAGCGGATTCATCCTTAAAATAGAGAGGGCATCTGCTCTAGCCGATTCCCCACCTGTGCATGGAAGTGTACCACCTTCGTTAAGCTCATGCTTAAAAATACTGAGCCTTCTCCCTTTTTAATATAATATAAGGTGGGATAATGAAGTGAATAGAGTGAATAACCTTTTAAAAATTCTGTGAGTGCATGCTAATTAATATATAGAAAAGGGGTGAGATTGAATATATAGAAAAGGGGTGAGATCGATTTATTATCACCGCACCCCTATAAAAAAATAATGAATAAGGGTTGGTTACACGATTGATAGCCATAGAAGGTTTAGGGATAGGCTGTCCCACCCTGGCACACTATAATGCTCACTAGGTTCTCCGATGCATGCTAAGATTCAAGTACTGCTCTGAGTAAATGGATATTGATGGGATAGGAGGTGGCGGGAAAGGATGATGCTTCCGAGAAGGCTAGAAAAGGTTTGACTTGTTCTTCAACAGGTTCAACTAACGGACATGAGAAGGGATGGGATGGTAGAATGGAAATCTGAAAATGTGGAACTTTTTTGAGCAAGGTGATTCTCTTAAAGGAGAGGAGAGGGGCCTCTTAAAAATAAAAATTGCATAATCTAACCGCAGATATTCTTCCCGCCCTCGAGCCTCAGATAAAGGTGCCAAATTAATATAATAAGCTCAACCGCTCTTAAGATATATTCTGTCCCACTGCACTAGACGAATAGGGGTAATATTCCCCGATAAGGGTAAGATTCCCCGATCGAATAGCGGCTCTCTATGAGAAGCTCTCTTATTTTAAGAGGCCCTATAAAGCTCCCGCTTATTGACTTTGCCATGCTTTTAAAATAGGGGGGGAGGGCTTTAAAATAGAGAGCCTTTTAAAATAAAAGCTTTGAAATATCATTGCTTTTTGTCAGGAAGGGCTCAGGAAGGGCGCGTTTTTTAAAAAGGTTCTGTTCAATCCGATTCTTCCATTCTTATTCTAGAGGGCGCTACCTCTTACGGATAGGATTACTAGGGATGGGATGGAGAACAAGAATATGATGTGCTTATATTAAGGTCCTTCCCACCCCTTGCCCTTTTAAATGGTGGGGAGAGCTGATGATGTTTCAACGTATATAGAGGTAACTGCTGATTTCAATAGCGGTTCTCCAATCGTCTTATGTTCCTGTTCTGTCACTCCGGCAATGGGTTCTTACCTGTCATCTGGCTGAGATGGCGCTTTTTGAGAAGGATTAATTGAAAGAGGTCAAGCGCAACTAAAAGAGCAAGGTTGGTGCACCTTTAATATAATATAATATAATATAATGTAATATAATATAAAGTTCTGCAATTGCAAGGCCCTCTCCACCTCTATCATCTCATCCTCCTTCTATTGGTTAACCTTGCTTCTTAACCCTTTTTGGATCAACTGAAGAATAGACAGATTAGCCCTTTTAAGGGATTCTGAGCTTGCTTGTGAGGAGTATTGCTTTGATAGAGTATGCCGTTCCTAGGGACCGGGGACCTGCCGCCCGGCCCGCCTCAGATGGATGGGATAGTGGGAGCTCTTTAGGCTTTTTTGGGGCGAGCTCAGCTTTTTTAAGGCGAGGAAGGTGTTCCCTGTATTCCAAAGAGCATAAGGAAGGGTTTGGTACCGGCACTAGGAAGGATTGGTAATCGTGTTTCTAAAGGTACGATAAGAGTGGGGGCATGCTGACTGAACCGATTGAATAAACCGCTACTGCTGATCTTGCATCTCCGTTTTATCCCTAAGATCCGAATTCACCCACTTCTAAGATTGGCTAGGAGGATTCGATTCTTCTACACCCCCCACTTAATAAGATAAGTTCCCCACTCCTCTCTATTTTAAACCCCCTCTCTCTTCAAAAAACGAATAGAGAGCTTCGTACTGAATTTAAAAGCCCATTATTCGATAGTTAGATTGGTCTCCCAGCGCTTAAAGAGGTATTCTCGTGTTACTAATATCTATTCCATTAGCTGCTTCCCAACTATAGATGGTTAGGTTGAGTCTAAGAGAAGAATTCCAGTTCCAGCTCTAGGAGGTACTTTTGAAGGAATGGAGTATGCTAACCCTGCTGGAGAAGGAATAGAATAGGCTTGACCAGCACGAGAAAGAGGATTGGGATCTTAGGAGTATTGCTCTGATCCAGCTGATCCTAGACATGATGGGAACGTTTAATTTAATTAAAGGGATGGCAGATTTGCTTTGGGATTAATGAAAACTTGGAGGTCTGAATAATTGAACTAGGGTTTTAGAGGTTAGGTTAGAGTCCTATAGAACAATTTTCATGAAAAAAACACCATAATAGAGTATCAATACTGCTAGAGCGTCTTTCAATAGTATGGATCACAACCAAGAATGGGAGACATAGGTATTTCAATACCAAATCCTCAAAAACAAGGAATCTCATACTGAGAGAAGCTATGTGGTACCCAAGGTAGATTTAATGACTATCAAACATAGGCAAGGACAATCATAAACACCATGGTAAAGTTACAAAATGAGGATTCTCTATCGATAAGGGTGAATGGATGTTTACCACAAGCAAAGGAAATACTAGTATTGGAAATAGCTAAGGACTAGATAGCTAAGAATATAGTTTATAAGATAAAACATGCCTGATAGGCAAATTCATGGGTTTCAGACCATCTGTGCACTTCCTTAATACGTTTATAAGGAAAAAATGGCATTTGGAAGTATAATATGAAATTTTAACTCTCCCAAATGGGTATTTTTTTGTAGAGTTCACATCAGTGGCAGACCAACAAAACATATTTGAGGAAGGGTCGTATCATCACAGTACAATGGGATTATTCCTACAACCATGGAAGATGGGATTTGACTCGAGGGTGGAAATGACTATGGTACAAATATGGGTAATATTATTTGCCCTTCCACTTTAATTTTGAAAAGAGGAGGTACTCGAGGTAATAGGTAACTTACTAGGTCATTATCAAGGTAGATCAAGAGAAACATTTTTTGGTGGATCAATAATGTTTGCTAGGGTTTGTGTAGAAATGGACCTTGGTAAACCTCTTCCAATAGAGACAAACCTAAAAATGGGAGATTTTTTTTGGCACCAATAACTGGATTATGAGGCTATTCCATTCAAATTTTGGGTGTACCATGTTCATGGACATCTGGCTAGAATGTGTCCAATAGTTAAGGATCATCAATTTGAACAAGAGGGGACAATAGCAAATATTAACATGGTGGGTCAATATCCTTAGTATAATGTAAATAAAAAGGAATGGAAAGGCCTAATAGACTCTAAGGTCTTTCAAAAAGTAATCAAAATGCCAAACAAAATAAATCAGCACAGTAACCATAGACAAGAAGAAAAAGAGAGAAGAATAAACAATAGATATGAGATATTGAAACAACTGGGAAGCATGGAAATAAAAGAGAATTTTCAAATGGAAGTATTAGAGGAGGATACCCAACAAGTCACACCAATATATCAAGAAAAATACTCTAATAGAGTATCATAGAATAAGCAAGGAGCAGAACCAGACACAACCTCTCTCATGGAAGAGAAGATTCAGCCCACAAGGGAGACCAGAGGAGGGAAAATAGAGTAGGGGATAATTTTACCTTAGGAAATAGAGATGAAATAAGAAAATAAGAACAAATATAACCCTACTTTAGGGATTCATCAAGTGGAGAAGAAACAAAAATAGAACCAATTTGTAGGGAGGAAGTCAAACAAAGAAAATACGGAGGAACAAGAAAGAGATTTGAGCCAGAATTGAAAGATTAAATCGATGGTTGATTTTTTCTCTCCTAATTCTCAATAATATTAATTACTTGGAATGTGAGAGGTTTAGGTAGTCACTACAGAGAAAATATTGTCAAAAACATTATCATATATATGATTCCAGATATAGTTTTGTTATAGGAAACCAAAATGCAAGGAGAAGACTAACAAAAAATAAATAGGAGGATATGGCAAAAAGGAGATATCCTTACTCAATTTGCACAAGGGAAATCAAGTGGATTGGCCACTATGTGGAATCACCAACTATTCCTAGTGATAGGGGGGCTATATTAGAGGGGTTTTTATGGTCCAATTATAAAATAGGAAAAGTGGGAAAATTTGGACTATAGTTAATTTTTATGGAGCACAGACAGTCAAAGCACAGAGGGATCAATGGGAAATCATCTAGAATTTTAGAGACAACTACTTGAAGGACCGATGGATTATGGGAGGAGACTTCAATAAAAATATTATAATAGAGGAAAAATAAGGAGGTAGATCCATATTGGAGGAAAAGGATAGGTTTTTTCATCAATAACATGTCAAATGAATCTAATAGATATCCCAAATGTGGATAGCTCCATGACCTGGAAAAATAGAAGAAAGGAAAGGGAAACACTCAAATATTTCTTGTATAATTTCTTCATGGGAGAGGAGCTATACCTACATACCAAGCATAAATTGAGGGTCATGTATAGGCTTTCTTTAGATCATTTTCTAGTAAACCTTATCATAGAATAAGATAATCATAAATTTGTAGAAACTTTTAAATTTGAGCTATGGTGACTAAAATATGAGGAGTTGGGAGACTACTTAAAAGAGTGGTGGGAATTAGGGAAACCAATATTTGGAACAACCCAATTCAAACTTCACAAACAACTAAAATATGTTAGGACCCAACTAAAGGATTGGAGTAAACACAAGAAGGAACTCACTAGAATCCAAAATAATGAAATCAAGGATCATAAGGAGAAGATTGCTTAGGATATAAGACAAGGAACTACTATGGATGATATTTTGCAATGCAAGGCAAAAATTATTAGGGGAGAGGAATATTTGGAGGAACAAGAAGAGATCTATTGGAGGAAAAGAGCCAATGTTACATGGTTAAAGGAGGAAGATCAAAACACAACTTTCTTTCATAAGATAGCAACAACTAGAAGATAACAAAAAAGAATTATAGGTCTTACATATGGATCAGGTAAAATATAGTGAAAGTAAAATAAAAACTATAGCAAATCAGTACTTCCTTACTCAATTTAGTAGCAATAAAAATTTGAATCCAATATGGAAGGATAAGATACTAGAGGCAGTTTCACAATTAATCAAACCAGAACATAATAAATTATTAATGAATGAAATTTCTCTAGAAGAAACATCATAGATCATACAAAAAATACAAACAAGAAAGATTCTAGGATGAGATGAATTCCCCATTGAATTTTATCAAAAATTGTGGGAAATTGTGGGCCAAGTCGTGGTGGAGGCCCTGGAGGAAATAAGATAGAGTAAGTAAATGTTAAAAGCCTTGAATTATAATTTTATCACTTTAATTCCTAAGGGCCCACATAGTGAGATAATTGATAATTATAGGCCTATTTCATTTTGTAATGTAGTATACAAGATATTAACAAATCTTATGGCAGAGAGGTTAAAACCTTTTTTACCAAATCTGATTTCAAGTGAGCAATGTGGTTTTGTTGAAGGCAGACAAATTCTATATGGAATAGTAGTGGCACAGGAAGTGATACACACAATTTTCAAGCAAAAGGACCCAGGTCTATTTATTAAATTTGATCTTTCTAAATCCTATGATAGAGTAGTCTGGTCTTTTTTACAAAGTATTTTAGAAAAAATGGGCTTTGCAGAGGAGTGGAGAGATTGGGTAAAATCCTATACATAGACGACATCATTCTCGATTGTGGTAAATGGCAGTATTTCTCCCATGTTCACAATATAAAGGGGGTTGAGGCAAGGGGATCATATTTCCCCTTACCTTTTTATCCTTTTTGTAGAGGGTCTAGGGATACTGTTAAATAAAGGGAGACAAGAGGGGAGGCTAAGGGTTCCAAAAATCAATTCTCAGATTGAGATAAATCACCTCTAGTTTATGGATTATACAAATCTTATTAGTCGAGACAATATCCTAGTAGTAAGAAACATAAAAGGAATTTTAGATGGGTATACTCAAGCTATAGGACAAAATTTTAATGGAAACAAATCTCAAATAGTTTTTTTCAAAACAACAAAGAGGGTGAGAGATAAAATTATACAATTGTTGAACTTCATGGTGTTGGAAATAATGTCTATTCCATAATTTGGGTTATGTAAATGTATCCTCAAAGATACATACCTAGATTACTTCCTGTGCAAGTTATCTAGTAACTACATGCATTGTAATAAATGGACAAGTTTCCATGTGAAATTTGTACATGTACAAGGTTTCCTATGCATAACTATATAGAGTGTTGTGCAAGCATCCTCTTTTGCATATATAAGGATGGCCTCTTAGATAGATAAAAAGGACAGTCAGGAGACATTGTTCAATAGCCTAGGTTAGTGGATTGTGTTCCACACAATTTACTGGTGATGGATATGATGTAGATATGTAGCTTTGTTAATGGAGTGCTCACTTCCTCCATAGCTACATTGTAATGTTTTATATATTTTATATTTCAGCATACTTTAGTCATTTAGCAGATTTACTTTCTTACATGTTATTCTGCATCTTGTGATTGTTATCTTTCATGTCTCATTCATCAAAAGCTAACACATGGAAACTCCTTTACCCATACAGTATTTAGGAGTACCTCTATCGGAAAAATAAAAATAAAAAGTAAGGAGTGGAAAGGGCTGATTGACAAACTTCAAGCTAAGTTGAGAAACTAGACACACAAATGGCTAAGATTGGGAGGAAGGCTGACAATGATTAAAGCTATACTACAAGCTCTCCTAGTTTATAAATTTTCCATACTTCAAGCTCCAAAGAAAATTTTGAAAGATATTGATAAACACACAAGAAATTTTTTGTGGTCATGTGCAAGGGAAGAACAAAAATTAGCACTAGTTGGGTGGGAGAAGATATGTCAACCAAAGAAATAAGGAGGATTGGAGATAAGATCAACATCCCAAAGTAGCAAGGCACTAGTAAGGAAGTTATATTGGATATGGATTACAGTTACTGGGGGCTTATGGAGTAGACTGTTACAAGCTAAATATTATCCAGGAGTGGCTAAGAAAGACATCCCAAGACACAAAGTGGAAGGAGAGGGATCTATAGTATTGAGAACAATGGAAGTAGACTAGGAGTTAATAAAGCCATACCTATATTTGCAGTTAGAGAACAGAAAGGAAGCCCTATTTTGGGAGGATTCATGGAATCAATCTCAACCAATTATTTAGACATTCCCAGAGATGGAGATTTGGAAAGCAGAGCTCCAAAATGTAGGGTGGTGGAAAGCCTCTTCCTATATGAAATCATGGAATCAACATGTACCAGATTTACTACAATAGAAATATCCCCAAGAATGGCCAATGGGGGGGACAGAGGAACTAACCAAAAAACTATGGAGACATCTCCAAAGACACCCAATTCAGGATGGTTCTACAAGAGATATGCTTGTATGGGGAGGAATCAAGTTGTGAATCTATAAGGCAAAGGAGGGATACAAGGTAGTTTGTGGATATGAGATTACCCTAGCACCACTTCCATGGACATTTATCTCGAAAAAGGAAGGATGGCCAAAAATTAATATTTTCTCACAACTGATTAACCATATAAAGTGCTTGACATTTGATAATATAAGAAAAAGAGGTTTCTATGGGCCTTCCAAATGTGTTATGTGTGGAAAAGTAGAGGAGATAAAGGAGACATTAAATCACTTATTTTTTGGGTGTTCTTTTGCTAAATATATATGGATAAGTTTTTGGAGGTAGGTGAGACAACATTGGAAAATTTATGAGAGCTAGGAAAGCTTTTATGATAAATGGAAACAATGTAGCTTTAAGACTAAAAAAATGAAAATGGCATGGAAGCTAGGACCTAGCTTCATATGGTGGTAGTTATGGCTAGAATTAAATGCACACATATTTAGATCAGAGCACATAACAAGGGAGCAAGTATGGGAGAGGATTATGAGTAAGGTAATGGAAACACTATCTATTAGATTATAGGAGGAAACAAACATAGAAATGGAAGAAGTGACTATTTTATGGAGCTTTGGAATAACTGTAAAATAAAAACAATAAAGGGTTGGATGCGCATATGAGATCTACTCAAATAACATAGAGTGGAGACCTCCTCTCAGAAAGTGGGTGAAGGCAAAAATAGATGGGAATTCTACTAAAAACCTTGGAAAGCTATTTTTGGCATTATCATACAAAATAAGAAAGGAGAACAAGTGTACTGGAGAGCATAATATATGAGGGAGAAAATAAATAATAAAGCAGAATAATACGCAATCTTGTTAGCATCAATGATAGATGCAAATATACATTTACATAAGCTATGGATAGAGACAGACTCTTATATATGGGCTAGAATCTTGGATCCTATAAAACCCTTTTAGGCACAGGGAATTGGTGAGAGAAGGAAGGTGGAAGCAGTTCAAAATATTTGGAAGGTTTTTCACACTATTTTTACTACACATATAAAGTGAGATGAGAATAGAGTGGCAAATTATTTAGAAAAATGGATAAAATAACTGGAGGAAGGGAAATATATGGACAGTCATATGGAAGATCAAATAAGCTGGAACTAAATAATCCAATGGATCCAAGAGGTGGTACAAATAAATAACATAACAGTAAGAGCAACTAGTGATTCTAATGAATCTATCACAGTTAGGCCATAGAGTGAAACAACATGAAGATAGAGGTATGGGTAATTTCTAAGCCAGGAGGGATTGATGGAGGATTTTTTTCTCTCTCGTATTTCCTGTTAAGCTCATTTTACTTTGTAATATAGTTTCTAAAAATATAATATATTTTTTATTTTTTCAAAAAACAATTTAAGAGGTGGAAGAACCCTTTTAAAATATAGAGGATTAATAGATGACACCCTTTAGATTCAAAAAATCTCTTAAAATAAAAATCTTAAGATATTTTAAAACCTTTTAAAATTGCCTATGTCCCCATTTTAAAATAGAGAAAACTGAAGTTGCAAGCTTACTGTAGTGGTAAGGGCTTTGGCTTCTCTTTGAGAGGTCTAAGGTTCAAACCCCACTTAGTATGAGGGGATCATAACCCTTCATAAAAACATGTGTAAACTCATTGAAAAAATAGAGACAACTGATAAATGACATGGATCCCTTTTGATTTTAAGAGGCCCCTCTCCTCTCTATTTTAACCCTTTTAAACATGGGGACCCTTTAAAACCTCTTCAATGCCAGCTTGTTACGCTTTCTCACACTCTTCATTTCCATATCTCCATGCTTACCTTGAAGTTTAAAGCCGGGGCGCTTTATCCTTTATCTAAATAGGGGGGGGTCGTTTCCCTTTCTCAAACTCCTCTACGCGCCCTCATTAAAAAAGCAACTGAACTCTTTAAAGCATTTCCTTTAAGGAGTTAAGGTCGAGTGCATGCCTTATATATAGAAAGAGCAGATCGACCTATCTTTTTAAGGTCGAGTGCAAAGGATATGTCCTAGTTTTAAAGCTCCTTTATATTGGTCGAGTACTTTCTTGAGTCCTTAAAATCAATCTCCTTTGGACTGTTCCTCTCCCACTTCATCTGTAAGCAAGACCAAGAGCCTTACTCCAACTATCATTTCCTTTTAGGTGGGCCCTTACCCTTCCTAATATATGGGGGCTATATGGATAAACGATGTTCCTCCATTAATTCTATTTTCTCATGCAATATAATATCATAATTCATGTCTGGATTCGCAGGTACCTTGAAGATCCATGAAGAAGATATTTTCATAGGATAATCGGTGGAGGAAGAAGCAAAAAAGAGGAACAATTCAATCCATCCTTTCATAGTCTATGACAAGGTTGCAGTATTGACAAGTCTTTCTTTTAAAATAGAGAGCATCCCATCAATGCATAAGAAGGGCCCTTATATGGAATAATAGTGTGCTATATTCTAGTGCTATGATTGGGAGTGGTAGGTGTCCACTTCTAAATCACCTTGAGAAGATGTATTTCAATGATCTAGAGATCCACAAAACCATTGATTGGAGAAGATCCCATGAATCCATATCACTAGCAATCCTAGGTAGAGCTTGATCCAATTCCAACCAAAGGAATTAGAGCACTCTCTTTTAAAATGTTTACTCTTGAAACTTGAGGCTGATGATTTGTAAGAGCCCCCTATAGAACATTTAAAAGTTACGAGGTTTGAAACCATTGTTTTCCCTATTTCCTCAAGGTAGCAACATGGTTTTTTGTGGTTGCGTTCTTCCCCATTCCTCATTTCTCTCCTAAATCAAGGAAAAGTATGTATTTCAGTACTATTATTCCATCCCTCTTTCTCTCTTGCTCTATATTCCTTGATTTTAGGTGTTGATCTCTCAAAGTTTCATCTTTTTAAATAGATAGGACCTTTAAAATCAATAATTGGCACTACCTCCTTAATAAAAATGATCATGATGAAAAGATAAAAAGAGGGAAGAGGTTTATAAGAGCCTTTTTCCCAAAAGAGGACGTTTCTAAGAGCTTTTCTAACAAAACAATTAAAATAAAAGCCCTCCCCCTTTTAAAATAGAGAGCATGTGATTAGCCACTTTGATGGCCTCATAATTTGAGAGGTTCTTCCCACCGCCTTATAATCCTAGAGGGGGGAATAGAGATGAGATAGACTCGACCTCTTTAAAAGGGAATTAAAAGCCCTTTCTGCATTCGGCTTTATGCCCACATGCTTTCATAAAGAATAAAAATTTTTTCATAGGTTCCATGCCGAACCTGATGATAGAAATGGAGGACTCATCAAGCTCCAAACCCTCAAAAATTGTTCTTCCATAGAGAGCAATGAAAGAAGGAAATTTCCATGAGGTGATAAAGGATTCAAAAAGTATTATGCCCGGGGGAGAAGCGTGAGCCCTCTCTTATATAAGGATCACATTCAATCTGCCGCCTTAAATAAGGATAGAGAGCCCGCCCTTCCTCTGCATGGTCCAGCAGCTCGCACCCAACAACCTTTTTAAAATAGAGAGGTGAAGCATTGATGAGATGGTGAATTCCATGCATGAAACAAATATCTATATTGATAGTGGAATATATATTATCTTCCTACAAGGGTCCCTCAAATCTATGGCATGGAAAGATGACTATTATTCGCGTTTATAAAGGAGATAAATTAATGAATGCCTTATATAATAGAGAGGGTTTTAATTTTAAGGATTTTGGCAGTTAGAAAATTGTACAGGCTTTAGAGATAGTTGTGTTGGACATTTTGAGTCAAAGTTGTCATTGATGTCAAGGAACGAAGTTGTCATTGATGTCAAGGAACAAGCTACCGTTGATGTAAAAAGGTCAAGAGGAACAATGCAAAGGTTAAAGGCAAAAGAGCTTCATAATATTTTTAATATTATGTGGAAGCATAAGTTAGAAGGGTTTTTATTAAAACCATGGGTGAGCAAAAATATTATTTATACAAAGTGGTAAAGTCAAAAAGGCTTTAATAAAGCCAAAGGGATTTAAAAGTTAATTTATAAAATTTAAATTCTAAAGAATTTAAATAATTTATAAATTAATGAGTTAAAAATCGAAGCACCGACGTTCAAGTTTGAAGGTGGAAATCGATATAAAAACTATATGCCTTAGAGGCATTAAGATATCCTTTTGCTCGAAAAGAAAAACGTGCAATCGTGTGTTGTGAGAACTCGTGCGAAGAAAGAGACAAGAACATTGTGTTTAGCGCCAGCGAATAAGGGATAAATCGATGAGCACCAAAATTCAAGAGCCATCTGGGCAGCGTGGCCTAGTGGCAAGTGGACAGAGGCTAGAGTGCTTGGGCACGGAGTGACCCGCGATCGAATCGTGGTGGCAACATTGTTTTGTTGGTTGTGTTTGGAACGTCGAAGGGAGCAGCGTATGTTTTTTTATTAGGTGCACAAGGGGAGCTTTATAGAGCACGTGGTGCTCTTTACTCCCTAAGCGAGCGCCTAGCTCGTGCGATGGTTGGAGCCACGGCTAGGGCGTTGGTTGAGGCTGCGTCGTGAGTTCGAGTCCCACCAAGGCAAAGGTAATAAAATTTTGAATATATTTTTATGATGCCTAAGGTTTGACATGAGGTCTTAGGGAGTTAAAAGGGTTAGTTAAAAAGGGTTTTTAATTAATCATTATTTTTGGTAAATTGGAGGAATAAGGAGTTAGCTTTATTTTTGAATAAAGTGTTTGTGTCACATTGGTTTTATTGAAGATTTAAAAGTGTTGAAAGGACTTCTTGCCATTGAGTTATTTTGAAAAGGAGATTGTATTGATATTATTCTTGGCATTGAATATTATTTTAATTGGGAGATTATAAGGTGTATTTGGTCAATTATTTTTGTATATGTTGATGGATGTTTTCTTCAAGATGGAGTGATAAGGTGTATGTGTGGTTTGATATTTGCATTGTATCTTTGTGAGAGTTTTCTAACTTCTTTAAGCTTGGCAAAGAGGTGTTTGTGGTTGTGGCAGATTTTACAAGTTCCTTCATCATCAAGAAAATGTATGAGCACATTCTTCCATAATTGAATTGATTGGTTGGTTTTCTGGAAAATAAGTTTGGAGTGAAAAGGACTTGATTAGGGTTTCCTTTTTAAGTGTGTTGAGTTAATGCTTCAAGGTTTTCTAGAATAGAGAGTTGTTGTTAAAACCTTGTTTTATAAGCATTGTTGTTGAAGCCATTGGTTGTGTGAAGAACTTGAACTAGGGTTTGAAAATAACATGAGTATCATTGTTATGTGAAGATTGTTTTATAAGCATTGTTGTTGAAGTGAGTTGTTGAGTGAAGAACTTGAACTAGGGTTTGAAAAGAACATGAGTATCATTGTTATGTGAGATTGGTTGTTGAGCATTGTTGGAAATATTTTGAGTGAGTGTTCATATGCTTGGACTAGGGTTTGTAAGCAAGGATTGTTTCATTGAGTGATTGGTTGAGTAGAGTTGGTTGAGCCTAGTCAAGTGGATGTGTGAAGTGATTGTTCAAGTTCCATAAAACAAACTATTCTATATTCTGAATTGATTTGAGAAAGTGATTGAGTATTGAGGTGAATGTGAAGCATATTGAGTCTCTAACAATTCTCTGTATGTTTCTAAAAGAGTGATTGAAAGTGATTGAGCATTGTGATGAGTATAGAGCATATTGAGTCTCTAACAATTCTCTTTATGTTTCTATGAGATTGGACAAGTTCTAGTGTGGACTTGTTGAGCAGATTTGAGGTAAGTCTTTGAGAAGACTTGTGGATAGATTTGGGTAAGCTTTTGTGGAAGCTTACAATACAGATTGAGAGCAGATTTGGATAAGTTCTTGAGAGAACTTATTGAGCAGATTTGAACAAGTTCTAGTGAGGACTTGTAGAGCATATTGGACAAGTTCTAGAGAGGACTTGAGGATAGATTGGTGTGAGCTTTTGTGGAAGCTTACAAAGCAGATTTGACAAGTCTTTGTGAAGGCTTGTGAGCAGAGTTGATTGATTGATTTGTTCAAACCTTGAGTTAGGGTTTGGGGTAGATCCAACTGAGTTGATTTGAGATTGAGTCAAGCTTTGAGTTAAGGCTTGAGGATAGAGATTGAGGATAGATTTGTGCTAGACCGAAGGACTATGTTTAGTATAGATTTGAGGATAGAGTTTGGTGCAGATTTGAGGATAGGTTTGTGCCAGACCAGAGACAGATATTGAGGATAGATTTGTGCTAGATCGAAGGACTATGTTTAGTACAGATTTGAGATAGAGCTTTGGAGGTGATAGAGTTGAGGATAGAGATCTCCATCCAGAGTAGGGAGGACAGGTGTCTTTTGTGGATAGAGTTCCATTTGCTAAGGGCAGTGGAGGCAGAGGTCTTCTAGAGGATCACCAGCCAGAGTAGATATTAGGATATTGGTGTCTCTTGTGGATAGAGATCCATGAACTTGATTTAGGGGATTGGTATCTCCTTTGGACAGAGGTCCATAAACATTGTAATAGGGAAAGGATTCCCAAGAGATTGATTGAGAAAATTTTAGTGAAATATTTTCTCCGTGGAGTAGCCCACATTGGGTGAACCATGTAAATTGTGGTGTCTCTATTATGTGTGGTGATTTGTGCATTGCTTTGATTACTGCTATTGATATTGCTATCTATACATTGCATAATATTGATTGGGAAAGAAAAGTAAAAAGTGGTCTTATACTGTTCACCCCCCTCTCAGTATAAGCTTGTGTTCTTCAATTGGTATCAGAGTGGGTTCCTTCGGAAGAGTTTAACAACTTGAAGGAAAAGCTTACAAGAACACAATGGATTCTAAGAATGGATCATCAGATAATACAACACCAATATTTGAT
The DNA here is from genome assembly GCA_028583015.1 of Wollemia nobilis. NCBI lineage: Eukaryota > Viridiplantae > Streptophyta > Pinopsida > Araucariales > Araucariaceae > Wollemia > Wollemia nobilis. The sequence continues at coordinate 4,421,496 of JAQPPZ010017063.1, read as the reverse complement.
GGAAGTGATTATATATATTGGAGTTTGAGAATGAAGATTTATCTGAAGGCACTTGGCAATGAAATTTGGGAATCAGTTGAAAATGGATATGACCCCTCAGTTGATCCACCTACAGATAAGGAAGGTAAGCTTCTACAACATTACAATTCAAAAGCAATGAATGCACTTTTGAGAGGTTTGCATAGAACAGAGTCCATAAAAGTTATGCATTGTCAAAATGCAAAAGAAATGTGGAATAAGTTGCAAAATATATATGAAGGAGATAAAGGTGTCAAGAAAGCAAAGATACAAAATCTCAAAGGACAATTTGAAGAGTTAAGAATGAAGGATGAGGAAAACATTAGTACTTATCTACTTTGAATTGATGAGGTTGTTAATGCTATGCAAGGACTTGGACTTAATGTGGATGAATCAGATGTTTGTGATAAGATCTTAAGGTCTCTTCCAACAAGGTTTAGTGAAAATATTTTAGCTATAGAAGAATCAAAGGATGGTGATTCTTTGACAAGAGATATGTTGCTTGGTATTCTTACAACTTTTGAGATGAGAACAAAAGAACCTAATCCCCAGAAGGAAGCAACCTTCAAAGCAATTAAGAAGACAAAGGGTAAGAAGTCAGAATCAAGCAATGAGTCATCTAGTGATGAAGAAGCTAATTATAGCAGAAGGAATAAGGATTCAAGAAGATCTAGAGATATAAAATCCATTAAATATTTCAATTGTGGAAAGTATGGTCACTATGCAACTGATTGTCAAGAAGCAAAGAATAACAATGATGAAGAAAAATAGGATCACAAAAATAGGGAATCAAAAGATACTAGCACCAAAAGAAAAACAAGGATGGACAAAGCGAGACAAGGAAAGAAGTTCTTTCAAAGGCAAAAGAGGAGCTACTATGCGGATAAGGCAAGTAAGTACTCAAGTGATAGTGATGCTAGTTTTTTAGATAATGATAGAGATGAAGTCCTATTTATGATTGAAGAAAAAGAAGTCCAGAAAAGGGCACCAATAATTCTCAAGTGTTTTAGATGTGGTAACTTTGGACATCTTGAAGATAGTTGTACAAGGAATGGTTATAGTTTCAGTGATGATGAATATGAGGATGCACTTGAAGGACCAGAAGAGAATATTCTAATGGCACTAGAAGAAGAAGAAAGTGATCCTATAGAAGACAAGTCAAAAGAAAATAAAGATGTGGACAAAGGCAAACAAATAGAGGAAGAATCAGATAAAGAAGGATATGATCTCAAGGGAGAACTTATTTATGCTCTTGAAATAGTAAAGAAGGTAAGAAAGCAAAACTCTAAATTAGAATCTCAGTTTCAAGAATGTGATGAAGAGAGAAGAATGCTTATAGAGGATCTAGACAAATCAAAGGCTAAGACAAATAAGTTCAAGGATAAGCTAGAAGCAAAAGTCTTAGAATGTGAAAAGCTAGAACAAGAGGTAGCTTCATTAAAAATGGAATTCAAAAACTCCAAAGTCAAGCTACAAGGGTTCAAAAATAGCTCAAAGAACTTAGATAAGTTCATCAAGACACAAAAGCCTACATCAAGCAAGATAGGTCTTGGATTTGAATAGGAACAAAAGAAATGGGAAGGAAAGTCAACCTCAAGTTCTGAAGGAGAAGACACTTCAGAAGAAGAAACTTCAAAAGAAGACAATGTAAGAGAAAATGAGACATCTGAGGATGAGTTGGACAACAGAAAGTTCAACAAGGATAGGAACAATGCACAAAGAAGAAATAGATGGAACAACAATCAGAATAGGTTAAGAGAGACTAAGAGACCAATGAGGTCAAGACAAGGAATCTTCAATGGAAGATGTTTTTCATGTCATAGGTTTGGGCACATGGCTTCACAGTGTAGGACACATGAAAGACAAGAATATGGGAACAAATAACTTTTCCATGGGTATTGCTACTCATGTAATCAGTTTGGTCACAAGGCAATGAATTGCAGGGTTCATGACAAAAGAGGATATGGCTTCACTAGGAGAAATCCTAAGATATTTGCACCTCCAAGAAATAATAACATTAAGTATTATAAGTGCAATAATGATGGACACACAACAAAGTGGTGTAGAGTAGACATTTCAGAATCAAGTATGAACAAGAACAAGAATAGGAACAAGAATAGGAACAGGAACATGGATATGAACATGAATAAGAATAGGAAAAGGAACAATAATATGGATATGAACAGGAATAGGAACAAGAATATGGACATGGACATGGAAAGGAACAGTTAGAGGAATCAGAAGGATTAGATAAGAATAAAAGAGGATAAAGGTAAAGAATAGTGCTTTCTGGGAGTAGAAATACTCCCACCCCAGAATTAACCACCTCAAGAGGAGGTGGGGGAGGGGCTAAGCTAAGAGTCTCATTCTTAGCCTTGATCCCCAAAGGTGACCCTTTTCCATTGATGTCAAAGGGGGAGATATTTGAGTAAGGAGGAGAGATTTGGTATTTGAGTAAAGAGGAGAGCATTGAGCCAGGGGGAGCAATGCCCCAGGGGGAGCAAAACAAAGAAAAGGTTAAGTTTATGGTAAAAAGAATTTGGGTTACCATCAATGACAAAGGGGGATATTGTTGGACATTTTGAGTCAAATTTGTCATTGATTTCAAGGAACAAAGTTATCATTGATTTCAAGGAACAAGCTACCATTAATGTAAAAATATCAAGAGGAACAATGCAAAGGTTAAAGGCAAAAGAGCTTCATAATATTTTTAATATTATGTGGAAGCATAAGTTAGAAGGGTTTTATTAAAACCATGGGTGAGAAAAAATATTATTTATACAAAGTGGTAAAGTCAAAAAGGCTTTAATAAATCCAAAGGGATTTAAAAGTTAATTTATAAAATTTAAATTCTAAAGAATTTAAATAATTTATAAATTAATGAGTTAAAAATTGAAGTGTCGATGTTCAAGTTTGAAGGTGGAAATCAATATAAAAACTATATGCCTTAGAGGCATTAAGATATCCTTTTTCTCAAAAAGAAAAATGTGCAATCGTGTGTTGTGAGAACTCATGCGAAGAAAGAGACAAGAACATTGTGTTTAGTGCCAGTGAATAAGGGATAAATCGACGAGCACCAAAATTCAAGAGCCATCTGGGCAGCGTGGCCTAGTGACAAGTGGATAGAGCCTAGTGTGCTTGGGCATGGAGTGACCCACGATCGAATCGTGGTAGCAACATTGTTTTGTTGGTTGTGTTTGGAACGTCAAAGGGAGCAGCATATGTTTTTTTTTATTAGGTGTATAAGGGGAGCTTTATAGAGCATATGGTGCTCTTTACTCCCTAAGCAAGAACCTAGCTTGTGCGACAGTTGGAGCCATGGCTAGGGCGCTGATTGAGGCTACGTCGTGAGTTCGAGTCCCACCAAGGCAAAGGTAATAAAATTTTGAATATTTTTTTATGATGCCTAATGTTTTACATGAGGTCTTAGGGAGTTAAAAGGGTTGGTTAAAAAGGGTTTTTAATTAATCATTATTTTTGGTAAATTGGAAGAATAAGGAGTTAGCTTTATTTTTGAATAAAGTGTTTGTGTTATTGAAGATTTAAAAGTGTTGAAAATACTTCTTGCCATTGAGTTATTTTTTTTGGTAAATTAATAATTATATTAAAAAATAGGGCATTTGAAAGGTGCCCCAATGCCTTGTACATCAAAGGAGCAAAAAGGAGCAGACAAAAAGAACCCATAGAACTGCTTGCTGAAATAGAAAATTACATCCTCAAAATCAAAGGAACAAAAAGAAGTAGCCTTTGATAGAAAGGAACTGAGAGAAACAGGTAGAAATATGACAACACCCAAAAAGAACTGATCCTCCACCATAGAGGAACTAAAAAATAAATGATAATTTGCCATAGAGGAACTCGATAGCAGAGGAAAAGTCTTTAGCCATCAAGGGGGATGTCCATCTGCATGAGAGATGAAGAAGCACCTTCCAGGCCAACATATTTTGCATCTGTTTTTAAAATATCTTTAGTACTATCCTTAAGAACAATGATACATGCATCTTTAGCAATCTCCATTACATAATCATCATTGGTAGCATCTTTGACGTTAATTTTGGTATCCAAGGATACCTCAGCGTCGACCAAGATTGGATCATTATCAAAATTGTCATAGAAAAAAAGAGGCTTAGTGCATGGCATTGTTCTTTGAGAGTTGATATCGCCTTTCCAATGGCCAAATGAGCAATTTCAATATGATCAATGGTGGCTTAAGTTGCATGCACAACCAACTTGTGAAGATACCTTTCAACTAGGTGAGGAGAATTAGACTTATCCTTTAGAGTTTTTATAGAGGTGGAAAAAGGGGTTTTGGCAATTTCTTTGTGTTTCAACCTCTAGGAACTACAGACAGGGGTCATTTCAACTTTGGCCTTCTTCCTGGCGGAAAACTCAAAAATGGATTTACCCCCTGTCTTTCTTTTGGATCTGGTATTTTTTGGACTTGGGGTTGACGAAGAATTCTCTTTCTCAGACTCAGGGGCAGGAAGGTTGCCTAAAGGGAAATGCAGAAGGAGGAATTTGTATAGGAATTTAAAAAGACCCTGGTGACAAGGTTTGGCTTCATCTTTCTTGGAATGATTGGTAGTGATGGTATAGTCCATGGACCAGATTAAGGTGGCAGGAATATTCATGATTTTTGAATCCGAAAGTGATTTACAAAATCTAGATGATAATAGCATAGTTGGGACTCGGGGTTGTCACAAGTAAAATATTGCATTATAGGCTTTAAAATTTCTTTCCAAGGCATTGACAAGTGATGGCGAAATAAACCTTTTTTACCTTCTTGTGAATAGGTGAATTTTTTTCAAAATGTGTCAAATCTGCCTCCTAGTTGTGGTTGTTTCTTCTAATAACTTTTTCGTCCAAATCTTGCTTCGTCAGGTCCATCAGTAACTCGAAGGAAATCTGGAACTGGATACCATGGATGGAAACAAAGCCGTTGTCCCAAGTTGTCATGAAAGCCTTAGTAACCTCCTCATCCACACCGTATAATATGTTTAAGAAATCAATGATTCCTTTTTTATCTTTAAACATATCAGTGGAAATGGAATCCAGTTCAAGAGTCTCAGGCTCAATGAAAACAAATTTCCCTTCCTTCATGATTGCAAAAGGAATTAAGGAAGGAAATAAATTGAAGGTAAAAAAATACAGGCCCAAAGGAACAGAGACAAAACAGTGTGTCCACTGATAAAACCATAGAAGGAATAAATAGAAAGTAGTACTTGGTCATTGAGTTATTTTGAAAAGGAGATTGTATTAAAATTATTCTTGGCATTGAATATTATTTTAATTGGGAGATTATAAGGTGTATTTGGTCAATTATTTTTGTATATGTTGATGGATGTTCTCTTTAAGCTGGAGTGATAAGGTGTAAGTGTGGTTTGATATTTGCATTGTATCTTTGTGAGAATTTTCTAACTTCTTTAAGCTTGGCAAAGAGGTGTTTGTGGTTGTGGCAGATTTTACAATTTCCTTCATCATCAAGAAAAGGTATGAGCACATTCTTCCATAATTGAATTGAATGGTTGGTTTTCTAGAAAATAAGTTTGGAGTGAAAAGGACTTGATTAGGGTTTCCTTTTTAAGTATGTTGAGTTAATGCTTCAAGGTTTTCTGGAATAGAGAGTTGTTAAAACCTTGTTTTATAAGCATTTTTGTTGAAGCCATTGGTTGTGTGAATAACTTGAACTAGGATTTGAAAAGAACATGAGTATCATTGTTATGTGAAGATTTTTTTATAAGCATTTTTGTTGAAGTGAGTTGTTGAGTGAAGAACTTGAACTAGGGTTTGAAAAGAACATGAGTATCATTTTTATGTGAGATTGGTTGTTTAGCATTGTTAAAAATATTTTGAGTGAGTGTTCATATGCTTGGACTAGGATTTGTAAGCAAGGATTGTTTCATCGAGGGATTGGTTGAGTAGAGTTGGTTGAGCCTAGTAAAGTGGATGTGTGAAGTGATTGTTCAAGTTCCATAAAACAAACTATTCTATATTATGAATTGATTTGAGAAAATGATTGAGTATTGAGGTGAATGTGAAGCATATTGAGTCTCTAACAATTATCTGTATGTTTCTAAAAGAGTGATTGAAAGTGATTGAGCATTGTGATGAGTATAGAGAATATTGAGTCTCTAAGAATTCTCTTTATGTTTTTATGAGATTGGACAAGTTCTAGTGTGGACTTTTTGAGCAGATTTGAGGTAAGTCTTTGAGAAGACTTGTGGATAGGTTTGGGTAATCTTTTATGGAAGCTTACAATACATATTGTGAGTAGATTTGGATAAGTTCTTGAGAGAACTTATTGAGAAGATTTGAACAAGTTCTAGTGAGGACTTGTAGAGAAGATTAGACAAGTTCTAGAGATAATTTGAGGATAGATTGGTGTGAGATTTTGTGGAATCTTACAAAGAAGATTTGGCAAGTCCTTATGAAGGCTTGTGAGCAAAGTTGATTAACTGATTTGTTCAAACCATGAGTTAGGGTTTGGGATAGATCCAGTTGAGTTGATTTGAGATTGAGTCAAGCTTTGAGTTAAGGCTTGAGTATAGAGATTGAGGATAGATTTGTGCTAGATCAAAGGATTGTTTTTAGTATAGATTAAAGGATAGAGTTTGGTGCAAATTTTAGGATAGGTTTGTGCTAGACCAGATATAGATATTGAGGATAGATTTGTGCTAGATAGGACTGTGTTTAGTGCAAATTTGAGATAGAGCTTTGGAGGTGACAGAGTTGAGGATAGATATCTCCAGCTAGAACAGGGAGGATAGGTATCTTCTATAGATAGAGTTCTATTTGCTAAGGGTAGTCGAGGTGGAGGTCTTCTAGAGGATCACCAACCAGAGTGGATATTAGGAGATTGGTTTCTCCTATGTATAGATATCCATGAACTTGATTTAGGGGATTGGTATCTCCTTTGGACAGAGGTCCATAAACAGTGTAATAGGGAAAGGATTCTCAAGAGATTTATTGAGAAAATTTTAGTGAAATATTTTCTTCGTGGAGTAGCCCACATTGGGTAAACCACGTAAATTGTGGTGTCTCTATAGTGTGTGGTGATTTGTGCATTTTTTTAATTATTTCTATTGATATTGCTATTTATACATTGCATAATATTGATTGGGAAAGAAAAGTAAAAAGTGGTTTTATACTGTTCACCCCCCTATCTGTATAAGCTTGTGTTCTTCAAGGTGAGGGAAATATCTATTTTAAAGGGGTTAAAAAAGGTTTCATTCCTCCATGTGAGAGAGAAGAAGGTGATTTTGAGACCCATCAAAACATCCATGAGCAAGTTGGAGAGAGATCCTTATATAAGAGGTCCATCTAACCACCACTGGCTTTGTCCTATTGATATTACATTCACTCATATCTTAAGGGTTGGAATTTTATTTTAAGAGCCCTTTAATATAATATAATATAATACTAAGGAATCTAAAAGAGAACAATTTCCCCTTTTAAAATTACCCTCTTAAAAAAATAATGTCTATCATAATATTTATCACTTTCAGAGTGTGGGAAAATATAGGTTGAAATTAGTACCAAGTGCCCTTTAAAAATTCCAAGTATTATATTATATGAGGGTGACTAGGCTTGAATGACTAGATTTATGGGACAAACAAGGTGTAGGATGTGCCTAGAATGATTGATCCATTGTCAACATATAAGATTGATCTAATGGTTCCCATGACCAACCCTCTATTATATATATATATATATATATATATATATATATATATTTAAGCAAAAAACCCCTTTGCAGGGATGCCTTTGTCTGAGAGACCACGAACAGGGGGTTCTACACCATCAAAGTCACCCGAGAGTCACACTCGACCCTGCCCGTACCAACATTATCAATTGGATTTTGGATACCCAATTTAGCTTTTTGGTAGGGTGGAGATTTGAACCTGGGACCTCCCTTGGAGGATTGCCCTCTCCTCTCCAAATCACCTACAACACCTGGATGACCAACCCTCTATTATATAAGGTTTGGGAATCATTCAAAGATAAATTAGAAAGGTAGGTTAATTCATGGTAGGATTCATGCCCCCTTGAACTATTGGAAGTGGCCTAGATGGCAAAGTAATAGTTTCAAATTTAGTATATGGATCGAGTTGCTTCATGAAGGAAGGTATGAGAGATGGGAATAAAGTGCATGCACTTGATAGATATTATTCATTGGGTCCTAGGGGCTAAAGCTCATTCATGATATGGTATTATTCCATTATCAATTTAAATATTGATTTGGTTAGTATTATATCTCAAGAGGTCGCTCACTGATATAAATAAAGAAAGGTTCCAATTTCTCTAAAGAATGCCGAGAGCCAGAGCCTTTTAATTTCATTTAAAGAGCTCACATCATATTACGTATATAATACGTCGATGGGAAACACCTTAAGAATCGGTATGACCTTAGATCTCGCTTGAAACTACTTGATTCAGATTATGTTTGAAATTTTATAATAGAGAGCAAACCAGGTCCTTTATATATCAAGTTGTCATGATTATAAATAGAGAGCTCAAATATAGAAAAGAGGATAGAGAGTTGAGACAATTTTTTAAAAGCTCTCTATCCTTTTTTTATTTTCAAAAATAAAGGAGAGAAGGTCATTTTTTAAAGTGAGATTATTAATTGAAAAGTATTTCCTCTCCTATTTATCCTAAGGTCAAGTGAACCCTTAGATTTGAATGGGGGTTTTTTTTCCCTCTATTTTAAGAGGTAGAGGTGGGTTTTTTTTAATCGAGTATTTACGAGAGAATGGGGCTTATAGTTTAATTGGTTGAAACGTACCGCTCATAATGGTGATATTGTAGGTTCAATTCCTATTAATCCTATTGTTAGAAAAGTAGAATACTTCATTTTATTCATTGAAATAAGCCTTGTTTAAATAGCAAAGGCATAAAATTTGAATACTTCATTTTATTCATTGAAAGGAGCCTTGCTTAAATAGAAAAGAAATACAATTTGATCCATTGGATCATAACTAACTGAGCTAATCTCAACCACATAAATTATCCTAGTAACAACTTAGGATATAATTTATTATTCTAACACCCCCCCTTAAGTGGTACTAGGATATACTAACACCCCCCTTAAGTGATACTAGGAGGTAGTGAAAAATAACAAAACCAAATACAAGTGGCATATCCACAAGTATGAGTCCCGAAAACAAGGCCTGATAAGGTACTCATGTACAATATATGCATAAAAAACTGTTGGAGAGATGATGAAAAATCACAAGGGAGAAAACCACCTACTAGAATAGAAATAAGAAGGAGGAAGATGTGCATGGAGGATGGAGAGGATGAAAAATGTCCTCTCAACCCTCCCTAAGGACAACTTCCATCAAGAAGCCTGCAAAGGACCCATGAGATGTCTCAAAAAAGTAGAGAAGCCTTGTCGCTAAATTGAATGAAATAACACTCCCAAACTGGTGCTTGTGACACAGATCAAGGTTGTGAACCATGAAGAAATATCACTACAAAAAAATCCCCTGAAACCAAAGTGTCTCACAAAAAAGAGTGTGAATATAGGGTGAAAAAACCATAAGAAGTGCAAGGGATGTCCAAATTGACTCCACAAGCATAAGTAGTGGTTTCCACCTATATGAACACAATGGGCTAAAACAATGTCCAAAAACTTGTGGACCAACAACAAAACAAGGGAAATGAAGTACCGATGTAGTTTTTGAATGCGTCCTTATGCTGAACTCATCATCCTACTGGAATGCATTGGTAACCAGTCACTGCAATGGCTAGGTGTTATAGAGGAGATGACTATATACTTGGATCACTCTAACAAATATCTGGGAGTTTCAGTTTCAACCGAGAATGCACTCCATGATATAATAATTTTGAGCCACAAAAAAGTGTAGATAACAGTATCAAAACTAAACATGGACACCATCAGAATGCACTCCATGATATAATAATTTTGAGCCAAAAAAAAGTGTAGATAATAGTATCAAAACTAAACATGGAAACCATCATTGTGTCTATCTCAGAAAAACATTTTCGATGACTATAAATACCCCTATGTTTGGGTAACAAAATGGTCTTCTTTTGCAGGAAAAAATAATAATATTCTCCCCTTCCATCACAAGGAATCATTTGAGAATATTATTTTAAGGTTTTACATGGCATAATTAAATTTTGTGGAAAATAACAATAGTGGCCATTCTAAAAATAGTTATTTGTTGGCCAAACATAAAAAAAAAAAAATCCACGTTTATAGAGGCAAAAATTAGCCTTGTCCACCATGCCATAAGGTGGCCCCCCTGTATAAAATATTATAGTTGTAAAAGCACTAGTGCCTTTGTTTATGAAGAGCACACAAAATATTCAGGTAGCATGTTTTCCTATTTGACGAAGGAGACGTCACTTTAATTCCATGATAGCTCGGTGCATGCGACACCACCGAAGTCAAACTAATACATTTTCGCTTCTTCTTTGGTCTGTGCAGCCACGTTGAAGATCACAAGCACCATAATGGAAGACCAAAAAACCTTCGGGAACCCTATCCTGCATAGTGACACCGGTAGGCCCGTACTCAACGTGGGATCCATTCGATTCTGAATCATCATGATTCCCATTGATTTATCACCAAATAAAAATAACCAACGGAGTTGAAACCTACATCATGTGGCCATGATGTTTGGCTCCTTCAAATCCCCTCCTATTCTAGGAAAAGCATCCAAGAGATTTTTATTTTTTTGGATCACCATCCATTGTGTCGTCACCAAAAAAATGCCAAGGGAGCACCTCTATTCTATGAAGACATTCACCCGTCGGACTGGTACTCCTCAACAACACTGTAACATGAACCAAAATGGCCAAAGCATAGCACAAATAAGTCTTTGATCTACTATGTAGATGATACTTCTATCGCATCAATTCTCATGAAAGCTCTTTTAAAAAAAATATTCCAAAATACAATCACATGATTTGAAAAAAACATTTCTAGCCAAACTACCAAACATCGCATTAGAAAAAACCACTTCTGGCCAAACTGTACTTCACTTTCATCACTGTTTGATAAGAGAAGAAACTTGAGGTTTGAAATATAGGTCCATGAAAGTCCTACGTCAATAACTATATTTCCACGCTAATCACAACAAAGCGTGTAGAAAAATGAAACATCCCACCATGTTATCATGACACTCACTAGATCCAAAAACTTTAGTGATGTTTGGATTTTTATTATCAGGAGGAAAATAATATATTTCTTTATCTTATTTCCATAATCACTCCTCTCCAATTCTTTCAAATCATGAAACAAATCCATTGTGAAATACCATGCTCTATATAAAATCGATGATCATCCGATTATATCAAAAAATGATGCACCACTTGTCTCCCTTCACAAATTTACTATCGATCCCAACATGAATGTAGCAAAATCCACTATCTTAGCACTTGGTGTGACTTTCACAATACCGAGCCCAACAGAGATGACCATCTCAAAAAAAACTAGTGTGCCTTGTTTGTAAAGCTACGACCATTGGAAAAAATAAAGATAACATAAAACAAATATCATTGTATTGGGACCATGAAATCATTCTTCCTCCTTCAGTAGTTCTCTGGCATCGATTGTCTCGCACAGGAAATTTCGAGGTCTTGCACCACTATCACGGAGTACTTCAATACCGAACTGGAAGTAGAAAATAAATTTTTGGATTCGCTTTCACTAGATTCAATGGTGCATGAAAAATTAGAACTAGATTATGCTACATAAATTTTGAACTGACAGTGCTGCAATAGAAATCTGGGGAGCACGATGATGATAACCTTCCGTTGAGCAAAATATCATCCTTCTACAAAAAAAAATTAGCAAATCCCACTTCCACATGGTCAAGCACACATAGTGGAGGAACAACAACATGAAATATAGGAGGGAATTTGAAATGTGGGTGAACACCAGCACATAATGTATAGAACAAAAAAAAATCTCATGATGCATAGAACAGGTTAAAGATTTGATGAAAAATAAATCACGACCACCATCCATGAAATGAAACATAGTAGCGTAGGTGTGTTTCAGGATTCTATTGCATTTATGTCAGGCTCCATGAAAATACCAAGCCATCCCTGATTTTCATATTTATGAATAGGAAGAGTTGCCACATAGGTTGCGCCTTCTCCTCTACCTCCAAAGTGCCAAAAATATGGTAGTAAATCCCCCTGACATCATCTTCACTCGAAAAAATGGCTAGATCCTCCACATCCTCAATGGAATCAATCATACTCTAATAAAATTATTATTCTGTGATGTCGTACAAAAATTATATCACGTTAGGATCACGGGCGGTAAAAAAATAGCTTAAATCAGTGGTAAAAATAAAATAAAACATACCTCCATTCTCATGCGGAGCTAATCAACATGCCCACTTATCATCGCACAACCGCATTTCTCTAGAAATATTTGCTCCATATATGCTTCGCAACAATCCCATCAATCTCTCTGACAATATCACCATTTTCTTCCATTTAAGAATAATGGCCTTAGTTTCACATCGTCTCCAAATTTTAGGTTGTTATTAATGCAAACAATATCTCACCATGGCAGATGATCCTTGCTAGCATATCGTCTGCATGTAGAGAAGATGTCGTGCAACTACCAAATTAGAATTTTCAACTCCTCCTGCACGAAGTCATCATTGATCGCTCTAACTATATATCTTCGAATCACCTACAAAAAGTTTTGCTTTGGCACTCGTAGCTTTGGTGGGCCTCATCACGGTTCTAGCTCTTCAAGACAGGTGGTGTGGCCAAACATCATCTCCTTGATGTTTATCACAATCCAGTGCATAGCTCAATAATATTTAGTGATATTTCTAGGATCCATTATGTATAGCAATCATAAACATAACCCTTTGTCTGTAATAATAAACTCATCAGTGAAAAGAACCGAATTGCAAGGCCACCATGACTGCACATGTTTCACTCAAAATGGAGCAACAAATTCTCTACTAAATCAACATAGGTAGAATAATAGCCAACATAGACCTATTTTATCTAAAGCACAGGGAAGTCTACCTTCAGTAGCATAGTTGCAAGGTCACCAATGCCATCAATGCTCACATAAAGAATGCCTGTTTATTTTTGTTGGGAATGGGAATCAATTTTATCTGATGGAAAAAATTAGAAAAGTTAGTTCCATAGATTTGTTGAGTGTACTAGAGAAAGGCTATTCATGACAATGTTGATAAAACCTATTCCCACCACATTATATCTACCTTCCATCAAGAACATTTTCAACCAGAGCATGAATGACATTCTATTGTACAAGAGCTATGATCTTCACGACACCGCGACCACTAATTTGCTAGAAAATATCATCTTTCCATTGCCATAAAATGTTGGTACTAAAAGGAGTTGATATTATATCAATAAAAAAAAACTTTGGCCTGGCAGGATCCAGTTTCAGAAAAATACAGTGGTGCCACTTCATGCAGACTCCTTCAATAGTGCAGGGCATCAAATCTACCATTACAGTAAAAAGCAAAGGAAGATACCACAAATCACAAAACAACAAGAGCCAAAGCTAGGTGAACTCGAAGGTGTGGCTATTGAGAGTGCTAGAGAAAGTGGTCAAACATAAAAAATTATAGTGGCAATAGACTAAAAAAATTAGCAGCAGCAAAACCATATTGTATCGCACTAAATTTTTTGCATCCTTACCTTCATGCTATAGGATCCACGCCCGAAAGGGGGATGCGAGAAGGATGGGACAATACCTCGGACTGAGAGGCCCTTTGAAGGTCGCGCCTCTCGGGGAGGGGTATAAGGGTGAATTTTTGATGGATGGTGGGGTTCACCAGGAAACTTTGAGTGGCACTTTCCATGCCTAGGTTGAGAATGGGTTTGATGTGTTCATTTTTATACTTTAATCATTCAATTCCTAGGTTTGGCCAAGATGAATCTAAGCTATTCTATATGCCAATGCTGATTTATATGGATACAAAAAGCATGAATAAGTGCTAAACATAGAAAGTGTGCTAAATAAGATAGAATGTACCTAATTTTGGATGTCTGATGAAGATTCTGAGGTTTGTAGAAGTCCAGATCATCTCAAATCTTACATGATCATCTGCAATTGCATAGAATCATCTCAGATCACAATCGGTCATTTGAGATCAAACGAGATCGTCGTCGACCTGATGAATTCGTCAGACGAATTCATCAGAAACCTGCAATCACAAAAATAGATACCAAAGACAAAAAATGCAACTACAAAAGCAAGGGGAAATGATAGAAATAACAATAAACTTGCCTAAATGATAAATCCAGATAACAATTAAAGGAAATGCATTAATTTAATAATTTATTTTAACTTTATCATGCATCTATGCTAAATGAGGTGAACTCCGAATGCAGAAATAGAATAAACTAAGTTAATGCATAAGGAAATGAAGAGAGAAGATAAAAAAATGCAAACTCTGGGCTCTGATTGCCCCCAATCTGGACTGCAGTCGAGATCACCTCCAATCGTACGAGATCATCATCGATCTACGACAGGATCGTCCGAAATCATCTGGAATCGCCAACGATGATCCGAGCTTGCTCCAGCTAAAAAATAGTAAAATTCCTGCAAGAAAAACTTGAAATACACAATGCAAACAATGGTGCGAAGGTGTTCTAATGCACGAGAAACTAAAGTTGCAGGGAAAATCAGCCAGGGGGAAGTCAAGAAAAATCCTAAGTTTATATAGGATTTAGGGAGAGGTTAGGAGGTTGGAGATCACCCCAATTTGGGAGATCTCCAACGGGGGAGACTCTAACCGCGCAGACACGCTTTCTACCCAAGTTAGAGAAGTTGTTGAAACAGAAGCTAATTATGAAAATTCAGTTTTGGGACGAAATCGTCTGGACGTTCTGTTCCAGATGAATTTGTCAGATCTGGGATGATTTCGTCTGATCGTCGACGATATCGTCCAATGGTCAAAACAAATCCTAAAAATGGTGCGAAAAATGAGGGGAGCGGGTAACGAATGGGTTTGGGGTTAAAATTCAAATTTTTATCTTTTTACTAAGGGTTTAACTATGCCAATTTTAGGGTGCTACATTTTGCCCCCTCTTTAGCGAATTTTCCAAAGAAAATGCGTTAAAGACAAGTTCTTCCCGCTTTACGAGAAAGCAAAAATTTACTCAATTTTTTAGACGACGATTCTAGGTCGAATCGTACAACTGCTACTATGGTGCCCCCTCCATGTTTTTACCCAAATCGAACGTTTGAGGTAAAAGCGCGAAAAAGCAAAATTTAAAAAATGTTTGTTTTAGATATATATATATATATATATGATCTTTTTGTGATATGACTTGTGCATATGTTTTATGATGCTTTAATTTTTGAATTGTTGATTGATTATTCATGTAATTATGTCGTTTGGAAATAGTATAATTTTATGTCATGCCATAAAATTTAAATGAAATAATCTGATGTAAACAAATTGGTTGTTTTGTGGTGTGATTTGATGAAAAAAAAATAAAGGGACTTCTAACAATAATTTCAAAGGACATTGTCATTGTTATAGACCATTTCATGGAGTCGCCGCTCGCTAGGTCGTCAAGCTAATCCCAGTATAGAAATATTGCTAAAAGTAAAAGAGTGCTTAAGAGACTGTCTTAAGACTTTGTGTTGTGATGATGAAAAATGATGATGGTGATGATTTGTTTTCAGATTTTCATAAAAATATTATGCATGAAATATTAAAAATATGATTTTTGCTAGGCATAAAATTCCTAAGTGTGATAAAGTTTTGAACAATTCCTTAGGAATTATACCATCGTTGCAAAATTGAATGTTGACATAATGAAATGAAATAGAAAAATGTGTTCGTTCTTTTTAAAGCACAATTGTGTAACATAATGATATAAGCCATATGTTTTTATAAATAATAATGAATGGGAAATAAAATTAGAACAATGGTTTGCGCTAGGCATAGAATTATAGGTATAGACTTATACCATCATCGTGAAATCCAAAAAATAATAATTTTATTGCATAATTGATTTTTGATTTTGAGATAAACAGAAAAAATATATATAAACGTGACTTTATTGCTAGATTTTTGAATATGTTGTTGAAAGAAATTTTGGATTTTTGAAAAAAATGTATGTAATTGTTTTTATACTAAACAAATGTTCTTAAATAAGAAGATGAAATTATTCCAGAAGAATTTGCATAAATATTTTAAATTATCTCAAAGACAAAATGTAGATTTATAAGGAACCTCATGTGCAGATGTGAGTTCATTGCCGATCTTGATCTATCATAATGATACAAAAATCTCTCAAATACAAATGTGTGTGCAATTGTATTGTTCATTCACCAATTTTGAGCAAGATAATTTGATACAAGTAATTTGAATTAACCAAATAAGTGTTCGTTGACCATGATTTATATGCATGTAACCGTACTAGACTACTATGTAAGTCGGGTCATCAAGAGCTAGCTGATCCATAAGCAGACATAGGTCTGTACAAAAGAAGGTCGCTAATGTGATAGACATATCACCATGCTAGGAATTACCCAAGGCCAAGCGGGTTGGGCACAAACCACCTGTTATGGGGCTTACCTCACAGTTTTCGAATAATTGAGAATTCTAGGGATTCAAGCTCATTCACCCTTCTTTTCTTTTCAAGGGGTAGGGAAAGGGATTTTATTGCTTTTGCTTTTTTTCTTTTCTTCTTTTTTTTTTTTGTATTTTTGCTTGGAACTTGAGATAATGCTGAAATATTGCTGCGATGGTACAAAATGATATATATTTTTTTCTTTTTCTCATTTTCTTTGACTTTTCTTTTTTCTTCCTATACTAGGGATACTTGCTCGGATTGGTTGTAGAGCAAGGGATTTTTATTTTGGGTAGGGGTGAGCTTGTCCTTTTTTCAATTCTCAAAGATTCTAGACCATGTGCATGATAGGATAGCAGGGGAAACTTTTCGCTCAAGAAACCACTTCTACTATGTAGCATCATATCGAATTTGCAATGAAATCATTTTAATGTGAAGAGATATACTTGGTTCAAGTAAATAACAAGATCAATTCTCTATGCTCAAAACTTTATTTAATTCAACTGTGGACTTTGATATAAGAGAGATTAATAATCATACCAAATAAAATCAAGATATTTATTCATGTGAGTGTGAAAGTGCGGGATTCCAAATAAATGCTAATTTATCCAAAATAATTGAAAATATAACTGCAATACTTCAAGAATTGATAGGTGCAAAAATAAAAGATGTTTTTTGAAGATTTTGATGTTTTTTATGTTTTTATATTTTGATTTTGGAATTGAGAAGATACATAATATTACTGTTTTTGAATTTTTTTTTGAATTTTTAGATGATGGAATTGGTGGTATATACAAGATGATCTATATACACTATACAAGGTTATTTGAGTATAGCATGTCTAAGGTTGCTTCAAAATCAAAGGAGGTTTTGAAGGATAATTTGGTTGTGGTGAAGGTAAGAACAAAAGGTGATGAATAAAAGGTAGCGATAACAAAAGCTTTGTTATAATGTAGAATAATGTAGCAAAAGATTTTACTTTTATATGTGTAAAATTGATCATGTTACAAAATAAAATGTCAGAAGGATAAGAAGGTTCTTCATTCTTATCACTATCTTCCAAGTCTTGATAATATGGAGGGAGCATATGTGAAAGATATGCATGGGTGTTATTTGGTAAACAAGGATGATCATATATGGATGAAGAAAAGTGATGGATAGAAGGTAATTGTGACAATGGAGAATGTATAGAACTTGATGTTTCAACCGTTAAATATTCTTCAAATGGTGTTGGGTCACCATGTATGGTAACAATTTTATTTGCAAGTTCAAACTTCAAACATTGGTGAAGAGTGGAAGGGACAACCCTCATCGTATGAATCCAAGGACTTTCGAGAAGTAGGTTGTAAGGTGAAGGGCAATATGCTACATAAAACAAAGTATCTAGGATCTTGGATCCAATATTAAGGGGAAGAATTATAGTACCTTGAGCTTCTTGAATTTCATTGTTAAAAGATTTTATAATAACATTTGATTCATTAAGATCTTCTTCCTTTAATTTGAGTTTTTGGAATAATTGATAAGTGCATAAATTAAGAGAGGAGCCATTATCTACCATGATAGTTTTAACAGGTGTTTCTTTACTAGATCCTGTAATGTAAAGAGAGGAGTCTTCTTGTGGAGTAGAGGAAGGAATCTCCTCATCATAGAATGAAATATGGTTAACCTCAAGAGGGCTTACACCATTAATTATGTTCTTAGGGAAAATATCATGAGGAACAAATTGTTGGCTAGGTATCTTGAACAAAGTTTCCTTATGAGAACTTTGTAATACTTCTAAAAGGGATATCTTTGCTTGAGGATTAATCACTTGTTGTTGGCTATCAAAGTGGATTTCAGATTGAGATTTTGATTCTAAAGATGAGCTTTCTATGCTTACATTCCATTTTGGATCATTCTCTAGAGCCAAAGATAGTTTTGAAGGTTGGTCAAATGAGGAATCCATCTCTTGAATATCGGATTGAGTTGATTGAACTTGAGGTTGCTCATTTGTAGTTTCTGTTACAATATTAGTAATATCATCATGATGGGACACATTAACATGCAATATTTGATTGGTTTCCTATTGTTGATAATTGAATAGGGGTTCTTGGGAGATCCCCATGTCTTGATTGATTATTGGTATTTGTTGTGTAGGAGTTTGATAGTTTATTGGAGATTTATAATCAGTTGTAGATTGTAATTCCTTTATATTAAAAAGACCCTCATCAATCAAATCTTGAATTGCACATCTTAAATCTTTACAATTTTGTGTCATATGTCCATCTACTCTATGATA
Source organism: Wollemia nobilis (assembly GCA_028583015.1). Classification (NCBI taxonomy): domain Eukaryota; kingdom Viridiplantae; phylum Streptophyta; class Pinopsida; order Araucariales; family Araucariaceae; genus Wollemia; species Wollemia nobilis. Next base: position 4,402,634 of record JAQPPZ010017063.1, on the reverse strand, counting down.
TTCACAATGTAGCTCAGGTTTAAACCAATCTATTGTGGTATCAAGTTGTCTTATGGAAGGGAGTTCAATCTTATTTGTATCAAGTAAATGCTTGAGAATTATATCCATTGGTTGATTGAGCTTTGTAAATGTACGTGATGAAGGTTTTTGAGAGGTTTTTGATAAGTGCCTTAGGAGTTCAGTCATAAAAGGACCTAATGGTTTTTTACCTCTCTTTTCTTTATTATGGGTAGAATGATGATAGGAAGATTGTGAAGTATGATGTGAGTGCATGGTAGGATTGGAAGAATAAGTATTTTCTTGTTGAAATGGATGTGTTGTATTGAAAGAAGAATATTGAAAGGGTGGAGGAGGATTATATGTGGATTGATAGACATAATATGGATATATGGGAGAATAGATAATATCGTTATGAAGAGGATTGGAAAAGGGATTGTCCTGTTGGGTTAAGGATGAAAAATGAGAAAAGTGTGATGGAGGTGATGTTGAATAGGGATGAGGTTGGTCATAATCAACAAATGTATTTGGCTGAATTCTTCCAACATTACTGATGGGCTCATATTGATTTGAGTAAAAACTCATGGTTTCTTTAGTACTTCTAAAAGTAATATTTAGTATCTACTATTTAGAATTGAATCTAAAACATACAAACTTGAAATGATGATTTTTTTGTGATTTTTTTTTCTTGTATACATATATATATATATATTTTTTTTTTTTTATATTTTTGAATTAGAAATATGCCTATGTTATTCACGTCGGGTTCACCAAAATGTATCGCTCCAAATTTTTTGCATCCTTACCTTCAGGCTATAGGATCCATGCACCGGAAGGGGGAATGCGAGAAGGATGGGACAATACCTCGGACTGAGAGGCCCTTTGAAGGTCGCGCCTCTCGGGGGAGGGGTATAAGGGTGAATTTTTGATGGATGGTGGGGTTCACCAGGAAACTTTGAGTGGCGGTTTCCATGCCTAGGTTGAGAATGGGTTTGATGTGTTCATTTTTATATTCAATCATTCAATTCCTAGGTTTGGCCAAGATGAATCTAAGCTATTCTATATGCCAATGCTGATTTATATGGATACAAAAAGCATGAATAAGTGCTAAACATAGAAAGTGTGCTAAATAAGATAGAATGTACCTAATTTCGGATGTCTAATGAAGATTTTGAGGTTTGTAGAAGTCTAGATCATCTCAAATCTTACATGATCATCTGCAATTGCATAGAATCATCTCAGATCATAGTCGGTCATCTGAGATCAGACGAGATCATCATCGACCTGATGAATTCGTCAGATGAATTCATCGAAACCTATAATCATAGAAATAGATACCAAAGACCAAAAATGCAATCTGCAAAAGCAAGGGGAAATGATAGAAATAATAGTAAACTTGCCTAAATGATAAATCCGAGATAACAATTAAAGGAAATGCATTAATTTAATAATTTATTTTAACTTTATCATGCATCTATGCTAAATGAGGTGAACTCCAGAATGCAAAAATAGAATAAACTAAGTTAATGCATAAGGAAATGAAGAGAGAAGATAAAAAAATGCAAACTCTGGGCTCTGATTGCCCCCAATATGGACTGCAATCGAGATCGCCTCCAATCGTACGAGATCATCGCCGATCTATGACAGGATCATCCAAAATCATCTGGAATCGCCAGCGACGATCCGAGCTTGCTCCAGCTAAAAAATAGTAAAATTCCTGCAAGAAAAACTTGAAATACACAATGCAAACAATGGTGCGAAGGTGTTCTAATGCACGAGAAACTAAAGTTGCAGGGAAAATCAGCCAGGGGGAAGTCAAGAAAAATCCTAAGTTTATATAGGATTTAGGGAGAGGTTAGGAGGTTGGAGATCACCCCAATTTGGGAGATCTCCAATGGGGGAGACTCTAATCGCACAGACACGCTTTCTGCCCAAGTTAGAGAAGCTGTTGAAACAGAAGCTAATTATGAAAATTTAGTTTTGGGATGAAATCGTCTGGATGTTCTGTTCCAGACGAATTCGTCCGATCTGGGATGATTGTATTTGATCGTCGACGATATCGTCCAACGGTCAAAACAAATCCTAAAAATGATGCAAAAAATGAGGGGAGCGGGTAACAGACGATTTTTGGGTTAAAATTCAAATTTTTATCTTTTTACTAAGGGTTTAACTACGCCAATTTTAGGGTGCTACACATATCCACTGAATTAATTGATCTCCAAAGAAAACAATGCCAGGTCCTGAAAAAAAACTAGCAAAACTGCAATAAGAACCCAACATAAAATAAAAAATATTTTCCTTCCATTAAAATTCAAGGATCCTTTCTGATAAACCAGATCGATTTAAACCGATAAATTTAGAGAATACTTAGATGTTTTGCATTAAATGGAAAAAAATAGGAAAAAAAATGAAGGAAATAAAAGAGGGGGGATTTCCATGAGGGAAATCCCCCATGAGGAAAATCTCCTCAGGCTCACAAGGTAGGGAAAGCCCGCTCTGATACCATGTTAGAAAAGTAGAATACTTCATTTTATTCATTGAAAAGAGCCTTGCTTAAATAGCAAAGGCATACAATTTGATCCATTGGATCATAACTAACTGAGCTAATCTCAGCCACATAAATTATCCTAGTAACAACTTAGATTATAATTTATTATTCTAACACCTTTTCCTCATTATAGGTAGATCAACCTTTTAAAATAAAATAAAATAAAGTCCCTTTTCAAAGCAAAATAAATCCCTACCCATATTTTTCCCTTCTAAAATAGTCCTCACTCTCTATTTTATAATGGGAGAACTTCCATATTTTAAAAGAGATAAATTTATTTTGATTTTAAGAAGGCTACCTTGGCTTGGCTTTATATATAATGTGAGGGCAAGAGCAAGAGGAGATATTTTTGAGCTTTGAATTTAAAAATCCAAGCTCTCTCTATAATCTTAAGAGTTTTTTATAAGCACTCTTAAGGTAGAGAGGTGAGAGAGCCCCCAAGCACTATCCATATTAGGAACAACGGGCAAGGGGATTGAGCCCCCAAGTACTCACTATATCAAGAATAATGAGTTCTATCTATCCTTATAATGGGGAGAGAGAGAGAAATATTACAATAGGGAGAGGGTGATGCTTCCTAATCTAGGAGGAATGGGAGTTGGGGAAAGGAAGCTTATTAATTAAGGTGCACCTCTCGGCTTATATGTCTTCGCTGCTTTTCCTTTCCCCCTTTGGCTACGTATGGAGTATAGCCAAGTGGTAAGGCATCAATTTTGGTACAAAAATATAGAGGTTTGAATTCTTCTACTCCAGATCTTCTCCCTTTCCCTTTAGGTTCTTATTCGAATCAAGAGCGGAGAATACTCTTCTTCCAGCTATTCCTCCCACCTTGCCATTTAAGAGAGCTCTCCTCCCCGGAGGGGGCTCCCTTTTTAAAACAGAGAGGGGCCGCGTTTGTTTTAAGAGAGCTCTCCTCTATTTTTGAAAGGGTAAAAAAGGAACCTCTTCTTCTTTCACCTTCATTTCCTTTATGGTTTCATCTAGGTTCTAAACCAATTTTGTGCAATCATCTAATGTTTATTTTTTCTCTTGACTACCTGAATAATTGTGGTGACTACACTTCTACCATTGATACCAACAACAAATCTTCAATTATAAACATTCTCATCCTCTTCATAAATTGCTTCTTGGGTTACTTTCTAGAGTTTTTGATTCAAAATTTGTATCCTGGATCCCATTATTGACCTTTGAAATCAATTCTTCTGACTCATCAATAGAGGAGGAGCCATGAGAGAATGCAGTCCTTTGAAGGTGGAGATGACCTTATCCCAAGATGTATTAATTGAGCTTCAAGCTTATTTATTTTATTATCTTATGGATTTGAAACTTAAATCTCCCTTATATTATATGGGGGGCTCAAATTTTAAGATCTCAAATTTTTTCTTATCACTGTAAAATGATCCTATATTAATTAGAGTAGTTAGGATTACTTTCAAAATTCCTATTGCTTAATCTCTTCCACCTTATTCAACTCTTCAGTTTCTTTCTTTAGTCCCCCCAAATAGAGAAGGGATCACTGCCTAACTCCTCTTTCTCTTTGATTAGTCCTTCCTTTTTATTTAATAAATCATTTCTTAGAATACACCCCTCTCATCATATTTTTAAAACCCTAGGTAGATAATATTTTCTATAGTTATAGCATCCATATCTATAATAAGAGTAACCCTATTTTAAAAGACCCTTTTAAACATGGGGAACTACCATTATTTTCAAAAAATAGGTGTCAATCCTGTAAGCTAATAGACTTAATTTTCTAGAGTAGATTTAAAATATTTTAAGAGTTATCTCTTAAACTCAGATATTGTTGTGATGGGATTGACTTCAAATTTTTTTGAACTCTTGGATTTTCTCATATTTGGCTTGAATGAAGGCCTTTTACTGGTTGCTACTCTTAAAATAAAAGGGATGTGTTTTTATCTTTGATTGTTTCTAGGAGGGTACAATCAGACCTTGTAGGGAGCAACATAGTAGGGCTATGATTGAGAGCATGGTGTTCGATTCAATCAAGGGCCTCTAGGATTTTTTACAAGACTGGCTCCTTTATAGGATGTGATATTCAAGGTGCATGACTCAACAAAGGGAAAAGGGGGTGTAAGGGATAAAATAAAAACAACTCAACAAAAGAAAAAGGGTGACAATGCACCAAGAGATCTGCTAATATCTTATTGCAAAAATATACCTTAAACACTATGTGCCAATGGTGAAATCTTCCTCTCCTTGACACAATCAAGGTCAGATAAGAGTTACCAATTATAATAATACATAAAGAAATAGGTCTTATAGGAAAGCCAATGATAGATGACTAGTTTGAAAATAGATGCAAGCCCCTCACACATACATACACTTGATAAAACCCAAATAAATACACGCAAAATCATGTCAGCAGGAGGCCACAAATGGCTATACCAAAACATTGATACAATATCCCATGTATATATATATATGTAATTTTTTTTTTACAAATATTGTTCCAGAAGTAGGGGTTTGATATTGTCCACAAGCCACTCAAGAGTCAACTATTTAAAAAAAAAAATTAAAGGAAAGTGTACAAGAGAATACAATTGCAAACTTGTCTATGTCTTCTACTATTTATGCTATTGCTATTTATAGTTTACAATAGGAAAAATTTCCCTCCAAAATAATTTGTAAATGGATCTAACAATCTCATCTACTTTTCCTAGGGATATTGGTCATTGAATGAAGTACTTATTTGACCATAATAATTTTCCATCCTGAGACTATCATCACCATACTTTGTCTTGAATGAATTTCTAAGGAATTTACTCCATGTGTCTTCTGGTAGGTGATCTTTGTCTCCTTAGTCAAGGAAGCATTAACTTGACTCATCCACTTCTATCACCTTTTATTTGATTCAGGCATCGGTGTTCTCTTGACTTTCTAGTGCCTCTTTTTATTGCTCCTCCTGAGGATGTGCCACCTGGAGTTGCTTAGAGCAATGGCAGAGTAGCCTCCTTCAGTCCAAGGAGACACAATTTCCTTTCTTCTATCTTTCTCTAGAATTTTCTGAACTTGGGCTTGGGTTTTTCAACAACATCCCTATTTTGCTCTTGTTCGTGAACTTGAACATTTCTCTTGTGGGGTTGTATCTTGTGCATTCTTGATGGATGATTATTTTCTTTTCTTTTATGCACATGATATGTTCCTTGTCGATGTTGTCCTCTTTGTGTCTGATGAAATCTAGGGTTTTGCCTTAGATTAGATATAGAAGTGCTTGGACAGAACCTTGCTATGTGCCCTTGACCGTTGCATTTAAAACATTGCACATGTTTTATTCCCTGTCCGTATTGCATTCTATGTGTATGATGAAATCTATGGTATTGCCTTAGATTGGATACAAAAGTGCTTGAACAAAACCTTGCTATGTGCCCATGGCCATTACATTTAAAACATTGCACGGGGTGTTCACTCAAAAAAGCAAAAGTATTTTTATCAGCATAACTCTTTGATCTATTGTTCAGTCCACAATAAATTGCCTTGTGACCAAAGTGGTTGCATTTAGAACAATAGCCATAAAAAGCATTATTATTAAAAGAGTGAGAGTGAGAGAACCTCTTTTGCCGTGGTTGCTTTGCTGTAGATCTTCTTTGATATTTTCTTCCTTTTGAGGATTCAGCTTCAGACTTTTCTTGTTTCAATCCTTCAACCGAGGACTTCTTCTTCTCTGCATATTTGGAGGATGAAGGTTGTTCAGCTTCATATCCAAGACCAAACTTAGTCGTGGAGCTTCTTTGTTGATTTATCATTGTATCTAGCAACTCTATGCTCTTCTCAAATTTGAGATTTATATTGGCCTCTTTTAGTTGTTTCTTCAATGAAACAATCTCTTCTTCTTGTTGGCAGCATACAATCTCTTTCTCATTGATCTGAGACCTAAGAATATCTTCAATCCTTTTGTTCTGTTCTACTTGCAGCTTTAGATCAACAATAACTTGTTTATATTCCTCTTCACTTGTGTCGTATACATCATTCTTATTATCCAATTCGTGTCTTCAAGGCTTCTTCTGATTTCTTGGCCTTTTGAACTTGTAGGAAGAGATCTTCAATCTCATCCTCATATTCTTCTAATTTCTTGGATAATATTTTGTTCTTTTTCTTTTCTATTCTCCACTCTTCAAGAGCAGATATCAACTCTCCTTCAAAATCTACTTCAGCCTCAAGATTTTCATCACAAACTTCAGGATTCACTTCTTCTACCTTTTTTGGTTCAAATTTCTCTTCTACAGGAACCGAAACTAACTGGGATGCCTTTTTGGATGAGGATCTATTCTTCTTAGCCATTGTGTACTAATCCAAGATCAACCCTGACTGATTTAGCCAAAATTGGGAACCTGGATCTGATACCAATTGTTGTAATCACAATGACACTGAGAGGGGGGGTGAATCAAAGTGTGTTCTTTAAAAACTTCTAAAACAATTAGATTATAAAACCAAAGCAGTAGCTTAAAGCAGATAAAAGAGATACTAAATGCATCAAGAAAGCATCACACATAACACAACATTTTAACGAGGTTCACCAATGTGGCTACTCCTCAAAAATACTGCTTGGACTACCATCCAAATCCAATCAATGCAAAGCTACAACTTTACATAATCCTTTACCAGCACCAACTGGAAGGAGCACCAACCCCTTAACTTTATCTACTTCAACATAATGGAGCACCAACTCCTATTTTACCAAGCACCTACCTGGAAAGAGGCACCAACCCCTTAATTTTCCAAAGCACCAACTCGGACAAATTGTTTACCAACGACCAACCGGAAAGAGGCACCAACCCCTTAATTTGCCAAGCACCAACCGGACTTCAATATTGAATAAAAAAATGTTTGACATATACCTTTGTTATTGCAAGACTCTAACCGGTCTACATCACCTTTGCAATCTCTCGTGCACTCGCTCTCTCTTGCACAATCACTTCACACGCTTTGCTACACCGCTACAGACGTGACTTTGCAATCAACTTTGCCCTTCGCGCTTCTCTCGCACACTCGCTTTCTCTCGCGCACACGCTTCGCACACTCGTGTCGTTTCACATTCTCGCTCTCTCGCTCAACACGAACTTCACTTTCACAAACACTATGCTCGCATTCGCACTTTATCTTTACACCCCACTTTTCAAACTCGAAGTACCCTTGCTTTTATAGAAGAAGTTTTAGGAACAAACCCTAAAAGAACGTCGGTTGAGAAACCCTAGAATTTGTCACCACCAAACCCTAAAATCCGTCGGCCCGCATTTAACTTTGTCGGCCTCAAACACTTCTTCCACCTTCGTCACTTTCCCGTAGCTTATTGCCGCGAAATAGTAACATGTCGGCCCTTTTAATTTAATTTAATATTTTAATTTAAATTTTAAATAAAATAAAATTTAAACTAAATATTTAAAATTAAATATCTTCATCACCGGGCATCTTTTTCAACGAAACGAAGAGCCAACTTGGGTTTTAAGAAAAACCCATTTCAAATCTGTTATCCATGGTTTTAAATAAAACTTTTTATTTTGACCGCCTTGGTTTTCACAAAAACCTTTAAAATTTAAACTAAATATTTAAAATTAAATATCTTTATCACCGGGGCATCTTTTTCAACGAAACGAAGAGCCAACTTGGGTTTTAAGAAAAACCCATTTCAAATCTGTTATCCATGGTTTTAAATAAAACTTTTTATTCTGACTACCTTGGTTTTCACAAAAAACCTTTCCGCTTCTTGACATCTCAGGTTCTGAAGACTTCTTCTTCTCATTCTGAATTATGTTTTCTGTTTCTGTGCATCTATCATTTAAGGACTCATGATCTGACTAACTTCTGAACTTTATCCTCTGTATCTGAGTGACTTCTAAACTGCCTGTCCATTGCATCATTAGATCTAACCGATCGTATTGACAACAATGACAATCCTCCCGCAACACCTTGCTCAACACCGAACTCCTATCCATTGTACTTTGGCTGCACCTTGTCGTTCAATAAACTCTTGTCCATTGCATCAATAAATCTGTCCGATCGTGTTGACAACAATGACAATACTATTTGCTCGCACTTTGCTCAACAATCTCCCCTTTGGAATTGTTGGCAACACATGTGCAATTTTCCTGTAAATCTTCTCCCCTTTGACAATAATACCAAAGGGTCAGCTGCAGACTCCCCCGAGTCTATGCACAATATTCTTAGACACAAATTATTACAATTAGCAAATATTCCAAGCATGAACAAGAAGAAAAACAAGTACACAAATGCTCCCCCTATGTACAAGACCACTTCATTTCATTGATTGACAACATCATGATAAGCATAATAGGCATCAATGAAATCAACAATGTGAATAGCAAGCAATAACCAAGTGAATGACACCATCACCGTCAACTTCACCAATATAACATGTGTAAGAACATGACCGAACCACTGTCTTCTATGCAACTACCCTCTCGTTGCTTTGCAAACTCAAACTTGTCCACCGTTAGTGAAGGCATACAATAATCTTATATAGCCAACTTTTTGTTCTACAATGCCAAGGAACATCTCGCATACAACTTCACCATGCATCTTGGATATATTCTCAACAAGCTTGAACCTAATGACAGTTGTTTGTCTCTCTCTCATAGTGAGAATCCAAAGCAGTCTACCTCAATCCACTTTCAACTCTGTGCAAGTACCAAACACTCGTACCACAACGACAACCAACATCTTTTCTCAACCAATTAGGGCTTTAGCAACAATGCTTATAGACAAGGTTTAACCAACATCATTCAACTCAAGATTAACCTTGAAGCATTCAACCAATCACTACATGAAAAGGAAACTAGTAGACATCCTTTTCCTTCCAAAGGTATTTGAACAAGACAGCCACCAACATAAATCACCAAGGCAAAGAATAACTTGCTCAAATCAAACTCAATGGAGTAAGCCCAAATCATGTATCAAGAAAAGCATTAACTTGATCAAAACAACCACTATGAAAGCAACTCAACTATTCATCACCAGGCTGGAAATCATCTGGCTGCTCATTAAAAAACTTTTTCTTCAATCTTCCCATTCAACATGCTGATTTCACTTTTGTCAATAGAATTGACAAGTGACTCACATCTCGTACCAATTTTTGTCCAAAGACTGCAATTTTACCGCCAACTCTTACTTTCAACTATGCATGTCGAAAGAAGACATTTTGTCAAACACTTTATGGCCAACCGTAGTGCACCTTACTCAGCCTCAAGCTTCTTATCCTTAGACTGACATTAAATCAATAGTTAAAACAAAACCCTCTGTGAATTAAATATATTCACCAAGGTGTCATGAAAGATCTGGCAATCTTCACATCAAAGAGTAAAAACAAATACATGCTGCTCGAAACACAAATACACAGCTAGGGCAAGCATTCTTTCGTTGAGCAAATTACCTGGACTATTATGATTCGTAATTTTGAACAAGTGGTATTAAGAATCATCAACAAGACAACATTGACATATCTCAAAACTACCAATGGTGACAACTCTCAAATTAAACACCACACTTCACGACATTTCCACAAACCACTATATAAACTGAAAAACACACTTTAACAACTATACAACATTAACCCGACTGCTTACCTTTCATCCTCATATACCTAGACAAATACATAGGAGCATTAAAATAAAACTTTAATATTGCTCCTCCCGAGGATGTGCCACCCGGAGTTGCTTAGAGCAATGGCAGAGTAGCCTCCTTCACTCCAAGGAGACACAATTTCCTTTCTTCTGTCTTTCTCCGCACTTTCCCGAACTTGGGCTTGGGTTTTTCAACAACATCCCTATTTTGCTCCCGTTCGTGAACTTGAACATTTCTCTTGTGGGGTTGTCTCTTGTGCATTCTTGATGGATGATTATTTTCTTTTCTTTTATGCACATGATATGTTCCTTGTCGGTGTTGTCCTCTTTGTGTCCGATGAAATCTAGGGTTTTGCCTTAGATTAGATATAGAAGTGCTTGGACAGAACCTTGCTATGTGCCCTTGACCATTGCATTTAAAACATTGCACATGTTTTATTCCCTGTCTGTATTGCATTCTATGTGTATGATGAAATCTATGGTATTGCCTTAGATTGGATACATAAGTGCTTGAACAAAACCTTGCTATGTGCCCATGGCCATTACATTTAAAACATTGCACAGGGTGTTCACTCAAAAAAATAGAAGTATTTTTATCAGAGATAACTCTTTGATCTATTGTTCACCCACAATAAATTGCCTTGTGACCAAAGTGGTTGCATTTAGAACAATAGCCATAAAAAGCATTATTATTAAAAGAGTGAGAGTGAGAGAACCTCTTTTGTCGTGGTTGCTTTGTCGTAGATCTTCTTTGATATTTTCTTCCTTTTGAGGATTCAACTTCGGACTTTTCTTGTTTCAATCCTTCAACCGAGGACTTCTTCTTCTCCGCATATTTGGAGGATGAAGGTTGTTCACCTTCATATCCAAGACCAAACTTAGTCGTGGAGCTTCTTTGTTGATTTATCATTGTATCTAGCAACTCGTGCTCTTCTCAAATTTGAGATTTATATTGGCCTCTTTTAGTTGTTTCTTCAATGAAACAATCTCTTCTTCTTGTTGGCAAGATACAGCCTCTTTCTCATTGATCTGAGACCTAAGAATATCTTCAATCCTTTTGTTCTGTTCTACTTGTAGCTTTAGATCAACAATAACCTTTTTATATTCCTCTTCACTTGTGCTGTATACATCATTCTTATTATCCAGCTGTGTCTTCAAGGCTTCTTCTGATTTCTTGGCCTTTTGAACTTGTAGGAAGAGATCTTCAATCTCATCCTCATATTCTTCTAATTTCTTGGATAGTATTTTGTTCTTTTTCTTTTCTATTCTCCACTCTTCAAGAGAAGATATCAACTCTCCTTCAAAATCTACTTCAGCCTCAAGATTTTCATCACAAACTTCAGGATTCACTTCTTCTACCTTTTTTGGTTCAAATTTCTCTTCTACAGGAACCGAAACTGACTGGGATGCCTTTTTGGATGAGGATCTATTCTTCTTAGCCATTGTGTACTAATCCAAGATCAACCCTGACTGATTTAGCCAAAATTGGGAACTTGGCTCTGATACCAATTGTTGTAATCACAATGACACTGAGAGGGGGGTGAATCAGCTGTGTTCTTTAAAAACTTCTAAAACAATTAGATTATAAAACCAAGCAATAGCTTTAAAGCATATAAAAGAGATACTAAATGCATCAAGAAAGCATCACACATAACACAACATTTTAACGAGGTTCACCAATGTGGCTACTCCTCAAAAAGACTGCTTGGACTACCATCCAAATCCACTCAATGCAAAGCTACAACTTTACATAATCCTTTACCAAGCACCAACTGGAAGGAGCACCAACCCCTTAACTTTATCCGCTTCAATAGAATGGAGCACCAACTCCTATTTTACTAGCACCTCACCGGAAAGAGGCACCAACCCCTTAATTTTCCAAGGACCAATTGGACAAATTGTTTACCAAAGACTAACTGGAAAGAGGCACCAACCCCTTAATTTGCCAGGACCAACTGGACTTCAATATTGAATAAAAAAATGTTTGACATATACCTTTGTTATTGCAAGACTCTAACCGGTCTACATCACCTTTGCAATCTCTCGTGCACTCGCTCTCTCTTGCACAATCACTTCACACAGCTTTGTCGCACCGCTACAACCTGACTTTGCAATCAACTTTGCCCTTCGCGCTTCTCTCGCACACTCGCTTTCTCTGCGCACACGCTTCGCACACTCGTGTCATTTCACATTCTCGCTCTCTCGCTCAACACGAACTTCACTTTCACAAACACTATGCTCGCATTCGCACTTTATCTTTACACCCCACTTTTCAAACTCGAAGTACCCTTGCTTTTATAGAAGAAGTTTTAGGAACAAACCCTAAAAGAACGTCGGCTGAGAAACCCTAGAATTTGTTAGCTGCCAAACCCTAAAATCCATCGGCCCGCATTTAACTTTGTCGGCCTCAAACACTTCTTCCACCTTCGTCACTTTCCTGTAGCTTATTGCCGCGAAATAGTAACATGTCGGCCCTTTTAATTTAATTTAATATTTTAATTTAAATTTTAAATAAAATAAAATTTAAACTAAATATTTAAAATTAAATATCTTCATCACCAGGGCATCTTTTTCAACGAAACGAAGAGCCAACTTGGGTTTTAAGAAAAACCCATTTCAAATCTGTTATCCATGGTTTTAAATAAAACTTTTTATTTTGACTGCCTTGGTTTTCACAAAAAACCTTTAAAATTTAAACTAAATATTTAAAATTAAATATCTTTATCATCGGGGCATCTTTTTCAACGAAACGAAGAGCCAACTTGGGTTTTAAGAAAACCCCATTTCAAATCTGTTATCCATGGTTTTAAATAAAACTTTTTATTCTGACTCGCCTTGGTTTTCACAAAAAACCTTTCCGCTTCTTGACATCTCGTGTTCGAAGACTTCTTCTTCTCATTCCGAATTATGTTTTCTGTTTCGTGCATCTATCATTTAAGGACTCATGATCCGACTAACTTCTGAACTTTATCCTCTACATCCGAGTGACTTCTAAACTTCCCGTCCATTGCATCATTAGATCTAACCGACCGTATTGACAACAATGACAATCCTCCCGCAACACCTTGCTCAACACCGAACTCCTATCCATTGTACTTTGGCTGCACCTTGCTCGTTCAATAAACTCTTGTCCATTGCATCAATAAATCTGTCTGACTCGTGTTGACAACAATGACAATACTATTTGTCTGCACTTTGCTCAACAATCTCCCCTTTGGAATTGTTGGCAACACATGTGCAATTTTCCTGTAAATCTTCTCCCCTTTGACAATAATACCAAAGGGCTACTGCAGACTCCCCCTGAGTCTATGCACAATATTCTTAGACACAAATTATTACAATTAGCAAATATTCCAAGCATGAACAAGAAGAAAAAAAAGTACACAAATGCTCCCCCTGAGTCCAAGACCACTTCATTTCACTGATTGACAACATCATGATAAGCATAATAGGCATCAATAAAATCAACAATGTGAATAGCAGAGAATAACCAAGTGAATGACACCATCACCGTCAACTTCACCAATATAACATGTGTAAGAACATGACTGAACCACCGTCTTCTGTGCAACTACCCTCCGTTGCTTTGCAAACTCAAACTTGTCCACTCGTTAGTGAAGGCATACAATAATCTTATATAGCCAACTTTTTGTTCTCGCAATGCCAAAGCAACATCTCGCATACAACTTCACCATGCATCTTGGATATATTCTCAACAAGCTTGAACCCAATGACAACTTGTTTGTCTCTCTCATAGTGAGAATCCAAGCAGGCTACCTCAATCCACTTTCAACTCGTGCAAGTACCAAACACCGTACCACAAGCACAACCAACATCTTTTCTCAACCAATTAGGGCTTTAGCAACAATGCTTATAGACAAGGTTTAACCAACATCATTCAACTCAAGATTAACCTTGAAGCATTCAACCAATCACTACATGAAAAGGAAACTAGTAGACATCCTTTTCCTTCCAAAGGTATTTGAACAAGACAGCCACCAACATAAATCACCAAGGCAAAGAATAACTTGCTCAAATCAAACTCAATGGAGTAAGCCCAAATCATGTATCAAGAAAAGCATTAACTTGATCAAAACAACCACTATGAAAGCAACTCAACTATTCATCACCAGGCTGGAAATCATCTCGTCGCTCATTAAAAAAACTTTTTCTTCAATCTTCCCATTCAACATGCTGATTTCACTTTTGTCAACAGAATTGACAAGTGACTCACATCTGTACCAATTTTTGTCCAAAGCACTACAATTTTACTGCCAACTCTTACTTTCAACTATGCATGTCGAAAGAAGACATTTTGTCAAACACTTTATGGCCAACCGTAGTGCACCTTACTCAGCCTCAAGCTTCTTATCCTTGGACTGGCATTAAATCAATAGTTAAAACAAAACTGTCTGTGAATTAAATATATTCACCAAGGTGTCATGAAAGATCCGGCAATCTTCACATCAAAGAGTAAAAACAAATACATGCTGCTCGAAACACAAATACACAAACTAGGGCAAGCATTCTTTCGTTGAGCAAATTATCCGGACTATTATGATTCGTAATTTTGAACAAGTGGTATTAAGAATCATCAACAAGACAACAGATGACATATCTCAAAACTACCAATGGTGACAACTCTCAAATTAAACACCACACTTCACGACATTTCCACAAACCACTATATAAACCGAAAAACACACTTTAACAACTATACAACATTAACCCGATCGCTTACCTTTCATCCTCGGATACCTAGACAAATACATAGGAGCATTAAAATAAAACTTTAATATTGCTCCTCCCGAGGATGTGCCACCCGGAGTTGCTTAGAGCAATGGCAGAGTAGCCTCCTTCACTCCAAGGAGACACAATTTCCTTTCTTCCTCGTCTTTCTCCGGACTTTCCTGAACTTGGGCTTGGGTTTTTCAACAACATCCCTATTTTGCTCCCGTTCGTGAACTTGAACATTTCTCTTGTGGGGTTGTCTCTTGTGCATTCTTGATGGATGATTATTTTCTTTTCTTTTATGCACATGATATGTTCCTTGTCGGTGTTGTCCTCTTTGTGTCCGATGAAATCTAGGGTTTTGCCTTAGATTAGATATAGAAGTGCTTGGACAGAACCTTGCTATGTGCCCTTGACCATTGCATTTAAAACATTGCACATGTTTTATTCCCTGTCTGTATTGCATTCTATGTGTATGATGAAATCTATGGTATTGCCTTAGATTGGATACGAAGTGCTTGAACAAAACCTTGCTATGTGCCCATGGCCATTACATTTAAAACATTGCATAGGGTGTTCACTCAAAAAAATAGAAGTATTTTTATCAAAGATAACTCTTTGATCTATTGTTCAATCCACAATAAATTGCCTTGTGACCAAAGTGGTTGCATTTAGAACAATAGCCATAAAAAGCATTATTATTAAAAGAGTGAGAGTGAGAGAACCTCTTTTGTTGTGGTTGCTTTGCTGTAGATCTTCTTTGATATTTTCTTCCTTTTGAGGATTCAGCTTCATACTTTTCTTGTTTCAATCCTTCAACCGAGGACTTCTTCTTCTCTGCATATTTGGAGGATGAAGGTTGTTCACCTTCATATCCAAGACCAAACTTAGCTGTGGAGCTTCTTTGTTGATTTATCATTGTATCTAGCAACTCTGTGCTCTTCTCAAATTTGAGATTTATATTGGCCTCTTTTAGTTGTTTCTTCAATGAAACAATCTCTTCTTCTTGTTGGCAACATACAGTCTCTTTCTCATTGATTCGAGACCTAAGAATATCTTCAATCCTTTTGTTCTTTTCTACTTGTAGCTTTAGATCAACAATAACTTGTTTATATTCCTCTTCACTTGTGTCGTATACATCATTCTTATTATCCAACTGTGTCTTCAAGGCTTCTTTCGATTTCTTGGCCTTTTGAACTTGTAGGAAGAGATCTTCAATCTCATCCTCATATTCTTCTAATTTCTTGGACAGTATTTTGTTCTTTTTCTTTTCTATTCTCCACTCTTCAAGAGCAGATATCAACTCTCCTTCAAAATCTACTTCAGCCTCAATATTTTCATCACAAACTTCAGGATTCACTTCTTCTACCTTTTTCGGTTCAAATTTCTCTTCTACAGGAACCGAAACTGATCGGGATGCCTTTTGGATGAGGATCTATCCTTCTTAGCCATTGTGTACTAATCCAAGATCAACCTCGACCGATTTAGCCAAAATTGGGAACTTGGCTCTGATACCAATTGTTGTAATCACAATGACACTGAGAGGGGGGGTGAATCAGTGTGTTCTTTAAAAACTTCTAAAACAATTAGATTATAAAACCAATAGCAGTTTAAAGCATATAAAAGAGATACTAAATGCATCAAGAAAGCATCACACATAACACAACATTTTAACGAGGTTCACCAATGTGGCTACTCCTCAAAAATACTGCTTGGACTACCATCCAAATCCACTCAATGCAAAGCTACAACTTTACATAATCCTTTACCAAGCACCAACTGGAAGGAGCACCAACCCCTTAACTTTATCCGCTTCAATAGAATGGAGCACCAACTCCTATTTTACCAAGGACCTACCGGAAAGAGGCACCAACCCCTTAATTTGCCAAGGACCAATCGGACAAATTGTTTACCAAAGACCAACTGGAAAGAGGCACCAACCCCTTAATTTGCCAGGACCAACTGGACTTCAATATTGAATAAAAAAATGTTTGACATATACCTTTGTTATTGCAATACTCTAACTGGTCTACATCACCTTTGCAATCTCCGTGCACTCTGCTCTCTCTTGCACAATCACTTCACATAGTTTGTCGCACCGCTATGACCATACTTTGCAATCAACTTTGCCCTTCGCGCTTCTCTCGCACACTCTCTTTCTCCGCGCACACGCTTCACACACTCGTGTCGTTTCACATTCTGCTCTCTGCTCAACACGAACTTCACTTTCACAAACACTATGCTCGCATTCGCACTTTATCTTTACACCCCACTGTTCAAACTCGAAGTACCCTTGCTTTTATAGAAGAAGTTTTAGGAACAAACCCTAAAAGAACGTCTGTTGAGAAACCCTAGAATTTGTCAGCTGCCAAACCCTAAAATCCGTCGGCCCGCATTTAACTTTGTCGGCCTCAAACACTTCTTCCACCTTCGTCACTTTCCCGTAGCTTATTGCCGCGAAATAGTAACATGTCGGCCCTTTTAATTTAATTTAATATTTTAATTTAAATTTTAAATAAAATAAAATTTAAACTAAATATTTAAAATTAAATATCTTCATCACCGGGGCATCTTTTTCAACGAAACGAAGAGCCAACTTGGGTTTTAAGAAAAACCCATTTCAAATCTGTTATCCATGGTTTTAAATAAAACTTTTTATTTTGACCGCCTTGGTTTTCACAAAAAACCTTTAAAATTTAAACTAAATATTTAAAATTAAATATCTTTATCACCGGGGCATCTTTTTCAACGAAACGAAGAGCCAACTTGGGTTTTAAGAAAAACCCATTTCAAATCTGTTATCCATGGTTTTAAATAAAACTTTTTATTCTGACTGCCTTGGTTTTCACAAAAAACCTTTCCGCTTCTTGACATCTCAGGTTCTGAAGACTTCTTCTTCTCATTCTGAATTATGTTTTCTGTTTCTATGCATCTATCATTTAAGGACTCATGATCCGACTAACTTCTGAACTTTATCCTCTGCATCCGAGTGACTTCTGAACTGCCCGTCCATTGCATCATTAGATCTAACCGATCGTATTGACAACAATGACAATCCTCCCGCAACACCTTGCTCAACACTGAACTCCTATCCATTGTACTTTGGCTGCACCTTGTTGTTCAATAAACTCTTGTCCATTGCATCAATAAATCTGTCTGAATGTGTTGACAACAATGACAATACTATTTGCTGCACTTTGCTCAACAGGATCATCTTACATATTGGTCAAGAGTTTTGTTTTTGATGCTTCATCATGGATTGCAAAACCTCTAGTATCAAAACTTATTTTGAAAGTAAAGTTCCCTTGAAATTTTTCTTGTCACTTTATTTTTTAGGACTTTCTTTATGAGTTCCAATTGTCAAGACTTATTTTAGATTCTTCTTCTTCAAGATAAAAAGCTTTGATTTCTTGTGATCAGGGTTTTTCCTTATTCACAAATAAGTATTGAGGAATAACTATATGATGCATGCCACTTTATGAGGTGAGGTTTTCTCCCTTTCCCCTCGACCCCTCTATTTTAAAAAGGAGATAGGGTGCGAGCTGTGGAACTTCTTGCATTCCATGGCTTTTTGAAAGCTCTTTAAATAAACGCGAGAGGCTTCTTCAGCCTCTTCCTCTTCCTCTTTAAATAGTGGGGGTGGGGGTGGTGGGGTGGGGTGGGGTGGGGGTATCTTGCCTTATGGTATCACTTTATCTATATCAATCAATACTACAAAGGTGATATAATCATCAAGCTAGAGCTGGTTAGTTGGCTGAGTTATGGTTTTTTTGATGTTATGTACAATTTAAAGTGGCTCCTCCATCTATGAGTTGTTATTTCACTCATCCAAGCTCCTCTTGAAATGGAATAAGGAGGTAGGAATGAGATGTTATTTTTATTTCTTCCCCTTAATAATAATCTCTTCATCCTTTTTATTTATAATGCAACCTCTATTTTAAAAGGGGCACTAGAGGAAGTGAATGAATACTATCCTTAAGAAGAGGATAAATATTGATCTCATCTCATCTCATTTTAAGGAGAGGAGAGGAGAGGAGTCCAATTTTATTGTTGATGGGCTCTCCCCTCCCTTCTATTTTCAAAGGGCTTTTTTAAAAATGATGGCCCTCTCCCCCTCATTTTTAAAGCCAACCCCTTTTAACAGGCCCTTTTAAATGGTGGGGGAGGTATTTTAAAGGCCCTTTAAATGGAAAAGCCTCAAGGTTGGGGATTTTAAAAGTAAATATAATATATTTATGTTTTGACCTTTTAAATGATGGGGTCTTAAATCCACATAGAAATATCTATCTCATATTTAATATCTCTATCTCTATAAGTCAATATTTTATTTTAAATAGGACCTCATCTTTATTCTTGATAAAGATAAAACATGGGGAGGGCCTTAAAATAAAAGGTCTTTGATTGCTCTTTAATAGCCCCTTGCTAAGTGTTTCCTTATATAAATACCTTTGGCCTCTGGATGGAATTTCTATATTGAGGGGATTTTTAAATAGGTATCTTATTTAGTAATAAATATCTCCTCTATCATAAGTCTTAAATAGTCTCAAATTTACAAACTAAGTCTTGTAAATGTTAAATAGATGTATACAAGTACTCTTGACCTTTGGTAATTTGAATACGTTTGCTTGGGAATCTCTATATTTTAAAAAGGGTGAGGATTTGTAAACTTGGGGCTGCCTCTTAAAATATAAGCTTTGAAAAAAAGGGCAAAGCTTGGACCCCTTATAAATTTAATTCGGAATCCTCTCTATATTTCTAAGATCTTCCCTAAAAATGGCCCAACCCAGCCCAACCCAATATAGCCTAGCCTAGCATTTCTAAGCTAAGCTAAGATCCAATTATATTTCCTTCTCTAGTGTGTAACTCCTCTCTGATGGTGAAGTATCTTCTTTATTTTATTCTAATAGTATATCCCTCTCTTTGTCCTCTGGATATTGGATTTCCCTTTTAGTATTTAATAGGCTAGTATCAATATGATGTTATATCTAAAATGTATTGAATATAATTATATCATTTGGATAGATCTATATTACCCTTCCCTATTTTAAAAGATAAAACTTTAAATCATCTTCAAAAGTTTATGATCATCTTGAATGGGTGTAGACTCTCTCATCTTTAATGAGAAAAGGTTTTCCTGGTAAATGGTTTGAGATATCAAAGAGTAGTGAAGGAGTACCCAATGAGATAGTATGGGTTCTTACTAATAATTATAGCATACTCTCTCTCTTCTATATGGTACTCTCTCTATTATAAGATATACTCTCTTTTTTGTTTGATGTACTCTCTCTTCTGTTAAATTTTAAATAGTCTTAAATAGTTGTTTTGTGTGCCTTAGGCTAGACTAAATGTTGAGTCCCTTTCCTTAAGCTCAACTAAATGTAGGTATGGTAAGTTAGAGTGAAGGTCAATCCCTCTTTCCCCACTTAGCCAAATAGAGGGATTTCTTGGTATGTAAGCTCATGCTAACACAACCTCCTATTCTCTCTTTCTTGAATAGATATAACATATGTAAAGAGATGTCATTTCCTTTCTCTCAAAATCTAGAATTGATATACCATAGATAAATGCATCCTTTTATTTCTTTAAATTCATTTTGAATAAAATCCTCTCCTCTACCCCTTTGTCATAATACCCTATCTTTTGCCTTGTTTTTTCTATTGTTAAAATGCACCCTCTCCTACATCCTCCCCCTATTTTTAAAAATATCATATTAATCCAAGATCATATGGATCTCTTGATATAATATGATTTATCACCCAGATCATCTTGATCATCTAATCATCTTGATTGTCTTGGCTATCTGTAGCATGTGAGTTTCTTCCCTCCTCCATCCCTTTTTTCCTTGCTTTAATTCTTCCCTCACTTTAAGAATAATTGTTGCCTTGAATTCTAGCCTCCCTTTAAGAATAACCCTTGAGTGGGTAGAGATATATCTCCCTTCAAATATAATTTGATTATGTACATTGATCATATGATAATATTGTAAAAGTATATGCTTGTAGGAAGTGCTCTCTCTCTCTTCTATACTCTCTCTTTTCTATGTGTTACTCTCTCTATTCTATTTTAGGCCTTTCTAACTTTTGATAAAATCTCTCTCTTAAGGCATACTCTCTCTTCTATAATCTCTCTCTCATATATGTGGTACCCTCTATTGTAAGGCATACTCTCTCTTCTATGTTATCCCAAAATCCACTCTTGATGTACTCTCTCTCTCTTCTAAGGCTATCTCTCTCTTTTATTTCTATCTAAAATAGCTCTTTCTTCTAAGGTGTACTCTTTCTCTTCAATTTTATTTTTAAAATAGTTCATATTATATTGCCTTAATAGTAGGGTAGGGTGGGTGGGTTTAAAATAGAAGTTCCTCATATCTCCCCTCCCCCACCATTTAAAAGGTACCTTTTAAAATATGAGGGGCCAACCAATTTATTTAAAATCTTTAAAATATCATTATTATGAGAAAAGAGATTACATTGAGTCTCTTATATACATATTAACAACTTTAAGGATTCAAGGACCTTTTGAGATAGGTTTTTGGTGAGCCTCTTATAAAAATATGAGGTTAAGGAAAATACATTTAAGATAATTGAAAAGGTTGAGCTTATTTAAGGAAGGAAGAGAGTTAAGCAATAACTAAAGAAATATCCCCTTTGAGCCCTCTATTATTCCCTCTATTTTAAATTTGCTCCTCTCTATCTATAACCTCTTCTCTTTAATAGTTATTGGAAGAAATCTAAATAAAAGAAAGGATTATATTAAGGGAGGATAACCTTTCCATTATTTTTAAAATGATAAGTAAGTGAGATATTTAATTTAAGATATCCCTAGATTGATATTAAATTAGCAAAATGAAAACAACATAAGAACTAAAGAAATCTCTCTATCTCAAATAAAGAAGAAATAATGGAATTCTATCCCTAGATAGAGATTTTAAAAGTCCTTTTTAAAACATGGGGGCCATTTTAAACCCTTCTATTTTAAAAGGTAAAGACACATGGCTACCTACCCCTCTATTTTAAAAGGCAAAGGATGATCCCCTCTATTTAAATGCAAGGTGTACCTTTATATTTTAAAGGTCATCTTGAACCATTAATAAAGGGGAGGGAAAGACATGTTGAATCTCTCGATGTGCGCATGAAGGAAAGTTTTTCCTTTTAAGGAGCAATACCTTAATTATGCATGAATATGGCATCAAATTTAATGCAAAAGTGATCACATCATGATTAGGTCATGTTGGTCAATTTATTTCACCTAGAAAATTCAAAATATGAGCAGAGTACCAACAACTAAGCATTTCTAGGAACTAAAATTCATGGAAACGCCCAAAATCAAAAGTAACACTGATCATCTTTAAAATTTGGGTAAGGAATTCAAATTCCCAACTTTACAAAAAAGATCTTGATTTTAAATTTCTATAATTCTAAGTAGTTGCACTTCATGGAACTCAATCCCAAAATGACCATAAAATCTTGCTTCTACAATGAGTGTTCTTTCATTATAGGAATCCATTCAAAAGAAAATAATTTAAATTATCCATACTTGTAATTAGATGTAATATCAAGCAACAACAACTACCTCTACTACCAAAAATTCATGTGAGACTTTTGGAATCGAGCCAATGCCGATCAACATGATAAAAACTATTTACAACACTAAAGCCCAAACCATGAACACCATAGTAGCTTATATTAATGGCCTTGACACTATCAAAGAACATGAAAAATGAGCATATCAGGTGCCAAAAGAAGGTGGTGAATGTTAGTCTAGGAAAATCTTAGATTTTAGGAATTACATACGCCATGGTTCCCTTGACCCATCCTTGTCTAGAGCTAGTCAAAGTGTGTGTGAGGAGTTATTATGTCAAACTTTAAAATAAAATAAAAGAGCATAAAATAATAAAACTATGCAGATAATTATTGATTCCATAGAGGATATGCTACAAATTAGAATGCATAAGGCTCTCTATTTTTAGGGAGAAGTGTTGGAGTATATTACACTATTTGGTACATGCTAATGTACTCCCATGGTACCTTCATGGTACATATTGTAAATAATATATTAGGGTTGAGTCTTATATTAGAGTGTGCAAAGTGAAGGGAAAGAGTCATGTATAGATGTGAATATTTTGTGGAGTCAAGTGTTCATCAAGAATGCAAGTGTCAATTAGAGAAGCCAAGAGTCATGAAACTTGGCATATGGAAAGGAATAGTTAAGTATCCAAAGAGTCACACTACTATGGCTATATAGTACTCCATATACATATTAAGATGTATCACACTACAAAGAATATCAATTTCATATCATATTTTTAATAGAAAGTAGAGTAATAAATATTGCATAGTAAGTTGTTCTACGTGCTTAGTAAATGTATGATTCAAGCTATTTACATTCATGTTGTTTTTTTATTAAATGTTAATTCATATATTATTAGCCTTGATTTACATATTGATTTGCTCATATCATTATCTTGATCTTATTATAGTATGGCTATATAATATTTGATCCTATGATATTTAAATTATGATATTTCTAGTAGTATTAAGGCTTAAATTTCTATTAGTGGTATCTGAGATACTATATAAGTTATTATCAAAATTATCACTTGCCTAGGTTGAGTTAATATAGATACATACAAAATTGGTTTTGTCTAGTTTGATAAATTTGAATAGGAGTTTGTCTACTTTGAAGGTAGTAAGACTCAAACTCTATTATAAGGTCATAGTGAGTAGAAAGACTAGAGTCTTTCCATGGTTGAAGAACAACTAGTGAAGACCAAGACTCAACTATATTGGAAGGCATATCAACTTTAAGATAGTTGATCATTCAAGGTCATAGCCAACCCTTGACATTGAAGGTTGAAGGCGTATCAACTTTAAGATAGTTGATCATTCAAGATCATATCCAACCATTGAAATTGAAGGTTGAAGGTGTATCAAATTTAATATATTTGATCATTCTGGGACTTTGCCAAACCTTGACATTGTTAAAAGAATTAGGGACATTCAACATCACCTTGACATTGATAGAAGAATCAGGGAAATTAAGAGTTACCTTAACATTGATAGAAGAATAAAGGACATTCAAGTCACCTTGATAAGAATTTGTAAGAGTTGTAGAATATATTAAGAGATGAAGCTACATAAATGTGAGAAGATTCCTATAATAGATAGAGAATTTTTTTAACTTTGAGCAGCAAATAAGAAAAAATTACAACATATTGAAAGTAAAATAGTTAGAAGCAAATAAAGAAATTTGAATAGGAGAAATAAGTATCAGGTCTTGAGAAATATACATCTATCTTGAGAATGATATATCAATCCTAAAGTAAGCTTACTTCAAGCAGTGGATCAATAAATATTAACATTAAAGTCTTGGATATAGAACTTGACATAAGGATAGTTTCAGGTCTTGAAGATAGGCCTTGACATAAAATTGAGATTCAAGTTATAGAAACCTTAAAATTAGAGGTGTAGGTCACAAAGTCCTTGATAATAGAAGTTTTAGATCATTAGATATTGACCTTGATAAATATTCAATAGGATTTATGGAGGCAATCATGTAGAGAGAATCAAATACAACAACTATACAAAGAAGCAGACTCAAGATATAAAAGAAAGAAGAGCTTGAATATTATAAAGAGAAGGTAATATATTGTAGTCAAAACAACCATAGAAAGCAAGCAACAATTAAAAGTAAAAAAATCCTAGAGAATAAATGGAGAAGAGGCTCAAGGTTTGAGATTAAAGAAGCCCGAGGTTCATGATACAAAGAAGAATCTTGAGGTTCATGGTACAATATAGAGGATATATCCAAATTTTGATAAAGATGAGATGCCCAAGGTTTGAAAAAAGTCTCAAGGTCTGAGATACAACAAAAATACCTAAGGAAATATTTAGAGAGAACGGTCTGCAAAAAAGGTAGAGATATCAACATTTAAGGGAGAGTCATTCAACTCAAACTAGAGCAGAAGAAGTTGAGAGCTATTCAGTTCATCTTAGGTCAAGAGAACATAGATATATTGTGATTGAACGTAGAGTCACTTTCCAAACATAAAGCTAGCATAGAGAAAAGTGTCAAATACATGCCAAGAATCAACTAACCTACAAAATAGAAACCAACATATTATGAAAAAGAGAGATAAAGTTAAAATAGCAAGAGCAAATACATCAAGGCAAAATATAGTGCAATGCAGGTGCAATGTTGGATTATCCATGTTATAAAAGAATGCAACACTGGAAGTGAATTTGAATCATAGTGCAATGCCAAGGAAGAATCTCTAAGTACTTCATTGGAATTCCAAGATTCAAGCACAATATTGGAAGGATAAAGCAATTAAGTATTGAGTGATTCATTGGGAGGAAAAAGCAATTGAGTGTTGAGTGCTATCAAGTAGAAAGCATTCAAGTGTTGAGTGCTATCAAGAATAAAATAATCAAGTTTTAAGCACTACTAGGGAAGAGAGAAGACAATTGCAGTGTTGAGAACTACCAAGGAGAAAGAAATTGAGTGTTGAGTGCTACTAATAATAAATCAATCAAGTTTTGAGTGCTACCAAGGAAGAGAGCATACAAGTTCCAAGTTTTTTGAAAGGAAATGTAACAACAAAATAGGTAACATATACTACAAAGGTGATAAGCAAGTGAGTAACATTCTTATGCCTAGCGCAATGCCAACCATAAACACTAATATATAGCAAAAACCATAATTTTTGCATGGATACATGTGCCATATGAGAAGGAGAAGGAGCCAAGCATTAAAGCATATGTGAGAAGTTTTGGAAGAAGCAATATGAATCACAATAGAGAATGCATGCTTGAAAAAGTTCATTTACAAAGGCTTGGTGAAATAATTCATTTTCAAAGGTTGGTGAAGTAATTCATTTGCAAAGATATTTAGGGTTTTATAAAGTTTTATAAAGTTAAATTTAAAGTTATTATATTTGGAGTAATAATTTAGGTTTTGAAATTGAAAATTAAAAGTTGTTTAAATATTTTTAAAGTGATAAGATTTTTTAGAATATTAAAGCTCTATTAAGGTTAGGAGTAATAAGGTTTATAGAAATATTTGAAGCAGTAGAAATAAGTTTTTATAAAAGTTTTGGAGTGATAAGTTAATTATGTGAATTCAAGGTTTTTAAATTTGAATCTTGATTTGATTTTATATTTTTTTGAAAAAAAAAATTGAAATTAATTTTTTTATTGATAAAATAAATGAGGGTTTTGAAAGGAGTCTGACAACCTTTTCCAAGGAAACTAGTGGGGAAATAACTGATCCGATATCACTCACTACCCACCCCAAATCCCTAAAACATAAAATATAAAAAAAAATAGGGATCTATCCATCCTGTGATCCAAACCAAAGGTCCCCACATTCCACAAAGAGTGGAGAGACAACTACCAACACACAAGCCCAAACAGGGAGAAAAAAAACCAGTAGAAGACAAAAAGGAATCGACCAACGATGCCATCCTAGACCTTGGGGTTCTTAGACACGTCCTCGAGATCATTCTTACCAGAAGCTAGGTCAACCAAAATTTGATGTAGAATATGGTTCACCTCTTCTATGAAATCCACTACTACCTTTAGGGTTCCCAGAATTGAATATTGCTTATCCTCAACCAACTTGATCAACTATAGGTGGTTGCAAGTATCCACAATGCTGAGAGGAGGGATAGAATCCTTATTCAAAGGCTTAGATTTTTTCTTTGCATAGGACTAATCATTCAAACCTAAATGATCAACCAAAATAGGGGCACTCTCCTTATTGATTGATTTTGTAGACAATATTTTAGAGCATCTTGTCCTTCCCCCCTGACACCTCTAGACAACATCGAGATGCCATCATATCTTCCACTTATTTAAACCATATTAGGGGAGGCCAAAGGTCTCCTTTCTCATCAGACTTCATGGAATGCAACAAAAATCTTTTAGATCTTCCACCCCACATGCCCCTTGGGGACACATTGATGCCACCCAATTTCTTGCACATATCCTCTTCTTTTGAAATTATTATTTTTTGAATATTTATAAATTTAATTATTTAGGAGATAAAAGCATTTCAACATCAAACTTAGGAAAGCAAAAATTTACAAAAGTTATTTTAATTTCTAGAATTAGGGAGACAAGGTTTATTGCTTCATAGGTGTTAAACTAGAAACTATGATTTCTTTTAAACTTAGGAGTTATAAGGTTGTCAAATTCAAAAGAAACATGACAAAGAAAAAGTAAGCAAAAAGAAAAGGAAATGGTCAAAAACTAGAAATACATGAATTTTAAAAATAGATGAAGAATAAAACTCATGTTTTCAAGAAGAAAAAATATACATTCAAGATGTCTCACTAGAAGAGACTAAGGAAATTTTGCAAGATTTAAAATGTTGTACACAATACATGATAGAAAAAATTGAAGGACAAAAGGATACATCAATAAAGGTAAAGAGAGTCTTACAATTAATTATGAGAGAAGCCAAAAATAAAATATTTTTAATGCTTAGAAATTATCTAAGTTCAAAGCTTGATGAAGTAGTTGAAAACTCTAAAGATGTTTTTACATTACCTAATGATATAGGTAAGATAATGTATATGGCATTACTCTCTAATGAAGTCCTCAAGGACAAGAATAGAAGACCAAAGGAAATGATTAAATATTTGAGATCAAGCTTATTGATGAAACCAATAATTTAAGATTCATCACAATAAATATATTAAATCCCTTTATGGTAGATACATGCTATGATACTAATGATTTATCATCAAAATAAAAAATATAATCGTGATACAAGTTATGATACTTCTAACTTGAAATTCATAAAGATAGAAGAACTTGATCCAAGAGTAGATGTTGAAGAAAATTTAAACATAGTTCATGAACACAAATAGTGTGTAGACAATATGTGACAAAGAACATTATAATAAAGACTTAAAACATTCAAAAAATAAATGTGAACATTGTAGCAGACATGGACACAAGATAGAAAGATGTTGGAATCTTCATTGTTGCAAAATTTGTGGAGGTACAAATCATTCTCAAAGATATTGTTGGTACAAATAAAATAATATTTTTGAATGGATATACACAATGACAAGAAAATATCTTAATGGATTTCCTCAAAAATATTTGTTAAAATTTAGATATGGGTACAAAAAAAGGTATGAATTTCTTCAACAACAGATTTAAAATAAAAATAGTAGCAATGCCAAAGTCGAAACTCAAAGTAGACGTCAAGCAAGATGATGAACCAACTTAAGCTCAAGAAAAATATCACATGCATTGTAAGTATGGGTACCAAGATCATTTGAATATTGAAGATCAAGACGAAGACTATGATTGAATACTTTAGTCTTCAATAACCAAATAATGCAATACAAGGAAGTTTTGGAGTATATTATATTATTTGGCACATGCTAATGTACTCCCATGGTACCTTCATGGTACATATTATATATAATAGATTAGGTTTGAGTCTTATATTAGAGTGTGCAAAGTGAAGAGCAACAATTATGTATAAGTGTGGATACATTATGGAGTCAAGTGTTCATCAAGAATGCAAGTGTCAAGTAGATAAGCCAATAGTCATGAGACTTGGCATATGGAAAGGAATAATCAAGTTCCAAAAATTCACACTACTATGACTATATAGTACTCCAAATAAAGACCAAGATGTATCACATTATAGAGAAGAGCAAGTTTATATCATATTTGTAAGAGAAATTAGAGTAATAAAGATTGCATAGTAAGTTGTTCTACATGCTTAGTACATGTATGATTCAGGCTATTTACATTCATGTTATTTTTTATTATTGAATGTTATTTGATATATTATTAGCCTTTATTTACATATTAATTTTCTCATATTATTCTGCTCATATCATTATCTTGACCTTATTATATTGTGTCTATATAACTTGTAATATTATTCTTCTCATATTCCATCCTATGATATTTAACCTGTGATATTTCTAGTAGTATTACGACTCAAAAATCCATCAAGAAGGACATAAAATTTGGAAAAAACTAGTTAATTGTGGATAAGGAATGACCTTATATAAGCTATAGTACAATCAACTAGATAGAGAGCTCTTAAAAGTGGAGTGAAGTTTTATCCAAAAAATATCTAAAATCATAAAAGTACCAATGGAAGCATCACAATTGCAAATGTAAGGCCCATCTATTATAAAATGGTTGTCAATAGTATCCTTTATGATGGGATTTATGAGTGATCAACTTTCAAGCCAAATTAAATTTAGTTGGCTTTTAAAATTTGTGGGTGATAAAAAATACTAAGAAAGATCTTTAGACCCTATTGTACCTCTTCATTTTAAGCTAAAGCTATGCAAATATTAAAATAAAAATGAGTTAAAAAATTATTTGGGAAAGAGGAATTTCAGATTCTACTCATTACTCTCCTAGTTAATCATGAAGAACATGTGCTTATACTGAGAGGGGGGTGAACAGTATACAATAAATATTTTTGCTTTTTAACCCAAATAATAGCATCAACAATATTAAAGAAGTAAACATCACACAAAGCATCACACACATGAGAGACATGATTTTATGTGGTTCACCCAATGCGGGCTACTCCACGGAGAAAATATTTCTTATAAATTTTTCTCAAATAAATTCTCTTGGGAATCCTTTCCCTACAATGTTTATGGACCTCTGTCCAAAGGAGACACCAATCCCCTAAATCAAGTTCATGGATCTCTATCCACAGGAGAACTCCTTCTCCTCTCGCTCCGATTGGTGATCCTCTAGAAGACTACTGCCTCCACTGCACTGGCTTGTGGATCTCTCTCCACTGAAGACTCTTATCCCCACTCAAAATACCTATCCTCACTACCCTGGCTAATGGATCTCTATCCACTAGATACTATTGTCCTCTCTGCTCTATCACCTCCAAAGCTCTATCTCAAATATGCACTAAACATAGTCCTTCGGTCTAGTACAACTCTGCTCAATATCTATCTCTGGTCTGGCACAAACCTATCCTCAAATCTACACCAAAATCTGCTCTCAAATCTACACTACAAATCCTCTAGAACTTGCTCAAATATGCTCTACAAGTCCTCTCTAGAACTTGTCCAAATCTACTCAATAAGTCCTCTCAAGAACTTATCCAAATATGTATTGTAAGCTTCCACAAAATCTCACACAAAATTAGTCCACAAGTCTCCTCAAAGACTTACCTCAAATCTGCTCAACAAGTCCACACAGAACTTGTCCAATCTCATAGAAACATAAAGAGAATTGTTAGAGACTCAATATGTTCTATACTAATCACAATGCTCAATTACTTTCAATCACTCTCTTAGAAACATAAGGAGAATTGTTAGAGACTCAATATGCTTCAAATTCAACTCAATGCTCAATCACTTTCTCAACTCAATTCAGAATATAGAATAGTTTGTTTTATGGAACTTGAACAATCACTTCACACATCCACTTGACTAGGCTCAACCAACTCTACTCAACCAATCACTCAATGAAATAATCCTTGCTCACAAACCCTAGTCCAAGCATATAAACATCAACTCAAAATATTTCCAACAATGCTCAACCACAAATCTCACATAACAATGATACTCATGTTCTTTTCAAACCCTAGTTCAAGTTCTTTTCTCAACAACTCACTTCAACAACAATGCTTATAAAACAATCCTCACATAGCAATGATACTCAAACCCTAGTTCAAGTTTTTCTCACAACCAATGGCTTCAACAACAATGCTTATAAAACAAGGTTCACATAACAACTCTTTAACCTAGAAAACCTTGAAGCATTAACTCAAACACACTCAATAAGGAAGCCCTAATCAAATCCTTTTCACTCCAAACTTATTTTTAGAAAATCAATCAATCAACTCAACTATGGAAGAATGTGCTCATACCTTTTTCTTGATGATTAAGGGATCTCATAAATCTACCACAACCACAACCACTTCTATGCCAAACTCAAAGAGGTTAGAAGATAAATATTTCTCACAATGTAATGCAAAAACTCAATTACACCTTATCACTCCATCTATAAAAACAACCATCAACATACATAAAATATTTTCCAAATAACACCTTATAATCTCCCAATTAAAATAAATTTAACATCCACCAAAATTTAACTCAAAAACCTCTTTAATTAAATTTTAATAGCAAGAAGAACTTTGGCAAAAATCAAATCCACTTTCCTTATAACTCCAATAACATA
Source organism: Wollemia nobilis (assembly GCA_028583015.1). Taxonomy (NCBI): domain Eukaryota; kingdom Viridiplantae; phylum Streptophyta; class Pinopsida; order Araucariales; family Araucariaceae; genus Wollemia; species Wollemia nobilis. The sequence continues at coordinate 4,371,564 of JAQPPZ010017063.1, read as the reverse complement.
AATCAATTACCAAACAAGCAACTTTTCATTCTACCCTTATAACTCCCTTTTAACCTTAGGAAAAACATTAGGCAAATAAAAATTTATTTAACAAAAATAATACCTTTGCCACTTATGAGATTCGAACCCCCAATCTCTGCCTCCTCATGCACCCTAGCCATGGGCTAGACCACCACGTGTGCTAGACGCATGCTTGGAAGATTAAGAGCACCTTGTGCTCTTTCTTCTAAGCTTGGCGCTCAAACGAGCACATGCCAAAATATTTTCCTCCATAGCGCTCAAGACAAACACGCCAACAACCTCCACATGAATCGATCATGGTCACTTCCACTCCCAACGCTCTCGCAAAATATGTGCTACCAATGGACCACCCTGTCCAATGGGAGTGAGGCCTTAAGCCCTCCCTTTTCATCTTCTTCCTTGCACTAAAAGACAACATAAAATTTATCTTCTTCCTCAATGATTGCACGAATTACTCTTTCTCTTGGTCACATGAATATTAATCGATGAAGGGTAAGTTTTAATGCCCCTTTGGCATAGCTTTTATATATGAATTTCACCTTTTGACATAGACGTCGGTGCTCCACTAAATTGATGATGTCGACATTTTTTTTAAAACCTTTATAATTTATAAATTATTTAAATTCTAAAAGAATTTAAATTTTATAAATTATTTTTATAAACCTTTGACTTTAATAAAAATTAAAGCCTTCTTGAGATAAAATTTAAACCTTTCTTTGTACTCCACTGATTTGATGTAAATTATTCTGCCACCATGGTTTTAATAAAAACCTTAATTCTGCCATCACAATGTATAAAGATCCTTATAAAACAATATTTTGACAACTTTTCATCTTGACATCAATGACAACTAAATGAGCTCAAAATGTCCAACAATCTCCCCCTTTGTCATTGATGGCAACCCAAATTATTTTTACCAAAAACTTGACCTTTCCTTTGTTCTGCTCCCCCTGGGACATTGCTCCCCCTAGCTCAATGCTCTCTCAAATACCAAATCTCTCCCCCTTACTCAAATCTCTCCCCCTTTGACATCAATGGCAAAGGGTCACCTTTGGGGCTCGGGGCTAAGAATGAGCCTCTTAGCTTAGCCCCTCCCCCACCTCCTCTTGAGGTGGTTAGTTCTAGGGTGGGAGTCTCACTCCCAGTTTTTCTCGAAGATACTCAAAGGTTTCCTTTGAAAGTGGCTTGGTGAAAATATCTGCTATCTATTCCTTTGTAGTAATATATTCCAACCTGACTTGTTTATCTGTCACCTGTTCTCTCAAAAAGTGGTACTTAATCAAAATGTGCTTTGTCCTGGAGTGCATCACTAGATTTTTTGAGATACTTATAGCACTTGTATTATCACATAGTATGGGAATAGGATGGTCATGCTTTATCTTGAAGTCTTCTAGAGTTATCTTCATCCATAACACCTGTGTACAACTAGCTACTGCTGCAATGTATTCTGCTTCTACTGTAGATAAGGATACTGAAACCTGCTTCTTACTTAGCCAAGAGACTAAATAGTCTCCAAGAAAGAATGCTCCTCCACTTGTGCTTTTTCTATCATCAATGCTATCAGCCCAATCTGCATCTGTATATGTTATCAGTGTGAAACTATCACTTTTGGGATACCAAAGCCCAAAATCCATAGTCCCTTTTAGATACCTAAAAATTATTTTTATTGCTGCCACATGTGTTTCCTTAGGAGCTACCTAAAACCTTGCCACTAATCCCACTGACTGTACTATGTCTGGTCTTGTAGCTGTAACATACAATAAGCTGCCAATCATAGATCTGTATAATCTCTGATCTACCTCTAGAGATTCATCATCCTTACTCAACTTGCATCCTGTGACCATGGGGGTACTTACCAGTTTACAATCTTCTAACCTGAATTTCTTTAACATTTCTTTTATATACTTGGCTTGTGAGAGAAACACCCCTCTTTCTGATTGTGAAATCTGAAGTCCAAGAAAGAAAGACAATTCACCAAGCATAGACATCTCAAATTCATTTTGCATGTTCTTAGAAAATTCTTTACACATCTTATCATTGTTTCCCCCAAAAATGATGTCATCAACATAAACAACCACTATTAGTAGATCACTCCCTTCATTTTTGATATATAAGTTACTATCTGCTATTCCTTTTTTGAATCCCTGTTCCTGAAGATACTTATCCAATCTTGAGTACCATGCTCTCGGAGCCTACTTTAGACCATACAGTGCCTTTTTCAATCTGCATACATGATCTGGTTTATCTGCTAATATGAATCCCTCTGGCTATTCAATATAAACTTCTTCTTCTAGAACACCATTTAGAAATGCTGACTTGACATCCATCTGATATACCTTAAAAATTTTGAAACTTGAGAAGGCTAAAAACATCCTTATAGCTTCAAGCCATGCAACTGGAGCAAATGTCTCATCAAATTCAATTCCTTCTACCTGTGCATAACCTTTGCATACTAACCTTGCTTTATTCCTGACCACCTGTCCATCTTCATTTAACTTGTTTCTGAATACCCATTTTGTGTCGATCACATTTTTGTCCTTTGGTCATGGAACAAGTTCCCAAGTTTTTCTTTTCTCTATCTGATCTAATTCCTCATCCATTGCCTTAATCCAAAATTTATCCTCACTTGCCTGAGTGAAGTCTTTTGGCTCAATCTTAGATAACAAAGAAAAATTTGCTTGTTGAGATGGTTTTATTATTCTTCTCCTTGTCTATCTTTCATTTGGATTCCCGATGATTTGCTCTTTTGGATGATGCTTCTGTACATACCTGGATGGAGTTTTGGGAAGAAGTCTTTGTGTTTCTTCTTCTTCTTTATCTGATTCCTCACAAAATTCTTCTTGACAACATCCATCTTCTTGATACACAATTTGCTGAACTGGTTCTCTTGAATCTATCTTCTCATCAATTGTTACATTTATACTTTCCACCATAGTGCATGTTCTTTTGTTGAAGCATCTGTAGGCTTTACTCCTTGTGGAATAACCAAGAAAAATTCCCTCATCACATCTTGGATCAAACTTGCCTAAGTTTTGATCTTCCCATCTTATGTAACATTTGCTTCCAAAAATTTTGAAGTGTTTTACAGTGGCAGGTCTTCCTTTCCAAAGCTCATATGGAGTCTTGTGATGATTTACCCTCATTTGAGCTCTAGTGATTATGTATACTATTGTGTTTACATCTTCTCTCCAAAAACCATATGATAGCTTAGATTCATTTAACATAGCTCTAGCCATGTTTTCAATAATCTTATTTTTCCTTTCAACTACCCCATTTTGTTGAGGAGTTCTTGCTGTTGAGTACTCTCTCTTGATCCCATGTTGTTCACAAAACTCTACAAATTCATTTGAAGTAAATTCTCCTCCTCTATCAGATCTCAGACACTTAATCCTTTTGCCAGTTTCATTTTCAACCAATTCCTTAAATGCTTTGAATTTTTCAAAGGCCTCTGACTTCTCTTTTAGGAAGGCTACCCAAACCATTCTGGAATAATCATCTATAAATAGTATAAAGTAGCTCTCACCCTGAATGCTTTGTGTTCTAGTAGGACCACATAGATCAGTATGTATTAGGCTCAATGGCTCAGATGACATATATCCTTTTGACTTAAAGGTTGTCCTAGTTTGCTTTCCATGTTGATAGGGTGCACAAATTGTGTTTTGAGGTCTTCTTATTTTGGGTAAATCTCTGACCGCCTGTTTATTGCTTATGTTGACTATGTTGTCAAAATTCAAGTGACCCAATATTCTATGCCATAACCAACTCTCATCTTCTTGTGATAGAAAGCACTTTTCCCCTTTGATCTCATTGAGCATGTATAAGTTGTTTGGGGTTCTTCTTGCATTGGCAATGATTTTTCCAGTTTTTGATTTTCTTATCTCACATCTATCTGGATGGAAAGTAACCATGTACCCTTGATCACAAAGTTGACTTATACTCAACATATTGTGTTTTAACCCTTTAACATACAATACATTTTCTATTTTTGTTTTCCCATTATCTAAACTTAGAGTTCCTCTTCCACCAATCCTTGTTGATCCATTATCACCAAAACTTACTGATCCTCTATTTGTTTCTTTTAGTACAATGAATTTGTCTTTGTCTCCTATCATGTGACTAGAGCAACCACTATCAAGATACCATTGTTCTTCTTTATCCTGAGCATGAAGGGTTGTTTGAACTAACATTGATCTAGCCTTAACATTTTCCCTTTCATCTTTCCTAGTTGTTGAAATTGTTTTTCCAGACTCAAGAAGTATCATTTTACACCATCTAGCCTTGTGCCCAAAATTATTGCATTTGTAACATATAATATCATCATCCATGAGAGGTGCAAAGGAATTGAAATTTCTAATGACATTGTTTCTTGCATGATGAATACAATGTACAACTTTATGACCATATTTATTACAAGAAAAGCAATGACCATGGAAGAAATTATGTAACCTATTTGGATGTCTTGGAGTTTGTGGTGAAGTAATCTTCCTCTTGTGATTAACTCTTATCCAGGGTTCTCCTTTGCTTTCTTATCCTTGTTTGAGGTTTCTACTTTTTGAAGACTTGATTCCTCTTTCTGTTTCTCATATTCTACATCTTGTAGTACCTTGATCCTTTCAACTTCATTCCTTAGGTGGACAATTTCTGCTTCCAATATTTCACATTTTGTTTCCCTGACTCTAAATAGATCTTGCTCAATTTTCTTTCCTTCTTCCACCCTAATCTTGAGTTCTGTGAGATTTTGAATAAGTTCCATCCTTGCTTCTTCATCTTCTTGAACTTTTTCCTTCAAGCTTGAATTCTTCTCTCTAAGTCTTTCCAACTTTCTGAGAGCAGCAAATAATTCCTCTTTTATATCAAACATAGTCTCTTCTTCATTTTTTGAAGTCATGTGTGCTACTGATGGATCCTCCTCCAAGTTGTTAGTCTTTTCATGGAGGGACCTACTCTGATACCAATTGAAGAACATGTGCTTATACTGAGAGGGGGTGAACAGTATACAATAAATATTTTTGCTTTTTAACCCAAATAATAGCATCAACAATATTAAAGTAGTAAACATCACACAAAGCATCACACACATGAGAGACATGATTTTACGTGGTTCACCCAATGCGGGCTACTCCACGGAGAAAATATTTCTTATAAATTTTTCTCAAATAAATTCTCTTGGGAATCCTTTCCCTACAATGTTTATGGACCTCTGTCCAAAGGAGACACCAATCCCCTAAATCAAGTTCATGGATCTCTATCCATAGGAGAACTCCTTCTCCTCTGCTCTAGATGGTGATCCTCTAGAAGACTACTGCCTCCACTACACTAGCTTGTGGATCTCTCTCCATTGAAGACTCTTGTCCCCACTCAGAAGACCTATCCTCACTACCCTGGCTAATGGATCTCTATCCACTAGAGACCTCTCTGCTCTGTCACCTCCAAATATCTATCTCAAATCTGCACTAAACATAGTCCTTCAGTCTAGTACAAATCTACTCAATCTCTATCTCTGGTCTGGCACAAACCTATCCTCAAATATGCACCAAACTCTACTCTCAAATCTGCACTACAAGTCCTCTCTAGAACTTGCTCAAATATTCTCTACAAGTCCTCTCTAGAACTTGTCCAAATCTACTCAATAAGTCCTCTCAAGAACTTATCCAAATCTGTATTGTAAGCTTCCACAAAATCTCACACAAAATTAGTCCACAAGTCTCCTCAAAGACTTACCTCAAATCTGCTCAACAAGTCCACACAGAACTTGTCCAATCTCATAGAAACATAAAGAGAATTGTTAGAGACTCAATATGTTCTATACTAATCACAATGCTCAATTACTTTCAATCACTCTCTTAGAAACATAAGGAGAATTGTTAGAGACTCAATATGCTTCAAATTCAACTCAATGCTCAATCACTTTCTCAACTCAATTCAGAATATAGAATAGTTTGTTTTATGGAACTTGAACAATCACTTCACACATCCACTTGACTAGGCTCAACCAACTCTACTCAACCAATCACTCAATGAAATAATCCTTGCTCACAAACCCTAGTCCAAGCATATAAACATCAACTCAAAATATTTCCAACAATGCTCAACCACAAATCTCACATAACAATGATACTCATGTTCTTTTCAAACCCTAGTTCAAGTTCTTTGCTCAACAACTCACTTCAACAACAATGCTTATAAAAAATCCTCACATAGCAATGATACTCAAACCTATTAAGTTTTTATAATCAACCAATGGCTTCAACAACAATGCTTATAAAACAAGGTTCACATAACAACTCTTTAACCCAGAAAACCTTGAAGCATTAACTCAAACACACTCAATAAGGAAGCCCTAATCAAATCCTTTTCACTCCAAACTTATTTTCAGAAAATCAATCAATCAACTCAACTATGGAAGAATGTGCTCATACCTTTTTCTTGATGATTAAGGGATCTCATAAATCTGCCACAACCACAACCACTTCTATGCCAAACTCAAAGAGGTTAGAAGATAAATATTTCTCACAATGTAATGCAAAAACTCAATTACACCTTATCACTCCATCTATAAAAACAACCATCAACATACATAAAATATTTTCCAATAACACCTTATAATCTCCCAATTAAAATAAATTTAACATCCACCAAAATTTAACTCAAAAACCTCTTTAATTAAATTTTAATAGCAAGAAGAACTTTGGCAAAAATCAAATCCACTTTCCTTATAACTCCAATAACATAAATCAATTACCAAACAAGCAACTTTTCATTCTACCCTTATAACTCCCTTTTTACCTTAGGAAAAACATTAGGCAAATAAAAATTTATTTAACAAAAATAATACCTTTGCCACTTATGAGATTCGAACCCCCAATCTCTGCCTCCTCGTGCGCCCTAGCCATGGGCTAGACCACCACGTGCGCTAGACATGCACTTGGAATATTAAGAGCACCTTGTGCTCTTTCTTCTAAGCCTAGCGCTCAAACGAGCGCGTGCCAAAATGTTTTCCTCCGCAGCGCTCAAGACAAACATGCCAACAACCTTCTCGTTGGCAATTTTGGGTACTTTGGGTACATTGCCTTTGCTCAAGTGTATAAGTTGTCATTGATGTCAAGAAGCTTTTGAAGGAATTTGATTTGATGTCAAATAATTTGTTTTGATGAAGGTTACGGCTTGACAGAGTTCGAAAGAAAGCAAGTTAGAAAAGTGTCGCGATATCGCGACATGTCGCGATTTTGCGACTCAAAGAGGAGAGAGAATGTACGGAGTCAGAAATGTCACGATTTCGTGACATATTGCAAGGAAGGTTGTACGGACGAAAAAGTGTCACGATTTCGCGACATGTTGCAGGAGAGAGAGTCCGAAAGAAAAAGTGTCACGATTTCGTGACATAATGCAGAAGAGAGAGTCCGTAGTGTGAATTGTCATGATTTCATGACAAGTTCGAAGAGAGAGAAAGTAACACAAAAAGTGTCACGATTTTGCGACATGTTGCAGAGTTCGAAGTGAGAACCGTCACGATTTCGCGACATGCTAGATGAAAATGTTCCAAGTAAGAACTGTCATGATTTCGTGACATGCAACAAAGGAAAGGTTTCGAAGTAAGAAATGTCATGATTTCATGACATATTGAAGAAAAAGCGTACGGATGCAGAAAGTGTCACGATTTCATGACATGTTCTGTTTTCACGGGCGTAAGGCAGAGAAAAGCACAAGGCAGCGAAAGTGTCACGATTTCGTGACATGTTCCATTTTCGCTAGTGCCTACAGAGAAGAGTGTACGGAAGTGAAAGGTGTCACGATTTTATGACATGTCATGTTTTCGCTAGTGCAAGTAGAGAAGAGTGCAAGGAAGCGAAAGTGTCACGATTTCATGACAGAAACTGAAAGCAGGTCTTCTATAGGAGAAGTGTCACGATTTCGTGACAAAAGTAGAAAGGAGGTCGATGAAGGGAGAAGTGTCGTGATATCGCGACAAAAGCAAAGTTGATGCTGACAAAGACAAAAGTGTCACGATATCGCGACAAGAGCTTAGTTGAAGTCGTCAAAGGCTGAAGTGTCACGATATCGTGACAAAAGCCAAAAGAAAGTGTACGGTTGCAAAGGTGTCACGATATCGCGACATGTTGTAGTTTCACGGCAGAAGCTACAGAAGAGTTACAGAGGCAATGAAGCCGACAAAGTCAAATTTTAGCCGACGAAGATTAGGGCTTGCAGCCGACGAAGATTAGGGTTTGTTTTTGTTATAACAGCCGACTAAGATTAAAGTTTTCATCATGAAAATTTTGTTATAAAAGGAGGGCTGTTTGGAGAGTTGAGGTGTGATTGAATGTGTTGTTGAAGTGCGACGTTCGTAGATAGTGCGTAGAGCAAGAAGTTCGATCGTCGAGAGCAGAGTGCAAAATTCGATCGTAGTGTGCAGAGTGCATTTCGTCAAATTTCTAAGTGTGAAAGATCACAAAGGAAGCAGAGTGTGCGAAGACGGTGCCATTGTAATTGCACAGAGGTGCAAAGGTTGAAGTTCGACCAAGTGCGGCTGTGATTGCACAAAGAGAGCAGAGGGCGTAGAGAGAACAAAGGGCAAAGACGAATGCGGAGTGCTGCTGCTTGAGGACAGAGGTGCATTGGTTCTTTGAGAAGAACCTGAGGACAGATTTGGCAAGTCTTTGAGAAGGCTTGTGTGCAGAGGATTGATTTGTTCAAAGTTGGACAGATCTGACAGACAGAGGAAGACTTGTACTAGACCGACTGACTGTGTTTGGTACAGGTTGTTGAGCTACTGTGGACATGATCATAGAAGGCAGAGGTCTCTTAGGCTAAGCATTGAGGATAGGAGGTCTTCGGTGGAAAGGAGTTCCACGTGCTGGCAAGAGGTAGAGGCAGTTGATCTTCTGAGGGATCATTTCCAGAGCAGAGGGGAAGGTATCTCCTTTGAGCCGAGGCTCATAAACATTGTAATTGGGAAGGATTCCCAAAGAACTTTGAGATAACTTTTAGAGAAAAGTTTTGTGGACGTAGCCCAACCATTCTGGGTGAACCACGTTAAAATTGATGTCACTTTGTGGATGATTTTGTGCATTGCTTTGATATTGCTTTGGGTATATTGCTTTACTATTTTGAAATATAAAGGAAAAAGTAAAAAGAGGTCTTATACTGTTCACCCCCCTCTCAGTATAAGCTTGTGTTCTTCAATTGGTATCAGAGCGGGTGCCTTCGAAAAGTTTAACAGCTTGAAGGAAAAGCTAGTAAAGAACACAATGGATTATTCAAGTGGCAATGCAAGCACCTATTCTTGATGGGTCAGATTTTGGTCTTTGGAGTGCAAGGATGAAGGTTCATCTAATGGCACTTGGTAATGAGGTATGGGAAGTAATTGAAGATGAGTACACTATTCCTGTACATGGTCCAAATACTAAAGAAGAAAGGCTCCTACATCACAACAATTCAAAAGCAATGAATGCAATTCTGAAAGGCTTACAGAAAGCAGATCTCACCAAAGTGATTCACTGCAAGACAGCTAGTGAAATGTGGAAACAGTTGCAGGTGGTTCATACAGGTGATACAAATGTCAGAAAGGCCAAGTTGAGACACTTCAAAGGTATGTTTGAACAACTCAAGATGAATGATGATGAAAATATTAGTGACTACATGCTTCGTATGGATGAGGTTGTTAACTCCATGAAAGACTTAGGTCTTGAGCTTGCTGAAAATGATGTTTGTGATAAGATTTTAAGATCTCTTCCTAATAGATTTAGTGAAAATATTTTTGCTATTGAGGAAGCTAAAGATTTGGATAAGTTGAAAAAGGATGAGCTACATAGTATACTTGCAGCATTTGAGTTGAGAACTCAAGTGAAGGTTGATGTCAAGAAAGAGGCGACTTTCAAGGCTACCAAGAAATCCAAGGGTAAACAACTTCAAGAGAGTGATGAGTCTTCTAGTGATGAAGAGGCATATTACGACAAGAAAGGCAAGTTCTCTAGAAAGCACAAAAGCATGAAAAATATAAGATGTTTCAATTGTGGAAAGTTTGGTCATTATGCTACTCGACTGTATTGTTCTCAAGAATGAAAGTGATGAAGATAAACAGGATTCTAAGAGCAAGGATTCTGAAAAGCACAAGCATCACAGGAAGAACAAAGATGAGCACAACAATCAAGGAAAGAGGTATTCTCACAAGCACAAGAAGAGTTTCTACCTAGACAAAGCAAGTAAGTGTTCTAGTAGTGATAGTGAAAGTTCTTCAAGTGATGATGAAAATGAGATGTTGTTCATATCAAAAAAAGAGGAAGAACCGAAACATAGATTCATTATCATGAAATGTCTTAGATGTGGAAATTTTGGTCACCTTGAGGATGATTGTACAAATAATGATTTGGTTTCTAGTATGTATGAGGATGCTTCAGAAAACTATAAGGAAGATGCTTGTATGGTTTTTGAAAAAGGTAGCACCTCTAGTGATAAGAAATCTGAAAAAGGCTTTGATGATTCGGAAAGCAAACAAATAAAGGATCTTGAAAGTGAACTTATTAATGCTCTTAGTGCTTTGAAAAAGGAAAGAAAGAAGAATGATAGACTCAAGGATAAGTTAGATGAATGTTGTATGGAGAGAGATGATCTTATAGAAAATCTTGATTTCTCTATAGCTAAGACACAAGAACTCAAGGATGAGTTAGAATCTAAGGTTCTTGAGTATAGTGAGTTAGAACAGAAAATGGCTTCTTTGAAAGAAGAAACTAAAGAGTACAAGGATAAGCTTTACAGGTTTCAAGATAGCTCCAAAAAGGTTAAGTCACTCATCAAAGGTCAAAGAAAAACAACAGATAAAACAGGCCTTGGTTTTGTTAAGCCACACAAGGAACAAGTTGGAGAGTCTAGTAAGAGACTCCAAAAGGAAGAGAGTTCTGATGAGGAAAGTATTTCAGATCATGAGTCCTTGAATGATAGATGCGCAAAAATAGAAAACAGATTTCAGAATGAGAAGAAGAAGTTTTCAGGACCCAAGAGGTCAAATAAAAGAAAATTTCAAGGCAGATGTTTTGCGTGTCACAGGCTCGGTCACATGGCTTCACATTGCATGGCTCAAGTGAAGAAGGTAAATGACAGTTTCAGAAGTGCTAGTTACTTTCAAGGGTATTGCTACTCTTGTCAATAGTTTGGGCACAAGGCAGTTTATTGCAAGGCAAATAACAAGAACAGGTTTGGCCATAACAGGTTTTGTCAGAACTGGTGGATTCAAAGATCAGGTTTACCTCAGAGAAACAACATCATCAAGTGTTTCAAGTGCAACAATGAAGGTCACACAATCAGACAGTGTAGAGCTGAAATTCTAGAATACAGGAACAGGAACAGTGGCATGATCAGGTCCAAGGATCAAGGCATGAACAAGAACAGGGATGAGAACAAGAACAAGAACAGTGACAAGAACAGGAATACGGGCAAAGAGTTCAAGAGAAGGCCCGACAAGGAAATTATAGACGCTGATGATGATCAGTGCCTAATGGGAGTTTTACTCCCACCCCAGAATTAATCACCTCATCAGGAGGTGGGGGAGGGACTAAGCTAAGAGGCTCATTCTTAGTCCCGAGCCCCAAAGGTGACCCTTTGCCATTGATGACAAAGGGGGAGAGATATGAGTAAGGGGGAGAGCTTCAAGTGAAGAGGAAAGCTTCAAGTCAGGGGGAGCAAAACTTCAAAGGAAGTTTCTCGGTTGTTAGCACAGTTGGTTTCAGTTTTGGCTCTTGAGACGTGTTTTCAATAAAGGTTTGCCATCAATGACAAAGGGGGAGATTGTTGGCAATTTTGGGTACTTTGGGTACATTGCCTTTGCTCAAGTGTATAAGTTGTCATTGATGTCAAGAAGCTTTTGAAGGAATTTGATTTGATGTCAAATAATTTGTTTTGATGAAGGTTACAGCATGACAGGTTCGAAAGAAAGTAAGTTAGAAAAGTGTCGCGATATCGCGACATGTCACATTTTGCAACTCAAAGAGGAGAGAGAATGTATGGAGTCAAAAATGTCACGATTTCGTGACATATTGCAAGGAAGGTTGTACGAACGAAAAAGTGTCACGATTTCGTGACATGTTGTAGGAGAGAGAGTCCGAAAGAAAAAGTGTCATGATTTCGTGACATAATGCAGAAGAGAGAGTCCGTAGTGTGAATTGTCATGATTTCGTGACAAGTTCAAAGAGAGAGAAAGTAACACAAAAAGTGTCACGATTTCGACATGCTGCAAAGTTAGTGAGAACCGTCACGATTTTGTGACATGTTGAGATGAAAATGTTCCAAGTAAGAACTGTCATGATTTCATGACATGCAGCAAAGGAAAGGTTTCGAAGTAAGAAATGTCACGATTTCGTGACATATTGAAGAAAAAGCGTACGGATGCAGAAAGTGTCACGATTTCGTGACATGTTCCATTTTCATGGGCGTAAGGCAGAGAAAAGCACAAGGCAGCGAAAGTGTCACGATTTTGTGACATGTTCCATTTTCGCTAGTGCCTACAGAGAAGAGTGTACGAAAGCGAAAGGTGTCACGATTTCATGACATGTCATGTTTTCGCTAGTGCAAGCAGAGAAGAGTGCAAGGAAGCGAAAGTGTCATGATTTCATGACAGAAACTGAAAGCAGGTCTTCTATAGGAGAAGTGTCACGATTTCGTGACAAAAGCAGAAAGGAGGTCGACGAAGGGAGAAGTGTCACGATATCGCGACAAAAGCAAAGTTGATGCTGACAAAGACAAAAGTGTCACGATATCGCGACAAGAGCTTAGTTGAAGTCATCAAAGGCTGAAGTGTCACGATATCATGACAAAAGCCAAAAGAAAGTGTATGGTTGCAAAGGTGTCATGATATCGTGACATGTTGTAGTTTCACGATAGAAGCTACAGAAGAGTTACAGAGGCAGTGAAGCCGACAAAGTCAAATTTTAGCCGACGAAGATTAGGGCTTGTAGCCGATGAAGATTAGGGTTTGTTTTTGTTATAACAACCGACTAAGATTAAAGTTTTCATCATGAAAATTTTGTTATAAAAGGAGGGCTATTTGGAGAGTTGAGGTGTGATTGAATGTGTTGTTGAAGTGCGACGTTCGCAGATAGTGCATAGAGCAAGAAGTTCGATCATCGAGAGCAGAGTGCAAAATTCGATCGTAGTGTGCAGAGTGCATTTCGTCAAATTTCTAAGTGTGAAAGATCATAAAGGAAGCAGAGTGTGCGAAGACGGTGCCGCTGTAATTGCGCAGAGGTGCAAAGGTTGAAGTTCGACCAAGTGCGGCTGTGATTGCGCAAAGAGAGCAGAGGGCATAGAGAGAACAAAGGGCAAAGATGAATGCGGAGTGCTGCTGCTTGAGGACAGAGGTGCATTGGTTCTTTGAGAAGAACCTGAGGATAGATTTGGCAAGTCTTTGAGAAGGCTTGTGTGCAGAGGATTGATTTGTTCAAAGTTGGACAGATCTGACAGACAGAGGAAGACTTGTACTAGACCGATTGACTGTGTTTGGTACAGGTTGCTGAGCTGCTGTGGACATGATCATAGAAGGCAGAGGTCTCTTAGGCTAAGCATTGAGGATAGGAGGTCTTCGGTGGAAAGGAGTTCCACGTGCTGGCAAGAGGTAGAGGCAGTTGATCTTCCGAGGGATCATTTCCAGAGCAGAGGGGAAGGTATCTCCTTTGAGCCGAGGCTCATAAACATTGTAATTGGGAAGGATTCCCAAAGAACTTTGAGATAACTTTTAGAGAAAAGTTTTGTGGACGTAGCCCAGCCATTCGGGTGAACCACGTTAAAATTGATGTCACTTTGTGGATGATTTTGTGCATTGCTTTGATATTGCTTTGGGTATATTGCTTTACTGTTTTGAAATATAAAGGAAAAAGTAAAAAGAGGTCTTATACTGTTCACCCCCCCTCTCAGTATAAGCTTGTGTTCTTCACCTCCACACGAATCGATCGTGGTCACTTCCACTCACAATGCTCTCGCAAAATATGTACTACCAATGTACCACCACGTCCAATGGGAGTGATGCCTTAAGTCCTCCCTTTTCATATTTTCTCTGGTGCTAAAAGACAACACAAATTTGTCTTCTTCCTCAACAATTGCACAAATAATTTTTTCTCTTGGTCGCATGAAATTTAATTGAATAAGGGTAAGTTTTAATGTCCTTTGATGTGGTATTTATATACAATTTCTACATTTTTCCATAGACGTTGGCACTCCACTAAATTGATGACGTCAGTGCTTCTTGAAAACCTTTATAATTTATAAATTATTTAAATTCTAAAAGAATTTAAATTTTATAAATTATTTTTATAAACCTTTGAATTTAATAAAAATTAAAGCCTTCTTGAGATAAAATTTAAACCTTTATTTGAACTCCACTGATTTGATGTAATTTATTCTGCCACCATGGTTTTAATAAAAACCTTAATTTTTCCGTCACAATGTATACAGATCCTTATAAAATAATATTTTGACAACTTTTCATCTTGACATCAATGACAACTAAATGAGCTCAAAATGTTCAACAAATCATGTATCAAAAGACCTCTATTTTAAAAAGGGTGTAATGGCATCACAATAAAAAATAATTATGAAGAGAGAGATTGGTGAAGGATCCAAAGAGACAAGGATTTACTTTATCTAAAATGGTTCAACCATGATATTTAAAAAGTGGAACATTCCACAATTGTTTCCTAGTTTCTGTTTTGAGGATATTGAAAGGAAGGAAATAGGGATTGTCTAAAGAGGACCACTCCTTCATGAGGAATTAGAAAGAAGGATATGAAAATTGGTACCTAAGAAATGAAGGATATTTTATAATATTGTACTGTTTCACAAGAAAACCCTTCACATTATCCCCAATAGTCACTAACTATCCCTTTGCCATGGAATTCATGCAAATGATATTTAAACAGAGACTCTCTTTAAAATAGAGGCTCGTGTAGGCAAAGGGATGATGATAGTTGGTATTATCCAAAAGACTTCATTTTATTCTACCTTGTGAAACATAATAAATAATATTCATATGTCCTACAAGAAAATATCTCCTATTTGGAAGAGGTACTAGATAAATGGCCATACGATCCTAAAGGAATGTTCTAATAGAATCTAAGGCAAATAAGTATAAAGGCTATATATGATCATGAGTCGAGGCCACCCCTTTCAAATAGAGAAGGCTCATTTACTTCAGGAATATTTTTGAAGGAAATCTTGATATGATAAGCTCTTAAGGATATAGATATAGGGGAGCACACTTACAAGGAATTCAAAGCTACTCCTATTCTTTGGTTCTCATTTTATAATAATAAGGTAGTAGAATATGATTCAAAAGAACATGCAAGTAATCCTTCTAAGATCTCAATAGCTAGACTCAACCATTGGAGTAGAGGAAAGATACATGTCTATTGTAGAATAATAGTCAAAATAGGATCAATAGAGAATGTGGTAGGTAAGGGAAAATTTGACACACAATTTGAAGATCACAAGGAAGAAATGTCATCGAAAGAGATAGGACCATATAACAAAAATGATATGAGTGGGTGAGAGCCAAATAATCTACAAAGAAACAAGCTATCAAAAAGAAGAAAAAAATTTAAATTAAAAGACCTCTATATGCCTTTTTAAAACATAGGGGGAGTAGAGATTAGAAAAGACAGTCTAAGAAGGGAAAAATGCTCCTATGAAAGAGTCATTAACACTTTTTAATTAAATTAAAGCAAAGCACCTCAGAGAAATTTGACTATTTTGGATTTTTGGACACACCCAAACAAGAGATGGAGGATGATTCAACTTGGACCATAGAAGAGGCACCTCTAGCCACCTTATATTAAAGGAGTAGGACTCACCAAGAAAAAGAGAACCAAGAACTTGCAAAATAAAATAAGGCTAGAGTGCTAATAATGACACAACTCCAAAGTGGCTAGGGACATTTTTCAAATCAAAACAAAGGGTGCTTTAATTTAAAAGTGAAAACCATTCAAATTCATGATCATAAGGTCTCACCTAAGGTAGCATAATCTAGTTCTAGCCTTTTAGTGGTACATCCAGTGTTTTCAAACATCGATGCACCACTTGAATCTAAAACCCCTCTCCCTTCTTCTTTCATCCATTCCTTAAAATCAATTATAGATTCCATCACATCACTCACCACCATTTTATGCTATTCCCACTTCATCCCCCACTTCCAATCATCTTGATTCGTTTTCAAGACATTCCCCTAAAAACATTATTTTATCCCTTTCTCCACCTTTTAAGTAATTCACCCATGTAATCAATCCATGTGACTGCAAGTGTTCCAATTGTATAGTGAAATAGTGAAATGGATACTAGCCTTGTAAAATAGGTACTCAACCGATATCCTTGATTAAGTCTTATGGGATTGATTTCAAGGATTCTATAAAAGCCACCATAATTGATATTGACAAGAGGCCTTTCTATTTTAAAAGGGGAGTTACAATAAGAATTGTTTAATTATGAAGTTAGCCTTGTTAAGGAAGGGATCAAGCCTATATTCTCCCACATGGGAATAAATGAGCTTGTCACCTTTAAAAGTGGAATATCAAGAAGCAAAAAATGCTTTTCATGGTGACTATGCTCTTATTATGATATCTTTGGATACAAGCAAAGTAGGATTAGAGAGCATTTAAAAAGGTAAAACCTTTTTTCAAGATGGTAGCCTGGGAATGTAGGAGATATTAGAAGATGTGTGAGTTGGAAAAGAAGAAGATAGAAAAACTCATATAAGTGAAATATAATGAGATAAAAGAGCTTTAGTAGACCCTAAAAACAACTCCCCTAAGGGAAGAATTGAATCAAAAAAATGAAAGGATTTCCACTCTAGAAATTCAACCACAACTATTCCAAAGCAAGCTAGACACTACAACAACAAAAAAGATAGTTTGGAAGTTAGAGCAGTATATCTTATGCAAGGAGAAGGAAGACCTAATTCAAGAAAGGGAATGAACGAGAAATATTTTAAAATATGGAGCAAGGAATTTTCCTTTAAATAACCCAATAAATATGGAGCTTAAATATTGAAGGAGCAATAAAATTCTCAAGGGATAGACCAACTACAAAAGGAAGTAGACAATCAAAAGTCTCAGTTGACCTCTCTATTTTAAGGTGTGAAAAGATTTAATTGAAATATTCTTGGAACCTCTCTTAATAAAGGGGTATCAACATTGAGATATTGAAGAATTTTATAGTTAAATTGTTGAATCAGAAAGAGTTATTGAAAAGGTTGATAGAGGGGTAAAGAAAGTTGAGAGCCTTTTAATTTAATTTAATTTAATTAATTTAATGACAATTTAATGCTTGCCTTCCATCTATTTTAAAATTCAAGGGATATCCCACTCTAATTAAAATCAATCCTAACCCCTCTATTTATAATAGGTGGAGGTGCTCATCCATGGCATAACTCCATTGCTAGAGGAAACTAACAATATGGTACCTTATATCTGTGGTGCTCCAGTTACCATGTTTTTATGTGATTGATATGCTTATTATATTAAAGAGCAATCATTAAATACTATATAAGAGAGAAAATTTTATATTTGAAACATAATTAATATTATAGTGCATTTATAAAGGTGAGGTTATTCCACACTTATTTTTGGGGGCTTTATCTTTGTCGTAATATGGAAGCTATGTTAGGAGCCTACCCTCTAATAACAAGATACTTCCAACCTTTCAAGAGCATATGTTTTTCCATTTTTTTCAACATGCCCTTATTAAGAGGTCCCCATATTCAATGGATCAATCATCTATCAAATCAAGAGGTTTCTATCTCCTTCTTGTGAGGTTTTTCGATGTGTCTTCCTCTTTTGATCCTCCATAAAAAATGAGAACCAATTTGAATAATTTTTCTATGCATATTGACAACTTAAGGATATTTCCCTCGTAAGATATAAAATCACCTTTAAATAAATAAAGTGCTCTCCTCTCCTCTCTATTAAAATATCAATCAAATATGGCTCTTAAGATAGGGAGAGGTCATTTATGTACTCTTAATATATGGATGAAAAAGGATTTTCCATTAATAACCTCAACCTTTTAATTAAATCTATGTATCCATGATATTGGGAGAGCTCCACCCTTTTAAAATATAGAGGATTATCCATTATTCCATTCATATGATAAACTAAGAGCTCCATTCATATTTGGTAAACATTCAACAATAGAAGCACCCTTTAGGACTATCCCATTTCATCTCCTATCAGCTTAAGAGTGAGGGGGTAATTCATCCTAAAGGGATTAGGACCATTATTCTGGGATGATATTCTTCCCTTTTAATGTGTCATTGAAAACATTAAAAGGGAGAGGCAATTCATCTACCAACCATTATTCCATTTGAAAGGAATCCCAATACCTTTTAAAATAGAAAGCATTCAAAAGAAATACAAATTCATCTACATTTGAAAGGTTGAATACTATCTTATATAATGGGTCACATTCTCCATTTAAAAAAAGGTAAATAATTCCATTCAATCAAGAATATAGCATGTAGGAGATCCTTCCGACCTGGGAACTTTAAAAGGAACTATCAATATATGAAAGCTAGACACCAACTTAAATTCTTCCAACAACCCTTTAATTTAATTCCCCCTCCCCACCCCCTCCATTTTAAAAGGGCCTTTTTAAAATAGAGGTGGTTATCCATCCTTTTAAACTAGAGGGGAACCACCATATTTTTAAAATAGATGGGACCATGCACCTTTTAAAAGAGGGGGTCATTAAATTAAAAGCAATACTCTTAAGATAGGGAGAGGCAAAAATGATGCAGAGAACAATTCAGACTAAACCCTTATAGATAGAGGAATTGAAGGAGCTTTTTTTTTTTTGTCTTTGAGTTTGGGGTGACCAATTTTAATCAACTAGAATCATAACCTCCTTTCACAATTCACTCATTATCCGAGTTGGTTATTTACGTGTATCACTACATGGATAATGAGTTTCTTTCCTAAGATCGATTATTTTTTAAAGTTAAAGGGCTTGTATTCACTTCCTCTAAATACTTAGATGTTTTAGTTTACCTTATATAAGATATGACAATTAAGATTTCTAAGAGCCTATTAAAAGGATCAAATGACTTGAATGGGTTGGGGCATAGAGAAGAGGTACCCTACCAGACCATAACCTCTTTAGTATAATCCACTGATGGAATATTTCAAAATAAAGAGGTAGGTTATTATATTAAAAAAGTCAATTGAAAAAGGAATATAATATTTCTCCTCTATTTTAAAAGGGCTTTTATAAGGGTTCCCCTTTCAAAATTATAGAGTACCTAGTTTTCATATCTTTGCTATTAAAGAGGGTCCCTTTCCACTCAATATTGAGAAGGATCCATAGATGGAAGAGTTGTCATAATACATGAAATGGTATTGATAATGATGCCTATTCTAATCATCAATTAATAGATGTGATGGAATCAAATGCCCTTTTAAAATAAAATAAAATCTAGGCTTCCAAGAATATATATAGAGGGATTTTAAAATAGATAAACATCTCTAGCTTCATGGAATTATAGTTCTTCATGGAATCCATTTTAAATCTCTCCTCTTTTGCCTTTTTAAATAGTGGGGGAGGGCCTTCCCCTCTTAATAACCTGGTTTGGTTATCGAACCGATGCTTACTCCGACGCTTCTCCCCCCTATGTCCCCAGCCCGCTCCCCCTCTTCCCGACCGATTTTCTTATTCGAGGAGGGGCGCTCGCCTTTTTTAATGAGCGTTTTGTTGTTGCGTGTTCGCTGCTCCTTATTCGCCCTTTCTTAAATGGGGAGAGGGGAGGGAAAAGCTTGATAATGGGTGGCTGGCTGCTTTCCGTTCCATTGGTTCGGTTATGATCGACGGGTCAATAATGGAATCTGTCAACGGGGGTTGATGGTTGAAACGCATTGCTCGTGCTGGGATCGTGGGTTCGGGGTCGCTCACTAAGCCTATTCCCCCCTACCCTGTCCGATGGGGGGGGCGCCCTCTTAAAATAATAGTAGGGAGCTTTCAATCCCTCTTCAATTAATAAGCTCACCTCTGATAAAGAAAGTCGAGTGCGGCTTGGCTTTATATAGAGAGGAGAGCAGCCTCTATATAAAGCATGACAGTCTTATTAAAAGGGGGGGGTAATAACGATTCATAGTTCAGGTAGAGCCTATCGCCTTTATCGGCCTGGCTTTTTCAAAGAGAAGAGCTTTCCCCTTTTCAAATAGAGAGATAAGCGAGCCCCTTTTCTTTAAAGAGCTCAAAGAGCCCCTATCCTTTTAAGTAAGGCCGATCTCCTTAAGTTGTTGTTAATACGTATATAAAACGACCTTATTTAAAGAAACTCAGCCTCTCTATCTATAATGGGATGATTACTGAAGAAGTAATAACGAACGGAAGAGGATGTTGTCCAACTCGTTTCGCTGATAGAGACCGGGGGTCGAGATCGCTCTTAAAATATAATTCACGCTCTCTTGGGCAAACCCAAGCCCTTACTAATAAAGGTTTCCGAGGGACCGGACCGGAGAGATCGAGATCGCAACGACACATGCCAACCCAACCCAAGCCCTTACTAATAAAGGGGCACTCTTAAGGTAGATTGAACCTGCTCTGGCGGAGTCAAGAATGGGGTTTTAATTCCAAGGTGTGGATGGAGCCTCTCTATCTATAATCCGGATACTGGTCTTTGTGAGCTCAAAATGCGGTGCTTCAGTATGGAGACTGGCCCTCTCTATTTTAAAAGGGTGAGCCAGCTCTGATGAATGGATAAATAGAGAAATAAGGCCTTCTGATCTTCAGGCCCCGGCTTCTTTTCCTGCAGCGTGATTCTGACCTAAAGATCCGTGTCGAGTGGGTCAAGCCGGAGCCCGGGTTATTGGCCGCTCCCTCTAAATCAAAAGGTGCTGGCTTAAGGCAGTAAATTTGAGCCTTCTGGCAGGTGCTTCCGGGCCTGGAGTGAAGGCGGTCAATAGCTCGTCTCCTCAGGTGCCTTATGATGTTAAGAGTAGTTAGTTCCTCTAGGCGCCTAAATCCCTCTAAAAGCTGCTTTTGGGAAATGAATTTTCCATTTTTAAAAGGGATAAATGAGGAAATGTAGCACTTTTATTCTAAATAAAGGAGGTTCAAGAGTGCCTTAAATTTTTTTGGCTTGATCTATTAGATTGATAATAAGAATCGAGTGAATCTCAAAGGGCTTGGTCCTAAAGTTGCCTCCTCTCTTTCATCTGCTTGTTGATGGGGGAACTCCTCTCTCATGTTTTATTTTTTATGGGTGAATTACTTTAGGCAACCCCAAGGAACCCTTTCATCATGGACAATTAATCGAGGGATACTAAAGGGATTAACTACTGAATGTGAGCTAGAATAAAAATCCTCTATCTGACATGGGATTCAGAACTTTTAATTTAAATATTCCCCATAGTTTTGTTAATTGGAGGGCATGCTCATCTCTTTATCAATTGATAAGGGATATCCTTACAACAATAAATTTAGGAGAAAGACTCTTAAGGGTGATTTCACCTTAAAAAATGAGTTGGTCTATAATAGGCTCGATCATAAATGAATAAATAAAGAGGATAGGGTGAGGTAGGGGCTAAAAGCTTCTAAAAGGAATAAGTTTTATTCCAAGCTTTTATTTTAAATTAGAGGGGTTTTTCATCACTATCCGAAAAAACCATTTCTCGAGAACCAAACGATGTATATACCTTCTCTTCTTGAACAAGAATGTAGGGGCCTTTTCTCAAACTCAAGAGTGCATTATTATATTATAAAGCTTTTTGAACCTCTCTATTTTAAAAGGGGACCTTAAAGTTTTAAAGAGATTGAATGCTCTATTTTAAAAATGGGGTATTGACTCTTCCAACAAGCCCCTGATTAACATAACAATAGAGTGGGTTCATGTATGTAAGAGATCTCTCCCCTTGTTCTTTTATGCTCCTGTGGGGTGATGGATTTTAAAGAGGTATAGTCAATATAGTAGAATACCCCAACACAACCTAGGGATTGTAAAAACCTAATCCTTGGAAGAGTATGAACTTGAACTTCTTTATTCATTTAGAGAGATGTCCATGCTTTATTGTTTTAGGGGTGCAAGGGCTCTTAAGATAGGATGAGTTATCTACCTATCTGATTATAGGGAGAGAGACACTCTCTATCCTCCTCTCTATATTTGAGCTCTCTATCCTTTTACTTTGATATAATAACATATATTATTATAGATAGAAAATCTTGCCCCATCTTACCTTTTAAATTATAACAACTTAGGATATAAATGATCATGAGGTACTTTTTTTGTTATTGTGAAAGAGGATAGATAAGACCATTTTTATCTTGGAGAAGGTGTCATTCAATGAGCATAATGTTAGGTAATTGGTTAGATAAAGGTTTACCTTTAGGGGATGTGGGATATTCCTTCTAGTTGGTGGGGAGAGAATGACTTGTGGCTAGGGGATTTTAAATACAAGTGAGAGGAACACTCTCTAACCTTATTTTCATCAATTTTTGGGCTCTTAAGGAAGAAGAATATTATTCTCTTCTAAAGGGGTTTTTTTTCTTAAAGGTGCCACAAATTTTATTTTAGGGTGTAACTTTCCTTAATATTACTCTTCAACATATTTGGTAGCCCTGAAACTGGTTCCTTTTAAATCACCCATGATTATGGATAGAGAGCATGGATTGATATTGAACATGAAAATCCAAAACTGGTAGGAGATCAATATGATTTTATTTATACCTTCTCTATTTAAAATAAAGCACTTTAAAGGTAAGGGTATTGGGGATTTTCCATTCAAAGTACCTTTAAAAGCCCTTCCCTACCAAGCCTAAAAAAGGAAGCTTTAAAAAGGAGGGGGAGAGGCTCCTTTTTTAAATAGAGAGGATAGTTTTTCTCTATATTTTAAAGAGCTTTTAAAAAGTTGGTATTTTCAATCATTATTATGTCCCCCTTTAAATAGGGAGGTTTCTAAATCCATGCTTGTACTTCAAATCGATTTGGCCATATTATGAATAGAATCAATACATACATCAAGAAATCCAAATCTCTAAAATAGAGAGGTCTAATTAAAGGGTTAGGAGAATGGTTTGGGATAGGTGCCCTTATCTATGCTAAAAGGGGTAAGTGTGTGAAGGCTCTTAAATTTGAACCTTTATAGATAGTGAATCAATAATTTACCGTACGAGTGTTTTTCATTTTCAAGGCACAAGATTGATAGCCTTTAAAAATATAAGAGGAGGCCTCTTCTCTAAAATTATAAGGCTAAGGAAGTTTAGTAAGCTTTTAAAAAATCCTAAAATGAGGTCATAGGGTGATTATACAGAGTGTGGGAGGGAATAGTTTTTTTGTACACTTAGGTTCCTAAACAAGTTCACATAATAAAGAAGATCCATATGGAATGGACCACTCTAGGGATTATAGATAGAGTTGGAGCTTTAAGATACATCCCTCTCAATTTCTCCATTCTGATATAGTGGGCATTGAAATTACTTGAGAGGTTGAAAGTATCTCCAAGAAGTAAGGTATTTTTTGTTGAATTAGGATTCAAATCCTATCCATCTAGATTAAAAATGAGAAATGGATCCACATTTATTTTTAGGATGAGTGGAATTCTCTCTATTATAAGGATCCCATAGTGTGCTCCACATCTTCCAATAGTGAGTGTATCTCTGTAACAATAATCTTGAACCAAGCCCTCTCTATGTTAAGGATTTTTGATAGCTTAAGATGTAAAGGTTTGTAATTATTCATTAGAAGAGGAGTTGATTTAGAGAGAACTTTTAATGTAATGGACACCTCCCCCTTTATTTTAAAAGGTAAGAGATGATCCCCTCTATTTTAAAAGGATTCCCTCCTCCCTTCTATTTTAAAATTCCCTTTTAATTATGGGAGCCACTTCATAAAATGGATGGAATTCCCTATCACCTCTCAATTTTAAGGGTAAGAAGCCCTATCTATTTTAAGATTTGAGTGGAGATGATGATTGAGGTTTGATTAGATGAGATGATAGGAATCATTTGAGATGAAAATGAAGGGGGTTGGGGTTGAGAGGTGGTCAAGTCCACCATGAAGGGATCTTGTTCAATGATGCATCAACAATTTCCCCTTCAACCCATGATCTAGATTTAGTCCTCCAAGGCCTATTCATCTTGCTCTATCTTCTCATGCACTCCACCAGTTCTACACAATTCCACTTCTCACTATCTCATGCAAGTAAATAGTTTTTAAATATCTCTAGGGTTTTAAAGAAGATAAAAAACAAGAGTCTTTCAAAAATTTAAAATGTCATCAAGGAGAGGAAGGACTAACTATTAATTAGGGTGGAATTGATGAATCTTTTAATTTAAATAAGGGTTATGCACAATGGTGAATATTCACAAATTAGGTAAATATTAGGATTTTTGAAATTGGAAATTTGAGAATATGGGGACCCTAGACGTTGACCCATTCGCCTAAAATTTTTGGGAATAATTTGTTTTAGGGTCCATTCACCCCATTATGATACTTACTTCAAGGAGCATTCCTACCTAACTTTCACCTTCAAATTATAAAAAATTTCATTTATCTTGTCAAATTCACCTCCTATACCATCATTATATAGCTAACATGAGAGAGATACTCTTACATTTAAAACATTAATTCTCCCTCATAGCGAGTGATACATAGAAGACAAAATACAAGGGGTGACCATAGTAGATGAATGATATAGGATGATAGATATAGCATGAAAAACATAGGCCAATAGACAAAGAGCAATCATAGTAGATAAAAGGTATAACAACTAACATATGATGACTGACATATGGTCGATGATATATGGTGATTGATATATGGAAATTGACATATGGTGGTTGAAATATGGTGATCAAACTATACAAATAAACCACCATTATATCAGGCTCAAAAATATCTTTCCAATGAGTACACATATACCTATGTTTGGACATCTATTGATGCCTAAAACTATGAAACTATGTCTATCACCCTGTGTCGGTCATCCTGTATCAGCCGCTATATGTCGGCCACCACATGTTGGCCAACATGTATGACATGTGGTGACTGAAATAGGGCAACCAACATGTGGTAGTCGACACAGGGTGATCGACATGGAGTGACACATAATTTCAAAGTTTTAGGCATCAATAAATGTCCAAACATATGCATATTTGTACTCGTTGAAAAGCTCTTTTTAAGCCCGTTCTAATTGTGGTGTCTTTGTATAGTTTTGAGATGATTTAATGGGACAAAATCTACCCCAAATATGACCTTACTTTTTAGGGCTTCAAATACCTCAAATTTTTGTGTGAAGATGATTGATTTGATTTGCTTGATCAAAAGGCCTACAAAGGTGAGACAATTGATGAGTTTTTTTAGTTTGACATCCTTTTTTTTAGTCTATCATATGTCATCCATTTGTTTTATGTCTTTCATCTAACGTCTATTTTTTTGCAATCTATCATATAACCTCCAATTTTTTGTAGTATTCCATATGACATATGTTTTTTGCAATCTTTCATCCAAGTTTTGTATTTTTGGAAAAAATTGCCACACTTTTATAATTTTTTGTGGAAAAAAAGGAAATTTGCCTTTTCTTCTAATATGGGTTTGGAAAAATTCGCCTCAGTTTTGAAACTAATATACCCCATTTTTATAAATAGATTTGGGTCGTACCCCTTATGCATAACCCTGATTTAAAGGTATAAGCATCGATCCTCTCCCCTACCCTATTTAATTCATATCCCATAGATCCTCTCTTTTAAAACCATTTTTAAAATAGAGAAGGGGTCACTCAACTTAAGATGGTTTCTTGGTCTCTTATATGCATTAACAACTCCAGTCGACCCAACCACATTCATTCATATAGGTATGGTTGAGCTATCCCCTCTCCCTCAACGGATAAATAGATGTCTTGATTCAATGTCTTATCCCATTTGTTAATGCATGTATAAGCATACTCATCAAAATATTGAGTTCGCTAGCCATTTTTTAATAGTTAAGCGAGATAGCTTCCTCTCTATTTTAAAAAATAACACTTGAAATTTTGATAATAAGGAAGTCTAGGTTACTTATTTTATCTCTCTTAGCCCATAGGAACTAGGAGAGATAGGTCATGCACTCACTAAAACTTAATTTGAGGTTCTCATTTTCCATTTTAAATGATCCACCCAAAACTCAATTCTTCGAGTGTAGTTTTATATAAAAAGAGGTATTTTATTATATTATTAATAGTTAGAAGGGAGTGATAGGCCAAAAATTAATTCTAATCTAAAGATGATTCTATTGATAGGTTGAATTATCCATGCATCCATGCATCTAACTAACTAAATAATGATTCTTATGCCTTTTAAAAAGAGAGGAGAGGAGAGGCTTTTGAATTATAAGTTTGAATCAACTCAAATTAATAAGTCAGTCTTTAAATCAAATCAAAGGTTACTCAATTGAAAAAAATTCAAGAGAAAACTTTATTTAAAAGGAAAAAGCTTATAGATGGGGCTTTTCTTATTACATTTGATTATTGATAAACCACTTTTATTAATATGGTCATTTTGTCTTATTTAAATGCTTTTATATGACTTGAAAATGTATTTTTTAAAAGACTCAAATAAAAGGTACATTATAAGAGGGAGGTTTATAAAGCTAATCTTTTGATTGATGTATTAAAAACCCCACTGAATCATCTAGATCTTTGATACATTTTAAAATCAAATTCAAAAGATCATTTCTAGATCAAGGAAGAACCTTTAGGGCTTTAATATCCATAATTTTAAAGGGATAGATATAATTCATATATAATGTGTGAACATGAATGAACTATATTGAAACAACCCACCAAAACTAACCCAAGAGAGATATTTTTTTTATACAAGGTTCACAAAATGTTCCAATATTTCATTTCCAATAATTAAGGCATAAGAACATTTTGAGTTTAATGTCACTGTGGATCACACTCAAGTGGACAAGAGTGGCCAACTATAGATACCTAAAAAGTGTCATGTTGAGGAATCTCCTCATGTGGACACATTTTTAGTCCATATGACTCATATTGGACCTTTTCAAGATCCAACAGTGGTTCTAACCACTCAATAAGGGCAATCCAGTTCTATTCAGCCTAGGTCGTTGTTATCCCTAATGACGACCTCATCATCACTGGTGTTTATGATGGCCATGGGCTGGCCATACCTATCGATAATGGCCATAGACCTAGTCATGCCTATCAAAGGTGATCGAGTCTATAACAAACTCAAGCTACTCGAGTCGAGTAAAATATGTTTCAAGCAATGGTTCTTGAGCGGTTACTCCTGTGAAGCTTATAGAAGCGTCACTCCACCTACCTTAGCCCAACCAATTCTTGATTTTGGCTTGTTGAAGAATCTAGTATGCAAATTTGGATGGTATATAAAGGGAGTTATTTCTTTGAACCCAAATCTTGATTGTCTTCCCTAACGAAGTGTTGTCAAACTAAAGAATTTATGAGCAATTTGTGTAATGAAGTGTTGTTGAACTATGATTAGAGAGTGCAATCTCTCACAAGAATCATAGTGCTCCTAAAATTATTCTATGAATCTATCATTTGCATCCATGGATCATTGGATAATTTGAATCCAATCTACATTGTTGTGCTTCACCAATTCACTATCAATTTGAGCAAATTACGTGAGTAAACTATATCTTGAGACACGATCGACCCTTGCACATCAATTTAATACTAGAATTGATCATCATCAGGCCTAGAACACAGAGAAAAAAGTCTCTATACCATGGCCACTATTTTTAATAGTGACCCATAGTCATCGCTACCAACATCAATAGTGGCTAATAGAGCCTGCCAATCTGATCAACAGTTGACTCGATTTGATGTCTTGATTTCTTTATTCTAGCATTAGATCATATTAGCAACATTTTAATTCAGATTTCTAACCTATATTAGACACATTTACATTTAGCCTTTCTAAATTTATTTTCTATTTTCATGCATTTTATTATTACTTTATGCATTTGCTTTACATTTTGTATTATTTAAGAAACAAGCCTCATTTTGAGAGGCGTCATATGTTATTGACCTTTCTTGCAGTTTCTTGTGTGTAGGTTACAAGGCTATTCAAGGGCTATACATCACCAAGATCCATTTTCTTGGCATCAAAAGTAGAGGTTGCAAGTAAACCCTCTATAATCAGAATAGTGGAAGAGCAAAGACCTTGTGGAGTGCATCTTTCCCCTTTGGGGCTACATACTTTGTAATCTTGTATCAAATTTGGTATCCCTAAGAATGACGTATTGTAACCAAGATTCATTTCATTAATAAGATCACCCCATTTTTATTATCTTGTTATCTCAATGGTTACATAGATTTCATGTTTCAATTTTTTTACATTATTACAATAGATTAGATGCACTGTTTCTATAGATTTACAAGTGGCGATCATGTACGAGACATTTCCTTTTTGGTTTCTAACTAAGTTTTTTGTTATTTTATGCATTAAAGGCACCACCATTTTGAGAAGGTATGGCTAAAATTAGCTACCACTGACATCATCAGTGGCTAACAAAGCCCACCAATATGATCAACAATGGCCTCAAGACAGACACAAAAAAAATCAAATCACAATAGCTTCTTCAAACTAAGGTTGCACCTGTAAGTGGCCCTAAAATGTTCTCTGTTGTATTTTTCTAAAAATTATAGAATAGGAATTAATTAAACAACCTAGAGAAATTTTAAAGGAAAATTTTAAATTTCTAGTTTGTTTACTGGCCATTGCTACTAGGAACAATGACCTCTGCTTCTCACCACCCCAGAATCCAACAACCAAATTTTTTATTGCCTTTGTGTTTGAAAACCACTATTGTGCATCGTTTTCCATAGAGATGGCATCTACTAGATTGATTTTTAGAGTTTACATGCTTGTAGAATACTGAAAGGTTGTCTCATTTAGCTCTACACTATATTTTTTTGAAAGAAAAATGTTTCCTACATGCATCTTTCTAAATCTTAAATTTTATTTATATGCATGAAGTGAAAAATCATGGCATGTTGTATTATGCATATTTGATTTTGCATAAATTAAAATGAACCACACACACCTTACAGTATAATTTTAACATCAAGGAGTTGGAAGTGACGTCCAATTAAATGATCAAGACTAATGGTGGCCTTCATCAACACCTGTTTGGCTTGGATATTGTGATTTTTTAAACCTAACTGTGGCCAAGGCCAACTCCAAGAACCATCGAAGTTGTGGAAAATAGCACACATTTCTCTTTTGAGAGTATATCACTACCTATGGTGGATTAGGTGAGGATCGATAGGACCTATTCTACCTCATCAACTATGGGTTTCATCTCCATATCTTGGTGGGTTTCATCATTTGGACTTCATCACCGAATGTGTGTGTGAGAGTGTATAGGTGAAAACCTTTAAACAATTGAGAGTTACATCAACTATTATTCAAACACGTATGATAAAGTGGTATGATCAACACATAAAAACACACAAGCTAGATTTTTAGGAAACACAAAGCAATCCTTAAAAGAGATAATCATTTTTTTGACTTTGCTTGTTTATTTATCTTTCATGTAATCAACATATGATCCTACCATCCGATTTGAAACCAAACCCTAAAAAGTCAATTGCTACTTTTTAATTTTGCATCCTAGAAAATAAAAAATCATGCAAATTAGAGCTATAACAAAGAAGTTATATTGGTTTTATCATTACTCTATTTTGAGTAATTTTTAAGCCAAAAATAGTGAAAAACAATAGTAAAACAGTCATAAAAAACCCTAGACAGCCCCAAAAATCATCAAATTTATTTTCTTGTCTTAGTTAGCCCCTTGTGCACTCTTCACAAAAATTTTGAGGATTAACTCCACATTTTATCAAAATTCCTCAAATTGGTAATTTTTCCACAAATCCCGGCTGGCCAAATATTCCACGAATACAAATTTTGACCCAAAAAA
The DNA here is from genome assembly GCA_028583015.1 of Wollemia nobilis. Classification (NCBI taxonomy): domain Eukaryota; kingdom Viridiplantae; phylum Streptophyta; class Pinopsida; order Araucariales; family Araucariaceae; genus Wollemia; species Wollemia nobilis. The sequence continues at coordinate 4,341,635 of JAQPPZ010017063.1, read as the reverse complement.
TACTTTTTGGAGTCCTAGACCATTGTGATTATCTCATCACACTGATCATTTTGATATATAACACCCACAATGTTTTTTTGAAAGTTAAAAATTTCTAAAACAAAAACAAGTGGTCGAAGGACCCTCTTTCATGGAGTTGGTCTAAATACGATTGAAAACAAGACCTCCAAATTAGAGAGGGAACCAAGATCCATAACCAATGAACATCTCCAAGTTATTCCAGAGGACATGTCCATCCCTGAATGGCATCCTAGGTTTTATCATAACACCAATACCATCCATGGGAGGTCAAACCTTTGAGATATCCCTATTAGAGAGGCACTCATAGGTCCTCTAGAAAAAGTTCCTGACTTGGATACCTTGATAGACTTTTATAAAAGGAACAATCCACCCACTGAGGGGCCTATGAGGTCAATGTCATGGGTTCACACCCTAGCTTTCTCTATACATCAATTAGAACATGAGCATACACCATGGCCTAGCTTGGATGAGAAAACCACTCCATCTAATAAAGCAAGTCACCCCTCTACTCCTCACAAAGATCACTCTACATGCACACATTGTGCTTCTATTCAAATCAAATATAGAGATCTTACACTTAATCCTCAATATCATTCATTTCTTATAGATGAGGAAGAGGACCCAAGTCATCCTCCTACTCCATGTGAAGAGCACTTGGTGCAACCACGTTGCATCTCTACATCATCAGACTATTTAGAGCCAATTCATAAAATATATTATCAGGTCAATGCAACCTTAAGGGATCATGGAAAACAAGTAATAGATCCTACTAGGGGGAAAGACATGATAAACCCATATTTATTTCAAATACGAGGGTACATAGACCCTATACAACTGAGCAACAAAATCACACTCATTAGGAACTTAGGCCAAACCTTAACAAATAACAACATTGGAATCAAATCCAATTGGATCAACAACAATTAAATCAACAATGGGTGGACCCACAACAAACACATCTACAAAGGTTGTATCAATGACAAATACAAGAACAAAAAAATATACAATGAGAGAAATTGCAAAATGTATTACATGAAGTGGTGCTTATACCTAGCACCTATAGGATGCAATAACGTGTAAGGCACCTAATTCAATCTCAAAATATTTCTCCTCAACCATACCAAAATTATGTTCAACATCAATGGTCATTACCTAGTTACCATCAAGAACCTCATACTCCTCAACAGTACCAAGATCAACACGAGGAGGAATCATATGAAGAGTCCCAACGGGAACATTGGGAACAAGTAGATACCTACCCTGAATCCATTTATGATGAGGTAACTAATAATCATACTTATCATTCACCTCAACATCAATATCAACCCCCTTTACCTAATCAAGGGTGATAGTAGATAGATCATATCATTTCAGTAGGGACATACAAAGTGCTAACTACTTCGCTAAATTCATTAGAAAACAAGCTCAAAGTTTGGTTTATCCAAAACTCACACTAAAGCAACTTAGCAATCAACCTCTACACCCATCAGTGCCATCACCACCATACCCATTGTATTTCAAGATGCCTAAAATTTAAAATTTTAAAGGTGATGAAGACGCATAAGAGCATGTGACAAGCTACATTAATATGTGCTTTCATTTTCAAGACAATGACTCCTTGATGTTGAGAACCTTCCTTATAACATTAGTTGGGGGTGCATTAGAATGGTATAATCATATATCGCACTATAAAATATACACCTTTGAGTAAATAGCTGATGTAATTCTAGAATGTTTTACCTTTAGTTCTAATAAAATGATAAACTTGACTGACTTGTCTAGCCTTCATCAACTTGACGATGAGATAGTCATGGAGTATGGCAATAGGTGGAGGAAGGTGATGTCAAAATTACCTTTCACCTTACCCACTATAGAGCTCAATTGGATGTTCACTAGAAGTTTTTCGAAGCATATCTCGCTCTTCTTACAATTACAACAATATCAAACACTTGAGGAGGCCTTAGAACAAGCCAAGATCATTGAGGAAATCAAGGTCCAAGAGGGTGATAGTCAACTCTACAAAAGGGAATGGAAAAACAAGAATATTAAAGGTGGCAACATGAAACAAAAGGTGGCCCCAGTCAATCAAGTTTTTTTGAGTTTACTTAGATCCTCAAAGTAGGCCACACCACCTCAGCTACCATTGCAGCCTAATTACCAGGCTTAGCCTTCATTGGTAAAAAATCATATGCAACAAAATCAAACACAAGGCCAACATCATTGACCAACACGATAATATACTCATTTTTTAGAGACATTAGCATCGATCTTCAATCGATTATATGAGGCACGAGCAATAACACTTCCTAAGATCCATCCATTAAAGCCTAATAAGCATAGATCAAAAGGGCACAGGGAAAATCTATACTATGTTTACCATCGAAAAATGGGTCATGACATCTAGACATGTTACTACTTTAGAGATTTAGTACAGGATATGATAAAGAAGCAAGAGCTTTAGATGGGCAATCTTCTTGCTCCGACCAACCAACCAATAGGAGTATTCCGAGAACATTTTCCCACATACAAAACACACACAAAACCTACCAATCAATTCAAGCAACCTAATTAGGTGTATATCAATAAACTTCCCTAAGAGTTTGTGGGAATAATCAATGTTGTAATAGAGGACCAAGAATATTAGAATCGATCTACGTAACTTGTGGCTTCATCTGATATTTCATATTCGCTCATTTCGTATCATCATAACATTGGCATTTCATAAAAATCCATGCCACGATGGGGGGGCTAGTTTCTATCACTCCTCTTAGCCAAGCCAATCACAACACATCAAACATAATGCACACTAGTGGTCCTCAAGGTGTCACCTTCCCCACCATCCATATTACAAGTTATGTAGTAAAATGGATATTTTGAAGGTATCACACCTTCTCCATTGTCATCGATCACCCCACATACTGGGGATACATAAGGTATCACACATTCCCCCTTTAACAACAAAACAAAATTCTAAAACAAAAAAAATTATCAAAAGCATCAAATAAATAAAAAAACATAAAATCATCAAAAAAATTCAAACAAAGCAGAAAACATAAAATCACAAAAACAATAAAAATCATCAAAAAATCCCAAACAACTCAAAAAACAACAAAATCCAAAAATAATTCAAAACACCAAAAACACAAAAACATCTACAATTTGCATTCCATTATATGCATCCATTAGTTGCATTGCATTAGGAATCTTCATCCATTGCACTTGCATTAGGATAAGTCGTGTTTACATTCTTACAAATGACAATATGTTTGTATGCCAATAATGCATCCTCAAAATCATTATCATTCATATTCCTTGTGAGTAACTATTTTTTTCAACACATTTAATCAATTGCTATAACGTGTATACTAGGTTTTTTTGATCATTTAGCCATCCCTAGTTATCTTTTCATATTTTGTAGAAAGCTATATTGGTTTTCAAATATGAGGTCTAGTTTTGATAGTACCTTGCATATCTCAAAATCCTGACACAATTTTAAACATTAGCAATCCTAGTTTGAGCAAGGAAAGATGACACTACAAAGTGGTCTTAGTCATCTTAAGCGAAAGGTCTTCCTTGCTCATATTATTATGTGCATGGTATACAATGTTAATCATTGACAAAAGTAAAAGCTCCTACCTACCCAAATAATTCCCTTACTTTTATACAAAATGAGAAAAATTCCCAAAGCAAAGTAAAATAAACAGTAATTTTTATCACTAAGCAAATCCCTTGGTCCAAAATACAACAAAATGCAAAATAAACAATGATTATCATCACTAACCATGAGCAAGTATCCCAAGTAATAAAAATAAAAGAAGGGGGTAATGAGCTTGAATCCATAGAATATTCAGTATTCAACCACCATGGGGTGATCTCCATTATAGCAATGGGTTTAATGAAACCTGCCTAACAATGGAGTATCCTTACGTGTGGTGATATTTCTGTCACATTAGCAACCTTATTTTATACAGATCAATTTTAGCTTATGGATGAGATAGCTTTAGGTGGCTTGTATTACCTAGTAGTCTGGCCTAACTGCATCTAAACTCAGGATCATGATGACCATAGGGTGATCCTCATTACAACAATGGGTTGAATGAAAATCGCCTAGAAATAAGGTATTCTTGTGTATCATCTAATATATTCACTTTGCACAAATGGGGATAGTGAATATCTAGGTCTTCTTAACAGGTTTGTATCCTTCAAGATTCTTGTGTAGTCAATATACAGCTTTTGAATCAATCAACTAGGGTGTTTGAGTCTCATGGAAAACCTCAAAAATTCCCTTATAACAACAAATCATTTCATTAAACAATCACAGTTTTCCTTATAAAATTTTGTCTATTAAGGGATCTTCATAAAATAAGATAGATACCAAATGGATATCAACAATGATATTTATATGGCCACTGTCTATTTTATGCATATATTTTAGTTTACAAAAGCTTATAAGGAAAGCCCCTACATCATACATTATTTCATCTCACATATGCATATACAATGATTGATTGTTGTGATAAGATTTAACCGTTTCATTCATGATTTGTATACATTCTATGGTGTCTTCCATTAGTTTGTTAAACATAAATTAGATTCATTCATTATGTTTTAAGCGATTAAAGCATACATCCATAATTTGCATTAGAACATCCATATAAAAATTAATGTATATCACATAAAATCAGATTTTTCATAACAACAACATAATTTCACATTCATAATTAGATAAACAAATCTAAACATCAGATATCACATCTAGGCATAAATACATCTATGCATCCATACATTTTTCATCTAGGAATTACATCCATAAATCATAACACAACACATCTAATGGTCCACTTTCATCAAAAATTGTAAAATTCACACAAAAACCAAATAAACAAAATCTCAAATGCACCTCGTACCTAGTTATTTACCATATACACTTGGTAGTTGTAGCGACTGGTACTCCATGAAATCTGGTAAAATGAGTAAATTACCATAAGGCCATCTGAACCAAATAATTTATTGATGAATTGAAATGTCTTTTCTTCAATCCCCAAGAAGGCCATTGCGACCAAACTGCTCCATGGAAATGAGGTATTCATTTCATTCTTCTATGAACTTTCATTAAATCATAGAATATAGTGATTCATCACATGCTTCAATTGAATTACTATCATCTTGATTCCCTAAGAAGGCCATTATGGTCAGACTGCTCCACGGGATAGAGATGTACAATTAATATTAATAGTTGAAATCATAGCTACAACAAGACTTTCCCTTTATAAAGGTTATCATCTTGCACCACCTGTTCAAGTCATCTTGGTCAAGCAACTCATCGCTTTGATCACTTGTCATTTCCTCATCAAATCATCGCTTGAGGGGGTAGTCATAATCAAATTCAATAATTAAAAACTTAATCATTGCTAAGTGTGTTTGTTCAAGAATCATTGTTAAAGACAATCATGCACCCTCCTTGCTTGGGGAAAATGAATAAAATATGAAAATAAATTCAAACAAACCAAGCATATTGTATCCTAATCATCACTAAGGCTAGGATTTTGACTTTATCTCCTAATCACCACCAAGGCTAGGATTTTGACTTAAGCTTATCTCCTAATTGCCATGAAGGTTAGGTTTTTGACTTATTGTCTTCTAATCACAACCAAGGCTAGGATTTTGACTTAAGCTTGTCTCCTAATCACCACCATGGCTAGGATTTTTTTTTATTTTTTAAATTTACATGGTGTAATCGGTAGCCCCAAGGCTAGGATTTTGACTTAATATTATCTCTTAATTTTTGCTAAGGCTAGGATTTGACTTAAACTTATCTCCTAATCACCACCAAGGCTAGGAGTTTGACTTAATATTATGTTCTAATTGTCACTAAGGCCAGTATTTCACTTAACCTTATCTCCTAATCACCACCAAGGCTAGTATTGGACTTAATCTTATCTCCTAATCACCACTAAGGCTAGGTTTTAACTTAAGCTTATCTCCTAATTACCACCAAGGCTAGTATTTGACTTAAGCTTATCTCCTAATTGTCACTAAGGCTAGGATTGGACTTAAGCTTATCTTCTAATCACCACCAAGGCTAGGATTTGACTTAATATTATCTCTTAATCACCACCAAGGCTAGGATTTAACTTAATCTTATCTCCTAATCACCACCAAGGCTAGGATTTTGGCTTAATCTTATCTCTTAATCGCCACCAAGCCTAGGATTTTGACTTAATATTATCTCCTAATCACCACCAAGGCTAGGATTTTGACTTACGCTTATCTCCTAATCACCACCAAGGCTAGGATTTTGACTTAAGCTTATCTCCTAATCACCACCAAGGCTAGGATTTTGACTTAAGATTATCTTTCAATACCCCAAAGATTAACAAAATCAAAATTTTCAACTCATCGAAGGTAATGATTCAAATATGCATGCTATTTCCATGATTGGGGCATCTAAATTTAACCAGATCAATAAACATCAATCAACCTACAATGTGGTGTTAGGTTGTCTAGTTTTGCTCAGTGTTGTGTTTTCCCACAAAAAATCCCAAAAAGGAGCATCTGTAGACACCTAAACACATCATCTTGAGGAGGCTACTCATGTGGACACCTTTTTAGGCCATATGACTCATCTTGGACCTTACCAAGATCCAATAGTGGTTCTAACCACTCAATCAGGGTAAGCCAATCCTATTTATCCTAGGCCACTATTATCCCTAGTGATGGTCTCATTACCACTGGCATAGATGATAGTCATGAGCTAGCTATGCCTATTGATAGCAGCCATAGACCGAGTTGCACCTATAAAAGGAAACCAAGTTTGTAACAAACTTGGGATACCTAAGTCGAGTAAAATTTGTTTCAAGCAATGGTTATTGATTGGTTACTCCTATGAAGCTTCTATAAGTGTCACTCCACCTACCTCAACCCAACCAATTCTTGATCTTGGCTTGTTGAAGAAGCTAGGATGTAGATTTGGATGGTCTATAAATGGAGTGATTTTTTTTATCCCAAATCCTGATTGCCTTCCCTAACAAAGTGCTATCAAACTAAAGAATTAATGAGCATATGTAGACACCTAAACACATCATGTTGAGGAGGCTACTCATGTGGACACCTTTTTAGGCCATATGACTCATCTTGGACCTTACCAAGATCCAATAGTGGTTCTAACCACTCAATCAGGGTAAGCCAATCCTATTTAGCCTAGGCCACTATTATCCCTAGTGATGGTCTCATTACCACTGGTATATATGATAGTCATGAGCTAGCTATGCCTATTGATAGCAGCCATAGACTGAGTTGCACCTATCAAAGGAAACCAAGTCTATAACAAACTTGGGATACCTAAGTCGAGTAAAATTTGTTTCAAGCAATGGTTCTTGGTGGTTACTCCTGTGAAGCTTCTATAAGTGTCGCTCCACCTACCTCAACCCAACCAATTCTTGATCTTGGCTTGTTGAAGAAGCTAGGATGTAGATTTGGATGGTCTATAAATGGAGTGATTTTTTTTATCCCAAATCCTGATTGCCTTCCCTAACAAAGTGCTATCAAACTAAAGAATTAATGAGCAATTAGCATAACAAAGTACTTTCGAACTATGATTAGAGAGTGCAATATCTCACAAGCATCATGGTGCTACTTAAATTTTGCTATAAAGCTATCCTTTGCATCCATGGAACCTTGGAGATTTTGAAGCCAATATACATTGTTGTGGTTCACCAATTCACCATAATTTTGAGCAAATTTTGTGAGTAAATTGTGTCTTGAGACATGATTGACCCTTGCACATCAATTCAATAGTGGAATTGATTGTCATCAGGCACAAAACATAGAGAACATAGTCTCTATACTATGGCTTCTATTTTCAATAGTGGCTTGCAGGCACTGCTGCCAATGTTGATAGTGGCTAAAAGAGGTCATCGATCTGATCAATAGTTTCCTCAGTTTGATGTCTTGATTTCTATGTTTTAGCATTAGATCAAATTATCAACCTTTTAATTCATATTTCTAACCTATACTAGAAACATTTACATTTAGTCTTTCTGCATTTCTTTCCTATTTTCATGTATTTTATCATTAATTTATGCATTTTCTTTACATTTTGTATTATTCAAGAAATGAGCCTCATTTTGAGAGGCATCATATGCTATGATCCTTCTTATAGTTTCTTGTGTGCATGTTAAAGGACTATTCAAGGGCTATACATCACCAAGATTCATTTTCTTAGCATCAAAAGCAAAGGTTCCAAGTAAACCCTCTATAATCAGAATAGTGGAAGAGAAAAGACCTTGTGGAGTGCATATTTTCCCTTTGGGGCTACATACTTTGTAATTTTGTATCAAATTTGGTATCCCTAAGAGGGACGTATTGTAACCAAGATTCATTTCATTAATAAGAAGAGAACCCCATTTTTATTATCTTGTTATCTCAATGGTTACATAATTTCATGTTTCAATTTGTTTACATTATTGCAATAGATTAGATGCATGGTTTTTGTAGCTTTACACCAATATCTCATATTTTTATGGCTCACCTTTCTAAATTCACCATTTAGGAATGACATCAAAAATGGTCCCCCCACTTTCTTATACCATCATCAGTATAGGAAAACTTGACCATGACGTATAGATTATCCTTCAAGGACCATAACACTTGAAGGAGAATACCTTTTCCCTAGCCCTACATAAGTCCTTTTATGTAGTTCTATTATAGTTTAATGCCTTAGTGTTTAATTATCATACCTTCATGGGCTAACTAAAGCCATTACCACTCACCTAGTAATGACCATGGTCATCCAATCCTCACCATTAAATATGCCATCACTAATATCTTGTGAATGATTCTTAGGCCTCACAACCTAGGACCTCCCAAAAGGCTCACCACTTTGGCTACACCCAAGCCTCACTATTCAAGGCATAGCATTCACAAATATATAGTTATTTCATAATCACAAATCCTTCCAAATATGCAAATACTTGGCTATTACATCACCGCAATTCCTTCCAAGAATGGGATACCTTCTTGAATCAAGGGTCCTAATATGGATATAGATCCATACCCAAGAATCCCCTCTAATACCAATATTTTATAAAAGATAAAATATCATCTCTCTTGTTAAAGGAATTAAAATGATATAACATAAATACCATGCTTAAACATAACACAGTGCTAGAACAAGGATTATTAAAATAATACTTTCATCCATAATCCTAACATATAGAAATTCTTTAATTTTAGAAAGAAGAAATGAACAATATATAAAATCATAACAATCCATCATCCCAAAATTAAAAATCTAACTCATTCTTTTCCATTTTCTCAAGCTAAGAACTAGGGTAACTTCACAAAGAGATCCATAAATTTTGATTCTTCCATTCATATTCAGTTTTATCAAATATGACAACAATAATTGGTAGCATACTAATCTAAAAATTCACTACTAGAGTTATAACAATAGTAATTGGTAGCATCCTAATGAATTCCCTATCTACTCAACCCTTAGGAACATTATTTAGAACATTATAACTTCACAAATTTAACCTTATATATATTCCACATAAAACTTTATATCCCAATGCAATTACTAAAGTGTTACATTCAATTAATAATCTTCAATGCATCTCTTTTCTTATTAAAAAAATCTACATTCTATCATTTCATACTAAAATATTCATAAGAAGCAAAAGCCATAAAGTTCAATGGAAACTTAATAAAGGTAGATTTTATTATAAAATTAAATATAATATACACATTTAATATTGGCAAAGAGTTCAACAAGTTAATACCGAACTTAAAAGCAACATCAATTACAACTAAAATAAAAGCTTCTTTAGTTTTCATTTCCAAACACCACAATCTATTAAATAAAATAAAATAAATATAAATATTATTTCATAGAAAGCTCTAATAGTCAGAAATCGATGTTGAAATAGCATCCAAGGAAGACCAAAGGTGACTCCAAAGCATGCACCTACCCCAAACATGATTAAGCCACCACCCTTCTACAACTAACAATTGGAAAGGTACTTCCCTCCTTGGAACCCTCCATAACGCTCTAAGCATAAATAAAAATGGCACTACTACCAACTTATAAAAATAATATAATCTAATTCTAACTACAATGATAGGCAAGGATAGTGCCTCCAAAATCTGAAACAACACAAAAACTCAAACTTCCAATAACTTAAAAGAAGAATCAACATCAGAAGGCTCCTAGGATCTACTCTCCATGACTCTAGAACCACTAATAACTTGAACTGAATGGGCTTAGGAACTGTTACTTTCATCTAAGGTTTTATAACAACACAAAGACTATCCAAAATTAGGGTCAAAAGTGATCTAAGGAAAAACATAGTCATGTTGCACAAACTCGACTAAGCTACCAAAACAAACCAACTCAAATGATAACCAAGATTAAGCAATAGGTGGCATCAACTTTCTTTACAAGGCATTGGCTTAAATACATATTACAAAAGAATAAAACACTACAACATGCATAAGCAGACAACTAAATATATTGCTATCAAGCATGAACATCAAAAACCATCATGCAATTCAATATACATCATACCTTTAGCAAAATAAACCAAAAAAAAGGTACCTTCACTACAATAGAAAATCCAAAAATGTTCCTCCTACCTACGTAGATCTCTCCTTCAGCTCTCCCATTGTCCAACCCCAAAGCTTGAAAATATCTGAGACATATATTGCCCAGGAAGATCAAGGAAATATCAACATAGAGGCTAGGACAAATTATGTATAAGTGTAATGCCCAATAAGTGTGTTACAAGATGCTAGCCAACTTGCCCATTAAGATATCAACAAGCATTGCCTCTTTTACCTCCAAATCATAATCAAACTTTAAATGAATTTGTAAAATACAATAATTGAAGTTATTTTCCATAAATCAACTTAGTAAGGAATTACCATTACATGTATTATTTATTAATATCCATAATTCCAATACTATGGTAATTAAATTAATTACTCCTAATTAATTTAAATAATATTGATTGTTAATATTAAGCATTGACATCACTATTCAAATATTCTTAGGCATTAGTTGGCTTACCAAATTATAAATCAACAATTCCTATGCTTAAAACACAAGTATAATTGCATCATGAAGCACTCCATAATATACACCACATTATTTTTTCTTAAGTAGGTGGTTGTTAAGATAACCAAATGTTATCAATTTCCTACTAAGGATGGCTATTTTTTTAATAGCAACCTCTTAGCCCAATGTGTATTCAAGCATCACATGTATGCAATGCATCTATATGAAGGGTATTATTTTACCCTTGAGTTGTCGATGAGAATACCATTTCCCATATTTTTCTCTTAACTTTGGTGGTAGTCCTATACCAATCCATTGGTGAGAGTACCTGGTCTTGCAACCACAAATTTATAAATAGTACCATATTCCAAAAATAGTATAAAAAAAGCATAAAGTGCAATTACCAACACATATTGGTAACATAAAATAAAATTATGTATTAGATATCCACACATCAATACATAAATCAAATGTCAAGAATAAGTCTTGCCAAGGAGGATCGCTACATATATCATCGAAGGAACAAACTCTTAAATTAAAGGATCTTCTTGTCAACCAAATGATTTTTATGATGAGAGGAAATGAAAGACCTAAAAAATCTTACCCTTAGAATTGAAAGGTATTGAAATAAAATAAAATATTTCAACATGTATAAAGGATGAATCAATGTTGTTATTCATTGGTGTTGTTCTACATCGATTCCTCCCTATTATCAAAGAGTATCTTTATTTTCACTCTTTAAAATTTTGGGTATCCTCATTAAAAGTGCAACCTTAGCTCTCCTCTCTATTTTAAAATACTCTTAAAATGGGATATCTATTTTTATAATGCTTCATCCAGTTATACATAAAAAAAGCACTCAATTATTTGAAGTAATATTAAGAGGAATAATCCTCTCTATTTTAAAGGCCATAATTTTAAAGGGCACCATCAACATAAATGACTTTAGATGTGAACCAATAGAGTAATAGTATTGATATTTAAAAGGTTTTTTTAAGGGGGAGCTTTCCCTTTTAAAATAGAGAGGAGAGGCTTGAGAGCGATTGAAGAGAAGACTCTAGCTCGATTTCAAAGTTATTCATCATTTACGATTATAGATAGAGAGGTTAATGCTTTATATATAAGATACTCAATTCCTTATTAAAAAAGGATTTTAAAAATCCCTTTGCCCACATATTTAAAATGAGAAAAGAAAGACATAGAAATTAAGAGTTTTTAGTCACCCCTTTTTAAATTAAATTAACAAGGTGGCCTCTTCCCTCTATTTTAAAAGGTATTTTAAATATGGGGAACCATTATTTCATTCATTATGTTGTTCTAGATATTTATCTCCTCTCCCTAGGACTCCTACAAAAAATATTCATCCCGACTCTTTCCCATTTAAAATAGAGATTTCCTCGACCTACAAAGCCTTTAAAATTGAGAGGGGAGAGGACATTTTATTTATTCATCCATTTATATCTCAACCTTTATAAGCATTGTAACTTAACTAGGGAGAGGAATATTTTCTATATTAAAAATATTTTTAAAACATGGGGTTCTCCTTTAAAAAAATGCTTTATTCTTAAAAGCTAAACAATTCACCTACTAACTAAAAAGTGGTGGTTTCCCTCCTTTTAAAAATTTGAAATCAAACTCTTTAAAACTTCAAATGCTTTTGTATATTAAGAGGTTGTTAATAACTTTAGATAGATAGAAACTTGGGGCAAGAGAAGGAAGGACCATTTAAAATGGGTGCATGCCTTTCAATGTGCAAAGAAAGTGAGCTCTTTTAAAAATAAAATTGGGATAAGTGTCATTAGTTTATACGTATATAAGAGATGACTTCTTGAGTTAGTTAGGAAGATTTAAGATCAAGGGATCTTAATATATCTCAATTTAAAAAGTTCAAGGACACACCTATCCTAAGGTAATTATAGACAAAGAGCACCTTTCACTATTCATTCCAAGTCAGGGTCACCCTCTCCTCTTTTAATAAATAAGCACTCACTCTTAATATGAAACTTCCTAGATCTTGAAGTGAGGGGATAGGGAGAGCACTCACTCACATTTATTATAATAGAGTGGATAGCTCTTAATTATATCTCTAAAGAAAGAGGAAGCCTCTCCTCTCCCCCACCTCCACCATTTAAAACAGATTTTTTAGGGCCTTTTCCTATTGATTTTTAAAACAAGGTAGGGCATGGGGGACATTTTAAACACAAGGAACAAGATTTGGTATGAATAACCTATGGATTATTCATGGTAGGGTGATTAGTTTCACTTCCATTTAGGATATATCAAAATATATCCTTTTTATAACAAAAGAGGCTCTCATGATCTTTCTTTCCTTTTAAGAGAGAAGGGCCCTTGCTTTTTAATAGAGAGGGGGATAGGGGAAATTTTAAGATGAGAAAATATCTCCATACTTAATAAGGAGAGGATATCTATCTTTAATATTAAGAGGGAGTCCTTGTGTTGATCATCCCTCTCTCTTAAAATCCCTCTAGTTACCTCTCTATTTTAAAAGACAAGCAACCATTTTGGAATCTATTCAGAATGAGTCAACATGTAATGGGTTTTTGGTCAAGTAATTAAATAAATGAGTCCTTTACCTTTGTATTAAAAATAGAGGGGAAGGGGAGAGAAGCATTTCATTTTTTTTTTTTTTAATATCCTCCCACCCTTTTAAAAGAGAGAAATGGTGAGGGCACTTTTTATTTAGAAAGAAAGGTTGAAGTACGATCTTTGAATTTATCACTTCATGATACCTCCTCATCTCATAGGAATCTATGGATAGATTGGGTAGAAAGGGACTTCCCTTCACCTTAAAATACCTCCTCTCCCTACCATTTCTTTAATTATAAATGACCCTCTATTTTAAAAGTCATGGAATGATGGATAGATAATATCCCTCCATTTTTCTAGGTGGGCCCTCTCCCCTAACTATTTTTCAAATGAAAAAGGACCCTATATATTTGGGGATGGAGGAATATCTATTCCCTTTTAAAGTAGAGAGCATTGAAAAGCTATCAAACCTTTTAGAATAGAGAGATCCCATTAACACAAGTTCAACAACCACCTGATTATTGATAAGTTCTCTTCCTAAGCGAGATATTAAAAAAGGGTTCAAAAACCTTTTAAAGCATATCTGATCTAGAGGAGACCCAAACTTAACCAATTATATAGGATTCATCAAATATTAAGAGTAATAATATTTTAAAATAGAGGGGGTTGTCTTTTTATTTAAAAGAATATGACTATTATAAAATAGAGAGGTCAAAACAGATGAATTGAACCAATCAATGAATTACTTATTTGTCAAAGAGAGTACCATTACTTACTCCAACCTTGGGGAACCTTGGGAGCACTAGTACTTAATATCTCCTTTCAAAATTTTTTAGAGGGATAGGGGTTACTTATAAAGCTCTTGTAAACTTTAGGGAACCATGTATATATGGATGAAAGCATACAAGTTTCCCCTTTTTTTAAATAGAGAGGCAAAATGAGGGTTTGATATCTCTCATCTACGCATAAAAAAACAACTAGTGGGAGAGATACACTATTGGGGGGTCCAACCCTTCTCTATCCATGATTTAAAAAGAGGGAGAAGGAATAAAGGGTCATTTTATCTGTCTAGTACCCAAGAAATCCCATATCTAAGTGAGAGGTTTTAGATGGGGCTAGTTCACTATCTCTAATTTCCCTAGGATTTTGGGTCATGTCTCAGTTGGGTAAGAAGGGGTTCATCATTGGCCTAGCCATATTATTTCCATTTAGGGATACTATAGACAAGCATTATTTAATATAATTTTCTATTCAAATTCTTTTTAAAGTTCTACCCAATGTGGTATCATTACCCAGGGATGAATTCGTGTGATGTAGAATAACACATACGATTCTATGAGAAAGGTGTGATACCATCACCTTAAGGGTCCAAGTTGATATATCACACCTATCCATATTGATCTATCACACTCTAATTAAAATTTTATTTCCCCTTTATTTTTTAATAATATATTTTGTGCCCTAAATGAAAGCCCACTTAGATTTATTCATATCTCCCCATCCAATAATCCCATCGTTTATATATTAGAGTAGAAGAATGAGAATAAAAAAAATCCAAAGCCGAAGGAGCCCAAAAGTTAATCTATCCATTAGAGGGTCTTGGAGGATCAAACTTACAAGGTATGACTTGTAGATATAAGGTGGTGTAAATACTATGGAAGCAATAGGGTATGAATTATAGCTATAAGGCAAAGTAGATACTATTCCCACCTTAAAGTAGAAAGCATCAATTGGATCAAGAGATAATTTGGTCCATAAAGAGTATGTGCCCATACCTCAAGATTATGCAACTCCAGGATATGTTTGGGGAAGTGGAACTCAACCATCAAATTGAGAGAACCAAGGGGACCCAACCAAGAACCACTCAATCTATGGGAACATGCTTAGAATAATGTGACTATTGAGTTCTTTTTTCTTGAGATAGGGAAAGCTCTTCATATCTTCTTAGAAGATAAAATCCCTTCAGGATATCTTAGCCCCTTATTAAAAGAAAGGGTCCTAGAGAGAGCCTCCACTGTTCAAAATCAATGAAGCATGGGTAGCAATTTTTTCAATCATGTGATTAGGATTATTAGAATTGAGCTATGCGCTATGAATACAATATCTCTTATGTTATAATATCATAGAAAAAATAATTTACAAAGTAGAATCAATTATTATAGCATATATAGTGTGAGTAGTCTTTTAGAATAGAGGATTGATCTCTTCTATCCACCATTTAAAAGGGCAAAAGGATTTAGCTCATCATGTAACTTTTTTTTAAATTCACACACCCTCTTCTTTGTATTTTAAAGGGTTAATTGAAGATAGTACCCTCTCCTCTTGAGGTGAGTTAAGAAAAGCCTCTCAATTTTCTAAAGAAATAGTTGATAAAAAATTATCACTCTCCTCTCTCCACCCCCACCATTTAAAAGGGTCTTTTTAAAACATGGGGGTGAGCCCAATTTAAAAAGAGAAAAACTCTCTCTATTTTAAACCGCTTTTTAAGGGGAGGCCCTCTTTAATTTGAATATAATGGGCGGTTCGGACATTTTTAAAAGGTCGCTGTTCGATGAGCTTATACGGATGGATAGCGGCACTCACTAGAGACTGCCTGAGATGCTGGAGGGGGGGTTTATTATGACTTGTAGCTAAGTGTGAAAGGCCGAGCCGAGAACTCGACTAGGACCTGAAGATTAGCACCGCCTCTACCCGACTGAGTCTATTTTATACGTATTAACAACTTCATTTTAAAAGGTCGAGTGCTTATCGTCGGGGGGCGGGCGATGGGAAACTCCATCCGATTCGAGAGGAAGTGCGGTTTATGATGCATCCAACACTCATTTGTTGACTGAAGAAAAGGGTCCTCTCTATTTTGAAAGGAATCAAAAGACTATCTTTATAGAGGCTCTCCCCTCAGCTCTCTGGTGCGGGAGTCCGCCACTGCGGTAATTAATGGAGAAGGAACCTCAATAGATTGATTCCTTATTAGACAGACGTTTCAGTGGTTGAATGGCCAGTAGCTTTTTAATGGGTCAAACGGAAACCTGCAGCACCGGAGAGAGAGACCCGGGCCTCGGATCGAGTGAATCGGGACGGAACCTTTTAAATAGAAAGCTCGTCACACCCTGGAGTATTGAATTAATTGATTGAGCCATTAAGAAGCTACAGACCCACCAGAACCTTGATCAAGCACGCTAATCATGTATATCGAAGCATCCGAACCCGGCCCAAGTATGAATTTTTAAAGGCTCTAAGAGTAGAGCAGCTTGTTTAGATTGATAAGGCCCTCGACCCCTTTTTTAGAGAGGAAAGAAATAACCTTTTAAACGGTGGGGGAGAGGAAAGAAATAAAGAAATAAATCGCGAACGCTCTCCTCTTTTTGAATCGATAAGCGAGCGAGCTCACCCCACCTTTATTAGTAAGGTAAGCGAGTGCTTACTTGAGCTTTTTGGGGGTTCTGTGGGGATAGAACCCGCTCTTTCCCTAGCGGCGCCTCTCCGGGCACCGGCTACTCCTCCGTGAGATGTGAAGGCGGTCTTCCACCCTCGAATTCCAAATCAAATTACGATGGGAAAAGGAAAAACAGGGATCGACCCCTCTAATAAACAAGGGAGAGAGCTGGAGGTTGGTTTGGAGATCGCCCTAGATACCTCTATAAATAAGGGAGAGGGGAGAGAGCTGCTTTTAATTCTAATGGTTTGGAGCTCTTTTCTTTCAAAGCCCCGGTATATATATATATATAAATAGATATATAGATATATATAAATTAAGGTCGGTTGAGTGCTTATTTAAGCCCTAAGGGAGATAGCTTTTAGATAAGCACTCGCTCACCGAGAGGAGAGGGCTCTGCCCCTCTCAATACACAGCTGAGAAGATCACGGCTTTAAATTAAAAAGGGATATCCGACGAAAACGTGTATCGGCGGGATCGAATGCGGTGCTCCCACCGGAGCTCAAAAATGCATCGACTGGCTCTCCTCTCCATAATACAAGGTAAGGTGCCGCGCTTTTCAAAATTGCGCTTTACTTTAATTAAGGGGGGCCGATTACCCCATTTAAAAAGAGAGGGGCCTCTCGCCTTTTAAATAAGGAAGCACCCTTTATATCTTAAGCTGGATCCGTCATCCCACAGCAGAAATTCCTTCAAGATCCCTCAACTCTGGATCGAGATACTCCTTCCTTCTTTCCAAACTAAGTTCTTCTAACCCGAATAGGCATTTCGAAACTCCTATCTATCTCTAAAAGCTCCGTTCTACCCCTCCCCTCGTTTGCGGGATCTCGGTCATCCCCATGGTCCACTGGGTGGGAAAAATAGAGATTTTATTTACTGATCGAAGGGAGCGAACCTCACCTCACAAATAAGGGGGGGAGGGTTTGAACGCTTGAAACACTCCTAAATAAGGAAAGAGAATAACGTGAATTTTGCGGATTCCGAGGTTCCGAAAAAGCGGCTGAAATGGAAGAGGAAGGGCGCTGGACGGTAGAGTGGGCCGGGGGGTTGTCTGGATGCCCTCTATTTAAAAAGGGGTCGGCAGGTTTGTGTACGTGAATTCGCTCGCTCTACCTTTAAAAGGCTATACACACGCCTCCTCGTGTTGTTGTCTTTTAGTGAGCCCCTGAGGA
This sequence comes from Wollemia nobilis, assembly GCA_028583015.1. Lineage (NCBI taxonomy): Eukaryota > Viridiplantae > Streptophyta > Pinopsida > Araucariales > Araucariaceae > Wollemia > Wollemia nobilis. Next base: position 4,323,406 of record JAQPPZ010017063.1, on the reverse strand, counting down.
AGGTAGAGGAACGCTCTCTATCCTCAAAAGAGCTCTCTATCTATAATCGCGACCTCTTGAGATATAATTAGGAGCTACGAACTACTTTAGAAGTGGAAGTGTTCAACTGCCGGAATGCTCGCCTCTCTGTCTTAAAAAGGGGCTTTTACCTTACCCTACAATAGAGAGGAGAGGAGAGCCCCATGTTTTTTTAGATACCTAAAAATCACACATTGCCCTTCATCCCATCATCATGTTTGATTAGTTTTTAAAACCCATAAAATTTGCATATATTAGCCTCAAAACACTATTCATTTATCAAAAGCACTATTCATAATCCCTCTTTGGCCACTTAAACCCTTTCCTACGCTTAAACCTTGGTCCCCATGTGACCATAATCCTAGCCTAACCTTGGTAAAAATCCACTTTATGGTCAAACTCCACCCCATGGTTACTCCAACCATGGTCAACCTAACTCATGGCCACCTCACCTAGTCTACTCTTTGACTAGCCTAGCCTCCACATCACCCACTTGACCTCAACTAAACCTATGCTCAACTTAATCAATTTTCACTTTAACCCTTGCTCCACACATCTTCCCATATGCATTTAGAGCCTTAAATGACATTTGGAGACTTGTGTGTTTCAAATCATGGGAGGCATGGTGATTCACCCTCTACCTTACCCAAAAGTCAACATATAACCTAGGGTCAACATAACCCCAGTAATATTTAACCCTTACTCCATTTCAAATCCCCATGTGCATTTAATATCATAAATGATATTTGGAGACTTTTATCTTTCAAAGCATGGGAGGCATGGTGAGTCATCTTCCACCTCACTCAAGTCAACATTAAACCCATGGTTAATCCTACTATGGTTAGGACTTAACCCTTACTCCACTCCACATCCCCATGCTCATTTATGACATGTAGATGGGTGAGATATTATCTTGCCCAAATACACTTATGAGACATGCTACCCTATGCCACTTTAGGGAACACCTTGTAGGAAACATCACAAGGGACACCCTGTAGGACACCTTAGGGGACACCTCAAGCCCCCATAACCTTACCAAATTATATAAATAAAGCCTCATTTCCTCCATTTCAATCCATCCATAATTTGTATACGTAGACTCTACCAAAATCCATATAGACTACACTACACTTCAACACACACTTTGCCATCAATCACTATACAAATCATCTTTTTGCACCCTTTTTGTGTCCTAAATTGCTCTTTATTTTAGGTTTTGAAGGTGACCTAACGAGGATGAGATCTCCAACAACAATAGAAGATCCCTTTTGAAAATCCAAAATTCTATTAGGATATCATAGTCCTGGTCATAAGGCAACCTACGACCCAAATGGTCACACCTTAAGGTGAAACCCTTTTCAAGGGTTAATTTTAGACATCAAAAGGATAGAAAACCCTCCAAGAAAGTAAGTATCATTGCCCAAACTAGTTTTGTAATTGTTTTAAATGATTTTTTAATGAATTAAATTCATTTATTTAGTGTCTTTTATTTGTAAACACAAAGGGTTTTATTGATACAGGCCCCCAAGCATTCTAAAAATTGGTTTGATTAAAGGTGTTCCATGAGCAATAAGCCTACTTCTTTTAAGGACCTCTTGGAAGATACTTGGTGTTATTAAACCATTCAGTGTTAAGAGGGTTTTCACCTCTAAAAATCATTTTGTAGCCTTCTAAGGCACTTTTGTAGAAGGAAAAATCTTATAAGCCTTTTGAAATTATCAATTGCAAATAGCACAATTTTCCACCAGTTCATTTTGGAATACCCGATGGGACCCCCACCCTTTTGTATGTTTCTAGCTAGTCTTTTAGTGCTCTAATTGAAATTTTACCATTGTTTTGTTTTGTGCTATAGGTAACACACAAATAAGGTTCAAGGTAACAATATTTATAGTCTACGAGATAGAGTCACAAGGTAAGGTGCAAAAATTTTAGTTGTAAGATACCCTATAAACAAAGCACTCCAAAAACTAGTTTAGATACTAGTTTCTACATAGCCAAAATCAACTCCATAATTATAGGTAAGTTTGGGGGATTGATTTACCCTCATAAGAGACTAGTATGTCCCTTGACACCATGCCTTCTTAGGCCAAAATGTATGATGAAAACATCCCTATAGGTGTAACCGATCACCTTCTCTTTACTTTCAACTTTTGCAACACTCGGTCTCTCACCACCTCGTAAATTTTAGCTTATGCTTTCATTTCTTTTGTGTAGAGATTTTTATAAATAAAATTGATATTTTTCTTTCTATTGTTTTTGGTACCTATACACAAACCATCTACTATACCACATAGACTATCAAAAGCCCAAATTTGACAAAAAATTATATTGTGATTTGGATCACAAGGTAAGATGCGACCATCTCAGTTATAGGGTAACTTGCAACCGAATTTGAGACATAGTTTAGACCTAAAAATGCATTCATAAAGACTTTTATAAGTTGGATACCATAGGTAAACTCTAAAAATATTGCATATTTAGTTTATAAACAACAAATTTAGTTTAAAATATTTGCATTTTCACTTTTACAAAAGCTTCAAATTTCTTTGGGCAGTTTACAAAACACATATCTTTTATTTTTTAGATTTACAAAATGCACCAAATTGCTTTGGTCACCTTTAATTTTACTTTTTAATTGCACAAAAATGCTCCAAATTACTTTGGTCTCTTTTAAATTTGCTTTCCTTGTTATGCAAAAGGCTCCAAATTTCTTTGGTTAGCTTGCACATCTCTTTCCTTTACTTTCATAAGTGCTAGTTAGCTTAATACTTGCATTGACCAACATTAAAACATTTGCACAAGGTTTCGAAGAGGTCTTCCAACCTCTTCATCTTCATGAGTTGAGACAAATTTTGATTTATCTCATACATAAGACTCTAAAAGACATCTAGCCATAACCTTAATAGACATATCTTAGCTAGTGTACATAGATTTATGCCTAAGAAAGTATTAGAATAACTCACTAAAATTAAGCAACTTTACTTATGTTTTCCTAACATAAGGTTTTTCCTTTTACAAAACACAATTTGCATTGCTTGTTTTGCATACCTTTCATTTCAAAAGGGTATTTTATTTCATGAAAATAAAAAAGGCATTACTCTTGTTTTCTTAGATTAGTTTATTTTTTGCATTTCAAGATTTTTTGGTAAATACCATTCCCACACTTTCATATATTTCACACATTGGTAAGATTGGATTTCATCACCAACCCGTAATCAAGACCAACAATGTTGGATTTCATCTCCTTCCATTGGCTCACCCTTAAACACCATAGTTACCCCCTCAAGCAATTATTTGGGATTCATCACCAAAGAATCCCCTACCCTTGAAAGATCCTTGGGGTAGGTGAGGATTAGACACTTCTATTCATAGGGATTTATTTAATTCATGAGTGTAAAAATATCATTTTGACTAAGCTCGATCGAGGGTGAAATGAAATCCTAGTTGGGCTAGTAGCAGGTATTAGACAGTACCACTTATTTTATAAAAGGTTTTATATATCTCCCTTTTTGGTTACCTAAGTCATTGTCTTCATTAGAATATATTCGCCTGTTTGTGTATAGTTACCCCTTGCATACCTTTGGGTATAATGGGAAACTATGTGTGAACATAACTTCATAGTTCATATCCACCAACTCTTTTTTATTTTAGGATTTTCTACAAAATCACAAACACACCGTGTCACAAAAACAATTGCTTGTTAATTAATTTAAGGGTTAAATAGGCTAATTGTTGTTGCAAAATCCATCACAAAATCTAAAAAATAGGCTTCTAAATAGCTCCAAAAATAGTCTAGGAAAATATTTTTCCTTTATAACCAATTCTGATTAGAATCACAGGGTAAGGTGCAACCAAAAATAGTCATAGGTTAACTTGTGAATTAACCCCAATTTCTAAAGAGCTCCAAAAAAAGTCCAAGCAACTCTTATGCCTATGTAACCAGTTTTCATCAGAGTCACAAGGTAAGGTGATCATAGGATTTATTTCATAAATAGGTTTAATCACCATAGAGATACACTCATATTTGTTGTTTTTTCTTGAATTTGATAAAAACTTTATTCCTTAGCCCACTATCTACCATAAAATGGTCGTTACCCATAGCCAAGTACATGAGTAAGCACATATTGCAATGGAAGCCTCTCATACAAATCCCTCTCCATCCATCAGTTCTTCTATATAATTTGGCACCATAATTGTGCCAAATTCAACAACCCATAATCAGGTTCAATCTCAAATTATTGTAGCATCATATACCACATTGAGTGCCACTCAATAAATAATGCAACATGCCACTACTACCTCACCGTCCTAATCTTCTAAAAAAATGATCCATTAAATGATTTATTTTCCAAGGGTTGTCTAATTTGCACCTAGTGAACTCAAACCTGAGATCACCTATGATGATGAGCCTTCTCATCCCTCTTCTTGTCCTCCACATCCATTTCTACAATGACCCTCTCAACACCTCTTGTATGGCAAAGAAACTCTTCTTCATACTCACCAAGACACTAAAGCTACTATTCAAACTATAGCTATGGTCTTCGCCACCTCCACTCCTCCCAAAACTCAGGGGGATTCTTCTTCAAATGTACCTTCCTCTTCACAACAACATATTCAAAATCCTCCTTCATCCACATTCATCAATTTTGACCTCTTCTTTGACACATGCATAGAGGTTCCTTCTCATTAAATTTCACCAGTACTACCTACTAACTTCTATACACCATCCCTTCTCTTGAAGCCAATTTGCTTAATATTCTTCCATCCTCTTCTAATATTCCTTTTGATAGCTTGTACCACATAGGCATGCATGCCCTTTCTTATTTTGGTTATACATAGATACCAGTCCATTCTCAAATTCCTCAATATCTTCAAAATTTTCCTACCTATTCTTCTTATCCATAAACTTCATCTCAACATCTTCAACATAATATTCCCACATATTCTCAGGTAAGTGCCTATACCACTTACCCTTCATCTCAAACTTCTACATACACTTCCATGCCTCTTTCAGATCAAAGTGTATTTACTTCACCACCAACATGGACTTCAACTATACCCACAACTATTGGAAATTTTGAGTAAGTTGTGTTGTCATTGATGTCAAAATGTTTGATGTCAAAAGGTTGATGTTAGAGAGCACTTTGTATGGCAGGAATATTCTTCTATGGTTGATATGGTTGAAATTGATCAAGGCAAAGTTCATCCCAAAAGCAAGCAAATTGGTCGAAAAGAAGAGGCCATGGTTTAAAAAGAAAGACAAATATTATTATAATATTTTTTAATATTATAATAATTAGGTTGAAGAAAACATTAAAAAATAGATATCCTGGACAAGGTTTATTGAGCTATTATAAAAGGGTTGCAAAGGTTTCTTTTTAAATTATTTAAAATAAAATGTTTTAACAAAAGTTAAAATTTTAATTTAAAATAATTTATGGCGTCAGAGTTCCCAATTGGATTCAAGTTCGAAAGTAAGAGAGGGCTGACATTTTTTAAACCAAAGAAAAGAGTATTTAAAGGAAATGATTTTTTATTTCCAAAGGTTAATCATATTCGAATGCCTAAGTGAAAATATATTTTTTGTGCATCGTTCGTGACGGGCAGAGACCAAGCATAATTCAAGCAAATTATTCGAGGAGGATTTCGTTAAAAATCATGGAGAGTGCGAAGATAATTCCAAAGAGTTGGCTAGCACAGACGGTAGTTGAGGCTTGGTTAAGGTGCTTGTGAAGGGTTGGTCTCAGTTTCAAATCCGATGTAGGTTGTATTGCGAAGGAGGAAAGGACTTTTCATTTTCAAAAAAAATTGTGAGAAGCAAACGTTGTACAGGATAGAGTATCCTTTGGTTTTCATGTGGACGTGTAGCCCAGGTGGTAGCCTAGCCTTAGGCTAGGGCATTGTGGTGGCTAAGATTGTAAGTTCGAGCTTGGACGCTAGTCATTGAGACTTGTGCAAACATTTTTATAACGTGGGCCAAATATTAAGGTATACAATTTTTGAGTTAAAATTACCAAAGTTTTTTGGAAAATAAAATTTGTTTTGAGGCTAGGTAATATTAAAAGGGCCATCTGTGGAATTTTTTGAGGAGTCATAAGGTGTTTTAATTAAATATTTTATTTTGGGTTTTTAGGAATTAAATCAAGTATTAGAGATTATAAGATGTAAACAAAGGGATTTTTATTTTTTATGTGTGTTGAATATTATTTTGAAAGAGAAGGCTATTATAAGGTGTAAACAAGGAACTTTATTTTTTTATGTGTTGAATATTATCTTGAAAGAGAAGGATATTATAAGGTGTAAACAAGGAACTTTATTTTTGATATATATTTTGAAAGTGGAGTGATAAGGTATATTTATGACTTGACAATTTATTGTATTTCTTGTATGGTGAAATATTTTTTGAGGTAAATATTCTTATAGAGATTTTGATATAGACTGTTGCTATCTAACCTAGATTTGGAAAAAGGATTTGGTTGTGAGTAAAACAGGTTTTGAAGACATATCTCTATCAAAGTAAAGAGGTATGGGCACATCATTTTTTGTTTGAAATGTTGGAATAAATGTTGTAAAATATAAGGTGGAGTGAAAAGGAGTATTTGATAAAGATTGTTGGAAATATTTGAGTGAATTCTTATATACTTCATTGGTGAATGTTTAGAGAACATTTGAGGTAGAGATTGAGGATTATTTGAGTTAGGGTTTTAAACCTACATTGTGCACTTTATTTGAAGAAGTTTAAAAATACTTTTTTAGGGTTAGTGAGTAAGTTGTGTTTCATTGGCTGAATGATTGAATGAAATTATTGAGTATTGGTTTTGAGTGATATTGAAAGTGAATGCACAAACATTAGAAATTAGATATGTGAAAGCAATAAATTTAATGATTGGGTAGAACATATTGAGTTTTTGATAGAGTACATCATTCTCTATATGTTCCAAAGGTTAAACAAATTTTGAATAGAATATGTCTAAACTACTTCAAGTTAAAGAAATTACTTTGAATATTAGATAAATCAATTGGTAACATTGTGTGCAAATATTTGATATTGTTTGAGCATATTTTGTGAGTTGTTTTGAGTATGTATTAACATAGAATTTGAGCAAGTCTTGGTGAAGACCTAAAGGTAGATTTGAGGCAAGTATTGGTGAAGAATTGAGAGCATATTGAGCAAGTTCTTGAGAGGAATTGAAGGTAGATTTGAGATAAGTCTTGGTGAATACTTAAGAGCAGATTGAGCAAGTTTTAAGTTGATTTAACTTGTAAACTTAGAGCAGATTGAGCAAGTTATTGAGAGGACTTGAAGGTAGATTTAAGGTAAGTATTTGTGAAGATTTGAGAGCAGATTTGATTGATTGATTTGTTCAACATTTGTGTTAAGGCTTGGGGAAAATCTAAGAAGATTTTATTTATGATTGGATCAAGATTTATGTTAAGGCTTGAGGATAGATTTGATGATAGATTTTGGTCTAAATTTATGACCAGATTTATGCTAGACTTGAGATAGAGTTAGAGCAAATTTGTACTACACTTGGTACAGAGTTTGGTATAGATCTGAGATAGAGTTGAGAGTAAGCTTTGTATATGATAGAGTAGAGGACATGAGTCTTTAGTGGAAATAGATCCATAAGCCAGGGTAGTGAGGATAGAGGTCTTCTGTGGAGAGAGATCCACAAGCTAGAGCAGTGGGGGCAAAAGTCTTCTAGAAGATCATCAACTAGAGCAGAGGGGAAGAGTTCTCCTATGGATAGAAATCCACGAACCAAAGCAAGGGGAAAGAGTTCTCCTATGGAGTGTGATCCGCAAACTAGCTGGGAGAGATCCATGAACCAATTGAGGAGATAGAGATCTCTTGGATCAAGTTCCATGAACCAGAGAAAAGAGAAAAGAGTTCTCATATGGAGAGATATCCACAAATTAGAGCATAGGAGATTGGTGTCTCCTTTGGATAGAGTTCCATAAAAATTGTAATAGGGAATTGATTCCCAAGAAGATTTTTTGAGAAAATTTAGTAGAAATATTTTCTCCATGGAGTAGCCCACATTGGGTGAACCATGTTAAATTGGTGTCTCTATTGTGTGTGATGATTTGTGCATTGCTTTGATTACTTCTATTGATATTGCCATTGATAATATTGGATAATATTTTTTGGGAAAGAAAAGTAAAATTTGGTCTTATACTATTCACCCCCCCCTCTCAGTATAAGTTTGTGTTCTTCAATTGGTATCCGAACCAAGTTACTTTATAAGAGTTTAACAATTTTAAGGAAAAGTATATAGGAACACAAATGACATCTTAGAGTGGATCTTCAAAAAATAAGACACCATTTTTCAATGGAAATAATTGTATTTTTTAGAACATAAGAATGAAGACTTACTTGATGGCACAAGGATATGAGACATGACAAGCAGTTGAGGATGGATACACACCTCCAACTAGTCCTCCTATAGATAAATATGGTAGGCTCCTACATATGTATAATGCAAGGGAAATGAATGTAATATTAAGTGGTTTACATGAAGTAGATTTTATAAAAGTTATGCATTGCACATCAGTAAAAGAGATTTGGGAAAGTTGAATAAAACTTATGAGGGAGACAAAAAGGTCAATATGGCAAAATTGTAAAATCACAAGAAAATATTTTAAGACTTGAAGATGAAGGATGAGGAAGACATTTCTACATAATTACTTCATGTGGATGATGTTGTTAACTCCATGCGAGGAATTGGGTTTAAATTTTAAGAACCAGATGTTTGTCAAAAGGTTTTAAGGTCACTCCCTATGAGGTATAGTGAAAAGATTTTAGCTGTAGAAGAAATAAGAGATATTGAAAATTTGACTATGGATGAGTTGCATGGAAATCTCACAACTTATGAGATGAGAATACGAAAGGATCCTATCCCCAATAAATAGGTGGCCTTCAAAGTAGTAAAGAAGATAAAATACAAGAAGCCAAATTCAAGTGATGAGTCATCTAGTGATGAAGAAGCAAACTATATGAGAAGGAACAAGAAGGACTCAAGAAAGCACAAAGGTACTAAAATAGTTAAGTGTTTCAATTGTGGCAAATTTGGTCACTATGCATCTAACTATCCAGAGGATGGAAGTAGTAGTAGTGAAGAGAAACAAGACCATAAGAGAAAGGAAGCAAGAAAATCTAGGTATGAAAAGAAAAATAGGTATGGACAAAACAAGCATGAAAAGAAGTTTTCTCAGAGGCATAAGAAGAGTTTTTTATGTGGATAAGACATGCAAGAGTTCAAGTGATAGTGATGGAAGATCCTTATATAATGAATAAGAAGAAATTATCTTCTTGGCAATAGAATATGAAGGAAGTGATCCTGTTGAAGATAAATCTAAAATATATGAAGATGCTCTTGAAGAAGAAAAAGAAGAATCAAAAAATGAAGAGGAAGGTGTAGTAGATCTAGAAGCCAAATTTATTTATGCTCTAAAAGAGTTAAAAAAGGTTAGAAAGTATAATTCAAGATTCAAGGCTCAATTTCAAGAATGTGATAAAGATAAAATAAAGCTTATACAAGATTTGACAAACTGATGCAGGAGCATCCAACGAAATGCAAAATACCGCAAAGAATAAAAAGTGTCGCAATATCGCGACATGTCGGCAAAGAAGAAAAAGTGTCACGATATCGCAACATGTCGCATTTTCATGACTAGAAGACGAGAGAATCCACAAGAGAGAAAAGTGTCATGGTATCATGACATGTCACATTTTCATGAATAGAAGACAAGAGGAGGCGCAAGAGAGAAAAGTGTCGTGATATCACGACATGTCACGTTTTTGTGACTCAAGAAGGAGAGAGAAGGCATGGAGCAAAAATGTCATGATTTCATGACATGTCACAAAATCACGACCGAAAGAAGATAGGAAAGGCCAGAGAAAAAAATGTCACAATTCTGTGACATGTCACTAAATCGCAACCGAAGGAGCAGGAAGAAAGCAAGGAAGGAAACTGTTGCGATATCATGACATGTTGCATTTTCGTGACCCAAAGCAGAGAGTGAAAGTGAAAGGTAAAGCTGTCATGATATCATGACACGTCACAATTTCATGACCCAAAAAAAATAGAGAAAGCAAAGAGCAAAGTTGTCGCGATATCGCGACATGTCACAATTTTATAACCTGAGAGGCGAGGAAGAGGCAGAAAGGAAATATGTCACGATATCGCGACATGTCACGATTTTGCAACCGAAAAGGAGAAAGAAGAGCTAGAAAGGAAAGATGTCATGATATCATGACCCAAAGAAGATAAAGGCAGTGAGGAAGAAAAATGTCATGATATTGTGACATGTCGTGATATCGTGACATACTTCTGGTTCATGATTCAAAAAGGCATGTGTTCCTAGAAGGTGTTTCTCAAGGCAATCAAAGGCCTCATTAATGCATGATTTCTTGCTCGGTAAGCTTGCTGAGCATGGTGGCCACTCGAATGCTGCATCCAAATGTCAAAGACGTTCAGATGGCTCATAAATGCATGTTTTCATGGTTGACCTGGTGGCAGTTTCCAGTTAGGGTAAAAGATGTGAAGGTTCAATCACGAAAGCTGAGGGGGGCCCAAAAAAGGGAAATGAAGAGTCACGCCAAAGATTTTAAAAGGGGAAACAAATGCATGCATAAGGGGTCAAAAAACTACTGAGACAGAGTTGCAGAGCTAAATGCAAGAGGGCCATTCTGGACCTGTTTGGGTTATTTTTCTTCTAGGGGGAGAAATGCTGTAAAATAGAAAAAAAAATAAACTATATTTCAGAGTAAAGGAGTTTATTTGGCAGACTGCTGCCATTTTTGTAAATCTTTTCAAGTTGTTTAATGAGAAATTTTGTGATATTGGGATGAGCAAGTTTGGTTCCCCATCAAGTGGTATCAGAGCGGGAGTTCTTGAGTGTGTAAACAGATCATCGAAAGTGAGGCAATTTGCACTAGGATCTGTGGAAGAGCGGAAGTTCCTGAGTGTGTAAATAGATCACTAAAAGTGAGGTAGTTTGCACCAAGATCTATGGAAGAGTAGGAGTTCTTGAGTGTGTAAACAGATCACCGAAAGTGAGGTAGTTTGCACCAGGATCTATGGAAGAGTGGGATTTATTGAGTGTGTGAGTAGATCACCAAAAGTGAGGTAGTTTACACCAAGATCTATGAAAGAGTGGGATTTCTTGAGTGTGTGAGTAGATCACCGAAAGTGAGGCAGCTTGCACCAGGATCTATGGAAGGGTTGTAAGAGAAACAAGCAGAATGCCTCCACAAAGAAACTATGGTGGTGGAAGAAATATGGTGCCAGTAGAAGATTTCAGAGCTTTATAGAGGCATGTTTAGTCCCTACAAGAGGAGCTGCATAGAGGGCTTGAAACCAGAGGAGAAGAAGGAAGAGAAGGTCACTTCTCAATCCACCTCGATTGTCTGATGCAGGAGCATCCAATGAAAGGCAAAATACTGCAAAGAAGAAAAAGTATCACGATATCGCAACATGTCGGCAAAGAAGACAAAGTGTCACGATATCGTGACATGTCGGCAAAGAAGAAAAAGTGTCACGATATCGCAACATGTCACATTTTCATGACGTAAATACGAGAGAAGGCGAGAGAGAGAAAAGTGTCATGATATCACGACATGTCACATTTTTGCAACTAGAATACGAGAGAAGGCGCAAGAGAGAAAAGTGTCACGATATCACGACATGTTGCATTTTCATGACCAAAATACAAGAGGAGGCGCAAGAGAGAAAAGTGTTGCGATATCACGACATGTCACATTTTCATGACTCAAGAAGGAGAGAGAACACATGGAGTAAAAATGTCACAATTTCATGACATGTCATGAAATCACAACCGAAAGAAGACAAGAAAGGCCAGCGAAGAAAATGTCGCGATTTCGCAACATGTCACAAAATCATGACCGAAGGAGCAGGAAGAAAGCAAGGAAGGAAACTATCACGATATCGTGAAATGTCATAATTTTGTGACTCGAAGCAGAGAGTGAAAGCAAAATGTAAAGCTATCGTGATATCGTGACATGTCATGATTCCACAACCCGAAACAGAGAGAGAAAGCAAAGAGCAAAGCTATCCCAATATCGTGACATGTCATGATTTCATGACTTGAGAGACGAGGAGGTAGAAAGGAAAGATGTCACGATATCGTGACATGTCACAATTTTGTGATCAAAAAGGAGAAAGAAGATCTGAAAAGGAAAGATGTCACGATATCACGACATGTCACGATATCATGACCCAAAGAAGAGAAAGGCAGCGAGGAAGAAAAATGTCGTGATATCGTGACATGTGATATCGCGACATACTACTAGTTCACGATTTGAAAAGGCATGTGTTCCCAGACGATGTTTCTTGAGGTGGTAAAAGGCCTCATTAATGCATGATTTCTTTCCTGGTAAGATTTTTGAGCATGGAGGCCACTCGAATGCTATGTCTAGAGGTCAGAGACATTTAGACGGCTCTTCAATGCATGTTTTCATGGTTGACCTAGTGGCAGTTTCCAGTTAGGGTAAAAGATGTGAAGGTTCAGTCACGAAAGTCGGGGGGGCCAAAAAAGGGAAACAGAGAGTCATGCCAGATATTTTAAAAGGGGAAGCAAAGGCATGCACAAGGGGTCAAAAAATTGTCGAGACAGAGTTGCAGAGTTGAAGGCAAGAGGGCCATTCTGGACCTGTTTGGGCTATTTTTCTTCTAGGGGGAGAAATGTTGTAAAATAGAAAAAAAAAAACTATCTTTTGGAGTAAAGGAGTTTATTTGGTAGACTGCTGCCATTTTTGTAAATCTTTTCAAGTTGTTTAATGAGAAATTTTGTGGTATTGGGATGAGCAAGTTTTTTCTCCCCATCACAAACTCAATAGCTAAGACATGGATATTTAAAGAAAATTTAGAGGTAAAAGTATTAGAATGTGAAAGATTAGAGCATGAGGTAGTTTAATTAAGGAAATAAGTGAAAGAGTCTAAAGATAAGCTACATATATTTGGGAGAAGCTCAAATACCTTGGATAAGATTATCAGTGTACAAAGATCTTCATCAAACAAGATAGGACTTGGTTTTGAAGAGACACAAAGAGAACAAGGAGAGGAGTCAATCTCAAGATCCAAAGAAGAAGAAGCTTTAGAAGAAGAAAGTGAAGGAGAAAGTGAGACTTATGAGGATAAGTTGAAAAAAGAGGTTCACAAAGGAAGGAAACAATGCACAAATAAGGAACATGAATCACAGGGAAGAAAGGACTAAGAGACCAATGGGTCCAAGGAAAGATTTATTCAAATGACATTGTTTTTCATGTAACAGGTTTAGTCACAGGGCTATGCATTGCAAGAATCATGAAAAGGAGTATGGTATTACTAAGAGGAACTTCAAATATGGACATTTATTTCAAGGGTATTGCTACTCTTGTAATCAATTCGATTATAAAGCAATCCACTGCAACTTTCGTGATAGAAATAGGTACGGATTCACCAGGAGGAACTTCAAGATATTTGCACCTTCTAGGAACCACAAAATTAAGTGTTATAAGTGCAATAATATTGGACATATGGAAAAGTGGTGTAGAATAGAGTTTCTAGAGACAAGCAAGAAAAAGGATACTCAAAGGAACCAAAAGGGTATGTTGAGAAAGCAGGTTGACAAAGAAAAAGAGCATTGTATGCTGGGAGTAATTTTACTCCCACCCCATAATTAATCATCTCAAAGAGAGGAGGTGGATAGGGGGTTGAGCTAAGAGTATTATATTTAGTACCAAAGGAGTCCATTTGCCATTGATTTCAAAGGGGGATAGATTTGAGTTAGGGGGGCAACATTCAATCAGGGAGATCAGAGTTGGAAAAAGGAAAAAGGAATGATTAAGGAAAAGGGTTGCCATCAATGACAAATGGGGAGATTGTTGGAAATTTTTAGTAATTTATGTTGTCATTGATGTCAAAAGGTTGATGTCAGATAGCACTTTGTATGGTATGGATATTCTTCTATGGTTGATATGGTTGAAATTGATCAAGGCAAAGTTCATCCCAAAAGCAAGCAAATTGGTCGAAAAGAAGAGGCCATGGTTTAAAAGGAAAGACAAATATTATTATAATATTTTTTAATATTATAATAATTAGGTCCAAGAAATCATTAAAAAAAAAATATCCTAGACATAGTTTATTGAGCTTTTATAAAAGGTTGCAAAGGTTTCTTTTTAAATTATTTAAATTAAAATATTTTTACAAAAGTTAAAATTTTAAAAAGTTTCAAATCAAATTTGAATTTAAAAGCAAGAGAGGGTCAATTTTTTTTAAACCAAAGGAAATATTATTTAAAGGAAATAATTTCTCATTTCCAAAGTTAAAATATTTGAATATCTATGTTGAAAAAGATAATTCGTGCACATCATTCGAGAGGGGAAGAGATCAAGGAAAAGTCAAGCAAATTATTCAAGGAGGATTTCATTGAAAATTGTGGAGAGTGCGAAGATAATTCCAAAGTGCTGGCTAGTGTAGATGGAAGTTGAGGCTTGGCTTAGGTTCTTACAAAGGATTGGTCTCGGTTTCTAATCCCACGTAGTTTTTTTGTGAAGGAGGAAAGAGCTTTTCATTTTTGGTGAAACATGTGATAATAAGATGTCGTATGGGAGAGAGTGCACATTGATTCACATGTGAGTGCATAGTGCAAGTGGTAGCCTAGCTTTGGATAGGGCATTCTGGTGGCTAAGGTCATAAATTTGAGCTTAGACACTGGTCATTGAGACTTGTGCAATATTTTTTGCAAGCAAAATATTAAAAGGTATGCTTTTTAATTTATGTGCTTTTATGGTCTTGGAATACGTGATTGACTTTGAGACTTCAAAATCGTGAAAGGGAAATAAGTGAAATTGTTTAGGGAGTCATAAGAGGTGTTAATTAAATATTTTATTTTGGATGATTAGGAATTAAGTCAAGTATTGGATATTATAAGGTGTAAACAAAGGGACTTTATTTTTGATGTGTGTTGAATACTATTTTGAAAGAGAAGGAGATTATAAGGTGTAAACAAGGAACATTATTTATTTTATTATTTTTATATGTGTTGAATATTATCTTGAAATAGAAGGATATTATAAGGTGTAAAAAAGGAACTTTATTTTTTGATATATGTTGAATATTATTTTGAAAGTGAAGGAGTGATAAGGTAAATTTGTGACTTGAAATTTTATTATATTTCTTGTATGGTGAATATTTGTTGAGGTAAATATTCTTGTGGAGATTTTGAGATAGACTATTGCTATCTAACCTGGAATTGACAAAAGGATTTGGTTGTGAGTAATATAGTTTTTGAATAGATATCTCCATCAAAGCAAAGAGGTATGGGCACATCATATTTTGTTTGAAATGTTGAAATGAATGTTGTAAAATATAAGGTGGAGTGAAAAGGATTGTTGGAAATATTTGAGTGAATTCTTATATGCTTTATTAGTGAATGTTTAGAGAACATTTGAGATAGATATTGAGGATTATTTGAGTTAGGGTTTGAAAGCCACATTGTGCACTTTGTTTGAAGAAGTATGAAAACACTTGTTTATGGTTAGTGAGCAAATTGTTTTTAATTGGTTGAATGATTGAGTGAAATTCTTGAGCATTGGATTTGAGTGATATTGAAAGTGAATGTGCAAACATTAGAAATCAAATTTGTGAAAGAAACATACTTAATGATTGAGTAGAACATATTGAGTTTTGATAGAATAAATCATTCTCTATATGTTCTATAGGTTAAATGAATTATGGATAAAATATGTCTAAACTAATTCAAGCTAAAGGAGTTACCTTGAATATTAGACAAAGCATTTGATAGCATTGAAGGTAGATTTGAGGTAAGTCTTGGTGAATACTTGAGAGAATATTGAGCAAGTTCTTGAGAGGACTTGAAGGTATATTTGAGGTAAGTCTTGGTGAAGAATTGAGCTCATATAGAGAAAGTTCTTAAGAGGAATTAAAAGCAAATTTGAGGTAAGTCTTGGTGAAGACTTGAGAGTAGATTGAGCAAGTTTTTGAGAGGACTTGAAAGCATATTTGAGGTAAGTCTTGGTGAAGACTTGAGAGTAGATTGAAAAAGTTCTTACGAGGACTTGAAAGTAGATTTGAGGTAAGTCTTGGTGAAGACTTGAAAGAAGATTGAGGAAGTTCTTGAGAGGACTTGAAAGTAGATTTAAAACAAGTCTTTGTGAAGACTTGAGAGTAGAATTAATTGATTGTTTTTTCAAGCTTTATGTTAAGGCTTTGGGTAAATCTAATTAGATTTGATTTGTTATTGGATAAAGCTTTGTGTTAAGGCTTGAGGATAGATTTGAGGACATATTTTGGTATAAATTTATAAGCATATTTGTGCTAGAATTGAGACAGAGTTAGAGCATATTTTTACTACACTTGGGATAGAGTTTTGTGTAGATCTGAGATAGATTTGAGATTAAGCTTTGGAGGTGATAGAGTAGAGGAAAGGAGTCTCTAGTGGATAGAGATACATAAGCCAAGGTAGTGAGGATAGAGTTCTTCTATGGAGAGAGACCCACAAGCTAGAGTAGTGGAGATAGAAGTCTTCTAAAAGATCATCAACCAGTGCAGATGGGAAAGAGTTCTCTAGTGGATAGATATCCAAAAACCAAAGCAATGGGAAAGAGTTCTCCTATGGAGTGTGATCCACGAACCAACTGGGAAGATATAAATATTCTATAGAGAGAGATACATGAACCATTTGAGGAGATAGATATCTCCTAGATCAAGTTCCATGAACCAGAGAAAAGGAGAAAGAGTTCTCCTATGTAGAGAGATCCACAAGTCAGAGCATAGGATATTAGTGTCTCATTTGGATATATTTCCATAAGCATTATAATAGGGAATTTATTCCCAAGAAGATTTGTTGAGAAAATTTAGTAGAAATATTTTTTCTATGGAGTAGCCCACATTGGGTGAACCACATTAAATTGGTGTCTCTATTGTGTGTGATGATTTGTGCATTACTTTAATTACTACTATTGATATTGTCATTGATAATATTGGATAATATTGTTTGGGAAAGAAAAGTAAAAGTTGATCTTATACTGTTCACCCCCCTCTTAGTATTATCTTGTGTTCTTCAACAACATCATATTTTTATCCTATACTACCATCCTAGTATGAGTGGACTTCAATGCATATTTTGGTGCCAACCCAAGAACATGTTCAACAGATAAATCAAGACTATATTCAACATCCATATCATGCACTTGTTCAAGGGTCAAACAAAAAAATTCAACAAATTTTGACTTAGATGCATTAATAATAGCCTTCTCAAGCACAACATCAAGTCCCCAACAATCCAAATCAGCCTCCCATGGATCCACCACATCAATGGACTAATACACACCAAAAAAAATAACTCCATTAATAGAAAATTCATCAACAACAATGATAACTCCATCAACAACTTCATCAACAACAACTCCATAAACAACAACACCAACAACAATTTCCTCCTTCATATCAAATCAATCCCACATAATATCATACTCAATATCTACCTACTTATTAGACACACCCACTACCACACCATTATAGTGGCACCAACAATATTTATTTTGAAAAACCTATCAAGGAATAAATTGTTCCCCCTACTCATACATCATAAGCACCCCTACCAAATGCATATCATGAGAGAATAGCTCAAGAATTTGGAATTGCAAACTAGTTGTTATGGGCTACAAAAACCCATCTATAATTAGATCTACAATGATCCCATTCATCCCTTAGGAGCCCTCCATCAGTATCCATGCAAATACAATATGCCCAAGTTCTAAAATTTCAAGGGCAAAGAGGATCCTTAGGAGCACTTATGCAATTATCGATATGCTTTCCACCTTCTTTAATGTAGTGATGCACTTATGCTCTGTACATTTTGCTTATCTCTTAGTGGTCAAGCTTTGGATTGGTTTAATAACCTTTCCCAACATAGCTTGTTTACCTTTGAGCAAGTAGTCAATGCATTTCTTAAGCATTTCTCTATCAACATAATAAAGAAGACGTCACTACCAGACCTCTATAGTCTACAATAATTTGAATATGATACTATTAATTATCATGTTACTCAGTGGCATGGGATCAGCCAAGATTTAACATTTCTAATTTCACCCTCAGAGTTAGTGAAAATGTTTACAAAAATTTATGCCAAGCACATTAACTACACTCTAAATACAACACCACTCCTTTGAGGATGATATTTCTTAGGCTAAGATAATTGAATACATAAATGTGTAGGAGGGTGAATTTAAGCTACCAAATCAAACCTTTAATTAAAAACATCAAAATCTTTCACTTTACAATTGGACCCATTTATCATAGTCATTACCCAACATATTCCAAAATTTATATGACACTGGGTATATTGCTCTACCAAACATAAATCCTAAGGATCCAAATTGGCAAAATCCTAGAAACTATAATGAGCATGCATTTTGTGAATATCATAGGTATTAAGAACATGACATCAATAATTGTTACACATTTCACCACTTGGTACAAGATCTCATTGATAGTGGGGCTATACATGCTAAAAATCCTTTAGCTCCCCCAAACCAAAATTTTGGAATCTATAAAACCCTCTACTAGAACATGGGGTGTCACAAATACAAAATAATACTTCCACATCTCAATTTGGACCTCGATAAGTTAATCATGTGAATCATGACCCATCTTAGCAAGGTTTCATGGGCATAATCAATGTTACCATGCAAAATTAGTGCTATCCCACTCACCATAATCATCAAGAAAATCCTCCCATCATACTAACTTTTTCAACTTCACGATTGATACAAGGTAATCCTTTGTAGATATCACATAATTTCATCATCATTCGTAGTAGTTTAAATCATCAAATTTGTATGACACATACTAGATTATCCATTTACAACCTATTGTATAAATCATAGCCTCATCGTGAGGGTTTAAATAAAATATTGTGGTCTATCAACTTAGAAACACACGATACAAACACCTTTGTCTAGTTTATTGACAATGTACATATATGTATGCAGCCTTCCATCATTTTCTATGACCATGAGATAACTAATATTGAAGGAGATGGAGTCAGTCCTCTAAAGTATATCATGGCTTGCATAAATGACGTCACATATAAACATGTTCTAATTGACACAGGATCATCTATAAGTATCATTTCTACCATAACCCTTTAGCATTTGAATATTCTACCCACTCATATCACTACTACTCTCAAATTATGGGTGTTTGATGGTTATATGCATAAAATAGTGGGTTCCATCATTCTACCAATCTAGGTAGGCATTAAGAAAATATCCACTCTCTGCCATTTTATCAAGGGAGATATGCAATACAATATTCTCCTTGGATGACAATGGATTAGGGATATGTAGTGTGTCCCTTCAATGCTCCATCATTGTTTAAAGTATCTTCATGGTGACCAAGTTCATTGCATTCAGACTGATGAGGATTCCTTCCAATTTTACAACATGATCACTCTTCCATCAAGTCCATCATTATCTTCTATCCAATTCACGCCTATCATGGTATAACCTTCCATGTCCTATCATTCATCATATTCATTCACTAACCAATCAAGCCCTCCAAGCATCATCCATTATTTTGATAATGTATCATCTAACCCTCCTTCTCACTCTGCTACACACTCATGACACACTTCTCATTCACCATCTAGATCTTCTTCCTCTTATTATCTCACTAATCTACCACCTTCATCTTCATAATTAGCTCACCTTGGGCCATGACCACATTCTTCTCTCAACTCCACTCCTAACATTCCCATCCTACCCCCTATGAATACTACTCCCACTCATGCACAACAATTTTAAAATCCCTCTCATGCTGACCTCCATTCCTATGAACCTCCTTCTTTATCCACTTCACATTTTCCACATGTAAACCATCCCATTTTATCCAATCCTATAGAATGTCATTCTTGGGAACAATGTACCACCTGATTGGATGCTCAACTCAACCACCCTACTACATCCATTTCTTCTTCCCCCATTCCGCTTCCTCAAGAATCACAACCGTCATCATCCTCAACACATCGGGGGTTATCATCCCAACTAGAGCATTACAAAATGCCTCATGTGTCTATACTCATGATCAACCCTAGTCTATGGGATTATAATATTCACAATGCTTGCATATCCCCTCCTAAAATACAATTAATTTGTGACTTTGATCACTCACATAACACACCCTTGATTATTGGTGTTGACATTCCTCTTGGTCCACCTAAAAATTGCATAAACTTAATTTATGGGGGTATCGATACATCTTCTAAAATACCATAGTCCAAATAGTCTAAAGATAAATTTTATGGCAACCTCGATCACATGTCAAATCCAATTTTCATAATGCACTATTTCCAATGCTTTAACTGGCATGGATTTGGTTTAGGGAATTATGAACAAGGATCTAGAACCCTTATAGATCCACCTTATCATAAACCTAAAGACAAATTAGGCTTAGGCTATCATCATGATCCTATCAATATTTTGGAAGATGAACTCCATCACCTTACTCTAGACCCTCTAGAGGATGATTTTAACATTGAGCTCGAGTGTGATCTTCATAGTGATTGTCTATCTCCTCATTCCATAGTCAACATTCCTATTCATTTATTTTAGAACTCATAATATATGATTAATTTCACCTATATTGTTGATTGTCTCATTAAGGACTTTGCAGTGCTATCACTTACATCTTTTACAATGGATGATGTTCTTATTCCCATTTCTCCATTTCCCATTAACCCATATGACCATTTATAGCATAGAAGATGAGTTCAACCATATTCACATCAGCCTCAATATCCACCAGTGGTTTTGCGCCCCCTTAAACCATTCATTACCTTCATCATCATCCAATATTTCTTCTATCAACTTTTCATCCTTGCTTCCCTCAACTGCATCGATAAATATGATCTTTGTTGATCTATTTTACCCATTTTCCTATGATACCCATATTGATTGAATCATTTGTACCAATCCAAATTAGATTAATTTTTATCACATATCTTTTGAACCTTCTCCCCATGATTTTATCCCATTAAAACACTTGCTACACTTAGCTAGTGCTCTCCTTTCCTCAATATCACCTCAATATCCTATCCACCACATTGAAGTCTCTCATGATGATGAGGCTCCTATCCCTAATGTCAAAAATGACTTACATCTCATTCCCATTTCCACTCAACTCAAGGATAGCTTCCACATGCTTATGGATGACACCATCGACATTGACATTATTGATGATCCTACCAACCTCCATATCATTAAATTAGGCAAAGATCTATCCCTAAAAGAAATATAAGACTCTACCATGCTTATAAAATAATATAAAAAGGTATTTTCATGGTCTTATACTAACATGTCTGGTCTCGACCCATATTTGGTCATTCATAATCTTACACTCGATGATAGCACCAAACATATTAAGCAAAAGCTTCAAAAGATGCACCCTATAATTGCTTTAATGGTAAAAGAGGAGTTACAAAAAATCTTGGATGTGGGATTTATTCAACCAATACATTACCCTAAATGGGTCTCTAATATGGTCCCTCATTGCAAATCCAAAAGGGACAATTCATTTATGCACTAATTTCAGAGATCTTAATCAAGCATACCCTAAAGATAATTTTTCCTATCAAATATCGACACACTGGTTGACTCCACAACAGGTCATGAAATGTTGTCCCTCATGGATGGGTTTTTAGGATATAACCAAATATAGGTTAACCCTGATGACCAACATAAAACATCCTTCACCACTCCTTGGGGGACTTTTTGCTACAAGGTCATGCCATTTGGCCTTAAGAATGCAGGCACCACATACCAACGTATCATGACCTACATTTTCCATGATTACATGCACAAAATAATGGAATATTATGTGGATGATTTATTGGTAAAATTTAAGAAGCATCATCAACACATTGATGACCTATTAAAAATCTTTGATCATCTCTTCGAACACAATGTACTTCTGAACCCAAAAAAGTGTGTCATTGACATGACCTTAGGTAAACTTCTAGGATTCATCGTTTCTCAATAGGGCACTGAAGTCAACCCAAAAATGTCAAGGCTATCAAGCTCCCCTTACAAATTTAAATCAATGATATAGCTTATACAAAAAATTCAAATGATTCATCATTTTATCACCCAATTTTTGGACAAGTGTAAGTCTTTCAATCATGTTCTACAAAAGGGGGACACATTTAACTAGGACCATGAGTGTCAAGCTTCTTTTGAATCCATCAAGACCTATCTCACATCACCACCAGTACTATCACTACCTTACCCTAAATTTTTGTTTCACCTATATATATCTGCTACTAATTTTATGCTAGGAATATTGTTAGCCCAAAAGAATGAGGCTAGCCACAAATAGGCCATATACTACATTAGTCGCATGATAGTGAGCTATGAGATGTGATATGCCTACATGGAAAAACTATGCTTAGCCATAGTTTTTTCTACAATGAAATTATGTCATTTTATGCTAAACCATACAAATTATGTCATAGCTCAAGAAAAACCACTCTAATACATGATGGATAGAACACATAATAACAACCAAATAACCAAATGGATTATGTCGTTAACTAAATTTTATCTAGAATTCATCAGATAAAAACCCATAAAAGGCTAGGTCATTGCCAATAAACTCATAGAAACTCTCTTAAATGATGATAAACCACTTCTTATTAAGCATCCTGATGATTAAGTGTTCAAAACTACTAAAATTGAACAATAAATTGAACCTAAAACATAGGTAGACTAGACTCTCTTCTTTTATGACTCTTGTTGCAAACAAGGGAGAGATGTAGGAATTGTCTTCTTATCACCTCAAGGGGTATTGTTCCCATTTTCATTCAAATTAGACTTTCCTTGCATGAACAATAATGTTGAATATAAAGCACTCATCCTTGGCCTTAAAATTATGCTTGCCATGTGCATCAAATGACTATAAATATTTGGTGATTCTCTTCTAATTGTCAATCAAATAAAGGGAATTTATCAATGTTGATACCCCATTCTTAAACAATACAAGCAAGTCACTGATCAATTGCTCTCTCAATTTGAGTGGTATGATATAGATAATTCTCCATGCTCTTCCAATCAGTTTGAAGATACAATGGCCTCTCTTAGTTACCTTATACTACAAAATATGCATGACAAAACCATCCATGTATATGTATAAATGCTTCATAAATTGTCCATCTTACTGCAAACATTTATTGATTATGCAAGCATAATTTTTATCCAAGATAAACCTTATGATCCTTGGTTTTATCAAATCAATGACTATATCAAGTTAGACATTCTTCTCCTAGATTTTGCCCATGCCCACAAACACACATTAAAATAGAAGGCAATATGGTTTACATTACTAGGGGACATCCTTTACAAACATAGCTACAATGACATTCTCCTACATTGCTTAGAGCCACAAAAATCCAACCTATTCTCATAGTCACCCATGATGGTACATGTGATGGCCACTTTAGTGGTATGGCCATTACTAAGTGCATTTTATGCATGGGTTATTACTAGCCCACTATGTAGCATGATTTTTATATCTTTGTCAAGAAATGTATTAGATGATAGAAATATGCTAATCTTACCCATATACATTCTCAAGAACTACAACCTATTCAATACATGTGGCCATTATCCCAATGGGGTTTACATCTCATTGGAAAAATCACTCCTTGTAGACACCTAAAACGTGTCATGTTGAGACGACTACTCATATGGGACATGCTAGAAGACCATATGGAAGACCTTAGACATATTCCAAGGTATAGCAATGGTTTTTACCACTCATTTGGGAACCTTTGCCTAGTCAGTGTTAGCTGATGCTGACACTCACAGTTAACAGAGCTGACCACACTTGTTAGCCGCATTCAAGACTAAAAATAAATTGGCCTTCATCTAACCCAAAATCAGTTGCAATGGCAAATTGGTTGCAGATTGAAGTGGTTTGATCGAGGAAGGTTCTAGATCCTTCCATCCAATAATCTCAACTACCCAATATTATTCTTGGCTTCCTCATGAAGCCACCCCTAGCCCTTGGCAAATCATATAAAACCTCCCTCCAAATGGGAGAAAGATATAGATAAATCTTGATTTGAGATGCAACAAATACTTGTCGAATTGCATACTCACTTACATGGATTGCGAGGAACACTTTGGCTTCCCAATTGGAGATCAACATGCCATGGAGGTCCTAGGAGTCTAGGAGATTCAAGAAACATGAATTTGTGCAATCCATGCACCAACTGAGCAATTCAACCACAAAATCTATCAAAGGACATAGTGGAAACCCTTGATCATCAATTCCTCAAGGATAATTGAAGATTGGACACCAAATTAGGAGGGCAAGAACATTTCAAGCTCAACCACAGCTAACAGTACTCACCACGCATCAGACTCATGGTCAGGTTATCATCTTCAATATTCTTGTTTTCTAGTTGTAGGATTTGCTTAATTGTATTATATTAGACATATATCATGCTAATTTTGCTTTAGTAGAGACTTTGACCAGTGCAATTAGAGTTTTTTGTCATTTTCCTTCACATTTGCAATTATGGCACTAATGGTTATTTTTATGCTTCCATGCTTTCAATTTCGTAATTAAGTCAATAGATAGCTAGATCTACTTTTTCTTATATGTTTGTAGCAATATTTTTAGGTTTAACATAATTTTAGTATGTTTATTGCACTTTATTGATTTCATGCTAGTCGTACTACCTTTTATGCAAATACCTCCTAAAAGCCTCATTAAGAGAGACCTCTTTTGTTTCTAATTGCTTCTTGTTGTTTATTGCACGTAGGACTAACAGGATTTTGAGATGCAAGGCAAAAAATACCTCTAATCATGGAGAAGGTCATCGACACCTTGGAGCAGTTCATGTCCATTTAGAAATTCTGCGTATTGCACCTACCCTGTTGGGGCTTTAAAATTGTGTTAATTGTATCAAAATTTGGGTGACCATAAGAGGGTCATGATTGTAACCGATTTTTAATTCAATATTAATAAAAGAAACATTCATTTTATTGTCATATGCAATCTTGTCTTCCATTTCATGCTTTAATGATTCATTTCAATTAATGTATTAGTTTAGGTGTATGCTTTTTAGATTGGTACAAAAGGTTATCACGATGGAACCTCCACATGTCATGCCACAAATCACTGACCTCTATGATTTTTTTATGATAGGTGCTCACCACAGTTGACAGGCATGGTCAACAGTTGTCACCATGATTGAAATTTGTGAGCAACAGTGGTCACCGTGTTACAAAGATGTGATCAGAGTCTGACATACTAGATAGCAGAGGAGTAAAGCTCTTGTTCTATTTTATGTGGGTAGTTTTATGATTGTTTTTATGAGTTTCTCTTTGGTTGGAAAATTTTGCTTGCATGTTTTTTTTTATATTTGTGGAAAACATCCCAAAAGGGATACCATTTTCTGGTAAGACCCAAGGAGGCAGGGGTATCCTGTTGCTTGCATGTTGGCTTGAAAGAGAAAATAAAATAATAATTCTTGAGACCTTTGTAAGTTAAAGGATTATTATTAAGAGAAGTATGGGATTCTATCTGGTTGATTTTTTTTCTTTTGTGTTGGTTTTGAAAGGGAAAATAAAATAATAATTCTTGAGACTTTTGTAAGTTAAAGGATTATTATTAAGATAAGTATGAGATTCTCTTTGGTTGAATATTTTGCTTATGCATTGGTTTTGAAAGAGAAAATAAAATAATAATTCTTGAGACTTTTGTAAGTTAAAGGATTATTATTAAGAGAAGTATGGGATTCTATTTGGTTGAATGTTTTGCTTATGCATTGGTTTTGAAAGAGAAAATAAAATAATAATTCTTGAGACTTTTGTAAGTTAAAGGATTATTATTAAGAGAAGTATGGGATTCTCTTTGGTTGAATGTTTTGCTTATGCGTTGGTTTTGAAAGAGAAAATAAAATAA
This sequence comes from Wollemia nobilis, assembly GCA_028583015.1. NCBI lineage: Eukaryota > Viridiplantae > Streptophyta > Pinopsida > Araucariales > Araucariaceae > Wollemia > Wollemia nobilis. The sequence continues at coordinate 4,297,391 of JAQPPZ010017063.1, read as the reverse complement.
TAATTCTTGAGACTTTTGTAAGTTAAAATATTATTATTATACAAAGAAGTATGGGATTCTCTTGTGTGGATTGTATTGCATGTATAATAATTCTTGAGACTTGGGTGAGTTAAAGAATTATTATCTGGAGAAGTATGGGATTCTCCTTGGTTGATTGTTTATGTTTTTGCATGGTCTTTTGCATATTGGTTTTGGCATGATCCAGTTGCATTGCATTTAGAGTTGTTCTGATCCCTAAGTAAATCTCTCATGTTGTGGGTGGCTCGACCATCAAAGAAGTTGTAGAGACTTGATTGGTGGTGGATCCTGGATAGTTGTTTTCTTAAAATATCTTCAAGAGTAATGTTGATGTAAATGAGCAAAGACTTGCATTTGCTTGAGTGATTTGTAAGAACTTGATTACTATTATAAATAAGGATTATGTTGTTTCCTTTGTGTCATGAGCCATGAAGTATTTGGTTAAGTAATCTTATGTCTTTAGCTAGCTTGGAGTTTGCTTGATTAAGGAATTAGATTTATGGTTAATCTCTTTAGCTCCTTTATCTTAAATGATAGAATATTTCCTTGAAGCCTTTTGATAAGCATTGGAAATAAGTAATGTGGTTTAATTCTATCATGGTTTAGGTAGCTTTTGCTTAATTCTTTATATCAATGCATAAATATGGATTTTGTTTTTTTTGTTTGTTTATTTCTTTTTCTTTTTTTTTTCTCTTTTGTTTTGTTAAGAGGAACTCTTAGATTATTTCTTCTAGCATTTCTTTTGATGGTTTATATCATGCTTCTTATTATTGAAATGTTTATCTAACCTTGGGGTGGGTTAGAATGTTCCTCTAAGTAAGCCATAAAGCCCAATATTGGGAGGAGTTGCATGAAGGCAATAACCAGGTAGATATGAGTCCTAGAAGGGGTTGTATGAATGCAATAGCTAGGAACTCATAAACCTAGGAAGAATTGTGTGAAGACAATAGCCAGGGTACTTGTGAATCATTGTACCTTGAACATGTAGGTTTGGGTATGTCCCATCTAAATATTGGGAAAAACATTCACAAGATAGTAGTGGTGATCCCTCAATCATGTAGGATCAAGTGATCATGTCAGTTGTCATTGAAGTGGCAATGACCTTAGTTAGCCCGTGGAGGTATGGTAACTAAGCACCAAGGCTCTATGCTATTCAACCTACCTAGATGGGCTTAGAGTCAGGTTAGGGAATGAGCATCCCCCTTTAAGCATGTAGGTCTTAAAGGATAATCCCTACACTATGGTCATATGGTCCTATGCCAAGGAGGGTATGGGAAAGGTGGGAGGACCACTTTATGCATCCTTCTAAATGTGTAGGTTTAGTAAGGTAAACCCCAAAAAATATGGGAGTTGGCCACTCCTATCCATTGAGTGTCATCTACAATGACTTGGAACTCAAATATGGTGAAGCCTTGTATACTGAGTTAAACAAATTAGGGGTGTTCCCCTTGTGAGCCTTTGTTTGTAAGTGCTCTTTTAAAAAAAAAATGGGTTGGTAGTTTTGGGTTGTTACAGTTGGTATCAGAGCTCTAGGTCATAGGACTAGAAGCTTCCATGGAGTGTACTTAGGTTGAGCCTTGACTTGATGTGCAACTTTGGGTTAGATACCTTGCAAGAAGGCAAGGGTGACCCTAGAATGGGAGTAGTGTATGTTAGTTCATGAGTAGAATGAAACTAATAGAATGTAAGTGCAATTATGGGAGAATTATAACTTACCTAGCTTTTTTTATGAATAGGAAATGGCACCTATTCAAAAAGGAAGTTCATCAAAGAAAACCAAAATAGTTACACCACAAGGTAATATTGTACAAAATATAGGATAAACTTTAGACCCTAGTAAGAAGACTAGGAAGACAATAACTCTCTAGTAAGGGCCCTGAGATGGTAGTGAACCCCAATAGGAATGTTGGAGGGCCATAAAAATTTGATAGGAGGATAAAAAATCTTTCCTCCATGGTAAAACTACTCCAAGAGCATTTGGAACAACAACAAAAGTTAATAGATTCCTTGGTCAATAGAGAGGCTAGTACTAGAATTGAATAGGATTAGTAGGAAGAAAATCCTATCTGAAGAGGCCAAGAGGGTAGAGCCTGAATAGAGGCTGAGCTTGCAAGAGACCTTAAGAATGTTAAGGTAACCAAATTTAATGGAAAAATAGGAGGATATGTGGTCGAGTCATGGCTAAAGGAGTTAGAAACCTTCTTCTCCATGAAAAATTACTCATCAGAGACTAAGACTACATGGGCCACCATTCATCTCCTAGAAGTAGCCTTGGAATGGTGGGACACATATAGCTTAGGTAGATAAATCCAAGCCATAGATCTCAAATGGGAAGAGTTCATTGAGGCTTTTAAGAAAAGGTTTCTTACAGACCAGTTTTATATTGAGAAATTTGAAGAGTTCTCTACCCTTCAGCAAGGGTCACTATCTATAGAAGTATATTTTTAGAAATATGTGAAACTTCTAAAATATGTCCTAGAATATGAGAACAATGAACATCTTAAAGTGCATAAGTTTATTCTAGGGTTAGACCCTAAGATAAGGATGGTGATTAATCTACTCAAACCAAAAAATTTGCAAGAGGTATATGACCTAGCTAGGTAGGAAGAAACCAATCTTCAAACCAAAAGGACTTTCTTCAATTATTTAGGGATGATAATAAATGAAAGGCAAGAGTTGAGGAAAAGAAAGAGTGTAGGATTCATGAAATGGGATAAGGATCAAAATAAAAGAAATAAAAACAATCCAAAGTTCAATAATAGGAACAATGGAAACTTAGGGTAAAACAAGAAGAAATTTCATAAGAAAGATAGATCCAATCCCAATCCCCCAAAATAGCATGAGTTGACACAAAAATAAGAGATAAGGGAAAGGATGCAGGAGAGATCCTAGGCACCTAAGGTAGGATGCTACATCTATGGGGGTCCTCACTATGCTAAGAAGTGCCCTCAGAGAGTAGAGTCAAGCCACAGAGTAGAGGAGCCATCACACCGAATTTATGTTGCTACTAGAAATCAAGACTTGGATGGCCAAGCAACACCGATGTTGTTAAATGGTAAGTTGTTTACTAGAGATGTAAAAGTTTTGATAGATAGTGGAGCCACAAATAGTTTTATTTCCACTAGTATTATTGAGGATATGCTAGAAAGACCTAGATTTTTGGCACAAGGATGGAAAGTCGAGTATGGTTCTGGGAAAACCTACTCAGTGGATCAATGTTTACCTATAGTAGAGATAACTCTACCTGAAGGGTCTACTATATGGCACTTGTATGTGGCACCCCTTCATACCTTTGACATTATCCTAGGGATGGATTGGTTGAAGGCTCATGGAGCCTTAATCAATTTTCAAGATAGGTGGATGGATTACACCGATAAGGATAAGAGGAGAGTAAGAGTTCAAAGTGGGTGAGGTTCTTTTCAACCCCACTTACTTTCAGCTATGCAGTTAAAGAAGGCCATCAAAAGAGGCAACTTGCTCTATGTAGTGAAGTTCAATGGTGAGACTAGAGAAAAAGGAGATGAAGAAGTTTTTAAGAAGCATCCAATTCTTCATGAGTTTTGGGATGTATTTCTTGAAGACCTTCTAGGTCTACCCCCTCAAAGGGAATTTGATTTCACTATTGAGTTAATGCTAGGAGCTGAACCCATTTCTAGGACACCTTATAGAATGACTCCAATTGAGTTGTAGGAACTAAAAGTTCAACTTCAAGACTTGTTGGAAAAGGGTCTGATTAGACCAAGTGTGTCACCTTGGGGTGCTCTAGTGCTATTTGTGAAAAATAAGGATGGTTCCTTGAGGTTATGCATAGATTATAGAATGTTAAATAAGGTAACCATTAAAAATAAGTATCCTCTACCATGGATAGATGATCTCTTTGATCAGCTAAAGGGTGCTACCATATTTTCAAAAATAGATCTAAGATCAGGTTATCATCAACTTAGAATCAAGGAAGAAGATACCCATAATATGACCTTTAAAACTTGATACGAGCACTATGAATTCATGGTGCTACCATTTGGGTTAACAAATGCACCAATTGCCTTCATGAATATGATGAATAGTGTGTTCAAGAAGTATCTAGACCAGTTTATCTTGGTATTCTTAGATGATATACTAATTTATTCTTGAACTAAGGAAGAGCATGACCAACATCTCAGATTAGTATTGGAAGTGCTAAGGAAGAATCAACTTTATGGGAAACTATCCAAGTGTGAGTTCTATACTCCACAAGTATAGTATTTGGGGCACATTATATCAATGGAAGATATTTTTGTGGACCCACAAAAAATCGAGGCTATACTAAATTGACCTACACCTACAAATGTGATAGAATTCAAGAGTTTAATGGGACTTGTAGGCTATTATAGACATTTTGTGATAAATTACTCTAAAATTCCCTATCCAATCACCAACCTTAAAAAATGGAAAATAATTCAAATGGATGGATAAGTGTGAGGCCACATTTGAGACTCTAAAAAATAAGTTGACAATGACACCAATTCTAAAGATTTTGGATCCTCTTGGGAAGTTCACCATGTGTACAAATGCTTCTCTAGAAGGTTTGGGTGGAGTTTTATCTCAGGAAGAAGCTACAATGGCATACAAGTCTAGAAAACTCAAGAAGCATGAGGTAAACTATGCCACTCATGATCTAGAATTGGTAGTAGTTGTGCATGCCCTAAAGGTTTGGAGACACTATTTGTTGGGTAGACCTTTTGAGCTAAGGATAGACCATCAAAGTTTGAGGTATATCTTTACCCAACCTATGTTGAATGCAAGATAGAGAAGATGGGTAGAGTTCTTAGCAAAATATGATTTTGGTATTGAATATATCAAAGGGAAAGAAAATAAGGTTGTAGATACCTTGAGCAGGAGAAGGCACATAACTACCTTAACCCAGAGCCATATAGATTTGATGGATAGAGTCAAGGAAATGCAACTACAAGACCCATATTGCCTAGAAATTTGAGATAAAATAGAAGGAACTTTTAAAGAAAGTAAGGGTTTCAACATAAAATATGGGCTTTTATGCTTTAAAGATCAGGTAGTCATACCCAAAATGGGTGACCTGAGGAGATTGATCATGCAAGAGGCACATAATTCTCCCTATTTCGCTCATCTAGGAGGGTAAAAAATGAGAGAAAATATGAAAAAGACCTTCTATTGGGCTGGGATGAAGCAAGATATTATCGAATTCATATCAAGATGTTTGGAATGCTAGAAAGTGAAGGTAGAACATCATCACCCAGCTAGAAAATTATACCCACATGAGATACCTATGCAAAAATGGTAGGTAATCTCTATGGATTTTATTGTGGGATTACCTAAGAATAGGTTCCAACATGATGCTATCTTGGTAGTGGTTGATAAGTTGACCAAGGTTGCACACTTCATACCAAGGAACATCAAGGATGATGCACCGATGGTGGCACATAAGTTTGCCAAAGAAGTTTTCAGATTACATGGGTTTCCTGAGGTAATCATATCTGATAAAGATTCTAGATTCACGTCAGAATTTTGGTAGGCTCTACATCATGTAGTGGGCACTAAGCTAAACATTAGTTCTGCATATCACCCTAAAATAGATGGTCAGACCAAGAGGGTAAACTAGGTTTTGGAAGACATGTTGCGCATGTATTGCATGGACCAGAAGTCAAAATGGGAAGACTTCTTGCATCTCATGGAGTTTGCATATAATAATGGATACCATGCATCATTAGGGATGGCCCCCTTTGAAGCCTTGTATGGCAGAAGATGCAGAACCCCTCTATCATGGGATAATTCGAAGGATCAAGTGATGATCAGACTAAACACTATCCAAGAGATGGAGGAACAACTCAAAGCAATCCGGCTTAGGCTCAAGGAAGTGATCGATCATCAAAAGAGCTATGCAGATCTAAAAATATCACCAAGAGAATTCTCTGTAGGAGATAGAGTCTTCTTAAGGGTTAGACCCATGAAAAGTGCCATCAAGTCAACAAAGTTGGATCCTCACTATGTTGGGCCCTTTGAGATCATTGGGAAGATTAGCCTAGTAGCCTATAGGCTCACTTTGCCACCCAACCTATCAAAGATCCATGACACTTTCCACATATCCCTACTTAGGAAGTATGTTGTTGATCCTACTCATGTGTGGAATATTTCTAAATTGTAGATGATAGATCCCACAACCATTGAGGTGTGACCAGTTAAGATTCTAGGGTTTCATTCCAAGGTGCTAAGGAAATAAACCCTAGATCAGTGTAAGGTCCAGTGGGACCAATATTCTAAGAAGTGTGCTACATGGGAAAATGTTGATGAGATGAGACAACAATTTCTATTTTTATTTGAATAAATTTATGTATGCTACTTTTTGCAAGAAACATAGAGGACTATGTTTAGTCCAAGGGGGGAGTATGTAACACCCCTACTCGATAGAACTCTTATGGACAATAAACTATGTGTTGATATGAATGATTAATGGCATGCTTTACTCTTTGATGTCTATATGAGTACATTCTTTTGGGCATAGAATATGGTACTATTGATGCATTTGTGGATGCAGGATCAGGTACCTCTCTCCGGTGGGAATATATGGGTAAACCACCTACAATGAGAGATATGTTGGGGAAGTGATGATGATGACTTGGTCATCGACAACTTAGAGTAACATGGAAAATTACTCTTCACATAAATGCATATCATACTATTTATTTTCATATCCGCACCATTGGACCGGGATGTTGCTTGTACAATGAGCCTCCTCAATAGGGTTGGTGATAGCATTGACTATAAAAAGACCTCCCTCTTGAGGATAAAACAATGGTGTAGGATATTGATATGATGCCATGCTTGTTTATGCTTTGCATTATGGATAATAATGGCTATGTTTGATTAGTTTCCTATTGCTTGAGTGGTAGCTTAGTAAATCAAGTATAATGTAAAGTTCCATTAATAATTGTATATCACCCTGACATGGAAGTGGTTTTTATTTATTTAATGGTTATTTATTGCTTTATGTTGGGTGATCGAGCCACCTTGGAGGTTAAGGCACTTGAATTTTACTAAAGGCTGGATTGAACTACCAAGCTCACCAAATTGATGGCATGTAACACTCCTTAACATTAAGTGTGCTCCCATGCAACATCATGGTTCTTCATTTTTTTATCTCATGGAAGGTTGCATGAATGGATAGTTGGAGAGCACAAGAGGATAGTGGAAGCAACAATGAGGAAGGAATTGTGGAAACAAATAGTGAAAGCTTTGTGAATCTAAGTTTTAGGTGCTTCTTTCACTTGTTTGAAAACTTTATTTGCTATCTATTTTTTTTTATATGCTATGCTTGGTTATTTTTGTTGTTTAAACTCCTACCCTATGCATTATTGTTGTCAAATTGCTTTAGCCTATGTGTTGCACCTTGTGTTATCTTGGTAGCCTATTTTCTAGTGCCTTGCATTACCCAGTTAGCTTGTGTGTTGTGCCTTGCATCACCTTGGTAGCTTGTGTGTTAGAACCTTGTGGCACAATGGTAGCATGTGTGTTAGCACCTTGCATCACCCTAGAAGCCTATGTGTAAGCACCTTGCATCACTTAGTTTAGCTTGTGCGCTAGAGCTTGTACATCACCCTAGTTATCCTGGTGATCGTGTGCATTCTCTTCTATGACACATACAGTTCAAGTAGACAAATACAAGCCATGGATATCAAATGGTAAGAGTTCAATTAGGATTTTAAGAAAAGGTTTCTTAAATACTAGTTTTATATTGAAAATTTTGAAGAGTTCTCTACTCTTCAACAAGGGTCATTATCCATAGAAGTATATTTTTAGAAATATGCAAAACTTCTAAAATATGTTTTAAAATATGCCAACAATGAATGTATTAAAGTGCATAAGTTTATTCTAGGGCTAGATCCTAAGATAAGGATGTTGATTAGTCTGCTCAATCCAAAAAATTTGCAGGAGATATATGACTTGGCTAGGTAATAAGAAACCAATATTCAAACCAAAAGGACTTTCTTCAACTATTTAGGGACAAAAAAAAATGAAAGACAAGATATGAGGAAAATAAAGAGTGTGGGATTCATGAAATGGGATAAGGATAAAAATAAAATAAACAAAAACAATTCAAATTTCAACAATAAAAACAATGGAAACTCACGACAAAACAAGAAGAAATTTCATGAGAAAGATGGATCGAATCCCAATCCACCAAAATAGCATGAGTTGGCACAAAAATAAGAGATAAGGGAAAGTATGTAGGAGAGACCCCAAGTGCCTAAGGTAGGATGCTACATCATTGGGGATCCTCACTATGTTAGGAAGTGCACTCAAAGAGCAGAGTCAAGCCACATAGCAAAGGAGTTGTTGCACTAAATTTATGCTGCTATTGGAAATTAGGAATTGGATGGTCAAGCAACACCAATGTTGTTAAATGCTAAGCTATTTACTAGAGATATAAAAGTTTTGATAGATAGTGGGGCCACATATAGCTTTATTCCACTAGTATTATCAAGGATATGCTAGAAAAATCTAAATTTTTGGCACAAGGGTGAAATTTCAAGTATGGTTATGTGCAAACCTACTCAATGGATCAATATTTACCTATAATAGAGATAAATATAACTAAAGGGTCTACTATATAGAACTTGTATGTGGCACCCCTTCATGCCTTTGAAATTATCCTAGGGATGAATTGGCTGAAGGCTCATGAAGCCTTAATACATTTTCAAGATAGGTGGATGGATTACACCAATAAGGATAAGAGGAGAGTAAGAGTTCAAAGTGGGTAAGGTTATTTTCAATCCCACTTACTTTTAGCTATGCAGTTAAAGAAGGCCATCAAAAGAAGGATCTTGATGTACGTAGTAAATTTCAATGGTGAGACTGGAGAAAAATAAAATGAAGAAGTTTTTAAGAAACCTAATTCTTCATGAGTTTCAGAATATATTTCCTGAAGACCTTCCAAGTCTACCCCCTTGAAGGGAATTCAATTTCACTATTGAGTTAATTCCAGGAGATGAACCCATTTTTAGGACACATTATAGAATGACTTCAATTGAGTTACAAGAACAAAAAGTTCAACTTTAGGACATGTTGGAAAAGGGTTTGATCAGACCAAATGTATCACCTTGGGATGCTCTAGTGCTATTTGTGAAAAAAGGTATGGTTCCCTTAGGTTATGCATGGATTATAGAATGCTAAATAAAGTAACCATTAAAAATAAGTATCCCCTACCATGGATAGATGATCTCTTTGATTAGTTAAAGGGTGCTACCATATTTTAAAAAATATATCTAAGATTGGGTTATCATCAACTTAGAATCAAGGAATAAGATACCCATAAAATGGCCTTTAAAAATCTATATGGGCACTATGAATTCATGGTGCTACCATTTGGATTAACAAATACACTAGTTGCCTTCATGAATATGATGAATAGTGTGTTTAGAAAGTATCTAGACCGATTCATCTTGGTATTCTTTGATCATATACTAATTTATTCTCAAACTAAGGAAGAACATGGCCAACATCTCAAATTATTATTAGAAGTGCTAAGGAAGAATCAATATGGTAAACTCTCCAAGTGTGAGTTCTAAACTCTACAAGTACACTATTTGGGGAACATTATATTATTAGAAGGTATTGTTGTGGACCCAAAGAAGATCAAGGCTATACTTAATTGGCCTTCACATACAAATGTGATAGAATTCAAGAGCTTCATGGGGCTTGTAGGCTACTATAGAAGTTTTGTGAGAAATTATTCTAAGATTGCCTATCCAATAACCAACCTTAAAAAAAAGAAGGAAAAATAGTTCAAATGGATGGATAAGTGTAAGTCTACATTTGAGACTCTAAAAAATAATTTGATAATGACATAAATTCTAAAGATTTTATATCCTATTAGAAATATCACCATGTGTACATATGCTTCTCTAGAAATTTTGTATGGAGTTTTGTCTCAAGAAGAAACTACAGTGGCATACGAGTCTAGAAAACTCAAAAAGCATGAGGTAAACTATGCCACCCATAATATGGAATTGGTAGCAGTTAGGCATGCCCTAAATTTTGGAGACACTATTTTTTGGGTATACCCTTTGATCTAAAAACATACCATCAAAGTATAAGGTATATCTTTACCCAATATATGTTGAATGAAAGATAGAGAAGATGGTTTTGGAATATATTACATTATTTAGTACATGCTAATGTACCATCTTGGGCACATAATTAGATTAGAAGAATATCTTAAATTAAGGCTTAAGTATTTACTTTATGTAATGTAATAAATGCACAAGTATTATTAGAATTTGAAATGATGTAAATGTGCATGGTGTCCACATGTACATGAGTCCTTAGAAGAGGAATATGAAGAGTCATAGGAAGATGGAAGGCCAAAATTCATGTCTCATTATATATAGGCCTTTGGTATATGAGTTGAGTGAACAAGTTCAAGTTTTTATGAGATTTCATTAATGGCTATTTCATGAGTTATTTCATACTTTTATCATGTTATTTACTTGCTTATTATATTTTCATTATCATATATAATATTGCATGCTTATTTTACTACTTGTGGTTGCATTTCCTTCAATTTTATAGCATCAAAAGATAATAGTGGTATCATAGCACTAGGTTGATTGATAGGATATAGAGAGAGCCACAAGAGATATTGAGAGGAGATAGGAAACATTATTTTTAGAATTTATAAAATTACTATTTGGCTAGAGTCTTTACACAGAGTTTCTAAATATCTTGTGAAGACTAGGACTCGACATTGATTCCACTAGATTGAAAAATCAACTAGTGAAGTTCATTTTCTCTAGATTTTAAGAAATTTCTATTATTATTTTATAATACTTTTTTGCAGAGAATAATAGATTTAAATAAAGTTGAGAAGCTTTGTACAATATCTAGGAAGAATATCTTTCTTGGAATCAATCTAGTTTTGAAGCAACAAGTTGAAGATCCCATTGCAAGATTTACAAAGTTGAAGATAGAATATTGAGGATAATCAATAAAGGATATCCATTGAAGATTGAAGAGAACATCCAAAGGAGGTCCCATTGAAGAACTTCTAGATTTGGACAATTGAAAATAGAGAATGACTAGAAAAGGTCCTATTGTATATTTAAGAAGCTACAAAATTTGAAGGCCTAAGAGAAGAAGACCTCAAGAAAACTTGAAAGGATAAATAAGGAGAGGGCTTGAAAAGCCTCGTTGAAGAGATTTAAGAAGTGATACTTAGAGGAGACGTGAAGAGAGCTCAATGGAGAAGATTGCAAGAAAAGAGAAGTTCCTGATAAAGAAGAATTTGGGAAAATTATCGCCATCTGACAACAAGCCCAAAAGAGAAATATTTGGCAAGAAGTTTTCCAAATTTTGGAAGAGATTCTTGAAGATCTCAAGACATTTATATTCTTGAGAAGAAATCCAAAAAATATGCCAATATTTAAGTCAAAATTTGACAAGGATGTTTAAGGAGAAAGGAGCTAGAAGAGAAAATATAATTGAGATATTTAAAGATTTCCATTGAAGGCTTGAAGGCTGATTTGTAGAAGAGGAGATTGCTATTTTTTACAAACAAAAAAAATTTGAAGAGGTAAAGATAGCTGCAAATTGGAGGAGTTTCCTACCAAATTCTAGAGGTTAAAGGCAGCACATTAGATAGCATATCAGAGGAGAAATTGGCTGTGTTAGAATCTAAAAAAATTTAGAGTTTAGGGCAGAAACTTGGGAAACATTGATAGCTGCAAGTTGAAAGAGTTTAGAAGCTTATTTGGACAGCAAGAAGAGTTGACAAAGAGAAAATTTCAGGGAAAAAAATCATAAATAATTAAATCTGCAACTTTATAAAACTCGGAGCAGCAAATAGGTGAGTTAAGTCACCAAGAAATCAAACTACAAACAGAGACAAAAAGGTATGCAACATTGGTGCAAAAGGTTCATTATTTGAACATTCATATTTATCTTATTATTAAGTTTTTAAAAGCATCAAATTCAAGGTTTAAAGTTACAATAAGAAGGTTATAATTTTATGTCTTCAAGAGTGCAAAAGATAACATATACACAGAATTAATAACCTGCACAAAAGAAGGAAGTTAGGTATACTTCTTACTATATATTGAAAACTAATAGTGGATATTTTATAGCAAAGAATACATTATTGTAAAGAAAATATTGGATATACTAAGTTATCCATAATCCAAGGTATTGGCATGATTAATAATATTGGAATCACCATAGGATTGATCACCAAGAATTGATCCAGTAAGAATATGTCGTATAAGAGTTATCAAGGAGGAGAAGGTAACGTAGAAACCACCATTACCACAACTTGTAAAAAAGAGAGGTGCCACCACCATGTTCAAGAGAATAAACCACCATATCAAGACAGCAAAGGTGAAGATTGGAAGCACATGGGGGGAAATCATTTCATCAAGCTACGTATAGCAGCAAATAAATATTTCATTTGGCTACATAAAAAATACCATTATCAAGAAAAGTAGTACAAGAACCAAGTATAGTCCATCATTGAAGGTTTGAGAATGTAACAAAGGAAGGATAGTTACAATATCATGTGTTATTAAGCATTGAAGGAGTAAAAGAACATTGTAAAGAAGATCTCATCATTAAATAAGCCATATTGATAAGTCAAAACATCTACAAAGAGTATTACATTATGAACGAGAATGCTACATAAAATATAGTGCATAAAGGAGTTACCAATCATAGCACTACATGGAAGAATTATCATAAGGAATAGAACCCCCTTGAATATTGTTACATAGTAAAGTACAACACCACTTAGAGATAAGGTAGCTTCCTACCAAAAACAAGGAAGTTAACACCACTTGGAATAAATACAATGTGTGAAGTACAAAAATAATATTACAAAAATAACTGCAAGCATTTGGAAGGTAAAGAAGGTGAAGATTCATTATCACCAAATGTCACAGTGCTAAAGAAAAATCCAAGGGAAGAGGAAACAATTGACTTGCATGAGTGACAAGTATCACACTTATTCATGCAATAAAAAGGCATTCTAAGAATACATAGAGGATGACAGTGAAGTAAAGACTAAGAGAACAATGAAGTGAAACCTGAGCACAATGAAATAGAACATAACCGATAGCATGTTGAAACTTTGAAGGTGCTAAAAGTAAGTGCAACTAATGCAATCATAAGCATTTAAGAGGGAGAAGTGAATAGCCCCACAATACAAGTGCAAGTTGCAGATAAGTCAAAGAGAGTAAGACTTCAAACTCAGTGCACACTGAATTTAATGAAGGTATTGAATTTATTTAAATAAAAGTGCATTTTTATAATATAAAGGAGTAATAAGGAATATTATTACTAAGGTTAAAACTAGTTAATATTTAATGCTTGAGATTAATTAGATAATTGGAGGTATAAGGAATTTATTTGATATAGTACAACCTTAGATGCTTTACTAAAACATTTGAAACCATTTTTGAAGCAAATAAGGTTTAATTAAAAGCATTTGAATTACTTTATTCAAGCATAAGAAATATTTTCAAATAACTCATTTGGAAGAAAATGTAATTCTACATAGAAATTAAAACATTAAATTTGCAAAAGGGATTTTTAGCTTTCAGGTCCTTGGATTATGGATAACTAGGAGAGTCTCCCATTTGGGGACTCTCAACACCTCTTGGAGTTTATCCACAAGGATGTTCCGACTTAACGTGGTTTGTTCTTGCTGTCTTCTTCGGGTTTTGATCTTGTCTAGTGGTTTTAGCTTGTTTTGTTGCTTACTTGAGCCCTAGTTGGGGGCTTCGTTGTACTCTGTAATATTGTCTTCTTATAAATAAATTTTTACCCCTTTATTTAAAAAAAAAACATTAAATTTGCAAATATCCATAGTTTCTAAATTTCCAATTAGGGAAATATAAGGAGTTCTACATCAATTTAGATTATTGAAATTTAGAAATTATTGAATTGAAAATTTAAAGAAGCAAAACATAGAGTTGATAGAAAGTTGGAAATTACATTTTGAATTAGTCTCTTACTCTAATTTATGAGACATAAGGAATCCAAATTAAGGGTCTTAAAAATAAATAACCTTATCAAAAATTGAAGGTGCATCATAGACTATCTTTAGCTTTCTATTCATTCATTAATAGGGAGAAATACAGTGAAGAATAGAAGTTGAAAATTAGGGAGATAAAAGGAATTCAACTCTAGTAAAACTAAGAAATCTAAGCATACTATCAAGATCATAGTACATTCAAAACACTTGCAAGGTGGAAAGTATTTTATAAAACTTGAGAAATAGAAAAGATCTTATCAAACTTGATCTTATACTTAAAACTAGGGAGTCATAAGGTAGTAAACATCAACAATTTCCTGAAAGATAAAAGATTCTATTAAAAATATTCTCAATACATAACACTAGGGAGCTATAAGAAATTCCACCTCAAAGATAACTTCAAAAAGAACTATGGAAAAGCTTATTAAGTATATAGGATTCAAGGAATCAAAATGGTTCAGAGACACTTGATTCTAGAAATGATAATAAGGAAAATGTAATTAAAAGATAAGAACCACTATGGTTTAGAAATATTTCTTAGAACTCACAAACTAATAGTTTGGAAAAAGTAGATTCTATAGAAATATCTTCCAATGACATAATGAAAGGAATTTATGACAACTATATTAATGAATATATTGAGAATAAAATCAAAAACCATACTCAAAAGGTAGAAAATGATATTGATCATAAATATGTCCTACACATTTATAAAAGAATAGCTTCAATTGTACATGGATGGTTTGATTATTTCATCAAGGAAATGGATGAACCTGATATTACTAATAAAAGTAACAAAGAAGTTGGTATATCTTCATAATGCATTTATTGCAACAAATTTGGTCATTATAAAGAAAATTATTGGATTTTCCATCCATGTAAATATTGTGGAGGAAAATATCATTCATATTTATTTTGTTACTATAAAGATAAGTACTATAAAAGGTTTGAAGAAAAAATGATATTCAAATTAGATTATCTTCTTCAAGTTCTTATTTTAGAAACATCTACTAACAATGAATTCAAGTTTGAAATTTTTGAGGAACAAGGAGACATGTCATTCAGAGAACCAAAGGAAATAAAATGGATCAATTCTAGTCCAATTATAATGTGTAAAGTTATGAGATATCTAGTTCATCAAAGATACTTGGAAAAATTCAAGGACAAATATTTTACCAATCACTTTGAAATACCAAAAAGCAATAGAATTATGAAGACAAGAAAATACAATATGAATATTGAACCAAAACATGGACTTTGATCGGATGAAAAAAAATTGAAATATGAACTCATATTGAAGACTAAAGTCTTCAATAACCAAATAATGTAATGCATTGGAATATACTACATTATTTAGTACATGCTAATGTACTATCTTGGGTACATCATTATATTAGGAGAGTTTCTTAGATTAAGGGTTGAGTATTTACTTTAAGTAATGTAATAAATGCACAAGTATTATTAGAATGTGCAATGATGTAAATGTGCATGGTGTCCACATGTACATGAGTATTTAGAATAAGAATATGAAGAGTCATAGTAATATGCAAGGCCAAGAGTTATATCTCATTATATATATACCTTTGGTATATTAGTTGAGTGAACAGGTGATAAAAGTTAGTATTAAGTTAGTAATTTGATAGATAGAGATATACAATGTAGACTTGTATGAAGTATGGAGCACCGAGATCTCCACATATTGTAACAAGTTTAAGTTTTTATGTGCTTTCATTAATGGCTAGTTCATGAGTTATTTTAAAATTTTATCATGCTATTTACTTGCTTATTATATTACCATTATCATAAATATAACATTACATGCTTATTTTACTACTTGTGGTTGCATTTCCTTTAATTTTATAGCATCAAAAGCTAAGATAGGGGTAGATTTCTTAGAAGAATATGATTTTGGCATTGAATATATTAAAGTGGAGGAATATAAGGTTGTAGAAACCTTAAGAAATATAAGGCATATAACCTCCCTAACCTAGAGCCATATAGATTTGATGGATAGAGTCATGGAGATGCAACTACAAGACCCATATTGCTTAGAAATTCAAGGGAAAATAGAAGGAACTCCTAAAGAAAGCAAGGGTTTCAACATAAAATATGGGATTTTATGCTTTAAGGATTAGGTATTAATACCAAAAATAGGTGACCTAAGTATATTTATCATGCAAGAGGCACATAATTCTCCCTATTTTTCTCATCTAGGAGGGTTGAAAATGAGAAAATATTAAAAATACCTTCTTTTGGGCTGGGATGAAGAAATATATTATCAAAATTATATCAAGATGTTTGGAATGCCAAAAAGTGAAGGTAGAACATCATCACCCAACTATAAAATTGTACCCACATGAGATACCTATGCAAAAATGGTAGGTAATCTCTATGGATTTTATTGTGGGATTACCTAAGAATAGGTTCCAACATGATGCTATCTTGGTAGTGGTTGATAAATTGACCAAGGTTACACACTTCATACCAAGAAACATCAAGGATGATGCACCAATGGTGGCACATAATTTTACCAAATAAGTTTTTAGATTACATGGATTTCCTGAGATAATCATATCTGACAAAGATTCTAGATTCATGTCAAAATTTTAGCAGGCTTTACATCATGCAGTGGGCACTAAATTAAACTTTACTTATACATATCACCCATAAATTTATGGTTATACTAAAAATTTAAATTAGATTTTGGAAGACATGTTGTGCATGTATTGCATGGATCAAAAGTCAAAATAGGAAAACTTCTTGAATATCGTGGAGTTTGCATATAACATTCGATACCATGCATCATTAGGGATGGTCCCCTTTGAATACTTGTATGGAAAAATATGTAGAACCCCTCTATTGTGGGATAATACAAAGGATATGGTGATGATTAGACTAAAAAATATACAAGAGATAGAGTAACAACTCAGAGTAATCTAGCTTGGGCTCAAGGAAGTGGTTGATTTTCAAAAGAGCTATGCAGATCTAAAAATATTACCAAAATAATTCTCTATAGGAGACAAAGTCTTATTAAGGGTTAGACCCATGAAAAATTCCATCAAGTAAATAAAGTTGTATCCTCACTATGTTGGTCCCTTTGAGATCAGTGGGAAGATTAGTCTAGTAGCTTGTAGACTCACTTTGCTGCCCAACCTATTGAAGATCCATGACACTTACCACATATACCTGCTTAGTAAGTATATTGTTAATCCTACTCATGTGTGGAATGTTTCTAAGCTATATATGATATATCCCACAACCATTGAGGTTTAGCCAATTAATATTCTAGGGTTTTGTTTCAAGTTTCTAAGAAAATAAACCCTAGATCAGTGCAAGGTCTAGTGGGACAAATATTCTAAGAAGTGTGCTACATGGGAAAATGCTGATGAGATGAGACAACAATTTCCATTTTTATTTGAATAAATTTTTTGTATGCTACTTTTTACAGGAAAAAATAGAGGATTATTTTTAGTTCAATGTGAGGAGTATGTAACACCCCTACTTGATATAACTCATGTGGAAAATAAAACTATCTATTTATATGAATGATTAATGACATGATTTACAATTTGATGTCTATGAGTATATTATTTTAGGCATAGAATGTGGTACTATTGATGCATTTGTGGATATAGGATTAGGTACCTCTCTTCGATGGGAATATATGGGTAAACCATCTACAGTGAGAGATATGTTGGGGAAGTGATGATGATGACTTGGTCATTGGTAGCTTAGAGTAACATGGAAAATTACTCTTCACATAAATGCATATCATACTATTTGTTTTCATATCTACACCATTGGGTCAGGATATTGCTTGTACAATGAGCCTCCTCAATAGGGTTGGTGATAGCATTAAAAAAATGGACCCCCATCTTGAGGATAAAACAATTGATGTAGGATATTGATATGATGTCATGCTTTTTTATGCTTTGTATTATGGATAATAATGGCTATGTTTGATTAGTTTCCTATTGCTTGAGTGGTAGCTTAGTAAATCAAGTATAATGTAAAGTTACCATAATAATTGTATATCACCCTAGCATGGAAGTGGTTGTTATTTATTTAATGGTTATTTATTGCTTTATGTTGGGTGATCAAGCCACCTTGGAGGTTAAGGCACTTTGATTTTACTAAAGGTTGGATTGAAACTACCAATCTTGCCAAGTAGGGTGGTGTGTAACACTCCTTAACATTCAGTGTACTCCCATGCAACATCATGGCCCTTCCTTTTTAATCTCATGGAAGGCTATGTGAATGGGTAGTTTGAGATTAAAGGACTATAGTGGAACCACCAGCAAGGAAGGAGTTGTGGAAATGAATAGCAGAGAATTTGGAAAGTTAAGTTTAAGGTGCTTATTTTGCTTGTTTGGAAACTTTTTTGTTGCCTAGTTTTGTTTGATATGATATGCTTGGTTACATTTGTTGTTTAAGTTACTTCTACCTTGTGCATTATTATTTTAAAATAATTATAGCTTGTATGTTGTACCTTGCATCACCTTGGAAGCTTATGTGTTATCGACTTGCATCACCATATTATCTTATGTGTTGTGCCTTGCATCACCCTGGTAGCATGTGTGTTAGTGCCTTGCATCGCCCTAGTAGTTTGTATGTTAACATCTTGCATAACCTAGTTTAGATTGTGTGCTAGAACCCGTATGTCACCCTGGTTATCTTGGTGATCACACACCTTATATTTTGCATGTAGGCTTGAGTCTTTAAGTTTTTGGGACTCATTTATCCTATTTTTGAAGCTTGTTTTGCCTAGTTCATGGGAATCATAGCGAACATTGATTTATGATTAATGCTTTTACAACTTTAATATAGATTAAATATGGGTTTTGATTAAACTTCAAGTATTATGATTTAATCTATGTTCAAGTAAGCTTTATGCATAATGCTTTGATATAGACTTAATCAATGCTTTGATTAATATTTATAATGGTTTGGTAAGCTTTTAAATAGATATTTATGTTTGATTAAGCTTTATATATGATGCTTTGGTAAGCTTTAATATAGTTTTGTCCTATTTTTAACTAAGCTTATGTTAATAGTCTAAATGCTTTATTTAAGCTTTAATAGCATTATAGATGAGATCTATGTTTAAATAAGCTTAACATCATTAACTAAAGTCCCTTGGTCAATAGGGAGGCTAGTACCTGAAGTAGGAAAGGTTGAATAGAGATTAAGCTTACAAGAGACATTAAGAATGTTAAGGTAACCAAATTTAATGAAAAAATAGGGGGAGATGCAGCTGAACAATGACAAAAGGAGTTATATATCTTCTTCTCCATGAAAATTACTCATAAAAGACTAAGACCACATGTGCAACCATTCACCTCCTATAATAAAACCTAGAATAGTATGACACATACAATTTGGGTAGACAAATACAAGCCACAAATCTAAAATAGGAAGAGTTTGTTGAGGATTTTAAGAAAAGGTTTCTTACAGACCAATTTTATATTGAAAATTCTAAATATTTCTCTACCCTTCAGCAAGGGTCACTATACATAGAAGTATATTTTTAGAAATATGTAAAACTTCTAAAATATGTTTTGAAATATGAGAACAAAAAACATCTTAAAGTGCATAAGTTTATTATAGGGGTAGACCCTAAGATACAGATGGTGATTAATCTACTCAAGCCAAAAAAATTGCAAGAGGTAAATGACCTAGCAAGGTAGGAATAAACCAATCTTCAAACCAAAATGACTTTCTTCAACTACTCAGGGACTACAATGAATGAAAGGTAAGAGTTGAGAAAAAGAAATAGTGAGTTCTATGGGAAAGGTAGAATCAACTCTATGGGAATCTCTCCAAGTGTGAGTTCTAAACTCCACAAGTGTAGTATTTGGGGCACATTGTCTCAGCAGAAGGTATTATTATGGACCTAAATAATATCAAGCCTTTGAGCTAAGAACAAACCATAAAATTCTGAGGTATATTTTTACTAAGCCTATGTTGAATATAATACAAATAATATTTGTAGAATTATTAACAGAATATGATTTTGGCATTGAATATATCAAATGGGAGAAATTTAAGGTTACAGATTCCTTGAGCAAGAGAAGGCACATAACCACCCTCTCCCAGAACCATATAGATTTAATATATAGAGTTAAGGAGATGTTGCTACAACATCCATATTACCTAGAAATTCATAGGAAAATAGAAGGAAATCCTAAAGAAAGCAAGGGTTTAAATATAAAATATGGTCTTTTATGCTTTAAGGATTGGGTAGTCATACTCAAAATGGATGATATAAAGAGATTGATCATGCAAAAGGGCACATAATTATCCCTATTCTACTCATCTAGGAGGGTCAAAAATGAGAGAAAATATGAAAAAGTTCTTCTATCAGGATAAGATGAAGTAAGATATTACCAAATTCATATCAATATATTTGGAATGCCAGAAGTGAAGGCAAAATATCATCACCCAGCTGGAAAATTTTACCCACGTGAGATACCTATGCAAAAATGGTAGGTAATATCTATGGACTATATTGTGGGGTGACCTAAGAATAGGTTCCAACATGATGCTAGCTTGGTAGTGGTTGATAAATTGACCAAGGTTGCACACATAATGTTAGGAAACATCAAAGATGATGCACCAATGGTGGCACATAAGTTTACCAAAAAAATTTTTAGATTACATGGATTTCCTAAGGTAATCATATTTCACAGAGATTATATATTCATGTTAGAATTTTGGCAGGCTTTACATCATGTAGTGGGCACTAAGCTAAAAATTAGTTTTGCATATCACCCCAAAATATATGGTCAATCCAAGAGGGTAAACCAAGTTTTAAAAGATATATTGTGCATGTATTGAATGGATTAGAAGTCAAAATGGGAAGACTTATTACATCTCATAGATTTTGCATATAACAATGGATACCATGCATCATTAGGGATGGTCCTCTTTGAAACATTTTATGGTAGAAGATACAAAACCCCTATATCATGGTACAATACAAAGTATCGGGTGATGATCGGACTTGACACTATATGAGAGATGAAGGAATAACTCATGGTGATCTAACTTAGGCTTAAGGAAGCAGTTGATCATCAAAAGATCCATGCAGATTTGAAAAGATCACCAAGATAATTCTCTATAGGAGATAGAGTTTTCTTAAGGTTTAGACCCATGAAAAGTGCCATCAAGTCAATAAAGTTAGATCCTCATTATGTTGGGCCCTTTGAGATCTTTGGGAAGATTAGCCTAGTAGCCTATAAGATCACTTTGCCACCCAACCTATTAAACATCCATGACACTTTTCACATGTCCCTACTTAGGCAGCATATTGTTGATCCTACTCATGTGTGGAATGTTTCTAAATTGTGAATGATAGATCCCATAGCCATTGAGGTGCGACTAGTTAATATTTTTGGGTTTTGTTACAAGGTGCTAAGGAAACAAAACCTAGATCTATGTAAGGTCCAGTGGGACCAATATTTTGAGAAGTGTGATATAGGGAAAAATTCTAATGAGATGAGATAGCAATTTTAATTTTTATTTGAATAAATTTGTGTATGCTACTTTTTGCAAGAAAACATATAGTATTGTGTTTAGTTCAAGGGGGAGTACGTAACACCCCTACTTGATAGAAATATTATGGAAAATAAAACTAAGTGTTGATATGAATGATTAATGGCATGTTTTAATCTTTAATGTCTATATGAGTACATTCTTTTGGGCATAGAATATGGTACTTCTAAAGCATTTATGGATGTAATATCAGGTACCTCTCTCCAATGGGAATATATGGGTAAACCACCTATAGTGAGAGATATGTTAGGGAAGTGATTATGATGACTTGGTCATCAAAAACTTAGAGTAACATGGAAAATTACTCTTCATATAAATGCATATCATGTTTTTTATTTTTATATCCACACCATTAGGTCAGGACATTGCTTGTACAACAAGCCTCCTCAACAGGGTTGGTGATAATATTTTAAAAATATATGTGTTGCTTGAGGATAAAACAATGGTGCAGGATATTGATATGATGCCATGCTTGTTTATGCTTTGCATTATGGATAATAATGGCTATGTTTGATTAGTTTCCTATTGCTTGAGTGGTAGCTTAGTAAATCAAGTATAATGTAAAGTTTACCTAATAATTGTATATTACCCTCGCATGGAAGTGGTTGTTATTTATTGCTTTATGTTGGGTGATCAAGCTACCTTGGAGGTTAAGGCACCTTGGTTTTACTAATGGATGGATTTAAAATTCCAAGCTCACCAAGTAGGGTGGCACATAATGCTCCTTGATGTTCGGTATGCTCCCATGCAACATCGTGGCCCTTCCTTTTTAATATTATGGAAGGTTGGGTGATTGGGTGGTTGGAGATTAGAGGAGGAATGTAGTGGAAGCAATGGCAAGGAAGAAGACATGGAAATTAATAGCGAAGGATTTGGAAAGCTAATTTTAAAGTGCTTCTTTTGCTTGTTTGGCAAGTTATTTTTCTACCTAGTTTTTTTTGGTTTTCTATGCTTGGTTACATTTATTGTTTAAGTTTCTTCTACCTTGCACATTGTTGTTGTTAGAGCATTGTATCCTTTGTGCTATGCCTTTCATCACCCTAGTATCCTATGTGTTAGTGCCTTATCTCACCTTATTAGCTTGTGTGTTACACCTTGCATCATCCTGGTAGCCTATGTGTTAGCATCTTACATCACCTTGGTAGCCTGTGTGTTAGCACCTTGCATCACCCTAAAATCCTATGTGTTACACCTTGCATCTCCTATTTTACCTTATGTGATACTTCCCATATGTCACCCTAGTTATCCTGGTGATTGTGTGCCTTCTCTTCTACACGTAGGGTTTAGTGTAACAACCCCCAAAGCTAACCAACTAAAGAGGGATTTTTTTTAAACCACTAACAAGGTCCACATAAGCATCCATGTATAATTTTTCTTGATTTATTAGACATACCACATTCAGGTTAACTATATTGTAGACATCACCCAAGCGAACAAGAGAGGCAAAAATCCCATAATATAAACTAGGGTTAACCTTGAATACCTTAATGACATTGAGGACATCTTCATAGGGTCTTACCACCTTTTTAACATTCTCCATGAATGCATACCTCTTGATCCCAACACTAGGATTATCCCTTATCAATATTTAGAGCAAGGGGGATGCCAATTCCTACTTCTAGTCATAACTCAATCTAGACTAGATCTACAGGCATAATTTCTAAGTCCAATTTAACTGCACCTCTATGGTGATCTCTTAAACCACAAAAACCTTAGTCTGGAAGAAGATTTTGGATAAGGATTACCTATAGAGAATGTTTTTGCAACCCCAAGCCCAAATTAACTCTCTCTCTCTCTCTAAAACCATAAACATCTAAATAAAGCTTCAACGAATTAAGAGTAAAGCAACCACCAAACACTTGCAGTAATAAAACAATCATTAGATTAAACAACATCATGTCTAATATCTATGAGACTAAAAATCACCATAATACCATAAAATCATTCAACCCAAAGGTCAATATTACAAGATATTAGTCCTTGTTGCTAGTACAATAAGTCCTCATACTCCAAGAGTGACTTTAATAACTCAACATGAGTATTTGAAGGTAATTCCTTGCATGATCTAAACATCTTCCTTCTTCAGCCTTTGCAGGTGTTTGAATGGAAGGTGGGGATCAAAACAACTCATATGTAGGTATGAATGTAATCTATAATATTCAAACACATAAAATAATCCGATACTTATTTCCTAGATATTTTCCACAAATACCATACAATTGAACAACAATTTCATCCATCATAGCAAACATAAAAGAATCCCATACTTCTTTCTAATATATTTTCCACAAATATCAAAATCATTATTTCAATAATTCATTCATCATAGCAAACACAAAAGAAGCCCATACTTATTTCTAAGATATTTTCCATAATTATCAAAATCATTATTTCCATAATTCATTCATCATAGCAAACACAAAAGAAGCCCATACTTATTTCTACAAAATTTTCCATAAATATCAAAATCATTATTTCAATAATTCATTCATCATAGCAAACACAAAAGAATCCCATACTTCTTTCTAAGATATTTTCCACAAATATCAAAATCATTATTTCAATAATTCATTCATCATAGCAAACACAAAAGAAGCCCATACTTCTTTCTAAGATATTACTCATGGTTTCGGATCCAGGTTGAACTACCAATAGAAACAACTGATAACCCAAAGTTATAATATAAGAGATATTTTCCAGATCTACCATTATATTATTTAACATCTAGGGTTATAAATGCATGGATTCATTTCCAAACTACCATTATATTAATTAAAATCTAAGGTTAAAAATGCATGAATTCATTTCCAAACTATCATTAGATTAATTAAAATCTAAGGTTAATTAAAATCTGAGATTATAAATGCATGGGTTCATTTCCAAACTACAATTATATTAATTAAAATATAAGGTTATAAATGCATGGATTCATTTCCAAACTACCATTAGATTAATTAAAATCTAAGGTTATAAATGCATGGATTCATTTCCAAATATCATTAGATTAATTAAAATCTAATGTTATAAATACATGGATTCATTTCCAAATATCATTAGATTAATTAAAATCTAATGTTATAAATACATGGATTCATTTCCAAAATACCATTATATTAATTAAAATATTACTTAGGGTTATTCAAGGCAAGAGCACACAAATATAATAGGAATATTAAAATCTAAAACCAACCAATAAAGGTCAAACCCTAAGAGAGTCAACTCTAGACCAACAATGCTAAAATTCCCAAGTTGAAGCTTAAACACCCATGCAATCCCAAGCATGTAGATACCCAAAGGTATCAAGCATAATGAACTAAGAAAAACATATAGAACATGCAACCCTACCAAAAAGCTTCCATGCCCGCTCACATGGCCTACGCTATCATGAAAGAGAAGGTGCCAACCTAGCATGGGAGTGTAAGATGACCCCAAAAAGTGAGGTTACTAAGTTTCTAAGGAAGCGATGATGAGGCAAAATAAGCATTGTTACCCCATGCAAGCTTCACAACCAAGGCAACACAACTACAACTAGATTCTAAAGCAAATATAGGAGCTAAAAGACATAGGGGTGAGCACTCTATTGCTGCCCTTTCCAATGTTCTTTTGCTACTCAATGAACAACATAACCAGAGGTAAATAATAACACTTATGAAGTTTAGTCAACTCCCACCTAAATAAGAGAGCAACCAACATAGAAAAATATATGCTAGGGAAACATCAATGAGCAACACTAACAACAAGAGAAAGTTGGCAAAAATGAATGTAAGCAACATAATATTCCTTTGACTAAATACAATACCTAGCACCAATGACAAAGGGAGGAGGTGTTCGTCTATGTTCTTTCCTGATATAAGATGTCAATCCCACACTACTCTTGTGGTTTACCCTTTATTCCTCAAACTTGGCAACCCCCTTCACAACAACTAAGCCCTCATTTTAAAGGCCCAATGATGAGGCATTGTCAAGTTTTTCCAGCTAGATCTTGGGTGGCAAAGCAAGGGTGTTTCCTCTCCCCACAATCACACCCAAATCGATGATCCATGATGCAACCAGAGTGGAGGATGCAATGTAATAAGGTGGCACTACCCTAGCCCCTCAACACATTCAATGCACCACTTCTCCTTAATGAAATCAAGACAGTCCACATAATAGCGTTGAAGAGAAAGAAAGCAACCACAATCCTAGAAAGCAAATATTTTATTGGTTAAAGGTCTAATATAAGCTTTAGTCAAACATTAGTACTGCAATAATCAAAACATTGATTAATCTGATTTAACCAACATAAAATCACTTTAGTAAAACTAATATCAATATTAATTCTTTCCATTATTTCTAATACTAACATTAGACAAATATTATCGTTCTTAATAATATAAATCTAACATTAAGATTAAATTAATATTTCTTAATATTAATCATTCCATCGATTAATATTATAGACTAACATTAGAATTAAATTAATATTTCCTTTGATTACTAATATTAATCTTTATTTTGATTAAACCGACCAAAACAACCAAGGGAAACCAAGCAGCACAAAAGCCAAGCATAGGAGAAAAAAGCATTCTCTCATTGTTTTGTACCTTTTTTTATCCCTAAATGAGTGGCTCCTTATTTAAGATAGATCACAACCATCATTAACTCATGTTAAGGAGGCTCATTGCAAGCAACTTTCCTCACCCTAGGGTATGAACAGGAGAACAAACAGATCAATTATGCACCTACATGAAAGAGGGTATTTATTCATGTTACCCTAAGCTATTTTGGTCATCATTTCCCCTTTCAATATGGTCTCTCGTATCCTTGTGGCTAATACTCTTGTCCATCCACAAGAGCACCTGATCCCGCAATCAAGCAGTGCATCAACAATACCATATTCCTATTTGTAAATGGATATTATATCAAAGCATATAGCTACAAAACTAAGCATTATCCATCATTCATAACACATAGTCAAAACATAAAGGTTTAGTACTGCCAAGGAGGGTCATGACATTGAGTCTCTAAGTTTTCAAGACTTTGTTTCTCTTATGTTCGAATCTTGTTTTGCCTGGTTCATGGGCATCGTAGCGAGCATTGATTTATAATGCTTTTAAAACTTTAATATAGATTAAATTTAGGTTTTGATTAAACTTCAAGTATTATGATTTAATATTTATTCAAGTAAGATTTACGCATAATGGTTTGATATAGACTTAATGCTTTGATTAAGCTTTATAATGGTTTGGTAAGATTTTAAATAGATATTATCTATGTTTGATTAAGCTTTATATATGATGCTTTGGTAAGCTTTAATATAGTTTTGTCCTATTTTTAACTAAGCTTATGTTAATAGTCTAAATGCTTTCTTTAATATTTAATAGCATTATAGATGAGATCTATGTTTAAATAAGCTTGATGTCATTAACTAAAGGCCCTTGTTAAGTTGAAAAGAATAGGGCTTAGTCTATGTTTTAAGAAAGCTTATGCATGTTTATTGGAAAGCTCTTGTTCTATCTTATGTGGGTAGGTTTGTGATTGTTTTTATGAGTTTCTCTTTGGTTGGAAAATGTTGCTTGCATGTTGGCTTGAAAGAGAAAATAAAATAATAATTCTTGAGACTTTTATAAGTTAAAATATTATTATTAAGAGAAGTAAAGGATTCTCTTTGGTTGAATATTTTTCTTTTGCATTGGTTTTGAAAGAGAAAATAAAATAATAATTTTTGAGTGTTTTGTAAGTTAAAGGATTATTATTAAGAGAAGCATGGGATTCTCTTTGGTTGAATGTTTTGCTTATGCATTGGTTTTGAAAGATAAAATAAAATAATAATTCTTGAGAAGTATAGGATTCTCTTTGGTTGAATGTTTTGCTTTTGCGTTGGTTTTGAAAGAGAAAATAAAATAATAATTCTTGAGACTTTTGTAAGTTAAAGGATTATTATTAAGAGAAGTATGGGATTCTCTTTGGTTGAATGTTTTTCTTATGCATTGGTTTTGAAATATAAAATAAAATAATAATTCTTGAGACTTTTGTAGGTTAAAGGATTATTATTATACATATAAGCATAGGATTCTCCTGTGTAGATTGTATCGCATGTATAGTAATTCTTGAGACCTGGGCCAGTTAAAGAATTATTATCTGGAGAAGTATAGGATTCTTCTTGGTTGATTGTTTATGATTTTGCATGGTCTTTTGCATATTAACTTTGGCATGAACTAGTTGCATTGTATTTAGAGTTGTTATGATCCCTAATTAAATCTCTCATGTTGTGGATGGTTTGACCATCAGAGAAGCTACAAATATTTGATTGGCGGTGGATCCTGAATAGTTGTTTTCGTAAAAGCTCTTCAAGAGTAATGTTAATGTAAATGAGAAAAGACTTGCATTTTCTTGAGTTATTTCTAATAACATGATTACTATTATAAAAAATGATTGTGTTGTTTTCTTTGTGTTATGAGCCACAAAGTATTTGGTTAAGTAATCTTATTCCTTTAGCTAGCTTGAATTTTTTTTAAGGAATTAGATTAATGGTTAATCTCTTTAGCTCCTAAAATGATGGAATGTTTCCTTGAAGCCTTTTTTATAAGCATTGGAAATAAGTAATGTGGTTTAATTCTATCATGGTTTAGGTAGATTTTGCTTATTTATTTATATCAATGCATGGATGTGGCTTTTGTTAAGAGGAACTCTTAGATTATTTCTTCTAGCAATTATTTTGATGGTTTATATATTGCTTCTTATTATTGAAATGTTTACCTAATCTTGGGGTGGGTTAGAATGTTCCTCTAACCATTCCGTAAATCCTAATCTTGGGATGAGTTGCATGAAGGCAACAACCAAGTAGAAACAAGTCCTAGAAGGGGATGCATGCATGTAATAGCTAGGAACTCATAAACCTATAAAAATTTGTGAAAATATAATAGCTAGGGTACTTGTGAACCATTGCACCTTGAACATATAGGTTTGAGTATATCTCATCTAAATATTGAGAAAATCCATTCACAAGATAATAATGGTGATCCCTCAATCGTGTAGAATTAGGTGATCATCTCAGTTGTTATTGAAGTGGTAATGACATTAGTTAGCCTATGGAGGTATGGTAACTAAGAACCAAGGCTCTACACTATTCAAAATACCTAAATGGATTTAGATTTAGGATAGGTAATGAGCATACTCCTTTAAGTGTGTAGGTCTTAAAGGATAATCCCTACACCATGGTCATAATATCCTATGCCAAGGAGGGTATGGGAAAGGTAGGAGGACCACATTATGAATCCTTATAAACATGTATGTTTAGTAAGGTAAACCCCAAAAAATATAAGATTTGGCCACTCTTATCCATTGAGTGTCATCTACAATGACTTGGAACTCAAATGTGGTGAAGCCTTGTATATTGAGTTAAACAAATTAGGTGTATTCCCCTTATGAGCCTTTGTTTGTAAGTGCTCTTTTAAAAAAATGGGTTGGTAGATTTGGGTTGTTACAGAAGATTTGTAAGACTTGACAATTGTTCAAAAGAAGGATTTATGTTGCTTTAATGTTTCCTTTTGTTATGAGCAATGAAGTGTTTGTTTTAGCAATATTTTGTTCTTAGTTAGCATGGAGCTACTTTAAATATGATAATGGAATGGTTGTTGATCTCTTTAGCTATTTAATTTAGATGATAGTATGTTTCCTTGAAGCCATTTGATAAGTAATGGAAATATGTACAATGTGGTTTAAATTCTATCATGGATTAGGTAGATTTTATTTTAAAAACTTTATATCAAGTTCTTTGTGTTGAATAAATTTGGCTTTTGGTTAAGAGGAGCTCTTGGATTATATTTTGAGTATTTCATATTTGATGGATTATGTCATGCTTATTAATATTGTTTATTTTAGAGTATTCCATGCAATGTTTATCTATCCTTGGGTTGGGTAGGAAGGTTCCTCTAGATAGTCATAAAACCCAATACTGGTAGGAGTTGTGTGTATACAATAACCAAGTAAACATAAATCTTAGGAGTTTTATGGATGCAATAGCTAGGAAATCATGAAACTAGAATAAGTTGTGTGGATACAATAGCCATGGTACTTATGAATAATTACCACATTGAACATATAGGATCAGGTGTATCCTCAACTAGGAGTTGTGGAAATATTTACAACTTAGTAGTGGAGATCCCTTGATCGTGTAGGATTGGGTAATCATGTCAGTTATCATCAAAGTGGAAATAATATTGGTTAACCCATGGAGGTATGGTAGCTAAGCACCAAGGATCTACACTTAATTAACCTACCTAGATGTACTTAGAGTATGGTTAGGGAATAAGTGTTTTCCTTTAAGTGTTATGGGTATTAAAGGATAATCCCTACATCATGGTCATATATTTCCTAGCCATTGAAGGTATAAGAAATATGGGATACCACTTATTAAATTCCTTATAAAAATATAGGTTTAGTAAGATGAACCTTAGAAATTCATGAGAATTGATCATTCCTATCCATTGAGTGTCATTTGCAATGACTTGGAACTCAAATGTGGTGAAGCCTTGTATGTTGAATTATTATAAGGGTTATGAACCTTAGTAGGTAATCTATCCCTTTTCAAAAAAAAAATTGGTTGGTAGTTTTGGGTTATTACATGTTGCTTCCCATCTGGTCACCCATTTTCCATGTATCACTTGACATAACTCTGCTCTAGCCTCACCCCATGATGGTTCTCCTCTCTAGGATGTTAGATAATATATTATAGCCTTAGGATATCAAATACCCCTCTATAATAGAGTGGTTGTTCCTCATGTGGTCTCCTTAGATGCACCTCCATTTTAATATGCCATCTTAGTGAAAAATCCATTCCCATTAGCTCATAAGCTCTGTAAGGTAGCCCCTCTGACCTAAACATTACTATGTGCTCTTAACCCTAAATTTGTAACAACAAAATCTACCCAATATTTTTCATCTCATCATCCATATGACATGTAGTTCATTAATAGTATATGCTACCTATGTTGGTGCCCATGCAAATTAGTGCTCTTGCTCCACCATATCACATACCACCCCCATCATCCTCCATGGGAATCTACATATAAAAGTATCAAGAAAAACATAATTGGAAATGAGGACCATTTCTAAACAATGCCTCAATGATAACTCCCTATTCTTCCAACACTCCTCATATTCTACACCACCACTACTCACCTTCACTCCCTCCCATCTATATCCAAACATCCATTGTAATACTACACTCCTTTGGCCCCTCCTTATGGCTATCACCATCAATACCTCTATCGATAGTCGATATATATAGTATATATCCTCTAGAGTAATCATCATTTCCCTTATCAAGAAATGAAAGGTATTTTGGTTAAGATCCCACTACTCACATAAAGCAAACAAATATGAGTGGTCATAGTGAATTATCACCATCTCCACCACTCCATAAAATCTTATGTCTCTTAGCCACTGCTTATTTCCTATCCCCCACCTCTTTAGATCCTCAAGCAAGGGATGAAACTGATGCCTTAGATTTACATCTTTGATCTATCCAAAACAAATATTACATCCATAAAAAAAATTCGTACATTTTCATATATCCATACATTTTGTACATTTGTATGCTCACAAGTTATCTTACGATCGTATGGTCACAAGATAACTTGCGACATAATGGATGAGGGTAGATTTGACTACCCATTTCTCTTATTTCCTCATATTTTCCAAAAAAATATAAAATTTCACACAAAAATATGCAAAAATACAAAAAACACACATGCACACATCAAAACCTATGCCAAAAAAAAGAAAAAAAACACACACAAAAGCATGCAAACACATTCGCACATGCAACCCCCCACTTTCATTTCTTCTTTTCCCCACACATTACCTACACTATGCTTTCATTTCACTAAAAATATACCTATGGTTCCTTTTATTCCTCAAAATCCATGGAGGTGGGATACACAGTCAACTTATCAAACCTACACACCCTCCAATGCCCACTTGCACTACATCCTCGACCATATCTTCCACCTTGATATCCACTTTGGAAACACTTCTCACTCCTCTCCTCACCTTGTGATTCTCATCCTTTTCAAGTCATAAAATTAATTGTGTGCCTTGTGATTATGCCTTTACAAGAATGTGCCTCTAGTTTATAAGGTACCTTATGACTTTTTAGGTCATAGGTTACCTTCTAACTAGAGAAAAACTTTGTCACAATCTGCTATCAAGCACAAAACTATGATTTTCACCTATCTTCCATGATTATTCCTCATTATCATTATCATACCTTGTGTGGATTATATTACACCAACAGTAATGTTGTCAAGTGTTTTTCCATTGCTTCAAGTTTTCTTCTTTCATCGACTCATCGCTTGAGAGGGTGGACATCATACAAAATCTATATTGCAAATAATCAATAATCAAACACTCAATTTTGAAAACTGTGTTTATCCAAGAACTTTTTCTGGAGACTATCTTGAATCCCTCATTTGCTGGGGTAAACGAAAAGCAAAATGTCAATTTGATATGTGTCATGCTAGTGTTTGTACAGTAATACAAATTCCCTTCATCAAGGTGGCAAATCAAGTCCACTTACAGCTATCAAAGTTTCAAGAGGATGCCTACCTTTGGTTGGTCAACTTATCATATTAAACCAAACTCAATAATCTATTAAAGGTAAAGTTTCAAAAACATTCATCCCTTCCACAATTGGGGCATTTTACTTTGATCATTTCCATTAAGGTAATATTATCATCGTAGTGCAACACATGTCGCAATCGCCCATAGTTATAAAAAGTACTTTTACCCTTTTAAATGTAATGGGAGAGGAGATATTTTAAGATCATTTATATATAGTAAGTATAGACCATTCCTGCTAATGGTGGGTGAGGAAGCTGAGATCTTAATGGATAATGAATCATTCTAGTTTCTCTATTTTAAAGTATATTAATGGATTTTCATTTCCATGAAGGATGTAATACCATTGAAATTTGATTCATTCAATAGGCAAAAGGCTCTCTATCTATAACCTAGTATTTTATGCTTTAAATAGAGATGAGGGTTTGTTATCCACTTAATAGGTTGATTGATTGGGAACTAAAATCCTTATTAGAATTTTGGTTTAAATTCATTCATATATATACTTCAAACCAACTAAACCTAGAAGCAATTATATTTTAAGAGCTCCCCTCCCATCCAATCTTTGAAGTATCCTTTCCTTTTTTTGGCTCTATCAACTGCTTATAATAGATGAGCCATCTTTATATAAAGGTGGATGTGTTTAGACTATTATGTGTGATCTTGGTCTTTCATTCTTTATTTTATCTCCTTCTATTGGTTCCACATAGGGTTATCCATCCAGTTACTCCTAATTAAACTATATTTGTCTACTGTGTTGGATTTTTAAGCCTTACTACCACAAAATAGCATAGGACCCAATATAAAATAGCCATAATATTAAAGGTCAAAATAATAATATAAGAATAGAATAATATATGAGAAAATTAATATGTATATCAAGTCTAATATAATAAATAAAATAGCATTCACTTATATAATCAAATATAAATGTAAATGGCCTAAGTCATTCATGAACTATGCATGAAGAAAAACTTACAATATTAATTGCTCAAAATATGTATACAAACTTTATTCCAAACTAGATATTATAAATATATAACACTTTTGTTTCTTCTCCTCAGATTGCGTTCTCATGTAGTATTGTCTCCATAACATAGCCATTGTAATATGTCTCTTAAAGTACTTGACTATTGATTTCCAGATGACAAGTCTCATGACCTTTGGCTTATCATCTTTCCACTTGCATACTAGACTCTTCAAGTTCTTCTTACATGGAAACTTGCACACATCTATATGACTCTTGTACTTCTACATGCACTCCTAATCTAAGACACTTGTGCGCATCCCCACATTACATATTTTCACTCTTACCTATGTAGACACCTAAATCGTGTCATGCTTAGGGAAGCTACTCACATAGACACATTCATAGGATCATATGACATAATCATGGAATTTCCAAGCATCAACAGTGGTTCTCACCACTCATTTGGGGCCTTTTCAAGCCATCCAATCCTAGTTTCTCAAGCCAAGAGTGGCCAAATATTAGCCGCTCAAGCCTAGAGTGGCCAGACCTTAGCCACTATAGACGATAGTGGCCAGATCTTAGTCACTACAGACAATAGTGGCTAAGCCATAAGAAGCAGTTTTATCGATAAATAGGCCTAATCACATGTGGAAGTGGTAGTCTGCATGCAATAAATGTGAGCGGGAGTAACTTGGCATTCCTTTTCATGACTAGTTCACATATGAGACTTGATTTTGCATTTAGACTTCAGTTAACTGACCTCCAAGCATAAAAAAAAGACAAGCTTCTCATGCTAACGACCAGTTTGGATAGGAGACTCAATTTGGCAGTTATATTTTAGATAACTAGCTTCCAAACATATAAAAGATACGAAGCTTCTCATGATAACTTACACTATGCATGAGAAATTCATTTCTAGGAATTGGACATAGACCTAGGGTTTCACACTATAAAAGGTGCAAGCCTAAGAGCACCAAAGGAGAGAGACATATTTTATCAGATAATCGATCTTTTATCGATCTTGGTTATTGAGGAGAACTTTCGAGACTTGGAGAGTTCCCTTGGAGATCATGAGTACAGAGAAGCCCTGATATATTGGAGAGCATAGCACCATTATTTCAACATCGGATACAAGCTTTGGTCCATAGCTTTGGAGAAAAGAGGATGAGAGTCACTTTAGCGGATGCTGTCTTGGAAAATGGCCCATAGGATTAGCTTACAGTTTAGACATTAGATTCATTATTTTAGCATATCATTATCATAACATCATTTCATTTGTTTGTATTTATAGCATTAGTATAATTTGAATTTTCTTTCATTTGTTATATTCAGTACTAACAACCTCATTCGGGGAGGCATTCTTAGACATCTAAGCATATGTTGTTGTTTAATTGCTTACAGGGCCACAGGTTGATCGAACAATATATGTGACATACGAGAGAAAAAGGGATCCCTATAGGAAATAGACCTAGATAAGGAGGCATTTGTAAGCCCTCATACATTTCTATGTGCAAAATTGGGAAGCTTTTTGAAAGCGCACCACCTCTTTGCGAAAGGGGCACTCTTTGCCTATTTGTAACCTTATTGTATCGAAATGGGTATCCCTAAGAGGGACCGACATGTAACCGAGTTTCAATGCGAATAAAGAGATCCATATTTGTTATTTATGTGTTATATGTTTTTTTATTGTCTTCTATTTAATATTGGATTTTTAATAATATTACAAGTAGATTAAAGTGGTGTGTGTGTCTCGGGGTCGCTACAGATGGTGATCACGGTGGGACCTCCACTGATTTTCATTTTCTATTGGAATACTAACTTAGTTTTATGTGCATGTCTATCTGCTTTGAGCTACAATGGCCAATAGAGCTTTAGCTGCTCTGAGCTATAGCAGCCAAGAACCAGCCGCTTTGGTCAATAGTGGCTAGAATTGGAGTGTAGCACGGGTCAAAACACTGAATCTCTAAGCTGGATCAAAGGTTGGTATAGCTTACCTAATATTTTACATCTTTCTGTCTACCTTTGTGTGCCTAAAATAGAGAACTTAAAACACATTTATGTTTGGAAATTGAAATAATAAAAGGAGAAATAATTAAGCATTTTTGCATATCTTAGATCTTCTCTAGGTGTTGCTAGGAACAACGGCTTATGCCTAAAAAGTTTGCCCTAGAATCCAACGTGCTAGACATTGTATGTTGTTTTTTTTGCTTTGAGGCCCTACTAGAGGCCATAGCTACACGAAATAAAGTGCGCTCATACAAATCATAGTATTTCATGCATCTTTCTGAATATTGAAATGAAATAAAGTGTGCTCATACCCAAGAAGCTTCGGATCCTCCACCAGTTGATGTCTCACCCTATGTAGTCATGTCCTCAATGCCAAGTAAACTCCAAAATCACAACTGTCATTGTCACACCAGAGCTATGAAAAGTGAATCTTCAACAGTGAAAATGAAAGGTCAAAACCTAGAAAATGTAAATTTTATATTTCTTTAATTATGCCTTGGACGCTACTGATGTCAGTGGCCTAAAATTCATGGCCACTTAAGGCAATAATGACCACAAGTGGGAACTCAGAGGCCGCTGGACCTGACAGCATCCAGATCCATAGATCAAAACAAGAGGTTTCCCCCTTGATAAATCACAAAAAAATAGTAAATATACACACTTTTATGGTTTAAGATCATTAGAATGTTCAAAATAACAAAAAAACACATAAAAGCATGATATCAAGTAGGCCTCATATTCAGTCACCTACTCTATCAACTCGATGATTGCAGCGATTCACACTCCATGTATTTCGGTGAGATGAGTAGATAACCATAAGGCCACTTGGGGAAAAAACAACTCATTTTGGAATTACGATGTGCCACCCTTCAATCCTAAAGAAGACCAAGATGGTCAGACTACTCCATGGGTACAAAAGGATCATCCTAATTCCCCTATGACATCAAAAACATTAATCCAAAGTGATACAATCTAAACATAAATAGAATCACTCATCCTAAATACCTAAGAAGGCTATTGATAGTTGGACCACTCCTTGGGATAAGGATGGATGATTATCATAAACAATTGGAATCACACTTGGATGTGGAATTGCCCATTGAAAGCAAAAAATGCTAGAAAGGAACCAGATTAGTCATATTGGTCAAGCGACTTGTCGCTTCATTCATTGTCATTTCTTCACCAATTCATTGTGTGAGGAAGTAGTTCAAAACTTCAACATAATCATAATCAAAATCAACAAAATATCACTCGATCATAACAAAATTGTGTTCATCCTATGAATAATTGCATACAACAATCACAAATTTCCCTTGTTTGTTGGAAACATAAGTAGACATGACATCTTCAATTGTAGCTCTCCTATCGGTCAGAATTATTGTAGTAGCTGAAGCTACCCAATTGAGTTTGTGGAATGAGTGCAATTTAACATGCCCAAGACACTAAGCTAAGTCCTTCAAACATTGAGATAATGATTCAAGGTATGTGTGCCATCTTGCATGATTGGTCCATCTGGCATTGATCATACCATTGATCATCATACACCCTACAAATAAATTAGTCTACGTTTTTGTTCAGCGTTGTGTTTTCCACATAGTGCATCGTAAAAGGGGCATCTATAGACACCTAAATCATGTCATTCTTAGGGGATCTTCTCACATAGACACATTCATAAGATCATATGACATGATATTGGACTTTACAAGCATCAACAGTGGTTCTCACCACTAATTGGGGCCTTTTCAATCCATCCAAGCCTAGCTGCTCAAGCCAAGAGCCGCCAGATCTTAGCCACTCAAGCCTAGAGTGGCCAGACCTTAGCCATTGTATATGACAATGACCATATATTAGTTGCTATAGATAATAGTGGCTAAGCCATAAGAAGCAGTTTTATCGATAAATAGGCCTAATCACATGTGAAAGTGATTGTCTACATGCAATAAATGTGAGCAGGAGTAACTTGGCATTCATTTTCATGACCATTTCACACAGGAGACTTGAGTTTGCATTTAGACTTTAGTTAACTGACCTCCAAGCATAAACAAAATACAAGAAGCTTTCCATGCTAATGATTAGTTCGCATAGGAGACTCAAGTTGGCAGTTATATTTCAGATAATTGGCTTCCAAACATAGAAAATACAAGAAGCTTCTCATGCTAACTTACACTACACATGATAAATTAATTCCTAGGGCTTGGACATAAACCTAGGGTTTCACACTATAAAAGGTGAAAGCCTAAGAGCACCAAAAGAGAGAGAGACATATTTTATCAAATAATCAATATTTTATCGATCTTGGTCATTGAGGAGAGATTTCGAGACTTGGAGAGTTCCCTTGGAGATCATGATTACGATGAAGCCCTAATATATTGGAGAGCATAGCACCATTATTTCAACATCGGATACAAGCTTTGGTCCATAGCTTTGGAGCAAAGAGGACGAGAGTCACTTTAGCGACCACTATCTTGGACAGTGGCTCGTAGGCTTAGCTTAGATTTTAGACATTAGATTCATTATTTTAGTATATCATTAGCATAACATCATTTCATTCATTTGCATCCATAGCATTAGTCTAATTTGCATTTAATTTCATTTGTTATATTCAGTACTAAAAACCTCATATGGGGAGGCATTCTTGAACATCTAAGCGTGTGTTGTTGTTTCATTACTTACAAGGCCACAGGTTGATCAGAAGGAATCTGTGATATACGAGATCAAAAGGGATCCCTCTAGGAAATAGACCTAGAGAAGGAGGCATCTGTAAGCCCTCATACATTTCCATGTGCGAAACTGGGAAGATTTTTGAAAGTGCACCACCTCTTCGCAAAAGGGGCACTCTTTGCCTATTTGTAACCTTATTGTATCGAAATGGGTATCCCTAAGAGGGACCGACATGTAACCAAGTTTCAATATGAATAAAGAGATCCATCTTTGTTATTTCTATGTTATATGCTTTTTCATTGTCTTCCATTTCATCTTGGGTTTTTAATAACATTACAAGTAGATTAAAGCGATGTGTGCATCCCAGGGTCGCTACAACCTACATGACACTTGTGCACATTCTCTCAATCTACACTTGCACTCTAACTTACATGACACTTGTGCATTTCCTATACATTGCACTCTTACATGACACTTGTGCATTTTTTACACATTGTACTCTTACATGACACTTGTGCATTTCCTACACATTGACACTTACATGAAAGGGAAAAATAAATCATACTTATAAACTATAGACTCACCCTAATCTATTACATATTACAATTGTATAATGAAGGTACCATGGGGGTACATTAGCATGTACCAAATAATGTAATATTCGTCAACATACCCCTCATTGTTCCTATTCAGCATGGTCTAGTTCTAGCTCACACCTAAATGAATATATAGTTTTTTTTCAATCCATTAACTAGTGAAAATTTAAGGTAGTCAACCTACACTTTGTTTTTCAATCCATTAACTAGTTTTGTTGTCTCTCCTTAGCTCATGCTTTATCTAGCAATGCTCGCATTATTTCTAACAGAAAGGACGAGGTCAACTTATCATATGATAAATATGGCCCAAGGGGGCATGGGAGGTATGATGTAGGGCATGAAGAAGGGAAGATAGAGATAAGACCCTTGACCACTTCTCTGTTTCAATGAAACTACTCAAAACTGAAAGCCCCCTTTGGCTAAAGTGAAGATAGAGATAAGACCCTTGGCCACCCTTCTTTATTTCAAGGAAACTACTCAAAACTAAGAGATCTTGGCTAAAGTGAATAAATCCTTTGGAATGGAAAAAGGAGTAAATAATGCTCTTTAAGGTAGCCTAACCCTTTAGAATGGAATAGACATACTTTTTTCATCCATGCTTTGAGATCAGTAACCCTTCTCTCTGAGGAGAGTAGGGAATGATGAATTGGATTGGGTTGAAGCAGGCAGCAAGCCTTGTAAAATAAGAGCAGACTGAGAGGCGCTCTCGCTCTATCGTTTATATAATACATGACTAATTTTGTGTGTTTTATCAAATTTATGTAGGTGGGACTACCTCTTTCTCAAGACTATTCACCCTTAAAAGCTCCTCCATGAGAATGTGATGGTGGTTCTAATCCCACCCTACATTCCTAAAACCATGAATATGAATTCATAGTCAAAGGTCCAAGCCATAGAATTTTGATTCTTCTAGGTCAATACTAATGTTTAAATAACTATGAAAAGTTATTACAATCCCCTCTATTTTAAAGGCAAGGTGTACCGGTTGTATCTATGATGCCGGGAAGCTGCGTCGGTATGGAGTAGATGCCTAAAGGGATGTGATAACTATATATCACTTTTAACTTTTGATATTGGGACATTCCCTCATTCCTCTATCTCTTTAGGTTGAATCCCCATCATTGAGAGAAAAATATTGATATATGACATCTCTTTAAGGGCCTTCCATGTGCATCCAAGAAAATATCGATTATTCATTTATAAAATTGTGTAAAAATAAGGCCTATGATTTTGATTATAGATAGAGCATACACACCAAAAATTTATTCTCCAATTCTTTTGCTCCCCACTCTCTTTGTAGATACAAATATCAAGACTTTTTATTCACTCATAGAGATGTCCCTTTGAAAAAATAAGCTCTTCACCCTTAAAAAACAAAAAAAAAATTGATTGAATAATATTTTTAAAGAAGGGCAATCAACTTCCTTGCATTTTGTTCTTCAAAATAGAGGTG
This sequence comes from Wollemia nobilis, assembly GCA_028583015.1. Lineage (NCBI taxonomy): Eukaryota > Viridiplantae > Streptophyta > Pinopsida > Araucariales > Araucariaceae > Wollemia > Wollemia nobilis. The sequence continues at coordinate 4,257,498 of JAQPPZ010017063.1, read as the reverse complement.
TCTAGTAGTAGAGCATGATGTTGCCTATTGCCTTTGGAACCAAAATTCTTAACTAAAACTCTAGTGGTCATCAAGTCTAGATATGGCCTTAAAATTCCCACAATTTTCTATCTGCGTCACCCAAATATTTATGGTATGGTGGAAAAAGATCTTTCTTGGAGCCACTCTAGTTCTAGAGGGTGCGCGGGGGCTCGCCCATTATTAAGGTGAGCTCGACCTAGTGGATAGGGAGAGGGGAAGGAGGAAACGACTGATTGGGGGAGGCCCTTCCTTGTCTTTATAACCCCAAGCAAGCTCTCTATTTTAAAAAGGCCTAACTGGTTCATACACAGAATCTCATCATGTCATTTTAAAAGGTGCCACTTCATTCGTTCCAGCTCCTTGGGGGAAAACAACCAGATATGATGGTGGGTGCTGCCCATAGCTTGGGTGATTCGTCCCCCCGCTTTTCGGACCTTCCCGAAAAACCCATTGATCGCATGCATGGAGGAATAGTAGCTCGCTTCTCCTCCCCTCTCTCTTTCGGGCCGGCGCCTGTTGATGGCAGGGAGGGTATATAGTATGATCGAGAGGGCCCCTCCAAAAAACCGCTTCCATGCCGCTTTTTAAATGGGAGTTGTTCCCGCATGCCAGAGCAGTCAGTGGAAAGAGTGTCGGAATCATGGAGTAGGTGGGGGGATCCTTGTCCGAGTGATTGCATGCGGGGTACCAATTCCATAGTCTTCAGATAGATTGGATTGATCCGGAGGCTTTAAACGGATTCAAAGCGCCGAAACCCCAGCTTTTCGGGCCTTTCGGATAGGAATATTATGCTCGATTGAGCGGGCCCCCTCATCAAACTAGATCTTTATCTCCTTCCCCCATCCACCTAAAAGAATTATTATTGAAAGTTGATGAATCTAAAGGTGGTTACCAGATCATATCACTAAATGGATATGAAACTGGCTGGCATCGATCTTGAGTAATTATAGCATAAATACACATAGGATTGGTTGGAAGCGGGCTTTAATCTCTACACAATATTTACTTGACCAAACTATATAGGAGGAACTCCACTTCACTCCTATACCTATCAATATGCTTGATTGATTTGAAGGCTTTATTAATTTAAAATGATATTTCTAAATAGATAGATTCTTGTTAATCTCTCTAAATCACTAGCTATAGATGTTATATGTGCAATATAACTAACATGAATTAGTTTTTTATATACTATGTATGCAAAAAAAAAATATTTTATTCCTTATACCTCTACTTTCAAAGGGTAAATTTTTCTTATCTTTTTTCAAAGTAGGGAGAGAGTTCTCTCTTTATCTATAATCTTGATCACTTATTAGGGGGGTAAAGATAGCTACCACCCCAGTTTTATAGGGTAAGGATAAACACTCATATATTAATTAGTTATTAACCTTTACCCATCATTTTTTAAGCCTTAGAAATTTCTTTACTTTAAATGTGCCCTTAATCAATAACCTTATATCCCTAGTGGCTAATCCTTATTTATTCTCTAGAATGAGATCACTTTCAATTGGCCCTCCTGGATTTAATTCGGAGTTACTATAATGAATAAATATTGTTTTTTTTTAAATCTCACTATGATGAATTGAAGAATATCCTACGACATCTCAAGGCCCTCTCCGTTTGGCACTAATCTTTCCCAGTTACATGATTCTACTACTACCCACACGAGCGACACCGGATCCTACATGAGGTTATGAAGAAGAATATCTTCTCCCCTTTCTTGAGAGGGCTGGCTGGAAGAATATCCTACATGATTCCCAGTTCTCCCGGAGGTGATATGCTTCTCAATGAGGATACATCCGATTTAAATGCAATGTTATGCTATGCTCTCATTAGTGGTTTTCACTTTACATCTAACCTTTATGCCTTGTATCAACTAGTGGGATTGAGAAGGAGGTCAAGTCTTGTGTTGCAAAACTTTTATTATTAAACATGAACCATTCACCAATATGCAGAAATATCAAATCATTCATCCATAATATATTATCCACAATAACAATCCACAAATGAGAGAGAGATAGATAATACCCTTAAGGTAGGGAAACACCAATAATAATCCTTAAGGAAGGAATAACTCCACAAGATCTCCTAAGATGAGAGGCCACTACGTGGGCACGACGATTACATAAGATTCTTCTTCAATGATATCAATATTACAATGACAAATATCTCTTATTTATATATCCATATTCTTATTCTACTTTGGAGAACCTACTACTAATATTATATTATATTATAATATAATATAATATAATATTATAATACAATCAACCTTGGGTTATGTGTGGCCCATGCCAACCCTTATACAATATAATAATATATCCCCAAATATCTATTCCTAGGTACCCTACCATGCCACCCTCCTTACAAATGTTTTGTCCTCGAAACATATGAAGAAATCTGATAGAATGATTTGCTAAGCAATGTTAGCAATTGGTACCAATATCGATCATCCATCCATCCAAGTGAAACCCGATGATGCTGGTATGCCATTTTGTTACTTGAGTATCCAAATCGCTTCGTTGGCTCCACGCTTCGTTGTCGTATTTTGATAACTTGAATGATGGGTCCACTTGTTCCTTGATGCCGATGAACCATGCTGAAAACCATGATCACTATACTTTCTTTGCCAAACACTGCCATAGTTGGTGCCCTGCTGATTACATGTAGAACCATAATATTGTTGCCTTGAACCATGTCTCCAATATTGTTTTCGCTCATGGTGGTGTGGATGGCGATATGATGCAACCTTTACTTTATGTTCTACCTTCTTTGACTTCTCAACATTTGGCTCCATTATTTTAAATTCCTCTACACATTTTTCTTTCATGTTCTCTTTGTTTGGTGTGTCCTTGTGCTCTTCTATCAAAGCTTCCTTGGACTCTGTTATTATTATTTCCACTGAATCAATTTTTGCTACTTCTTCCATGGACTCTTTTGTTGCTACGACCTTCTTGGATTTTGTTTCAGGTTCTTCAATTTGTTTCTCTACAATCACTTCTTGATTTTCCTTGGATCCCTACTCCTTAAGCTGAGAAATATCCCGTAATGTTATCTTCTTTTTCCTGTACCATAACTTCATAAACTTCTTTTGCACATTAATGTTAACAGTATCCAAAGAATCTAACCAAGGATAACCAAGAACAATATCCTTATCATCCATATCAATAGCATAGAAATTTGAATGTAAAACATATTTATCCATGGTGATCTTTAAATCTTCAAAAATCTAAACATTCTCACCCTCTAGCTGTATGTCCTTGATTTTTGTTGCTTGAACTTGCAACTTCTTAGCCAAAGCAATATTAATAAAATTATATCTACTACCAGGGTCAATGGAAATAATAACCTGTTCCTTTTGAATGCTTCCATGAACCCGCATAATAGACTTTTTAGATTCAAACAAATTCCTTTGTCCATTTTCTAATTTATATTCTACCAAAGTTATGGTTTTTTCTGTCTGCATACTGACATCTTTTTTATCTTCCCTGACCTTTTCCTCTTTCTTCTTGAGTAATTTTATTTCTTTTTCATAGTCTTCATTCTATTTCTTTAAAACTTCACATTCTCCTTTTATTGCATTCCGCTCATTTTGAGTTTCCTGTAGTTTCTTTTCATCATCTTCAATGATATCCATTAGGTAATCTATATAATATGGATCCCATATACTCAAGAATTCATTCTCTATTTCATCCCAAGTATATTCATTATTTCTTTCTTTACAAAATTTTATCCACTAAGACAAAGCTTTCCCTTTAAAACATATATCCAGGAAGGATTTCTCAAAAGAAATATTATGATATGGAGACCTAAACGTATTCCACCATTCCCTAACATCAATATCATCTTCTCCAGAAAATATTTCTAGCTCAATAAGTTCACCTCCAGATAATGCAAATCTAGGGTTTCATGAAAATATATATCATGCCCTAATACAAACTAGGGTTTTATGGAAATAAATATATTTCCACTGATTTGAAGCTAAAATTCCACATAGACAACTAGATCTACCATTTTTCTTCCAAACAAAATAAAGTGCAACTGCTTTGCTTACCCAAAATAAACAAAGTTTGTCTTTTGAAAAATTCGTGACTTGAAAATTCGTTTCTACCCTTATTCCAGACGACTGACTTTATAAGGTCATATCTCTATCAATACTGCTCGGATTCCTTCATATGACCACTCATTTTAAAGCTCTTCAAATTCTGCACCAACGGATCCAAGAATCGCCTGAATCGGATACAATCTCGTAGAGATATGGCTTCTAAAAGATGAGATGTTTTTCCACAAAAAATCTGTGAAATTCGTCACTATCCTTGTTCTGGATACTAAATTCAAAAGGTCGTATCTCCCTCAATACTGCTTAGATTCCATCATATGACCACTCATTTTAAATCTCTTCAAATTCTACACAATCTGATCCAAGAATCGCCTAAATCGGATAAACTTATGCAGAGATATGGCTCCTAAAATATGAGACGTTTTTTCCAAAAAAATTGCCCTAATTCTAGGGTTTCACACAAAAATCCCCACTTTGCCAAAATCGTTGCTATGATACCACTTGTTGCAAAAATTTTATTATTAAACATGAACCATTCACCAATATGCAAAAATATCAAATCATTCATCCACAATAAATTATCCACAATAACAATCCACAAATGAGAGAGAGATAGATAATACCCTTAAGGTAGGGCAACACCAATAATAATCCTTAAGGAAGGAATAACTCCACAAGATCTCCCAAGATGAGAGGCCACTACGTGGGCACGACGATTACATAAGATTCTTCTTCAATGATATCAATATTACAATGACAAATATCTCTTCTTTATATATCCATATTCTTATTCTACTTTGGAGAGCCTACTACTAATATTATATTATATTATAATATAATATAATATTATATTATAATATAATATAATAGAATATTATAATACAATCAACCTTGGGTTATGTGTGGCCCATGCCAACCCTTATACAATATAATAATATATCCCCAAATATCTATTCCTAGGTACCCTACCATCCCCTCCCATAGGATTGAGGATGTGATAGGTTGATTTTCTTTCCTCTCCCTATCCTGATATATCTCTCCTTATTCGATATTTCCCCTCTCTCCCTTGATAGAGCATACCTTTAGATTAAGAGCCTCTCTATTTTAAAAGGGACAACTTGGTTTTCTCCCTAAACATATATAAGAGTAAAGATTTGAATTTCTAATTCCCTCTCCCATATTCTTCTCCTTAGGAATTGATCAAGTGTAATATAAGGAGTTGTTATTCATTGTGACATTAAATTCAAGAGAATAATTACTTTACTCTTCATATCTAGACCCAAATCATCTTTCTTTTATATAATTATTCACACATGCATGTAGCTATTTCACTCAATTTATCCCTTGTACAATAATAGCATGCATACATATGAACTAATATTCATTTGTAAATAAATCATACCAGATCCAAGGAGACGTTTATGTATTTAACTACATCAAAATACCTTAAGAATTTGTCTAGATAAATACCTTTTAAAATACTAAATTCAATTCCTTTACAAGATTTTGAAAGATACTAAATTCAATATCTTTTTTATCCTTGATCTCCACCTTCACCCCCACTTTCATAAGGGATTGATCAAGTCCAGAAAATCTTCATCTCCGGTCCTTAAATAAGGATAGAGAGCTTTTGGTTTCGTATTCTCTCGAAACGGATGTCTGCTCTCAATAAGGATTTACTCCTTTAAAATGTCGTACTCCATTGAAGGAGATAGTATGAATGACGTCCTTTCTTTGGCCTCAAATCATGACTATGTAATTCATCGTACACCCATCCCATTAAAAGTGAGGGTGAGGTGAGTGCCCTTTCAAAATAGAGAGTATCGAGGCCTTATTTTTTCCATTGGTGGCTTTCAGGTTAGTGGCCGTTTCTTGCTACTTCTAGGCTTGGGCCCTTTAATATTTAAGCTTCGTGGGGTGGGGAGCTTTTAAAATGTTATATTCCTCAAGGTCTAGGATATCTCTTGCATGTCCCTCTACTCCTTGATCCCACCAAATTTTTTTGTTGTCAAGGTAATTGAATCGCCCAAAAATTTACTTTAAAATATTCTCATAAGCAATTAATAAATTCTTTACACCATAAATTTACCTTAATAATACTCCATAAATATCAAACCTTTCCTCAAATGAGAATGCTTAAATAAGGCTCTTTCCTGGTTGTTAGGACCTTGTATAGCGGCTCAACATCCCACCTCAGAATTGAGGAGTCCTTTACCTTTAGAGTTGTTATCCACTATGAGATCATCTATTCGGTCCGAGATCACCCCATATCTGCCGCCGTGTCTCCGGTTATAGATAGAGAGCGCATGCCTTTTTAATTTTAAAGAGCCTTTTAATATAATACGCTCGCCGTCTAGAGGAAGATCCAATCTATAGTGAGTGATTGCTCTACCCTATCTGAAAAAACCCAAGAGCACTTTTTTTGGGGGAAGGTTTTGGGCGGGCACCATGCTTTTTCTGTTCAAGAAGAGGTTTTCTGGAGTGAAATCCCTCTCTATCTATAATCCTCGGGCGGCATCTCGGAAGTCATATTTTAAGCGGTTCGGGAAGGGAATTTCTTTTTGCGACTATAGCTACCCCGGCTCTTTAAGGTCGTTGGCCTTATATAGGAGAGGTCGCAGGGGCCTGGCATTCGGGAAACATTCTTTTTCGCGTGGGTTAGTTCAGTCATATCACTACTGTAATAACGATGAGCAATTCAACAGCGGGATCTACTCGAAACCTGGAGTCATACCCACCCGGAATAAAATACGATTGCTTTACGCTCCCTGTTTTAAAAGGTGAGGGGAGCATTATAATATAAGTTGTTCCCCATGCTTTTCTTCCGAGCCGGCTGGCTTGCTTATCCAATAAGAGGTGCAGCCGGAGCAACTAGAGTGACTGCAGCAGGCGTTGCTATGCCATGTCGAATTCGTCTATAGATAGGACTTACTCTCGACCCACTTCCCCCCTCCCTCCTAAAAGGTCGAGTACCATTATAGAGGGCTCACCCTATCTCTTCTTTTTGAGATAGGGAGGGGAGGTCGAGTGTCCTTTTAAAATAGAGAGGGCCCAAGATTTTAAAGGGCCTCTCCCTCCGGAGTACAGGCCGTTCGTCTCTTTCTTTTCATGTAGAGAGAGATGGGAATGAATGGGCACCAAAAAAGTTCCTCTCCCTATTGTTAGAGAGAATTTATCTTGGGTCTGCTCTCCTCTTCCCTCTGTTTAAAAGGAAATCAAGCTATGCTTAATTTATTGATTAATTAATAAAATTACCATTTCAAAATAGTGAAGGATATTACTTACCTTCATAATATAAGGCGGGGTGCTTAGCCCCTTTTAAAATAGAGAGAGGCAGTGGGCTCAATCAAAAGGAAGCGAGGGCGGCTCTCTTGGTACTGGCAGGAGGTCTCACGGAATGGGGGGATAAATCTAGATACCTTGGTGATCCATGCTACCCTAGGCATACCATCATATTTGCATTCACACTAGAGATTTTTTTAGGGCTGGAACGAATCATCGTTAATCACTACACACTTTAAAATAGATATTTTGTAATGGAAGTAGATTTATATCGGTCCTAGCTCCCCTTCAAAATAGAGAGGGACCTCTCCTCTCTATTTTAAAAGGAAATTTTAAATATGGGGGTATATTTGGATTGGAATTACCTTAATAAAGGGTTCTTTATCCTCTTTTGAAATGAGGGAGGGTCAAGATCTCTAATATTAAAAGGCATGATATTTGAATTAGCTCTTTACTCTGTCTGGAGCGATTAATGGTGGAGTCTTTCTATACGATAAAACAACTGAATGAATTCTATCATTTCCCGAGGGTGAGCGAGGCTGCTTGAAGACTTCATTCGATTGGGGTGGGTTTATTCAACCATCAAGAGTCAGCCTCTTCTATTTCTCAATTGGAACTAGTTAGCAATCCAGAAAATCTGGAGAGATTTGATTCAGGGGTTGTTAAATTAGCAGACATGAAACTTCAAGATCCAGCAGCTCTTTAAACATTTACCCGAAAACGCCCCTCGTTTGCCCTCTAACTTAAAGCGGAGGGCCTGGCGCCTCTCTATTTAGAAAGGGGAGGACAGCTTAGCTTAAAAAGAAATATTTTTTTCAACCTCTCTATTTTAAAAATATAAAAAAAAAGTTAAGGATAACTTAAAATTATACTCCTCCCTCACTGATGAGTGGTCACAACCCGGCCCGGAATTTAGAGCCTTCATTGTCTTTCCGATGATTTTTTGTATGTCATAGTGATGGCATAGTGGCTTGATCAAATAGACTCAACCTATACGGATAGGTAATGCTTTTCCGTGAGCGCGTGCATTGTAAAATTAACGAATTCCATATTCCCCTCTCTGACACAAAGATTGCGTGCTCGCTCAAAACCGCCAGTCTAGTTGGTCAAGAAGATTTTACCTAACTAAAAGTTAAGTGATATCTATCTCTGAGCCTCCCTCCCTATTGCTTGAAATATGTGCTCTCTCCCACCGAATTTCAATTGAAAGATAACCATTGGTAGCCAACCCAAATGAAAGAGAGATACAACTTTCATTTTAAAGGGTAGATGACCAATATATGATGAACCAAAAGTTCAATATTCCTTGACCTTTCAATTTGAGTGATTGTTGTTAGATAATTTTATAGGGCATTAAAAAGTATTCTTAAAGGTTTGGTTGACAATAGGATAGATAACCAACCCCACCCCACCTAAGAGAGAGTGCAAGGATCAATACATATTACCACTTAAAATATTTACATACTTATCCTTTTGATCCAACTTGAGTGGGCCCCACTTTTAATCTCAAGGAGGGAGATAGATTTTAGATAAACACTTGATAGGCCTCAACTCAACCTAGCCTAGCTTTTTCAATAAAGGAAATAATGGACTTAACCATTTTAAATGGTGGGGGATGGGGAGAGTCCATACTTTTAGCCTTTCAAAATCCAAAGGGGAGGGGCTCATAAGCCTTTTAAAAGAGGGCCCTTAAATTAAATTTTCATGTTTGTAAAATAGAATAGGGTATGTGGTTATCTCTCAAATAATATATTTCTTTAAATATATGTCTTTGGATTTTGATATATCATATGAAAATACATCCCTTAATTTATAGAAATATTTATAGCCTATGGATAGAGAGCCTCTCCTCTCTATTTTAAAAGTTATTCTATTCTAACATTTGAAATAAATATATTATTCAGTAATAAATATCTCCTCTCTCTTAAGTCTTAAATAGATTTCCAAAATAAGTCTTATAAAAAGTAAATAGTTGTATAATAGTACTCTCGACCTTTGGTAATTTGAATATGTTTTCTTGGTAATATCTCTATTTTAAAAGGGGTGAGGCTTTATAAACTTGGGGTTGCCTCTTAAAATATAAGCTTTAAAAAAAGGGAAAAGCTTAGCCCCTTTATAACTTTAATTGATATTCCTCTCCTTGATATTTATAATTTCTTCCCTAAAAATGACCTAGCCTAGCCCAACCCAATATTTCTAACCTAAGGTAAGCTTTAATTTTATTTCCTTCTCTAGTGTGTAAATCCTCTTTAATGGTGGATAAGTTTTCTCTTTCTTTTATTTTGATAATATATCCTTCTCTCTGTCCTTTTAGTATTTAATAGGATAGTCTAAAGATGATGTTGTATCTAAAAGGTCTTGAAGGTAACCAAATTATTTGGATAGATCTATCTTGCCCTACCCTCTTTTAAAATTCAAATATTTAGATCATATTAAAAAAAAAAATCATCTTCAATAGGTGTAGACTCTCATATTTAATGAGAAAATATTTTCCTAGTAAATATTTTGATATATCAAATAGTAGTGGAGTAACCAATGAGATAGGATGAGTACTTGATAATAAGTATAATTTACTCTCTCTCTTTTGTGTGGTGCTCTCCTTTTTGTAAGATGTACTCTCTCGCTTATATTAACGTTTTAAATAGTCTTAAATGGTTGTTTTGTGTGACTAAGGCCAGAGTGAAGGTTAGGCCTCTTTCCTTAACCTTAAAAAATGTAGGATGGCAAGCTGAAGTGAAGGCCAATATCTCTTTCTTTGCTTATCCAAATAGAGGGATTTCTTGATATTTGTAAGCCCTTTCTAGCACAACATCCTCTTCTTTCTTTTCCAAATAGATATATTGTATGTAAAGAGATGTCATTTCCTTTCTCTCAAACTCTGGAATTGATATACCGTAGATAAATGCATCCCTTTCTTTCTTTAAATGCCTTCCAAATAAAACCCTCTCATTTGCCTTGTTTTCTCTACTATTAAAAAGCATCCTCTCTTGCATCCTCTCCCTCCCATTAAAAAGATCATATTGATCTAATATTGTCTGGATCTCTTAATATAAGATTATTATACACCAATATTATCTTGATCATATGATCATTTTAACGCTCTTATATATATGTAGCTTGTGAGTTCCATCTTCCCTCCTTCCTCCCTTTCTTTCCTTGAATTCTAACCTCCCTTTAAGAAGAACCCTTGAGTGGGTAGAGATATGTCCTACTTCAAATGTAAGTTGATTATATACATTGATCATCTCTCTCTTCTAAGGTATACTTTATCTCTTTTGTTTCATCCCTTTATAACTTTTGATGTATTCTCTCTCTCTTCTATACTCTTTTCTAAGGCATACTCTCTCTCTCTTTTGTATATAGCTATATCTCTCTTTTGTTTCAGTGTGAAGGTGTACTATCTCTTCTACATTCTCTCTTCTATGTGGTACTCCCTCTATAAGTCATACTATCTCTCTTATGTTTCAGCTTGAAAGCCACCTTTGATGTAATCTTTCTCTTCTAAGGCTATCTCTCTCTATCTTATAATCTATATAAAATAGCTCTCTTATGTTTTTACCTAAAATAGTCATCTTACCTTGACTTAAAATAGTAGGGTAGGATGGGAGATTTTAGAATAGAAGTTCTTTGTATCTCCTCTCCCCTACCATTTAAAAGGAAATTTTTAAAACATGAAGGGAAACCAATTTAATTAAAATATTTTAAAGCTCATTATTATGAGAAAAGAGATTATGTTGATTCTCTTATATACGTATTAACAACTTTAAGGAGTTAGGGACATTTTGAGAGAGGCTTTTGGTGATCCTCTTATAAATATCTAAGGTTAAGTAAAATTTATTTAATACAATTGAAAAGGTTGAGCTCATTGAAGGAAGGAAGGGAGTTAAGCATAAACTAGAAAACCTCCCATTTGAGCCCTCTACTCTCCTCTCTATTGTAAAGTTGGTCCTATTTATCTATAATTTTTTTTTTTAAATATTTAATGGAATAAATCCAAAATAAAGAAATTATTATATTAAGGTAGGATAACCTTGCTCCTATTTTTAAAATTATAAGCAAGTGAGCTCTTTAATCTAAGATATATTTGGCCTGGCATCAAAGTGGCAAGATAAAAACAACACAAATAAAATAAATATCTCTATACATTATTTTTAAAAGAGAGAGGAGCTCTCTATTTTTAAAGGGCAAGCAAGCCTCTCTTATATAAGGAAAGCGAAGGCTTTAAATCTGTACTCGATCGACTTTCCCCAAACCTCTCTATTTTTTAAGGGGGGTCCATTATTATATTAAAGACCTTAAGCCATTGGATCCAATTTTTTCGTTCAATTTCTTAAAAGCTGCTTTTTAAGGCCTCTTAATTAAAACCCAGGTGCTCTCTATTATAACGAGTTGGCGATCTATCCCGCTGGTTATAGATAGAGCTAGTTAGTAATAGAATGATGATAATTTAATGATGAATGTCAACTTGAAAGGATTTTAAAGCAACCCTTAAATTAAAGATCTTTTTTTTTAAGAGCAGCCCGATCTCCTTCTCGTTAACACTAGCTTTAAAGCCTTCAAAATTAGAAGCTGCTTTCTCCTCCTTGCCAGGTTCAAGTTGGCCGGTAGGCGAATTCAGGTTCCCGATCTGAAAAACCTTTCTGGACTCGGTTCTTATGCTGAAATGCCTTGAACTGCCTGATCACATTTGGTTGGTTGGGATATTCCACCCATTATGATAAGGGGTTTGCACCCTATTATATTAAAGTAAAAGTGCCTAAATAGTTAAAAATTAAATGGGAGCTTTAGAACCCACTTTAATATTACCCCATTGTTAATATGTAGCTAATAGACTATCCCCAAGACTCAGATAGGTAGGCAATCAAAGCCTCACTATTTTAAAACTAATAGGTAGACAATTGAATGATGGTTTATTTCCATGCTCAATGGTTGGGCCATGTTTAAGACATCCTTCTAGAATAAATATATTATCATTCAATTTTTATGATATGATAAGTCATCCCTCTCTATTTTAAAATGGGAATAGAGATCTCTAAGAAATATGGATACTCAACTCTCTATCTATAATCTTAACTGAACAGAGAGAGTCTCTTCTATTAGCTATATTAAAAAACTTGTCAAGGGATATCTAGAAAAGGAAACTGAACTTTGAAGAGAGAAATCACCCAACCTTGAGAGGGAGATACCCTATATTTATAGAGATAATATTCTTGAATTATCTTAAAGGGAAACCTTAAAATTAAATTAAAAGACACTCAACTTTAAATGTGAAGCCCCCATTCATAATGCTTGACCTTTTAAAATAAAATAAAGGATATTTTATGCTTTCTATGAAGGGGAAAGAAAGAAGGGAAGAAAGCTCATAAAAATCTCAACTTAGTCATAGATATATAGAAATCTCTCATCTCTATATAAAAGCAATGGTAAATGATTTTTAAGGTTACTTTAAAATCTCATCATTATATTAAAAGGGTGTTCTTTAAATTAAATTAAAAGGCACTAGATCTAGCTTGATCGACTGGCCCATTAAATGGCTACCTCTACCTATTTGGTCCATGTTTGACCTGTTAATAAGACTTGACAATATATGATTGAGAAGTCACATCTCTATTTTAAAAGATGATAGTTAGCTTATCAATCTAAAAGCCCTTTAAAATAAAATAAAAAATCTTCTTTTTATAGGCCCTTTTAAACAATGGGGGAAAGAAAAGTTAATAAGAGAAGAAATTTAGCATGAATTATATAGAGAGGCCCTTGTTAGATATAATCATGCACCCCACCCACCTCACCCATCCATTATATTTATTTTTGGTAGAGTTGGACTCTTCAAGTTTCAAGAGAAGGAAGGACACTAGAAAAATATAAAGAGGGATGAATTTCATACCTCTCTATTTTAAGAGGTTGTTACTTAACTACAAAGATATATGGTATGAAGGTGGATAAAAGTCTTGCATATTTATGGTAGACTCAACTAATAATAAATGCCTGATGATTCAATACCTAATTCATATAGTGAAATACCTCTACTTAGAAGGAGAGAGAAAATATTATTAAGAATTAGTAAATATCTTTAAAGCCACCCCTATCCTTTATTAACTCAGGAAGGCCCTTAATATGGAATGAGTTCCAAATTACCTTTATTCTAGACTGAGATCTAAAGGGATGTAAATTAATAAGTGAGAGTGATCACCTTGCCTTTTAAATTTGAGTGCAAAAGCTTTTATTCCCAAGGCTATTTTAAAAAGAGGCCTTTAGCCTTACCTTTAAAACAGTGGGGGTGGGGGACAGGTAGAGCGTCCCCATTTTAAAATAGAGATCCTCTCTATTTTTAAAAGGGATCTAAAGAGTGGATTTTAAAAATAAAGGCTTCAAAGCTCTTGGAGTTTTAGAGAGGGATATCTCCACCCCCCTTAAAATAGATAGTAGGTAATCTTATTCTCCCCCTCTCAATGGGATTTTGAGAACTACCAAAACTCTTCATAGTATTCTCCCCTCTCTATTTGAAATAAAGGTACTAATAAATCTCTTAATTTGAGCTAAATAAAGGACCTCTCTTCTATATAAGGCATTGAATTTTATTTTATATTTAAAAATATCCCTTAAAATAGGATGGGCACTCAACCTTAGAAATATAGGGAAATAATTCTCATGTTTACTTTCTGCCAATTCAATAAAAGAAAAGGCACATCCACCTATTTTTTCAAAGGGAAAAATACCCTTTTAAACATGGAGGAGAAGATGCCCTCTCTATTTTAATGATATATTATTGGGCCCTCTTCCCCACCTATTTTTTCAAAGTGAAAAATGGCCTTTTAAACATGAAGTTTCATTAATTTTAATGTCTATAATAATAGTAATAAACAAGTTTATTAGAGCCTTAAGATATGATTCAAATGTTAGACAGCCCCCATAACCACCCCGACTTTTATAAGGTAAGGTAAGATCTCCCCTCCTCTCTATTTTAAAGGCAAAATCTTAGGGAACTTGCTTATATAGAGAAGATATCTTAGCACTTGACCTTTCCTTTTAAGAGGGGGAGGGTGACCCACCACTGTTGCACTCAAATATCCTATTATTCTGCTGCTATATTCACTAGATCATTTTAATAATGACATTAAGAAGATATCTATGACCATACATCAACACCTTCAAAAGTATCTATATAGAATAAAAAAAGTATTGATCTCAATCAGAACTCTTGGTATTTTAAAAGGGGTGGAATGATGCTTTTATTAATGATAAAATATTTGAGACACATATTCTTATGAGTAACATCATGTACTATAGCCCCTATCTATCTCATCATAGAAATAACCATACATGAGAAAGAAAAGTTATTGAGAGACAGGCCTTAAAATCTCTCCAATTCATTTTCTTAAATCTCAATTACCTCTAAAATATTTATTATTTATTTCTCATCTTTTATTTCTTTGGGATAACAGAGGGAAAATACCCTCTATTTTAAAATAACATAGGGATATTAGAAAATAAAATAGCTTTCCTGGTGGGCAATTCCAATAATTTTACCCAAGGATACTAAGTCATCTCACATGTAGAAGTAGGAATTTGGCCATCAAGATAGGATTAATGGACAACCAATCACTACTAATTGGTTTTATTGTTCAACCAAAAAATGCATTTTAATATGAATTATTAGAAGGTCATGAGGTTTTTGTAATGCAATGAATCATTAGGTAAAGAAATTTGATTCAATGATTGGTTTCGCTCTACCTATGTAAGCCAAAAATACTAGATATGGAAAACTATTGAAAGTACAAAATGGATCAAATAGGAATAGTTATAATACTTGCTATCATCAGATTAGCATGCATATAAGGTATTAGAATGGATAGTGCCACCTAAGATCTATTATTTTTGGATTTGACTCTTGATGTCTCAAATCCTCTCATGGAAGATTTCTAGGGTCTTACACCAGCTAAATTAAGTAGGTAGAGGATTCCCCATTGAAATCATTTGAAAATAGAGGGGTATCACTCTTTATTTTAATAGCCAAGATGTTAAGCATGGATAATACAATGGCCCAAATGGTGGCTTCTCCTCTAAAATGAATCACCATACTTTCACTCTCTTCCCAACCAAAAAATACTTTTATAAGGAATGCAAACACTAGAATTATGTTGAATTTGATATAATGAATAGAATAAAATCTTAGAGAAGGAGAGCAAGAATATATTGAAGGGTATATTTTCCCCTATGATGCTATTGAATCTACATTTCAAAGGTTTGATACTTTGGTTGGATCAAATCTCGTTAAGAGGAGGAAGAGGCTCTCCAACCTCTAAAATTAAACAAAACCATATATTTTTAAGAGGCATGAGACTCACAACTATATGTTTCAACCAAATAAAGAAGTTGGTCCAAGCTACCGGATATGAAGTCTTTGTCAATGCTACTCTTGGAATTAGGGGCCCATAATCAAATGCCTTGATGCCTAGACATATGGGTATGAAAGGCATAGCTATCTCATGAGCTTCTATATCTCTCATAGGTAGGCATAATTATACTAATGTAAAATGTAGGGTAAAGCCATGAAGTTTTGTTGGTCATAGGTTCAATAAGGTTCACAACATATTTCATAAAGTATTATACATATGCCGTCCTATTTAATCCAAGGATCTGATTCATATAGTGTTTTAAAGAATAATGAGTGAACTCAACTTACTATCTTCATAGCATTGTATGAACAAGGAACTATCAAAATCCTTTTTCAATAGTCCCTTCCCCATGTTTTAAAATATCCCTTTAAATGGTGGGGGAGATACCCCTCTCTATTTTAAAAAGGCCCTCCTTATTTAAAAGGAGAGGGGCCCTTTTAAAATGAAGGGGAGTGGAGATGCTATCTATCTTAAGCTTGTAGAATTTATCACTTTATATATGGAGATATTTCTCTTTTAAAATAGAGAGACCCATCTCATCTGTGTTGAATGTAGGTTGGATTTAATACAAGGAAGCTACACAAATTTCAAATAAATGCCCTAGAAATGGAATAATGATACATACCATCTTGGCCATCAATAAAAGGTTTGGTATTCAATATTCACATAATGAATTGAGCCTCTAGAGTTGATAGTCCCAAGAATTGCATTAAATTCATCCTCACCCACCCCACTATTTTAAAATAAATAGGAAGAGAGGGGGACGAAGATATTGATCTCATGACAAGACCTTTCTAGAGTTTAAATAATGAATGAATTGAAGAGCCAACTATAAAAACCATATTTTTGATCTAATGACAAGACCTCTCCCTCAATTGATTATAAAGAGAGGATATCCTATAGTCTTGAGAGTGCATCTAACCCTTCTCTATGTTTCCCTTAGTTAATTTAGTCATATTATGTATAGATGCTTGTTAGAGATATATTAGGGTGCAAGCACACAAGCAAGATCCCCTTTAAAGATAGAAAATTTTCATATTACGTATGGATTGCTAAAACTATATAGGAGAGAGAAGGATTCATTCTGACTATCGATTCATTAGAAAACATCAATATGGAAATAAAGGTTGGTTTGATTTCTTTTCTTCCTCTCTAGGGAACAATTGAGAACAAAATGACACTATATTTGTGTGTGCATAATTAAAATAGAGAGGGAAAATCCATCATATTCATAAAAATTTTGCAAGGATTCATATCATGTGTTTATATGGGAAAGAATATAAATTAGTGAATGAGACTTAGCATGTGGTTATATGTGGCACCAGTTCCAACAAACACTTCAATACGTTTTTAATTCTTTTCTTTTATTTAAAAGATAGGGGAGATGGTATTCACATTAAAAAAGAGCCCAGCCTCATTTGGAAAAGCAATGTAACTAATCCATAGTACTTACCTACCATGACTTACCATTTTTTCCCTTAAAATAGAGAGGGTCCAACCAGCCTTTTAAAATACAGGAGAAAAATAATTCATTTCCTAGATTATAAGAGCCCTTCTTATTTATAATATGGTGGCTTATTCTAAAACTTTATTTTTATCCAATTATTTTAAATATAGAGATATCTATTATAGATAAATATCCTTATCCCTCCCCTATATATTAAAGGTAGGGCTAAATCCCCTTTTAAAACATAGATGGTTCCTACAAAAAAAATTATTACAACCGGGTTGGGGAGAGAAAAATTCAGAGAAGGGGTGTTGAAGCGTAGTTCCTCATTTCTAAATTTGGAAAAAAAGTTGCATGACCAAAGTGAAGTGAGTTTTATTTTCTTTAAAATTAAATTTCCTATCTGTTAGATTAGATCAGGCATCGTTGCTTACGCATCTTGTTGGTATCAAAAAACAGAGGAAAGAACTCCTAGATCATTCTACTCTTTCCCACCCATGTATGTCCTAGTGGATAAAGGGAGGGAAAGGAAGAACCCTAAGGAAGAGAAACTATAACAATCAATGATGCAAAAGTCTTTCCTTCCCTCTCCTCTCTATATAAAGAAATCCAAATCTGAATTTGAATCCTATTGAGAAATTGAAATGACATGCTCTTTTTGTGTTAGAGTTAGAGTATATTACATCATTTGGGTCATGTAAATGTACCATATTTGGTACATAGTTATAGTAGGAGATTACTTTAGAGGGAAGTTAGCTAGTTACTTCAAGAAATGTACTAAATGCACAATTGTTAGTGTGCAAGTTGTAATGTGCAAGGTGTCCCCTTGTACAGTTAGGTATAGTGTTGGCCAAGGAATCTATCTTCCTATAGAAAGGGCCTCATAGTGATAGTTCATATCAAGTCCATATCAAGCATATCAAGTGCATTATAGTAGAGTGTAGTAGATAGTGGTAGAACAATGTAGTTCTTTATCTTATATTAATGGAGTGATCATTACCTCCATACTACATTGTATTTTTTCCACTTTCTATGTATAGTATATGTCAGTCATATTGCATAATTGCTTTCTTTCATATTTTTTACATTTTATTAGGACCTGTGATAGATCTCTCCCATTACATATATCCTCAAAAGCTAACATTTTGGTCAATTCGTAATGGTAGGGAAATAACATCCTAGGGTTACCCTTTTCTTCAACCCAAGGTACAAGTGTGATATTTTCATTCTTTACTAAGATATCTTAGTGAATACTTTGAAGAACTCTTCTTCTGCCATAAAATATTTTCCCAACCCTTTATATTTTCCATAATATATATAGATAGTTAAAGAACTAACCCTGAGATATAGAAGGAGATCAAGTCCACTCAACTGCTTAAATAAATAAAGAGACCTTAATCAATAAATTAATGGAGAGACACACAACTAACTAACCTTGAGATCAAATAAGGGGAAATCTCTAACATCGATCATGATATTGGGGAACTTTGAAATATTTTGAGCCCTTAATTGACTAACCTTCATCCAATTATTTTTGGGAAGATCCACTCAACCAACATCCATCAAGATTGATGGAAACAAAATGATCAACATCACTACCTCTTTATCCTAAGAACTCAAACTTAAAAAGATAAAATCACTTCTTCCCCCTTTATATTATAAAATATCATGCACCTAGATCAAGGTCTATTATAATCACTCAACCTTAGAAAGATAAGGCCAAAAAAGTCCACTCTTATTTTTAGGCTTCTTCCCACCTTATGTTATGAAAGCTTTACACACCTTTTATAAGGTCAGTTCCCTTACCATATGACACACTTTCAAAATATCTAGTTCCCCTAACACATGACATACTTTACTGATAGGTCAAGGTCATTCACTGAGAGGATAGATAATCCTCTTTTAAGCACCAAGTTTTTTTAAGAAGTTGCATGATACCCTTCTATCCCTTGGATTGAATACTCACAATTATGGACTCATATTGGACATATACTCCTTGAATTAGGATAAATGACCCTCAAATACCTTCAAATTAAATTATAAATCTCTACTTCCATCCTTTCATGTGAGGACAAAAATTTCTATTCACACACATCAAAAGAGAAAATGGATACAAATGTTTGGGCCATGACATTTTTCTATTCCATCCAATTAAAATGTATGGATTCACTTATCTCACTCCTCACTCAGACTTACTCACATCGATATCATTATTATAATATGATTTATGTAATCAACAAGTGGACAAAACTCAACTCCCTTCTTTCACACCAATATCATAATTTTTAATGTAGTAAAAAATAAAGATATAGCCTCACTCTAGATAGAGACTTACACACCCTTTAATTATTTACATTATAATAAAACCAATAAGATTGAGATCTATTAAAAATATTATAAATTTATCCCTTCTAAATTGTCATCACCTCTTAGATTAATAAGGCCCTCGATCGATGAACCCTTGACCAATAAATTGATCGATTGGATTTCAAAGTGCTTTGAATAAACATGGTATTGGCTTAGAATTGAGAGAATAAATGACCTATATTTGAATTTTTGGACCCCTCTCTATATAAATAAGAGACATTTTAATTTTGGGGTTGAGTGCTTATTTAAATGTTATCTCCCTTAATTCAAGTTCGATATCTTAATATAATATTTGGGATTATGAGTATAGAGAGGAAAATGAGCCACCCCCAACATTCAAAAGAGTCATTTTAAAACATTCTCCCTCCTTCCATATATTTTAAATGGTAAAGTACCCCCATGTTTTATCTTTTTAAAACATGGCGGTACTTTAAAATATGTGGGGACTTTTCCTTTTTAAAACATGGCATGGGGGGTGAAGCATAAAACTCCCTATTGGGGTAAAATTCAATAGAATAAATTTTTAAGTGGTGGTAGAAGTATCCTTCACCATTTTATAATCCTCTTAAGTTCTAGAATCCTCTATATTTAATGGTACTTGGTTACACCTCTCTATTTAAAAAAATGGATTACTTATTCTTTTATTAGAATAAAAAGTAATGCACCCAAAGAAGTAGAAGAGGGTTCTCTACCTGCAAGGGACACCTATTATCTTTGTGTCCCTTGCAACCCTCCTAATTTTATAATGAGCCTCACCCTTTTTAAATATATATCTAGAGGATATTATATTTCTCTTATACCCTTCCTCATTCATGGTTTAAGATTCTAGTGTCCTAGGAATAAAGGAACCACACCAATCCATCTCGAACTTGGTAGTTAAAATCTATTCTAGTGACAATACTGTGGAGAAATCCCTACAAAAAATAGCTCTTTAGAAATCCAAGATGATAAAAAAGGCACATTATACCTCTTATTTCTATTTAGAGATCTCTTCAAAACCCTAAAATTCCTAATTTGAAGAGCTCACTCCACAATAGTATTTAAAGAGGGAATGCAAGCTTGATTATGTTTAATTGGTGATAGCTCTCTATTCCAAGAGGACCAATTCCCACATTGTTTATTGGTGCATATAAATGGTGAAATATTTTTGCTCATCCCTATAGCTATTATGAATAGAATTACTTTGAAATTGTTCCATTAATAGCCTTGAATAGATATTTACCTTTGAGATAAAGGTTTAGTTCCATAGCATGTTTTCTAGAATGTGAGAAAATTACTTTACATAGTATCTACCTCAACAGGAAGAGAAGATAAATGGTTATGGAGGAAGCTCTTAGTTTCTAATACGTATATAAAATAACCTTATTTAAATAAATACCCTCTATTTTAAAAATATCCTTTTAATTTAAACAATGGGAGAGAGGGCAATCTTCATATAAGAGGAGTTTAAAGAATGGGAATTAAATATTTTAATGAAGCTCATTTTTAAAGTTTGTTGTTAATCCCTTTGTTTCCTTTTGATCAAGAAAATGGGAGGGAAATTGTCAAAGAGATCTCTAGGGTATTTTAAATCATGGGTTTTCTTGGTATCGCATTCACACCATCATATCGAATGATTTCATTCGACACCATACATATAATGCATATAGATCCTCTCTTTTAAAATAAAAAGAGTTGGTTGGTTGGCTCAATGGATTTTTATGAATTGGTAATTTTTAATCTATTTGATCTTTTTATTGATCCAATGTGGAGATAAGGTATGTTCATTGTACCTTTTATGAATCATTTAGGAATAAATGATTCATGGGGTAGTTGGAGTTAGATAAAATATAACTATTATAAGTATTTGGAGTTATGAATGTATGGCTGGAGCTCAAGAAAATCTAATCTAAACTAATCTAAATATGTTTTTTAGCTTGTTCTTTTTAGTAGCTATATAGCATTGGGTATATTGTGATCTAGACATAAAATTTGATGCTCTAGCATATAACCAAGAAAACCTTCTTTATATTTTCCTAAGATATTTGAAATTCATTTATTCCTCTTAGGATCCTTTTAAAATGCTTTAGTTTAGAGCATTTCATGTAATAAGTTTGTATGGTCTTGGAATATGGGTTTCTAATCCTTATGGACTAACAAGAAAAATACAACCTGTAAATCCTTTTTTTGAAGGGGAGCCTCTGGTAGTGATCCTTTTGTTTTGGGAGAAAAAATTTCTCATCATATTGTAGCAGATATATTGGGTATATTAGTAGGTCTATTCCATATTAGTGTTCATCCTCCCCTTAGTTTATACAAAGGGTTGCATATGAGGAATATTAAAACTATCTTATCCCTCTCTATTTTAAAATTTCATTGTTGTGTTTTTGCAGCTTTCATTATCATTGGAACCTTTGATTTAAGGTATGGATTTGCCTTTTAAAATAGATGTCCATGATTGAATTATTTGGCCCTAATTGTTACCTTATTATTTGAAGAGAGGGGGTATCAAGGATACTTCCAATAACAAATAGATCAATGATTGATTTACTATAATTTACCAACTAAGAATTTGTTTACCATGAGCTTGGTCAAAAATTCCTGATAAACTCGCTTTTTATGATTATATTGGGAATAATCCAGCTAAAGGGGGATTATTTGGGGTAGGTGCCATTGACAATGGGTATGGAATAATTTTTGATGAGGACACCCCATATCCAAATATGAAGAGGGACATGAACCTATTATATAAAAATGTCGTATGCCTAAAAAATCTAAAACATTGTAGGTTTTAAAAACCCTCTCCATTTTAAAAATGGGATGCCCTCTCCTCTCTATTTAAAAGGCAAAAACTAGAGGAATTATGAAACTTGATGGTCCTTTTAGGAGACCAAGATCTTTTTATAGTGTTGAACCTTTTATTTATAATCTTGGTGTAATTTTAGATCTCTATGGGGGTGAACTTGACGGGGTCAGTTTTGGTGATCCCGCTATAGTTAAAAAATATGCTAGATGCCTCCAAATGTGGAATTAAAGCTCTACTTCAAAAGGATCGTGAGTCTAGAAAAAAATAAATTTGGTGTATTTTTCTCTCTAAACTTTAAGGGTCATGTTGGTCAAGAATATGCCTAGTTACAACGTCTATGCCTTTTTCACCCTAGACCTGGCTAACATTGAAAGGTTGGAGGAGAGAAATGTCCTTCAGGCCAATATCAAGAGAGGGTTGGCTCCTTTACTAATATACTTGGGTTGAAATGTTAGGGTAACATGAAATACATATGGAAATATGGAAGCTGATAATATAGGATGGGGATAGACTAACAGCTGAAATTCCACCAAGTAGTAATTTGCAGCATACAACAGAAAAACAAGCACAAAAACTTCTAGTAGTTATCCCGTGATAGCCTCCAAAGAACATCTCAATGTTCATTCCCTTACCAGAAGAAATTAAATTCATAAGTAGAATTTAAACATAACAAATAATGAGAATTAAAGCATTCAAGAATGACACAAAGAAAACTATTAAGTGTAAGACTACTTAAAGAACCTAAAGCCGAAGCGTTTCTATTGATGCAAAAAACTTGGAGTGTTTTTCTACAGAGTATCCATTCACATTTTTTTACATGAGAATTACTAGTCTTTATAGAGGATTGCACCTCTTTCATTTAATGAGTTTACAAAAAAAATGTTGGTAGATCAAAGACCAGCAAAAATAATTCCCTCCTCAGCATCAGTGATGTTTTGGTTAAAATATCTTCCATGGAAACCACAATTTGGCTTTGGTGGGAGAATCACACTAAAAAGTTAGCATAATTAAATAATAGGAAGCATCTTTGAGGGTCGGTGTATCAGGATGCAGTAAAATCACCTAGAAATTGAGAGCTTAGTAGTTGAATTTACTTTGTATTTGCAACTTGGAAAACTAATTTTGCTAGGAAAGTCCATCGAGCATTAAATGTGCTTTGAAAATTTGCAAGGTCGATAGGTGATGCATTGGAAATAAACAAGAATTGCTTTTGATCTTGCAATGTCGAAGTGGATATCCTGGAAGCACTACTTGCATTACCCCGAAAATTAAATTTTATCTTTCCCCCACCTCTTTCCAAGAGAATCTACAAAATTGCACCTTTGTAAGCCATGTCCCTAGGAATTTAATGCCAAAGAATTGATTTCACCCAAGAATGAGCAAAATAGTCTTTTTGGGGTAGCAACGGGCGACAACGTAGCTTGATTTGATGTCTTCAGCAATTTTACCCTTTTCTTCATAATTATCTTCTTTGCTTTCATCTCAGAGGAGGGTGACAAACAATTTCACCCCTTTGGGGAGGTGACATCACTTTTAATTATTTTAATTCATCACAGATCATAGCACAACTCTTTCACCTAAAATTAAATTTAAAAAACTCATTCACCTTCTGGAGAGGCAAAACCACATGGTGCCTCTCAATAGGAGCACCTTTAATTTGCAATGCATCAATTTTGTATCAAATACCCTCCTTTTATTTCCACCCTAGTCATTGGAAGAAACACACAACATATTTGAAGTGGGCCCCATGTTGCCATTTATCTCTTTCACCTTTAAAAATATTCAAAATCCCCTTTCAACCCAAACAAGGGCAATAATGAGTTTCGCCCCTCACTTGGGATGAAAGTGCTCTTATAAATTTGTTGCAATACACCCACATTAGGTCCATGCTACATCATATTTTAAAATCCTCCTTAGGACGTGTTTCACCCCAAAGAAAGGTGACAAGGAGTTTCACCTCTCTCTTGGGGCGAAATCCCTTTTTAAAGTTGCTCCAATTCATTGGCACCCATCCCACGAAGTGCCGCTTAAAGTCCTCCTTTATGATATGTTTACCCCAAAGGGGGAACGAAAGGGATTTTCGCCCCTCTTTGGGTGAAAGTGCTTTTAATTTTTAAATTAACGTAGCCATTGTGCTTCAAATGATGTTCACCCCAAAGATGGGTGACAAGGGTTTTCACCCCTAAATTGGGGTAAAAGATTTACGCTCCTTTGCATAAAATTCAAGACTTTCACCCCTATGCTCATATTGGATGAACTTACTATTATTTAGTTATGTTTCACCTCCAAGGGGGGCAAAAGTGATTTTTACCCCTCTATTGGGGCGAAGGCACTCTTATTCCTCCATTCAACTCGCTCTTGAATTACATCATGATTTTTACATCTTTTTAGGGTGAAACTCTTTTGCAAATGCATCTTGGGGTGAAAGCGCTTAACTTTGTTACTCCTTAAAATGTTGCTATTATTTTAGAAACAAGAATTCCTCCACCATATTTGCATTTTTTTTCTCCAGGCAAAACCATTTTTTGTGCTACGCATCACCTTTAAAAAATGCAAAAAGGACTTTCACCCATGGAAAGGGGTGAAACAAATTGCTTCTTCTTTCTGAGGTGCTCCTCCCTTCAAAATTGATTCCTTGTTGATGCTTTGGCTTCTTAGACATTTTTTATAAAAATTATCCGTTGCTTTCATGATTTCCATTTAATTTATAGCAATGTGATATTATTTAAAAGATTAAAAAATACAGTAAAATGAACAACAAAACTATAGCGCCTTCCTTTAATAAACTTATAAAAATTTTACAATCATTCAACCAAAAAAAATTTAATGTGGCAAAGTGACAAAACTTCCAACATTCTTGGTGGATCATGGGGTATCCAGCTCGTATGGATGTAATTGGCCCTAGGTCTTCATACATTGGTCTTAAGAGTCAGTTCCACTGGGTGCATCAGGATGATTATTGCTCGCTCTGATATTTTACTCCTCGACCTCCTTTGCTATAGCTTTTTCTTCCAGCTCCGAAAGATGAATGACTATAGTATCATACACTGTAAAAACTTCGGACCAAGTATCTATGCTGATCAAATCTAGACCATTGAGTGAATCTAAAAGGTATCTAAAGGTATCCACTTGTTCCATATCAATGTAATTCATCCACTGATTGAGCTCCTGTAAACCAAATTTGATGTGTGTCAGTTTTCTCATCAAAGGCAACACATGATCTTCGATGAGAGGCTCATCCCAATCATCAATTTTGGAGGTGTCATCAATGAAAATCATCCAAAATACTTCCAGGTCCTCCTTTGATAGAATTTTCCCTTGATCATCAGTGAAGCTAGGGAAACCATTTTCATCTACTGCATTAAAGTAGAGTTCCAAAACTCTTCTTTCCTAATTGAATGCATCCAGTAGCTTGTGATCCTCCTTAACTTAGTCCATATTTGAAAAATATTGATGTAGTATCACCTTGGTACTTGCCCAAGCTTGGGCCATGTCACTTATAGGGTAGAATATGAGACATGTTCTAGTCAATGCTTGAATTTGTGTTGCCTTTACTAGGAGGGGCTCCAAGTGATCTTCACCATACTCCACTATGTCTCGACCATATGAGACAACTATATGTATCTCTTGAAGGTACATGAGAACCTATGTCGCCTTCACTGCCATAGTCTTACAATCAACCAGCAACCAAATGTGTACCTCTTTGACCTTTTATTTTGTCAAAACTATCGCCTGCATCACTTTCACAACCAATTGATATTGCAAAATTTGGAGTTGGCCCTTCAATGCCTCAACTTGTTTTTTTGCTCCTCCTTTGGCCTCTTGGTGCTTCTAAATAACCTTCTTAAACTCTTCCACCCTTTTCTTCCAATGATTTACCTCTAAATATGTGGGTTGCAATTATGTTTGAATTTTTTCCAAAGACTCCTCTAAGTTGATGATTTTAGCCTCAGCCTCAAAAAAACAATTCTTATAATGTTCACCATGTAGGTACAAGGAGCTTATCTCTACCTTAATGTTACCCATAATCTTCATAGTATCAAGCATGGTAAGGTCCTTGGTGATGATCTCATAAGTATAGTCACTCGGAGTCATTTCTCCTTGCAACTTCTAAACTTGGGGAAACATTTTTGTTGTATGGGCCTCCATGGCGTTAGAATCAAATGAAACCTTCTTCAATGACTTTGCTAACACTAGATCCTATCTTCTTTTATAAATATTCAACCACTGTGATGAACTTAGGTGAGCTTGGTTGATCTTTTTTACAATAGACTATTATGGTACAACTGCTATCTCTGACTCAGGCAACACCTACAAATCCAAAAATGAGGTAAAATGGAAACAAGCCTACTATGGATTTGGCTTGAGGGAAGCAAAAATAGGCATAGTGGAAATAGTTGATGAAATGGGGATAGTGGTAGAAACGAAAGCAAGGGGTTCATCCATAGTCACACTCACTCGAGGAGTTTGTGTACTTACAATGGTAATGGAGGTTACTAGAATGGATGATACAGGAAGTGAAAATGGATTCGAGGTGGATGTGAAAGAAATAAAATAAATGGAAGTAGAAGAAGTGGGAAGAGAAGAGGAGGTAGTGTTGATGACTAGAGGTTGGAAAATGGGAAGCAAAACTGAAGTAGAGGGTATACCAAATGGAGGTGATATAGAAGCGAAAACCAGAGGAAGTGAAACAACAATCACTAACTACTCGGGGAGAGAAGAAAGGGAATAAAATGTACCTTCAAGTTCTAATACCATTTGAGACATCAGTGATATAGGTGGTTGTGATGCTATATCTTTCTCCACCTAGTCCTTTGGTTCTTCTACAACGTCCTTCTCAATATTGATAATATCGGTGCTTGGGCCAATGGCTCTATCCAGACCAAAGAAATAACTTCTAATACTTCTATCCGTTTAGAAGAAACCATGGGAGGATGGTTTGATGAAATTGCACTAGTTCTTCGCTTCTTTGATATTTTTATAATTGATAGATTTTCCTACTTGCTTTTCACCTTACGCTGCAACAACTCTTCTAGCACTTGTCCTTCTTCTTCTTCTTCTACAAGTGGCGCATCATAGGTCATGGGATGCTCTTCTTAGGCCAAGCTCTCCTCACTATTGGATTTTTGAAAACTTTGAGGTACAATACAAGTGAAATTGATCGACTGATAACTGGCATAGAAATCATCCAAAGTAGCCAAAAATGCTTCATCCATCAACAGGCCATATGGTGATCCAATTTTTCCTTGATGAGCCCTCATGATCCACCAATTTGTAATTTTTTCCTCTAACCAACCCAAAAGTTGTTCTTTCATTTGACTAAATAACCCTAGTGGAGGAATCTAATGCTTATGTACAACAAGGTTATATTAGGCCTCCATCTCATAGAAACTGTGCCATGGTGGAAGCGACATCATGTTATCTACATGCCACTCTAAGTCATACCCCTTCAAATTGTTTTGGAACTTCTCAATATCTGGCCTTGGACAACAATGAAAGATTTTGACCTTGATTTGTTCAGCAAAGTTACCCAAAGAATCATACTTCCATCACTATGGAAACTCCACCATTTTGATGTCATAGAAGGTCTTAGTTAATAAATGATTCTAGCCCACCTGGCTCACCTCAATATATCCAAAGTGAAAAGGCATAGCACATGTGGTTTTATTTTCATGCCCTACCCCATACATGTCATTAATAAAATCATATTTACAAACAACCTCTAAAGTGAAGGTATGGGACACCCTCTCTAGATTGCTACTCATTAGTACTATGATAAGTACCATGCCCAGGTAACTTAGCTAAAATTTTATCCTCGATGTTTGGTATGGGATAAACGATCGTAAGTTACATTGAGTATGTGCAATCAAGACCTGGTCCAATGAATTGGTAAGGCTCTATCTGACTCTGAGATATAGGGATAATCGGATATACATGCAACATATTTATGCTAGAATCCTTAGGTTCATTAAGAAGGACTAGATCGATAATTATTGAAGGGTAAAAATGTTAAGGGATGAGGAAGCAAGCGTCAATCCTTTAGATGTTATGGGCTCTAAAGAAAAAACTCTATCATGCATCGAACCTCATACCAAAAAATGAGGACATTAAATGAGAATGTTGACTTCACTAAATGGCATAATTACAAGATATGGCCTATCTTGTCCACTTGGATGGCTATCTACTGTAATCTTAAATCCAAAATTAGGTTTAATATATCTTACTATTGAAAGTTTTGTTGTAATTATATATGGTTATAAACAATTATTATTTGGTACCTTGATGGTAAAACTTAACAAATTGTAGGTTGTGATCAAAAAAATTATTAATCTCTTACTTATACTATTTTTTTGAGTAGAACAACCAAGTGAGAAGACTTAGGTTGTTACATAATTCATCTTTCATATTTTAAAAATACATCAAGAATTCTTACAAGGATATTCTATTTCTTCATCATAATCACTATAAAACATAACTTCTATGCATAAAATCTTGTATGTATCTCTCATTTCCAAATACAATATTTCAAAACAATACAATAAATACATAATTTTCACTAGCTTCATCCTCTTTCCAATATCTTCTACTTGATAGATATTTTCCTCCATAAGGCTTATGAGCAAGAGAATAGTGATTGTGATAGCTCTTTAAAATGAATACGCAAGCCTAACATGCTTCATTCAAATAAAATATTGCAAGTACAATACAAGGATACAATGATAAATTTTTAACATTCTTTCAATGTTTAAGTTATAAATGAGAAAATCCCATACTTCTCTCACTCATGTTTGCTTTCCTTGCTACACAAGCCACATCTAAATCCTAGGATAAATTAAATGTTCATTCCTTCAAAAGTAAAATAATCTTTCTTTTATTGAAACAAATAATTATTTTAATGCATGGTCTTTATTATTAATTCTTCCAATATTATTTTAATATGGATTTATTACTCTCCTAATAAACCCCACTATAATCCTTCGAAAAAAATAAATATTGATTATTAAATACACACATTAGTTAACCAATATTAATAAGTCTTAAATATTCTATTAATATTAATTAATATGTTTAACCCGATTAATTAAAAAATAATTAATTAAACTATTAAAAAATTGTATAATTAATAATATCAATATTATTAATAATTTAGTAGCTTATTAAATTAATATAATTAAAAACTATTATTATTAATATAAAAGTGAAAGCAATTTGAAGCACGAAAACTTCATAAATTTGCAATATAAGAACAAAGCGAGTGTAGGGTCGAGAGGCTTCTATATAGCCATTTCGTACCAAAGGTATTTCCTCAACATGACCACTCATTTGGGCATATGTTGTTGTTGGAATGAGGATATATTGTATATGCAAGTAACTGAATTAGTCCCATTCTACAGATGTAGTACATTATACTAAATGACTTATCGTGAAAAGGAGTAGTTGATGTAGTTGATGAAGAGAAGAATAACAACTAGGATTCTTCAAAATGGTTACCTTCACCTCAGCAAACATAAAGTTGAACCCCTCAATCTACTGACTAGAAATTTAGTTTTTTTGTTAATACTTAAAATTCCTATTATTAGCATGGACATTCCCTTAAATCAACCAAAACTAAATCAGATCAACCTAACACTTCAAATTTAATGTATAAATCAAGTAGGGTTATGCATAGTGGCGAATATTCACCAATTGGGTGAATATTAGGATTTTCAAATTTGGAAATTAGCAAATATGAGGACCCTCGATGTCGGTCCATTCACCTAAAATTTTTAGGACCAATGTTTTCTTAGGGTTAATTTGCCACAATATATATCCAAACATAGGCATATTTGTACTCGTTGGAAAGCTCTTTTCAAGCTTGATATAATGGTGGTGTTTTTATGAAGTTATAAGATGATTTAATAGGTCAAAAGTGGCCCCAAAGATGATATTATATTTTAGGGCTTCAAATACCCCAAATTTTGGTATGAAGATGCTCAATTTGATTTTCTTAGGATTATCCATGATTCACCTTGATTTTTATTAGGATTCACCATTTTTTTACAAGTACATTTTGAGTCCAACCTCTTATGCATAAGCCTGAAAGCAACGTATAATTCACTTTCATTATGGACAGTTGGACAACATTCAAGCCAAAAATAAAATACATATTTCCTATGGTTATGGATAATCATCTAGCAAGTAAAAAGAAAGATAAGCTCTAATAAATACTTATTAAGTCTTCTGACTATACCAATCCCAAAAGCTAGAAATAAAAAAGGTTATTGCAAAAATTCATAGGCACATAAATATCTAACTTTCATATTGATATTAATTTAACTAGAGGTGTACTAATGATCCAAAAATCTTGGGTAAGTCTAAATAAACCATAGATACATCTCTACCTTCATAACCATAAATTACTTTTAAAATGTAAGCCAAAATAATGGAACTTACCACTTTAGCAGCACAAGAAATTGAAATAAAATTTGAAAATTCAAATAATTGCTACAAATAAAGAGATTATAATATTTGTCCTCCTCAAACAACAATCAACCCTTCACCAAATTCCTTTCGGCCCTCCTCCTCTTGAACCTTGGTAGCCAACCCACAAAAACTAGCATTTCGAAATGAGAGTATGATCTATTAGATTTTGATGCTAGATACTTAATGTAAAATCTACCACAAGGAATAAAATGAGTATGAAATATTAAATATATTATAATGACAATATCTTAAGCATGTAAAAATCATGAAATTTTTTTGTAATAACTCATAAAAATTGATGAAATCTCATGAAAATAGTACATTCAAATAAAATGGAGTTCTTTAACTCTCCATATTTCATACATACTCTACATTGTATCTATCTTGAACACACTCCAAAATTGAGTCTATATGAGTGTGTACCAAGTGCCCCTACTACTATGCTCATATAAAGACCTATATATAATGAGATATGACTCTTGGCCTTCCATATTCCTATAACTCTTCATATTTCTATTCTAAGGACTCACCTACAAGTGGACAACATGCACATTTACATCATTACACATTCTAATAATTCTTGTGCATTTATTACATTACATAATGTAAATACTCAAACCCTAATCTAAGAAATTCTCCTAATCTAAATATGTACCCAATATGGTGCATTAGCATGTACCAAATAATGTGATATATTCCAACACCACCTTGTATGACATTATTTGACCCTCTTGCTTTCTAACTAGTTCATGTAATGATGCAAGTCTAGTGGTATATTCCATGATTATAATTTCCTTCTATGTTAATAAATGTCTACCTTGTTAGTGTAGTGCGTGTGTTTGTAAATAATCGCATATTACCTGTGTTGTGGGACTTGAGTAGTTTATAAATTCCAACAGATGTCATACTCTTTGCCAATGGGGTAGCAGACTTAAAGGTGTAAGTCCTTAGTCCCACTTTGTTGGATTTCTCACCCCTATTAACATCATGTTTAGGCATGTGTGTGGGGGCTAGCCATTTTGCTTTCTAACCGGTTAATGTGATAATTTTTAACACACTGAGATTATTTCTTTGCATAGTTTGTGTCGACATAGTGATGGGTGTTGTCCTCAGACTATTTTAGTAGGGTTTAGGGCACCTAACATTATACAAGTTTTAGCAAAGTTTTATTTCCCTGATAAAATAGGCTTATAAATATCCGTATGTTTAATATGTAAACAATAAAACCACAATTCTAAAATATTTTACTATATAAGTGTTGCAACCTCAAAATTTAACAAAATAAAAATAAAGGATACAGGTGTTTGTGGTGATACTTTTTATTTGAAATTTTTTAAGTAAATTTTTTATAAAGTATTATTGAGTTGTTAGAGATCAAGTTATTATTAAATTCAATGTTTATGTTAAGAGTATGTTAGGAGTTTTTTTTTTAATGTATTTTTTTAAAATAAGTTTTATGATTTTTTTAATGTATTATTTGGTATTTTGGAAATATTTTTCATTTTACACAAACAAATGTCAACTTTCTTCAACACTACTACTATGCAACCTCCTTCATATATATGAGGTTTGGTTCTAGTCTCTTAGACACCATCCCTCATAGTTGTCATTTTTCTTGAATCCCATCTTCCTCACCTTAAAGCAATCCCTATGTCCCAATGTTTATGTTACTAAAGGAGTCACTACTCGAACTTGTATTCTTATGCACAACATTTCTCATCATGATCCATATATGCACATACATCTTTGGTGATATCTAAATATTTTTCTTTGTATTTAAACACCCACAAGTTTATTTTGTGTGAAAATTTTCATATGTTTATTTTATGTACAAATGTGTGTGTGTCTCCTTTGTGAGTGAATGCTTATGTATCTTATTTTTTAACAATTGGTTATGCATGTTCTTCATGTCTAATTTCTTGTGCATTTTATTATGCATCCAATTTCTCTATCATCAGGAACAACATCTTCCACCTATCACTTTCTATTCTTCCCTCTTTTGAAGGGGGACACATGCTATAAGTTTGAAGAAAAATACTCCTCTTGTATTGTTTGAACATCTTTCTTCTATATAAACTTTTCTTTCTATGGGTACTTCTTTTCATGTCACTTATATGTATTCTCCTTCTTCTATATGTTGTTCTTTACCATATTAGCTATCATGCAAGTTCTTGTGTGGATCACCACATTAATTATTTTTACACAAGTTCTCAAATTGGCTATTGCAATAATTATTGCATAGATTCTCACATACCTCTTTGTCATGTTCTACTCTTTTACAATTTGGTTTATGCATCATTAATTCTTGTGCAAGTCTCTATGCCTTGTGTGTCAACTCTTATTTTGTCCTCTTGTGTCCATATCCACTACATCCACATACTAGAATATCTATCAATTACACTATACTTCTTTTTAATTGCAACACAATATCCATTCTCAACTTATGCCAACAACACCAATATAGCCTAACAATTCTAATCCTAAATTGAAGATATATAAAAGTGCAAGAAACAACTATTAACAATAATAATTCATAAGCATGCATATAAGAGTAATATTTGAGATATATATAATTGAAGTACACACATTTCAATACAACACAGGTATAGGATATGCAAATAATACACAAATTGCATGTTAAAATACTTTAACAATACTTGCTTATACTAATGATAATACCCAAAAATAAATGTAGGGGATCTATAAATAATAAAAATGGTAAGGGGAGGTGTTTGTGTCACTACAAAATCATCAGTGTACTTGCCTAGTAACAAAAACTACTTTGTATGTGATAAATTAATATATGCGTACATAATACAAACAATTTTGTGCATAAAATGACAAGCATATCATGTGTATCTCATGCAATATACTTATTTATAATGCATATAATGAACTAAATGTAATTAAAATGCACATGTATTCATCCCTTGTACACATATAATCATACTCAATATGGAACTTGTGGTAATGGCTTTTTGGAATTGCCACCTACCCATGGGTACCTTTGAAATTTTGGTATATATAATTTGATTTTGTATAGAAAAAACAAATTCCTTTCAAGATGATTTAAATGTTGATAAATGATATGGTACCCATGGATAGGTATAGCGATTATGATATTATATTGTATATAGGTATTATTGATATTTGGTATGGGTCACACATAACCAAAAGTTAATTGTATTGATAATAAAATATTATAGTAATTAATGGGATAACGGTTTAGGATTTGGATAGGGTTAAGTTTATACCCTCCCCAAAATAGTATTAGAATATGGGTTATAAATAAGGAATATTGTAATTGTAATAATGTTCACTCATATCAAGTATTACTTGTAATTGTCTTTGCCAACAAAGTGACTTATGAAACTTTGTCCTCTCTATGTAGCACTCTCATCTTGAGAGATCTTGTGGAGTTATTATTTCTTGAAGTATTATTATTATTTTTTCCTTACCATAATGGTATTATCTATCTTTATCTCATTGTATACATTGTTATTATGGATAATTATTTATATATAGAAAATAATTTTTGTTAATGAGAATAAATTTTCTTAATAACTGGTATCAAACCTAGGGTTTTTACAAAGTGGGGATTGCTTTTTTTTTTTTCAAAAATTTGATAAATATTTTAGATAAATTTTCATCTTCCAAGAGCCATATATTTGCATAAAGTGGTTAAATTTAGACAATATGATATAGGAACATCTAGGCAAATAAAATAAGAAGGTGGTATTTTCAGCTACCAATAGAATAAAAAGGGGTATGAATTTAGCCTTCCATATCCCACCTTCTTTCTTAATGTTGAAAAAGCATAAATTAGACGTATTATTGTATTTTGACGTTACTAGCATGTTAGGACCCCACCCTAACATTATCATGAAATTATCTTGTAATGTGAATGTGACACTTTGGACACCTAATGCATATTGGTCCCATATGATGTATCTTTTACTTATTGTAAGGGGTTAATAAAGATGTAATTATATCTTTATTATAAGTTACTAGCTTGGGCACCAACTAGAATATGTATGGATACCCTTGAGTATTAGGGTTAGGTTTGATGAGAGCCTATAAAAAGACTAGGGAAGAAAGGAAACGTATCAAGTCATATTTCTCAAATTGTAATGGAAATTTACTTCCAAGGAGGTTTTTCCCTTAAAGATGCCTATGATAGTTGATTCTATGAATCTATTTCACTATAGATTTTTTTAGTTGACAAAATTGTGGATGGGGATTCACTACAAAGTTAGGGTGTTGAGAGAATGATAACATGGTGGATGTGACATCATTTTGAATATGAGATTTTAAAATAATGACATCATGGTGGATGTGACATTGTTGTGGAGCTAAAGTTTTGAAAGAGGTAAGTTTTAAATTTATGAATTAATTCATAATAATTTTTTAGTTAGCAACATGGTGGATATGGTGTCACTATAGGGCTAGGGTTTTTAGAGAGTAACAACATGGTGTATGCAACATCACTATAAAGCTAGGTTTTTAAGAGAACGACAATATGGTAGATTCAACATCACTATAAAGCTAAGGATTTGAGAGAATGAGAACATGGTGGATGTGATGTTACTATGGAGATAGGGTTTTTAAAGAGGCAGATTTTCAATTTATAAACTAATTAATAAAAAAAAATATAGTTGACAACATGGTGGATATGGTGTCACTACAAATCTAGGGTTTTGAGAGAGCAATAATATGGTGGATGCAATTTCATTGTAAAGCTAGGGTTTTGAGATAATAACAATATGGTGGATGTGGCAGCAATGCAAAGCTAAAGTTTTGTGAGATTAACAACATGGTGTATGTGGAAGTGTTATAGAGCTAGGTTTTTGAAAGAGATAGGTTTACAATTTATACTTATAATACAACAAGGACTTCAAACTATGTATTGATTCACATGTGTGGATATCTAAAATATAGTGTGAGTTTTTTATGCCTATTGATATTGTTAATAAAATTGTTGTTTTCGTTGTTCTCATGGAGGTAAAGAATTTAGAGGGTTAGTATTTATTCTACAAAACCCTATGATTAAGAGGGATGAGAATCACAATTGGGGTTAGATGCTTGGCATTGCTAGCACATATATTCTACCTCTATTTAGTGTAGGAATTACCATTGAATGACCAAAATTATGAGAAATACAACATTATGGATGCAACATCGTTGATTCCTACATCTATGCTACACAATTTGGTTGATAAACTCTTCAAAACGAGGAAGAATGTGGCTTTGGAGCTTGAATGAGTTATCAAAACTTTGATTATTTTTGGTGACCATTAAAGGATGTTCTTGATGAGTATATTAAAATTTGTGAAGAGAAGATGCTAGCCTAATCAAAGTATGATCAAAGTAATGAGTATAAATATAAGCTTTAGGAAGTTCACAAAAAATTTAATCAAAAGTTAAAGGAGAATGAGAAAGAAATACATTGAGATGTAGGTGTGCATGGTTCCTATTCTACTATGGAGCTATGTTCTAGTTCAAAGGATTCAAAGATAAGCGAGATCTAGAAGACTATAAAATATTGGTTTAAATTTTATCTTTTAGTGTTTGTAAGGTTGGGGATGAATAAAAAACCCCATTTTATACTTGATTTGGATATTTATGATTTATTTAGAATTAGTTGTATGAATTTTTTGTAAGGTTTTGGGTGTTCTAGATCCCCATAGGAATGTGAGCTATAAGGTATTTATAGACCTGTATTTCCATTAGTAAGAAGGAGTTTCATAACTATAGTTGTACTTTTGTAAAATGGTTTGGGCCCTTTAAAAATCATATTTTTGTCCTAGTAAAAAAATTCTAGTTTATCAACAAGAGAAACAAATTTAATGAATTTTTTTTTTCTCACAATTTTTAATTTACTAGCAAGGGAGAAAATTTAATAAAGTTTTGAGTTTTACCACTAGTATACCAACAAGGGAAGTTATTTTTTTATTGACTACAATTTTTTTATTGTTGGTTTTAATTTTAGATGTTGAATAGTTGCTAGTTAATTAAAAACATTGAACGCAAGTAAATGATTGTTCACTATTTATGTTTGTGAACTTTTTGTGAGATGTTGTGCTGCTAAAAGAGGTTGTATTTCATTAGGCTCCTTAATTTGGACTATATCATTTGGTATAAAATATAATATTGGAGAAGATATGTTACATAGAGGAAGGTCATGGGCATCATGAAATACTAAAAATGATGATATTTCTAAGATGTTGAGAGGAATTACAACCATGTTGGACACCATAGAGATAAAATAAAGAAGAGAAGTGCATATTGAGAATGGTAGTGATGATGAGGATGAATAATAAGTTCAAGAGTTAGAAGAAGAAGACCAAGTGAATGAACCCGAGAGTAGATTCTTGATAGAAATCACAAAGATGCAATGTAAACCAAATTTAGAGACTCCATGCAACAATAGGATTTTAAATCTCGAGGAGCTTGTAGACTAGATTACAGACATGGAGAATATTTTGAATTTGAATCAAGGAAACATACTAAGAAGGTGAATTTTACTTGTAGAAGGCTAAAAGGGTATGCGTCCTTATGGTGGGATCATGTCCAAATGAAGAGGTAGATAAAAGGAAAATAAAAATCAACACTTAGGATAGAATTATTTCTAACTAAAGGTCAAACTCCTTCTATCATATTATCAAAGGGGTTTTTTCAAGAATTTGTAAAATCTAAAGCAAAAGGAGATGAATGTGAAGGACTACATGAATGAGTTTTATAAGCTCATCATTACGACTAGCTATGTAAAAGATAATGAAAAGAAAATTTTGAGGTGTGTTAATGGACTTTATATGTCTATTAAATATTAGGATCCATGGAAGAGTCCTATCATTATGCTTTGAAGGCAAAGGTGAAGTTGTCTTAAAAGAAATAAAATAATTCAAAATGAAGAAGGTTATTTTCTAGAGGAAGAGGACATGATAATAGTGGAAGAGGGAATCAAAATAAATAGAGATAAGCTAGTACTTCTTAAAGTAATTTCAATTAGAACACTAGAGAAAGCAAATATTTATCAAAAGTAAAAGATGGTTATGGTAGAGGATTCCCCAAAATATATTTTAGATGTGGAGAATCTAGTCATTAGGTATTTGAATATCCAATACCATGAATCATATTGCATACATGGATGAAAAAAGTATTACCTCACAAAAATACACAAAGGAACCAAAACAAGGATAATATCTCATGATGAAGAGAACATTGTTGAAACTATCCCAAAAAGGAGCATAAACCACCATAAAGAAGTATTTTTAGAACCATATGCAAATCAAAAGGTAAGTGTTGCATAGCCATTGTGAACAACAAGAATATGGGTAATTTATTGTCCACAAAGATGGTAGAAAAGCCTTGGTTGAAAAGGAATTAAAATTCAAATCTGTATAAAATCTCATGGTTATAAAAGGGACATCAAATTTTTGTAAGTGAATAATATATGGGGAACTTTAAAATTGGTTCTATGTCATATTATACCTATGGATGCTTATCCTGTTTTATTGGGAAATCCCTCGCAATTTGATAGAAAGGCAAGACAAGATGATAGGGTGAACACATACACTATTGTGAAGAATGGAAAGATGTACACATTAAATACATTGAAGGAAAAATAACAAGAAGTAAATAATTTTCCTAAAGTATGCTTGAACATGGCAAAATAATTCTTGTAGGGGATGAAGAAGGAGGAAGTGTGTTTGAATTTAATTCTAAAACACATGGAACATGGGACAATGGATAAGATGGCTGAAATTCCACATGAAGTTAAGGATTTGTTAGAGAAATATGTAGATATTCATTTAAAGGATTTGTAAAATGGACGAGCATTAGTCATCACATAGATTTTATTTTTAAATCAACCTTACGAGATTAGGTATCTTATAGAATGACACCTATAGAGAATATGGAAATGAAATAAAAATTCTAATAGTTATTAGACAACGGGATTATTAGAGATAGCTTAATACCATGTGAGTTACTAGCAATAATAACATCCAAGAAGCATGGAGCATGGTGTATGTGCATGGATTCTTGGGCTATTAATAAGATAATCATAAAGTATATGTTTTCATTTCCACATGTGAATGAATTGATGGATTGCTGAAGTGGAGATAAGTGCTTCACAAAATTAGATTTAAAGAGTGGATATCATCAAATTAGACAAGGTGAAGGTTGCATTTAAGATAAAGGATGGATTATATGAGTGGTTGGTCATGTCATTTAAATTGACCAATGCACCAAGTACTTTCATGCAATTGATGAATGAAGTGTTAAAACCATTTCTTAGTGAATTTGTTGTTTTTCATTTGGATAATATTTTGGTATTTAACAAATGTGTAAAAACCATTTGGTGCATTTTGAGATTGGCTTTGTAAATATTGAAAGAAGTATAGTTACTGGTCAACTTTAAAAAATTAGCTTTACGAAGAAAGAATTAGCGTATTCAATCTTTGTTGTTTCACAACAAATTTTGCAAATGGATCTTAAAAAGTTAAAAGCAATTGTGGATTATCACCAAATAAATATTCTATTTGAGACAAAAAGTTTCTATGATTTGGTATGTTCTTATACATATTTCAAACCTAGTTTAGGTAGGTCCATGTTTAGAGATGTGAAAAGTTTGGGCTGCGGGCGCCCGCGAGCACCTCACGTGAAGAGTTTAGGATTTCGGAAGCCCGAGAGCCCAAAATCTTGTCTTTGTGGAAACATAGGTTAGGTGGGTCCATTTTATAGAGATCCTCTTATCGTTTATAGGAATGATTATCAGAAAAAATGGCTGAAATCGTATTATAGATGTGTTTTAATAATATCTTATGAAATTTAAATGAGTTAAACTTATTATTTAGAGGTGAACCATACATTTGTTAACGAACCTTCAAATATCGAGAGTGCCCATTTTGAAATTAAAATCCTCTCCCCACCTCGTTGTTGATTCTGAATCACGCTCGAGCTCTGAGTGTTTTTAAAATAGAGGGCCACATGACTATACTGGGGCATCCTCTCCATACAAAGCACACTATTTGTTTTCGTTTTATTCTTAACTTTTAAGTATTCTTATATATATATAATTACTTTACTAAATTATTCTTGACATCAAATTGTAAAGATTTAAACACTGATAAGTGTATGATTCTGTAAGGTCACTATCAGGTGTTCTTTTATAAACCATTAGGAAAAAAAAAATTCTTATGTGATATACATGTGTTATAGTTTACCACCATTCAAATGCACCCAATTTATATTAACTTCCGACATGATAGTATAGTTATTATCTTATAAGATAAAGCAAAAGCTAAAAAGTGCTCAAAAAGACGATTTATGGTAATTATTTAACAAGCAAAAACTAGAAGTGCTAAAAAATAAGATTTATTGTAATTATATAACATAATGGCAATTTTATGTCTTGAACTTTTCTACCTAGAAAGAACAAGAGCCATAGAAAATCATGGTAGATGTGACATCATTTAGAATCTACAATTTTAAAAGAATGACATCATGGTGGATGTGACATTGTTGTGGAGCTAAAGTTTTAAAAGAGGTAAGTTTTAAATTTATGAATTAATTCATATTATTTGTTTAGTTAGAAACATGGTGGATATGGTGTCACTATAGGGCTAGGTTTTTCAGATATTGACAACATGGAGTATGTAGAATCACTATGAAGCTAGGTTTTTGAGAGAATGACAATATGGTAGATGCAACATCACTACAAAGTTAGGGTTTTGAGAGAATGACAACATGGTGGATGTGATGTTACTATGGAGATAGGATTTTGAAAGAGGTACATTTTCAATTTATAAACTAATTAATAAAATAATAAACTTTTAGTTGAAAATATGGTGGATGTGGTGTCACTACAAAGCTAGGGTTTTGAGAGAGCAACAACATGGTGGATGCAATTTCATTGTAAATCTAGGGTTTTGAGATAATAACAACATGGTGGATGTGGCAGTAATGCAAAAATAAGATTTTGAGAGATTGACAACATGGTGGATGTGGCAGTGTTGTAGAGCTAGGGTTTTGAAAGAGATAGGTTTTTAATTTATACCTTTGAATGCAACAAGGACTTCAAACTATGTGTTGATTCACATGTGTGGATCTCTAAAACATAGTGTAAGTTTTTTGTGCCTATTGATGTTGTTGTTTTCATTGTTCTCATGGAGGTAAAGCATTTAGAGGGTTAGATTTTGTTGTACAAAACCCTATGATTAAGGGGGATGAGAATCACAATTAGGGGTAGGTGACTGGCATTGTTAGCACATATATTCTACCTCTATTCATTGTAGGAATTACCACTGAATGATCAAAATTATGAGAATGACAACATGATGGATGCAACATCGTTGATTCCTACATCCATGCTACACAATTTGGCTGATAAACTCTTCAAATGAGGAAGAATGTGGCTTTGGAGCTTGAAGGAGTTATCAAAATTTTGATTGTTGTTGGTGACCATGAATGTATATGCTTCATGAGCATATAAAAAATTATGAAGAGAAGATGCTAGCCCAATCAAAGTATGATCAAAGTAATGAGTATAAATATAAGCTTTAGGAAGTTCACAAAGAATATAATCAAAAGTGAAATGAGAATGAGAAACAAATGAATTGAGATGTAGGTGTGCATGTTTCCTATTCTACTATGGAGTTATATTCTAGTTCAAAGGATTCAAAGGTAAGAGAGATCTATAAGACTATAAAATTTTGGTTCAAATTTTGTCTTTTAGTGTTTGTAAGGTTGGGGATGAATAAAAAATCCCATTTTATGCTTGATTTGGATATTTATGATTTATTTAGAATCAATTGTATTCATTTTTTGTAAGGTTTTGGGTGTGCTAGATCCCCATAGGAATGTGATCTACAAGGTATTTCTAGGCTTGTGTTGCCATTAGTAAGAAGGAGTTTCATAACTATAGTTGTACTTTTGTAAAAGGGTTTGGACCCTTTCAAAATCCTATTTTTGTCCTAATAAAAGTTTCTAGTTTATAAACAAGAGAAGTAAATTTAATGAAGTCTTGATTTTTTTTGCAAATACCATATTACCAACAAGAGAAGCAAATTTAATGAAATTTTCTCACAATTTTTAATTTACTAGCAACGGAGGAAATTTAATAAAGTTTTGAGTTTTGCTGCTATTTTACCAACAAGGGAAGTTCTTTTCTTATTGAATACAATTTTTGTTGGTTTTAATTTTATATGTTGAATAGTCACTAGTTAATTAAAAACATTGAATGCAAGTAAATGATTGTTCACTATTTATGTTTGTGAACTTGTTGTGAGATATTGTGCTGCTAAAAGAGGTTGTATTTCATTTGGCTCCTTAATTTGGACTATATCATTTGGTATAAAATATAAGATTGGAGAAGATATGTTACATATAGGAAGACCATGGGCATCATGACATACTAAAAATGATGATATTTCTAAGATGTTGAGAGGAATTACAGCCAAGTTGGACACCATAGAGATAAAATAAAGAAGGGGAGTGTATATTGAGTATTTTAGTGACGATGAGGATGAATAATAAGTTCAAGAGTTAGAATAAGAAGACCAAGTGGATGAACCCGAGAGTAGATTCTTGAGAGAAATAAAAAAGATGCATTGTAAGCCAAATTTGGAGACTCCATGCAACAATGGGAGTTTGAATCCTAAGCAGCTCATAGACTAGATTATAAAAATGGAGAATATTTTGAATTTGAATCAATGGAACATCCTAAGAAGGTGAATTTTACTTATAAACATGAAAATATTTAACAAATGGAGAATATTTTCAATTTATGAATTAATGGATAAGAAAATAGTTTTTCTAGTTGGCAACATGGTGGATGGGACTTCACTACAAAGTTAGGTTTTTGAGAGAATGACAACATGGTGGATGTGACATTATTTAGAAGCTAGGATATTAAAAGAATGATATCATGGTGGATGTGACATTGTTGTGGAGATAAAGTTTTAAAAGAGGTAATTTTTAAATTTATGAATTAATTTATAATAATTTTTTAGTTAGCAACATCGTGAATATGGTGTCACTATAGGGCTAGGATTTTTAGAGATTGACAACACGATGGATGCAGCATCACTATGAAGCTAGGTTTTTGAGAGAATGACAATATGGTAGATACAACATCACTACAAACCTAGGGTTTTGAGAGAATGGCAACATTATGGATGTGATGTTACTATGGAGATAGGGTTTTGAAAGAGGCAGGTTTTCAATTTATAAAATAATTAATAAAAAAAAAATTAGTTTATAATATAGTGGATGTGGTGTCACTACAAAGCTAGGTTTTTGAGAGAAAAACAACATGGTGGATGCAATTTCATTGTAAAGATAGGGTTTTGAGATAATAATAACATGGTGGATGTCGTAGCAATGCAAAGCTAAGATTTTGAGAGATTGACAACATGGTGGATGTGGGAGTGTTGTAGAGCTAGGTTTTTGAAAGAGATAGGTTTAAAATTTATAACTTTGAATTCAATGAGGACTTTAAACTATGTGTTTATTCACATGTGTGGACCTCTATAACATAGTGTGAGTTTTTTTTACATATTGATATTGTTAATAAAATTGTTGTTTTTGTTGTTCTCGTGGAGGTAAAGCATTTAAAGGGTTAGATTTTGTTCTACAAAACCCTATTATTAAGGGGGATGAGAATCACAATTTGGGGTAGGTGCTTGGTACTGTTACCACATATATCCTACCTCTATTCATTGTAAGAATTAACATTGAATGACCAAAATTATGAGAATGGCAACTGTTGATAATATTGTCACATTCCACCAAGGGGCAGAAAAATTAAAACTTTGTATGATATTTTTTTTGTTTGAAAGTTTTCTTTGTGTACAAGTTATAGCAATTTTGAATTCCCTATCACCCCCTGGTGGACAAAATGAAAAGAAAAGAACTTCGGGCCCGAAGCGCTTCAAATCATCACTTCGGGCGAGAAGTTGCCGAGAAAGCAAAAGAAACGCTTCGCACCCGAAGCATGCCCAACAGCTACTTCGGGTGAAAATTTTGTGAAGCGGCATCCAAGTAAGTTCGTCGAAGAAGAAAAGACAGCCCAAATCGG
Source organism: Wollemia nobilis (assembly GCA_028583015.1). Lineage (NCBI taxonomy): Eukaryota > Viridiplantae > Streptophyta > Pinopsida > Araucariales > Araucariaceae > Wollemia > Wollemia nobilis. The sequence continues at coordinate 4,213,596 of JAQPPZ010017063.1, read as the reverse complement.
CTAAGGCAAGGAAAATACTTTGGGCCCAAGGTATTTCTAATATCCACTTCGGCCAGATTTCTCTCGAAGTAGTACAAGTCGAGAAAGTGTTTCGACCAAAACTCCCCCGAGTTGCCTTTTCAAAAGAAGATCGACCTGAAGCATTTTTTCCCAACCCGTCAGCGAAGTAATTTTGTCGACGAAGCAGCGAAAGATGGAAGGAGATCGGCTTCGGCACGCCACGCCCCCGAAGTAATTATGCGAAGCAGAAATCAGCGAGGCACTTTCCAAGAACGCTTCCCAAGTTGGGCATTTTTCTCGAGGTAGTCATAGAGCCTCATAAATGCGTATTTTCTTGTCCGATAAGCCCATTGCTCATTTTTGGTAATTGGATACGAAGTATCAGTCTGAGAAGGAGAGCCCGACAAGCATGGCCACCACTCAAGCACCGCACCTACAATTCGAGGACACCCAGGTGGCTCATTTAATGCATCTTTCCTCGGTTGACTCGATCGCCATTGCCAGTTTTGGCAGCCGATTTGAAGGATCATTCACAGCAGCAGCAAGGCATCGATTTCTCAAGGCCCGAGGGCATACTTTGCCGTTTTTGTAATAATGATTCAGAGGGCCGGGTCCTCTATAAAAACCCAGGCTCTGTAATGTAAAAGGGGGGGAAATTTCTACTAGAAAGTTGTTGTAACTTGATGTCCTACGTCTAATACTAAAGATCTTTTGTGATATTTTTCTCTCTTTTATGTTTCTTTCTGTGCTTAATTATTTTGTCTGTCTGCATTCGTATACTGAGACTCTAAATCTTGAATTCGATGTGCGATTGGGGACTGTACCCTAAAATTCACCCTGAAGGATACATAAGAGAGAAAAAAAATGTATTTGTTGCTTTCTTTTATGCTGCCTGGTGGATCGAGGTTTCTGTTATTCCCTCGTCTTAATCGCTGTTACTCTGAACCCTGAATTCCAGCGAGAGAAGAGAGGAGAACCCTGCAAACCCGTCTAAAGGATACATAGGAAGGTCGGCACTGCATTTCTTTCGGCTATTCTTGGTGTTCTTTGCTGCTATTCAAGTTATTAGTGAGTGATCGTGCTTCTTGTTCTTCCCCACCTTGAATCATCAATCTCTAACCCTTACCCCTTTTTATTTCTTTCTCTAACCCGAACTCATTTTATCTCTTTCCTGCACTCTTATCTCAAACCCCAAAAGTAGATTAGTATAGGAGCCGGCCTTCTCCAAAGATTGACACGAGGGGCATATCTTCCCTTCAGCCTTTCAATGTTGGTCATAGGTCCAGGGCGCGCAAACCCACCGAAAGTCCTTTCCTGTGCGGATTTGATGAACAAAAGCAACATGATGGATGCAACATCATTACTTCCTACATCCATGCTACACAATTTGGTTGACAAACTATTCAAAATGAGGAAGAATGTGGCTTTGGAGGTTGAAGGATTTATCAAAAAATTTATTATTGTTTGTGACCATTGAAGGATATGCTTGATGGGCATATGAAAATTTGTGAAGAGAAGATGCTAGCTCAATAAAAGTATGATCAAATTAATGAGTATAAATATAAGCTTTGGGAATTTCACAAAGAATTTAATCAAAATTGAAAGGATAATTAGAAACAAATGAATTGAGATGTAGGTGTGCATGGTTTCCATTCTACTATGGAGATAAGTTTTGTTTCAAAGGATTCAAAGGCAATGGAGATCTAGAAGACTATAAAATGTTGGTTTATATTTTATCTTTTAGTGTTTGTAAGGTTGGGGATGAATCAAAAACCCCATTTTATGCTTTATTTGGACATATGTGATTTATTTAGAATTATATGTATGGATTTTTTGTAAGGTTTTGGGTGTGCTAGATCCCCATAGGAATGTGAGCTACAAGATATAAGGAGTTTCATAACTATAGTTGTACTTTTGTAAAAGGGTTTGGACCCTTTCAAAATTCTATTTTTACCTTAATAAAAAAATTCTAGTTTATCGACAAGAGAAGCAAATTTAATGAAGATTTGAGTTTTTTTGCAAATACCATATTACCAACAAGAGAAGTAAATTTAATGAAATTTGAGTTTTCTCACATTTTTAATTTACTAGCAAGGGAGGAAATCTAATAAAGTTATGAGTTTTGTTGCTAGTTTACCAACAAGGAAAGTTATTTTTTAATTGACTATAATTTTGTTGTTGGTTTTAATTTTAGATGTTGAATACTTGCTAGTTAATTAAAAACATCGAATGCAAGTAAATGGTTGTTCACTATTTATATTTCTGAACTTGTTGTGAGATATTGTGCTACTAAAAGAGGTTGTATTTCATTAGGCTCCTTAATTTGGACTATATAATTTGGTATAAAATCCAATATTGGAGAAGATATGGCATATAGAGGAAGGCCATAGGCATCATGAAATGCTAAAAATAATGATATTTCTAGATTTTGAGAGGAATTACAACCAAGTTGGACACCATAGAGACAACATAAAGAAGGGGAATGCATATTGATGATGTTAGTGATGATGAGAATGAATAATTAGTTCAATATTTAGAAGAAAAAGACCAAGTGGATGAACCTGGGAGTATATTCTTGAGAGAAATCACAAAGATGCACCATAAAACAAAATTTGAAGACTCCATGCAATAATAGGAGTTTGAATCTTGAGGAACTTAGAGACTAGATTATAGAAATGGATAATGTTTTGAATTTTAATCAATAGGTCATCCTAAGAAGGTGAATTTTACTTGTAGAAGGCTAAAACTGCATGCATCCTTATGGTGGGATCATGTCCAAATTAAGAGGTAGAGAAAATAAAAAGAAAAAATTAACACTTGGGATAGAATGATTACTAACTAAAGGTCAAGTTACTTTTATCATATTATCAAAGGGGTCTTTTCAAGAAGTTGCAAAATATAAACTAAAAGAATATTAATGTGAAGGACTACACGGATGAGTTTTACAAGCTCACCATTACGGCGAGCTATGTAGAAGATAATGAAGAGAAGATTTTGAGGTGTGTCAATGTACTTTATATGTCTATTAAAGATTGGGGTCCATGGAAGAGTCCTATCATTATGATTTGAAGGTAAAGGTAAATTTATCTTAAAAGAAATGAAATAATTCAAAAGGAAGAATATTATTAGAGGAAGAGGACATTATAATAGTTGAAGAGGGAATCAAAAGCAAGAGAGAAGTTAGTACTTCTTAAAGTAATTTCGATTAGAACACTAGAGAAAGCAAATATTTATCAAAAGTAAAAGGTGGTTATGGTAGAGGAATGGTAGAGGATTTCCCAAAATGTATTTTAGATGTGGAGAAGCTTTTCATTAGATATTTGAATGTCCAATATTACAATAAGGTAGTGGTAAAAGAAAGGAAGTCAGGAATCATACTGCATGAATGGATGAAGAAAGTATTACCTCACCAAAATGCACAAAGGAACAAAAACAAGGATAATATCTCATGATGAAGAGAATATTTTTGAAACCAACCCAAAAAGGAGCATAAACCACCATAATGAAGTATTTTTAGAACCATATGTAAATCAAAAGGTAAGTGTTGCAAATTCATCGTGAACAACGAGAGTATGGGTAATTTATTGTCTACAAAGATGGTAGAGAAGCTTGGGTTGAAAAGGATTTAAAATCCAAATCTGTATAAGATCTCATGGTTACAAAAGGGACATCAACTTTTGGCAAGTGAATAATATATGGAAAACTTTAACATTGGTTCTTACAAATATGAGATACTATGTCATATTATGCCTATAGATACTTGTCATGTTTTATTGAGAAGGTCATGGCAGTTTGATAGAAATGTAAGACAAGATGATAGGGTGAACACATACACTATTGTGAAGAATGGAAAGAGGTACAAATTAAGTATATTGAAGAAAAAATAACATGAAGTAAATAATTGTCCTAAAGTATGCTTGAGTATGGCTAAATAATTCTTGTAGGGGATGAAGAAAGGGGACGTATGTTTGAATTTAATTCTAAAACACATGGAACATGGGATAATGGATAAAATGGTTGAAATTCCACATGAAGTTAAGGATTTTTTTGAGGAATATGTAGAGATTCATTTAAATTAGTTGTAAAATAGTTTTCCATCTATGGCGAGCATTTGTCATCACATAGATTTTATTCTCAAATCAACCTTACCAGATAAGGTATCTTATAGAATGACACCTATAGAGAATGCAAAAATGAAATGACAAGTCCAATAGTTATTAGAAAATGGGATTATTATAGAGAGCTTAATACCATGTGAGGTACTAGCCATAATAACATCCAAGAAGCATGAATCACACTCAGGCTCTGAGTGTTTTCAAAATAGAGGAGGTCCAAATGACTATACCGGGGCATCCTCTCCATACAAAGCACACGATCTATTTCCATTTTATTCTTAACTTTTAAGTATGCTTTTATATATATATATATATATATATATATATATATATATATATATATATAATTACTTTACTAAATTATTCTTGACATCAAATTGTAAAAATTTAAACACTGATAAGTGTATGATTCTATAAGGTCACTATCAGGTGTTCGTTTATTAACCATTAGGAAAAAAAAATTCTTATGTGATATACACGTGTTATAGTTTACCACCATTCAAATGTACCCAATTTATATTAACTTCTGACATGATAGTATAGTTATTATCTTCCAAGATAAAGAAAAAGCTAAAAAGCGCTCAAAAAGATGATTTATGGTAATTATTTAACAAGCAAAAGCTAGAAGCGCTGAAAAATAAAATTTATTGTAATTATTTAACATAATGGCAATTTTATGTCTTGAAATTTTCTACCTGGAAAGAACAAGAGCCATGGAAAATCATGGTAGATGTGACATCATTTAGAATCTACAATTTTAAAAGAATGACATCATGGTGGATGTGACATTGTTATGGAGCTAAAGTTTTAAAAGAGGTAAGTTTTAAATTTATGAATTAATTCATATTAATTTTTTAGTTAGCAACATGGTGGATATGGTGTCACTACAGGGCTAGGGTTTTCAGATATTGACAATATGGAGTATGTAGAATCACTATGAAGCTAGGTTTTTGAGAGAATGACAATATGGTAGATGCAACATCACTACAAAGCTAGGGTTTTGAGAGAATGAAAACATGGTGGATGTGATGTTACTATGGAGATAGGATTTTGAAAGATGTACATTTTCAATTTATAAACTAATTAATAAAATAACAAATTTTTAGTTGAAAATATGGTGGATGTGGTGTCACTACAAAGCTAGGGTTTTGAGAGAGCAACAACACGGTGGATGCAATTTCATTGTAAATCTAGGTTTTTGAGATAATAACAACATGGTGGATGTGGCAGTAATGCAAAAATAATATTTTGAGAGATTTACAACATGGTGGATGTGGCATTGTTGTAGAGCTAGGGTTTTGAAAGAGATAGGTTTTTAATTTATACCTTTGAATGCAACAAGGACTTCAAACTATGTGTGGATTCACATGTGTGGATCTCTAAAACATAGTGTAAGTTTTTTGTGCCTATTGATATTGTTTTTTCGTTGTTCTCATGGAGGTAAAGCATTTAGAGGGTTAGGTTTTGTTGTACAAAACCCTATGATTAAGGAGGATGAGAATCACAATTAGGGGTAGGTGATTGGCATTGTTAGCACATATATTCTACCTCTATTCAGTGTAGGAATTACCACTGAATGATCAAAATTATGAGAATGACAACATGATGGATGCAACATCATTGATTTCTACATCCATGCTACATAATTTGGCTGATAAAATCTTCAAATGAGGAAGAATGTGGCTTTGGAGCTTGAAGGAGTTATCAAAATTTTGATTGTTGTTGGTGACCATGAAAGTATATGCTTGATGAGCATATAAAAAATTATGAAGAGAATATGCTAACCCAATCAAAGTAATGAGTACAAATATAAGCTTTAGGAAGTTCACAAAGAATTTAATCAAAAGTGAAATGATAATGAGAAACAAATGAATTGAGATGTAGGTGTGCATGTTTCCTATTCTACTATGGAGTTATATTCTGGTTCAAATGATTAAAAGGTAAGAGAGATCTATAAGACTATAAAATGTTGGTTCAAATTTTGTCTTTTAGTGTTTGTAAGGTTAGGGATGAATCAAAAATCCCATTTTATGCTTGATTTGGATATTTATGATTTATTTAGAATCAATTGTATTCATTTTTTGTTAGGTTTTGGGTGTGCTAGATCCCCATAGGAATGTGAGCTACAAGGTATTTCTAGGCTTGTGTTGCCATTAGTAAGAAGGAGTTTCATAACTTTTAGTAATGGGAGTTTGAATCTTGAGGAGCTCAGAGACTAGATTATAGAAATGGATAATATTTTGAATTTGAATCAATAGTTCATCCTAAGAAGGTGAATTTTACTTGTAGAAGGCTAAAACTGCATGCATCCTTATGGTGGGATCATGTCCAAATTAAGAGGTAGAGAAAAGAAAAAGAAAAAATTAACACTTGGGATAGAAATATTACTAACTATAGGTCAAGTTCCTTTAATCATATTATCAAAGGGGTCTTTTCAAGAAGTTGCAAAATCTAAAGTAAAAGGATATTAATGTGAAGGACTACACGAATGAGTTTTACAAGCTCACCATTACGACGAGCTATGTAGAAGATAATGAAGAGAATATTTTGAGGTGTGTCAATGGACTTTATATGTCTATTAAATATTGGGGTCCATGGAAGAGTCCTATCATTATTCTTTGAAGGCAAAGGTGAATTTATCTTAAAATAAATGAAATAATTCAAAAGGAAGAAGATTATTAGAGTAAGAGGACATGATAATAGTGGAAGAGGGAATCAAAAGCAAGAGAGAAGCTAGTACTTCTTAAAGTAATTTTTATTAGAACACTAGAGAAAGAAAATATTTATCAAAAGTAAAAGGTGGTTATGGTAGAGGAAGGGTAGAGGATTTCCCAAAATGTATTTTAGATGTGGAGAAGCTTTTCATTAGATATTTGAATGTCCAATATTACAATAAGGTAGTGGTAAAAGAAAGGAAGTCAGGAATCATACTGCATGCATGGATGAAGAAAGTATTACCTCACCAAAATGCACAAAGGAACCAAAACAAGGATAATATCTCATGATGAAGAGAACATTGTTGAAACCAACCCAAAAAGGAGCATAAACCACCATAATAAAGTATTTTTAGAACCATATGTAAATCAAAAGGTAAGTGTTGCAAATTCATTGTGAACAATGAGAGTATGGATAATTTATTGTCTACAAAATTGGTAGAGAAGCTTGGGTTGAAAAGGATTTAAAACCCAAATATGTATAAGGTCTCATGGTTACAAAAGGGACATCAACTTTTGGCAAGTGAATAATATATGAAAAACTTTAAGATTGGTTCTTACAAATATGAGATACTATGTCATATTATGCCTATAGATACTTGTCATGTTTTATTGAGAAGGTCGTGGCAGTTTGATAGAAAGGTAAGACAAGATGATAGGGTGAACACATACACTATTGTGAAGAATGGAAAGAGGTACACATTAAGTATATTGAAGAAAAAATAACAAGAAGTAAATAACTGTCCTAAGATATGCTTGAGCATGACTAAATAATTCTTGTAGGAGATGAAGAAAGGGGAAGTATGTTTGAATTTAATTCTAAAACACATGGAACATGGGATAATGGATAAAATGGTTGAAATTCCACATGAAGTTAAGGATTTTTTTGAGGAATATGTAGAGATTCATTTAAATGAGTTGTAAAATGGGTTGCCATCTATGGCGAGCATTTGTCATCACATAGATTTTATTCTCAAATCAACCTTACCAGATAAGGTATCTTATAGAATGACACCTATAGAGAATGCAAAAATGAAATGACAAGTCCAATAGTCATTAGACAAGGGAATTATTAGAGAGCTTAATACCATGTGAGGTACTAGCCATAATAACATCCAAGAAGCATGGAGCATGGTGTATGTGCATAAAGTATATGTTTTCATTTCCACATGTAAATGAATTGATGGATTGCTGAAGTGGAAATAAGTGCTTCACAAAATTAGATTTAAAGAGTGGCTATCATCAAATTAGAGAAGGGGAAGGTTGCATTTAAGATAAAGGATGGATTATATGACTGGTTGGTCATATCATTTAAATTGACCAATGCACCAAGTACTTTCCTGCAATTGGTGAATAAAGTGTTAAAACCATTTCTTAGTGAGTTTGTTGTTTTTTATTTGGATAATATTTTGATATTTAACAAATGTGTAAAAACCATTTGGTGCATTTTGAGATTGGCTTTGCAAATATTGAAAGAAGTATAGTTACTGGTCAACTTTAAAAAATTAGCTTTACGAAGAAAGAATTAGCGTATTCAAGCTTTGTTATTTCACAACAAATTTTGCAAATGGATCTTAAAAAGTTAAAAGCAATTGCGGATTATCACCAAATAAATATTCTATTTGAGACAAACATTTTCTATGATTTGGTATGTTCTTATACATATTTCAAACCTAGTTTAGGTAGGTCCATGTTCAGAGATGTGAAAATTTCGGGCTGTGGGCACCCGCGAGCACCGCACGTGAAGAGTTCAGGCTTTCGGGAGCCCGAGAGCCCGAACTCTTGTCTTCGTGGAAACATAGGTTAGGTGGGTCCATTTTATAGAGATCCTCTTATCGTTGATAGGAATGATTATAAAAAAAAACGGCTGAAATCGCATTATAGACGTGTTTTAATAATATTTTATGAAATTTAAATGAGTTAAACTTATTATTTAGAGGTGAACCATACATTTGTTAACGAACCTTCAAATATCGAGAGCGCCCCTTTTGAAATTAAAATCCTCTCCTCACCTAGTTGTTGATTCCGAATCACGCTCGGGCTCTGAATGTTTTTAAAATAGAGGAGGGCCAAATGACTATACCGAGGCATCCTCTCCATACAAAGCACACGATCTGTTTTTAAGTATGCTTTTCTATATATATATATATACTTTACTAAATTATTCTTGACATCAAATTGTAAAGATTTAAACACTGATAAGGTCAGTGTTCTTCTTTTATTAACCATTAGGAAAAATATATATATTCTTATGTGATATACATGTGTTATAGTTTACCACCATTCAAATGCACCCAATTTATATTAACTTCCGACCTGAAAGTATAGTTATTATCTTGCAACATGATAGTATAGTTATTATCTTGCAAGATAAAGCAAAAGCTAAAAAGCGCTCAAAAAGACGATTTATGGTAATTATTTAACAAGCAAAAGCTAGAAGCGCTGAAAAATAAGATTTATTGTAATTAAACATAATGGCAATTTTATGTCTTGAAGAAAGAACAAGAGCCATGGAAAATCAATAAGTAACTATGCAAGCATACATATTAGCTCTAGCAATCATTAGAGGTGATCATGGCATCATTATTTATGTTCATACGGCCATCCTCAGTTCTGATCCTATGGCGTTTCCTTGTTGGAGGGCAGTGGTGGGGTGCACCTTGGATCTGGAACGTTGCCAACACAGCTCGGATGTGAATCAAGTATCTCCTCCATTCTAGTTGAACCATAATAGTCGTTAGTATCCATCCGCATTTTTATTTAGGTTGTGCCCACCAGAGACATGTATGAAAAATATAAAGTTGAAGCATATTATTATATTGTAACAAGAGTAAAATATTATCATCCTATAAAACTTACTGATCATATTCTATGTTGATCACGTCTGTAACGGAAGTGGCTATTTTGATGAAGGCATCGGCCGACAATTCAATGGTTGCGTTGCAGTTTGAAGAACAATTGTGCACTATCTTGACTACGATGGAATCGGTGTTGTTGAGGCAACGATTTCGAGACCTTTGATCGGTTCCACTCAGACATCTCACACTGTACAGCCTTCCACAGGCTGTGCCGTTGTCCCAGATGGAGTCGCTCGCTGCTGCAAACAGATTCCCTGCAGGAAACTGGCTCTGATTGTTTCCGTAACATTGTGCCGCTGCAAAAACAAAACACAATAATAAATATGTCCTTATTACCTTCAACAAAATATAAACTGAATCCAATGGGAAGTATGTTGCTTACGAGCATATGGAGGAGAGTAAGATGTGGCTGTGCCTACGTCCGCCAAGCATGAATAGGAGTACCAGAGAAAATTTAGACAAATCCATAGGCTAACCATGGCTCTTGTGATGGTATTAGCCATCGTGAAGAGATTCAGGAGCCACTTCTGGGATGAGTAGCCAGAGATATCTCCTATAAACGGAGCCTTCCTAGGCAATTTTACCACGACGAATCAATCGTGAAAGAAAACTTGCTGGTTTTTTGATGTTGCACACATGTTTATATAGCCTGAGTTCGGTGAGACAAAGAGTTCGGGAAGCTTCCCGAACTCTTGTCTCGCGCTTGAATTCCCGAACTCTTGTCTTGCGCTTGAAGCCCGAATTCCCGAACTCTTGTCTCGCGCTTGAAGCCCGAACTCTTGTCTCGCGCTTCCCGAACTGCCCGAACTCTTGTCTCGAGCTTCCCGAACTCTTGTCTCACGCTTCCCGAACTCTTGTCTCACCGAAGCCCGAGGTGGGTGGGTGGGTCAATATTATGAAAAAGCGGCAGATATTGCAAGGTAGTGGTGTTTGACTCAACTTTCAATCGATTCGGATTATCTAGAGAATCTGAACTATCGTGTGCCCGCGAGTCTGACTCAACTTTTTTTAGGTATTGTTTGATAGTATAGGAAGATTTCTTCATTCTATACAAACAAATACCAACCTCCTTCGACAACAATATTATTATGCAACCTTTTTCATGTATATATGAGTGTTGGTTCTAGTCTCTTAGACGCGCTCCCTCATAATTGTGCTTGAATCCCATTCTCCTTACCTTTAGATAATCCATATTCCTCCATGTTTATGTTACTAAAAGAGTTAGCACTTGAACTTGTATTCTTATGCACAATATTTCTCATCATAATCCATTTATGCACATACGTTTTTATTGATCTCCAAATATTTTTTTTTGAATCTCAACACCCATAAGTTTATTTTATGTGCAAATGATCATATGTTTATTTTATGTGCAAATGTGTGTGTCTCCTTCATGAGTGAATGCTTGTGCATCTCCTTCGTGAACAATTACTTATGCATGTTCTTCATGCATTTTTGTATGCATCTAGTTTCTCTATCATCAATAACAACATCTCCCACCTATTACTTTATCTTCTTCCCTTTTTCAAAGGGGGCCACATGTGCTATAACTTTGAAGAAAAATACTTCTCTTGTATTGTTTGAATATCTTTATTCCATCTACACTTTTCTTTCTATGGGTACTTTTAGTCATGTCACTTATGTGTATTCTTCTTCTATAGGTTGTTCTTTGCCATATTAGCTATCATGCAAGTTTTTGTGTGGGTCACCACATTGAGTATTTTTACACAAGTTCTTGAATTGTCTATTGCAATGATTATTGCATAGGTTCTCACACACCTCTTTGTCATGTTATACTCTCTTTCAAGTTGGTTCATGCACCGTGTATTGTTGTGCAAGTCTCTACATCTTGTGTGTCAACTCTTCTCTTGTCCTCCTATGTCCACATCCACTACATCCACATACTGGAACATGTATCGATTACACTATACTTATTTTTAACGTCAACATAATCTCCATTCTAGACTTGTGCTAATGACACCAAATGTAGCATAACAATTGTACTCCTAAATTGAAGGTATGAAAAGTGCAAAGAACAACCATTAAAAATAATAATTCATAAACATGCATATAAGAGAAATCTTAGATATAGATATAGATATAATTTATGTATGCACAATTCAACACAAAAAATATACAAATTGCATGTTAGAATATTTCAATAATACTTGCTTATACTATTGAAAATACCTAGCAATGAATGTAGGGGATATATAAATAATAAAAATGCAAATGGGAGGTGGTTGTGTCACTACACAACCATCAATATATTTGTCTAATAACAATAAATACTTTGTATATGATAAATCAATATATAAGCATAATACCAAACACTTTGTGTACAAAAAGATAAATATAACGCATACATCTCATGTAGTAAACTTATTTACAATGCATAGAACAAAATACATACAATCAAAATACACATGAATTTATCCCTCGTACACGTCTAATCATACTCAAGGTGGCACTTATTGTAGTGCCTTGTTGTAATTACCACCTACAAAACCCATAGTACATTTTAAAATTTGGTATATATAATATTTTTTTATAGCAAGTAAAAGATGATGTAGATGTTGGTAAATGATATGGTACCCATGGATAGGTATATGGGGTTATGATATTATATTATATATACGTATCATTGATAGTTGGCATCGGCCCCATATAACCCAAAGTTAATTATATTGATAATAAAATATTATAATAATGAATGGAATAAGGGTTTAGAATTTGGATAGGGTTAAGTTGATACCCTCTCTAAAGTAGCATTAGAGCATGGGGTATATAAAGAAGGGATATTATCATTGTAATAATGATCCCTCATATCAAGTATTACTTGTAATTTTATTTGCCCATGAAGTGGCTTTTTGAGACTTTTTCCTCTCTAGGTAGCACTCTCATCTTGGGAGATATTGTGGAGTGTAATGACCCACTTTCTTGACCCAAAAGAGAGCTAATTTTTTTTTTTTTTTCTACCAAAATTAATAAACTCACTAAGAAGATCCAATAATTCATAATTTTAAGGTATAACCATCTCGATTTTATTATCGCTACAACCAACACTCAAGTGAATTGGAGTGTCCAACATACTGTAATTCCTAGGGTTCACTTATTTTGATCTCACCATTAGAAAATATGTAATTAATGGTCCCCCAATTTCCCTACACTTCCTTATATGAGACAACTTGACCATGGTGTAGGGATTACCCTTTAAGACCATATCACCTAAAGATGATGCATATTTCCTAACCCTATATACTATAATCTATGTAGAGTTACTATGGCATAATATCTTAGTGACTAGTTAGTTACAACTACCTATGAAACTAACTAAGACCACTACCACTCACTTGATAATGATCATGGTCATATTTTCTTACCCATAAGGCACCACCACTATACTATGTTGGTTAGTGTGAATACTCCTATGGTTGTCCCATACCAATACATCACTACGATTATCCAAACCTCACTGCTACGAATCACCCAAGCCTCACCGCTAGGGTTTGTCATTCACCAAAATTACCTAGTTGATTTGTCTACCTACAACTCAAATAGGATTAGGTGCAACTCAACTCTAGGGATTACTAATATGGCACTAACAATCATATCCATAATAAAATCCCCTTTCACCCAAGGGTCCTAATATAATATTTTGTTTAACTCACAAAAAGAGTGTACTATAATAACACATACCAAAATTTAATACTAACATCATAATATCATATTAACAAAGACTAGAGAATTTTGGTACTTCATTCCAACATAACATAAGAAATAGGTATTTCTTTTATTTACATGAAATGAAGTAAAACAATCTTCTAGATGTTACGACCAAATTTCATTAATTGCTTCCTCCTATTATTTCATAATATTATTTAGTAAATACAGTTCATTTATCTTACTATCTACAATTCTTTTCCAAAGAAACTTGATATAGAAAGAAAAGCAATAATTTGTAAAGATCCTTCTCTCACGATAAAAATAATCTATATAAACTTACATTTTATTTTAAAAACATGGTACTTTTGATGATCCTTGTGAGTGTAGGATAGTTGCAGGATGACAAGAAGAGAAGCCAGTCAACAGGGGAAAAAGGTAAGAAAGAGAAGTGGTGATTCATATCACGAGTACATGGATGCTTGCACACCTGCATATCATGTATAATTTGATTTAGCAATTGTGTGCGTGCTTGTTTGGAAGAAATGAATATTTTGATGACATAAAGTAACATGTGTTTGTGTTGTGGTGATGATGATGGGATCCACCTTCTATTTTCTTTTAGTTTTAAGTATGATACTAGATCAAAGGTATAATATACATATATGCATAAAATCATTTGGTGCATAAGTTTTAGGATGCATCATAAAAACAAAAACGGTGTTTGATGTTGTAGCCCAAAAACTCTTACACTCCTTTCCTTAAGGCGGATGGATCTGTGCCTTAGAGGGAAATGGGAGAATGGATGGCCTACACCTCAGAGGAGAGGTACTTGAATTCCTACCCTCTTATGGTGATTTTTTGACAAATGGTTTGGATTCACTAGGAAACATTTTGTGGCAGTTTCTGAGCCTAGGTTTGAGATTTATTTTGATCAAATCATGCATACACCTAAGTTTTTCCAATATGCAATTAATCTAACATATATGCAATTTTAATTCAAATGCAAACAACAAATAACAAAATATAAAGTATGGAAGAACAATGCAATGCCTTAAAAAGTGATTTCAAACTCTTACCTACATCCGGATGTCTGATGAAGATTCTAATTTTTGTATGTAGTCTAGATCATATGAAACAAGGCAATATCGTAGTACAATGTGGCAATATCATATTATAGATCTAATTTTTATAGAAAACATCAAATACATGGATAGATGATAGAGAATAGAAAATCTATAATCTTATTTATGTTGCAAGTATGATTTAGATTTAATGAATACTATTGGATAATAGTAATAACATGAATTGATAAATAGATGCATCTAAATTACCTAAAATATGCAGTTACATAATATTGGGTAAACTCCAAAAATGCAAGTGATTAAATCTAATACTTTATGTGATGAAGAATGCTAAATGCAATGTATATTAACTAGATGAATAGCAGAATATGCAAACCAGAGCTTGAGGTTACCCCCAAACTAACTACAGATGATATCATAGCCTTATGAGTGAGATCGTATCCCAAAATTGCAAAGTCATACTACGATCACAATATTGTATCCTCTGATCTACAACAAAGTCCTCTGATCTGCTATAATGTCCTCTGATCTTGAAAGCAAATAATGAAATAACCAGAGCTAGGATGCAAAATTATGCAAAGTTTTCTAAAGTGCAAGGAGGCTAGGAGAATTTTAGAGGGAGGGGTCTGGTTAAATAAGCAGGGAGGAGTGTCCAAAATAGGGAGGAGGTTGAATTTTTATAACTTATTCTAAGCTAGGTGAGGCCGAATGGATCCGATCTCGCATTTACCGCACAGTTACACAAGCAAGGACAAAAACCGTTCAACTGATTTTTGTTGTTTTCCATTTTTGATTTTTTTGTTTCTAGGCAAGATCGTATTACGATCAACAATATTGTATGTTGATCACAAGGATCGTAAGACTAAAATCATGGTATGATTTCGGAGGTCATACTACAATTTCATTGATCGTAGTACGATCTCGTCAAATGGACACAAATTTCGATGTAATAAATGCAAATATCATGTTTTTAATTTTTTTTTAGTTTTCTTCATGCAAATGGGTCAAATTTAAGGTGCTACATTTTACCATGTCTTTAGCATAGTTTCGAAATAAATTGCATTAAATAAAAGTGTGACATGCTTTATGAGAAAGTAAAATTTTTATTACGAATTTCATTGACGATTTTAAGTTTTTATGCAAGTTGTTTCAAAATATGATGTTTATGGTACCCCCTTCGAGTTTTTATACCAAAATTGACGTTTGGGTAAAAACTCAAAAATTAGGAGTAAAATGAAATAAATAAGAAAAATAAAATGAAAAATTAACTCATTTGTTTTTTTACCTTTTCACGAGTCAGAGCTCTGGAGAAATTATGGCAGGAGCTACACATCATGTCGATTTGGTCTGGGTGGGATATGGAGCACTCCGGGTAACAATTTATTTCTTATTTAAGCTATATTTTTCATGTTTTTTGTTAAATTCTTGATCAATTTGGAAATTTTAGGGTACAATTATCGTCACGTAGCCCTAATTGCAAAATCGTAACGATTTTACAAAATCGTATCAATTTTGCAATATCATATCATATGATATTGACGAAATTGGTACGATATTGCCAAAATCATATCGATTTCAATGATATCGAATGTTACGATATCACAAAATCGATACGATATTATCTGTTTTAGTATGATTTTGCACTGTATTTATTCGATTTTGTATTTTTTAATCCGATCACTAATTTTGATTTTGTGTTTTATTTTTGATAGATGGTAGAACTGAAGAACAGGGAGTGGAGGTATGCTACATTACAGGTAGACCGATATGCCCTCACAGATGATGAGTTGGCTACTTTAGAGGCGGTGGGCCTCAAACATGTGGTAGAAATACCATAGATTGGGATTGATATGAGACTTCTTACGGTGTTGGCTAAGAGATGGTATTTGGAGTCTTCTTGATTTCAGCTATCAACAAGAGAGATGGATTCAAAATTAGAGGATGTCTGGCAGATCTTGATATTGCCACTACGAGATATTTGGGTTATCGCATCTGGTAACCAAGGCTAGGCTTTACAAATACTGATAGAAGATCCAAACTTCTTTTTGACGAAGGAGGGAGTTCCATTGGAGAGACTCAAATGGATAGAGGGGTCTCTTAAATTACATTTTTGTTGAGTGGCATGGTGGATGGACTGATTTTATGCCATCTCAGCGGAGTACATCTACCATGGACACTGGAAGAGGTGGTGTGAGATATGAGTGACTAGAGGGTCCATTTTGCTTGGGGTCCCTTTCTATTTGTTAGATATATATATTTAAATAGAGTTATCTACAAGAAGGGTAAGGGCCTCATATAGACTTCATTCCTACAAATCTGGTGATGGGAGCACATAGCCATCTAGTGGTCTACAAGGCTTCCATTGGTTAGATTGGCAGATGGTAAGCCTGGCATGGAAGACAACTAGCTGAGGGTATTCTATTGACCTCTTCAGGGGGTATAGGGTAGATAGGATAGCATTCTTGTTCTAAGGAAACTCATGAATTATTTATTGGTAGACAACATCACATGGAGGCCATGGAGAGATATTCCAGGGTGGCAAGAGGATGTCTATGAGTTGGCACAGATTAGATGGACCATTTGGATCCAAATGCATGAGGGAGAGGTGGAGTTGCACCATTTTGATCGGGTGCAATACTAATTTGGTCTACAATAGGACATTCCATAGTATAGGAATATCACTTTTGCTCGGTCTACTTGAGATCCTACCACCTTCAGTGGGACTTTTGATCTAACTAAATTTTTGGATCTCGAGATAGATGATGGTCCAATGGACACAGTGGTAGGAGACGATGTAGGGGTAACAGATAGATACCATCAGTGGTACACTGGCATTAGGCCTATCAAGTTGACATTATGAAGGAGCATAGTTCATCAGGTAGCTGACCGAGTCTTTCAAAAGTGCCATATTGATCCACAGGTGGTCTTAGGGAGACATCATCCTCGCATGCAGGGTGACCACTTGATTGAGAGGCAGCGGGGCCACAAGGGTAGATAGGAGAAGAGGAGATCACCTCCATAGGATATATGAGTGTATCCTCAATAGGCAGAGGGACCAAATTTTCCTATGAAATGCAAGGAGATTTTGGAGATAGGAGAGAGTAGCGACACTATAGAGTAGGATGTTGAGATTGCATGGTTGAAGGTGATAATTCTACCCAAAAGACCAATATCGAGTCTTTGGAGATAGTGCCCTATGGTAAAACATGAGAGCAGAACTGGCTTGCCAATATAGCTAAAAATACGTAGCACAACACCCTGTGTTAGAAATAAATAGATCGCCTCTTTGCTTTGAGATGATTTCCTCTCTCATAGCCCTCAATACCCTCTTACAAAAAATTAACTCTAGGGCATGACCCATAAACATACGGTTGAAGTTATAAAAAGACTCCTACCTTGATGATCTAGAGGTCCACAAATACATTGGCAATTTTCTATTCTCCTTATCAACCTGCCTACTTGAAATGAAAGAAAATTTCTTCTATAAATGAAAGAAGAAATACCAAATTAAAAATGATGTGTTCCTGAACACCTTGGTTCCTTTTCTCTGTATTTTTTTCAATTGGGTGTGCATTCTTCTAGCAATATAGTCATCCCAATTAAAGAAAATAGGATTCATCCTTGTGGTCATTGCAGTGGGGGCATAGAATTCTATTTTGGAGATACACTGCACCAACGGCGCCTGCCACTTATGCATTGCAGAATCTATTGGAATACTAGCCATGAAAGCCACCATAGAAAAGAAATATGGGCTCTTGAAATCTATCAATGGCTTTGGAAACATTGGAATTTCACCATGTAGGGGTGTTTTAATTAGTTGGGTCTCCATGAATCGATGCAACATCACCATGCACTGATATTTTTCTCCTGCTCACCAATGTGCAATTTCTTGAAAACAGAGTCTGAGGAAGGAGTAATTCCACAAGTGAATACTTCCCAAACATATTTAGATGAAATGGTGAACACCATGTTCCCTTTTGCATTCTCCACTTCCCTGGTGTTAGGATTCTTAAACTTTGAAATAGCTTCCACCAACTCCAGGAAATAGTGAACTAATATACATACAAACCAAAAACTATGAGAATGGTATGCAATGGTGAGGGGAATAGTCGAAGTTAACCCCTATCGGACTATAACATCTACATCTTGGTGCAATTTATCAATGTCCTTATTCATAATAACACAGTCTCCCATTTGAGCTAGCATATTAAAATACAGATCCAGGTTGAAATTTTTATGGCACCTTGATTTCTTTGATTTCTTGCCTTCCTCAGTCTTGTTTTGTACTTTCTTTGGCTCTACAGTGCTTTTTTATACAACAACTCTTTTATACATCTTAAATAATGCTCAAGCACCTATAATTTCTGCACTTAATTCAACCTAACGCAACAATACTTTGGAAAATATAAGAAACTTTTACCTTCTCTTTGCAAGTGCACTAAATTTATAATTGTGCCTTCATCAATTGAATTAAATGCACATGCTAATTTTTTAAGAATTTAGGTGAATGTGTGTTTCAATATTTGCATCGAGCACGATTTTTAATAATTTCTTTAATTGTCTTCAACATCGTCTTACCTAAAATATTCCTTGATTCTTGTGCTCTGGCCACCTCCAATCTTCAAAAGTGCTCCACGAATATCAATGGGTAACCTTGAGAATGAAAAATTCCAAGTTTTGGTGAAAGGTGCTCCTTGGGATGAAAGAAATCAACTCCGCTACTTTAAAACTTCACCACGTCATTCTAGGGTGAATTGAATGAATTTCAACTTTTCTCGAATGCACTTATAACGTCAAAGGTGCTCCAAAATCAATATTTGCTAGAAAAAACCTTCAAGGGTATGCTTTCTTCTCCTCCAGGTGAAAACAACTTACAACTTGTGCTTTCTTCAACCACATGCACTTTTGAAATCATCCTACCTATTGCTTGGCAAAAATAATAAGCTTGAATTCCTTTTTAAAATTTCTTCTTTCTTTATTTCTCTTTAAAAAAAGTGTTTTTTAACTAAATTGCTTTTCTCAGGAAAACCAAAAGAAATCTATTTCACCCTACTACCGAAAATAAATCTTTTAACTGAAGCCTTTTCCTCTACATGAGATTTTCCTTTCTTTTTCTCTTATGCTTTTGGAGTTATGATTTTAAAATAGATTTTCATCCTGCTTCCAAATAGAACCGCATGATATAATAACTTTAGATAAAATTTAAAACATAATTGTTGCCTTCCCTCTCTTTTTTTTATATTCCTTTTCACCTAAAAAGGAGGCAAATATGACTTTCGCCCCCTACTTGGGGCGAAAGTGTTTCTTTTTCTTTTATTTTTATATATTTTCTTTTTTATTATATATTTAATATATATGCATATTTTCCCCTCTACTTCATATTAAAAAAAAATTGCAAACTTCACCTTTTTCATGCTATTTATTGAATTTTACCTGAAATTTACAAATAAAATCACGAAAAACCCTTTTTCGGGGAAAAAATAATTTTTATCCCTGAAAATGTGATTTTGGGCGAACCTACTTGCTTGAGGAGAAAATAAGAATATCTTTTTTTTTTCCCTTTCACATACATATGAGCATAACATATTTGAAAAATAAAATAAAAATAATTTTTATCCCTGAAAATGTGATTTTGGGCGAACCTACTTGCTTGAGGAGAAAATAAGAATATCTTTTTTTTTTTCCCTTTCACATACATATGAGCATAACATATTTGAAAAATAAAATAAAAAACTGTACATATATACATACTTGTATCCAAAAGTTTTAGTGGTGGTAGGCCTTCAAATAAATACCATTTACCAAAACTAGTAATTCTTGATCATCCATATCCCAAAGATAATAAGCATTAACTAAATTTGCTCTTAAAATCTAGAATGGGCCTTGATGCGTAGTCGTTATACCATCATTAATTCTCAATGAATCTGTCAATCCAGGGCAGTGTACAAGGCTATCTGCGGGAGAAGAAGTGAAACAACTATAACTTAGGTCAATCTAGGGCAACAAGTCTTATTGGTGGAACCGGTTTGTGGGGGGTTTTGGAACATTCCTATCTCTAGATTGCATGAATTAAATCTTAATCTAAGTTGCAGAATTGGAAACTAATCACTAACTGCAGAAATGAAGTCCTAATTACAATTGCAGAATAAGACCTAATTATATTGCAGAATTAATAGTTGCAGAATTGAAAGTCTGATCCTAATTGCAGAAAGGAAATCTAATTACTTTTGCAGTAATGAAAGTCTAGATCTAATGTGGAAATAAAAACTATCAAAATTTTGTAACAGAAGGTTGTCAATCTTCTGTTCAGATTTTGACAGCAAAACATAAAAATGCAGGAAATTGCTGAAAAATAGTAAATTCTAAAAATAACAGTCTGAAAATAAAGTGAAAGCTTGGCTGAAAGTAAGATTGCAACTAAAACATTAAGCACAAGATTTATCTTAGCATAAATAAACTAATACTGCAAATATTGTCAACTATTCACAAGCAATTTACATAACAAGTTCTATAACTCATTCTGCTGCAGCAAAATCAGAATAAACCTGTTCTGTTAGTCCTCCTCCTAGGTCTGGAAGTGGCCAGCCTCTTTGTCCAGAAGAAGGTGTAAGTCTCTCTCTCTTTCTAAATCTTAATCACACTCATTTACAAGTAATTTGAAATAGAACTGGTGCACTTTATTGATCAAAAGACATGATTACAAGAATTCTGCTGAAAAACTGTTACAGGACTGTATCAGTCAATTTCTAGTTATACTCTGTATTTTCTGCTAGCTTCCTTTCTCTATTTTCTATCTTCTGCTACTACTACCCCTTGCTCAACCTGAACGGGAGCAATATTTATAGCTATCCTATGATCTGATTACAAACAAAGAATATCTCAAAAGATCTAATCCTACAATGCTGCAACAAATTCTGGTTTTATCCTAGAAGAGGACTAAAACCTGATCTTTCCCTTAATGATGGATTTGGTCGGCAATGACGGCAAAGACAGATGGAGGATATTTCTCTTTACTTTTTCCAACCTTTATTTCCCTTTTCCCGGCTTCAGAAATCGGTCAAAAAGGTCAAAAACACATTCTGTTCTTCATTCCGAAGATAAGTGGCTTCATTCCGAAGACAATGCAGTTTTCATTCCGAAGATCGCTCATTCCGAAGATACTGCATTCTCATTCCGAAGATCGCTCATTTCGAAGATACTGCATGCTTCATTCCGAAGATCCGCTCATTTCGAAGACGCTGCATTCTTCATTCCGAAGATCCGCTCATTTCGAAGATGCTGTGTTTTCTTCATTCCGAAGATATCTGTTCATTCTGAAGATACTTCGGAATGAACAAATGTATGCTTTTCCATTGATTTCTTCTGCATCTCTCAGGTGGGTTATCTCCTAAGATCAAATTCTAATGGTCTTCATCCCTTTCCTCATGTGAATTCCATGCCTTGCTATTTATGGACAGCTGGCTGGAATTTACATGGGAAAGACCAATTTTTTGCACAACAACCAGTTTGCTTGCACTGTTGCCAGATTTAGGTGAAGTAAATGCTTGAAACAAATCAAAATATGATTAGTGAAATGCTGCTATTATTCTAAGCATATCCCATTGTAGCAAATCATAGCAAAAAGAACACAAAACTATGCAAAAAGCTGTAAAATCAGCATATAATATTTCAAATACATTGATCATGCAAAATGGTTAATATACAACATATTAAATCAACTTAAATAACATATCAGATAAAACATAAGAGTTTATAGGCATTTTTAGTGTACAAAACATGTTATGATTGAGGCATTTCCAGGCCTCATCATTTTCCCCCCAACTTATATTAATGCATGCCCTCATGCATTCTATTGGGCTATGGAATCACATATGTCCATGTTTAGATTCCATGACCTGTAGAATAACTTCTTGCCTATGTAATATCCCCTGTTTTCCTGAATGTTTTTGAGCCAATCTTCAAATTGTTCATCAGGCTGTTCATCTTCTTCAAAGTAAAATGGAACTGGAGTAATTATGGTTGGAGGCCTGAACCTGAGACCTATCCAGTTATGCTGCATGATCCGGATCAGTTGGACTACACCTTCTGCTCTTCTTTTGGACCACTCTAGATTGATGGGGGAGATAGGTTCTCTTTTCCTCAAAGACATGGAAAGTTCATTCCACCTGTCTCTGCATACTGACAATGCTGGAAAGAAATTGTGATCACAAAAATTGTTAAATCTGGTCACACAGTCCCTCAAATTGTTCAAGTACATTCTCTTGATATCATCCCTGTTCATCATTGAGAAGTGCTACTGAGTGATATTTAGGTGATTTGGCTGGATTGCTCTGACTAACAACTCAGCCCTTGTTTCAATCACTTTATTCTGCCTTTTCTCATGATCCCAATAAAGCTGATTTTGCAAAGTAGACATAAATGCTCTCAACTGAACATCTCCAATGTAGATTTGAGGATGAGAGTCAACTTCCTCTGGAATGAAGAAACTATGCAAAAACAGTTCACACAAAAGATTTTTCTGCTCAAAAGGACTGTCAAAATATGCCTCCAAAAAATCTTCAATAGTGTCCAATTTGTATGGAAGGTTTGAAGTAATCCTCATGACCTGCCATCTAAGGTATTTTTCCTTCAAAATAAGGCTGTAAAATCTAGCTGGCCATCTAAATTGGACTAAAAACTTAGCAATATGGCACAAGTCAGATACCTTTTCTTTCAATGCCTGAATTTCTGTGTCCTTGGCTTCTAGCTGTTTTGCTTCCAGTTTGAATTTTTTAGTTTTATTGGCAAGCTGTTCATATCTAATCATCCAGCTAGCTATGTCTGCATTGTACTGTTCTAAGGACACATTATTAGGTGGTATTACTACAGGGGGGATTCTAGGCAATAGATTTGTCTGAACTCATTTTTCTGCCACTTCCACTGGCTGTTCATCTGTCAATAACTCTACTTGCACCCCCTTATTTGCTATTTCTATGGGGTTGTCATCAGATAGTATTTCTACTTGTACCCCCTTATCTGTTGTTTCTACTGGAAGTGTAACAAGTTGAAATGCAGGGACCTCAGTAGGAGTACTTACTTGAGCATTTTATTGCTGTTGGGACTGTTCCTGTGTTGGTGGCTCATTTTCAACATCTTCTGCAATATTTCTCACCATTTCTGAAGCATCTTCAAAACAAGAAGGCACTGCTTCAGAATGAACAGGCAGTTCTTCATAATGAAGGAGTGTTGTTTCAGGATGAACTTCTATGTCTGCCTCAACAGAGTCATCTGCTCTTGATAAACCCAGAAGTAATTGAGCCAAGTTATCTTCATCATGAGACATAGCTGGCTGCTTTTCAGATTGTGACAACAACAATTGTTTTAGTTCTGCCACTTCCTGCTGAAGTTCTGCAATTTTTCTTTCTTGCATCTCAATGATGCTTTCTTTCTCTATGATCCATTTGGTCTGTGTTTTGACCACACTTCTTGCTGCCCTCACTCGCTCAGTGATGTCTTCCACTTCTGTTTCTGCTTCAGAAGCTGATGCAGACAAATTAGTTGCAGTTGGTTGTTCAACCAAATTTTCTTCTTCTGCTGCAATAGTTTGTTCTTGTTCAAGAGGCTCTATGAGACTGTCTATAAGGGCATCTACCATATCTGTAGCCTGTTGAACTGTAGCCTCTTCCAAACCAATTTGCTCAGTTTCTGCCTCAGCTATCTGTTCAGGGAATTCTGGAAAGTTATCAGATGCTGGTTGTATTTCTATGACATCTGGGCTACTTGGTCTATCTTCTTCCTCCATGACCTGTTCTGCAGTTTCTTTCAAATGAATTCTTGTAGACCTCCTAGTTCCAGATGCAAATTTCTTCTTTT
This sequence comes from Wollemia nobilis, assembly GCA_028583015.1. Classification (NCBI taxonomy): domain Eukaryota; kingdom Viridiplantae; phylum Streptophyta; class Pinopsida; order Araucariales; family Araucariaceae; genus Wollemia; species Wollemia nobilis. The sequence continues at coordinate 4,189,309 of JAQPPZ010017063.1, read as the reverse complement.
TGCTCTATTTTCTGGTGACAACAGGGGTCATGGGGTCAGTTTTTGATGCCTCTGTTTCCCTTGTTTCACTTCTCTGCTCTGATAAGTCAGTTGCAGCTTCAGCAAACCAAACTTTCTTTTGTTTTTCTGCTCTGCTGCTAGTTCCAGATCCTCTTTTCTTTTGTCTCTTAGCCTGTGAAGTTGATGGTTCAGGAGCAAGTTCTGTAACAGCTTCAAGGGCATCCTTTGCAGCTTCCTCTGCAGCATCCTCTACAACATTTTCTACAGCAACTTCTGCAATACTTTCTGCAGCAGCTGTTTCCTCTTCTGCAGCAACATCAGCAGTATTTGGCTCCTCTTCTTCCTCACTTTCATCCCCAAAAATGACATCATTTAGGTTAGAGTAAAACCTGTCAAAACTCCTAGGGTTTCCTCTAAAATGATGTTGGCAAATTAATTTGATAAGGCCATGATGGCGAAGGCTTCCTTTACCCTCCTGATATCTTTTTGCCATGTTCTTTAGTTCTTGATACAAATACAGGGGAAGATTTACCCTAACTTCTGGTTGTTGTCTACCATGTCTGAGATGGTTTAAAATTCGTAGATGATGCCCTGACAACAGCACATACTGCCCTTCACAGGTCAAAAACTTAATCACCCAGGTGGCTACTTCATCCCAGGGTTCCTACAGGCTGGCCCTTTTTAACCCCTTGCATGTGTTGTTATGGGTTAAATATTCAGGTTCTCTATCATTTTCTTCTACAAACTGATTAACTACATTTGCCAATGTGTTCTTGCCAGATCTAGTAATTGAAATTCCCTCTAATGGCAGCTCTATAATCTGACTTAAAATTTTAGGGCTTACCTCAATAGACATGTCGTTGACATGTGCTCGGTTGTTTCTGAACGTATGGGCAAACATGCCAGCTAAATCTTCAGAAGACCCATTGAATTTGTCCAGAAACGTCATAAACCCTCCGTCTTCAAAAATCTGCACAACTGCCAGATTTTCTCGGAGGAAATTGGTATCTGCAGGCTCTGTTCTGATCTTTCGCCCCATTTTTCTTTGTTTCACAATCGTACACTGCGGCTGCTGTTCTACTGCAAGATTTTTGGCTGTTTTCTGTTACAAATTTGTAGAGTTTTAAGTTAGAACCCTCGTTGCCCTGTTCTTCTTCTTCTTCTTCGGAATGAGCCGTATTCTGTGCACTGTACCTCGCAACACGTCTTCGAAAAGAAGGATGGCACACATATCTACTTCTGCACTGTACACCTGTTCGTTGATAATTGCATGGATGTCCTTGCCATCAGATCCACCTCATCAGTTTTGCAGATTCTCACGTGCATGTTAATTGACATTAAAAACTGGTGGCATATGGTTGCAGATTCTCCGTATTTCCAATGAGTGCAAAAATAGACCATGTGCTGATTGACACGTGTCCCTTCTTCGCATGCAACTAAGAAAAAATCTTAATTTTGTCGTACCTTGTTTTCTTGGACGCCACGTGGAAATGCTCTTTCCGAAAATGCAAATAAAATTTCATTTCGAAGATTATGACTTCATTTCGAAGACAAATCTTCATTCCGAAGACAAATCCTCATTCCGAAGATTATGACCTCATTCCGAAGACAGGTCTTCATTCCGAAGACAAATCCTCTTTGCAAAATTTTCATTTCGAAGATAGATCTTCATTCCGAAGATCAATCCTCATTCCGAAGATTAATCCTCATTCCGAAGATCAAGCTGTATTGTGAAAGTAAATCGTCATTCCGAAGACAGACCCTCATTCCGAAGATAGATCTTCATTTCGAAGATAGATCTTCATTTCGAAGATGATGCAAGACAAATCGTTATTCTGAAGACAAAGTTTCTTTCTGAAGACAAATTGTCATTCCGAAGATAAAGTTTCTTTCTGAAGACAAAGTGCAACATCCATTTTGCTGTCATTCTGAAGACAATCTTATTTCTGAAGATAATACAACAGGCACTGTTTTTGGCATTCTTGTTCCGAAGATTAGGCAGAAATCAATATTATCATTCTTAAAACATGTTTTTAAGTATGCCAACTCTTATGAATACCTTTTATGCTAATGGTTAATTGTCACATACTATATACCAATCATTTTACAATGAAGAAATGTAAGAAATATATACCCGATAAAAATAGTTAATGCCAGCCTTTGAAGAATGACTCGCTTTTGTTGATATTCTCCCCGAGATTTTCTGCAACATTTCAAAACAAGTGCACTAGGTGAATTTGTACAATGATGGTTCAAAAATTTCTCAAGGTTATGCATGCCAAAAAACTGGTTTTCATGCACACCAACTCAGCAGTGCCTTAAGAAAAGGTTTTCACTGCTGAGTTATTCATTTTTCTCTTTTTTTTTTTTTTTCTTGATCCTGACTATGCCCATGAAGGAATTTCATGATTTCCCCTGAAACCATGCCCATGAAGGAATTCATACTCAGAATTTATTCATCTTTTTGTTTTCTATTTTTCTGATTTTTTTTTTTTTATTTTCTATTTTTTCTTGAAATCCACTGATCATGTTGATTGTTTTGAAGTGGAAGAAGGATTCTCTTCCACCCGCTGTGTATCCAAACTGTCAAGTTGCTACAAGAATTCTTCTTTAGTCAGAGGTGTATGGTATACCTTGAGGCGATGTCCATTCACTACCAACTTTCTTCGTGACCCATCAATGGGGGATAAACGAGCTGCTCCATTGTTAAATACTTCTTCAATCCAGTAAGGTCCCAACCATCTAGTTCTCAGTTTTCCAGGGAAGTCTTCATATTGAGAATCGAACAGTAAAGCCCAATCTCCTTGTTGAAGTTTCCTCTGCTGAATGTGACTGTCATGCCACAGCTTCCTCTCGCTCCCCGAATTACCTCGCTTTGGTGCAGAGCATCCAATCTAAGTTCATCCAATGCATTCAACTGCAGAATCCTGTCTGTCCGTGCCTCGCGACAAGTCAATTCCAATTTCCAAGTGCTGTGCGCAATGTTAGTAGCTCAAATTCAATAGGTAAGAGAGGCTTTTTACCAAAGACTAGTTCATAAGGTGTGAATCAAGTAGTGGACTTCCAAGTAGTATTGTAGGCCCAAACCGCTTCAGTAATTTGTCTAGCCAATTTTTCCTATGAAAAGCTACTGTTTTTGTCAAGATGCGTTCTAGTTCCCTGTTTGTTACTTCAACCTGGCCATTTGCTTGTGGGTGATAGGGTGATGATTTCCTATGTTTGATTTCATACAATTCTGTAAATACTTTTATGACTTTGGATGCAAATTGGGGTCCTTGGTCTGTGGTGATAGACCGTGGAGCTCCAAATCTCTAAAAAATCCGAGTATACAAGAAATCAGCGACCTTCTCTTCACGAGCATGTTTGAAAGCACGCACCTCTACCCACTTTGTCCAGTAATCAGTGCATACTAGAATATGCACCTTTCCTTGAGAAGGTGGATCAATAGGTCCTACAAAATCAAGCTCCCACCTCTCAAATGGTTCTAAAACCATTTGAGGCTGTAGTGGCATCTCATTTGTATGAGTGGGTTTCCCCATTCTTTGGCATGCATCACAATGCCTGATGTACTTTTTCACATCTTTGTGAAGAGATGGCCAATAATATCCTATCCCTAAGATTTTTCTAACTGTGCTTTTTACAGAATAGTGTCCACCTGAGGGTTCATCATGACAGGCTCTAAGGATATCATACACTTCATCCTTTCGGATGCACCTACGTAACACATGGTCAGGACTGCACTTAAAAAGCATACCCTTAATCCATTCAAAAGAAGAACTCTGTTTGATCAATTGTTTTTTCTGTTTTGAGGTGAAATGTGGAGGAACTTTCCCTGTGACCAAATAATTGGCTATATCTGCAAACCAAGGTGATTGAACTGATATAGCAAATAGTTTTTCATCAGGAAAAGTGTCATCAACTAATTCCCCTTCATCTGTGTTCTGCAACCTGGACAAGAAATCTGCAACAACATTAGCTTTTCCTGGTTTGTTGATTATGGTGATATCAAATTCTTACAGCAACAACAACCAACGAATAATTCTTGCACTTACCATAGGTTTATTCATCAAATACTTAATGGTTGTATGATCTGTGTGAATAAATATTTGATAACCTGTGATATAATGCCTGAATTTGTTGATGGCATAAATCACTGCTAGGAATTCTTTCTCGCTGTTGTATAATTTTTCTCTCGCTCTCGTCAAGTTTTTGCTAATGTTGTAGATGGTATAATGTTCACCATTATCAATTTGTCCTAATGCTGCTCCAATTGCCGTATTGGAGGCATCGATCCAATATGAAATGGTAATGTCCAATTAGGTCCTCTAAGCACAGGTGGAGTTATCAATTTCTCTTTCAGAGCTTCAAATGCTTCCTGACACTTTGCAGTCCAAGAGAATTCAGAATCTTTAGTCAATAAGGCAAACAGAGGACTGGCTATTGTACTAAAGTTGGGAATAAACCTGCGGTAAAAACCAATGTGTCCTAGGAAACTTCTGACATTAGTCTGAGTTTTAGGAGGAAGGAGGTTCTTGATAATTTCAACTTTCTTTGGATCAACTTGGATCCCTTCAGGAGAGATGTGATGACCAAGAACTATCCCTTCCTTCATCATCATGAAGCATTTATCCTGGATTTAAGGATAAGTGGTATGTTTCACAACGAGTTAAGACCTTGTCAAGATTTTCCAATGTAAAATCAAAAGTTTGTCCACATACTGTGAAATCATCCATGTAAATTTCAACACTTTTGGTGGTCAGATCAGCAAAAATTGCTAGGACTGCTCGCTGAAAAGTTGCTAGGGCATTACACAAACCAAAAGGTAAAACCCTATAGGCAAATGTTCCCCATGGACATGTAAAAGTTGTCTTTTCTTGATCTTCAGGTGCAATCTGGATTTGATTATATCCACTAAATCCATCAAGAAAACAAAAGTATCTTTTTCCAGTAAGAGTATCTAACACTTGATCTATGAAAGGTAATGGAAAATGGTCTTTGTATGTCACCTTATTCAATTCTCTGTAGTCTACACATACTCTCATTTTTCCATTTTTCTTAGGAACTATTACCAATGGAGAAACCCATTGACTATCAAAAATTGGGTAAATGAATCCTACTTCCAGGAGTTTTTCAATTTCTTCTTTCACAATATCTCTTAAGGCAGGATTCAATCTTCTTTGAAATTGTCTGACTGGCTTGACTTCTTCAAGATAGATCTTATGGGTACATATATCAGGATGAACTCCCGACATATCTTTGTAGTTCCAAGCAAAAGCATGAACATGCTTCCGCAAAACAACTATCAATTTTTCTTCCTCTTCCCTAGTAAGTTGGTTGTAGATATTCAAAAATTTGCCTGGCTGGACTTCTATTTGTTTTGTATTTAGAAGGACTGAATTTACTCCTTCATACTTGGTGATTAAGGGATTAAGAGGACATTGTTGTGATGGGAGAAATGAAGTAGTTTCTGTTTCATTGCTATTTGAGGGAAGCATTTCTTGTATGGAATAGTGAGAAGGAAAAATCAGATGATGGTGCCATCCATGTGATAGTGAAACAGAGTTTCCTTGTGATAGCACAGATGATTCATCTTCAGATTTTTGATTCTCCTCATTACTTATCAACTGTTGGATATTTGTTGCTTCCCCTTCTAAACCTTGTTCATGCAGAACATTCATCAAGATTGTTTCATTTTCTAAGTTTTCTGTGTCACTGAGGTCTTCTGTGTGTTCTCTTACTACTAAGGTAGCTAGTGTAGAAATGACCTCTTCTGGTTCCTCATCTGAGTCAGAAAACCATAACTGACCTGAAAATTTGCTAGATGGTTTTGCAGGAGGATATAAAGAAATTTGTTTCAGCTCAATACCATTTGAAATGGTCATATTTCCAGATCTGCAGTCTATGAAGGCAGCTGCAGTTGCAAGCCAAGGTCTTCCCAAAATAATGGGATATCCATGTGCTGAATTTCTTGGCTGTAAAACCAAAAAATCTGCAGGGAATTCCCAAGAAGAAACTTCTATAGGGACATCTTCAATGATTCCTTCAGGTTTTGCAACTGACCTATCAGCCATTTCTAAAACTGTAAATGTGGGGCTGAGATGTTTGAGCTGTAATTGTTCCATTGTATCTTTAGTCATGACATTTATTGCAGCTCCTAGATCCACTAAAACATTTGATATTGGCACTGAACCTATGGTGACTGTGATAACTGGGCTTCCTGGATCACTATACTTTGGAGGTAGTAGTTTTCCAGATAAGAGATCAGCTATCTTCCCTTCAACCTGCACAGTCTTGGGGAATGCTTTCTTCTTTCTCCTTGCTCTTTTAATGCACAAATTTTGGACAGTACTATTAATTTCTGGTATTTCCTTAATGGCTTGCAATAAGGGTAATGAGATAGTCAACTTTTTGAGTTCTTTGACCAATTCTGACTCAGAAATTTTTGGTATTGCATTAAGTCTTTCAGGATATGGAACTATCCTTGGTAATTGTTCTGCTTGTGTCTCTTTTTCTATTGTTGGATCCAATTTTTCTGTTTCTTTTGTTGGTTGGATTCTCTCTGGTTCTGATGATTCTTGCTCTTCATTATCTTTGGTTTCCATTAAAACTGGTTCAGGTACAACTTTTCCTGAACGGAGTTGAATATCACTACAATCAAGAACATTAATTTCAATATTTTCTTCAGCTTTCACCACATAGACAGGAGGTGTCTGTCTTACACTGTTTGGATTAGTGACTGGCTGAGCTGGCAATTGAGGTTGCTTCACTTGCTGTGTTTGTTGTTGTTTTTCTTGAAAATTTTGATTAGGTGCAGGCAACAAATGCTGAGTTTGACCTTGATTCCTTTGCTGCCTTGGATAGGACTGGTATTGCTGATTCCATTGTGGTTGGTTTTGCATCCAATGTGGATTAGTCTGATTTTGATTCCAAGCTGGATTGTTTTGATTCCATGAGGGGTTGTTTTGATTCTGATTCCAGGCTAGGTTACTCCAATTTGACTATGGCCATTCTTGGGAATTTGTCCATTGAGGATAATTCCAAGGACGTTGGGGTGGTTCTGATTGTCCCCAAGGCATAGTACCAGGATTATGCCCCCAATTTGTAGGAAAACGAGGGGGATTTTGATATTGAGAGAAATTTCCCCCTTGTTTTGGTCCAATATAGTTGAGTTCCTCGACCTGGGTTTTCTAACACGCTTTTGAGTTGTGGTAGCAGGTGGCATTGATCACTTGAATGCCTTTTTGAACAGATACTACAAATGGCTGAGATGGTTGTTTTATTCAAAGGACATTCCTGCAAAGCATGTTTACTTCTACATCTTGGGCAATAAATTGCCAAAGGTTCTATGTTTTTAGCTTTTGCAGAGATTTCCCCTAAAGTAGTGTTTAGATGCACTAGGATATCAGTTTTGAAATTTGCAAGTTCCTCTATCAGGTCCTTTACATCAGTGCCATTTGTGCGGCTTTTTCTTCTTCTCTCGCTTAGTGCGAGAATAATTCCTGTAGAGATCCATAATTTCCTCATTACTGAGAGTGGTTACATCCCCTTTTCCCATTAAATCTAGAACTTCTCTGGATTCATCTTGCAATCCTCTCAAAAAGATAGTTTTACACAATTCTGGTTCTACTAGTCCACATCTCCTTTGAACAAAGGAGAACCTATCAAGGTAATCTTCCAAGGTCTCATCATCTTCCCCGCTTGATTCTAAATAACTCATCCTTTCTATTCCTTACACGACAGTATTCCTGATATTTGTCTAAAAAGACAGTCTCCATTTGATCCCAGGTTCTTATGGAATTTGGCTCTAAGCTCATGAACCAGCGTAATGCTGAATCCTTGAGAGTTGAGGGAAAAACCTTAAGTTTTTTATTGTCATTTATATAATCATAGGTCTGACATACTACCTTGAACTCAAACAAAAACTGGTCAGGATCTTCAGATACAACACCTTGGAAGGTGGGAAGTATCGAAGGTGAAATGGTCTTCATGGGAGAGTTTTGTGTTGGATTCAGATGAATAGGATATTCAAATGTTCTGGATGGTTGGAGTATATCCTGATCATCCCCTTCATTATGAACATAGCCATGCTGGCCATCTACATTGCCTCCTTCTCGCCATAGTTTCTTGTTTCCTAGGAGAAGTTAAAGCTTCCCAAATTGTTTTCTCAAGAGGTCCAAGCTTTTCTATTGATGAGTCTGATGAATTATCTTCCTTAAGATATTCTGTTGATACAATTGGTGATTTCCTTTTCTCAAAATGTTTTACTGATGGTGAGACTGGTGATTTTTCTATCAATCTTTCAGGTAGTTCAAACACAGGTGATTCACCCCTTAGGCGTGAAGATCTCCTTAATGGGACAAGCCAGGGATCCTTTGGGGTCTCCCTAGACTTACTCATTCATGTTTACTCCTAAATGACATAAATTAAGTCAATAGTTGTTATCTTACTCTATTGTTATATTCAGATTTTAACCTGAATGTTCACAGTTTAGTCTGATTACAGCTATTGGACTATTTGTTTTCTTCTGACAACACTATATCCCCGAAAACGGCACCAAAATGATGCGTAGTCGTTATACCATCATTAATTCTCAATGAATCTGTCAATCCAGGGCAGTGTACAAGGCTATCTACGGGAGAAGAAGTGAAACAGCTATAACTTAGGTCAATCTAGGGCAACAAGTCTTATTGGTGGAACCGGTTTGTGGGGGGTTTTGGAACATTCCTATCTCTAGATTGCATGAATTAAATCTTAATCTAAGTTGCAGAATTGGAAACTAATCACTAACTGCAGAAATGAAGTCCTAATTACAATTGCAGAATAAGACCTAATTATATTGCAGAATTAACAGTTACAGAATTGAAAGTCTGATCCTAATTGCAGAAAGGAAATCTAATTACTTTTGCAGTAATGAAAGTCTAGATCTAATGTGGAAATAAAAACTATCAAAATTTTGTAATAGAAGGTTGTCAATCTTCTGTTCAGATTTTGACAGCAAAACATAAAAATGCAGGAAATTGCTGAAAAACAGTAAATTCTGAAAATAATAGTCTGAAAATAAAGGGAAAGCTTGGCTAAAATAAGATTGCAACTAAAAAATTAAGCACAAGATTTATCTTAGCATAAATAAACTAATACTGCAAATATTGTCAACTATTCACAAGCAATTTACATAACAAGTTCTATAACTCATTCTGCTGCAGCAAAATCAGAATAAACCTGTTCTGTTAGTCCTCCTCCTAGGTCTGGAAGTGGCCAGCCTCTTTGTCCAGAAGAAGGTGTAAGTCTCTCTCTCTTTCTAAATCTTAATCACACTCATTTACAAGTAATTTGAAATAGAACTGGTGCACTTTATTGATCAAAAGACATGATTACAAGAATTCTACTGAAAAACTATTACAGGACTGTAACAGTCAATTTCTAGTTATACTCTATATTTTCTGCTAGCTTCCTTTCTCTATTTTCTATCTTCTGCTACTACTACCCCTGGCTCAACCTGAACGGGAGCAATATTTATAGCTATCCTATGATCTGATTACAAACAAAGAATATCTCAAAAGATCTAATCCTACAATGCTGCAACAAATTCTGGTTTTATCCTAGAAGAGGACTAAAACCTGATCTTTCCCTTAATGATGGATTTGGTCGGCAATGACGGCAAAGAAAGATGGAGGATATTTCTCTTTACTTTTTCCAACCTTTATTTCCCTTTTCTCGGCTTCAAAAATCGGTCAAAAAGGTCAAAAACACATTCTGTTCTTCATTCCGAAGATAAGTGGCTTCATTCCGAAGACAATGCAGTTTTCATTCCGAAGATCGCTCATTCCAAAGATACTGCATTCTCATTCCGAAGATCGCTCATTCCAAAGATACTGCATGCTTCATTCCGAAGATCCGCTCATTCCGAAGACGCTGCATTCTTCATTCCGAAGATCCGCTCATTCCGAAGATGTTGTGTTTTCTTCATTCCGAAGATATCTGTTCATTCTGAAGATACTTCGGAATGAACAAATGTATGCTTTTCCATTGATTTCTTCTGCATCTCTCAGGTGGGTTATCTCCTAAGATCAAATTCTAATGGTCTTCATCCCTTTCCTCATGTGAATTCCATGCCTTGCTATTTATGGACAGCTGGCTGGAATTTACATGGGAAAGACCAGTTTTTGCTGCACAGCAACAGTTTGCTTGCACTGTTGCCAGATTTAGGTGAAGTAAATGCTTGAAACAAATCAAAATATGATTAGTGAAATGCTGCTATTATTCTAAGCATATCCCATTGTAGCAAATCATAGCAAAAAGAACACAAAACTATGCAAAAAGTCTGTAAAATCAGCATATAATATTTCAAATACATTGATCATGCAAAATGGTTAATATACAGCATATTAAATCAACTTAAATAACATATCAGATAAAACATAAGAGTTTATAGGCATTTTTAGTGTACAAAACATGTTATGATTGAGGCATTTCCAGGCCTCATCAGGCCTTCCCAAATTACCTTGAACTTATGGTATTTACTAGGTTTCACTTTATCTGAATTCTATTTAAGCACCAAGTCTTTGACTTTAAATGCCCTTTCGAATGTCTTTTTTCTGAACCATTTCTATGTTGTTTTGGTGTACTCCATGAAAGTGTTATATGCCTTATCTATTTTCTTTCAATTTCGTCACCCTCATCACTAAGCATCTGCAAAGTCTAGAGGACCAGAAGTTCAATGTGGGTAGGAAAAATTGCTTCCTTGTCATACACCAGGGAGTAGGGAGAAGTTTTAATAGAATTCTTGATTGATATATGATCCACCCACAAAGCTTGGTTAAGCAATAGATGCAAAATCATTTTATTACTCATAAGTGTTCTTTTCAAAATCCGAAGCAAGTTCTTGTTTGTGGGCTCAGCTAAATTATTTCCCTGTAGGTAATAATTATAAGATGCTTTGAGGTAAATTCCATACATGCTTGCAAACTCAGTAATATTTTCTCTAATGAAGGGAGTTTCGTTGTTAGTCACAATGACATCTGGCACACCAAAATAGGTAATCATCCCTTGAGGAAAGATATGACTCTTGATCTGCTTTCTTTGTTGGGATGGCTTTCGCCCATTGAGTAAAGTAGTCAGTTGTTATCAAAATATATTTCTGTTCAACAAAAGAATGGGTATCAATTACCCTAGTAAATTCTAAGCCCCACTATTGAAATAGAGCTTCTACTTGGATCAGATGTAGATGGAAGGATATCTTCTTACTCCTAACAATATATCATTGATAATTATCGTAGCTTTGAATTATTTTGTGTGTATCTACAAAAATAGTGGGTCAAAAATATCTAGCCCAGATGATTTTCAAAGCCATAGGCCTCCCTGTATAGTGTCCACCAGACAAGCCAGAGTGAAACTCCTCTAAAATTTTCTATTTTTTAGACTCTTTGAAACCCCTGAGGAGTACTTCATCTATGTTTTTATGAAATAAACCACTCTACATAAAAACATATATGAGTAACTGAAGCCTAAATATATGCCTTTGAGAGAAATTGAGGTGAGATGGACACCTTTTGGATGTGAAAAATTTGACAAGGTCTTATGTCCAGTCACGAACACATGTTGTCTCCCTGATAACTTTATCATGTAATAATATTGGTGACTGAGAAGCTGCACTTTTAGTCAAATCTTGAAAGAGTGCCAAACCACGAACCAATTTGGTTGGTCAAATATATACATTGTACTCCTAAATCTTGGGGACCCAACTTGCTCTTTTATCACAAAGATCTCCCTGGATGATAAAAATCCTGACATCCAAATGAATAACATAGACAAATATCTTGCATTGTGAGATAAGATATCAAAATTTCTTCAGAGACTTCATAACTGCATAAACTCATTTTTCAATGAAATTGTATTTCTCCTAGTGTGGCTGAATGACTTAGCTTAGAAAAGTGATTGGTTGTTTGTCTCCATTGTCTCACTTTTGCGTAAGGATGGCAACATAACTTTCCTGCTCACCTACTACGTAAAGGATAAAATCCTTAGAATATTTTGGATTAATCAACACTGGTGCTTGAACTATTCTCTCTTTAATATCCTAGAATACCTACTTCTTTTTCTCTGTCCATTTGAAATCTGCATTTTTCTTTAGGATTTTAGTCATCGGCTTCACTACCTAAGCGAATTTAACGATGAATTTCTAGATAAAATTGATTTTTTCAAAAATGGACTGCAAATATTTCTTATTGGCTGGCAATGGCAATTTTAAGAGAGCTTCAGCTCTCATAGGATCAATAGCTAACCCATCCTTTGAAATCACATGTCCCAAGAGCTTCCCCTCTTTGACAGCAAAAATAGATTTCTTTGGGTTGATGGAGATACCAAATTATTAACACTTTTTAAACACCTATCTTAGATGAGATCCATTTTCTTCCCTGTGATGTGAAAAATAGTCATATCATCGAGGTATATAACAATGATTTAGTTTAGCAACTCACCAAAGGCAATATCCATTGCTCTTTGAAAAGTAGCGCCAACATTCAAAAGATAGAAAGGTATTATTTGATAGGCAAAAGTGCCCCACTTGGTAGTAAATGTTATTTTATGTTGATGCTCATCCTTTACCCAGATTTGATTATAATTGGAGAAACCATCAAGCAGTGAAAATATTTGCACTCCAACAACAACATGGAGGATCTGGTCAATCTGCGGCAAGGGATAATGGTCTTTCAAAGATGCCTAGTTCATATTGTGAAAATCTATGCATAGGCAAATATATCCATTCTTCTTTTGTACTAGAACCAAATTCACCACCTAAGTCGAGTGTTTTATGGGGTAAATTATTTTTTTCTCTAGAATATTTAGCAACTTTGCTTTCATAAGCACCTCGATCTTTGAATTAATAGATAACTGCTTCTACCGAAAAGGTTTCACCCCTTCTTGCAATTTGATCGTGTGTTGAATCACATTTTTGTCATAACCTTTCAAATCGTGATAACTCCATGCAACAATGTCAAGGAATTCAAAGCACATATTCTTAATGCCCTTGAGCTCTTCTAGAGAGAAATCTATCCTGAATTTAATTATCTTTCCTGGTTCTAACTTTAGCTTAGTATACTATTTTCAACCACCTTGATCCTCTACTTTTATGCCCTATCATTTTGATCAAAGAAGCTTTCTAATTTAATCAATCCTTTTAGGATGTGATTATTCCTAAGCTATATTAAACCTTCAGCTTCATCTTCATCTAGCATCCTTCCCTCCATGCTACTGGCTTATTTAATCAAAAAGTTTACAATCTGCTCATCATTGTCAAAAACTTACTAGTATATATTCTTATCTAGGACTAAATATCTATAAATTAACCTTATAGTCTTGGGATTTTGTACCACACTCTCAATAGGAGAGAAGTTTGCACCAAGGGATGCTAGAAGATCTGCATGCTTATTTCATTCTTGCAAAATTTCTTGAACATTTAATGCATCAAATGAATACAAAATATCTCATACCTTGTTGTGGTATACCTTCAGGTAGTGCTACTTTGAAATACACTTGTTGGTCACCTGGTTGACAATTAACTCAGAATCTCCAAAAATATACAACTTTTTGAATCCAAACTATCCTACTTTCTTCAATCCCAAGCACAATGCTTCATATTCAGCAAAATTATTTGTACAACTCCAATTCAATTGGTATGAGTATATTTTCTAAATTACCCAAGGGTAGATGAATAATACTCTAGCTTCAGCACCATTCTTACATATTGCACTATCGAAGTACATTTTCCATAATTGAACAGGAGCAAAACCTATATCGTCAGACACCTCTTTACACTTCTTAGGTTTAGCGATGGTATAGAAACCAATATCAGTCTCCATCATTGCATTGAAATCAAGCATTAAAAAATCATCCTCTAATCGAAGCTCATCCAAATATTACTCCATCAGATCCATCTCCTTCAACTCTTCAGAAACCATGTTGACTGAGTTTAAAACCTTTTCTTCTTCCTCAGTTTTTTTGATATGATATATGGAGGGCTTCTCATTGTAAATACGTATTCTCCTCCATTTAAATGGAATATCAAGGTGAGAATAGTCTAGATATAGGTAGCCTCCCAACTTAGCTATGAAATATCTAAATAGAAACATGTTGAAGTATGGCTCCAAGTCTACTACCATAATTTTTTGAATTATAGTAATCTATGACATGTTGTGTAAGACAATTGGGATATCTTTGATCACTCCCACTATTTTTATTGGAGTGCCATCCAACTACAATATGCCTAGGCTACTTATTGTATAATCCATATCCATAATTTTTCATACTCCCTTTGGCATGACAATTGTTGTTGTGCCAGAGTCAATCATACAATTGTGTATGATCCAACCCTCCATCTTGAGAGATGGATAGAATGGGGGAGGTCTATTTTTTCCAATGGCTAAAGTGGGTAGTGTCTAAGCCAGCACCATTTGCGTAGGGTTTTTATTTTTATCCTTCATGAATTTCAATAATTTCAACAACAGATCCACTTGTCTAGGAAGTTGTAGCACATCATAGAGACTCGCCTTGATGGGAATCCTCTTTAGTTCTTTGACAATATTATACGACTGCACATTAGGCTCTCTTGATTCACCAACAACTTCATATTTGTTTTTGTACTACTATGTAGCTTCTACCCTCTGACGCTTGGTCAAATATGGGTAATTGAGCTTCTCCTTTACATTTTATTTTGTTTCTATTTGTACTTGTGCAGTGGAAGGTTATGAAGTTGATACTTTCACTTGCATTCTATCCTTTTCCAAAGTAGGAAAAATATCTTTAAGCAAAACAAGCTCATCTACTTTAGATGCTAGCGTAGGTGCTTTTATAGAGTTTAGAGTATGCAAAGTATATGAAATTCTCAACAATTGTATTGATAATATGTGATGAATAAATACAAATGAGAAGTGGTTCGAATTCAGTTGAACCACCCGAATTCATTGGATAAGTACCCAAAACTTGGAGAGCACATTGGACGTGCTAATTTTAATTAACCTAATAATGAAATATGCTAACATCCTCCCTTATTACATTATTGGAAAATCCCAAGGATATTGTGAAACAATTCAAATTTGATGCATCCAAGTGCTTTGGTGAAGATATTTGCAACTTGAGCATCAATGGTAATATATTGGAGATGTATTTTGTGCTTTGGAACTTCATCACAAATAAAATGACATCGAGTTTCGATGTGTTTGGTGCGATCATAAAAAATTGGATTCTTGACAAGATTCAAAACACCTTGATTGTCGCAAAATAAATAAAGTGGAAGATTCACTGGAAGACCCATGTTTGTAAGAATGTGATGTAACCATATTATCTCATAGACTGCTCCACTAGCTGCTCGATATTCTACCTCTGTAGATGAGATAGCAACCACTTGTTGCTTCTTGCTATGCCACAAGATAGGACCAGGCCCAATATGAAATATGTATCCAAAGGTTGATTTTTGATCATCAATGGATCCAACATAGTCAGAGTTCATGTATCCTTGTAGATAGAACTTGTTATTCTTTTTGTATTCCAAGCCAAAATCTGTTGTACCACGGACATAATGTAGAACTCTTTTTGCTACTTTCCAATGACTTACTTTGGGTTCCTGCATGAACCACGAAAGATAACCCACAAAAAAATTGAGATCAGGTCTGGTATTGGTTAGATATAGGAGACTCCCAATCAGCTGCCGATAGAGAGTACCATCTACCTGAGGTGATTTATCATATCGTGATAACTTAATTCCTTGTTCCATTGGAGTTGTTTTAGAATTACAATTAGTCATTCGATATTTTTCAACTAATGTCTTGACATACTTCTTTTGTGTAATTATGATATGGTGTTATTTCTGATTTACTTCCAAATCAAGACAATAGTGAAGAAGTCTTAGATCTGTCATTTCAAGAATTGTTTCAAATCATATTTTATTGCATCAATCATCTTCTCTGAACTTCCCGTTATGATCAAATCATCTACATATAACACCATAATCACTATATCAAAACCATTGCTCCTGATATAAATATTTGCATCTAAAGGACTTCTTTTGAATCCATGTTGTAATAGGTGACTATCTATCTTGATGTACCAAGCTCGAGGAGCTTGTTTGAGCCCATACAAGGATTTGGTTAATTTGTAAAATTTATGTTCTTGCCCTTCAACTACAAATCCTTCTAGTTGATTCATGTATACTTCTTCTTGTAAGTCACCATTTAGGAAGGCACTTTTCACATCCATCTGATGTAGCTTCCACCCAAATTGAGCTGCCATGGCACAAAGTACTCTAATGGTAGTCATATTTGCAGTAGGGGCAAAAGTCTCTTCATAATCTATACCTTCTTTCTGAGCATAGCCCTTTGCAACAAGACGGGTCTTATGCTTATCAATAGTACCATCTACTTTATACTTTATTTTGAACACTCATTTACAACCAATGGGTTTCTTTCCTGTAGGCAGATTGACTAGCTTCTAGGTTTTATTTTTCATGAGATATTTATGTTCTGCTTCCATAGAAATCTTCCACTGAGGCTCAGTAAGTGCATCTTGAACTGTTACAGGATCATTTTCATCCAATGTTGTCATATATATTTGTTCATTATCTATATTTGTATCTTTATCTTCCTCTGCATCTACAAATAGATCATGAAACTATTGGCAGAGCTCATCAACCTTTGAATATGATGCCTCTGCTCTTCTCTGTTGTATCATACTTCGAGTGCATGGACGATCTTGAGTTAGATCTGGAAGTGTATTTAGTTTAGAATCTCTCAATGTACTAGTATACCACTTTGGAACCTTCTTCTTTAGAGATGAGCTTTCTTTCTTAGGTTCTTCTTCTTCTTCAAGGTATACATTTTTAGATGTGATATCTCGATGTGGAAGCTTCATCAAATACTACATCTCTACTTATATGTGTTTTCTTGGTTATAGGATCTATCAAGTGATATCCTTTTGAAAACTCATCATAACCAAGAAAAATACATCGCAGTGACTTCTCATCTAACTTCTTTCTTTTCTATTTTGGAATGTGCATGAATGCTTTACATCCAAAAATCCTTAGATGAGAAATGGAGGGTTTCTTACCACTCCAAGCTTCTTATGGTGTTTTTCCTTGTAGATCTCTGGTGGGTGCTCTATTTAGAATGTATGACATTGTGTTTCTTACTTCTACCCAATACTGATCCTCAAGATGTGCTCCTTTTAGCATACATCGAACCATTTCCATAATGGAACAATGTCTTCTCTCTACAACTCCGTTATGCTAAGGTGTATAGGCTATAGTCATTTGTCTCTTAATCCCATGTTATTTCAAAAATGATGAAAATTCTTCAGAGGTGTATTCCCCCCTTGATCTGAGCGGAGGTTTTTGATGAAACATCCCGACTCCTTCTCAACAAGTTTCTTAAATTGTTGAAAGTATATAAAAGCTTCTAATTTCAATGAAAGGAAGAAAAACCACATCTTCTATGAGTAATCATCAACAAATAATTGAAAATACTTCTTTCCACCATAGCTGGTTGGCATAGGACCACACAGATCGGTGTGTACCAACTCTAGAGGTTTCGTAGCTCTGGAGGAGCTAGCTTCAAAAGGTACTCGATGTTGCTTCCCTGCTAAGCAATCCAAGAAAACTGGTAAGACATAGGAGAGGTGAGGAAGTCCTTTCACGATCCCATATTTGTGCAATTCAAGCAAATATCCTGAGCTTATATGTCCATAACATCTATGCAAGAGGGAAGTGGCTTCCTTTGTAGTTGCTTCCAGAGCAACATGTGGCATTGAAAGGGCATCTATTATGAACAAGCCATGTTTGTAGCATCCAGTTGCAACATGTTTACTTATATGAGTTATAAAACATCTCTTCTTAACTTTCACAACTCGAAACACAGCCTCCATATTTCTATCTAACATTTGTGGAATAGACAATAAATTATTGGCTAATCTAGGAACATAGAGGACCTTTTCTATTTGACATTTACCATCTGGAAGAGAGATAGAAATATCCCCTTCACCCTTCACTTGGTAGACTTGATTTTCAGCAATAGTGATTGGTTTACCTTCTTTCTCCTAAAAGGTGTCAAACCATGATTTGTCCCTAGCCATGTGCTTACTAGCTCATGATTCAATGTACGATACAACATCTATCTAGGAAGATGAAGTATGGGTCATGAGCACCTTGTATGCTCTTTCAGAGTTAGAATCTGAATCGGACCTAGGAGAATCTGAGTCTAAGTTGGAGTCAACATAAGCAACATGGCCCTTAGGTTGCTTATGTTTCTTTTTGTATTTTTGTTTCTCTTTGCCTTTCTTCTTAGGTGGCTAGTCATTTTGTTGCTTTTTTTTTAACCAACACCTATTGGTTTCATGGTTATTCATATCACAAATATTGCAATATTGTTTATCTTTTTGCTGATTTTGCTTCCCTTTTCCTTTGGAATAAGAGCCCCCTTTTTGAATCTGGCCTAGTTTCTTACCCTTTTTTTGGGTTGAGAGGGCATTATCTGGCACCTCATATTTTTGAACCTGATTTACCTCCTCATTCTGAAGCAAATTTACCAGCTCTACAAATGTTACTTGTCTACCAGAAACGTTGAGAGAAGTGATCAAATTTTTTTAGGAATATGGTAATGCTCTCAAGATGACTGAATTCAAGATATCATCATCTACTGGTTTTCCCATAGCATTCAATTTGGATTTCAAATATGCCACTTTGCAAAGGAATAGATCAACTGTTTCCCTAGAATTCATACTAAGAGTATGTAGTAGAGTTTGAATATGAAGAATAGTGGAGTAATTTTTTCCTTCATACACAGTGATCAAAGCATCCCAAGATTCCTTACTGGTTTTTGCATCACAAATATGAGGCTGCACCTCATATGTAGTAGCAAGCAAGATAAACACGAGACCTCTTTTATCCTTCTTATCCCAAGCATCTTGATTTGTTCCTACTGTCTGAGGGCATTTTGTAGTGCCAGTCACTATATCCCATAAATCTTCCATCTGAAGAATGGCTCTCATCTTTGTTTTCCATGGAACAAAGTTTGGACTTTTCAACAACTGTGAATCTAAGAGATACTTGTGAACATTGGCCATTATGAAGGTTCCTTATATCACCAATTGGGCTTCCTTTATTTATACTTGCCAAATCTATATATCATAACCACTCAATATATACCTGCCCTTATGTGAGGGAGACTACAGGTATATATGAATAGTATACCACTCAATATGTACCCACCCTTACGTGAGGGAGATTATAAGTACATCTGAGAAGCATAAAATATTGAATTTTGGTGATACTGAAAGGGCATCGTGTTGTTTATGACACCTACCATAGAAAGTTTATTCCACATGTGTGGGGCGTAACTTCCCCTAAACACTTTGGAAAAAACTTTGTTAGGATTTATGCCTAACAACAATCACGATGTGGGTATGAAATGAAGTGAACAATAGAACTGGTTTGCCTTATTTCTCCTTGAATATTGATAGATAACAAGCTCAGACATCATTGTTGCAGCTATATTAGGCGGCGGGTACAGTATTCCAAAGCATGACAACATTACCTATAAGTGTGGACCAGAGGTATCACAGATACCGAACGCTGTTGTGCAATAAATTGCACAAATAGGTGTATAAATTTGGGGTCTTTTGCTTTATTTTTTTATATGTGATAATTATTTGCAAGAAAGCAACAAAGTTAAGTGCAAAATAAAATCACAAATGCCCATAAATTTTTGAACCTATATGAGGTGTCGGTTTCCACCGAAAATGCACCTATTTACAATACCAGTTTTTTTATTGTTTTAGTATTCTATTCCCCCCTTTGTCTTAGATTTTTGCAAAATTAAAGTGTTGTAATTCCCCCCTCTTTTTGGCAAAAAAAAAGAGTAGGAAAAAAAATGGGAATAATGCCAATTCTTTAGAAAGCACAACTTATCACTCCAAAAAATGAGGGAGAAAATCAAAGCATTTGGAAAAATACCTCAAAAAATAGCCCCTCCTTATGGTGTGGAGGAAAAAAATTGGTCAAAAATACCCCTCCTGAAGCAATGTGAACACTTGGAGCAAATTTTAGAGCAAAAAAAAAAAATTAGCAAAAAAAACTTAGCAATTTAGCAAGTTTTAGCAAAAAAAATCAATTTTTGCTTTCAAAAACAAATGTCGCGGGTAGCACGGGCAGCCATGGTAGGGCATGGGCAGCATGAAAAGTTCAAAAAATAAGCAAATATCCATGGAAGTATTGACCCGTGGACCTTGTCCACGCAAGGCAATCCCAGCACCAACTGCACTAGAGGGCACGTTGGACAAAGAAAGCACGATATGTGCTTTGAAAGGCAGCGGGCGTAGAGAGTTGGGAAAAAATCCCAACTTTTATCCCACATGCACTGTGAAATGCATGTGTGGGTCTTCAAAAACCCAACCGTGCACATAATTAGTCGACTGCCTTCGGGCGATCACTGTTCATATTTTTGTCACCTCGAACTCTACCTAGTTGTTCATCCTTTATCTATTTAGTTGTCCGCCCTCTGTCTGCCATGTCATCAGTCCTCTGTCTGCCACATTATCAGTCCTTGATCTACCATGTCATCTATTTCTACCATGTCAATAGTCCTATGTCTTCTACATAATCAGTCCTCAATCTACCACATCAACAGCCCTATGTCTGCCACATCAATAGTCCAATCAAAATCTCCTTGAGCCTCGTGCCCTATCAACATCCAATCAAACGTGTCTCTTGGGTTTCATGTCCTATCAGTAGGGCAAATAGAATCTCCTCAGGCCACGTGTAGCTTCAGCATTCTATGCATCTTCTATCACCTCGGGCCTCGTGCTTGGGCCACGTATGGTTCTAGCATTCTCTGCATCCTCTATCACCTCGGGCCTCGTGTGGCTCACCCCTTCTGTTTGCCCAGTCCAATATGTGGCTCTGGTACCATATAGAGTTTAGAGTATGCAAAGTATATGAAATGCTCAGCAATTGTATTGATAATATGTGATGAATAAATACAAATGAGAAGTGGTTCGAATTTAGTTGAACCACCCGAATTCATTGGCTAACTACCCAAAACTTGGAGAGTGCATTGGAGGCGCTAATTTTAATCAACCTAATAATGAAATATGCTAACAACTTTCACTTGAGACTACCTCTTTTCATTCTATATCTTCTGCTTAGTGGGGACCTTCAGCAGCTCCATCTCATTTGGATCAATAGTGATCAGTTTCTTCCTAAATCTTGTGAGAACTAATACTTCTCTATATATGGGACCA
Source organism: Wollemia nobilis (assembly GCA_028583015.1). Lineage (NCBI taxonomy): Eukaryota > Viridiplantae > Streptophyta > Pinopsida > Araucariales > Araucariaceae > Wollemia > Wollemia nobilis. The sequence continues at coordinate 4,168,030 of JAQPPZ010017063.1, read as the reverse complement.
TGAAGTTGTGATCAGTTTTTATGATCATGTTGACTTGACCACTAGAAGTGTTTTTTGCCAGTGTCTGCACATAGTTCAAATGAACCATGTAGGTATTTTTGCCATGTGGGTCATTATAGGTAGAGCACCAATGTTACACACCAAACCTAGCCGTCGGCTAGGCATTCCAAGAGTTAACAATTCATATATATATTAGATAGTTTCATTAAATTAGATCATCGTGTTTTTTATTTTCTTATTACAATTCGCATTAGCCTTCACGGCGGGACCTGCCCTCCTAGTGGCATTATACTCTTACTAAGATTTGATTCATTATTTCAATTCATTCTTCGAACTATTGAGAGTCACTGTGAATCGTTCGGGTATTATTTATTTGAATAAATTTATTTTTTTGATTAACCAGAGAGACCCTGTACTTGTCTCTCTACAAGTGGTATCAGATTTCAAATATAGATCCTGAAGCACACCGTCGTAGGCGTCCTTGACAACAAGCTGCAACCGCGCTTCCACTACAGTCAACATCCATCAGGCGTCACTGGAAACCACTGCAATCTTTAGCAGTTGTGTCTCCACGGTAGCCAACATCTCTCGGCAGCACGCTGTAGTCCGCAGCCATCTCAGCTCACAGGGGGCCACTGTAAAATTTAATAGTCACAAAGCAATTGAAATTCTAGCAAAATTACTCTGCAATTCCTCACGACGCCATTGGCCACTCAAATTCATGATTTTATTCATATTTCCAACAAAAAACTTAAGGTCTTTATTTCATTTTCGGTGCTGACGTCAGTTAAAATTCATTTTCCTTAATGCGTTTTGCTATTTATCCCACATTGGCAGTGTTTCGTTTGCGGAAGGGTTTAAATATTCGGCGTCACACCATATACATCGTGACTGCGGTCACACCTTGGGAGCTTCTTCATGCGTAGAAAGTCTCTTATGTCCGCTCGTTTGGTCGCGTCTGTTCGTATCATATTCTGTTGTTTCTCGCGTCTGTCCGTCTGCTCATGTCCTATTATGTCATGTCTTATGTCTGTTGTCTTGTTCTGTTGCATCTCGCATCTATTCCATCTACTCCATTCGTTCATGTTGTATTATGTTGCATCTCACGTTTGTCTGTCTGCTCGTGTCCTGTTCTATCGCATCTCGTGTCTGTTGTCCTATTCTGTCACGTCTCGCATTTGTTCTGTCCACTTGTGTCCTATTTGGTCATGTCTCGCGTCTCATCTGCTCGTCGTGTTTCATGCCAATTCTGTCCGTGCATCGTGGTTCGTTCGAATTCCTCACGTCTTGATCATTCGGTCGTTTCGTCCCATTCTGTCACCTGTCACCAGTCCTCGTTGTCAGTCGAGTCCAGATAAGTTACACTAAAATCCGGAAGTCAAGGGTTAGTGTGCACCACACTCCGCATCGCAGTTGGAGCGACAATCGAAGCGAAATCCACTTTTGTTGCCGAATTCAACCAATTTACTTTTCAAATTGGACGTTCAAGGATTACTAATCCGGAAAGTTTAAACAGTGCATGAGTAGAAGCTGGACCAAAGGACCTGACGGTCGATTATCAAGCTCGAAAATGACCAATAACAATGCAAGAAGACCTAATCGAAGCCCAGGTACAAAAAATTCTCCTTCTCCTTTCAAAATTGGCAGTTATAATCCACATCATCCACTGGTAGACCCTATGGCTACTAACCCTCCCCCAACTCACGAAAACATCACACAAGGAAACTCAAGTAACTCAGCCATTTCCAACGATGAATCTCTTCGACTCTTACTAGAGGGTATGAACGAAATTAGTCTCAACCTAAAAACCCTAGTGCGAGCACAAAACCAGCTTAATCCCAATACTAATCCCCAAAATCACTCCCATGCCCAAAGGAATGAAGAAAATGTCGATCAAGATGACGATTGGGAACAGCAAAGAGGCAATTCGGATAATTACAGGGATCGCTATCATAGACAACGGTATAACCAAGATCAAGAAAGGGATACGGGTTATCACCAACCGAGAGGCCCTAATAATTTTCCACGCATTGATATGCCCACTTTTGAGGGTCATGATCCTCGTGGTTGGATAGCCAAAATGGAAGGCATTCTCGACTTATACCAAATTAAGGAATTTGATAAAGTCCCTTTCGCTGCATCAAAATTAGGCACTGAGGCCTACCAATGGTTCGTATGGCTTAAGTGAGAGAAAGGAGCTACTATTAACTGGAGAAAATTCACTACCTCTTTTTTAGAAAGATTTGATGAAGGAGCTACATCGTCATACATAGTAAGACTGTTATCTCTTAAACAAGAAGGATCGGTTAGCGAATTCGTTTCGGAGTTCACCAGTTTACTACCATATACTTTAGACCTCAGTCCCGACACAGTGGTAGGAGCTTTTCGCAATGGATTGAAAGAAAATATTAGAGTGGAGGTAGACATTCACAATCCAACCTCGCTGAACGATTGTATAAGAATAGCTAAGCTGGCTGAGAAGAGAAATCAGTTGTATGCACGACGTGAAACTTATAGTCGTCCTTCATATCGCAACAATTCCTTTCGTAGAAATGATCAACCATCAAGATACTTTTGCTATAAATGTCGCACTCATCACCCCAGGGAACAAGCATGTGCCCAAAAACAAAACTTTCATATTGAAGGTGATCAATATGAAGGAGAAGAGGAAGAAACTTACCACCCAGAAGAACCTATGCAAGAAGAACTACCAAGTACTTTAGAAGAAAAGGAAGAGGATACAATGGCGATCTCCGTGCATGCCCTCATGGGGTTAACCACCCACCATACCATCAAGGTACCAGGATTTCTCCGCCAGAAAAAGGTGAATGTGCTAATTGATTCCGGCAGTACCCACAATTTTATCGACATCAAAATAGCAAAAGCTTTGAATTTATTCATTAACTCTTCCAACAAAGACAAATTCCAGGTTCTAGTGGCCAATGGGGTGAACACGCAATGTGTTGGTCGAACATCTCAAGTTTCCATAAAAATGGGAACTTATACCTGGTTTGGATCCCTTTTCGTCATGAATTTAGGGAACTCTGATGTCATTTTGGGAGTTGAATGGTTGGAAACATTAGACACGGTTAGCTTCAATTTCAAAAAATTATTTGTGGAATGGAAGGAAAACGGACGAGTCATTCGCTTACAAGGCATTACTACTCCTCCATCACAAATGGTGAGCTCTCATAGTATGGAGAAGATGTTAAAAAAGGGTGGATATGGATTTATAGCTCAAGTTAATTGTTTGGAAAAACAATCTCGAGTAACTTCGGATATTACTGCTCTAGATTTACGAGACATTGTAACAAAGTATGATGAGGTTTTCCAAGAACCTCAAGGATTACCACCTAAACGATCTCATGACCATGCCATCCATTTGGTTCCAGGGAGTGTCCCACCTAACAATCATCCTTACCGCTATCCTCAACCACAAAAGATAGAAATCGAACAGATCATTCAGGATCTGCTAGATCATGGAGTCATTCGTCACAGCACTAGCCCTTATTCCTCACCTGTAGTTCTGGCTCGACGAAAAGATAATTCTTGGCGTATGTGTCCCGATTTTCGTTCTCTCAATAAACTCACTATCAAGGACAAATTTCCTATCCCTGTCATAGATGACCTACTAGATGAGTTGCATGGTGCAAAATTTTTTACAAAATTAGACCTTCGCTCAGGATTTCACCAAATCCGTGTCCGAGAAGAAGATATTCCCAAAACTGCTTTTCGTACTCATGAAGGTCATTACGAATTTTTGGTCATGCCTTTTGGTCTCACCAATGCACCATCCACTTTCCAAAGTCTCATGAACCAAGTGTTTCGTCCATTCCTCCGTAAGTTTGTGTTAGTTTTTTTTGATGACATTCTCATATATAGCCAAACATGGAAGGACCATTTACATCATGTGGATAAAGCCCTTCACATTTTACACAGAGAAAAGCTATTTGTCAAACGTTCCAAATGTTCATTTGGTGTCCAAGAAGTAGAGTATCTTGGTCATATAGTTTCACACGAGGGTGTCAAAGTCGACCCCAATAAGATTAAGGCAATTCAAGAGTGGCCTTTACCTAAAACCATCAAGAAACTTCATGGTTTTTTGGGTCTCACGGGCTACTATCGCAAGTTTGTATGGAATTATGGTAAGATTGCAGCACCTCTCACAGCACTCACAAAGAAGGATGCTTTTCATTGGTCGAAAGAAGCCACTCAAGCCTTCGAAGCTCTTAAGAAGGTCATGTGTACAACTCCAGTATTAGCAACTCCCAATTTTCACAAACCATTTATTATCGAATGTGATGCCTCTGGAATAGGAATTGGGGCTATATTAATGCAAGAAGGTCATCCGTTGGCATTTGAAAGTAAACAGCTCTCCGAGAAAAATTTGGGAAGATCAACATACGAAAAAGAAATGTTGGCTATTCTTCACGCAGTAGAAAAATGGAGACACTACCTAATCAGTAGCCGTTTCATTATAAAAACAGATCATAGTAGTCTCAAACATTTTCTTGAGCAAAGGTTTTCATATCCGAAACAAAATAAGTGGTTAACCAAACTATTGGGCTATGATTTTGTCATCGAATACAAGAAAGGGAAGGAAAATGTCGTCGTCGATGCACTATCCAGGAAATATGAAGACGAAGTAGCCATTAACGCTATCTCAGGACCTTGCTCCCAATGGGTGCATCAATTACAAGAGGAATGGTTGTCCGATAGCGAAACTGCTCAGATACTTCAAGAATTATCCATAGGGTCCTCTAAACACCCTTTGTTCTCTTATGAAGATAAAATCCTCCGGAAGAAGAACCGCATTTACATTCCACACAATTCAGAACTCAAATCAAAGATCCTCGATGAATCACACGCTTCTCCATCGGCAAGACATTCAGGATTTTTGAAGACATATTTAAGGGTCAAACAATCATTTTGTTGGAAAGGATTAAAAGCAGAGGTCAAACAATGGGTAGCAGAATGTGAAGTTTGCCAGCGCAATAAAGGAGAAACAGTCAAATCACCAGGGTTGTTACAACCACTACCCATCCCTGAACGGCAGTGGGAACATATATCCATGGATTTTATTGAAGGTCTTCCAAAGTCAGAAGGTAGGACAGTAATCTTCATAGTCGTAGACCGGTTATCCAAATACGCTCACTTTCAGGCTTTACAACATCCATTTTTCGCAAGCAAGGTGGCCAAGGTATTTATGGATTCAATTTTCAAATTACATGGTATGCCAAAAAATATAGTAAGTGATAGAGACCCCATCTTCACTAGTAACTTTTGGCGGGAATTATTTTGACTTAGTGGTACCAAATTGAACATGTCCTCAGCCTACCATCCACAAACAGATGGTCAAACAGAAGTGGTTAACAAATGTTTGGGTACATACTTAAGATGTTTCGCTCAAGATAAACAATACCAATGGAGCCAGTGGTTAGCATTGGCAGAATGGTGGTACAACACTTCTTACCATTACTCAATTAAGATGTCTCCATTTGAAGCATTGTATGGCACCAAGCCTCCAACCATCGTAGATTACGTACAAGGATCATCCAAAGTAGCCAAAGTGGATGATTGGTTCCAACAAAGGCAGTCTACACTCACCATCCTCAAAGAAAATTTAGTCCAAGCACAAAATCGTATGAAACAACAACAAGACTTGCACCGATCAGAGAGAACTTTTAATATAGGTGATTGGGTTTTCCTAAGGTTGCAACCTTACAAACAATCATCGTTAAGGATAAAGTCCAGCCAAAAGTTGGCTCCACGATTCTATGGTCCTTACAAAATTGTGCGCCGCATTGGAGAAGTCGCCTATCAGTTAGAGCTACCTTCATCATCACGAATACACCCGGTATTTCATGTTTCATGTCTCAAAAAAGTAATTGGTCAGAAAGTGCAAGGTCAATCCGAATTACCAGTGCTCGATGAGGAAGGACGCATACATCTCCAACCTGAAGATATACTACAACATAGAATACGAAGACTGAGATCACGTCAGATTCAAGAATTTCTCATCAAATGGCAAGATTTACCAAAGGAGGATGCCACATGGGAACCTAAAAGTATTTTCCAGAATTATCAAATCATTCGATCTGATGTATCAACTTCTTAATTAACCAATATGGTTGTATTTATCTTAGCACCTTTACTAGTCAAATTTGATTGCTCTCTAGTAATTAGTGGCGTTTGAAATATTCTTGATCAAAAGTTAGCTTTAGCTTACTTCTTCTTAATGGATGTAATTTTGTTTGACATTGTCCTCATTGTTGAATTAACTGATTGCATCTCCTACAATAATTTCATGTGGGTATTAGGATATGAGGGCACTAGAGGTGATGGAAAAGGTAAAGGTACTGGTAGAGAAGGCAGTGTTGGGGCAGAAGGAGGGGCTAGTAATTGTAGAATGATTAAAGCAGGTAATTACGAAACATAGAGTATTGTTGTGGTTTGGGATGTACTTAGGTTCCATGGAGGAATTGGGTACATGGGTTACATGGACAAGGGTTGAGAAGACGCTTTAGCATACAAATACTATGGAAGATTAGGAAAAATAGGCATGGTCATTTTTGGCGAAAGCTTACCGATAGCGATCGGATCAACTTCAACCTTTTGTGTTGTAGAATATAGATCAGGGAATATATTGGCATTAGACTATCAAATGTTCATACTGATATTGGAGTTTAAGGCTTGAAGGTAGTAAAAGGTAGCTTGTTCGAAATTTGATCAAAGACCATAGGGAACCCTATGCTAAGTTTAGGTGAACCTGACATTAAAGTCGATGATTTATTCCTATAGATGCCTTTGAATAGTAGTGAACTAATACAGTAAGTAAAATGGATACACTTTTTTATTGAACCCTTTTATTAGAAATTCAACTAACTGGTCCCAGGTAGTGATGGTTGTAGGTTGTAATGACCAGTACCAGTAAAGCAATTTCCCTCGAAGAGAGAGAACAAGTAAATTTACCATTATATATTCTTCTGTGATTCCATGAATCATCACCAAAGTAGCTACATCTTGAACATGCTCATAGGCTATCTTTCTCGTACCATCATAATTTGGTAAACCTTCATCATCGCTTACGGGATTGGGTTCTAAGCTTGTAGATTTAGAGGTCTAAAATAGTTCCATACTGGAAACTACCTTGGTGGTGGCTACTATGGTGGTGGATTTTAATCCATGTGGACTGGTGTGTGTGGTTGGGGAGGTGGAAAACTAGTAGTTGTACTAGCAGGACTTGAAGGAACAAAAAATACACCATCTAGCTGAGAAGATGTTGTACTTGATGGGTCATCTGGAGTAACTAACCTAGGGTGTTCTCCTAGCTCTTGAATGTCAAGTTCGTAAAACTCAATAGGCTCTTCAAAAAATTTGGCCTTCGATCCTGTAATCATCAAGAAAACTTTCTCTCACTTCATGTTTGGAGGCTTTTGGGTAGAGCTAAGTTTCCAAATAACATCTCAATGTTCATTCCCTTACCAGCAAAAATTAAATTTAAAATTAGAATTTAAACACAACAAATAATGAGAATGAAAGCATTCAAAAATGACACAGAAAACTATCAAGTGCAAGACTACTTAAAGAACCAGAAGTTGAAGTATTTCTATTGATGTAGAAAATTGAAGTGTTTTTCTATAGAGTGTCCATCCTCCTTTTTTTACATGAGAATGACTAGTCTCTATAAAGGATTGTACCTATTTCATTTAATGAGTTTACAAAAAAATGTTGGTAGATCAAAGACCAATGAGAATAATTCCCTCCTCGGCATCAGTGATGTTTTGGTCAAAATATCTTCCATGGAAACCACAATTCGGATTTTGTGGGAGAATCACACTGAAAAGTCAACATAATTAAATAATAGGAAGCATCCTTGAGCATCAGTGTATCAGGGTCGGTGTATCGGGATGCAAAAAAATCACCTAGAAATCAGGAGATTGGTCATTGAATTTGCTTCACCTTTGCACCTTGGAAAACTACTTTTGCCAGGAAAGTCTGTCGAGCATTAAATCTACTTTGAAAATTGGCAAGGTTGATAGGCGGTGCATTGGAAATAAATAAGAATTGCCTTTGATCTTGCAATTTCAAAGTGGATATCCAGGAAGCACTACTTGCATTCCCACAAAAATTAAATGTTATCTTTCCCCCACCTCTTTCTAAGAGAATCTACAAAATTGTACCTTTGGAAGCCATGTCCCTGGGAATTTAATGCCAAAGAATTGATTTCGCCCAAGAAAGAATGACATAGCATTTTTGGGGTAGCAACTAGTGACAACGCAGCTTGATTTTACACCTTTAGTAATTTCACCCATTAATCACTTTTCCTCATAATTATCTTCTTTTTTTTTGCCTCAAATTAGGGTGACAAAGAATTTTGTCCCTTTGGGGAGGCGGCATCACTTTTAATTATTTTAATTCGGTGCAAATCGTAGCACAACTATTTCACCTAAAATTGAATTTAAAAAATGCATTCGCCTTCTGGGGAGGTTAAACCACATGGTGCCTCTCAATAGGAGCACCTTTAATTTGCAATGCCTTGATTTTGTATCAAATACCCTCCTTTTATTTCCACCCTAGTCATGGGTGAAAACACCCAACGTATTTGAAGTGGGCCCCACATCACCATTCATATCTTTTGCCTTTAAAAATATTTGAAATCCCCTTTCACCTCAAATAGGGGTAACAATGAGTTTCATCCCTCACTTGGGATGAAAGTGCTCTTATAAATTTACTACAATGTGCCCACATTCATCCCATGCTACATAATATTTTAAAATCCTCCTTAGGATGTGTTTCATCCCAAAGATAGGTGACAAGGAGTTTCACCTCTCTCTTGGGGTGAAAGCCCTTTTAAATATGGTCCAATTCATTGGTGCCCGACCCAAGAAGCACCACTTAATATTCTCCTTTGCACTATGTTCACCCCAAAGGGGGAATGAAAGGGAGTTTCACCCCTCTTTGGGAAAAATCACTTTCAATTTTTAAATTGATGTAGCCATTGCGCTTCAAATGATGTTCGTCCCAAAGAAGGGTGACAAGGGTTTTCACCCCTCAATTGGGGTGAAATCTTTCCACTCCTTTGCATGAAATTCAAGACTTTCGCCCCTGTGCTCGTGTTGGGTGAACTTGCTATTTTTTAGTTATGTTTCACCTCCATGGGGGTGAAATTTATTTTTACCCCTCTATTAGGGTGAAAGCGCTCTTATTCCTCCCTTCAACTCGCTCTTGAATTACATCACAATTTTTACATCTTTTTGGGATGAAACTCTTTTGCAAATGCATCTTGGTGAGAAAGTGCCTAACTTCGTTATTCCTTAAAATACTGTTGTTATTTTAGAAATAAGCATTCCTCCACTGTCTTTGTGTTTTTTTGCTCTGGGTGAAACTATTTTTTGTGTTGCGCTTTGCCTTTAAAAAAGGCAAAAAGGACTTTCACCCACGACAAGGGGTGAAACAAATTACTTCTTCTTTCTGAGGTGCTCCTCCCTTCAAAATTTTTTCCTATCAACGCTTTTGCTGCTTAAACATTTTCATCAAAATTCTTCATTGCATTCATGATTTCCATTTAATTTATAGCAATGCAATATTTTTTAAAAGAGGTAAAAATACAGTAAAATGAACAAAAAACTGTAGCACCTTCCTTTAATAAACTTATCAAAAATTTACAATCATTCAACCAAAAAAAATTTAATGTGGCAAAGAGACAAAAATGCCAACAGGTTCTAATATATTAAAGGGGTTGGTTCACTTTTTGTAATAACCCAGGTCAACCCACCTATTTTCGGGTACCAAAATTATGTAATTTTAAATTTTTATCCAACTTTTTATCTAGTACAAGCATGCTTAAATCATCACAAAATCCATTTCGCTATAGCCAAAACTATTGTGAGATTGATATTGGCCATTTCTCAGTGTTATTACCTTATGCTTTGACTCCTAACTTGAGTTTTCAAGTATTGGTAGGGGTTTTCTCTTCTAGGGCCCATTTCACCTGGAATACAAACACTTTACTTCCCTTATCATAAGTAATGATAATAGCATATGCATGCCAAATATGACGAGTATTGACTTCCCTAAATATTGTCATGGGTCTACTACCACCTAGGTAGCACCCCAGAAGTCTTATATGTATGATGCCCATTTCATCATACAAGCTCCCATAAGACCTTTTGGCTCTCGTAATAGGAATGGATTCACCTAGTAATTATGCCCATATCATAATTCCTACTTTTCCCACTCTTTAATTCAGAGTCCGGTAAATCCTACTCAGGACGTAGGCACTTTTATCCTTGTTCCTGAAAGTTGGATGAATGTCTGCCCACATTCATTAAGCTTAGGTTGCCTATCCACAACCATAAGTTTTTGTACATAGGTTATCTACCCACAACCAAACATTTTATAATATTAGTCATCGATTTTCATAATCTTAGTCATTGTCAAGGTTATGGTTTAAAAATATATTAAGCCTCAAATATTATTCCTACTTTAATAAAAATAAAGAATATTAAAACCATATCATAATATTAAGTTTAGCTAACATTACTATCCATCTCTTTTTCTTTTGAAGATATCCAAGGTCCTTATATTCTTACTTTTATATGAAAAAACCATAAATATAATGCTAAAACCAACCATTCTTAAATACATAATTAATATTGTTATGAGACTGTACTAACCCCTTAAGTATCTAAGAATCTCTATTCCATGGGCTACCTTCATTCTAAATGGAAGCTTTCTAATTAATAGTGTTTATCATTCCTTCAACAAGTAATATGCTATGCTAATTTATTAAAGCAACCCACTTTTTATTTAGTTATTTTCGATTAATATAAAGTAAGTCTCTAAGTAAGTCACAACTTAAATATGCATTTAACTTGATTCTTTCCCTAAAGTTCCTTTCCTATGGCATAATTCCCTATAATTTAAATAAGTGTTCAAAATAAAATTTAAGGTCCAACCATTAGCTAGTAGTTATTTAATATCAACATAAAATCCTAAGAATTCAAGGAAAGGATTTTTTTTTTACAATGATAGCCACTATTAATTAGACACATCCATTTGCCTCGTTTTCAACTATTTGAACACCACAACCTTGCCTACAAATTTTCATTCGAATTAAAGGATGAACACGAATTTCAGAACTTTATTGATAAGCTAAATAACAATGACATCACGTATATTGAAGGCATATTCCAACTAAGGAGCTAATGTTTTGAGCTATAATTTTATGAAGTTCTATTGGCTTTCATTTCCCATTGTACTCCCTATTCTCATGTTTGCATTCTTACCATCGCCTCAGCCATTTGAAGACGTGATTCTCTATTTCCTTGATTTTTTTTTCAAAAAGAAACATAATTTCATAAACCATACTCTAGCCTTCAATACATTTATTTAAGATGAAGCTAGCCTCATGGCGTTATCTGGTTTAACCAACATTGATAATCCCATTTTTAACATTATACAGTGAAGGTTTCACCAAGCTACTTGTTAAATATAGTTACAATACAAGAGATATATGTTTTAACTCATCAAAGATTTAGCTATTGGCTCCCAATTTTATGCTGGCAACCCTATTAGGTTTTTGTTTAGCTTATAGGAAATAGTTTGCTATGCTATTTAATTCAAGAACCCAACATTTATGCCTTCAGGCCTTTTACTAGTTTTGGTTCTCATAAACAATGTTTTTAGCCTTTAGAAGACATTGACAGAGAACAATATCATTTCTTTACAAATTCACTTCAGTTTTAATATTAATTAAACAAGCTTCGTAGCGCTATAAAAGGTTTTAAAAACATAATACAAGAATATGGAGTTAATAGTTCAAAAACAAAAGCTCTCCAGTGTACAACAATTTATAACTCAAGCCTGTGTTTGGAACATGCATTCAATTATTTATTTAAAGATAGAAATTTCATTTTATTTCCATGAAAAATCCTATTTGGTAGCTTGCTTCAATTAAATATTTCGATTATTCTAATGGAATCTTAATTAGAATTATATTTTTTTTACAATTAATTCCTCAAGAAATATTACATTTTCAATATTTCACATACAAGTTGTCCCCTACGCTTCAAAACTCTGCAATCGTTTGCCTACATTGCTTGAAGAGGGTACATACATAATAAGTGTTTAAAATTTTGGTTTGATATCTTCTTATGCTCTAGCGACGTCTTGCAAATGCATGAATTGTAGAATATATGGACAATACTTTTTTAGATTTTAGGCTTTCCAGATTCAGAGCTGTCGCCTATCAAATGAATGCATACTAAACTATTGATTCTTCAATCACAAATGCATTCTTTTCAGCTAGTAATTTTTCCATATATTTTTTTCAAAATTTAAATCTTTCAAATAAAGCTACAATAGACAGAATCCCTACTTGGATTTTATATATTAATTATTACACACCATTTCCAAATCGTAAACTATATAAACAAATACATCTTGAGCACTTACTTCCATTGAGAGCACTTGCTGGAGACGTTATCTCTGTTCTCACTTTCTTTTGCGAATCACCACAAATGCACTCTACTACCATATCCTCCCTTTCTTCTTTCCCCACCCCCTTATTTAAGTAATAAGGCCCTTATTATCTAAGACACATTTGTTATGTTCGCATGCAAATTATGTCGGGGACTCGCCAGGTGGTGGAGAAAAGACCAAGTCATCCTTTATATAACCAAGAAACATTATTGAAAGCACTTAGCTAAAAATAAACAATATATATTATTATTATATTAATAAATTATATTAACATTTATTTATATTTTGACCATTTCGTTTACATTTGAGAGTAGTTTCTTTTATATTTTTAATTATTACTTATTAATGAATATTTCCAAGTTCCATAAACTTGTTTTATTATTAAATTATTATTATTTTTATTATTATTATTATTATTATTAATATATATATCTAAACATTTATATTTATATATTATTGTTATAAGTTTTTTTAATTATTATCCATTTATAAAATCAAGCAACCTAGCAATGCATCTACATGAAAATGCAACTACATGGACCGTTGGTGGACACATTGCCTTTAGGATTCATAGATCCATATTATGGTGAATACTCCACCGCTCATCATATCTTTGGACTTACCTCAAGCCGAAAACCCTTTTGATCGAGGAAAACTCAGCTCCGGATAGTCTTTGGAAAAACAAAACTTGTTCTTGCACCCAAAAATATATTAGCAGTACCTTATCCTTGAAGATAATATAAGAAAAATAATAAGCACAGCAGTTGGGTTGTTACATACTTTCCCCCTAAGGTTAAACATAGTCCCTGTGTTTGTAGTATGAAACATTAACAATAAATATTTTAAAGGTCAATCATACATAACAACAAAATTAAACAACATAGTTTATTATCATATCACAACAAAATTCGTATCAATCAGTTTTTATTACACAGAGACATGTTCTTATCATTGTTCAAACAAAAATGGAAATTGTCTTTTCATCATATCCACATCTTCCCATGTGGTGTTGCTTTCTAAATATTGGTCCCATTGGACCTTACACTGGTCAATACTTCTTTTTCTTAGCTGCTTTGTTCTGAATCCAAGTATTTTGATTGGTTGCACCTCAATGTGCATGGATCGGTCATCTGCAAGTGATCAACATTCAATATATGAGAAGGATCCGGTATATATTTCTTGAGGAGAGACACATGGAAAGTATCATGGATTTTAGACAGGTTAGGAGGTAAGGCTAGTTTGTAGGCTACTGGGCTAATTTTATCAATGATGGCAAATGGTCCCACAAATCTTGGGCTAAGTTTGGAGGATTTAATAGAGCTTTTAGTGGGCTTAACCCTCAGGAATACTCTGTCTCCCACAATGAATTCCCTCGGGGTTCATTTCAGATCAGCATAACTCTTTTGTCGATCAGAGGCCTCCTTGAGCCTAAGTCAAATTTCATTTAATTGTTCCTCCATTTCCTTTAGCATATCCGACTTGATCATCACCCGATCCTCTGGATTGCTCCAAGACAAAGGTGTCCTACACCTTCTCCCATATAGTGCCTCAAAAGGTGCCATTTTTAATGAAGCATGATACCCATTATTGTAGGCAAATTCCACCAGGAACAAATAGTCTTCCCACTTGGTTTGGTGATCCATACAATACATTCGCAACATATCCTCCAAAACTTGGTTAACCCTTTCAGTTTGTCCATCAGTCTCAGGATGGTATGCAGTACTGATGTTAAGTTTTGTTCCCCATGTTTGATGCAGTGCTCGCCAAAACTTAGATGTGAATCGGGAATCCTGTGATATTATGGTTTCAGGAAAACCATGTAACCATACCACCTCCCTGGTGAATTTTTGAGCCACATAAGGCGCTCCATATTTAACATTCCCAGGTATAAAATGTGCTACTTTAGTCAACTTGTCGACTACTACTAGGATAGCATCATGCTGGAAGCGATTTTTAGGCAACCCGACTATGAAATCCATGGTTACTACTTGCCATTTATATTCTAGAATCACATGAGAGTGCAAGCGTCCTACGGGATGTAAATGTTTCGCCTTTAATTTTTGACACTCTAAACACTTTGCCACATATTCAGTAATATCCCTTTTCATCCCTGGCCAGTAGTAATCCCTTTTTATAGTTTCATGCATTTTTACATAGCCTGGGTGGGCAGAGTATGGAGCATAATGTGCTTCTTGTAGTATTTTACCTTTAAGGTCCTGATCATTAGGTACCACCATCCGGTTTTGGAAAAATAGGGTGTCTTCTTTGATTTTAAATTCCTTGGCTTTTTCAGATCCTTGTTGCACCAACACACGACATTTTTGAGAGAATTCATCTTGAGGTTGCAGGTTCCTTATTTGCTCAACTAAATCAAATTGACATTGCGTCATGGCAGAAATATGTCTTCTTCTACTCAGAGCATCAGCCAACTTATTTTCCTTTCCCTTAATATACTCGATGCCAAAGTCATATTCTGCTAAAAACTCCATCCAACGTCTCTGCCTAGCATTGAGCATTGGCTGAGTGAAGATGTACCTCAGGCTTTGATGATCAGTTCGTAACTCAAAAGGTTTGCCTAGCAGGTAGTGATGCCACATCTTAAGAGCATGTACTACTACTGCTAACTCCAGGTCATGTGTGGCGTAGTTTAGCTCATGCTTTTTAAGTTTTCAGGACTCATAGGCTATTACTCCCTCTTCCTGCATGAGTATTCCACCTATTCCCTCAATGGAGGCATCAGTGCAAATAGTGAAAGGTAGTTTAGGATCGGGTATCCTAAGAATTGGTGTAGTGGTTAACTTTTCTTTGAGTGTTTTGAAAGCTTCCTCACAATGTTCAGTCCACTTAAAAACTTTTCCCTTCTTTTGCAGATTGGTTATGGGATAGGCTACCTTGGAAAAATTCTTGACAAAGCATCGATAATACCCAACCATTCCCATAAAAATTTGTACCTCAGATACATTTGTTGGGGCAAGCCAACCAATGATGGCTTCTATTTTCTTTGGATCTACGGATACCCCTTCAACCGAAATCACATGTCCCAAGTATTGTACCTAAGGAGTATAAAACTCACACTTGGATAACTTTCCATATAACTAATTTTTCCTTAATACTTCAAGGACTATCCTCATATGTTGATCATGCTCTTCTCTATTTTTAGAGTAGATCAATATATCATCCAAAAATATTAGCACAAACCGATCCAACTGTTCCTAGAAAACACTATTCATAAGATTCATAAATGTTGTTGAGGCATTTGTCAATCCAAATGGTAGTACTGTGAACTCATAGTGGCCATATCTGGTTTGAAAGGCTATTTTGTGAGTATCTTCTTCCCAAATTCTTAACTGATGATAACCAGACCTAAGATCAATTTTTGAGAAGATTGTAGCTCCTTTCAACTGGTCAAATAAATCATCTATTCTGGGTAAAGAATATTTGTTCTTAACAATCATCTTATTGAGCATCCTGTAATCAATACAGAGTCTCAAAGTCCCATATTTCTTTTTCACAAACAGGATCGATGCACCCCAAGGTGAGACACTTGGCTTAATATGTCCTTTTTCTAACAGATCCTGAAGCTGAGTTTTGAGTTCCTGCAATTCTATTGTAGTCATTCTATAGGGTGCTCGAGCTATTGGCGTAGCTCTAGGAAGAAGTTCTATTGAAAAATCAAATTCTCGTTTGGGAGGTAATCTAGGTAGATCTTCAGGAAAAACATCTCGAAAGTCATTTAGCACTGGATAGGTCTGGAAAAGACTTGTTTCTGACTCAATTTCTTCTTTCTTATTAAGTTTGACTACAAAGACCCTACTTATTTTCCTGAGGGCTCTTTTAACTTGCATAGCTGATAGAAAGTGTGGTTCCACTGACTTACGTCCACAATAAATTCGAGTTCTTTGGTTGGAGTTGTCAGTGAAATCCATCCATATTTCTTCAAAATTTAGTAATGCCTTATGAGCCTTGAGCCAATCAACCCCTAGGATTATGTCAAAGGTATGCAAAGGTGCTACATATAGATGCCAACTAGTCTTTCCCTGAGGCAATGTTATCTGAGGATCAAATAAGCACTGATCTACTGTATAGGTTTGCCCAGAGCCATACTCCACCTTCCACCCATTAGCCATAAATCCAGGTTTTTTCGGTATGTCCCTCAAAATATTTGGAGAAATAAAACTATCAGTGGCTCCTGAATCAATCAATATTCTTACATCTTTATTATAAATTTTACCATTTATCAGAAAAGGTATAGCCTGACCACTGAGTTTAGAGTTACCTATTGCAGCGTAAATTTTATGGGCTGGCTCTACAGGTTCCTTTCTTTTGTCAGCTCTCATAGGACACTTATCAGCATAATGAGGTTCCCCACAAATCCAACAACTAGTTTGAGGTGCCTTCTCTCTTTTGTCCCCATCATTTCCTTCCTGGCCACTAGTTCTAACTTTTTGATCATTCTTATTGTAATTTCCCTGGCCTCCACGATTGTTCTGATTTCTATTTCCTTGGAATTTATTCTTGCCTTTGTCAAATCTATTTTTGTTCTTATTTCATCCCTTGACACTCCTATTTTTATCCCATCTAACTGAGCCTACATTTTTCTTCCTCTGTAGTTCCTCTCTGTCAGAGGTTTTCTGATAGTAAGCCCTTTTGGCCTTGTAATTTTCTTCATGCTGACGAGCCAGATCACAAGCGATAGTCAAAGATGCGGGTTTAAGCATAAGAAGTAAATTTATGATTTTTGGATGAAGTCCCATCAAAAATTTTTGGACTTTAATTTCAGTCCTCTGTTCGAACTCAGGCATATACTTAAGTAACTGTACGAATCGCTGGTAATATTCAGTAACAGTCATGTTACCCTGAGTTAGTCTAGAAAACTCCATGGTTTTCTCGAGATAGAATTGGGGAGATAGATATCTCTCCTTAAATACTATCACAAAATCCTCCCAGGGTACATCTGCAGCTTCAACATTGTGGGTCTTTCTATACGTGTCCCACCAGTCAACAACTGCTCCGGACAACCGAAATACTACGTAGGAAGTTTTTGACTTGGAGGATAAGGTTCTAACAACAAAATAGGCTTCTTTGTTGTTCCATTTGCTCATTTTTTCTGACTCATATGTTCTTGCATTAATTACATCATCCGAGTCATTTTATCATCTTTTGGCATAGGCTCCTTTTCCCTCCTTACTACCCGAGGAGGTTTAGTAGTTTCCTTTGTAGCTCATGTCCTTATAAATTTTCTAAGGATGCACTTAGGGTTCTCAGCCAGTCCTTCCCGCTATTCTACTACCAGTATCTTTGAGGAACTAGATCTTAATCCGAATGCCATTACCTATTTGCAAAAAAGAGCTTTGTTAATTAATTTTGGTTTTAAAATCTAGAACTATTTGCAAGATTTGTTTTCAACTATCTAAAGGTTCTGGTTTATCTAAGAATTCATATGCTCTAATACCAACTGTAATAACCCAGGTCAACCCACATATTTTTGGGTACCAAAATTGTGTAATTTTAAATTTTTATCCAACTTTTTATCTAGTACAAGCATGCTTAAATCGTCATGAAAGCCATTTCATTGTAGCCAAAATTTTTGTGAGATCAAGATTGGCCATTTCTCGATGTTATTGCCTTTACTTCCACGTCTAACCTGAGTTTCCAAGTATTTGTAGGGATTTTCTCTTCTAGGGCCCATTTCACCTGGAAGATGAATGCTTTACTTCCCCCATCATAAGTAATGATACTAGCGTATGCATGCCAAATATGACGTGTATTCACATCCTTGAATATTGTCATGGGTCTACTACCACCTAGGTAGCACCCCAAAAGTCTTATCTGTATGATGCCCATGTCATCATACAAGCTCCTATAAGACCTTTCTACTCTTGTACTAGGAATGGATTCACCTAGGAATTATACCCATATCATAATTCCTACTTTGCCCACTCTTTAATTTAGAGTCCGATAAACCTTGTTCAGGACGTAGGCACTTTTCCCCTTGTTCCTAAAATTTGGATGAATGTCTGCCCATATTCATTAAGATTAGTTTGCCTACCCGCAACCATAAGTTTTTATACATAGGTTTTCTACCCACAACCAAACGTTTTATAATCTTAGTCATCAATTTTCATAATCTTGGTCATTATCAATGTTAGGGTTTAAAAATATCTTAAGCCTTAAATATTATTCCTACTTTTATAAAAATAAATAATATTAAAACCATATCATAATATTAAGTTTAGCTAACATTACTATCCATCTCTTTTTCTTTTGAAGATATCCAAGGTCCTTATATTCTTACTTTTATATGAAAATAAACAATAATATAATGCTAAAACTAACCATTCTTAAATACATAATTAATATTGTTATGAGATTGTACTAACCCCTTAAGTATCTTATAATATCTATTCAATAGACTACCTTCATTCTAAATGGAAGCTTTCTAATTAATAGTGTTTATCATTCCTTCAAACAAGTAATATGCTATGCTAAGTTATTAAAGCAACCCACTTTTTATTTAGTTATTTTCAATTAATATAAAGTAAGTCTCTAAGTAAGTCACAACTTAAATATGCATTTAACTTGCTTCTTTCCCTAAAGTTCCTTTCCTATGGCATAATAACCTATAATTTCAAGAAGTGCTCAAAATAAAATTTAAGGTCCAAACATTAGCTAGTAAATATTAAATATCAACATAAAATCCTAAGAATTCAAGCAAAGGATTTTTTTTTACAATGACAGCCACTTTTAATTAGACACAACCATTTGCCTCATTTTCAACTATTTAAACACCACAACCTTGCCTAAAATTTTTCATTTGAATTAAAGGAAGAACATGAATTTCAAAAATTTATTGATAAGCTAAATAACAATGACGTCACGTATATTGAAGGCATATTCCAACTAAGGAGCTAATGTTTTCAGCTATAATTTTACGAAGTTCTATTGGATTTCTTTTTCCCATTGTAGTCCCTATTCTCATGTTTGTGTTCTTACCATCGCCTTAACCATTTGAAGATGTGATTCTCTATTTCCTTGATGTTTGGTTTCCAAAAGAAATAAAATTTCATAAACCATACTCTATCCTTCAATACATTTATTTAAGATGAAGCTAGCCTCACGACGTTATTTGTTTTAACCAAAATTGATAATCCTAGTTTTAACATTATACAACGAAGGTTTCACCAAGCTACTTGTTAAATACAGTTACAATACAAGAGATATATGTTTTAACTCATCAAAGATTTAGCTATTGGGCTCCCAATTTGATGCTAGCCACCCTATTAGGTTTTCGTTTAGCTTACAGGAAATAGTTCGCTATGTTATTTAATGCAAGAACCCAACATTTATACCTTAAACCCTTTTACTAGTTTTGGTTCTCATAAACAAGGTTTTTAGCCTTTAGAAGACATTGACAGAGAACAATGTCATTTCTTTACAAGTTCACTTTAGTTTGAATATTAATGAAACAAGCTTCATAGCACTATAAAAGGTTTTTAAAACATAATACAAGAATATGGAGTTAATACTTCAAAAACAAAATCTCTCCAGTGTACAACAATTTATAACTCAAGCCCGTGTTTGGAACCAACATCCAACTATTTATTTAAAGATAAAAATTTCATTTTCTTTCTAGGAAAAAGCCTAATTGGCAGCTTGCTTCAATTAAATGCTTCGATTCTTCTAATGGACTCTTAATTAGAATTATATTTTTTTTACAATCAATTCCTCAGAAAAGATTACATTTTCAACATTTCAAATACAAGTTGTCCCCTACGCTTCAGAACTCTGCAATTGTTTTCCTACATTGCTTTAAGAGGGTACATACTTAATAAGTGTTTAAAATTCTGGTTCAAGATCTTCTTATGCTCTAGCGATGTCTTGCAAATGCATTAATTGTAGAATCTATGGGCAATACTTTTTGTATTTCTGGCTTTCCAAAGTTAGAGCGGTCACCTATCAAATGAATGCATACTAAATTATTGATTCTTCAATCACACATGCATTCTTTTTAGCTAGTAACTTTTCCATATATTTTTTTCAAAATTTAAATCTTTTAAATAAAGCCACGACAGATAGAATCCCTACTTGGATTTTATATAATAATTATTACACACCATTTCCAAATCGTAAACTATATAAACAAATACATCCATAACACTTACTTCCCTTGAGAGCACTTGCTGAAGATGTTATCTATGTTATCACTTTCTTCTGCGAATCACCACACATGCACTCTACTACCATCTCCTCCCTTTCTTCTTTCCCAACCCCCTTATTTAAGTAATAAGTACCTAGTTATCTAAAACACATTTGTTATGTTCGCATGCAAATTACGTCAGGGACTTGCCAGGTGGTGGAGAAAAGACCAAGTCATCCTTTGTATAACCATGAAATATTATTGAAAGCACTTAGCTACAAATGAATAATATATATTATTATTATATTAATAAGTTATATTGAAATTTATTTATATTTTGACCATTTCGTTTACATTTGAGAGTAGGTTCTTTTATATTTTTAATTATAACTTATTAATGAATATTTCCAAGTTTCATAAACTTGTATTATTATTAAATTATTATTGCTATTATTATTATTATAATAATTATTATTATTATTAATATATATATCTACACATATATATATATATATATATTTATATATTATTGTTATATATATTATTAATAATTATCCATTTATAAAATCAAACAACCTAGTAATGTATCTACATGAAAATGCAACTACATGGACCGTTGGTGGGCACTGCCTCTAGGATTCACAGATCCATAATATGGTGAATACTCCACCGCTCATCATTTCTCTGGACTTACCTCAATCCAGAAAACCCTTTTGATCGAGGACAACTCAGCTTCAGACAGTATTTGGAAAGACAAAACCTATTCATGCACCCAAAAACATGTTAGCAGTACCTTGTCCTTGAAGATAATATAAGCAAAATAATAAGCACAACAGCTGGGTTGTTACACTTTTGAACATGCATATTTTTAAGAGCTCTTATTTTCTTTCTTGGATGCATTTGGCATGGCGTTAGAACCCTATTCAGAGATGTATTTTTTGTCATTGATCTATATTTGTATGCTCAAGTAGAATTTGGGTTATTCCATGGGAGATCTGACTACTAAAAGACAAGTGTATCATATGACATTGCTTCGATCTTTAATCAATATCAACAAATTCTACCTTTGAAATATTCATTCTCACTAAGATTATCCCTATTCTAAAATGTGAATAGAAGGCTTTTGATTTCTTCTCTTTAAATATTTCCTCTCTATTTTAAGAGATCGTTGATTCTCCTTTAATTTAAGTCTCTCTTTATTTAAAAATGGGATATGAAAGTTATCTGCATAATTGTAAACTACAATCAAATCTATGGAAGTTGTTGTCTATACATTCCTTTAGATATCAACCTTAGGGATAACCCTTGAAGTTATTTTAGAGCTTCCAAGAACCTTTTAAAATAGAGAGTTGCATTCTTTTTTTAATTTAATATGGAATTTAGTTCATATAATCCTTATAGAGGGGTAATACCATTTTTAAAATAAATGGGAGCCCATGTTTTAAAAAGGGTCTATTAAAAAAGACCTTAATATGTTCGAGAGAATCATACATTGAAAAATGCTTTGATTATACCTCTTCAAATTAAATTAAAGGAGAGATAAAGCTCAGGAAAATATATTTCTTATTTCAAAGTTGAGCTCTTCCTATCCTCTCATTATTTGTTGTTAATATGTATATAAGAGTCAAGATACTGAGGTTATTTTTGAATGGACCTGAATACATGAAAAATCACTCTTAAGACCTAATAATAAGTTCATACCGAATTCTATGAACTCGAGAATGCTCTAAACACTTTGAACCTTCTGAATGCTCTCTCTATTTTAAAAGATCACTTTCTTACTAATTAGGGATAGGGATATATATCCCACTTCTACAAGGATAAGCACTTGATATTTTGATTTTAATGAGAGGTTTCGACCTCAAAAGGATATACTAAAATTGTCTTCCACACCTAAATAGTTATTATATCTTCACACCCACTATAATTTGGCTTATATCTTCATATGCGCTCTGGGTTTTTGAAGAGACAACTTCCTCATAATTTTGTATATCTATTTCTTAAAGCCCACCCAAAGAGAAAGCCTCTCTCTTTTCAAAAGGTTGTGGATGGTGAGCTTTGGTTCCTCTCAAGTTAACCTCTTTAAAAAATTTCTAGGGTCAAGGATTTCATCTTTAATGACCTCTTTTAATATAGAATAAACTCCCAACACTTTAAAATACCCCTCCCTCTATTTTAAAGGTAAATACAAATTTTCCAACTTTTTAAAAAGAAGGGAATTTTCTTTAGCTAAGTCTATCCCTTTCAAATTCAAAAAGGGTTGGTCATTCAAAAAATATTATTGCATGACAAATAATTAGCCCTCTAGATCATACTCACTAGGAAAAAAACCTTTAGATCACCCAAATAAAATAGAAATCCATCAATGAATTGGATGATTCGTAACACCAGCAAATATACTACACCCCCCCTAGGACCCTGGAGAACAGCGATGGGAAACCCCTTTTTTGTCTCTTTGAGGTAGGGATACTTGTAACAGTAGTCTAATGAAGGTGACATGCTCATGCTCTCTATTTTAAAAGGGGTTCCACTATTTTTAATTAAATTTATCTCTAACCATTTTAAAATAGAGCTAGACATGATATATTTCTCAACCATTCCTCCATCCTTAAAGAGCTCTTTTCCACTGGAAAAATATTAGAGTGCATCATTCTTCCTAAGACTCCCATATCAACTTTGGCATTACATGTTGCATTTCTGGTAGCTCTACCTTATGAAAATTTAATTCTATCTATTCCGAAAAGAAACTCAATCGAAACGTATTCTTATGAATAACTACATAACCTACGGAATCATCAGGTATTTCATCATAGAATCACCTTATAAATATTTTGGAAAAATCCCTCTCCCTACCCCATCATTTAAAATGTGGAGTAAAAGGTTGTATGAAGCAAAAAAATTCAAAGTATGATAAATCATTTGTAATTTTTAGTCCTAGGTCTCTCGACTCATTCATTTTTGTTCTTCCTAAAAATGGGCTCATTTCACTCTTGATCTTGATTAGGTATGAAATGATCCATTCTTACCTTTATGGTCGGATAACAAGGAGTGCTCAATTATTTAAGATGACTCACAGCTATATTCTTTATAGCTCTACCATGATGCACCCTCTTCAAATGGAGAGGACAATTGAACTATTTTGATAGACATAGGGACATACTCCATAAGCAATGAATTATTCAACCCTTGTAACATATCAGTACCTTAAAAAATGGTATTACTTTTAAAACCTTTGATATTTCCTACTATCATATCAAGAATATTATATGAATGTCAAACTCTCCCCATTTAAAATACAAAAGCATCACTTAAAATTTTCTAAGGTCCCATTTTTAGAATAGAAAGGTGCATACAATCAATTAGAGAAGAATAAGAAAGATATTTGCAATTTATCGTAGTTTCTTCATTTTATTTTAAATGACCTAATATTTATCCCCATATAAGTTAAGACCAACCATTCTTTCATGTTGGAAATTTCCATATAAGAGAAGGGCTTTGATTCCATGGAAGTCATTTAGATATAAAAAACCTCTTTAAAAAACTTGACTCCTCCTTAAAGTGTGGTTGTTAATACGTATATAAGAAAATCAAATCCTTAATCATCTTCAAAGCATTATATTTTTTTTATAATAGAGATCAACATCCCCATTTTTAATGGAGGAGAGGTGAGATTAACAACTTTAAGAAGGAGCCCAGCTTTAGAATAGAGGGGTAAGTGAGTAAGTAAGTTATTATAAGCTTTGAAAGGGGCTTTAAGCTCTTTATTTCTCTAAGCTCATAGACGGCAGCTTACTTTCTTCTTTATACAGAGAGGAGGGGAGAGCGGACTTGGAGTAAGTAAGCCCTCAACCGGTATAATGAAAGAAACTTATAAAGGCTAGCCCTCAACCGATTAAAGGAATAAAAACTCATAAATAAAGGTTGAGCCGCCCCTCAACCGATATGGATGAATGTCGGTTGAGCTTTAAGTTCAAAGAGCCAAGGTCGAGTACCTTATATAAGGATCGAATCCCTTCTCTCTATCCCCATGCTAGAAGTTTCCAGAACCAAGTATCCTTTTAAGGCCTTTAGAGCTTTTAAAAGAGGTACACTTTGAAATGAACATAACCATTAACATGCTTTTGAAGCCTTTTTTTAGAAACTCATGTATTTTATTTTAAAGGAGTCATTGGATATTTCAATGCATAGACACCTAAAAGGTATCACATTTACAATGGTTAATATTAATATTCAATAATGTGTGCAATTATTTTAATTAATGTATTTCAAACCTTATAAAATATTAATATTGGCTATTCTAGCCTCTTTGATTTTTTCTAGCCCCTTTGACCTACTTTAGCCCCTTCCTACACCTAACCATGGTCATCATGATACCACTCTACTCTTTTTAACTCCAAATCACCTTAAATTGGGTTAACATTTATTTCCTCCTTTTTCTCCACTCTCCAAGCACATTCAATGCATTTGGGTGAGGATTCCCTCAACTCGAGCATTTTTATGAGAAATGTCAACTTAGTGGGTGAGAAATATCTCTACAAAAATGAGTATCAATATGGCACATCATAATGTGTCATGGCATATCATATTACATCATGGCACATCATAAGGCATCATAGGCCAAACAAGGAAAGTTGTACATTTGTCCACCCCAAGTGGTGAATCCCTAATATTATTCTCTTACGCATCCATGTCACTTGTGAATTTCTCTTTTACATCATCACCACTCTCCTCCGCCCATGGGAGACTTTATAAATAGGTCTCCATTTTCAATTTCATGTGTGCACCAAAATTTATAACAAAATCCTACTCAAATTTTATTTGATTTTGCTATGTTTTTTGTTTTACATTGTGGTTACAAGTTTATCATCTAGAAATATCAAGGGCTAAACCATGGAGACTCTTAGCATTTTCACTAACATTTGTTTTTGTAGTCACACTCATGGTCAATATCCAAAAATGCATATTATCTACAACAAAGACCCAAAAACATATCCACAAAGGCTTAGATTTAGGATCAAAACCCTCTACTAGATAAAAATATCAACCAACCAGGGTGATTAACCAGTAGCACAAATGCATAGGGTGGTTACCTAGAGTCTCAACCACAAGGAAGTTACCTAGAGAGCGAACCACCATGGGAAATTGAGCTTCAAGGCAAACAATAGCTCCAAACCAACCATAGACAACAAAGAAAGGTAAATCAAGTATTTTTCAAGGCTTTGTAAGCATTCCATACAATTTTTTAACTTCTACATTCAATTTTGTGAAGTTTTGTAATGTTTTAGTTGCTTTTGTAATCCCCTTTCATGGTTTTGGGCCTTATCTTGAAAGGCCATGCATATGATATTGATGTTGTTATTGTGAGCTTGTGTACAAGTATTGGATATATATGGAAGCTTAGGATATACAGCAATGCATCTTCTAAACCTTTCCACAACCTATTGTGCAATTGAGGAGGTAACTTACAACACCATAGATCTTACTTGTAAAAGAAAACCCTCCATTTTGGAAGGTTGATTGTAATCAAAAAGCTAATTTGTAAAAGATAATTATTGTCAATATCAAATCTATTGCAAATCTCTTTTTGTCTATTTTTAATTGTTATGGTGTATTTCCTCTTTCACACAAATGGCAATCACGGTGGGACCCTTTTCCCATAACATATTTGATGCTTGTTTTTCATAAGCTTTCACACTTGTATCGAGCATAGCATGTAGAATGTGTTTTTCTTAGGGTTATTTGTGCTTGCATGCTTGTTTAGCTTACTTTCCTAATATCCTACCTTTTTTATTTATTATAGGAATCCAAGGGTAGGAAATACACAATCGCACATCTCAAGTCAAGGCTAGATCTAGAAAAATCTACCCTCATAGGTATAGGCACAATAGTCCAGGGTATTTCATAGGATCAGACAACTACATAGGGTGGTTCACAAGCTTAGACAACCACACAAGGTAGTTCATAGGATCAAGCACAACCCTACTTGGTATTTCTCAAGCCTAGTCTCAACCACACATGGAGGTTCTCAAGCTCAGTCTCAATCGCACATGGTAGTTCTCTAGCTTAGTCTCAACTACACAGGGTGGTTCTCAAGCTCAAACACAACCAGCCAGGGTGGTTGTCAAGCTCAAAAAACCACTACATAGACTTAGGTTCAAAGATACAATATGCTTAGTTTCCATTCCTTATAGCATAAGCTTATAGGTTAGTCACTCAAGTCCTTTAATATTGCACAAAATATCATAGGATAGTTCTTTTCATTTGTTTTTTTGAATCTCTTTTCTCCATTTTTCCTTTTATATTTTAAAAAATAAAAAAGAGCACTGGTATATTTATTTTTTGGTTTGTTCTTTCAAGAACTCAAAGCTTAGTCTCAACCACACAGGGTAGTTCTCAAGCTTAGACACAACTGCACAGGGTGGTTCTCAAGGTCAAAAAACCAATTCACAGGCTCAAGTTCAAAGATACAATATGCTTAGTTTTCTTTCCTTCCAACATAGGCTTATAGGTTAGTTTCTCATTGTAAATTTTCCCCACCCTAGATAACTGTTGTCGTATGTTATTTTAGAATAAATCAGATCTAAAAAGAATTTTTTTCAAACATACAACAATCACACAAATGGCTAAAAAACAAATAGCATAAATAGTAGAAGTTAAATATATTTTTGAACCTAAAATATTACAAATAAAGGAATCTACACATAGAGTAGGACACCCTACTCTCTTGCTACATTTTTGGCCAACAATTTTACTTTTCTTCTCCTCCTAAGCTTATAGTTTTTCTTCAGAAATTTGTTCTCCTTCTCTTATTTATATGTATAAAACACTCTTGACCTTCTCCTTTTATCCTTGAAAAAGCTAACCCTAATATATCTAACCCTAAGATTAGATTTCATCTCATCTTGAGATGTATGGTTAAAAATAGAAAACCACTTAAGTGAATTTCAAAATAGAATCACTTAAGTGAATTAAAAATAGAATCACTTACGTGAACTTAAAAATAGAAAATCACTTAAGTGAATTCCAAAATAGAATCACTTAAGTGAATTACAAAATAGAATCACTTAAGTAAACTTAAAAATAGAAAATCACTTAAGTGAATTTCAAAATAATTTGAAATATCTCAAACCAATTCTAGCACGTTCATACTGAAGCATGTGCAAGAAGTTCCTATCTGAGCTACATTTATCAACATTCCCTCTTATAGAGGAAGGAATTCTGCACCAATCCAAGTTTTTCTTTGAATGCTTTAAACTTCCCTTTCACTAAGGGCTTGGTCATAATATCAACTACCTATTGATCTGTGGGATTATACTAGAGCTTTACGGCTCCCTTCTGAATCTTATCTCATATGAAGTGATATTTGATGTCTATGTATTTGGACTTGTCATGAAATATTGGATTCTTATAGAGTTTGATACAACTATGATTATCACAGTATACCACTATGGGATCCAACTCCTGATCAATAAATATTGTAAGAAAATTGTGAAGCCAAATGGCATCACAACTAGAAATACTAACTACTATGTATTCAACCTCTATTGAACTAAGTGCCACATAAGTATGCTTCCTACTGAACCAAGATATCATGCTTGATCCCAAGCTAAAGCAGCACCCTGAGGTGCTTTTCCTATCTACTGCATTACCTATCCAATCTAAGTTTGTATGCCCCTATAACCTCACTTCACTATCTTGAAGATATATCAGACCATAATCCATTGTACCCCTCAAGTATATGGGCACATTTTTTACTACTATCCAATGCTCTTTCCTTGGCTCCACCATGAAATGACTCAAGGTGTTCATTGCAAAACATATATATGGTCTAATATTGACCAAATACATTAAGGATCCTATCAGCTACCTGTACAATGTAGGTTCCACTAATTATGAATATAAAGCTATCACCTTCTTTAGATTAGTGATCATAGGTGTGGCTAGAGGTTTGTAGTCCTCCATATAAAACCTCTTTAGGATCTCTTCTATTTACTTACCCTATCCAAGGAATATCTCCCCTGGTCTCTACCAAACCTCCAAACCCAAGAAGTAATGCATCATATCGATATCCTTCATCTCAAACTCAACTGTCATATCTACTTTGCACCCTGCAATGAGCTTCTCTGCACCTGTAAGAAACAAGTCATCTACTTATATAACCAAAATGAGTATATCAGTTCCAACAAATATGTAATATATATTAGGATCTACATCACTTTTGGTGAATCCCACACTCTGCAAGTATCCATCTATCCTATAATACCATGCTCTCAGTTCCTATTTGAGTCCATATAATGGTTTCTTCAGCCTACAAACATGGGAATCCGTCCCATTTACATCAAAGCCATGAGATTTCTCTATGTACACTTCTTCCTCAATGATACCATTAAAAAAAGTTGTCTTCACATCCATTTGATGAATCTACCATCCCATAGATGAAGCTAAAGATATAACTACTCTAATGGAAGTGTATATAGCAACTAGAGAAAAAATATCCTCAATACACTCCCTCTTTTTGGGAGAACCCTCTCATCACAAACCTTACCTTGAACTTCTTGATGCTACCATCTGCAAGATGATTAATTATGTAGAGCCACCTAGAACTCATAACTAACTTCCCCTCTAATCTTGGCACTATATCCTAAACATAATTCTTCATGATGGATCCTCCACCATGGCATCCTACCAAACCTGTTGGTCTATTGCCTCTTGAAAATTGGAAGAATCTAAATTTATGATGTTACTCATCAATGCCATGTAGTTTAAAAATTTCCTTGGAGGTCTTCTCTTCCTAATAATTCTACTAGTAGCCTCAACATGCTCCTAAGAATCCCTCAATGTTTGTGTAAGCCATCAAGGTCTCCTGATATAACTAGAAGGGGCTATTATCTCCTCCTCACCTAAAGGTTGTTATCCTAAACTTTGGTGATCCTACTTTAACCTTCGGAGCTTCTTGCTCCTCATTATCTATCACTAGAATAGGCTCATGGGACTTCTTGGATGCAACATCCTCCTCAAAATTTACATCCCTACTCACTACTATCTTCCTCTTCTCTGGAATATAAAACTTGTAAGCTTTTGAATTCTCACTGTAACCTACAAATAAATCCTTCCTATTGGAGGAATCCAACTGGTCTTCTCTATCGAAACATGGATATAAATTGGACATCCAAAGATGTGGAAATGAATCACCTCTAGTTTCACACCAGTGAATTCCTCCTCTAGTGTCTTGTCATCCAAGATCTTATGAGGACACCTATTCTGGATGTAGATTTTTGTGTTGCATGCTTCTACCCAAGGAAACATCAACAATCCTTGGTCATGAATCATGGCCCTAGTAGCCCCTATAATGGATTTATTCTTCACTCTGCAACCCCATTCTATTTTGAGTTGTATGGAATAGTTAGCTCCCTCTTTATTCTTACCTACTTGTAGAAACCATCAAAATCCTTGGAGGTATATTCACCCCCATTTTTTGATCTCAAGATCTTGATCTTCTTATTTTTCTAGTTCTCAACTAGAGCTTTGAACTCTTGAAACCTGCTAAATACTTCATCGTTGGTATTTAAGAAGTAGATCCATGTATTGCAAGAGAAATCATCAATAAAGGAAACATAGTACATGCTACCTAAAATTTATGCTACTGACATCAATCCACAAACATCCAAATGTACTAGATCTAGTATCTCCTTAGACCTATGCTCATTGTTTAGAAAAATAGCCTTGGCATGCTTGCCAAGCATGCACCCTCTACATACTCCCTATTGCTCAATGTTGAACTCTAGAAGACCTGTCACTATCTCCCTCAAAATAGGTAATGCTCTATGATGTAGGTGCCCCATCCTCTTGTGCCAAAACTCACACAAGTTGTTACTACTATGAAGTAGGGCTCAAATAGGTTCACCCTACAAGTTGTATAGATTGCCTTCTCTAACGCCTATCACTTGTGTCATTTTTGGGATAGATTCTTTTGGTCTACTAAGGACATGCCCATTCTTGAACTCCACTTAATAACCCTTATCCTACATAACTAAAACTGAAAGCAAGTTCTTCTTGAGACCTAGAACAAATAAAAGATCATCAAATTCTAAATAGTTTACTAATTAGAGTAAAAAATGAATGGTACTAATTCCTTCTACTGGATACTTGGCATCATCAACTAGCTCAACATAAACCCCTGAGTCCTACTCTTGTAGAGTGATAAAACACTTTTTATTTGGTTTCATGTGTCAATATGCCCCACTATCCACATACCAAGCATCCCTTAAAACCATACTGGTAGAAATGAAAGAGACCAATGAGAAATATTTCTCAAATTTGGTAGCAAACTCACTCATCTAATTTTTTGTAGAGGTTGCTACCTGTGTCTGCTATTGCTTCCCTTTGTCCTTATTTTTTGGACATTATGATGCATAATGTATGTGCTTATGACAAATGAAGCACTTGATATTGCTCAAGTTTTTCTTCTCTAAATTTTAGGTTAAATCCTCACTCTTTACCTTACCCTTATTGTGTACTTTATCTCTACCCTTCTTGGTTTACCTAAAGAGAGTTAGGTTATCATCACCACTTTTCTTGCTGGTCTTTTACTTCATTCAAGTCTCCTCTTGGATGAAATCATTGCATAGTTTCTTAAAGGTGGAAAGGTTCTCATGAGCACATATGCCTTTGATAAATGATTCCCATGAAGCTAAGAAACCATTAAGTTCCACATTCACAAACTTTGTGTCTTCAACCTTCTCCCCAACTACTACCAATTGATCACAAATCTACATGATCTTCATCATATAATTGGTAACGATGTTAGGTCTGGTCATCTCTATAGATTTGAGTTTTTTTCTAAATATCATCTTCTTGTTTATGTTCTCACTCTAATAAAGGCTAACCAGGGCATCAAACATCTCCTTTGCCTTAGTATTATTAGAAATATGAGGAATTCGGTGATCCTTCACTACATCCAATATCATCCGCTTGGCCTTCACTTCCTTCTTTCTATGAGTTACCAATTGTTGTGGATCTATAGGTAGAGTCACATCATCCTTGATAATATTCCAAAGATCATTCTCTTCCAATAATAACATTACCCTAACTTTCTAGGGTAAGAAATTGGAGGCACCTTCCAATCTATCCTCAAATTTGAGGCTAGCTAGTACCATATTTGAGATATATTGTACAAAATTTAAGATTTGATATGAATGACTAAAAACATTATCCTACAAATAAGCTTAGTCCTTCAAGAAAAAAAATATGAAACCCTCTAATTTTTGTTTTTTAATATCCAGTAGTGATCTATTGTTGTAAAACCTTAAGGTCTTGATCACAGAATATAGCTCTGATACCATGTAAATATTCCCAACCCTAGATAAATGTTGTCCTATGTTATTTTAGAATAAATTAGATCTAAAAATATTTTATTCAAACATGCAACAATCACACAAATGGTTGGAAAAATAAACAATGTGAACGACATAAGTTAAATATATTTTTGAACTTGAAATATTACAAATAAAGGAGGCTACAACTATTGCAGGACACTCTACTTTCTTACTTCCTTTTTGGCCAGTAATTTCATTGTTCTTCTCCTCCTAAGCTTGTAGTTTTACTTTAGCAATCTATTAGCCTTCTCTTCTTTTTTTGTATAAAACACTCTTGACCTTCTCCTTTTATCCTTGAAAAAGGTAACCCTAATATCTCTAGCCTTAATATTAGATACCATATCATATTGAGATGTATGGTTAAAAAAAAAAAATTACTTAAGTGAATTTAAAAATAGAATCACTTAAGCGAATTACAAAATAGAATCACTTAAGTGAAATTTAAAAATAGAAAATCACTTAAGTGAATTTCAAAATAGAATTCAAAATATCTCGAACCACTTCTAGCACGCTCATACTGAATCCTGTGTAAGATGTTCTTATACGAGCTACATTTCTCAACACTCATGTCCTTTAATCTTGCACAAAATTTTGTAGCATATTTCTTTTCATTTTTTTGCTTGAATCTATTTTCTCCCTTTTCCCTTTCAAATTTTAAAAAACAAAAAAAAGAGCACTAGTATAGTTATTTCATGGTTTGTTCTTTCAAAAAATCAAAGGTATAGTAGTTTAGTTATTTCTTTCCATTGTTCTTAAAAAATTCAAAGACATAGTCACTTAATAATTCTTTTTTGTTCTTTCAAAACACTCAAGGTGCACAGGTCTGAGGTATAGACCAATTGTTTTGGCAAAACCCATAAGGGGATGAATATCCAAGGTTCAATCTCGAGCCTCGTCAAACTAAATGTTTATTCATATTCCTGGTTCTTTCAATGGTGTAAGTGGATTAAAATTATACAACATGGTGGTTATAGGGGTGGACAATGTAGATAACCATGTCGACTACCGATTCCAACATTTTTAAACAAAAAAAGCACTAAAGGCACATTAGATTAGTTATCATTTTTCTTTCAAAAACTTAGAAACTCCTTAGATTAACCATTATTTGCTTTTCAAAACTTAGTAGTCGAGGTTGTTATTTCCTTTTAAAACTTAGTAGTCGAGGTTGTTATTTCCTTTTAAAACTTAGTATATCAGTTGTGATGCTTCCATAGGCTCATTTAGATCAATATTTCTTTTAATAGCACATTATATCATCATTTTCATTGCATTTTTAGCGTTAGTTATAGACTTGCTTGGTAAATAGGAATCAAAAAAAAAAAAACAAAACCAAAACAAAATCAAAATCAAAAATCAAATTAAAAAGATACATCAAATCACACACAATTGCATGTTACATTTCACAAAGATCTTGCAAGGTAAACCTCTCGGTGATGTTGGATTTCACCACCAACCATCAATTGAGCCCTTTAGACACCATAGCTAGATCACATAGTTTGTTGTATTTCATCACCAAGAAGTTGGTTACCCTTGGGGCTATCTCGGGGTAATTTTGAGGTTAGATGCCCTTTTGTTCATATGGCTTAATATTTTTTGGACTCACAATTGTTGTTTATATCTAAGCCAAGCTAAGGTTGAAGCAAAATGTTGGTTAGGCAAGTAGTAGGATGTAGATAGTGTAGCCTCTCTCGAGAGGTTTTTTTTACTCCCTTAGGATACATGGAGCTAATCCATCATCCTAGAAAGTTATTTTATCTATTTTTATCTTATTCCTCATTAGAGGTGTGGGGATAAACACACATTTATAGATTTCATTCTATCATCATTCATAGTACCTAGGTCTAGGGAACATCAAGCACACAAAAATCCAAAAATGAAAACATCAAAAAATTAAAAAAATTAAAAAAAAAACATCAAAACATTCATTATTTGATTGCTTTTTTGTTTACATAGATAGTGTATTTTTCCTTAAAAGAAAAAAAAGAGCATCTACCAATACTATTTTATTTTGAATAGCCTATGGTAATGACTTATAGTCAAGCAAAGGCTTCTTCCCAAACCCAAGTCTCCATTTACCATTTAGGTCAATCCACCCATTCTTTAACTACTCCCCCAAATTATGAAGTGGATGCATACCAAATTCATCAAGGTAGGATGTTTGGTGATGTCCATCATTACATCTATCCCCACCCGAGACTCATCACATTAGATCTAATCAAGGTGTAAACCACCCTATCATGCACACCACCTCTTCTAAGTCCCCTCATCCTGACACTCCACTTTCTCCACCTAAGCCAAACATCATACCCATTGATCTCGATATAGTCCACCTCCTTTTCACCAATCTAATCTACCATGTCCAATCACCTCCTACTCTCTAGGACCCTTATTCATCACATCATCCACCACCTAGTTCATTTCCTCCATATTTATCCCTTCTACACATTCCTATCTACACTAAATACACACTTGCCTAGGTGTAAGCTTATAATTCTTATCATTCTCCATCGCCTCTCGCATCTTCTAGTTGTCACCACTCATCGAGTGTGCAAAATTTTGGAATGTTGCTAGTATCCTTATGACCTAGAAGAACTACTTACACCCCTTTGTAGCACATCATAGGCCCAATATATATGGCCATCAACCTTAATAACCCTTCTTCCTCCAATCATGTCCACTCATTTCAATGCTTGCACATTTCTATATCACCTCCTTACATCACGTACACTTCTCACCCAAATCATTCAGCCCAAGTTTGTGCTACTTCCCATATACACTCATGTAGTCCATCTTATTATTTCCAATTTTCTAACACACCTCCTCAATCCATGGCTTTCCATGTTGCTTCTTCCACCACTTACCCTTCATCCCCTACCATTTATATCTTGGGGGTACACATTGCAAATTCTTCTACCTCATGTTCTACTTATCCCTCATAATTATACAATCATGGGATGTCTTCTCATTAGTTGTCTTACCATTAAGTACCTCCTAATAATTTCCCATATTATCACATTATTTCTTTGCACACTATCCACATTACCTATAAACCATCTCAAAATCCCCATCCTTTATCTCATTCATCAACCCAAGGATCATTCTTTCCCCAATAACCATCATGGGCCTCCTATCCATCTATGATGCCCGCAATATATTACCATCCTCATGACTCTCATTAGTGGCATGTGATGCAGTCACATCACCCATACCCTCATCAACTACCACCTCATCAATACCATTTTAATCTTGATTTATATCAACCCACCTATCAACCATACTAATTGCACCCCACCTAACACACACATCATTCGACCTATACACAACTTCTTAATTTCTATCCATCATCATATCCTCCACTTCAACTACCTACTTATCATCAGTAACACTCTCAAAAACCACCATGACACCCCTCACATGCCATAATCATTATCATCAGTATCATCAATATCCAGCCCCAGGATATTAGGTCTCATAAGTGCAATCGCCTAACCTTAATCATCACCATTACCATCACCTATATTCACACCAATCATATCTCCATGTTGATTCATCCCATCTAACTCATCATGGAACCCACTACTAAGCTCCCCAAGTATCTCTAGATGCATTCTAATAGTTTTTTGACAAGGTAAATATCTTAGAATCATTATTTATAGGCACGGGTATCAAAATCCAACCTTTGAGTTAACTTCAAACCTACCCCATAAACCCCTTAGTACTAGTGCTAACTTATCTTCCTCTATTTGAAATACCCAAATTCAAAAATTTCAATGGCAAAAAGGATCTTCAAGATCACTTGAGCACATTCATCAATGTCTATTATCTCATCAATGAGATAGGTCCCCTCATGCTCCATGCTTTTTCACTATCCCTTATAAGAGGAGCTTTGGATTGGTACAATCATTTGCACCAATATAGCTTGTATAATTTTGAATAGCTGGTCAATATATTCCTAGAACACTTCACTCTAAATGTTAAAAATAAGACCACCATAACGGATCTCATCAACCTTCATCAATTTGATGATGATTCTATCCTTGATTATGGTAATCGATGGAGAGTGGTACTAACTGAGTTACCCTTGTCTATCTCCATCATTAAGCTAACTATGATGTTTACTTGGAGTTGTTCCAAATCAATATACCTCCTTATTCAACTCCAACAATATTGAACTCTTCAGGAAGCTCTTACTCAAGCCAAAATTATCAAGGATATCAAAATCCAAGAAGGATAAATCAAGCTTTGAAAGAAGGAATGGCCAGGTAAAAATTGTAAGGGAAAAAACATAAATAATCAATCCAAAACTACCCAAGTCAACCAAGTAGTGTTAAGAATCCCAACCACTCAACCTCCTCAAAAACAACCTCAACCTCCACCACAACAACCTTCTTATTAGCCATAGCAGTCGACATACAATATTGTGTCACCTCCAGCTCAAAATCAAAATACCACTCATTAGGATGTGCACCCTCAAAAACCCCAAAATAATTTCACATATCTCTTAGAGCCCCTATCCAACATATTTCAAAACTTATGGATGCACAACTAATATCCTTATCCATTATAGATCCAAACAAACCTTGAGGAAGAGGGTATAGAGAAGATTGATATTACATCTACCATTGAAAAAAGGGTCATGATATCGATAGGTACATCCAACTTAAGTACAAAGTGTAGGATTTGATTGATATGGGGCTTATCAAATTCAATAACCCTCTTGCTTCTCCTAATAAAAATTTGGGTATCTATCAAACCCCATTATCACAACATGACATAGTACAACTAGACTCTAGAGACACTATGGCTACCCCTAAATTAAATTTTAGCACCCTAAAAATGACTCATTATAGTTTGCATTAAAAAAAACAACTTGGGTGGAAGTATTCATGGCAGGAGTAGGAGTGGGAGTAGGTGCAGGAACGGGAGTAGGAGTAGGTATAAGGGTGGGGGTTGGTTCAGTTCTTGGTGTAGGGCCCCGATCGAGATCGAGTTCGAGGTCGGGGACAAGAATGTCAAGACCCGATCCTGGGTTTGTAGGTCCCCCAGTGGGCCCAGAGGATGGGTCTACTCATGATTCGTTTGGGGGCTAGGGTGTCTTGGGCCCTAGCCCACAGGCCATCCTCGATGCGAATGTAGGGTTGGGGAATCAGTCCCCTGTTCCTGAGTGGGGATTTGTCCCAGGCAGGCTCAAACCTTCCTATTAGTAGATCCTGGTGGGCTCTAGAGCCCCTTCTTGGGCCCCAGGGTTAGGTATTTCCCTCAAGGGCACTCACATTTCTATCCAGGATGAGGTCTACTCCTCCTTGGTAGCTGGTTCTTTTGCCTCCCTGGTAGGGAAATTATTGGGAGGATGTCCGAACATGGAAACCATCCGTAGGTGGGAAGCTACCAAATGGAAAGTTTTCGGGCACCTCCAGCTGGTGGCCCTGACCAAGGGTTTCTTCATCATAAAATTAAACAACAGTAAGGATGTCGAGTAGATCCTTTCAGGTGGGCCCTAGTTTTTGGGGTGCAAGAGCCTCTTCCTCATGCGGTATGGAGCTGATTTCCACCCCAGCACACAAAGCATCAACTTCACCCCGGTCTGGGTTTGGCTCCCAGACCTTCCCTTCCATCTATGGCACGAAGACATCCTTAGACTCATTACTCAGTCGATCGGGGACCTGGTGGCCTTTGACCTTGCTACCAAGGTAGGTTCTTGGATGGTGCATGCCCGATTTTGTGTCAATGCCAACTTTGAATCTGTTCTCCCATCCTCGGTGACCATCTCCTCTGGGTCCTTCTTTTGGACCCAGCCCCTGATCTATGAAAACAAACCCACCTTCTACCCTACCTACAACACTCATGGCCACCTCTCCCACCAATGCCTAGTTTCCATAAAGGTGAAAGGCCCTCCCCCCAAAACCCCCTTCTAAATCTATTCGAGCCCCATCTCACGGGCCCCCCTATGACAGCCCCAGATCCTAGGCTTGGACCACCAAGGGGGCCCACCCCCTGGCCTCATAGGATTCTCACTTGGACCTCATTCTGGAGGGTGACCTCCCCCAAGTTTCCCCCTCTACTGCTCCCTCCCCTGGGTCATATTTTGTGGCCCTAATCCCAGCTTCTTCCTCCTAGCCTGCTTTGAACCCCTCCCCGTAGGGCCCTGCTTGCGTAGCAAGTGAGCTGCCCAGGCCTTCTTCCCCACTGACTCCTTTAGCTAGGGGCTCCTTCCCCCCCATCCCTGCACCTCCCTGGACCCCCTCTCGGCCCTCTCAATGATCCCTATTGGGCTTCCCTTGGAGTGCAGATCTGAGAAGTCCAATGAAGAGACTGAAGCTAGCTCTTCGTTCGAGGTCGATGAAGTCAGTCTGAAGATGACCCAAAGAAGGTCTTTTGCCATAGACTTTGGTATAAAATGCAAGTGAGGGCGCACCTCCTTGGGCGATCAACGGACTAGGATCACTACAGATGACATAACCAATGGCTCCCAGGAAATTATTTCTAACGTGGGGGCAAGCTTCTCCAAGGCGGACACCAATCGATCCAAACCCCCCACTCATTTCAAGAAGGGGGGCAAGCGACCCCTCAAGGGTGTCAAATGAAGCTCATCACCTGGAATATCAGGGGCCTCAATGGGGCCCCCAAGAAAAGGATCCTCGACCAACTTCATAGGGATCACCGTCCGTCCTTCCTCCTCCTTTAGGAATCCAAAATAGATGAGGCTATTGCTCGACGTGTAGCCCAAGCTACCTGGCACAACTATGAGTCCCTATCTACCCCTACGGCTGGCATAGTCAAGGGTCTGCTGTGCATGTGGGACCCCCGGTGCTTTGAAGGAAGACTCATATATTTGTCCCCCATAATCATCAACATGCTGGTCCACTGCGTAAAGTCAAGATGCTCATGGATTCTGTCCAACGTATACGCTCCTAATAGTCCCATCAAGAAAGTGGCCTTATGGGATGAAATTAGCTCGATGAGAGAAGCCTTCACCCCCCTACCTTGGATCTTGGCCGGGGACTTCAATAGCCCCTTGTTCCTCTCTGACAAAATTGGGGGATTAGCGGCTCAGGGTAAGAGCATGGAGGACTTTGGTGCCTTTATTGCCCTTAACGAGCTCATGGACGTTAGCCTGAAGGGTGCCAGGTTCACTTGGACCAATAGAAGAGTGGGAGAAAATCATATCTAGGTCAGACTAGATAGAGTTTTCTTGTACAAGGAAGCCCTACCTATGTTTGTTGATGCCACCCTGCTGGCCCTCCCCAAAATTGATTCTGATCATAGCCCCCTCATCCTTGAAACTGATCACAGGCCCTCCCCTAAGAGGCCTTTTCGGTTCGAGTCCATGTGGCTGCATCACCCCGACTTTCAGGCCCAGTTTGGGAGTTGGTGGGCTCCCCCAATCCCTGGATGACCCATTGAGAAAATATTCCATAAACTAAGATGCCTCAAGGACCAACTCAAGGTATGGAACAAGGAGGTGTTTGGAAATATCTTCGAGAATAAAGCTACTCTCAAAGAAAAACTCAAAGCCCTCGAGGCCAGATTTCAAGCTGGATCCCAAGACCTGGGGCTCAGGGATGAGGAGCGCCTTGTTCTCAGCGAGTATCATAACATCTTGGCCTGAGAGGAAATATTTTGGAGACAGAAGTTGAGAGCCCTGTGGCTCCAAGATGGCGATGCCAACATTAAGTTCTTCCACACGTCGACTCTCAGGAATAGGGGCTCTAACAAAATTGTTGATCTGGTGGGCAGTAATGGCAAAATCATCAAGGAAGAAGAGGACATTCAGGCTGAGACCTCCTACTACTTCCAAGAGCTCCTGGGTGACAGCCCCCCCATGTCCCCAGATGTGGTTGACTCCCTTCTAGAGCACGCCCCATATTCTGTCAAGGCCATGGCAAATTAGATGCTATTGCAGCCTCTTACTGACTTTGAAATCCATGCGGCCACATTTTCCATGAAGGCTGAGGTTGCCCCGGGCCTGGATGGTTTCCCCCCCTAATTCTTCCAATATTTTTGGGACATTGTTGGGTCATAAGTGTGTGCTACCATCCGAAACCTATAGACTGCCCGATTCATTCCCAGAGGCATCAACTCCACCTTCATAGCTCTGATCCCCAAGACCCAGGCAGCCTGATCTCTCTTGAATTTTTGCCCCATTAGCCTGTGCAATGTCTTGTACAAAATTTTGACCAAATCCATGGCTTCTCATCTCAAGCATATCCTCCCCTGATTATTGCCCCTATCAGGGTAGTTCATTCAAAGGTATATTGATCAACGACAGGATCATCATCATGCACGAGGCCATTCACTCGGCTATCCTATCCAAAAAGGCCTCCTTTCTGCTCAAGCTCGACATGAACAAGGCCTTTGACAGAGTTAACTAGGATTTCCTGTCCAAGGTTCTCCTCAAGTTTGGGTTCCACCCTTCCTGGGTTAGGCTCATTAGTAACTGTGTGTCCTCCCTGTGGTTCTCTATCCTTGTCAACAGATCCCCTACTAGATTTTTCCCCAACTCCAGAGGCCTCTGCCAAGGTGACCCCCTGTCCCCGATCCTCTTCATCATCCTAGCTGAGGCCCTAGGGCGTACCATCTTAGGCACTGTGTCCCGTGTTCTCATCTCAAGCATCAGGCCTACACTGGGCCTACCCCCTATGTCCCATCAGCAGTTCATGGATGGCACCATCTTTGCCACCTCTACCTCTATTCCCCAAGACAAAACTCTCAAGCATATTTTGACCTTGTACAAGGAGGCGGCTGACCAAAAAATCAACCTCTAGAAAAGCACGATTTTCTTCATCCACACCCCCTTGGCTAGACAGATAAAAATTGGGAGGATTTTGGGTTGCACCCTGGGCTCCCTCCCATCCTCGTATCTTAAGCTCCCCCTATTCATAGGTGCGTCCTCCAGGGCCCTGTGGGGCGGGGTGATTGAGCGGATCCAGAGGAAGCTAGCCCCCTAGAAAGGTCACCTCCTTTTATAGGCTGCCCGAGCCACCCTCTTGATGGCAGTCTTGCAAAGCATTCCGATTTACTTCATGTCGGTCTTTAGAATCTCGGCCTCCATTGTAGCTATATCAAAAAAAAATTAGAAACGCTTTCTTTGGTCAGGAACTGGAGACAAGAAGAGGATTCCCCTGGTCTCCTGGCCCCTGGTCTACTGCCCCAAAGCTAAGGGAGGGATCAGGCTCATACGATTGGTTCCTATGAACAAGGCTCTCATGGCCAAGCATGCCTGGAAGGTTCACACCAACACCCCTGATGAGTGGGTCAGCATTGTGCATAGAAAATACTGCCATAGGCATCCATTCCTCAGTGATTCTCAACCCTGAGATGGATCAGCCTTTTGGAAGTCCCTGATCTCCACCAAAGACATAATCTAGAAAGGGAGCATATGGATCCTCGGGGATGGAACCAACATCAATTTCTAGGACGACAGATGGATCTAGGATGAGGCCCTATCTTTTGATAGAGAGCTCCTCATTCTCAAACTAGGACTGGTAGATAGAGGTCCTAGGGTTGTAGCCTATCTCTCTCAGAACCTGGGGCATGCCACCTGGATGCCCATCTTGGACCCCAGGCACCCACTCCAAGTTTCCAGACTCTAGAGCCTCCTTAATACGACTATCATCTCATCCTCTGTAGGAAATGACAAATTTTGCATGGGACTCCCAATGGAGTCTTTTCTATCAAGTCTGCATAAAATTTTCAGAGAGTCCTCGATGAGGTTCCCTTACCAACTTGGCAGGTGTGGGCCAAGAAGCTGATCCCCAAAATTAACAACTTCATTTGGGCGGTTGTCCAAAATAAGATTCTGATGATCAAGAATCTAATCAAGAGGGGCTTCCATATCCTGAATAGATTCTACCTTTACTGCGATGCCTGGGAATCCACCAACCACCTCTTTATCAACTATCCCTTTTCATCTGAAGTCTTGGGCCTCATCCTCTCCCAATTCTTCATCCAGTGGGTGGGCCCCAAATCCTTATCTGACCTCCTACTGTAATGGCCCAACCCCTTTGCCCAACCCTTCACTTGTTTCCTCTGGAGGTCTTACCTTCCCCACTTGCTGTGGCAACTCTGGCTTGAGCGCAAAAGTAGAGCATTTTCCTCCCCGACCCATTCCCCCTAGTAGATTGTGACCAATGTTGTGACCTTCGCCCTTAAGAATTCCCAATCCACCCCCTTGACTGAGGCACCCCAATGGCTGGGTGAAATCGCTCTCCTATCCTCTCTCAGCATGCTACTCCCCCCCCAGACACCCCCTCTCCCTCCCGTCGATCTTTGACCAGGTGGTCTGCCCCCCCCGGCTAGGTTAAGATCAACTTCGACGGTGCATCTAAAGGTAATCCTAGGCCCTCTGGGGTGGGTGGGGTCATTTTCAATTTCCACGGGGCCCTAATCTTGGTGTTTGCTACTTCGCTCAGCTTCCAGACTAACAACTTTATCGAAGCAGTAGCTCTGCTAAGTGAGCTGA
Source organism: Wollemia nobilis (assembly GCA_028583015.1). Taxonomy (NCBI): domain Eukaryota; kingdom Viridiplantae; phylum Streptophyta; class Pinopsida; order Araucariales; family Araucariaceae; genus Wollemia; species Wollemia nobilis. The sequence goes on along the minus strand of JAQPPZ010017063.1, from coordinate 4,125,570 downwards.
CCGCCCTAAGGGAGTCTCCCTCATGATTCATCATTAAGGGCGGCTCCCAAGTCATCATCAATGCTGCTCGTAGTCCAAGAAATTGCTTCTAGTGATTCCACAAATTCATCCGGGAAGCCCTCTTCATCCTTCAGGGATTCCCTGATCATAGCTTCCAGCATGTGTACAGAGAAGGCAACAGAGCGGCCGACTTCATGATGAACCAAGCCATCTCTGCTGACGCATTCACTACCTAGACCATGAACTTTACCGAAGCTCTAGTTCACATTATCATGCAAGATCATCCTAGCAATGTGGAGGACCCTGGTGTCTAACTCACCTCATGTCGAGGCCCCATCTTTCCACTGGTATAGTTTCTAGAAGACAGAAGGTCCTTGTGGTGCCCCGTCGCCCGACTTAGGCTCGTCTCCTACCAGTCTGTTGGCCTCCTAGATCTCCCTCGCAGTGGTAGGACTACTCGGCCATGTCAGAAGCTCGACTATTTTTGAAGTGGACCTACATTTATTAGTTGGCACTTCTAGAAGTTTCAAGGTTGTCTCCTTGTCGACCTTCCCCAAAATTTTTGCCTTGATCACTACGAGGATGGATCCCCATGCCACATCAGCCCGCTCGTGGCTTTATCTCATGTTGCTCCCTCAAGCCGCACCCCCACTCAGCCTGCACCACCTGGTGCACTGGTAGTGGCCCCTCCCCCTACCCCGTGTGGCAACCTACATCCATGCCCCCTCAGCCCCCTCCCCCTTGTGTCGCACCTGACCTCGAGCACCCATTCCCGATGCTGGTGGCTCCCCCCTTCTTCGAGCCCCGATGTGGTTTTATATTCTTCGTGCATTGAGTTTTCTCGCTATGTCTGTTTCCCCTATTCCTTGCCCCCATGCCCCTGGTCTGATTTCCCCTACCTCCCCTGCCCCATGGCTGCCAAAAGTGTTTTTATCGAGCCTTCCATGCTATCTTTGAGTGATTTGGCCAAGATTTTTTCCAACGCAAAGCATTTCACTCCCTTCTTCAACAAATTTGCTAGAGCTGATGACGAGATCACCCAATGCTTCTTGGAATCGTGGATCGACAGTGAGGTTACTGTCAAGGGGCTTCATTTTAAAGTTAACAAATATTTTTTAATTGAGGTTACAGGGCTCCACCATGAGGAAAAGGGGCGTGTAGTCTGGCAGGACAAGCATAATTTGGAGGAGGAGCTGTCCCACTTCCCGAAGCAGCAATGAGACAAGGAAAACCTATTTTGATCCAACCTCTCGGCCCCCTTTGATGAGGCTATCATCCCGATAATGCAATACATTACCTACGATGACCCAAACCAGAGGCTTTTCAGCTTCCACCTGAGCTACTTCAACCACCTTCGAGGCACCACGGTGGTCAGCACTCCCTATTTTTTGTTGTATTTCTTGGGTCTTGCCATCGATCATACTCACAAAATCCATTCCTAGCCCTCTCACCAAGGCCTCATGGTTGTGCTGTATAGGCACGCTTTGGCCAACCAGCCATAGCTCCATCGCATTCCTCCCCTGTCTGTTGTCCCCCCCCAAGGTGGCTAATTCCCCTACTGGCTCCCCTACTACTTCCATTTCTAAGGAGTCCCCCATGCCTATAGGATCCCCTACCCCAAAGCATCGCAAACCAACTCAAAAGTGTAGGACTCTGGCCCAGGGCACTGGAAGGGCCCCGACCCCTAGGGGTGCCTGCACTGGACCCTCCCCTGGCAGAATTAGGGTTGTAGGTAGTTCCAAGAGGACCAATCAGGAAGCCCCAGAGCCCACTAATGTTAGCTTTGATTCTGGTAGTAGAATGCATAATCTGGCTATCAGAGCCCTCCTTGATGCGACTATCGGCTCTCTGACTGTGGCTGCCCAAGCAACCTCCTCCGCTGCCACTGCCCTGGCTGAGCTCTGGTGCGGGCTGGGATACGACCCCAATAGGGAGTAGTTTTGACCGACGAGGGGCCCTATTATAGCTTGGGATGGCCACTGGGCCCACTAGTTTACTTTCAGCCAGCTCCTACACATTGGGTGGTGGCATTTTTTGGTTTTGGTGGCTTCTAGCCAAAGTCTTGTTGCTATTTTTTCTAGGTGTTTTTGTAGGCATCAGGGCCCAGGGCCCTAGGCCCCGGATTTCTACCTTTGGGCATAGCCCCATTTTTTGTTCTTATTTTAGCCTAGGCTTATGATGTAACTAAGGTTTTAGGATCCTATTTAAAAAACCCGCTGTAAATATTCTGTTACTTACCAAAAAAAAAAAAATAAACAACCTGTAAAAATGAGCTTATAGCTGATTGCCTCAATTTTTGTGCCCCTTGGCGAAATCGAGCAATTTGGACAAGATCGTATGATACGATCTTGAATCGTACGATACGATCTTGCATCGTACGATATGATCCCTGATCGTATGCATATGATTTTGCTCAAAACTAAAAGGCTTAACTCAGCAAGGCGACAAATTTTGTTTTAACAATTTTTGTCTTTATCTGTGCAACTGTATGATGGTTGTGGGATCGGATTCGTCCGATCAAGCCCAGATTGGAAGGAGTTATAACCAAATTATTCTTAGCCCATTTTGGATGATTGGATCAAATTATTTAAATAGACACTCCTCCTCTCTGATTTCCCCTAGTGCAATTGGCATTTTGACTTCATTTTGCATTCGAAATCATAGATTTTTTGGCATTAGTCCTAGGCATTTTTATGTTTCATGTAGGATCGAAAGGTTACGATCAGCAATCGGACGATATGATTTTGCATCGGAGGCATACGATTTCGCATAGACAATACGATTTTTCTCTGAGGTCACTTGGGGGCAATTTTTGATACTAGTTTGCATTTTCTAAGATTGATTCTTCATACTTAGCATAATTTGATCATTTCCATTTGCATAGGGTATTAAATTCAATAGTTTATATCCTTGGAGTTCACCAAATTTGCATATAACCACATATTTTACATAGTTTTGATGCATGCATATGTTAATTTCTATTATTTTAATATGCAATAGCCGACATATAATCCAATTCATGCTTAGAAACATCAGTGGCATCCTATATTTTCTATTTTCTGCATTTTACCCATGAAGTTGCAAGATTTTGTCAAGATCGGATCATTCGATCAATGATCGTATAGTATGATTTTGAATCGTATCCATATGATCTTGCTCGATTCATACGATTTTGCTCTACTACGTACGATCTGGACTGCAATAAAAAATCAGAACCTCCATCGAACTTTCGGATACAGGTAAGGGTATTTTTATCATTTTTAAGCATTGCATCATCCATTAGGATTATGTTTTCTATTGTTTGTTGTTTACATATGAAATAAAATTGCATATAGATTAAAGTAGTTGCATATTGGCCAAAACTAGGTGTATTTGAGATTTGGTAAAAGGAACACATCAAAAAAAATCCCAAAACCTAGGCGTGGAAACTACCATAAAATGTTTCCTGGTGAACCCTAAACAATTCATCAAAAAATCACCATAAGAAGGTACAATTAAGTGCCTCTCTCTGAGGTGTAGACCATCCATTCTCCCATTCCCCTCTAAGGCATGGATCCATCAGCCTTGAGGAAAGGAGTGCGAGAATTTTTGGCCTACATTCTTTGGTGAACCCGACGTGAAACATAGGCATTTATTTTGATTTTTAAATAGTCACAAAACAAAACAAAAACAAAAAAAAACAAAATCAAATAAAAAAATGTTAGTTTAAATCACATAATTTTTGCATTTTATAGATGGTAGATTATAACATAAGGAGAGCTTTTCGAATTAATGTTAGTACAGTACTAGAAAACCAAGAATTTTCTTCATTAGGTAGTGTGCCATACCCTGAGATTTGGAGAAGGTTAGAGATTATAAGAGCTAAAGAACCTGAACTTAAGAATCTTGGATCCCGATAGTGCACCTTTTTACTTTGACCTTCAAAGAGCTTGTGATAGGTGGCTAGCAGATAAGAGAGTTGTAATTTCTCCAAGTCTTTATTCCTTTGAAGATCATCTTGAGAATGCAATAGTAGTACATAAATTTCTATCACGAGTAGAAAGTCAAGAGATTGTTTTAGACGATAAGAGAAGATTTAACAAAGTTCCTAGAGTTGTGCTTTATCGAGAATACTATCATGAATTACACTTTTATACATCAAATTGTGAAGTTGATTGCATTACTATAGCACATTTCATAAAATTTCTAAAAGCCAACTTCCAGTTTGAAGAAGAACACTACCTGTCACCAGAACAACTAGAACTTGTTAATGATATCTATAGGCTTTTTCAAGAAAATTAAAATATATCTATAATATTATAGTTGTGTTTACTTTGTTGTTTGCAATCCAAAAAAAACTATAAAAACCCAAAAACATAGTATAATATATTAGTTAGGTATATATATAATATATACCTCAAACCATTAGGCACATATATATAATTATATATATCTACAAGATAAAATATTTTAAGTAAAATGCCTAAATTAAGAAGTGGAAAACAAGTAGAACATGAGCATATAGGAGAACAAGATCAAGAAAATCTTGAGGATGAAGTTCGAATTGAAGATTATGTATCATCAAAATCAGATGAAGAAAATCATGATAAAGAAGAAGAGGTTTTCTATCATAAGCCTCAAGTAGATGAAGAAGGAAACCTTAAATTTACTTCCACACAACATTTCACTGAGTTTCTAAAAGATAATATAGATGTCATTAACCATGTCATACAAACATAAGCTCAACTCCCTATGGGAGATTATTCAATGGAGGCTTCCATAGAGGCTACTCTCCGATTGAATGGAAATCCATTAACATACATGAACAAAAATAAAAATCAAGCTAGCACATCTCAAAATGTAAATCAGAATTTGAATCAGAATATAGCACAAATGCCACCAATAATAGATTTAAACTCCAAACAAAAACAACTATATTCTGCCTCCCAAAAGGTAGCGCAGAGAATCAAGAAGATGCACAAACTTAGTCAGAATCAGCAAAGGGTTCAACAAAACAAAATTCCCTATCAACTTCATAATACTCCTCCTAGTAACACTTTACATAATAGTGTTTCAGTTGGGAATCATTATACAACAACACCAACTTATTATCAAAGACACAACAATATGATACAACAAAACCAATTTGGTGGACAACAACAAGGACTTGAAGCCATGGTTAAATAGTTAGCTTCAATACTAGATCAGATAGATCCCTACCATCCCTCTTATAGTTATAGAGAGATGTGTAGCCAACCCCTAGATCCCATTGTGGTAGCTCAACCTTATCCTAAGCATTTTCCTATGCATGTTCTCCCGATATATAAAGGAACTGAAGATCCTATTGAGCATCTTCGCATGTTTAGGACAACATGTCATGATGTCTCTCATGATGATTTGTTGTTGTTAAAGATGTTCCCTAAAATTTTGGGAGGCATGGCCCTAGAGTGGTATTATCAGTTACCCACTAACTCTTTAAGAAATTTTGAGGAGACAATAGAGATGTTTGTCCACCAATTTAGTGCCTATATAGAGAGGCATGTGACCATTAAGGATTTATACAACTTGAAACAAGGAAAAGATGAAAGTTTTGCAGAATTCTTGGCTAAGTGGAGACAACTTTTGGGTAAACTACATTTTGCATTACCTCATCATGAAATGTTGGACATATTCATAGGTAATTTGTAGGAACAACTATCTTATGAACTTTCTACTGCTACAGTAACATCCTTTGATCAAGCTATTGATTTAGCAAGGAGGGTAGAAGATGCCCTCATTAGAAGAGGTCAATTTAAGAAGAAATATGAAGATAAAACTTCTAAGAATCAATATAAGAACAAACAAGTAGTGGGTGATGGAGTTACTAACAGTAGAAAAAATTCAAATGTTAATCTTGTTGAAGTTGTAAAAAAATTTATATTAAAAGTTCCTGATAAACCACCAAGAGAATTTACAAGATTAAATCAGCCATTAACTATGATTTTACCTCAACTATTGGAACAAGGCTTGATACGGTTGCCTGAAGTAAGACAACCTGATACAACCATAGCTGGATTTAGAGTTGATCTACATTGTAACTTCCATAGAGTTGATGGTCATGCAACAAACTCATGTAAAATATTGAAGCACATGATACAAGATTTAATTGATAATGGAAAAATGGAAGTAGAAAAATTCCCACCAAGAGATGCTCAAAATAATACACAGAAACCTCAAAATCAAAATGCAAATCAAAATTTGGATATCTTTCAACACCCTTTACCAAAGCATGGTAAAGAAGTTGTAAATCAAGTAGAACATCATAATGTTCCTCATCCAACTCGATATGTGGGAACTATTAGTAGTTTTCTACCACATCAAGATTTGCAAAAAATATGTCTAACTACTGAATCCCTAGTCACTATTAGACCTCTAAAAATTTGCCAAAGTACATCCTTAGAAAGTGACACAGAAAGTGAAACAGGAAGTGAATTAGAGATTGCTTCAAATAGTTCTGAGTATGAATCAGATCAAGTCACACCTGTTACGGATTTATTAGTTCCAGAAGAACCATTCCCAAGAAGGGTAACTACTAGACCATCATCTCAACAATGGCTTTCAAATGAGCAAGCAGAAAATGCTAGACCCCATTTTGGTAACCCATGACATAGTAACATTGTAGGTACCATCGGAGTTGTTACAAGACAACAAGCACAAAACCAAAATTCTCAAGATCAAAGTCACAATGAGAAGACAAATCCATTTGTATTAAAAGCTCCTACTAAAGCAAATAATGTGACAAGTTCACAACAAAGATCTCCATATGATATTAATGAACAATTAGCTACCATCACAGTGAGAATATCTCTTTTGGATCTCTTAAGAACTTCTTCTATACATAGGGAAGAATTAATGAGAACTTTAAGCAAGATGATGGTACCTGAAGATATTGAACCTAATGTTGTAGTAAATGTTGTAACTTTGGATGAAATAAATTTCATAGATTTTCGTGATAAAGATATTCCTCCTCAAAGCTTGTATGGAGATAATCCTTTATACATTACAACATTGATTGGAGATGTAGGAGTTAAAAGAGTCTTAATTGATAATGAATCATCATTAAATATATGCACCTATGATTTCTTTCAAAGGTTTGGATTTAAGAAAGAAGATATGAAAAATATTGAAATGATCATCAAAGCATTTAATGATGAAACTCAAGAAACATGTGGAGTCATGAAGATCCCATTGCAAGTTGGGCCAAGGATTTTGGATACGACTATGTTTGTTGTACCTTGTTTTGCATCGTACAACATTCTTTTAGGTCGACCTTGGATCAATGCAATGAGAGCAGTGCCTTCCACATTACATCAATGTGTTAAATTTGAATTTAAAAACCAATTAGTCACCATTCATGGTGATCCTAGGCCATTTGATATGTGTGCTACGACGAAGCCTATAGGAGTTTCGTTTTATCCTGCTCTGTATTATGTTCATCCTAGTACACCCTCATCATCAAAACCTTCTAAGTATAAATCATCATCACCTTCTAAATCCACATCATTAAAAACACAATCTAAAACATCAACATCAACAAATTCTACATCATTATCATCATCACCTTCTGAGCCTATATCTAATCCATTTCCTAAATCTGTAATAGCAGACTCACCTCCTGAGTCCACAATATTTAAATTCACAACATCTAAAGAACCAGTTAAGGAGGATAGTCCATCTACTTCATATGCCACTTTGGATGAAGTATTACCGGATTTATCTTTAGTACTTGCAACTACAGAAGAAGTTAATTTTGCTACCCAAGATTCCTTGGTATTATCTAAGTTACCACCATCTCCCCGAACATTAGGCTTACCAAATAAAGGAAGCATTTGTCATATCGGGAGTTGTGACTTTGTATATGCAGGGTATGATTGGGGTAAAATTACAATTGTAGAATTTATAGTTGATCAAGATGGATTTGCTAAGTGTTACTTCTCTAATGGATATATAAAATCAAAACCAATGATGTGTAATATGGGTTATAGAGGTAAAGGTTTAGGACCTCATGAAAATGGTATAAAAGAACCTTTGGAGGTCGAAGAATGGCCTACCCGATGTGGTCTTGGTTATATTCCTACAAAAATAGAACCATTCCCATATGAATATGATGACCACCTTATAACATATCAAGAGTATATGGAACAAAAAGAACTTCTTAAAAGAACACATACTTGTAATATGTTGACTATGGTTTACCCAGAAATGATTGCTTCTATGGATGAATGTTTAGAAGGAGATATCTGTCATGATATATCTCTTGATGAAGTTCTAAGAAATAAATTCTTCTTTGATGGATCAATGCCATGTATAGCTCATATAGAAGCTACTACTCCTCAAGAAGAGTTAGCTAAATGCACATTAGAAGAATTACAAGAAATGGGGGTGTCACCCGCACCACCCAAATTTGAAAGAGAATTAAATATTGTTGTAGAAAATTTTATAAAAATTAACATTGGAACAGAAGAAAACCCTCGCATGGTCAAAATTGGATCTGAATTAAGTGAAGAAAAACAAAAGCTATATGTTGAATTCCTTACAGAATATTTTGATATTTTTTCTTGGACATACGCAGATATGCTAGGCCTAGATCCTTCTGTAGTTATGCACCATTTAGTAGTGTGCCCTGATGCTAAACCTGTAAAGCAAAAACTCAGAAAAATGCATCCTAAAGTAGCACTACTAGTTAAAAGTGAGCTAGAAAATATTTTGAATGTAACTTTTATACAAGCTATTGACTATGCTGAGTGGATATCGAATGTTGTTCCAGTAACTAAGAAAGAAGCTACTAAGATTAGGGTTTGCATGGATTTTAGAGATATTAATGTTGCATGCCCTAAAGATGACTTTCCTCTCCCTAATATGGATCAAATCATAGATTTTACAGCTAGGAGTGGGATGTTGTCCCTTATGGATGGTTTTTTAGGATACAACCAAATTAGAATAGCTCCTGAAGACCAAGCTAAAACAACCTTTATTACTCCTTGGGGAACGTTCTATTGGAAAGTAATGCCTTTTGGATTAAAGAATGTTGGTGCAACTTATCATAGAGCTATGACATATATTTTTCATGATATGATGTATGATATCTTGCATGATTATGTAGATGATATTATAGCTTGTTCTTCTAAAGAAGATGATCACATTAATGATTTAAGAAAAGTGTTTGATAGATTAAGAGAATATCTAATACGTTTAAACCCAAACAAATGTGTATTTGGAGTAAAATCCAAGAAATTATTAGGAGTTATTGTTTCTATGTGAGGCATAGAAATAGATCCTCTAAATATTAAGGCTATCCGTGATATGCCACCTCCTAAAAACATATCAGAATTAAGAAGCTTACAAGGAAAATTACAAGCTATTCATCGCTTCATTGATAAATTGGCAGATAGAACATAACCTTTTCTTAAATTGCTTAAGAAAAACATTTCCTTTCAATGGGATAAAGAATTTCAAGAATCTTTTGATAGCATTAAACAATATCTTCTCAATCCTCCAGTTCTTGTTCCACCTAGACCAGATTGTCCTTTCATTTTATATATTTCTGCTTCAAAACTTGCACTTGGAGCTATGTTGGCTCAAATGGATGATGAAAAGAAAGAACGAGCCACATATTATATAAGTAGAACTTTAATAAGTTATGAAACAAGATATACTCCATTAGAAAAGCTTTGTCTAGCAGTTGTGTTTTCTACACAGAAGTTGCATCATTATATGCTTAGTCAAAAAACATATGTCATTGCTAAATCTGATCCATTAAGGTACTTGATGAGTAGACCTTACTTATCAGGATGCACAACTAAGTGGGTTCTTGCTCTTAGTGAGTTTGAACTCACATTTATTGGCCAAAAATCTATAAAAGGCCAAGTTATAGCAGATCAGTTAGTTGTTGCACCTTTAGAGTCTACTCATCCCATGAACATTGAATTTCCTGATGAGTGCCTTAATTTAGAAGAAGATCATTCAAAAACTTGGACATTGTTTTTTGATGGAGCTAGATGTATGAGTGGTGCAGGTGCAGGTATTATATTAATATCTCCTCAAAAGAGCCTTATTCCTTTATCTTTTAAATTACAGTTTGCTTGTACTAATAATACTGTAGAGTATGAGGCTCTAATCCTTGGATTACGAGCCGCTTTAGCTTTAAAAATTAAAATCTTATTAGTTTTTGGAGATTCTCAGCTCATAATAAATCAAATCAATGAATTTTATTAGACACGAGATGAGAAAATTCATCCTTATAAATAATATGTCCTTAAGATTATATCATTGTTTGAAAAAGTAACTTTAGAAGCTATTCCTAGAACTAGCAACCGTGTCGCCGATGCTATGGCTGCAACTGCTTCTCTATTGCCTTTGGAGTTGGATGATGAGTATGCTACTATCATTATTCATAAACTCCAAAAACCTACTTCTTCTAAGTCTTGTTTAGAACCATTAGATGTATTTTTGGTCAATGAGATTACCCCAGAGCCTTGGTATATAGATATATTTAAATTTTCTTGGAATTGGTTGTTCTTTGTATTGTAAAAGGGAACTTTCTTGAGGGGTTAAAAAAAAAAAAAAAAAGGCTATTACGTAAGCAAGTTGTTTGCTTTGTAATTGTTGGTAATACTTTATATAGAATATATTTTGAGGGTATATTGTTAAGATGTCTTAACCTAGAAGAGTCTAAGAAATCCTTAAGTGAATCCCATGATGGATCCTATGGAGGATACTTTAGTGGAAGTGCCATTGCTAAAAAGCTCCTTAGAATGGGATATTTTTGGCCTTCCATGGAAAAATATGCCAATGATTATGTGCATCATTGTGACAAGTGTCAAAGACATGCTGACCTTGTCCATGCTCCTGCTCAGGAACTCCAAGCTATAGCCTCTCCTTGGCCCTTTTCTAAATGGGGTTTAGATATTATTGGTAAAATTAATCTTGTTTCTTCTGATGGTCATAAATTCATAATAACAACAATAGAATATTTCACAAAGTGGGTAGAAGCTATACCTTTAGCTTCTTGCATAGGAGTTCAAGTTTCTAAATTTATTTTTAATCAAATTATTTGTAGATTTGGAATTCCATCTAATATCATCTCTGACAATGGTACATGCTTTAAGAATAAATATGTTAAGAAATTATGTCAAAAATATAAGATCCAACATAGATGGTCTACTCCTTATTATCCACAAGGCAATGGCCAAGCTGAAGCATCTAATAAAACATTGATCAAAATCCTAAAAATATTAGTTAATAAAATAGGTCGTGACTGGCATATACAATTATATCCTGCCCTGTGGGCTTATCGAACTAGTGTTTGTACTCCCACAGGTGCTTCACCTTTTGTCTTGGTTTATGGTGCCGAAGCAGTTTTTCCATTTGAATTAGAAGTTCCTTCTTTAGCTCTTCTACTTCAAGATGCCGAAGTAGGAGATGAATATCATGCTAGCAGGTTGAGTCAGTTGGAACTTCTAGATGAAAAGTGCATTCATGCTTTAGAGCATCTTCGTGCCTACCAAGACAAACTTAAAAGATCATATGCAAAGAAAGTTCACAATAGATCCTTTGAAGTTGGAGATTTAGTCTTAAAAGAAAATAAAAAAAATACTAATGCAAGAAAAGATCTTAAAGGAAAATTTCAACCAAATTGGCTTGGACCATTTATCATCATTGCTAAATTTGGATCAGGTGCATACATATTGGCTACCTTGGATGGAAAATATCTCAAGGAACCCATGAATATTATGCATCTGAAAATATATTATGCATAAAATCAAAAATATCATCACTGTACATAGTTGTAAATAATGTTTCTCATGCATTTCAATATATCATCAAAAACAACTAAAAAAATCACAAAATCTAAAAATCCATAAAATATTTCCAAGGCATTATTATTTTTGCATTTATTATTTACTAAATATTGCAAGCTATATTTTAATTTACTTCAGATAAATTCAAAAGTTATCTTGAACCATGCACCAAAATTTCACATATTTAATAAGTTTTTATTTTGTTGTTTTGATTTTATTATTTTGATTATAAATCTCTCTTGTATCAAATAACACTATTACTTCATTAAATAATTTTGAGTTTTGAGAATGATATTGCTACTTTTTGAACCAAGAACACACTTTACATCTTAAAATGATTTGTTGCAAAATTCGACAAAGTGATTCTACCTAGTAAATCTTAAAACCTTAAGTGAAAATTTTCCCTTGCTATCCTATCATGTGCATGGTCTAGAATACTGAGAAATTGGCAAAAGGACAAGCTCCTCCCTACCCAAAATAAAATCCCTTGCTCTACGTCTAATCTGAGCAAGTATCTCGAAAAGAAAAGAAAATAAAAGAAAGAAAAGAAAAGACAAGAAAATAAAAGAAAAAGAAAAAAAAAGAAAAATCAAGAAAAATGTTCCAAAGCAATAAAATCCCCTTGTTCAAAAATGGACAAGAAATCCCTACACCAAAAATTTGAATAAAATAAGGGAGTATTGAACTTGAATCCCTAGAATTTCTCAGTTATTCGAAAACCATGAGGTAAACCCCATAACAGGTGATTTGTGCCCAACTTGCTTGACATTGGGTAATTCCTTTCACGTGGTGATATTTCTGTCACATTAGCGACCTTATTTTGTACAGACCAATGTCCGCTTATGGATTAGCTAGCTTTTGGTAATTCGATTTACATAGTAGTTCAGTACCAATGCATGTACAAAATCTTGGTTAAATGAACATTTCACTTACACACACATTGGTTCATAAAAGTTTGCTTGGATCATTATATTACTCAAAATTGGTAAAACAACCTCACAAAGCACACACATTTGATCCTTGAGAGATTTTGTATCATCATGACAATCAAAATAAATAATGAATTCACCTTTCACACACTAGTTCTGGATAAATTTGAATTTATCTTTGAAATAAGTTAAAATATTACTTTGGGATTTTGTTAGATAATTAATATCAATTCTTAGCATTGATTTATGCAAATTATTTTATCATCATAAACACAATAATTTACAAATCATAATATTGCAAAAAAAAAAATTATTTCATTTCATTGTGATTTTCGCGATGATGGTATAGTTCCTAAGTAACTATTTCCCTTCAAATTTCATACTTAGGAATTTTATGCCTAGTGCAAGTCATATTTCTAATTTTTCATGCTCACAAATGAGTCCATATTATTATCAAAAAAATTTGAACATGTGACATAATGATCTATCCAACATTAATTTTGCATTTTAAAAGAATACACAAAATTTATATCATGCATTTTCATCTTGATTTTCGTGATGATGGTATAATTCCTAAGTAATTATTTATACAACTTCACACTTAGGAATTTTTATGCCTAGCACAAATCATCCTTCAAATTATTCATGCTTAAATCAATACATTCTCACAAACACTTGTTAAACACATTGTTCCAAAACAACATCAAATATCTTCTTTTCATCATAAAAGCCTTAAGATTATTCTTAAGCATACGATTATTTTATTTAGCAATATCAAAATATTCCTCACAAACGGGATTAGCTTCATGACTTAGTGAGCTTTGAACTCCACCAATAGTCATATAACAACACAACATCCTTCGAGGTCTATTGCTAAATCTATCAAAATTTATCATCACACAAAAACATATTTTTCAAAAACACATTTTCAAAAATCAAATCATTTTATATAATTTATTTATTTAAGCACGATTATTAACATTCATAAATACCAAAAACATGATCATTTAATTTAAAAAAAAAACAATTCAAATGCAAAAATCAAAATATAGGAAGTCACATAAAACAAAGAAGATCAATATATATCAAAAAAATTTGAGTTTTCCACCAAACGAAGAATTTGGTGTAAAAACTCGATGGGGCATCACAGTCAAGTAAATTAGTAATTATTCTTCTAAAACATAAATTTCACATGAACTATTCATTCTAAACCATCTACTCCATTTTTTCCATGTCAATTATAATCATTTCTACTCAAGTTTCTACATTTTTGTTTGACACATTTATTGCTCATAAATACGCCAAAGAGGGGGTAAAATGTAGCACCCTAAAAATGACTCATTATAGTTTGCATTAAAAACAAACAACCTGTAAAAATGATCTTATAGCTGATTGCCTCGATTTTTGTACCCCTGGAAAAATTGAGCAATTTGGACAAGATTGTATGATATGATCCTGAATCGTACGATACGATCCCTGATCGTATGCATATGATTTTGCTCAAAACTAAAAGGCTTAACTCAGCAAGGCAAAAAAAAAAATAACGATTTTTGTCTTTATCTGCATAACCATACGACAGTTGAAGGATCGGATTCATTTGATCAAGCCCAGATTTGAAGGAGTTATAACCAAATTATTCTCAGTCCATTTTGGATGATTGGATCAGATTATTTAAACATACAATCCTCTCTGATTTACCCTGGTGCAATTGGAATTCTGACTTCATTTTGCATTCAAAATCATAGAGTTTTTGGCATTAGTCCTAGGCACTTTTATGTTTCATGCAGGATCGAAAGGTTACGATTAGTAATCGGACGATACGATTTTGCATCGGAGGCATACGATTTCTCATAGACAGTACGATTGTGCTCTGAGGTCACTTGGGGGAGATTTATGATACTGGTTTGTATTTTCTATGATTGATTCTTCATACTTAGCATAATTTTATCATTTCCATTTGCATAAGGTATTAAATTCAATATTTTATATCCTTGGAGTTCACCAAATTTGCATATAACCACATATTTTACATAATATTGATGGATGCATATGTTAATTTTTGTTATTTTAATATGCAATAGTCGACATTTAATCCAATTCATGCTTAGAAACATCAGTGGCATCCTTTTTTTTCTATTTTCTGCATTTTACCCATGAAGTTGCAGGATTTTGTCAAGATCGGATCATTCGATCAATGATTTTGAATCGTATCCATACGATATTGCTTGATTTGTATGATTTTTCTCTGCTATGGACTACAATAAAAAATTAGAACCTCCATCAAACTTTTGGATACAGGTAAGGATATTTTTATCATTTTTAAGCACTGCATCATCCATTAGGATTTTTTTTTCTGATGTTTGTTGTTTACATATGAAATAAAATTACATATAGATTAAGTAGTTGCATATTTCCCAAAACTAGGTGTATTTGAGATTTGATAAAAGGAACACATCAAAACAAATCCCTAAACCTAGGCATGGAAACTACCATAAAATATTTCCTGGTGAACCCTAAAAAATTCATCAAAAAATCACCATAAGAATGTACAATTAAGTGCCTCTATCTGAGGTGTAGACCATCCATTCTCCCATTCCCATCTAAGACGCAGATCCATCAGCCTTGAGGAAAGAAGTGCAAGAATTTTTGGCCTACACAAATCAAGATAACCATGTCAACAATACCCCTAATTATCTAGGTTTTGTTGGTAGGATTCATGTGGTCACCAAAAATCGATGATACCTAGATCCACCTACACAAACAATTGATCCCTCAAATGTGCCATCCTCATCAATTATATCACCTTTGCCAATGCAAGTTACCATTATACCTTAACCCTATCTAGTCATCCATCTCAAAAGTAGGCTTATTCATAGCCTCAAAATGCCCTCAACTAAGCTCTCAATTTATGATTTAATCCAAAAATCACCTCCCCATCGAGAGGTCTTAATGGATATATTCAAATCCATAGAGCTGCAAACCCATGATCCTAATACTTTTTTCATTTTATGGGTGAAATTCAAACCTGCACTTCATTGGCCATTATATTTTATGACATTGAGATAAATATTATCCCAGTGGAAGGACCAGATATTCCCTTGCACATCATGGTCACTATTGACAGCAAAATCTTCAAACCTATATTAATTAAAACGAGCCCATCCATCAACATCATCACATCATCCACCCTTAAATATATCAATCTTCCACCCACTCATATCATTGATTCTACATTCACTTTGTGGGAATTCAATAATACCCTATGCTTAATGTTAGGAATAATCATACTCCCTATCCAAGTAGGGGTCTAGACTATCCACACTCTATGTCATATCTTGGATGGAGAGATGCAATACAATGTACTCTTAGGCAAACCGTGGATACAAGATATGCGGTGCATACCCTGAACCTTGCACCATTACCTCAAATACACACACGAGGATTGCATCCATTGCATTCTAGTGAATGATAAACCATTCAAGTATTACTACATGGTCACACACCCACATGAATCCCAATTTTTCTTCAATACATCTATCTCTCACTCATCACCTACTCAGCTCATCACACCAACCAACCACATATCTCACTCCTTTACCTATCCATCATATTGCCAATCTTTAACCCACTCAATCTTACCTAATATAATCCCCAATTCTTCATCCTTGGATACCAACTACACCCTTCATTCTACCTCAAATAAAAATTGTCCATCTTAGTCATATTCTTCATAGCTTCCTTCTCAACACTACTCATGTTCTTTCTATCCTTATGTTAATGCTCAACCATTCCACCCATCTTATAGTACATAATTCATTCAACCCTATCCCTAACCTCTTCATTATTTATATATCCCATATATACCTTCATCATATTCAAGGTCTTAGCCTCCATCCTCAACCCCATCAATCACACCCACATCACATCATCCTTCCCCTCTGGTTTCCTTTGTCAATCACCAACCACCTACTCCATCTAGATCATACCCTTCTACTTCTTCCACTAATCCTAACCACCATATCAGGGCTCCTCCAATCACTCCCATCACCTCTCCAATTGGATAGTCTACCACCATCCTCACTCCTACCATTGTTACCCCTTCTATCTCCCCATATCTATGCCCACACATGCATCTCAAACCATATTTTCTTCCATGATACTTGATCCACCCCCACTACCAAACTCATCTAAGGTGCCTCCACCCATCCTTGACATAGATCAAGGTACATCCACTCCTATTCTACCATTCTCTACATATCAATACACTTATATGGACAATTCATAGTCATCCTTTTCATCCCTCCAACACTCTCATCTCAAACCCCTAGTGTTGCTATACATATGATCACTCCTAGCATAGAAGAGTACCTTGTACATAATATAGTGTTTTTACCTCCAATCATAGAATTGATTAGGTATTATGTTTACCCTAGCCATACCCCTTTAACCATTTGCATTGTTGTCCCAATAGGCTCTTCCTCTAATCACACAAATTTTATGTATGGGGTAATCGATTCGTCAACAAATAAATACCCTAAAAAAGAGCTTAAAGCCTTATTTACTAACACACCTCCTAGATAATCCTTTATTTGCCATGAATTAATTTCATCATTTAAATTGGAAAGGATATGGTATTGGATGCTATGATCAAGGGATGCAAACTATTTTAGAACCTCATTCTTAGCCTCCTCAAGATAAATCTAGCTTAGGCTATGATAAAAATTCTCCAATCGATCCTCTCGAAGATGATATTTAATGCATTACCCTTGGCCTCAAGGAAAAAAGTGAGGACAAATACCCTAATCTTGAGCATGCTCTCACATTGTCTATAGACCTTTTCCAAGTTGCCACCATCTATGTTAACTTGTATGACACTTCATATGATGAATTGAATGAATTATTTTAGGCACTTTTGACTGCCTCTGATAGCTCTAAATACGAATCATATCCTATTGTTCCCATCATAGATGTGGATGAATTTTATCTATGTATGTTCCCCATTCCACTACCCATTTTTCCTATGCTCCTTCCATTGGAATACCTTGCCATACCCATAAATCCCCCACCTCCACCAGATCCTCTCTAGCATCCTTCCTTGAGAGCATGTGTAAGGGAACCCAGACTCTAATCAGCAACCCCCATAATTTTCCCAAGTCAATACATTTTTTGTTGACTTATGCATGCACCTCCATAATCCATATGATCCTACACATCCCATTCCCATAAATACCAATATCATTAACTTCGAGTGTATTTCATCCCATACAACTATCTTTGATTTCTATCCCTTAGATCAATTGCTCAAAACTCCAAATATTTACTTTCCTCCTTTACCCCCTTCCTCACATTTTTTGTATTATAGCACCAAATTCAGTGAGGCTATGCCACTCCTAAATAATATCATAGATGACATCAATTTCATTCCCATCCCTCATCAATTTGAGGGGTGTTTATATATGCTAATTGAGGAAACCATTGATGTCAACATCAACATGAATCCAAATAACCCCAAAATCATCAAGCTTGGGAAAATTCTCTCAATCAAAGAGGGACAAATATTTATCACACTCTTAACATAATACCTATAGGTCTTCGCATGGTCCTATAAAGACATGCTTGGCCTTGATCCAAACCTTGTCATCCATAACCTCATGTTGAACCCTAGTGCTAAGCCAATCAAATAGAAGTTGAGTAAAATTCATCCTACCATAGCCCTCATGGTTAAAGAAGAGTTGTAGAAACTCTTAGACATGGGATTTATTCAACCAATTGACTATCTAGAGTGGATTTCAAACATGGTTCCCATTGGAAAACCAAATGGGAGATACACATTTGCACTAAATTTGTGATCTTAACAAATAATATCCTAAGTATGATTTTTCTCTCCCTAACATTGATATGCTTATGGATTATGTTAGGGTCTTACCAGATTCCACCATGAGCCATGAAGTGCTCTCCCTAATGGCTGATTTTTAGGATATAACTTGTAGACATGAAAAATGCTCCTAACAATGAAAATATAAATTGTAAATGATAGTAAAAGAGAAGTAAACAAGCATGTACTAACAAATATAAAGTATTTTGGAGTATAAATAGCCCTTCCAAAGGGGATTTAAACAACCACAATGTATTTAAAATGAAAACCACACTTTTACAACATGTCAAGATGTACAATCCTTCTTCATGTCACAATCAAAGGTGTGTGGGTGGGTTTTGTTCTTGAGTGTTGGTTGGACCACTTGGGTATTGTATTAAGTGTTGCTAGACCCTACACACATGTAAACCAAGTGGATAAAAAGTATTTAAAGGGCCTCATTTGCATGAGGACCTTGTTAAAGCAAGAGATAACAAATCATTGCAAAGAACGCGTAAATGCTTACAAAACTCCAAAT
Source organism: Wollemia nobilis (assembly GCA_028583015.1). NCBI lineage: Eukaryota > Viridiplantae > Streptophyta > Pinopsida > Araucariales > Araucariaceae > Wollemia > Wollemia nobilis. The sequence continues at coordinate 4,106,430 of JAQPPZ010017063.1, read as the reverse complement.
AAAGTTCACAAAACTATTTTAAGTGCTTACAAAATCAAGAAATGTGTTTTGTGCCTTCATTTACCTACTGGCTATCTGGATGCTCTGTTTGGGATTTTTTAGGCCAAGTGTCTCATATGGTTGGTAGGTGTAGACATATTACATGATTGGGACATACAATGTATCATATGGTTGGGGTGCGTAGATGTATCAAATGGTTGGGACTGTACAAGTATATCAAACGGTTGGGATCAAATGGCTAGAGGGGCAAGGTACACCTATTGGGAGGTGTATATGGTCTTTAGGACCCTTTTGATGTAGGTGGTGTTGCAAGTGTAGTGACCCTAGGGAAGCGATGCACTGTCCACTCACTCTATTTACAATTATTATTGAATCTTTCAACTTTTAACATGCATTAAATGAAAAAGCATAAAAGAGAGGTGTAGCTGAAGTACAAAGAAATAAACGAATGAATGATTTGTATTTATATTTCCAATATCCGGTTACATATAGATCCCTCTATGGGATACCCTTAATTTGATACATGATTTTACACAAAGAGGGTAGCAGATGTGCAAAATATCCCCTTGAAAGGGGTGATGCACCTTTATAGGCTTCCCGTTGACGCACACGAAACTATATGAGGGCTTACAGATGCCTCCTTCTCTAGTTCTGATTCCTAGAGGGATACTCTTTCTTTCGTATGTTGTGGATTTATTCAATGAACCTGTAGCCCTATAAGCAATGAAACAACAATACACGCTTAGATGTCTGATATTGCCTCCCTGAATGAGGCTATTAGCAATGAGTATGCTTAATGAAAATAAATACAATGAAAAATAGTACTATGAATGCAAATAATTGAAATAGATCTTATGCTAATGACATGAAAACATGGAGAAAGCAAAATAAAAGAAACTATCACCTAAACCCTAGACTAGGTTGCGGGCCACTGTCCAGGACAACGACCGTAAATGTAGAATCTATCTCTATTGATCCAAAGGCTAGGTGCTTAAGTCTGCTACTAATGTTTAATGATTACTATATGTTCAGGTATGATTACCTCTTAGTTTGCTAGCACTTCGTTGCTCCTCAAGGGTGATCAAATTTGCTCTCCATAGGGCTTCGTTATAGAATGATCTCCAAGAGAAGCTCTCCAAGTCTCCAAAATCTCTCCTTAATGATCTAACCTATTCAAAATTATGATATATGATATCTGATGATCCCCTTAGTGCTCTTAGGTTTGCACCTTATAAAGTGCTTGAAACCCTAAGTCAATTTTCAAACCCTAGTATTGAATCCTTCATGTACACTAGATGTTAGCATGAGAAATCGAGTCTTTGTCTACCCTTTAGGGGTAGTTAACTAATGTCTAAATCTGGACTTGAGTCTTTCATATAGACTTTCTATGAGGAGGAATGTAAAGTTATCCTCGCTCGGTCTTATTGCATGTATACTACCACTTCCACTTGAGATTAGGCTAGATTTGTGGTAAAATTCATTTAATGTTTAGTTGTTGTCATCTACAATGGCTAAGGTTTGGCCGCTCTGAGTTGCAACATCCAAGATCCAACCACTCTGGTCCATAGAGGCTAGACACAGATGGGATAATAATACCCCAAATCAGTGGTGAAAACCACTTTTAATACTTGGAAGGTCCCAAGGTTTAGTCACACAATCTATGAATGTGACCATGTGAGTAGTCTCCCTGAACATAACATGTTTTAGGTGTATATAGATTCCCCTTTTTGCGATGCGCTGAGTGGAAAACATAGTGCGGAGAAAAAATATAGACTGCTATATTTGTAGGGTGTATAATGATCATTGATCTAATCAACATTGGATGTCCCAATCATGCAAGACGGCACGCATCCTTGAATCATTGCTTCAACCTGATTGAAGGCTTAATTTAGCATAGGGCTTGCACATGTCCACTTGCACTCATTCCTCAAATGCAATTAGGTAACTTATGTTGCTACAATAGAACAGACCAGAGAAGATCTACAAACTGAAGATGTCTTATTTGCTTATGAATCCAAAAAAAGGAGAAAGTTTTGTAAGAGTTGTATGCAATGATTTGTAGGATGAATGCTAATTTGATATGATCGAGTTATCTTTGGTTGAATTTGATTATGATTATTTTAAAATTTGTACTACCCCCTTGCTCAATGAATTGGTGAGAGAAGGGCAATGAATGAAGCGATAAATCACATGACCTATTTGACTAGTTTTGGTTCCTCTCTAGTGTTCATTATTTTAATGGAAAACCCCCATCCAAGCATGATTCCAATTTTTTATGATGATCATTCATCCCTATCTTGGGGAGCGGTCTGACCACAAAAAACCTTCTTAGGGATTTAGGATGAGCGATCCTTCTTATGCTTGTATTGCATCACTTGGTTCAGTTTTTTGTGTCATAAGAGAATTAGGATGATTCCATCGTACCCATGGAGTAGTCTAACCATCTTGATCTTCTTTGGGCTTGAGGTGATTCATCATAATTCCAAAATGAGTAATTTACCCCAAGTAGCTCTATGGTAACTTACTCATCTCACCGAGTTGCATGGAGTGCCTTCTTGTGCATCCTGAATTTTTTTTATTTTGCCTATGCATCTGGCCATTGTTAGATCCAGTGACCGCTAAGTGCCTTCCTATGGCCACTCTCCCCCTAAGCGACCAAGAATTTTGGGCCACTGACGTCAAAAGTGGTTGAGGTACGACTTGAGGAGTACAAAAGGGGATCTAGGGTTTTAAATTTTAATTCTTCTAGATGGCAATTTGCTTTCTAGAGCTCTGATGAGAATGTGACATTTACGACTTGGAGTGTTGTTGCATTGGAGATTTTGGCTACGCAGGGCAATACATCGGTGAGTGGAGGAGCCAGAGCTTCTCGAGTATTCTCTCAAACCTTAACCTTGCTTTCATTTTTGGTAAAATTGAACCTCACTAAGTAACCGATAAATGAATCTCATTAAACTCATCGGTAATGAACCGAACATGTAGATAGGTTTAGCTTAGGTTTTGTTTTGGTGGGCTTGCCCCCATTTTGCAAATTTTCAATTTATTTTTGCATTTTTGACCTAAAACATACATGTTTGTCGTGTCGCCCATCGATCGCTGCCGCTCAGAGCGACTTTTTTTGCCCATGGTTTTGCTGTTGTCACTCACAGCGGCTAGCTTTGAATACCAACGGTCAAAAATTTGATCATTGGGGTTTGGCCACTGCTAGCTTCAACGACCAATTTTTGGCTGCTGTAGGCGACAGCGGCCAGGATACTTAGGCAAAATTTTGTAATTTTTTTGGATTTTGTGAGATGATTAATTGATTTTTTTGAATTTTTGAGTTTCCTTTTTGTACTATGTTGCATGATTAGGTGTATTTATTCCTCTTTCACTCATAATTAGGATAGTTTATCATTATTTACACTATTTTTCATGTTTTATTGTGATTTATGCCTTAGATGCATTGTAGTTATGCCTTTGATTTTTTCTCTTAGATTCTCACTGCTTGGGCTCGGGACCCGAAGCTCCTAAATGACCTCCTCCCACTCTTGGATGATACGGACTGGGCCTAGTTTAAGGCCTGTAGACTACATTATGTTACCAAGCTACCACAAATTATGTCATACCAGGCCTACCTCACCACCATGGTTCACCGATGGGACCCTAGGACGAACATCTTCCATCTTCCTACCAATGAGATGACTATCACATCGAAGGATGTGTACCAGATTTTTTGGATCCCCTTTGATACCATAATGCAGTATTTCTTTAGGTGTTCAAGAGGCATGTTATGGCTACCTTCAAGAATACCAAGTCTAGAGGTGTATCTGTTATACACTGGTATAGGAAGCGTGTCTTCTCAAAGAGGCATGTGGTACTGCTGATGGTCATCAACAACATTCTAATATCGAATTACTCAGGCTTGAGGTTCCTGTGGAACCTCCTTGCTATAGTTTAGGACTCGATGGATAGCATGAAGCCTATCATCTATGCATGGGGAGGTCTCTGCTAGCATAGTGTTATGATGAGTTGTATTACATTCATCGACGAGGTTGTGTCAGCATTGTTTGCAGCTTGCTCCTTCAGGTATGGGGATGGGAGCATATCAGCATGGATCATCCCATAGGGCTCCTTGCTAAGATTACATTTGATGCTAGGATGTAGTGCTATGCATCCATATGGGCTCGAGAGCATAAGGAATGCAAGAGCTACCCTAACATGGAGGAGCTCCCCCATTATATTGCTACTTTAACTAGGCTGTAGGCCAAAGCCATCATGTGGCACCCATATTACAAGTGCCTAGCTTGGGATGATCCACCCAATTTTATAGGTAGAATGCGGTGTGAGCGGTGGCTCATTGGCCTCAAGGTCGACATCAAGGAGTATTTCTTCTACTTATGAGTTATTCATCAATATGGGTTGCAGTAGGATGTGCCACTTATCATATTCTTGTACAGGCACATCAGAGTAGAGAGAGACCTCCCTCTCCCACATATCACAAAGTTTTTTGATGAGGAGGATGCCCTAGTAGTTGACCCCAGAGTCATTATGGGAGTCACAGATGCATTTGCATATTTTTAGGGTGATCGGGTGTGGCATGGTGATGGCAGTCTGGGTAGTGAGGATGATGGTGAAGATAGTGGTGTAGATCCAGTAGGGCATAGATTCTAAGCTAGGATTGAGGTATTATGCTAGTCGACAGAGTAGGTGGCAGAGGAGGAGAAGGTCCCAGGATGCAGGTGGTTGTTGATCCTTCCACACCTCAAGGTCCCACAGGGACAGATTTGGGGGTAGAGATTAGGCAGATGCAAACTTTTCTAGTTGAGCATGAGGTATATATTATTGGTCATGTAGGCCATATCGCTTCTCTCAAGATGCATAATAGGATGCTAGGAGACACTCCTAGGGAGAGGACAGGTGCAGGTGGATCATAGGCTTGTGGGAACTCTACCTCAGGGTAGTCTTCCATCCAACCTAGTTAGAAGACCCGAACTGGCATAGAGAGGCCAACAGGATCACAATGCTCCACCCAAGATCCATCCACAAGGGGTAGCACTACAGGGGATACAGGCCTAGTGTTCGATTGATGATGCATTAGGCTTTTATTTTTGAGGTCATATGACCTATATGACTATAGCCTTCAGGTATTTTTTTGTTTATCCATGCAATTTGAGATACACATTTTGAGACACTATTTGAGACATACATTTATATGATATTTTTACATTATGCTTCATCATGTGTGTTATTTATTGCTTATGTTTTTGTTTTATTTATGTGATGTTATGATGGCATTATGATGAGTTGATATATGTGTTAGATGATAGGTGATATTTATGATGATATGGATATTGAGATGGATGCTTAGATGTTTATGTAGATGCTTATATGATTTAATTATTGTGACATAATGTGATGTATCATGAGTTGATTTGATGATGGATTTATGATTCTATGTATGGGTGGATGCAATGATGTGATCTTAGATATAGATGGACGCTTTATGAAATTATGTATTTATGGATGCAATGTTTTCGTTAGATGTATGTTTAATTTTTATTTAATTGTATGCATCTAAATTATGTTATGATATTGTAGATGCAATGTGTCATGCACTATTTATATGATGTTTAACCTAATTTGAATGAACCTATATGCTTTAATAACTTAAAACATAAGGAATGCATATGATATGATTTCATTGATCTGAATGGGTGATACCACAAAAAGTATATCAGTCATGAATGTAAATAATATATCAGTCATGAATGTAAATAATTATTCTTATCATAATAACTAATCATTTGGGCATTCATATGTGAAATGTACTGGCGTAGAATGTATGCAATTTCTTGATAAAGCTTATGTTATTTAAAATGTTCAAAATAGTCAGTGGTCGTGTAGATATTATTTCTGACATCTATTCGGTATCTAGCCTACTTTGTTAATACCCCTTAATTTGCAAAATTCATGAATAAAATTGATGATGTGATGAATGATATGATTTGTTTCTATGTAGGAATTTTTGAGGTTCTTTTGGAGACTCAAACACTCTAGTTACTCTATCAACAGTTGCGTACTAACCATACAAGACTTTTGAATAGCAAGGATTTCATCATGGACCTAGAGATTCATTATCCCTGTGTGTACAAATGAATATATTTAGATAGAACTCAAGCATCTCCTCCAATTTCAGGTGGGATTCTTTCAGCCCATTGCTAAGATCATGTATCCTCAGTTGTTCATCTTATCCTGTGTTGGACTTAGTTGGACTATACCACTAGGTAGCGTTGGGTTACCTAAAGCTAGCTCATCCACATGCAAATATTGGTCTACACAAATGTAAAATGCTATTGTGATAGATATATTATCATGTGTAATGTTATCACCATTGTTAGGCATGGCTATACACCAACCTATAATGGGGATCACCTTCTAATTTTGTGCAATGCTGATAATTCCAGGGATTCAAGCTTAATTCCCTATAGCAACATGATATGGTTGTGTTGAAAAATATAGTTACACACATGAATGAATGAATGATGATGGACTTGTGTATTTGTGGTTGTGATACAAACTGTGGCATCATTTGTAAGAGTGTGATCATAAAATATGTAAATGCAATGGATGTGTATGTTTGATGTAATGCGACTATATGTATGCAAATGTAAGATGCAACTATTTTTGTGCTTTTGATTTTTGAATTGTTTTTGTATTTTTCATTTGTGTTTTGACCAAAGGGCTTATTGTTCCTTTGGGGCTTTTAGAGTTTGACCAAGTAGTGTGAAGCCACCCTTGGAGCATTTTTTATTGAATTTTTGACCAAGCGGTGTGAAGATACCCTTGGAGAATTTTTGATTGAATTTGACCAAGCGGCTTGAATACCCTTGGAGCATTTTTTAATGAGTTTTTGACCAAGCAGTGTGAAGATACCCTAGAGCATTTTTATTGAATTTGACCAAGCGGTGTAAATATACCCTTGGATAATTTTTATGTTTTTCAAATTTGTTTGTATTTTTGATGCTTTATATTTGGATGTTTTTGTATTTTTGACATATTTGAATGTTTTTGTATTTTATGTATATTTGAATGTTTTTGTATTTTATGTATATTTGAATGTTTTTGTATTTTATGTATATTTGAATGTTTTTGTATTTTATGTATAAAATGTCTTCAAATGAATGATATTGAGGGGCTCAGGATCTTCAACACCATCCAATGATGTGAGGCGATATGCCCCAGGCCCAACCCTTTCTAAAATCATGTAGGGGCCTATCTAGTTTACCACAAACTTGTCTCATAGATGAGGCGACAAATTTGAGTTTTGTTGGTTTTCTTTGAGCACAAGAACCCAAAAATTGAATTCCTTGAAGTGGAATTTACTATTGTAGGCTCATGCAAGGTGATCATGGTAGACATGAAGATACTCCAAGGCATTGAATTGGCGTTCATCAAGAAGCACTAACCGATCAAAGTGGCCTTGTCGCATGGTGTCATCATCTATGAAGTCCTTTAATGATATGCGCAGGGTTGGAATTTTCAACTCTAAGGGCATGATGGCCTCAGTGCCATATACAAGTAAAAATAGTATTGCCCTAGTGGGCATCCACACACTAGTCCTATATGCCCACAATGCCAAAGTTAATTGCAAATGCCAATCCTTATGATTATCTTTCACTATTTTCCTCAAGATGGAGACTATTGTTTTGTTTGAGGCTTCTACTTGCCCATTTTATTGCGGATAATAGGGTGTTGAAAAATTGTGCTGGATGTGGTATTTATTCATTAAAGCATGCACATTTTTGTTCTTGAAATATGCCCCTTTATCTGATATTATCTTTGAAGGGACCCCTAAATGACTTATGATATTGTGGAGTATAAACTCCACAATCCTTGGTCTAGTTGTCGATGTCAAGGGGATCTTTTCGACCCATTTGGTGAAATATTCAGTGGTCGTTATGATGAACGTGTGTCAGCCTAAGGATGGGGGTGATATCTTCCCCACTAAGTCTAGTCCCCATTGCAAGAAGGGCCATACTACCTGGATGGATTGCAAGGCTTGTGATGGCAAGTGAGTGAGGTTTGCATTATGTTGGCACTTAATACATTTCTTGACATACTCACACCAATATTTTTCCATAGTGGTCCAATAGTAACCCATTCTCAATATGTGCTTAATGATAGCCATGCCACTGAAGTGACCACCACACGTACCATCATGGGCTTGCGAGATTTCCTAGGATGCTTCCTAGGGCTCAATACAATTAAAGAGCATTCCATCATAGTCATGTCTATAAAGGATTTATCCTAGCAATATATACCTCATCGCCTTCTATTTAAATACTTGTATTTCTCCATGTGATAGGTCTTGTGGTACCATTCCAATTTTCAAGAAATCTTGCAATTGAGAAAGCCAATCCTGATAAGCCACAACTTCTATGGATAAAACTATATGCTCCTCCTGTGATCCAAAATTTGTGAACATAGATTGAAAAATCACCCTATGGTGGATGGTCGCACCACACTTCGTAGGACCTTGAGAGATAAAAGACTCCCAAGGTGTCATTTGCAATAAAACTCTAGCTCTGAAGGATAAATCCTAGTTTGGTTCGGTCTGGATCATGTTTACTGACTCTTGATTGTCCATAGCCTCACATTGTATTGTTGAGTGCACGAACACTTTAATATGAATGGTTGTGAAATCAGCATATGGATTCTGAGGGATTAAGGATCCTAAATATACCATGGTGTCTACAAATCTATTTGATGTGCGAGGGATTGCCTCTATGTCATACCATTCTAGTTGGGCTAGGTAAGTGTCAACAAGCTCCTTGTAAGCTTTCAAGAGTGGGCACCTACATTGGAACAATTCTTTGACTTTATTAACTATGAGAAAAGAGTCACCAAAGATATTCAATCTTTTAATGCCCATTGCAATGGTTTTTTGGAGTCCCAATATCAGGGCCTCATACTCAGTGTTATCATTCATGAAAATTAAGTCTAGCTTGAATGATAAGGGTAATGGAGCACCCTGCGGTGTGATAAATACTATCCCTGCTCTGCCCCCTTGCTCGCACTTTGAACCATCAAAGAAAAATGTCATATCTCTTTCTCTTTTAGGCTCTTCAAGTTTGGGTGGATCTGATAATGCGAAGACTGCATCATCTAGAAATTCTATGGTGAGAGGCTTGCTATCCTGAAGAGGTGCCTCTGCTAATTGATCTGCTATGACTTATTCATTGATGGATTTCTAGCTTATGAACTCTAGATCAAATTCTATCAATAGAATGATCCACTTTGCATTATGTGTATTGTGATAGGTCTTGTTCATAATATACTACAAAGGATTTTTTTTTGATATAATGTAGGTCGTATGGCTCAACATGTAGTGTCACAACTTTCTAGTTGCAAAGACCACTACTAAACATAACTTTTCTACATACGCATATCCTAGCTCATAACTTACCAAGGTGCGACTGATGTAATATACAACTTGCTCTATCTTGTGCATTCTATTGGGCCAACATGGTGCCAAAAGTGAAATCAATAGCTGGCATGTATAGTAAAAATGGTACGTCTGGCCTTGGTGGAGCCAATACCGATGGTGTTACCAGGTAATTTTTGATCTCTACAAATGCTTGTTGGCATTATTCATCCCAATGAAATGGGACATCCTTGAAAAGCAACCAGTTCATGGGCTGACATTTATTTGATAATTGAGCAATGAACCATTTGATGGATGCTACCTTGCCTTGTAGGCTTCTTAACTCCCTAATGTTGGTAGGGGCGGCCATTTCCATTATAGCCTTTACCTTTGCAGGATCGACCTTGATGCCTCTCTTAGAAATTATGAAACCTAAGAGCTTACTAGAAGTCACACCAAACACACACTTTGTAGGGTTCAATATGATGTTGTTCTCAATGAAGCGATCAAAGACTTTCTTATGGATTTCAGTGTGCTCTTTTCACACTAAATACTTGTCCAGCAAGTCATCCATGTAGTCTTCTAAGATTGTGTGCATGTAGTCATAAAATATGTAGGTCATGACCTGTTGGTACGTGGCACTTGTATTATTTAGGCCAAATGGCATCACCTTGTAATAGAATGTCCCCCATGGAGTAATGAAAGAGATATTATGCTGATCTTCAGGTTTGATTCAAATTTTATTGTATCCAAAAACCCATCCATTAGGGAGAGCATATCATGACCTGTAGTGGCATCAACAAGAGCATCTATGTTTGGCAATTGGAATGAATCCTTTGGAGTTGCCCTCTTCAAGTCTCTAAAATTTGTGCAAATGTGGACTCTTCCATATGGTTTTCCCATAAGCACCATGTTTGAGACCAATTCAAGGTAGTCAATTGGGACTATGAAAATCGCATCCAATAGTTTTTCTAACTCATTATTCACCATCAAAGCAACGGTTGGATGCATTTTCCTCAACTTTTGCTTGATTGGCTTCTTCATGGGATCCAATGAAAGGTTATGAACAACTAACTTTGGATCAATCCCTGGAATGTCTTTGTAAGTCCAAGCAAAAATATTTGGCCTCTCTTTAAGGAGAGGAATTATGATGGCTTTTTCCTCTGGAGACAGACTTTCTCCAAACTTGACTTGCTTTGGTTGAGTAGGAGCATTGCTGATGTCCATTTTGAAAGTCACTTCTATAGCCATATGTGACCCATCCTCCAACTGGTGAGGCATGGGTATCAAATTAATGTCATCGATAGGATTTATAGGTCCTACTGAGTTAGGATCCAAACCGGCATGGAATATGTCATATGCATAGCCTAATGCAAAATTAACCGGTTGTAAAAAAAATTTGTTAAGGAAAAGGTCTTCAGGCTCTATGGGTGAATCAACGTAATCCCAATCAATAGCCTCTGTATCAAGACACAATGGTTTAATAGGATCCATTGGGTTATGAAGTGGAGTGGCCAAATCAATGCATATCATATTGATAGATGGAATAAAATCTCCAAGACCACATGGGTGAAATCTTGTCTCAGAGGTTTCTCCTCCATACTCGCGATGAGGCTCTGGAGGAAAATGAATCTTTGGATATGGCCCATGAGTAGTCTAGATAATAGGATCATTTGGTTCTAAGATCTCTCTAAATGTAGGCAGAGGGGGATTGACTACATGGTGAATAACATTTAAGTTGATAGTTCTCCCCAAAAACCACCAGCCAAGGTCTATGGCATGAAGTGTCACTTCTCTTCCTACCAGCATGTTGACTTGGTGCAATTGGTAAGGCCCAATATAAGCCATATTAGTCTCATCATCAAAGTCATAATCACTTATCCATAAACCATTAGCATTGGTGTGTGGCCCCAAGATAAGGGGTATGTCTCTTGGCTCCAAGTAGGCCATCTCTATTTCATTCTCATATTCTTCATCACTTATGAAGATGTCATTTGCATTAGTATGTTGTCCCAAGTCATGGGGCTATTGCCTTACTCCTAGGTAGGCTCTCTTTGTTGAGTCCTCTGACTCACAACCACTTTCGTATGATATGTACCCACTCTCATTATGGTTGGACTAGGCAAGGCTTTGTAAATAGTGAGGACCATGATAGGCTAAGATTTCATGTGCTTCATCATTGCTTGCCTCGTGTTCATTTTTTTCTTGCTCTTCATCCCAAAAGTTACAAATTGCTGGGATGGCATCAATTTTGAATCTTGGATGATAAATCTCGGGTGGTGGTATGCTTACCATGACCACTTATTTGTTGATTGAATATCTTGTACTTCATGGGTGATAAGGAATAAAATAGATGTCTTCTCCTAACCCCACATTTAATCTATCCAAGGCTACTTATAGAGAGTCATATCAACCTTTGATGTGATATCCTAACACAAACCTTTCAGAGGAAAGCTAGTATTGTGGCTTGAGTGGTCACCTACACCCCTGCTCATATATGCCAAGACCATAGCCATGCTAATGGCAATGTTTAAAATAACTTAGAGCATACTTGGTATTGGAGAGGTAACGAACATTAACAATGAATAGTTCATCATTGTCCTCTTCTATGTCTATAGACTTATGGGTGCAGTCCAGGGCAGTGTAGACAAAGTTGGTTTGGTTGGGAGGGATTCCAAGCGGAACCACTATTCCCATTGGTGGTCATAGGTCTTTTGGCCATCCCATGTCCTATGCAGACTCTATGATGGGTGTGAATGTTATGTTTTGCATAATATACTCTTATATCCTTGTACTTGCCAAGTGTATTGTTGCATGTGATGTGGATGACCCTACAGACAACACTGGCAAAGCGGGTTCTAGTATCTCCTCAACTTGATCTTGGAGATATTCTTCTTCCATGGGACTTGGAATTTTCTCAATGGCTATGGTTAGCGCTTCCTTGGGATTTACTTCCTCAACTAAAGGTACATTTAGCTTCTCATTATCTTTTGGTTTAGATGTTGATGGTCTCTTAGAAGCATTAGTAATTTCGGGTGCAATATGAGGTGTTGATGTGTTTGGGTCTTTACGTACCCCTTTGTCTCTGTTATCTAGTTGTGTAGTTAGAGATGAAGGTCATACATACAATTGGGTAGAGGGAATTACAAATTCTCCTAGAAAATCCACCTGATGGGCATATTTGAATAGCTCTTCATCAACCAACACCACATAGACTTTTTCATCATGCACATATTTGACACATTGGTGTAAAATCGAGGGAACACACTTCATATCTCTTATCCAAGGGTTCCCTAGGAGGATTTTGTATTGCATGGCCCCTTCCAATATGTGACATATCACAAGGATGGTCTTATGCCCTACATTTATGAGTAGGACTATCGTCCCCATAGTATTGCATAAAGCATCATTGAAATCTCTTAATGTGTAGTCTCCCATAATGATATTTGACTTAGGGATCTTAAGGTGTTCTATTGCTATTATTGTGATGATTTTGATTGAAGAACCCATATCGATCAAGACCCACTTAAAAGTTAAATCATTGAATGATGCTACAATATGTAGTAGAGGGTCTGGTAAGGCAGTAGGCACTATCTTAATCTCATGATAATAGAATCAAATTATAGGTTCTTGGCATTCTTGTACTTATCCTACAAAATAAGTGAATGCATTTGGATCTTATGGTTGGAGCTCAATTGATCTCAATATCTCCATAAAATTCTCCCTATGCTTTGGGGATTGTTGTATGAGCTCATAGATAGACAACTTAGCTAGAGTTGTTTGTAATTTTTGCTCTAGTATACTCCGAACAGTTACCATAGGTCGATTTGGTGGACCTGGAAGGTTGTTCTACCCCTACATCTACCTAGGTGTAGCTAGGATGTTAATTGGAATTGCAGGAGGTTGTGGTTGACCATATCATCTAGTCCTGGTAGCTATATTTACAATTTCAACCATCCCAATGCACCCGTGGGTAGGTGTGTCAATTCAAACCAGATTTACTTGGGCACCTTGCCCTCTAGGGACCTCATGGTTGGGTAGTGGGTTTTTGTATATTTCCATATCTCTGTTATCAGGAGCCAATGTGTTGTCAAATTTAAGTTCTCCCACCTCAATCATGTTTTGTACCTGATGTTTGAAACCAATACAAACTTCAATTTTGTGCCCCGATATCCTATGATAAGGGCAAAATTGATCTTCCCTATATAATTTTGGCTTAGGATGGTTGGGATCTACAAGGGGTACATCAAGAAATTTGATCTTCCCAGCCTCACTCAGTTGGTTGAAAATTTATTGTATTGACTCTGATAGAGGTGTAAAATAGTGAGGTGGTTTGCGTTCTTTGTTTCACCCCTAGTTATTCTTTTTATCATAATTCTAGGGTTGCTATGCAGCCCTATCCTTAGGTGCATCCAATACTACTTGATTAACTAGAGTAGGGCTTGTCTGCTTCTACTTGTATTTGTCATTCTTGCCATTTTTTTTCCACTCCTTATTTCGAAGCTTGATGTTTCCCTCATCTACTTTTATGTCCTCAATGAGTTTGGCCTATACCAAGGCTTCATCAAATGAAGGATATTTGTAAATTTGTAATAAGAGGGAGATGTTTTTAGAACAACTCTTGATGAACATGCAGATAAACTCTTCTATGGGTACAAAGAATGATAACTTTACCATGACTTTTCTACATCTATCCCCATACTCCATTACAGGCTCATCATCATAATGTTTTAGGTTTTCCAGGTCTGAAATGTGCACCTTTATTTTAGCACCAAAGGAGAAATGCTTTAGGAATGTATTTTCTAGTTTTTCAAAACTAGATATGTTGTGCTTAGGCAGTTGGTTGAACCATTGAGTGGTAGTGCTTGAAAATGTCATAATGAAAGTCCTTAGCATAAGAGCATCATTGTCTTAAAGATGAAAACATGCATTGATAAAATTAGTAACATTCTCTTGTGCATCCTCTTCACCCTTAAACTTTTCTAACATAGGCATCTCAAAATTCTTAGGATATGCATGGCTAAGGATTGATGGGCATAACGACTGGTTGTGTATTTTACTCAATGTTGTTTGGTTCCCTGTCGTCTCTTGTTTCTCAAATAACTTAATATTTTTAGTGAGTGCCTAAAATGCCTTTGAGGCAAGGATTTCCTCTTCTTTCAGGCCCCCTCACAGTGGCAATGGAGGTAACCCTATGTGCATTTTACTTTTTCTATTCTCTTCCCTCCTACGATGGGATTCAGGATGTGTTTGATCCTGATTTATCATGTTTACCCCTTCACCAGTTTGATGTTGTTCATGATTTGAGTGGTGGTTTCATTGTGGGATTTCTTCTTATCTATTGTGCTCTTCTCTTGGTGATTCAACACGTTTATCTCTTTGATGATCATTGCCATTGGCTTGTAAATTGATATGAACTAGTTGCTTGGCTTGTTATCTTAGACATTGCTCATGTTGGTGCAAAAGCCTTTATATTTGTTTGTCATGCTCAAGATCTTCCACTAGCTCTCACTCTTTTTACAACACATTTTCTAATCATCACATGTGATCAGACTATTTTGTTGAATATGACTCATGTTTGTCTAATTTTGTCCTTGTGATTTTGATTCGTAGATTCCTTAAAGAGGTCTCTGCTATTTCTTTGCTCTTGCTAGCTACTGTAATATATTCCATGTGTTTATAAGTGTCTCTATGGTCAGAATCTACATGAGACTTGCAAATTCACTTTAAAGCATCCCTAGGTTGAGAGGTGTGCTTAGAAGTAATAGTTCATGAACTTCTAGATGCAGAATTTTATGTGGCTACGGTTCTAGGAGGTGGCATCGAATGCAACTGATCCAACTCATCTAACTATATTGTTTTCCATGGTTGATTCCTTTGGGTGCCATTTAATCCAATGAGGTCATAATCTACTAGAATACTTCCTCTTGTTTTAAGGGTATATTTTTTTTATGTCTATGACTGGATGTAGCTCTATTTTCTTACCCTTTAGTAGGCAGACCTGTTATCAATGTCTCATGTGAAGTTTGAGAGGTTGTGAATCTTGTGTCTTTTTGTTGATGAGGGATTTGTGGCCCTATCTACCCTCCATGAGTATGGATATGGAGAAACCTCATCATCTCTATGTGAATAATGGGGTCTAGAACCCTGCTTATGTCCATGTGGGGAGGAATCCCTTGAAGCCTCCTCATGTCTTTGAGAAGTTTCTATGTGTTTAGAGGAAGTCCTTGAGGCTTCCTCGTTTCTTCTTGATGATGATGGCCATGAAGCCTCTTTGTGTTTTTGTGATTTAGTTCCATGATTCGACTCTCTATCTAGGGTTTCTTGAGGAGAATCCCCAAGGGTTGATTTATCACCCCTTAGACTCACAAAACTACGTCTCACGGTCTTATGAGCATGTGGTTCAATGTTACTATGACTTTGCCTATGGGTATGTGTTGCTTTAGATTCTCCCTCAGTATTGGATCGAGGATGTTTACTTCTAGTTTTAACCATTGTGTTTGTGAATTAGTCTTTTGGATTGAAATTTAGAGATAACCAAACAATATCAAGAAAGTGTTTATCTTGATTACCAATTTTTTTGTGCCCTAAATTTTTTATGTGTCTTTGATATGTTGTTGTTCTTGTTTCTTGCTCTTGTTTTGGATTTAGAATAAAGAGACACATCCATAGTTGGAATCAAGAACACCCATGCCAAATATTATTTTCTCAAAAAGAGACTAGGGTACACCACTGAATTCCCAGTGAGGGGTTCGCCTAGCTCTTCCACTCTGAACCAATTGTTTCAATAGTGGGAGATAGTTTGAACATGAGCAACTTAATACCACTATAAAGAAGTTCCCAATTATGTTCTAAAAATATCTAAGGGGTAAGCCGATAGAGGGAGATGAATGCCAATATCACCGAACTGAAATGAGGGTTGGTGATGAAATCCAACTCCCCAATGTTTAAAACATGTGTGTGTGTGGGGGGTTTATTTTAAATTTACATAAAGTAAAATGCATCATACAACAACAATGACTCTTTTCTATATGTCTGATATGAATGACGTTTTATTTTTTAAAAAGATGCATATCTAGTATGAGATTCATGGATGCACTCTATTTTTTGCAAATATGGCCTATAGTAGGGCCTCAAAGTAAGAAAACCAACACACGATTTCTAGCACACTGGATTCTAGGGTAGAATTTACAAGCATAAGTTGTTCCTAGCAACACCTAGTGGAAATATAAAACAACTCTAAGATGCGTAGGATGCAAGTTATTTCCTTTCCATTCCTTAGTTTCCAAATCCAAATGTGTCTTAATGTTCACTGTTTAAGGAAAACATGAGCAGATAAAAGAACATAAATTATCAAAAAAGTTATACCAACCTCTAATCTAGCTTAGAGAACCAATATTTTGACCTCTGCTGCACTCCAGTTCTAGCCAATGTCAACCAAAGAGGTTGATTGTTGGCCACTGTAGACCAAAGTTACTGCTTTTTGGCTATTGTAGACCAGAGCGGCTAATTTCTAGCCACTACAGACCAGAGCGACTAAACTTATACATTAAAATATGGATCAGTAAAGTGATATAAAATAAAAACTAGACGGGGGTCCCATCATGATCGCCATCTGTAGTGATCTTAGGGAAGCGGTGCACCGTCCACTCACTCTATTTGCAATTATTAGTGAATATTTCAATTTTTAACATGCATTAAATGAAAAAGCATAAAATATAGGCATAGTCGAAGTATGAAGAAATAAACAAATGAATACTTTGTATTAATATTTCCAATATACGGTTACATATAAATCCCTCTATGGGATACCCTTCATTTGATACATGATTTTACACAAAGAGGGTAGCAAATATATAAAATATCCCCTTGCAAGGGGTGATACACCTTTAGAGGCTTCCTGGTGATACACACAAAATTGTATGAGGGCTTACAAATGCCTCCTTCTCCAGGTCTGATTCCTATAGGTATCCTCTTGCTTTCATATGTTGTGGATTTATCCGATGAACCTGTAGCCCTATAAGCAATGAAACAACAAAACACGCTTAGATATCCAAGATTGCCTCTCTGGATGAGGTTTTTAGCAATGAGTATGCTTAATGAAAAAAAATGCAATGAAAACTAGTACTATGAATGTAAATTACTAAAATAGAGCTTATGTTAATGACATGAAAACAAGGAGAAATCAGAATAAAAGAAACTATCACCTAAACCTTAGACTAGGTTATGGGCCACTATCCAGGATAGCGGTCGTAAAGGTGCAATTTATCTCTATTGATCCAAAGTATATGGGCTTAAGTCTGCTACTAATGTTAAATTATTACTGTATGTTCATGAATTATTACCTCTCAGTTGTCTAGCACTTCGTTGCTCCTCAAGGGTGCTCAGATTTGCTCTCCAATATGATAGGGCTTCGCTATAAAATGATCTCCAAGGGAAGCTATCCAAGTCTCCAAAAGCTCTTCTCAATGATACAACCTATTTAAAATCCTGATATATGATATCTGATGATCCCCTTGGTGCTCTTAGGTTTGCACCTTATAAAGTGCTTGAAGCCCTAAGTCAACGTTCAAACCCTAGGACTGGATCCTTCATGTGTGATGAGGCCAGGAATTGCCTCATCCATAAACACTTTTTGATACATTCTACTGTTTTGAAACACCCTTTTTATTATGTTTTTATGCTAATTTTGGATAGAATGCATTATGTAATAATATTTGCATATTCTGAAATGTTAAGTGCATATATTCTGTTTTTACTGTTTATTTCTGCAGTTTTCAGTTAATTCATTAATAGGAAGTCAGAATCAATAATCATTATTGAATGTTTGGTGCTTAGTAATAATGTTCCTCTATTTTGAATTAATTTAAATGCAAAATGCGCCAAGGAATTTGTCACCTGTAGTCGACTATGCAGGAAAACAGGGTAAAATCAGTGATGATTCCAACCAACTGTACATTTACAGCAGGGCTTGGAAACAGTCACTCCCGCACATGTCACCTATGCAATAGGATAAGGGAAGATCATCCAGGTGGTCTAAAACTTCCTCTTTATGCGTTTAAAGCATGAAAAAGCAACTGAAACTCGCCTCCCTGATATTCCGGAGCAATGCAGAAATAATAGCGCAGGAACAAGGAATAGCGCAGGAACAACAAAACGCAGTCAAAAAGTGACAAATCGGTAAAAGAAATGAATGGCAATTGACCAGACAGTTGTCCCAGCTCATGATAACTGATTCCCTCAACGAATGCAATTTAATGGGGTTGAATGGACCAAGTTTTGACAAAGTAAGCTCATGCATTTCAGAAAAGCAGTTGTAAATCCCTGCAAATCAACAACCAAGCATATCAACACTGCATTATAAATAATAAAGCTCCCAGCACGGTTGAGCATATAGTGATATAGGTATTTAGGCATATAGGAGAGGAATAGGCAGTAAAGTGCAATCATTTCTGTAGCAGAACAGTAATCTGCAGGTTTTTCCTGCATTACTGTAATGCATTTCCAAAATTAATAACAAGTGCAATTTTCCAGTTATCAAATTAGCATGATTAAGTTTATGGTTAGCATTTAAGTTCCCTTAGCATAAATTCTACACCTTCATCTGGTTCTGGAAGCAAGGGCCACTTGCAGGACCAGAAGAAGGCAACTTTTGACAGAATATCCTGCTGATTTTCTGCTGCAGCAGATTAGCAGAATTTTGTCATTCTTTTCATTTCTTTAGCAGCTTTAAGTTCAGATTTCAGCATTTGACATATTTCTCATATTTCCATGCAATTTTAGTAGTTCTGTTTCATCTTTGCAGCAATTTCAGGTTTCTTGTCAATTTACAGATTTGCAGCAATTTCCAGTTTCCTGTAATTCACTACAGTTTTCAGATTTGTGGCATTTCCAGTTTGCAAATAGGTGTTAATTTGATTTCATGGATTTATAATATGCTTAGAGAAATTGTATTTAGTTTATTCTTCAGCAACTGTTTTGTGGTTTCCTGTAATTTGCTTTCTGTCAATTCTGCAGCAACATTTCATTTCCTGCTCTTTCAAATTCTCGCAATTTCCATTTACTACGTAGTTTTTAGTTTAGTTTCATCTTCTCGCAATTTGATTTTCAAGTATTAGGAGTTAGAAAACACACAAAACCCCCAAAAACACTAACTATTCCACCAATAAAAACCCCGTTCTGGAATGAATCGAACCTCGCACTCGTGACACCTTCTATCGCATACAGCCTTTGGACACCGCCCTGGACTGACACATATAATGATTAAATGATGAATGAACAACGACACTCATCATTTTTGGCACCGTTTCCGGGGAACAATAGGTGTTGTTAGAAAAAGTGAAACAGGTCAAAAATTGTATTACAATTCTTGAAACACTGCATTTCAGTTTATTTTGTGAATAGGCATGAATGCATAGGCTAAGGGACGAAAGAGGGAGGTTTATCCGAAGTGGCTCCGAGCCACCAAAGAGACCTACTCGGTCTGATGAAGATTTGTCTTCATTTGAAATCACTGAGGAAAAGCCAGAGATACCTTCTTCATCAGAAGAATTGTTGGACAAATTAGAAAAGGAGCTTTTTGAAGCACTTGCTGCTAAACACTCCCCTCTAACTAGACTATTCCCATCATCCTTTAGAAAGAAAACAACTATGGCTGCAGCAGCAGCAGGGGGATATGATAATCCTGATGATACTCCCAAGACTTTTGAATATCCCATAAGATTGGATCCACTGCTAGAGGCACCCATGAAAACAATCTCCCCATCCATATTGCCAATTTTTAGGGGAACTGTTTCAGAAGATCCTGATCAATTTCTGTTTGAATTTAAGGTATTATGTCAAACTTATGACTACATAAATGATAATCAGAAATTGAAATTGTTTCCTTCTACACTTAAGGACGCTGCTCTCCGATGGTTCATGAGCAATCTTGAACCAAACTCAATCACTACCTGGGATGAGATGGAGACTGCATTCTTAAACAAATATCAAGATTATTGTAGAGTAAGAAACAGGAAAGATGAGTTGTTTAGGATCAAGCAAGAAGAAGATGAGAGTCTAGAAGATTATCTTGATCGCTTTGCCTTTGTTCAAAAGAGGTGTGGTGCTGTAGAACCTGATTTCTTAAAGCCTATCTTCTTAAGAGGATTGCAGGATGAATCTAGGGAAGTGTTAGATTTAATGGGAAAAGGAGACATAGATCAACTTGACCTTGGAGAAATTGTGGAGTTATGTAAAAACTATTCCCGCACTCACCACCGGAGAAAAAAAAGGAATTCTGGTAATAATGGCATAAAAGAGTTGATGGAAGAAATGGCCAATTTAAAAACTGATATCCTTGTTCAACTTAACACTGCATTAGGTGAGAAAAACACAAGATCTAATTCTACACCACCTTTAGCAATTTATTGTCCAAGGTGTAGGAGTAAGCATGCTTTGCAAGACTGCCCCTTAAACAAGACTTCTATTTGTGGAATTTGTTCCAAGGAACATTCAACAGATAAATGCCCTTTGTTGCCTCATCTAAAATCTGTTTTGGGCACCCAAACAGAAGAACTCAATGCTATTGGGCAGAGATCTGGTGGTGGTTATGCACAATATCCCACTCGCTCCTAGATTTCCAAACCGGGCACAATCTCCTTGGAATATGAATATGCCATGGGGACAAGCAGAAGCTTCTGCACAACCTTGGAACCAACCTTGGACAGCTCCTCCAGATTGGTCACAATTTGGATGGATGAACCCACCTTGGCATACCATGCCTCCACAATGGACACAACAAGGACAAATATGGGGACAGCAATATCAGGGACAGCCATATCCACCACAACAATATCAACCCCATCAAGGACAGCAAAGGTATCAAGGGCAAACCCAACACTTGCCGCCGCTCCTAATCCAAATTTTTAGGGAAGAACACAACAACAACAAATGCAACCAGTAAAACAACCTCCACTCCCAAACTTCACTCGTGACTAACCCCAATAATGCCGCACAAACAACCCCTGTTTATGAGGCCGAGTCTGAAGACACCGCCGCAGCTCATGTACTTGACTGTAGTAACATTCACTGCGTTCAGGGAAGACTTTACCTGAACCTATTCCACCCACCATTAAAGAAATAAAAGAGAAACAAGAACCTCCAAACCAAGAGGCACTGCAACAGCAACAAAAAGAAGAAAAAATAGCAAAAATGCAGGAATCTTCTCCAGTAGCTTTGCCATACCCTGAAAGGTTTGAACATGTTGATACCACCCCTGAATCGTAATTAGTAATAGAACTCAAAAAGGTGTCAATTTCTCTTCCTTTGCTCGCAAGCAATAAGAGATATACCTTTAATCAAAAAGACTATTCAAGAGTTATGTATCAAGAAACCCGGTAGAAAAAAGAAAGCCTTTCCTAAAACTGTTCGGTAGAAGGGAAATTAGCCGATCTATTGGCCGGGAAACCGATTCCTCCTAAGTATAGTGACCCAGCAATCCAAGAGTAATGATGATTACTATTGGAGTGATGCAAATTCCTAATGTATTAATTGACCTTGGGGCTGCAATAAATGTAATGACTAAAGACACAATGCAAAAATTTTAGCTCCATAATCTCAGTCCTACCACCACAGTCTTGGAAATGGCAGATAGATCAGTAGCTAAACCAGAAGGTATCTTAGAAGATGTGGCTGTTAAAGTCTCTTCATGGGAATATCCCGTAGACTTCTTGGTGTTGCAGCCTAGGACTTCAGCCAATGGATACCCTATCATTCTAGGACAACCTTGGCTGGCTACTGCAACTGCATTTATAGACTGCAGATCGGGGAAATGACCATTTCCAATGGTATTGACCTACAGAAAATTTCTTTGTATCCACCAGCTCAACCTTCAACTAAATTTTTTGGACAAATTTGGTATCCTGAATCTGATGAAGAATCTGAACAAGAAACCATTGCTACTTTGGCTACAATCATAGTGAAGGAACATATTGAGGAAATCACAACACCTGGGAGAGAAATATTTGAGAGTGAAACTGTCCTAGTTGAAACGTTACATTCAGAAGGACTAACTGATGATCAAACTCTTGTTCATCGATTGTTGTGGCAAGAGGAGGAACAAAATTCTGAACTTCTATCATCCGTACCCAATCAAACGAGATCATTCACATTACCACATGGATGGCATCATCATCTTCTTAACACATTCAAATGTCCTTTGATTCCATCAGGTATCACCTCTGAGTCAGATTCTAGAACATTTCATACTCTGCAACCACATCATTGTCCCTTAAATGCATTGATCAGTAGCTATGAAGCAGTTAATTCTATCTATCCAGGGATCAAACAAATTGAAATCCAGCCAGGTAAATTTCTGAACATTAATAGCTGGCTAACTGAGGACCAGGAAGCCAAGTTGTTTGCAGTCCTACAAAAGCATGTTCAAGCTTTTGCATGGAATTATAAAGACATGACAGGCATTCATCCTGAGGTATGTACACATAGGATATACACAAAAAATGTAAAACCAATAAGGCAACCTCAGAGACGTTTGAATCCCGCTCTAAAAGAAATTGTGAAAGAGGAAATTGAAAAACTCTTAGATGTTGGATTCATTTATCCAATTTTCGACAGTAAATGGGTTTCACCACCGGTCATTGTTCCAAAGAAAAATGGTAAAATGAGAGTATGTGTGGATTATAGGGAGTTGAATAAGGCCACACATAAGGATCATTTCCCATTACCATTTATAGACCAAGTATTGGATACCCTTGCTGGAAAGAAATTTTTCTGTTTCCTTGATGGTTTCAGCGGGTATAACCAAATTCAAGTTGCTCCGGAAGATCAAGAAAAGACTACCTTTACATGTCCTTGGGGAACCTTTGCTTACAGAGTTTTACCCTTTGGATTATGTAATGCTCCAAAGAACATTTCAGAGAGCTGTTTTAGCAATTTTTTTCTGATTTAACCAATGAAAGTGTTGAAATTTATATGGATGATTTCACAGTGTTTGGGGATAATTTTGAATATGCATTAGAACAGCTTGAAAAAGTGTTGATCCGCTGTGAAACATACCATCTCTCTCTTAATCCTGAGAAATGCTTTTTAATGATGGAGGAAGGAATTGTTTTAGGACATCATATTTCTTCTTATGGAATCAAGGTTGATCCTAAGAAGGTTGAAGTCATCAAAAACCTCTCTCCTCCACAAACTCAGATTGATGTACGTAGTTTCTTAGGACACATTGGTTTTTATCGCAGATTCATTGCTAATTTCAGTACCATAGCAAATCCCATGTTTGCTTTGCTCATGAAAGATTCTGAATTTGTTTGGTCTTCTGAATGTCAAGATTCCTTTGAAAAGTTAAAGGAGAAGTTAACCACTCCACCCGTTTTAAGAGGTCCTAATTGGGAGTTACCCTTTCATATTCAAACCGATGCTTCCAATAATGCTATTGAGCCGTGTTAGGACAGATTGAAAATGGGGAACATTATGCAATATATTATATCAGTAAAAACTTGACAGAGCCGAGAAAAACTACACTACCACCGAAAAAGAATTCTTGGTCGTAGTCTATGCTATTAACAAATTCCGACACTACATCACAGGGTATCAAGTATTCATCCATACAGACCATTCTGCAATCAAATACTTGATGAATAAACCATTGGTTAGCGCAAGAATTATTCGTTGGTTAATTCTGTTGCAGGAATTTGATGTTACCATAGTAAACAAGCCTGGGAAATCTAATGTCGTTGCAGATTTCTTGTCAAGAATACCAAATGCGAGATATGGGGAAGTTGTGGAAGATACCTTCTCAAATGAAAAGTTGTTTGCTGTCTCTATACAATCTCCATGGTTTGCAAGACATAGCAAATTACTTAGTTACAGGGAAGATTCCTCTTCACTTTACCCCTAAACAAAGGAAACGGTTAATCAAGCAAAGCTCTTCCTTTAAATGGATAAAAGGATTACTGTTTAAATGCAGTCCTGATCATGTTTTACGTAGGTGTATCCGCCAGGATGAAACATACGACATCCTACGAGCATGCCATGATGAACCATCAGGAGGACATTATTCAGTCAAAAGCACTATTCACAAAATCTTGGGTACTGGATACTATTGGCCATCTTTGCACAAAGATGTCAAAAGGTACGTAAGACATTGTGATGCTTGCCAACGAATGGGACAACCTACTTTTACTAGTGAAATGCCATTACAACCTCAAATAGGAACAGAACCATTTGAAATATGGGGTTTAGATTTTGTAGGACCCATTAATCCTCCTTCCAAAGGCAAAGTACATATCTTGGTATGTACCGATTATGTTACCAAATGGGTAGAAGCTCGAGCCTTTAAGCATGCTCGTGAAGAGAAAGTTGCTGATTTTCTGTATTCACAGATTTTTCTGCGTTTTGGAGCCCCACAATCTATCACAACTGATCAAGGTCCCCAATTTACTTCAAAAATTGTTGAAGCCTTCACTCAACTCTATCAAGTCAAACACAGGAAATCCTCACCTTATCATCCACAAGCCAATGGCCAAGTTGAAGTGACCAATAGAGAATTAGAACGAATTCTGACCAAAACCATAGCAGTCCATAGAAAGAATTGGTTAGACAAGTTACCAGAAGCTATTTGGGCTTATAATACCACATGGAAATCCACCACTGGATTTACCCCATATGAATTAGTTTATGGAAAACAACCTCTTTTGCCTATTGAATTTGAATTACTAACTCTTCGAACCGCTTTGGAAGTAGGTATTGATCTGTCACGAGCACAAGAAGATCGCATTCTACAACTTGATGCATTGGATGAACTGCGCCTGGATGCCCTACATCGAGATAGAGGTGATCCAAGCACAAAGGAAAATGTGGCATGATAGTCACATTCAGCAGCTGAAGATTTCAAGCAAGGTGACTGGGCCTTGTTGTTTGATTCACAATACAAGGATTTCCCCGGAAAGTTGCAGACTAGATGGCTTGGGCCATACCAAATTGAGGAAGTGTTTGACAATGGAGCTGTTCGCCTTACACCTATCGATGATTCACAACGCAAATTGGTGGTAAATGGACATCGTCTTCGTATGTACCATAAACCACAAAACAAGGAGGAATTTCTCAAGCAATTGGGAAGTTTGGATGTACACCTTTGGGAAGAAAGCTCTTCTTCCATCTCGAATTCAGCAGAATGATACAAGTTAAAAAAAAAAAAAAAAAAAAAAATAATAATAAGAAACTCAGAAAGTGAAAACCTCTTTGAGGCGCTTCTGAGTTGGGTTTACATGAAAACCGGGATTCCGGCATGTTTTCCTAATTGGTTTCACCCTCATTGTTCCATGACCATTGTTTTACCTATTTTCAGATTGCACCTGCCTCAGTTCAAAGATTGGTTAGCTGGAAATTTCATTAGGAGCACCCTGAAATGTGGAGAAAATGGTTTTAACAGGTATGTGCCTTTTCATTTTCTGAATTGTGTAAATTATTAGTATATAGTGTTTATATCCTCGATTAGTATAAAGCATGTGAAAAGGGGAATCAAAAGTAGAAAGTGTTTTACAAATGCCTCTGCATAATCCTGCTCTAGAATGAAAAAGAAAACTGCGACGGAACTAGTAAAAAGAGAGCGCAGGAATAAAACTATTTTTATTCCAAAGCACAGGAATAAACAGTTTATATCACTAAGCGCAGGAATCAATCACTAAGCGCAGGAATAATTCATTAAAGGCAGGAATAAAAAGTTTGAATAAAGTTTGATGACACGTGGCCAGCAGCGATTTATTTGGTTTGAAAAAGGAGTTATTAGTCTCGGATTCTGTGCAGCATGTGGAAGGTGGCAATTATAACGAAATTAAGCGAAGATTACGGATTTACGACGTCGTAAAAGCTGCCACGGTATTCTGCATGTTCCGAAGCAGTTTCGGCACTGGTAAGGGAATTAAAAAGCCCTAAAAATAGAAAATTCGGCCGAAGGTTGCAAAAATTTACATAACACAGCAGACGACACCATGGGCGGGAAGAAGGTGAGAGCCGAACCAGAAAACATGAGTTACCTGCAAACTGATGCTGCATCACTGCAAATTTTTACCGACGCAGGGTTTCTACCATTTCTGCAAAAATTCGACGATTATTCTGAGGGCCTGGCAGCAGAATTTGCACGTACATTTCGAAACAACAGAGTGCACATTGGCGGGATGACTATCCAGGTAACCCCCGAAATACTCAGTCTGGTTACTGAATTTCCTCTTCAAGGTGTGCAAATTATTAAAACCGACAGAAATATCTTAGCAGACCTAGTAAATCAGTTTAAGGAAGAAGGGGACAGGCAAATAGAATTTTTAATGAATAAAAATGTGTGTAAAGGGGTCAAAAGGTCTAGCTTGCCAGCTCCTTGGGATGATGTAGCAATGTGGGTTATGAGGTATCTGACCCGTGACGGCCAATTTCCCCGTTGTCTCCGGCCCACACCTCCGAATCCTCAACCACCTACGCCATGGAGCAGCCAAACCTGAACTTAGGGTAAACATTCCCTTATATTTGCACCAAGAACTGAAAGCCATGGCCCTAAAGTATCAAGCAGGGAAGGGAAGCCCTAAACATCATGGGCTAATCAAATTAATCTACAAATACCATTTCAGGGGAAACCCTAGAAACTTTGACCGATTCTTCTCTCCATGGGCAGAAACTGATGATTCAAACCCTACACCAGAAGAAGAGGAAACAGAGGGAGAATCAAAAGAAAATCC
Organism: Wollemia nobilis; assembly: GCA_028583015.1. Taxonomy (NCBI): domain Eukaryota; kingdom Viridiplantae; phylum Streptophyta; class Pinopsida; order Araucariales; family Araucariaceae; genus Wollemia; species Wollemia nobilis. The sequence goes on along the minus strand of JAQPPZ010017063.1, from coordinate 4,079,295 downwards.
TCAACCAGAGCCCTCTGAACATAGCAGTCCTCATATACCTGACAGTCCTCCATCTTCCAGAACTAGGAGTCAAAAAGCATCAACATCTGAATCCCGGTTAAAACGAAGAAAAGTAACATTTGCTGATAATGTACAATCTAGTAGAGAAGTTAAGGGTTCTAGTGAGCGAGCATCTCGCTCCGGAATGTACAAGAGAACCCGTGTCTATCCCCCGACCTAACCGAACAGTCTGCAGCCTATTCAGCAATGCGTAGCCGCATCTGCTCAGAACACCCAAAACCAATAGGGTTGAGAAGGTCTGCACGACTTCAGAAAGCAAAAATTTTGTCAGAAACACCCGTACACATTGCAGACCCCATTAGTGTGTCAGAAGAAGAAGAAATTGGGACAGATAGTTCACAGGAGGATGCACAGGACATAGGCAGTTCATAGGAGGATGCACAGGACATAGGCAGTACAGATAGTTCACAGAAAGATGCACAGGAAATAGAAAATGCAGATAGAGAATTACAGCCAATGGAACTAGACCTCACCATGGAAACAACTGAAATAAGCCCTGTCTGTCCATTGGTCGATTACTCAGACTCTGAGTCTGAAGGACATCTGAACCCCGATACCGAACCTGCTAGAATTGAGCAGCAGACTCCCATGGATTCTAAGTCTGAAAAATATTCTGAATTTGAAAAATATTCTGAGTCTGAAACACAGTCTGAATCTGAAGCACACTCTGCGTCTGAAGAAGAAGTTGACATCCAAACCCAGTTGCATGCTGCAAGGAGTGTGATTAAAACTCAGACAAAATGGATTGACCAAGCTGAAGAAGCCATAAAAGAAAAAGATCAAGCAAATTCTTCTCACTGAACAAACAGATTCAAGATTTGCAAGACAAATTACTACAGCAAGAAAAACAGTCTACAGGAGTAACAGAGACAGCACCTGTTGAGTGGGCTCAGATTCTCCTAGATTTGGCTTCTTCTGAGGATAACATAGCACAAGTGCAGAGATCACCTATTGCAAGTGAGGTAGGAGTAGAAGCAACTGATAGTGTGCCTCTGCAAGAAAATCCATCTGACATTTTGATGCAGAATGACAGTCCTTTGCAGCAGGGCATTCAAACATCTTCTGAACAGGACCACACAGTTGCACCTCAGGAACAAGTGCTTACACTTTCTCCTCTGGCACAAATACCTCCACCTGATGATCCAGCAGTCACAGTCGTTACAACAGAACAGGGGATACAGACAGATTTGCCAGCTGCAACATCAACTGTAGAAGTTGGTGTACAGGTGAATATAGTGGCCCAGATGCAACCTATCCTGAGGCCTCCAAACATAGTGCCTTTAACGAAGTATAATGAGGATCTAGCCTATTGGATGACTCAGTGCCATCAGCTAGAAGGGAAAATTGCAACTTTGACCTCTGCCACAGCCAAATTAGCAGAGAAAGAAACAGAAATCAACAGGTTGAAAAAATAGATAAAAGATGTCTGTCAAATTGCAGAATATGCGATACAATGCAGAAGACCACCTAGGTTTTACAGTCTCCTACTCAAGGAGAAATACCTACGTTGGCAAATTATGAGACTGGTTTCTGAGCTCCCTCACCAGTTAAACACTCCTACAGAATTTGTGGAGGCCTTTGTGCAGAGCCCAACAGAGCAGCAGAACCTAATGTGTGAATTGTTCTTACATAATTTCTTTTTGCCAGCAGAGAGCATGTTTTTGCCTCACCTATACACAGGAGATTTGCAACTGAGGGCTTTTATGTCCACCTTGCAAAATAATATTTATTGGGACTCAGAAAAGAAAATATCCAAAGACTTAGAATCACAGGCAGTTTTACTTGTCAGGCCTGCTCCTCTCAATCACGAGGATTGCACCAAGTACTCACTACTCTTTTATGAGGGATCCCAGGATGAGACACCTTTATCTAGGAAATCTGCAAAAGGGTATAACTCGGTTTCAAAATTTTTGTGCAGATTTCTTTGATGATGCTGTGGCAGCATGCAAGAACAGGTGGGGTGAATTATCCATCTCCTTACAGAAAAGGGAGCCAATTTCTCCCACTAACCTATTTTGGTCAAGGAGGAGGGCTGAAGGTATTATATATATTATTTCAAAAATAAAGGAACAATGGATAGGGCTAAGGTACATAATGCCTTTGGTTATCACTCCTGTCCCCTATTTCTTTGACAGTGATCTACAGCCTGATGAGGACTTCCAACAATGGTTTCAGTCTGTGAAAGCAGTCAGTGGGTTCTACAAGATTGGTGGTGCATTGCTAAAGTTTCGAGAGAGATGCCTGGATCTGGACCTGTGTGCTTCCGTAGCTGCACAAAATGCATGAGGACATGCATTACCATCAGTTGGGGGGAAAATGATGAGGCCAGGAATTGCCTCATCCATAAACACTTTTTGATACATTCTACTGTTTTGAAACACCCTTTTTATTATGTTTTTATGCTAATTTTGGATAGAATGCATTATGTAATAATATTTGCATATTCTGAAATGTTAAGTGCATATATTCTGTTTTTACTGTTTATTTCTGCACTTTTCAGCTAATTCATTAATAGGAAGTCAGAATCAATAATCATTATTGAATGTTTGGTGCTTAGTAATAATGTTCCTCTATTTTGAATTAATTTAAATGCAAAAGGCGCCAAGGAATTTGTCACCTGTAGTTGACTGTGCAGGAAAACAGGTAAAACTGATAGGTCAACCAGCTGTACATTTACAGCAAGGCTTGGAAACAGTCACTCCCGCACATGTCACCTATGCAATAGGATAAGGGAAGATCATCCAGGTGGTCTAAAACTTCCTCCTTATGCGTTTAAAGCACGGAAAAGCAACTGAAACTCGCCTCCCTGATATTCCAGAGTAGTGCAGAAATAATAGCGCAGGAACAAGGAATAGCGCAGGAACAACAAAACGCAGTCAAAAAGTGACAAATCGGTAAAAGAAATGAATGGCAATTGACCAGACAGTTGTCCCAACTCATGATAACTGATTCCCTCAACGAATGCAATTTAATGGGGTTGAATGGACCAAGTTTTGACAAAGTAAGCTCATGCATTTCAGGAAGCAATTGTACAACAGTTGTAAATCCCTGCAAATCAGCAACCAAGCATATCAACACTGCATTATAAATAATAAAGCTCCCAAAACGGTTGAGCATATAGTGATATAGGCATTTAGGCATATAGGAGAGGAATAGGCAGTAAAGTGCAATCATTTCTGTAGCAAAACAGTAATCTGCAGGTTTTTCCTGCATTACTGTAATGCATTTCCAGAATTAATAACAAGTGCAATTTTCCAGTTATCAGATTAGCATGATTAAGTTTATGGTTGGCATTTAAGTTCCCTTAGTATAAATTCTACACCTTCATCTGGTTCTGGAAGCAAGGGCCACTTGCAGGACCAGAAGAAGGCAACTTTTGACAGAATATCCTGCTGATTTTCTCTCATGACAGATTAGCAGTACTTGTCAATCTTTTCATTTCTTTAGCAGCTTTAAGTTCAGATTTCAGCATTTAACATATTTCTCATATTCCCATGCAATTTTAGTAGTTCTGTTTCAGCTTTGCAGCAATTTCAGGTTTTCTTGTCAATTTACAGATTTGCAGCAATTTCCAGTTTCCTGTAATTCACTGCAGTTTTCAGATTTGTGGCATTTCCAGTTTGCAAATAGGTGTTAATTTGATTTTATGGATTTATAATATGCTTAGAGAAATTGTATTTAGTTTATTCTTCAGCAACTGTTTTGTGGTTTTCTGTAATTTGCTTTCTGTCAATTCTGCAGCAACATTTCATTTCCTGCTCTTTCAAATTCTGCAATTTCCATTTACTGTAGTTTTAGTTTAGTTTCATCTTCTGCAATTTGATTTTCAGTATTAGGAGTTAGAAAACACACAAAACCCCCAAAAACACTAACTATTCCACCAATAAAAACCCTGTTCTGGAATAACCTGAACCTGCAGCTGTGACACCTTCTATCGCATACAACCTTTGGACACCGCCCTGGACTGACACATATAATGATTAAATGATGAATGAACAACGACACTCATCAATGTGCATTGGATGTTAGCATGAGAAATTGAGTCTTTGTCTACCCTTGAGGGGCAGTTAACTGATGTCTAAACTTGTACTTGAGTCTTTCATGTAGATTGGTTGTGAGAAGGAATGTAAAGTTGTCCTTGCTTGGCCTTATTGCATGTAGACTTCCACTTCCACCTGATATTAGGCTAGATTGGTGGTAAAATGCATTTAAGGTTTAAATGCTATCATCTGCAGTGGCTAAGGTTTGGCTACTTTGAGCTGTAGCAGCCAGGATCTAGTCACTTTGGTCCAAAGAGGCCAGGCTTGGATGTGCTGAGAATGCCCCAAATAAGTGGTGAAAACCACTTTTGATACTTGGAAGGTCCCAAGGTTTATTCACACGATCTATGAATGTGCCCATGTGAGTAGTCTCCCTAAACATGACATGTTTTAGGTGTCTATAGCAATAAGTTGATTGGTTCATGCACAATTGGCTATCAAAGCATTGGCTAAACTCATCCTCCATGGCTACCATTTTTGGGCTCCCCAAGAGCCAAGGTGGTGGCAAGTGACTCTTCAATAGTGGCGAAATGGTCTGGTGTAATTTCAATAGCATAACAACTCTTCAAACTATTTTGTTGCAAATGATGGAAATGAGGGGGGATTTATAGGAATTTGATGAGGGGAAGGGTAGGTGGCATGGGGGTGATGTGGAGAGGATGTGGTAATAACATGGTAGGTGCAAGGGCCAAGGCAAAATTTGAAGTATTCCACTTGGTGGAATGTGCAACCTCCACATTGAATAACCTTGGGTGGAGTGAGCTCTCATGGGGGGATGTGTGCCTTGGGGATTTTTCAAATGAATTTTAAATTGCCCATAAATGTGACATGGTAGTTGAGGAGGACAAGGCTATTAAATTTTCCACTTAACCCACTTTGACTTTAAGCATTTCTTGCAATTTTAAATTTCATAATTTTGGATGGAAGCATGAATGAAGAGACAAGGTGGAATAAATGAGTATTTGTGGATGAAGATTTGTATAGCCCTTTGGTATTTGAAAGAATTTTTAAATTATTATGCACATTCCCTAGGGATTTGGATGAGGGTTTACCTTGGATTTTGGGGATTTGTTTAGACTTTTAAAATTATTTTTGCATTCCCCTAAGGATTGAATTATGTATTAGAAAGGTGATTAGGGCATAAGGGAAGGCTTAATGGAGGGGTTATATGCGTAAGTAAGATTGTGAGAAATTTGAGGAGGGAAGGGGAAATAAATGAGAAATATTAGGTGGAAATTAGGAGGTTAAGGAGAAGATAAGAATGATTAGGGAGGCTAAACAAAGTAGGAGAAGATTAGAAGAAATTGAAGAACTTAAGGATTTTAGGGAAAAGGGGAAATTAGAAGAAAATAAAATTTTAGGGAACCTTAGAAGAATTTAGGGAAAATTAGAGGGAAATAGAATAGAATTAGGAGGGCTAGGGAAATTTAAAATAAATTAGGTAAATCAAGAGGAATGAGCGAGAAATTGTTAGAGACTAGGGAAACTCAGATGAATTAGATAGGAAAAGGTAATTTGAAGGAATTTGAGTGAATTTGAGTAATTTTGTGGTAAATTGGGGGCTTTGGAAAATTTGTGTAATTTTGATTGCAAATGACTAAAATTTGGTATCTACAAATGCCCCTTTTTGTATCGTGTTGCATGAAACACAATGTGGTGCAAAAATAAGGGACACCTGGTCCATTGGATGCAAGTCTTTTGCTTGTTTCCCCAACAAAAAGGTGAATGATCTTAAAAATTTTGGGGGTTTTACTTACCCCTCAAGTTTTGAGTGATTGGAAGATGAAATGGATGACAGTGGTGAGCCAATTGATAAAATTATATTTGATGAAGATGTCAATGATGAGAAATGGTATTTGGGTTAGGGAGTGCTACTATGTATCTATGTGTCGATGTGATTATGCTTATGTAATAGATTTGATAAGATAAATATTGGTATACAAGTTTTATCCTTATTCAAAAAGGGCATAAACATGTGCCAATATACATGAATTTAATTATTTAATTAGGGCCATCAAACACACTAGTACTAACCTGACTATGAGATAAATGGTAACATGGGACACAAAATATGGATGGAATGAATGGGTGTGAGACCACTTATCAATTTTAATGTCCTAGGGATGAAGAATATAAAGGTGCTTTCAAGATATGCAAACACCCTAGTGACCTCAATAAAACTCATCTAGTAATCAAACAGACCCTCAAAGATACTAAGACCACTCTAGGGAGTCAAGTCTCTCAAGGACCAATTGTGTGTGCAGTGAATGTTCATTGTCAATTTTGAGCGAGGTTGGATGAATTATTTGTAGTGTATGCCAACAAGATAGCTCATTACAATCGTACATAGGTTTTTCCAAAATAATGTTGCTAATGTGATAGACATATCACCATGCAAAGGGTATACTCCACTACCAATCAAGCATTTATAGCCCCGATGGAGATAACCCAATAACCCTTTAACATTGCTCCACTATTATTCAAGCATCTATAGCCCCAATGGATATACCTCAGATGTCTTAGGATCCATTCTAAATGATAATATGATTTTGTGTTCTTGCATTATTTTATTTTTTTGCATTTTTTTGTATTTTTTAGCATAATGGATCCTTTGCTCGGATTATGCATGATACAGTGAGCAAGGGAAGCCATTCACTTTATGGTTATAGTGATGCATGAGTTCATATTTCCTATGTACCAAAATGTAATTTCTATGTGATACATGTGCATGGTCCAAGAGAGATAACACGTTAACTAAGAATGACCAATAGCTCTCAAATATTGGTTGATATTCAATTGAGGTTGATTGGGATACTAGGAATGGCTGAGTGACCAAAAGAACATAGATATTCTTGGAACCAAAGACTTTGTAAAATATAAGGTATTGCATTGATTGTATGATAAGGTGTATGCAATAGTGGTGGTGGGTGGCTATGTGCAATAAATATGCATGAAAGTGAATGACACATGAAAGTGGAGGACAAATACAATCATGAAGTTACCCTTGATTAAGACGATGAAGCCAAACAGAATGAAACAAAAAATAATAATCTGAATAATGATAAAAATTGCTTTGAGGGAAAAATTAGATCACATGAAGATGCGATGGTGCGACGATGAGGCAAAAAGGTGGAAAATTACAAAAAATAAAAAATAAAAGAGAAGAAAGTGGAAAATAAACAAGGAAAAAAATTGGAAGGAGAGAAAGGAGAAGAGAAGAGGAGAGGGGAGAAAGCACAATAGTCCATGGTATGTAGCTACTTGAAGCATGACCATACAACTACGAGTGTGGTGCAAGGAAAGGAGAGATAGAATAGATGTGAATTGAATGAAAATTGAATGCTATGCAGTTGTGATGTGATTTTTTGTGGTCATGAATGAGGTGGTTGATGGGTGCAAAGTGGATTGATTGGACACTTGAGAAGGTGACATAATATTATCTCGAATAATTACCAATGTGGGATATCCCAAGGATGGAATACATGAAAATATTTAAACCTTGTCATTGATAGAGTGATGAGCACAATGAAACAACTATGCTAATCTAACAACTAAACTACTAAGCTAGGGGTGCTAGTACTAATGTGATTGAAGTCATGATGCTAATGTGAGTAAATTCACAGTGCTAAGGTGCTTGAATTTGTTGTGCTAAAACTATGATATGATTAAAAATATCTAATTAAAGTAAATTATAGTCTTCGACAAGGTTCTAGGATAGACATAGCTTTCAAAAATGAGTGTTTAGGTATTGATCAAGATTCAAGATAGCATTGATTTTACTTTTGTCATCCAACTCAAGTACGAGGTAGTTTGTAATGGGGTGGTGTGGGATGTCCAGATGCAATGATGACTAATGATAGGTGGTGGATGGGTATGATTGATTTGGAAGGGTTTAATTGGTGGTAATGGGTGACATACAAGAGGGCATAGACTAGGTTGGGGGTTTAGGCCACAAGCATATGAAGGCAAGAGAGAGTTTCTAAGGGGTGAATTTGGAAATAGTTTTGTAGATTGTGATGGTGGTTTAGAAGTATTTTGTGAGAGTTATGGATGGCCTACATAAAAAAAAAAATCCTACATTCAATTAATCAATGAAGCAAACAACATTTTTTTTTGTTTTTTAAAGTTTTTATGTTTTGTGATGTTTTTGTATTTTATGAGGTTTTTGTAATGTTTTTGTGTTTTTTTGTGAGTTGTAATTTGTTTATATAGAAATGTATGGGGGTGGTTGTGAGACATTCAAGTCAAAATAGGAGAAGGTTATGTTGATAGAAGGATTAACTCCCCCTGATCAAGCAAGTCTTGCACTAAGTGCTTGAACTATCAACAATATTCAATATCATGATCCATCTATCGATGGAAAATGCAATAATAATTTTCATTATATAAATTAGGCTTGTATAGATGGGGATTTATAGGATGGATGATAGTTAGGTATATTAGGCTTGTATCCTACAACTTTTGAAAGATTATTGATATTGGCTCTGATAGGAGCATCCATGTGCAAGATGAACGAGGGGGATGAGGTGGAAAAGGTTGATGGAATGGTTGAGATGAATGTGAATTGGAGGAAGAGGACAAATAGGATGATTGAGCAGGAACCAAAGATATGCCTTGGTGACTCAAGTGTAGCTCAATTTTTGTGAGTCGATCCAAGATGTGTTGTAGAGTAGGTGAAGGTAAAGCTAGAGGGGTACCTTGATGACTCAATTGTAGCTTAATGTTTGTGAGTCAGTCCAAGATGTATTGTAAGTCAAGTGAAGGCGGAGTTGGAAGTGGATTGGCATGATATGTTTATTAAGGTGGTATATATGGATACTGCAAAGAGGGGTAATGTGATTGATATTGTTGTTATGAGGGGTGAAGCACACAAATAGGATGATGTAAGAGGTGAGGGGATGGTAGAATAGGAGGAAGAGATAATATTGGAAGAAGAGGTGGTAAATATGGGGTTGGAATGAGGGGTGGTAGATGAGGTATTGGAATTAGTGGAAGAGATGGTGTTAGAAGGATAGAGAGAGTGGAAAAGAGAGGTGGGAGACACCCTATTGATTGAGGCAAGAAGGATTATGGGGCTCTTTGAGGAGCTATATTTGGATTGGATGGGGACTTGGTGCATTTAGTAAATTGAAGGAAAATGATATTAACTCTTTTTAATGAGAGGGGTTCAAGAAGTGGCTTAGATACTACCATACTCAAGGGGGTGCTATGGTTATTGGAACCTACATAAGGGGAGGATGCATGAGGGTAGGTTTGCTTTTCATGAGATGGTGAGTTAATTGTATGGTTTGGAATATGAAGTGAAGGTAATGATGGTTGTGGTGATTCAGGTGGAGGAGAAGGTTCGATAGAATGGTCATGCAAGGCATCAATATCAATGGGGGTAATGTGGGGATGCATAGGTTGACTACATGGTGATGTAGGGGGAGTCTTCTTTGAACAAGTTGAAGGGACTTTAGGTGGGTGTGAAGGTTGGTTAACATATAAAGTGTTAGGGGAAAGGGGATGGGTGTTGGTGGCTTGGAAAAATTCATCTAGTGAAGGTTGAGGGGGTGGAGGATCAAGAGGTTCGTTGTCACTATCATCCTCAAGTTCAAAATTAAAGCCTAGAAAAGGAGCTTCAAGGGCATTGATTGAGTGATATGGGGAGGGTGATCATGGTGGTGTAGATTATGAGGATGAAAAATTGGAAGGGGGAATGGATGGAGTGGTTGGAGAAGGTGATGCAATAGCAGGTGAAGGAGTAAGTGGAGTAGATGTCATAGAATATGATGTCGAGGGGGAAGGTGGTTCAATAGTTTGCATGATGGTCAATGTAATGGAATATGGAGGGGGGGGTTTTTGGTTGAGGATCACCTTGGATAGTGGAGTTCATGTGGGATGGAAGCTCTTGTGTTGTGGTAGAAGGGGTGGACGAGGTAGGCGTAAGGTGGTCATAATTGATCATTCCCATAAAACCCTGGTGAGACGGAACATTATTGGCATGATTGGCTTGATGTAGTTGAGGGGTAATAATTGAATCCCCTTGTGCGGTTGTGTTGCCCCATGTAGAAATAGAGCATGATGATTTTTGATATTTTGGTGAGTTGGGGCTTGTTGTGGCTGCGCCACAACACACCCCAAAATTGGGGACCCCCCTTTTGTTTGCATGCTTTCCAAGAAGATTGCAGTGGCCCAGATGTTAAAAGAGCAAAGAAAAGCAAGAAAATGAAATTGTCACGATTTCGTGACATGTTGCTCCGTCGCGGCTAGAAATGAAAAGTTGTTGCGATATCGTGACATGTTGCTCTGTCGCAGCTAAAAATGAAAAAACATCGCGATATTGCAACATGTTGCTCTATCACGGCCAAAATGAAAAAACATCATGATATCATGACATGTTTCTCTGTCACGGCTAAGAAAAAGAAATGTCGTGATATCATGACGTGTCGTGTTTTCACGGCTCAGAACAGCAAAGTACGTCAAAATGAAAAGGTGTCGTGATATCACGACATGTCACATTTTCACGGCTTAGACAAGTGAAGTACAATGGAATGGAAAAGTGTCACGATTTTGTGACATGTCATGTTTTCACGGCCAAGAGCAACAGAATGCAGCAGGATGAAAAAATGTCGCGATTTCACGACGTGTTGTGAAATCACGGTCAAAGCGGTCAAATAGAACAAGATGCCAGAAATGTCACGATATCGCGACATGTCTCATTTTTGCGATGCAGGACAAAGAATTAAGTTGAAGACTCAAAGTTGTCATGATATCACGACATGTTGTGTTTTCACGATGTTTGATGGGTAAAACAACCAAGTACAAAAACATCATGATATCGCAACATGTCATGAAATCGCGGTTCATAGAGGAGAGAGAAAGACAAAGTGAAAAACGTCGTGATATCGTGACATGTCATGAAATCATGGTTCATAGAGGAGAGATAAAGACAAAGTGAAAAATGTCACGATATCGTGACATGTCATGAAATGGCGATCAAAGCAGTCAAAACAGGGCAAGGAGAAAAAACGTTGCGATATCGCAACATGTCAAGTTTTTGCGGCAGGAAAGTGAGGAAGGAATAAAGGAAATAAAGTGTCACGAAATCATGACAGGTTGCATTTTCACGATTTGTCAACGACAACGAAGATAAGGATAGAAGGTGTCACGAAATCATGACGTATCTCATTTTTGCGATTTGCGGTGACCTACAAGCTAAACAAGAAAAACGTCACGATATCGTGACATGTCGGAGTTTTGCGACCTGAAGCAACCAAAGTGGATGTAGAAGAAAAGTATCACGATTTCGTTCGTGACATGTCGCGTTTTCACAGACAAATGCAATGGGATAGAGTGAAAGAGAAAAACATCACGATTTCACGACAGGTTGCATCTGCATAGCCCAAAAGAGAAAAGCATCATTATTTTGCGATAGGTTGCATCTGCACAACCCGAAAGAGAAAAACATCTTGATTTTGCGACAGGTTGCATCTGTGCGGCCTGAAAGAGAAAAATGTCATGATATCGCGACATGTCTCATTTTCACGATGCATGAGGACGGACAAGGCTGCTGACAGAAAAATGTCGCGATATCGTGACATCTCATTTTTGCGATGCATGAGGACGAACAAGGCTGCTAACAGAAAAATGTCGCGATATCGCGACATGTCTCATTTTTGCAATATAGGTAGGGGAGCAAAGCTGCATACATAAAAATGTTGCGATATCGCGACATGCTATTTTTTGTCACGATTTACAAGGGGGCCATTATAGAATGGGTAGGGAAGTGCTGAACACGTGGCACAGAGGCGTAGAGGCTATGGTAATGCTTCAGGATTGACGGTTATAGTTAGCAGAGTAGACCAAGCATTTCATACCCGAGCAAGAAGCCAAAACAACAAAGAAGCGATTTGGGGAGACGAAACAACTGGACTTGGGAAATGAAATGAAGCGTCACAAAGTGAAACAGAGGGCCATACCAGAAAGCTTAAAAGTAGAATCCAATGACAGATACAGGGGTCAAAAACCGTTGCGAGCAAAGTTGTAGAGCTGAGGGTGATAAGCCATTCTGGGCCTGCTTTGGAGTGTTTTTCTTCCCCTTTTTCTGGTTTTGAGAAAACTAGAGATTTTTGTCATTGTAAATTGATAAATTATTAATACAAAAATTCAGAGAGTTGCATCTTATGGACAAGAAAGAAGGAGTTATTTTCTACATGCAAGATTAAATGTTTATTTTTCCCCTTTTAGATTTTAGGCTTATAGGTGAAGTTTAATGCAAGTTCTCTTGGTTGCTTCATGCGAATGTCTAAATCTAAAAATCACAGTTAAAACCCTAGAAACTAGCACTTAACTTATCTGGATTGTGCATGTTCTGCAAGTTCAATAGGTTAGGTTGCATGCAGAAAACCTCATTATCTTTGGTTTTTTCAAAATAGGAATCGTAACACTCTGAATGTATTTTAGTGCCACTCTCTTTCCATTTTATTTTGACTTCTTTATTTTTTTGCTTTTTTATTTCACAGGAAATTTAATTTTATTTTAATTACAGTCATTCAAATAAACAATTGAAAATCTACCAAATCCTAAAAACAAAATAGTTTTATCATTAATATTGATTCACATTGAATTCATTCAGATCAAACCAACAATCATTGAAGTGTCAAATAAAATAAACTAGTTGTGCCCCTTGTTTACAGTTACTTGCAATCACTAAGGTATTCCAAGCATTCAAATTGAACAATATTATTTGTACAAAATGCTAACATAGCAGAGACCTTGGAGAAGTTACTTTTTTAATTTCTTTGCAAGAGGGGATTTGGAACCCAAATCCTATTGGAGAGTGTGTTTTCATAATCGGGTGAAAATACCACTCAACAGGGCTAAAGGATGTTTGATGGTAATGAGCCCTTGGTCAATAAGATCTTGTATGATGTCTTGGAATGATGTACAATGATTAATGTCATGACTATGATGGCGATGAAAGACATAAAATTGGTCAATTTTAGGTCCTATAGATGTGATGTTGTGTGTATCATGTGGCCCTTTGTTAGGTAAGGAGAGTACTTTCACCTTGAGAAGTTTCCAAAATATGGATAACAAGGGCTCCGTGAAAGGCATTAAGTAACATTGGGGTTGAGGAGAAATGTGTGTGGTAATGAAAGTTGGTTGGTTTTTCTACTAATCTAAGGGTGGGCTAGCTTGGGATGTTGGAGGTGTGGATAGATATGAATTTTTGTGTGAAGGCGTGTGGAGTTGTTATGGTTGTTACAAGTGATATGAATGTTGTGGTTGTTACGGTTGCATCGGGTGATAGGAAGGTTGTGATTGTTATGGGTGATATAAATGTTGTGGTGGAGGTGGTGGAGGCACTTGGAAATCCTGGGGTGTATGTTGAGGTATTGTAGGCCCAAAATGGCCACATCCTTAGAAAATTTTGAAAAATTATTCTAAGGCATAGAAATCTCTATTCCACTGAGGATATAGAGTATTTTGGAGTGGATCCACACAAGAAGGTTCCATTCCGCTCAACACTTAGTGTTTTTTACAAACATACACTAAGTGCTTCTATTCTACTCGATGCCTAGTGTATTTGGCAGCGGATTCGTGAGAGGTTTCCAATCCGTAAATCTTTTGAGCTTTGATGATGTCAGCACGATATAAAGTGTGGACTAGTGATTCTTCTCTATTCTACGTGCTCCAGTGACTAAGTGTTGATAAGATGCATTCCACTGAGTTCCAAGACTAATGTGGAGTGGAATGGCGACAAGAAGGTCAAAAGCATTTGAAAGGAAGTAAAGGTAGTGAAATAGCACAAAGGTCATTTGCATTACTTTCATAGTGGATTGGTGATTCCATAGTCAAACCGAGTCAGAGATGATGTCAACATGATTTTTGAGTGGATTGCAACTTTTGCTTTATGCCACGAATGTGAGAAAGAAGTTAGAAATTTTGAAGGCTAAGTGAGCGGATTGATGATAGACTTGATTCCACTCGCAACTCAGTGCATTTCTCATCGAAACTCGATTCTACTGGCCAAAGCCATCAAAGCTGACATCAACATTAATTTTGAGTGGAATGGTATTTTGTTTCTCCCTCACTACTTTGTAGAGCATTTCTAATATTTAATCATAGCCATCCACTAAGAGCATCAATGATAGAGATTTTGTTGACATTGTTATAGCATATAAAGGTAGATTCTTGGTGGATTGAAGAATAGTCAGTTCAAGGTAAGAAGGTGAAGCGTCGAAGGGTTTTCAAGAACCAAGAACTAGAGTGGTTGCAGATCTATGGTGGAATGGAGTTTCAAAGAATAATGAATGGTCCAGATCTAGTTTATAATAGCTTGAAGCTCAACTACCATCATTGAACCAACAAGTTGCAGAGCTGAGCTACCATGGCGGATTACTTCCAATGGATTTCTCGGACTCAATGAGTAAATGAGATAATGCCAGCATAGCTCTCTATTGATCTATAAAATTTTAAATTCTTGTAATGTCTCCTTCAATTCTTTCCATTGTAAACTATAAATAGAGGTCGAACCCTCAATTTTTAGGGTCGGCTCTAGTGCGTTTGCTTGCCCTACTATGTAAATATTTTTGCAAACTAATGGAAGGAGCATTACTTGGATTTTTGACTTGAGACTTGTTATCTTTGATATCTTTCATTTAAGAGGTTCAAAGCTATGAATTGCATTTCTATCAATGTTGTAATGGTTAGTTCATTCCATTTTCTTTGGATTACTAGTTGTGAAGGTAGTTGAAATATGTTCATAGTTAGATCTATGTTGGTAGGAAGTTTATTTCTGCAAAATCTGATTATTGATCTATTCTTCTAAATTGGATTATCAATATATTGGATATTGGAATTGCTTCTTGGGACATATCTCTATTTTATGCTTTAATATATGAAGATTTCATGGTTTTGGGTGCTTCTAATCTTGAGTGTGGGACACTAGAAATAGTTTGTTAGAGGTTTTCCTATGGATGCCTATGTTGTTAGCCTATCCAACCACTATTAATGCATATTTCTCTAACCCTAAACCTTTTTCTAACCCTATTCCTCAAACCCTTATTGAGCTTAATTGAGTCAACATCTTACTAAGTTGACAAGGAACCAACCTACTCTAGAGGTTGGATTGAAGTAGTCTTTGGTCCATCCAATGTTGAGTGTTGAGCTGTGACTATCGGGTGCAAGCCTGGATAGAAAATTGGAAGATAGACAGTTGCAGTATCAAGTAAAACTTGATGACAATTCAGTGCCCAATAGTTTTTGGCATGCTCGATGGGACCTATTTGCAAGAAACACTAAAACCCATCATATGCTTTATTGTTTTATCTTTACCCAAAGGAATCAAGATTTGGTGAATTGTCTTGACCTTGCTAAGCGGTGATCAACAAATTCACCTAGCGACTCCCTGGTCTGTAAACCCAAAAAAATTTATCCCTGTAGACCATAGTTTTTCATGTATACCAGGTCATTCAAGAGGAATAACCCAAACTCCTTTTTCTACTATGAGCTACCTTATAGAGGGTCTACTGTTATAAGGAATTTAAATCAATATTTTCATTTAGAAGAAAATCCTCTTAAGGAGAATCCTATAGTTAATCCAACAACACCTCCAATAGGAGCTACACCTGGAAACATGGCACAAAATGCAGTTCCAAATCAGCCCTTGTAGAAGTACCCCAACTGGAACACAGTTGGCCCCCTTAGACTAGCCCAAATGCATGACATTCCCCAAGTTATGTCTAAGGCCATTCCCACCTATGATGGATCTGGTAAAACTACATATGAGCACTACCAAGATATTCTGAATCTGGCAGCAATACACAATATAAAAAATGAAGATGTTATTGTCAGGATTCTAGCCCTATATTTTAGAGGAAATATTCTACATTGGTTTAGAACCCTTGAGGACAATACTATTACCTCATGGGTAGCATTGGTTGAGCCCTTTGTGGAGGAATTTAATGAATCTACTGATCCTTTTTCCCTCCTTAATCAGTTCACATCTATGCAAAAACATCAGCAAGAAACTATTTCAGATTTCAATTTGAGGTTCAGTAGGACCTGGAAGAGAATTCCCCCTATAGCTAGACCAGCTGCAAGCCTTGCTTACATGTATTATATCAGGGCCCTTGGATCATATTTAGGCCTACAAACCCAACAATCTAGGGTGGAGACCTTTCCATAGGTCTATAATGCAGTTGTTCATGCAGAAAATATCCTTATTAATGTGGGAAGATTACCTCCAAAAGTTGTGTTGCCCTACAATTTGGAAACCACTAATGTCCAAATTCAAACTACTACTTCATCTTATATGGACCCTCCTCCTTTGTCATCCCCATTCCCATAGATGACTCCCATTCCTCAGTCAAAAGCACCATCTATTGCAACTCCTTTCCCTCCACTTCCTTCTCAGATTCCACAAGAATCTTCTGTCATCCTTGATATACATAATACTTTGAAAACTCTTAGCAACAAGATGAATTCAATGGAGAAGAGAGATATGGAGAGGTCTCAACAAAGGAGATTTCCTTATGTGAATAAAGATCAAAGACCTGGTCCTAGCAATAGTACTAGGGTCAGAGTAAATGCAGCATATGAAGAGCCTGAGTGTTCTTCAAAAATAAGTCTGGTGAATGTATGGTGTTTAGTGTGCAATGATCCTCATGACTCACAATCTTGTGTTATGTACCAACACCATGTACAACAGGCTATGGAGAAAGTAGAAAGAAATCAGAAAGGAAGAGTGAATATACTCTAGCATCCAGAGAAAATCATGGTTGGAAAAGATCTTGATGAGGATGGACCTATTGTTGTCATGACAAGGTCAGGCAAGAAAACACTGCAAGTTGATCCATAGAATATGGGTCAATTTTAGGTCCCCTCTCAGAAGAAGAAGGATCCACCTCCCCAAAGTAGTGATACTTTCCCTATTCCCCAGGCCAAAGAAAAAGAAGTCAGTCTTCCCAAGAGATTTGAGAAAGAAACTGAAGGAGATAGAATGAGGTCTAAGAATGAAGCTCAAGAGAGGCTTAGGTTCCCTTCCATTACCAAAATGTAGAGAATTGAGGCCACTCAATAGTATAAAAGAAAATATGGTGAGCTAGAAAGAAGGCCTGAGAGACCTACCTCTGCCAAGTTTGAATACAATATTATGGAGGAAATGAAGAAGATACCATCCAAAGCTAGTCTATATGATACCCTCTTCATTCCTAGCCAAATAGACCTACTAAAAGCTTCCTTGAACAAATATCCATAGGAAAAGTAGGCCACCACAATCCTCAACATACCCTCTAAAAAGAAAGAAATATCCCCTACTACTTTAAAGAATAAACCCCCTCCTTTTTATATCTCTCTAAGGATGGAAGGTTGGGTGGTCCACAATTGTATGATTGACTCAGGGGCATCTACTATAGTCATGCCTAAAGCAGTTTGTGAGGAAATGGGTATGGAATACACCAGATCCTACCCTGGAGTTCTACAATTAGATGGGACACCTGTGAAGATAGTGGGAGTGATAAAAGATGTCTTGATGAGGCTACATAGAGCACCTGAGGTAACTATAGTACAAGAAATAGTAGTGGTGGATCTAGAGCCTTATTTTGGCTTATGCCTTTCAAGAGAATTCACTACAAAGTTGGGTGGATGCATGTATATGGACTATTCCAGCATGGTTATTCCTTTCAAAGGAAAGAGGATAAGAATAACACCTGAGAAGCCTGTGTCTTACCACATTGAAAAAATTGAAGAGGACATGTGCAATCTCACCCCTCTAGAGGAATTTGAATTTGTGGATAACTTTGAAGAGTTGGAAATTGAAGATGAACTACCTTTCAGGGAGGATTATAGTCAATTTGGGATAGGTATGGGCACATACAGTATTTCTGCAGAGATAGAGAAAAGAGTTCCTGCTATATCTAACCAGTCCTTGAGAGAAATAGAAGTATGGACCATGCACTTTGATGGTGCCAGATGTAGAAATGGTGTTGGTGTTGGTGTAGTATTATAGTCCCAATCATAAGGGACAAAGAGTTTCACCTATAGGCTAACATGGTCATGCACTAATAATGCTATTGAATATGAGGCTCTATGCCTTGGACTGATGCAAGCTGAAAGCATGGGCATCAAGATCTTAAACATATATGGTGACTCTAAATTGATTGTAAATCAGGTAAGGGAAAGGTGCAACAGTAAGCATCATTACCTGAAAGCATATAGAAATAGGGTATGGGATTTTATGGAATCCTTTCATGCCCTAAACATTAATTTTATTCCTAGAGGAAAGAATACCTTGGAAGATTCCTTAGTAGTAAGGGGAGCTAACTTCAACCCTTCTGCAGACATAGGAGTTAAGAAGGACAAAGGGATCAAAATGATTTTTAGGCCTACAGTGCTAGATAAGCAAATTTTTTGGTAGGTCTTTGAAAGTGATGAACAAATCATTGATTTTCTGGTGAGAGAAGCCTATTTATCCACTATTCAAGAGGAAAATCTAGAGGATATTGATCAACAGGATGTCATTCAACTCAAGAACAATCACATACCTAGAGGTTTGGTTACTCTAGAGAGCCTGTTTGACAATGAAGATAGGAAAAAGATCAGATCCATGGAAGTCAATGAGAAAATCTATAAAGAAGTTGAAATAGAAAAAGAAAAGAAGCTCAAGGTTGGAATCTGATGTTCTCTAGAAGAAGAGGAGGATATCAAAGCTTTATGCCTAAAGTACCAAGACATTGTAGCTTGGTCATATGAGGACCTCAAAGTATATGACAAGAAGGTCATCCAACACACAATTGAGCTAGAGCCTAATGCAAAACCATTCAAGCAGAAATAGAGGCCTATGAATCCTAGGATCGAAGCCATAATGAGAGAAGAACTATTGAAGTTGCTAAAGGCTAAGATCATTTATCCAATAAAACATTCAACCTAGGTAGCCAACTTGGTACCTGTAAGGAAGAAGAATGGTGACATCCACCTGTGTGTAGATTTTAGAAATCTCAATCAAGCATCACTTAAGGACCACTACCCCCTCCCATAGATTGATCAAATATTGCAGATTGTGGTAGGAGTAGAAAGGTTCTCACTGCTAGATGGTTTCTCTGGATATAACCAAATTTGGGTGAAGAATGAAGATCAGTTTAAGACAACATTCACCACAAAATGGGGAACCTTTGCATATCAAAGAATACCTTTTGGGCTATCTAATGCAGGAGCCACATTCTAGAGAGCAATGGACTATGCTTTTGGGGAGCTGATTAACAAGGTCATTCTGATCTATTTAGATGACATGACTATGTTTTCCCACAACAAGCAAGACCACTTGGCACACCTAGAACAAGTCTTCCAGAAGTGCAGAGAATTTGGCATCTCCCTCAATCCTAAGAAGTCATTTTTTGTAGTTCATGAGGGAAAGTTTCTAGGCCATGTGGTCTCCAAGGAAGGTATGGCCATTGATCCAGATAGAATCAAATCCATTCTTGCTCTTCCACTACCTGTGAACAAGAAAGCCTTGTAGTATTTCTTTGGTCAGATAAACTTTATCAGGAAATTCATCTCTAACTTTGCTCAGAAGGTGAGGCCTATATCTGAACTACTAAAGAAAGATGCAGATTTCAAATGGACTGAGGTAAGAAAGCAAGCCTTTGAAATCATCAAGCAATCCATTGCTACAGCTCCAGTGCTAGTAAATCCATATTTTAGCAAAGACTTCATTCTTTATGCTTATGGAGCTGAGGAAAGCTATGCCTCGATGCTCACTCAGAAGAATGATGAAGGAGAGGAGCATCCCATATTATTTTGGAGCTAGAATCTTCATGAATATTAGGTTAAGTATAATTTCATTGAGAAACAAGTATTTGTTGTAATGAAATCATTGAAAAAATTTAGGTAATACTTGGTTCAAAGCAAGACCCTGGTTTATGTGGTTCATCCGGATGTAAGAAGCTTTATTTTACAAGGAGAACTGGGAGATAAGAGAGCTGGTTGGATCACTAAGATCCAAGAATATGATGTGGAAATCCATCCTACCAATATGGTAAGAGGTAGAGCCCTATGCCAAGGTCTGATAGAAGTAGTAGTTTCAGTAGAAGTGATAGCTTGTCAATCAACAGTAGATGATCAGACTGAAGAATTATAGTCAGGTGAATCAGACTGGGTAGATCATATGACTAAGTACTTTCAAACTAGGGTATGCCCTCCTGATATTAATGCATCATAGAGAAGAAGATATAGACTTCAGGCTTTGAAGTATGTCTTACTTCCAAAAGGTCTGTACAAAAGAAACCTTGATGGAGTTCTCCTTAGGTGCTTAAAATATGATCAACAACAAAAGGTCATAGAGGAGTTCCATGGAGGACTATCCAGAGGACACTTCTCAGGAAGAGTAACAACTTTGAAGATTATCAGAGTAGGCTATTACTGGCCTACCATATTTTTTGACACCTTCAAAGTCACTAGAGCCTATGATAAATGCCAATGACATGTGGGAAGAACAAGGAATGCATCATTTCCCCTTAAGCCAATTCAAGTGGAAGAACCCTTTCAGCAATGGGGGTTGGACTTCATAGGAGTTATCAATCCACATTCCTCAATTGAGCATAAATACATTCTGACTGCTATAGACTACCTCACCATATGGGTAGAAGCTATTCCTACAAAGAAATCAGACCAAGAAGTAGTGATAAATTTCATGGAAAGCTTGATTTCAAGGTTTGGTGTTCTAGAAGCTTTGGTGAGTGATAATGGACCAACATTCATAGGAGCCAAATATATTGAGTTTACCAGCAAGTATGGCATTACCATAAAGAATACTTCAAACTACTACCCCCAAGGAAATGGACTTAGTAGATCAACTAACAAGAATCTATTGAGAATTTTGAAAAGATAGAAGGTAATAAGAGAAGTTGGCACCTATTGCTGGAGCAAGCTCTATGGGTAGATAGAATCACTATTAAAAATTCCATCAAGACCTCCCCCTATGCCTTAGTTTATGGCAAGGAGGTAGTGTTACCTATTCATTTGGAGATTCCAACACTCAAGTTGATAAACACAGAAGAGGAATCTGAGCAAAATCCAGTGGAAACAAGGTTGACACACCTACTATAGTTAGAAGAGAAAAGAACTCAGGCATATGAAGATTTTCAAAAGCATTCAGTTGACATCAAGGTATGGTTTGACAAGAAGGTAAGGTTCAAGAAATTCCAAGTTGGAGATTCTGTACTCAGGTGGAATGTTGAAAGAGCTAAGCCAGGACATCATCAGAAGTTTGACTCCTTCTGGGATGGCCCTTTCAAGATAGTAGAAGTTAAAGAGACCAATGTTTTCCAGCTTGAAGATCTTGAGGGAAACATACAACCGATTTCGATCAATGGTTTTCACCTTAAACTCTATTTTGATTGAAATATAGCTCATTGTAACATATGTACATACTTTGTATCATATTATTTTTGTATTTTATATCAAGTTTTGTTTTGATAAAATGTTATAAAAATAAACGAAAAAGAAAAAAGTTTTGCTTCAATAAAAATCAAAGTAACGAGTTGCAAGTAAATCAATTTTTAGCAAAAAAGTAGCAAGTTTCCATTCCGCCCTCAAATGCACTAAGAAAGAAGCAGAATGACGAATGAGTTCCAATCCACACTCAAATGAACTAAAGTATCAGTGGAATGCCACATGCATTCTATTCCACTCTTAAAGAGACTAAGGTGAAAGTGGATCACGATAAATGTTCCAATCCGTCAGGGTGCACGACTATTTTTGAGCGAAAACTAATTCCTGTGCCGCTTCAAAGGAAAAGAAAAAGACAAGTGACACCGCAAGTGCATGGAAAGTGTTTGTGTTTTAGCCAATTAAAAAGCAACATAACGTCTCCAAGCTACCAAAATGAATAGTTTCAATTTGAAAAGCATGCAAAACAAATAGTTCTCATAGCATGCCACATTAATGGCAAAGGGTGTGCATGCATGGGAAATTAAAAGTGCTAAAAAGCACATAATTATTTCATTCAATGAAAGCAATGCCCACCAAGTAGGAGAAGTAGTCGAGCATTATCTGCAAACTCTAGAGAGATATTTCTAAAAATTGTCTTGCAAAAATGGCTCCTAAGAAGGCACTAACAGAAATGCAAAAAGGGAAGCAGAGCTAGATGGCCATGTGAACTAGACGAGGCAGTTGGTAGACACGGTAATGACCCAAGTAAGGAGGACCTTCTTGAGAAGTAATTTCGAATTTAGATACTTCGAAGGGAGACCAATTCGACCTCAAGGTATCATTGCTATAAAATCCTTCTTATTTTCTTACATCTGTGATTATGTTCACCATTGCCCTGAGTTAGTTTTTGCAATGATTAAATTTTATGACCCTGAGAAGAGGGCAGTGAAAACTCCTAATGGCATACCACTATTCACCATTACCAAAGAGCTTTGTCATGATTTGTTTTCATTAGGGGTGAGCCCACCCTTAGAGTCTAAAAAATTTGATATAGCAGAACAAGCTAGGGTTTACACTTCATTAATGGCTTCGAAAGAAAAGAAAGTCGTAGAAAGATGGCTTCAATTCCAATTTAGAAGGATAAGAGAGGAAGATGAAATACCTGAAGCCCCAATACCCATTGACCAATTTGCTAACCCAGAGCTCTATTCCATGCTAGCTTGTATGGAGGGTTTGGATTCTGACCGACTCGTGATCAATTGGCAAATAGCCACTGCATACTGTATTTCCAATGAGAGAATGTATGAGCAAGATGCAGAAAAGAAGGGTGTTAAGGTCATTTACTTTGACTGGATAGCTTTCCTAGCTCAAAGAATACATGAGCAATTAGTGAGAATGAAAAGGAATTCTGACGCACCCTCTTTCCGGCATTGCTCAAGCCTGGTTTGGATGTTCTTTGCTACTGTAAGGAAAATGATGCCTTGGATTCTGGTCAAGGAAAAGAATGATCAAGGAGACCCCATTCCTGTTTACTATTGGACTACTCATCTGAGGAGCATTGAGTCCTTTTATAGATTTAACTTGGAATTTTTAGGGCCAACACTAAAGATAATGTATGGGAAATGCCCTAGGCTACCACCACTGGCCAAGAAATTATTAAGAATAGAGGGTTCCAAGGAAGGAGATTGGTACATCCTTACAAAAGGCACAATCATTAGACTATATGGCTTCATTGGTAAGCCTTTTTTGCTACCTCATTTTGTTACAGATAGATTATTAGCCCTAGAATATTTGAGGCAAGCAAAATTTATCAATATGAACTATGGCTCTAGAAGGAAGAGAAGATTTTTGTTGATTGTACCAATCTAAAAAGCATACACCTAGTAATACATTAATTGAAATCAATAATTAAAGCAAGAAATGAAAGACAAGATTGCATATGACAAGAAAGTGAATGTTTCTTTTATTAATCTTGAACCAAATCTCGGTTACAATCATGCCCCTCTTAGGTTCACCTAAATATTGATACAATTAACACAATTTGAAATCCCCAATGGGGTAGGTGCAATACACAGACTTTCTAAATGGACACGAACTGCTACAATGTGTCGATGAACTTATTCTCCATGATTAGAGACATTTGTTGCCTTGCATCTCAAAACCCTGTTAGTCCTGTGTGCAATAAACAACAAGAAATAATTAGCAACAAAGGAGGCCTCTCTTGATGAGGCTTTTAGAAGGTATTTGCATAAAAGGTAGTATAACTAGCATGAAATCAAGAAAACACAAGAAACATACTAAACTTATATTAAACCTAGGAAGATTGCTACAAATATATAAGCAAAAGCATATCTAGCTATCTATTGACTTAATTACGGAATTGAAAGCATGGAAGCATGAAAAGAACCATTAGTTCCATAATCACAAAAGTGAAGGAAAATGACTAAAAACTCTAATTGCACCGGTCAAATTTTCTAGTAAAGAAAATTAACATGATATATGTATAATCTAATGCAATTAAACAAATCCTACAACTAGAAAAGAAGAAAATTGAAGATGACAACCTGACCGCAGGTCTGATGTGCGATGAGCACTATCCACCGTGGCTGATAGCCATGGTTGAGCTTGAAATGTTCTTGCCCTCCTAATTTAGTGTCCAATCTTCAATTATTCTTGAGGAATTGATGATCAAGATTCACCACTATGTCCTCTAATAGATTTGGTGGTTGAATTGTTTAGTTGATGCATGGATTGCACAAATTCATGTTTATTGAATCTCCTAGCCTCCTAGGACCTCGATGGCATATGATCTCCAATTGGGCAGAAAAAGTGTTCCTATCAATGCATGTAAGTGAGTATACAATTCTATATGGCTTCACTGTAATTCAACTCGAGATTCATCTATATCTTTCTCCAATTCAAAGGGGGGTTTTATAACATTTTCCAAGGGCTAGGGGTGGCTTCATGAGGAAGCCAAGAACAATATTGGGTAGTTGAGCTTGTTGGATGGAAGGATCCAGAACCTTCCTCACTCAAACCACTCCAATATACAACCAATTGGTAATTTGAACTAACTTTGAATCATTCAAAGGCCAACTAAATTTGAGGCCTGACCACAACTGACAAGGACGGTTAGCTCTGCTAACCACGGGTGTCAACAGTGGTTAGCAAAGGTGCCCAAATGAGTGATAAAAACCACTGCTATACCTTGGTATCTATCCAAGGTCTTCCATATGGGCTTCTAGCATGTCCCATATGAGTAGTCACCTCGACATTACGTGTTTTAGGTGTCTAAAAATACCCCTTTTGAGATGCGTTGTGAGATCGAACAAGGTTGAGCAAAAATAAACCTCCTAAAATGATGTCGTAGGTTGGATTATGATCATTGGTCTGATCAACATTAGATGCCCTAGTCTTGCAAAGAAATGCATCCTAGAATTATTGCTTCCAACTGGATGGAAGGCTTAAATTTGAAAAAGCTTTAGCAAGCTCCAGCATCAATCGATCAGCTCAGGGCTACTATAGGTTTCTACACCATATAGATTCCAAAATGAGGGGATCTAATAACTTAACTGTTATATTTTTTTGCCCTAGTAGAGGGTAATCTTATGATAGTCATTGGCAATGATTCATAATACAAACACAATTTTGACAAGATCTAGGGATCTATGATCAAGGGATCTTCTATTGACTTTGATTATGATTTGATATTATGACTACCCCCTCAAGCGACGATTCAATGAGGGTAATGATAATTAAATGAAGTGACGAGGTCACTTGACCACTATGAATGATCTTGAACAAATTTAAATATTTAGCATTTGAATTATTGGCAAGGCCTAATCAGCTATGATTGCAATTGTTCATAACAATTGTATATTTCTATCCCATGGAGCGGTCTAGCCATGAAGGCCTTATTAGGGAATAAAAATGAGGACAATCTTAATTAGGCTTATGTTGAATCATATTGTTGATGATTTGCTAAAAATATCATAGGATAATTGCAATGAATATCTCATTCCCCCGGAGCAGTCTGGCTGCCTAGGCCTTCTTAGGGATTGAAATGAAGCATGGTGTTTCTATGATGATGAATTTACCCCAAATGTCCTTATGGTAATTTACTCATCTTTCCAGATTACATGGAGCATAATTCATTGCAACCGCCAAGTGTATAAGGTAAATAACTAGATACAAGACGCATTTGGATTTTGGATTATTTGATTTTTTTATATTTTTGTATTTTTTTGAATTATCTGGTCTGGCGGTATTTTTAATTTGTTATTTTATAGCTTTCCATGGTGGGAATTGAGAGTATTTATTGTATTTTTCTAACTACAACTATCATAAGTGATTAAAAAGTTTAATTTCCTTGACCGCAACCCAGATCCATGGGAGAAAAACCCTAATTTGGTGACCACAGTTGTCAAACGCAGTTCGAACCGAATTTAAAAAATATAAGGCTTTTCCCATTTAAAAAATTTCATTATTTACCTAAAACTAACAGTAAAACTGAGAGCTCTAAGAGGTAAAAATTGAATTTTGACATAGAATGTTGTCGTAAACCTCACTTATTCTCTTCTATCCACACCAATGGCCGATCAGCCAAAAGCTTCGACCAGCAAGAGAGTCAGTGCTTCCAAGGTAACCCACAAATCGATACCATGCTTGAAAATTATTGGATTAAAATTAACCACACTAAGTAATGAGTTAAATGAACCACATTAAACTATCAATAACGAACCTCACCCTAGTTAGGTTTAGCATAGGTTAGGTTATAGGGGAGGGTTTTTAATTTTAGGATTATTTTGGGAGGGAAATGACCCTGAAAAGGTCATGTTCCTTAGCCACGGGTGGCAAACGTGATTCCCAATTGGTAAACTAGGTACCGCACCTGTTAGCCACGATGGGATTTAAATCCTAACGATCACATTTTGGACTGCCTTGTCGACCATGGTTTTGACCCGCAATGTGACGACTTTGGGAAAAAAATTTCAAATTTTTCAAATTTTTCCATTTTTCTTTGAATTTTTGGGAATTAATGCATTTTATTGCAATTTTGAAGTGCTTTTATTTGATTTTTTGAAATTTTTGATCATGTTTTTGCATGTTTTTGCATTTTCATGAGATTTTCTAATTTGTTTATCATTTTAGTCATTTTTAATTATTTTTCTTATTTATTTGATTACTTTCACTCAGACCTTGATGAACAGAGTGAGGGATACTGATCTCCTTTGAAACTTACGCCACACTCTCACTGACATGGAGTGGGATTGGTTTACTTTATGGGGTTTAGATAAATCTTGGACCTCCCCACCATCCGATCGGATTAGGTATACATGACTGCATTGGCCCATCACTGGGATGCACGGACCAATACATTCACCTTTCGATGGGTGAAATGACTATGACTCTAGAGGATGTCTACCGCATCTTCCACCTACCTATTTATGGTGATGCCATCACCTCCTATCCTACCATGGTGAGGAAGGTCGTATTTGATGTGATATTTAGTAGATGGAGCATCGAGGCTCAGGGTCCATTGACCATGGGGGCATCCATGTCGAGGAGCGGTACCAAGCTGGATTCTTCTCATAGTGGGAGGCTATATTTATGCATTTGATTATCTAGATAGTCCTCCTATATTCATTAGGTGTGAGGTTCCCCTAGAACCTCCTGGATAGGACCAGGGAGGTTATGATTATCTCGACTGAGCACCCTCTTATTCTGGCATGGGGGAGTACCCTTCTAGCATAGCTCTATCATGAGTTGTACCAAATTACATGTCATAGCAAAGTGGACATCGGTTGTAGTCTACTTCTTTAGATTTGGGGCTGACAACATATTTTGATAGAGCAACCCATATATTTGCTTTTGGGTATCACTGATATTGATGAGGATCATCAGTGTCATGCAACCTTCTAGCCTTGGGAGTAGGAAGGCTTTAGGAGTAGATCTCATGCAAGAGACTTGGACTATTACATTTCTAGATTTTCATAGGTTCATCCTGAGCAGATAGAGTGGTGACCATACATGGGCTACCCTTCCTAGATAGATATAGATAGATATATGTGCTAGGTACGTAGAGATAGGTGGTTTATCAGCCATAAGGTCAATATATATTAGTATTAGCACTTCTCTCGCATCTTGAGGTAGTTTGGTATTTAGCAAGATGTCCTAAAGGTGTCGACTATTTACAGATACTTAGTACTAGAGAGGAACTTGACCTAGCCCCAGGTGGCTCCACTGGGGGATGATGATGACAACTTTCAAGAGTTGGGCCTGGTGGACGTAGATACTACTACTGACTACTATGCATGGTATACTAGCCTACAGTGGTATGGAGAGGGACCTATAGGCCGACCAGTGGGTGACTTTGCAATAGAGGGTGCAGAGGGCTCATAGGTGAACCCTCATAGATGTAGGGTCTATCAAAGGACCAAGGGTGCATGGGGTGAAAATACCACTATAGAGGAGGGCCCATAGGTAGAGGCAGAGGAGGAGGCATCCAAGGAGGGTAAGGCACCTCTTGACAGTGAGGTTGGACAATTGAGGGCACATGTTGCTAGCATCTAGACTCATATTGGGATGCTTTGCACTTAGCTCCTTCACAGGGACACCACTATCACCACTTTAGAGGTGAAGTTATCTCATGGATAGAGCCAGTGGTGTAGTTACAAGGAGGAGAGGGTAGCTCTTCGAGCATAGGTGGCTATAATAGACACTGAGGTTGAGAAGATCACTGGCCAATGTGATCTTCTACAAGCGATGCTAGATGCAGTGACTACTGAGTGGGACCTACTCAAGGTGGTGAGGGTAGTTCCCTCACCTACAAAGGTTATCATAGCACCTCTTGTGGTACCATATACTCCAAGTCCTATAGGTTTGGACCCGATGGTAGATATTATGAGACTACATACCCTCATGGAGGAGGGTAATGACCAACATACAGTGGATGTAGGGTGTTATCAGGCTGTTAGGTAGGTAGGTTCTAGAGAGTACCACTACTACAGGATCACACCAGAGCAGGACCAAGACCAGGGACATAGGGCAGTATAGTTCACAATCTAGACATAGGACTACCTCACGTGCATTGAGTACATTTGGTCTATGCCGAGCACAAGGTCCACAGCAGGACCCATAGCACAAAGTAGGCCCCTAGGGATGTGGCTAAGGGAGGCAAAGAGAGCTTTAGCATAGGGGAATTAGGGGGTGCAAGCTAAAGCTAGCACATTGGCATGACACATATTTTACAACTTGTTATACCATTTTGGTGTAAGGTCTAGGGATATACATAGTTGTAGCCTATAGGATTTTTGATATACCCTGCTATGATGTATATTTGACACACATATATATATGATATGATAGTTCATATCATTATATGTGTACTTTATTTTTGGTATTTTGTTAGTCTCACAATGCCACTGAGAGGGGGGTGAATCAGTGTAGCTCTTTAAACTTAAACACACAGCTCTTAAAATAGAAATAATGAAACCTTAAAACCAGATAGAGCAAGTATCACAAGAGAACATCACACAACACAAGATTTAACGAGGTTCACCAATGTGGCTACTCCTCAAAAATGACTGCTTGGACTACCATCCAAATCCAGCCTTTGCAAAGCACCAACTTTACAATCAATTTACCAACACCCACTGGAAGGAGCACCAACCCCTTATTTATCTGCACCAACAGAAAGGAGCACCAACCCCTGATGCCAAGCTGCAACCTGGACTTCAATTTTGAATCTAGAAGTTTACCAAAAAAATACCTTTGCTTTTACAAGACCCTGACTGGTCTATTGCTTACCCAATCTCTTTCACTATTCATAGAATAGACACTTCGCACACTTCTATGATCTACAACCACTGCACCTTCTGCTTTCTCTATGCAATCACTTCACACACTTCTTCGACTACAGTCAACCTTCATGATCGTCTTCTCCCTTTCGTGCACTCTGCTCTATTTGTGAATTCTGCACTTAGCTCGATTCGACATGACTTGCTCTCTGCGCACTCCGACCGAACTTCACACACTTCAACACATCAAATCTCCAAATAGCCCTCCTTTTATAACATAATGTTTGAGATGAAAACCCTAATCTTAGTCGGTTTTCATGACAATTGTAAACCCTAATTTTAGTCGGTTGTTCATCGGTCTTCGTCGGCTTCAACTTAACCATGAAAATACATGTCGCGATATCGTGACACTTTTTCTCCTTGCTCTTTCTCTTAGCTTTGGCCCACAAAAATACAACATGTCGCGATATCGTGACACTATTTTCTCTCTCCTCTTTCTCTTTGCTTTGGCCCTGAAAATACAAATGTCGTGATAATCGTGACACTATTTTCTCTCTCCTCTTTCTCTTTGCTTTGGCCCTGAAAATACATGTCACGATAATCACGACACTATTTTCTCTCTCCTCTTTCTCTTTGCTTTGGCCCCCAAAATACATGTCCTCCCCCCTAATACATGTCAGGATATCGTGACACTTTCCTTCCGTACTTCGTCTTCTTTTGTCACAATTCCTTCTCTTTGTCTGAAATCGTGACTCTTCTTCTTCTTTTTGTCGTGAAATCGTGACACTTCTAGTACTTCTTCTCTTTGTCATGAAATCGTGACACTTCGCTTCCTCTCTTTCTTTTGTCATGAAAATGTGACATGTCTGAAATCGTGACACTTTTCTTTCTCTTCCTTCCTCCTTTTGAGTCCAAGTGACATGTCAGAAATCGTGACACTTTTCTTTCTCTTCCTTCTTTCGAAAATGCGACATGTCAGAAAAATCGTGACACTTTTCTTTCTCTTCCTTCCTCTTTGAGTCATGAAAATGCGACATGTCATGAAATCGTGACACTTTTTCTTTCTCTTCCTTCCTGGACTTTTCGAGTCAGAAAATGCGACATGTCATGAAATCGTGACACTTTTCAAACTTACTTTCTCTCTCCTATTTTAGTCATGAAAATGCGACATGTCACGAAATCGTGACACTTTTCCAACTTACTCTCTTTCTTCGAACTTGTCACGAAATCGTGACACTTCTTCCTCTTTCTCTTTTCTTCCAACATGTCACGAAATCGTGAGTTTTCCACTTGCCTTTTCTTCACAACATGTCAAATTGATAGTTTTCCACTTCTTTTCTCTTCCAACATGTCGAAATCGTGACAGTTTTTCCACTTGCCTTTTCTCTCAACATGTCGTGAAATCGTGACAGTTTTCCACTTGCATTTTCTCTTCCAACATGTCAGCGAAATCATGATAGTTTTCCACTTCCCTTTTCTCTTCCAACATGTCATGAAATCACGATAGTTTTTCCTTCTTTTTCTCTTCCAACATGTCACGAAATCGCGATAGTTTTTCCTACTTCTTCTCTCTCTTCCAACATGTCATGAAATCATGACAGTTTTTCTACTTTTCTCTCTCTTCCAACATGTCGCGAAATCGTGACAGTTTTTCTTGCCTTTGTATATGTCGCGATATCGCGACACTTTTCTTACTTGTCTTTTTCTTTGATCTTTTGCAAATGGGCCACTTCGGTCTTCTTGGAAACTCACTGTCCATACTCTGAATAACCTTTGAACTCCTATCTTCTGCATCTGAATAGCTTTTGAACTTCCTATCCACTGCATCAATAGATCTATCTGACTGTGTTGACAACAATGACAATATTGTTGTTGCACCTTGCTCAACAATCTCCCCCTTTGGAATTGTTGGCAACACATGTGCAATTTCCTGTAACTCTTCTCCCCCTTTGACAATAATACCAAAGGGCTATTGCAGACTCCCCCTGAGTCCATGCACAACATTCTCAGGCAAAATTGATTATACTTAGCAAAAATCATGAACATGAGCAAAAAGATAATCAAATACTTAGATGCTCCCCCTGAGAATGTGATCCCTGTAGCTAGTCAATTTTTGGGAAGTGTGACCACTCCCAATTTATTGTGAAGGTACTCAAAAACTTCCTTGGGCAATGGTTTTGTGAAGATATCTGCTACTTGCTCTGTAGTTGGAACAAAATCCAACTTAACCTCACCTTCTACAACTTTCTCCTTCAAAAAGTGATACCTGATAGCGATGTGTTTTGTGCATGAATGCATAACTGGATTCTTGGAGATGTTAATGGCATTGGTGTTATCACACTTAACTGATATTGGCTCACTGAAGCAAATACCAAGATCTTTCAGGGTTTGTTTCATCCACAATACCTACGTACAACATGTTGTCGCTGCAATATATTCTGCCTCTACTATCGATAAAGAAACTGACTCTTGTTTCTTATTGTGCCATGCGACCAATCTGTCTCCAAGATAGAATGCACCTCCATTGGTACTCTTTCTATCATCTACACATCCTACCCAATCTGCATCTGAATACGAAATAAGGGTGAAGTCTTTACCTTTTGGATACCATAACCCATACTCCATAGTACCCTTGAGGTATCGAAGAATCCTCTTTACTGCTGTCACATGAGTCTCCTTGGGATTGGCCTGAAATCGTGCTACCATGCATACTTCCTACAAAATATCTGGTCTGGTAGCTGTCAAGTACAATAGGCTTCCAATCATAGATCTGTACATGGTTTGATCAACAGGTGGAGATTTGTCATCTTTGCTCAACTTGCAGCCTGTCGTCATGGGAGTGCTAACTGGCTTACAATCCTCCATTGTGAACTTTTTTAACATCTCTTTTACATATTTAACTTGAGAAATAAATATGCCCTTCTTACTTTGATTAACTTGCAAACCGAGGAAATATGACAGTTCACCAATCATTGACATTTCAAATTCTTTCTGCATCTTATTTGCTAAATCTTTACATGACTCATCTTTGTTGCTACCAAATATGATATCATCTACGTATACAACAAGAACAATAAGATGCCCATTTTCTATTTTGACATACAAGTTACTATCCACCATACCTTTCTTAAACCTTTGTTGAGTGAGATAGTTGTCTAGCCTTGCATACCATGCTCGGGGTGCCTGTTTTAAGCCATATAATGCTTTCTTCAACTTGCAAACCAAGTTTGGATCATCACCAAGTTGGAAACCATCTGGTTGCTCAATATAAACCTCTTCTTCAAGTTTCCCATTCAAAAATGCTGATTTCACATCCATTTGATAAACTTTGAAATTCTTGTAGACTGCTAAAGCCAGAAACATTCTAATTGCCTCAAGTCTAGCTACTGGTGCAAACGTTTCCTCAAAATCAATGCCTTCAACTTGAGCATAACCCTTACATACCAATCTTGCTTTATTTCTGACTACCTGTCCGTCTTCATTCAATTTGTTTCGAAAAATCCATTTAGTTTCGATTATATTTTTATTTGCAGGTCTAGGTACTAACTCCCAAGTTTCATTTTTCTCGATCTGATCTAATTCTTCATTTATTGCCTTCATCCAACTTTCATCTTTGCTTGCATCAGTAACATTTTTGGGCTCAATGTTGGATAATAGAGAGTAGTTACTTACTACTCTTCTTCTTGTCTGAACACCAACTTTGGGGTCTCCAATTATTTGCTCTCTAGGATGATTTTTCTGCCAGCTTCCTGTTTTGAATTTCTTATTTTCTTCCACTTCTGAATCACAACTTAAATCATCTGAGTCAATTTTTTGCATCTTTTCCATTTCGTTTTCCTCATCTCCTTCAATAACCTCTTCATAAATTGGGTAGTTCGTTTCATAGCTAATTACTCGTTCTCTACCTTCATCAAATTTAACATCGACACTGTCCACAATTTTCTTTAGCCTCTTGTTGTAGCATTTGTAAGCTTTGCTTTTTGATGAGTAACCAACAAAAATACCTTCATCTGCTCTATCATCAAACTTACCAAGATTATCTTCAGTTCTTTTGATATAGCACTTGCTGCCAAAAACTTTGAGGTATTTTGTTGTTGCCCTTTTACCGAACCATAATTCATAAGGAGTTTTGCTTTCATGTGTTCTCAGCATGTACCTATTTTGGATATACACCGCAGTATGGACTGCTTCTTTCCAAAATCTGTCTGCTACTCTGCTTTCAGCCAACATAGTCCGTGCCATTTCCTGCACTGTCCTGTTCTTTCTTTCCACCACTCCATTTTGTTGAGGTGTCTTGGCTACTGAGAACTGTCTCCTAATACCGTATTTTTCACAGTATTCTACAAACTCCTCTGAAATGAATTCTCCTCCTCTGTCTGATCTTAAACATTTGATCCTCTTTCCTGTTTCATTCTCAACCTGGTTTTTGAAAATCTTGAACATATCAAAAGCTTCTGATTTATGCTTCAAGAAAAATATCCATGTCATTCTGGAATAGTCATCAATGCACAACATAAAATATTTGTCACCATTTATGCTTTGTGTTCTCATGGGTCCACATAAATCAGTGTGTATTAGTTCCAAAGGTTTGCTTGTGTAGTATTCTTTTGTTTTGAAAGAGACTCTAGTTTGTTTCCCCTTTTGGCATGAAGCACAAATGTTGTTTGCAGGTTTGTTGATGGTGGGAATATCTCTCACTACTCTTTTTGAGGTGATTTTTACTAGATTATCAAAACTGATATGACCGAGTCTCTTGTGCCACAACCAATTTTCTTCTTCTTGTCCAATAAAACAAGCTCCTTCTGAAGTCTCTGAGAGCGTGTACAGGTTTCCAGATGTTCTTGATCCAGTTGCTATCAATTTTCCACTGTTTGTCTTTCTGACTTCACAACCCTGCTTCTTAAAAACTACCTCATGACCTTTATCACAAATCTGACTTACGCTCAACAGGTTATGTTTCAAACCATCCACAAACAAGACTTCTTCTGACTTAATTTTTTCGTTAATAATTTTAACTGAACCTTTGCCAACTATCTTAGCTCCATCATTATTTCCAAACTTTACTGAACCACCTTCATATTTCTGTAACTTCTCAAATTTTTGTTTGTTACCTGTCATATGACTGGAACATCCACTATCAAGTATCCATGGTACATATTTATTCTATGCTTTAAATGTTGTTTGTACGATTAAGGATTCCTTTTCTTCCTTAAGTTGTTCCTTTTCTTTCCACTCCATTTTGATAGTGGTTTTGGGCTCTTGTTTTGCCTTTCCCTTATCAACAACTTGTGCATGTTTTACGGGAAGTTTTCTATTTTGTCTCATCCTATTTGGTTGAACTTTTCTTCCCTGAAACTGATTTGATGCAAATGTGCTTCTACAGTTTCTTGCAATGTGCCCAAAATTATGACAGTTATAACATTCTATTGTATAATTCATCAGAGGAGAAAAAGCATTTCTACTGGTGAAATTCCTTGGTCTTACATTATATTTGCAGTCTGAGATTTTATGTCCATAGCCATTGCATTTAAAATAGAAACCGAGAGAAGGGATAATTGAACCTGGGAGATGGTCTTTGCCATGTTGCCGTAGGAGCCATAGGTCTTCTTCTTCTTTGATGTGTGACATTGGTGAATCCATCATTGTCAGTTCTCCTTTCGTGCCTGGCATTATTGCTTTCTTTTGCATGAGACATTTTCCCTTGATCAACCTGTTTCTTATCTTCATTCTTTATGGATTCTACATTTTTGGTCTTTGATCCACTTGATGATTCTCCTTCGATGAAACCCAGACCAAACTTGATGCCTGTAGGCCTTTGGTCATTTATGATCTTATCCAGCTTCATAGAACTTTCTTCACGTTTGTGATAACAACTAATTTTCTTATTCATCTCTTCTAGCTGCATTCTCAAACCAACAGTCTCTTCTTCTAGCTTGTTGCAATAATCTATTTTCATGGTTATTTGCACTTCGAGATCTTCGAAGATTTTCTTGGATTCTTCTATCTGTACTTTCAAACTGGTTATGATTTCATTTGCATCCTCAAGCTTTCTT
Organism: Wollemia nobilis; assembly: GCA_028583015.1. Taxonomy (NCBI): domain Eukaryota; kingdom Viridiplantae; phylum Streptophyta; class Pinopsida; order Araucariales; family Araucariaceae; genus Wollemia; species Wollemia nobilis. The sequence goes on along the minus strand of JAQPPZ010017063.1, from coordinate 4,043,928 downwards.
GAAAGTTTCTTATTCTTTTTCTTTTCTATCTCCCACTCTTCAAGTGCAGAGATCAACTCACCTTCTAGATCTACTTCAGCCTCAGGGTTTTCACCACATACTTCAGAGTTCACTCCTTCTTCCTTTTCTGATTTTGCTTCTTCAAATGCCATGAAAAGAGCTTCACCTTTTTCCTCTTCAGACTCTTCACCGGAGCTGTCTTCTGATGAACTGACATTCTTGGAGATGAAACTTTTCTTCTTGAAGTTGCCTTTTCTGAAATTCGTTTTCTTCCAGTCACTTCTTTCATGGTGCGATCCTTCATCATTTTTGTTCTGCTCTTTAAGTGGACATTTAGTCGCAAAATGCCCGACGCCTCCACAGTTGAAACATTTAAATGGTAGCTTCCCTCTGTATTTTCCTTTTCCCTTTTTTAGTTTTCTAACAAAGTTTGCTTCCATTTCATCAGATGTCCCTTCTTCCTCGGACTCTTGTTTAGTGTTTTTATTTTTAAGGGCTTTAAAAGCCGCTTCTCTGTCTGTGGGTTTAGATCTTCCTATCCTCATCTCATATGCAGTTAAAGAACCATACATCTCATCTATACTAAAATAATTTAGATTTTTAGCTTCTTCTATCGCTTGAGACTTTGGAATCAAACCTTTGAGGAAGAGATCTTAGTACCTTTTTCATGATGGCAGAGTCTCCAATATCCTCGTCGAGTCCTCTGATCGCATTAATGATTCCATTGACTCTCAGCATATATGCCTCAATGTTTTCATCATCGTTCATTTTCAATGCTTCGAACTGAGCTCGATGTGTCTATAACTTGGCCTCCTTGATCTTATCGTCTCCTTCATGAATACTCCTCAGTTTGTCCCATATCTCTTTTGTCGTATTACAGTTCATGATCTTTACTAGTTCACTGTCTGCTAATCCGCACATGAGAGCATTTTTTGCTTTTGAGTTGTTTTCAAATAGTTTCTTTTCGTCAGCCTCTTTTGGAGGAGTGATGGGTATTGTGTATCCACTAACTACTGAATCCCAGATGTCGTAACCCAAAGCACAGAGATATGTCTGCATCTTGATTCTCTAGAATGCGTAATTAGATCCATCAAACAATGGTGCTTTGTTTGATGAGAAACCTTCACCACCTGCCATTGTGTTACTTCCAAGATCACCCTAGCCGGTTAAGCTTGTATAGGAACTTGGCTCTGATACCAATTGTTAGTCTCACAATGCCACTGAGAGGGGGGGTGAATCAGTGTAGCTCTTTAAACTTAAACACACAGCTCTTAAAATAGAAATAATGAAACCTTAAAACCAGATAGAGCAAGTATCACAAGAGAACATCACACAACACAAGATTTAACGAGGTTCACCAATGTGGCTACTCCTCAAAAATGACTGCTTGGACTACCATCCAAATCTAGCCTTTGCAAAGCACCAACTTTACAATCAATTTACCAGCACCCACTGGAAGGAGCACCAACCCCTTATTTATCTGCACCAATAGAAAGGAGCACCAACCCCTGATGCCAAGCTGCAACCTGGACTTCAATTTTGAATCTAGAAGTTTACCAAAAAAATACCTTTGCTTTTACAAGACCCTGACTGGTCTATTGCTTACCCAATCTCTTTCACTGTTCATAGAATAGACACTTCACACACTTCTATGATCTACACACTGCGCCTTCTACTTTCTCTATGCAATCACTTCGCACACTCTACTTCGCTACAGTCAACCTTCATGATCATCTTCTCCCTTTCGTGCACTCTGCTCTATTTGCGAATTTTGCACTTAGCTCGATTCGACACGACTTGCTCTCTGTGCACTCCGACCGAACTTCACACACATCAACAACTCCTCAAATCTCCAAACAACCCTCCTTTTATAACAAAATGTTTGAGATGAAAACCCTAATCTTAGTCGGCTTTCATGACAACTGTAAACCCTAATTTTAGTCGGTTGTTCATCGGTCTTCGTCGGCTTCAACTTAACCATGAAAATACAACATGTCGCGATATCGTGACACTTTTTCTCCTTGCTCTTTCTCTTAGCTTTGGCCCATGAAAATACAACATGTCATGATATCGTGACACTATTTTCTCTCTCCTCTTTCTCTTTGCTTTGGCCCACGAAAATACAACATGTCACAAAATCGTGACACTATTTTCTCTCTCCTCTTTCTCTTTGCTTTGGCCCCAAAAATACATGTCAATCGCGAACTTCTCTCCTCTTCTCTTCTTTGTACATGTTCCTCTTTTCCTCTCTAAAAACATGTGTGAAATCGTGACACTTTCCCTCGTAGTACTTCGTCTTTGCTTTTGTCATGAAATGTGGACACTTCTACTTTCCCAGCTTCTTGCTCTTTTGTCATGAAATACGAATTCGTGCTTCCTCTCTTTCTTTTGTCGTGAAAATGTGACATGTCACAAAATCGTGACACTTTTCTTTCTCTTCCTTCTTCTTTGAGTCGAAGAAAATGCGACATGTCGGAAACGAAATCGTGACACTTTTCTTTCTCTTCCTTCCTTTTTAGAGTCAGAAAAATGCGACATGTCACGAAATCGTGACACTTTTTCTTTCTCTTCCTTCCTGTCCTTTTCGAGTCACGAAAATGCGACATGTCATGAAATCGTGACACTTTTCAAACTTACTTTCTCTCCTATTTTAGTCATGAAAATGCGACATGTCATGAAATCGTGACACTTTTCCAACTTACTCTCTTTCTTCGAACTTGTCATGAAATCGTGACACTTCTTCCTACTTTCTCTTTTTCTTCCAACATGTCGTGAAATCGTGACAGTTTTTCCACTTGCCTTTTTCTCTCAACATGTCACGAAATCGTGATAGTTTTCCACTTGCCTTTTCTCTTCCAACATGTCGTCGAAATCGTGATAGTTTTTCCACTTGCCTTTTTCTCGAAATCGTGATAGTTTTCCACTTGCCTTTTCTCTTCCAACATGTCATGAAATCGTGACAGTTTTTCCACTTGCCTTTTTCTCTTCCAACATGTCACGAAATCGTGACAGTTTTTCCTACTTCTTTTCTCTCTTCCAACATGTCACGAAATCGTGACAGTTTTCCTGCTTCTTCTCTCTCTTCCAACATGTCACGAAATCATGACAGTTTTTCCAGCTTTTCTCTCTCTTCCAACATGTCGCGAAATCGTGACAGTTTTTCTTGCCTGTTGTATATGTCGCGATATCGCGACACTTTTCTTACTTGTCTTTTTCTTTGATCTTTTGCAAATGGGCCACTTCGGTCTTCTTGGAAACTCATTGTCCATACTCTGAATAACCTTTGAACTCCTGTCTTCTGCATCTGAATAGCTTTTGAACTTCCTGTCCACTGCATCAATAGATCTATCTGACTGTGTTGACAACAATGACAATATTGTTGTTGCACCTTGCTCAACAATTTTATGTTTATGTTATGCACATGGATGCAATGCTTATATTGATTTAATGCTATATTATGTGATGTATGGATTCCATGCACTATATAGCTATGCGATAGATGATTAGATGCTATGAGTTATGTACGTAGATGGACTACTTATGATGGATGCATATGAATACCATATTTTGATGTTAAATGCATGTATACTTTGCTTCACTTGTATGCATTTAATTTATGCTGCTATGACATAATTTATGCCATGTATGTATTGCATAATTTTTCTATGATGATATAAGGAAATGAACATGTATGCTTTAATCACTAAAACATAATGTATGGATGTAATATGGATTTAAAAATCTAATGGATGACACCACAAAATGTATAATAATCATGGATTGTAATTGCTATATCTTATTATAAGAATTAATCAATTGGACACCCATATGTGAGATCCAATGATGTATTATTTCTATTCATAAGCTCTTGCAAGTTAAAATAATATGCATAACATATCAAAAGCTTCTGATTTATGCTTCAAGAAAAATATCCATGTCATTATGGAATAGTCATCAATGCACAACATAAAATATTTGTCACCATTTATGCTTTGTGTTCTCATGGTCCACATAAATCAGTGTGTATTAGTTTCAAAGGTTTTCTTGTGTAGTATTCTTTTGTTTTGAAAGAGACTCTAGTTTGTTTCCCCTTTTGGCATGAAGCACAAATGTTGTTTGTAGGTTTGCTGATGGTGGGAATATCTCTCACTACTCTTTTTTAGGTGATTTTTACTAGATTATCAAAACTGATATGACCGAGTCTCTTGTGCCACAACCAATTTTTTTCTTCCTATCCAATAAAACAAGCTCCTTCTGAAGTCTCTGAGAATGTGTACAGGTTTCCAGATGTTCTTGATCCAGTTGCTATCAATTTTCCATTGTTTGTCTTTCTAACTTCACAACCCTACTTCTTAAAAAATACCTCATGACCTTTATCATAAATTTGACTTACGCTCAACAAATTATGTTTCAAACGATCCACACTTCTTCTGACTTAATTTTTTCATTAATAATTTTAACTGAACCTTTGCCAACTATCTTAGCTCCATCATTATTTCCAAATTTTACTGAACCACCTTCATATTTTTGTAATTTCTCAAATTTTTGTTTGTTACCTATCATATGACTGGAACATCCACTATCAAGTATCCATGGTACATATTTATTTTGTGCTTTAAAATTTGTTTGAACGATTAAGGATTTCTTTTCCTCCTTAAGTTGTTCCTTTTCTTTCCACTCCATTTTGATAGTGGTTTTGGGCTCTTGTTTTGCCTTTCCCTTATCAACAGCTTGTGCATGTATTACGAGAAGTTTTCTATTTTGTCTCATCCTATTTGGTTGAACTTTTCTTCCCTAAAATTGATTTGATGCAAATGTGCTTCTATAGTTTCTTGCAATGTGCCCAAAATTATGACAGTTATAACATTCTACTGTATAATTCATCAGAGGAGAAAAAGCATTTCTACTGGTAAAATTCCTTAGTCTTACATTATATTTATAGTCTGAGATTTTATGTCCATAGCCATTGCATTTAAAACAAAAACCAGATAAGGGATAATTGAACCTGGGAGATGGTCTTTGCCATGTTGTCGTAGGAGCCATAGGTCTTCTTCTTATTTGATGTGTGACATTGGTGAATCCATCATTGTCAGTTCTCCTTTCGTGCCTGGCATTATTGTTTTCTTTTGCATGAGACATTTTCACTTGATCAACCTGTTTCTTATCTTCATTCTTTATGGATTCTAAATTTTTGGTCTTTGATCCACTTGATGATTCTCCTTCAATGAAACCCATACCAAACTTGACACCTACAAGCCTTTGGTCATTTATGATCGTATCCAGCTTCATATAACTTTCTTCACATTTGTGATAACAACTAATTTTCTTATTCATCTCTTCTAGCTGCATTCTCAAACCAACAATATCTTCTTCTAGCTTGCTGCAATAATCTATTTTCATGGTTATTTGCACTTCGAGATCTTTGGAGATTTTCTTGGATTCTTCTATCTGTACTTTCAAAATGGTTATGATTTCATTTGCATCCTCAAGCTTTCTTGAAAGTTTCTTATTATTTTTCTTTTCTATCTCCCACTCTTTAAGTGCAGAGATCAACTCACCTTCTAGATCTACTTCAGCCTCAGGGTTTTTACCACATACTTCAAAGTTCACTCCTTCTTCCTTTTCTGATCTTGCTTCTTCAAATGCCATAAAAAGAGCTTCACCTTTTTCCTCTTCGGACTCTTCATCGGAGCTATCTTTTGATGAACTGACATTCTTGGAGATGAAAATTTTCTTCTTGAAGTTGCCTTTTCTGAAATTCATTTTCTTCTAGTCACTTCTTTCATGGTGCGATCCTTCATCATTTTTGTTCTGCTCTTTAAGTGGACATTTAGTCACAAAATTCCCGATGCCTCCACAGTTGAAACATTTAAATGGTATCTTCCCTTTGTATTTTCCTTTTCCCTTTTTTAGTTTTCTAACAAAGTTTGCTTCCATTTCATCTGATGTCCTTTCTTCCTTGGACTCTTGTTTAGTGCTTTTATTTTTAAGGGCTTTAAAATCTGCTTCTCTATCTATGGGTTTGGATCTTCCTATCCTCATCTCATATGTAGTTAAAGAACCATACATCTCATCTATACTAAAATAATTTAGATTTTTAGCTTCTTCTATCGTTGAGAATTTGGAATCAAACCTTTGAGCAAGAGATCTTAGTATCTTTTTCATGATGGCAGAGTCTCCAATATCCTCGTCGAGTCCTCTGATCGCATTAATGATTCCATTGACTCTCAGCATATATGCCTCAATGTTTTCATCATCGTTCATTTTCAATGCTTTGAACTAAGCTCAATGTGTCTATAACTTGGCCTCCTTGATCTTATCGTCTCCTTCATGAATACCCTTAGTTTGTCCTATATCTCTTTTTTCGTATTAAAGTTCATGATCTTTACTAGTTCATTGTTTGCTAATCTACACATGAAAGCATTTTTTTGCTTTTGAGTTATTTTCAAACAGTTTCTTTTCGTCAGCCTCTTTTGGAGGAGTGATGGGTATTGTGTATCCACTAACTACTAAATCCCAGATTTCGTAACCCAAAGCACAGAGATATGTTTGCATCCTGATTCTCTAGAATGCATAATTAGATTTGTCAAACAATGGTGCTTTTTTTGATGAGAAACCTTCACCACCTGCCATTGTGTTACTTCCAAGATCACCCTAGCTGGTTAAGCTTGTATAGGAACTTGGCTCTGATACCAATTGTTAGTCTCACAATGCCACTGAGATGGGGGGGTGAATTAGTGTAGCTCTTTAAACTTAAACACACAAGTCTTAAAATAGAAATAATGAAACCTTAAAACTAGATAGAGAAAGTATCACAAGAGAACATCACACAACACAAGATTTAATGAGGTTCACCAATGTGGCTACTCCTCAAAATGACTGCTTGGACTACCATTCAAATCCATCCTTTACAAAGCACCAACTTTACAATCAATTTACCAACTCCCAATAAAAGGAGCACCAACCCCTTATTTATCTACACCAACAGAAAGGAGCACCAACCCCTGATGCCAAGCTGTAACTTGGACTTCAATTTTGAATCTAGAAGTTTACCAAAAAAATACCTTTGCTTTTACAAGACCCTGACTGGTCTATTGCTTACCCAATCTCTTTCACTGTTCACAGAACAAACACTTCGCACACTTTTGTGATCTACAGCCGCACTGCCCCTTTTGCTTTCCCTACGTAATCACTTTGCACACTCTGCTTCGCTACAGTCAACCTTCACAGTCATCTTCTCACTTTCGTGCACTCTGCTCTGTTTGTGAATTCTACACTTAGCTTGATTCGACATGACTTGCTCTCTGCGCACTCTGATCGAACTTCACTCACTTCAACAACACTCCACAATTCTCAAATAGCCCTCCTTTTATAACAATATTTTCATGATGAAAACCCTAATCTTAGTCGGCTTGCATAACAACTGAAAACCCTAAAATTAGTCGGTTTTTTGTCGGTCTTCGTCGGCTTCAACTTAACGGCAAAAATACAAAATGTCGCAATATCGCGACACTTTTTTCTCTCTCCTCTTTCTCTTTGCTTTGGTCTACAAAAATACATGTCGCGATATCACGACACTTTTTTCTCTCTCCTCTTTCTCTTTGCTTTGGCCCATGAAAATACATGTCATGATATTGTGACACTTTTGTCTCTCTCCTCTTTCTCTTTGATTTGGCTCACAAAAATACATGTCATGATATCGCGACATTTTTTTCTCTCTCCTCTTTCTCTTTGCTTTGGCCTGCAAAAATACAACATGTTGCGATATCGTGACACTTTTTCTCTGTCTCTCTCTCTTTCTCCTTGTATCAGACCACAAAAATGCTACATGTTGCGATATCACGACACTTTCACCTACATACACTTCGTCTTTGCTTTTGTCACAAAATCATGACACTTCTACCTTCGAAGTCTTCTTCTCTACTTTTGCCATGAAATTGTGACACTTCTGCTTTCGTACTTAGCTTCTTAGCTTTTGTTGCAAAATTGTGACACTTCTGCCTTCAAATTCTTCTTCTCTTCTTTTGTTGTGAAATCATGACACTTCTGCTTTCGAAGTCTTCTTCTCTGCTTTTGTCATGAAATCGTGACATTTCTGCTTTCGAAGTCTTGCTTTCTGCTTTTGTCACGAAATCACAATAGTTCTGCTTCCATACGCTTCCTCTCTTTCTTTTGTCACAAAAATGCGACATGTCGCGATATCACAACACTTTTTCTTTCTCTTCCTTCCTACCATTTTCGAGTCACAAAAATACGACATGTCACAAAATCATGACACTTTTTCTTTCTCTTCCTTCCTGCGCTTTCCAAGTCGCAAAAATGTGACATGTCGTGAAATCGTGACACTTTTTCTTTCTCTTCCTTCCTACACTTTTTGAGTCGCAAAAATGCGACATGTCACGAAATCATGACATTTTTTCTTTCTCTTCCTTCCTGTGCTTTCCAAGTCACGAAAATGTGACATGTCATGAAATCATGACAGTTTTTCTTTCTCTTCCTTCCTGCGCTTTTCGAGTCACAAAAATGCGACATGTCGTGAAATCGTGAAACTTTTCCAACTTAATTTCTTTCTTTGAACTTGTTGCGAAATCATGACACTTCTTCCTGCTTTCTCTTTTTCTTCCAACATGTCGTGAAATCATGGCAGTTTTCCACTTGCCTTTTTCTCTGCCAACATGTCGCAAAATCATGATAGTTTTTCCACTTGCTTTTTCTCTTCCAACATGTCACGAAATCATGATAGTTTTTCCACTTGCCTTTTTCTCTGCCAACATGTCATGAAATCGCGACAGTTTTTCCACTTGCATTTTTCTCTTCCAACATGTCGCAAAATCGTGACATTTTTTCCTGCTTTCTTTTTCTCTTTCAACATGTCACAAAATCATGACAGTTTTTCTACTTACCTTTTTCTCTTCCAACATGTCATGAAATCGTGACAGTTTTTCCTACTTTTTCTCTCTCTTCCAACATGTCGTGAAATCAGGACAGTTTTTTCAGCTCTTTCTCTCTCTTTCAACATGTCGTGAAATCATGACACTTTTTCTTGCCTGTTGTATATGTCACAATATCGCGACACTTTTCTTACTTGTATTTTTCTTTGATCTTTTGCAAATGGGCCACTTTGATATTCTTGAAAACTCACTGTCCATACTCTGAATAACCTTTGAAATCTTGTATTCTGCATCTGAATAGCTTTTGAACTTCCTGTCCACTGCATCAATAGATCTATCTGACTGTGTTGACAGCAATGACAATACTGTTGCTACACCTTGCTCAACAATTTTATGTTTATGTTATGCACATGGATGCAATGCTTATATTTATTTAATGCTATATTATGTGATGTATGGATGACATGCACTAGATAGCTATGCGATAGATGATTAGATGCTATGAGTTATGTATGTAGATGGACTACTTATGATGGATGCATATGAATACCATATTTTGATGTTAAATGCATGTATACTTTGCTTCACTTGTATGCATTTAATTTATGCTGCTATGACATAATTTATGCCATGTATGTATTGCATAATTTTTCTATGATGATATAAGGAAATGAACATGTATGCTTTAATCACTAAAACATAATGTATGGATGTAATATGGATTTAAAAATCTAATGGATGACACCACAAAATGTATAACAATCATGGATTGTAATTGCTATATCTTATTATAAGAATTAATCAATTGGACACCCATATGTGAGATGCAATGATGTATTATTTCTATTCATAAGATCTTGCAAGTTAAAATAATATGCGTAACATAGTTAGTGGCCATTTAAATATCATTTCTGACATCCATCCAGTATCTAACCTATATTATGAATAGTGTTTAATAAACAAAATCTTATAAAGAGAAATTTGATATTTGATCATTGCATTGGAAATTGGTTGTTGCTTTTTGGGAATTTTTTAGGTTTTCCATGAAACTCAAACACCCTAGTTGTCTAATCAAAATTTGTATAATGACCATACTAGAATTCTGAAAAATAATTTTTTTGCTATGAAAGACCAAGCTATTAATTACTTATGTGTGTGCAAATGAATATATTTGGTAAAACATAAGCATACCTTGATGTCAGGTAGGATTATTTCAACCCATTTCTAATATTGGGGATCCTCAAATGTGCACCTCATCTTAAGTTTGGATTCATTTAGACTAGACCACTAGGCAATATGGGCCACCTAAAGCTAGCTCACTTGTAAATTGCTTAGAACCACCCCTTCAAGCAGGATTCTTTCAACCCATTGCTGAGATTGAGGATCACTCTATGGCTTTCAATAATTGATCGTTCTATGGATTCAAGCTCATCCCCCTATTTTCTTTATTTTATTGGGATACTTGCTCATATATAGTGATAAAAATCACTATTTATTTTGTACTTCTCTTTTAGTGATAAAAAACATTGTTTATTTTGTACTCTTATTTTTTTTCTTTGAGCAAGGGATTTGATACTGATTGAATTTCTTTGATAAAACTTGATATTTATTTGATTTGACTTCTGATGGTTTAACTTTGGGAGTTTCACTTTGGGATATCATTCTAGGATATTGCTCCTTCATTTGTAAGCAAGGGATTTATTCGGGTAGGGGGTGAACTTGTCCTTTTGCCAATGACCTCTACTCTAGACCATTGCTCCTCATAAAATAAGCAAGTAACAAAACCTTTTACCTAAGGTGACCCAAACCACTTTTGTAGTTTTCATCCTTCCTTACCCTAATTAGGATTGTTTAAATGTGTTTGATTAGTGATAGGATTCTGATATGCTAAGTGCTATCAAAACTAGACCTCACCTATAAAAGCAAAGCAAGCTTTCTACTAACTCTTGATAAGACCACTAGCTATGGTTGAATGACCTAAAAAACCTAGTATATTCTTCATAGCAACAAGAAGGGTTGTGTTGAAAAACAAAATTACTCACAAGGGTGATGAATGATGAAAATGCAATGATGCATGATTGAAACACAAACATGGTGGTGTTTGTCAGATTGTAAACACAATTCATCCTAATGCAATGTGCGATGGATGGAAATGCCTAATGCAATGCAATTAAATGAATGGATGCAAAATGAAATACCATATGCAAGTGCAATAATTTTTTGTTTTGGATTTTATTATTTTTTTTTTTGATTGTACATTTTGACCAAGGGATTTTAAAAACCATTGGAGCCTTTTGTGCTTTGACCAAAGGGGTTACAGATGCCTTTGGGGCCTTTTTAAAATTGACCAAAGGGCTTACAGATGCCTTTGGAGCCTTTTGAAAATTGACTAAAGGGCTTACAAATGCCTTTGGAGCCTTTTGAAAATTTATCAAAGGGCTTACAAATGCCTTTGGAGCCTTTTGAAAATTGACCAAAGGGCTTACAGATGCCTTTGGAACCTTTTGAAAATTGACCAAAGGGCTTACAGATGCCTTTGGAGCATTTTGGTGGTTTTAGGCATAGAACTCTTTAATATGAAGCATATTGAGAGGTTCAGTCTCTTTGATTCCTTCTAGCGATGTCAAGTGCTATATCCCAGGTTCAATCTTCTTAGAGATCATATAAGAACCTAACCAATTAGTCGTAAATTTATCTCACAATTTTGGAAGTAAATTTGAGTTTTGTTAGTACTCTTTCAGCACAAGATCACCAACCTCAAAGTCTCTCAGATGGAATTTATCATTGTAAGATCATTTTAAGTGCTCTTGCTAAACATGGAGGTTCTCAAGGACATTCACATGATGTTCATCAAGTAGCATCATTTGATCTAGGTGATCCTACCATGCAGTTTCATCATCGATGAACTCTTTCAATGCAACATGCAGCATTGGAATCTCTAACTCTAAGGGCATAATGGCCTCAACGTCATATACTAGTGAAAACATAATTTCCTTAGTGGGTGTCCGAATACTAGTCCTATAAGCCCATAATGCAAGGGGTAGCTAGATGTGCCAATATTTTTGGTGCTCTTGTACCATATTTTTCAAGATGGAGACCACTATCTTATTTGAAGCTTCATCTTTTCAATTTGCTTGTGGATAACATGAAGTCACAAAATTGTGTTTGATTCTATACATAGACATCAAAGCTCTCACAATTTTGTTTTTAAATGATGTTCCATTATCTAAAATTATCTTGGATGGTATCCCAAAATGACTTATGATATTAGTGAGTATGAAATTAGTAATACATGCTCCAGTTGTTTTTGTTAAGGGAATGGCTTCCACCCACTTTGTAAAATACTCAGTAGCCATAATAATGAATGTATGTCGACCCAATGATGGAGGAGAGATCTTACTAATGAGATCCAAACCCCATCGAGCAAATGGCCAAGCCACTTGAATGGGCTGTAAGGCCTATGATGGCAAGTGCGTAATATTAGCATGATGCTAGAATTTAATGCATTTCCTAACATACACATTGCAATCCTTATCCATAGTGTGCCAATAATAACCCATGGGAAGGATGCGCTTGATGATAGCCATGTCGTTGAAATGGCCATAACATGTACCATCGTGAGCTTGCAAAATTGCCCAAGATGACTCTTGGAGCTCAAGACAATGAAGGAGGACTCCATCATAGCTTCTACGGTATAGGATATCTACTAACAAGACATACTTTATCGCTTTCTATATAAATATGCATTTTGCAGCATGCAACAATCCCTAAGGGATTACACCAAGTCTAAGGAATTCATGTATCTGTGACGTCCAGTTATAATAAGCTTCGGCTTTGATTGACAAGACAACATGTTCCTCCTATGGTTACACATTTGCAAATACAAATTGTGAAATAACCTTGTGGTGAATGGTAGTACCACTCCTCGTTGGATCCTATGATATCAAAGACCCCCAGGATGCTCTCTTGAGAAAGTCTTTGGCTCTATACAACCATTCATGGTTTGGTTCTACATGAATCATGTTGATTGAATCTTTGTTATCCAATGCTTCGTGCTGCACAACAGAATGTAACAATATTTTTACATGGATGGTAGTGAAATTGCTAAATATATTTTGAGGGATTAAAGATCCCAATGATGCCATTGTGTCTAAAAATCTATTGGATGAATGAAGGATTTCCTCGATGTCATACCATTCCATTTGAGCTAGATAAGTGTCAACAAGATCCTTGTAATATTTCAATATCAGACATCGAAATTGAAATAATCCCTTAACTTGGTTAAAAATGATAAGGGAATCACCAAAGATATTTAACCTTTTGATTTTCATGGTGACAGCTGTTTGGAGACACAAAATTAGGGCTTTGTATTCAGAATTATTGTTACTGCAAGGAAAGTACAACTTGAATGACAAGGTAATTGGAGCTCCTTGTGGCATGAACAACACTACTCTTGCATCACCCCCTTGCTCACACTTCGAACCATCAAAGAACAAGGTCATATCATCTTTATTATCTAGTTTCTCGGGTTTGGGCACTTTTGATAAGGCAAAGACTACATCATCAAGAAGCTCTATGGTGAGGGTTCTACTACTCTCGAGATGTGCCTTAGCCAGTTTATCAGTTATGACCTATCCCTTAATGTACTTTTGGCTAATGAACTCCAAATCGAATTCTATCAATAGCATGATTCACTTTGCAATACATGTATTATGATATGTCTTGCTCATCATATACTGCAAAAGGATTTTATTTTGATATGACATATTTCATATGAATTAACATATAGTATCATAATTTCTTTGTAGCAAACACTACTGCTAAACACAACTTTTCCACGTATGCATATCCTAGCTCATAACTTACCAAGGTTTGGCTAATGTAATATATGGCTTGTTCTTTGTCTTGCACATTCTTTTGGGCTAACATAGTTCCCAATGCAAAGTTAGTCACCGATATATACAACAAGAATGGTACATCTGGCCTTGGTGGAGCTAGCACTAGTGGCATCTCCAAGTATTGCTTAATCTCAGTAAAGGTTTCTTGACAGTCCTCGTCCCAGTTGAATGGGACCCCCTTGTGTAATATTCAATTCATGAATTGACATTTATTTGATAATTATGTGATAAATAACTTTATGGATGCTACTTTGCCCTAAATTCTTCTTAATTCCTTGATGTTTGTGGAGGGACACATTTCTAAAATAGCCTTGACCTTTGCTAGGTCAACTTCAATGCCTCATTTTGAAATGATGAATCCTAAGAGTTTTCCTAAAGTTACACCAAATATGCACTTCTTATGATTCAACCTAACACTATTATCTATTAGAATATCAAAAAAATTTCTCAGGACCTCAACATGCTCTTCACATAGCAATGACTTTGCCAACAAGTCATCAATATAATCTTCTAACATCTTATACATGTAGTCATGAAAGATATATGTCATAGCCCGTTGATATGTAGCACCAATATTCTTTAGGCCGAATGGCATAACCTTGTAACAGAATGTTCCCCATGGCATTATGAACATGGTTTTATTCTGGTCTTCGGGCTTAATTCAAATTTGGTTGTAACCAAAAAAACTATCTATTAAGGAGAGCATCTCATGACCCGTATTTGCATCTACGAGAGCATCTATGTTTGGTAATAGAAATGAATCCTTTGGTGTTGCCCTATTTAGGTCTCTGAAATTTGTACAAATACGGATCCTTCCATCGGGTTTTATGTAATGTCCAACCCCCATTTGAACACCAAATTTCTGCCCTTGTTTTGAATTTTTTTGGTTTTTTGTATTGTTTGTGATTTTATGTGTTTTAACAACTTCAGAGGTGCCAACTTTAAACTTGTACAGCTTTTAATCTATGCACCCAAAAAAATCTACAAACTTGGGAATAGCAAGATAACACCTTAATCTTCAATTTTACCAAAGGAATTTGCAAGATTCAATCATATCCAAAAACTATGAATTTTTGAAGTTGGTTGGATTAACACTGGTTACCAACAAATTACAGCTAACTGGAAATGAGCATGATTTTCAAAATACTTATCCAAATGACATGAAATTCGGGCACAAGATATTACAAACATAAATCTCAAAACCCTTTTAACAAAATTGCATAAAAGTGAAAGTACCAGGAGATTCGCAAATCTGGAATTTTCTGGAATTTGCAACAGCAACACTGGAACTCTATTATTTCATTCACTTCATCAAAAATATAACATTCTCCAGCAAGATAATACAAAGTATGGTGAATACAATGCTAGGCGCCAATGATAGAAGCCAGAAAGGCGACCAAAGAAGGGGTGTTTTTTTGCACAAAGAAACCCCACGTACTTCCTTCACTGGTACGACCAACAGGCTGTAAAGTACGGCTGCCTAAGGAATGTCTCAAAGTGCCACGAACTCTGCTGGAATAGTTCCACACTGGTACGGCTGGGCAAAATGACCAATGTCTCTAAACCACCAATGAAACCCTAGCCCAAATCGCTATGTAAATGCATAAAAATATCTGCAATTGGGGCGGCTAAGCTGGAATAGATGGTAGGAAATGAATACCACAACAAACTCTTACAAATCTTGTCAATCTCCTCAAAACCCCAACTGAAATCTGCAAACAATAAGCACAAAATGCAACCTCTGATATAAGATTGCCCTAGAGCACCCTGAGAGTGTCTTCCAACTCCGAAAGTGTTGATCCTGAAGGTGGTTTCCGTCACCTACAAGCAAAATCTGCAAAGAGAACCCTCTGCAAATCCTTCTTCTCTCCAAACAAGAATACTCAAATGCCAAAGATGCACAAATGAAGCTCTCTTTCTCTTTTTATTTCAATCCCCCAAAAAGGTCGGCCAAATAGAGGAGGTATTTGTTTTTTTTTTAATTTTAATTCATTTCATTTTCCTTATGTCCACAAGGGGTCGTACCACCTCATGACCCACTTAATTTAATTCTTTATTTAGCTCCCTTTCTTTTAAGTGGCTATAAGGCCCCCTTAACATTGAAATATGAATTTATAAAGTAAAACTATGTTATATCAATTAAATATAACATATTAAACTTTACACATTAAAATCTCGGGCCTCCACTGATCAAACCATCAAACAAAAAATAGAAACGGATACCCATTTGGCCATACTTCTTAGACGTAACATCCATTTTCCAAGAAATTGCTCCTGATTGACTTACTAAAAATAGTAAGTCCCTTGAATTACTACTAGAAACGGTCCTGTAAGATGACAACTAGAAATGCAGAACGTCCAACAGTAACATCTCATCACCTGGTGGTCCCTAAACACACGACATTGCCTACGGAACCCCATGAATAGGCAAGTCCACTCTGCACTCTGAAGCTGACTAAGATGGGGACATTACAGTCCTCCCTCCCTGAAATTGCTTGTCCTCAAGCAATGTCATCTCAACATCAAATTTGCCCAACTGAACCAAGCTGAAACCAGATGTGATCCCAGGGTCCCATAACAACCTCAAAAAAATTCCACCACGCTGATGCTGCACCACTCTGATCACAACAGGAAAAACACTGTGCTCAGACTGCACTCCCTGCTCCTGCAACCCAATAATAAACTCATCCTCATAATCTAAACTGATATGCCTGTAAGGACCGAGCTCAATGTCGTGAGAAGTCTCATGCCCCAACATCACTGAGTGAAGAACTCCCGTAATCCTTCTAATCAACCAGATTCTGCGCACCTGAGAATACAATCTGCTCAACAAAGTAACATAATACTCAACAGAACTCACCACAGTGATCCAACAAAGATGTTGATCAATCATCCATAGGTGGCTGATATAGAAGAGGACAGCAGTATTAATTCTGGAAATGATCAACCGGGAAATGCATCTGCCATCGAAATCAACAAACACCATATTGACACTCAATCTCCCAGTGTCAAGTGAATGAACCAAAACAGCCCAACACTCCCAATCAGCAGCAAACAAATGAGTAATATCAGAAGAAATATCAATCATCAACATGAAGTGGCTGCAACCACACTCACAAGATGTCCAAAAATGAAGATATATCCCGCTGTCCAAAGCTAAAATAAGCATCTCAAAGTCTGATTTTAGAAAAATCAGCGTACCACATGAGTAACCACTGCTGCAAATAAGAAATCTGTCATCTAAAGTGAAAAACCCAATCATATTCCAAACTGAAATTACCTCCGAATAAGTCACTAACTCTGCAAGTCGCCAATTTTTTTCAATACTTCGCTCCAATCCACTTGCATGATCACAAATGGATTCATAAGGTGGCTGATCAAAAGTGTAGCAGCAACATACTTCTTATTCATTTGGTCAACCATCTCCCAAGGCACGCACCTTCCATCGTCCTCGATGCCCAGAAACATAAGCATGCGATCCTGGGTGTAGAAGCTCATGTTCCCAAAAGCTCTGTCATACTGTGGCAGCACCATACCATACATCATATGAATGTTAACTATGGAAGATGTAGGAATATATGTTGGTACAACACAAGGCCTCTCCATCCCATCAGCTGTTGAATCATTATTAATCTCCTCTCCTTGTGGTGTGTCCACAAGATCCATCACCATGTCACAACGGTCAATGC
Organism: Wollemia nobilis; assembly: GCA_028583015.1. Taxonomy (NCBI): domain Eukaryota; kingdom Viridiplantae; phylum Streptophyta; class Pinopsida; order Araucariales; family Araucariaceae; genus Wollemia; species Wollemia nobilis. Next base: position 4,026,450 of record JAQPPZ010017063.1, on the reverse strand, counting down.
CATCATGATCCGTCATAGGAAGCAAGCCAACCTCATGCATCTCGAAGAGTGGGTTATCAAATGATGTCTCACTATCCATTTCAAACAATGGATTGCCGACCCACTGGAAATTGTCATTATCCTTATACTCATCCCAATTAACCTGTTGATCCAAATTTACATAATCTGATTTCATTGGACAATGGACTAACTCAAAGTCCTCCTGAATGCTATCGAGCTCATCAACCAACTGCCCAATCTCCATGGCTCTATCCTTATTCTCTTGTTCTCTAGTTTTTATAACAGCAGCAAGTTCCCTTTCAGTTTCATGCAATGTCATGTGAGCATCTGATAATGAGACTCTAGTTGACTCAAGCTCAAGAGTGAGCCTATCAACTTCTTCCTCTTTACCCTTTAATGCACCAAGGGTCTCTTCAACAAGCTTGATAGAATGATCCCTGTCTGTAAGTATATTTATGAAATCTGATTTCATGGTTTCCAAGGCTACTTTCAATGTTTGTAAATCAGCAATAGAGATTATCCCTTCAACACCCTTTTGCCTCCTCTCAATATGAGCCTTCCAATAAAGCTCTTCAACAAATTTATGAGTGTGATCAACACGGGATAGGGCTGCAACAATTGTGTCTTCACTAGTCCTTGAATTAAAATCAGATTTTTGCATTAAAATTTCAGAATTATATACCTGGCAATGGTCTTCAAAAAAATCATTTGCCTTGGCTTCCTCTTTGCTTATCATTCGCTCTACCGATAGTTCATCACTTGGGGCAAGAGGAATTTCATTCCCAAGTGGTTCTTCGTCAAACTTAGGTGCCAACACACCCGGATCCCATGGTACAATAAGCTGATCACCATGTTGAGAAATCAAATGAACATTGTACTCTTCATGAGGAATTACCTTACTGAATGAGTTGCTCTCCAGATCAAGGAAGGTGTGACTGTCCCGAACTCCCTTATTCACATGCTCTCTCTGAAACACATCAGTCCTATGGTCATCTGAAAATGCATCAAGGTTCTTATCAACATAGGTAATTGTGTCATCAAGCATTAAATCTGAAAAGGCATCATAATCAGCATTATGAACCAATTTTCCCTCATAGCTATCATCAGGTACTGATTGAAAATCTGTATTTCCAACAACATGCTTAACATCTGAAATTATATCAATGTACTCATCATAGTTGGTTGCTGCAATAAATTCAACATTCTTGGTCTCTGCATTGGCATTAGTAAACTTAACAAATTTGTCATCATTAGCATCAATCCTACTAGTGCCATCAAAGCATTGATCATCCTTAGAACTTCCCTTTGAGTGGTCTAATTCTGCAATAAAAACCAATGTAGTGTTCTTTTCCTCTTGTTCCACCTGCTCTTTATTAGCCAAGTAAGGTTTCAATTTCTCCTCACATTGTTTGAACACACAGTTAACCAATTCATATGCAGCTGAAAAAATACCCTGTTCTAGCCTCAAAACACCCAATAACATAGATAAAATGGGCTGGGAGATAGCATCACTTTCATTAATGGTCAAAACCATAATGGTTCGCATGGCAGCAATAACATTATCAGCATGTTCTTTTCTGACTGTAACAATGAAAAAGTGAAACATTTTGTGAATCAAATCATTTAATCCCAAATCCAACATAATGTTACTCATTCTGAGTTTAGCAAATGTTTCAAGAATAGCAACCCTTCTAGAGAAATGAGAACATGTGCAATCATCAATATTCTGGAAACTATCCACCAACAACAAAATTATCTTTTCCAATGTATTATCACAATAAGGAGCTTCAGGTGCCGAAAATCTCATGATCTCACTCAAACAAGAAGCAACCATAAGTCTTACCTCCTCATCCGGATGACTCAATAAATTTGGCTTAACCAAAGAAAACACCAAAGGATTCAAAGCAACCTGCATAATGTGAGAAGGTGGGCTAGCTATCTTGACTAAACCTTCCTCCACATCCCTTAAAGTACAGAGAAGGTTTTCTTTTGACAAGAATGGATGTTCAATTGCCTTACCTGCAATATAAAGCTTAACACACAAATTTTCGGGATTCCTTTTTACCCTCAAATCATACTTAATAAGGAAGTCCATAAAATCTGCAAATGACATAACATTTTGATAATCAACTCCCATTGATTGATATGCATTATAATCTTCCCAAAATACCTCTTCTTCACTGAGTGGCTTCATCAAGCTATTACTGCTGCAACTATAATTTGTGTCCATGTTGTAACATGCGTCAATTAACAATTCCCCAACAGGCTGGCAGGGTGAGCTGAGCTCTGATACCAATGTAATGTCCAACCCCCATTTGAACACCAAATTTCTGCCCTTGTTTTGAATTTTTTTGGTTTTTTGTATTGTTTGTGATTTTATGTGTTTTAACAGCTTCAGAGGTGCCAACTTTAAACTTGTACAGCTTTTAATCTATGCACCCAAAAAAATCTACAAACTTGGGAATAGCAAGATAACACCTTAATCTTCAATTTTACCAAAGGAATTTGCAAGATTCAATCATATCCAAAAACTATGAATTTTTGAAGTTGGCTGGATTAACACTGGTTACCAGCAAATTACAGCTAACTGGAAATGAGCATGATTTTCAAAATACTTATCCAAATGACATGAAATTTGGGCACAAGATATTACAAACATAAATCTCAAAACCCTTTTAACAAAATTGCATAAAAGTGAAAGTACCAGGAGATTCGCAAATCTGGAATTTTCTGGAATTTGCAACAACAACATTGGAACTCTATTATTTCATTCACTTCATCAAAAATATAACATTCTCCAGCAAGATAATACAAAGTATGGCGAATACAATGCTAGGCGCCAATGATAGAAGCCAGAAAGGCGACCAAAGAAGGGGTGTTTTTTTGCACAAAGAAACCCCACGTACTTCCTTCACTGGTACGACCAACAGGCTATAAAGTACGACTGCCTAAGGAATGTCTCAAAGTGCCACGAACTCTGCTGGAATAGTTCCACACTGGTACGGCTGGGCAAAATGACCAATGTCTCTAAACCACCAATGAAACCCTAGCCCAAATCGCTATGTAAATGCATAAAAATATCTGCAATTGGGGCGGCTAAGCTGGAATAGATGGTAGGAAATGAATACCACAACAAACTCTTACAAATCTTGTCAATCTCCTCAAAACCCCAACTGAAATCTGCAAACAATAAGCACAAAATGCAACCTCTGATATAAGATTGCCCTAGAGCACCCTGAGAGTGTCTTCCAACTCCGAAAGTGTTGATCCTGAAGGTGGTTTCCGTCACCTACAAGCAAAATCTGCAAAGAGAACCCTCTGCAAATCCTTCTTCTCTCCAAACAAGAATACTCAAATGCCAAAGATGCACAAATGAAGCTCTCTTTCTCTTTTTATTTCAATCCCCCAAAAAGGTCGGCCAAATAGAGGAGGTATTTGTTTTTTTTTTTAATTTTAATTCATTTCATTTTCCTTATGTCCACAAGGGGTCGTACCACCTCATGACCCACTTAATTTAATTCTTTATTTAGCTCCCTTTCTTTTAAGTGGCTATAAGGCCCCCTTAACATTGAAATATGAATTTATAAAGTAAAACTATGTTATATCAATTAAATATAACATATTAAACTTTACACATTAAAATCTTGGGCCTCCACTGATCAAACCATCAAACAAAAAATAGAAACGGATACCCATTTGGCCATACTGCTTAGACGTAACATCCGTTTTCCAAGAAACTGCTCCTGATTGACTTACTAAAAATAGTAAGTCCCCTGAATTACTGCTAGAAACGGTCCTGTAAGATGACAACTGGAAATGCAGAACGTCCAACAGTAACATCTCATCACCTGGTGGTCCCTAAACACACGACATTGCCTACGGAACCCCATGAATAGGCAAGTCCACTCTGCACTCTGAAGCTGACTAAGATGGGGACATTACATTTTCCTACAGGCACCATGTTTGATGCCCATTTTGGATAGTCAATGGAAATGACAAACTCTACATCCAGCAACTTTGCAACTCATCCTTAACCATTAAGGCTATTGTTGTATGCATCTTCCTGAGTTTCTGCTTGATTGGCTTCTTTGATAGATCTAGCGAAAGGTTATGAGTAACCAATTTCAAATCTAGACCCGACATGTCCTTATAAGTCCAAGCAAATAGATCAGGTCTCTCTTTCAGTAGAGATATGAGTTTGGCACACTCATCAGGAGTCAAACTTTCCAAATCTAACCTTCTTAGGATTAGTGGGATCATTACTGATATCCACTTCAAAGGTTTCTTCTACTGACATATGGGATCCCTCCTCAAGATGATGAGGTGTAGGGATCAAGTGGGTGTCATCTTTTGGGTTTATAGATTCCTCATTGGAAGCATCCTTAGCATGATAGACATCATGTGCATAGCCTGGCATAAAATGGAATGGTTGTAGCATTTCTTCATTAGGGAATAGATATTCAGGCTCCAAAGGTGAATCAGCATGATCCCAATTAGTAGCATCTACATTAAGACATAATGGCTTGGAAGGATTGACTGGATTGCAAAGTGAAGTGGTCAAATAAATGGAGATAATATTGATGGAATGGATCATGTCTCTAGGAACATGATACAACATTAGTAACACTTCCATTCTTGAGATGTGGTTCTAGGGGTATGGGAATCTCTAGATCCGATCCATGAATAGACTGTCGAATGGGATCATTGGGCTCAAGAAGCTCCATGTATGCTGGCAGATCGAAAAACACCATGCGATAAATCACATTGATATTTGGTGGTCTTCCCCTAAGGTGAGGATGTATATTGATCTCTTTGTACATTTCCTCAGCAATATATGGCACATTAATATGATGTAAGTAGGGAGGTCCTAAATAGTATCTCTCTATTTCATCTTCATCGTCACTGTCAACTATGAAGTGCTCTTCGATTTCGTCCATTTGTTCCATAGGTAGCAGATAATGTAAGAGTGTAGGAACCAAGTAGGCCAACTCGGTTTCATCCTAGAATTACTCGTTATTTGAGGATGACTCAGTGCCATCTATTCTAGAATCGTGGTCTGGTCCATCACTTTTGATTATGGATACCACATTCACATCCTCATAAGAAACTTTTGATTTGGTATCTATAGCTATGTCCAGACTCTAGATGTGCATACCAATATCGTCGATAGCTTCATGGTTTTTATTATCCAAGTTAGCTCTTGGAATATGTTCTATATCGGTCTCCACCAAGATGTTTACATGGTATCTCTCAGGTGGCTCTACAATGATATAGGTTACTAGCCGATTATCCCTCTGAAATGCATAAGGATTAGGGTGATAAGAATTGAAGTCAACTTCACCCCCCAGACTAAGATATAGGTGGTCTAAAGATGTCATGAGAAGTTCATCCTATCCTTGAATATAGTATCCTAACCCAAACCTATCAGTTGGCAATTGATACTATGGTTCATATGGCCTTCTACGCCCTTACTCAAATAGTTTGATATCGTAACCATGCCAATGGTAACACTCAAAGTATTGCATGGTATATTTTGGGTTATATATATAATGAACATTCATAGCAAATGGTTCATTATCATCCTTATCCATGGACGTAGGAGTTGCAAGCTGGTCTAGCCCTCCATATATGAAGTTGGTTTGGTTAGACGGTACCCCTAATGGTTCCACCATCTCTTTGGGAAGGTGATGGGCTTGTGGTTGGTCCATGTCCTATGTAGTTTCAATAATCGGTGTGAAATCACATTTTGCATGATATATTCCCCTAATCTAGGATTAACCAATTAGACAGTCACATGCGGTGCAGATGACCCTGCTAAAGATGCAGGTGAAGCATGCTAAGGTGCCTCTTTGACTTCTTGAATTTTCCTCTACTTCCATGGGAGTAGGGGCTTCAATGATAACTAGCTTGGGCATTTTCTTTATCCCTTTTTCGTCCATATTTTCTTTTAACTTCCTATCATACCGATGCATCGTAGATGTAGACGGTCTGATAGAAGTAGTTGTTGTTTGCTCCGATCATTGAGATGTGGACATTGCAAGTTTAGCACACACTTCTTTGATTTTACCTCTTGGCTCTTTGATTGGTGATGCTAGTCGCACATCTAGGTGCATTTAGGGGAGCACGAATTCCCCTACCAAATCTTCTAGATTCACGTATTTAAAGTGTTCTTCATCTGAAGGCACTACGTGAACTTGTCCATCATGAACGCATTTGATACATTGATGTAGAATAGAAGGGACATAATGCATTTATCTGATCCAAGGTCTCCATAAAATTATTTTATATTGCATAGCACCTTCGATTACGTGACACATCACCAAGATGGTCTTCAGTCCTACCTATATAGGTAAAACTATAGTACCGACCGTTGAGCATAATGCATTGTTAAAAGCTCTCAATGTGAAGGTAGAAGGGATGATATGCATATTGGGAAACTTCAAGTGAGTTAATTCCATGGTATTTATGATATTGATTGATGAACCCATGTCAATCAAGACCTGCTTGAATTGTTTGTGATTCACACATGCAATAAAATGCAACAACGGGTCTGCTATAACAGTGGAAACCATCTTGACTTCATGATCATAAAATTGTATGACCGGTTCCTAACACTGTTGCACGTGCCCCACAAAGTGTGTAAATGCTTTGGGATCCTAAGGTTGCACTTCTATGGACCTTAGGATGTCCATAAGCATCTCCATGTGCTTGGGAGACTGTTGAATCAGCTCATAAATTGAAAACTTTATAGAAGTTGTCTGTAGGTTTTGGACTAACCTACTCCTGATTATCACCACTGGTCTAGTTTGTGGGCATGGAACATGCTAGGCTAGCCTTGGAGGAGGCACAACTTGGACTCTAATGGGCACTGGAGGTTGATTTTTTTGTTCATACCTCATATTTCTTGTGACAACGTTGACCATTTTGATGAACCCTTGGGTTGGTGGTTCAATGCGTACTTGGTTGAATTGGCCAACATTATTCTTTGGTACCTCATGATTTGGTAGAGGATTTTTGTAAATCCCCATATTTTTATTGTCAGGCACTTGTGGGTTGTTGACAAGAAGCATACCTCTTTCGATCATATTTTGCATAAGATATTTGAAATACCAACATACCTCAATGTCATGGCCTTTCGATTGATGAAAAATGTAATATTGATCATCCTTGTAGCCCTTAGGCTTAGGCTAATTAGGATCCATTAATTTTACTTCGGGTAAGTGTATAGCCTTCACCTTGCATAACTGATGAAAAATGGAAGCCAACAACTCCAATAACTGAGTGAATATGTGAGGTGGATGTTGTTCCTTATTTTTACCCCTTTGATTATTGTTGCACTGCTCATATTGCACAATAGGAGGTTGGGCTTGATATTTTTGTTGTTGTTCCTCTTATCCCCTTTCTGAAGGTTCAACACCACCTGATTAACATGGGTTAGCTTGTCCTGTTGTCTCTTAGTGCTTTTCTTGTGCCACTCCTTATTTCTGAGCTTCAAGTTACCCTCCTATAACTTGATATCCTTTGTCACCTTGGCTTATGCCAAAGCATCTTTGAATGTTTGGTACTGCTGCAACTGTAGCAACAATAAAATGTGCTTGGTGCAACTCTTCATGAAAATTCAAGTTAATTCAGAGGGTGGGATGGAGAATGGTAGCCTTTTCATCATTTTCCTCTATTTTTTTCCACAATCCATCACTGTCTTGTCATCGTGTTGCGTTAATGCAGCCAAATTTGATAAGTTTACCTTTTTCTTGACATCGAAGGAGAAGCATTCAAGAAATGCATTGGCTAGTTGTTTGAAACTAGTGATGTTGTGCCTCTTTAATTGGTTGAACCACTCTCAAGCTAGGCCTGAGAGGGTTGTAATGAAGGTGCACAGGAGAAAATCATCATTGATTTCAATATAAAATCACATATCTAAAAAATCATCATATGCTCCTATGATTGTTCCTCTCCTTGAAACTTTCTAGTCTAGGCATCTTGAAATGCTTAGGATAGGCTAGAATAGGCACTGATGTGCATAGAGATTCATTATGGATTTTGTTCAATGTAGGCTTTTGATAAGCCATTCCTTGCTTCTCTATGGCTTGGAACTTCTCTGCTAAGGCCTTATAGGCCTACAAATAAAGGAACTCCTCTTCTCGAGATTGCCTTGGAGGCACCTTCGAAGGTAGATTCTTCCTCTATTGAGGTGGTGGACTAGGCTCGTCCTCCTCATCGAATTGGAATATTTTTGGATATTCTTGTTCTAATTCTTCTACTTCTTCCTCATACTTTCTATGCTCACGTTATTCAAACATTGGACATCGATATTTGTGTTGAGTCGTACGACGAGTATGTGTGTCTATGTACTCAAGGTATAACTCAGGTTGTGAAGCCACTCGTCTATCGACACACTCCCTGGTCTCACTATGAGGAAGTAAATTAGTGCTAGCCAATCAATCCTCTCTCTCAACATGATCCTTCTGATTAAGGATGCGTTGTTCACGTATGTGATGTTCATATAATTTTTGTCTTATGAACCTCTACCTCTGAGAGTTCTCATTTTTAAGGCACTCTTTCTTTGCATGAACATCCTCTAATTGGTGTTAGAACAATGAACAAAATTGTATTATTGCTGGGTGTTTAAATAATGCAAAATTTACAAACGGACTTCTTGGATTAGCCCGAAATGGGCGCATCTCAACAGGATGCCGCTGCAACTAAAATAACTAGTTGCTAAATATTAAAGTATGCTAACATCCCCCTTTATTACATTATTTGGGTAATGTAATAACTAATAGCTATACTAACATCCCCTTACATCATTTTACAATATAAAGAGAGCTATGAAACAATTCAAATTTGACACATGCAAGTGCCTTAGTGAAAATGTCTGCAACTTGAGCATCGGTGGGAATGTACTGAAGCTGAATTCGGTGCTTTGGAACTTCATCTCGAATGAAATGACATTGTGTGTCAATGTGCTTTGTTCTTTCATGATGGACTGGATTCTTGATGAGGTTCAGAACACCCTGATTGTCGCAAAACAAGTGTATTGGAGATTTTGATGGATGGCCCATACTTGTCAGAATGCGACGCAACCATATCACTTCGCACATAGCTTCACGTGTGGCACGATACTCTGCCTCTGTTGATGAAATAGCAACCACCTATTGCTTCTTGCTATGCCAAGAGACAGGACCAGATCCCAGATGAAAAATGTATCCAGAAGTTGACTTGCGATCATCAAATGATCCGGCATATTCGGAGTCCGTGTATCCTTGCAAGAAGAATTTGTCGTTCTTCTTGTATTCTAGGCCATATTCCATAGTACCACGAACATAGTGAAGAACACGTTTTGCTGCTTTCCAATGAGTGGTCTTAGGCTCCTGCATGAACCTCGAAAGATAGTTGACAGCAAATACGAGATCTGGACTAGTATTGGTCAGATATATGAGACTCCCAATCAACTGTCAATAGAGAGTACCATCTACCTAAGGTGAATCATCATATCACGATAACTAAAGTCCATTCTCCATCGGAGTTGCCATTAGCTTGCAATCAGTCATGCGATATTTTTCCAGTAATGTCTTGGCATATTTTTTCTGAGACACTTTGATGGAGTGCTCCTTCTGGCTGAATTCCAGACCAAGACAATAATGGAGAAGTCCGAGATCTGTCATCTCAAAACATTTACACAAGTTTCTTTTGACGGTAGAGATCATAGTTTACGAACTCCCTGTAATGAGCAGATCATCAACATAGAGTACAAGCAACACTATCTCAGAACCCTATTTCTTGAAATAGAGGTTTGCATCTGACGGAAATCTCTTAAATCCATGTTGCATAAGGTGATTGTCCATTTTTATATACCAAGCTCGAGGAGCTTGTTTCAGACCATATAAGGATTTGACCAATTTGCAAACCTTCTGATCTTGGCCTTCCACTTCAAATCCTTCTGGATGAGTCATGTAGACTTCTTCTTGGAGATCACCATTTAGAAAGGCACTTTTGACATCCATCTAGTGAACTTTCCACCAATATTATGCTGCCATAGCACACATAACCCGAATTGTGGTCATCCAAGAAGTAGGTGCAAAAGTTTCCTCGTAGTCAATGCCTTCCTTTTGAGCATAGCCCTTTGCAACAAGACGGGCCTTATGCTTATCAATTGTTCCATCTACCTTGTACTTGACTTTATATACCCATTTGCAGCCAATGGGCTTCTTTCCATGCGGCAAATCAACAAGCTTCCAAGTTTTATTTTTCATCAAAGACTCATACTCTGTATCCATAGCAGCCTTCCATTGAGGCTCACTAAGAGCATCTTGCACTAATGCAGGTTCAAGATCATCTATGGTAGACATGAATGCCCTGTCATCATCAATAACCATATCCTCTACTTCTATACGTGGAGTTACAGAAATTTCCTCAAAAGATTGACAAAGATCATCAACCTCACCAGTTTCTTTGGCTTCTTTTTCCTTTTGAGCCATACTGCGTGTACGAGGTCTATCCAAGTTCAAATTGGGAGGAGTGGATAAATTTGCATCTCTGATTGTATTTGTACACCATTTTGGATTCTTCTTCGATGGTGTTGAAGAAGATGTAGAAGGACCTCCTGTCTGTGTTGACGAAGGAATCTTCTCTTCCTTAGATTCCACAAGATCTAGGTGTACTTTAGATGTGCTCTGTGATGTGAAAGCTTCATCAAAGACATCTCTACTAACATGAATTTTCTTGGTCAAAGGATCTATCAACCGATATACTTTAGAGTGCTCATAATAACCAAGAAAAATACATCTCAGTGTTTTCTCATCTAGCTTCTTCCTTTTCTCTTTTGGTATGTGCATGAAAGCGTGACATCCGAAAATACGTAGATGATATATGGAGGTTTTTTGACCACTCCATGCTTCCTGTGGAGTCATTCCTTTTAGGGCCTTTGTGGGTGCCCTATTCAACAGATATACTATAGTGGTGACGACTTACTGCCCAATATTGTTGCCCAAGAGTAGCTCCTGTGAGCATACAATGAACCATTTCCATGATAGAACGGTTCCTTCTCTCAGCAACTCCATTTTTTTGAGGAGTATAGGTAGTTGTTAACTGTCTCTTGATTCCATGCTTATCTAAGAATGCAGAAAATTTATTAGAGGTAAACTCCCCCCTTCGATCTGAGCAGAGGGTTTTAATAGAAGCTCCTGACTCCTTCTCAACGGATAACTTGAACTGCTGGAAGAATGCAAAATCTTCGGATTTCAGTTGGAGAAAGAAAACCCACATCTTTCGTGAGTAGTCATCTACGAATAACTGAAAGTACCTCTTCCCTCCACAACTGTTGAGTGTGAAAGGACCACAGAGATCGGTGTGAATTAACTCCAGAGGTTTTCGTGCTCTTATTGAGCTCTTCTCAAATGGTACTTTATGCTGCTTTCCTGCCAGCAGTCAGAGCACACTGGCAATGTGGCAGAAATGGAAGGAAGACCCTTTACCATCTCATACTTACTGAGTTCAAGTAAGTAGCCAGAACTAAGATGCCTATATCTCTTGTGCCATAGGGAAGTTGCCTCCTTGGTAGAGATATTCATGGCAACATGTGGAGTAGAGATAGCATCTAGGGAAAATAAGTCGTGCTTATATGAAGCTGTTGCAATCTGCTTACCCTTCCTGGTAATAGTACAACACTTCTTTCCATTCTCAACACAAAAGTTGACAACCATATTTCTATCCAGGATTTGTGTGACTGACAACAAATTGTTAGCCAATCCTAGAACATAAAGGACTTTGTCAATCTGACACTTGCCATCAGGAAGAGTGACTGAAACTGTACCCTCTCCCTGAACCCTGTAGGTTTTATCATCAGCAATGGTGACAAGTTTGCCCTCTTTGGCCACGAATGATTCAAACCATGATCTGTCGCCAGTCATATGTTTGCTAGCTCCAGAATTGACATACCAAATAGGATCCCTCTGTGTGGAATCTGTGGTAGTCATGAGCACCTTGTGTGCCCATTCAGAATCTGAGTCAGATTCTTCAACAGCAACATTCACCTGGGGTTGCTTGTTTTTATTTTGTGGTTTTTTTTGGCCTTTCTGCTTGTTCTTATGCCAACACCTGTTGGTGTCATGGTTGTCTTTCTCACATATCTTGCACTACCTCTTCTTCTATTGAGGTTGTTTTCATTTTTCTTTCATGTCCTGTTGAGAATTTCCTCCTTTCTAAAATTTGCATCCTTTTTGCCCATTACCTTTCTTCCTAGAACCCTACCTATTGGTGTATAGGGTTGTATTGGAAGAATCATCCTTGTGAAGTTGGCGTGCCTCCTGTTGTTGAAGCAGATTGACCAACTCGATGTAGGTAATTTGTCGTTGAGACACCTGGATGGAGGTGATCAACATATCAAATGAAGAAGGTAAAGCTCTCATCACAATTGAAACAAGAAGCTTTTTGTCCATAGAATCTCCCAAAGAATTCAATTTCTCTTTCAATTCAGACACTCTGCACAGAAAGAGTTCAACTGTTTCACCTTGTCTCAAACTCAGGTTATGAAGTTATTGTTGAAGATGAAGAATGGTGGAATCATTCTTTCCCTCATAGATGGTTCTAAGGGCATCCCATGCCTCTTTACCACTTGCTTTGTCGACTATATGAGGTTGCACTTCATCTGAAACAGCAAACAAAATGAGCACCTTTGCTCGATTGTCTTTCTTGTCAAAAGCTATCTGATCTGCGGAAGGACCTATGGATCCTGATGCTGGTGAAGGCCTATGTGTTACTCCAGTAACAATATCCCATAAATCTTCCATTTGGAGAATTGCCTTCATCTTATGTTTCCATGGTGTATAATTTGGACCTTTCAATAACTGATGAGGATCAGTCATCAATTTTGCAACAGTGGCCATAGTGAAGGTTCCTTATATCACCAATTGGTCCCCCTTTCGATATACCTTTTGCTAGGCTGTTATACCGTACAAAATACCCGCCCTTACATGAGGGAAACTATAGGTATTTAGAAAATATCAACAAAAATCACCCGCCCTTACGTGAGGGAGACTATAGGTGAGTTTTAGAGATCATACGATACGTGGAACATAAGCGATACTGAAAGGGAATCGCCTTGTTGATGGCACCTACCATAGAAGATTCTTCTCATGCATGGGGCGTAACTTCCCCTAAACACTATGAAGAATACTTCGTCAGGATTTATGCCTAAACACAAGAGCGATTAAGGGTAGTGAATGGAGTAAAAAAATGCAAAAATGGCAAACTTATCTCTCCTCGATGATTTATAGAGGACAAGCTCAGACGTCGTTGTAGCAGCTATATTAGGCGGCGGATACAGCATCCCAATCACGACAGCTTTACCTGTAAGTTCTGGCCAGAGGTATCACAAATACCGAACGTTGCAGTGCAATAAATTGCACAGATGGGTTTTAATTATTCCGGGGACTTAGGGAGTGTATTTGATTTTTTTAAACTTTTAATGAAGTAGTGCAAAAAATGAAATATGCAACATACAACATAAAAAGTGCCCACAGGAATAACCCACGGTGTCGGTCACAGTCGAAAATGCACCTTTTACAATTCGCCAAATTGCTTTTTCAGAAAATTACTCACATTCCCCCTTTGATTTTTTGAAAAAAATATCCCCCCTTAAAAAAATTCTCTTTAACAAAGCATTTTAATAATTATTATGTATTTAAAGTTAAAATAAATAATTTTAATTTATATAGTTTTAAAAACTTATGAAAAAATAAATTTTAATTTATAAAGTTAAAAAAAAATAAATAAATTAAAATTAAAAATTTTAACTAAATAATAATAATTAAAAAACCTTTGAAAAAAAAAATTATACCTTTGAAAGGGGGGAGTCGGTGGGATTTGAACCCCCGACCTGCAGGCTCCCAGAGCCTTATCGCACGGCTCATGACCACGTGAGCCAGCGGGCTGATCCGAAAGGATCAAGGGACCCCCTCGTATTTGAGGAGGGTCCTCAGCCTGCCGCCCAAGCGCTGCAGACTCCTCTGCAAATCGTGGCCTCCCGTCGCGCGCTGCTGCTTGGTCGCGTTTTTTTTTTTTTTTTTTTTTTTTTTTTAATCCCGCGCTTAGCCGCGGGGAGGGGTGCGGCCTCCAAAAATCCCGTCAGCGGGGGGGGAGCGGACCTCCTGCGTCCCTCCTGTGCGCCTACGCGCGTCGCATGGACAGACATCCACTCAATGTGGGGGGGGACCTCCTGCGTCCCTCCTGTGCGTCGCGAGTCTGCAAGCGGATGGACGTCCGCTCAATGGGGGGGGGAGCGGACCTCCTGCGTCCCTCCTATGAGTTGTGATGTCTACGCACGAAGATGTCCGCTCAACGGGGGGGAGCGGACCTCTTGCGTCCCTCTTGTGCGTCTGCGCGCGTCGCGATGCAGACAGACGTCTGCTGCGTCTACACGCGAAGACATCCGCTCAACGGGGGGGGAGCGGACCTCCTGCGTCCTTTCTGTGCATCCGTGAATAGGGATGCGGGGGGCACCAGCTGTGTCCGTAGCACTTCCAACGCACGCTGTGTCCTGAAATTTTTTTTTTCTCTCTCCCGCAGCTGCTATCACGCTACGAAATCAAGGAAAGTCACGTCGCGGGAAAAAAATTAAAAAAAATTTGCACTACTCGAAAAAATTGCGTTCAGAAAAAAAACGCACAGCAATTTTTTTCTCCAGCCTCTCCCTTCACGCCATTGGCTCTGATGCCATGTTAGAACAGCGAATAGAATTGTATTATTGCTGGGTGTTTAAATAATGCAGAATTTACAAACGGACTTCCTGGATTAGCCCGGAATGGGCGCATCTCAACAGGATGCCGCTGCAACTAAAATAACTAGTTGCTAAATATTAAAGTACGCTAACAATTGGTCTTGGAGAATATACCATCTTTGTTCTGATACCAGTTTATAATATCTATCAATATGATCATCCATATAAGGCCTTTGGTGTATGCACTCTATTCATGTGACTTTATGGGTATACCCCCAATGGATTAATTTACCACACTCTTGCCTTTATTTGTAAAGATGACATTCATGTTAGGTTTTTGCCTATACTCTATTCCTGCATGATATGTAGGAGCATGTATGTCACAAGAATTCTTGGAGCACTCTCCAGGTTCTCGGGTGGTCCTAATGGTTCTATTGCTATGCACGCTCGTAGGTCGAGAGGGTGCATGAATAGGCTTATATCCTAGCTACCCTAGGACTCTGTCTAGACCGTCTAACTGTCTATTACACCAAGGCTCATGAGGTGGAATACCATTAGCTCCCACTTTAGATATATCTATGGTGAACTTACAAGGTTCACCCTATTGGAAATAAATCTAGTAAAAAGACCAAAAAGAAGTAAAAAAGGTGTAATTTGTTTCAACTATAAGCTTTGGATCTTACCCCTTTTACCTCCTTGGATGACAGTTGACTAGACAGGTAAGTTTGACTTGGACGGTAACTAACTGGGCAGGATTGGATGACAAGGGCATCAAGGCGAACCAACTCAATTTTCTTTTTTCCTTTCCTTCCTATTTCTTCTATTTCCCTAACTTCCCTATATTCCCTAAGTTCGGTTAATACTATGAGTATATATTCCAATGTAACTGAGGTTTTTGAAGGTTGAATATAATATTGATTATCTAATTTTCACTCATAACTTCTCTTAAATCATATCTAGTATTAGAAACGAAGGAGAGGGAGGCCTGAGGACCAAGATCCGAAGCCAAAGATAGCATGAGAATCAAGGCAAAGGAAGCCCAAGGATCAAAGCGAGAGAAACCCATAGAGCACAGCTTGTAGCTAGACCAAGGTGGGGCCCGCAGCTTGAAGCTCAATGCCAAAGAAGATTGAAGGCATGTGGATCGAGGTAAACATCATAGCAGGCTAGCACAACAGCCAGTGGAGACAGGAGCGACGTAGAAGGACCGATCACAGAGAGACACATGGTGATAGGAGGACAAGTCAGGAGCTGATGCGAACAGACAATGAGGTACAAGGAGATGACACAAATAGGAACATGGTATGTAAAGGGAGGAGCAATGTGGCAGACAAAGGTGGGTGGACAGAAGGCAAAAGGGGTGATCGAGCAATTTCCTAAAGGTAATCGAGAAGCAAACTGCTTCTTTGTGCTTTTAAAGCACAAAATCCCCTCCGCATAGTGGATGTGGGATTATTATTTTTTTTAAATTTGTTTGCATAGCCAAAAATATAAGTGAGGCAAGCCTCATTTGGATTCCCGTTGGGCCACACAGCTCAACTGGCTCGAGGAGCCAGCCATAAGTTGCTTGACCCCCTACAGGTCGCAGGTTAGAAACCTAGTGACAATGAAATTCTTTTTTGTTTGAAATTGCCACAAAACTCCGTAATAAATATATGACCTTCCTACTCCATACCTAGTCGTGGGCGTAGCTCGATCGATGAAGGTGGATTGTTTGTGAATCGCATATCCTGGGTTCGAATCCCAGGAGGACAAGTTTTATTAGTTTAAAAAAAAAAAAAAATCTAAAAAGGGTTTGAATTAGGATTTATAAGGAATTTGGACTTCCTTAGCTCACGGAAGGTGAGCTACTGTCATGGCGAATGCACATGTTGTAAGGCCCAAGGCCATCATATGTCAAGGGTTCGAAACCCTTTGCCCTCATTTCTATAGTTGAACTTTTTTTTAAATTATTATATTAAAAATATTTATATTATATTTAATAAATTAAAACTTAATTGTTTTAAAAAAAAAATTAAAGCAATTATTTTATTTTTATTAAATAAGAAATATAATTTTTTTTTATTATAAAAAAAGGGGACATTGCCTAGGAGGCAATTCATTGTAAAAGCAAAGTTTTTTTATTCAGGGAATCATAAAGAGTGTGTAATAAGCCTAAGAGGCTTAGTTTTTTTTGTAAAAGAGACAAAGGATCAAATTGTAAAATTGCAAAAAGGCATTGATGATAAGACCAAATGGTTGTTATCATGCCTTATGTGCAATTTTAGCACGATAAGGTGTAGAGAGTTTTGATAACAAATTCAGAGGTTATAGACTCAACATTGTGTTTAGTCAACTTAAAAATGCAGTGATAGCACATCAAAGGCATCCTGACTCAGGGTATGAGGTAGACTTTGAAGATAACTCATTTAGGAGTGAATTTGAACAATCAAAATCAGTACAAGTTGAAGCACAAGAATCAGAGTATACACACTACAGTAATTCAGTAGAAATCCTAGAACTAGAATCACTAAAAATCATACAGATAAGTAACAACGAAGAAGTGGCAGATAACTTTGTAACTCAAGAGATCGTATCCCCACATCAAGAGGACCAAGCAGTCCATGATAGATTAGAACAAGTCAATTTGACTTAAATTTGTAATCTCTTCCTTCTTCCTTCTTCTTTCCTTCTTTCAGCAAAAATACTTTATTATAACCATGAAATAAAGAGAGTTTTTTGGTAACTATGGCCTCGCACAATAGCTTACCTATACCATAATTTAACGGTTATGACTACGAGTATTGGTCTATAAAGATGAATACCTTGCTAATAGTTAAAGGTTTATGGGACATCATAGAAGAGGACTACACAGAACCTTTAGACTGGACAACACTAAGTTCTGCAGACAAGAAAACACGAAAAGAAGAACAAAAGAGCAACTCTTCTGCTCTTTCTCATCTCCAAGCTACATTGGAGAAAAGCATATTTCCTAGAATTGTTGCTTGTACGACTGCACAAGCTGCATTGAAAGCACTGAGTGATGTATTCCAAGGTAGTAATCAAGTGAAGCAGGTAAGGCTTCAAACATTGAAGCGAGATTTTAAAAATATTCGAATGAAAGATAATTAAAAAGTCGGTGATTATTGTGTTAGAGTAAAAGCAATTGTAGATAAAATGGTTACACAAGGCAAAGAAATCAATCCTGAGATAATTGTAACAAAAATTTTGAGAACACTTACACAAAAATGGAACCATATTGCCATAATAATAGAAGAATCCAAAGATCTTTCCCTTTTAACATTCGATGCATTGATCGGATTGTTAATGTCACATGAAGAGAGGTTTCTTGAAACTCCTTCAACCAGCTATGGAGGTGATGATAAGGCCTTCACTTCCAATGAAAATAATGGAAGAGGATGGGGAAGAGGTCAAGGTCGAGGTAAGCAAAGAGGTAGAGGTAGAGGCACCTACATAGGAGGCAATTCCAACAAAGGAGGCAACCAGAATAGAGGAGGCAATTCCAATAGAGGAGGCAACTCATACAAAGGAGGCAACCAACAAAGAGGTGGAAATAAAAATCAAGGTGCAAATCAAGGACAAAGTGGTAATCAAGGGCGAGGAAGTGACAAGTCCAAATTAGTTTGTTTCAACTATGGTAAGCCAGGTCACTTCGCTCGTGACTTCTGGTCAAAATATTCACAATACAGCCGCAATCAATATGGAAATTATGGAGAAGAAGATGATGCTTCTAATATTTTTCTATCATATGGACAATCAGATCAGAATTTAAATGACACATGGATTCTAGATACTGGTTGCTCAAACCATATGAATGCCAAAGAAAAACTATTTGCTACTCTATATTCCACTTATAAATCCCAAATCAAATTAGGGGATAATAAAGAATTACAAGTAGAGGGCATTGGAGCCATGGTGGTTCCAACCAAAGAAGGACTAAAGAAATTGAGTGACATATATTACACTCCAAAGCTCCAACACAATTTTCTCAGCTTTGGACAAATGATGGAGAACAATTACAAGCTTGTCTTTGATGAAGGACAATGTATTATTTTTGATAAAAATAATTGTAATCGTGTCATCACCCAAGTCCCCATGACCAAGAATAGGTTATTCCCTCTCAAATTTGGTGAGCCAGGGGGAGATCAACTTGCAAATGTAGCAATAACAAATCCAAGTGTGCTGTGGCACTTGCGATATGGTCACCTTAATTCTGCTAGCTTGAAATTTCTCATTTCTCAAGCTATGGTGATAGGACTTCCAAAAATAAATGATGAACAGGAGGTCTGTGAAGGATGTTCTTTGGGAAAACACTCCAAATCAAAGTTTCCAAGAGGACAAGTGTGGAGAGCCAGCTATCCACTTCAGTTAGTACATTCAGACATTTGTGGTCCGATGCAAACATAGAGTCTCAAAAATAATTATTATTTTCTCACTTTCATAGATGACTTCTCTAGGATGTGCTAGATTTATTTCTTAAAGCACAAAGATGAAGCATTTGATTACTTCATATATTTTAGAAACAATGTAGAGAATCAAAGTGGGAATTATGTAAAATGTCTTTGGACAGATCGAGGAGGTGAATACTCCTCAAAAAAAAAATTAAACTATTGTAAAGCAAGTGGGATCAAAATGCAATTCACCATAGCCTATAACCCACAACAAAATGGTGTGGTCAAAAGAAATAACCACACCCTAGTTGATATGGCGAGATCGATGCTTCAGACAAAGCATCTCACTAATATGTATTGGGCTGATGCTATAAAAACAAGTGTATATATTCTAAATATAAGTCCAACTTCTAGTTTAGATGGCATCATTCCTTATGAGGCGTGGTATGCAAAGAAACCAAATGTAAAGCACTTCAAAAAATTTGGTTCTTTAGCATATGCCCACATTCTTGATGAGAAAAGGAGGAAGCTTGATCCAAAAAGTCAAGCTTGTATATTTGTTAGGTATTGTGAGTCTACAAAAGCATATAGGCTCTACAATCCCAAGACTCATAAAATTGTACTATCCAGGGATGTAATTTTTGATGAAGGGGGAGAATGGGGTCATCAAATAATTTTTGTGGATGATGAGTCCCAAGATGTAAATTCTTCACGGGTACAGCAGATGTGTCCAAAGAACAAGAAAGGCACACCACCCCCTCCAAGATCAAGCAGTTCAAGTACTTCAACCGCCACTCCAAGTCCTTCTCCACAGATAACAATAAGTTCTTCACCAATGGACATTGACTCTCCATAAAGAGGTAGAATAACTTTACAACATCATCCATCCTTTCAGATGTTGGATCAAAATTTCTAGAGAAGATTCACTAGAAGCCAAGCTAGTGAAATGAATACAATTTTGCAGCAACTTGAAAATTTGTAATTGTATGGGGATGATGACTCCCAAGAACCTAGAGGAGATGAAGTCAATTATGCTTTATTGACTAATGCACAACTAGAGCCAGTTAGCTATGAGAAGGCATGTACTCAAAATATATGGCAAGAAGCCATGAAAGAGGAAATAACCTCTATAAAAAATAATGATACATGGGAGCTAGTAAAGCTACCCAAAGGTAAAAAATGTGTTGGATGTAAATGGGTCTACAAGACCAAGTACAATATTTATGGAATAATTGAGAGGCATAATGCGAGACTAGTAGCAAAAGGTTTTACTCAAAAATATGGCATTGACTATGAGGAAACCTTTGCTCCTATTGCAAGACAAGATACAATCAGCTCAGTTCTTTCCTTATCAGCCCATAAAGGATGGAATGTTCAACACATGGATGTAAAGAGTGCTTTTCTAAATGGATACTAGATAGAAGAGGTGTATGTTCAACAACCTCAAGGTTTCCAAGAATAGGGAAAAGAGAACATTGTTTACAAATTGAAGAAAGCACTTTATGGCCTCAAGCAAGCACCAAGAGCTTGGTACTCATGCATTGATGGGTATTTTAGTGAGTATGGATTCACAAGAAGCAAAAGTGAACAAAATCTATACTACCTAAAGCATGGAATACACATTCTCATAGTTTTTTTGCATGTGGATGATCTAATATTTATGGGTAGTAACAATAAAATGAATACGAAGAAAAACTCCATGATGAAGCAGTTTGAGATGAAATATCTTGGTCTAATGTGATACTTCCTAGGCATGGAAGTGCATCAATAAAACAAAGGGATATTCATATGTCAACACAAGTATGCGTGAGACATGATCAAGAAATTTTCCATGGAGCAGTGCAAATCAGTTGCAACTCCAACTGGACATGGGATCCAATTGAGCAAGGACGACGGAGCATCAAAGCTTGACATGACCACTTACAACAGCATGGTTGGGAGTCTGATGTTTCTCACCAACACAAGGCCCGATATTCAATATGTTGTTTCTCTAGTCTCAAGGTTTATGGCTAGTCCTTCTAAGTTGCATCTACAAGCAACTAAAATAATATTGAGATATGTAAAAGGTACATTGGATTTTGAAATCCATTACCAAAAATGTAAGTCTATAAAATTAGTTGGCTTCAGTGACAGTGATTGGGGCAGCAGTATAAATGACAGGAAATCTACATCAAGGAATTTTTTTCGTCTAGGATCAGGACTACTTACATGGAGTTCTAAGAAACAAACTGTTGTAGCATTGTCATCAACTAAGGCTAAGTATATAGCCATCACACATACTAGTACTCAAGCCCTATGGTCGAGAAAAGTTCTTGAAGAGATTGGTGAAATTCAAAGTAATCCAAATCAACTGTATTGTGATAACATAAGTGCCATTAAGTTGGCATACAATCCAATACACCATAGCAGATCAAAGCATTTCGATATGAAGTATCACTTCATTCGATATATGGTGGAACAGCAAATAGTTGAGCTTCAACATTAACACTTTGGATAATATTGCAGATATCTTCACAAAAGTTATAGCTAAAGCTCAATATATAAAGCTAAGAGACTGTATAGTCAGTCCTCTAAAATTTAAGGGGGAGAATGTTGGAAATAAAGCTAGTAAAAAGACCAAAAAGGAGTAAAAAAGGTATAAAATTTTGTTTCAAATATAATCTTTAGATCTTACCCCTTTTACCTCCTTGGACGATAGTTGACTGGATAGGTAAGTTTGACTTGGACGGTAGCTGACTGGGTAGGATTGGATGACAAGGGCATCAAGGCAAACCAACTCAATTTCCTTTTTTTCTTTCCTCCCTATTTCTTCTATTTCCCTAACTTCCCTATATTCCCTAAGTTCGGTTAATACTACGATTATATATTCCAATGTAATTGAGGTTTTTGAAGGTTGAATATAATATTGATTATCTAATTTTTGCTCCTAAATTCTCTCAAATCACACACCCTTATAGGGATTATTCACGGGCCTATGCTTGAAAGTGGTCCTATCTACTTACCCCTGAATCGACAGATCTTGAGCCTGTCTATACTCAAATGGTGGAGGTCGTGATCCTCCCTTAGCTATAGGTCGAAGGGGTACCAATATGGATATCTCGATGACATATTATTTAGCAGAACCCATGGATGCATGAGGAATGTGGTCATGGTAAATTCTACCATGTGCGGAACCCCCATGTTGGGAATTCCCATGCTCTGGTCTATGTCTAGAGGAGTGTCTAGTACTTCCTCTAATCGAGGTATTCTCAATGGAATCCCCTCATGTAGAATTATCCCCTCTAATACTCACTAAATGACATCCAAGAGGATTCTATGATTGAGGGCATTCTACATCATGTTGTGCATTAGGTGGAGCTTGGGATTTGATCTCGGGTCTATGTCTAGATCGACCCTTCTTTGTTTGCACAATTGTGTTATCTTATATGTAAATTTTAAGGCAATCAAAGTAAACAATGATGATTATCTATTTTTTAAGTTTTGCTTGTGAACCCTAAACTGTTTGATGTGTTTTGTAAATGTTTTGTATCGATATGTACATCTCATCATGTTTTTAATGTGTTGATGATATTCTCAGTTGTTAAAGGGCATTCACCTGTATGCTTACATCTCAACAATCTGGCTATGAACTCTAGGTCATGTAATCCCCTTGAAATGTGGTGATGAGGTCCACACCCGAGCAAGGAGCACAAGTTCTCCCATAGCCTCACCCATTTTCATCCAATTAGCATTATATCCTTCGAAGAGAAGCATATGCAAATTTTTTGAGCTATGAAAGGTTCTTGGATCCAGTATTGGTCTAGAACATAAGGTACATGGATGTTGGGCCAACAGATGGAAATCACTGCCACTATTTTTGAAACCCTACTAGTGGTTGGATGTGGCTTCCAACTCACTAGCATTTATAATGTGTCATGGTGTGTGTGGTTCCTTTTAATTTACATGAAAGAAAGATGCATAATACTTCATTCAAATGATTCTTTTCTATCTGTAATGCAGAAAAAGGAACGTTTCAAATTAAGAAAGCATGCATGATATTTTGAAAATGCATAATAATAATGGTATGGCCATTGATCAGGCCTCAAGAAAGCAAACTAAGCATAAAAGAGGTTCTAGAACGTTGGAGACTAGGGCAAACTACACTAAGAGGACTGATGTTCCTAGCAGTGCCTAGTAAAGACCTAAAAAGAGAAATACCTAAGGACTCATATGCATATTACTAATTTCGTTGTCTTCCCTAATTAGTCTAACATTTTTGCATTATGGAAATTTACAAAGAGTAAAAACAAAAACAAAAGGTGACAGTGGCACCTACCTCAGGTCCACATATAATTAAGCTTTACTCCTCTACTATCTAGTATGTCAGATTCTAACCGCATCTCTGTAACACGGTGACCATTGTTTCCTGTGGGTGTCAACCGCAGTGAGCACCTTTCATCAGAAAACCAATAATATTAGTTTTCAGCGGCATGAAATATGGAGGTTCTATTGTTATCGCCTTCTGTACTGATCTAAAAAGCATACACCTAGTAATACATTAATTGAAATCAATCATTAAAGCAATAAATGAAAGACAAGATTGCATATGACAAGAAAGTGAATGTTTCTTTTATTAATATTGAACCAAATATTGGTTACAATCATGCCCCTCTTAGGGTCACCCAAATGTAGATACAATTAACACAAATTGAAAGCCCCAACGGGGTAGGTGCAATACGTAGACTTTCTAAATGGACACGAATTGCTCCAAGGTGTCGATGACCTTAGTCTCCATGAGTTAGTCCTACGTGAACTAAACAACAAGAAGCAATTAGCAACAAATGATACCTCTCTTGTTGAGGATTTTAGGAGGTATTTGCATAAAAGGTAGTATAACTAGCATGAAATCAAGAAAGCGCAAGAAACATACTAAACTTATATTAAACCTAAGAAGATTGCTACAA
The DNA here is from genome assembly GCA_028583015.1 of Wollemia nobilis. NCBI lineage: Eukaryota > Viridiplantae > Streptophyta > Pinopsida > Araucariales > Araucariaceae > Wollemia > Wollemia nobilis. The sequence goes on along the minus strand of JAQPPZ010017063.1, from coordinate 4,002,400 downwards.
ATATATAAGAAAAATAAGATCTAGCTATCTATTGACTTAATTATGGAATTGAAATCATGGAAGCATGAAAAAAACCATTAGTTCCATAATCACAAAAGTGCAGGAAAATGACTAAAAACTCTGATTGCACCGATCAAAGTTTCTACTAAAGCAAATTAACATGATATTTGTATAATCTAATGCAATTAAACAAATCCTACATCTAGAAAATAAGGAAATTGAAGATGACAACCTGAACATAGGTCTGATGTGCGATGAGCACTGTCCACCATGGCTAATAGCCATGGTTGAGCTTGAAATGTTCTTGCCCTCCTAATTTGGTATCTAATCTTCAATTCTCATTGAGGAATTGATGATCAAGGGTAGCCATTGTGTCCTCTGATAGATGTGGTAGTTGAATTGTTCAATTGGTGTACAGATTGCATGAATTCACGTTTCTTTAATCTCCTAGCCTCCTAGGACATCCATAGCATATGATCTCCAATTGGGCAGCAAAAGTGTTCCTCTCAATGCATGTAAGTGATTATGCAATTTGACAGGGCTTCATTGTGTTTCAACTCGAGATTCATCTATATCTTTCTCTAATTTGGAGGGATTTTTATAGAATTTTCCAAGGGCTAGGGGTGGCTTCATGAGGAAGCCAAGAACAAGATTGGGTATTTTATCTTGTTAGATGGAAGGATCTGGAACCTTCCTCACTCAAACCACTCCAATTCGTAACCAATTGGCCATTTGAACCAACTTTGAATCGATCAAAGGCCAACTGAATTTGAGGTCTGACCATGGCTAACAAGCGTGGTCAGCTCTACTAACCATGGGTGTTAGTGGTGGTTAGAATTGACTAGGCAAAGGTGCCCAAATGAGTGGTAAAAACTACTGCTATACCTTGGTATCTATACAAGGTCTTCCATATGATCTTCTAGCATGTCCCATATAAGTAGTCGCCTTGACATGATGCATTTTAGGTGTCTACATGTTAGTTGGCCTTTTTCCCATAGAAAGAGAAGATGTTTGTTGACCTACCATAGTGTTGATAATATAACCATCACCAAAAAGGCTCAGGGTAAGAAAATCAACCAATATCTAAATAGGTTGGCCCTATTCTACATTCCCCAGAGATGGAGATATGACCTAGATGATATATTCTATAAGAGGAACATAGCCCTAAATGGAGATAAGGCCTACAAATTTGAGAAGAAATCTAGGCCTCATTTTGAACAAGGCAGAAATAATAAGAAAAATGCTCCTTTAGAGTGTAATGTTTCCAATATGGAACAATTTCCTCCATGGTTATATTTCTATGAGCAGGTAGTTGATTTTGATTTAGATAAGAATGAAAAATATCGGTTGCAAGAGTCTACCATCAGAGAGATCAAGAACAAAATTAAATGGAATGAAAGCCATAAGTTGCAAGAGTCTACAAGCAAAGAATTCGAGAGTAAAAAGAAATGGAATGAAGCCAAGATAGTAGACTGGTGGAGGATGAGAGTTGAAATTGGTAAAGAGAAGTTCAATTTTGGACTAGTAATTGAAAATGAGTTTATATGCTAATAATATCACAACTTGGAAAGCAAAGGATCCAAATAATATTGTTCTAATATATAATACGCCACAACCAGGATCAGATTCCCCATATCCACCTTTGCAAGAAGAAGCTCAAGAAGAAGGGGTTGATACTACATTAACTGTTGTTGAAGTTTTGAAAACATTTCAGCCTTCAACTGAACAATTAGAGAATTTTATAAAAGGGGTATAGTTAATGAGTAATATGCATTGTTTTGATGAGAGGGCCATTAGCACACCCGTCATTTAGATAGCAAGTAGGCCAAAGTACCTAGCCTTGGATGGAAAGCCCCCCGATATAGATATAGATTGAAATAAGAAGGATAAGAACTTTGTGTTCACATTGGTAAATTTCACCACTACAGTGACAATGGATCTCAATCCCATTTTGAAGAAACATTGCAAGAGGAACCATTACAAGAAGGAAAATTCAAGGAAGACATAGAGAATGATAAGTTGGTAGCTTTACAGGTTTTAAAAATAAAAGCCAAAAGGGCACTGAAAAGATATCAGAAGGAATTCTATAAGAAGCAGAATATGGATATGGAAAAAATTACTGAGAAAACCTCTATTTTATCTGTAGAGGAACTGATACAACAAACATAGTAGCAAAGTGAAGAGATAGCTCCATAATACCCTACATCAGTAGGTGAAGGTATGATCTCTATCCCATGTTCTCCTTTTCCTCCTCCTTCCCCAAAGCAAGCTCTCTCCATTTCTAAGCAAGAGGTTGTAACAAAAGTGCCTTCTCCCCCTCATAGTTCACCACCTATTTCACCAGTAAATACTGAGGTTCAAACCAATCCATATCCAAATTCATCTGAGTTTCCTTATTCATCATCTAAAATTCATTCTTCAACATCTTTCATAATTTCATATTTTACATTGCAACCTCCTCCATCATCTAAAAACAAGCTATTTCATCCACATCCACTCACCCTTCTATGATTTTTACTATAGTTTCCATGAGTTTTCCAATTGCAAAAATGGTGGTAGTCACAGATTCTACTGTAGTCACTTCTACCAAGCCATCGTTAGTTTTTGAGTCTGTTATATCCTTCCTTATATACTCTTCTCCTCCTCCTATGAGTTATCCTACACTAGAAACTTTACAAAAGGATAAGGAAACTACATAAAAAAATTAAGATTTTTGGGTAGAGAAACTGTTCAAACCATCCAAGAGGATGGCTATGAAGAGAAGAACCATATCTGTTGATCCAATTTCTAGGTAGAGGATATCCATATCCATAATTCCTCTAGTAAGAAAGCCCAAGACTGAAATGACTACTCAAGACTATTGTCTAGAATAATACACATAAGATATTGAGCAGTTACCTACTAAAGATGAGTTTGTGATAGCTAAGGCTCACTTGGAAACTTTATATGTCAAGGGTGATAGATACAAAGAGAAAGTGTACAAGCTAGAGTGGACAATTGAAAAGGTTGAAAAAACAATCATCAACCAAAAATAGATAGAGAAAACTCTTAGAAAGGAAGAAAAGAACTGGCAGGACAAATTTCAAGAGGCAAATAAGCTCAAGAAGCAAATAGTGGAATAAAAGAAGAAAAATGAAGAATAAGCCAAAGAAATATAAAGTTTGAAGCAACAGCTTCAGATTGCAAAGGCTAAGTCTTCAGGCTTCTCTAAAGCAGGGCTAAAGAAATTAATGAAAGAATTGCTCTCTAAGGTTTTGGAGAAATGCTTAGAGTTACAACCCATCATTGATTACATGGATGATGTCAGCCACCCACTTCAGAATTTTTAGAAATACCTATATAGCTTCACTGGAGAGCTACAACCCATGGTGATTATAGCTGAGCAGATTTATAAGTTAGAAGATAGCAGGCTCAATGAGATTGCTAAGCCTATTCCTAACAAAGAATGGAATATTGCTAGAATTGCTGCCAGAGTTGTAGTGAAGCATAAAATACACCAAAAGGCTTGGCGATTGTTTGATAAAATGGAAAATATGATCAGGAATATAGTGGACATAAATAAAGAAATGATTTAGAATGGCTTCAGAGGGTTATGTATGGAAGATAAAACCTTGCTATCAGTGGAAGAGATTAAAAATAGTGTTGCTGATAAACTTCAATATGAGTTTGAGATTGATGCTTTGGAAGAGCCAATTGACCAGGATCAGGTTTCACAAATGATTATTGATTTTACCAGGCTCAGATATCTAATGGAAGACTTGGTAAATAAAGGAAGTGTTGCAAATTATGAGGACACTAGTGAGTTAGAGTATATTCACAAGAAACTTAAAGAAACTTCCAATCCCTCTGAAGTAGTTTGAAAACAAGCTTTACAAAACTTTAAGTTGATGGTCTAGTTGTTTGGAAAGGATGTTGAAAAGGAAAATGAAAAGGAGCAAGAAACACCTGAGGAAGAGGCCAAGAAAATATAGGAGGATAATACTGAAGAATAAGCTCAGCAAGAGGGTGAAGAACCAAATAGAGTTGTTGCAAACCCTCAAGGAACACAAGCTTAGAATATTTTGTTTTATATATTTTTGTAGTCATGCAAAAGTTTTGTATTTTGTTTGATTTATTTTTTCTCTGACATTGTCAGAATGCAATAATAAAAGCATGAGGCTAAAATACAGAGAATGAAATTTTTGTGAAGGCATTCATGTCATTTTGGAAAAGCATAAAAGGGAGAACATAGTTCTATTTTTTCTTAAGCATTGGAGTAGTTTTGAAGAAGTGATGGAAATTTTTGTGTTTCCAGCATGATCTCGATATGAACCGTTACCCTCTGGGTGAATTCACAAGGTTTTTTAGAGGGTAATGATCATATAGAAATTATTATTTGAAGCATTTTTTTAAGATGAACATTTTTGACTCCTGATGCCCAATGGATAAGACTCTGATTTCGATGGTTTTGCGAGAAAATCCACCTAGGAGGTGCCAGAATTTAGACCCAAAATGGCCACATCCTTAGAAAATTTTGAAAAATTATTCTAAGGCAAAGAAATCTCTATTCCACTGAAGATATAGAGTATTTTAGAGCGTATCCATACAACAAGGCTCTATTATTCTCAAAAACTTGGTGTTTTGTACAAACATATGCTAAGTGCTTCATTCCACCTAATGCCTAGTGTATTTGGTAGTGTATTCATGTGTGGTTCCCAATCTGCAATTCTTTTGAACTTTGATGATGTCAGTGTGATATAAAGTGTGGACTGATGATTCTTCTCTATTTTGTGCACTCTAGTGACTATGTGTTGATAAGATGCATTCTGCTGATTCCCAAGACTAATGTTAAATGGAATGGTGACAAGAAGGTCAGAAGTGTTTGAAAGGAAGTAGAGGTAGTAGAATAGCACAAAGGTCATTTGCATTGCTTGTAGAGCGGATTTGCAATTCCATAGTCAAAACAAGTTTAGAGATGATGTCGGCATGATTTTTGAGTGGATTACAACTTTTTCTTTATGTCGTAGACATGAGAAAGACAGACTTGATTCCACTTGCAACTCAATGCATTTATCATCAAAACTTGATTTCACTGGTTGAAACCATCAAAGCTAATGTTAGTGTTAATTTTGAGCAGAATGGCATTTTTTTTCTCCCCTATTGCTTTGCAGAGCATTTATGATATTTAATTATAGCCATCCACTAAGAGCATCAATGGTAGAGATTTTGTTGACAGTGTTATAGCATATAAAGGCAAATTCTTGGCAAATTGAAGAACAGTCAGTTCGAGGTGGGAAGATGAAGCGTCGAAGGGTTTTCAAGAACCAAGGACTAGAGCAGTTGCAGATCTATGGTGGAATGGATTTTTAAAGAACAGTGAATAGTCCAAATCTATTTTATAATGATTTGAAGCTCAAATGCCATCAATGAACCAAAAAGTTGCAGATATGAGTTGCCATGGTGGATTACTCCTAGCAGATTTCTTGGAATCGATGAGTAAATGAGATAATGCCAACATATCTCTCTATTGATCTATCAAAGTTTAAATTCTTGTAATGTATCCTTAAATTATTTTCATTGTAAACTATAAATAGAGGTTGAACCCTCAATTTTTAGGGTCATCTCTAGTGCGTTTGCTTGCCCTACTGTGTAAATATTTTTGCAAACTAATGGAAGGAGCATTACTCAGATTTTTGACTTGAGACTTGTTATCTTTGATATCTTTCGTTAAGAGGTTTGAAGTTGTGAATTGCATTTTTGTCAATGTTGTAATGGTTAGTTCATTCCATTTTCTTTGGATTACTAGTTGTTAAGGTAGTTGAAATCTATTCATAGTTAGATTTGTGTTGGTAGGAAGTTTATTTCTGCAAAGTCTGATTATTAATCTATTCTGCTAAATTGGATTGTCAATATATTGGATATTGGAATTGCTTTTTGGGATATATCTCATATTTATGCTTTATTATATGAATATTTCATGGTTTTGGGTGCTGCTAATCTTGAGTGTGGGACACCGAAAATAGTTTGTTAGATGTTTTGCCTATGGATGCCTATGTTGTTAGCCTATTCATAAACTGTTAATGAACATTTCTCTTACCCTAAAACTTTTTTATAACCTTATCCTCAAACCCTTATTGATCTTAATTGAGTCGGCATCTTACTAAGTTGACAAGGAACCAGCTTACTCTAGGGGTTGGATTAAAGTTGTATTTGGTCCATCCAATATTGAGTGTTAAGTTATGACTATCAAGTGCAAGCCTGGACAAAAAATTTGAAGATAGACAGTTGCAGTATCAAGTAAAATTTTATGACAATTCAGTACCCAACAGGCATGTAATAAAATGTGGTGGGGATGTTGGTAGGAGTGTAGGATGGGTGGCAAGTTTATTAGTGATAATATGAAGGGGATGGTTGTGGTTGGCATTGCAGGGTGGGTGGTTGAGGTTGAGTAGGTGTATTTTGGTATGGATGAGTTGGTGGAGATTGATATGGAGGGGTTTAATGATTTTTAAGTGAAGTTTGAGTGTAATTTGGAGGTGGTTGATTGTAGTAAGGGGTGGTTGATTAGGTTGAGGGGTTGGTTGATAAGGTTGTAGATTTGGTGGTTGATTGTTGGTGGGTAATGGTTGATGATAAATGGAGGAAGGTTGATGATATTGCAGCGTTGAGGGTTGGTGATATGAAAGGGGTGGTTGATAGTGGTTAGGTGGTGTATGGGATTGCATGGGAGGGGGTTGATTATAAATGGGTGATGGTTGATGATAAATGGGGGGAGGTTGATGATATTACAGAGTTTGGGGGTAGTGATATGAGGAGGGTGGTTAAATATAGATGGGTGATGGTTTATTATATTATAGGGTTTAGGGTTGGTAATATGAATGGGGTGGGTATTAGTTATTTGGCTATTGGTAATGGGGGAATAATCCATGGAAGCTTGGGGTTGGGTTTTGGCTTGGATTTGGGTTAAATCCACGAGCTAATGGAAATGGAATGGGATGCAAGAATGATGGAAATGAAAGGGTAATTTATGGCAATTTTTTAAAAATAAATCCACTTTCTAATTAAAGGTGATGAATACAAGCAAGCATTTTTTGTTGTTTTCATATTTTGGAATGGTTTGGATTGCTTTTGTTTTCCCGTTGTGCTTGTTCATCCTCTATTTGTTTTAGTTTGGTTTTTTTTTATGTATCCTAATCCTAGGAACTACAAAATGGTAAATGACGAGAAAACTATGAGGGTGTGTTTATGCCCCCACTTTTGGGAAGTGGTACACAAATGTATAATATAGCTTCCTAGGATGGAGGATAGGCAATAGGTAACTATGGAAACAAAAGGTACCTCCCAAGAGAGTTGTGTTGTCTTAGTCCTACTATCGGTCTACCCAAAATTTCACTACACCCTTGAGTAGGCTCAAACAAAAATGATAACTACAATCTACTAATTATTAAGTCCTGTGGTTAAATAGTGTCTAACCTAAAGATTACCCTAGGCTAGTCCCAAGTGTAACTAGTTTCTCAGTGATTAAGTTTGAGAAACTATGCACACTAACTATGGCTTATGCTAAGGGCTTTATTGGTGGTTTGGGATGAAGTCCAACTCACCAAGAGGTTTTCCTCGCACTATATATGTATATATCATACGTACAACATCAAAAGTGTTAGGTGTGGGAAAAAATTTATTATTGCATGCTTTCTTTTGGTTTGATTTTTGTATTTTGTGTTTTGTCATTTTTTTTTGCTTTTTAATGAAAGGGAACTAAATGTGACTATGATGGACAAAAGCTATCCTGAGATTGGCCTAAAACTTGGATCTGATTACCCTAGGTTGTAATATGAAACTATGACCTAAAATGAGTGTAGACAGTTGATAGCATAAAGATTGCCTAGTTTATCATTAAAATGTGGCAAGGAATTTCCCTAAAAATTCCTAAAATGAGTCTGATTCACAAACATAACCATCTTAGATAATTGTCAACTAGGTGGACTAGTTGCATAGGGCAACTGACATATACGGTTAGTAATAGTCTAGGATGGTCATGCAAGGCAACTGGTAAAGACGGTTAGCAACAGTCTAAGACAACTAACATGGACATTTAGGCCTATTTTTTAGACACAATTAAAGAACAGAATGGGTAAAAAAAATTAAAAAGATACATACAAAAGATCTGGTAGGGATACCTATCCTATAGGGGTAGAGGATCCTACTCTTGAGAATTATGATGATTGTTGGATCCTCAAAATCCAACTTGAGTTTACCCCAAACTTTTGAATTTTTGGTTTCCTATGGTATTTTTAAAATTTGCAATACCCCCTTGAGTCCTTTCCAATTGTTGCAAATTTTTGGTCCTTTTGAAGTTCTATTTCACCCTACAAGAGAAATTAAGTTTTTTATATCACCAATTTGAGGCCTTTTTTTGGTTTTCCTAAGGTCTTTTTGTCAGTAAATATTTAGTCCAAATACGTTTGATGTAAGGGCCAATCTTTCAGAGGGCATAACTTTTGATTCGACCATTGGATCGGCTTGAAATTTTACATGGAGCTAGATAAATATGAGGAAAATGCATGTCTAAGAACCCTTGGTGTCTAGGGTTGTTTTTTAGGCTTTTATCAGGCCCTAATTCCTTCATCTAGTGCCCCAAAAATGGAATTTAGTGTTTTTTAGAAATTTGAAAAAAAAAATTAAAATTTTTTAGACATAAGTAGGTGTTGATATTTTCTAGAAGGCTTAATATCGATAATCCAATAATGTGTATTAATTTTGAGGCATATCCAAGCTTTTTTTGCAACTTACTAAAAATAGGGTTGTTTTTGGCTAAAAATGGAAAATTGTCCAAAAATAGTAATTTCTTATCTTTAGGGATTTAAGATGTAGGGTTTTGTTTTAGGGTTTCTCCCATTGTAAAAAAAGGGGTAAAAACCCTAAAACCTAAACCTGAAAACCCTAAACTAAAAATCCTAAAAAAATAAAAATAAAATAAAAACTAAATGCAATGGAGATAGTGGCTATTATGGATCATTTCTAGTTATGGGTCATCATCGAGGTAGTTACTATTTTTGCAATTATGGATCAAATGATCAAACTATTTATGAGAGTTGCTGTAATAGGAAAATAATCAAGTTTTTGCATAGTAATTTTGCAAAAGGCATACTAGTGTGCCCATATTTATCGATTGTTTTTTTCTTTGTGTCTCGTCTAGTCACCCCTTTTTCTTCTCCATTATTATGCAAGTTTTACTGAGGGGATGCCCAGATTACTGAGATCATTTCCAATGGCTGAGGCTAGAAGATAGGAGGCTCTTTGTTACATCATTTGAATAAAGAGTTGCAGTTCTCTTTTGCATCATTTGAATGGAGAATTTGTTTGTACTGGTTTAGTGAAATCTGGTTATTTTGATCAGACTCCCATTGTAATGATCTATTGTTTAATGCAATCATATTTCTTCCTTTTAATAGTTCTATGTGTAATTTTTTGTGTTCTCCCATTTACATGTTACATCATTTGAATGTGTAAATGACATCTTCTTTCACTGGAATTTTGAATCATTTTTGTTACATTATTTGAATGGATGTGATTGGCTAAATTTTATCTTCTCCCTCTTCTATCTTCATCATATTTTAAGTTTGGATACAATTTCCCAATGGATAAGGCACTTGTCTATAGCTTGAAGCACTAGCTGGGAGTTACTTTCAAACTTGGTCAAATTTTATGTTGCAATTTTATTTCATTTTTGCAAATATGGATGAGCATGAGCATATAATAAATATTGTAGGATCATCTCTGAGGTTTCCTTACCCTACTTGGTATGTCTAGAGTCTTAGGATAATATTTTCTTGAGTTAAAGATGTGGATCCACTAGAATCCATAGTGTTGATTGGATCAGGGAAGTCTTATAGCGTGATAAATCTATTAAGGGTGCAGGAATTTCCCCCAATAGTTTTTGGTATCATATTTGGGGAAGATTTAGTACAATTTTGAGTTTTTTTTCTCATAGTCTTTCCTGGAGTGAAATTTGTGAGAATTGAGTGAATATCAGGCTGAGCAATATTGGCCCAAGTATTGTTGAAGATCTTACTCTTTCTTTGCACATCTGTGCTGGCAACTCTGAATAAACTTAGAAATTTAAAAATCAAAGAATGGGGAGCTAGATTGGGCATCTACAAGAAGAAGTAGCGAATAAGTGCTTGTTGGAGTGCCAAATCTTGAGGTATTCTTCAAGTCTCATAGAAAATCTTCAATTATAATTTTTGTTTCTAGCCCAAATCTTGGTTTGAATCAATATTCTCCTGATGTAAACCAAGTACCTATAATGAATCAACCTGTAGTGAGTATGGCAACTCCTAATGCAAATAAAAATATCAATGTAAATCAAAATATCAATCAAAATGTCAATCAAAATGCCAATGCTTATGTTAATCAGTGGAGGATCAATAGATATAGAGCTTTTGTGTCACCTATAAATGTAAATCCTCTCCCTGGTAAAGCTCATAAGTACTTGCCTAAATTCTAAGGAAATAATGTTGTGATTGGTGAAGATCATATTAGGGATTTTCTATATGCCATGGATAGTCTTGAGGTAGATGATGATGTTGTCCTTAGATTATTCTTTCAAATTTTAGATAAGGGTGCTCAAGAATGGTTCAATAGCCTTGGAGTTGGTACTATAAGTAATTTTCAAGAGCTAGAGCACACTTTCCTTAGGAAATATGGAGAGAGGAAGAATGAACAGTCCTTACTAATAGAATTGAATACCATAAAAAAGAAACAAAATGAATCAGTGGAATATTTCAATAGAATATTCTTTAAGATCAAAAATAAGATTCTGGTAGCATTAAGTCCAAATGATGATCAACATGGTTATGCATAAGGGGTAGTACCAAAAAAGCATTTATCAAATCAGGGTGAATCATCATGAAAAGTGTATAAATTTTGCGACAAATTTTTTAAATTTTCAAAGAAAATTTTTCAAAACATGGCGATTTTTTCTTTTTTTCCACTAAAATTATCAATAAAATTTTATAAGTACTAGAAGAAGGTGACTTTCATGGGGTGAGTGGCATAAGGCGAGTGGCACAAGGTGACTTGCATAGGGTGAGTGGCACAATGCAAGTGGCATAAGGTGAGTGGCACAAGGTGAGTGGCACAAGGTGAGTGGCATAAGGAGAGTGGCACAAGGTGAGTGGCATAAGGCAAGTGGCACAAGGTGAGTGGCACAAGGCAAGTGGCACAAAGTGAGTGGCACAAGGCGACTGGCATATGATGACTGGTAGATGGCGACTGGCACAAGGCTACTAGTAGATGGCAAGTGGTACAAGATTACTGGTAGATGGTGAGTGGCATAAGGTGAGTGTCACAAGGCAACTAGCATAAGGTGATTGGCATGGTGAGTGGCACAAGGTGATTGGTAGATGGTGAGTGGCATAAGGCGACTAGCAGATGGTGAGTGGTACAAGACAATTGGTAGAGGGTGAGTGATACAAGGCAACTGGTAGATGGCGAGTGGCACAAGATGACTGGCATATATAGAGTGGTATAAGGTGACTAGTAGATGATGAGTGGCACAAGGTGACTGGAAGATGGCGAGTGGCATAATGCGACTGGCATATGGCGAGTGGCACAAGGTGACTATCATAATTTATCAATTATATGACACCACATATCCTCTCTTCTTCCACGTGTCATGCATCTATTAACTTCCACCGTGCAAAATTCTATAAATTCATTTGTAGGGTCATTTTTTGCCTCTTCCACAGCATTTTCTAGAGCAATTTTAAACTTTTTTCTAGCATTTTTAGGGTGTTTTCCATAATGGTTTCCAAGCATTTTTAGAGTGTTTTGGCAATATTTTCAGAGCATTTTGATAGCATTTTGAGAATGTTTTGGCAGCGTTTCCAAAAGGTTTTAGCAGTGTTTTCCAGGGCATTTATGAGTGTTTTCCTTGTTTCTCAAACCATTTTCCTACATATTTTTAGATATGGCTAGCTCTTCCTCTCCTCTTCCTTCTAAATTGTATTTCAAGAACATCTTGTGTCCCAACCTAAAGAGCATTTTCAACACTCCTGGAAATGATTCCCAATGGGTTTACACCACTGGACTTGCTAGTGTGTTGAAGATGCCACAATTGAACATTAGCGTTTAGTTGATGCAATGGATCATTTCTTGTTACAACCATGATGTGTCCACTGTCTTGATGCGATTGGATAACAAGGACATTGTTTTTTCTGTTAAACCCTCTAATGTGCAGTGACTAACAAGGTTGCCATTTTTGGATGGTGTACTGGTGAACAACCAGTACGCCTTAACCAACGATGATAAATCCACCCTTGGAACTATTTACGGTGTTCATTCTAATAATTTGAAAGGTACAATTTGAAAATTTATATTTTTTTTTACATTAAATATTGTTGTGTTGTAGTTTCTTTTCTCTAATAATGTTCTCCTTGTACTTTTTGTTTTCTAATAATGTTGTCTCTTTTTTCATTTAATTCTTCTAATTCCAAAATGGGGTTAAACATTTTCAATGTTGGAGACAAATTTATATATGCTTGCATTGAAATTTTTTAGGCAAGGCTTATTCTGCATGGGTGACCTACAGAAATACCTTTTTGGGCACTTTCTTTATTAATTCATTGTATTGGTGGCAGTAGATTTTATTGGTCCATGCACATTTCCAACCGCATGAAACACAACCTTTTGAGTGCCCAATCAATCTGCTTATACAGTGACTACCAGCAATTTTATTATTTGTTTATTTCAGAAAGCTTATTTCAACCTTCAAAAAAGTAGTCCTCTCACTACATTGCACCCTAGTTTCCTGTCTATTGGCATGTCTGATGATGAGATACAAGTAAACATATTTGTTGGAATATATTTGTTTTTTTTTCTATCTTGTTATTCTTTAATTTTGTTTTGAAAATAGAGAAGAGCATCTCAGTCTTCAAGTAAAATGGATGCTGCATTTAGGGTTTAGGAAGTATCTGTTGATTCTGATACGCATTCCCATTCATCACCAATAACTCACACCAAATGTGTGACGTCTCATGGTGATCGAATTCAACATACACCTACCACAAATTTTACTTCTAAAATTTTTAATGTCGACGTGGAAGAGGTTACCTCTAGACCATAAGGTAACCTTACTCTTCAAAAATAATATTTTAAATTATTTATTTTAATGACTTAAAATTATGTTTTTTAATGTGTTTTAAATATTTTTCAGATAAAAGGCAAATGGTTGAATCATCAATGGTTGTAGAGTCTGAGTCTGGTATGTATGGTTTAAATAAATATTTTTTAAATGCTATTGTTATTTACACAAGATTAAATTTATGTTTTTGTGTGAAATTTAATAGAGGGATCTGCTAGATTCAAAAAGCTGAAAAAACATATGGCTCCACCATCTGGCTAGCCACAATAATAGTCACAACAACAGCCATAGCCATAGCCACAGTAAGTTCCACCGTTTGTCCATTCAAAGCAAGTTCTTGTCCATCCACAGCAGGTTCCACCTGTGAGGAACCAATCATGCATGTGTGGTAAAATTTTCCTCACACTGCCACCTCATAATGCAAGAAGTGCTACAGAGACACAAAATGTGTCATCATCTAATTTTTCTACCGATATTAACCTTAGAGAATTTTTCAAATGTTGAGAGTGCATCTCAAATGCCCTCGGGAACTCTAGAATGTGACTTTATTTATCAAGGTATGAATCCTAAAAATTACCCTTTAAAGGCAAGTGATATTCTTGAGGATGAAGAGGGCATTTATGGAGAAGAGGATTTCAATGTAGGTGCCACCGAATTTTCCCCTCTCTGCCCCATAGCAAGTCACCACCCGTAGTGTAACAGATGATGATATCCTAAACTTTTCTAAAAATGTGTTATTAGTCGATAGATGTAAAGTTGTAGTTCATAATACTCTTCCTTAGGATATTGATAAATTGAAATAATGAGAATATCGGCCCAAGGTTTTGATTAAAGCAATAAATGGTCGATATAAGAATTTTTCAAAGAGAAAAGCGTAATTTTAAAGGTTGAGAATGAGCCCCAAAAGCTTTATGTTTTACTACATAAAGCTGAATTTGGCACTATGGAGGCCAAGTATACATACAAAGATGAAATTTTGGTCATTGTTTTGAATCATTTGGAAAACCTCAATGCAGAAGCCCAAGCATATTTCAATGAATGGGCACTAGATCATAACAAAGTAGCAGTTGCAGAAACAACACAACTTATAGCTGATGTAAGTTTTACATCTAACTAAAAATAATTTTTTGTTAAATATGTTTTATTTATAAATATTAACCTTTTTTCATTTATGTTTTGTAGTCTAATTTCTAGCACCTAAAGCAACAATTCGGTACCATGAAAATTTTGATCAAGATTGCCAAAATTAGCATTAATAATGTTATTGAATTGAAGAAGAGGTTACAACAGACGGTTAGAGAAAATAATTTGCTAAAGAGGATTATCAAAGATGGGGGCCTGGATGTCGAGGCTAAAATGAAATAAAATGAGGAGTTGAATGCACCTTTCAAAGAAGATCCAACTAAGGAAGAGGATGCCTTGTTATCGGGGATCAAAACTATAGCAAAAAAATTTGTTAGGGCTGGGGAATTAGAAGAAAAGGATATTGAGGTAGATGTGGGTGGACCTTCAAGAAAAATTAGAAAATAATAGAATTTTGTTGTGTTGCATTTGAAGTGAAACAAAAACTCTTTATATTTTTATTAATTATTAATACTGTTATTTTTTTTTAGATTCAAATCAATGATAGAGGTAATTTTTGAAAAATTCCTATTATCATTTAGAAATTTTGTTTTTAATTATTTTTATGTTTTAATTTCAAGTGGAAAAAATAACGTTTGATATGTTTTGTAAATTGTGAATGAATGGTATCCTTTTTTAAAATTGAAATCAATGAATGAGACTATTTCCAAAAAATGTGTTATCTATTGGAAATTTTGTTTTGAATGTTGTTATGTGATATAGAGCTACGCACAACACACAGCAAGAATGTAGAAATTAACAATGCACAGGCAAAATTCTAGCAAGCTTCATTGAAATCGAGGTCCTTTCCAATACACAGCTATATCCCAAAATAAATGGCCCAGCCCCCCTTTACAATGTATCCCGGCATTTTTATCTCCCAGCCCGACCCTCTTCGGACCATCATTACTTTGAATGCGGGACTCCCATGCAGCCCGCATGAATGCTCTGTCTTGTTGGCAAATGTTGTTAGATGCATCGAAACATCATAGCCTGTAGTGGCGGTATGCCCTGTAGCCGCCTGTCGATCCACTGCCACGTCAATCATTCATAAGAATGCGCCATGGTCATTTGCAGTTGATGCCATGTGTCCTGTTGCCATGCTTCCTGTAATCGCTTCATATTCTCGGGCCACCTGTAACTTCATGCCATGTGTCCCTCTGCACTGGTCCCTGCAGTCATCGGCTGGTCAACGTCGTGAGAGCTCTGGTCGCGATATCGTGATGTTTTTGCTCCAGTACTTTCTCTCTCCTCTTTGGTCGCGATATCACGATGTTTTGGCGTTAGGCTTCTCTCTCCTCCTTGGGGTCGTGATTCCACTACACGTCACAAAATTGTGACGTCTAGGCCTTTCTTACTCGCTTTCCTCCCTTGGGCCGCGAAACCACGACATGTCACGATTTCGTGACATCTTTGCATTTCGTACGTCTTGGCTCGGAAGTGTCGTGATTTCATGACATCTTTGCATTGTGGAACCTTGCCTCCGGATATGTCATGATTTCGCGACATCTTTGCATTCCGTACGTCTTGGCTCGGAAGTGTCGTGATTTCACGACATCTTTGCATTATGGAACCTTGCCTCCGGATATGTCACAATTTTGCGACATCTTTGAGCTCTGCCTTCGAAGGTGTTGCGATGTCTTTATGCTTCCAAGTCTTGCCTCCCAGAAGTATCACGATTTCATGACGTCTTTTAAACTTTATCTTTGAAGGTGTCATGATTTCGCGACGTCCTTTAAACTTGACTTTGAAGGTGTTGCGATTTCGTGACCATTCTTGTGCCTTAGAACCTTTTTGTCAAATATGTCCCTGTGCTTTCAAATCTTGCTTTCAGAAGTGTCACGATTTCACGACCACTATGCGTCCAGACCACGTTGCAACAAAAATGTCACAATTTCGTGACAGTTTGGCGTCCTGACTGTGCTGCTTTAGAAATGTCATGATTTCATGACAGTTTGGCGTCCCGACTACGCTTCTTCAGAAATGTCATGATTTCGTGATAGTTTGGCGTCCCGACCATGCTTTTCAAAAAAACGTCGCGATATCGTGACGGTTTGGCCCGCTGGTGCCCTTCTTCAAAAAGCGTCACGATATCGCAACAGTTTTAGTACTTAAGAGAAAAAAAGAAAAAAAATACATTTTGGGTGATGCAAGATTGCCAGCTTTGCCTCCGGATACTCCTGCATCAGACACCCGGGGTGGGTTTGAGAAGTGACCTCACTTCCGATTTGACTGAGGTAGACCCAAATGATCAACCTCTGCCTTGGATAGCCACATTGCATCTTCTATGGGCGGCCCTTCCATCTGATTAAATACTCATAATAACTCCTGTTTCGAGTACTCCGGCCCTCACGCATATCTAGAACTTCTTCTATCTCGTCCACAACTGGGATGGCTGTTGGAATGCTCCACAAATCTGGATTGGGTATCTCACTGCTTTCTCCTGCATGATACTCAACCAAATCTAAGATGTTAAACACAGGGGAGATGTTAAGTTCACTTGGTAACTCCACCTCGTAGGAATTACCTGAATCTCGTTTGCCAATGATTTTGCATGGCCCAAATTTCTTCATTTTGAGTTTGTTGTATGTCTTGGCAGGGAACCGTTCCTTTCGCAGATGGACCATGACAGAATATCCTACTTGGAACTCCTTAGCTCTGCGTTTTTGATCCACCCTCGTCTTATATTGAGCATTCATCTTGGCAATGTGTCTTGTCACTTCCTCATGCACTCCTTTCAAGTGTTCGGCAAAGTCTTCTACCTCAGCACTGCATTTCTCCCTTGTCTCCAGCCTTCTTAACTCTGAAGCATTTTGTGGGCTGTTCCCATAGATAATCTGGAATGGTGACTTATTGGTACTCCGATTGACCGAGTTGTTATATGCAAACTCAGCTTGCGGTAGAATTAGATCCCATCCCTTGGGCTTGTACCCTACCAAGCATCGCAGTAGGTTGCCCAAACTCCGATTAACCACCTCTATTTGGCCATATTTTTGTGGGTGGTAAGCAGAACTGAACTTTAACTCCGTCTTTAATTTCTTCCACAGGGTCTTCCAAAAATAACCTACAAACTTGGTATCCCTGTCCGACACAATGCTTCTTGGAAGCCCATGAAGGCGTACCACTTCCTTAAAGAACAAACCAGCTACATGGACCATGTCGCTAGTCTTCTGGCACGGGATAAAATGTGCCATTTTCGAAAATCTGTCCACTACCACAAAGATGGAATCATGCCCCCTCTACGTCCTAGGTAAATCGAGCACAAAATCCATACTAATATCTTCCCATGGCCTTTTGGGTATAGTTAGCGGTTGATACAAACCAGTAGGCTACCTCACGCCCTTTGCCATCTGGCAAATCCTGCAACTCTGCATAAACTTTGCCACATCCTGCTGCAATTGTGGCCAGTAATAGTTTTCACTAACTAGTGAGATGGTCTTGTCATGACCAAAGTGTCCAGCTAAACCCCCACTGTGCTTTTCTTTAATGAGGTTCTCTCTCATTGAGCTCCTCGAAATGCACAATTGATTCCCCTTAAACAGCATTCCATCTTGAATCAGGTAATCCAACCATCTAGTCCTGTCCAACGCAACAAGCACAGTACAGGCTTTCCAAGCTTCTACAAAATCAGGGTCTGCAGGTTATAAGTTCTTGAGCTCAGCAAACCCTATGACCTCCACTCTCAATTTTGTCATCAAACATTGCCTTCTACTCAGTGCATATGCCACCCTATTGGATCTTCCACTTCGATGCTTCAAAGACAAAGGTATAGCTCTGCAGGAACTCTACCCATTTCAGGTGTCTTTGATTCAATTTTCCCTGACTGTTAATAAACTACAGCGCTTGATGGTCGGTATAGAGAACAAACTCTTTCGACAATAGATAGTGCCTCCATTTCTTGAGTGCTTGAACTATGGCGTAGAACTCTTGATCATATACTGAATACTTTCTCCTGGCATCATTGAGCTTCTCGCTGAAATAAGCTATAGGCCTACCTTCTTGGCTCAAGACGGCTCCTATCGCACTGCCACTCGCATCGTAGTCTACCTGAAACACCTTATTGAAATCTGGAAGTGCTAAAATAGGTTGCTCAGTGACCTTCTTCTTCAGCATAGCAAAGCTTTTATCTGCTCCAACTGTCCACTAGAATTCCTTCTTGTTTCCCTTCATTGTCTCAGTAAGAGATGCACAAATACTGCTGAAGTTTCTAATAAATTTTTTGTAGAAACTGGCCAGACCATGAAATGATCTAACCTCGGTCACACTCCTTGGGACAGGCCATTCTAGGATAGCCTTCACCTTTTTGGGGTCCATCTTGAGACCATTTGCTGATATGACAAATCCCAGGTATACCAGCTCCTTCTTCACAAAGTTACACTTCTTCAGATTGATCAATAACTGCTCCTCCCATAGTTTTTCAAAAACCCTCCTGATGTGCATCGGTGCTCCTCTAAGGTTCTGCTAAAAATCGATATATCATCCAAGTAAACAATAACAAATTTGCCCAAAAATTCCTTCGAACTTCATTCATTAACCTCATAAAGGTACTAGGTGCATTGGTTAATCCAAATGGCATAACCAACCACTCATACAACCCTTCTCTGGTTTTGAAGGCTGTCTTCCACTCATCCCCTTCTCTAATGCGGATCTGATGGTATCCACTTTTCAAATCAATTTTTGTGAAGTACTCAGCTCCACTCAAGCAGTCCATAATATCATCCATTCTCGGCAGCGAGAACCTATATTTAATGGTGATCTTGTTGATTGTCCGAGAGTCGGTACACATCCTCCATTCTCCATCCTTCTTGGGTGCTAATACTGCTGGTACAGCACATGGACTAAGACTCTCCCTTATCAGGCCTTTCTTCAACAGATCTTGAACTTGCTGATTTAATTCTTCAGTTTCCATCGGTGTCATTCGATGTGCAGCCTTGTTTGGCAAGCTCGATCCAGGCACCAAGTCGATGTGATGACTGATCTTCCTAATAGGTGGTAAACCTTCAGGAACATTGTCAAAAATGATATCAGGGAATTCTTCTAACAGTCCCATGACTTCCATTGGAATCTCCTTGCATCCTTCTTCCCTAACTCTGGGGATTATAGCATAACACACATGATCCGGCTTCAGGCCTTCCAAGAATATTCTGCCATCAACTAGATAGACTCGTGCACTGCTGCATACTTTCTCATCCACCTCTTTTAGGGGTTTTAACTTATGGCGAACTCCATTCTTTGACAGAGAATATGTGTTGGCTCGACCATCATGAACAACACTTCGGTCAAACTGCCAAGGTCTCCCAAGCAGCAGGTGACATGCATCCATGGGCAAGATGTCACATAACACTTCATCTTGGTAAGTTCCAATATTGAACTTCACCAGACATTGCTCTCTTACTAGTGCCCGATGGTCCTTTTGCAGCCATGCAATCCGATAAGGGTGCGGGTGTTTTCTCCTTTCCAACCACAGCTTGGAAACCATTTCCTCTGAAACCAAATTTTCAGTGCTTCCATTATCAATGATGATATTATAGACCTTGCCTGCGCACTTGCATCTTGTTCAAAATAGGTTGTTCCTTTGGTCTGCATTTTCTTCTTCATTCAGCAAGACTCTTCTGATAATCATGGTTTCCCCTTTTTTTGCCTCCTCTGAATGCTCAGACTCTACACCTTCGTCTGCTACAGCAGCTCGGGCCTGACCCTATGGTCTTCGATTTGGCCTCTCTTGATGTTGTGGGTAGTTGTATGCCCTATGTCCTTCTTCACCGCAGTTGAAGCAGGTTCCTCTAAAAACACCTCTTCCAAACCCTCGCCCAGACCTACCTCTTCCTCTTGGGTAGTTGAATGAGACTATTTTCGAAAAATGTGTTATCTATTGGAAATTTTGTTTTGAATGTTGTTATGTTATTATTATATGTTTTAATGTATTAAGTAATTTTAAGTGGAAGAAATAATGGTTGATATTTTTTGTAAATTGTGAACGAATGGTATCTTTTTTAAAAATTAAATTCAATGAAAGATACTATTTGCAAAAAATATGTATTATCTCTTGGAAATTTTGTTTTAATTATTACTATGTTTTGATTATTTATGATGATGTAGAAGTTTGTTGGTTTTAATTTGAAGTGGAAGAAATAATGTTTGATATGTTTTGTAAATTGTGAATGAATGGTAAATTTTTTGAAAATTGAAATCAATGAAAGAGAACATTTCCAAAAAAATGTGTTATCTCTAGGAAACTTTGTTTTGAATGTTGTTATGTTTTGATTGTTTTTGTTGATGTATTAAGTAATTTTGAAGTATGTGGATGCAGTAAGATGTTCTTTTATGTTATATGAATTAATTTTAAATGACATAAAATGCAGTATAGACATTTACTTTCATAAGTTGCCTATAACGATTTATACATTACAAATCTACAAGAAAAATAGAAACTTTAGTTTAATACTTCAATAACAAGGCTATTGTAAAATGATATACAAAATATCCAGTAACATATTTCAGATAATCCAATAATTAAATCATGTGTAATCAAATAATATGTGTAACACATGCGTAATAAAATAATACATAATAAAATAAGAGGTCTATGCTATACATAGTATCCAATGGCATCCATTCATTTTGATATATGAAATCAAATAAAATGATAATATGTGAAATCAAATCAAATAATAATATGTGAACTCAAATCAAATCAAATGAAAGCATCATTTCATTCTGATATGTGAAATCAAATCAAATGATAATATGTGAAATCAAATCAAATGATAATATGTGAAATCAAATCAAATAATAATATGTGAACTCAAATAAAATCAAATGAAAGCATCCTTTCATTCTGATATGTGAAATCAAATAAAATGATAATATGTGAAATAAAATCAAATTATAATATGTGAACTCAAATCAAATCGAATGAAAGCATCCTTTCATTTTGATATTTGAAATAAAATCAAATGATAATATGTGTAATCAAATCAAATGAATGCATCCTTGCATCATAGTGTTGGAAGCTGGAACAAACTCTTTTCATATTGTACAAAATGTTTTGCACTCATTCCTAAAATTTATGTCGTCACAATCTGACTAGTGTTACTATCATCCTCATCATCATCAATATTCGTTACACCTCTTCTCTCTGCCAAATGATTCCAATGTGACATTGCTCTTTCATAAGGAAACTCCTCCATCTTATAGGTCGACACATATAATCTCAAACAATTCTTCAATTTTTTGTCCAACCTATTCCAAAATTTAGATTTTACATATGATAGTGCACTGAACACCCCTTCATATTCCAAGGATCCCAAAATCATCGTTTGACATAATTCATATAAATGAAAATATTCACTCATAGTATGTTGTAAGATAGTACTTGGTTGTAATATTCTCCACAAACATGAAATAGAACCTGCTTCATGACAGTTAGAGAGATGTGAAACTTTAGTAGACATTGTTGTTCCAAAATAGTTTGATTTTTTCGTCAAAAGATATTTGTTGAGAATGCCATTGATTTCAATACCATTGACTACAACACTTTTACTGAAATGGCCAGCAAGACTGCCCATGTATTTGAGAAAAAAAGAATTTATATTCTAGTATTCATTACAAGGATCCCAAAACATCGGATTAACCACACCCATAGCCTCTAGCAATTCATCTCTTTGAAAATGATCTCTTATTTCTTTTGTCAATGATTCTGCTATTTGTTTCAATTTAAGTTTTGTATCGTCTACAACTACATGAAATTTGTTGTAGGTTATGAGCATTTTCTCAACTTCATGTAGCTATATCCATTCGCACACCATAAAAATATAAAGGTATTTCCTTTCTACAAACATTAATACATAGATGATTGTTTATATCGAACTTTAGAAAACTCTGAGGACCATTCACATTTGTTAATGCTCTCCAAATCTCAAACATGGGATCCATAAAATTTTGACCAGCTGTGTACATCATATCAATATGCATGTAAATTTGTATTCTTGCCCTGATGAAATCCACAATATAAATTGATCTTTCTTGTGCAATTTTGATCAAGTATTCATTTTTTCCAACATTGGAATAATTCCACACAATTTGAGAAGAGTTTCAAAGTCACTCATTTTAAAAATTAAATCTTTAGCCTTATCAACTGCCCTAAATTTGCATACATAATCCCTATCAAGGATTGATATTCTTTGAAAACTGTTAATGTCGGTTGATACATCGAAATCCACCTAGTATCCACATCTTTCAATAGTTTTTTACCTTCGATAACTCCTAGTGCAAACTATTGAAACTCTAAAAATATTTTTGTACTACGTGAAAAATATTCATGAATTTCACGGATAAAATCTCCACTCTCGCAACATTTGTAAATGTATCCACAATTTTGTATGCAAGATTCATTCTATGAGCCATGAAATGAATAGGGATCAAATATGAGGCAACCAATATTTGTAGTCTAACACAAAGACCATTCTTATGTCCTTGCATTGTAGCAGCACCATCAACTCCTACACATATTAACTTAGTGGCTATTTCAATTTCATTCATTCCTGCTTCTTCTTTTAAACTAGTTACAACAACATTGTAAATGTTTTTTGCATTACAATTTTCCACAATTTTGCATATTCCAAGTAAATGAGGTTGCCTTAAATGATTTTCCAATGTGTAAACATGCATGCAAATCCAAGATGTATTTTCAACAACTGTCACCTTATCAATTGAAAGTGAAATGAATTTTACCTTTTTTACTTTCTCTCTGAGGTCATCATGCCCAACCAATGAGAGACATTTTGCCATTTTCCAACCACTTCAATTTGACCAATGGGCATTGGGTAAGTTCTGCACATCAACTAGTCAAAATAGAGATTTATAATCCATGAAATTAGACATAGGTCTGCCCTTCTTAAGAATAGAGAATACAATAGCAAACTGCAAACTTTTTGATGCTAAAGTTAACTTATTCATTTTTTGAAATTGGGTTTGAATCGTTGCACCTTTCTCAACCAATGTTTGCTTTTGTTTCATTTCATTATCATATTCTTGCGTATTTCTTATATGTGCACACTCTGATGCATCCTTCCACCTATAAATTTTTGGTGTTGGTCGATCACCTTCTTTTGTTTTGATATAAACCTTTCCATAATATTTTTCTATTGTATCTTTCTTATGTTGTAATCTATGCTCCTTTCTGTGTTTCTAATTGCAAATTACGCATCTCAAATTTTTTATAGCATAAATACTATTCTCTGGGAGCACTGACTCAATAAATGGAAATTATGATATCCAATCAGGCTGAAATGATCTGTTAATTTTCCACCTAGATAACCTTACACGTTTATTTTTTTTTATGAAGATTCTTTGAAAGTAGGGACTGCATAAGAACTATTAGTTTCTTTTCCACTTGGCATGTTAGATTCAGAAATCTCTTCATGTTGTTCAATTTGATTTAGAATATTTTCATTTGTGGACTATTCATTAACGTGGATATGTGGAAGTGGAGGCATACCAAGGTTAATAGTGTTTTCTGTAGAGATAATACTAGTGTCAATAGTAGGTTCATTATCACTATAGCATTTAAAAGCATACCTTCTACAGATAAAAATGGACAAAGCCATCAACCAAAAATCACATTTCTTTATGAATGAAGGCATTATATTTAAAATTAACAAAGTAAAAAAATTAACTGGAGAGTAAAGGTGTTCATACCTTCATCTTGTGCAGATGTTGATGGCTGATCGGGTTTAAAAATATTATGAAAGTATTTGAGGATACTCCTTTTATTGGAAGACTGGCCTCACTTCTTTCCATTGCTTGTAGTTGACATTTTACCTGTATGAATAGAAGAATAACATGAACAAAGAACACCATTTTTAAAAATGAAAATAACTGGTATAAAAGAGAACTACTGCTAGAGACAGTAGAATATTTGTCCCAAGAATATCGTTCGCAAGTAGAATAAACCTCCTTATTGAGTGTCCATGAATAAAATGTTAAATGAAATTTAATGGTAAAAGAAACATACCAATAAATTGAGTCACCTTATGCCACTCACCTTCTGCCACTTGCCTTATGTCAATCACCTTATGCCACTCACCTTCTACTAGTTGCCTTCTACCAATCGCCTTTTGCCAGTTGCATTATGATAGTCACCTTATGCCACTCGCCCTCAGCCAATCACCTTTTGCCACTCACCTTATGACACTCACCTTATGCTAGTCACCTTCTACCACTTGCCTTATGACACTCGCCTTATGCCACTCACCTTATATCAGTCACCTTCTACCAGTCACCTTATGCCACCTTATGTCAGTCGCCTTATTTCGGTTGCCTTATGTCAGTCGCCTTATGTTGGTCACCTTCTACCAGTTTCCTACTACTAGTTGCCTTCTGCCAGTCACCTTATGCTAGTCATCTTATGTCAGTCACCTTCTACCAGTCGCCTTATGCCACTTGCCTCATGCCACTCACCTTATGTCGATCATCTTCTACCAATCACCTTTTATCAGTCACCTTATGCCAGTCACCTTATGCCAGTCACCTTTCGCCAGTTGCCTTATGCCAGTCACCTTATGCCACTCTCCTTATGCCACTCACCTTATGCCACTCGCTTATGCCACTCACCTTATTCTGGTCACCTTTTTCCAATCCCATTCTAATTTGTATCACTCGCTATCCAAAAAAATGTTATAATTGTATGGAAGTCGCTATCAGGGTTAGCTATATATAGGGGTACAAGGGGTGATTTGGGTGGGGTATTTCTTATTTTTAATAAATTTAGGGCAAAAATTAGGCAAGAAACCTTATGACAATGGGGCAAATTTACCCTTAAAAAATATATATCCTAAAATTTTTGAGCGAACGGGCCGACATCTATGGTCCAAAAATTTGCAAAATTAACATTTTGAAAATCTGAATACTCATGCTAAATTACAAAATTCACCACTATGCAAAACCCTGATGATCAGTTCATTTATTTCTACAAAAATGCTTTCCTTAGAGATTTTAGTTATGAGCTAAGGCATCAAGCAATAGCCACCATTGATATATGTATAGAAAGAGCTATTGAAATAGAGAGACATATGATTGATAGTGGTAAGATAAAATCATACTCTCTAGAGCCCAAACAACATAAAAGAAATCCTAAGAAGATTGAGTTCTCTATCCCTAAGAAAATAGATCAAGATCCTATGAACAAAATAGCTAATTAGTTGAGTGATATGTTTACTACTTTGAATAATAAGTTGATTATACTTGAAAAATGTAAGAAAAGCATTGCAAAAACTTCATAGGGTAATAATAAATAGTAGTAAGATAATAGGTCTTATTTTAAAAGGAATTTTAATAGAAATTGGAGTAACAATGGAAATGAAGAGGGAAACAGGAATCAAAATGGATATTGGAAAAACAAAGAAATAGAGAGAGATCTAGATTCTATTCCAAATCCCATGCCATCAAATAATATAGCATTAGATCATCCCTTTTATTGCTCTACTTGTGATGCACCACATAACCCTATTTATTATGGCATTTATCTAAGTATGTATTCTAATGTAGATTTAAATGTTGAATTTGAAGATGAAGATATTTGAATTAATATATACTAGACTCAGGAGGATGAAACCAGAGAACAATAATTTGAAAGGGACATGAAAATATGTGCCAGTAATCTTGAGCAAATAACCTTAGTCTTTGGAGAGGCATCAACCTCAAGTGAGCCTCCTAGTACCATATTTGATAGAATGAAGCAGGGGAAGCTTATACCTACAATAGAAGAGGTTGAATCTTTAGAAAGAATACATGCTATCAATCTTAGGAACAAAATAGTGGAAGACAAAGTTGATGAAGGGCTTGCACAAAAAGAGAAATATATAGGAGTGATTTCATAGAAAAAGGTAAATCAAATGAAGCTACAAATAATTCCTGAAGAGCTTGATGTAGAATAAATTATCCAAAAGTAGCAAAATGACTTGGCTAATCAAAAAACTAGAAAAGGAATTGATGATAAGAAAGATCAGTTTTATCTAGGTATAGAGGTTGCCAAGAAGAAGGAGAGCATCACTTTTGGGGAATTAATGAATATTTCAAATTATTAGTATCAGGCATGTAAAGCCTTCAAATTGATTGATCAATCAAGAGGAAAGTCTCAAAACCCCATAGACCTTGTGAATAATGCAATCAGAGTCCCATATTTAGTTAAGCCATTTTACATCTCACTAAGGTATACATTAGGCTATGGGTACCAATATGTTATTCATAACTACATGCTTGATAGTGGTGCTTCCATGAATGTAATGTCAAAATAAGTAGCTGATCAGTTAGGCTTAATTTATCAAAAAGAGTACCCTCCTATTTCTATCATGGATAACAGGAGAGTACCTTGTGTAGGCATTATCACTGGACTTCTTGTCCATATTGAACAATATCCTAAGAAAGGAGTGGTGATGGATGTTGTAGTTGTGGATGTGGATCCTTTCTTTTCTATCTTACTCTCTAGGCATTGGGTAGAGCATCTAGGTGGTACTATTTAGTTGGATTGGTCATATATTACTATCCCAATGCAGGGTAAGGAAAAAGTAATATTGAAAAGAGAACCCTTCAACAGGTATTTTATTTAATTCAGAGATCCTAATGATAATACAGTTAATTTCATGAATTATTTTGAGGAAAAAGACATGGTGGTTTACTCTATCTAGAATTATCCTTTCTTGTTGGAAGTACCTGATGTTGGGAATATGGATCCAAAATTGAAGGTTGAAGCAGATACAAAAAATAATAAAATCCTGACTTCTGATTTATGAACTATTTGCAACCAGAAATTATGTTCTAAAAATAATCATTTCCTATCCATTAATTATCAATCTGGTAGTTCGTACACTTGTGAGTACCAATGCAAAGTACATGTCTGCAGTAGTCTAAATATGAGTCCTTTGTGTCACTTTTTATTTGGGGGTGGTTGTTGGTGTAGTTGGATTTCAGCCAAACTGATAGAATTAAATTGCATGAAAGTAATTTCTATAGAAATTTACAGAAAAACTAAATTAAAATATCAAACACATGATTGAAAGGAAATATGCAGAAAAGCAAACACTCATACAAAAATTAAATAAAATAGGGAAATACAAAATTAGACACTCTTGTAGAAAATAAATAACAAAAACTCATTAAAGATAACAAAAACATAGGAGAAGAATATTTCTCAGAGTGGGCCTAGGCTCTGCAGACATCTTCCCGGTTAAATTATGCAATCACTCTTCAAACTCAAGAAATTGACCAAAACACTTTGATATTTTATTATGTAGTACAAAGTTTTACAGAACAAGTTCAGATCCCTTCTTCAAGGATGGTCTACATTTTTATACAGAACGTAGTCGTCCCCTATTTACAATTTTATACATGGTGTGATTTGCTATAGTGGGCACACATAAATTTATTAGATTTATAAAAATAAAGAAATCATGCTAAAAGTAACCCTCATGAAATAATCATAGCATTTTCTATGTTTAACTACATACATCTAATTTTACACATGGTCTTCAATTTTCATGGTTAACGTGTATGTTTTTATTCTATCCATTGCATGTGTTGTTTGGCCTATTATTGGAAAATAGGAACCTTTCCAATTTGTTGTTGGGATACAAGCATCGTTTTAACCTTCTTCTATTCGTTGAGGATCATCGTTGGTTTCGGGCATCGAACAGTGCACACTTTCATTCTGTCATCAAGATATAGGTGTCATCTAGCCTGTAGTCAGGAGATAGGTATCATATCTTATGGTTGGGAGATAGGTGCCTTCCAACCTGTTACCAAGATATAGGCATCATCCTATGTACTAGGAGATAGGCACTTTATTTTCACTGGAAGATAGGCACCTTCTAGCTTATGTTTGAGAGACAGGTGTTGTACCTTAGCATATTTTAGAGCATCTTGCTCCTTTTCTACTATCATCGTTCATTCACCACTCCTTCCTTTATCACATCATGAAAATATCAAATTCTAGTTTCACATGGGACCTTGACTAAAAAAGGTGCAAAAAAGATAAAATATACTACACCTACACACTATTTTCACTCAAAACACACATCAGGAAACATCATTTTCTATTAAATATATACAAAAATATCATAAAATATGTATTTCTAATATAATATGTCACACAATTATGCTATTAAAGTATACAAAAAATGAGCATTTTTGGTGCTCATCATCCCCCCATGCCTAACTGTTGCCACACCCTCGTGGCACATTTTGTTGGTAATCCCCTATTTTATCAACAACCCGCTAGTATTTTTTGTTCCTACATTTTCTTTTCCTAGTTGTGGCTCTATCTCTTTCCTTGTTATATTTTCATCTACCACCCTATTTTTATTGATTGGGACCTATTTTTGTTGTTGGTGCCTTTTGGCATTTAATGTGTCATAAGGGTTGACTAGGTCCTGCTCCTATTTTTGGATTTGTTTAGCTCCACTTCTTCCTGCCTACTACTTCCTCAATGTAGAATCCTATAAATGTATTGGTATCATTTTGGAATGCACGCTCAGCTTACTTCCAGTATTGATGGTTTGGGGAAAGTTGATCTACCACTAGAAATTTAGGCTTATCCCATGGTGGATAATAGGATGTATCATGTACCTGGGCCTTTGGTAATTTTTCCATATCAGGGTCAAGTGTAGCGTCCTCTGCATTATTCTCCTCTACATTATTTTCCTTTGCATATTCAGGTGGCAGAAACTCGGATGCTCAAACTGGTGATGGCATCATTAGTTCTTTATCAAATATGTCCATCTTGTCTAGATATTCCCTCATCTTAAAAGGATTGCCATATTTTGAACCATTTAGGTTCTAGAATTGTTCTGGTTGTGTAGGATTAATAGAAATACATGGCTCTCTAGCCATTCTTTTATAAGTTTTCGCTCCTTCTTATCCTCATTCATGTTCTTCTAGAGCACTTGGAACTACTCTTTATAGCTAGAAAAGGCTTTCATGGATGTAGCCCACTCTTCATCTGCATTCAGGTCTAGCTGCACCTTCAATTTTTTTTTGTGTGGCTCTCTAATTTTGTTTTTTTTGTTTTTTTGGCCCTTGTCTTTTGCCTCCTCTATGGTGCTATCTCTGCTTTTCATTTGGGCCATAATTTCCTTGCTAGTCCAAGGCTACTACCTTAGCTTTAGATGTTGAAGGACCAACCTCCTCTTCCTTATATAAGGGTGGTATTTCTTGGACCTCAAAGGACTCTATATCTTGCATATCTTGGTCCCCTGGTGTATTTCTAGTTGGTTCAATCGTGGTCTATTCATCAAACTAATCAGTCATGGTTTGGTCAACCAAAGTATGACCACCTAACTATGCAAAATTCATGGGATCGACTGACTTCACCTCAGGTTCTTGTCCTTGCCCTACTTCTATCTAGATAGGAGGGTCATATGTCTGCATTTGGTTAGTCAGTTGAGTGGAACCCAGTTGTACCTTGAATTACCTAGCTAACTTGGTAATTTTTGCTTGGTCCTCTAGTGGTTGACCATCTGACTAGGTAGCATCAGGTATTTTGGTTGACTCCTTAGCTTCACTATCATCAATTTCTATTATAGGGGGTTCTTGTTGCATAATAGGACTCCCCTATTCTTAGGAAGTAGTATTTATAGGGGCCTATAATTGGTCCCTTATTTCAGCCTTTTAATTGTTTGATTCTCTTCTAGAATAAAAATGAAACACCCCTATGGATGTAATTTTATTCTCTGAGTCCATGGAAGAAAATTTTATGTCCATGGCCCAGTTTGTCTGTACGGTAACATCGACCTTATCTGGTTCGATGATCTACAGCTGTTGGATCCTATTTTCTAACTACTGCACCTTTGCTTGTAATTATCATAGAGCATCATTTGATTCTTTTTGTCTTGCTATAGTAGCCCTTTGAGACTCCTAAAATTTTTCTTGTTCCTTCTTTATTTTTTCCTCCCAATTGGAGGATTTTTCTCTCATGTTCTGCAACTAGATCTACAATTCTTCTTCCTGATCATTCTGGTAGAATATCGCACCACTAACCATGCCATGTAACACTTTGGAAGCCAGTTCATCCTCTACATTTTCTTCTTTAGATGAACTATATTCAACCAAGCACTCCTATGTTTTACTTTTGGTTGTCGATGGTGACGAAGCCCAAATTGGATTTGGAATAGTTTTTTTTGCCTCCTAATTTGAATTTTGGAAGACAAGCGATGATATTGCCTGTGATAGGCTCTATTTGGATTGTCCTACATCCCATATAGAATGGATTTTGTAGGAGGCATGCACCCTTTTCTAAAGTGTGGATATAGGCACATGTTTACTAGGATACATGCACCTTCCACTGAAGTGCAAAGACAAGCACTCATTTGTTGGGAGACAGGTGCTTGTTTGTTGGGATACAGGTGCATTTAATCGAAGTGTGAATATAGGCACCTATTTTTTGGGAGACAAGCACCCTTCACTAAAGTGCAAAGGTATTTGTTCATTTTCTAGGAGATAGGAACCCTTCACCGAAGTGCAGAGATAGTCACCATCTATTTATGAATATAGGCACCTTTATTGGACATGCTAGAACCTGCAAAACACATTTTTTTCACATGTGAATTTTATTTTTTTTGCCTAGTGTATATGGTAGATAGGTGCCTTTATGAATACAGGTGCCTTAATAATGTTATGGATATAGGTGCCTTTTACTATACGTAGGATACAAGCACCTTCTCTTGGATGGACATTCAATATCCACTGAGTTGACCCATAGTCAAGCACCTTTTATTAATCTGGATACATGCACTTTTCCTTGGTGACAAAATCAGCGTTCATCGCCTTGATTGTATACACATATCTACTTTTTAGATAAAGTAGATACCTATATATATCCAATTATAAGTACCCCCTTATTGGCAGGTTTTGGTGCTTCATTCATTCATTTATCCTCCTAAAACATTGGAAATGCGCAGGGCACCATGGATCCTATGCTTGATATGCCTGGGTTTACCATGATGCCTACAAATTGCATTCAAGGTATGGTTTTTTGTAAAATAAATGCACACGTAAAACATAAAATATGAATCATGGATCATGGATCCTATGCCTGATAGAACTTGGTTTCCAAGGATACCTATAGATTGCATTTATGGCATGAATTCCTACAAAGTAATAAATAAAACAAAACTAAAAAAAACAAAATTTTTAAATTTAAAATGTTTTTTTCTATGGATGCACACACATATATCAACTACTAGAGAGATTTTTTCATTACGATGGGATCTCTCCCATGTCTACTTTAGATTTAATTGTGTGGAATGGTGGTGTATG
Source organism: Wollemia nobilis (assembly GCA_028583015.1). NCBI lineage: Eukaryota > Viridiplantae > Streptophyta > Pinopsida > Araucariales > Araucariaceae > Wollemia > Wollemia nobilis. Next base: position 3,970,845 of record JAQPPZ010017063.1, on the reverse strand, counting down.
ATATGGTCGTAATCGATGGTCATTGACTATTAGGACAATGTCGCTTTCATCTATGATTTGAATACATACAACACCATTTTTTATAATCTCAACCACCTCATACGGTCCCATACAACATTGCATAAGCTTTACCTTTCACTTATGTAATTAGAAGTCTTACAACAATTTACATTCTCCCACTTTGAACTATTTTGGCCGTATGTGGTGATCATGCCATCGGGTCCTCTACTTTTACATGATTTCCATTCATTGTAAAGCATCCTACCAGTATTCATTCAGCTGGTTAAGCTATTGAATTCAATCTTTTATGCAGCATATAAATTTACATTTAATGCTACAAGTCTATAGAGTTTTGATTTTAAATTCTGTGGGCATCATGGCATTTTTCCCATACACCAATTGGAATGGTGTAAATCCAATGGTAGTCTTCCAGGTGGTGCGATATGCCCACACTGCCTTCGGTAAATTAATTTCTCAATATTTTCTATGTTGTACTATCTTCGTAAGAATATTTTCCAGCTCCCTATTTGTGACTTCCACTTGCCCATTTGCTTGTGGATGATAGGGGGTAGTGTCATTGTTCTCGATTTGATATTATTGCATCAATTCTTGAATCACTTTCAAGGTCAATTTAGGTCCCTGGTTAGTGGTTATTTCTTTGGGAACCCCAAATCTGGTGAAAATAGATTCATACAAGAAATTGACTACAGTTTGTTCCTTTGAATCTCGTAGTGTCTGCACTTCAATATATTTTCTCACATAGTCAGTACAAATAAGAATATACCTTTTTTTGCCTAACTGTGGATTGATGGGATCCACAAATTCCATCCCTCATTTTTCAAAAGGTTTAATGTGCACATGGGGCTACAGTGGCACTTCAATCTATTTACTAGGATACATGCACCTTCCACTGAAGTGCAAAGACAAGCACTCATTTTTTGGGAGAAAAGCACCCTTCACTGAAGTGTGAAGGTATATGCTCATTTTCTAGGAGATGGGAACCCTTCACCAAAGTGCAGAGATAGTCACCATCTATTTATGAATATAGGCACCTTTATTGGACATGCTGGAACCTGCAAAACACATTTTTTTCACATGTGACTTTTCATTTTTTTGCTTGGTGTATATGGTAGATAGGTGCCTTTATGAATACAGGTGCTACTAATGTTATGTATATAGGTGCATTTTACTATAAGTAGGATACAAGCACCTTCTCTTGGATGGACATTCAATATCCACTGATTTGACCCGCAATCAGGCACCTTTTATTAATCTAGATACATGCACTTTTCCTTGGTGACAAAATCAGCGTTCGTCGCCTTGATTGTATACACATATCTACTTTTAGATAAATTAGATACCTATATATATCCAATTATAAGTACCCCCTTATTGGTAGGTTTTGGTGCTTCATTCATTCATTTATCCTCCTAAAACATTGGAAATGCGCAGGGCACCATGGATCTTATGCTTGATAGGCCTAGGTTTACCATGATGCCTACAAATTGCATTCAAGGTATGGTTTTTTGTAAAATAAATGCACACGTAAAACATAAAACATAAAATATGAATCATGTATCCTATTCCTGATAGACCTTGGTTTCCAAGGATACCTATAGATTGCATTTATGGCATGAATTCCTACAAAGTAATAAATAAAACAAAACTAAAGAAAATAAAAATTTAAAATTTAAAATGTTTTTTTCTATGGATGCACACGCATATATCAACTGCTAGAGAGAGTTTTTCATTACGATGGGATCTCTCCCATGTCTACTTCAGATTTAATTGTGTGGAATGGTGGTGTATGATATGGTCATAATCGGTGGTCATTGACTGTTAGGACAATGTCTCTTTCATCTATGATTTGAATACATACAACACCATTTTTTATAATCTCAACCACCTCATACGGTCCCATACAACATTGCATAAGCTTTCCCTTTCACTTATGGAATTGGAAGTCTTACAACAATTTACATTCTCCCACTTTGAACTATTTTGGCCGTATGTGGTGATCATGCCATTGGGTCCTCTACTTTTACATGATTTCCATTCATTGTAAAGCATCCTACCAGTATTCATTCAGCTGGTTAAGCTATTGAATTCAATATTTTTATGCAGCATATAAATTTAAATTTAATGCTACAAGTCTATAGAGTTTTGATTTTAAATTCAGTGGGCATCATGGCATTTTTCCCATACACCAATTGGAATGGTGTAAATCCAGTGGTAGTCTTCCAGGTAGTGTGATATGCCCACACTGCCTTCGGTAAATTAATTGCTCAATATTTTCTATGTTGTTGTACTATCTTCATAAGAATATTTTCCAGCTGCCTATTTGTGACTTCCACTTTCCCATTTGCTTGTGGATGATAGGGGGTAGTGTTATTGTTCTCGATTTGATATTATTGCATCAATTCTTGAATCACTTTCAAGGTGAATTTATGTCCCTGGTTAGTGGTTTTCTTTGGGAACCCCAAATCTAGTGAAAATAGATTCATACAAGAAACTGACTATAGTTTGTTCCTTTGAATCTTGTAGTGTCTGCACTTCAATCTATTTTCTCACATAGGTAGTACAAACAAGAATATACCTTTTTTTGCCTAACTATGGATTGATGGGATCCACAAATTCCATCCCTCATTTTTCAAAAGGTTTAATGTGCACATGGGGCTACAGTGGCACTTCAATCTATTTACTAGGATACATGCACCTTCCACTGAAGTGCAAAGACAAGCACTCATTTGTTGGGAGACAGGTGCTTGTTTGTTGGGAGACAAGTGCCTTTAATCGAAGTGCGAATATAGGCACCTATTTTTTGGGAGACAAGCACCCTTCACTGAAGTGCGAAGGTATATGCTCATTTTCTAGGAGATAGGAACCCTTCACCAAAGTGTAGATATAGTCACCATCTATTTATGAATATAGGCACCTTTATTGGACATGCTGGAACCTGCAAAACACATTTTTTTCACATGTGACTTTTCTTTTTTTTGCCTAGTGTATATGGTAGATAGGTGCCTTTATGAATACAGGTGCCTTAATAATGTTATGGATATAGGTGCCTTTTACTATACGTAGGATACAAGCACCTTCTCTTGGATGGACATTCAATATCCACTGAGTTGACCCACGATCAGGCACCTTTTATTAATCTAGATACATGCACTTTTCCTTGGTGACAAAATCAGCGTTCGTCGCCTTGATTGTATACACATATCTACTTTTTAGATAAAGTAGATACCTATATATATCCAATTATAAGTACCCCCTTATTGGTAGGTTTTGGTGCTTCATTCATTCATTTATCCTCCTAAAACATTGGAAATGCACAGGGCACCATGGATCATATGCTTGATAGGCTTGGGTTTACCATGATGCCTACAAATTGCATTCAAGGTATGGTTTTTTGTAAAGTAAATGCACACGTAAAACATAAAACATAAAATATGAATCATGGATCCTATTCCTGATAGACCTTGGTTTCCAAGGATACCTATAACATTGCATAAGCTTTCCCTTCACTTATGGAATTGGAAGTCTTACAAAAATTTACATTCTCCCACTTTGAACTATTTTGGCCGTATGTGGTGATCATGCCATCAGGTCCTCTACTTTTACATGATTTCCATTCATTGTAAAGCATCCTACCAGTATTCATTCAGCTGGTTAAGCTATTGAATTCAATATTTTTATGCAGCATATAAATTTAAATTTAATGCTACAAGTCTATAGAGTTTTGATTTTAAATTTAGTGGGCATCATGGCATTTTTCCCATACACCAATTGGAATGGTGTAAATCCAGTGGTAGTCTTCCAAGTAGTGCGATATGCCCACACTGCCTTTGGTAAATTAATTGCTCAATATTTTCTATGTTGTTGTACTATCTTCGTAAGAATATTTTCCAGCTCCCTATTTGTGACTTCCACTTGCCCATTTGCTTGTGGATGATAGGGGGTAGTGTTATTATTCTAGATTTGATATTATTGCATCAATTACTGAATCACTTTCAAGGTGAATTTAGGTCCCTGGTTAGTGGTTATTTCTTTGGGAACACCAAATCTGGTGAAAATAGATTCATACAAGAAACTGACTACAGTTTGTTCCTTTGAATCTCGTAGTGTCTGCACTTCAATATATTTTCTCACATAGTTAGTACAAACAAGAATATACCTTTTTTTGCCTAACTATGGATTGATGGGATCCACAAATTCCATCCCTCATTTTTCAAAATGTTTAATGTGCACATGGGGCTACAGTGGCATCTCATCTCGAAGAGTTTGTCTACCCATTTTTTGGCATTTATCACATTGGTTCACATTTTTTACTGTATCTTTAAATAAAGAAGGTCAAAAATATCCAGCTTGCAAAACTTTAAATGCAATCCTTTTTCCTAAAAAATGACCACAACATGGTTCATCATGACAAGCCTTGAGGATTTTTGTGATCTTATTTTCTACAACACACCTTCTCATGATTTGATCAGGCCCAGTTTTAAATAGGCATCCATTAATCCATGAAAAGGCTGCACTCTTTTCTATCAATGTTTGTGCTTCTTGAGGTGAGAGTACAGGATATACTTTATCGGTGGCTAAGTAATTAGTCATATCCATATACCATGGAATTTTTTCATCCAAAACAAAAATATGCTCATTTGGAAATTGATCCTCAGTGGTTGTATGGTCCTGATATATCAACCTGGAGAGAAAATCTACAACATTATTCCTGCTAGGTTTATCAACAATGGTTACATCATATTCCTATAGCAATAAAATCCACATAATAATTCTACCACTCACTGTAGGTTTATTCATTAGGTACTTCATGGATGCATGATATGTATGCACAAAAATCTTATAACATGTAATGTAATGGCAAAATTTATTAATAGTGTGCACTACTACAAGGAATTATTTTTCCATGATAGTATAGTTAAAATCAACATCTGTAATATGTTTACTAACATAGTAGATGGTGTAAAAATCATCTCCGTTTTTTTATCCTAATGCATCCCCTATCGCATTGTTAGATGCATCAGTGTACATGTGAAATGGGAGGGTCCAATTTGGACCTCTCAACACAGGAGTTGTTTTCAGTTTTTCTTTTAAAATTTAAAATGCTTGTTCATACTCATTGGTCCAAACAAAATCAATATTTTTACACAGTAATATATGTAGAGGTTTGTTAGTTTTACTAAAGTATTGGATAAACCTCCTATGGTATCCATCAAAACCCAAGAAAACTCTAGACATCTCTCTATGTTTGGGGAGTGGATAGATTTTTAATCACTTCAATATTTTTTTTATCTACTTTAATCCCCTCCATAGATATATGATGTCCTAACACTATCCCTTATTGCATTAGCATAAAATACTTTTTGTTACTAAGGGACAGGTTTGTTTCTTGACACTGCTGGAGTACTTTCTTCAGATTGGTTGTAGCTTCCTTAAAAGTCTCACCATAAATGGTGAAATCATCCATGTATACCTCTCCAGTTTCTCCATCCATGTCCAAAAATATACTAAGCACCACCCTTTGAAAGATGGTAGGTGTGTTACACAACCCGAATAATAAGACTCGATAAGCAAAATTCCCCCATGGATAAGTAAATGTGGTTTTTTCCAAGTCTTCTTCCCCTATTTATATTTGATTGTATCGACTAAACCCATCTAGGAACAAAAAGTATTTCCTTCCTACCAAGGTGTCGATGACTTGGTCAATAAAGGTTAAGGGTAAATGGTCTTCCTAGTGGCTTTATTGAGCATCTTGTAATCAACACAGATGTGCCACTTGCCATTTTTCTTAGGCACTACTACTAAAGGTGATACCCATCGACTATCTGATATTGGATAAATTAACCCAACTAAAAAAAAAAATTGTAGTTCAGCTTTGACAATGTCTTTCATAATTGGATTCATTCTCCTTTGGGACTGTCTTATCGGTCTCACATCATCTTCCAAATATATCCTATGAGTACAAAATTTGAGTGCAATCCCCCTCATGTCTATATAATCCCACGCAAAAGCAATTTGGTGTTTGATAAGTATTTATTTTAATTTTTCCTCTTGAATAATTGACATCTCATTATCAATATTCAATACTCTGCCAGGTTCCACTTCTATTTGTTTGACATGGTTATTTTTTATACCTACAAGTAGGGATTCTAGAGGAAAATGAGAATATTCCTCTTGTAAAAAGTGTGTGATGACTTGTTCTTCATCAGTGTCATCCTCGATCTCATCTAGAGCCATCATATGTTGAAGTATTCATAATGCATTGTTATTTAAGGCTTCATAGTTTGGTTCTCCCAAAAAATCAGTGGACTGTGCAGGTGGATAAATGATCAATATTTTGGTATTTTATATATATAATATTGTCATCTATCCTATCCTACAAGTTATATAAGCATCAACTGTGGCCATCCAAGGTCTACCTAATATAAGTGGATATCCATCCAATCTAGATCTAGATTGCAACATTACAAAAAATTTTGGATACTCCTATGCATCTACCATGACAACAACATCTAGTATTCCCTTAGGGAGTACTATGGATCGATCAACTAATTGAAGGATAGTTTTAGTTGGCCTCATATCATTGAGTTGTATTTTTTGCATGGTTTCTTGGGGTATGACGTTTATGGCAGCCCCTAGATCTGCTAATGTGTTGGATAATTGAAAACCTACAATTTTAACTGCTAGCACTAGGCTTCCTGGATCAGATTATTTAGGATGGTATGTATTACCTAACATGAGATCAACCAATTGTCCTACCACACTTACTACTTTTGATGGTTTTATTCTTGATTTTTTCAAACATAATATTCTTATGGCCTTCGTATAAATAGGACATTGTCCTGAAAGAGGAAAATTATGACGGTCAAGTTTTTTAAGCCTTCCATAATGTCAAATTTTAATTGTGTTGGCTTCATGGGTTCCTATAATATTTTTGGAAAATGTGGAACCCCTTCATCTTTATTTTTCTTAGTAGTTTCTTTATCTGCCACCTCTTCTAATAATGGTAGCTCTTCTACTTCTAACTCTACATCCTCCTCCTCCACTATAGGAGTTGGTTCTACTCCTAAATATATTCCTGACATAATTTGTACAAGGCTACAATCTACTCTAATTTGATACATTGGAAACACCTATGTATCTACCTGATAGGTGGGCTGATTTGACCTATTATTGGGATTTTGAGTTGGTTGTGTAGGTAGCTAAATCTGTCTTGAAGTAGGAGGTGTAGGCAAGTTGTATTACAATGGAGTTTGAATTGTATTTTATGGAGGTGAAGTCCATGCATTGTGTTTATGGTCCAATTTTCTGATAAGGCATCCATGGATATGGGTTGTAAGGAGTAGACCCCTGGATGGTATTCATCCAAGGAGTTTGACCCCATCATGCCATGTTGGGTGGTTGAGTATAACCTTGGTTCATATAGTTTTTTCCCCCATAAGGTGGTATTCTTCCTGGCATACTATTTCTTGGAGGAAATTATTGCCAATTTATCCTATTACCCATGAAATAGGTTTTCGCTACTTTAGGTTCCTCTTTTAAATTTTCCATTCATGGACACAACCTAGTTTTATGGTCCCTTTCATAGACCATACACACTCTAACTTTGTTTTTTGGACACTCATTTTTTTATGTTTTCACCTAAATTTTGGGTAAAAGTAGGCTAATTTTGCTTTAGTTCCTTGCTTCTTTTTTGAAGTAAGAGTGTATTCAATTGAAGTGGAAGATATGAAAGCATATCACTCTTCATATCATCCAACATGTTACCTATTTCAGCCTTAGTTACTAAGGCTGTAGTTTTTGTGATTTGGATGGTTGGTTTACCTTTTTTACGAGAATAATTTTGACACAATTGTTGGATGTCTATCATATGATGTTGGTAAATATCCCCTCTTGATATCATATTTAAAGCTTCTAGAGACTCGTTTGTGAGACATCTCAAGAAAATACTTCTTAAGGACTTATCACCCTTGCATGGGGTGATCTTTACAAATTAAAGCTAAATATGTCCCAATAGTCTTCCAGTGATTCTTCCTCTTTTTGAGTCATATCCAATACTTCTTCCCTGACATATAATGCTGTCCTAAAGTTTTAGTATTGGTATAGGAATATCCTTTTCATATATTCCTAGGTTGCAATGTGTTTATTTCCTAGAATTATGAACCAGCATAGCGTTGAATCATCTAAAGTGGAGGGAAATAATTTTAGTTTTTGGGCATATGATTTGTAATACACTGACCTACATTATACATCAAATTTAAAAAGGAATAGGTTATGATATTTAGTTGGAATTCCCCTAAAGGTAGGAATATGAGCGGTAGATATATGTTTCATATATTTTTTCTCCCCTTGCTTCCTCAATTGGGAAGTCAAAACTAGTTTAAGCTTCTTCATTTTTAGCCATATTTTTAGGTAATGTAGGTTCTACATCTACTACTTCTAGGGCAACTTTCAAGGCTTCACACTCATTTTGTTTGTCTTCCAAAAGTATTCCTAAGTCAACATTTGAAATGGTTCCTTCTTCAACTACTTTCCACCATTGAATATTTAGAAAATATTCCTTAGATTGGGTTCTCTCAAATAGATTTCCTAAACCAAAGTTTAAAACTAGTCCTTCATCAAAAGATGTTTGTCTTAATTGCTGATAAGAGCTTTGTTCAAAAATTGGATGACTACACCAATGTACTGCTAGAGGATATGGTAGTTCAATTTTATGATTGGTTTTAGATGTTTTGAAAGAAATTTCAAAAGTTTTTTTAGGTACTTGTGAAGTAAAATATTTGCTTTTTAGAAAATAGCCATCCGGAATTCTTAATATTGATGGACTCATACAATATCAAGTAGAAAATCTATAGTTAAGCTAATCTAAATTGTAAGCTTAGGGTTGATTGTCCTATAGATTTGACTACTAAAGTTGGCACTCCTTAACAACGGTACCAAAATGGTGAGCAAAAATTATGTTCTAAGAAAATTTATCTCCTATCCATTAATTATCAATCTGGTAGTTCGTAGACTTGTGAGTTCTAGTGTAAAGTATATGTCTGTGGTAGTCTAAATATGACTCCTTTGTGTCACTTTTGGTTTTAGGGGTGGTTGTTGATGTAGTTGGAGTTCAACCAAACTGATAGAATTAAATTACAGGAAAGTAATTTCTACAAGAATTTGTAGGAAAACTAAATTAAAATGTCAAACACATGACTGAAAGGAAATGTGTAGAAAAGAAAAAAATTGTGCAAAAATTAAATAAAATAGAGAAATACATAATTAGACACTCTTAAAAATAATTAATAGATACTAATTAATGATAGCAAAACAAAATAGGGGAGGAATACTACTTGGAGTGGGCCCAATATCCATAGACATTCGCCCAGTTAAATTATGCAATCACTCTTTGAACTCAAGAAATTAACCAAAACACTTCAAGATTTTATTATGTAGTACAAAGTTTTACAAAGCAATTTCAAATCCCTTCTTCAAAAGCAGTCTATATTTTTATACAAAATGCAATTGTTTCCTATTTACAATTATAGACATGACATGATTTGCTATGATAGGCATGCATAAATTTATTAGATGTCTAAAAATAGAGAAATCATGCTAAAATTAACCCTCACAGAATAATCATAGTGTTTCCTATGTTTAACAAAATACATCTAATTTTACACATGGTCTTCAATTTTTACGATCAACATGCATGTTTTTATTCTATCCAATGCATATGCTATTCGACCTATAACTAGAAAATAGGTGCCTTTTCGGTCTATCACTAGGATACAAGCACTATTTTTAACCTACTTCTGTTCACTAAGGATCATCGCAAGTTTTTGAGCATCGGACAGTGCACACTTTTATTCTATCATTAGGAGACAGGCACCGTCCAACATATAGTTAGGAGATAGGCACCGTCCCCTATGCTCAAGAGGTAGGCACCTTCCAACCTATTGGCAGGAGATAGGTATCATTCTATGTACTGGGAGACAGGCACTTCCTTTTCATTGGAATATAGGCACCTTTCAACTTATGGTTGAGAGACAGGCACCATACCTTAGCATATTTTGGAGCACCATAATCCTTTGCTACTATCGTTGTTCACTCACCACTCTTTTCTTAATCACATCATGAAAATATCAAATGCTAGGTCTGCATGGGACCTTGACAAAAAAGATGCAAAAAGATAAAATGTACTGCATATACACATAATTTTCACTCAAAATACACATTAGGCATAATACATCATTTTTTATTAAATATATACAAAAATCTCATAAAATATGTATTTCTAATATAATATTCCACACAATTATGCTATTAAAGTATACAAAAAATGAGCATTCATGGTTCTCATCAATTATGACCTTTGATGGGGCAAAATCTAAAGCAGGAGCAGGAGTTAGAGTACTATTGACAAACATCAATGGCAGCTATCTTGGCATATCATACAGGTTAGAATTTTCTTGTACAAATAATGTTGCATAATATGAAGCTTTATTGCTAGGGCTAAGGAAAGCCAATAAATTGGGTATTAATTACCTCAAAGTTAGTGGGGATGTTGAACTAATAATTCAACAAATCAAAGGGAAATATCAAACAAAAAACCCTAGATTAAAGCAATATAAGCAAGCAGTGTTGGATGAAATAGATAGATTCTTGGATTTTGATCTACAATTTATTCCTAGAGCACAGAGTCACAATGCTAATTTCTTGGCCATTAATGCTTCTAGGGTATAAAACCTTGAGATAGATAAATTTTTTTTAAAAAGGTTCCAAACCATATCTATTTATAAGCTCTATGTCCCTGATAATGTGGTATATTTATAAGTTTTTCATTATGATATACACATTAATGATTTTACGACTAAGCAGAATGAATTTTTGATGTTATTTATGATGAAAGTGATGAAGAAAAATTGAAGGATGTTATTGGAGAGCCTACAGAAGTCATACAACTGAAAGCTGACAAGATACCTAGGGTATTGGTATCTTTAGAGAGCTTGTTTGATGAATTTGATAGAGCATATAAACCTTTGGTTCAATAATCTAAGGTAGATGAAGTTAATATCAAAATAGAGGAAGACACTAAGATTGTTAGGATCAATAAATCTCTGTCAAGAAAAGAGAAGCAACAATATATCAAATTTTTGAAAAATAACATGGATATTTTTTCTTAGAGTTATGAGGATTTGAAGACCTTAAATATGAAGGTAATAACTCACATAATACCTCTTCAAAAATATACTAAGCCTTTCAGGAATAAAAAAATGAAGTTCAATCCCACTTTGCATCCAATTATGTAGAAAGAAGTTTAGAAGTTACTGGATACTAAGATAATCAAGAAGGTGAGATTTTCTACTTGGTTGGCAAATTTGGTTCCAATTAGAAAAAATAATGGTGAGATTAGACTTTGTGTAGATTTTAGGAATCTAAATAAGAGCTCTCTCAAAGATAACTATCCACTTCCAAATATGGAGTGGTTGCTTCAAGTAGTGGTTGGGTCATCAAGAATGTCTTTATTAGATGGCTTTTCATGTTACAATCAGATTGCGGTGAATACAGAATATAGGCACAAAACAACTTTCACTATACCATGGAGAACATTTGAATATCTCAGGATGCCCTTTGGATTGATGACTTCAAGAGCATCATTTCATAGAGCAATGGATGTTGCATTTAAAGGATTGATGTTCAAGATAGTGGTGGTATATCTTGATGACATTACAGTTTTTTATAAATCTTGAAGATCATTTTGCACATCTAACTCAAGTGTTTGATAGGTGCAAGGAGTTTGGAATATATTTGAATCCTATAAATTGTGTGTTTGATGCCACACAAGGTAAACTACTTGGGCATACTATTTTAAAATATGGGATTAGCATTGATCCACAAAGAGTAGAAGCCATTGCTAAATTTCTACCTCCTAAGAATCTTAAGGGAGTTAAATCATTCTTTGGAAATATTAGCTTTATTAGGAGGGTTTTCCCTGATTTTGCTTAGATTGCCAAGCCAATAAATGACATGATCAAGAAAAATGAAGAAATAAGATGGACAGAGGAAAATACTACAACTTTTTAGAAGATCAAAGATGCAATTACTAAGGCTCCAGTATTGAACTGCACTGATTACTCCAAAGATTTCAAAATATGCACATTTTCTTTTGAACACACTATTGTTGTAGTTCTAGCTTGGTAATATGAAGAGGAAAATGAAAATTCCATAGCCTTTATGAGTACAATATTGAAGAGTGCTCAACTAAAATTTTCTATTCTAGAAAAATAGGCTTATGCATTAATCAGAGCATTGGATCATTTCAAGTGTATCTTTGGATCCAATAAGATAATAGCCTATATCCCCTACATTGTTGTTAAAGATAATTTAACTCAACTTGAAACTTTAGGTAGTCCTACAAGGTGGATGACTAAATTACTAAAATATTATGTGGATTTCAAGGTAGTGAATATCTTTAGAGGCTAAGGATTGGTAAAATACTTGTCCAACAAGGAAGGAGAAGATATGAATAACACTATTGTAGTAGATGAGCAATAAGAAGCTAGAGTGGTTGATAATTCAGATTACCAATGGTATGATGGTATTATTTTTTACCTTCAAAATTTATAGTTTCTAGAAGACATACCCAAAAACAAAAGAAAATCCATCAAGAAATTGGCCCAAAAATACTACATTCAGGAGGGTAGACTGTATTGGAGGTATCCAGATGGAGTGTTGCTTCTCTATTTTTTTGAGAAAAAATTTGCTCAAGTGCTGAAATAATATCATTTTTATTTTTATGCAGGTAACTTTGCTCTAAAGGCTACTACTCACAAAATCTTGAGAGTTGGTTATTATTGGTTCTACCTATTTAAATATGTCTATCATTTTGTTATAATTTGTCACAACTATTAGATTTTTGTAGGGAAGAATAATTTGCCATCCATGCCCCTCAGACTAGTAATTGTGAAAGCTCCTTTTTCTCAATGGAGAATAGATCTCATTGGTGAGATTAACCCCAATTCCTCTAGAGGTCACAAGTGGATCATCACAACAACAGCCTATTTTACCAAGTAGGTAGAAGTAGCACCTCTCAAGAAATCCACTACTAGAGTGGTCACCAAGTTTTTAGAAGACTAGATATTGTCAATAGTTGGGGTCCCTAAGAAGTTAGTCACAAATAATGGTAACTACTTAACTTCTTTTGATATGATTGAATTTTGTGCTAAGTACAACATAGAGCTTTCTCATTATACAAATTACTATTCAATGGAATAGATTAGCAGTATCCTAAAACAAGAATTTAATCACAATAATAAGAAGAGCATTAGGTAGAAACAAGAGAAGTTGGGATAGTGAACTGAAGTTTGCTTTATAAACTGATAGAATATCTATCAAAATAAGCATAGAAAATTTTCTTTATGATCTAGTTTATGGTGAGAATGCTCTATTACTTCCTCAGATAAAAACTCATGCTTTGTCTTTGCTTCTTCAAGACCATGAAAATTCAATTTTTTTGCAAAGAAGACTTAATCAAATTATGAAGTTGCAGGAAGATAGAAAATATTCATTACTGAAGATAACTGAGTAGGCTCACAAAATAGTGCAGGTATTCAATAATAAGGCCAGAGGTAAACCTTTTCTAGAAGGAGATATAGTGTTGTATTTGGATCCAAAGAATGAAAATTATGGTGAATAAAGGAAGTGGGAACCAAAATGGTTTGGTCTCTATCAAATCCTTTAGATGGTAGGCTAGCATACTTACAAATTGTAAACTTTGGATGGCAAGGAATTTTCAATTCCTATCAATGGCCAACATTTGAAATTGTATCATTCTATACAAAGGGCTTGAGAATCCACACAAAAAAAAATGTGTGTTTCAATATTTAGGTGATTAAGGAGTCCTTTCTAGGTGATTAAGGAGTTCTCTTTAGGTGATTAAGGTGTTTCCTATAGGTGATTAAGGTGTATTTTTAGGTGATTAGGAAAGTTTTGTCTTTGTGGTCTATTGGATATTTTGGAGTTCTCAGGTTATTCATTGTCAAAAGTACTTTTCATCACCTTTCCCAGTTGGATCCTGTGTTGGATCCTCAAAATCCAACTTGATTTTACCCTAAATTTTTGAATTTTTGGTGTCCTATGGTCTTTTTCAAATTTGCAATACCCCCTTGAGTCCTTTCCAATTATTGTAAATTTTTGGTCCTTTTGAAGTCCTATTTCACCCTCCAAGAGCAATGAAAGTTTTTATGTCACCAAGGTCAGGCCTTTGTTTTGGTTTTCCTAAGGTCTTTTTGTCAATAAATATTTGGCCCAAATAAGTTTGATGCAGGGTCCTATCTTTCAAAGGGCATAACTTTTGATTTGATCATTGAATCAGCTTGAGAATTTTACGTGGAGCTAGAAAAAGTGGAGGACAATGCATAACTAAGAAACCTTGGTGTCTAGGATGGTTTTTCAGGATTTTTTTGGGCCCTAATTCCTTCATCTAGTGCCCCAAAAATGGAATTTATTTTTTTTTAGAAATTTGATAAAAAAAAGAGTTTTTGAATTTTAAAATTTTAATAGACATAAGTAGGAGTTGAGATTTTCTATAAGGATCAATATGGGTAATACAATAATGTGTACTAATTTTGAGACCTATCCGAGCTTTTTTGGCTGAAAATGGAAAATTGTCCAAAAATAGTAATTTCTTATCTTTAGGGCTTTAAGATGTAGGGTTTTGTTTTAGGGTTTCTCACATTGTAAAAAGGGGGGGAAAAACCCTAAAACCTAAACCTAAAAACCCTAAACCCTAAACCCTAAAATCAAAACCCTAAACCCTAAAAAAATAAAAACTAAAGGCAATGAAGATAGTGGCTATTATGGATCATTTCTAGTTATGGGCCATCATCAAGGCAATTACAGTTTTCATAATTATGAACCAAATGAACAAGCTATTTAAGAGAGTTGTAACAAAAAAATGATCAAGTTTTTACATAGAAATTTTGCAAGAGGTATACTAGTGTGCCCATCCTTTTTGGTTGTATTTTCCTTTGTGTGTCTCGTCTAGTCACCCCTTTTTATTCCCCATTATTATGCAGGTTTTTTTGAGGAGGTGCCCATTTTACTAAGATTATTTCTAGTGGTTGAGGATGGAATTTATGAGGCTCTTTTTTACATCATTTGAACAAAGAGTTGCAATTCTCTATTGCATCATTTGAATGAAGAATTTGTTTGTATTATTTTAGTGATATCTGGTTATTCTTATCAAAATCCCATTTTAATGATATATTGTTTAATACAATCATGTTTCCTCCTTTCAGTAGTTCTATGTATATTTTTATGTGTTCTCCCATTTACATGTTACATAATTTGAATTGTAAATGGCATCTTATTTCATTGGCATGTTGAATCATTTCTATTACATTATTTGAATGGATGTGATTGGCTCAATTTTATCTTCTCCTCCTTCTATCTTCATCATATTTTAATTTTGGCTACAATTACCCAATGGATAAGGCATCGATCTAAAGCTTGAAGCCCTAGCTAGGATTTACTTTCAAACTTGGTCAAATTTTATGTTGTAGTTTTATTTTATTTTTGCAAATCTGGATGAGCATGAGCATATAAAAAATATTGTAGGCTCACATTTAGGGTTTCCTTACCCTAATTGATCTATCTAGAGTCTTAGGATAATATTTTCCTGAGTTAAAGAGGTGGATCCACCAGAATCCATAGTGTTTATTGGATTATGGAAGTCTGGAGCGTGAAAAATCTATTAAGAGTGTAGGAATTTCCCCCAACAATGATCAAACCTACCCTAAGGTAAATGCAATCTAAATCTACAATTCCTAGTGTAGTAATTGTACTACACTAGGAATGTCAAAAGTGCCACCTATGCCAGGGACTTCAAGGAGTACTTCTATGATGCAACTAAACCTTTTAAATGATAGTATACTTATACTATAACAAGGGATGTATTTATGCTAAATGAGATATTAAATGAACTACTCCATGCTAGGTTATCTAAGGTGATGGGAGAAAAACAAGACAAAAATAACAAAATAACTACACTAGAAAACAATATTTTGACTATTTTTTCTTTTTGAAGCTTATGTGAGAAAAGAAAACCTAATCTACATGAACTTTTCCTCTTTTTATTTTTTTTAGCATGCAAATAAAATGAATCCTAAGCTAGCATGCTCTTTTTATTTATAGAGAAGAAATCCCTACAAATAATAGGGAGACCTAGAAATAAAGCATGAGGAAATGGTTCTATATCTCTTCTTTTATAAATAAAACTCTCTACCTACATTAGGGAGGAAGATATAATGAAGATATGAATGCAAGAAATGTATTTCTAGATGCTTTTGGAAGACTTACCTATAAGACACAAGCTCTGTAGATTGCTCCTTTTTGTTTGATATGTGTCTGTGTGACCATTTGATCCAGTTGAGGACCATCATATATGGTTAAGTAGAGCTAAAATTTGGGTGAAAAGACTTTACCACAACTACCATTCTCCACTGTGACAAATTTGTACCCAAAAATAGATAGTAGAAAGTTAGTGATACAAGTAAATGAGGCTACAAAACAGTGATAAAAGAACCCAAAACATGACCCACTAGACATAAAACTTCAAAAATAAAATAAAATAATTCCTAATAAGTTAGAAGGGAGGTCCCACTAGGTGTGCTATTTTGTAGACATGAAAAATGCACCTAACAATGAAAATGTAACTTGCAAATGAAAGTAAAAGAGAAGTAAACAAGCATGTATTAACAAATATAAAGTCTTTTGGAGTACAAATAGCCCTACCAAAGGGGCTTTAAAAAACCACAATATCTTTAGAATGAGAACCAAAGGGGGATGTCCCATTTTACAACATGTCAAGAGGTGCAATCCTTCTTCATGTCACAATCGAAGGTGTGTGGGTGGGTTTTGTGCTTGAGTGTTGGTTGGACCGCTTGGGTGTTGTGTTGAGTGTTGCTAGACCCTGCACACATGTAAACCAATGGGAGTCATAAGTATTTGAAGAGCCTCCTTCACATGATGCCCTTGTTAAATTAAGAGATAACAAATAATTGCAAAGAACATGTAAATGATTACAAAACTCCAAATAAATCTTAGAAAATTGTTTTAAGTACTTACAAAATCAAGAAACAATGTGTTATGTGCCTTCATTTACCTTTTGGTTGTTTGGATGCTCTATTTAGGTTTTTTTGATGTCTCAAATGATTGGCAAGTGTAGATGTCTCAAATAGTTATGTTACAACCCTAACATAGTCAGCTATGTTAGGTCTCCAATAGAAATATTTGATTTCACTATTTAATAAATTAGGTTTGATTTAATTTTTTCATCTATCATAGATTATATCATCTACATATTCACATTCATTCTACCCATTCATGGTGAGGATTGTGCCCAAAGTGGTGAAGATTGATTTAGTTTCATTATTTTACTTGATCCATTTCGGTTTCATATTTTTATTGAGATATTATGCATATGTTAAAGGAATTATATTAAGAACGTGTTTCATTAGAATGCATCTCTTAAAAGTGGTATCATATTGTTCAATGTTCAAGCAAGACCTAGGGTAGATTAGATCATATTATCAAGCACCCATTGAAATGCAGTGGCCAGGAGGTAATTCTTTGGTTCTCGGGTCCAAATTATTTGAACTACGATTACACTCTCCACTGGGTTTAAAATATGTTGAAGACCCTCATAATACATGAATCCATGAATAAAATCTATGCATGCAATCACCATGAAATATCTACTTTAACCAGTCATGTGTCCACTAGGGTTTTCATCCAATTAGCACGCAAGAAAAATAAAAAATTAAAAGAAATTAAAGCCAAGGCAAAAAAAATTTAGCCAGCATATGAGCAGAAGGTGGACTAAAGGATTAGAAGGGATATTATCCAACATGAATAATACCAATTACGAGTTTCTGAAGTCACCTAAAAGACCTCCATAAAACAAAGGTATAAATTATAACTCTCCTTTGCCTATCAATAGTTTTGATCCTGATCATCCACTCCTTAAAACTATGGCTCCTACCACATCGTCTACCTCTTCCCATGATAATATCATAAATGAGGAAATAGGAACTCCCAATACATATAACCAAGAGGTACAAGGTTGTGTCCAAAAATTATTGAAGGGTATCAATATTTTATCCATACTATTAAAACAAATAGTACCACCCCAAAATCAAGCAACTCCTCCCTCTACCAATAATTCCTAGAGATAGAGGAATAATGAGTATCAAGATAGGGAAGATGAATATAAACTACCAAGAGGTCCTCCCCATCATTTCCATGGATAGATACATTATGATGATCAATAGCAAGATGAAGATTATCAACAACCAATGGGTACTCAAAATTGCTTCCACAGGTAGAGATATAATGAGGATCAACAACGAGAGGAATATTATCAACAACCAAGAGGTACTCAAAATCACTTCCATAGGCAGATATATAATGAGGATCAACAACAAGAGGAAGATTATCAATGACCAAGAGGTACTCAAAATCACTTCCATCGATAGAGAAATTATGAGGATCCACAATGAGAGGAAGCTTATCAACAACCAAAAGGTCTTAATGTTGTTAATATCCCATGTATGGACATGCCTAATTTTAAAGGGGGTGACCCACGTGGGTGGTTAGCTAAAATGAATGGTCTTCTAGATTTGTACCATGTATCTAAAATAGAGAAGGTTAAGTATGCTACTTCTAAGTTAGGAACCGAAGCCTACCAATGGTATGCTTGGAAAAAGTACCAACATTATAGACCTCTTGTATGGGAAGAATTTAAAGAAATATTTCTTGAGATATTCGATGATGGCACCTCTACCTCATATGAAGTATTTCTGTTAGCAATAAAACAAATTGGTTTAGTAAATGATGATATATCAAAATTCACAATTCTTCTTGCCTATACAAATATGCAAACAAATGTTGTGGTTGCAGCTTTCATACATGGTTTGAAAGATACTATCAAAGTCAAGGTGGATTTCCAAAAACCATACACTTTGGAGCTAGCTATATAATATTTTGGGCTAGATGAGAAGAAGGTACAAACTTGGAGATAGTCCAGAAAGGATTCCTATAGTCATCCTTATTATCGTAACAATTCCTTTTGTCAAAATTATCAACCCTTCAGATTTTATTGCTATAAGTGCCACAATCATCATCCTAGAGAGCAATAATGTGTACCAAACCAATATTTTCAAATACAACATCAGACCTATGAATACAAATATGAAGAAGCATAAGATATCTATTCTCCTGAATCACCTATGATAAAGGAATAAGAAGATTGTGGTGAAGCAGCAAATGATGAGGATACTATGACAATTTTCATCCATTCTATAATTGGATTAACATCTCACCATACAATAAAGGTACCTAGATATATTAGGCACCAAAATATAAATATGTTGATCGATTTTGGAAGCACTCATAACTTCATTGATCTTAAAACAACCAAAACATTGAACTTACACATTAACTCCTCCAATAAAGATAAAATTCAAGTTCTAGTTGCCAATGGAGGTAATGTTCAATGTATCAGCCAAACATCAATGGTGATAATACTTGTAAATTACCACTCTTCATCATGAGTCTAGGAAATTCATATGGGTGTTGAGTGGTTATAAAAACTATACACTATCAGTTTTAAATTTAGAAAATTATTCGTGGAATGGAAGGAAGATGGAAAAACTATTCACCTACAAGGAATGAAAACTCCACCTTAAAAAATTGTAAGCTCTCATAGCATGGAAAGAATACTATGAAAATGAGGATATGGATTCATAGCTCAAATTAATTTTTTGGTAGCAAAAGCATAGGATACTCCAGAAATTTTTTTTAATGATCTTCAGGATATTGTTGCTAATTATGAAGAGGTTTTTCAGGAACCACAAGGAGTACCTCCTAAGAGATCTCATGATCATACCATACACCTTGGTCCAGGTAGCCTACCTCCTAAGAGATCTCGTGATCATACTATACACCTTGGTCCAGGTAGCCTACCTCCTAATGTCCATCCTTACCATTATCCTGCACCTCAAAATATGGAAATTGAAAAGATTGTTCAAGAATTATTAGAACATGGGGTTATTCATCACAACACTAGTTCTTACTCCTCACCAGTGGTTTTGGACCATCGAAAAGATAATGCTTGGTGTATGTGTCCTGATTTCCATCCCCTCAACAAAATTACAATCAAGGATAAATTCCCTATACCTGTCATAGATGACTTATTGGATGAGTTACATGGTGCTAAATTCTTCATAAAATTAGACCTTCATTTAGGCTTCCACCAAATAAGAGTTTAGAGAATAATATATTCCCAAAATAGCAGCATTTCGTACTCATGAAGGTCATTATGAATTCCTAGTCATGCCCTTTGTCCTCACCAATGCTCCTTCCACATTCCAAAGTCTCATGAACCATGTATTTTGTTCCTTCCTTCGTAAATTCATTTTAGTATTTTTTGATGACATCCTAATTTATAGAAAAACTTGGCAAGATCATTTGTTACATGTAGGAAAGGTCCTGCATCTCCTACATAAGGAAAAAAAAATTGTCAAAAGATCTAAATGTTCTTTTGGTGTTCAAGAAGTTGAATATTTGGGCTACATTATTTTGCATGAAGGTGTTAAAGTGGATCCCAACAAGATTAAGGCTATTCAATACTGGCATTTACCTAAGACCCTCAATAAACTTTGTGATTTCTTAGGTCTCACGGGTTACTATCGTAATTTTATACACAACTATGGGAAAATTGTAGCACCACTCACAGCTCTCACAAAGAAAGATGTTTTTCAATGGTCGAAAGTCATGACTCAAGCATTTTTGGAACTTAAAAAGGCTATGTGTACTACTCTAGTTTTGGTGACTCCTGATTTTCACAAACCATTTGTGATTGAATGTGATGCTTCTAGCACAGGTATTGGGGCAGTTCTAATGCAAGAGGGGCATCCATTGGCATTTGAGAGTAAACAACTTTTCGGTAAGAATTTGGCAAGGTCTACATATGAAAAAGAAATGTTGGAAATATTACATGCAATTGAGAAGTTATAATTAGTAGTCATATCATCATCAAAATCAATCATAGTAGTCTAAAGCACTTCCTTGAATAACAATTTTCACAAGTGGTTAACAAAGTTGTTGGGATATGATTTCATTATCGAGTATAAGAAATGAAAAGAAAATGTATCAATAGATGCATTGTCTCATAAATTCGAAGATGAAGTAACTATCAATACCATTTCGGGTCCTTATTCCTAATGGGTATCTCAGCTTCAAGAATAATGGGTAACAAATATAGAAACTACTCAACTAATTCAGGAATTAATGAATGGATCACCCAAGTATCCTCAATTCTCATATGATGACAAGGTCCTAAGAAGAAAAAATCGCATTTACATCCCATGCAATTCCACCATCAACTTTTAGATTCTCGAAGAATCACATGCATCCCCATCAATAGGACATTTTGGGTTCTTGAAGACATATATGTGGATCAAACAATACTTTTATTGGAAAGGACTAAAAGTTGATGTTAAGAATTGGGTGGGAATGTGAGATCTATCAGTGTAATAAGAGTGAGACAGACAAATCTCCAGGCTTGTTACAACCTCTACCAATTCCAAATCAGCAATGGGAACATATTTTGATGGATTTTATTGAATTTCTTTCTAAATAAAAAGGAAAAATAGTAATTTTGTGGTTGTAGATCGTCTTTCTAAATATGGTCTCTTCAATGCTCTACAACATCTATTTTTGGCAAGAAAAGTGGCTAAGGTATTTATGGATTCAATTTTCAAATTGCATGGAATGCCCAAAAATATTGTAAGTGATCGTGATCCCATATTTACTAGTAACTTTTGGAAAGAATTATTTCATCTTAGTGGTACTAAATTGAATATGTATTTCATATATCATACCCAAACAGATGGCCAAACACAAATAGTTAACAAATTTTGGGTACCTATCTAATATGTTTTGCACAGGATAAACAATATCAATGGATTCAATAACTTTCTTTAGCTGAATTGTGGTATAACACTTCATACCATTATTCCCTTAAGATGTCTCCATTTGAAGCATTATATGGAGTAAAATCACTAATAATATCAAATTATGTGTCGGGTTCCACCAAAGTGGCCAAAGTAGATGATTGGTTCCAACATCGACAAGCAATGATCAGACTTCTTAAACACAATCTGGCTCATGATCAAAATCGCATGAAGCAGGTACAAGACACGCATTGCTATGAAAGATAATTTAATCCAAGTGATATGGTATTTCTATGTCTGTAACCCTATAAACAACTATCACTAAAGATCAAGAGCAGTCAAAAATTGGCTCCAAGGTTTTATGGTCCTTACAAAATAGTGTGATGCATAGGATAAGTGGCATATCAGCTCGAGCTTCCTCCCTCATCCCGTATACATCCATTATTTCATGTTTCCTGTCTCAAGAAGGTGGTAGGATAGAAAGTACACTCTCGGTTAGAATTACCAATACTTGATGAAGAAGGACATATATACCTCCAGCCAAATGAAATTTTACAAAGTAGATCATGCAAGCTGAGATCCTGTCACATTAAGAAATTTTTCATCAAATGGCATAAGCTACCAGAATATGATGCTACATGGGAAAAAAAAAGCATTTTCCAATCATTTCCATCTTTGAGGACAAATATTTCCGAGGAGGGGAGCCATGTTACAACCCTAACATAGTCGACTATGTTAGGTCTCCAATAGAATATTTGATTTCACTATTTAATAGATTAGGTTTGATTTAATTTGTTCATCTATCATTGATTATATCATCTACATATTCATATTCATTCTACCCATTTGTGGTGAGGACTGTACCCTCCATAAAGTGGCAAATATTGATTTAGTTTCATTTTTTTACTTGATTCATTTCTATTTCATATTTTGATTGAGATATTATGCATATGTTAAAGGAATTATATAAAGAATGTGTTTCATTATAACACATATCTTACAAGTTGGGGTGCACAGATATCTCAAATGGTTAGGGTGCATAAATTTCTTAGATGGTTAGGACTATACAGTTATCTCAAATGGTTGGGATCAAATGGACAAAGGGGCAAGATGCCCCTACTAGGAGGTGTAGGTAGTCCCTAGGATCCTTCTAATATAGGTGGTGTTGTAGGAAGTCAATTGGTTCATGCATGGTTGGCTATCTAAGTGTTTTCTAAACCCTTCAAGCATCCTCTATGACTACCATTGTTGGGCTCTCCAAGAGTCAAGGTGGTGGCAGGTGACTCTTCAAAGGCAGCAAGGTGGTCTGGTGAAATTTTAGTAGCATAACAACTCTTCAACCTCTTCTCTTGCAAATGATGTAAATGAGATAGGATTTATAAAAATTTGGTGAGTGGGAGGGTAGGTGGCATGGGGGTCATGTGGAGGGGATGTGGCAATGATGTCACTGATGCAAGGGCTAAGGTAAAATCTAAAGGATTCAACTTGGTGGAATGGGCAACCTCCACATTGAGTAACCTTGGGTGGAGTGAGCTCTCATGGCGGTATGTGTTCCTTGGGGATTGTTCAAATAAATTTTAAATTTCCTATAAATGTGACATGGCAGCTAAGGAGGACAATGCTATTAAATTTTCCACTTAACCCACTTTGACCTTAAACATTTCTTGCAATAATAATTTACATAATTTTGGAGGGAAGCATGAATGAGGATACAAGGTGGAATAAATGAGCATTGGTGGGTGAATATTTGGACAGCCCTTTAGTATTTGAAGGTATTTTTAAATTATTATGCACATTCCCTAGGGATTTGGATGAGGAATTGCCTTGGATTTTGGGGATTTATTTAGAATTTAAAATTCTTTTTGCATTCCCCTAGGGATTGGGTTATGGATTAGAAAGGTGATTAGGGTATAATGGAAGGCTTAATAGAGGGATTAAATGCATAAGAAATATTGTGGGAAATTTGAAGGAAGGGGAAATAAATGAGAAAGGTTATATGGAAATTAGGAGGTTTAGGAGAAAATAATGAAGGCTAAACAGAGTAGAAGATGAGAAGAATATTAGAGGAAATTAGAAGAAAATAAAAATTTTAGGGAACCTTAGAAGAATTTAGGGAAAATTAGAGGGAAATAGAATAGAATTAGGAGGGCTAGGGAAATTTAGAAGAAATTAGGGAAATTAGGGGGAATGAGCGGAAAATTGCTAGAGACTAGGGAAATTTGGACGAATTAGATAGGAAAAGGAAATTTGGAGGAATTTGTGAGAATTTGGGCAATTTTGTGGCAAATTGGGGGATTTGGTAAATTTGTGCAATTTTGATTGCAAATGACTAAAATTCAATGTCTACATAACCAAATTCGATTCAATCCTGATGACCAACACAAAATAACTTTTACATCACCTTCAGGGAAATTTTACTACAAATTCATGGCATTCAGTGTCAAGAGCATTGTAGCTACATACCAACGAGCAATGACTTACATCTTCCATGATTACATGCACAAAATAATCGAATATTATGTTGATGATCTCTTGGCCAAATCCAAACTACACCATGGGCATATCAATATTTTACATAAATTTTTTGACCACCTTCTTGAGCATAACGTGCAACTTAATCCCAAAATGTGCATATTTGGTATCACTTCAAGAAAACTTCTAGGGTTCATAGTATCCAAGAGGCATCAAATTGGACTCTAATAAGGTCAATTCTATCATTGAAATGCAACCCCTATGACCCTTAAATAATTTAGTAGCTTGCAAGGTAAGACTCAAGTGATTTATCTCTTTATCACTCAATTATCAAATAAATACAAGCCATTCAATAATTTGTTGAAAAAGAGGGGCACATTCAAATGGACCACAGAGTGTTAGGAAGCCTTCAATGATATCAAATGTTAACTTGCTTCCCCTCCAGTTTTATCTCCACCTAGTTCAAGCATCCCATTCCATCAATACATTTTTTACCACTAAATCCATTGTAGGGACTATGTTGGCTCAAAATAATAAATCCAATTGAGATCAAGCTATCTATTACATTAGCCATACCTTGGTAAGTTATGAGACAATATATACATATGTGGAGAATTTATACCTTATGGTTTTTGCCACCAAAAATTTTCACCATTATATGCTTAACCATACAATGTATGTCATTTCCAGAGAGAATCCTCTATGCTATATGATGAGTCACACTTACATGAACACCCACATGGAAAAATGGATAATTCTATTAACATAATTCAATATATAATTCATTAGCCAAAAATTCATAAAGGGTCAAGTCATCATCGATAAGCTCACTGAAACTCCTCTTCAAGATGATATACCTCTTATCATAGAGCTTCTAGATGACTCTATCTTCAGTATTACTAAGCTTGAAGAGCATGTCAAACCTGAAGATGAAATTGAAATCACACTTTTCTTTTATGGGTCTAAGTATGAACAAGAGGGAGGTGTAAGAATTATTTTCTTCACACTTCAAGGGGTTCCCATATCTTCATCATTTAAGTTTGACTTCCCCTGTACCAACAATAACATAGAGTATGAAGCATGAATTTTAGCTCTTTAGACCACTATGGCAAAGCAAATTAAATGTATCCACATCATTGGTGACTCTCAACTTATTGTCAATCAAGTCTAGGGGGTCTACCAATGCAAATTCCTAGTCCTGAAAGCCTAAAAGTAAATCATTGATAAGTTACTTGTCAATTTTGATTGGTATGACATAGAGTCTTTGCCACAGTCATCCAATTATTTTGTAGATACAATGGCCTCTCTTGGGTCCCTTATACCATAGAAATCTACCAATAATGTTACCCTCATTTGCATCACAATGCTATCCAAATATGTTATCTCCTGAGAGTCATCTAATGATGAACGGGATGTGCATCTAATTTAGGTTGAGCCCTACCGTGTTACTTTTGTGAAAATCAAGGATTTTCTAAAACTTTGTAACCTTCCTTCTGAATTACCCTCAACTTCTAATTACACATTCAAGCAAAAAGCAACTTGTTTCATGGGAGATGTTCTTTATCATCATGGCTATGATGGTGTCCTCCTTTATCTCGAACCACAAGAATCCAATTGGGTAGTGTCTCAAGTACACAATGGTACATGGGGTGGTCATTCTAGTGGGATGGCCATTGTGAAGTGAATTTTATGCATGGGTTACTATTGGCCCACCATGGAATGTGGTTGTTTCAAATATGTCAAGAAATTTTAAAAATTTTAATATCCTACCAATTTGACTCATCTTCCATCATAAATTTTATAACCCATTCAATCCCTATGGACATTCTTATAGTGGGTACTGTATCTATTTGGGAAAATCTCCCCTCCATATTTGAGAAATCACACCTTTACCATCACTGCCATAAATTACTTCACAAAGTGGTTTGAGGCTATTCCTCTTACCAGTACAAAAGGACCTTGAATTGCAGATTTTATACTCTAATACATCATTTATCATTTTGGTATCCCCTCAAAAATCATTTTTAATAATGGGACCCTATTCAAGAATAAGGATTTTTGAGCACTATGCGACAAGTACCATATTAAACATTGCTTATCAACACCTTATTACACTTAAAGCAATGGATAAGTTGAGGCAACCAATAAAACTATCTAAGCCATTCTCTAGAAAATGGTACAATAGAATCACAAATATTGCCACCTTCAACTCCCCTTGGTGCTTTAGTCTTATCAAACTAGAATTCACACACCAACAAGAGAAATGTCATTCTCTTTATTTTATGGCACTAAATACATCATATCCCTTGAGCTTGAGATCCCAACTCTACATATATCTTTGCAAGAATTCATGGATGATGACATGACTCATCAAACTAGGCTCGATCAACTCACCCTTTTTGATGAACATTGAATAAATGATTTCAATCACCTTCACATTTACCAAGATTGAATCAAATGTACATATGATCATAAAATTCATCCATGATAATTCCAAGTTGGCAACCTCATGCTTAAAGAGAATCAGCAAAACTCAAATCTTCCACCTCATTTACCAATAAGTTTATTGTCAACTGGCTTGGTATGTTCATTATTAGACAATCATTTGGTTTTGGGTATTATAAAATTCAAACTCTCAAGGGGATTAAAGAACCTAAGACCATTAATATTCTTCATTTGAGTGTATTTGATGCCTAACTATTGTCACACTCTAACATAATCAATTTCCAAAAAAACAAAACAAAACAAAATAAAAATAAATCAATAGAATCAAACACACACCACCCTCATGCCACAATCATTTTCCATATTTCAATCAACCACTTACCACCCATATCCTCACTATTTTCTTTTTTATTTCCTCCTTATTTCTCTTCTCTCATTCCTCACACATCACTCCTCATGTATGGTCATGCTTTGAGTGGCTACGTACCATGGACTGATGTGTTCCTCCCCTCTTCCTCTTTTATATATTTTTTCTTTCTATTTTCTTACTTGTTCTTCCTATATCATTTTCATGCCACCACCAGCTCATTACACCTTCATTTTGCACTTTTATTTTTATCTTAATGTTATTTTTATTATTGTTTGATTAGGTTTGGCACCAATTGTCACAAAGGATTTTGGTTGTGTTAATAAAGGGCATATTCATAGTTGTAGTTTTCTAAACTCTTTATATGCACCTTTTTAGCACATCCACTATTTCCACCATTCATTGTTCACCATGCTTTATCTCTTTCCTCTTGTAGGTTTGGAGAATATTCAAGTTATTTTGATCGTTTAGCCATACCTAGTGTCTCAGTCAACCTTCATTGAAATTCATGTATCACTTGAGTGCTATAGGCCTTCCTAGTTACCTCAAGTTTTCTATTGGACCATGCACATTTCACATATTAATCATATTTTGAGTCTAGAAAAGATGAAGCCATATGTAGCTATAAGCCATAAAGTGAAAGGTTTACCCTACTCATCCTATCATGCCATAATTTTACCCTAAGGATCCATTTTGCAAAACTAAAAAGAGATAATCATTAAAAAAATCATCAACGGTATCACTTATCATGGATCCTAAGGAATTTTAGACATCTCCATTAGGGCTATAGATGCCTGGTTGGAAGTGAAGCAACATCAAAGGATTGTGGGGCTATCTTCATTAGGGATATAAATGCCTAACTGGTAGTGGATTATGCCCTTGTATGGTGACACATCTATCACATTAGAAACCTTATTTTGTACAAACCTATATCTACTCATAGATGAGCTAGCTTATAATAGCTTGAGTTACAATTGGTCAGTCCTACCTCTCTCAAAATAAAAAATTAAAACCACTACACATACATTATTCTCTAAGCAACTTGACTTCCCTGGTTGTCCCTAGTATCTTCAAGCATATATTTGATCAATAGATGAGTTTTATTGATATCACTAGGGTGTTTAAGCTTCCTAAAAGTACTTGTTGATCCTTCCTTTCCTATAATAGGTAAAATGATAAATTATGCAAACTTTGTTATTATAGCTTATTTATCCCCTATTTCGATAGCATCAATTCACTCCATTCCATTCTGTAGTTACGTCAGTACCATTGTGTTGATGCCCTTGATTAATCATCACTTATGAGTGGGTAATACATTGTTAAGCATTTTCAAACAATAATAAAATATGCATTTACCTACCATCTTCTTGCATTCATAGTTCCATAACCATTCCATTTCATGTTAGTCACATTTATCATTTTTATAAGTATAACCCTCTATCATGAGTATCTGCACATGAATTTCATTTCAATCACTATATATATTCATGCACAAATAATAAATTCAAATCATACATCATCATAAATTCATAACACAACACATAATCATTAGAAACATGCAATAATTTTGTATAAAATATGTATATATCATCTCACAAACATCATCCTACATCATAATAAGGTTAGACCTACAAGCTACCTCATCATGGCCTAGTAGCCTACAAACTTTTGGTCATATTATCACCATTTCAAACCTCAAGGTTACCCATAGTTGGTCCTATCATCCCTCTCATGTCTCAATCTTCTACCACTCTAATATCTCCATCACTCATATCCTTAAGAAGATATAGCACTCAAGGTTCATGATGTAGGTGGCTATTTGAGCTGTGGACTCATCATGGTACCTGAGGATCCACTGGCCAAGCTTCATTGTGATCCTATCAATGTTGATCATGGAGGGACATCCAATCCCTCCCTTAGTAGGATATCCTCCATACCTAGTGCCCTCTCTACCTCCAATCATCATTGTGTTATGGCCCTAGTCACTCTACTCTAGGTCTCCACTACCTCTACTCATGCTCTAGCTAGCTTAGCTTGCAGTTCCTTGATGGTGCTTAATAATTATACCATCTCAGCCACCATGCACTCTCTTTATTTCATTTTTACATCTATTTGGTGATATATAGCCTCCCTCTCAACCACCCCCATATCCACCTACTAACATAGCTCATCCTACTCAACCAATGATACTAATCTATCCTCTTGAAGTTATAATACTATTTGCACTAGCCTATTCCACTCCTCCATATCCTCTTCTCTTTCTCCTACCTGCTCCTTTCTTGACCACTATAAAATCCTATTATCCCTTCACCTTTAATAAATATGCTCCCATACACCATATATTTTCTTATAGGTTATCTCGCTCTGCCCAAAGCTCTACTACCTCCTCCTCCATCACTCTAGGTGGGTCTCCCACACTATCTACTTATCATCACTATGTTAGTGGTTCCTATGGATCCCCCACTTCCTCTACCCCATATATCACATGCATTCCCCCTGACCCCCTATAGCACCCTTGTAACCCACCCTATCTATTGACTCTCTAGGCTCACACTGTTGGGTTACCCTCTTAGGCTTCCAACATTATGTCACCCACCATGCATCATTATTTGGGGTCATCTTGGCATCATTTGTGTTTTCCACCTCAGTATCCTCATCTACCTCCTCCTTGACTTTCTCTACCTATGATAGTAGTAAGGTGACCTTGGAATACCATCTCCTATATATGATAGATTGCTCTATAACCCCTATCATAAATAAAATGGTTGAGACACCCTAGAAAAGTAGAACTTATGCTCTATTCCATATCAACTAAAAAACCATCTTGTTATTCACACCCAACTCAAGTACACCCCATCCTCTACCCATGTGGGACCTATCCTCCATGGCCTCCATATCACTACCTCTAGCCTTAGATTTTCCTACATCTACTGATATTATTCCCCACCCTTATTCCATGGTCATCCTCATGGTCCTTCCCTATTGTGTCACCATCTCAAGATGTAGGATCACTTGGCTACTACCTCCTCCTCCATATCACATGGCAACCCTACTAGTTGGCATATCACAAAGTGCTCCCACCCCCAAACTTGTAGCAATACATTGCAACCCAAGCCCAACCTCCTTTGTCGTTGCACCTCATACAGCTCAATGTATAGCTAGATCAGTAGTGTTGGTTTCCATGAATATATTGTTAATGTATTTATGAGCTCTACCACAAATATTAATAGATTCCATGGAAATCAAGCCCTACTCAAATATAGTAGTATCACATTCGATATAAGAAACATCACAACCAATTATCATGGTGTTAGCCTCCTCATAATGTACTCTACCAAGTATTGTTTCTCATCATTGTTTATATCTACTATCTCCTACTTCTCATTGTATACCTCCATCAACACCTCTTACCTATATATGGTTTCATAGATAGGGATACCTTCCATTGCCAGTCAAAATAATGTGATACATAGCCTCCAAGATCACTATCATATCCCTTGCAGAAGGTGTAAGGTCCTTTTATTTGGGTCCCATCACTGCTAATTTGGAAAGGTACCCTCAATCTGCATGTATCACCTCTATCCATACCACCTCCTTTAAACAAAACACCTCCAACCACTCCTAGTTTGCCTCTATCAGTTTGTTCCTAGCACTTGGAAACATAGTTCCAAATCGATGTCGTAGTCGTAGCATCCTCAACTACAATCACCACAAAAAAGTCATCAACTCACCATTTCCATTTCAAATATTAAAAAAACACCTGCAAAAATTTAGTAAAATGCAACAAAACCAAAGGAACCAGGGTACTTAGCAACTCTACACACCCTCAAACTGCCATTTCCACCTTCATTCCCCTCATATCACCCACCACCTTTATCTCTTTCTCTCTCCTTCTTCTCTACTGTCTTTCATAGTTGCAAAAATGAACCCATCAACTCTATTTATATATTTGCACTCGTAACCAACCAAATATATTTCCAACTTCCCAAGGTGGTCACCAAGGTGTAGGGAAACCACCCTTGGTGGTTCCCAAGGCTCCTAACAACCACCCTAGGCATTTTCCAAAGAGATATATTTCACAAAATCCTTCTTAACTTTACAACTGACCCCCAAAATCATATTTTTGCATCTTCCCTTCTTAAATGCTACAATTTTCATCAATATTTTTTCAATCGGCTCGTGTTTGTCACCTTTTTCTTACTATACACTTATTATTTGAGGGTGTTGACATTTAACACTCAAATCAAGTCCAATACCTAACACCCAATTTTGGAGTCACTTAATTCTGAAAATATTTGCATGAGGTTATCATTAACCCTTCCTTTATTGGGTCAAATAGAAAAATTCATCTTTTCTTTTCTTTTTCAATATTTTCAATCAAAACCTTGATTCCAAGACTTAAAATTCTAATCAAATTGATTTTATCAATCCGTCAAAGGCAAATATTTAAGGATAGTGATCACTTCCATAACTGGGGCATCTTACATTATCCTTGATTTGATATAATATCACATCACCCTCCTCAAGGCAAATATCACTTTCATCATTCACCAGTATTTTCCTCTGTCCATCATCAGTCTAAAATTTGATGTCATTGATTTTTACACTATTGTATTTTCACACAATGTGGTACAAAAAGGGGTATCTGTAGACACCTAAAAAGTGTCACATTTTCAATGGTTAATGTTAATATTCAATAATGTGTGCTATTATTTTAATTAATATATTGCAAACCATAGAAATTATTAATATTATCTATTCTAGCTTCTTTGACTTTTTCTAGCCTCTTTGACCCACTTTAGCCCCTTACTATACCTAACTATGGTCATCATGAGACCACTCCATTGTTTTTAAATTTGGTTCACCTTAACTTCAGTTAACATTTATTTCCTCCTTTCCTCCACTTTCTAAGCGCATTTAACGCATTTGGATGAGAATTCCCTCCACTCGGGCACTTTGATAATAAATACCAATTTAGTGGGTGAGGAATCTCTCCATAAAAATGGGTATTAATATGGTAAATAATAATGCATCATGGCATGTCATATTGCATCATGGCACATCATAACATATCATATGACATCATAGATCAAATAAGGAAAGTTGCATATTTGTCCACCCCAAGTGGGAAATCCCTAATATTCCTCTCTTATGCACCCATACCACTTGTCACTCACTCTCTTCCATCCTCATCACTCTCCTCCACCCATGGGAGACTTTACAAATAGGTCTCCATTTTTATTTTCATGTGTGCACAAAAATATAATGAAACTCTACTCAAATTTTATTCGATCTTGTTGTGTTTTTTTTACATTGTGGTTGTAGGTTTATCATCCAAAAATTTAAAGGGTATCAACCATGGAGGCTCTTTGTATTGTTCACTAACATTTGTTTTTTCAACCACACTCATGGTCAATATCCAACAGTGCATCAGATCTACATTAAAGATCCAAAATAAATCTATAAATGCTTAGATTCAAGATCAAAATTCTCTGCTAGATAATAGTCTCAACTACCTGGGATGGTAAACCAATAGCACAATTACATAGGGAGATTACCTAGAGTCTCAACCACCCAGGGTGGTTACCCAAAAGCATAATTGCACATGGCAGTTACCTAGAGAGCCAACCACCATGTGTGGTTTAGCTTCAAGGTAAATAACAAGTCTAGACCAACCATAGATTGCATAAAAAGATAAATCAGGTATTTTTCAAGACTCTGTAAGAATTACATATAGTTTTGTAACCTCTTCATTCAATTTTATGAAGTTTTGTAATATTTTAGTTGTTTTTGTAATCCCCTTTTATGATTTTGGGCCTTATCTCGAAAGGCCCTGCATATGTTATTGATGTTGTTATTGTGAGGTTGGTTGTAGGTATTGGATATGCATGGAAGCTTGATAGGTCAAGAAATACATCTTCTAAATACTTCCACAATCCATTGTGCACTCTAGGAGATAACTTGCAACACCATAGATCTTACTTATCAAATAAAACTCTCCATTTTGGAAGGTTGATTGTAACTAAAAAAGTTGATTTGTAAAAGAATGAAATGACCAAAAGTTGACATTTGATCTAACAACAAGTAATAACACAAGTCATTCAGAAACATATGCTTTATTCATTATCAATTTTGTATAGGTTACAAATAGGGAGAGTTTCCCCTTTTCTTTCTTTTCATGAATAAGCAATATAGGCATGATGCCTCCTTCTGATGTCCCTCAGTGTAGGTGGGCTTCTTTGTATGTGGGCCACCACTGGGTTGCTATTTGTTGGTGTTCCTCTCCTTCAAATCTGTTGAATAACCTAAAAGAAACTTGCAAGAAAGGGTCAATACGTTGGGGGGCTTGCCTTAGTCAGGCCCCATATTTATAAAGACGAAATGACCATAAAACCATAACAAAAACTAAAATAAAATGTGCAGAAGGTAATAATATGCTAAAATAGAGCTTACCTCCCAAATTTGGGGTGATTTGGGGCTTGTAGATGTAATTTGCAACCCGGGTCACTAATTGGGGCCGGATTCGTAGGGCAGGCTACAATTGAGCTGTGATGCTCCTTCTGGTAAGATCTCTTCGGTAGATCGGTCCTAAGGCATCTGGGGTGCCTCTATATGCTGTTAAAATATATCTATATGTATTAGTAACAGACTGTGTGCTATTGGCTTTCCATTTCTACAGAGTAACTATACTTTGTTGAATATGGGAATCAGACTTAATTAGGGGTTTGGGACCCATTATTTATAGGCAAATGCAAGGTGCAGGGGGGGTTAGATAGACTAAACCTAGGTTTGATTCTGACTAGGGTTAGGTTAAGAAATGCTATGTGGCAACATCACATTCCTTATGGGAAATATCTCATCCTCACACATGTGTGAGGATGGATTAGGGCTAATCTTGATTAGGAGGTGCTTAAGCCAATTTAAACATGATTAAAGAAATATCTTAACAAACCCTAATCTCACACATGTGGGAGGATTTGATTAAGGCTAATCAAGATTAAGGGTTATTTTAATCAAATTTACCCTAAAAAGGGACTTAAGTGAAGTCAACATTAAATTAGAATTTTGTAATTGACTTATTAATTGATTTTGCCAATTAATACCCCGTGGGAGCCTCAATTGAGTGCAAATAGGCTATGCATCACCTAAAATTATTTTCTGAAGGTATCCCGATGCATGGGATGTGATTTTGAAGGCTTATGAGGGTTTAGGACCTAAAATCCATTTGTGGAAGTCTACACGTTACTATGGTGAACTTATGGAAGTCTATGCATGTCTACGCATGTCTATGCATGTCTATGCGTGTCTACGCATGTCTATGCATGACTATGCATAACTATGCATGACTACAATAGTCTACAATAGCCTAGGGGTGGGATGGCCTATGGAACTCACCTATAAGGGATATACAAGTATGTAGGTATAGCAATGTGTGACTTTTGGGTGTCTACATTTGCCCCTTTTTGTACTATACTATGTAGAACATAGTTTAATACAAAAATATGAAGGGTTTGTGTAGAAGGAAAAGGGATAGAAGGGGAATGGAATCCAATCAAAGGGTATGTAGCCACTCGAAGCATGACCATACAAATAAATCGGGTATCCAGGGAAAAGAAGAGAAAGAATGGAATCTAATCGAAGGTATGTAGCCACTCAAAGCGTGACCATACAACATCAACTTGATGTCCACAAGGGAAGAAGAGAGGAAGGAAAGAAGGAAAAGAGGAAAGAGATAAAAACAATGCTAGTAAGGGAAATGAATGATTATGAATGCAATGATGTGATTTTGTTGAGTCCGTATGACATTTACGATGCCATACTAGTTGCTTGAGAATGGCAACTTTTGACTACTTTGCTTTTGCGACCAGATCAGCGTGGTCCAAAAGTATGATTAGGACAAAAGCCTAACTAAATATTTGTTGTTGATTGATTGATGAGAACATGGTGACAAGTGTCAAACCATTTGAGTTAGTTAACATTTGAATTATTCAAACATGTCATTCATTGTGCTCCATGAATGCCAGAGTGAAGTCTTCCAAATGTTGCACTGAATTAGTCGCCCATGTCATTCATTGTGCTCCATGAATGCCAAGATGACCTTTCCATTGTCACGCATAACTCTCTTGATGTAACCCATGTCTGATTGTGATTGAGATTATTTCGTATGATAATCTTCAGCAAAAAAATTTGTAGACAAATGCGCTAACCACGCTTTTGGATTTTTGATGTTGTGATTGCATGCAAAGCTGACTTTGGATATGAATACCCCCTCAAATGAGGAATCAACAATGAGGCGAATGGAATGCGATGAGTTGATGATGCAGCGATTGATAAGATACCAATGCATGATGATTATGATGACAAAAAACAAATTAGAAGAGTGTTTTGGGAAGTTCCTAGGGTTTTAGAAGAAATTTGCATGATTTCCTAGGGTTTTGGGGGCAACTTGGTTGATTTTGGAAGGTCTGAGCTGAGTTCGCCACCCGAGGGGTGATTTTGACCTAAATCGCCACCTAGGGGGTGAATTAGGGTTTTGAAGTGTTTTGGTAGTTTGGGGAACCAAACGATGTCAAAATTGGACAAATATTATACTTGTTGGAAAGCTCTTTCTAAGCCTGATACAATGGTGAAAGTTTTAGGAAATGTGGAGATGATTTGATAGGTGAAAAGTTAGACCAAAGATGACCCTAATTTTAGAAGTAATGAATGCACAATTTCAAGCCTTGTGAAGGGTGTGCATGGAAGCAAAATCTTTGTGAGGACAAAGAGGTGAAAAATTGTTGTGCTATGCTAGGCAATGCTAGGCTATGTATGCTAGGCTATGCTAGGCTATGCTATTTTTTCTGAGGTTTTGGGACAAACCTATCCAAAGTTTTACTGAGGTTTTTGGGGAAACCTATCCAAAGTTTTACTGAGGTTTTTGGGGAAACCTATCCAAAGTTTTATTGAGGTTTTTGGAGAAACCTATCCAAATTTTTGTTGAGGTTTTTGGAGAAACCTATCCAAAGTTTTACTGAGGTTTTTGAAAAACCTATCCAAAGTTTTACTAAGGTTTTTGGGAAAACCTATCCAAAGTTTTATTGAGGTTTTTGGAGAAACCTATCCAAATTTTTCTGAGGTTTTTGGAGAAACCTATCCAAATTTTTATTGAGGTTTTTGGAAACCTATCCAAATTTTTGTTGGGTTTTTGGGAAAACCTATCCAAATTTTTTGAGGTTTTTGGTGAACCTAATTTGTTAAGAGATTTTAAAAAGAATGTTCCCAAAATTTTTGCTGAGGATTTTGGAGAAAACCTAGTGTTTAAAAAAAAATGATTGTGATAAAGGCAAGGCAAAAGGGGGAAACCTTTTGGACCTAGTGATTGATTTGATTTGATGAAGGTGAGGTAAAGGATGCAATATTTTGAACCTGGTGATTTTATTTGGTTTTGATGAGGGTGAGGTAAAGGATGCCCCAGTTTTGAATGATGGATAACACATATACATACCTTTTGGTTTTGGCTGTTACATATACATGTGTTATGATTATGATTTGAATTTGATTTGTTTATGTTTACATAGATAGTATAACATAGTTTGTAGATTTGTATGATGACTAAATGTACAAATGTGGTAGGATGTAGATCTATGATTATGTTGTATTATGGATATGTTGTAGGATGGTACGCATGGTTTGATTTTGAATGCAATGCGATGTAATGCATTGTGAAATGTAATTTGTATGAATGCATGTAGGATGAATACAATGATGTAATGCGATGTGAAATGCATTTGTGAAATATCATTTGTATGAATGCATGTAGGATGAATGCGACGATGTAATGTGTACTAAATGTATATGACATAGATGCATGGATGCATGTATGGACGTACTAAAATGCGCCAAGGAAGCACTTGTATCATGACATTGACCTGTATGGATGCGATCCATTCCATGATTTTAGGGATGGTGGATAATGTAAGGCATGTGTAATGGTTTTGACTAACATAGTTATGACAATCAAATCTCAAACCCTTAGCTATACAAGTTTTGTGGCAACTTATAACATGATCGGGCTGGTTCAAAGTCTATCTTGGACCTATGTGTGTGAATGTGTAAGGTTCATTTATCCATTTTGAGGGAGGTAGGATTAACCCATTGTAGATGCTACCAAACTAGCTAGCTCATCCATCCACAACAATGATCTCTACAAAAGCGAGATGCTAATGTAAGAGATGTGTTGTCACCTGTAAGATTATTCCACTGGTAGGCAGGTTTTTGGAATGATCCCATAGTGTTATGTTGAACCTAAGGACCAAAGGTGACAAGCATAACATGTGTGATATCAAGAGGTATTTCCTTTTGTTTTTTGCCCCTGTTCTAGTGTTAACCTATCTGATTGTGGTAGTGCTCTTTTCGTTTCTTTTATTTTCTTCTATTTTTTTTTTTCTCTTTTTGTATGGGCGATGAAGTTTGTTTTCTACCCAGTTATTTAATTTTGCTTATGCTTGATCCCTTTGTTTATCCCTAGGTCGTATGTTGACCATGCAGGTGATAGGATGAGCAAGGGATACCATTCGCTAGATGGCGATATCTACTCAAGATGTCCTCTTTCCTAGGCTCAAAATTGTTAATGTGTAACCTGTTGTGAGCGATTCATGAGAGAAGTTGAACCAGACTAAAAGACCATAAGAAGAATGTACAAGACTTAGTAGCTATGGGTGACACTTGATTGCCTAAACTATAGAGTAGTCAAAATTAAACACGACACCTATGTATACCCTGATCCTAAAAGGGGGAATGGACATCCAGGTGGTGATGCTAACAAGTGCATGTATTATTCCTTTTGAGGCATATTTTGGGGGAGAATGTACAAACATGAATTTAAAATTTTAACTATAAAGCATATGAATATGTGCAATGGATGTAAATGTAAGTGATGCAAGTGGAGGAATGCGATATTTACAAGAGGAAAGTTATGTTGTGTAGAAGGAGAATTTTAGAAGAACCTATTTACAAATGAGTAAAGTGTGTAATGATGACAAAAAACATGATGCTATGATCATGGTTGCCCCAACATGTGGGATGTGTGTGTATAGTAGGTGTATGAGCTATGAACCATATAGGTGTATGTAATAGTCATCAAGAGAAGAAACATGTTAGGGTAGAATGTACAAATGGAAGAAGTGAGAAGAAATAGACTTTGGTAACCAGAAAGATAAGGGGATTACCACAAGCTAATAGCAATAGAAGAGAAGAAGTGAGTCAGCATGGGTAAGAAGTATAATAAGTAAGACAGAAGAAGAGAAGTAATTTGAACTACTTTTGGGCGAAGTGACGTGGATCTGGTCAGGAGTAGGATGGTAAAGTGATGACGTGGTTAGGATTATGGCTGCCACTGTAATTAGATATGTTGTGGATGTAACGGGATGGTGCAGTCAGAGTGCTATGAGGTGGCAATATCATGGGGGTAATGTGATGTGGAGGGTTGAGAAGTTAGCTAAATAGGATGGAACACTCTGGTGATGGGGTACGCTCATCGTGCAACATGTTGTGCACCAGGTTCTTGAATGATCGACACTCTTCGATGTCATGACCTGGCTGGTGGTGGTAGATGCAGTATTTTCTCTCATTGTAATTACGTGGTTTAGGACATGAGGTATCGATAGGCCGGGTCTTTGGTAGAGTTAGGTGGCCTTGGTGCATCAAATTGTAAAATATTTCTATCAATAGCATGGGTGGAAATGTCATAGGATATGTGTAACGCTCTCTTTGAGGTGAGTAGGTGCGAGGTGGAGTGAAATCTGGTGGAGTGGACGTAGGTCAAGAATCTGACGTGTTTTGATCCTAAGGATGGGGAATGGATCGGCATGGTGGCGATGAGGCATGGGGTGTTACAGGTCAATGAAGGGGAATCTGACAATGATAGTTGCTAAAATGCACTTCCAAGGCCTCAATACGAGTGACAAGGTCCTAAATCTTGTATTGGGGTGAAAGTGACACTAGTGATAGTGGGGAATGAGCCTCTAATATGAAAGGGGCATCATGATGCGTATGAAGAGATGTATGGGGTTGGGATGAGGAGGTAGTGGGGTGGAATGATCTAGGAGGTTGTGAGGTTCATTGTAATGACAAACCTCAGAATGGTGAAGGTGGTGTCGTAAGGATGGGTGGCATAGAAGATGGCCCTAGGTGATGACGGGTTTGGGATGGTGGCATGCGGGAGGAAGTAGCTTGTGCTTCATGGGTAGCATGGGCCTGTAAGGCTTGGGCATGAATGGATTCCCCACTTGAGAGTGGAGGTGGTAATCCCAAGGGTTGAGTTGACCTAGGATCATATACTCTATTAGGCAGGCGATAGGAGTCTATGGGATGGTGTGGTGAATCAGTTGGGGAATACGAGTTCCTTGCTTCCCTAGACAAATGGGGAGGAGATCCATGAGGACATGGATTGGAGTTTTCCTCCTTTTCATCAAAGGAAGACATGGAGATCTGGTTGTATCCTGAGCGGGGTGAATATGATGAACCTCGATGGTGAGGTAACAGGTCATGGGGTGGTGTGTGATGATCCAAATGTGAGTATGGTGAGGACTTCCTAGGATGAAGGATAGGTGGGGGATGGGCTAGGTCTACCGGTGTGATAGGCATAGACTATAGTGCTAGTGGGTCCTGCATGGTGATGTGTAAAGGTGTTGTATCAAGCTCTGGTTGGTGGTGTAGCGATAGATAGTGGAACTCCTACAAAAGGAAAAACAAATACCAACAACATAAAAATGACATAAAAAAATAAAGCGTACATGTATAATGAAATATTAAAGCATAAGGAAATACAAATGTGGTGTTGTGTCTAGTGAATAGGTGATGTGAAGAAGACTATGTCTGTACCCCCAGTGTGAAGGCATCAAGACCCATCAAAGAACAAGGTGAGGTCGGCTACAGTTTCGGGTTCAACATATTCTTTAGTTTTGGTTATGTGAAAGATAGAATCATCGGGAAGCTGAATGAGGAGGGGTTGATTTTCAATCAAATGGGTTTCGACCAGTTGGTCGAAAATAACCTACCCTTTGACGGATTTTTGGGATATGAATTCAAGGTCGAATTTAGTTAAGAGCATGATCCACTTGGATGTGCATGAATTGTGATAACTCTTGTTCATCATGTACCGAAGGGGATTATCTCAGGAAATGACAAAAGTTGTGTGATTTAACATGTAGTGGCGTAGTTTCTAAGTGCTATGCATATGCTAGGTTTTGAGTATGCTATAATTGTGCTAGGCTAGGCTAGGCTACTTTTGCTGAGGTTTTTAGGATAAACCTATCCATATTTTTGCTAAGGTTTTTGGAGAAACCTATCCAAAGTTTTACTGAGGTTTTTGGGGAAACCTAATGTGCTAATTCTAAAAAGAATGTTCCAAAATTTTTGCTAAGGATTTTGGGGAAAACTTGAGTTGCTAAGGGATTCTAAAAATAATATTCCAAAATTTTTGTTGAGGATTTTGGAGAAACCTGGTGTTGATTGTTTTGTTGAGGTTTAAGAGAAACCTGTGTGTTGATTTGTTTTTTGAGGTTTAAGAGAAACCTGTGTGTTGATTTGTTTTTCTAAGGTTAAGGCAAAGGATGCAACCTTTTGAACCTGATGATGTATGATGTATACCCCTGCATTGAATTATGTATGGGGAGAAGATAAAGTTACCCCCAATTTGAATGATGTATGGGGAGGATATGAAATTACCCCCAATTTTGGATGATGTATGGGGGAAATATGAGGTTGCCCCAGTTTGAAGGATGTATGGGAAGGAGATGAAATTACCCCCAGTTTGAATGATGTATGGGGAGGATATGAAATTACCCCCACTTTTGGATGAAATTTGGGTGATTTTGGGATCAAGATCTTCAATTCGCATGGCAAGGGGTGAATTGAATCTGAAATCATAGGTTGGGGGGTGAATTGGACCCAAATCACAGGTCAAGGGGCAATTGGATGTTTGACCCATGTGCAGTGTTTTGGCAGTTTGGGAGGCCAAACAATGTCAAAATTGAACAAATATTATACCATTGGAAAGCTCTTTTCGAGCTTGATCTAATGGTGAGAGTTTTGGAAAATTTGGATATGATGTGATGTAGGAAAAGTTGGTTCAAAGATAACCCTTATTTTGGAAGTGATGAATGTGTGATTTCAAGCCTTTTGAAAGGGAAAATTGACATTATTAGTGAAATGGTCAATGGATGATGGTGGAAGTGGAGGAATGGGTACATCTCGATATGGTGGTTAGTGTTGATTATGAGTAGTGATGCTAATCATGCCAACCATTCCATAGGAAGGAATATTGTGATGTACATGATTGACCTACCTTGATTGGGCTTATTGAGTGGGTTGAGTCTTGTGGGGATTAGTCCCCCTGTGTTTAGGTAATGTGTTATGATTATTACCTAAATTTTGATTTTGTGGTATGATGGGATTTGAAACTTGAATAGTACCATGATCGATAAGGTCCTCAACTAAGTCATGAAAGGTGTGACAAGAGCGGATGTCATGGCCAAGCTGGTGATGGTAAACACAAAAGGCATGTTTGATGTGTCCACGAGGGTTGGGTCGATTTGGATCTATGGGTTGAATGTCTGGTAATGTAACATGACCAGCCTCAAACAACCTTTGGAATAAGGTAGGTAGAGGCTCAGAAAGTGGAGTCCAATCACGATGTCAACATGGAGGATGTGGACCACGTACTCATTGTGGTTTGGATGGAGGAGGCTCATTAGTATGAGATAATTATTGTTGTGGAGGAGGAACATTAGTATGACCTAGATCATTGTAGAGTGTAGCATAGGTTGGCTTTGGTTGCCCATAGCTTGCAATGCACAAGTTCCACATTTTAACTTCATCTTGTAAGAGTTGAAGTTCAGGTGTCATGGGTGTAGAAGGTTGTAATATGATAGGCTGAGCCTGTGAGTGTGGTGGGTATTGGTATTGTTGTTCCTCCCAGTACCATGAAGAGTACTGTTGTGCCTGATCATGATAAGGTGGGTACTGGGTGACATGTGTTGTCGTGTCTATTGGTACACTAGGTTGTGGGGTAGGTGTCTGAACTACTGGTACTAGGGGTGGTCGAGATGAGGTATCAAAGGATGGGATCTATCTCTATCCTAGAGGGTAGGAAGTAGGGAAGCTAAACTATGTGGAATAGCTCAGAGAGGTAGGTGGATAAGCTGCTAGTCTCGATCCATGGGTAGGAAAGGGATTGGTTGTAGGAGCTTGAAAAGGAGGAGGTGGTGGTATCCTAAAGGTCATCATAGGTAAAGGTGGATCTAAGGGTTGGGCATCATGCACTCTGGATACTTGTGAGATAGGCGAGAATGCTGACGAAAAGGTGGGATAAGCTATCAAGGTAGGAGCTTGGGTTGAGGGGAAAGTGTAAGTGTATACTCCCACTTGGGTTTGCATCTCTTGTTCCTGAAGAGGCTACTGGGAGGTACCCTCAGATATGGTGAAGAATGGCTCTTGGGAAGAGGATGGTTGGTACTCTTGTGAGGAGTATAGGCATGAGGTTTGAGGGAATGTTTGTGGTTCCTATTGGGTAGGGATTTGTTGTGCAGTTTGGAAGGATGGATTCTGGCTTCCTATAGTGGATGAGGATGGGTCAGATACCATTCCTATGGTAGGGGTGAATGATGCGACCTCAGGATGGGTACGGTTTAGAAGGGAGGAATCATTCTCAAATAGGGATTGAGATAGATTCTGGAAGAAGGGATGTGCAAAGGTGGGTGACGTAGGTATGACCTCCTCATCTATGGTGAATGCTAGAGGAGATTGTCCTGGTGCTGTGTAGATCACATGGTCATAGAATGTGGTTGAGGGATTAGGTGAGGATGGGGCTGAAAAGAGCAGGTAATCCTCTACGAGTGAAGTAGCGAGAATTTCACTCAAATTTGACATCTCATCATGAGGCATCATGTGTGTGAATTGTGCATCAGATTCTATGCATGAATTATATGTTTCTATAATCCTCTCCTTCATGATCGAAGGAGTAAGAGTGGACTGACTAGAGGAAGGGGGAGGACATTCCTCCATAGAGCGTGATTGCTCATGCGCTCTACTACGGGTGACCACAGGCATAGTAGCATGTGTAAAAGGGATTTTTAGGAATAAACCCTATGTGATGTAGACTCAATTGTGTCTAATGTATGTGTGAAGTAAGTGACATTTTATGTGTAGCAAAACAATATATAGTGCAATGTGTTGAGATCGGTCTATGATCATGCAAACAATGGTGGACCGGAATCAATTCTAAATGCTGAGAAAATAAAAGTGTTATGTTCATTTTGTGTGTTGTAATGTTGATACTCCCTATGTAGAATCACGGGTAATGGAGTGAATACTCTAGCAAATTGGGAATGTCATCAATAACAAACCTCCTGCAACACCCAAAGATGCACAAGATAGAATGGTACCGCAACGTGCGAATGGTGACCTATATGGAAGGTGCAGTAAAATGGTATCCTGAAGGGGTGGAACTCACTATGCTGAAGTGAGTTCACAATATCCTCTCACGAGAAGAGGTGGCACTATCTGAGACCTACTATCGGCATACCCATGCTTTTGCTTCACCCTCGGGTGGGCTTAGTCAAGAACGATAGTTACCAATTCCACAAATTATACAAGCCTTGTGGATGAAGGCGCTAATCCTGTCCCACTCCATAGGTAACCGCTGGTGATGAAATCCAGGGCCCAATCAC
Source organism: Wollemia nobilis (assembly GCA_028583015.1). Taxonomy (NCBI): domain Eukaryota; kingdom Viridiplantae; phylum Streptophyta; class Pinopsida; order Araucariales; family Araucariaceae; genus Wollemia; species Wollemia nobilis. The sequence goes on along the minus strand of JAQPPZ010017063.1, from coordinate 3,926,830 downwards.
AAAAGTGGGGGATTTTTCGATGATGAAATCCAGAAAACCACTCTTGTGGGGCTACTAGGTGTCTAGGGGGGTGAGCTGATGGAGAGTGAAACTCGATCCACACTAGTCTCGAGTGATGGATTGGGGATGAAGTCCAATCTCACCACTTGTTTAAGGTACCATGTGAGTGTGTGTGGGTTTGTGTTTTGCTAATGATGTATGCAAGATAAGAAACTAGCTAGTTGCCTTTTCAAAAGAAAACTAATCCTAATGCCTTTTCAAAAGCAAATGATTAGATAGCTTACAATATTTGTAAAGAAATGAGCTAGCCTAAATGCCTTTGTGAAGCAAACTAATCTACTTTGCAAAACATAGAAACATGCAATCCAAATGTGTGTGGAGTAAAGGGGATTATGAAACCCTAACTTGAAATTTTAGAATGCAAAAATTCTTTCAAAAATGTAAGAGGGGATTAGAAACCCTAATTTCACTTTAGGATGTAAAGTTCCTTTTAGCAATGTAAGCTATGAATGAAGGAAGAACAACTTAGGCTTATGCCATATGCAAAAATAAAAGACAAATGCAAATTTATTTGAGAAATAAATTTTATACACTTGTTGGAAAGTTGCAGGTCCTAAAAATTTCAGAAACCCTAATTCTTTAACCACTTTGCAATGAACCCAAAACTAGGCCTAGTAATGGTCATTCAACTAGTCAATGTATTTCTACTTCCAAAAACTTGCAACAGAGGCAAAAAAAATGAAAATACCTGCATTCTGATGCTAAGGGGGTTTTCTTGGCCCCTAAAAATATCACCCCAGCTGATTTGGGGGGTTTTGAGGTGTCTGTGCTCAAATCGTGACCCGGGTCATGAATTTGACCTAAATCGTAGGGTGGGTCATGAATCAGGTCCAAAGGCTTCAAATCAAAGATCTGATGGCCTAGGATGATTCCTAGGGCTTTGGAGGCTTTAGTGAAACATAGTTTTGGTACCTACAAGACACAAAAATAGAGGATAATGTCAGATTTATAAGAAAAATGAATCTAGCACTATCCGTTGTGGGGGTCCCACCAGGCGTGCCAGAATGAAATGACCAGAAGTTGACATTTGATCTAACAACAAGTAATAACACAAGTCATTCAAAAACATATGCTTTATTCATTATCAATTTTGTATAGGTTACAAATAGGGAGAGTTTCCCCTTTTCTTTCTTTTCATGAATAAGCAATATAGGCATGATGCCTCCTTCTGATGTCCCTCAGTGTAGGTGGGCTTCGTTGTATGTGGGCCACCACTAGGTTGCTATTTTTTGGTGTTCCTCTCCTTCAAATCTACTGAATAACCTAAAAGAAACTTGCAAGAAAGGGTCAATATGTTGGGGGGCTTGCCTTAGTCAGGCCCCATATTTATGAAGATGAAATGACTATAAAATTGTAACATAAATCAAAATAAAATATGCATAAGGTAATAATATGCTAAAATAGATCTTACCTCCCAAATTTGGGGTGATTTGGGGCTTGCAGATGCAATTTGCAACCAGGGTCGCTAATTGGGGCCGGATTCGTAGGGCAGGCTGCGAATTGAGCTGTGATGCTCCTCTAGTAAGATCTCTTTGGTAGATCGATCCTAAGGCAACTGGGGTGCCTTTGTCTGCTATTAAAATCCATTTGTGTGCATTGGGAATGGACTGTTTACTATTGGCTTTCCATTTTTGTAGAGTAACTATACTTTGTTGAATATGGGAATCAGTCTTAATTAGGGGTTTGGGACCCATTATTTATAGGCAAATGCAAGGTGCATGGGGGGTTAGATAGACTAAACCTAGGTTTGATTCTGACTAGGGTTAGGTTAGGAAATGCTATGTGGCAACATCACATCCTAAGTAGGAAATATCCTATCCTCACACATGTGTGAGGATGGATTAGTGCTAATCCTAATTAGGCGGTGCTTAAGCATGTTTAGGGATGATTAAAATAAAACCCTAGGAAACCCTAATTTCGCACATGTGGGAGGATTTTATTAAGACTAATTATGAATTAAGGGTTATTTTAATCCAATTTTACCCTAAAAAGGGACTTAAGTGAAGTCAACATTAAATTAGAATTTGATAATTGACTTTTAAATTATTTTGCCAATTAATACCCCATGGGGGTTTCAATTGAGTGCAAATGGGCTATGCATCACCTTGGGTTTTTTCTTGAATGTATCTCGATGAATAAGATGTATTTTTGAGGGCTTATTAGGGTTTTGGACCTGAAAGCCATTTGTGGAAGTCTACATGGTACTATGGTGAACTTATGGAAGTCTACACATGTCTACGTGTGTCTACGAATTTCTACGCATTACTACACATGTCTACACATGACTACAATAGTCTACAATAGTCTAGGGATATCTATAATCACCTATAGATATGCATAAATAGCAATGTGTGACTTTTGGGTGTCTATAGATTGTAACCAAAAAAGATGATTTGTAAAAGACAAAGCTTTTCAATATCAAATCTATTGAAAATATTTTTTTGTCTATTTTTAATAGTTATTGTGTTTTTTCTATTTCACACACGTTGTCAAATTTCTCTAGAAATTATTTTTTTAGGTTGGAATCCTAGCTTTTAATATACTATTTGTGTCATTTAAAATAGAAGGGCCACTCAAACCCTAATGTAGAATGAGTGGTGAGGTTGCTCACCTTTAAAATAGATTTTGAACCTTTTCCTGAGTGGGAATGGAAGCTGATAGTTCCAGCTCTCTCCCAAAATATTTAACAAAGAGATATTAGGCACCTTAAGAAGGAAAAATTTTACATGGTTGTATCAACCTCTTTGGAAAATTATGCTTCCTCGCTATCTTGGAGGAGAAGCTCTCTCTTGGTTTTATAGTTTTAATAGTTTCATCACTTGGGATGAAATAGAGCATGCATTCTTGAGTAAATGGAACCCATATAAAAATATAGCTAGTTTGAAGGTCACCATCAAATGATATGAAGAAAAAATAAACATCATTCAAAACAAACAAACAAAAATTGAAAGAGAGTAGGAAATTATTAATAAATAAAATGATGGCTATGAAAATAAAATAAAATTACTCAATGATGAAAAAGAGTAAAAGTCTGACAATATAATGAGAGGAATGCAGAAGGCCCATCTTTGGAACTACAAAACCAAGAGCCAAATAAAAAAGTTTTAAATTCAGCTAAAAGTTATATTTTGCAGGTTCATGGAAGCATTAAAAAGGAACAGGTTATTGTTTCCATTGATCCTACTAGCAGATATAATTTTATTAATATTTCTTTGGCTAAGAAGTTGCAAGTTCAAGCAAAAAAAATTAAGGACATACAACTAGAGGGTGAGCATGTTCATACTTTTGAATATTTGAAGCTTACCATGGATAAATATGTATTACATTCATACTTTCATGCTTTGGAGATGGATGATGAGGATATTTTTCTTAGTTATCCTTGGTTAGAATCCTTGGGCACTACTAACATCAATGTGCAAAATTTTATGAATTTATGGAACAATAAAAAGAAGATAAAATTACAAGATATTTCCCAGCTTAAGGAACAAGGATCCAAGGAAAAACAAGAAGCGGTGGCAAAAAAAAATATTGCAGAACAAACATAAGAACCTAAAATAGAATCCATTAAGGGAGTAGTAGCAACTGAGTCTATGGTAGAAGAAATAGAGTCCATGGAAGAAGCAACAAGAACTAAATCCAAGGAAAGAACTTTAGCAAATTCCAAGAAATAAATGATAGAAGAGCATAAGGACACACCAAATGAATGGAATATGAAATAGCAATGTGTATAAGAATTCAAAACAATGGAGCCAAATTTTGAGGAGTCAAAGAAGGTATAACATCAAGTTAAGGTTGCACCATATCACCATCCACACCACCAAGAGTAGCGATAATTTTTGAGGCATGGTTCAAGGCAACAATATTATGATTCTACATGGAATTATAATGGCACAAACTATGGCAGTATTTGGAAGAGAAAGCATAGTAATCCTGATATTAATATTGGTTCATCGGCATCAAGGTACAAAACAAATCATCATTCAAGTTATCAACATCAAGCAATGGTATCATGGAGCCAACAAAGAAGGTTGGGATACTCAAGTAACAAAATGGTATACCAACATCAACATGTTTCACTTGGATGGTTGAATGATCGATATTGGTACTAGTTGCTAAAATTTCTTAGCAAATCATATTACCTAGCTTCTTCCTTTGTTTCAATGACAAACATTTGTAAGGAGGGTGGCATGATAGGGTACCTAGGAATAGATATTTGGGGATATATTATTATATGATATAAGGGCTAAGATTGATTATATTATAATATTATATTATATTATTAGTCGGCTCCCCAAAGTAGAATTAGAAAATAAGATATATATATATATAAGATATTTGATATTGTAAGCGGCATCACCGAAGATATATTTATCATAATCATCATTTGTGCCCATGAAGTGGCTTACACTCTCATATGAGAGATCTTGTGGAGTTATTCCTTCCTTAAGAAATATTTATTGGTGTTTTCCTACCTTAAGGGATTGTACATATCGGGTTCGTATCAAAAGCCTTTTTCATTCAAGAGGCCTCTCCCCTCCCCACCGTTTAAAAGGGCAAAAGCTTTGCCTTTTTAAAACATGGGGGGTGACGGATTGCTTTCTATAAAAGGGATCTGACCCTCTGGAGTTATCTAGGTTTTAGGCCCCGAGAGCCTTCAAGAACAACCATTCCGCTTTATTTTCTATGGGCCGGCCAGAAGGGTTTCAGAGCTTTAGAGAACAAGAACCAATGATACACAAATTTTAAAAAGTTTTTCTCTCTCCTATATTTTAATTGGATTATGAGGAAGATCCCTTCAAGGAAATGGGGGTTCTTTCAAAGTCCCCACATCTAGTGTCCATCACATTTCAATTTAATTCCTCAAGTTGTTGATAGGGTGTAAAGTTCTTCAAGATCTTTTCCTAATTCTTTTTTCTATTTCGAGTAGCGGTTATCACTTCACTCAAGGGATTGAAATTGATTGATCTTGTTACGGAGAGGAGGGAGAAGCTTAAGTGAGCGAGCGATCCAATCTCGCTTTTGTGTTCGGAATTTCTACCAGCATTAAAAAAAGGGTTCTTCTTATATCTAATGCACGCTTTCCCCCATTTTAAAAGGGATAAGGCCGGATTCTTCCTTCCAAATGATGATTCCGACATCCGAGTGAGGAGAGATTCCAATCCCATGTTTGATTCTTTATGTTTTGAGAGATTTATTAAGTTGGTTTGAGACATTTTAGAGATGTTATGCATGTTTTTTAGGGCTCTAAAGAAGTAATCCCCTTTGAACCTAGCCCTACCTCAAATAGCTTAAGGTTAAAAGCTTTGAATTTTAAGTCTTACATAAGGTTGGAGGGGACCATTATAGATAGACAATGCACTCTTAAGATTTTACTTTCTTATTTTAAAACTTTTCCATCATATTTATAAAATTAATATCTTGATATCTCCCGATTAATAGAGAGCCAAGGAGATATTAATAGTTTTTATTGAAAGGTCTCATCCTTAATCAATAGGTTGTCCTCTCTTCCTATCTATCAAAATGTTTTAAAAATTGAGGAATTTTGATGTCATCCTTAGATTACTATAACTCTCTTTAAATTTAGCTGAGGTCTCTCTCAATTTAAAATAGAGAGGTGGCCTTAATATTTTAAGATGTCAAGTGTGTCAACACTAAAGGTAGGTGGGAACTTCCCATGGTTCATTGGTTGAGCCCAAACTTTCATCTTGACAAGATATCCTTTTGATTAAGGATGTCACTATGATATACAAGATAAATGGGTTGGTTTGTATCTCCGATGGGTGGGTATAAAGGAGTTTCAACATGGAATTAATATGGGTAGGGAGAAAAATTTGAGTCTCGCTTTAGACTATAAAAAGGGGAGATAATTGGTCACACTTAAAATTTAAAAAAGAAGGTCCATTTTATTTTTAAAATAGAGTGGACCATTCAACTATCTATCTATAACCAAGGATAAAAAATTAGTTTTCTTTGTATGAGCCTTACTATATTCTTAGTGACTAAATAATCCCTTAATTTATTAATTAGCACTGCCCTCTCTATCCTTATTTTAAGTGAGCTCCACTTTTTTAAAATAGAGAGGTTTGGCAACATTGATTTGTTCATGTATGCTCATTCGGGGAGAGAAAGAAGTGGATCTCCTCATAAAATCGGTATAAATGAAGGTTACTACCCCTCTATATTTTAAAAGCTAAAATTATCTTTAAATTTGTATTATTGATCATGATTTAGTGGAATCCAGGAAGGCTTTAATATAATACTTGGTGCTAGAGTGCAGACGAAGTTGGACGAATCTATTTAAAATAAATTCCTTTTAAATAAAATAAAAATTACCTCCTACTATGGCACTATACCATTCCTAGAGGACACCCAAGAGATATGTACAGGAACCCTTCTAATCAGGCCATCTTGTCTCGAAGGGCCGAGGGTCCATCCCATGAGCCACAGTCCCAGGGTCAAGCCCAAGGCCGGCTGTTTTCAAGTGGAGGTGTTTTGTTGTTCGGGAATGCTCTCTATTTTTAAAGGGGAGGTTGGTCATCACATTATAAATAAATGGCTTCATGGCTTCTCCTTTTCATCAAATTATTCATTCATATAAAATTTATTGGCTACCAAGAAAATAAGGATTGAATTGGCTTACTTTCCGATCGGAAGGGGCCCCCTGCAATCTTGGGATTGATGGCCCGCTGATCAAGCTACTCTCCCCCGCGTCCTTCGGTTGAGATCGAGGTAAGGTTCGTCCTTTTTCATACTCTTCCCTCCGTCCCACCGTAGTAACTATTTTCAATAAGAGGACTTTTTCAATAAGAATCCTTTCGGGGCTTGCCTTGGAACTTTCCCATTCACAAGGGGTTTTGTAAGGGGCACTCGACCTGAGCCTGATATTTTATAAAGGTTGAGGATCATGTTGGAAATTTTGAGTATAGTGTTGTCATTGATGTCAAAGGTTTGATGTCATTGGTTGTCATTGATGTCAAAGGTGAAAAGGTTGAGTTTTGTCTTCAAGGTTGAAATAATAAATGCAAAGGAATTTTCCATGGTTGTGAAAGCAAGCAAAGAGAATTTTGAAGAAAAGGATTATAATATTTAAATTTTAAATTTAAATATTATTAAGAGAGTTTGAAAGTAACAAGGGCTTCATTTGGTAAATAAAAAACAAAGGGAGATTTTAAATTGCAAAGAAAAGATAAGACTTCTCATTGGTGGAAAAAGACCCAAGGCAAAAGGTTTTATTATAATATATTTTTTTAAATATTATAATACCTAAGTATAAAGTTACATGGCGCCAAAGATAATTCAAATTATTAAAATAAATTTGAAAGAGGGTCGACGTCTAAAAACATGCATGGAAACATATAAATACCCCTTAAGACTTTGGAAATGATATGGTGCTTGATTTTTTATTTTCATGCGAAGTGGTGACAACGAATGAGGAAGAGGGGACAACATTGATTAAGGAGCGTAGCAGGAGAACGAAATAAATATTTTCATTCACTCCTTGACGTCATCCGACCAGGGTAGGCCAACGGTGGCTAGATTCGTGCTAAGTCATTTGTGAGGGAGTGGTTCACGGTTTGATTCTCCCTAGCACCAGTTTTGAAGGGTTTAACTTTTTTGGTGAATGCACCAGAGGGAATAAAGGTGGAGGCCTATACGTTAGGTCTCAACCGCTTGGCTAGCGCAAGCGGTCACATGCTGCGTTAGGAGTTTGAGGTCGGAGGGTCGATTCCCGTCCATGCTAGCGATAATATTTTTATTAAAAGGTATGTGCTAAGGTTGATTAATATTTGCTTTGCATGGAGTTTGAGGGGTGTGCTATGGTGTAAAGGTTTTTGGCATATAGGAGGTATAAGGGTAATTTATTTTTGCCAAATATTTTTGAAGATATTGTTGTCATTAAGTTTTATTTCTATATATGCAAAAGTAGGAGTGATAAGGTGTAAATGGTTGATTTAATATTGTAAATCTATGTTATGGGTCATTAAGTGGTTTGGAAATTATTTTATGAAAGTGGGAGATAAAAGGTGTAAAATGTGTTTTTATTGTTTGTAATATTTGCATTAATATTGAAGGACTTGGTTCATGATTTGATGTTTTATTTTGAAAAACCAAGAGAGTTATAGAGCATTGGTTTGGAATAAAATTGTGCACACATTTTGAGAAGGTTTTTCCAATATATGAAAAGGTTATGCTAATCCTTTTTGTAGTTGCAAAAGATATTATTTTTGAGATAGGTATTTGAGGGCATATCTTCATCAAGCACTTTGAGGTATGGTGATTCAACCTTTTAAGCTAAGTGGTTGTGTTTTGAGAAAGTAGTTTTGAGGTGGAGTTAAAAGGGTTGATTGGTATGCATTGTTGGAAATATTTGTATTAGGGTTTGAGACCTACATGTGCTTCCATTGTTGAAAGATATTGAGACATTTGTGCTAGAAATTGTGAACTACTTGTACTAGGTTTGAAGACAAGTTAGTGCATCATTGTGAAACCTTTTGAACATTGGTTTGAGAGATATTGAAAGCAATTGTGAAAGTGTTTGAGATCAATTTTGTGAGGGAAAATTGTGCATTAGTGTGATTGATCTTTGAGAGAAAATTTGCAAGAAAGATAGACCAATTTTGTGAAACAAGTTATACACTGTTTTGATTTGATTTGAAAGGGATTTTGCAAGAGATAGAGATTGGGTTAATTGAATGCAAGATTTGTGAATGTGAAGAACATATTGGGTTTTTGATAGAGCATATAATTCTCTATATGTTCTAGAGGTTAAATAAATTCTAGGTAGAATATGTCTGAATTGCCTAGTTGAAGAAAGTATTTCTGAAAGAGATATAAGCATTTGTTTGTATGCAAGATTTGGAAATATTTGAGCAGGTTTTATGAGTAGTATTGAAGGTAGAATTGAGCAAGTCTTGTGAGAAGACTTGAAGCAGCTTTGAGGTATATTTGAGCAAGTATTTTGAGAAGGCTTGAAGGCATATTTGAGCAAGTCTTGTGAGAAGACTTGAAGTAGATTGAGATAGATTTGAGCAAGTCTTGAGAGAAGACTTGGGATAGTTTTGAAGGTAGATTTGAGTAGAGTTAGAGAAGATTTGTGCTAGACTTGTGATAGAGGTTTGGTGTATATTTGAGATAGATTTGAGATCAAAATTTGGAGGTGACAAGAGTAGAGAGGATAGAGGTCTCCAGTGGATAGAGGTCCATCAACTAGTGTAGTGGGGATAGAGGTCTCTTGTGGATAGAGGTCCACTAGCTAAAGTAGTGGGGATAGAGGTCTTCTATGGATAGAAGTTCACCAACTAGAGTAGAGGGGAAAGAGTTCTCCTATGGAGAGATATCCATAAACTAGAGTAAAGGGGAAAGAGTTCTCTTATGGAGAGAGATCCATGAACTAGAGCAAAGGGGAAATAGTTCTCCTATGGAGAGAGATCCATGAACCAGAGAAAAGGGAAAAGAGTTCTCCTATGGAGAGAGATCCATAAACTAGAGCAAAGGGGAAAGAGTTCTCCTATGGAGAGAGATCCATGAACTAGAGCAAGGGGATAGAGTTCTCCTGTGGAGAGAGATCCACAAATTAGAGTATAGGGGATTGGTGTCTCCTTTGGATAGAGGTCCATAAACATTGTAATAGGGAATTGATTCCCAAGAGATTTATTGAGAAAATTTAGAAGAAATATTTTCTCCATGGATGTAACCCACATTGGGTGAACCACATTAAATTTGTGTCTCTCATGTGTGTGATGATTTATGCATTGCTTTGATTACTACTATTGATATTGCCATTGATAATATTGGATAATATTGTTTGGGAAAGAAAAGTAAAAGTTGATCTTATATTGTTCACCCCCCTCTCAGTATAAGCCTGTGTTCTTCAATTGGTATCAGAGCGGGTTCCTTCGAAAAAGTCTAACAACTTGAAGGAAGATATTATAGGAACATAGATGGCATCTCAGAATGGATCCTCATCAAATAAGGCACCATTGTTTTATGGGAACAATTATGCTTTTTAGAGTATAAGAATGAAGACTTACTTGATGGCACAAGGATATGAGACATGGCAATCGATTGAGGATGGATTCACACCTACAACTACTCCTCCCATAGATAAATATGGTAAGTTATTACATGTGAATAATGCTAAGGCTATGAATGGAATCTTAAGTGGATTACGTGAAGCAAAATTTGTGAAATTTGTGTAAAATAAAAAATATGGATATATTGAAAAAAAAATATTAAGGAGAGATAAAAATGTAAAATGGTAAAACTACAAAACCACAAGAAAAGGTTTGAAGATTTGAAGATGGAATATGAGGAAGATATTGCTACATACTTACTTCATGTGGATGAGGTTGTTAATACCATGCGTGGACTTGGATTTGAAATTGAAGACTCCAGTGTTGCTCAAAAAGTATTAAGATCACTCCCTATGAGGTATGATGGAAAGGTTTTAGCTATAGAAGAGATGAGAGATATTGATCAGTTGACTATGGATGAGTTACATGGAATTCTCATAGCTTATGAGATGAGAATAGTAAAGGATCCCAACTCCAAGAGAGAGGTAACTTTCAAAGCTTCAAAGAAGACAAAATATAAGAAACCAGAATCAAGTGGTGAGTCAAGCAGTGATGAAGAAGCTAACTATGTGAAAAGAAACAAGAAGGACTCAAGAAAGCACAAAGGTATGAAGACTATGAAATGTTTTAATTATGGTAATTTTGGTCACTATGCATCTAATTGTCTAGAATCTGAAAGTAGTAGTAGTGAAGAGAAATAAGATCATAAGAAAAAGGAAGGAGGAAAATCCAGGCATGAAAAGAAAAATAGGTATGGTCAAAGCAAGCATGAAAAGAGTTTCTCTATGTTAACAAGGCAAGCAAGGCTTCAAGTGATAGTGATGAAAGACTCTCAGATAGTGAAGAAGAAGAGATTCTATTTTTGGAAATAGAAGAGGAAGAAGATGCTCCTATTGAAGATAAAGTTGAAAAGTATGAAGATGCTCTTGGAGACCAAGAAGTAGAAAAATATTCAGAAAATGAAGAGGAAGGCATAATTGATCTAGAAGCAGAACTTATTGTTGCTCTCAGAGAATTGAAAAAGGTTAGAAAGCAGAATTCAAGACTAAAGGCTCAAGTTCAAGAACATGAGGAAGAAAAAGAAAAGCTTCTACAAGACCTAACAAACTCAAAAGCTAAGGCAAGGAGATTTAAAGAGGTCATGGTTGAGAAGTTAGAGGTAAAAGAGTTAGAATGTGAGAGATTAGAACATGAGGTAGTTTCACTAAGGATGGAAGTGAAAGATTCTAAGGACAAGCTACACAGGTTTGGGAAAATTTCAAAGACTTTGGATAAAATTATCAATGCACAAAGATCTTCATCTATCAAAATAGGACTTGGTTTTGAAGAAGGACAAGGGAAACAAGAAGAAGGGTCAAGCTCAAGCTCAAAAGAAGAGGAAGTTTCAGAGGAAGAGAGTGAAGAAGAAATTGAGACCTATGCAGATAAGTTGAAGAATAGAAGCTTCACTAAGAAAGGAAACAATGCACAAACAAGAAACATGGATCATCACAGAGAAGGAAAAGAAAGGACTAAGAGACCAGAGGTTTCAAGACAAGATTTCTTCAAAGGATGTTGTTTTTCATGTAATCAGTTTGGTCACAAGGCTATGCATTGCAGGACTCATGGAAAGGAGTATGGCCTCACTAAAAGGAATGTCAACTCTTTCAAATATGGATATTTCTTCCAAGGGTATTGCTACTCTTGTAATCACTTTGGTCATAAAGCAATCCATTGCAGGGTTCATGATAGAAATGAGTATGGCTTCACCAAGAGGAACTTCAAGATATTTGCACCTTCCAAGAACTACAACATTAAGTGTTACAAGTGCAATAATCTTGGGCATAAGGCCAAGTGGTGTAGAACAGAGTTTCCAGAACTTCCAGAGACAAGCAAGAATAGGGACACTCAAAAGGATCAAAAGGGTATGGCTACAAAAATATTGAAAAAGAAGGTTGACAAAGAAAAAGAGCATTGTATGTTGGGAGTAGAGATACTCCCACCCCAAAATTAATCACCTCAAGGAGAGGAGGTGGGGAGGGGGCTGAGCTAAGAGTCTTATATTTAGCCCCAAAGGAGTCCCTTTGCCATTGATGTCAAAGGGGGAGAGATTTGAGTAAGGGGGAGAGCATTCAATCAAGGGGAGTAGTTTCTCAAGGGGAGCAGATTTGGAATCTAGTGGTAGGAAAAGGAATTTTTAGAAAGGGTTGCCATCAATGACAAAGGGGGAGATTGTTGGAAATTTTGAGTATAGTGTTGTCATTGATGTCAAAGGTTTGATGTCATTGGTTGTCATTGATGTCAAAGGTGAAAAGGTTGAGTTTTGTCTTCAAGGTTGAAATAATAAATGCAAAGGAATTTTCCATGGTTGTGAAAGCAAGCAAAGAGAATTTTGAAGAAAAGGATTATAATATTTAAATTTTAAATTTAAATATTATTAAGAGAGTTTGAAAGTAACAAGGGCTTCATTTGGTAAATAAAAAACAAAGGGAGATTTTAAATTGCAAAGAAAATATAAGACTTCTCATTGGTGGAAAAAGACCCAAGGCAAAAGGTTTTATTATAATATTTTTAAAAAAATATTATAATACCTAAGTATAAAGTTACATGGTGCCAAAGATAATTCAAATTATTAAAATAAATTTGAAAGAGGGCCAATGTCTAAAAATGTGCATGGAAACATATAAATACCCCTTAAGACTTTGGAAATGAAATGGTGCTTGATTTTTTATTTTCGTGTGAAGTGGTGACAACGAATGAGGAAGAGGGGACAACATTGATTAAGGAGCATAGTAGGAGAATGAAATAAATATTTTTGTTCACTCCTTGACGTCATCCAGCCAGGGTAGGCTAGACGGTGGCTAGATTCATGCTAAGTCATTTGTGAGGGAGTGGTTCACGGTTCGATTCTCCCTAGCACCAGTTTTGAAGGGTTTAACTTTTTTGATGAATGCACCAAAGGGAATAAAGGTGGAGGCCTATACGTTAGGTCTCAACCACTTGGCTAGCACAAGTGGTCACATGTTGTGTTAGGAGTTTGAGGTCGAAGGGTCGATTCCTGTCCATGCCAACGATAATATTTTTATTAAAAGGTATGTGCTAAGGTTGATTAATATTTGCTTTGCATGGAGTTTGAGGGGTGTGCTATGGTGTAAAGGTTTTTGGCATATAGGAGGTATAAGGGTAATTTATTTTTGCCAAATATTTTTGAAGATATTGTTGTCATTAAGTTTTATTTCTATATATGCAAAAGTAGGAGTGATAAGGTGTAAATGGTTGATTTAATATTGTAAATCTATGTTATGGGTCATTAAGTGGTTTGGAAATTATTTTATGAAAGTGGGAGATAAAAGGTGTAAAATGTGTTTTTATTGTTTGTAATATTTGCATTAATATTGAAGGACTTGGTTCATGATTTGATGTTTTATTTTGAAAAACCAAGAGAGTTATAGAGCATTGGTTTGGAATAAAATTGTGCACATATTTTGAGAAGGGTTTTTCCAATATATGAAAAGGTGTTATGCTAATCCTTTTTGTAGTTGCAAAAGATATTATTTTTGAGATAGGTATTTGAGGGCACATCTTCACCAAGCACTTTGAGGTATGGTGATTCAACCTTTTAAGCTAAGTGGTTGTGTTTTGAGAAAGTAGTTTTGAGGTGGAGTTAAAAGGGTTGATTGGTATGCATTGTTGGAAATATTTGAATTAGGGTTTGAGACCTACATGTGCTTCCATTGTTGAAAGAGATTGAGACATTTGTGCTAGAAATTGTGAACTACTTGTACTAGGTTTGAAGACAAGTTAGTGCATCATTGTGAAACCTTTTGAACATTGGTTTGAGAGATATTGAAAGCAATTGTGAAAGTGTTTGAGATCAATTTTGTGAGGGAAAATTGTGCATTAGTGTGATTGATCTTTGAGAGAAAATTTGCAAGAAAGATAGACCAATTTTGTAAAACAAGTTATACATTATTTTGATTTGATTTGAAAGGGATTTTGCAAGAGATAGAGATTGGGTTAATTGAATGCAAGATTTGTGAATGTGAAGAACATATTGGGTTTTTGATAGAGCATATCATTCTCTATATGTTCTAGAGGTTAAATGAATTCTAGGTAGAATATGTCTGAATTGCCTAGTTGAAGAAAGTATTTTTGAAAGAGATATAAGCATTTGTTTGTATGCAAGATTTGGAAATATTTGAGCAGGTTTTGTGAGCAGTATTGAAGGTAGATTTGAGCAAGTCTTTTGAGAAGACTTGAAGCAAATTTGAGAAAGATTTGAGCAAGTATTTTGAGAAGGCTTGAAGGTATATTTGAGCAAGTCTTGTGAGAAGACTTGGAGCAACATTGAGATAGATTTGAGCAAGTCTTGAGAGAAGACTTGGGATAATTTTGAAGGTATATTTGAGTAGAGTTAGAGTATATTTGTGCTAGAATTGTGATGAGGTTTGGTGTATATTTGAGATAGATTTGAGATTAGACTTTGGAGGTGACTAGAGTAGAGAGGATAGAGGTCTCTAGTGGATAGAGGTCCATCAACTAGTGTAGTGGGGATAGAGGTCTCCTATGGATAGAGGTCCACTAGCTAGAGTAGTGGGGATAGAGGTCTTCTATGGATAGAAGTTCACCATCTAGAGTAAAGGGAAAGAGTTCTCCTATGGAGAGAGATCCATGAACTAGAGTAAAGGGGAAAGAGTTCTCCTGTGGAGAGAGATCCATGAACCAGAGCAAGGGGATAGAGTTCTCCTATGGAGAGAGATCCATGAACTAGAGCAAAGGGGATAGAGTTCTCCTATGGAGAGAGATCCATGAACTAGAGCAAAGGGAAAGAGTTCTCCTATGGAGAGAGATCCATGAACCAGAGCAAGGGGATAGAGTTCTCCTATGGAGAGAGATCCACAAATCAGAGTATAGGGGATTGGTGTCTCCTTTGGATAGAGGTCCATAAACATTGTAATAGGGAATTGATTCCCAAGAGATTTGTTGAGAAAATTTAGAAGAAATATTTTCTCCATGGATGTAACCCACATTGGGTGAACCACGTTAAATTTGTGTCTCTCATGTGTGTGATGATTTGTGCATTGCTTTGATTACTGCTATTGATATTGCCATTGATAATATTGGATAATATTGTTTGGGAAAGAAAAGTAAAAGTTGATCTTATACTGTTCACCCCCCTCTCAGTATAAGCCTGTGTTCTTCAGTTTTTCTCTCCATCCTTATTTAAATGATTGTTAGCTAAACTCTTTACTAAAAATAAGTTTAATATAGTAAATATCCAAAGCATCTCAATATTGAAGGATCCCTTTTAAGTAAAGTAAAGATCTTTTTTAGCTCTTTCAAACCTCTCTATTTTAAAAGCTTGGGGCCGCCTTTAAAGCTTATAATATCCACTTTGGAAAATATATTCAGGCTTATAATTGGCCTAGTTCTCCCTTAAAGAGATTTAGAACCTCTATAAAGGTAGTTCTCTATCCTTTTATAAGCATGGGCTCAAGTTTATAGAGATCTTAAAACAAAATAAGTAAGGTAAGAGCACCCTTAAAGTAAAGAGATAAAGCGCTCTCCTTTAATAGCCATACTTGGGGGGGAGGTTGAGGTCTGTTATAAGCGCTCGACCAACCTTTTAAACTTAGATCCGTCAACTATTAAAATAGAGAGCTTTTCGACATCCCCTTAGCATACTCGAGTAGCATACATCCTTCTCCATACACACAGGAGTCTTCTCGGGGGCTTCTCCATACACACAGGGCTTCATCCTTTTTGATAGAATTATTTATATTTTTAATCCCACACATCCTTCTTCAAGGTCACTCTTTTCAAGTGCATATATGTTTAGTCATTATGATGTCATGTATATAATCACATCAATGTCCCGGGCACTCGACCACCTAGGCTCAGGTTTTAAAGCTCATTTCCCTTTATAGGTTTCCACACACATCCCATTTATATATAAGAGCATTTTAAGCGAGCACCTTAAGCCTTAGGATCAGAACTCTGAGGATTTCGAGAGACTTTTTCATCTCTCCATGATATCAACAAGTTTGTTCACCTCCATGAAGAGTTTGGTGCGACCACTCTTCTACCATTCTTCTCTCTCCTATTGAGATATGGGGCAATTCAACAACTCTTCTCATCCTTTTAAAATAGATATCATAATAAAAGTATCAAATCATTTTTATGAGAGGGTGCATCACACCACTTCCCTATTCATAATGGCTAGAAGAGTAGGTAGGATTTGTTGGGATTGGATAATCAAATAAAATTTCTATTTGAAAAACCATGGCTATATCAAAATCAAATATTAGAATCCCCTCTCCTCCTCCACCCCCACCATTTAAAATGCAAGGCCCATTTAAAAATAGAGGGGTCCCTTTTTCATCCTTTTAAATTATGGAGGAGAGGTGAATGAAGGAACTTTTTAAAAAGAGTCATTCTCATAAAACCAAATTCTATGAACTCTCTTATATATGCTTCGTCTTTTAAAATAGAGATGTCACTAGCTTCATAGGGTTTTAGGTAGATGCTCTATCTCATTCATTTGAGGGTGTTTAAAGGATTGGAATGAAAATCAAGTGTTGTATATGATTCATTCTACCCTCCCCTTCATCATGGTATAGTAGTAGCCTTCCCCTCTCTGTGTTTATTTGGCCACTATTACCCATATATTCTCTATAGAAAATGGATATATGTAGGGATAGCAGGCCCAGTTATTTCTCTACTTTTAATTCTAGGTAATCTCTCTATTTTAAAAAAAGGTTAGCTCGCTGCAATTATACTATACTAAGATATTAATAGAAAGCACATGATCAGGGCTAGCTAAATAAGTATATCCTATTTTGGGTGTCCCCACCCTACCTCAAGGTAAGGGTTTCTTAAGAAGATAACATCCTTATTTAAAAAGAGAGGGACAAGGGTTATTCTTGTTTTAAAAATGGGAAGGCATGGTTGCTCTATCTTAAAAATTATAGGGACACTTTTAATTAAATGGTGGGGGTGGGGTTGGGGAGGGGAGAGTGAATCAATAAGAAATGAAGATAGGGACACCCTTTTATTTTAAAATGTTTATTTATCATAAAGGTAAGGCATTGGTTTTTGGTATCGATGGATGCTTGGAGGTTGGGGTGGGAAGTGAAAGGATTGTATTGTAGAGAGAATAATAAAGGTTATCATGTGGACTAGTTCTATATCATGGTTGAGGTGGAGCACTTAATTGGATAGGATATTTCCAAGAACTCCTTTTATATAAGCTCAAATATAGCAAATTTATCTTCTAAAATTGAGAGGAGAGGTTTCAGTTTTCAAGTATTTTCTCCTAGTTCTAGGTTTAAAGGAAGCATTTTATAAATAAGAGTGACTCTATCTACCTAGTTGTCTATATTTTTTAGAAAGGAGAGGAGATCTCTCTCTATCTATAACCAAGATCTTCCCCCCCTCTTAAAATCCTAAATTGAGCAGATTTTTAATTTTAAGATCCTTTTAAATAGAGAAGAGGCAAGAGCCTTTTTTTTAAAGAGGAAAGTGTAGTTGATTTAGAATCCATTCCTCCTATTCTTAATGGGTACATTGAGAAGATAAAATCATATGTAACTCACTTGGCTTAGTAGTTCCAATCTCTAATGGAATCTATAGTGGTGTAAGTGCACCTTAAAATTCAAATATTGTTGAGTCGTAGTCAAGGCATTATCCAGGATTCCCCATTGCCCTTGCTCATCAGTTTGGACCTAAAGAGCCTTTTTTTTTATTCCACCATGATTGGGATTCTATGTGCTATTACTAAACATCTCTTAAAGAAACTTTGAATGAAACTAGGTCTTGTCACAGTGGCATATTGATTCTATAACACTTTATATATCAATATGGGTTTTTTTGGTCAATCAAAAATGGTGTCTAGATTGGTCCCTCCTAAATCCATGGAATAGCACCAATAATAATGTTATCTTCGAATTTATCTTAAGGTATAGCACTCAAAATACACAAGGTGGTTAGGTTATAGTGCTCAAAATATGTAAGGTAGTTGAGGTATCTTAATTAAGGATCTCTTGAAGAGATAAAGCACTCTCCTTTAAAAGCTATACTTAGAGGATTGAGTTATCTTAATTAAGGCTCCCTTAAATAAATAAAGTACTCTCTATCCTTATTTATAGTTGCGATATCATTCTCAACCTACCGTTATTGAATTGGTTGAGGTATATTAATTAAGGAGCTCAACTTAAGAGCTTTTTTGAAATGATGAGAAATTTCTATCCTTATTTAAGGTTGGGGTATTGTAAGTATCAACCAATATCTATGGTTGAGGGGAAGTGGTTTTTGAATCAAAATTATTTTGAACATCAAGTGTTATTTATGTATTAACAACCTCTCTCCCCCATGCCCCACCCCCACCCCACATTTAAAAGGGCATTTTAAACACAAATCCTTCCCAATTATAATTCTTATCCTTCCTTACCTCTCTATTTTAAATATTTAATGCACCCCTTTTAAAATAGAGAGAGCTAGTCAATCTCCTCAAAAATATGAGTGGATGTTGTAGGTTACCTATTTTTAGAAGTTGGTTTTCTATGGCCTTTTAAAGTCGAATTCCAACTCTAGTTCAGATTATTTTTAGTTCACAAGAGATTTTTTAATATATATATATAATAGAATTAAAAATCACTCTTATTTTATTTTAATATAATAGGTTTGGGGCACTTTAAACTTTCAAATGAAGTCCAATTAACTCCCTTCTCAACATTTGGCATGAGCTCTCTATTTTAAAATGGGAAATGACAGCATAAAAAGTGATTCAAGACCTAGATGAATTGAGTCAATTATATACATATTAACAACTTCCCCATCCTAATATTAGTTAGAAGATATTGACTTAAATATTTTAACCAATTATTTCCACCATAAATATCTGAACCTCAAAGAAAAATTTCCAATGTTGATCAAGTATAGCTTGACCTAGAGAAATGACATAACCAAAGTTATGAACCCTTTATATCTTAAGAGGTCGATCTCTTTAAGTTTTAAAGGGCCCTCTATTTTAAGAATATGAAATTTAATCAACCCAACTCCTTACCTTACCTTATAAAAGTGGGGGTGGGGGAGGAATCTCATTTCTTCACTCAAATTTTTGTTAATCTAGGAATTAGTTTTCCTCATAAAACATTGTTATGCTCATCATTTTTTGGGGTTCTATGGAAATATTTCTATCTCTCTCAATCACAAGATGATCAAAGAATATTATTATAGGGTAGGCTCCCATTCCTTTTAAAATTTATGTAACAACTTTAAAATATGGCATGACTTAAAATAAAAAGGACTATGCTTCTTCTTAACTGGGGAATTCCTAGCAATTTCATCCCTATTCTTTGAGCTTCTCCCAAAAAAATATTCTTATATCATGCTCCTTTAATAATAGAGGGGGTTCTTTGGTAATCTAAAACCTTCTAGCCAGTTTAAAATAGAGAGCCAAGTGAGCCTCTCTATTTGAAAACTCTTTGTCTACTCTTAAAATAGAGAGCTTTCGTGTCAAGCTTAAAAGATTAGTATTCTTTGTGATATTGATCTACTTATTTCTCTGTGATCTTGATCTGCATCATCTTATAGCCCATTCATCCATGATTCTCACATTGGTTGGATGTATACTCACCCTACCCTCTTGGCATATTTTCATTTATGATTTCCTCATACCTTCCCTTTTGGCATATTTTCATTGATGATTTCCTCATACCAATAGCTAACCCTAAGATCAATGTACTCTCTCTACTTTAAGAAATGACAACCACTGTCTATTCTTTTTATGGTTATGGATACCATTTTAAAACATGGGTCCCCACCCCCACCTCAACCATTTAAAATCAAGAAAAAGGATTTCCTTTTTAAACATGGGGTATTTTATTTCTTGTACTCTTTTTTGGTTGAGTAAGTACCATTGTTTCTATTCTCATCCTCTTTATTGGTCAATTCAATATCATTGTTCCTATTCTCGTATTCAAAGTTGAGTGAGTACCAATCCTCTCTATTCATTGAGAGGTAGCTGAATGGATAATATAAGGATCTCTATAATAGTACCATATATTAAATGGTATCTATTACATGTGCCTCCATAAAATAAGAAATGCACATAGATGGATCTCGAATGACACTTTTAAAAAGGTTTCTACCCACCATTCGTGAGCTTACAAAAGTAAGCATTTCTAGATCTAGATATTTGTACACTGGACTTGATCTCGAGGATAGTCATTCTTCCACTTATCAAGACTAATATTATATTTATATGATGCTACAACTCTTTATTTATAATTTTAGGCCTTTTTAAAAGAGACCCATATCTATTTCAAAGAAAGTAGTGCCTCTTCCCTATGGATCCATAGAAAATAGCTAAGGTGTTGTTATCAAAAAATCAAATAGCTTACCTAGTCAAACAACCCCTATGATATAAAATAAATTGAATGTTGAACCCCCCACACCTCCTCCTATCAAATTAATTTAACCCAGTAAGAAAATAGAAGATTAGTTGGCTCTTTAAAGTTCATCTCAGGCTTTCTCAGTTCTTCCTTATTCAAGCTAGCCTTAAAAGCTCCATGTATGAATGACTTCAGCATTCATATATATATTCCCACTAATCATGGGAAGAAAGGAATTGTTCTTTGTTTCTCTCCCTCTTTCCATGCCCAAATGCAAGGGATTAAGATGGGGCAAGTGAAAACAAGTGGATTGAATAAGGAATAACTTCACCCCCTTATCAATGCATCTTAAAAGAGTTAGATCTAAAATTATTGGAGGAGCAAGATTATATAGAGGTCCTCCCCAGTAATATGAGATGGTTGTGAATATTTTTTCCATATGTAATCCATTAATACATAGGGTACCAACTACTTCCAAGCCCTAATACACATCTCATACCCTAAAAATATTCAATAATCAGAGAGGATTTTTCAACAAGTAGCACCTCCAATACCCTTTTTTTATAATAGAGAGTTGTATGGATACCTCTTTAAATTATTCAACCATTCCCCCACCATTTAAAAATTACTTTTAAAATAGAGAGCTCTTAAGAGAGGATTTTTAGCTCTCTGTTTGAAAATTCAGCAAGTAGGATGAGCTTACTAAATCGGGATATGCATCGGAATGAATGTGTGTCACTCTCTATTTTAAAAGGGGATACTTTCTTGGGATATATAGGGTAATTTTCTCTTTGAAATATAGGGTTTTGGGTAGATAGGGAGGAGATACCAAGCTAAGCATTTAAAGTGATATAGGTATTGAAATTGAATTAATGAAGTGTATTCCAATTATAGATAAAGTATTTGCTAAGTTTCTTCAGGTTATAAGGGGTTAGAAAAGGTGGATTGCTTCTTGGAACTAGATGATATGGAAACAACACACCCAAATATGATAATAAGAAGAATAATATAGACTCTCTCACCAACTCCATAATTCAAAGCAACTTGGGTCATCCACCCTTTCCCTAGCGACTTAGATGTTGCTTGAGCTCAACAACCATTTCAAGCCCTTTAGAGTAGGTAGAGCCTTTCCTAAATAGAACAAATGGATTTGGGAAGTGCCTCTCTCCCCCACCATTTAAAAGGGTAAAATGGGGCTCCCTTTTTAAAAGTGCATCCAATTTGCCTACAAAAGTGAGTATCCATTGTAGAAAGAGAGTAAGTATCCATTGTAGAGAGTGAGTAGGAAACCCCATCCTTAAAATTCAAGGGTCAATCCCCCCTATTATAGAGGTTTTAATTCCTCTTCAGATCTATGTCAGTCATATGCACTCAACAAACTCATACATGGTTTTTCTTTAATGATAATATGATCATGTTTCTCTTGAGTAGAAAAGCTTGATTTATGGATGGTATTACTCTATTTTATAGTAAGGCAATTCTCTCTATAGTTATAGTAAGTACCCCATTTTTCTAGTAAGAAACTTCTTTCTGTAGTTATAGTAAGTACCCCATATTTATAGTAAGGCACTTCTCTCTAAAGAATGATCAAAGAACATAGATTTAAAGCAGTAGGAACTTCTCCTCTCTTCTCTTCTCTTCTCTTAAAGTGCTCCTAGGTTTTTAAATTCATCAAGCAAGATGAAAACTCCAATCGATCTTGATGGAAGTATATGGGGTATTCATTCATGGTAGCATACAAGGAATTCATGGTAATATACAATGAATGCATTCATGTTCTTATCCTTTTAAGGTTATTTAAGGACCTCTATGTTGATACTTGATCTTTAATATACCCCAACCACCAAGTTAAGGTAAAAACTTGGTATTGACTCTAAAGGCAAGTTCTCCATTTTAAAGAGGTTAATTAAACATATACCTTTTAAAATAGAAAGGGGATTTTTAAAAAAAACAAGCTTTAAGGGAAATGTCCAAATGAATATGGTATGGGGATAGATCAGGTAATTCATTCATGCACTCTAAATATTATGTATATGATAGAATAGGTTTTTACAAGGAGAGAGCAATAGGTTGAATTATATATGCCCTCATTACAAAAACATCCTGGCCTTTTTGAATCTTCTTCCTTGCCCTTTAAAAATTATGTACCTATTAAAAACTTTGGTATCCCTCCCCACCATTTAAAAGGTCAAAATATGAGCTCTCCTAAAGTATATTTTAAGATATCTCTCCTCAAATTTGTTATAAGAGATCTCTCATGACCTCTCTAAAAAATATAGCTAGGCTAGTAGCTAGATAGACATAGACCTCTCCCCTCTCCCACCATTTGAAAATAAATTTTTAAAATGTAGGGACCCTTTCCCCTCTCTTTTTTAAAACTAGTCACTTTTAACCCTTTTAAAATGTGGGGAGGGCCTTTTAAGGCCCTATAAATGGCAAAGCCCTAGAGGCACTTGACTTTGGAATAAAAGTATATTAGAAGGAATAGAGTTGGGAGAGGAGGTCAATGAGGAATTTTTAGGAGGAGACTCTTAAGGTTGAATACAATGGGTGTGAGGAGTGGAACAACATATTAAAAACACTATCAATTGGAACATAATGTCCCTCTCCTCTCCCCTCTATTTAAAAGATAAGCCAAATTGATTTTAAAAAAAGAGGACCTTGAGATCATTTTCAAAATATTTTAAAGTGTTACATATGCCTTAAAAGGACTTGTAACCTATCCAAGATTGCCATATTAAGGTGATTTAGGGAGCTTGCACTAATATATTTTGATTTACATATTCTATGACAAGTGATCGATGACTTACCTTTATTGAATCAAAATAGGACCCAACACTCTTAATTAATTAATTAAGACTAGTCACTTTAATACAAAGGGGGTCGAGGTCTAACTAACTAAAATGTACTCAACCTTAAAAAGAGGTTGAAGGGAAATGCCCAAATTTCAAAAGGCTTTCCTTTCCTTCTAAGTTAATACTTATATAAAATGACTTGACTTGAATAGATTGGACCCCTTGCTTTTAATTCCTTTTCAAAATAAAGAGGGTCCTTGACCTTAAAAATACCTAAAATATGCAAGAGAATGGATTTATATCACTCATCTAATATTGAAATAAAAAATAATATAAATAATTGCCCACACTTTGCATGGATATATAGGGCAATAATGGAAAGAAAAATAATAATAATTAATCCAAGAGGAGACGTTGATGAATAAGAGACCAAAGAAAATGATATTGAGGGTGAAATAGAATGAGAGGGAGATCAAGAGGATAAATAATGTGAAGAGACTAATGAGGATTGGTTGATATGATCTTTAAATGGAAAATACACCAAATATATCCACTAGATAAATTAAGAAATGAATTTGCATAGTCCTGTTAAAATAGAGAGACCCTCTCTTTTTAAATGGTCCCTCTCCATTATAAAATAAAGGATTCCCTCTCCCCCATTGTTTAAAATGGTAAGAAATGGAGGGGCCTATCATTTTTTAAAAAGGTATAAGTTTGTTTTTATTTTAAAAAGTAGGGGGGCCTTGTATTACATTTAAAATGTGAGGTGGGGGAGGTGACGGGAGAGGAAAGTACCCATCTCTTTAAAATTATTTAAAAAATGGAAACGACCTTTCACTTTTGGAGAGGAAAGATCGACCCATCCAAGAACAAGCTTTTGAAAGCATATATAGAGAACCCATTTTAAAATATAGAGGTACCATTTTTAGGAGGCTAGATTTTTTATACCACTTTTTTTATATACAAAATAACTCTAAAAATGAAGATCTCAAAGTTGATCTTTAAGGGGCTCTTAAGTCATTTGTTATTTTTAAGAGGCCATTTTTTGGATATATGTGAAACAACTCATGGATGATATGATAATTTATAGAGTAGAGGCTAATAACTTTTAATTTAGAGCACTTCCAAATTAATCCAAAAGGTTTTATGGATCTCAACAAATAAATCTAGCTAAGCGGCATCTTAAAATTCAAATCTTTGATATCACATGATAATGAAATATACCTCTTAAAATTATAAATTGAGAGCATGTGATGGATATGGATAAGGATTTTATAGTCCATTGATGTAGAATTAAATTATAGGCTACCAAGAGAGTAACCTAGGTCATTAAATATCATATTAATTGGTTGAATCGTGTAGTACTTTTGAAAAGAAATGAAGGGCATGACACCAGCACTTGACCTTGTTCTTGAATATCAATAAGGGTAAGCATAAATTAATTTAAATGCTCTTCTAAGATGGACTATGATTTGGCCCGGATCGTCCTGCTCTTCCCACCTTACCCTAAAAATAGCTTGCTTCCTTTAACAGGTCACTCTGAATCTTCCAAATCAATAGATACTTCATGGAAAGCATGAAAAAGGTAAGAAAATAATTGGGAAATGTAGACCTTTAAAACAAATGGTCAATGTGATGGAAGGTAAGTATTAGGTTATCAGATGATATAAATTTGAGTATGTGGTCATTGTTAATCTAATTATTATAGTGTGTAGGCCAATAAGACCCCTCTTCAAATAAAAATTTAGAGATGGACATAGCAATATGAGATGATTGATGATCAAAATATACTTATAGGAAGTGATCTTTCCTCTTTTTTAAAAATTTTCTCTTTTATAATACCTTTAAAAATAGATAGTATGGCTCCCCTCCTCCCCACCCCACCCCCATAATTTAAAAGGTAAAAGGAGGACCCGTTTAATTAAAAAAGAGGGAGGCCTCCCTTTTGTTAAAATAGAGAAGATTTCTATCAATTGAAATCTATGGATAGTTTCCAGACTCTCTATATCATCATCTGGTTGAGATTCAAAATTCTCTTCTTGGTTAAGATTAAATTCTAGCCTCTTATTATGCTCATTTCTTAAAAAAGAGATCTTTAGTTTTTAAAACATAAGGGATGGGAGAGGGCTTTCTATCTATAATCGAGATTGGATTAAATCCCTATTTTTTGAGGTGGTTTACACCTCTTAAGATAAAATTAATGGGTTATAGGAGTAATAAGGGCTAGGTGTATAATGGTGCATACCTATTAAATTAAAGATCTTTCTTCCTCTACTGTAGGTGTCGTCTCTAAACTTTAAGGATTCCCTTTCAAAATGGAGGGGAGATCTGAACCATATTTAAAGGGCTTTATCAATAGATGTCGATGTGGTGAGGAGATGAGTAAGCTCCTTTTAAAATAGAGATCTTCCTCCTTCTTTTTTACCTCTCTCTATTAAAATGGAAGAGTGCTCTCTAAGTTGGTTTTTTAAGCCTTACTACCACAAAATATCATAGGTCCCAATATAAATTAGCTATAATATTAGAGGTTAAAAAATAATAAAATGAGTATAATGAGAAAATTAATATGTATATTAAGGCCTATATAATACTTAAATAAACATTCATTTATATAATCAAATATGAATGTAAATGGCCTAAGTCATTCATAAACTATACATGAAGAAAACTTACAATATTAATTGCTCAAAATTTTGTATACAAGCTTTATTCTTTTTCTTCCTCTTACAACTTTATAATCTAATATTCGAATTATATACTCATGGAGTATTATCTCCATAATATAGCCATAGTAATGTGATTCTTCACATACTTGACTATTGGTCTCCATATGACAACTCCCATGACCTTTGGCTTATCATCTTACCACTTGCAAACTCTTACATGACTCTTACACTTCTACATGCACTCCTAATCTAAGACACTTGTGCATATCCTCACATTACATATTTTCATATTTGCATACATGACACTTGTGCACATTCTCTCAATATATGCTTGTACTCTAGCTTACATGACACTTGTGTATTTCCTACAAATTAACACTTACATAAAAGGGTAAATATAAATCACACATCTAAACTATAGACTCAACCCTAATCTATTACATATTTACAATTGTACCATGAATGTACCATGGGGGTATATTAGTATGTACCAAATAATGTAATATACCTCAACACTCTATTTAAAAAAAATTTAAGAGCCATATATTTAAGGTATGGTTAAAAATTGAAACAAGACGGATTCTACTCTACCTCAGTATTCTGCAAGTCTTCCTATGTTGATTTCAGTGAGTTGTAGGGAGTGATAACATCCCCTTTGCCTTGGGATTGGGAAAAATATTTTTCTGATAGCTCGAAGTTCAATTCTCCTAGCAAATTTGATGAGATGATATTGAGGAGGAGATACATGCTCTTTAAGATAGGTGAGGCAAATCGATAACTATAGTGGCCCCTCAAGTATTGGTTTTTTGGAGGTGTATCCATACAAAATTTATGGAGCGATTGAGGAGTTCCATCCTAAGATGTGCATATTCCTTCCTCGATCTAGTCAATTTGTCGAACCTTTAAAAAGAGAGGGGGCGATGGCTCTCTATTTCAAAGATAGAGGGAGCTTTTTTAGGAGTGGACCACCCCTTGAAAACTAAGGGTGGCTCATAAGCGGCTAAAAGGTTGTCCTTACTTGACTCAGAAGAGGCGATCTAAACCCCTCTATCTATAAAAAAGAAATATTGGGACTTTTATTTTACGTTTAAAATGGAGGGGGAAGGAGAACCCCCTCTCTTTTTAAAGGCATCAACCAACAGATATAATAGTGTTATCTCTTTCTTCTTCTATCAGGCCACACTCTCTTAAAGAGTAAGCTAAAGTTCCTCTACTAAATCTCAAGCCCACTCTTTTAAAATAGAAAGGTGATTGGGCTCTTATTTAGGGGTGGGAAATAAAACATGTAATAAGAATCATTCCCTAGAGACAAATGATAGCATAGCACCTATGATATGGAAGAGAACATTCCAAACCTAGATGTGCTATGACTGAGTGAAAGGAAGGTGGGCAATAATCCTAACACAACTTCAATAATATATTTTAAGCATATACCTATATGGGTAGTGTAGTACAACATAGTTGGATGTTGAAAACTATAGGACATGTAGTGTAGGAATAATTACTTCTCAAAAGAAGTGCCCTTTGGTTCTTGTCAAATAACAGGCATCATGGTAGAACAAATTCACCTTAAATTAAGCTAACTAGGTGAACCGCTCTTAACAACACCTCTTCCCTCCGCTCTCCCTCTCCCCACCCCACCCCCACCCCCACCATTTAAAAGGCTCTTTTAAACATGAGAATATATCCCATTTAAAAAGAGTAGGAGGGGCTCCTTCTTTTAAATAGAGGGTTCCTGCTCTATATTTAAAGTTGGCAAGTGGAAGAAATGAACCAACATTTGATGATATCTTAGAAGTGGTTAATAGTTTTATTTTTCTTTGTTTGGGGTGAAGGTTTTTAAAATAATTTCTCTCTAATTTTCTAATATTATCCTTGAGCCTCTTAAAGCTAATGGAACCACCCAGCTTTCCCTAGAGTTGAATGGTCATTAAAGAGAAAATTGGTTTTTTAATCAGAAAGTAAGGATTTTAATATAATATAGGTCTCCTCAATTATTTCAAGGGATGAGAATGATGTAAATGATGACATGATATGGCCAAGTTATGGGATAGTGGGAAATAGATCTAGGGTATAAAAAAATTTATTATTCCCCTCCATTTGTAAGGTAAGGTTGTTCGCATTTGAAATTGATAAAGTATTCCTTCAATGACTCAACAACATCATAAAGAAACTTTTAATAAGTTGTCCTCCCCTCTATTTTAAAGAATTAAAGAATAATTGATGATTTTTATTTTAATAGGTGAATACATCTATGTTCCTCTTCGCATCTATGTGGAACCCAAAAAAACTTAGTTTGTGTAGACAAAGGGTTGGCTTTTTAAGGAGGTTGGGTGGTAAAATTGACATATATAAAGGATCTCATTGTATAGCATCTATAGAAACCTTGATAGTGTAGCAAATTAGATATATAGAAGAGGCAATGGAGATTCTTCTCTTTAAGAAATTTCTTGGCTTGGATCTCTTTTTTAACAAAGGCAAGGGCCCTTTATAAGGGCCCACATTTTGATCCCTTCTAAACTTTAAGCTTTCATGCCTCTCTCTATTTACAAAATGGAGAGACACCTTTTAATGGATATTTAATTTAATTTAATGGTCCCCTCCCCCTCCCCCTCCCCCACCATTTAAAAGGGTAAAAGGCTAAAAGTGCCCCTTCCCTCCATTTTAAAAGGGTAAAAGACAAGGCTATTTAATGGCTATTTAAATGGGTTGTTAAAGAGGACATTTAAAATAGATAGGAGATCTTAAGAGGTTTTTCCTTTCTCAAACCCAATAGGGGCTCTTTAAAACTAGTTTAAAAAAGGCTCTAATAATCTCTTAAAGAACATTTGGAAATAACTCTTAAAATAAAAGGTTACTTTTATTTTATTTTATTTTAAGAGCTCCCTTAAAAAGGATACAAAAACCTTTTAAAAGTAAAGAACCACTTTTAAGTCAAGGCCAATCCCTCCCCCTTCATTTTCTCTTTCAATTGGATAGCATAAAGGTTGAACTCGTGAGGGACATATATCATTCATATTTTAGAGAGGAGTAGATACCGAGAAAAATTATTAATAACGGGGCAACTCTAGATCATTCTATCCTGCATGCTTCATCAATAGGATTTCTCCCGAGAGGCCTTTCTTCCAGCCTACCTTCTCTCCTTAGAACAAGGTTGAGCTGGTCAAGCCCCCAATATTTTAAAGGGCTCGAGACCTCTTTTTTTCCAAAGTGTCTCACTCTAGGAAAAAAATAAAAGATTTTTTAAGGCCCCTTTTCACGATTTTAATTTTTTTAAATCATTTAACCTCTTTAAAAAGGGATGAGAGCCTCTCTCTAAAGGTAATTTACCATTGGTTATTAAACCTATGTATCTATAGCCCTAAGGTTTTTTAAAGGGCTAAGAGGGCATTGAATGAACCTTTATTGCATTTCATTGTATGATATGAGCCAAGTAGTCATCTGAACCAATTTTAGAATTGGAACTTGGGAGTAGCCCCCTCAATTTTAAAGGTTGAGTGGTCTTATCTATGTATTAATGAGTTTATTTTAGCTTCCCCCATTTGATAAAGAGATCGATCAAAACTTAAGACCATGGATCTATTTTACAAAGGGTAAAAATTCATGTCCTTTGCCTTTGCCTTTAAAATTGAGGGGGATGAAGAGGCACTCACCTATTAAAATTTTATCTACTCCATCTCTCAAACCCCTCAAACAAAACCATTCATAGATTGAAAGATAACAAAAATTGTTTATCCTACTTTAGAATATCTCCCCTTCTTTTCTGAAGGAATTTAAATTGCCACCCTTTTTTAAAACAAGAGCATAAAAAGAGCCCTTTTTAAAAATATTTGAAGATTAAAATATTTCTATCAATTGAAGCCTCTAGATCTCATTTTATGGTGGAATGATTATAAGAGAGGATATATTATTGGATCATTCCACCCAAGGGAAGGGGTTGTGGATATTTTGACTTGTTGAATGAAGGTGGGAATGAAATAGAATGGGAAAACTAGGTGCTTTTAATTTTCTTGGGCCCACCCTTAGAATTAAAAGTAGGGTTTTAGGTCCTTAAAATATTATATATCATTCTAGATATAAAATGGGGGGAAGATAGCCTTTATTATAATGGAAGCAGAACCTTATCAAAGAAAGTTTATTGCTTATTAAGAATAGATCTTGAAAGGGACTTTTCATTTATGTATTGACCTCTTTAAAATAAAAAATCACTCTCTATTTTACTAATTCAAAAGGACAGGGTGAAAGGGAGGTCTCTTCTCCTAGATTTATAAGTTGAAAATATTTCTAAAGTCTATAGACGACTCTAATTTACTTGGTGGATATAGGCATTATTCATTGAAACACTCCCTATATAAAACTAATAAGTAAACTTCTTCTCTTTAAAAGTTTGACCCTGCTCTCTCTAATCTCCTAGGTTGACCTTAAAATGAAATTACACCACTCAATATCCTTATAAAAGTGGGCCAAAATCAGAAATAAAAGTTGTCTGAGCAAGACAATCACTTATTTTTAGAATTGTTCCTTAGATCAAATCAAATCAAGTTAATTATTTTAAAAGGTTTTGATATAGAGCAGGTCCAAGTTGACAATCTATATATCCTATTCTCCTAGTGGTCGTTAGGTGATCCGGTTACCCCTATAAAAGTTATGATATATATAGAGTTCTCGGACCTCCGAGTGAAATTTTGAAGGTATTAAATCCTCTTAGGTTAAAATCCCCTCCACCAATAGCTATCTATTCCCCTTGATATTATAAATTTTGAGAGAAAGAGAAGAGGGCAAAGACTCCTTAAAGTAAATTCCAGCTAGATCAAATGTCTCATATTTTTAATTATAGAGGTTGCATTATAGATAGAAAGGACTAAAATTGATGGTTACCCATTATAATTTAATGCCCCATATAGACAAGTCATTGAAATGATAGAGGATGGAGTTGGAATGTACCAAATAGTAAGGTAAGGCAACCTCTCTATATAGTTGGTCTAAACTCACTTTGATATTCAATAAGGGTTGGAAGGCCCTCGATATCCTAATTTGGGTCTCCATTGGCTCATTTCGAGGATGAGAAATCCTTACATTCCCTTACCTTATAAATAGAGGGTAGGGAATGGGAGAGAGGTGCTATCAAATTTTTCTTTAAAGAGCCCTCCATCTCTTTAAGAGAGAAATCATAGGTTGCTTCCTCTTAATAAAATGTTCTAATTGGATTTCATTAAAATATGGTTGAAAATATATGTGTTCCTTACTCTCTATATCAAATGAGTCCACTTCAAGTTCATCCCTATAATAGTATCGAAGGATTATTCTTAGTATGATGTTATGGGCTTAATGGTATAGGATATTGAGGGAACAAAAAAATCAACCTTTCTCCTCATCCTTTCTTTAAAAAATAATAATCCTTTTTAAAATCCTAGCATGGCCCTCTTTTTAAAACTCAAGCAAGTGATCAAAAAAATTCAAGAGATCAGGTTTTTTACCTACCCCAACTCTTGAAAAAAATGTCGAAGATAACTCTTTAAGGGATGACTCTACCAACTAGAAACTCGATTGGGGGAGAGCACTCACTTTAAGTTCTAGATCATTATGTCATTGTTGGGGGAGATGGAGACACCCCTGAACTATGTAAAAAGCTACATATATTATTGCTCCTAAAAATGTAAAATATTGCATCTATGACCTAACTCACAAGGTTGATTTACATGCAAAATGGCACCTGAGCTAGAATATCCTACCTACAAACTAGTTACATTATTGCTAACAATTAAATATAATGGTGCCACTTGTCTAGGTGCTCCTAAAGCCACAACCATTACAAAATATATCAAACATTATCATGGGTGTTACCCACATTTACATAACATTACAAACTATTACTATGGGCATCCCCCATGTTCCACAAGGAACATTACATCATAGTTTTAGGATGGGGTCCTAAAATGCTCTTCCCCTTCAAAAATATTTGTCCTTAAAGCTAAATATGAGGAAATTGTTTTTGGATTTATTGAAGAGGTTCCCACATAGCATCTTCAAGTTGTAATTCATGTCATTGTACAAGAACATCAATGATGATGTGCTAGTGAAGAGTACGTGATCTATGATCGAGAATGTATTTAGATTTAAGAATGATGGAACCTTCCTCATCCAACTTTGGAAGTGTAGACTACACCTAGACCCTATTACCAACAACTTGATTGAGACAAGATACAAAGAATATGGTATGAATTTTAGAAGTAGTAAAAAGGGCTAGTTTATATGCTATTAGCCTGATTCTGTGCAACACCTGATAAGGACCATAATATTTTATGACAAGTTTCTAATAACCATAGCTAGAGAGAGGATTGTTTGTATGATTGCAAGCAAATAAAAACCATGTCTCCAACATCAAATCTACATTCAGTGTAATGTTGATTAGCTTATTTCATAAGATTCTAAGCCACATCTAGATTAACCTTGAGTTGGTTAAGAATGGAATCACATTGGTGAAGAGCAGATTCCATAGCTGGAACTTTGGAATTTCCTGGAATGTAAGAATATGGTGTTAGAGGAGGTTGACCATAGATTGCTTCAAGGGGACTCATCTTAGTAGCATTATGATATGTTGTGTTATACCACCATTTTGCCAAAGGAAGCCACTTGGACCAATGTGTAGGATGTTCAGAGGTGAAGCAATGAAGATATTTTTCCAAGCATTTATTCACAATTTCAATTTGGACATCAGTTTGAGGGTGATAGACCGAACTCATCTTGAGTTGTGTTCCCTATAACTTGAACAATTCCTACCAAAAATGATTGGCAAAGGTAGGATCCATATCAAATACAATGGATTTAGGTATTCCATGGAGATGAAATATAGAGTGGAGAAAATTTTGAGCAATAATGGATGTGAGGTATAGGTGGGATAGGGAACATAAATGATAATACTTCATAATATGATCTAGTATTAGTAGAATAATCAATTTGCCTCCTAATTTAGGGAACCCTTCAATTAAATCCATAAATATAGCTATCCAAACCTGCTTAATAATTGGTAAGGTTGAAGGGTACTAGTGGAACTCATAGTTTCACTTTTATACATTGGTCGTGATCACATTCAACCACAAAAGTATCAATATCTTGTTTCATTCCTCACCAAAAAAAGGTATTTTTGGTCCTTTTATAATTTTTGAGAAACCTTGAATGGCCAGCTATTGGGTAAGCATGCATTTCCTAAACAATGAGGTTCTTTATTTTTTATTGATTAGGTATAATAATACAGTCATGGTACCATAAATTGTGGCCATACCAAGTATAGCCAAGGCATGAATGAGGATATGCTTGAAGTTTATGAATGAGATTTTGCAAAGAGGAGTCCTTAATTAGTTCTTTGCATAGTTGATAAATCCATTAAGGATATGGTGTGGACATAGCATGGAGCATAGCCATTTCTTCTTATAGTTAGGACAAAGCATCTGCCACCATGTTCCCCTTACCCTTCTTATAGATGATATCTTAGTCGTAACCCAAAATTTTTGAAACCCATTTTTGTTGTTCTGGTGTGGCCACCCTTTGTTCTAATAAATACTTGAGACTTTGATGATTAGTTTTGATGAAAAATATCTCCCAATGAGATACAATCGCTAATGATTGACTGCATGTAAAATGGTAAGCATTTCCTTCTCATAAGTAGATTTACCCAAAATTTTGCCTAAGAGTGCCTTGCTAGTGAAGGCCAAAGATCTATCTTCTTGCATTAAAAATATCCCAATGCCAATTCTCAATGCATCACTTTCAATGATAAAATATTTAGAGAAATATAGCATTGCTAACATGAGGGTAGTGGTTATGGCATAATGCAAGTTGATAAAAGCTTTTTCTATAGGTTTTATCCATACAAAATAGTTCTTCCTCAGCATGGTTGTCAAGGGAGTCATTATTTTTCCATAATTCTTCTCAAATTTCTTGTAATAACCTAAGCCCCAAGAAACCATAAATTATATTTAGGTTACGAGGCTTAGGCCAATCTTGGATAGTCTAAATTTTCTTGGGATGAACCTAACTCCATCCTTAGTGATGATGTGGCCCAAGTATTCAACCTCTTGTTGGCCAGAAAAAACATTTGGATATCTTTACATAAAGTTTATGGTCAGACAAAATTTTGAGTGTTTGGTCTAAGTGTTGAATATTCTCTTCCCATGAATGGTTGTAAATCAATATATCATCAAAAAATACTAGAATGAATTTGCAAATAAAAGGGCAAAAAATGGAATTCAATAGACTCTGGAAAGTAGAAGGTGCATTGGTTAATCTAAATGGAATAACTTAGAATTTATAATGCCCATCATGAGTACTAAAAGTTTTTTTTGGAGTGTCCTCGTCCTTTGATTCTAATTTGATGATAGCCTGACCACACCAACTTGGAAAAATATTGAGCCCCATGCAACTCATCAAGTAGTTCATTAGTAACTAGAATTGGAAATTTATATTTAATAGTGATCTTATTGAGGTCTTGATAATGCATACACAAGCATCAAGTGCCATAATTTATTTGTACTAGTAACACTAGTGAATAATAGGGGCTAACACTGGAATGGATAACCCTGGTAGCACGAAGCTCTTGCACTATTTTCTCACTCTCTAATTTTGATCATAAGGATACCTATATAGATGGACATTAGGAGGAAGACTACAAAGCTATATTGCATGGCCATTTGAGTGATGAGGAGGTAGTCCCATGGGTTCCTCAAAAACTTGAGCATATTTTTTTAATAATCCTTGTAATTGCATTGGATGGTCATGTTCCCCTTTTGAAGGGCCATTGATAGGAAAAATTTGTTCCACCATTCTAAGAGAAGACTTTTTTAACAACTTTTCCATATTTTTGGTAGAAATAAACTAAGCCACACTAGCCTTCATACCATGTAAAGTATATTCCTGCCTATCTTTACTATAATTCATCCACAACTTATCAAAATCCCATATAATTGGTCCTAACATTCGCAACTATTGTGATCTTAAAACTATATCACACCCATCTAATGGGAGGGTAAACATGTATTTCTTGAGATTATAGTCCCCAATTTTAAGTTTGAAATTATTAAATTTTTCTTTGCATGGTATGGTACCTCCATTATCAATCGTGACTTGTAGTAATGTAATAGTTTCCTTGTTTGGCCACATGTGGATCAATGAAGTTGTGTACTCCCATAATCAATGAGAATGAAAACCCATAGTCCTTTGAAGTAGCCAATTACTTTTATTGTTTTGGGAGTGGATACTCTTGCTAAAGCATGCACAAAGATTTTTTATTCAAATTCCTCTGGATTTTTTCTAATCTATGGTTTCTCCCTCTTGAGGATCCTCCTCTTCCTCTAAATATTCTACAGTTGATACTTCATCCATATCTAGTAGATACAATTTTTATTGCACACACTTGTACCCCAAAGAATACTTTTCATCACAATTATAACTTAACCCTTATGACCTTCTAATCTCCATATCTTCGCACTTCAATTTTTTTTATAGTGGGATATTTAGTGGTAGGACTTATCATAGGCTTGGACAAAAAATATGACCAAGATTAAGGAAACCTAGAGATGCATCTTAGAGCCTTGAATTGTATTGTCTATGGTAATGTTTGGGGTCCAACAATTTAACCTCAGCCCTAATGTCATCCTTCAAACCACTCAAAAAACAACTTTGAAAGGAGTTAGCACTTAGATCAGTGGTATGATTGGCAAGTTTTTCAAATTGAGTTTGATACTCTCAAAATATTGAGGTTTGTCTAAGTTTAAAAAGACCTATAAAATCTCCAAATTCACTAGGACCAAAATGAGTGAGTAGACATTGTTCAAAGTCTTACCAAGAAAGTTCAGGTTCAGCATTCCTAAGCCACTGAAACCAATGTAGTGCATCTGATTCAAAATGGAAAGAGGTAATTTTCAAACACATGTAGCATGGGATATTATGAAGACTAAAATATTTTTTGACCTTACAAATCCACCCCTCAAGATATTTTCCATAAAATTTTGGGAAGTCTAATTTTGGCAATTTAAATCCATTGTTATCTGGTACATTCTACTGGTAATGACTTGTATCCTATTGATCCTAATGACCCAAGAAATTAGTACATATTCGACTATCCAACTTTGCTTTCAATTCCCTCTATGCCTCGATGGCCACACTCACATATTTCTAGAAGTTTTTTATTTTTCTTTATATCATCTAAGGTGTTAGAAAATGAGGACCATAATTGTTTTCTCATACTCTCCACTTATTTAGCAATATGGTTATATAATTCTTATTATTGAGTACTTGAAACCATGTTCTAAGAGTTATAACCTATTGGTGATACTAAAAATAGAAATATGATTTCAAGGGTTACTATTTTTAGTAAGGAGCCCAAAAAGTGGTTTGGGAGATATATATATATTTAAATTATCAGCTTGAAAATTTGATCACAATGAGCTATATACCACAACATTGGTTTTGGGCACCCTAAATTTTTTTCTTTTTTATTGCTTTGTTGTTGAGGTTGCTAGTGTGGTCGATTTCCCCTCTAGAGGTTTGGTTCAAAATTTAGTTTCTATGTCGACCAACCCTTTATGACACTCTATCCTCTCTTTTTTGACTAATAATCACTCATGATACTATTCTATCACCTGCTTGGTCTAACTCTATCACTGATTTTCCCTATTTATTTTTAAATTTGGATTGTCATAGGTAACTATTTGGCACTGATAACTGATGACCTTGTGTTAACTATTACTAACTAAATTTTTTATTAGTTAATGATATTGACCCCCTTATTCCCACTATTTTTGACTCTGATGGTTTATGTTCGCCTATGATATTCTTTTGTAAAAAAAAATTAACTATTTTTCATACAGGAACTTTGGGATAGGGATGTCTTCTTCGTATGCTCAATTTCTATGACAAGGTCATGGTAAAAGGTTTTAGATTCACAAAACATAATTTGTGTTGTAGTTTTTATATTCAACATAATAGGGTATGCTAAGCCAAGGTTTATGTACTACCCATAGGCCTTCTATTATATCATAGTGATGAACAATAGTGTTTGGACCAATATTTTAGGCCACTACTTAAGGAGGATTCTATACATACCCTTTAGCACACTACTTGACTCTCTATCAATACAGGAGGGTAATCTTCTTGGGTGATGTATTTGGTGTACTATGGAGAATACAAGGCCAAAAATCATCCTAAGGGCTAAAGGTCTCTCCTAATCCCAAGGGTCTCTCAATATACCCAAAGATACATGGGAGCTCAATTTTGTAGACGAGTGTTGTCTGAGGCTTGGGTATTGGAGTTTGAATGCTCCTCACTTAACTAGATGCTTTATAGGTAATCTAGATTAACCAATAATGATAGATCATTTGTGAAATTTTAAACCCCTCAACATAGGGTTTCTAACCTGAATACCTAATGCAAAAAAACAAAGGCTGGATTATTTTTTTAAGGAAACTAGTGAAAAATAGAAACATAAAATCTTATACCTAACAGTCAAAACACGATCCTAGAAAGTATTATTATACCAATTTTTACGAACCTACTATTAAAAATAAATTCACTCACACAAATATTTCAAATAAACAAATGCTCAAAACACAATTATTGTAGTATGAAATATAAATGCAAAAATGAACAATCTCACAAAGTAACACATAATCACAGGCCACTTAGAGGGGGCAAAATCCTTAAATACTTTCATTTAATTATACAAAAATATACATACATTCTTTCTCCTCATAATTTTAAAGACTTCATCTACCACCTAACTCTCAAGGTTGGTTTACATGCAAAATGTCACTCGAGCTGGAATCTCTTACCTACTAAATAGTTACATTCTTGCTAACAATTACATATAATGGTGTCACTTGTCTAGGCACTTCTAGAGCCACAACTATTACAAAATATTTTAAAATATTATCATGGGTGTTTCCCATGTTTACAAAATATTACTATGGGTGTCCCCCACATTCCACAAGGAACATTACATCATAGTGTTAGGATGGGGTCCTAATAGCCTAGGGATTAATAAGCAACTCTTTTTTACTAACAACAAGAAAGATCAAAGCACTTGATCTCCTTCCATATACTTAATATCTAGTTAACATAGTTCTCCTCTCTCTATGTGAATGCTCTATGTAAAAAACTAGACTCCCATTTATGTTGGTTGTGTTGAGGAATATTACATTATTTGGTACATGCTAATATACCCTCATGGTACAATTGTAAATATGTAATAGATTAGGGTTGAGTCTATAGTTTAATAGTGTGATTTATATTTGCCTTTTGTGTAAGTGTTAATGTGTAGGAAATGTAAAAGTGTCATGTAAGAGTGCAATGTGCAATAAATGCATAGGTGTCATGTAAGTTAGAGTGCAAGGGTGTATTGAGAGGATGTGCAAGTGTCTTGTATTTAAGTGTGCAAATATGTAATGTGAGAATGTGCACAAGTGTATTATATTAGGATTTCATGTAGAAGTGTAAGATTCATGTAGATGTGTGCAAGTGTTATAGATTCAAGTGTGCATGCAAGAAGAAAGTGAAGAGTCTAGTATGCAAGTGGCAAGATAATAAGCCATAGGTCATAAGACTTATAATATGGAGAGAATAGTCAAGTACTTAAAGATTCACATTACTATGGCTATATTATGGATATAATGCTCCATAATAATGTAATATGAATATCCTATTATCTGATTGTAAGAGGAAGAAAATTAAAAAGCTTGTATACAAATTTTTGAGCAATTAATATTGTATTTCTTCTTCATGCATACTTCATGAATGACGTAGTCTATTTACATTCATATTTGATTATATAAGTGAATGTTAATTTTAGTATTTTATTGGCCTAGATATACATATTAAATTGCTCATATATTATTCTACTATTCATTATTGATATTTTGACCTTTAATATTGTGACTTCTTTATATTGGGACCTATGATATTTTGTGGTAGGAAGGCTTAAAAATCCAACAGTTTGATGAATAGATCATCACTATATAAATTATTTTAAGGTGGATTCCTGCAAAAATATTTGAAGGGGCTTATTAAAAAAAGCACACACCTATTAAAATATTATTTGCCCCTATATCAAGAGATTTTGGCCTAGGCAAATTTTGACTGAAATAGATTCGTTTCAATCATATTTTTCACTCCTTAGGCATTTAGAGCACCCCTAATTTTAAAGTTTCTCAATATAAATATGATAAATTAAATGGCACTCATAAGACCCCAACCTTGACATTTAAAACCAATGTCTCACCAACTCTCAATCCTAAAGCTCACACTCCATCTTCAATAGTCCTGTAATGGCAGAAATCATCCCAAGCCCTCTCT
The DNA here is from genome assembly GCA_028583015.1 of Wollemia nobilis. Classification (NCBI taxonomy): domain Eukaryota; kingdom Viridiplantae; phylum Streptophyta; class Pinopsida; order Araucariales; family Araucariaceae; genus Wollemia; species Wollemia nobilis. The sequence continues at coordinate 3,887,519 of JAQPPZ010017063.1, read as the reverse complement.
ATTTTAAGATAAAAACCAAAAAACCTAAAACACCACCATTTCCCTTTATTCTAAGAGGTACCTGTGACTCCTTTTTCAACCTTTTTATAAGGTATATACACTTTTGATAGACTCAATATGGGAATGTTGTTGAAGTTTAGATCTAAGGCCCTTCGTATTTCTCATCCCTTCCTATTTTTGAGGAATATTGATCACTGGAAAGGAGATAGAAAGTGTTACTTGCTTGGGATATAATTATGTGAAGTAATAAAAAGTAAATCAATGCTTATAAATAAAAATTATATGGTGCCATGCATTATTACACCCATCTCAACATTTCTTCTGATCGATACTTTAAATGACATTGAGCATGTCTTGGATTTATTTACATAGGGGTCATTTTATATATTTAATAACAATGGCCTTAATATGATAAAAGGGGCAAATAACAAGAGAGAAAAGAGTCTCTCTATCTATAATGGACCTTTTTCCTTAGAGGAGAGCATATGAAGGAGGTAATCAGTTAAGGGCTTGCAAAATTTTGCTCTTCATTTCTTTAATCTCAATCGATATATAAATGTTAGTTAAGGTCCCAAGTATTATATTATATAATATGATACTAAAGCCTTTATAAGTTTCTTTCTATTCCTCTTAAAAACTTATAAGGGTTGATGTCTCTTGAAAATTGTTTTTTCATTCTCTCAACACTTTAAAAATAAGATGTCATTTATGCACTCAAATTCATTCTCTCTTCTCTCTATTTTAAAAGGGTCTTTTTAAAATATATGGGTGCAATCCACATCTCAATAGAGGGAGCTAGATTTATGCTCTCGATGGAATGAAGGATCTAGGTCGAGGTAATTGATAGACTCAATTGACTAATCACTTGGTTGCTTTTAAATGTTTTGTTTTGCTTTTGAATATGTAACTCAATCCTCAGTCAATCCATTGATTTAAAACCTTAAAGGATCATTTTTCTTTTAAAGATGTAACTTGATTAAAAATCTTAAAGGGTGTTTCCCTTCCCCCATTTCCTTTTAAAAAGGTTCAGTCAATCTTTAAAGAAATAGTTTTTTTGCCCTTATTTAAACTATAATTTTAAAGATGTAACTCAATCCTCTCTATTTTAAAAGGGGTTATTTTTGTTCAAATTATTTGACCTCGCTCGACCTTTTAAACATTCCACATTTTTATCACCCGATAATTTATTATAAATTTTGACCCCACATGTTTTAAAAAGGAATTTAAAAATAGAGGCAAGATTTAAAGGGTAAAGGACATTTTGTTTTAATCACTCAACCTTAAAAAATATTGATTACTTCACCTTAAAAAATATTGATTACTTGGCCTTAAAAAAATTTATTACTCAACCTTAAAAAATATTGATCTTCCTTTTAAAAATAAAAATAGAGGGTGAGCTTTAAAGGGTAAAGGGCCTTTCCTTTTGATCGCTCAATTGATATCAAAATATCAAATTCAATTTTTTGTATGTCACTATGCTATCATGATGCCCTTCTAATCATACCTATGGAAGGAGAGTTAGAAGAGTGGGTAAAGTGTTCAAAGTGGGCTTTAGAGATCTCTAACCTTATTATTATGCATGTAATAGATGATGCACACCATATTGTGTTGTGTTAGACCTCTATTTTAAAATATTTTAAGGCTTAAAATATAATGAATTATGATGATAGGGTTACCTATGGTAATATTGACCCTAATATGTGGTGTCCATAGGTGGGTGTGTATAAGGTTTGAGCACTTACGGTAGATTCATTTTGGTTCTTGGCCAGCTCATTGGATTTATTGTTGTGTGGTTAGTAAGAAAAGGAATTGAAGTGGGGGCATGCTTATTAATTAAAAACATCCATATCCATCATGCTCTAAAATGCATTCATTAAAAAATACTTTTGAAGCCCTTTATTTCTTTGCAATGTAACCATAATACATTTCCAAGCATGAATTTATATACTCGGAGCATATTCTTAATTTTTTGGAGATACTAATATTTTTAAGGGTTGGTTGTGAGGTTAAGTATTTGAGAGGACCCAATTCAAAAGGAATTGAAAAGGTAAAATATCTCTCATCTTTGTTTTAAAAAGGCTCTTAAATTAAATAGCCATTAAATTATTAAAAGTGTTTTCCTTTACCTTTTCCTTTAAAATAGAGAGGGAGGGGAGAGGAGAGTTGTTGAGTGATGCATTATAAATTTTATGAATTTAATCCTCTACCCATCAACTAATAATGGAATAAAATGAATCATTGATCCTCTCCCCACCCCTGCCCCACATTTAAAAGGCCCCTTTTTAAAACAACCCTAAAGAACACTCCTTATAAAACCATGAACAAGGTTCCAAGAAGGAATATTGATTAGAGTTTTGGTTATCAAATTTCACTAATCATACCAACTTCACCTTATAGAATTGGTTCCTTGCTTCCAATATTGAATGAATAATGAATGGAACACTAAAGAGTAAAAACAAGGACAAGAGGCAATAATGGCTCTAGCATCTCCCCATGATATGATGTAATATGATCCAAGTAGGCCATTAGCTCTCCTTCCTCTTCAATATATCTAAAGCTCCTAGGTTATGCCATGATCAATAGGTCAAGTCATTTCCTTTTAGGTCACTTATGCACCTCTCGATCTTAAGAGTGCATTAACAAGTGTTGGTGGTTGAGCCCTACTATCCTTTAGAGCATGACCCACCTTTTTAAATTAATAGTGGTTGGCCAAGACCTATCATCTCCCTTAAGAGTGTCCATTATTTATATAGTGATCCCTCTCCCTATTTAGGAGTTCTTAAAATTAACTCTCTCCCTACTATATTATTAATTTATCCTAAGGGAGATAGAATATCTAAGGTCAAGCAGGTGGGTTTGGGCCCACTTTAATAGTGGAGGGGATTTCAATTCTAAAGAGTGCTTACTCAATCCCTAAATATCCTAATTTATCCCTCCCTCCAATGCCTAAACTAAAGTAATTTCCTCTCCCCCATCCTCTCTTATCTCATTGCGGTTGTCCTATGGTGGATTATAAGTGCTAGTCCTCCTTAGTCTCAAAAAAGTAAAAAAACCTATTGTAACCTACTACAGGATCTGTGTCCCTAGATAGGGAGCCAGTCAATGGCCTCCTATCACAACTATGCATTGTGGGGATCCCCCATTCTAGTTCAGTCCAAGTTGTATGTCATTGTTGAAGATATTTTTTAGGTGTCAATAGATTGACCACTCCAACACTATGATCAAACATTATAGGTTGGGAATCTATCTCTTAGGGAAAACTCCAACAACATGGAACCATGCCCTCCTTGGCTAGGGGAGCATTGATTCTATCTAGGGTGAGTGTGCCAATATGGCTCTATTAAATTGCATTCATGAACCTCTCTATCCCCTCTCTATTTAAAAGAGCTCTTCTTCCCCTTTTAGAGAGAGAGCCCTTTAATTTTAAATATAACCCCGCCCTTTAAATATTACAATGGATCTCTCCCAAGGTTTGTAAGAGGATAAACATGACCTATTAATTGTTAAGGCTAATTTAGAGTTGCAAAATGATCCCCCTCTATTTTAAAAGCTCTTAAAATAAAATAAATTGGGTTCCCCATGTTATCATCCACTAGATTATAAATAGAGATATTTCTCTCCCCTCTTGATATTCTAGATACAAATATTTAAAAGGTCAAGTTCTTATCCATATATAAGTGGGGGCTATCCTAGATTCTATATAGAGAGTCAATTTTTAAGATCTTAGAGTTGGCACCCAATCTTCTTCAATATTCCTTATAGCAGGACCTATTATAGATAGAGATTTATCCCCCTCAACCAATTGGATGAAGAAAAAATTTATTCCTCAACCAATTAAATAAATAAAAATGTCTTAAAAGTGTCTATTCTTATCTAGAAATGGGAATGAGGACTTTGTCTATCCTTTTAAGGTTTATCTTCTTCTATAATATAGGTTGGGAAGAGGAACATCCACCCATAGAAATTCATACAAATCCATACATGATATGAATGAGCGATAAATACAATATGAATGAGGTGGGGTTGATAACTTTAAGGATGCAAGAAATAATTGAATGGGACTTAAATTTTTATAGGCTTTACCATGAACGAACTTAATTTTGGGGGGTTGATCCAACTCACTCCCCTTTCTAGCATGCTAAAGTCCCTTGAGTCTCTCAATGCTATAAAATGGTGGGTCCCCCATTCGATAAACCATATGGTCATATTACAAAGTGCATTTTGTTATACTTCCCCCTCATTAAGGGGCACACTTTGATACCATTGATGTTTGATAGCTTTAATAGTAATAGTTGGATTGACCACTACCTTGTTTATCGAGTATGATAGGGAAAATGATGGTATAATGAAAATTAGACTAATACTAAGTACTATGGTTTAAATAATCTCTATAGTCATTCGATTAAACAATCCTTGAAGTGTGAACCAACATCCATGATATGAGAACCAAAATTAGAATTGGTAAGAAAAAGATATTGTGATGTGAGTCAATGATTCCTTACATCATAAATGTCATTGTGTCTTGATATCCCAATTGCCATGGTTCCATGGTTTCATAAGAAGCAAATGTGAGTACCTTTTCAAATAGGTACTTGATCTTATAATAGGAGAGGAATACCCAAAAAAATTGAAATCACTTTCTTTTGTCATTCTCTTCAACCTTTAGCTCCAAAAATCAAGAGACTCGCTACCTTCTATTTAGAAATTTTTATTGGTCATCCATATCCTCCTAGTAGAAGCAACCCAAACTATATACACCCTTGTTAAAAATCTAGCTTTACCTCCCCTTTCACTTTTAAAATAGAGATAAAGAGCCTTAAAATACTTTAAAATATTTATGGAAACACCTTATAGTATCATTGAATTGATAACCTTTATAGTATAGTAGCATCAATTTGATCAACATTAATATAATGGTAATATCAATCTCTTCGATGGGTAAGGAGGATTCCCCTTATCCCTTGGGGTGGGAGGAAAATCCTCCCTTGCTAGTTTTACTTCTAGGCAAAAAATTGCTTCTTCCAAGATGTGCTCTTGTATTTAGAGCCCTTTCAACTCCTATTCCTTAAATTTAATTTGTGTTTTATGGAGGAGGGAATCTATGTAGCTAAACCACTCTTTTTCCCCATCCACCAATAGCTTAGGAATTTCTAGCATGTGTCTAATATGATTCCACTAAGCAACATGTTCAAGGTCCAATACCATAGGGGAGACACCTTTTGAAACCATATAAAATAGGTAATATCTTTGTTGTGAGGTTATATGAAGCTCATTCAAGGGGATAGGAGTGGGTTTCTTCATGGTAATGGCTTATTTTGAGGAGGCCCCTAAGGTAGGCCTAGAAATAGTGATAATACATTCTTATCCATTTGGGTATCAAGGTTAGAAATCAAATCCAACATCCTAGGGGAATCCCCAATTATCAATGTTTTATCACCACCCATAATCCAAATAATGGTTTGGTCTAGCTATGATAAGGGGAAAACTCCCCCATCATAACACAAACAAAAAGTTAATAGCCAAAAATTTAACTTGATAAGTGGGTGGTCGTCCACCTCCACCAAGAGGTATACTTTTTGTGTGTATATCCCATAGAATAATAAGAATAAAAAAGAAAGGAATATTGATTATGACTAGAGGGAAATTCGATTCTATGATATGGAAGAGGTATTGGTAGGTATTTATATGAGTAAGGATTCCTAGGAAAATACCCCCCAAGTGAGAGAAGAGCATATTACACAACACATCCATTATAGTAAGTCTATTAGAAATTGAAATGAGAGGCACAAATGTATCAACAAAGAGGAAATTATGAATAACAAATAGATTTCTATCCACGACTTGGTAAGATTTGGTAAAATGGTTAATTGATGCTCATGGGAATCATAGTTTTTGGGGATAGATCAAATCTAATTTTTTGTTACCCATAATATTTCATTGAAGGAAGTAGCTCTTCTCAAACAAGGATCCTGCCTAAGAGGGCCTTTTTTGGAGGGAGTCAATCCCAAGGATTGAGGAAAGAGAATAGGGGAAGAAAGAGATCCCTTTCCCTCGACCTCCTCAACCAGCTCCTCTAAATTAAATCTTGAGCTTGAGCGAGCAACCTTTATATCTTAAGAGGTCGCTCACTGTACATATATAGCTCCTCGCCCGCCACCCCTCTCTATTTTAAAAGTAGCTTACTGTAAGAGCGAAAGAGCTGCTGACTCAACCGAACCTCTCCTCTCTAAAATCTTTGGGAGGGCTCTCCCCCCTCTCTATTTTAAAATAAAAGTTCTCCCCCTTTGCATTGTGTATCTCTTAAAATTAAATAATTAAAGAAAGGTAGTGAGTAGAATGTGTATACTCCCCTCTGGAGTCGACTCTCTTATATATGTATTAACGACTTTAACTCTCTATATTATTTTTTAAAATAAAAAGAACCCACTCTTCTATTTTTATTTAGGGGATTGAGAGTATTTTAAATCCAAGGCTAGATCCCCTTCAAAAAAAATAGAGAGTTTCTCTTGGGTTTGAGAGGAGAGCCCCACCTTTCTTGTGTTGTTTAAAAAGGGCTTGTGTTGGAAGAGAGGGCCTTTCTCCCCCACCTTTATTTAATTCTTTAATTCCAAGAGAGATAAGATAGCCTTGAATAAATATTTTTTTTCCTTATTCATATCTCAAGAGGGAGAGTTGGCTTTATTTAAATAGGGGTCATTTCATGTGTGTGTTAACAACTCAACCATCCCTCTATAAAAAAAGGACTCGATTGAGGGAAAGCTTCTAGATAACAAAAGGAATTGGAGTTAAAATTATAAAAGAGCTGAGAGGTTTTTACTCTTTTAAAAAACCCTAGAGCATTTTTCTCCTTTTAAAAAAATAGAGAGGCTATGTTGTTTTAAAAGGGTAAAATTTGAGTTATGTTGGCTCTTATAATAGTGAGGAGAGGAGAGCTCTTTATTTATAATTGTTGTTTCCTCTCAGAATAACCCAAATGTCCTCTTATCTCAATTGACTCACCCAAGATTTTAAAGCTCTTCATTCCTTTTAAAATTGAGATCCCCCATGTTTCAAAAAGGGACTCTTAACCTTTTAAATGGTGGGGGAAGGGAGGGGAATACTATTATTTCTTCTTTCCAGGGTTGAATTTCCTTTGGAAGTTAAAGAGGGTCATTAAATGTTTAATAAAGTGTTTGAAGGTGTTAAATATATCCTCTAGTATGATAAATGTGAAGAGTAGGTAGGCGTACTGATAGGTAGGGATAGAGTATCTGTCTTTTCCTCTTCAAAATAGAAACTTGGGTATGTTTCTTCCCTATCCGTCCTTTCCTCTTTAAAATAGAAACTTGGGTATGTTTCTATCCCTCTATCCCCCTTTCTTTCTATCTTTCTATCTGTCTTTCCTTCTTTTCTATCCTTCTATTCCCCCGTCTGTCTTTCTTTTCCATCTGTCCTTTCCGGATTAAAAACGAGAAAAGGCTCTTAAAATCAAAAAGGGCTCATTGTTTTTTTAAAGAGCCTCTTTAAAATAGAAACTTGGGTATGGTTACTTGTTAGGGTGCCTAGGAATATATATTTAGGGATATGTTATTATATTGTATAAGGGTTGGCATGGGCCACACATAACCCAAGGTTTATTGTATTATAATATATATTATATTTTGCTACAAAACTTTATTCTTATTAATAGAAATCATTCACCAATATGTAGAAATATCAAATCATTCATCTACAAATAATATCCACAATAATAATCCACCCAATAATACATAGATATATAATACCCTTAAGGTAGGGCAACACCAATAATACTCCTTAAGGAAGGAATAACTCCACAAGATCTCCCAAGATGAGAGTCCCACTTAAGGAGGGCAAAGTCCCATAATCCACTTCATGGGTAAAGACAATTACAAATGATTGATCTCCCTCATGATTACAATGACAAATATCTTTTCTTTATATATTCATCTTCTAATTCTACTTTGGGGATCGGACTACTAATATAATATTATATTATAATATAATATAATATTATAATACAATCAACCTTACGTTATGTGTGGCCCATGCCAACCCTTATACAATATAATAATATATCCCCAAAAATCTATTCCTAGGTACCCTAACATACCACCCTCCTTACAAATGTTTCATCCTCGAACAAGAAATAAGATAATATGATTTGCTAAGAAATGTTACTAACTAGTACAAATCTCGATCATCCATCCATCATATTGAAACATTGATTGGTGGTGGTGGTTGATGTTGGTATGTTATTTTACCAATTGAGTAACTAAATTTTCTTTGTTGAATCCATGCTTCTATTACTTTATTTTAATAATTCGAATGATAGGTCTACTTGTTCCTTGATGCTGAAGAACCACTTTGAAAACCAAGATCACTATGTTTTTTCTACCAAAAACTGCCATACTTGATTCCCTTCTGATTCCATATAGAATCATACTATTGTTGGTTTGATCCATGCCTCCAAGATTATTTTCCCTCACGTGGTGTGTATGATGATAAGCTGCAACCTTAACTTGATGTTATACCTTCTTTGACTCCTCAACATTTGGCTCCATTGTTTAAAAATTATTCTACACATTGTTCTTTCATGTTCCCTTTGTTTGGTATGTCCTTGTGTTCTTCTAACAAAGTTTCCTTGGACTCTACTATTATTATTTCTATGGACTCAATTGCTACTACTTCTTCCATGGATTCTATTATTGCTATTGCCTTCTTGGATTATATTTTAGGTTCTTCTATTTGTTCTTCAATTTGTTTCTCTGCAACCACTTCTTTTTTTTCCTTGGATCCTTGCTTCTTAAGCTGAGAAATATCTTACAATGTAATCTTCTTTTTTTTGTACCATAAATTCATATACTTCTTTTCCACATTAATGTTAAAATTACCCAAATAATCTAACCAAAGATAACCAAGAACAATATCTACATCATCCATCTCAATAGCATGAAAATTTGAATGTAAAATATATTTATCCATGGTGATCTTCAAATCTTCAAAAATCTGAACATTCTCACCCTCCAGTTGTGCGTCTTTAATTTTTGTTGCTTGAACCTGCAACATCTTAGCCAAAGCATATTTGCTACTAGGATCAATGAAAATAATAACTTGTTCCTTTTGAATGCTTCCATGAACCTGCAAAATAGAACTTTTAGATGAATTTAAATCCTTTTGATCATTCTCTTGCTTTTGAAATTCCAAATATGTGGCTTCATTCTTCTCACTATATTCCTTAATATTTTCCTCTTTCTCCTTGAGTAATTTTATTTCTTTTTTAGTCTTCATTTTGTTTCTTGAAAACTTTTCATTCTCCTTTCATTAAATTCCTCTCATTTTGAATTCCTTGTAGTTTCTTTTCAAGGTCTTTGATGACATCCAACATGCTATCTATCTTTTTATCCCTTCCCTCAAGATCTCTTTTTAGTTTCTCTTGTTCTTCCTAAAGCATTTTTATTTCTTCTGCATAATTTTTTAGTGTATCCTTCAAAGTAGCTATCTTTTTATAGGGGTTCCAATGACTTAAGAATGCATGCTCCAATTCTTCCCAAGTGTACCCTTTATTCTTTTTAGTCAAACTTAACAACCAATTTCTAGCTTCCTTTTCTAAAAGTATAGTAAGGTGGAATTTCCAATAAGGATCAAAAAAGTATAAAGACTTAAAATATGTCCACCATTGTCTACCATCAATATCATCTGCTCTAGAAAAATTTTGAAGTGCCATGAGTTCACATCCACAAAGAATGAAAATGCAAACTAGGGTTTTAGAAAAATATATCTCCCCACTAATTTGAAGCTCAAATTCCACGAAAAATTAGATCTGTAATTTCTCTTCAAAACAAAATAAACAAAACTTGATTTGCTTACCCCGATTGACAAATTTCTTCCAAAAAAATCGTAATTGGAAAATTTGTCATTGCCCTTGTTCCAGATGGCTGATTTTAAAATGTCATTTCTCCATCCATACTACTTGAATTTCTTCATATGACCACTCATTTTAAAGATCTTCAAATTTCACATAAAATGATCCAAGAATTATCTAAATTGGACAAATTTTCACAAAGATATAGCTCTTGAAATATGAGACATTTTTCTAGAAAAAAATTATCTCCTAATTCTGCAATCCATAAAAATTAATCCCCACTTTGCCAAAATCATTGCTCTTATACCATTTTCTACAAAAATTTATTATTATTAATAGAAATCATTCACAAATATGCAAAAATATTAAATCATTCATCCACAAATAATGTCCACAATAATAATCTACGCAATGCTACATAGATAGATAATACCCTTAATGTAGGGCAACACCAATAATACTCCTTAAGGAAGGAATAACTCCACAAGATCTCTCAAGATGAGAGTCCCACTTAAGGAGGGAAAATTCCCATAAGCCACTTTGTGGGCAAAGACAATTACATACAATTGATCTCCCTCATGATTACAATGACAAATATCTCTTTTTTGTATATCCATCTTCTATTTCTACTTTGGGGAGTCGACTACTAATATAATATTATAATACAATCAACATTTATGTATGGCCCATGCCAACCCTTATACAATATAATAATATATCCCCAAATATTTATTCCTAGGTACCCTAACATTCCTTGAGTAGAAGGTTGGATACTGATTTGTGGTAAGCTCTCCTCTCTTTTTAAAAGTAGGAAGTATAGCTCTTGGTTCTGTGTCTGTATAGAATCGTCTTGTCTGTATAGAATTGTCTTGTCTGTATAGAATCGTCTTGGGTGTTGGGTGGTTTCGCCCTTCCTTTAAAACCTGGACTTGTCTCCGGAGTTTATGAAGGAGGAGTTTGGCTCTCAATTCTATAAGGTGAGAAGTCGCTTCAAGTTGTGGAGGGCACCCCTTCGGATGAATGTGATAAAGCAGGTGGGCCGACCGCCTACCGTTGTTAATAAGAAGGTCTGATAGTTTTCCTCTCCAAATAATAAGGTGTGGATAATCTCTGATGCATATCGTCTTAAAGTGAGGTAACTAGATCGTCTGATTGGGTCTATTGTAGGATGGAAGGGTGATTCTATAAGTCTAGTCCTTGCTTTCTTTTCTTCATTTGAAAATAGAGAGGCGTGGAATGTTCTGATCAAGGAAGGGGGTTGAGAAGAGCTGATCGGTTTTGGAGGTTGAGAAGATCAATGTGTGGGCGGGCGGGTGTATATTCCTATCTCGTAAATAAGACTGCCCTTAAAATAAAATAGAGGGCTCTCTATTTTAAGTGTGACGACGCACTCGACCCTCTCCCCCACCGTTTAAAAGGGCAAAAGGATAGGTTGAGGATCCATATCTCCCTCTCCAAACTCCTCCTTATTTAAAAAGGGAGGGGCCCTCTCCCCATGTTTAAAAGGGCCTTTTAAAATGGTGGGGGTGGGGCTGGGCTCTCTATCTATAACCGAGGGCGCTTAAGATTGAAAGCGTTCGCCCGGAGTTTTTTTTAAAGAGCTTAAGATTGAAAGGTTACGTTAATCATGTGTAAATATCAATCTAGCTGTAGTCGGTTGAGTGCTCTCCCGCTTGGAATTGAAAGCAGTAGGCCTCAATCAATCTAGCTGTAGCCGGTGCTCGGCCTAGAGGCGCTTATCCTTATAAAAGTGGGGGCTATCTCTATCTCTATCTCCCTATTGATAGGTCGAGCGCCCTTTTCAAATAGAGAGCCCTCCCCTCTCTCTATTTTAAGGGGAGGGAGAGAGACGAACGATTTTTAAAAGGTCTCCATTGAGAGGAGAGGTCTCCAGGTCTCTGACGAAGAGGGATGTGGGCGAGCGCATCTATCTCGATCTCTATCTCCCTCTCCCGTTTATAAGCATAAATGACCTCTCAAGATTATAGATAGAGAGCCCTCGACCGTCTATATTATATACGCAACATGGAGACATGATGGTAACATGACACGGGATTGGATTAGCACAAACGGACTTAGATCGACATACTTGGATCAACATACTTTGACCCATAACCATTGAGAAGAGCTTTCAAATTAAAATGCTGTCTATGTCTATTAAAAGGGGGGGGCTTTTGCCTTCGCCTTTTAAACAGAGAGCTCTCCTCGGGTTTGTTTTAAGAGAGCTCTGTCGAGCTCTCCTCTCTATTTTAAAAGGCCCTTTTAAACATGGGGGAAGGCGGAGGAGATTTGGACACATGGACACAAGAGCTTTTACCCTTCGGTTTGGACACAAGGACATAGGGGCCCGAAAAAGATGAAGGCAGAGGGGATTGATACCATGGAGACTGTGATTGATGCCGTTGGAAACTGTGATACCATGGAAACTGCGGAACGAAAGGAGCTTCTTCGCGCTGAAACAACTATTATAATATAAAGCTTCTTCGCGCTGAAACAATTAAAATAGAGAGCGAAAGGAGTCAGGAGATAGCTTCAAGCACACACGAACAGGGACTCATGGAGGGGGTATGCCTCTTCGAACGAGATAGCTTCAAGCACTCATTCGCACCGAGCTTCTCAGGAGATAGCTCTAGCTTTCGCACACTCTACTCTAGCTCGGGTTCGCTCTGGCTTATCCACTCACACGAACGAAAGGAGATCATTGAACTTGAGGCCGACGAGGCAGGGCGCGGCCCCGGAGGAAAGAGATGACGGGGGTGGGCATGAGATAACAACTCCCGAAAGAGGCACAGATACTTAAGCTTATCTTCAGCTTAAAGGCGCTGACAGATGCCTCACAGCGTTCATGCCCTCGACCTTAGATAAGGATAGAGAGGAGAGGAGAATGAAGATTCAACCTCCGGATCCACTCTTAACACTATCTTACGCACACTGGATCCATTCACTCGGAAAGGTAGGTCGGGCGCAGCTTCAGAACTGCCCATCCGGTAGCCTGGTTCCCGGTAGCTCATCTCATAAGTGGTTCGGCTCTTTTCCCTCTTGTTCGGGAGAGGAGAGGCACCTTAGAATAGAGAGCGGGTCCCCTTTCAAAATAGAGAGCCAGGCTCGACCGCATATAATGGTCGAAGACTCGGGGAAACACAGAGCCGAGAGGAAGACGTAAGGGTCCACATAGGACAGTAGGATTTATGTCCACATGGGACATGCAGAGTGGGGATTGGTTGAATAGAGACGTGACACCCGGCGCTAGTCAACAGCATAAAGACAGGTGGGCGCTCTGAGACCTTAAGCCTCCCGGGGAAAACAAGGCGCCTAATTATAATTAAAGGGCTATCTCCCCGCTTTAGAATTAAAAGTATCTTAAGAGCTCCTCATATTTAAGGTAAGGTAAGCGATCTCCTTTGATAAGTTCACTGGTCTCGGCTGAGGGCCTTTAGTTTTGAAAATCCCTCTCCCTATCTCCCAGCTGCCCCTTAAAGAGCCCCTCATGCTCATGCTCATGTTTAGAGAGGAGAGCTCTTTAAAAAAAACCAGAACCTTTCCTTTTTTTAGAGAGGAGAGCTCTCCCCAGGTTTTTAAGAGGGCTATAACCAAGGAGAGGAGAGAAGAGAAGAGGATCTCGATAAGTGTATTCTCACCTCTAATAAAGAAAGGTCAAGTGTACGCTCTATAATGTAATGACAACAACGTGTTTGTGCTCTCTATCTATAAGTGCACTCTATCATATAATGACAATAGTGTATGCTCTCTATCTATAAGCAAGCATCAACTCATGTTATGTATGTAATATGAATGACCTACCTCTAAGGTTAGGGTTAGAAGGAACTGATAAAAGTTCTTTAAGTCATGATTATATTCTTGTGTCTCCGGCTTATTCACCCCCAACCTTGTACGAGAGGGCCAACCCATGGTATGGTGTTCGGAACTCAACTTCTTTTATGATATATAGATGATACATAGAATCGTTTCAGCAGTCCATCTGAGAGCATTGAAGTTGTCCGCCCCTTACATGCAATAGATCGGGCGGAGATTTCCTTTGATTCGCCGGCTTTATCCGCTCTCGCGCGGTTTCGGGGAAGAAGCGCAAATCCATCCATCGGCAGGGATAGGGGGGAGGTCTTGCCCCGGTTCACATGGCAGGGGGGCACCAAAGGCCTATTGATCCCACCCGTCTTACCCCAAAAATCGTCCACCGGTTCAGAACAAAACCCGGGCCCCGGCCGGCTTACTCAAGGAGGTCGAGACAGGTTTCGAGCAACAACAACTCTTTTAAAATAGAGAGGTCACACGATCTCCGGAGCCGCTTTGACGGGCACTTCGTTTGGGGTCGGATGGATGCTCTCGTTTCCTTTCGCTAGTCGAATTCGACCGGAGAGGAATGAGACAGTGGGATCTACCTCCAACCGATATTATGTATATGGATGGATTCACGCTTCTTCCAAAGGCGATTCATTCCATTTGTGGATCATGGAAGGACTGAAGCATCTGAGCGGGAAATCCTTCCCCCGTATTCCTAGCTGTGGGAAGTGGACAACAACTCTTTTATAGAATAGAGAGGTCACACGGCGAGATTTTCTTTTTAAAGTCGGGCTTTTTATTTTTAAAACAGGGAGCTTTTAAAAATGGAGCAGAAAACGGGCCAGAATGGCGGGTTCACGCTTCTTTCTTCGGAGCATGCGTTCGAATCCAATCGTGATGGTTGTTTTAGTCTATACGATGGATGCGTATCCATCCATTCTTTCTATGATATGTGATGGATGCGTATCTCTGGTCAAGGATGGATTCGCGCTTCTTCCGTCCAGCTCTTTCGTCTAGCCCGTTTCGTCTAGCCTGTTCCCGGGGCTCTTGCTTATCGTCCATCACCCCAGCTGCAGTGCTAGCAATCGTTTATCTCCCTCCTTAGGCACGGCACGTTAGAGGGAAGCTTTAAGAGATCTCCCTTCTCAGCCGCTGGTGCGATTATGGATGGAGAGGTTCGTCTTCAAGACCCCCTCAAAATGGCAAAGCCCATTCACCCCATATAAGAGAGCGTATCCTCCCCCCACTTTATCGGTAAGCGAGTCCCTCTCCCTTCTCAAGGCATCGCTAAACCATATGTAAGAAGACTGTTATGCTTGATTTAAAAGGTCCGCTCTCTATCCCCATTTAAACGATCGACCCCCCTCTAATAAATAAGGGGCCTTTAGATAAGCGCTCGACCTTATTAATTTGGGAGAGGCTCAAATTTTAAGGAGGAGGGAGATAGAGATAGTCGATCTCCTTCGGACGGACCGGGGATAAAGTGCAGTGAGCGATAGCGAACTGAGCCTTTGGGCGGGGCACTGGCCTTCAATCCCTTTCCACCGACAGCTAGGGGGGCGAGGCAACCCACTAGCCTTTTATCCATGAACAGCTTAGGGGCGGCGGGTTCACCATCCGTCCTTGTCTCTCCACCTTTTAAAGGCTGATGGGGGGAAAGAACCACAAGCCTTTCTCTCCCTGAACAGCTGATGGTCGAGCTAACCGAACCCCTTCGTTTTAAAGCATAATCCGATCGATTTCAATGGTGATCTGTTTGTGATCACTTCCAGAATCACATGTATTATCACTACGGGATCACATTGGTAAGCACTTTTGGATTGGATTGGAACCACTACGGGATCACATTAGGAATCACATTCATGATCACGCGTTCACTTTGAGAAGGGGAAACTCTGCTTGCGTGGGAGTCCCTATCCGAGCCAGTCCGACACAGTGGGCATTGAACCTGCTGAACATGGAAGGCCCACTGCTTCCTCCGAGAATCCCTGTTGTGCGATTGGTCTAGTAAGTTCAGGCTCGATCAAATGCGCGGTTCTGGGAACAGCGGGGAAAGGGGAGGGAATGATGACACGGGGAGAGACCGAAAGTGATCTGCGAAGGTTGGTGATAGAACAGAGAGCTGTTTTTCGCTTTTCTAAGCCCTCCCCCCATCTCAAGCGGCTCTGTGATAATTAATAATGAATAATGAAGGCCCTCTATAGTTCGGTTGAGGCAGTCATAATCATTTCTATAATCTCTATGCGTTGGTAGGGGGCCCCCCCCGAAAGACCATGCAGGAACCGCCCGACCGTGGCTGGGAATAGTGCCTGCGGAGAGAAGAGTACGGGAGAAGCTATTGGATCGAGGAATGAACGCATGGAAGCAGGGGGCACGCACCTCCTCTTCCTTTGTCACGATCGATTCTGAGCTGGTAGAACGCGCTTCTCCTTTCTCGAATAGCTGCGGCTGCGGGTGTTGAAAAAGAAGAACCTCTCGGCACGGCATACTCTTTTTGTTGCTTTATCCCTTCCCGCGATTATTAATAGAGAAAAGAGCCCTCTGGCGCTGCGGTTCCGCTTCGATCAATGCCCGTACCCGCGGTTCCTTCTCGTAGCCCTCTATTTAAAAGAGGGGGTAGGCACGCTCCTTAAAATAGAGAGGGGCCGGAAACCGGGTAATCGGGCTATAGCATTCGTTCATAGATCTCTAGTTCACAATACCTTCAAGTAGAGAGATAGTCGATCAAGATTATAGATAGAGGGCGGACCCCTCGGAAATATCTTTTTTAGGTTTGGGAGATCGATCGCACCTAGCATGGTTTCGTGGAAAGAGATTGTTTCCACCTTATATCCCAAGAGGCGCTTGGGGAGCCAAAAGCGGATCACCCCAACCTTAAAAAGGAGAGGTCTCGTCCCTTGTTGAGTCCAGTCAATCTAAGCAAGTCCCATAGCTGGCACTGGCCGGGCATACCATTCCCCCAGTTACGAATCGAGGAAGGAATGGCACTTTATCCAAGTAAAATTGTCCTCTCCCGATTATAGATAGAGCAATTCTAAGCCTCTTAATTGCCTAACTGAAGAGAATAGGGCTTAGAAAGCTTAAAAGTTTTGCTCTTTAAAATTCAATGGTGTTGTTTCCATTCCAAGTTTTTCGAGTGGATAAAAATGGGCCATCTAATTACCTATTAATCAGTAATGATGGGCGCGAGAGCAAGGCGCTTTAGCACGCCTTCCAAAGCTCCTTTTATTTGGATTATTATTATTATAAGGGCGCTTACCCTTTTTCTAAAGAGCGGGAGGAATTCTGGACAAGGAGAGGGATCGGGCCTGATAAGATATACACAATTCTTACCAGTGGAAATTGACAAGTGGATTGGATCACCCACTCCCTCTATCTAATAAGACTGACTCAGGGCTTCGCGAGGTCTATTTTATGGATAGAAGATAGGGGACCACCCTAAATAAGAGTATCTAATTAGTTCAAGAATCGTATGATCCTACACGCATGATATACGCACCATTCCCCATTCCCTGCTCCATAGTAGTTATGGATGAGATGGTACACACACATTATCCAGGATATGGCCTACGAACCACGAACAATGGTTCTTTGGGCCCCCTCCGGAATCAATAAAGTCCTTAATCAAAATCGCGAGGTTTTTATAATTCCAAAAGTCTTATTCGGAAATCATTAAAGTCCTTGGGGAAAATCCCCTGGCAAGACCCCAGACCCGAAAAAGCATCATGCATGCTTAAATCGAATCCTTTTACTCCAGATCTGAGCGCTTCTCTCCTTTCCCAAAAGTATCCTCTATATATAAGGTGTTACAGAACCAATATAGCTAGTCAGCTATATTTCCAATTGTTCATCATTTCATTGATTTAATAATATTAATAACATTAGGTTGATTTATATTTTATCATCTATCATCATTAATAAATTTTATTGTGTATTTGCAAGAGACTTAGCCCACTCTAAGTGGTGAAGTACTTATCCCTCCTAAAGTGGAAAATAATCCTTTGATTTCTCATTCATATTTGTGTTCGTATTAATTGTAGAAGATTTCCACTTCAAGTGGTATCAGAGCCCTCGATCCAGAAGGAGAACAAAAATGTTTTGGTTGATCAAATATTTGATTCAAGATTTTGATGCAAGAATTTTTTTGGGTGATTTAAAACATTACGACATCTACAGTGTAGTGCAGCAGTTTTGTAGGTGCAAATTCACAATAGGAAGATAATACATGAGAAACAAGTTGACATTCTAGAAATTTTTTGGTAAATCTTCAAGGTAATTTTCACTTATAAGGCTAGCAGGAATTGGGAAATGGTGACCTTGACATAGCAGTTTTTTTTTATCGCATATCAGTTTGACATAGTAGGGAACAAGTTGAATCTCCTAGGAATTCAATCGCGGAAAATAAGGATCAAATTCATGCAATTTTCCCTGGTTTATCAGCGATGATTGGATCTCCAGTTACCAAGAAAAAAAAATTGGTTGCAGGAAAAAAAATTTGGTTACAGGAAAAATTTGGCATCAGCGCCCTATCACAAACCATTTAGAAAATCATTTTGTGAAAGAACAGTTGCTCGTCATCACTAAAAATTACTTGCAATTCTGGAAGTAAGAATTTTAGGTGCAAAAATCATTTTTTACCATAAGGATGTCAAAAAAGCAGAAAAGAAGCTTTCACAAAGTAAGAGCCATTCATTCACTCTGATAGTAGGATTGTATGCATTCTCGAGCATTCATAGATTTACAAAAAAATAATAATGGGTGAATAAATAAATCAGGTACAATAACCATTTATTTATAAAAGTTCTAAGGTTGATGATCCCTTATTTACACATAAACCCCTATAAATATTTAAGGTCACTTCGCTAGAATTCACATGGAAAACCTAAAACTACTTTGCGTGATTTTTTATCAATTTAGAAAAATTACATTTCGTTCAAATCCAGATTTACTACGATAGCAAACAAGGATCAGGTGATGGGTGTGATATCAGATCGGTAACATTGTTGGTGAGCTCGTCGTTACGTGCTATGAATCGAAGGAAGTGGTGAATTCACAAATTTTTGGTTCACTGTTGTTCACAATAAAAGTGTTCCAACATTCATATAAATTGAAGATAAATTTAACAAGACGGATTGATTGAAGTATCAATTAAACTTTTATCTTTACTGTTCGACTGGTTAAACATTTAATTCTGGGCACATAAATTTTTTAGACACCAAAACCTAGCCATTTTTCCTCCACCCATGCTTTCCTACCATTTCCACCACCAAAACCTAGCCATTTGTCCTCCACCCATGCTTTCCCACCATTTTTTGCCCACTATTTACATATATTTATATTTATTTATTTTATATATATTTAATATTAATATTTTATATATTATATTTTATATATATTTAATAAATATATATATAAGTGAATTAATCCTAACCATCCGATATTATTTAATCATGTTCATCCATCCACATCAATCCTTTCCACAACCTAAATTTAATATCCACCCTCTGATGTGCCTCAACCACATGATTAGTGTCATTGAAACCCAAAGTATGCCTAGGGTTGGAATATAAATAGAAGCCATTTTGATGGATCAACCCCTGAGTTCCTGAAGCAACCTAAGTTTTTAGAGTCCCTGAGCAATTCGTACCCTGAGATTCCTTGAGTTTCATCTTCCCTTTGAGTATTTGAGTACTTCTACCTCCGTCCTCATTCATGTAATCCCCACAGCCTTTGCCATCCATTTTCCCTCACCAGATATTTTTTTGCTGCATCTTTCCTTAATCATCGAACACCTTTGGGAATTTTCTATCATCGTCATGCATCTCTGGGTGCCCCCCTACCAGTCCCAAGCACCCACGGGTGTTTCCTACAGCTGCCAGGCACCCATAGGTATTTTACGTAAGTATTCTGAAAACCTGCTAGCCTTTGAGCGATGCTAGGGCATCATCATGCCTATTTACTACAACAAATATCATAGATCAAAAAATAACAAGTATGATAAATCCATTTATGTTATTATATTTCATGTTGTCTTATCCTGTTCACATTTCCATTGCTATAACTAGGGTTTTTAAGTTGTGATTTTTGAGGGCTCACACTGTGGAGCCCTCATTTGTTATTATTGATTCTCTAGTTTCTTTGTGTGCAGGTTTTGATAATACATCAAAAGCATTGGATAGCTACTTAAGCTGGAGTGGCTCGATATTGCATACGCAAAATCCCACTCAATCTTATTGGGAGAAAAGACGTAGTTGAAGACACCACCGATTATTTGTGGCTAGGGTTTAGAATAACCCTAAAAAATTTTGTAATATTGTATTAAGGGATTCTTTGATCCACTATTTTAACAACAAAGTTTCTAGGCTCCCCCATTTATCAATATAAATTCCATTTTGTTGTGCAATATTTGATTCACTTGAGTTCTATTTTATTTAGCATTGTTTGGTGTTGTATTTTTGTCTCTTCAAATGGTGATTACGATGGGACAACATAGTGCATCAACCTATTGACGTCCCATATCAAGAGGTGCATGACTTTTCAAGTCTAGGTTACCACCCACTTTCCACCACCTCTTCTCTTGAACAAGCCTTCCAAAGGCTTAACCTAAATTCAAGAGAAGAAGCCCTCCATCCCGATAATTTTGATGATGAAATCTATGAAGAATTTGAGCTTATATCGATAATTTTGGATGAATCTAAAGAAGAATCAGAGCCCATAATTCCCCATATCGAACAAGATGAGTTTTATCTCAACATGTTCCCCATCCATGAGCCCATATTTCACTTGCTTCTTCCACAAGAATGAGTTGCCCCTATCGGTGAACCACCACCTCCATTCCATTAAGCCACTTCATAAGCCAACTTGTAACATATGTACATAAAACAAAAATAGTGGTTTTCACCACTACCAAAAAATCTAAAAAAATAGAAAATAACAAAAAATCAACAAAAACATTTTCTTTCTTTGCATTGCATGTATATATCATCTAGTTAAAATGCATTTTGTGTTGCTTGTTGCTATCTAGGTTTACCAAGCTCTTAGCACCGGTTCCTAGGTCCCATCCATTCCATCCAACCTTATCCACCTTGCCCATAAGTCAACATGAATCCTGTTGATTTATTTACCCCACTCCGTAATCCATATGATCCGGCTAAACCAATTCCAATTGACATAAGCCTTATCGATATGGATCAGATTTCCTCACCTCCATCCTTTTTTGAATTTGTCTTATCTGAGGAATTTTTAAGGGCTTTCGCCAACTACATTCCTCCATCCCCTCTACCTTCGCCTTCACCTTCACCTTCGGATCCCGAGGTTTTCCAGGCAGAAATAGATGAGGATAAGCCAAAAGAGTTTGATGACATCTTAGATGACATTCATTTGATCCCTACACCCCATCAACTTGAGGAAGGTTCCCACATGTCCATTGAAGATACTATCGATGTGGACCTTAGTTTAGATAAAGACAATCCCCAAATTGTCAAGCTTGGAAAAATTTTATCACCCGATGAACAAGAGCAATTTATTGCTCTCCTCAAGAGGAAGAAGGGTATATTTGCATGGTCCTACAAGGACATGCCCAGTCTTGACCCTAGTTTGGTTGTCCATAATCTCACCTTACATCCTGATGCTAAGCCGATCAAACAAAAACTTAGGAGAATGCATCCTACCGTGGCCCTCTTGGTAAAAATAGAGCTTCAAAAACTCTTAGACGTGAACTTCATAGTTCCTATCGACTATCCTGAGTGGCTTTCAAACATGGTACCCATTCGTAAGCCTAACGGGGTGATACACGTTTGCACTGACTTTCGAGATCTTAACAAAGCGTGTCCTAAGGATGATTTTCCTCTCCCAAACATCGATACTCTTGTCGATACCTATGCTGGCCATGAAATGCTTTCACTCATGGATGGTTTCTCAGGATACAACCAAATTCGAATAAATCTTGATGACCAACACAAAATAATATTCACTACACCTTGGGGAACTTTTTGTTACAAGGTGATGCCCTTTGGCCTCAAAAATGCAGGTGCCACTTATCAACGTGCCATGACATACATTTTCCATGACTACATGCATAAGATTATCGAAGACTATGTGGATGATCTCTTGGCTAAATATAAAACTTGACAAGAACATATTGGTGTATTGGAGAAAGTTTTTGATCGACTCCTAGAGCATAATGTAAGGTTGAATCCCAAGAAATGTGTCTTTGGTGTTACCTCGGACAAACTTCTAGGATTCATTATCTCCAAAAGAGGCATTGAGGTGGACCCTAACAAGGTCAAGGCCATCATGGAGATGCCTCCCCCAACTAACTTAAAGGAATTGCATAGTTTACAAGGAAAGATCCAATCAATCCATCATTTTATTGCACAACTTTCTGATAAATGTAGGCCATTCAATCACCTACTACAAAAGGGGGTGTCATTCTCTTGGATAGATGAATGTCAAAAAGCCTTCGATGACATTAAGCAATACCTAGCTTCTCTGCCAGTCTTAGCTCCTCCTCATCCGGGGGTCCCATTTTATCTTTATATCTCAGCAATGGACTTTGCATTAGGGACAATGCTTGCACAAAAGAATGAGGAAAATCGAGAGCAAGTTGTCTACTACATTAGTCGAACATTGGTAAGCTATGAAACTAGATACACTTATGTAGAAAAATTATGCTTAGCAGTGGTTTTTGCCACTAAGAAACTTTGACATTACATGCTTAGCCACACAACTTATGTCATAGCTAGAGAAAATCCTCTGCGTTATATGATGTCTCACACTTACAATAACACCCGCACCGCTAAATGGATAATGCTCCTTACTGAATTTGACTTGGAATTCATTAGCCAAAAATCCATTAAAGGTCAGGTAATAGTCGATCAACTTGTGGAAGCTCCACTACCTAGTGATCATCCTTTGATTATTGAGCTCCTAGATGATTCGGTATTTGTTGTCACTGAACAAGAAGAAGATGTCATTCTGGAGGAAGATGTCGATATCACACTATTCTTTGATGGCTCTAAGTGCATGAAAGGTCAAGGTGTTGGAGTCATGTTTCATACACCATAGAGGTTACCTATCCCCTTATCATTCAAACTTGACTTCCAATGCACAAACAACATTGCAGAGTATGAAGCCTTAATCTTAGGTCTTCAATCAGCTATAGCTATGAGCATTAAGCGTATTAGGATATTTGGTGATTCTCAACTTGTCATCAAACAAATCAATGAAGAATACCAATGCAAAGAACCTACCATTAAGCTTTATCATGAAGTAGCAATGAAATTGCTCTCTAAGTTTGATTGGTATGAAATCAATAGTTTGCCATGTTTGACTAATAGATTTGTAGATGCGATGGCCTCCCTTGGATCATTGATTCCAAAAGACTCCTTTGGAGAGGTACAACCCCTTATCATTTCAACGGTCTCTAAATCTGCAATTGTCTATGTTGATTCTAAGGATGAAAAGGATGTTTGCTTTATCCATTCAGATCCATATGAGCCTTGGTCAAGCCAAATAGTAGCCTTTCTCAAGTTTGGAACACTCCCATCTGACATGTCTCGAACTGCCAAACACACATTCAAGCAAAAAGTAGCTCATTTCGTTCTCTTGGGGGATATGTTGTATAAACGTGGTTATGATGGAGTCCTCCTTCATTGTCTCGAGTCTAGTGAGGCACAAAGAGCCATAGCTGAAGCTCATGATGGTACTTGTGGTGGTCATTTTAGTGGAATGGCCATTGCAAAGCGTATTTTATGCATGGGTTATTATTGGCCCACAATGGAACATGATTGTTGCACATATGTTAAACATTGCAAAAAGTGTCAAGAACATGCTAATTTAACTCATGTACCATCACAAGCCTTACAACCTATTCAAAGCCTTTGGCCCTTTTCACAATGGGGTCTAGATCTAATTGGTAAAATTTCACCTCCTTCCTCGGGATAACATACATTCATCATCACAACCACCGAATACTTCACAAAGTGGGTTGAGGCAATTCCTCTAACTAGTATGACAGGACCTAGAATTGTGGAGTTTATACTTCATCATATCATTTGTCATTTTGGTATACCCTCAAAAATCATTTTTGACAATGGCAAGTCTTTCAAGAACAAGGATGTTCGAGCACTTTGCAAGAAATATAACATTCAACATAGTTTCTCGACTCCTTATTACCCACAAGCAAATGGACAAGCTGAAGCTTCCAACAAGACCTTAATTGCTATTCTCAAGAAACTTGTCAAAGAAAATCATAGAGATTGGCATACACAAATTCCCTTGGCATTATGGGCTTATCGAACAAGCATCTGCACGCCTACAGGGGCAACACCATTTTCATTGGTCTATGGAGCCAAAGCAATCATGCCTCTTGAGCTCGAGATCCCCTCCTTGCAAATTTCTTTGCAGGAATTCATAGATGATGACACTGCTAGACAAGCACGTCTTGACCAACTCACACTTCTTGATGAGAGGTGAGTCAATGCTTTAGAGCATTTATGAGTTTATCAAGACCACCTCAAATGTGCTTACAATGCCAAAGTTCATCTACGTGAATTCCAAGTAGGAGATCTTGTCCTTAAAGAGAACCAACAAAATACCAATGCATTACCGCATCTTCATGATAAATTCATGGCTAATTGGTTAGGTCCATACATTGTTACACAAAGAGTGGGTAATGGTACTTATAGGCTTGCCAGTCTAGAGGGAGAGGAAGAACCCGAACCACTTAATGTTATACACTTGAGAGCATTCTATGCATGATTTTATTACTATATATGTATATATATACATGGCTAATACACAAAAACATTTGCATACATTTCATTCATAACATTGCATTTCACTTGCATCTACATTCCAAAAACAATGCATTCACCCACATTTCATATTGCATTTCACATTTCACAAAATTGCATGTCATACATTGCATTCACATCCACATTTTGCATTTCATATTAGGGATCATTTATTAAGTTCAAGGTCTTAATTGGTCCAACAAAAGTCATGTTGCCTTAATCAGGGGCACCTTCACAAAGTCATCCACACAATTCCACCAAGTCAAATTGCCATTCGCACAAACCACATTTCCATAAAAATCCTAGGTGTTTTCGGTCACTCAGCCACTCCTAGTGTTTTAAGAAACCTCCAAAATACATGTCGAGTTCTTTTTAGGACCATTGCACATATACACTAAGAAAATCTTGAGTTTTGGGAATTGACTCCAAAATATTCTTGAACCAAACACAATTTCACATCTTAAAAATATCTTGTGTCAAAGAGGGATAACACCATACTTGGTATGAACCTCGAAGTGAAAAGGGTCATCCTTGCTAGTCCCATCATGCAACATAGTCCATAAAAATAGTGGTTCTCACCACTATCACAATTCCAAAAATAAAAGAAAGAGTAGGGAAAAATCCCTAACAAAAACTCTAAATATTTTACATCACACACCACTGATCATTGGGTTGTAAGGATCGTACTACATTTCTAGTCAGATGGTTAGGTAGTCATCCCCAAAACTTAAGAGATCAAAAACAAAAATCATGGACTATGGAGTTAGCCTCCACCGGAGCTATAGATGCTTGATTGGCAGTGGAGTACGCTCATGCGTGGTGACATGTCTCTTTTAAAAGAGACCTCTGACCGCTCATAAGGATAAGCTAGCTTCTTGGTTTCATCCATAATAGGTTTACCCAATTTACTCAAGATGAGTTAATGAACTCACTTGCACACACATTGGTTCTTGATTACCTTGAGTCATTACCATGCTCTTGATTCGGTAAATGAATTCACTGCACACACATTTGGTCCTAGAGGGATTAGGTAATTTTAGTGAGTTTGTTTGATATCACTAGTATGTCTGAGTCTCTACAAAACAAGCAGTTTTCCATATCAACATCCATATCTTCTTCCATATCAACATCCATATCTTCTTCCATATCAACATCCATATCTTCTTTCATGTCAACATCCATGTCACTTCATGAGCCATTCATCCCATATGCCACCAAGTTTGGTGCCCCTGATTAAACAACAATGCTAGAAAATGGACCAAGACAAGATCTAAACTATAAATGATCATTAGCACATACATTCTACCTTGCATTAATCATCCATACATTCCACCTTGCATTAATCATCCATACATTCCACCTTGCATTAATCATCCATAACATATCATATGCATTAATCATCCATATAACACATGCATTCCACAAAAGCATTCCACAAAAAGCATTCACACAAACATATAACACAAAAGGTAAAATCCATGTATATATATATGTATAAATATCACATGTACAATGAGTGCCAAAATGCTACATACAATGGAGCACCAAGGCTCATATACAAAAGTGCATCTAAGCACTAGCTATACCCTCCAAGAGGACCCCTGTGACCTAGGAGGAGCCCTAGACCTAGAGCTATGCCTAGACTCACTATGCCTAGCACCCTTAGACACATATGAGGTTGGAGGATCTGGAAGTGGAATATGATGTTCCATCAACCTATCCTCCAATGCCTTGATATATCTATGTCGAGATCAAAGATGTGCTATATCAATATTATGTCGATGCTCTCTCTCTGCTAGCTCTACTTGAAGCCTCATAATCCTTACATCCCACTCTACCACCTACTACTCCAACTATGCCCAATCCTCCTTGTTCTAACCTGGAGGTACATCCTCCCCATCTCCATCTCCCCCAATCTTGGGAGTTTTCTACGTTGCACCCTTAGCCCTCCTCCTTCGACTATCTGATCAAAGGTATCATTATCACTTGGGGGCCTCTTGGGTCCCCTCATCCTTGGCCTCCTGAGTCCCCTCATCCCTAGCCTCACCATCACCATCCCCATTATCTGCTCCTCAAGGTGGTACCCATGGTGGTTGAGCTATAAACCATGCATCATACTCTATGGTAGTCCTCGCATCCTCCACATCTAGGAGATCCATCTCCTCATCATCCTCCTAGGCCACCCTCCATGGCTCCATGCATGGTAGCCTTATCTCCTCTCGATGTCTCCTATAGTACATCGGCTCATCTAGGACATCCTA
Source organism: Wollemia nobilis (assembly GCA_028583015.1). Lineage (NCBI taxonomy): Eukaryota > Viridiplantae > Streptophyta > Pinopsida > Araucariales > Araucariaceae > Wollemia > Wollemia nobilis. The sequence goes on along the minus strand of JAQPPZ010017063.1, from coordinate 3,860,802 downwards.
CCTCAGCCTAAACTATTAAAGCACTCATGAGAATTGGAAGTACTCCACCTCACTCTGATGTCTCCCAACCACCCATCGAGCCTACCACACTCATCACAAGTGCTCTCCATCACTGGTCCACCTACAAGCCCACCATGGCCTCCATATCACTTGGGTGGATGTTAGTCCAACCCATAACTCTTGGTACCACTGGCTCATCCTCACTGGATGACTCGATTGTACCTCCTCATCCAATGCCCATCTCCTAGCATAGGGCTTCTCCCTACCCAAGCCTACCATAGGTAAACCCTCCAATCAAGCCACACTAAAGTGCTCCCATGCCCAACACTATAGTAGTAAGTTGCACCCCAACCCCTTCCTCCCCACCTCATCACCTCGTATAGCTCTCGGTACACCTGCACCAACAAGGTGGGAGCCCATGCGTACACCTACCACCTAGTGAGCATATCGCTCACTACTCCTATCAGGTTCCATGGGAACCTACACCTAGTGTTGTTTGGGGCCATGATGTTGGCCAACATGAACATAACCAAGGCATGAAGGGGGTCCAACTCCTTGTCCACGTACATGGACAAGTAAGGAATACCTCCACACTCCACCTTCACCCCTTGCCATGCATCCCCAAACATCCTCATCATCTCGGTATTTTAGTTGAGCCAAAAATCAACTTGGATCCCCTCCACTGGCACCTTGAGTATGTGATATACATCCTCCAAGGTAACAATCACATCACCCATGGGGAGCTGAAAGGTCCCCCTATCTACATCCCACCTCTCTGCCAAGGTAGAGAGGTACCCCTCATCGGCCCTCACCACATCCAATCGGGCTACCTCCACTAGCCCCACCTCCTCTAACAGCTCCCACTCCTCATCCGAAACCACCTTCCTCATCCTAGGGATGTAAGGTGAGAACCGATGTCGAGCCTCCAAAATCCTAAGCTACAACACAACACAAAATATTTGTCAATAATTTTGCAAAAAAAAATCACAAAAACACAAAAATTTTGCACAATATAAAAACATAATCAAAGGTGTTACCTCAGCATCCCATGCTCCAGCTATAGCCTCGGCCTCCACACCATCTCCCTCCACCGCCATAGCTTTCATGCTCCAAATACTTCACCTCACTTCACTCCACTCTCCCAGATGCAGCTTCTCAAACTCCCAAATGCACAAATGAGCTTGGTTTCTCATCCTGGTAGCTATTTATAGCTACTTCAGGTGCCTTGAGATGCCCATGGGCATTTCTTGGTGCACTGAAGTGCCCATGGGCATTTGTAGAATGCCCAAACACTAGTGGGTGTTTCTGTAGGCCAAAAGCGCCAATGGGCATTTGGCATCAAAAGACCAAAACATCACAAAATAGTGGCTTACTCCACAAAATCACTCCAAATTTCATCCATGCATTCATTTCATCATTTTATCAGGTTTTGTGAATATTCCAACTGATTTGGATGCATAATTTTCATTTGCGACCACATATTGCAAATTCGCCAAGCAAGTTACAAAAGCACCCCAAAATGGTCCAAATATTCACAAAATAATGATCATCATCATTTTCATCATTCATACATCATTTCACATCATCATTTGCATATTTTCCAAGTGCAAAACAACATTCAAGTGAATCTTGTATATAGTGGGTTTTTCTATATACTTGGTGATTGCAGTGATTTGCATCCATGCAATTCGGTAAGATGAAAGATCTACCATAAGGACACTTGGTCATTTTCATCATCACATATCTCCTTGCTCAAAATCATAATCATATTTGGTACTTCACATTTTGCGTGAAACCTTGCCAAGAACAATTTGCACAAAAGTTGTCATTGATGGCCTAGTTCATGGGGCTTAAAACATGGACAATATCACATTTCATCATTACACATTTCCTTGATAGTCATCATGGTGACTGTATTTAGCTAGGGTGATTGGTTTCGATCATAGGAATTATCTGATAGTCACTAGTTGGCCCTCCAAAGTTGACTACTTTTATCTTTGCATATCAATGATGCCAGAAGGCATATTCTTCAATAGCATTGAATCACCCCAAATTTGGGGTAACCACATTTGGTTTTGACTTTCCCATAATGGGATACATCCTACATGATCATGACATCCACACTTGGCAAAAATCCCTTCATCTATTGGGGCAAAAATAGACACATTTTCCATCACACATTTTCACAAATCCCTTCATCTATTGGGGCAAAAATAGATGCATCATATCACATTTTTCACCACTCCCCTTCCCACCATTGGGGCAAAAATGGTATCACATTTACATCATTCATTTGCATAAATTTTTCAATTGGCTCATGAGATTCATCCGCAAACTCATTCACCAATTGAGGGGGTAAGCTACGCAAAAACTCAAATTCTTTTATTCTTTTATCTTCAAGCTCATGTTCCACATCCCAAGAGAAGTTGCTTCTACACCTGGCCAAAATAGGTGTCTCATGTTTTTGCACTACATTGTGTTTCATGCAACGCAGTACAAAAAGGGGTATCTGTAGACACCAAAACCTAGCCACTTGTCCTCCATCCATGCTTTCCTACCATTTTTCACCCACTATTTATATATATTTATATATTTTATTTTATATATTTAATATTAATATATATTATATATATATATTTAATAAATATATATTTATATAAGTGAATTAATCCCAGCCATCCGATTTCATTTAATCTTGTTCATCCATCCACATCAATCCATGCCACACCCTAAATTTAATATCCACCCTTCGATGTGCTTTTATCTCAGCCACACGATTAGTGTCATTGAAACCCTAAGTATGCCCTAGGTTGGATTATAAATAGAAGCCATTTTGATGGCTCAACCCCTGAGTTCCCTAAGCAACTTGAGTTTTTAGAGTCCCTGAGCAATTCATACCTTGATATTCCTTGAGTTTCATCTTCCCTTGGAGTATCTGAGTACTTCTACCTCCATCCTCACTCATCGTAACCCCCATAACCATCGCCATTCATTTTCCCTCACTAGATCTACTTTTGTAGAATATTTCCTCAGTCGACGAATGCCTTCAAGTGCTTTCTATCACCGTTGCGCGCCTCTGGGCACCTCCCTACCAGTCTCAAGTGCCCACAGGCGTTTCCTATGACCGCCAGGTACCCGCGGGTGTTTTAAATTAGTGTTCTTAAGACCTCCTAGCCTTTGAATGATTCTAGGGCATCATCGCACCTATTTACTACAATAAATCTCATAGATCAGAAAACAACAAGCAAGGTAAATTTGTTTATGTTATTATATTTCATGTTGTCTTATCCTGTTCACATTTCCATTGCTATAACTAGGGCTTTTAAGTTGTGATTTCTGAAGGCTCACACTATGGAGCCCTCATTGGTATTATTACTAATTCTCTGGTTTCTTTGTGTGTAGGTTTTGAAGGTGCTACATCAAGCATTGGATAGTTGTTTAAGCTGGAGTGGCCCGACATCGGATATCAAGAAGCCCACTCAATTTTATTGGGAGCAAGGATGCACCTGAAGACACCACCAACCTTATTTGTGGCTAGGGTTTCGGAGAACCCTAGAAAATTTGTAATATTGTATCAAGGTATTCTTGGATCCACTATTGTAACAATGGAGTTTCTAGGCTCCCCCCCCTTTATCAATATAAATTTCATTTTGTTGTGTTTTATTTAGAATTGTTTGGTGTTGCATTTTTGTCTCTTCAAATTCAAAACTGTGAAGGCTAATCGTTTCCTTTTTCCATCGCATCAGTTATTACATGTTTGAATATGTATCCAATTGGTCAAATCGCATGTCGCATGCAGCTTAATTTTATAATTTTTTACAAGGCTAAGGTAAATAATTTGATTATTTCAAGTGTGAAGAATGTCCTTCCATCACTTTTGGGGGAATTTAATCCCACATCGACAGTAGGGTATCTAGCTAATAGTTTATAATTGGAAAAACACGATAGTGATGTTGTGACTTCGATCACATAACCCTTACCTTCGTCGTATGTATCCCTTAGCTTCCCACGTGTCATGCTCGCTTGTCAAGCCAATCATCATTCGCTTTGTAGCATTTAACCACTCTTTCTCCTTACATGTGGGCTCCTCACTTTCGTGTTTGCTATCCTCATCCGTTGTCATGTAGGTAGTCAAGCCTTGTCGATTTTTGTGGGTGTTGTTTGTCACGTAGTGTATCCTTGTCATTGGGTGTCGTTCAATCAAGGGTGTTATGTAGTGTTCATCGGATATTCGTCGCGACATAGTCGTTGGATACCATATAGTCATTGGAATTTAAAATACAACTAGTTTTTGGTTACCATATAGCTGTTGGAATTCAAAATACAACTGGTCATTAAAATAGAAGCGAAATTGACAAAACAAACAATTTTTTTTTTCCAATTGGATACAAAAATTTGTAAAATCTATAAAGCAATTTTTTTATAAAAATAAGTGCATGAGAGACATGTGAAATCGAGGACCAAACAGAAGATTAAATAACACAGATATTCCAAACGAAGGACCATTAAATTCACCAAGAAGACCCCCACGAAATAAAGGTATGCAACATAATTCTCCTTTATGCATTAATAGTTTTAATCCCAATCACTCTATCCTTAACTCCATGGCTCCTTCCAACTCATCTCACACAAATCTCAAACATGAGGAAGTCGTAATCCCTTCTACTTGCAACCAAGAATTACAAGAATGTCTATCTAAATTAAATAATAATATGAACATGTCAATAGTTCTAAAATAATTATTAGAGAAACAAAACCTTGAACCTCCTTCCTCTCCAACTATTTCCCATAGACAAAACAATACTGAGGATCAAGATCCCCCATAGGTCACAATGATCTTAACCCAGATACAAGGTAAGTTGCTCAATATGTGAGATGGCCTACTAGTATTAATGTTTCACGTACTAATATGCCCACCTTTGAGGGTGGGGATCCACATGGTCGGTTAGCTAAAATAGAGGGTATCCTACACTTATATCGTATTCCTTGAAGCCAAAAATGTTTCTTACACCTCTTCCAAATTAGGTACAGAAGCTTACCAATGGTTCTCTTGGCAGCAACGTCAACATAGTCGTCCCATTTTATGGACTGAATTTAAAAATCTTTTCCTCAAGAGATTTGATGAATGTAGTTCTTCTTCCTACATTTTTTGCCTATTGGGGATCAAACAAACTGGTTTTGCCCAAGATTATGTTTCAGATTTCACAAGTCTTCTCGCATATATGGAAGATGTAAAAGCTTTTGTGGTGGTTTCTGCCTTTCGACATGGTCTGAAATAAAATAGTCAACTCGAAGTGGACTTACGTGATCCATACACTTTGGATGATACTATAAGGATTGCTAAGCTTGCTAAAAATAAGTTTCAAAATTGGACATCTTCTAGACGAGACTCTAATACACATCCTCAATATCGCAACAATTCCTTCCACAAAAATGAACAACCATCAAGATATTTATGCTTTAAATATCGCAATCATCATCCTAGAGATCAAGCATGTGTACCACGTCAAAAATTTCAAATAGAGTACGAAAATAAAGATGAATAAGAAGTAGAGGATATCATTCAACAAGAATCACCCATAGAACAAATCTCAGCAGATACTAGTGAAGTAACATCAGAAGAGGACACTATGGCTATTTTAGTGCATGCTCTTATGGGGTTAACAACTCATCATACAATCAAGGTACCAAGATTTATTAGGCACAAACGTATACATGTGTTGATTGATTCAAGTAGTACTCATAACTTTATTGACATCAAGACTGCTAAAGCATTGAACTTGCACATTAATTCTTCCAATCAAGATAAGTTTCAAGTTTTAATTGCAAATGGAGGAAATGCTCAATGTATTGGTAGAACATATCCAGTTTCAATACAAATGGGAAGTTACACCTGAAAGGAACTCTCTTCGTTATGAGTTTGGGAAGTTTGGATGTTATTTTGGGCGTTGAATGGTTAGAACAACTAGACACTATTAGTTTTAACTTTCAAAAACTATTTGTGGAATGGAAATAAAATGGGAAGACTATTCGCCTCCAAGGAATTCAAACTCCACCGTCAAAGGTAGTGAGTTCCCACAACATGGAAAAATTATTAAATAAAGGAGGTTATGGATTCATAGCTCAAATCAATTGCATGGAGGTGCAAGCACAAGATAGCCCTGTAATTCCCTCAAAGGATCTTCAAGATATTGTGGCTAACTATGATGAAGTTTTCAATGAACCAAAAGGGCTACCTCCCAAGCGATCTCATGACCATGCCATACATATTGTCCCTGGAAGCCTCCCTCCTAATGTACATCCTTATCGATACCCTCAACCTCAAAAAATAGAAATTGAAAATATTGTCCAAGAACTATTAGAACATGGAGTCATTCGTCATAGCACTAGTCCTTATTCATCACCAGTGGTTTTGGCCCGTCGTAAAGATAATTCTTGGCGTATGTGTACTAATTTTTGGCCCCTCAACAAAATCACAATCAAGGACAAGTTCCCTATCCCTGTCATAGATGATTTATTAGATGAATTGCATGGTGCTAAATTCTTCACAAAATTGGATCTACGTTCAGTTTTTCATCAAATCAGAGTAAGAGATGAGGACATTCCCAAATTTACCTTTCGTACTCATGAAGGTCATTATGAGTTCTTAGTCATGCCTTTTGGTCTCACCAATGCCCCCTCCACCTTCCAAAGTCTCATGAACCATGTTTTTCGTCCATTTCTTCGCAAATTTGTCTTAGTCTTCTTCGATGATATTTTAATATATAGTAAATCATGGAAGGATCATTTGATGCATGTGGGGAAAGTTCTTCATGTTTTACATAAGGAGAAACTTTTTGTCAAACGCTCCAAGTGTTCTTTTGGTGTTCAAGAAGTTGAATATTTGGGTCATATCATTTCTCATGAAGGTGTTAAAGTGGATCCTAATAAAATTAAAGCCATTCAGGATTGGCCTTTACCCAAAACCATCAAGAAACTTCGTGGTTTTTTGGGCCTTACAGGTTACTATCGCAAGTTTGTTCGCAATTATGGTAAAATTTCAGCTCCTCTCACCGCCCTAACAAAAAAGGATGCCTTTCACTAGTCTGATGTTGCCACTCAAGATTTCATGGCACTCAAGGAAGCTATGTGTACTACTCCGATTTTGGCAACTCCAGATTTTCACAAACCATTCGTTATCGAATGTGATGCTTCGGGTACAGGTATTGGGGTAGTATTAATGCAATATGGTCACCCCTTGGCATTCGAAAGCAAGCAACTTTTAGGTAAAATTTTGGGAAGGTCCACATATGAGAAAGAAATGTTGGCTATTCTACATGCAGTCGAGAAATGGAGACATTACTTACTCAGCAGCCGCTTCATCATAAAAACATATCATAGTAGTCTTAAGCACTTTCTCGAACAACGTTTCTCCTATCCAGAACAGAACAAGTGGATGACAAAGTTATTGGGATATGATTTCATCATTGAGTATAAGAAGGACAAAGAAGAATGTAGTAGCAAATGCTTTATCCCGTAAATATGAAGATGAAGTTTCCATCAATGCCATTTCGGGTCCTTGTTCTCAATGGGTTGCTCAACTCCAAGAAGAATGGTTGGCGAACACCAAATATGCTCAAATTATTCAAGATATGATTCTTGGATCATCAAAGCATCCTTATTTTTCATATATTGACAAGGTGTTAAGAAAGAAAGATCACATTTACATTTCGCAAGGTTCCACTATTAAATCCATGATCCTTGAAGAATCACATGCTTCTCCATCAACAGGACACTCGGGATTTTTTAAAACATATCAGTGGGTGAAACAATCCTTTTATTGGAAAGGGTTAAAATCTGATGTCAAGACATTTGTGGTTGAATGTGAAGTATGCCAGTGCAATAAAGGTGAAACAATCAAATCTCCAAGACTTCTTCAACCATTACCAATTCCTGACCGCCAGTGGGAACACATATCAATGGATTTTATTGAAGGTCTTCCCAAGTCTGAAGGAAAAATAGTGATTTTTGTAGTAGTGGATTGTCTTTCCAAGTATGCTCACTTCAGTGCTCTACAACACCCATATTCATCAAGCAAAGTGGCCAAGGTATTCATTGACTCCATTTTCAAGTTACATGGAATGCCCAAAACTATTGTAAGTGATCGTGATCCCATCTTTACTAGCAATTTTTGGCGAGAATTATTCTGTCTCAGTGGTACCAAATTAAATATGTCTTCTACATACCATCCCCAAACTGATGGTCAAACTAAAATTGTTAACAAATATATGGGTACCTATTTGTGTTGCTTTGCTCAAGATAAGCAGTATCAATGGAGTCATTGGCTTTCTTTAGCGGAATGGTGGTATAACACTTCTTACCATTATTCTCTCAAGATGTCCCCATTTGAAGCATTGTATGGGTTAAAACCACCAACAATAACCGATTATGTTCCAGGATCTTCCAAAGTCGCTCAAGTAGATGATTGGTTCCAACATCAACAAACAATGCTCAACATTCTTAAAGACAATTTGCTCCAGGCACAAAATCGTATGAAGCAGCAACAAGACTCACACCATTCAGAGCGACAATTCAGTATAGGAGATATGGTTTTCTTATGACTTCAACCTTACAAACAACTATCATTGAAGATCAAGACTAGTCAGAAGTTGGCTCCAAGGTTTTATGGTCCTTACAAGATAATTTGTCGCATAGGTGAAGTAGCATATCAACTGGAGCTTCCTCCCTCGTCCCGTATACATCCAGTTTTTCATGTTTCCTGTCTCAAGAAGGTGATTGGCCAAAGAGTACACTCCCAATCAGAGCTTCCAGTACTTGATGAAGAAGGACGTATAAATATTCAGCTAGAAGCAATATTGCAAAGCATATCACGTCATCTTCGATCTCGCCACATTAAAGAATTTTTAATCAAATGGCAGGACTTACCAGTAGAAGATGCTACATGGGAAACAAAAAGTATTTTTGAGTCATTTCCAGCTTTGAGGACAAAGCTTTTCGAGGAGAGGAACCATGTTACAACACCAATATAGCCAAGTCGACTATATTTCCAATTATTAATCATTTCATTGATTTAATAATATTAATAGAAGTAGGTTGATTTATATTTGATCATCTATCATCATTAATTAATCATGTTGTGTATTCGCAAGAGACTTAGCCCTCTCTAAGTGGCAAAGGACTTAGCCCTCCTAAAGTGGCAAATAATCATTTGATTTCTCATTCATATTTGTGTTTGTATTAATTGTAGAAGATTTTTGCTTTATAAGGTTGCCAAGTTCCCTTAGCAATCCCAAGAATCGAGAGTAGTTTTATCCTATCTCGCTCTTAAGGAGGGGCTTGATCTCCTGAGTTTTGAAACCGTATCCCGGGCGGAGTGTTGCGCTGGGTCCCCTGGATCCATAGCGGAGTGAGTGCTCTTAAGAGGGAGAGCCTTTGCCGTTTTAAGGGATCATCGAAGCTGCAGGAACATGGACTATAGAATGCAATCACTGTTGAAAAAGACAGACAAAGAAGAGATGGATTCGGCATGGAAAGCCTCATTCATCAGGGCCCACCTATCCGCGGTAGATAGAAACCCTTGAGCGCGAGCTACCCGGAACCTTGGAATAGAGAGGACATGGGGAGCAAAAAACCTATCCCATTCACACTATAGGAAGCGGACCGCCTCGATCAGGGAGAGCAAAGCGCTTAATGAACGAGCATATCTCCTACGGATAAACTTCGAGGAAAAGGAGTCACTTATATTATATTATAAGAGGCTCATTTATTTTATTTTGTAGGTGAGAATATCCCTTTTAAAATTAAAATAGAGTCATATTTACTCAATAGCTATGGCACCCTCATGATCTAGCATAGAATGGCATCTCTCAACATCACTAATATGGTATCTCGTTTTGTTGAGTCAGCGATATCATGTATATAGTCCCTTCCCTACTTTATCGATAAGCGAGTAAGTACTGTTATTAATTTGAGAGGTCCCAAGTATTATATTAAAGGAGATCGCCTTTAAAACTTATAATAAATAGATTTGAAACTTTATTATAAGGGTGGACAATCTTTTAAAAGGGGAAAACCTTACCCGCTTTCAAATTTTAAGGTCGATCAAGCCCCATCAAGATGAGAAGGCTCTTTAAGAAAAAGAGGGCACACGCCCTCATTAAAAAAGCAACTGAATTCATTCGTATTTATTTACTTATATGTATTCATTTATTCTATTAAAATTGACCCCCTTTGACATGCTTATAAACTTGGGGGGCCCAAAACCAACACTCGACTTTCGATTTTCATTTTGAACTTTTAAATCTCCCCTCCTTATCTCTTTAACGTCGAGCACGTTTGAGAAAGGCTTTAACAGTGCTCCCCTCCCTATCCTTTCAAGGTTGAGCATTGAGGCTAGCTTTCGCTTGTCATTTGGAAGGAGGATACTATAGTGGGTCATATAGCTTGGTGCCTAGGTGAAGGGCTAGAGTAGGGTGGGGATGAAGTGTGTTCCATTGGTGTGGCCCTTTAAAATAGAGAGGGAGATGGTTTGGAAATTTCTATTGACGCATATAACAAGGTAATATGGTCGTGATTCGGAATGACTAGGCAAAAAGAAGGGAATATTGATAGATGGGTTGGCTCCCCTTTTTTCATTCCTGTTTTGACCCTCTCCCTACCCTATATTTCAAAAGGGTATCTCAAAAGTTATCTTTTTAAAACATGGGGGGTTCAATGCTCTTCTTTACAAGGTACGTGAGCTAGGTTAGCTAGTATCAAGGTAGAGCATAGAAGGAAGCCCCTTGAATTGAGAGGAGGGGGTGAAGAAGCATCAATCAATGTCGTGGATCACTTCATTTTGTGGGAATCAATAAAAACCTTCTCAATATGCCTAGGCTATGAGGTGTGGAATTAATGGGTGTGGAACAAAGCAATTGATAAAGGCACCCACCTCTCTAAATAAAGATAAAGGTAATCCAATCACATCGATCAAACCAAGCATCAAAAAATGTATCTATCTATATATCCTTATTTGAGATCTCCTCTCTATTCTAAAAGCCCTCTATTCCTAGGGCAACAAAATGCGCTCTATATCTTGAAGACCCGATTTTTGAAGTCATATTATGTATATAATACAAATAATGAGTGTATGATCAGCTTTGGGTCAAATCTTTGTGCTCATGAAAGTCATAGTGTTTGGTCCCTTGGATTTTAAGAGCCTCAAGAGGCACCCTCTCTCTTCAAGACCTCTATAACACAAAAAATGAGTGTATGACAAGCTCTAGGTCAAATCTTTGTGCTTAGGAAAGTCATAGTGTTGGCCCCTGAATTTTAAGAGCCTCAAGAAGCTTCCTCTCTCTTCAAGAGGCTCTTTCCTCCAAGAGCTTTTAAATAAATTGGTTGGGTTGGACGATGGAAGCCGCAGACATGAAGCCAAAGCATTTGAGTCATGAAGTGAAGCCAAAGCATTTGAGTCATGAAGTGAAGCCAAAGGTTGGAAGACACACACCTGAATCCAAAGGACAATATTTGAGTCAAGAAGCACAGACAGGACAAGGTTAAAGAGGCATTGAATGTTTGAAACCAAAGTGCAAAGAAATCATCAAAGGAACAACACAACATTTAGACTGCTCTGTAATGCCTCAAACTACCTGAAATGCGAGAATCATGCGTAACGTTTGGATGTCGTAAAATTTAATTGCAAATTTGATTTATGCATTATTTTCGTGAAGTGCAAATTTGATTTATGCATTATTTTCGTGCACTTCATTTTCTAAAAGAAATATTTGATTTTATTTAAGTTCAAAGTTATAAGATTTAACTTGGAAATTTTAAGATATTTGAAATTAAAAGTTGATGTGGGAATTAAAAGGAATTATTAAGGGAATGAATTAATGAATCGAAGATATAAGTAAATTAAACATTTGAAATTTGAATTAAAGATTAAATTAATTGAAGGTTGGGTCAAAGTTAAACTTTAAAGTGAAATGGTGAAATTGTAAAATTGAGCTTGGGAGATAAGAAAATTAAAGAATTGAATGAAATGAAGTGAAATTGACTTGAAGATTGACTGCGAAAACTAAAATTGAAATTTTGAAAGATATAAGAAGATTTTTTTTTCAATTAATTATATGGGATTGAAACAAGCCCCACCCGTATTACATCGTCACCACGTAGTGGTATTACAACAAAGCTTGGATATTGTTTATGTATCTCTTAGCAAGATTTGAAGCTTGGTCTCTTCCTTAAATGTTGAGGAATCTAACAGGTTGGACTAATACCATTTGATCAGGTTGGACTTATACCATTTGATCAATAAGAAGAAAATTAAATTTGAAATTTTTTATATATGACTTGATGAAATTGAAATTTGAAGAAGAAATTTGAGGTTTGAAATTTTGGGTGATTAAAGACAAGGGAAGAAATTGAAATTAAAAATTTGGGAATCTTAAGCTATGTAATCTATCAAAATGAAACTTTTGCATTGGATGTAATGGGATTATCATAATAAATTTTAGACCAACTTTTACCACGAGAATAGTATGATGATGCATTTATTGACTTCTCAAAAGAACAGGAAACAGCACATTGGACTAAACAGCATACCAGAATTTCAAGCAAAATCCGTGGATGGGAGCAAGACGAAGACAAAAGATGAAAATTGAAGACTAAAAGTATTCACACCAAATAATGTAATAAGGGGGATGTTGGAGATATTACATTATTTGGTACATTGAACAACTTTGAGTACAATGGAGTACTATTATAAATATTAGATTAGGAAGTGTGTGTTTAATAAAGTGTGTGTCTAGATGTGAAGAGTGTTAAGTTATGTATTGAAGTATGAAAGATGTCGAGTGGACATGTGAGGTATGCAACTGTGAAAGTGCAAGGGGTCAAGTAAGCAAGTGAAGAGTCAGGTGACAGGTGTCAAGTACGGAAGTGAAGAGTCATGTAAGATGTGTCAAGATGTAAAGTAGGATGTTATAGTCATGTAAGATGTGTCAAGATGTGAAGTAGGATGTTATGTAATCATGAGGGGTTTGTCATAATGTGAGGCATGTAAAAGGTTACATCTCCCAAGAGTTTGAGGAGAACAAAAGTCATGTCTAGACATATATTGGAGACAAAGTTCCATGCTATGTAATTGAATCAATAGAATGTTTTATGTAATAGAATCTTTTGAATGAAATTGATTGAAGTTTGTTATTGTGAGATATTTTGTGCAATATTGATATTGGAAGTGTGTTGTGATTATTGGCTAGTATTTTTAAGATCCTGAAAACTTGGACCTATGAAATATTTGGGTTCACTTGCTAACAATCATCTAGGTCTCCTTGTGTCTTCTATCTAAATGTGTCAAACCCAAATTGTTAGTTCTATAATGAAAATACCATGATACTGATTTGATGCCTCACATATAACCTCTAATGCATCTCTACCAAACAATACTCTATATCCTGTGTGTCATCATCTAATAGTCCAGGTGTGTCATCATCTAATAGCCAGATACAGCATCGACATGCTAGCATAAATCTCTATTGCACGGCTGCCTATCTAGCCTATTAGGAAATGCAAGAAATGACAGTAGTGGATCTAATAGTCCAGGTGTGTCATCATCTAATAGCCAGATACAGCATCGACATGCTAGCATAAATCTCTATTGCACGGCTGACTATCTATTAGGAAATGCAAGAAATGACAGTAGTGGACCATCCGTAACACCTCCTCCACCCCTACCACCTCTTCCTTTCCAAACTACCCACAAGCAAATTCATGGAAAAGTTCAAAAACAGCTTTAAAAATAAAGATCTAGAAAAACAAAAATGACATTATAGATAGCAACGCCTCACTGAAGCATCCCTTATTTAGAAAAACAAAAATGACATTATAGATAGCAACGCCTCACTGAAGCGTCCCTTGTTTAGAAAAACAAAAATTTGATATTATAGATACTGAGGCATCCCTTCGTAGCTACGAGGCCTACCTAGGATACCTATATGCATACAATACCTCCCACACGTGCCTATCTAGTGTGTCTATTTTCCTATAATGCCTGACAAGGGCACTTATTATGCAAGGCTGTAAGACTGCAGCTCTCTAACCCCCATCCCCTTCAGCCTGCATGCTTCTCACTCCTATATACAGCCCTGGTTCTTGTTCGACAGGAATCCTAAGAGGTTACCTTTATGCAGACAGTTTTCTTTATTTTTTGGGATCAAGCCAACCACCACATTTTCGACTTAGTAAAAAACACTGGAAACAATGGATGTCTTACAAATATGAAGTCAGCTTATATGATGGTAGAAAAGACTTCTTGACAACAGAACTAAAGCACCAAGTAATTACCTATTGTGTTAAAGGGGCTATCACATTATGATTGTAACGGTCTCATTAGAACAATAATTTCTAGTTGCAGTTGACACACCCCCTAGTTGAAGACAAATCTGTCAGTGAATATTAATCAATTCCTTTCTTGTTTTCAATTGCATCATCACCTTTACAAGGGAACAGACTACTCGGTGCCACCGGATAAAATGGATGTGGCAAGCTGATATTCTAGAATCATTGTTAAGTATCACCTATAAATATTATAACTTCGAGAATCAACACCAGAGATTTATTAAGATATATATATATATATATTTAAGTTGGTTACAAATTCCAGCATGCGCCATCCTCTTTTCTCTTGTTAATCTTATCTGAATCCGAATCCCTGAGTTCCCTAGGTTTAATACTTAAAACCAAAACATTAATGGTCGAACATCTTGTGCATTGTCTACAACGCATAAATCAATTGCATCTGTATTCTATTCCTACATAGATCCTTCACTTTTGCTCAATCTTCAACATCCTCCTCACTGTGGCATGAGGCTTGATCATACTTGCAGAATCTATTGATTCACATTATATTTATAGTTTGCAAGACACGTTACTTTGTAACTTTGTCATTTGCGGTACCTCTAGTTAAAGATCAATTCAATTTCATTCCTAGTCTAAAAACCAGATTCTTACCTGTTTACAATTTCATCTTTGACTTACTTCTTTTAGTACCATCAGACAAGCCCATGTGCAAGTAAATCTCTCCTAGAGTCATTATTTGTGCCTGTGAACTACAACTAAAAGACCTTTAGAGGTCACCTTTTTAGTTAATTGAAAATGCACTACTGAATCTGAAAGCAAGAATAAAAAAAACAAAACACCATTCCATGTTTTTGCTACCCTATTGATTAAAATTGTATGGTATTCTAGAAGTGCTTAAAACACAGACACGCACACATATATATGCACTCTCAACCATTTTCCACTCATTGAACATGTGCTTGCAAGAGAATGTGTATGTGCATGCATATGAATGAGAGAGTTCAATTTTTTTTTTACAACCAAAAAAGAAAGTAAAGTCTTTTTGGATCATTTCCACCCTTGTATTTCCGTACAACAAATACTCCGAGAGATCCTCCATTTAATTTCACTCACATTTCTGTTCCCTTACACTCCTGAAGAAACCCCTATAAATGATATAAACATGAAAATGTTTGATGAAACAACTTAGATGGAAAAATTCCATTTACAATCAAATTTTTATGATGCCCATATGTCATACATAGCGCATAAATCAGGCACCCCATCAAACTTCAAGGCAATCCTATACAACTCCCTAAGCTTCCCTACATCTGCAACTCTATTCGTCATACTTTGCACCTCCCCACGAGAATTTTTTTCAACACGTTTCTTTGATCTAGACTGAACAGAGCCGACACGGTTAGAATTTTTGTTTGTATTATTTGCAGATGCTAGCATCATCTTGAGTAGATTCTGCAATTGCTGGGAAAAATTTTCAATAACTCTGCAATGTCCAACATTGGTCCCTGCACCTAACACACATCGCCCATCCAGGAGGTACGATAATGCTGATTCTAGCATCTGTTACAGCACAAATATATTAGTTACCTGTTTGCAATTACTAAAGTCTTGGCATTTAAACACTAAAAATTAAAGCTATCATAAGTAACCACTGCAATTGCTATACAATATCCTAACTTCATATGCATAATTTCAAACTGAACAAAAGCAAGGGTTTAGATCATTCACTTATATAAAGAATTTAGAAGCCATCATTTATATGAGGGGAAAGAAAACCATAAATAAAAGAAAGTGAAAATAGGTGTTACGCCCACTTCCGCTTAAAACACCATGGTATGAGATAATTTTGAATAACAATAAACCCTTGTTTAACACGAACAATTCAAAAGCTGGAAGTGGCTTAATGCTAGTTGTCATCACAAGCTGGTTAGTCATCAAGCATCATAATAGAGGTATTTTGACATTTTTCTTGCTTTATTTCAATTTGACTGTTGCTGCCAGAGGCCCTTTTGTCTAATAGCAGAAAATAAAACTAATTAATTGCTATTTAAAACTAAAAGCATATGTTTGTGTGCCTTTTCATTTATATTTGACACACACCCCATGGCAAGAACCTGCAGACACTCATCTTGATTCCAAGTTGTGCTCTCCAAATATGAGGGTTCAACTCATGGCAGTCCCTCCAGCAGGCACAAAGACATAATGCATGTCACAAATACATGCATATAAAAGCAGTCATATTATACTGAAATATTTGCTTTCAAAACAAGAGCTGATTAGGAGCTAATAGCAACCAACTTAACAAAGACAATTGCTTGGTTATTAAACTACAAAGTTTCCTGACTTTCGTTGCTTTTAACATTCCAAAGTTAAACCTTACAAGCAACAAAATATAGGCTCGTTGAAACCTGTATGACACTAATAGCCTATGGGACCAGTTACAAATATAGTGTTGGATCAATAGAAATCTCTGAGTCTAGTTCCTCCCCCTCCTCCCTCAAGAAATTAAATTAAGGAGGAGAAAAATTATCAATCTGGATGAGTGTCTATTGTCGCTGGAAATATAACTGAATCTATATTTTCTTCGAACCGCTAGTACTGAATCTAAGGTGCTTCTTAATCTATAATCTTATTTTATGAATTAGTAGTCCTATCAAAGTATCCTCTACTATTATATGAGCTATCTCCTCAAATGTAGAGAGATAATAATACACATCATTTGATTGAGTTCTACAATACCCTAGCCACTCGTTTCATAATCATCCAAGACTTACTGAGAAAATTTTCATCCTTTCATAACAGATATGCATATTAATCATACATTTCTTAATGATATTAATTAATTATAAAATTTAATTATTGTGAAGGGCTAGTATACATTATAAATTACACATTGCATCATCAATAAGCCACCATTATAGTACAAGTGAGCTTCCAAGAGGGATATGAGGGAAGGTAGGAAATCAACACTTGGCCAAAATACTAGAAACTTATCCCAGCCAAAATGCCCTGGAAATATATAAGTGCCTAAGAAATGTCCCATTTTCACATATAAGCATGCATTGCCCCACAAATGTTATGTGAAAACCTTCAACACATGAACATATGATGAGAAATGCTTTAAAATGTACATAATGAGAATCTAAGACCTGTCTGCCTTTACCACTATGCATCTTGAATTTGAAGATAATTATTGTGGAGGGTTAGTATACATTATAAATTACGCATTGCATCATGAATGAGCCACCATTGTAGTATAAGTGAGCTTCCAAGAGGGATATAAGCAAAGCAAGGGAAGGTAGAAAATGAACACTCAGCCAGAAAACCAGAAACAAATCCCAGCCAAAATGTCCTGGAAATGTAGAAGTGTCTAATAAATGTCCCATTTTCACCTATAAGCATGTGCTGCCCTGAGAATGTTATGTGAAAACCTTCAACCGAAGAATGTATGATCAGAAATGCTTTAAAATGTAGACGGTTAGAATCTGAGACCCATCTGCCTTTACTGCTATGCATTTTGAATTTAAAGATATCAGCTGACTAAAATCATTAAGTTTAGGCAGATTACTCTGTTAAAAAGGTAAGAAACCAGGAAAATTCAGTTACTCAGTATTAACTCTTACATTTAAACAGAGCTCTGCACCAAGTTTTCTATTTTACTCTTTTCATAATCTAACATAACCTATTTCCCTAACTTTTCAAAATGGTTGTAGAGCTTTGTTGCATTGTTCAATATTTTTCCTAATCAATTATCATGATTTTAGGACTCTGATAGTTAACCAATTAAATTAATTTTGGCCTTGATCTAGCAAATCTTGGGGGAACTTGCTTTTTAGGTTTCAAGGCATCAAAATAACATGTCATACATATAAAACAGATTCTAATTAATCTAAAACCTCATTCAGACCAAGCTTACCATATTTGAGTGACTGTATGTTGAAAGTGCAAGACACAAGGCAGATCTCTCCATCAAAATCTGTAAAAACATATCAGGATGTGTCTCTGCATGATAAAATTCTATAGCCTTCTGCCAATATCGCTCAGCGAGGGAAGCATAACGCCTTGCTTGTTGGAAATTAGCATTTTCACGTTTTTCAGAAACAAGTTCTTTCCCTTCAAGGTTCAAAGCCTTAAGACAACAGTCCCTCTGGTGACAAGCAAGTTGAAAATGTGCAAAAGCAGCTTCTTGTACTCTCAATGTACCAAGTGATTCATATAACGTCAATGCTTCTCGAATGGCATCATTGGCTGTGATCTCATGCTTTCTCAAAATGGACTTCTTTTTTGTCTCGTCAGTTGAAACAATAGACTCTGTTGGAATTTCTTCCCAGTTCACATTCTCAAGAATAGTTGCAGACACATCTTCCTTTGCAAGAAGCATTCCCAGTCTCAGATATGTATGGGCATATTGCGTATAGACTTCGTTCCATAAGCTCTTTATCATAGCATCTGCTTCTTGTTCAACAGCGTTGAGTTCAAACTGCGCTGCACCATAATACTTTAAAGCTTCTCCATAATGAAATTTTACATTATCAAGTGTCTGCCTATAAGCATTCTGGAGAATGCTACACTGTTTATATGAATCTATCTTGGTTGCCAACGACTCTGCATGTGCCCTTCTCCCATGCCCCAAATTGCAATTGATCAATACAATATTGGTGAAATCTTTAACTTTTCTAAATGCTTGGATTGCTGTCGCAAAAGCAGACTCAGCACCTTTTACATCTTTGTTTGCAAGCCTCCACCGTCCCAATTCATTGCACACCCAACCTTTCTTCCTGGTTGCAGACTCAAACTCCTGTGCCCCTACAGCAAGACCACAGAGAGCATCCCTGGCTGTCTCGTAACACTCCACAGCAGCTGAGAGATTAGCCTCTAAATCTCCTCCTTTAGGTCCTTGTAAGAAACTGAAAATGTCTCTAGTTCTCTCTTTATCAGTGCCTTTGGACTTCAAACTCTTCGAAACTGCTGTGAATTGCCCATCTGTCTTTTGAGTCGTTTCCAAATCTATGGATTCTATAGGTCCTTCTGTGCTTTCTTGCTGTTTTGTGACTTCAGATGGATCGTCATCTTGAACAGTCATTCTACATCTTTCAGAGTTACCCTTTGCAGAACCACGATCATGAACACTACCTGAATTACATGGGTCAGAATCACTTCCTGAACTCTCTAAATTGGTTGACAACATATGTATTGAGTTTTTCTTCTTGTTCTGCTTCCTGTTATAAGTCACTGGTTGTACATCACTGCTGCTGCTGCTGCTTGCACTGTTTCCACTGCTTGCTCTATCACTCTGGCAGCTACAGTTTGTCAGACTACAGATATTGCAGTAGCGTTTTGACTGTGCTAACTTCTTCTTGAGTCGTTTGACTTCTTTCATAACTTCTGAGGCCATTTTCAACTCATCTCTTGAACCTTTGTCTTGATGACTATCTGGTACGTTTTCACCTTGCAATCTCTGGTATTCCACATAAATGTCCCCAGCAAGGATCCATGCCTGGCCCCAAAATAGACCTTTCCTAGGAAACTGACAATCTGCAGTATTACTTTCATTAATTTTGTATACCTCTTGACCACCATCACAAGTTGGATCAATTATTTTCATTTGTCTGACCTGGTCCTGAGAAGCACTTTTCTTCCCAATTGGAACATACTCAACTTCTTCCAAACATGAAGGCATGGACCCATACACTGAGCAACCCAACTCTGCAACCTTCATTGCCCGATGCAGTTGCCCATCATCTTTGTAAGCCTGTCCAAGAGCCAGATAAGACTCTCCTAGCAACAGAACAAGCTGCCAAAGCTTTCTGTCCATTCTAGATCCTGCTAGTGCTAGCCATTCACGTATGTCACAAACTTCAATGCAGTCAATATCACCACAGATGCATACAGGAAGCTGTTGTGCATGTGAAGATCTACCCATTGTTTTAATGTCATCTTCTGTTAGCCTTACCTCAGTGTCTTGAAGTTGACGACGCCACCTGAGAGATTTGATAGCTTGTGAAACATGATGCACAGCACCTAACTTTGCTGATATAGGATCAGTGACTGTCTCAACCAGCTGTGGAGAAGCTTCTTCAATTTGACATACTGTAAATTGATCTTCATTCTCAGATAAAGATGCCAGTGTGACACTTCTTTCTAGAGGCTCTATATCTCTGCTTTCAGTCGCAGGCAATTCTCTGCTTTCAGTCGCAGGCAATTCTCTAGTTTCAGTTGCAGGCAATTCTCTGCTTTCTGTCGCAGGCAAGCTTCTTCCCACTGAGCTTATAGGAGGCACTGAAACCTCTAAAGATGCATCCTGAACATCTTCAATAACCTGATTAGATGAATGGAAAGCTACAATTTCATCTTCACTCATTGTTGCAATTGAATGTTCCTGGATAACTGATTTGGACGAGGCAGATGATAGCTCAAGAGATTGCATCTTTTCAACATCAACTTGAGATGATTTGGACTCCAAAAGCAAGATCTCCATTGTTGAGCCCAATTCCTCATAGCACTCTAATATAAGTCTGGCTACCTGTTCATGAGCAGATGCCCGGACAACCTGCACTCATAAAATCATGGTGTTCTTTAAAAACAAAACTCTCTATTGAAACAACCATTATTTCAAATATGGAATAGAATTGCATTTCAGACTCTAGCTAACATATGCTTGCAACTAACAATGCTTCGTATTCTCGACTACAACAAATGCATTTATATTTACATACCAAATGCTCCTGCTCATTCAAAAAGTCCAAACACTTCTTGAAAAGCTTAGCGCATCTAGACCTGTCACTGGGGACCTGCAATAAACAAAGTGAATTATTGCAAGACAACATGAATCTGCTCATCTCTTAGGGCTAAATGTTTCTCAAAATTGACTAGATAAACCACTTAAAAGAATGAAGAATGACACAGACAGCAGTGAAACATAAAATGGTACCACCATTACCTTAGAAAGGGACAACCTATGAGCCACCCGATACAGAAGAATCCCCAGTGGTAGTGAGTAGTCTTTTTTTCTGCTATCCTTAAAAGAAGGAAGTGAGCTACAGCTCTTCCCATCTTTATCAGATGAACAAGTTTTTGATAGCACAGAAAGATCAAAGAGTTGCATCAAGTCCTCTCCAGCATTCTTATAAAGCTGTTAAGTACAGAAGCAATATTGAGGCCAATGTTATTAATTAAAACATGTCTGAGAAAGTCTGAAATGTAGTCCAAAAATCAATATTACCCAATGATAACAGAACCTCAGTAGAAACACCAACTTATTCATGCAACATTTGTCAACCTAAAGCCAAGTTTCACAGAATAGCTTACCCAGTATGATCCAGGATCTTGTTTGCAATTATCTTGCAGAAATTTCAAAACCGAAAGTCCATTCTGCTGGACAACTTGGGGATGTAACACAGCAGTCCCATCTTCTGCAATACCTTTCAGTAAAAAAATATCATCTGTCTTCAGAAGCTCATAGCCTTGAACAACACCATTGTGATGATAGCAAATAGCTAGCTCGGGCACACTTGCCATTACATTATCAAGCCAAGCATCAAGCCACATCAATGGAGTCACCTGTCAGAACCTCATGCTAGTCAATATAATTCCAAGTCTTTGAAAAGCATAAGAGATCAACCAGACATGGTATGTGTTAGAAAAAAAGGATTCGGAATTCAGTGCACTGCAAAGAGGATATCTCTACCTGACGCTCCACCTCCCACAGATGTAAGCTCACAGCAACATGCTTTTCATTGCTGAAAACCAGAAGGTCACTTCCTAGAAGCATTCGCAAGTTATGAAATTGCCAAAACAAAACTCTTAAAAAACCTTCATTGCCAAGCCTTCGATGTTTTTCTGAATCCTTCTGAACATACTTTGGACAACGTTGCTTCTCACTGACATGCCCTGCTTTCTTGAGAGCATCAATTCTACTCTTCTGTCTAGAACCATGGCTACCACCCCAAGAGACACCGTCTCTATTTGCCTGTGAAGATCTTTGGGCATGAGGATGAAAATCTTCTGTAGCAGTATCAAGTTCATCATCATTTACAAAATGCCATGATGAATGTGACTGCTGATTGACAGAAGAATATATGCATTGCTCTTCCATAAAACCCGTAGCACATTGCCCTGGAAAAGTAGTAGAATTTTCTGAATCATCTGGCACTGGGCACTCTGCCGATGGCGGGCAATCACAAGCTTCTGCCCGCACTGAGTGCATAGCAAAGTTCAAGAAAAGAGATTGATCTAGACCCTTTGATTGATTCTTCTTTGTTCTGACAAGCTTCTCTCCCTCTTCTACGTCTGGTCTGCATAATTGGCAGAAACAATTAAGAAGAATTCAAGAAATAAATATAATCATCTAAAAGATATTGCAAAGTGACTCAGACAAATAAAGCAAATACCCTGTATTTAATATAAGAGTCCGTCCAATGCGATGAACTGCAACAGATAATCGAGCTTTGGAGTAAGGTATCTTGAATATCTGTTTCAAAATATCAACAGGAGCCACTACATCTATCTCATCTCCATATGCTGCGAGACCACTGACTGCAAGGGTCTCACACTTCCTTGCAAGGGGCTGATTGAAAGGACCACTGCCCCAGGCATTATACAACCCATGTAGATCTGCTAACCAAAAATAATCTTTTATCATACAAGGTTTCTTCAACACTTCATATAAAACTTCAAAGAATCATAGAGATTAGTACAATCTGCAACTCAACCCCTGTTTATTAGGTATTACTATATTGGAAATGTCTCAGAAAAAATGTAAAATCTAATGCAAATTAGAATAAATAATAAAGGCTTTCTGTAAATCTGCTAAATAAGCTGGTACAAGGATCTTAAATGGTTGACAATCCAAAAAGTTGAAGTAAAATATTTTTATCACTAGTTAATAGCATTGCTTAAAGTTAAGATGTTAGTTCAATAACTGCCTTTCCCACATTCTCCAGCTTTTGTATCACTGTCGTGAACAATATAAATTTTTTTAACTTGCAAAATCAAATGTAAAATCTTTAAATTGCTAATTTTTTTGTTATTATTATGAAACTAGAAACTGAAAATGAAACAATATCATGGCAAAATAACTTTCAAAACTATAATTAGAAAGGAGACAAATCAGAATTTTGATTGCACATAAACTTAAAACTGCATAAGTGAAAAGTTAACATCCATGAGCAGGTATAGGCTCCAACTCAGGCCTAAAGTATGAAAAAAACGTTATGGACACTGCACCTGGCCATGCCAATTAGTCTCTCATAGACCACCTGGATATCAGGTTCTCCAAAGGACACCTTAATGTGCAACTTCCAACCTTTTAATAGCATTTTTTTTTGAAAAATAAAGATAGTATATGCTGCCAAACTCCTCCTCCATGGGGCAAAAATGCTTTCTAACACCTCATTATGAAAAGATGCTTTGTACTCCTTGATTATGAATATGCCTTTAAACTGCCCCGTAAATCTTTGTAAATCTTACAAAAAAAATTCCTTCTAAACACTACATTATGACCTCTATGGCAAGAATCTTTGCAACTCTTGTATAATTTTCACCGAACATAAATGCCTTTGACCTAAGACTGAAGACACCCTCTAATACAAATAGAATATATAATGATACAATGAAAAAGTTCATAACTTCATTGCAGTCCCCTCTACTTGAAAAAGTTCCCCCACAAAGCTTGAGCACCAAATGGAAGCTCTATCATTTTGCTTCTTCCTCTTCCACTTCTTCATACATTCCATACCATATACAAATTTGAAGTGTCAGATTTGATGTTGAATTTTGATTGCACATACTTTAAAATACAGAAGTAAAAAGTTAACATCCATAAGGAGGTACAGGCTCCAACTCAGGCCTAAAGTCTCAAAAAACGTTATGAATGCTGCACTTGGATATCAGGTTCTCCAAAAGGATACCTTCATGTGCGACGTCCAACCTTTTAATAGGAATTTTTTTTTAAATAAAGATAGTATGTCCTTTCAAACTCCTCTAATGGCGCAAAAAATGCTTTCTTAAACCTCATTATGAAAAGATGCTTCGTAACTCATTGATTATGAGTATGCTTTAAAACTGCCTCGTTAATCTTTGTAAATCCTACCAAAAAGATTCTTTCTAAGCACTACATGCATGTTCATACATGTTTCATTTGAAACTCTTGTATAATTGTCATAAAACATAAATGCCTTTGACCTATGACTGAACACACTCTCAAATACAAATAGAATATGAAATGATAAAATAAAAAAGTTCATAACTTCATTGCAGACCCCTCTCCTTAAAAAAGGTTTCCCCCCAAAGCTTGAGCACCAAATAGAAGCTCTACCATTTTGCTTCTTCCTCTTCCACTTCTTCATACATCCCATACCATATACAAATTTGAAGTGTCAGATTTGATGTTGCCTATGTTGTCCTTTTGATGTTTGCCTTTGGATTGAATGAAGTGTGCAACTATCACATATAGATCATTATGGGCAATAACACTATATCTCTCTCCCATGAGAGAAATTCCTTCCAGCAAGGGTACCATAGGATTATTGGACATATGGGAAATAAGTTCCATAACATATTTCTTGATATATTCTTGAAGGTCTCTTAGCTGTTCAATTTCTTCACTTTCATGTCCATCTTTGTTCATGAATCTCACTCCCTCCTCTTCTTCATGAAGGTCTTCATCCCATACCCCTAGTGATGCTTGCTCATCTAAATAGGGATCTTCACCAACATTTTCAAGGACAGAATTATTTTCATCCTTGCTCATGACTTTCTCAGGTAGTTCCTCCAACTCCTACAACTGTCCCTCAAATCTGCTTCTTAGATCTCAACATACACTGAGAAAGATATAAATACAGGGTCTTCAAAAGATCCTGTATTAAAGTTTCCTAGAAGCTTCAACATTGACCAGTAAGGCCCAATAGCTGTTGAACTTCTCTGATATAGTTTTGCATTGTTAGCATTTCTCAACAAGGCTAAGAAAGTTGCTCTCATTCCACTGTAATATTCCTAATCTGAAACTAAAACAAAAACAGAATCAAATACAGATATCTGAAAATCTGCTCTAATAAGATTAATGTGTTCCAAATCTGAAACTGAAACTACAAATTACAAGAGAGCTTCACCCACACAAAGGGAAAAAAACAAGTAAGAACTGAAACTGGCCAATTTCAATCCAAAATCCTCAGTTTGTTTTCTCATATTACCATAAAAATAAGAACTGAGAATGAAACTATATCAAGGCCAAATAACTTTTAAAATGAAAAGCACTAGAACTTTGATATTTTGTAGTCATAAATGAAAAGATAAATTTCCCCAGCGGGTCCAGCTTCCAACTCAAGCCTTAAGTCTCCAAGGGCAGTATAGGAGCTGTACTTAGCTAGGCCAAATAGTCTCTCACAAACTATCTTCAACACACATTCTCCAAGAGACACATTTTTCTATAACTTAGGAACCTTTTTATAACTCATTCCTTTTACATTTGAAATAACAGATACTTTAGAGCTCCCTCTTTGTGACAAAATGTTTTGTCCCACCCTCATTGTGGAAAGATGCTTTGTAACTCCCTAATTATAAAAGGATGCTGTATAAATATTCCTTGTAAGTTCTTTATTATGACCTCTATGACATCATGTGTTATTAACTCCTATGAAACTGTCATCAAATGTAAAGGCCTTTGACCTATAACTAAATATACTCTTTAATACAACTAGAATATAACTTTGACAAAACACAAAGGTTCATAACAATCACCATGTATATTGAGTGTTTCTTAAAGGTAATGCTCTACTTCAAATCATAAGACTTTTCTTAAACTCTTTGTTGTACAAATGGTGTTATGATTGTGAAAAAGCACAGAATGCAAAAGAACACATTCTGGCACTAAATACAGCTGAATATGAATTAAATCTATAACAAGTTTTCAACTCGACAATATTATTGGCTTAAATGATGCATCTCTGCAAAAGTTCCACGAGCAGTTTTCTAGCCTCTATTGCATTACAATAGATTTATGCTGAAGCATGGTTTGTAGCTTCATTATCTGACTGAATAAGTGCATGTAATTTTAACTAGGAAGTTCTTATAGTTAATAGCATGATATTCTGGACAAGGAACTTCAGTAAAAATTTAATAAAATTTTACTAAAGTGTGGTAAAAATAGGATAACTGCCCATAAGCTGTGAAACCCCAGCATAGCTCGCAGCCAAATCCCAAAATTTTCAAGTGGCCCAAAAAAGGTCACTCAACATTTCCCCGAAAGAGGATATATGGTATATACACCTTTTAATAAAAAAATCGACAACCTTACAAGCACATCACAAACCCACCCCTATAGCATTGTTTTAATCAAAGTATGGAAAATTCAGTTCAGACAGGAGGAGAAGGAAGTTCAGAGATACAGAATTTTAGAAAAAAGTTTGTTCAGTTACGAGAAATACATATAATTAAAATCATATGTGCGTAACATTTAAAAAAAAAAACATGAAAAAACATTAAACATACAAAAATACATATATAAAACAGCTGTCGTGTCCCAGCAGGGACACTATAATGGCAAAAGTCATTGGGCTCTCTTAACGGAGACCCAAGTTCAATTCACGGGAAGGGTGGCCCCTGATATGTCCCTGCTTTTCAACCTCTTCAAAAAAAACAGCTATCCTACTCACACAGCAGCCCCATGTGGCATTTATTTATTTATTTTAATCAGTAAATTTGTACTTCATATGGGCTGCCTTGATGCAATATGGGCAAGCTCCCATTGTCTATACATTGACATCCTTGGTTACCTGTCTGCTATGTTAGGGGCAGCTATGGACACATTCCCACTGTGGAGTGAGGATTTGAACTCAGACTGCTCTCATAGAAATATGCACACCGTTTTTTTAAGTTTTCAATTTTACTAACAAAAATCGCAAAAAATATATAGAATTATTAAAAGATAAAAACCAAAAATGGCTCAGACCAATCCAATTGCCACCCAAAAAATTTGGTTAAAGCCAAACATCAGCTATGTTCGACCAAACCTTGTGACTATGGTTTTAACTATCAAAAAAATATCTAACTTTGCTGCAGACTCTACAACATCAAGGTGCATCGAAGCCCCTACATGTCTGAACTATCAGTGTGTTGATAAAAGCCTATTTTTTGCTAAAACTGGCCACTAATGATTTAGTCTACACAACACATGTAAAAACTGTTATTTTATTTTTAAAGAAAGTTAATTTAATGTTTAAAAAAACCTAACTAGACAATGTAGACATACCTTGTATGTGTCATAATCACAGAACTTCAAAGTTGACCCAGTGATTTCAAGAAGAAAATCTCTGAGGATTGCTTTCTAAATTTGTGTGCTACAGTAACTAAGAATAAATCATTAGATTTCTTTTTGAATATAGATAGAGGAATTTCAGGAAGACATTCACTACTGATAGCTTTCTAACTTTTGGTGCTACAGTAACTAAGAATAAAATATTAGATTTCTTTTTGAATTCTTGTTATAGACGGTCCTTCACATTTTGACTAGCTACTTTTGGGGTTATAAGGATGAGTTGATACAACTTATTATCGAAAATGTATAATGTTTAACTAAACGTTTCATATATCAAGTGGCATTAGCTCAACTGGTTAGATTCCTCAATATTTAAGGAGGAGACCAAGGTTCAAATCTTGCCAAGCAATACATGGATAATATCCAAGCTTTGTTGTAATACCACTATGTGATGATGATGTAATACGGGTGGAACCCGTTTCAATCCCATATAACCAATTAAATAAACTAAACGTTCCATATTTCCAAGTGTTCTTAACCATTCTTAGTATTTTTCAAATTCAGAACTTTTACTTGTCCAAAAAAATTATAACACACGCAACACAGCAAATTAGTAGACAGTAGTTGTACGCTCAATAAGAACAAACAAACCTGCATAGTTCAAGGAGAAAACATATCATAAAGTTTGAAAAGAAGGAAACCCTTTCGATAATATAAGAAAATTATTCAATACGTTTCTTTTAAAAAGAGAAATGATTAAATTTTCAGACCATCAAGACTCAGACTTGATAAGCCTTTTTTAACCCAGGCTCAAGCTTGGGGCAAATCTCAGCAATGACTTAGCAAATTGTTAGCAGAAAACATATTTCGTACCAAATATGCTGGCTCCAGATGCTTGCATCGCTTACCAGTTAGGCACTTGCCTAACAGTTGGTCACGAATAGTCACAAACATTGAAAGTCCCGCCACACATATAATAGAGATCATATGAATGGATGCAAAGTGGCCATTTTATTGTAGATAAGTGATTGTAATCTGAACAGTTGGTAACGAATAAAATGAATGTTGAGGACTGGTATATGAGTGTGTGCCCATTAAAAACTTTTTAAGTTGTGTGTATGTGTGGATAGATAGTTATGCGTAAAGAATATTTCTATTCCATTCAGTGAATATCAGAAACTGTCAACATATACCAGCCAAGAAATACCAGATTCTACTACTACTAAATGATTGATGAAATTTAAGTGACAAAGTGGCATTTTAGGGTTTAGACTGGGTGGCAGCAATGGCAACCCTTAAGCATCAAAAGTATGACTGACTCTCACATTACCAAGACATATTGACCGGTATCTATCTTAGAAGAGTGAAAACAGATTCATCATCACAGCAACAAAGTTTTACCACTTTGAGCATTTGAAAAACGGACAATTTGATTTCGCTGGCTGTATATCTTGACATGTCCAGAAGAGTGAAAACAGGTTCATCATCACAGGAACAAAGTTTCCAACTTCCTGGGCAGAGGTAATGCCAATTAGACATTGTACTGCCTCACCGCTGCAAAGTTCCTCTAGAAAAAAATGTAATAATGAGGTTTTGTGCGCACCCTCAATAAAGTCTTAATCATGGGAATACAGATTGAGATAAGGGGGTGCCTATTGTTTTGTGCCCACCCCTCAACAAAATGACAACCTTTCAATTGGTTTATGAAGCTGAAGACACCATCCCTATGGATTATGTCATCCCCAGTTTAAGAATTGCCATCACCACTAGAATGGATGAAGTTAAGTTAATGTAACAATGGCTATATGAAATTTTAAGACTAGACGAGGACAAAAAAGAATCCAATCAACAGCAGGAGAAGAGGCAACAAAAGGCATGTCATAATCTAAATCTCAAGTCTAACACTCTAGATAATGGGGACCCAATATTGCTAATTGACAACTCTTATAAAGCAACATATTGGAATGCTGAAAATCAGATAGTTGGAGTATTCAGAATCATGTAAAATCTATGAGATGGGCAACAGTTCAACCAAATTGGTAAATGGGGCTCATTTGAATCTTTATTACAGTAGCAAATAAAGAACGGAAAAAGAAGGATAACTAGGAATAAAAACTGATTTTAGAAATAAATAACAATCAGCATCAATGATTCAAAAGATGGATGATTGTAGGGGTGAAAATTTGATGGGGAGGCATCTAAGGTAAACACCAATAAAGGCATAAGAGAGCAAAAAGATAAGAACAACAAGAAAATCAAAGAACAGAAAGAGTGGACGACATATTCCATTCTGTATAGTGATCATTGCACCCAAGGAGGCAATTTTGTAGAATCCAAGGAAGTCGTCCAATTAACCCCAAACACATCAGTAGGTGTTTGGGACTAGGCACCAAGATAAGAAGAAGAACCTCCATATGGCAACAAGCTTTGACGCCAGTAAGCACCACAAGTTGCTGCAAGAAGCAGACAC
The DNA here is from genome assembly GCA_028583015.1 of Wollemia nobilis. Classification (NCBI taxonomy): domain Eukaryota; kingdom Viridiplantae; phylum Streptophyta; class Pinopsida; order Araucariales; family Araucariaceae; genus Wollemia; species Wollemia nobilis. Next base: position 3,830,737 of record JAQPPZ010017063.1, on the reverse strand, counting down.
CAAGAGCATTGGGAAGCGTCAAGGGATAATGCAAAGAATGCAAGAGTTGGCACCAGGGTTCAAAAGAAGATCAGTGGAAAAGAAAAAGGGGTGCAGAGTTAGGTGCCAAGGACAAAAGAGAATTGGGTGCTCTAAGTGCTAGAAATGGGAAAGGGAGGCACTAGAGACGACATTGAACGAAGATATAGTAGGGGCCTATAGGTGCTAGCCAGCAAAGAGGAGGCATCTAGGGTGCCATGACTGCAAGGAATGAACTATTATGCGGCTAAAACTTGCTAAGGAGTGCTAGTACCAGTTGGCACTAGAACAGGGCAGCGCCAGTCAATGCTAGAAGAGATAGACTAAGCATTGGGGAGCAATGAGGAAAAGATGAGATAGACTAAGCATTGGGGTGCAATGAGGAAAAGTAAGATGTACATTGTGCAACAAGAACAAAGAATAGTGTGGGGTTAACGTCGTCATAATAAGATCAGTAAAGGAGAAACTTGAGAATTGTGGATAGAAATAGAAAAGGAAGTGTCACTATGAACCTGAAAAGATTGGAATTAGTTATGAAGAAGGTTGGCACCATGGAAATGTCTAAACAGAAAAGAGTGAGGTCTAGTGTCAGTTGTTGGACGACTCGATAGGGGAATACAGCAGATGAGAAGACTTTCTAGCCCACATCAAGGTGATACAGTGCAAATTAAAGGAGATGCAAAGAAGACTTTGTCAATAAGGAATCAAATCTAATGGAGATGGTCACAACACAATTGAAAGGATCCCATGGCCAATATCAAGATATACATACAAGTGGAGAAGAAGCACATGATTTGGGAAACATTTTGCATGCTTCTCACACTTCAACAGCATCATTATAGAGAAATGGCAAATTGGGAAACAAAAGCAAGTAAATCTTCCCAAAATCAGAAGTACTCATCACAACAAGAGACAGTGAATCTACATAATTGGGAGAGCGAAAATCTAGAAGCAAGCACATTGACAAATGACTTGATGGTGGACGTCAATCTAGCATGCAGAGGTCATTCTACAGAAGAAATGTGATGGATGTTGGTAATATGGTAAAAGAGAACACATTGTGAGGAATTATCTTCAAGAGTTATGGGCAAAAAACAGGCAATGCCAATCCAACTCGTTGGAGCAACAAGAACTACAACAATGGTGGTAATAATCAAATCCCTTTCATGCTCACACCTCTAGAGAAGGAATGATATGTTGACTCTTGATGTTCAAATAATATGGCTAAAATGGGCCAACATCCTCTTCATTAATAAGTCCAAAGAGGACACAATTTTTGTCACAAACAAATAGACTTTTGATATCAAAGGTTCAGGTAATCCCATATGTCACGATGGATTTATTAAAGATGTCTATCCTCTTCGTCAATTGTTTCATACTTTGTTGTTTGAATCTCAAATTGCTCAATCTAGCAAAAACATGGAATTTCAACCCAGCAAATTCAATAATAGCTATATTCAAAACAACCATGCTATAGTGACTCCTAGCATACTTGATCTAATGCACATACTGTATAAATTTCCAGGGCTCAAATACAAGAAAAGAACCTTTGCACTTGCAATAACAGTTGATGATAGGAGCAAATTATTGCCTGAGAGATTTGGACATTTGAATTACAAACACCTAATCTAATGTAAAAGCTAGAAATGGTAGGACTTCCGCTTGTGGTTCCAAAAGAAGTATTTGAAGGTTGTGTGTTTGAAGAGCATCATCATGAGAAGTTCGAAAAACAGAGAGTGTTAAGGGCAAAAAAGCAATTCGAACTTGAACATATTAACATTTGTACAATCTATAGCCCCTGTGAAGTAAAATGTACATCTTGACCTTTATTGATGACTTTACTAAAAGAACATGGATTTATATTATCAAAAGCAAAGACATGGCATTTGAAGAGTTTGTTGAAATCAATGATTCAGTTGAATAACAAAGTAGCTGTTTGTTCAAATGCCTTAGCAATAAATTTGAAGATTTTCTATGGCAAAAGACAGCAACTCAATACTTCTCAACAAAATGGTGTTGCCGAACAAAAAAATAAAACACCTATGTAAATGACTAGGTGTATACTTTAGAGATAAGGATTGAATGAGAAACTTTGGAAGGCAGCAATTCTCCATGCAAACTATATTCTATACAAAGTTCCCAGCAGAGTTGTTTCGAAATCAACACCAAATGAGAACTTGAGGGGCCGCAAACCCTATATTGAGCAACTACAGATATTTGATGTGGCATAAGCTTATATTCTTTGCAAGCAGCATCAAGAGTTGAATCATAAAGCCATTCTTGCACCATGATGGAATATTCAAAGTATCTAAAGCCTATATGCTTTTTGATACAATCAAGAAAGAATAGATATTTCATAGAAATGTTTTTGACGAAACAATGAGTGGGTCTAGTCTTTTTTCTCAGAATTGTTTACTATCACTAGGAACTAAGAATCAATAGGACAATGGTTAACATTCCATTGAGTGATCCAGTGGAGAACGATCTTCACCAACGTGGGTCTGCTATGGTTAATAAGAATGGGGAAGGCGGCCAACAAACAACTAACATTGAAGGAATCCCGATTCCAAAAACTCAGGCAATAGACTCCGTATTCGAGAATCCTTCAAACAGTAAAAGAAAAATCAAGCCATCATGGACAAGGATACTCATTAAAGAAGCAAACATATTCCTGAATCAAAGTCATCTTGTAGCCACAACTAGAAGCACTTATATCCAGTGTTCCACAGGGACGCGTCCCCCCCCCAGGGGACGCATCCCCCCCGTTTCCTGCGTCCCCCAGCACGGGGGGGCGGCAAGGGGGACGTTTCCCCCGTCCCCCTTTTTGGGGGACGGTTGGGAAACGTCCCCGGGACGGCTAAGGCCTATGGCCTCCCGTCCCCGGGACGTCCCCTTTTTTGGGGCGTCCCCTTATGGCCTCCCGTCCCCGGGACGTCCCCTTTTTTGGGGCGTTCCCGCCCGGGGACGGCTGGGCACCACTTCCGTCCCCGGGGACGCCCAGCCGTCCCTAGGGACGGTCTGAGCGTCCCCAATGGGACCCAGCCGTCCCCCACAGCTGGGTGTCCTCACCCAAAAAAAAAAAAAATTAATAAAAAAAAGGTAAGGGCTCATTGCTTTTATCCCCTCTTGAAACTGTTAGTGAAATACATAAATTTAAGTAAATGCAACTTTACCCTAATTGTGGATGTTTCCAGTAAATCACTTTTTGGGGCCAATTATATGGTAAGTTGTTATTTTCAATTTCACCGTCTGGATTTATGTAGTAGATTGAACTATTTGTCTCAGACGATCAGTTGCTTTTAAGTATGAAAATATTTAAGACGTTCCTCAGAAGTATTCATATGCTAAAATTCAGCATATTACCCACTGTTATTGTTTAAAGTGGATTCTGGGCAAATCAATAATTATAAGAGATTAATTCAGCTTGGTACGCTGCCTAGTGCTTATTGTAGGCACATCAAGAACTACCAGAGATTTAATTCAGCATTATACATCACCAGCTTTGCGATTAGTCCCTCAAACAATGGGAGGGGTGAGACAGTCTTTGTTTGAACATTGGTGGCTGAAAAAGTGATGACTGTTATTACTTAAAATGATGACTGTTTGAACATTGTTTGCGCTTGATATCCTTGGCTGAACCTTCAAGTTATAGTTGTTGAACTTGAAACAATTAAATGGCTGCACTTAGTAACTAATATGAATATCCTAATACCACTTATGTGTTAGTAACTAATATGAATATGAATGGCTGCGCTTACATAATTGATTACTAATATGAAATATCATTTTTGTTGGGTGTAGAATTCTGAATGTGTAGATTATTCTAAATTTCTAAAAAATTTCAATTTTTATAGTATTATACCAGCCGTCCCCCCAGCCGTCCCCCGCCGTCCCCGGAAACCCGTCCCCCGCCGTCCCCCAAGCTCGTGGAACCTTGCTTATATCCCTAAACCACAAAATTATGGAGTGCTTAACAGAACAAAAGAACAAGAGGATTTCACAAATAAGGAATACAGTTCCTGAGGACCAGCCTTGGGGAGCAGTCCCAAATATCAAAGGCAAAAACATCATCAAGCATAAATAGCACTATAAGAACAAAAACATCATCAGGCATACATAGTACTATAAGAACAAATACACCTCAAAAGGAGAAGTAGATAGATACAAAGGTAAGCTAGTTGAAGAAGGTTTCTCTGCAAAAGAAGGAATTGACTACACAAAGACTTTTGCACCAAAGGAAAAAACAAACACTACCAAAACAATCCTATCATCATCCATCAAATTTGGATGGTTTATACATCATATGGATGTCAAAAGTTCCCTCTTGCATCGAGATCTATATGAAGAAATTATATGTAGCAACCCCTTGCATTTGTTACAGGATATCCACTACTGGTGTCCAAACAGGAAAAGCCTCTCTATGGACTAAAAAAAGCACCAAGAGATGTCAATGTGATCATAATGATTACTTTTTAAGGAAACTGGCTCAAATTCCGATAATTGTCTATAGGTGAATGACTTGATTGTCACTGGAAGTGACACCACATTGACTCCCAAGTTCAAGACAATGATGAGGAGTACTTTTAGATGACCAAATCAGGACTTCTACACATCTTCTCAGGTTTCCAAGCTCTTCAAAGATGGCGAATTCATTTCTCAGCTAGAACATGCCCTTGACCTCTTATACAGGTTTAATATAGAAAATTGCAACCATGCAAAGCTCCATATCAATCAGGAATCAAACATATCAAAGATCGTAATTCCCCCAGTGTCGGTGTTACTCTATACAAGCAACTTGTTGGCAGTCTTATTTGACTTATTTTCGACCAGATACTGCTTTTGTTAAATGTGTGGTCTCCATATTCATGTGAGATCCAAGAGAGGCACACATGCACATAGCAATGAGGATTGTGCAACATATCAAAGGGACCTATAACAGAGGGCACTTTGGAGCTGAGGGTCAACACTGAAGCAGATTATACCAACAATGTATATAATCAAAAATCACGAATCTGCTTCACCGTACTTGTTTAGCTTTCAAGTAGAGTCAATTATGTGGCCTGTCACTCTCTAATATAGAACTTGAGTATCATGGAGCATTTGATTGCATCTCTAAATATTGGATAAGTTTGGAACCTACTTTGAGAGCTTCAATTTGCACAACAGAAGCAAACAACCATTTCTAATACTATCAAACATAGCAGAACAAAAGTAGTTGAAGTTCACTGCCTTTATGTTTGAAATATGATTCAAATGGGCATTATTTCCATGGTGTTATGCAGAACAAGCAATCAGATTGCTGATATTTTCACTAAACCATTATCAAGTTTCAAGTTCATCTAACTTAAATCAAACTTTAAGCTACACAAAGCTCACATTAAGAGAAGATAAATGATAATGTTCCGCTCACATCCAATCCAATGTTATTTACAGGAAGATGCTGATATATGTGTTAGATGTCAACAAACTTTTAGGGCTCTTTAGGGTTTGTTTCAATATAAAAGGGCCAGTGGATGGTCGTACCGATCCTTGTCATTGCATATCCCTTGGGACCTGTGAAGTCATGAATTGGGGTGTCTAAATGCATCAGTATTCGCCCATCTTTGTGTACCATCTATTGAGTTTTCAGCATTTTGGTGACTATTGACACCACCTCATACCTTAGCATATTTTAAGATGCTGTGATTTCTTGCTTGATTTGCTTTGGAGTTCACTTTATATCCATATTCAGAATATCTTGAAAATTCAATACAAGAGTAATGCCGCATTCATAAAAAAACACTGGGAACCCCAATTCTAAACCAGCAAAAGCCTCACCCCCGAAAAATGCAATTCAATCGTCTGATATTGATTATTAAACACCAAAACGGTCAAGGAAAACCGTCTTGCCCAATATGTCCCCTGACCAATGCATCTCCCCTGCTAAGGAATTTCTCTGCAAGTGAGCTTTGAAACTGGATCTTCTAACTAACATGGGTTAGCTTTTGTACCCTGAAGCTTATCAGCTCAAATCTACTCTTGCCATAACGTTTAAAATTGTTAAATTCACATTAAGCGACGGATGGAAAAACCCCTGCTACATATCTATAACAATGTGCAGGAAAATGCTGGTCCTGTAAGCATTTTAATCATGAATCTAAATCTCATACTGAAATCTGACCCCAGAATACCGTACCAGAGTACACAAAGGTGTCATTTCCTTTTTACTTCTCCGCTCTGTTCCATTCTCCCGCTTGCTAGCAGAAAGTTAAATTTTTTATTTGCTCTGTCTAAGCTGTTCCAAACACAGCTGTAAATCCAACCAAAATGCAGGTGCAAATACTACTTATCCTGTATCTTAGGGTGATCCTCATTTGAATTTCAAGGAGTTAAAAACAAATTCTCCTTTAGTGATATGCTCGTCGAAGAAATGAAAAGCCAAATGGTTCAGCTATGTGTGAAGGAGTTGCTGAAGAATACAAGGCTGAGGGTGTTGAAGAGCATTATTGCCCTTTGTGTTCGGACATTCTTCGTTTTTTATTTTATTTTTATTTTTTTTGCATAAATTTTATCACTATAATATTTTAGAAAAAACAAAAAATACATGTTCCATTCCATATATTCTGTGCAATTGTAAATTTCTGCTATCAGATGTCGTCCCAATATTTCTAACATGATTAGTCCAAAGAGTTGTAGACTGTGACACACAGTTGTGAGATTCAAATCCTTGTGACCGCAACAAGGCATCCCATAATTTAACGGGCATATGATGAAGTTAAGATTAACCCTCCATATTGACTAGTAATTTCCCACCATACTGGGACATGAACATACACCCGCATCAACCCTGTTTTAGAAAATGGTAATGGAATTGAGCATTAACAATACCTGCTGCTCCTGCTGGAGGGGGGAGAGAAACGACTTCTTCGGGGAAAAACCCGACCCCGACTGAAGGAAGCGCGTTCAGGTCCGTTTCCGTGGGCAGCATACGATAACGAGGGGCCTTCACACTGCAACCAACAAATCATGCATATAAACACACCTGTAAAAAAATTCATTTCCTTTATAAAATGAAAGTTCTAGGAAGCAAAATAAAAGAAACCCTACCGATGAGTGTGAGGAGGTCCAAAAGGAGATATAAGAGCGGCTTCATGCGATGCGAAGGAATTTGAAATGTCAAACGAAGAGAAAGAGGAAGAGGGCAGGTGCACGGGAAGGCTCCCGCAAATAAATCCGACCTGCCTGTGTTTCTGAACTTCCAATCTGCCGATGCATTGAAGCTCCTCCTGCGCCTCCTCCCTCTTCGCCTGTGCTTTCCCCTTTCCCTTCCCCTCCATCTTTTTATTTATTTATTTCACAAAACTAACCTCACCTCCACAAATTTTGGGCAGCATCACCCTGCCTTTTCTCCGCATTCATGCAAATGCAACCATGAAACTACGGCGGAGCTTTGCGGCGAAAATCAATATATCAATGCTTAAGGTGGGCTTCGGGAAGCATCCAGAAAGTAACGGCTATTAATGGGTAAAACATACACCGCATCCGTAAACATCCGGATCCAGAGTTCGCCTCTGAAAAAATAAAATTTACGCTACAGTCATACTACGCCGTGGGACTAACGATGTTATCTGTTTTTGAGGCTTTGAAAAGCTCCCGTTTCATCTAAATCTGACCTTCCTTACTCGCAAGCTATGATGTCTTTTCCACTGTTCCTACCGCGGGAATATGAAGTTGAGGTAGCTCCGAATCAAGGAAAGATTTTAATTAAGTTTGGGACACTCAAATATAGTTTATGGGATCTCAAATCATATTATATGATCTTTAATATTTTGAGAAGGTTGTTCCTATGATCTCTAATATCTTTGATTTGTGTTAGCAATTCTTCAACTTTTTTTTTTATTTTATTATTTTCAAATAAATCTGACATAAACCCTTTTCCAAGTGTTTCTGTGTATTTGTCATGGATATCTGAAAAACTCAGGCATTTATAGAGGAAGTGTTCCTCTGTCTCTACTGCCCTTGTGCTGCATAGAGTACATATCATTTCTTCTCATGTTCTTTGGACATTGTCTATCTCCCTGTTTCACATCTAAGCCTATGAGAGCTAGTCCTCTCTACTGCCCTTGTGCTGCATAGAGTACATATCATTTCTTTTCATGTTCCTTGGGCGTTGTTCATCTCCATGTTTCACATCTAAGCCTATGAGAGCTAGTCCTTATTTGAGCAATGAGTATTTTTTATTTCCACTTGATTTCAGCGCTTATATACGCTTTTTCCTTGTGATCATATTTTGGGTTACAATTTGCAATATAATATTGTTTTTTCACATTTCACTTTTGAACTTTTCATTCACATAATTTTTATGTCTTTGTTGCTATTTGAGCATTCATTTATGTTGACTTCCCAGGGTTTTCTAATTTTGTTTCATCCATGTATTCTTTTGCCTATACAACTCTTCGTCCCTAGCTGCCTTAAGCTATCTATCATCTTTCATGTTTTTTGCTTTTTTAAGTAACATAACAGCTTGGTCATAACAATTGTTTTTAAAGGAAACATTCCAATTTCAGCTAAAATAATTTTGATTAGATATTTTTGAATCCTTTCTATTTGTCTCCATTTTGCATTTGTTGTGCCACTAGTCCGCAACCGATAACCACCACTAATCCCAACAAATTTTTTGTTTTTTATTTTTTATTTTTTATTTTTTAAAGAAAGATTATTTATTTTAATTTAATTTTTAGTTGATATAAAAAATAATATTGTTTAATTTTAATAAGATTTAAAAGTTGTTTTTATTTAACCTATTAGTATGAGAGGACAGGACCTTCATAAAAACATATGTAAATAGATTACAAGAAGTTGAGGTCAGCTTGGATAACCATAATTTATGGGAACAAAATTTTAATTTTTTTAAGTTTTTAAAGAAAGATTATCTATCTTAATTTAATTTTTTAGTTGATATAAAAAATAATAACTTTTTAGTTGCAAGTTTACTTTAGTGGTAAGGGCTTTGGTTTTTATTTGAGAGGTCCAAGGTTCATGAAATGAAAGATATCCCTTATAAAAACTATGTAAACACATTGAAAAAAAATAAATAATATTTAATTTTAATAAGATTTAAAGGTTGTTTTTATTAACCCACTTAGTATGAGGGGACACGAACCCTCATAAAAACCTTAAATTTATTGAAAAAAAAGTTATTTTTATTAAATAGTATAAATTTAATTAATTAATTTTTTATACGAACAAATTGTGTTTATAACAATTAAGTTATTTTAATCCATGGGTCTAGGTGGATTGGTAAGTTGGGGCGCTTACCAAGAGGAGACCTAGATTCCAATCCCACAAGCGTGTCCATGCATAGCCAGTAGCTCGATTCGACTCTTCTGTGTGTTGCACCTGATTGACGATGGTGATCTATTTCCTGCTTTTTCGACAGTCCCTTTCATGCCACTTGTTGAACCAGACTTAAAAAAAATAAAATAATTAATAATAATAATTAAGTTATTTTAATATTTATTTTTTAATATATAAGAGAATCGACAACACCATTGGATATTAGTCTATTGGGTTGGATGAAGTTAACAAAATTCTAACCTTTTTAATATTTAAGAGAATCGATAACACCATTGGATACTAGTCTCTTGGGTTAGATGAAGTTAACAAAATTCTAACCTTTAGGGACATCGACAACCAACCGGTATAGACTCGATCGCTACCATGTAACCTATCCCCATTTGGATAGGTCATGGTTTGAACCTTCGACCTCCTCAGAGAAAGTCCAGAGCCCTACCACTACGTTGTCCTTTTAGACATCTTAATACTAGATGATATAATAGAATAAGACTAAGTTGCAATTTTATTGTTGGTAAGAATTTTGGTTTCCCTTTGAAAGGTTCAAGGTTAAATTCCCATCACAATGAGGGAATCGAAACCCTCATAAAAACTTATGTAAACTCATTAACAAAAAAAATCTATATAAAAAAAATTATAAAGGGCCTTGACCTTTCTTTGAAAGGTCCAAGGTTCAAACCCTACTCAAAACCCTTCATAAAAATATGTGTAAACTCATTAAAAAAAATAGGATCATTTCAATCTCATATAATCTATTTTAATTGATTTTAGCTTAATGAACTTTAAAAACCTAAATTAAATCTTCAATTAAAAAAATTATAATTATAAATTGATTTTAGCCCAGTGAACTTTAAAAACCTAAATTAAATCTTCAATTCAAAAAATAGTGAAGAATATATACAAGTTGATTTATCCTATATGTTTGAGAGTTGAGACATATGTTTAAACAAACACTAACAAAATAAAGTGCTTTTAATATCCATAAAGCAAACAACTTAGAAGATTATAATTTAAATTTATAATTATAAATTGATTTTAGCCTAGTGAACTTTAAAAACCTAAGTTAAATCTTCAATTCAAAAAATAGTGAAAATATATATGTAAGTTGATTTATTCTATATGTTTGAGAGTTGTGATACGTATGTTTAAACAAACACTATAGAATAAAGTGGTTTTGATATCCATAAACCAAATAATTTATAAGACTATATTTTTTTTTCAGTTGGATAATAAGAAGTTGTATTTGGGTCCCCACCCATAACAAATTACAACTATCTTTATTAGAGCTTGAGAGTTTACAAATAGATATACTCTCATCTTAATTGATATGCTATATTTAGAAACCTACATTATTTTATATAAAATGTCTGAATTATATATATATATATTTATTTATTTATTTATTTTAATACAAATATTTTAGAATTCAGCATTCTTCTTGATATTTTCTTATATTTTAGAATTCAGCATTCTTCTTGATAATTTCTTATAATAACTTTCACAATACCAAAACTTCACCTCTACTATTTATATATTGTATTTTAGTAGAGTAATATTTCCAAAACATCGCATTATTATAGTTTGTTTTACCAAATCTGGATTGCTAGTTTCCTTCCTGAAACAAAAGTGCAACCACAAAAATTATAATAAAAAGGTTATATGAAAACATATTATTGTTACAAAATAAAGCAGATATTACCAATGGAAAACATTAAAGTAAATCTTAACCATTAATTGATTCAAGCAATTACCTATAACAGACTTCACAATACCAAAACATCACCTCTACTATTTATGCATTGCATCTTAGTAGAGTAATATTTCCAAAACATTGCACTATCATAGTACGCTTTACCAAATCTAGATTGCTAGTTTCCTTCGTGAAACACAAGTGCAACAATAAAAATTATAATAAATAGTTTATATGAAAACACATTATTGTTACAAAATAAAGCAAATATTTCCAATGGAAAACATTAAAGTAAATCTTAATCATTAATCGATTCAAGCAATCAACATTTTCTTGTCGGCTTCAATTAAACTTACTACTTCCTCTAACCATGGAAAGGGGAATTTAACTTCATGATACTCAATCAAAACCCCTCTATTGGCTAGCCTATCTGCACATTTGTTTCATTCCCTTAATGTATGTGTAAACTTGATTTCTTCAAACTTTTTAGCAAGATCTTGAATTTTCACAATTATCTCTTGTATGTTTCATGGAGCCTTTACTTTCCTCAAAATTTCATTTATTACTATGAGAGAATCACCTTCCATCCATACTCTCTTCCATTTCATTTGTTTGCATATTTTTAACCCTTCTAAATTTGCCCAAGCTTCAACTTCATTATTTGTCTTAAATCCACTATTGAAAGTGTAATGAGACAAATATCTTTTTTGTTATTTCTAATTATTCCTCCTCCTCTTGCTAGTTTGGGATTTCCTTTAGATGCTCCATAAAAATGTAATTTAACCCACTCTGCATTTGGTGGTTTCCACTTTATATTCTTTGCCTTCTTTTTGCTTCTCTTGTACCCAACATCATAATTCCATTTAATGACTTGACTTCGTCTATCAAGATTTTTTGTTTCCAAATTAGGGACTGGGTGAGTTGATAGGGTTGGTTTAGACTCCTCTATGGCTAGACATATCTTCTTTTTTATTACCTCTAAATCGCTTTCCTTTCCTTTAAATATTCTTCTATTCCTTTCTATCCATACAATCCAAAGCATTGTATCTTTTGATATATCTCATATTGTTTGTAAAGCCTCACTTTTATAAGTGTTTTACCATTGTTTTTACCAATATTCAATTCTGCTACTCATCACCATACATTTACCAAACATATTAAGAATCCATTGCCATAGATTCCAAACTATTGAGTAATATCCCAAGAGATGGTCTATATTCTCCTCCTCCTTTTTACAAAGAACACATTGAGAGGGGCCATGAAAACCCCTTTTCATAAGGTTATCCCAGGATAAAATTCTTCTATGACCTACTAGCCAAATAAACATTTTAACTTTAGAAATGTTTGGACTATCCCAAATATCTATCCATATTCTAGTGATATTATTATTTTGTTGGTGTTGTACATTATATTCACTTTTTGTTGTGTATTCTCCTAAGCTATTCAACTCCCAAATATACTTGTGTGAATATGGATATAATGGAAGGCTTACCATACTTGTGTATTAACCACATATGCTAGAATATGTGTCAAGATGGACATAATGGAAGGCTTACCAGAGCATATTAAAATTGAACTACAGTTTCAATTATGGAAGCAAGAGCTAGATTATAAGCAAATCCCAACTAAATGCATCTATTGTCATGAATATGGACATTATGTCCATATTTAGCCAAGCAAATTAAGACAAGTATCGAAATAAAAGAGAAATCAAAAGGTTTGTCAAAGAAAAGGAGACTAAGGAAAGTGGGTACTGACAATAAAAGAGATCAGTGAAAATTTAATTTGAGGCCTTGGAGAAAGAAAAACCATAAGAAGATATTATAGCGGGGGAAATAATTCATAGATGAATAATGAGGATTTTGAACCGATTGAAGAAATTCATAATGGAGAAGAAGAAAAAGCAAAAAAAAACAAGAAGAATAACAAGGAATAAAAGGTGAAAAAGTGGAAGATGAGGTAACAATGTAGGGTGGTATACTATCCCTAAGTCAAATAGAATCACAAGTAGATTGTGGGATAAGTACCAAGAAAAAGGTAGGAAGACCCATGAGGTCAAAGGTATTGCAAACATATTCACAAAAAGCATTTGAGGGCTTCCTAGTCTGGGTGAATCTTTATGCTCTCCTTGTGGAGTTTTGGGGAGAGAAGATATTTACCAAAATCAATAATGTCATTGGTGCATTCGGTATATGGATACCCAAACAAAGGAAAAATTATCTAGTAAATTAATGTGTAAAGCAAAATTGGTTGTTTGGATTGATGTTTCAGTTCCTAAACCTCAATCTATTACTATCTCCTCAAGAAAAGTGGAATGCATTCAAAATATTGAATATGAAACCTTCTCCTTAAGATGTTATGGTTGTCAACAATATGGTCTCCTAAAGAAGAGTGCTCAGTCATTTGATTATGCTCTAATTCATCCTTAGTGAAGGATAAGACCCTACATGCGAATGATTTGAAACCTTCAAATTTACCAGTTTAAAAGAAAAAACTCATCCTCCAGATGCGCCAATTGTCCAACAAGAATCATGTGAGCAGCAAAAGAATCAACCCCAAAAGAAAATTTTGAATCAGATCATTAATAAAAACCAAATATTTACTTAAGACCATCCAAACAGTTCCATGAAAAATATTAGCACCTCAGATGGTATTCTTGAAGCTAATTATAAAATAATTGGTGATGGTTAGTTTTCTAAAAATGAAGATCCTACAAAATGTGTTACAACTAGATATTATCTTAGGAGCTTGAAGTGCAAAAATGCATTCTCAAATCTTGCCACTCTACAGGAGGAAGAACCTCTACTACAAAAGAAAAATAATCAAACTGAATGATTGTTATGTTTGTTTTCCTTCTATCTGTTGGAGTTATGTGTCATGTAAAGGTTGTTATTATTGTTAGTTCCTTAAAAAAATAGTTGATTATGGAAACTTAGCAGTTTGAGGAAGATGGGAATTTTCTTTGGTAGAAAAGCAAAGATAAATATACTTTAATTAACTTGTTAGAAATGTAATGAGAGCAACGTATTTTTTTTTTTTTTGTAATGGGAGTGACCCCCAACAGAAACCACACATAGCTTATTAAAAAAAAGATAGCAAAACTAAATCCCCCAAGTGGATAGGGAGGAAAAAGTAAGAAAGTTTTTTTTGCATAGCCTGAAAAATAATTATTTTCTCTTAGAATATAAGAGGTATGGGTTCTACCTCAAAAAAAATAACCTTTAACAAAAAATTTCAAGAATTTGGTCTCAATATAATTTTTCTTATGGAAACTAAGATAGCAAAAAATGAATGGATAGTTATAGAAGGAATAAATAATAGTAATGTATATCAAAGTGAATGTATTGTATTGATACCAGGTAGGAGGCATTGCTACAATATGGAACAAAAGAAAATGGAAGTTCATAGAATTGGTTAAAGATGCACATTAGATACAAATATCATTAGAATGTTAGAGATCTAGGAAAACATATCATTTGATAAATGTGTATGGAGTTGGATCCACTCATTAATCCTTGGAAAAATAATACTCGCAAAGAACATGGCAAGATGGATCATCAAATAGCCTTAAAAAGTAGATAATAGGAGGAGACCCTAATTTAATTCTCAAATTATAGGAGAACAAAGGGGGAATTATGAGTATAAACCAGAATTCAAGAATAGTATAAGATATGATGGAAGAGAAGAACTTAGTGGATATCATTCCAAAAGATGGTTTTTTCACATGGTCAAATAGAAGAGGAGAAGCAACCTTGATTAGAGAAATATTAGATTGATTTTTAGTACATGAATCCATCCTAGGAATAAATATATCAATGGAGTTAAATGTATTAGTGGAGTCTTTTATACTATCTAAAGCAAGATCATACATGCACCAATATTGTTGAAGATACAAGATTTTGAACCTCCAAAAAACATGTCGTTCAAATTTAATCCTTAGCAAATGGAAAGTGAGGAGTTAAAAAAAATGTTAAAAATTGGTGGAATGAGAAGTTGAAGAAACAATGTTTACATTCTATAGCAAAACGAAACATATCAAGAATACAATTAAAGGATGGTAGAAAAGAGAAGAAAGAAATATGTGAGAGATTGAAAGAATTAAACAAACTAGTACAAAATGGAACAGATACATATTAGACTAGATATGAGGAAGCTAAGTTGATTGCACAAATGGAAATGATTGAGGAGGAGAGTGATATATTAAGTTTAAGAGCAACAATGCTTTTGGCATAGAAAGGGATGTAAATTCTAATTTTTTCCATAAAGCCTTGGTTTCTTACATAATGAAGAGTTTCATATAATGTATCAAGCAAGACAATGAGGAGGATATGATAGAGGATAATAAAATATGAAATGATATGAGGAATTATTTTCAAACCACATTATCAGATGATAACATTAATTAAGATGAAATCCATAGAGAATTGGCTGAAACAATACCAGAAGTAGTCACATAAAAATGAATAATCATCTAGAAAAATGTTTAATCTATATTATGCAGTCATTTTTATGGTCAAGATTACATGATAAAAAGAAAAATCCTTTGGTGAAATGGAGTAATGTGTGTGATGATAAAAATAGAGGAGGTCTCGGTTTAAGAGTTCTTACAAATGCAAACTTAGCTCTTAGGGAAAAAGTAATTTGAAGATTGTACAAAGAGAGTCAAAGACAATGGGTAAGAATTATTCTAAGTATGTTGATCCCAATGACCCAAGCTTAATATTTATTGCATTATCTCTACCAAATGGTTTTGCACTATGGAATGATTTTAAAAAATCAATTGATCTAGTGATTAAAGGTTTAAGATGGGTGGTGGGAGTTGGTAAAAAAAATTCTATCTGGATGGATACTTGATGTGATAAAAAACCACTCAATCTAGATCCAATTTTCAAACCATGGATGATATTACTTCAATATAAAAATTATGATAGGGTTTCAAACATTTTGTACAAGGATCAAGAAGGAAGATACAAGTGGAAAGAAGATTTTTTTACAAGTATTCAAGATATTGATGCTAGAAGCCAGTTGAGTAGAAAGATAACAACAATGATTATTTCGAGGGGAGCCAAGGATAAGTTGATTTGGGAGTTGAATAGCTCAAGAGAATACACAACAAGAAGTGGATATAATATAAAGCAACATCAAAAGAGTAATATTGCAAGAATATGGAGAGATATTTGGAATAGCCCAAGCATTCCTAAAGTCAAAATGCTTGTTTGTCTAGTAGGTCATAAAAGAATTTTATCTTGGGATAACCTTATAAAAATAGGTTTTCATGGCCCCTCAAAATGTTTCTTTGTAAAATGGAGGATAAGAGTATAGACCATCTCTTGTGGCAATGCTCAATAGTGTAGAATCTATGGCAATGGATTCTTAATATGTTTGGTAAATGTGTGGTGATGAATGGAAGAATTGAGGAATGGTTAAAGTAATGTCATAGCACTTTTAAAAGAGAGGCTTTATAGACAATCTAGGAGATGCCAAAATATACAATACTTTGGACCATTTCGCTGGAAAGGAATAGACGAATATTTACAGGAAAGGAAAGTAGTTTAGAGGTAATGAAAATGAATATTTGTTTAGCCATAGAGGACTCTAAACCAACTCTATCAACTCACCCAATCCCTAATCTAGAAGTAGATAGCCTTGATAGATGTATTCAAGTCATCAAATGGAATAATGATGTTGGGGATAGGATAAACAAAAAGAAGGTAAATACTATAAAGTGGAAACTGCTCAATGTGGATTTGGTCAAATTGAATTTTGATGGAGCATCTAAAGGAAACTTAGGACCAACAAGAGGAGGATGAATAATTAGAAATAATAGAAGAGAGATTTTGTCTCATTATGCTTTCAATAGTGGATTTAAGACAAATAATAAAGTTGAAGCTTGGGCGGCTTTGAAAGGGTTAAAAATATGCAAACAAATGAAATGGAACAAAATATGGATGGAAGGTGATTCACTCATAGTAATAAATGCAATTTTGAGGAAAGCAAAGGCTCCATGGAACATATAAGAGATAATTGTGGAAATACAAGATCTTTCTATAGAGTTTTAAGAAATCAAGTTTACACATACATTAAGGGAAGGAAGCAAATGCGCAGATAGGCTAGCCAATATAGGGGTTTTAATTGAGGATGGTGAAGTTAAATTCTCTTTTACTTGGCTAGAGGAAGTAGTAAGTTTAGCTAAAGTTGACAAGAAAATGTTGACTGTGTGAATTAAATAATGAGTAAGATTTACTTTAATGTTTTCCATTGGTAATATTTACTTTATTTTATAATATTAATGTGATTTCATAAATACTATTTATTACAATTTTTATGGTTGCATTTGTGCTTCAAGAAGGAAACTAGCAATCTATATCTGGTAA
Source organism: Wollemia nobilis (assembly GCA_028583015.1). Lineage (NCBI taxonomy): Eukaryota > Viridiplantae > Streptophyta > Pinopsida > Araucariales > Araucariaceae > Wollemia > Wollemia nobilis. The sequence goes on along the minus strand of JAQPPZ010017063.1, from coordinate 3,813,322 downwards.
AGTGGGCTATGATATTCTGATGTTTTGGAAATAGTACTCTACTAAGATGCAATGCATAAATAGTAGAGGTAAAGTTTTGGTATTATGAAGGTTGTTGTAGAAAAATGTCAAAAAGTGTTGAACTTTGGAATATTTGTATTCACACAAAAATTTGAAAAAGTTCTAGAAAATAAAAATCAGGAATTTAGAAGTTTTATGTAAAATGATGTAGGTTTCTAGCAATAGCAATTGAATTGAAATGAGAATTGAATTTATTTGTAAACTCTCATGCTCTAAAGAAGAAAGTTGTGATTTTTCAAGGGTGGGGGACCCGAGTACAACCCCTTGTTCTCCAAAAAAAAAAATGAATAATCATCTAACAAAGGAAATCAACACGAAATAATTAAGAGGGATAGTGTATTCATTTAAGGTAGACAAAGCTCCAAGTCTAAATGGATTTTAGACAAACAAATTAGAGTATGGGAAATTATAGTTGAGGATCTAGTAGCAATGGTGGAAGAAGCAAAAATAATAGAAAAAAATAAAGTTTTTAAATTCAACATTCTTGGCACTTACCCAAAAGTGCAGAAGGCAATTGATTTTGATAAATTTAGACCCATTAATTTATGCAAATTTTTCTATAATGGCTAGTAGATTGCAATAATTGTTGCCTATGATCATATCAAAAGAGCAAGGGGAAGCAATTAATGAAAAAAATTTAGATGAAGTCATGATTGCACAAGAAGTAATTCACCCTATAGTTAAATTGAGGAGAAGAACAATGATGACCAAACATGACTTTGCTACAACTTATGATAGAATCAACAGGTGATTTCTCTTAATTATCCATCGCAAAATGGGGTTCCCTAAGCAATGGGTAAAATGGATGGAATACTGCATTAGCTCTAGCACATTCTTAGTTTTAGTCGATGGAGGAACATTTGATTTTTCAACTCTTCTAGAAATATAATACAAGGTTGGTCATTATCACCGACTTTATATGTCATCATGGTTGAGGCATTGAGCTATCTTATCAAGCAAGCAAGAATGTAGGGACAGATTAAAGGAGTGTCAATCACTTTAAATGTAGTAAATACCATCCACCTACAATTTATATATGACTCTATGTTAATGGGACAAGGATCTATTAAGGAATACAAGCACATGAAAGATATATTAAACAAATTTTGTATAACAACGTGAGATATTATTAATTATGGTAAGTTTATCCTTTATGCATATAATTGCTGAATAGTTTTAAATAAAAACTTGCCTAAATTATTAGCTTCAAACTAGGTTAATCCAAATAATTCTTTGTGTATATGGGGTTCCAATTAGCCCATGCAATCATGCCAAAAATCAATGGGAGAATATCCTCGATAAATTAATACAAAGATTTAGTATGTGGTCCCATTGAAAGTTGAATTTAGTTGGGAGACTAATTCTAATCAAATCAATTTTATCTACCATCCCGGTATATTTAACATCATCTATTCATGTATCAATTAGGATAATTAAGAACTTTGAAAAGATAATAAGGATCTTTTTGTGGAAAGATACCACAAAATAAGAAAGAAAGAAGTTCCATTTAGTTAAGTGGGATATCGTATGCTTACCTAAAAAATAAGGTGGATTAGCAATAAAGTATTTGTCCTTATTGCTAGATATGTATATAACTAAACTACTATGGGTATTAATAAAGGAAAGCAACTCACTATGGAGCAAGATCATGATGGAGAAAGTACCTTAGAGGCAACCCACTAGAACATATACTAACATTAAATGTAACTTCAAATCAAGGATCTACTACATGGTCAAATATGTGTGTAGCAATATCCTCTTTTAGAAAAGGTTGTTCATGGCTCATATATGATAATAAAAAAGAAAACATATAAACAAATGCAATCAATGGCATATAAGAGGATATTTAGAAATATTTTGACTAAGAGATTACTTTATATTTTGTGGAAAATATTCCAGAAGGGATGCCACTTTTGGGTAAGACCCAAGGAGGTAGGGGTATATCTTCCACTAAAATTTCCCAGGGCTTGCATCTGGCCTACCACCTTAGACACACTTAAGGAGTATGCCTACAACAACAAAAACAAGAACACACAGACTCAAACAAACACAAAAAATACAACCAAAAATACACACACACACACCCAAACAACAAAAGACAACAAAAAAACAACAAAACATAAACAACAACAAAGCATGAAACACATAGAATTAACCACAAAAACAACATATGATACAAAGACACAAAAAAAAAAAACAACAATCACTAAAAAACAACAAAACACACACACACCAAAACAAAAAAAAACACAAAAACACCAAAAAATACAAACATACAAAAACAACAACAATAATTAAATAAACACTAAAAAACACAAAAACACCCAAAACAAACTAATCTAATGGAGCTATTGACTATTTAGACAAAACACCCTGACAATCTCAATCAATGATAGTAATGAAGAAATGCACCAAAACATAAAAAATCAAAATAAATTACATAACCACAATTGGATCTAAAATGTCACACCAAAAGAGAGTTTTCATCCATCCATCCTACCATTGAAGCTTTGACTGTTGAGACAAAACCCTCTAACATCCTCTATCATGAATAGTATTGAAGATTTTTTTGGAAGTTTGGGATCCTATCATGAAAAGATCTTTGCACTGCTTATAATTTTAAACATAGCTTCCTACATTGCCATAAAGAGACCGAACAAGGAGAAGATCAGTCCTAATTTGTTTTGGCCACCACCTAGGAGAATAGCCATAGCAGTTAAAATCTTCTTTGTCAAGAGCTCAATTTGCCATAACATCTACCACTTTGTTCAGTTTTCTAAGCACATGATTGAAAACAACCTCCTAAAAATTGTTTATAATTAACCTAATCTTATCTATAATCTTTTGGATTCTCCAATCCACCTTCTTAGACCCTGAAGTTGATTTTAGATAATTGATCATAACTTGAGAGTCTGACTCAGCAATAACCCTTATCAACCCTGCCTTTAGAGCCTTTTGTAAACCTCTCAAAATACCTTGTCCTTAAGCTAAGTTATTGGATAAAATTCCTAATTTTTTGCAATAGTAAAAATTGGAGTACCATCCTCCAATATACCTATCCCTCCTATATTAGCTCTTCCAGGATTTCCTTAGGATGCTCCATCAGTATTGATTTTTAAGTTCTTTGGGGGAGGCTACCATTTTTGAGTTTTATCCATCATTTGACCAGTCCCTTTCTTCCATCTGTGTTAAGCAAATCCATTTCTTATATTTAATCGAGCCATCATTTGTTCCCCTAGTTGATTTGAATTGTGTGGATGATTTAATAATATTGGATAGTCTCTCTCACATATTCTATGGTCTTTAGCCAGACATAGTGGAATTCCCTACTTTCTTGATGAAATATTTACTTGTTTCGTTCCTTTCAAATGTTCCACGGAAGAACAGTCATACATGTCCAAACTATTTGGTTCACATACCAATCTTTTCCTTCTTGTTTGCTCCAATATCTGCATAGTTGTTTTATGGATTATTCATTGGACCATCTTAAATTTAGAATGGAAACCATATTCTTCCACAATGTTGTACTTATGGGGTATTCTATGAACAAATGATTAAGATTTTCATTGTTATCCCAACACATTACACATTGAAAGGGTCTATTAAAGTCTTTCCTCATAAGCTACTCCCCTGTGAAATCCCTTTTATGTAGTAGTAACCAACTAAAATTTTTTACTTTTGGCCATAAATTTTGAGCCCATAACTGCTTGAAAATATCTTGATCCTGATGGGGATCAATAGGGCTTTATGCTAAGAAACCTTGAGCAATAGTGTACTCACTGTACCCTAAAATTTTTTAGCCAATACAATCCTCAACTTATGACCATGAAGGCCATATTCCTTCACTGTTCTTGTTCTTGTTCTCATTCATGTTCTTGTCCATGCCTTGATCTTGAACTCTTTGTCCATATTCCTGTTCTTGTCATTGTTCTTGTTCTTGTTCTCATCCCTGTTCTTGTCCATGCCTTGATCCTTGGACCTGATCATGCCATTGTTCTTGTTCCTGTATTCTAGAATTTTAGCTCTACACTGTCTGATTATGTGACCTTCATTGTTGCACTTGAAACACTTGACGATGTTGTTTCTTTGAGGTAAACCTGATCTTTGAATCCACTAGTTTTGACCAAACCTATCTTGACCAAACCTGTTCTGACCAAACCTGTTCTGATCAAACCTGTTCCTGTTATTTGCGTTGCAATAAACTGCCTTGTGCCCAAACTGTTGACAAGAGTAGCAATACCCTTGAAAGAAACTAGCACTTCCGAAATTGTCATTTACCTTCTTCACTTGAGCCATGTAATGTGAAGCCATGTGACCAAACTTGTGACAAGCAAAACATCTGCCTTGAAACTTTCCTTTATTTGACCTCTTAGGTTCTGAAAACTTCTTCTTCTCATTTTGAATTTTGTTTTCTGTTTCTGTGCATCTATCATTCAAGGACTCCTTTTCTGAAATACTTTCCTCATCAGAACTCTCTTTCTTTTGGAGTCTCTTACTAGACTCTCCAACTTGTTCCTTGTGTGGCTTAACAAAACCGAGGCCTATTTTATATGTTGTCTTTCTTTGAACTTTGATGAGTGACTTAACCTTTTTGGTTGAAACCTGTAAAGCTTATCCTTGTACTCTTTAGTTTCCTCTTTCAAAGAAGCCATTTTCTGTTCCAACTCTCTATACTCAAGAACCTTAGACTCTAACTCATCCTTGAGTTCTTGTGTCTTAGCTATAGAGAAGTCAAGACTTTCTATAAGCTCATCTCTTTCCATGCAACATTCATCTAACTTATCCTTGAGTCTAGCATTCTTCTTTCTTTCCTTTTTCAAAGCACTAAGAGCACTAATAAGTTCACCTTTAAGATCTACTTCACCTTCCTCTATATCTTCCTCTATTTGTTTGTTTTTTGAATCATCAAAGCCTTTTTCAAATTTCTTATCACTAGAGGTGCTACCCTTTTCAAAAACCATACATGCATCTTTCTTATAGTTTTTTGAAGCATCCTCATACATACTAGAAACCAAATCATTATTTGTGCAATCATCCTCAAGGTGACCAAAGTTTCCACATCTAAGACATTTCATGATAATGAATCTATGTTTTGGTTCTTCCTCTTTTTCTAATATGAACAACATCTCATTTTCATCATCACTTGAAGAACTTTCACTATCACTACTAGAACACTTACTTGCTTTGTCTAGGTAGAAACTCTTCTTGTGCTTGTGAGAATACCTCTTTCCTTGATTGTTGTGCTCATATTTGTTCTTCTTGTGCTTTTCAGAATCCTTGCTCTTAGAATCCTGTTTATCTTCATCACTTTCATTCTTGGGAACAGTACGATCAGTAGCATAATGACCAAACTTTTCACAATTGAAACATCTTATATTTTTCATACTTTTGTGCTTTCTAGAGAACTTGCCTTTCTTGCTGTAATATGCCTCTTCATCACTAGAAGACTCATCACTATCTTGAAGCTATTTACCCTTGGATTTCTTGGTAGCCTTGAAAGTCGCCTCTTTCTTGACATCAACCTTCACTTGAGTTCTCAACTCAAATGCTACAAGTATACTATGGAGCTCATCCTTTTTCAACTTATCCAAATCTTTAGCTTCCTCTATAGTAGAAATATTTTCACTAAATCTATTAGGAAGAGATCTTAAAATCTTATCACAAACATCATTTTCAGCAAGCTCAAGACCTAAGTCTTTCATGGAGTTAACAACCTAATCCATACGAAGCATGTAGTCACTAATATTTTCATCATCATTCATCTTGAGTTGTTCAAACATACCTTTGAAGTGTCTCAACTTGGCCTTTCTGACATTTGTATCACTCGTATGAACCACCTTCAACTATTTCCACATTTCACTAGTTGTCTTGCAGTGAATCACCTTGGTGAGATTTGCTTTTGTAAGCCTTTCAGGATTGCATTCATTGCCTTTGAATTGTTGTGATGTAGGAGCCTTTCTTCCTTAGTAATAGGACCATGTACAGGAATAGTGTACTCATCTTCAATCACTTCCCAAACCTCATTACCAAGTGCCATTAGATGAACCTTCATCCTTGCACTCCAAAGACCAAAATTCGACCCATCAAGAATAGGTGCTGCATTGCCACTTGAATGATCCATTGTGTTCTTTACTAGCTTTTCCTTCAAGTTGTTAAACTTTTTGAAGGCACCCGCTCTGATACCAATTGAAGAACACAAGCCTATACTGAGAGGGGGGGTAACAGTATAAGACCTCTTTTTACTTTTTTCTTTATACTTCAAATAGTAAAGCAATATACCCAAAGCAATATCAAAGCAATGCACAATATCATCCATAAAGTGACACCAATTTTAACGTGGTTCACCCAGAATGGTTGGGCTACGTCCACAGAACTTTTCTCTAAAAGTTATCTCAAAGTTCTTTGGGAATCCTTCCCAATTACAATGTTTATGAGCCTCAGCCCAAAGGAGATACCTTCCCCTAATCAGAATTTATGAGCCTCTACTCAAAGGAGATACCTTCCCCTCTACTCTAGAAATGATCCCTCAGAAGATCAACTGCCTCTACCTCTTGCCAGCACGTGGAACTCCTTTCCACCGAAGACCTCCTGTCCTCAATGCTTAGCCTAAGAGACCTTTGCCTTCTATGATCGTGTCTATAACAACTCAACAATCTGTACCAAACATAGTCATTCGATCTAGTACAAGTCTTCCTCTGTCTGTCAGATTTGTCCAACACTTAAGCTTGAACAAATCAATCCTCTGCACACAAGCCTTCTCAAAGACTTGCCAAATCTGTCCTCAGGTTCTTCTCAAAGAACCAGTGCACCTCTGTCCTCAAGTTCTCTGATAGAACTATCAAACTTAGCTCACAAGTCCTCTGCTAGGACCTGTCCAAATATACTCACAAGTCCCCACCGAAACCTGTCCAAAACTACTCACAAGTCCCCATCAAAACCTGTCCAAGACTGCTCACAAGTCCCCATCGAAACCTATCCAAAACTCAGCAAGCTCACAAAAAAAAAAAACTTTCTTAGTAGGAAATCACAAGGTGAATTGTTAGAGACCCAATGTGATTTATCAAACTCATAGAAGCATAAAGAGAATTGTTAGAGACTCAATATGTTCTATACTCAACTCCCAATCTCAAAACTTAACTCAAATCAACTCAGCTCAAACTCAATCTCAAATCTGAAAACTCAACTCAATATCTGAAATGGATAGGATAGAATGCTTTCTTTCAAGAACATGAAACCCCAAAAATTGCCAACTATGCAAAGAATCACATAACAATGATACTCATGTTCTTTTCACCATCAATTAGGGCTTCAACAACAATGCTCATCAAACAAGGTTCAATCAACACCATTCAACTCAAAACACAACCTTGAAGCATTTCACAATCAACATCAGAAAAGGAAACAAGTAGAACTCCTTTTCTCTCCAATATTGTTTGAACAAAAAGCATCCACCAACTCAAATCAATAAGAGCACACACAACTTTTCAAATCATCAACAAAGAAGTAAGCCCAACACTTTAACCAAGTAAAGAATAGCTTGATTATTACCAATTTAATGAAAGCAAATGTCAATCTCAAAGCTGCCCACTTAAGGTTTCACAACTTCACACAAGAAGCAATTTTAACCTTAAAACATCATGCTTTCATTTCCATAACCAAAAGCACTCTCAACATTACAAGAAAAATTTATCCCTTATACACCTTATTTCTCCCTTATAGTCTTATCAAAAATAAAATTTATTTCTCATAAGAATGCAATAAGATATTTCAAACAACACCTTCAAAAGAATATTTTATCAAAATAAAACAAGCTTTAAACTCCTTATAACTCCTAAGCTGTTTTTCCCTCTAATAAACTTCCTCCATCCGCAAAATACACTTAGCAAAAATTAATTTCAAAAATACCTTGGCCAACATCAAAATCACGCTATGGAGAAATTGTGCATGAATTCTACACCACCCGCTGCGTCCACTTCACGATGAAAAACCCTTTCGCGTTATTCGAACATAGAATCTCCTGTTCGGGTAGCGCGCCAACAACCTAGCCACTACCGGTGCGCCAAAGGCGCCCGATGAGGTTTAAACCTCACACTGTTAGCCTTGTTCCTTCTACACCAGGGATTAAATAAAACAACAGTGCCTCCCTTTCTTCTGACACGAACACGAAGACGAAAACCTTACGACGAATTTACGACAAACGACGAGGACACAGTCGAACAAGAAATCCAAACAACGGATCACGAAATCATAGTGAGGAAGAAATCGAACAACAGATCACGAATTCACAATGAGCAACTCTTTTCAAAATGTGGATGGGATGATTCTTGATTTTCATCGAGGGAGATTTATATGCATTTTTACCATAAGATCTTGACGTCGGTGAGGAGTTTAACACGTCAACGGAGGTCTTGGCTAGCGCCCACAATCTTAAAACATAGCGCTATGGGTTAGGAGAACCCATTGCAAACAATAATTTAATATTTATTTAAAAATAATTAAAGGGAACCTTAACAAGGTTTTTAATTATTTAAATAAATACTTCCTCCTGGACCCAAATGCATTAAACTAATGCATCCACCTGTAATATTTAAACCTGCCAACTTGGGGTTTACAAAAGACCTTTGAAACTGTCATGCCGAAACCTCCAAGAAACCTTTTATTAAAGCAAAACTTTTGTCATCAAACAAATTCCTTCAAGAGCTTCTTGACATCAATGACAACTTATACACATGATCAAGGGCAATGTACCCAATGTACCCAAAATTGCCAACAACAAATTGTAAATTAGTGATAGGTCTAACTCCTTTAGCTATAGTGACTCCTAACCTCTGACAATATCGATTCTTAGCAAAAGTTATTCCCAAATATTTTTCTAGGATGATAAAAAGATAAGGAGAAAGAGGGTCTCCTTGTATAATGCCTCTATAAGATAAGAACCAATGAGTAGAACAACCATTAAGAATAATTGAAGAAGAAATTGAATATGTACAACCTTTGATCCATTTTGTCCATTCTTGAGAGAATCCAGATTTTTCCAAAACTTAGATGAGAAAGTGTCAATCCACCCTATCATATGCTTTGGATAAATCCAATAAAATAAACATGGAGGGGGATTTTTGATCTTCCATAGAGCGAATTTCTTCCTATGCTAACACTATCTCATCCACTATTTATCACCCTTCAACAAATCTCGCTTGTTCCGGAGAGCTGATCTTGTGAAGTAAAGGTTTGAGCCTTTATGAAATAATCTTTGAATAAATTTTTAGAATAACATTACATAAAGCAATTGGTCTATGTCCAATAATATTATCTACTTCTTGAGCTTTTGGAATTAGAGCTATAAAAGTCTTGTTGATATTTTTGAGGATATATTTTGTCTTTTTAGCCTCTTCTACGACCTCTAGAATGTTATCCAGCAAAACATCCCAAAATAGATGATACAATTCAATAGGAAAACAATATTGACCTAGGGTTTTCCCCCTTTGCATTTTGAAAACTACCTTTTTAGTTCCTTCTTAGTTATAGAAGTAGTTAGAGCCACATTCTCCTAATAAGAAATAAGAACAGGTATCACTTGTAAAATTTATTGTTGAGCTTTTGAATCAAGAAATTGGGTTGTAAAGAGGTTTGGAAAATGATTCACAACTAATGAATACACGCCTTCCTAAGCGTGGACTGTATATCCTAATTTATTATTCAATGAGGGAATAAAGTTATGAGTTCTTCGGTCTAGGAGAGACTTATGGAAGAAACTCGTGTTCTAGTATCCTTCTTGTAGCCATTGAATCCTTGATTTTTGTTTCTACATTAGTTCTTCTCTTTCATACCACTCCTTCACCTGGTTTGAAAGATTAATTTTTGTCTTAACCCTAGTTTTTGTGAACCCCTCAAGATGAATTTGCTCATTTAGCTCCTCGAATTTGGTTAGAGCTTCCCTTTTCTTTGCCCTAACATCTCCAAATTCCTCCCAATTCCAAGTCTTTATTTTATATTTAATATACTGCAACCTTTTGAAAAAATAATACATCTTAATACCATGTTTTGGCTTGCCTTATTGCCACCACTATTGTATCCTTGATTTGAGAGATTCATCTCTAAGCCACATTAGCTAAAAATAAAATGGTGTCGGCGTACCGTTGGTTCTCCAAACTTCAATTAAAACTGACCAATGATCAAATCTAGCATTGTTTAAGATTTTTACTTTTGGGATGTGTCCTTGTATCAAAAACTTGTCTAAAAGCAAGAACCTATATAGCCTTTCAAGAATACATGTTGAGCCTTATATTTTGTTGGACCAAGTAATCAAAACATTGGTTGGCTTGATATCTATAAGATGAAGGTTGACAATGTATTCACTCACGAGTTCTAAACTCCCATCCAACTTCCTACTTTCTCCCATTTTTTCTTCTAAAGAAAGGATAGAGTTGAAATCTCCTTCTATCAACCCAAGCTTTAGGGAATTGAGAGGTGATAAAAGCTATATTTATCCATATTGTTCATTTTTCTTCTATGGTACATGGAACATAGACATTTATATAAAGTATAACCTGATTTGAATCTTTGTTTTAGGTAACCAGTACTACCAATCCCTTTCTTCCCATCATGTACTATACTGTAATTTCTTTTGGATCCTAAAGACATGCCACTCCTCTCGAGGCCCCTTGGGTGCTGAGGGATACTACTTTATTGGATGGACACATATTTTTCGCTAAAATTTCCATTTATTTAAATGAAACCTTTGTCTCATGAAGAAGGAGAAGTTGAGGCTGATTTTTTTGAATCGTTCTTCTAATCTCTGATTGTTTACAAGGACTTCCTTTAAGTCCCCTAATATTCCAAGTGATAATCTTCATAATTAACTAGATTTGAAGAACTAGGCAAGAACTATTACCTTACCTTCCTCTGCTAGATGATGTTGTTTGGATTTACATCCTACCTTTTGGTTTGTATCCATCCTCATTTTTTATTTGTATCTTGCTTCATTCCTGTAAGGGGTATAGAATGGTTACTTAGAACCAAGGCACTGTTGTTGGGATCTATATGATGTTTTTTAGGAACTGACTTGTTTGATGTTTGACTCTAGCTTTTAGTTTTGTAATTATTTAAAATTTCTATGTTGTTCTTTTCTTGAATGTCCATTGCTAGATGAGATGACTCTCCTTGGTTATTTATCAAAATTATGGCAGTTTCTTTTAATTCGATTTCATCATCCATTCCTTCATGTTCCTTCTCTACACCATACTGCATGTCCTTAATCATTGTTTCTATTTTGTCATCTTCATCATATAATTGCTCATATACAGAGAGACGTTCAAAGGTGTTAGGTGAAATTAATATTTTATCTTTTGTTGTTGTTTTTTTTATTATTATTTTTTTGGGGGATTTAAAACCATGTTAAGTCCCTATCCTATTTCTCTTTATTATGGATCTTATGAGGAAAATCCTTGGCTATATGACCATATTCTAATATATTCTACATCTAAAAGGGATAATTTCATAGTTTACTTGTTGATCCCATAATTTTTCCCCATATTGTAAGGTGATCCTCTCTGGAAGTGGTTTGTCAAAGTCAATTAGAACACAAATCCTTGCCTAGATCATATGATTCAACTATTGAGTGCTATCAACTATCATCATGAAAACTCCTAAATAATTTCCAATTATTGCTAATACATTTCGATTATAGTATTCTATTGGGAGGCCAAATAAACAAATCCAAACAAGTGCAGTTGATATTTCTTCCTCATTTTTGAACTTGGTATGCCAGGGCTTCGTGAAAAGCCCTGCCCTACCTAAGAACCATGGTCCCCCTTGAAAAATATCCTCCCTATTTTTTTTAGTGGCAAACATAGCAAGGAAATAACCATTAGGGTAAGCAGAGATTTGGATCTCTCCTTTAATTCTCCAATTTTTGGCAGCCCATTGCTTGATGGTAGTAATATTAGGTTGAAATCCCATGAAATGATAAATTAGTCCTCTCCTCTCCATAGTGTTTATTCGCTCCTATATATCCTCTATTACCAACTTCACTAATGGGGATTCGTTAGTTGCTTTCATGCAACCCATATTTGTTTTCCTTCGATCAGTTTTCGACATCCTCAATGGTTTCCTTGGTAGTCGTTGGTTTCCATATTATTTAAGATGGTCCTGCATAGATTGCTTCTTTAAATTTTAGTTTTGGAGTGATGTCCTTGGGCTCTATCCCTTTGGATTTTTTATTATAATTGTTTTTTTTTTTATTGTGTGCCCTAGATCTAGTTGTAGATTTATCGAGATCTAAATCTGCTATCAACATGTTATCTCCCTTTGTTTGATCCATCTCTTGAATATTTTTTTTATTTCATTTTAGCCCTTGTCTATACTTTCAAAGAGGATGCCCTTCCTCCTTATTTTACACTATGAATTGAAAAGAGTGAACAATTTTGTTTAATACTTGTTCATTCTATTGGATTTTTTGGTCCACATGCATGAAGGAATTTTGAATATTACTTTCCCCTGTTTGCCTTGCTTGCTACTCACTTGATTCAATGCCTTGAAGATTATCTCTATTGAACATAATATTTGCATGATCATGCTAGATTCTTGAAAACCCTCCGGGAGGCCCACAGACTCCCTAAATCTTTGGCCCCAAAGGATCTTTTTCGTTTTTCTCTATTGCTTGTGCTCAAAGTACTCAACCTCCACACTACCCAAGAGGTGCTCTGATGATTGAGAGTCATAAAAAATTATAGTTTACCCTCTATTGAAACCCTCATTCTCCGCAATACAAAACCCTCCAAGAGATTACTTTAGATGTATAGGTATGGAAAAAAAATTCAATTTTTTTTCCATACCTATTAAGTCTCAAAGTGAATGGTAAAAATTTAAAATCAAATATTGGGGGGAATGGGAGATTGAATTAGTAGACTTGAAGAATGAATATCAAAAACTTGTCAGTTATTAAGAGAAAAATGTGTTAGAAACAAATATTAACCAAACTAGATAATTTGGGGACAAATAAATAAAATAGAAAGATGTAATGTCAAACAAGGATACAACTAGTTATCGATTGATAAATATGGTTACTTAATTCCAAATAGCAAGTGCTAGACAAAATTATGGAGTGTAAGATCCATTCCAAAAATTGATCATTTTATGTGGATCTTAACTCACAAAGCTATTCTTACTACTGCAAATATAAGTAGAAGGGTTATACATAGGCCATCAATATGTATGCTATATAAGAAGTAGGAAGAAAATATTGAAGACTTTTTCATTCAATATGAAGTATTGAACCAAGTTTGGAACTTTATGTGGCAAGCATTGGGTTTCAAATTTGACATCCATTCCAAAATTAAGGAGTGTGAGGAATTTTTAACCAAATGAGACACTAATTATTATTTTTGCAAAGATGAAAAATTAGCAATAAAGTTAATTTGGGAAGTACTACCATGAATTATATTGTAGCATATATAAAAAGCTTGAAATGTTGTAATCTTTCGAGATAGAAATATGTAACCTTTTGAGGAATATTCATGTAGCATAGCAATCCTCAAGCTCTTAATTAAATCTAGTATAAGTGGGATTGATAATGAAGACTCGCTAATGGAAGCTAAAAAAAGAATAGTTTAGCTTCTGAATATATCATTTGTAACCAAGCAGATAAAAAATATGAGCCCCTAAGATTTAGTACTAGATCATACTATCTATTTTTTTATGGTGCATTTGGGAGAAACAACAGTAAGAGGGATTATAATGAATTACTCTGGGAGAGTATTGGTAGAATTTGCTGAAGGATTAGGAGAGAATTCAAACAATTTTGTAGAGTTGTTGGCTTTGAATAGAAGATTGAAAATTGACAGGTGGAAACAATGGTTAAAATTTCTAGTATATGAAGATTCAAAATTGGTCATTGAAGCAATGAATGAAAGTTGGAAATATAAAATCTAATGCTAGATATGATTTTACAGGAGAATCAAGAAAAATCTAACCATTTCAAATCCATAATTTTGGTACATGTGAGAATAAACTTTAACAAAAGTAGTGATCAACTTGTCGATGAATGAGTTCAAATGGAGTATAGAAAGACCAAAATAAGATATTTTAACATTTATAAAAAGACGTTACTAGTAAAGAAGCAATATGATTCACATGAGCTAAAAAATAGTACAAGAGTGACGAAGAAAAGTGTGATAGATGTTGGTGCTACATACAATTGTAGCTATTTTGTTGGTGCTACATTCAAATAGGGCTATATGTAACTAGTACTACACATCATTGGTACCACACATCATTGATGCTAGACATTATTGGTGTTGCACATAAGGGGTGCTACACATCACTAGTGTTATGTAGATTAGGAGATTCGTTTTTTCAATAAGAATGCATATTATATATGTTATTTATTTCACTAGGCGTAGGATGATCTAGATCAAGAGATATAGGCTTAGATAAATAGTAGCTAGATCATATCTTCTCTTTTTACCCATAGGAATTGGATAATAATTTTGTATCATAAGCTTCTATTTATATATAATGATTTAAAAAAACATAATCTAGAATGCCTTTAAATAAAAAAAAAATTGGATATTGTTTATTTTTAGTGGTTATATGGGATTGAAATGAATGACATTTATAATGCATCATGAACACATAGTGGTATTATAATATGTTGGCAAATTGTCTACCAAAATTCAAATCTAGGTATTCGTCTTGATAGTTGAGAAATTCAATTAATTAAGCTCATGCCACTTGATCACTCAATATTGCTTATTGTATAAACATAAGTTATTTAATTTTGATAAAGATATACTTCTTACCATAATTCAAAAATGTTGTTTATTTAACTACTGTTAATGAGAGGAGAGAAAAAAGACTCCAACACCTTACTAGGTTATTAGAACATTAATAAAAAATTATTACTTTAAAAATGATTAAATTAGATCAATGTAATTATATCCATATCATTGGTAAATCATCAAACGACATGAACTTGCATAATTAAATTGCTTAACTTTTAAGAAGGATATCCAGGTTCAAATCTTGCCAAGAACTACGTTTAAAAATTTTCAAGTTTTTGTAATACTACTATATGGTCAAAGTGTAATACAAATGAGGCCCATTTCAATCCTATATAATCAATTTAAAAAACCATTGGTAGAGTGGGTAGGGCCAAAAGTGAGTGCAAATTAGAAGCAAGTGCAAGCTAGGAGCAAACCTCACATTTTATTTTTTTAGAAAGCAAACACGTGTTCCAAGTGTGAGTAGGAAGCCATGTGTGAGCAAGGAGGAAGCACCACTTTTGTTATTCTAGATATAGGAAAAAATCAACAACTAAATGATTCTTATGAAGAAAATCTAGGTAGCATGACAAGAAAGTCAAATTTTGAAAGGTCTAGTTGAAAATAAGGATGCTCTAGTCAAGGACAATAAGAAGAACAAATCTATGGAAAACCTTACCTAGGTAGTAGATATTATACTATAAGAGATTATCAAGGATAATATGATTGAGCATGATATAAATGGTTCTTAATATCAAGGGGTTAATATGGAAGTTCCACAAATATTGGACATGTTTTGTGGAGATTTAAAATTGGATCGAGTGGAAGTGGGGATTGAATTCAAAATATTCCATGACTTTTCTTCTAAAAGGATTTTTCCTCATCATCTTCAACAAATAAAAAATAAGGAATAAAATAATGGATTCTGGCCCATTGTTTAGAGGAAGAGATGCATTATATTTAAGACCATGGAGTAAATTTTATTTTGTGGAGGTAGAGACTAATAAAAATCTTATAGTGTGGATTAGGCTTCTTTGACTTCCATATCAACTTATCGATAAGGAGGTTTTAAAGAATATTGGCAATATTTTGAGGGAGTTCATCCAGGAGGGACGAAGTACTAAGGACCAAAGGTATGTTGTATACAATCATTAACATGGATATTTCAAAACCTTTATCATAGTTCATTAAGATTAGATCTAAATCAAGAGAATAGGGTTAATAAGAGGATAATGAAATCAAATAGTATTAGCTCAACTAGTAAAATTCTTGAACTTTCAAGGAGGAGACCTAGGTTTGAATATTTCCAAGTTATACATGCATGATAGCCAAGATGTTGAAATACCACTATATGGTCATGACATAATACAATTACAACTTGTTTCAATCCTATATAATTGATTACAAAAATAAATGGATTATGAAAATATTGAATTTTGATGTCATAGATGTTATGATACTAGGCACATGGCAAGAGATTGCAAAGTGAAAACGATTAAAAAAGAGATAATTTTTTTGGGCAAGAGACAAAATTTAGTATTAAGCAAGAAGATCATATCATAGTATAAATTGTGTCAAATCAAGGGTTTTCCACTCCAAAGAAAGTGGTAAAGAAAGCCCCTCTACATTATCAAATTACAAAGGCCTTACAATTTACTTGAATCAACCATTAGAAGAAACAATGATATAACAGATGAGGAAGTATAATTCATAAGTCCAAGTTCAAAAGGAGTTAAAGATACAAAGGAATATGAGGAGGCAAATTTTAAAGCAAAGGAAGTGAAAGAGTTCTAGATAAATCTAGGCAAATCATATTAATTTTTCTTAAGTGGTATTCAAGCCTTTATTTGCAATAAAAATAAAAGTAATATAGAGTGTATTCCTTGCACTTTAGGGTTTCAAAAGCAAAATAATAAGAAAATGTGTATGGAGAAAATCCATGGAAATTTAGGGTTCCTAGAAAACATAAGAAAGTAATTACTATGGGGGGACATCCTTTTACTTTAGGGTTTTTATGACAACATAAAGAAGAAAGTGTTTGTGAGTCTATTCCTTTTATTTTAGATTCTCTATGGTAGCATAAATCTTTAGAAGATAAGTATTATTATGAACAATATGAAAAAATAAAAGATATTAATGAAGATGATAGTCTTGATGGAAATGAAGAAAAAAGAGGAAGGCCCTCAAAGCAAGAACAAAGAGAAACGTAAACTCAAAGGGATATTATTGGGGAAATAAAAGATAAATATCATAGGTGTTAACAAGAAGTGGGGCTAATCCCACTAATAAAAAAAAGTGATAACAAAAATGGTATCGTGGAACATTAGGGGTATGAATAAGACCTATAAAAAGAGAGTTATTAAATAATTAATTGCTTTCTATAGTCCTATGTTTATTTTAATACAAGAAACACAATTAAGTACCAAGGAATGTGAGGACGCATTCAAAAAGATTTGGAAGATGAGGGATTGTTTTACAATTTCAATTGCTTGAACAAAAAAGTAATTGGTTTGTTAGTATATTCTACAAGAAAGAGAAAAATATCTATTTGGGATTATAAATGTATATTCTTCAACCATAGTTACTCCTTATGACAGAGGTTGTAAGAACCTTAGCATATTTTTGTCAAATACAATGATGATTCATAATTTGATCTACGGATTCTTGGGGAGGACTTCAACACAATTATACTTCCTTGTAAAGATAAGGGTGACACTCACAGATGGTATAAATCATTGTAGGATATTGCTTTATTTATCAATTAAAATGGCCTTTGAGATGTTATTCCTTTAAGTTTTTAGTATACATAAGATGGTAGACACATTGAGAAAATTCATATAGAAGAAATATTGGATAGATATTTATTATCTAATACATGGTTGCAAATAGAGTCTACAATCTCTTCGAACATGTTATTGTGAGCGAGATCAAATCATAAAGTCATTCTCTTAAGATGTGATTTACTCAATAATAGTTATCCAAATCCATTTCACTTTTAGTTTGTGTGGCTCAAAGACATTGATTTCTTCCAAATGGTTATGGTGGGATGAAGCAAATTTTGAAGGATCATGTATGTATGTGTTTGTTCAAAAGATGAAATATCTAAAGGGGAAAATGAATATTTAGAATTCCAAATAATTTGCTAATATATTAAAAAAATGAGGAAATTGAATCCAAGCTCAAAAATTTACAAGGTAGTAGAAATCATTGGTATGGACTAGGATTCTTATGTACAAGAATATTGAGAAAGGAGGACTAATATTGGTTCCAAAAATGTAGGGAGGGATGGCCTGAGGAACAAGATAGAAATACCAATTTTTTTATTCTAGCAAAAATAGATTTTTCTTTTCATACATAAAAAATATTTCAATTTTGAATGGAAGAAATATTGAGGAAGAAGAATATATAAGAAATGAAGCTATTAGTTATTTCCAAGATAAGTTGTTAGATACTAAGCAAGATAAGGAGGCTCAAGGTAAGATTTTGTAACATATTCCATCAATTCTGACATAGGTACAAAGTGAAAGCTTAATGAAGAAGATATCTATGGAGGAGCTATATGAGGTAGTTTTTCTATCTTGATCCTAACAAGGAACCTAGCCCCAATTGATTTCTTGTAATTTTATTTCAAAAAATTTGGGAATTGAAGAGTGATATGTTGGTTGTAGTTGAAGATGCCCAAAAAGGGGAGGCTATAATAAGTGATATTGATGCCACCTTTATTACATTGGTTCTTAATAAAAGCAAGACAAAATATTTTGGTAATTCCCAACCAATAAGTCTTTGTAATATGATTTGTAAGATTAGTTTAAAAATTATGGCAAACAAGTTGAAAAACATTATAGATTGTGTTATCTCAAAGAAACAAGGTGGTTTTCTTCATGGTAAAAAAATTATTAATGGTGTAATAATTGCATAGTAGTCCATACATTCCATTCATTGTTTATAAAATAAAAAATAACAAAGCATATTATAAGTTTGCTTGAGTTGTATACATGATATTCTTAATTTTTTGCTTTCATCAAGGTTGATGTGAATGGTTTCGATGTTGTTGTAGCACTCAAAATATGATATTTTGATCAATGTATCCCTTATTGGATACTTTGAGTCATCCCATTGACTCCACTAAGTGATCCACTATCTCCTTAGCTATTTATTATTCCGGTTGAGGCATTATCGAAACTTTTCTCAAATCCAAAAATAGTAGGAAAATCAAAGGTATTTAGGTTGTGTCAAGTGGTCCTTTTGAATGTTCTCTTCAATTGTTGACGATACTTTTCTTTTAGGTTATCCATCAGTTAGTGAGGCCATGGAGTTAAATAATTATTGTTATTCTATGAGAAGGTTATGGGATGGTTGATTAATACTAAATCATTTAGAGTATATTTCATTAACACTACCTTGGATATACAATGAATTATTGTGAATATTTTAGGGTTCAAAATTTAAAATCTCCATCAACATTTTAGGCATTCCTTTATCTCATAAAAGAAATAAGAAGGAGCTTTGGGAATTTATTTTGGATAGAATGAAATCGTGTTTGGCATGTTGGAGAGGCAAGTTATTAATCATGACTAGAAGATTACAACTCATAAAGAGTACATTGCAATCCATTCCTATTTGTATGATGCCACTTTCATGATTTTCAATAGGTATATATGATTTGATAAAATTCAAAGATATTTTATTTGGAAAGGATGTGAGAAAAATTTAGGTTTCCTCTTTGTAAGTGGGATGGGATTTACAAAGAAAAAATATTAGAGGGAAAACTTATAGAATTGTGGACTTGTGAGTTTAGCCTTAGGGGTAAAACTTTGTTGGAGATTATTCAAAGATCAAGGAAAAATTTGGGAAATATCTAGGTTCTCTTGATGCAATGGAATTATTGAAGAAATGAACCATATGTAGAGGATTTTCAACATGGAGATTCATATCAAATAGTTTGTAATTGATCAAGAAACATACTAAATGATCAATCAATGAATAGAATTATGTAAATTTTTGATTTGATGCTTAGTTGAAGCCTTATCCTCTTATATCTAATTCAAAAAGGAAAAGATTGACTCACACATGTCTAACTCATAAAAGTCCAATGGTAAAATGTTTTATTAATGTGAGAAACAACTTTGAACCATTAATTTATATTAGTAATTTGATTGAAGGAGAGGAACTCAAACAAATAGTAGACGAGCTTCAAAAGATGCTTTAAGAGTTTTATTTGTCTATTTTTATATGAAAGAATAAGTTGGTTTGGAATCTATCAAAATATGATGGATACTTAGTCAAGAGGATATGTGGATTTAGAGCACTCAAAATTTCCTTCTTCCAAGAATTTTCCTTTGAAGAATGTTTGGTCACTAGAGGTCCTCTTTGAGGCCTTAGAATTTCTTTGTTTAATCTAAATCAAGATTATTATAGGATAGATTCTACAAAGAAAAGGATATCTTAGAATTTTTAGGTGTACCTTGTGAGAGAAGGATCTAGAAACATCATAAGTATTACTTCTTTATTGTCCCTTTGCTTACATTATTTATGGTTGCTTTTTCAAAACATAAGAATTTATTGGGTAGCTCCATCAAAATTCAAAGAATTGATGACTTGTTGAACTAATTATTTCAAATCTAAATCATCATGTATTATATAGAGGATTGGTTTTATCATTATTTGTTTGAACCTGCTTGAAAGGAATAATAGATTTTTTAAAATATATTTAAAAATCATGTCTAAGTTTGGAATCATATTATTACCTCTCTTATAGAATGTCTACATACATGGTGCTCATCATGAGAAGTTTCAAGTGCAAAAAAAAATGTGCTAGCCTCTTGGTTACAAGATTTGAATATACATGGAAGGGTTTTGTGACAAGGAAGTTAATATAAAGGATATACTTCAATGTATAGCAAAATGAAAATATCCATAAATAATGTTTCTAGAAATTAATTTTGATGGTGCTTCCAAAGGAAATCTAGGAAAAACTAGTGGAGGTGGTGTTTTTTGAAATAATGAAGGCAAAATTCTCCCCATTAAAAATTATATGGAACTTCAACTAACAACTATGTAGTGGCTAGTGCACTTTTTACAGGGATCAAAATTGTAATTAAGAAGGATGGAAATATATTTCAAGTTGATGCGGATTCACAAATAATCATCAATGCTATCAACAAAATTGGATGCAGGGATTAGGTAAAAATAACATTATTGCTAATTTTTATCAACTATTGTCAGAGGTAAACTCTTAAAATAACTATTTTATATTTTGATAAGGATAAATACCCAGGATTGGATGGGATCTCTACAACATTGTATCAACATAATTAGGATATAATGAAGGATTCTTTATTGGTGGCAGTGGAACAATCTTGTGTAAAACAATACACATCTTATAAATTAAATGCAACATATCTTATAACTATAAGATTATTATAGTGGTAATGATATGGTAACACCCACAAAAAGTCACATGATAAGATTTGACGATGAATAACTAAGAATATTATTACCAAAAACATCTATAAATAGGGATTACAATACTTTGGATAAGATAACATTTAATTATTGCAGTTAACAATCTTATTCGAAAAACTACTTGCAAACAAACATTAAATGAATAATTACAACACATGAAAAATGTGAACAATATGATTAATCCCTATCATCCCTCCCCACCATAAAATCATTGGACTCCAATGAATTCAAAAGGGAAGAAAAATCTCGAACCATCTGCCTATGAGAGATCCATCAAGCCTGATGCAGAAGTTTTTCGGGTTTGCCGACAAGGTAGGAAGTGGTAGATCCTTGGCAAGTGTGGCGAGTCCTGGTTTTGAAAAAATGATCATCCGGTAAAGGAAGCTAAAAATTAGGTACATCTGTAGGATGACTGATGATTGATACAGTCTCCAAGGTAGAGTCATGGTACAACCTAAGTAATTCCACATTGATGACATCATGGATGCCCAAGTGTGCTAGAAGATCAAGAAAAAATGTATTCTTGGACACCTGATGGATGATAGTATAAATATCACAACAAAGAGGTTTGATCTTGCTATGTGCCTTATTTGGAAACCTATGATGGTCAAGATACAACCAAACTCTTTTTCCAATATGGAAATAATATGGAACATGATGGCGGTCCATGGCCTGCTTTTGTTGCTATTGAGTCTTCTACAAAATGTGAACAATATTTGACTAGAGCTACTACAAATGTTGAATGAAGGAGTGGGCTTTATCTTGTTCTTTGTACATATGGACAATGACTAGAGATGAAAGTGATAATGGTAACTCATATGGGGCTAGGGGCTGAAAACCTAAATACACTTCAAATGGAGAATGACCAATGGAGGAATGGATAGCCTGATTGTTGCATGCTCAATATGGGTAAGACTCAAATCCCACTTAAATGGAGATGAATGATGGAAGATGCGAAGACTTTGGACAAGCATACTATTGATGACTTCAGTTTGACCATCAGACTAGGGTTGAAAAGTAGTGGAAAATTTAAGAGACAAACCTAATAGTTTTCATAAATAATACAAAAAATGCTTGACAAAACGAGAATCATGATCAAACACGATACTGGTTGGAAGACCAAAATAATTCTAGACAACATCAAAGAAAAGTTGGGCTAATTCAGCAATAGAACTAGTTTTATGACAAGAAATAAACTTAGCTATCTTACTAAAATGATCAACTATGACAAAAACACAGTCATGATGATGAATGGTCATAGGAAAACCACTGACAAGATCCATAGAAATACTTTTCCAAAGATGAGAGGTAATGGGTAAAGGCATATTGAGGCCCAACATATGATTGGTAAGCTTATAGTGACTACAAAGGGCACACTATATCAAGTACCTCAAAATATCATGCTGCATGTGGAGCCAATAAAAGAATCTCTACAAATGATGAAGAGTTATATTTACCAAAATGGCCACCATAGAGGGTAGAATGAGCCTCCTTAAGAAGGGACTGTCTATTCTCATGTGGGACACAAAGTTTATCAAGACGGTAAAATAAACCCTCCTTAAGATGATAGTCATGAAAAGGGGTGAAGTTGGAGGAGGAAGGATGTTGGAGGTGTTGATAAACTAGTGCAAAGTTAGGTTCATAAGGATACTCAGAAGGCCAAGATTGAAAACCCAAGTGAGAGGTAGTGACAACCATGACACACATGGGAATAGGTGATAGGATGTCGTCAACTATCGAGGTGTGTGAAAGAGGGGAGGTTACATTAGCCAACACATAGCGCAACAAGAACCAAGCAACAAGAGGGTTCAAGGATAAAAAAACAACAAGATTTAATGGGTGAAGGGTCCAAACCACAGGGCTATCAGTCGATGCTTGCTAGAGCCAATGGGCGCTGGCTAATAGCTTATGGGCAGATATCCTAATTTAAACAATGAAACACCAATGGTAGGAGAAATATGGGATAATCCCATGAAATAAAAATTGAAAATAAGCATGCAGGTTCTATTGGAAAAAATTGGATAGTGCAAGAAATTGAAAATCATCATCGAAAAATTAGAAAAGCAGGAAAAAAGGCCAAAAGGTACTGAAAAACCTAGATCGTGTCATAAAAAATGGGAAGGATACCAAAAAGAGGTTGAAATCACGGTTGCTCAGTCAAAAATGTGAATGGACACCAACCAATGATAAAGTGTGGGAAACCATGTCGAAAACACGATGTGACAATACCAAAAACATTAGGGTATCACCAAAAAATGGAAGATCATGGTCAAAAAATCGTTTGAGTTACTAGCATGCAAGGCTATGAAAGTGTTTGGAGAGTGGATATCAAGGGTCATTGATATCGAGAGCTACATGAGCACCATTGTATGCAAAGTAAGGCCTCCGATGTTTATGGGAACCAAAGCTACGATATTGACATCAAAAGGGTTAGGCAGTCACTAGAAAATTAGAAAAATCCACCAAAGAATATGAGGGAGGTTGCTGCAAATTTTTGGTGGTGATGAGCTGCGATCAAGAAAGCGATGATGTTCTAATAACATTGATATTGGACTGGGTAGGACAAATTGAGTGAGCAACCAAAAGACCACATCATGTAGTGATCGTGGTGAGAAAGGGTATTGGTAGACCAATCAAGCAACCATCGAATACCTAGAGTGGTTGTCAAGGCATGATCACACCAGATTATGAAAGGATGACCATGTAGTTGGAAAAAAGAGCTATGCAAAAAATTTATGGCACCATAGGAGAATCCAAGGTGGATGTAATAGGCCAAACGAGCGCGAGGTGAATCGATCACATAGAGCACAACCAATATAAGAAAATAGATGGAGTGTAGTCGAATTAAGGGTTGTGTCAGATCATGGGAAATTGTAAAGAGTGAAAGATAGTGGGGTAGGGACAAATGATAATACAAAAAGATTGTAGTTATTAGCCAAGGCTACAAATGAATCAACTTCAAGAAACAAGCTAAAGATCTATAAATCACCAAAGAACGCAGTAGAATGTGAATCGTGGGTGCAAAACCAAAGAATGCTTCAAAAGAATGCAATTCAAAAAAAAAATTAAGATCCAGTAGGAAAATTATGTCAAACCTAGTGCTTGGATTATGGCACCTAGGCCAAGGCACTCTTAGGTACCTAAAGATTAATTCCTATCAATTTTGCCAACCATGTTTAAAAATTATGGCATGTGCTCAAAATGGTAAGAACCAAAATATTGGGCTATTAAAACCTATGTTTTGTTCTTGGAAGCTTCACTATGCCACTGCACCCACATTATGCAAGCTAAAAAGCATAAGAAACTTTAACTATGGTGTGACATTCAAAGTGACAACCATGAAAATCAAGAAGAAGAATATGTTTGATAGGGCGATGTGCTCTCAAGCAAAGAAAAACACCAGTGCTAGATGATAGGAGCTCAAAATCACACACACAATAATTGACATGAATGATAAGGTAGAAAATCCTAAATTGTTAAGAAGCACCAAAAGGTTGAATGAGGTTGCATACCAAAGAATTATCATTAAGGAACCTAAGACCCTAGCTATAAGAACATGGAGGAGTCACTTGGCAAACTACATGGTATCCCAAGTGCATGAGTGCTATGAATTGATAGTGGCTTGTGATGACCACTATAATTTCCAACTCAAAGAGGTCAGATGATCAAATGGGTTATGTTGATGGTCCTAAAAGGGATTGAATAGACTTGGAAGTAATAAATGACTTCTACTCAAAGCTCCCAAAATCTTTGAAGTCTTCGAATCTCAAGCTCCTAAAATACAACAAAATGGCCACCATGCCCAAGTTTCCCTTGAGATTATCTCTTTTTAGAAGTGGCACACAAGATATTCTAAGCATGATAGCTTTTATTTTTAGGGTGGGTGATGAAAAATTTATCACTCGAGAAGAGATAACAATACTACACATGCTAAGGTATGTCCCCAATGACCAACCCCTAATTTATGATTTTTGTGGTCTCATTACCAAATAGATTCACAGAGATCTACAAGGATTTAGCAACACCCCAACCTTCTAGTACAACAATTTCTTGGCACATGCATTGATCTAGAAATCACAACTATATGGGCACCTAAACTTGAAGATAAAAGATGTAGTGCGTAACCATCAGTCCACCTATGAATGGATGGGAATTCTTCATCAAACTTCCTCCTATTATAACTTCGTGGATAACTTACTAATTTCCACCCTATATGCAATTAAAGGGACCAAGCTCTGCCACATCCTTAAAAGGAGTACCAAGTTTCTATGTAGCGAGTACTAGGGGGACTGGTTCTTCTTGGACACTACTACCATCATTCACATGTATGGTTTCTCTAAACCAGTCTACTTGCTATCGAAGTATGCCACCAAGAGAGTCATTTCTCATAAAATTTTGAGACTACTAGAATTGATTGATGTTGCCTTTAGAATCAAACAAGGGAAAGCAAGCTATTACAAGTTATCAATGTATCTACCTATGGTGTTCCAACTTGAAAAAGGTAGCTCCCCTCGTAGAGGAGAAAGCCAAAGTTTTGGGCGTCAAAAAATTGGACTCATGGCCTTACAATCTAGATGACGTATTCAAGCAATATCTATCCAAAAATTTCAATGCTAAGAAATTTTAGCATCAACCCCAACTGTAGATAGAATACCACTAGAATCCCATAGAAGGACTCATCCCCTACTCCATGAGACTAATTTCTTGATAGCCAAACAACACTAGGAGCAATACCTTACCTTTTATACACCCACTAGTGTGTTCAATCCCAATGTCGAGATTACTAAGAAAAAGGACAAGATACTATAGCTAGAATGGAGTAAGGAAAAGATTAATCTTGGTGGTTCTCCTAGAAACAAGTGATAAGCACCAAAAATGCTCATTTTTATACATGTTTTAAAGGGGTATTATATGGCATATTTAACACTAGAAATGCATTTTTGTATAATTATTGCATATATTTAATAGAAAATGAAGTATTATGCTTGACTGGTGTTTTTAGTGGAAAATGTGTGTAGATGCAGGTTTTTGCTACTAATTTGGCATTTTTGAGTCAATGTCCCATTCAGACCTGGTAATGCACAAAGACATCTTGAAGAGAGCTACGATGAATGGTGGAGGTAAGAACCTGTATCTCGATGATCAACATGCGCTTGTATCCCACTGATAGGTAAGCACTTGTATCCCAATGCCTGTATGCCAACGATAGGCATACACCTATATCCCAATGCTTGTATGCTAGTGATAGGCAAATGCCTGTATCTTAGTGCCTATATTCCAGTGCAGGCAGACATCTACATCTAGTGGGAACATAGGAGCTATATTCAAACGTTGATCGGTTGACCTATTCAATGTTGATTGGTTGACCAATTCAACGTTGATCGGTTGACTTGACCATGCAATTTTTAAGGAAGTTGTTGTAAAAAGATAAGGAAAAATCATTCTTACTTATGCACGATTAAAGACCACTCTATTAATAAATATATACATGATTAAAATATAACGACCATGATTTTAATACAAGAAAATAACAACTATGCACAAAATGATCATAGTAAATCACGTCATGTGATTAAAATAGAACAAGCTATTTTTACAACGAGATTGGTTGCGCTCTATATAAGAACATAGGCCATTCCTGAGAGGACCAATTGTAAATCTCCAAGTGTAGTGCATAATTTCTTAATAAATTTTCTAAGTGTTCTCATTCATGTGGACTAAAAGAGTGATTTTTACGTAGTCAATCGGGCGGACCATCTGCGAAGCTTGGGCCCACTCCAGGCAGTAATCCTTCTCTATTTATTTTATTTTTGCTTTATTATTTTTTGCATTTATTTCCTGCTTTATTTATTTTTGCAATTTCTTGCTTTATTTATTTTCGTAAGTGTGAATTTCTTGCTTTATTCATTTTTGCAAGTGTGTTTAAATTCTTGCAATTTTTTTTAGATGCGTATTTATTTCAGCATCTTAATTTTAGTTGTGTGCTTATTTTAAAATTGTATTTTATTTATCTGCACTTAGTTTTGTTGGGTTTGGATGAACTAAAAATACACAAACAATAATTCCTCCACCAAACCAATAGGTACATAGGGACTCATTTCCCACACTATAGGTATATACTATGTGTGGCACTCACAAGTTTACGAACTACTAGATTGATAATTAATGAAAAGGAAATGACTATTTTTAGAACATAATTTTTGCTCACCATTTTGGCATCATTGCTAGAGAGTGTCAAAACTATAGTGTTATGATCCACAAGTTAGTTAGTTTGGAAAACATGTTCATAGTACCTTACCTGTAAATCCCTTACCTGAGAAGCTTGAGTCCACCAAAGGCCTGTAGAATATCCAATGAATAATTAAACAATAAAAAATAAACACCTCAAAGTCACAAGCTTAGGATATTCTGGAAATATCTAAGAGAAATTCTCCTCTACTTGAGTCTATCTATGACCAAGCTAACATCAATGAGGAAATTTCAACAACTATTCCAGAATTATTCTAGGCAAAAACCCAAACTGCCAACATGAGGAATAAAAACAATAGCCTCCAAAATCAAAATAGAAATAGAAACATTGCTTGAAGGTATTAGAGTAATATTTTATCTCTTGCTTTATAGTTAGACACATTATAGAAAAATAAGTAAGAAATAGAAGCAACGTTTATCTTTTTCTGTTTGAGGTGTACAAAAAACCATGAAAAAACTAAATGTTCGAAAAACACAATGGAAGTCTATGGAAATTGTCACTTGGATCATCGGACAAGGTTGTATCTAGAAATAACAAAAGAAGATCCAAAATAAGTAGAAACTTACTTCATTGATCCACTTCCATAAACACAACCATCAGAACATCCCAGTTTACCAGCTCCACCTACCATAAGGTCAAAACAATTGCTGGCACAACCAAAGCCAAATCCTAGTAGCAAAAGTTTAAATTCACCAGCTTATGAGGAAGTTATGGGAATGAACCCAATGTACCATATTAGTGCAGAAGTAGAAAAATAAAACATTGAAGAACTTCCACTATATCCCAAAAGGTTATGAGAAATTAAAAAAATGACACAACCCAAGTTTGATAAATGGGACAGTTGAAAAATATTACTGTTACCATTCCTCAAACTATCAGGGATGTGCCTATTTACACCAAATCCATTAGGAATTTATGCCTTAAGAAATCAATATGGGAACCACAACCAACAACAATGAAAGTGATAGGTCAACACACTGATTTAATATTAGACAAAACCTATCTCGTTCCAAGAAGGTCAAATTTAATAATAAAAATTATAGGCTTAACATTACCGAACACTTTGGTAAATTTTAATGCTAACTCTAGTTGCAGAACAAGACAAATGACATTTAACAAAAAAACTGTACAAAACATAGTCATTTTCCTGCCTGCACAATTTGCCAATGAGTTGGAAAATTTTGGTTTTGAGGCCATCTAGGAAGATGCTCTTCCCATGCTGCAACACATCATAGTTATTGCAAGCATGGGGGAGACCCCACCTTCAATATTATAATTAGCAGCATGATGAATGCTATTATCGCGTTCATTAAATAAACTAAAAAAAGAGTTCATTTTTTTGTTAACACCATTAGTTTAGGTTTTTATTTTTTATTTTGTTATGTTTTGTAGGACAACATGAAGCACAATGCAAATTGTAGGTATCCAAGGTAACTGGGCCTACAAAAAAGTGCTGCTCCATCCTATTTTTCTCGAGAAAAAAAATCATGCAAAATAAATAATTGGCTATAAAGATTTTGCAAAGTGAAGGATTTGTACGAGGAGTCCATAACAACGCATGATGATACAATACAAGTAACATTCAATAGGCTCCATTTACAGCCTTACCATGTGCCTCATATTCACAAAATTGGATCAAATATAGGTATTGGGGAGACCCCATATTTCAATACAATACCATACGAGTAATAATCCTCCCCTATTTATTTTATTTTTGCATTTATTTTTTGCTTTATTTATTTTTGCAATTTTTTGCTTTATTTATTTTTGCAAGTGTGAATTTCTTGCTTTATTCATTTCTGCAAGTGTGTTTAAATTCTTGCAATTTCCTTTTAGCTATGTGTTTATTTCTAGCATCTTAATTTTAGTTGTGTGCTTATTTTAAAATTGTAGTTTATTTATTTATTTTTCTGCACTTAGTTTTGTTGGGTTTGGATGAACTAAAAATACATAAAAAAAAATTCCCCCACCAAACCAATAGGCACAGAGGGACTCATTCCCCACACTATAGGCATATACTATGTGTGGCACTCACAAGTTTACAAACTACCAGATTGATAATTAATGGAAAGGAAATGACTATTTTTAGAACATAATTTTTGCTCACCACCAAGTCTTTGATACAATGTCAATGTCCAAGGAAAATGAGTGTGACAAATAGTTTGGAAGTTATTACAATGAAGTGCATGTGCCAAAATGTAATGAAGAGTGGGAGGAGACTCAAGGGAGAATTATAAGTGAACAATCCTCCTAGCTAGAAGAAATTGCCCCAAAAGAGATCCAAACAATCCTCAAGAGCTCCCCAAAACTAGAAGGATACATTAAGAAAACCCTTGTATAGAAGCCCTCGACCATGGTTGTCTTGGTTCATCCTATTGCCTTGGTTTAACCTGTTACCTCCTGAGAGTAGCAATCCAAGGAAGGGAAAGGTAGGAGGAAAGCCTTTAAGAAAAGACAGACTATCCCCAGAAATTGAGGCACTTTCCAAATGGAAAAGAAGTTAAGGTTAATCTAAAGAAGCACCAACATCCCTCCCTAAAAGGTTTCCCAAAAGAGCCTTGTCAACACCAAAGAAAGCACAACTAGAAATCAAGACAAAGCCTATTATGACTCCTCCATATTTTTTGGAAACTGTGTCACTAGATACTTGCTCACCTATTTCATCACTCCTGGCACCCCAAGAAACTTCTCCCCTATGGGTGACCCTCAAACCTACATAGGCCCCAACCACCTCCATGCCATACAACCAAATTACCTATTTTCCTTACCTAAAACCCTTACCTCTTCCCCTAAAAATCCAACTATAGTCATTTGATCCTCAACCCATCACTTCAATCTTGAAGTTAATTCACCATTTTCAACAAACTTGTGAATATGATCTTCAACAAATGCAACAAGGGATGAAGTGGTGGGAAACTCAATTGGCCACCTTATATACCAAGGTCACCTTTCAGCCTCAACATGATGGATTTGGTGTGTTCCACCTTGATCCAATCATCCCCAAGGTGTAAAAAGAAATGCAGACCCAATATTACTAGATATTGGCTATTGAACTTAGCCTCAAGGGCATGCCACCCAAGGGAAGAATTGAGATCTCTAAATAGGCAACTAAATTATTAGCACATGACTATAGAATGGTATTAAGGAAGTTATCTGAGAAGGAGAAGAAATTAGAAAAGGTCAAGGGTATTCTTGTACCCTTGGAGATTTGTCGCACTACAAAATTTCTTGGATCCAATCGACGATATGGACTCAGGTGGATCCACCTCTTTGACTTGGGAAAATATTATCCTAAGACTCTAGACAGATTAAGGTAAGGAAACCCTAGAGGTGAGCCTATAATACCTCTCATATGCTCATGCTCATCCAAATTTATAAAAAAAGGAAAATTGTAACATAATTTTTGATCAAGCTTCAAAGTAACCTCCAACTTGTGCTTCAAGCAATAGATTGGTGCCTTATCCACTGGGTAATTGTAGCCAAAATTAAAATATAACATGAAAATAAGGGGAAAGAATAAAAATTGATCCAATCACGTACATTCAAATAATGCAATAAAAGTGATTGAACATGCTAGTGAAAGAAGACACCATTTACACATTCAAATTATGTAACATGTAAACATGACAATGAACAAAACTGCACATAGAAATGCTCAAAGGAGGAAGTAGGATTGTATTAATGTGAAAAGGGAGTCTGGTCAAGGTGACCAAATATCACTAAGTAAATACAAATAAATTCTTCATTCAAATAATGCAATAGAGAACTTCAACTGTTATTTCAAACGATGTAACAAAGAGTTATTGGCTTCTAGCCTCATCCACTGGAAATGCTCTCAATAGCAAAAATCTACACAATAATGGAGAAGAAAGAGGGGTGACTAGACAAGACACAAAATAGAAAATACAACTAACAAAGGATGGGCACTCTAGTATACCTCTTACATAATTTTACTATCTAAAAACTTGATTCTTTTTCTGCTACTGCAACTCCTTATAGCTCGATCATGGGATATTCTGTTAAAATTAAAATTGCCTTCATTAAAAGTTGGATGGTGGCCCATAACTGCTATAACTATCTCAATTTAGTTCGTAGTATTAATTTTATTTATTTTGGCTCCTATTTATGGCTTGATGGTGGCCTTAGTTGGTTAAAATTTTCTCCATTTAAAGCTAAAAAATAGTTGGCTCCATTGAAACTGCTATCTTAACCAAAGTTGAATGATGGCCCCTCACTGCCCCTTAATTAAATTTTGATAATGGCCCATAATTGCCACTACCCCCATCACCATTGACCACCTCTTCAAATTAAAATATTAGACCTTTTTTTTTAAATTAAACCATACCAACTTGTGAAAAATAAATGACCTTAGACGCTTTAAATAAATCCCAATTGTTACAAAAAAATAACCTTAGCTACCAAAAGTAGCTATTAAAAAAAACCAAACAAAAAAAATTAGATACTAACCATTGGAAATTTTATCCTTCATTTAGTCGTTTTATAAATAAAAATAATTAAAAAAAACCTTAAGCCATTGATCAAATTTGAAAACAATGTGGTCGATCAGAGCAAATGGTAGCACCTCTCCAAATATCACCAATGGGTATTTGATCTTCCCTTTGTGGGCCCCTCATAGGTGGCCACGCCTGGGCGGACCTACATGGGAGGCTGCCCTGACCATTGCAATATGGCCAATCCACCATGGGTGCCTTCAGACCTTTAAGCAAATTGAGGGCCAACCCACGTGCAATAAGAGAAAATGGTAGCACCTCTCCAAATATCACCAATGGGTATTTGATCTTCCCTCTGTGGGCCCCTCATAGGTGGCCTCGCCTGGGCGGACCTACATGGGAGGTTGCCCTGACCATTGCAATATGGCCAATCCACCATGGGTGCCTTCAGACCTTTAAGCAAATTGAGGGCCAACCCACATGCAATGTGGGATTGAAAACCATGAGAAAATGCACATGTGCACACATGCTTGAAACTACCTATCACACATTGCCACTTGTCACACTTAGGTTGGAGCACATAAACCTTTTTTTGATGCCCCTCACTTCATTGATTTGTGCATGCTCCTTCACACCATTGGATCTCCTATAGGATTGAAACTGCCTATCATGCGTTGCTATGTATCACCATGGGGTTGGAGCGCTTGAACTTTTTGATGCCCTATACTTTGTTGATTTGTGTACCCTCTCTTGAGTCATTGATCAAGCTTGGTGGGATCCATGTGGTGACCACAAACCATTCTCTCTCAGTCATCCATGTTACAAAATACTCCATTAGATCACCCAATGTGTAGACCTTTGATCATCCACATGTAAAGCATGGAACAATATGGAAAGTCAACCGTGGATTGGGCCTAGTGGGATCCACATGGCCCAATCTGAGTCAGTCATCTTGTGTCCTTCGCATAGACCCATGCCATTGATTTGTGGTGGATGCGTGCGATGTTCTAACCCATTTCATATGAAGTTGGGAGGGGGGAGTGGAAATATTTTTAAAAGAAAATTTTAAAAATCCCAACACCAAATCAAAACTTTAGGGAAGGATGTCGTGACCATGAAGGGGGGTCAAAATTATATGATTGGTTGACTTTAGAAAAAAAATACTTTAGGGGGACAATTTTTTTTTGGATGTTGAACCTTAGGGAATAGGATGGGGGGGAGAGGATGGACTCTAGGCTTAGATTTAATTAATATTAGAAAAATTCAAGGATTACAAGGGGGAGGAAAAAGGGGGGCGAAACTTGCATCCTTAGAAAATTTAAAAAATAATTTTAAAAATTAATGGACTTTTGAGGGCCACCTTAGGAGGATATAGGGGGGAAAGGAAATAGAAGAACACATCAATATGTGTTATTCTAAAAACTTGATGATCTCTTTTATAGTTGATTTCTTAAGAGGCACCACTTCTACCCACTTGGTGAAATAATCTATTGTTGTTATGATCCACCTATGGCCCTTGGAAGAATTTAGGTTAATATCACATATGAGATCTATTCCCCACTAAGTGAAAGGAGCTTCCATAATTACTGGCTTCAGGGGTATGGCTGATAATTTTTTTTCCCTACACATATACGATAGTTATGATAATTTCTAACAAATTGGTAAACATCCTTAAACAAGGAGGGCCAATAATAACCAACTCTCATTATTTTATGGGTAGTAGCCTTTGGAGCAAAGTGACCTCTACAAAAGCCAAAATAATATTCTTTCAGCTCTTGAGGGATATCTTTCTCAAACAGGCACAAAAGCAACACACCATTTGGATGCCTCCAATACACTCTACCTTCGTGAATGTAGTATCTTTGGACCAACTACTTGATAGATCTTTTGCTTTGGGGTATATCTTCTAGAAATGTTTTGAAGATAAAACACAATGCCATCATACCACTTGCAATTAGAATTATCAACTATTTTAGCTTCATGTTGCTCATCTGCAATGATAGTTTTATTCATGGCCTTCCATTCTTTATTAGCTATATCCTTTGCTAGCCCATGTCCTTTGATAATTTGAATTACTTTGAACTTTACATAATTTTGCCATCCATCTTGCAGGACTGTCTAAAAGTTCAGGATGATTGAAAATATCTTTAACAACAATGTAGGGGATACATGCTATTACCTTGTTGGATCCAAAGATATATTTGAAATGATCTAATATCCTGATTAATGCATAAGCCCATTTTTCTAGCATAGAGTATTTTAGTTGAGCATCCTTCAATCCTATAATCATAAAGGCTATAAGTATTTTATTTTTCTTTTCATCCTTTTGAGCTAGAACTGTAACAATAGTGTGTTTTGAGGCAAATGAGTAGATTTTGAAATCTTTGGAGTAATTAGGGCAATTTAATATCGAAGCTTGAGAGATTGCATCTTTGATCCTATGAATAACTATAGTATTTGCCTTTGTCCACCTTATTTCCCCATTTTTCTTGATCATGTCATTAATCAACTTAGCAATTTGAGCAAAGTTAGGAACAAGCCATCTAACAAAGTTACTCTTACCAAAGAATGATCTAAATCCTTTCAAATTTTTAGGAGGGGGAATACCGAAAATTGCTTCTATTCTTTGTGGATCAATGCTAATCCTTTATTTTGAAATTATGTGTTCAAGGAGCTTACCTTGTGTATCCCTAAACACATATTTTCTAGGATTCAAAGATATGCCAAACTCTTTCCACCTGTCAAATACTTGAGTTAGATGTGTAAAATAATCTTCAATATTTAAAAAAAAAATTGTAATATCATTGATATACACCACTACTATCTTAAACATTAGCCCATTAAATGCAATATTCATGGCTCTCTAAAATGTTTCCCCTACATTCATTAACCCAAAGGGAATTGAGATATTCAAATGTTCTCCATGGTGTAGTGAAAGTTATCTTATGTCTATCCTCTAGATTTACTGCAATCTGATTGTAACCTGAGAAGCCATCTAATAAATATATTCTTGATGCCCCAACCACTGCTTGAAGCAACTACTCCATATTAGTAAGTGGATAGTTATTTTTAAGTGTGTTCTTGTTAAATTTTTTGAAATCAACACAAATTCTTATTTCACCATTATTTTCTAACTAGGACTATATTTTCTAACCAAGAAGAAAATCTCACCTTCATGATTATCTTAGTATCCATTAACTTTTGCACTTCTTTCTACATAATTAGATGCAAAGTGGATTCAAAATTTCTTTGTTTTTTCTTAAAAGGCTTGGTATCCTTCTAAAGGGGTATTATGTGAGTCATTACATTTGTAATGAAAGTATTTAAGTCTTCATAAATCCAAGTAAAGACATCAATGTTTTTTTTCAATAATTTGATATACTATTGCTTCTCTTTTCCTAATAGAGCCTTATTAATCTTAACAAACCTAGGATCTTTCTCTGTTTCGATATTAACATCATCTGCTTTAGACTCCTATACCAGAGGTTTATATGATCTATCAAAGTCATAAAAATAATACTCTAAAGATACAAACCCCCTAGGGATCCTATTGGTATTCAATTGTATGACTTCTGTGGGTTCTCCAATAACATCCTTCAATATTTCTTCATCACTTTCATCACAAAAATGGTCAGAGAACTCATCTTGCATAGTCATAAAATAATTAATGTGTATATCATTATGGAAAAATTGTTAATATACCACATTATTAGGGACATATGGCTTATAAAAAAATATGGTTAGAAATATATTAGTAAACCAAGTATCTATCTCAGGGTTATCTGCTCTAGAAGCATTAATTGCCAACATATTTGCATTGTGATTTTGCACTCTAGGACTATATTATAGATCAAAAGCTAAGAATCTATCTATTTCATACAACACTGCTTTCTTATATTGCTTTAATCTAGGGTGTTTCATTTGATATTTTCCTTTGATTTGTTGAATTATTAGCTCAACATCCCCACTAATCATAAGGTAATTAGTACCCAATTCCTTGGCTTTATTTAGCCCTAGCAATAAAGCTTCATACTCTGCAATATTATTTGTACAAGAAAATTCTAATATGTATGGTATGCCAAGATAATTCCTATTAATATCTGTCAACCTTACCTCGACTCCGACTCCTGCTTGATATGTTTTCCCATCAAAGGTCATAGTCCATAACTCATAAGTCATAATTTTATCAGTTTCTACATCCACTTCAACCTTTAGTTTTGGATCCATATTATCAGCATTGGGCACTTCCAATAAAAAATAAGAATGCCAAATAGAGTAAACCCCCATGTCTTTTTCCTCAATAGAATTTATGATATTAACCATATTATCATTAGGAACTCTAAATTCAATTGAATATCTATTGAAGGGTTCTCTTTTCAAGATAAATTTTTCCTTACCCTGCATTAGGATATTGGCATATGACCAATCTAATTGAATAGTACCACCTAGCTACTTTACCCAATGTCTAGAGAGGAGGATGGAAATGAAAGAGTCCACATCTACAACTACTACATCCATTACCACAACTTTTTTAGGATATTGTTCAATATGGACAAGAAGCCTGGTGATAATGCCTACACAAGGTACCCTCATGTTATCCATTACAGAAATATGGGGTATTCTTTTTGTCAAGTTAAGCCTACTTGGTCATCTACTTGTTTGGACATTACATTCATGGATGCACCACTATCAAGCATGCAATTATGAATAACATATTGGTATCCATAGCCCGAGGTATACCTTAAGATATGTAGAATGGTTTAACTAAATATGGGGCTCTAATTGCATTGCTCTCAAGGCCTTCGGGGGCTTCAAGTTGACATCCTAACTGATTATTTAACTTGAAGGCTCTACATACTTGATATCAATACTTTGGGATGGTCATTAATTCCCCAAAAGTGATGTTGAACTTTTGCTTGGCAACCTCTATACCCAAATGAAACTGATATATCTTATTATTAATTCCTTTTTTGGATTTTTGATTTATCAAGTCATATTGTTGTTTTTGGGTAATTTATTCTAAATAAATCTCTTCAAGAATCATTTGCTGCTTTATTTGATTTATATTTTTTTATGAAATCACTCCTATGGTCTTTTTTTGGTAGACCCCTCATGAGTTCTATCCTCCATTATTCTATTCTTGAGATTAATATCATGTATTCTCTCTAAATACTAAACCTCTTGTTGGTTGTGGAGCCTAATTCTTATTTAGAGGTCCTGTTTTAGCAATGTTTGGACCCACTCTACGAAAGGATATGGACGTTATGTAATTGTGTGTCAAATCGCATGTTAATTTGATTTTTTTTGTAAATTACTATTTCCAATTTTTTTTTGATGAAAAATAAATTTTCAAAAATAGTAATTACTAAAAACGGATTTTTTTGACGAAAAATATTTTTTCGAAAATAGTAATTACTAAAAACGAAAATTGTTTTGACAAAAAATAATTTTCCAAAAATAGTAATTACTAAAAATGGTAAATTGCGATAGAAAAGATAATTTGGCAAAAATAGTAATTCTTTTTATTTTGGGGTCTTAATGATTTATCGTAAAATTGTAATTCTCGTTTTATAAGAGGATGTTGTACGACATTGGAGATTGTAGTGTGAAGGATGTGAAGGAAGTGAAGAAGGAAGAGAAACTGTAATTATGAGATCAAAGAGGAAGTACGACAGATTTGTTGTAGGTTGTATCCCTTCGAGATTTGTTGGATGGAATAATAAGGCCTATTATTTTCTTCATGCATGTAGCCCACATTAGATGAACCATGTAAATTTGTGTCTCGTATATTGCTTTATTCTTTTGTGTTTAATTTCAATATTTAATTATTACTCGTGTTTTATTATTTAATCCTAACAACTGGTATGAGAGCCTACGGTTTGGAAAACACACTTGAAAAGAGGGTTTTTGGTTCGAGTGGGAGCAATGGTAGAAGAAGGCAGGTTTAGGGTTGAGAATTTTAATGGTCAAAATTACTAGCTATGGAAGATGCAAATGGACGACTATCTTTATTATAAGGATCTTTACCTACCATTAGATGAAATAGAAAAGAAGCCAACGAAGACATCAGATGAAGAATGAGAAGTTTTGGATAGAAAGGCATTAGGAACAATAGGTTGTGCTTGGCATCATCGGTGGCCTTCAATATTCAAAGGAGAAAAATGAAGGGTTTAATGAATGCATTGACTAAACTGTATAAAAAACCCTTAGCTTTGAACAAGGTATTTCTTATGAAGCATTTATATAATATGCAGATGTCAGAAGGTGGGTCTGTTACTGATAATTTAAATGAGCTTAACATGATTACTAATAAGTTAAATTCTATTGAAGTAAATTTTGATGATGAGGTTAGAACTCTTTTGATCTTATGCTCAATGCCATAAAGCTGGAATGGCTTGGTCATGGTTGTGAGTAATTCTATTTTTGGTTCAAATACTTTAAAATTTTGTGATGTTATCCTTAGCGAGGAAATACAATGAAAAAGCACAAGTGAGACATAGGGTAAAGCGTTGACTGTGGAAAACAAGGGTAGACAAAAGGAGAGAGGAAAGAGTCTAGGAAAACATGGAAAATCAAATAAAGGCAGATCCAAATACAAAGGAAAATAGTTGGAATGCTGACATTGGGGAAATAAAGGAAGCCTAAAAATAGATTGTTGGACTCAAAAATAAAAACAGGGAGAAGAAAAACAAGGTAATTAAGAAGCAAACATAGCAGGTGATGTATTACAAGATGCTTTAATCCTTTCACTAGATATTATTAATGATTATTGGGTGCTAGATTCAGGGGCTTCATATCATGCCACACAACATAGAAAATATTTTCTAGATTATGTTCAAGGTGATTTTGGACAGGTCTATTTGGGTGATGATTAACCATGTAAAATCATTGGAAAGGGTAAGATACGGATAAAATTATCGAATGGAAACCAATGGTTGCTGAAAGAGGTAAGGCATATTCCTGATTTGAGAAGCAATACAATTTCTATAGGGCAGTTGGACAACAAAGGATGTATAGTTATATTCTCAACAAATTCATGGAAGGTTGTTAAAAGATCGCAATTATTAGCAAAAGGAAAGAAGAAAGGTACATTGTATGTATGTACTGGTAATACTGATCTTTCTATTGCTTTAGCTTCTATAGAAGTGGATATAGTTTTATGGCATCATAGGCTTGGGCACATGAGTGAGAAGGGGATGTAGATTCTCCACTCAAGGAATTTGTTGCCATGTTTGAAGCAAGTTGATTTGGACTTTTGTGAGCACTACATTTATGGAAAACAGAAAAGAGTCAGTTTTCTTAGAGTTAAAAAAGAAAAGAAGAGTGAAAATCTAGAGCTTGTGCATACAAACGTATAGGGACCATATCAAGTATCATATCTTGGTGGCTCTTATCATTATGTTAAAATTATCTCCATTTAAAGCTAAAAAATAGTTGACTCCATTGAAACTGCTATCTTAACCAAAGTTGAATGATGGCCACTCACTGTCCCTTAATTAAATCTTGATAATGGCCCATAATTGCCACTACCCCATCACCATTGATCACCTCTTCAAATTAAAATTGGACCTTTTTTTAAAATCAAACCATACCAACTTGTGAAAAATAAATGACCTTAGACGCTTTAAATAAATCCCAATTATTACAAAAAAATAACCTTAGCTACCAAAAGTAGCTATTAAAAAAAACCAAAAAAAAATTAGATACTCACTGTAGCACCCTAAAATTGGCGTAGTTAAACCTTAGTAAAAAGATAAAAATTTGAATTTCAAATCCAAACCACCCGTTACCTGCTTTCCTCATTTTTTGCACCATTTTTAGGATTTGTTTTGATCGTTGGACGATATCGTCGTAGATCAGATGAAATCGTCCTAGATCTGACAAATTCGTCTGGAACAGAACGTCCAGACGATTTCGTCCCAAAACCAAATTTTCATAATTAGCTTCTGTTTCAACAGTTTCTCTAACTTGGGCAGAAAGCGTGTCTACGCAGTTAGAATCTCCCCCGTTGGAGATCTCCCAAATTAGGATGATTTCCAACCTCCTAACCTCTCCCTAATCCTATATAAACTAGGATTTTCTCAGTTTGTCCCCCTGAACCCCCTAGCTATAGGATTTCCCTACAGAGTTAGTTTCGTATGCATTAGAGCATCCTCGCACCATCGTTTGCATTCTGTGTTTCATGTTTTCTTGTAGGAATTTTACTATTTTTTAGTCAGAGCAAGCTTGGATCGTCGTAGGCGATTCCAGATGATTTCGGACGATCTTGTCGAGGAGCGCAGATGATCTCATATGATTAGAGGCAATCTTGATTGTAGTATAGATTAGGGGCAATCAAAACCTAGAGTTTGCATTTCCTTATTGTTTTATGCATTTCTTTGTGCATTATCTTAGGCTATTATATTTATGCATCCTGGAGTTCACCTCATTTAGCATAGATATATGATGAAGTTAAAATAAATTATCAAATTGATGCATTTCCTTTTAATTGCTATTTAGATCTACCATTTAGGCAAATTCATCGTTATTCCTATCATTTCCCCTTGCTTTTGCAGTTGCATTTTTGGTATTTTGTATCTGTTTTTGTGATTGCAAGTTTTTGACGAATTCATCAGATCGTTGATGATCCTGTCTGATCTTAGATGACTGACTATGATCTGAGATGATTCTGTGCAATTTCAGACGATTTTGTATGATTCGAGATGATTTGGACTTCTACAAACCATAGAATCTTCATTCAGACATCCAGAATTAGGTATATTCTACACTATTTAGCACATTCTCTATGTTCAACATTTATTCATGTTCTATGTATCTATAAAAATTAGCATCGACATATAGATTACCTTAGATTCATCTTGGCCAAACCTAGGAATTGAATGATTGAATATAAAATGAACACATCAAACCTATCATCAACCTAGGCATGGAAACTGCCACTCAAAAGTTTCCTAGTGAACCCACCATCCGTCGAAAATTCACCCTTATACCCCTCCCCCGAGAGGCGAGACCTTCAAAGGGCCTCTCAGTCCGAGGTATTGTCCCATCCTTCTCGCATCCCATTTTTAGGTGTGGATCCTATATCCTGAAGGTTAAGGATGCGAAAAATTTAGAGCGATACATTTTGGTGAACTTGACGTGAAAACTAAAAACTTTTTGAAAACAATCAAAAAAAAAAAAACTAAACATAAATGCATTTAGATTCAAATATTGCATATCATATTTAGATGGTAGATTATAATAAAAGAAGAGCTATCACCATTAATGTTGAAAATCAATTAGCAGCTATAGAGATTACTTCTTTGCTTAGAGTATCTCAAACATATAGAGTTCCACATTTATGGGACAAACTTAATAGGAGATTGAATATTATTTCATCCAGATCAACCGAACTTAGGCAAATCAAGAGGTTTGTCCTAGATAGAATCCTAGATCCTGATCAAGTGACCTTGTATCATGAGCTTCAGAGAGCTTGCCATAGGTGGTTAGCAGATAAAAGAGCCCTCGTGTCTTTTGAATTGTACACCTTCGAGGAATACCTCGAAAATGCAGTTGTAGTACATAAATTTCTATCTCGTATAGAGGATCAAAAGGTTGTTCTTACGGATAGAAAGAGATAGAATAGAGTTCCTAGAGCTGTGTTATATCGAGAGTATTGCCATGAGCTCTATTTTTACAAGACAGAGTCAGAAGTAAATAACATCACCATAGCACACTTTGTTAAGTTCCTAAAAAACCATTTCCAATTTGAAGAGGAGCATTTCATGACTCCTGATGAACTTGATCCTATCAATGACATCTATAAACTATTTATAGAAAACTAAGCCATTATTTTATTATTATTATTTCTTGCATTTAGTGTGTTGTTTGTTGTCTTTAATCATAAAAACAAAACAAAACAAAAAAATAAAAAAAAATAAAAAATATCAAAACATTTTCTTTTAAGCATTATAGTAGGTATATAATTAAAATATATACCTCCCAAATTTTTTGCAAATATATTAATTAATATTTGCTAAAATCTAAATTTAAACATAATGACTAGACTCATAAATGGAAAACAGACTGAAGTAGAAGAAAATTGGTTAGGAAAAATGGTAAATAAACCAGATGTCCTTCCTAAAGACCCAATTCAGGAAGAAGGAACCCTATACCAACAAGAAGAAGCATTTTTTGATGCAAATGAACAAAGAGAAATTGTTAGAGAGGAAGGATCCTCATCTCCTAAAATATCTCTGAAAGGAGCTGTTACTTTTGAAAACATGGAACATTTCTGGAAGTTCCTCAATACTAATATTGGCACTCTTAATAGAGCAGTCCATATGGACAAGGATCAAATTAGTGACACTCAAGCAACCCTAGAAGACATATATCACACACGCACTAATCCCTTGTACTTCATTGATCAAGAAAGTGATAAAGCTGGACCATCCAATTTGGATATGGTCGTTATAATCCAAAACATGCAACAACAACAGGTTACCCAACCATCTAGAGTACCTGTTACCAAGCCTAGAGTTATTCCCACACAAAAGAAACCATAATTCACTGCTCTATTTTGCCAATTTATTGATCAACATACCTCAAATCAACAAAAGCCTAAAACAAAACCAAATACCAATTTCCAACAATTTGGGGTACAACATAATGCTACAACAAATCTCCTTCATAATACTCTTCCTAACAACCATTTGCATAACAACAATATAGCATCTAATCCTTACGTCATGCCATCCTACGCTCACAAATCCCATACTCATGTACCACCAAACTAATATGGTGGACAAATTGGTAATCTGGAAGCCATGGTGAAACAGTTAGTCTCCCGCATGGACCAGATAGATCCCTATCGTCCCTTGTACAATTATCGAGAGATGTATAGTCAGCCTCTAGATCCTATAGTTGTAACACAACCATATCCTAAACACTTTCCTATGCCTGTCCTACAAATATACAAAGGGACTGAAGATCCCATAGAGCATCTTCGTATGTTTAGGATAGCATGTCATGATATATCACATGATGATTTGTTATTACTAAAAATGTTCCCAAAAAGTTTAGGAGGAATGGCATTAGAATGGTATTATCAACTATCCACTCATTCTTTGAGAAATTTCGAAGAAACCGCCAAGTATTTTGTGCATCAATTTAGTGCCTACATTGAAAGGAATGTAATCATTAAAGATTTTTACAACCTAAAACAAGACAAAGATGAATGTTTTGCTGATTTCCTAGCTCGATGGAGATAGGTGATAGGAAAATTACACTTTGTGTTACCTTATCGAGAAATGCTGGATATCTTTATCAATAATTTACAAGAACAACTATCCTATGAGTTATCAACTACTACCTTGACCACCTTTGATCAAGCTATAGATTTAGCTCTAAGAGTGGAAGATGCTCTTATTCGGAGAGGTCAGCTTAAAAATAAAGATGATCAGAAAACATCCAGAAATCAATATAAAAATAAACAAGTTGTGGGCGATGGAGTCACTGATAATAGAAATATCGCTACTGTTAATGTTGCGAAAACAACAAAGAAATTTATACTGAAACCTCCGGATAAACCACCTCGAGAATTTACTAGGTTAAATCAACCTTTATCAACCATTCTCCCGCAATTACTAGCACGAGGATTGATCCAATTACCAAATATCCAGGAACCTGATCCAACTATACCCGGATACAGAGCTGATTTATGCTATGATTTCCATAGAGGACCTAGACATGCTACCAAATCTTATAAAAGATTAAAACATAAAATACAAGATTTGATTGATAACAATGAGATGGAGGTGCAAGCCTTTCAACCTAAAAAAAATCCTCCTAATAATGCTCAAAAATAGCATTCCCCAAAATCAGAATCAAAATGCCAATCAATCATTGGACATATTTCAACATCCTTTACCAAAGCATGGTAAAGATGTGGCTAATCAAATTGAGCATCATAATATTCTCCTCCTACCCGATATGTAGGAACTATTAGTGGACATTTACCTATTCATGATCCATAAATCTTTGACACAAATTTATCCATGGTTATGGCCAGACCTCTACATAATATTCGGACACCTGATCTTAGTGATACCGAATATGAGACTGAAAGTGATATGGAAATCACCTCAAATCAATCAAATATTTTTGAAGATGAATCAGATGCTGTTCAACCCATCACAAATTCTATGGTTTCGGAAGAACCATTTCCTAGAAGAGTCACTACTCGATCATCTTCTCACCAATTACTTTCTAATGAACAAGTCATAAACACTAGACCGAGACCTATTCATCATCCGCAAAATAATATTTTAGGTACCATCGGAGTTGTTACTCGACAACAGGCTCAAAATTCTCAACAAGATCAAACTCAAAATGATGGATCAACTCCATTTATTTTGAAAAATCCCAATAAAGGGAATCATGCGCCTAATGTTCAACCTAAACCTCCTTATAATATTAATGAACAATTATCAAATACTATAG
Organism: Wollemia nobilis; assembly: GCA_028583015.1. Classification (NCBI taxonomy): domain Eukaryota; kingdom Viridiplantae; phylum Streptophyta; class Pinopsida; order Araucariales; family Araucariaceae; genus Wollemia; species Wollemia nobilis. The sequence continues at coordinate 3,768,857 of JAQPPZ010017063.1, read as the reverse complement.
CTAGAATTTCCCTTTTGGACCTTTTAAGATCTTCTCCTACCCATAGGGATGAATTAATGCTCACATTAAGCCAAATGATGGTACCACAAAATATTCAACCTAAAGCCATGTCCAATACTATCATAACTTGAGAAGTCGATTGTATTGATTTTCGGGATAGAGATATACCGCAACATAGTCTACATAAGGATAACCCCTTATATATTACTGCCCTAATTGGAGATGTAGCAGTTAAACGAGTCTTGATTGATAATGGTTCATCTTTAAACATATGCACTTTTGACTTCTACCAAAGATCTGGGTTTAGAAGTGACGAAATGAAAAGAACTGATATGATTATAAAAGCATTCAATGACGAAACACAAGAAACGTGTGGAGTTATTACTATTTCATTACAAGTTGGTCCTAGAACCTTAGACACAACCGTGTTTATTGTGCATTGCCCTACATCATACAATATAATTTTGGATCACCCTTGGATCAATGCGATGCGAGCTATTCCCTCAACTTTACATCAGTGTGTTAAATTCAAATTTAAAAATTAGTTGGTTACCATTCATGGTGATCCTAGACCCTTTGATATGTGTGCTTTGGCAGAACCTATTGGAGTTCAATTTTTCCCTGCTCTGTCATCCACACATCCTAATTCTAATCATCCATCTAAATGTGTGAAACACACACCCATAACATCATCTACTTTTTCTCCATCCACCACACCTCTACATATAGTTCAACCATCTTCCAAACAAACCACATTAGGACCTCAAGAAGATCCTAAACCCACAACCAATGCTTCTTGTTTTACTCCTATAACTTCCATACCTTTAGACCCATCCATCGACATCTCTACAAGGTCTACGCTTATCAAAGGCATGTTTTCCTCATTCGAAAACATAGGAAATGATCCTTCTACCTCGTACGCTCTTACTGACGAGATCTTACCCGATTTATCTAAAATTCTTGTATCAGAGAAAACAAACGTTGCTATGCAAGATTCCCATATTTTAAATAAATTGCCACCCTCTCCTCGTACCTTGGGCCTCCCACAACCTATGGGAAGTATCTACCAAGTCGGGAGTTGTGATTTTATTTATAAGGGATATGACTAGGGAAGAATACCTAGAAACATCAAGACTCATTATGACGGGTATGCTCGCTGTTATTTTACTAATGAGTATGTTAAAGCTAAACCTATAATGCTTAGATTGGGCTATAAAGGGAAAGGTTTGGGACCTTCCCAAAATGGTATGAAAGAACCTTTTGAGGTAGAACCATGGCCTGCTCGATGTGGTGTGGGCCTATTTCCTAGTAAAGGTCAGCCCTTCCCATTTGAGGATGATGACCATCTTATATGTTACCAAGATTATTTGGATAAACGCGATGCTTTGCATTTAAGGGATAATTCATTTACATGCAATATGCTATCCATAGCTTACCCTGAGATGATTGCTAAATCTAACAATGATTTGGAGGGGGATATCTTCCATGATGTCTCCGTTGAGGAATTGTTACATAACGGATTTTATTTTGATGGCTTTATACCTAGTATAGCCCAGCTTGAGGCCACGACTCCTCAAGGTGAATTATCCAAGCTAACCTTGGAAGAATTACAAGAATTAGGTGTTTCACCCACCCCATATAATTTTGAGAGAGATTTACATATGGAAGTTGAAAACGTTATAAAAATTAACATTGGAACCGAAGATAATCCTCACATCATCAACATTGGATCAGAATTGAGTCAAGAAAAAAAAGATACATACATTGCATTTCTTAAAGAATATGAAGATGTTTTTGCTTGGACATATGGAGATATGCCAGGGACCCTTCTGTAGTTATGCATCACCTAGTAGTCCATCCGGATGCTAAACCTGTTAAACAGAAACTTAGAAAAATGCATCCTAAAGTGGCCTTACTAGTCAAAGGAGAATTAGAAAAACTCTTGAAGGTTATTTTTATACAAGCTATTGATTATGCTGAATGGATCTCAAATATAGTTCCAGTAACTAAGAAAGAAGCTACCAAAGTTAGGGTTTGCACAAACTTTAGAGATATTAATGCTGCATGCCCTAAAGATGATTTTCCTCTTCCCAACATGGATCGGATCATTGATTTTATCATTGGGAGCGAGAATGATATCCCTAATGGATGGATTCTTTTGCTATAATCAGACCAGGATAACTCCTGAAGATCAGGCTAAAACAACCTTTATTACCCCTTGGGGAACCTTTTGTTGGAAAGTGATGCCATTTGATTTAAAGAATGCAGGTGCAACATATCAACGAGCCATGACTTATATCTTTCATGATATGATGCATGATATTCTACATGATTATGTAGATGATATTATAGCTCGTTCCCTCAAGGAAAATTATCATTTAGATGACATGAGAAAAGTATTTGATCGATTAAGGGAATATCTTATCCGACTAAATCCAGCCAAATGTATATTCGGAGTTAAGTCCAGTAAATTATTGGGGGTTATCATTTCTTTATGTGGTATTGAAATTGACCCTCTCAAGATCACGACTATCACTGATATGCCCACACCCACAAATATATCTGAATTACAAAGTTTACAAGGTAAGCCTTAAGCTATTCGTCTCTTCATCAATAAGTTGGCGGACAAAATCAGACCCTTTCTTAAGCTTCTTAAGAAAGATGTCTCTTTTCATTGGGATGATGAATGCCAGGAAGCATTTGAACTCCTTAAGAAATATCTCCTTAAACCACCGGTGCTTTCCCCACCTAGATCTGATCGTCCATTTATCTTGTACATTTTTGCTTCAGATTTTGCCTTAGGAGCTATTTTAGCTCAACTTGATGATGAGAAGAAAGAACATGCTAATTATTACATCAGTAGAACCTTAATCAGTTATGAAACTCATTATACAGTATTAGAGAAGTTATGTCTCACAGTCATATTTTCTACACAAAAACTATGTCATTATATGCTCAGTCAAAAAACGTATGTTAGTGCTAAATTCGATTCTTTGCGGTATCTCATGAGTCAACCATACTTATCTGGTCGCCTAGCCAAGTGGGTTCATGCGCTAAGCGAGTTTGAACTCATGTTTATAGGACAAAATTTTGTTAAAGGTCAAATCATAGCAGATCAATTAGCTGTTGCGCCCTCATCATTGAGTTTCCTGATGAATGCCTTAAATTAGAGGCAGACTATCCTGAGAAATGGTCCCTATAATTTGATGGAGCCCGATGCATGAGTGGGGCTAGTGTAGGTATATTTTAATATCTCCATAGAAACATCTTATACCTCTGTCCTTCAAATTAACGTTTGCTTGCACTAATAACACTGTCGAATATGAAGCTCTCATCCTTGGATTACGAGTTGCCTTGGCACTAAAAATTAAAAATCTATTGGTTTTTGGTGATTCTCAACTTGTCATAAATCAAATCAATGATTTTTATCAGACCAGAGATGATAAATTACATCCATATAAAGCATATGTATTACAATTATTATCCCTATTTGATCAAGTTACCTTGGAAGCTATTCCTCAAACTAGCAATCATGCGACTGACGCTATGGCTGTAGCTACATCTCTTTTGCCCTTGGAGTTAGACGATGAATATGCTACCATCATTATTCATCGACTCTAGGAACCCGCTTCAAGCAAATCATGCTTAGAACCTTTGGATGTGTTTCTAATCAACAAAACTATTCCCGAACCATGGTACACTGATATATTTAATTTTCTTCAAAAGGGGACCTTTCTTGAAGGTTGTAATCGCAACCAGCGTCGGTTATTACGTAGATGAGAAAGTTGTTTCGTAATTATTGGTAATACATTGTATAGGAGATCTTTTGAAGGCATCTTACTAAGATGTTTGAATCTAGAAAAATCTAGATCAGCTTTGAGTGAAGCCCACAATGGATCTTGTGGGGGAAATTTTAGTGGTAGCACCATTTCTAAGAAGCTCCTTAGGATAGGATTTTTTTGGCCTACCATGGAAAATGATGCACATGATTATGTGTGCCATTGCGACAAGTTCCAAAAACACGTAGACCTTGTCCATGCGCCTACACAAGAACTGTAGGCTATTTCATCTCCTTGGCCCTTTTCAAAATGGGGCTTAGACATCATTGGAAAAATCAACCTTGTGTCATCTGATGGACACAAATTCATCATAATCGCCACTGAGTATTTCACAAAATGGGTTGAAGCTATGCCCTTAGCTTCTTGCACTAAAACCCAAGTTTATTTTTAATCAAATTATTTGTAGGTTCAGAATTCTTGCAAATCTCATCTCAGATAATGGCACTTGTTTCAAAAATAAAGATGTCAAAAAATTATGTCAAAAATATAAAATTCAACATCGTTGGTCCACTCCCTATTATCCTCAAGGTAATGGCCAAGCCGAAGCATCTAATAAAACATTAATCAAAATCCTCAAAATACTGGTCAATAAGTCTGGTCGAGATTGGCACATCCAATTATATCCAACATTATGGGCTTATCGAACTAGCGTTCGTACCCCCACAGGCACTTCACCTTTTGTTTTGGTTTATGGCACTAAAGCAGTTTTTCCCTTTGAATTAGAAGTTCCTTCTTTAGCTCTACTACTTTAAGATACTGAAGTAGGAGATCAATATCGTGCTGGCAGATTTAGTCAGCTGGAACTCCTAGATGAAAAGCGCATCAATGCTTTGGAGCATCTTCGTGCCTACCAAAACAAGCTTAAGAGAGCATACCTCAAGAAAGTTCATCATCGATCCTTTGAGATCGGTGACCTTGTATTAAAAGAATAAAAAAAATACTAATGCAACTAAAGACCTTAAAGGTAAATTTGAGCCCAATTGGCTTGGACCGTATATCATCACTGCTAAATTTGGATCGGGCGCATATCGATTAGCTACCTTAGATGGTAAAGATATTAAAGAACCTATGAAAATTATGCATCTCAAGCGTTACTATGCATAACATTGGGTCATTTCATCATTTGTATATATTGTATTTTGCATATTGTTTCATTTTATCCATTTATATCAAAATCTTTTTCAAAATAGTAATAGTATTTATTCTTTCAATTTATCACTCAAAATCAAAATATAAAAACTTCAAAATCCTCAAAATCTTCAAAAACATATTTTATTTTCGTACCTGTCAATTCTTGAAGTATTGCAATTATATTTTCAATTATTTTGGATAAATTAGCATTTATTTGGAATCCCACACTTTCACACTCATAGGCATAAATATCTTGATTTTATTTGGTATGATTATTAATCTCTCTTATATCAAAGTCCACAGTTGAATTAAATAAAGTTTTGAGCATAGAGAACTGATCTTGTTATTTACTTAAACCAAGTACATCTCTTCACATTAAAATGATTTCATTGCAAATTCAATATGATGCTACATAGTAGAAGTGGTTTCTTGAGCGAAAAGTTTCCCTTGCTATCCTATCATGCACATGGTCTAGAATCTTTGAGAATTGACAAAAGGACAAGCTCACCCCTACCCAGAATAAAAATCCCTTGCTCTATAGCCAATCCGAGCAAGTATCCCTAGTATAGGAAGCAAAAGAAAAATTCAAAGCAAAAGAGAAAAAGAAAAATATTATTTTGTATCATCACAACAATATTTTAGCATTATCTCAATATCAAGCAAAAATACAAAAACAAAAAAAAAAAGAAGAAAAAGAGAAAAGCAAAAGCAAAAGCAAAAGCAAAAAAATCCCTTCCCTACCCCTTGAAAAGAAAAGAAGGGTGAATGAGCTTGAATCCCTGGAATTCTCAATTATTCAAAAACTGTGAGGTAAGCCCCATAACAGGTGGTTTGTGCCCAACCCGCTTGGCCTTGGGTAATTCCTAGTGTGGTGATATGTCTATCACATTAGCGAACTTCTTTTGTACAGACCTATGTCGGCTTATGGATTAGCTAGCTCTTGATAACCTGACTTACATAGTAGTCTGGTACGGTTACATGCATATAAATCATGGTCAAGAAACATTCATTTGGTTAAGTCAAATTACTTGTATCAAATTTTCTTGCTCAAAATTGGTGAATGAACAATACAATTGCACACACATTTGTATTTAAGAGATTCTGTATCATTATGATAAAGCAAGATCGGTAATAAACTCACATTTGCACATGAGGTTTCCTTATAAATCTACATTTGTCTTTGAGATAATGTAAAATATTTCTGCAACTCTTTTTGGAAAAATTTTATCTTCTTATTTCAGAACATCTATTTAGTATAAAAACAATTATATACATTGTTTTCAAAAATCACAAAATGCTTTCAAACAACATATGACACACATATAATCAATAGAGTCATGTTCATATTATTATTTTATGTTTATCAAAAGTCAAAAATCAATCATGCAATAAAACTAAAATATCAATTTCTTCTTTAGATTTTGCGATGATGGCATAAGTCTATACCTATAATTCTATACTTAGCACAAACCTTTGTTCTCATTCTATTTGCTAGTTATTAAAAAAAAAAATTCATAAAAACATATGACTTACATCATTATGTTACACAATTGTGCTTTAAAACGAACAAACACCTATTCTATTTCATGTCATTATGTCAACATTCAATTTTGCAATGATGGTATAGTTCTTAGGGACTTATTCCAAAATTTTATCACACTTAGGATTTTATGCCTAGCAAAATCATATTTTTTTTATATGTCATGCATAATATTTTTTATGAAAAACTGAAAATAAATCATCACCATCATCACTTCCATCATTACAACACAAAATATTAAGACAGTCTCTTAAGCACTCTTTTACTTTTAACAATATTTCTATCCTGGGATTAGCTTGACGACCTAGTAAGAGCTGACTCCATGAAATGGTCTATACTAGCGACAATGTCCTTTGAAATTATTGTTAGAAGTCCCTTTTATTTTTTTCATCAAAACACACCACAAAACAACCAATTTATTCACATCAAATTATTTCATTTACAATTTTATAGCATGGCATCAATAATTTATTTCCAACGATATAATTACATAAATAATCAATCACAAAATTCAAAATTAAAGCACCATACAACATATACACAAGTCATATCATCAAACAGATAATCTATATATCTCAAACAATCATGTACATCATCTGGATTGGTATGCCATAATCAATACCCTGGCATACTCAATCCCCTCAAAAAAATATAATAATACAAATCTGCCCTCTATAGTAGCTAGCCTCGAGAAGCCCTCGAGCTCTCAGCATCATCTCCCCCCTGCCCTAACATGGAGGAGGTGGTCCCATAGAGGTTTGGGCTATGTCCCGGGTCCTCATCGTCGATCGTGAGGATGTCCTCGACGATCCCATCATGATCGGCTCTGCAATGGGGGCTGGTAGTGGTACCCTCTATCCCTCTGGGACCACGTGATAGTATAGCCCCTGGTAGAATGCGGTCTAAGCAATAGACCACGCTAGATCCTGAGTGCTCGCCCCTCCACTTTGAGTCCTAAGCCGTGTAGCCTCGTCCTGTAGCATCTACACCTAAGCCCGAAGGCAAACAACCTTAGCCTGGAGAGCCACCATCTCGCTGCTCTCCCTTACCTCGACATCCTTGCCCTTATCGAGCGATGGTGGTCTCTACCCCTGTTGAGAAGGGACTCCCCTCTCCCTCCTCCCTATCTCTTGAGGTCTCTATGGAGCCTGACCCATCCTCTAGCATCTCTCCTATGGAGACCATCGCTGCTCTCTCCTGTCGTGACCTCGCGTTGCCTCAATAGTAGCCTGGCACTGCCTCCCCATCTGTCGCACCATAGCATGCACTAGAACCTATGCCCTCATCATTCGAGGAGGGTGAATGCCTGCGTACCAGATATTATACCCGTCTACGACCCCAGTGTCATCACCATCCACTAGTTGGATGGGGGCATTGTCTGCGTCCTGACTCTAAAATTGTTGCATGTCTAGAGCCTCGCTCAGCATAGTACTTTCTCGAATAGTCCATGAGTACTCATAATCCCTAAGAGAAGAGATCCCCTACTATAGATCGAACTATCGTAGAACCCAGTCGTAGTGGTGGAGCTCTACCTCTCCCCACTCTATCCGCAGCCAGCAAACTCACCTGATGCGAGCCAAATCTTGCCCATCCTCTGTCCATTTAGGGTGCTCTCGCCATGGCCTCCAAGTGATCTGGTCCAGGATGAGGTCATCCAGCAACCTTCGTGACATCAGTAGATCTATCCACCATTGTGACCCCCTTTGTAACCACCAGTAGAAAACCTGGGGCCTCTCTCGATAAACCCCTGTTAGTGGGAGCCCTATCAGACTCCACATCGCGATGTGCTCCCAACACCAAACCTGTAGTAGCGATGTCAAGACCAGACATTGGCCTCCCTTGTATACGACCCCATGTAGGATCCTATACAAGCGGCATAGCACAAAATTGCCCCAAGCAAACCTGTAACCGTGGTCTATCATGTCACAGACCACATCTAAGAGGAGCCACGGTAATCTGCACCCGCTATGGTGGCACAACAGTAAGCCACCTACCACCCCTACCAAAACCTAAGTCAGCCTAGATGCCCCAGGCATCTACCCCAGTGACTCGATGTTCACTTCGCCCTTCTCTAAGATGAAGCTCGGGTCCCCGATCAACCTCATCATCACCTAGCCCTGATTGGTCATAGGCGTCATCAACCGTCCTTGTATGGGGATCCTCATGATCCTCCATATGTCCTCTAGTGTTGGAGCCATCTCCCCTATCGATAATCGAAAGCAAAATGACCTTAGATACCATCTCTCTACTAAGGCTGTCAGTAGCCCCATATTTGTTGGTACTTGTGGCATCTTTGCCACATGCTACAAACCGACCTGATCAAGTGCAGTTATGTCATCTCGTAGCCTGCCGTATTTCCACTCCCAACTCTTTAGTAATCCCTTTTGCAAAACAAACAATAAAATAATAAAATTTATTAATAAATCAATCATTAAAATCAAATTACATACATTTTAATCAAGCTTAATTTCTTAAAAATAATGATATCGTCCACCATTGGATTATATCATCCTAAATTGGGCAAAATCGTCCTTTGTAGGATGAAATCGTCTATGATTTCGTAACTTGGGGATCGCCCCTTGTTGGACGGGATCACCCTTATATCGTCGATTTCACCCTCAGACGAAATCGACGATCTAGGGACGATTTCGATGACGATTTCATCCTGACGTCGTCGATGGCCTAAAAACGGTCGTGATGCCCCAAAAAAATCAAAATTTCAAACAAAAAATTGCACAAAATAAATTCAAACCTAATTTACTAGGATTAGATCCTTACCCGTAGCCTGCACCGGACCTCTGTTGCTCTGTGCACTGTCTCAACTATTTTTCTCTCTGCAGAGCTCTAGAACAGTAGAAATGAACAGTAAAAATGAATTAGGGTTTTACCCTATTTTTCTTAATTTTATTGAAAATCAACATTTTTTTTAATTTTGCTTTTTCGTGCTTTTACCTCAAATGTTTGATTTGGGTAAAAACACAGAGGGGGCACCATAGCCAGTAGTTGTACGATTCGACCTAGAATCATCGTCTAGTAAATTGAGTAAATTTTTGCTTTCTCGTAAAACAGGAAAAACTCGTCTTTAACGCATTTTTTTCAAAAAAATTGCTAAAAAAGGGGCAAAATGTAGCACCCTAAAATTGGTGCAGTTAAACCTTAGTAAAAATATAAAAATTTGAATTTTAAACCCAAATCATCCGTTAACCGTCTGTTACCCGCTTTCCTCATTTTCTATGCCATTTTTAGGTTTTGTTTTGACCGTTGGACGATATCATCGTAGATCAGATGAAATTGTCCTAGATCTGATAAATTCATCTGGAACAGAACGTCCAGACGATTTCGTCCCAAAACCAAATTTTCATAATTAGCTTCTGTTTCAACAGTTTCTCTAACTTGGGCAGAAAGCGTGTCTACGCAGTTAGAATCTCCCCCGTTGGAGATCTCCCAAATTAGGATGATTTCCAACCTCCTAACCTCTCCCTAATCCTATATAAACTAGGATTTTCTCAGTTTGTCCCCCTGAACCCCCTAGCTATAGGATTTCCTTGTAGAGTTAGTTTCGTATGTATTAGAGCATCCTCGCACCATCGTTTGCATTCTGTGTTTCATGTTTTCTCGTACGAATTTTACTGTTTTTCAGTCGGAGCAAGCTTGGATCGTCACAGGCGATTCTAGACAATTTCGGACGATCTTGTCGAGGAGCACAGACGATCTCGTACGATTGGAGGCGATCCTGACTGTAGTCCAGATTGGGGGCAATCAGAACCTAGAGTTTGCATTTTCTTATTATTTTTTGCATTTCTTTGTGCATTATCTTAGGCTATTATATTTATGCATCCTGGAGTTCACCTCATTTAGCATAGATATATGATGAAGTCAAAATAAATTGTCAAATTGATGCATTTCCTTTTAATTACTATTTAGATCTACCATTTAGGCAAATTCATCATTATTCCTATCATTTCCCCTTGCTTTTGCAGTTGCATTTTTGGTATTTTGTATATGTTTTTATGATTGCAGGTTTTTGACGAATTCTTCAGATCGTCGACGATCTTGTCTGATCTCAGATGACCGACTGTGATCTGAGACAATTCTATGCAATTTTAGATGATTTTGTACAATTCGAGATGATTTGGACTTCTACAAACTGTAGAATCTTCATTCAGACATCCGAAATCAGGTATTTTCTGCCCTATTTAGCACATTCTCTATGTTCAACATTTATTCATGTTCTATGTATCCATAAAAATTAGCATCGACATATAGATTAGCTTAGATTCATCTTGGCCAAACCTAGGAATTGAATGATTGAATATAAAATGAACACATCAAACCTATCATCAACCTAGGCATGGAAACTACCACTCAAAATTTTCCTGGTGAACCCACCATCCGTCGAAAATTCACCCTTATACCCCTCCCCCAAGAGGCGAGACCTTCAAAGGGCCTCTCAGTCTGAGGTATTGTCCCATCCTTCTCGCATCCCCCTTTTGGGCGCGGATCCTATAGCCTGAAGGTAAGGATGCAAAAAATTTGGAGCGATACACTGACCATTGGAGATTTTATCCTTCATTTAGGCGTTTTATAAATAAAAATAATTAAAAAAAAACTTAAGCCATTGATCAACTTTGAAAACAATGTGGTTGATCAGAGCACATGGTAGCACCTCTCCAAATAGCACCAATGGGTATTTGATCTTCCCTATGTGGGCCCCTCATAGGTGGCCCCGCCTGGGTGGACCTACATGGGAGGCTACCCTGACCATTGCAATATAGCGAACCACCATGGGTGCCTTAAAACCTTTAAACAAATTGAGGGCCAACCCACATGCAATGTGGGATTAAAAACCATGAGAAAATGCACATGTGCACACATGCTTGAAACTACCTATCACACATTGCCACTTGTCACGCTTAGGTTAGAGCACATAAACCTTTTTTAATTCCCCTCACTTCATTGATTTGTGCATGCTCCTTCACACCATTGGATCTCCTACATGCTTGAAACTGCCTATCATGCGTTGCTATGTATCACCATGGGGTTGAAGCGCTTGAACTTTTTGATGCCCTATACTTTGTTGATTTGTGTACCCTCTCTTGAGTCATTGATCAAGCTTGGTGGGATCCATGTGGTGACCACAAACCATTCTATCTCAGTCATCCATGCTACAAAATACTCCATGAGATCACCCAATGTGGAGACCTTTGATCATCCACATATAAAGCATGGAATAATATGAAAAGTCAACCGTGGATTGGGCCTAGTGGGATCCACATGGCCCAATATGAGTCAGTCATCTTGTGTCCTTCACATAGACCCATGCCATTGATTTGTGGTGGATGCATGTGATGTTCTAACCTATTTCATATGAAGTTGGGAGGGGGGAGTGGAAATATTTTTAAAAGAAAATTTTAAAAAGCTCAACACCAAATCAAAAATTTAGGGAAGGATGTCGTGACCATGAAGGGGGGTCAAATTTATATGATTTGTTGACTTTAGAAAAAAAAGACTTTAGGGGGACAATTTTTTTTTGGATGTTGAACCTTAGGGAATAGGATGGAGGGAGAGGGTGGAATCTAGGTTTAGATTTAATGAATATTAGAAAAATGCAAGGATTACAAGGGGGAGGAAAAAGGGGGGCAAAACTCGCATCCTTAGAAAATTTAAAAAATAATTTTAAAAATTAATGAACTTTTGAGGGCCACCTTAGGAGGATATAGGGGGGAAAGGAAATAGAAGAACACATCAATATGTGTTATTATAAAAATATGATGACCTCTTTTATAGTTGATTTCTTAAGAGGCACTTCTTCTATCCACTTGGTGAAATAATCTATTGTTGTTATGATCCACCTGTGGCCCTTGGAAGAATTTAGGTTAATCTCACATATGAGATCTATTCCCCACTAAGTGAAAGGAGCTTCCACAATTACTGGTTTCAGGGGTATGACTGATAGATTCTTTTTCCCTACACAAATATGATAGTTATGATAATTTCTAACAAATTGGTAAACATCCTTAAACAGGGAGGGCCAATAATAACCAACTCTCATTATATTTCTTTTAGCTCTTGAGGGATCTATTTCTCAAATAGGCACAAATGCAACACACCATTTGGATGCCTCCAATACACTCTACCTTCGTGAATGTAGTATATTTGGACCAACTACTTGATAGATCTTCTTTTGCTTTGGGGTATATCTTCTAGAAATGTTTTGAAGATAAAACACAATGCCATCATACCACTTGCAATTAGAATTATCAAATATTCTAGCTTCATGTTGCTCATCTGCTATGATAGTGTTATTCATTGCTTTCCATTCTTTATTAGCTATATACTTTGCTAGCCAATGTCCTTTAATAATTTGAATTACTTTGAACTTTACGTAATTTTGCCGTCCATCTTGCAGGACTGTCTAAAGGTTCAGGCTGAGTGAAAATATCTTTAACAACAATGTAGGGGATACATGCTATTACCTTGTTGGATCTAAAAATATATTTGAAATGATCTAATACCCTGATTAATGCATAAGCCTATTTTTCTAGCATAGAGTATTTTATTTGAGCATCCTTCAATCCTATAATCATAAAGGCTATAAGTATTTTATTTTTCTTTTCATCCTTTTGAGCTAGAATTGTAACAATAGTGTGTTTTGAGGCAAATGAGTAGATTTTGAAATCTTTGGAGTAATTAGGGCAATTTAATATCGAAGCTTGAGAGATTGCATAATTGATCGTATGAAAAACTATAGTATTTTCTTTTATCCACCTTATTTCCCCATTTTTCTTGATCATGTCATTAATCAACTTAGCAATTTGAGCAAAGTCAGGAACAAACCATCTAACAAAGTTACTCTTACCAAAGAATGATCTAACTCCTTTCAAATTTTTAGGAGGGGGAATGCTGACAATTGCTTCTATTCTTTGTGGACCAATGCTAATCCCTTATTTTGAAATTACGTGTTCAAGGAGTTTACCTTGTGTATCCCCAAACACATATTTTCTAGGATTCAAAGATATACCAAAATCTTTGCACCTTTCAAATACTTGAGTTAGATGTGTAAAATAATCTTCAAGATTTTTTTAAAAATTGTAATATCATTGAGATACACCACTACTATCTTAAATATTAGTCCCTTAAATGCAATATTCATGGCTCTCTAAAATGTTTCCCCTACATTCATTAACCCAAAGGGAATTGAGATATTCAAATGTTCCCCACGATGTAGTGAAAGTTATCTTATGTTTGTCCTCTAGATTTACTGCAATCTGATTGTAACCTGAGAAGCCATCTAATAAAGATATTCTTGATGCTCCAACCACTGCTTGAATCAACTACTCCATATTAGTAAGTGGATAGTTATTTTTAAGTGTGTTCTTGTTAAAAATTTTGAAATCAACACAAATTCTTATTTCACCATTATTTTCTAACTAGGACTATATTTTCTAACCAAGAAGAAAATCTCACCTTCATGATTATCTTAGTATCCATTAACTTTTGTACTTCTTTCTACATAATTAGATGGAAAGTGGATTTGAACTTTATTTGTTTTTTCTTAAAAGGCTTGGTATCCTTCTAAAGGGGTATTATGTGAGTCATTACGTTTGTATTGAAAGTATTTAGGTCTTCATAAATCCAAGTAAAGACATCAATGTTATTTTTCAATAATTTGATATACTACTGCTTCTCTTTTCCTAATAGAGCCTTATTAATATTAACAAACCTAGGCTCTTTCTATGTTTCGATATTAACATCGTCTGCTTTAGACTCCTATACCAGAGGTTTATATGCTCTATCAAAGTCATAAAAAAAATACTCTAAAGATATAAACCCCCTAGGGATCCTATTGGTCTTCAATTGTATGACTTCTGTGGGTTCTCCAATAACATCCTTCAATTTTTCTTCATCACTTTCGTCACAAAAATGGCCAGAGAACTCATCTTGCATAGTCATAAAATAATTAATGTGTATATCATTATGAAAAACTTGTTAATATACCACATTATTAGGGACATATGGCTTATAAAAAAATATGGTTAGAAATATATTAGTAAACCAAGTATCTATCTCAGCGTTATTTGCTCTAGAAGCATTAATTGCCAACATATTTGCATTGTGATTTTGCACTCTAGGACTGTATTATAGATCAAAAGCTAAGAATCTATCTATTTCACACAACACTACTTTCTTATATTACTTTAATCTAGGGTGTTTCATTTGATATTTTCCTTTGATTTGTTGAATTATTAGCTCAACATCCCCACTAATCATAAGGTAATTAGTACCCAATTCCTTGGCTTTATTTAGCCCTAGCAATAAAGCTTCATACTCTACAATATTATTTGTACAAGAAAATTCTAATATGTATGGTATGCCAAGATAATTCCTATTAATATCTGTCAACCTTACCTCGACTCTGACTCCTGCTTGAGATGTTTTCCTATCAAAGGTCATAGGCCATAACTCATAAGTCATAATTTTATCAGTTTCTACATCCACTTCAACCTTTATTTTTGGATCCATATTCTTAGCATTGGGCACTTCCAATAAAAAAGGAGAATGCAAAATAGAGTAAACCCCCATGTCTTTTTCCTCAACAAAATTTATGATATTGACCATATTATCATTAGGAAATCTAAATTCAATTGAATATCTATTGAAGGGTTCTCTTTTCAAGATAAATTTTTCCTTACCTTGCATTAGGATAGTGGCATATGACCAATCTAATTGAATAGTACCACCTAGCTGCTTTACCCAATGTCTAAAGAGTAGGATGGAAAAGAAAGGGTCCACATCTACAACTACTACATCCATTACCACAACTTTTTAAGGATATTGTTCAAGATGGACAAGAATCCTGGTGATAATGCCTACACAAGGTACCCTCATGTTATCCATTACAAAATAGGGGGTATTCTTTTTGACAAGTCAAGCCTAGTTGGTCATCTACTTGTTTGGACATTACATTCATGGAAGCACCACTATCAAGCATGCAATTATGAATAACATATTAGTATCCATAGCCCGAGGTATACCTTAGTGATATGTAGAATGGTTTAACTAAATATGGAGCTCTAACTGCATTGCTCTCAAGGCCTTCGGGGGCTTCAAGTTGACATCCTGACTGATTAGTTAACTTGAAGGCTCTAAATAATTGATATCAATACTTTGGGATGGTCATTAATTCCCCAAAAGTGATGTTGAACTTTTGCTTGGCAACCTCTATACCCAAATGAAACTAATATCTCTTATTATTAATTCCTTTTTTGGATTTTTGATTTATCAAGTCATATTGTTGTTTTTGGGTAATTTCTTCTGAATCAATCTCTTCAAGAATCATTTGCTGCTTTATTTGATTTATCTTTTTTTTATGAAATCACTCCTATGGTCTTTTTTTGGTAGACCCCTCATGAGTTCTATCCTCCATTATTATATTCTTGAGATTAATAGCATGTATTCTCTCTAAATACTAAACCTCTTGTTGGTTGTAGAGCCTGATTCTAATTTAGAGGTCCTGTTTTAGCAACGTTTGGACCCACTCTACGAAAGGATATGGACGTTATGTAATTGCGTGTCAAATTGCATGTTAAATTGAGTTTTTTTGTGAATTACTATTTCCAATTTTTTCTTGATGAAAAATAATTTTCCAAAAATAGTAATTACTAAAAATGGATTTTTTGATGAAAAATATTTTTTCGAAAATAGTAATTACTAAAAACGAAAATTGTTTTGACAAAAAATAAATTTCCAAAAATAGTAATTACTAAAAATGGCAAATTGCGATAGAAAAGATAATTTGGCAAAAATAGTAATTCTTTTTTATTTTGGGGTCTTAAAGATTTGTCATAAAATTGTAATCCTCTTTTTATAAGAGGATGTTGTACGACATTGGTTATTGTAGTGTGAAGGGTGTGAAGGAAGTGAAGAAGGAAGAGAGACTATAATTATGAGATCGAAGAGGAAGTACGATAGATTTGTTGTAGGTTGTATCTCTTCGATATTTGTTGGATGGAATAATAAGGCCTATTATTTTCTTCATGGATGTAGCCACATTGGATGAACCACATAAATTTGTGTCTCGTATATTGCTTTATTATTTTGTGTTTTATTTCAACATTTATTTATTACTCGTGTTTTATTATTTAATCCTAACAATTGATATGAGAGCCTACGGTTTGAAAAAGCACACTTGAAAAGAGGGTTTCTGGTTCAAGTGGGAGCAATGGTAGAAGAAGGCAGGTTTAGGGTTGAGAAATTTAATGGTCAAAATTACTAGCTATGGAAGATGCAAATGGAGGACTATCTTTATTATAAGGATCTTTTGCTACCATTAGATAAAATAGAAAATAAGCCAACGAAGACATTAGATGAAGAATGAAAAGTTTTGGATAGAAAGGCATTAGGAAAAATACGGTTGTGCCTGGCATCGTCGGTGGCCTTCAATATTTCAAAGGAAAAAAATGGAGGATTTAATGAATGCATTGACTAAACTATATAAAAAACCCTTAGCTTTGAACAAGATAGTTCTTATGAAGCATTTATATAATATGCAGATGTCAGAAGGTGGGTCTGTTACTGATCACTTAAATGAGTTTAACACGATTACTAATAAGTTAAATTCTATTGAAGTAAATTTTGAAGATGAGGTTAGGGCTCTTTTGATCTTATGCTCATTGCCATAAAGCTGGAATGGCTTGATCATGGCTGTGAGTAATTCTATTTTTGGTTCAAATACTTTAAAATCTAATGATGTTATTGATGTTATCCTTAGCGAGGAAATACAACAAAAAAACATAGGTGAGACATCGGGTAATGCGTTGACTGTGGAAAACAAGGGTAGACAAAAAGAGAGAGGAAAGAGTCTAGGAAAACATGGAAAATCAAATAAATGCAGATCCAAATACAAAGGAAAGTAGATGGAATGCTGACATTGGGGAAATAAAGGAAACCTAAAAAGAGATTGTTGGACTAAAAAATAAAATAGGGAGAAGAAAAACAAGGTAATTAAGAAGCAAACGTAGCAGGTGATGTATTACAAGATGCTTTAATCCTTTCACTAGATAATATTAATGATTATTGGATGCTAGACTCAAGGGCTTCATATCATGCCACACAACATAGAAAATATTTTCTAGATTATGTTCAAGGTGATTTTGGACAGGTCTATTTGGGCAATGATTAACCATGTAAAATCATTGGAAAGGTAAGATACAGATAATATTACCGAATGGAAACCAATGGTTGCTGAAAGAGGTAAGGCATATTCCTGATTTGAGAAGAAATCTAATTTCTATAGGGCAGTTGGACAACAAAGGATGTATAGTTATATTCTCAACAAATTCACGGAAGGTTGTTAAAGGATCACAATTATTAGAAAAAGGAAAGAAGAAAGGTACATTGTATGTATGTACTGGTAATACTGATATTTCTATTGCTTTAGCTTCTATAGGAGTGGATATAGTTTTATGGCATCATAGGCTTGGGCACATGAGTGAGAAGGGGATACACATTCTCCACTCAAGGAATTTGTTGCCATGTTTGAAGCAGGTTGATTTGGACTTTTGTGAGCACTACATTTATGGAAAACATAAAAGAGTCAGATTTCTTAGAGTTAAAAAAGAAAAGAAGAGTGAAAAGCTAGAGCTTGTGCATACAAAAATATAGGGACCATATCAAGTATCATATCTTTGTGGCTCTTATCATTATGTTATGTTTATTGATGATGCAACTAGAAAAACTTGGGTTTATTTCATTCGAAAGAAATCAAATAACTTTGATACTTTTAAGAAATGGAAAACTTTGGTTGAGAACGAGATGGTAAATAAGTTGAAGTGTCTCAGATTAGATAATGGAGGTAAGTACTGCAACAAAGAGTTTAAGAGAAACTATTCATACCATGGGATTTGTAGAGTGAAGACGGTTCTAGGAACTCCACAAGAAAGTAGTGTTTCAAAAAGGATGAACATGACTATCATGGAACATGCTAGGTGTATGAGATTACATGCAAGATTGCCATTACAATTTTGGGCATATGCTATGGATACTGTAATTTATTTAATAAACAGAGGGCCTTCAAGTTCCCTAGATGGTGGGATTCCAAAAGAGGCATGGACAGGTAAGCCTATTAACTACTCATTTTTTAAGACTTTATGTTGTGAAGCATTTGTGCATATTGATAAAAAAAATAGAACTAAACTTAAGGTAAAATCCAAGAAGTGCACTTTAATTGGATATGGATTTAATGATTTTGGTTATCGTTTTTGGGATTATAAAAATCACAAAATCATTAGTAGACATGTGGTATTCAATGAGAAAGTCATGTATAAAGACCACTTGCAGCCAAAACAGGAAAAAATAAATATAAAATACACAATGCTTGATGAAATTGAAACTCCAAAGGTGTTATAAAATCAACAACAGTAGTAGCAAGCACCTCAAACTCCTGCAAGTGTTGTTAGAAAATCTACTAGGATAAGTAGACCTCTTGATCGTTACTCTCCTTCATTATATTATGTATTATCTGACTCTGGTGAACCAGAAACATATGAAGAAGTGATGCAGGTAGAAACTAATAATAAGTGGGAGCAAGGAATGAAAGTTAAGATGGACTCCGTGGTACACAATCAAACTTAGGATTTGGTTATATTACGTGCAAGAAAAAGAGCATTGCAGAATAAATGGGTTTATAGGGTGAAAGAAGAAGATGGAGGTAAAAAAGATGTATAAGGCTAGAATGGTTGTAAAGGTGTTTGCATAGAAGAAAGGTATTGATTATGATGATTTCTTTCTCCTATTGTTAAAATGACTTCAATTCAAACTATTTTAAGCCTAGTGGTTGTAGAGGATTTGCATCATGAACAGTTAGATGTTAAAACAACTTATCTCCATGGGGATTTGAAGGAAGAGATTTATATGCAACAACCACAAGGGTATGAGGTCAAAGGGAAGGAGAAATTAGTATGCAAGTTGAAAAAGAGTTTGTATGGCCTGAAGCAAGCTCCAAGGTAGTGGTATATGAAATTTGATAGGTTTATGTTAGAACAAGGTTATAGTAGATGTTATTCTAAACACTGTGTTTATTTTAAGAGATTGAATAATGGTAACTATATTATCCTGTTATTGTATGGATATGACTTGCTTGTTGTAGGGTCTAACATGTAGGATATACTTGTGCTCAAAATAAAATTGGTAGAGTCATTTGTAATGAAGGATTTGGATGCTGCAAAGAAAATCCTTGGTATGAGAATAACAAGAGATAAGAAAAATTGTAAATTAACATTGTCTTAGGGTGAGTACATTGAGAAGGTGTTGAAAATATTTAATATGCAGGATGCAAAACCTATTAGTACACCTTTGGCCAATCATTTCAAACTGACCAAAAAGATGTATCATAAGATATAGGAGAAGATTAACTATATGTCCAAGGTTTCTTATTCATCATCGGTTGGCAATTTGATGTATGCGATGGTGTGCACAAGACCAGATATTACACATGCAGTGGGAGTTGTGAGCAGGTTTATAAACAATCCAGGAAAACAACATTAGGAGGTAGTGAAGTGGATTCTTAGGTATTTGAGAGGTACTGTCACTCAAGTATTATGCTTTGGAGGTTCTAACATTACTTTATGTGCATATATTGATTCAGATATGACAGGTGATATAGATAGTAGGAGGAGAACCAAAGGGTATGTTTTTTTTACTATAGCTGGAATTGCAGTAAGTTGGATTTCAAAATTACAGAAGGTTGTTGGACTTTCAACAATGGAAGCATGGTAGGTTGCTATTACATAGGCTAGTAAGGAGATGATTTGGTTACAAAGGTTTATAGATGAGTTGGGAAAGAAGTAGAAGAATAACATATTATACAGTGATAGTCAGAGTGCCATTCATCTTGCCAAGAATTCAACCTTTCATTTCAGGACTAAACATATACAAACCAAGTACTATTTTGTACGCTCAATGTTGGAAGATGGATAGTTAAAACTGGAAAATATACACACTAGACAAAATCCTACAAATGTGTTCACAAATGTAGTAACTAGGGAGAAACTAAGTTCTTGCTCAGTTTCAGTTGATCTTCAAACATGATAGTAAAAGGTGAGAAAATTTCCAGGTCCAAAGTTGAAGCATAGTCCAGCAGGTGCAGTAATGGTGGAGTTACTATGATCAGTCTCCAAGTGGGAGATTATTGGTTGTGGAGCCTGATTCTAATTTGGAGGTCCTATTTTAGCCACGTTTGGACCCACTCTACGAAAGGATATGGATGTTATGTAATTATGTGTCAAATTGCATGTTAATCTGAGTTTTTTTTGTGAATTACTATTTTTGGAATTTTTTTGATGAAAAATAATTTTATAAAAATAGTAATTACTAAACCGATTTTTTTTTAATGAAAAATAATTTACCGAAAATAGCAATTACTAAAAACAGAAATTATTTTGACAAAAAATAATTTTTCGAAAATAGTAATTACTAAAAATGGCAAATTGCGACAAAAAACATAATTTGTTGAAAATAGTAATTCTTTTTTATTTTGGGGTCTTAATGATTTGCCCTAAAATTGTACTCCTCGTTTTATAAGAGGATGTTGTACGACATTGGATATTATAGTGTGAAGGGTGTGAAGGAAGTGAAGAAGGAAGAGAGACTGTAATTATGAGATCGAAGAGGAAGTACGACGGATTTGTTGTAGGTTGTATCCCTTCGATATTTGCTAGATGGAATAATAAGGCTTGGTTATTTTCTCCATGGATGTAGCCCACATTGGGTGAACCATGTAAATTTGTGTCTCATGTAGTGCTTTATTCTTTTGTGTTTTATTTCTGCATTTATTTATTGCTCGTATTTTATTATTTAATCCTAACACCTCTTTTGTTGTAGGTATAAGCTTCCCCTGCTTCATCCTATCAAATATTGTATTAGGAGACTCACCTGAGGTTTGTGCCTTTCCAAAGACTAATGCTCTTTGTTCATGATGATTGGCACATATGTCCATATCTCTTTCAAATTCCTTTTCTTTGATCTCATCCTCTTCAGTACAACATACATTAATTTTAATATCTTCTTCTTCAAATTTAGCATTTAAATCAACATTAGAATGTAGATTTAAGTAACTACCACAATCAACGGGGTTATGTGGTGCATCACAAGCAGAGTAATAGAAAGGATGATCTGATGATATATTGTTAGATGGTATCAGGTTTGAAACAAAATATATATCTCTTTCTATTTTTTTTTTTTTCTAATTTCTATTTCAACTCTTATTTCCCTCTTCATTTCCATTGTTATTCTAGTTTTTATTGAAATTCCTTCTAAAAGAAGGTCTGTAATCTACTCGTTGTTTGTTATCACCTTGTGAAGTTTTAGCAATGTTAATTTTACCTTTTTAAATTCTAGCCAATCTGTTATTCAAAGTGGTAAATATCTCACTTAATTCATTTGCTATTTTGTTCATGGGATCTCGATCTGATTTCTTAGGGATAGAGAATTTGACCTTCTTAGGCTTTCTTTTAGGTTGATCAAGCTCTAAAGAGTATGCTTTCATATTTCTAGTATTAGTCATATTTATTTCTATTTCAACAACCCTCTTTATACATACATCAATGGTGGTTGCTGCTTGTTGTCTTAACTCATAACTAAAATTCTCCATGGAAAACATTATTGTAAAAACAAATGGACTGTTCATCATTTGGTCTTAGTGCTACCAAAATCTTATTTTTTGTCTTAAAGAATTTCCTATTGAAATCATCCATTGATTCATTTTATTTCTTCTTTATGGTAGCTAATTTTATTAGCAAGGACTGTTCATTCTTCCTCTCTCTGTATTTCTTGAGGAAAGCTTGCTCTATTTCTTGAAAATTATGGATAGTAGCAGCTCCAAGGTTGTTAAATCATTCTCGAGCATCTTTCTCTAAAGTTTGGAAAAATAACCTAAGACGACATCTTCATCATCCACCTCAAGACTATCCATAACATATAGAAAATCCCTAATATGATCTTCATCGGTGACAATATTATTTCCTTGAAATTTAGGTAAGTACTTATGAGCATTACTAGGGAGGGGATTTATATTTAGAGGTAAAGAAAAAGCTCTATACCTATTCATTCTCCAATATTTGACATTTTCATTAGAATTAGGAGCTACCATACTCACTACAAGTTGATTCACTATGAGTATCTTATTTATAGTGGAAAGAGTCTGATTTAAACCAAAATTGGGACTAGAAACAAGAATAATATGAATTGGAATTGAAGTTTTTTCATGAGATTTGAAGAATACTTTAGGATTCGACACTCTAATGGGTAATTATTTGCCACTTATTATAGATGCCATACCCAACTCATTTTTTAATTTTCAAAATCTTAAGTTCATTCAGAGTAACCAACACAAGTGTGTAAAGGAAGAGCAAGATCTTTAACAATACTCAGGCCAAGACTACTTGGCTTGATATTCTCTCAACCTCACAAATTTCACTCAAGGTATTTGGGAAAGACATAAAACACACAAAAAAAAACTAAGTCCTCCCTGGTAATGACAACAAAAAATGTTGGACGAAATTCTTTTACCCTTGGAGATTTGTCATACTATAATATTTACTAGATCTAATCAACACTGTGGACTCTAGTGGATCCACTTCTTTGAATTGGGATAAGATTATCCTAAGACTCTATATAGATCAAGTAAGGTAAGGAAACTGATCGATTGTAATAGCTTACATTTAAATTTATCAATCCGAGGGTAAATCAAGGTTAGATTTAAAGAATAGCAATCCAGTATAGATTGTACCATAGGGATCAATGCTAAGCTTAGTTTAGATTTCTTTTAGTTTTAGGTGTTTGCAGAAAATAAATAAATAGAAATTAAATTGTGCAAGTATGAAAATAGAATTATTCTAACAGTAATTGGCTATTGATGAGTTTAACTATTGGTGAGTTTAACTAATGAATTATTCTACTGGTGAGTTTATCTATTGTTGAGGATCCTCGTGCAGTTAGTTTTATTTATCTATTCTGACTTTATATTTTATGAAAATGCAATTTACTTTATTTTATATTCTAAGGTTAATTAACTATTTCTAACCTATTGTAGGGGTGAGAGCTTAGGGATTGGTTGTAGGAGTGGGCCCTGCCTCCTAGAAGATAGTGTAAGTCTTTCTCCCCTAGTTTACTTTATCTCAGTAACTAAAATGCATAACTATTCCTAACATGATTTTATTCTATGAATGCAGGGAAATACAATTACAATTACATAAATGAAATTAAACAATAAATACAAATGACACAGTTACCATATGCGAAGAATAAAGTGCTACTTTTATTGTTGGTGATTCAAATGTACATGTTGGCACAGTTCTTCAAAAAGTTGCAACAATTCAACATTAGCTATTTCTCCATTAGAATTTTTGACATTAGACCTCTTCAAAGGTCTTCCTATGTAATATATATGATGACTTGTACAATTCTGAATAAACTCTTCCACGTATTTTTCCATGTGGAGTTTGTGGACTTATGATGCGACAACTATGTACTAACCAAAATAATCTAAATTAATACAATTCCTATTCCTGCTTGGACTTGGTAAACCTCTTGAATGGTCCAAGTGGCAATACGTAAGCTAACTTAACAAAGAAACACTAACTTTGACATTTTGCAAGATATACAATATAACCAAATGTCCTTTATTCCAGGAAAAGGTTCAACAATCTTGCGTCTAAATCTAATAAACCTAACAATAGTTGGATTACACAACTTTATTGAATAAAGTAATAACGACTTTATTAATCACAATATCCCATGTGAAGAATACATGATAAATCAAATATTATGTTGATTGGAAATACTTGGCTACCATGTGAAAATGATGTGGCATGCAACATCAATCAACGAACTTAATCATCCTTCGGTAATTGTTGGTAAAAATCCTTCGGTAACATATTTTAGTAGCTACCTTCTGTAACATACTTTGGTAACTATCTTCTATAACATGCTTCAGCTACCATCTTCTGTAACAATAATCTACTACTGCTCTATCACCGTGCCTTAAGCTTCCTGCATCCTTTGTTCTTACATCCATCTCCTTGCATCCAAGGTGTATCCCAAAGCTTGCGCTAGCTGCATCATTCATCTGTGGAACATTCTTCAACACCTTGCCTGCATAATTACTCATAACTCGGATGTATTTTACATAAAACAAACACATTTATCAGATTAATTGCATTTATCCTTTTATTGATAAATTATAGAAATATACAACAATAACTTACATAAAACATATTATAATCATTAATTAAACATAAGAATGAAACATTCTATTATAGAAATATATGCCAAATATCCTCTCATAATTTTCCCCCAAACTGAAATCTATGCATGTCCTCATGCATATGGAGAAATAAGATAAATAGAATATGATAATTTTTTACACATATATCAGATGTCACCATCCAAAATTTTTGCAAATAAATGAAAGATTAAATTTTATCAAAATTCATACTGTCTTTCCATATTGTCTTTTCAGAAAATCATTTGCAATTCACAAAATAGGA
This sequence comes from Wollemia nobilis, assembly GCA_028583015.1. NCBI lineage: Eukaryota > Viridiplantae > Streptophyta > Pinopsida > Araucariales > Araucariaceae > Wollemia > Wollemia nobilis. Next base: position 3,743,802 of record JAQPPZ010017063.1, on the reverse strand, counting down.
CATCATAATTATTTAAGAATGAACAAATAGACATCAGACATAATTTCTAGAAAAGAATCATTAGTACTGAGAAATGAATATTTCCAAAAATACGTAGAACATAAGCCAACATATTACACAATTCTAAGATAAAACATTCTAGATAATAACACAATTATACAAAACTTTATCAGAAAATGATAACAAAAAAATGATGTATCTTTTATACTATTTTTTTAGAGAACAGTTCTGTAAAAGTATATTATCAGAATGATTTCTTAACAAAGAAAAAAAATTCTTCAAATTATTTTCCACAATCTCATATAAAACATCAAACATTATCTGTACATACTATTTTTAAAACATAAAATATTTATATACAACATCATCAACATCAAAATATTTACGTATATGATTAAAATAATTACAGATAAAACATCAACATTCTGCAATAATAATAATAATAATAATATATCAATATAAAAGTCTGAATAAAATAATTTAATAGTTTTTGCTTTGTAGTTCATCCGACTTGTGCTCATCGGGTAGAGATCCGTGAAGATGGTGGTCTCAGCTACGATAACCTGCGTTCCCTTTTTACTTTCTATACTTTCTCCTTGACTTTATGTTCGCCCACTAGTGTCTCAACCATGATAGTTTTGATATGCTCAACTTCATGAGAATCTTCCTTCTACTCTGCATCCTGCGTTTGAGAAGGTGAAAGTTCCTCAATCGATGTAACAATATTATCTATCACTATATTGATTTCTGGGGTATCCCGACATTCAAGACAAGATTCCTTGGTGCGGTTCCTATCTTGATGGGAGAAACCGATTTCTTAGGTTGATTTTGTTGTGTCAGGCTGATGAGCTGGTGGGGACTTTCTTCTTCAAGGAGTTTAGAAAATTCAATGGGCTTATTTGTATGGGCTGCTTTGCTGAAGTTCATTGACTTTTTTTGCTTTTTATCGGGTGTGGAACTTTTTTTGGAGAAGCATCGATAGGTGGCGATCGGTTGACAGAATCAATGGGTTTCATCACCCTATCCACTAAAATTTGTTTAATCATGTCTATCTGAAGGGTAAGGGCTCATTGAATCAGTTTAGAATGCTCTGTGAAATCCTCTCACAATTTATCAATTTTTATCTGTAAGATAATATTTTGTGCCTGAAGGTGGGACAGGATTTCGGTAGTCGACTCAGGTTTAGGTAAATCAGACTCATGCCCTGATGTATCCTTTTTCTTATGAGTTTCGATAGTATTTTTTGATGCCTAATTTTTGATTGGTTTGGTTTAATATTTTTAGCAGGTTGGCATTTACATTTTGGACTATCAGGTTCTTCCTCCTGACTATCGGACTCATGTTCTTCTTCAGTCGAATTATCTTCTTCAAATTCATTCTCAGTGGATTCAGAGTACTCTAGCAGGTTAGATTCATCCACTATCCGATTCCATGCAATTTTGACTTCATGAGCTTTCTTTAAAACTATTAACTTAATCAAGCCATGATGTGCAAGTAGGTGCAATTTAGGTTTTTCTTGGGGATTTTTAGGCTTAACCTACAAAACTATAGATTTCAATGATTGAAACAAGAAGTAAGGTAAATTGATAACACATTCACTATTTTTAAGAAACTTTAAATTCATTAACATACGAATATGGTAAGCTGCGTAGGTGGACATTCATCCTTCTAGGGTAAAGAATTTAATAATCAGGATGGTTGCCTCCTACCATAAGAGGGGAAGTGAAGAAGTAGACACCCCTTTAATCCATCCCTCCTTATCTCTGATAATAGTACATTTCTCACCAAATTTGGCTACTAACTGAGTGACACTTTTGGAGGGATTTTTGTAGTATGGTAACCCTACTTCCGGTAGATTCAGTACCTCCAAAATTAAACTAGGGTTAAGATTAAATTGAATACCTCCAACTTGGGTGGTCATCCTATCAGGGTCACAATTTAGGATAAAATGTTTAGCCACCCCTTGGTCATGCCCTCTAAATTTGGTAAGAGCCTCCCACCATCTGGCATTTTGGAATAACTCGGTTACAATGTCACTAGGGTTCTGGGTTTCAACCGAGGATGGTTCACTGTGCTTTTGAAACATAGAGCGAGGCATAGTGGAGTCTAGGGTTTTTTCTTTTTCTTTAGAGTAGAAAGGGATAGGCAGATTTATTTTTAGAAATCCCCAATGTTTTATAAACTGAGAACCCTACAAATATTTCAAATAACAAAAGAAATTGCTTTATAATTCTGTAGAGTAGTTTGTTTTTCTCGAAAATGTAGAACAATATTGAAGTAAAAATTTTTTTTAAACCTATGTTAATGATAAACCCAAAAAATTATCAGCGAAACCATTTTTAATTCCTCCTAATCCTCTGCACACCTTCTACAATTTTAATATCACTTAATTTATGTGCAATAGAGAAATAAAAAATGATTTTTGACATCAGTAATAGTAAAAAAATTCTTTACCTATCATTTTTTATTTACTCCACCACCCTTCCTACGTCATCAAAGAATTATCCTTCTACCCATGCAATTCTACGAAATTCTAAAGCTCACCACCATTTAATCGAAGGAATTCAATAATTTTTACCAAAAAACTAAGAAATTTCACTCAAGATCGAGTTATAGAGGGTCATTGATGATTTCGAGTGAATCTCTATGGAAGAGATGATTTAGGCTAATTTTACTCTACATGGCTACATGCAGAGATCATATATCATCGATTAACCCTATCCAATGATGGAGACTAATCTAACTTCTATCGATGATGGGGACCATTTGCCCTAAAATCAATGACAAAAAAATTCTTTTGGTTTGATAAATCATCATCCATCGATTTGGTTTTAATCAATGACATATGGCTTAGATCCATGTCTCTAGTATGTTATTCATCGATGAAGGCCACGCATCGATGATCATGTCCTTCCCATGAAACTTCTAGACCCATCGCATGTTTTCCCTTGCATCGTGACCCTTCGTTAAAATTTAATCAAGGGCTGGTATTGTTTATCCACGTCATCTCTTGCGATTGGAAGAGAATCCACCTGTCCTACAATGGTATGGGTCTTTGGGTGGTCGGTTTCCTCTTGGCACCAACCCTACCCACCACCTTGCATGGTGAGGGTGGATTTTACTTGCCACATGTTATAATTTTTAGTCACCTGTTAGATAAAAAATATATTTTAATCATTTTCCTTATGCCATGTTTCATCTTATGTGGTAATTTATTGTTAACGTGGCCAAGTGGATTGGTCCACATCCTTGTTTATGCACATGCTCCAATAAAACATCATTCTAATTTTTGACCCTTAGAATGGCTACGTTTTCAATAAGAATTTTGAATTTTAATTGGCACGTGGCACTCGTTTGTATGGACACGTCATAAGAGGCGGTATGTGGTGCTGGGTTAAATGTACAAGTCATAAGAGGGCTAATTTTTTATTTTGTTGTCTTGTCCCTCTTAATTGATTTAAAATATTATCGCCAAGTTTCCCTTAAAGTCTTTGTTGATGCACCCTTATTACTTGTCCTGGCATTTCTTGAATTGCCACGTGTCTCACTTTGCCTAGCTGATTTTAAATTTTGATACTTAGAATATTTCATGATATATGTTTATGGATGACATCTACAGATGATGCTTACAGAAGATTGTTACTGATGATACCTATAAAAATTGTTTACGAATATTGTTACTGATAATATTTACGAAAGACACGTAAGATTTCTACAAAAGACCTATATGGAAGACATCTATGGAAGACATCTATGAAAGATATCTATGGAAGATACCTCAGGAAGACATCTACGAAGATACCTATAGAAGATATCTACGAAAGACATCTATGAAAGATACCTACAGAAGATACCTACGAAAGACATCTACAAAAGACATCTATAGAAGACGTCTACGGGACTATAGTTGCTAGAGTTTGAGATAATACTTTACCTGTTTCTTCCCCCCAAACTATATTGTGAACTTTATATACCTCTATTACCCCCCAAACTGTAATTTTGGCTATATAGCCAAAACAAGATGAAGGGTGTTTTATTTATATTGATGGATGATATAATAATAAGTTTTATTTATGGGGGTTTATTATAATTTTTGTGATTGTGCTTCCTAAATTTCATTAAGGAGTAACCAAATGAGAGAAAGATAATGATTATAAGGCTTGATATCAGTCATCAATGTATACAAAAATAGATATCTATCAAAGACTTGAAGTATTTTAAAAAATGGAATAGATATTCAGATGTTATGATGGCTTTTGTAAAAAGATACAAGATTTTGAGAGATGAAAGCCATATTTTGGTAGGAGAAAATGAACTGTAGGAATTTGCTTCTGAATTTTGCCTACTTAGGATATTCTAGAGTTATTTCTCAAAGACTTCAAACATCCTAGTGATCTTTAAACAATTTCATCTATTCATTTCACAAATCATCATGGTGTTAAAGTTATCCTAATGTTTTCAAGCTTCCTCAAGGACCAACTATGTGTGCAGTGAGTATTCATTTACCATTATGAGTGAGGATTGAGTAACAACAAAGATCACTTATGCCAACAAGCTAGCTTATCTGTGAGCATCCATAGGTCTTGTCCAGACTTAGTGCTACTACGTAAGGATACTTTAATGGAGAGTACCCCATGGTGTTCAAGATACTAAGAATTCTAGGGATTCAAGCTCTTTTACCCTTATTTAACTTTTCTTTGGGATACTTGCTCATTTTGAGAGGGAGCAAGGGATTTTTATTGCTTTTGGGGTTCTTGCCTATTTTTATGAGAAGCAAGAAGATACTTTTTGGGATACTTGCTCGATTAGATGAGGAGCAAGGGATTTTTTTTGAAGGAGTAAGAATTTTGGGGAATTGGATTCCCAACCACTCTATCAAAGTCCTGATGGGAATTTGATCCTATCCTTACTATTCTTCTCCTTTTTTTTTGTTTAGGGATGAAGGGTGAGCTTGTCCTTTTTCCAATTCAGTAGTACTCTAGACCATGCGCATAGATGGATAAGCAAGGGAAACTATTCACTTATGGCAATAGTAATACATGAGTCAATCTCTCCACATCCCACAATATTTTTATATGTTCAAATGTGCATAGTCCAAGAAAAAGTTTGATTGACTAGGAATAACTTACAACATCAAAATATTGCTTGACTTTCAATGAAAATTGCTCAAAACACTAATGTTGTTTGAGTAATTGAAAAACATCCAGATTTTATCTAGCAAACAAAGTATTATGCAACATATAATAGTCATTTCCTACAAGCTTTTTTAAAAGAATTACCTTTTTGGCTATTTTTGAAACATTGAGACTGAAAATTGATGAGAATAAGATAGAAATACTGTAGATATAGAAACTTCATGATGAAACAAAGGAAGCATAATATTTTTTTTAAGTGAGAGAGAAATTTTTATTCAATAATGGTTGATTGCAGTTCAGAAATGGACTGCAATTCGGCTTGCTGCTTAATATGGTGTATGAATTCCTCCTTAGATAATGGCTTCTTATAAAGTTTAAGCCTATGGCCATTTACTAGTAGTTTTCTTGTTGAATCATCTATAGGCTTAAGCTTGATTGTACCATTTCTGAATATCTCTTTGATTTCATAGGGTCCTAGCCATCTGGTCCTCAATTTACCTTGAAAGTCTTGGTAACGAGAATCAAACAACAAAGCCCAATCTCCTGATTCGAATGTGCATGGTACAATGTGTTTATCATGCCATTTATTTCATTGTTGTTGGGTTATTTCAGTCCTATGTAATACCTCTAGTCTCCTTTCATCCAGAATGTTTAACTTTTCCAATCTAGCTTTTTGCACTTTTACATCAAGTTGTACCATTGTGCGAAGAGTTTCTATCTCAAATTCTATGGGCATGATAGCTTGTTTTCCATAGACCATTTCATAAGGTGATAATCCTGTGGTGGTTTTCCAAGTTGTATTGTATGCCCATACAACTTCTTTTAATCTCTCAGCCCAATCACCCCTATTAATAGTTACGATTTTTGTAATGATCTTTTCAAGTTCTCTATTCGTAACTTCTACTTGTCCATTGGCTTGAGGGTGGTATGGTGAGGTTTTCTTATGTTTTATTTGATAAGTATCAACAAAATGTTCAATCACTTTGGAGATAAATTGGGTTCCATGATCTGAAACTAACTCTCTAGGTGCTCCAAAGCATTGCATAATGTTTTCATAAAGGAAATAAACGACTGGTTCAGCTTGCACTCGTGGTAAAGCTTTAACTTCAGCCCACTTAGTAACGTAATCCGTACACACAAGTATGTGTTTATTACCTTCTCTTGGAGGGTCTATTGGTCCAACAAAGTCAATTCCCCATTTCTCGAATGGTTCAAGTACTACTTGTGGAACCAAAGGCATTTCCATCGAAGGGGTAGGCTTACTAGCTCTTTGACAAGCGTCACATCTCTCAACAAATTTATGGACATATTTATTCATGGTAGGCCAAAAATAACCAATTTGAAGTATTTTACTGACTGTTTCCGAATGATGTCATATACATCATCTTCTTGCACACATCTCCTAATTACTTGGTCAGGACATCTTCTAAACAAGACTCCATGAATCCACATGTAAGGAATGCTTTGATGTATCAATTTCCTATGCTCATGCGGTGTATAGTTTTGAGGTATTTTTCTTGTTACTAAGTAATTTACAATATCAGCATACCAAGGGGTAAAAATAGAAAGAGCAAACAAATGTTCATCTGGGAAGTTATCAGGAATTAACTCATCATCATCAAAGATTTGCATACGAGATAGGTGATCTGCGATGACGTTATATTTTCCTACCTTATCTATAATCATGACATTGAACTCTTGTAGCAAAATAAGCCATCTAACCACTCTACCTCCTACTATTGCTTTGTTCATTAAGTATTTAATGGCAGAGTGATCAGTGTGAATGAATACTTCATACCTTGTTATGTAATGTTTAAATTTATTAATGGCATGGACCACAACTAAAAATTATTTTTTAGTAATAGTGTAATTAAGCTCGGCTCCATGCAAATTTTTACTTACATAATAGATAGCATAAGGTATTTTGTTCTCAACTTGTTGCAATACTGCTCCTATTGCGTAACCCGAAGCATCACAATGTATATGGAATGGTAATTTCCAATTTGGTCCTCTTAGGATTGGAGCAGTAATCAATTTATCTTTTATAACTTCAAAGGCTTCTTGACATGCTTCAGTCCAATTGAATTCACTTTCTTTAGTTAAGAGCTTAAGCATGGGAGCAACAATTTTATTGAAGTCTTTAATGAACCTACGGTAGTATCCTGCATGTCCTAGGAAACTTCTCACCTCTGTTTGTGTTTTCGGAGGTTGAAGGGATTGAATAACTTGTATTTTTGTAGGATCTACTTTAACACCTTCTTCTGATATGTAATGCCCTAGAACAATGCCTCCTCTCATCATCATGAAACACTTTTCATGACTCAAAGAGAGGTTTTTCTCTTGACATCTAATCAAAACTTTTTGCAAGCTTGACAAGGTTTCTTCAAAGGTATTACCATAGACTGTGAAGTCATCCATATAGACTTCTACACACTCATTTATTAGATCAGCAAAGATAGCCAAAACTGCTCTTTGGAAAGTGGCAGGTGCATTGCATAACCTGAAAGGTAAGACTTTATAAGCATAGGTGCCTACTGGACATGTGAAGGTTATCTTTTCCTGATCTTCCTCAGCTATGGAAACTTGATTATAGCCACTAAACCCATCTAGAAAGCAAAAATATTTCTTTCCAGCCAATGTATCAAGAACTTGATCAATGAATGGCAAGGGAAAATAATATTTTTTCATTACCTTGTTTAATTCTCTATAGTCCATACAAATCCTCCATTTGCCATTATTTTTAGGGACTATCACAAGAGGCGACACCCATTGACTATCAAAAATTGGATATATAAATCCTACCTTCAAGAGTTTAATGATTTCTTCCTGAACCACATCTTTCATAGTTGGATTCAATCTTCTTTGAGGTTGTCTTACTGGATAACATCCTTCTTGGATAAAAATATGATGGGTACAAATATTTGGATGTATCCCTTTCATATCCTCATAGTTCCATGCGAATGTCGATTGATATTCTTTAAGCACGTCTATTAATTGTGACTCTTGTATGCTTGTGAGCTCATCATCGATATTCAAGGTCCTTCCTAGTGTGATATCTATTTGCTTGCATTTCTCTATGTTTGCATCTATTCCCATTATCTCATGTTCAAGAACATTTAAGTAATAATCATATGGTGTCATTTGTTGAGACTGACTTGTGCTTGCTTCATTAATAGCCATGGTAGATTCAGATGAACAACCATTGTCTTGACTTTGATCCTTGCTTTGATTCCCTAACAATAATGGTAATGGTCCCTCGACCTCTTGTTGAAGTTGTTCACTCAGAACATTTATTGATAAGGTTTGGATTTCATCAAAATCATGAGGGAAATCATACCACAATTGCTTTGGAAACTCATCTTCTATTGTTGATTCTAGGGAATAGGCTAAGGTCTTTAGTATTTTTACCATAAAAAATAGTCATATTTCCCATTCTACAACTGATGTAAGCATCCATTGTTGCAAGCCATGGGCACCCTAAAATTAAGGGATGTCCCCCTAACTTTTTCTTAGGTTGTAAGACTATAAAGTCTATAGGGTATTCTCCAATATGCATAGTATAAAATTCTTCCACTTTTTTTTCTTCCAGCTTAAATAGAACCTATCTTGAGTTGGGTAAAATAGAAGTTGATTGCAATTTATGTAACCCTAAATATTCTACTATCTCTTTAGTCATGACATTAATAGCGACTCCTAAATCGACCAAGATATTTTGCAAGGCTATGTCACCAATGTGCACCGTGAGTATAGGTATTCCAGGATCTGTGTACTTTGGTAATAACCTACCTCCCGTTATTATCTCAGACAATTGTCCAATGACTTGAATAGTTTGTGCTTCATTCTTCTTTTTCCTTCCTAAATTTGTACACATGTTTTTAATGAGCTTGGAATAGATGGGTATATCCTGATAGCTTGTAACAAAGGGATCTTGATAGTAACATTTTCTAATTCTTGAAGGAAGTTAAAGGTTGGCTTAAGTGGTTCTTTTGGTATTGCCAGTCTTTGAGGAAAAGGTACCTCTACTTCCTTCCTTTGAGGAATTTGGATTTCTTGTTGTTTTGTTGGAATGTTTTCTGGTGAATTCTCCATTTCCTTTTCATTGTTATCCTCCTTTTCGAACAAATATGTAGTGGGATTTTCAAGCTCTATGAGAGTTACATTATTTTCCAACACTTTTCTTGATCTCAATTGAATTTGTTGACAAGGTACTATAGATATAGAACATGTCTCACTAGTTTCATAGGCTTGTTGAATGTTCTTGTTGTTGTTAGGGTTAGGGACCGGTTGAGCTGGAAGAGGAGGTTGCTTAGGAGGATTATTATTGTTAACTGGAGGTGGAAGAAGTCTATTCTGAGGTAGATTTTGAGGGGCTTGTCCCCTAAATTGATTTTGAAAGTTTTGTTGTTGTGATGGATTTTGAGACCAACCAGATCCTCCCTGGTTACTAGTATTCCAATTATTTTGGTTGGGCATTCCTTGATTCCATGGTGGATTTCCATAGGTATTGGCCATAAATTGGGCCCATGGAGGTGTGTTCCAGTCTTGATTATTTGAATAAGAATTCCAATTTGCCCAGTTTGGTGCATTAGACCATTGATTAGGCCTTTGCGAGTTGGAATAACTAGGGTTTGACCAATTTGGTGGTCCATTGAATGGACCATTCCATATTTGGGCTACAAAATAAATGTCTTCTACCTCTTCAACTTCAGGTTCCTTTATGGCAGCTTTAACAATGGAGATGTATTTGCAGTTTTTAGTTTTGTGACCTTTATCACAAATTTTACAAGTAGCAATATTGGAAATGTTGGTAATGTTAAGAGGGCATTCCCTCAGATTGTGCTTTTTCCTACATCTATGATAGTAAATTTCTTCACTATCTTGCCCCTTTGGATTTTTATCCATTAAATCTAGAGATGTAGTCAAGGTACTTAACAAATCAGTTTTTAACCCTTCCAACATGTTTCCAATTTCTGCTCTCGTCACTCCTCTAGTAGATGTATACTTGTTACCCCTTAGAGGTTTGTTTCTTGAATAGTTTCTGCAAAGGTTCACAATCTCCTCAAATGCCATAATATGGATATCTCCTTTTGCCATGAGATTTAAAACCTTGAGGACATCCTCCTTTAGTCCCTTTAAAAAGAGTTCTTTTAAGATTTCTTCATCAAGGTCTATATTTACTCTAGACCCAACAAATAGAAATCTCTCAAGGTAATCCTCCAAAGATTCCTCTTCTTTTTTATTCATGCAGAATAACTTCACTTTCTTGTCCCTAACTCTATAGTAATCCTGATATCATTCAAGGAATAGCTCTTTTAATCCATGTTCTCCATCCCATTGATTGCAAATATTTTCTCCTAGACCCATGAACCATCTTAAAGTTGCATCTTTAAGAGTAGAGGGAAACAATCTTAGCTTTTGTTCATCGGTAGTGTAAAAGTAAGCTTGACACACTACTTCAAATTCGAAGAGAAAAGCATCTGGATCTTCGTGTGGTTTCCCATGGAAGGTGGGTAATACAAAAATAGAGACTGACTTAGGTTCTCTTGTTGTCCCATCTGTATGTAAGATTGGGAAGGCAAATGTCTTCCTTTACCCATTTCTTCTTTGATCTCTATTCTATCTTTGTTCATTCCCCCTTTGGTTCTCGTCTACTTCTCCTTGCCCACTTTGTTGGTCAGCCATAGCTGAATATAAGATCTCAAGAATTGGATCAGGTATGGGTTCAGTAAATATAGAAGAAGGATCTATGTGATTGTCAAATTCTGGTTCAGGCAACAAGTATGAGTCGGGATCTTGTTCTAGGATTTTAGCTTGTTTGGTTGATGTTGTTGTTTCAAGTTCTTCTAACTTATAAATTCTAGGCTGCCTACTAAAGTCTCTTTGGAAGTTTCCTTCTGAGTTGTTAATTTTTATGAATCTTCCCTTAGAGTCTCTAGGTCTGTTCATGAATTTTCTAAGTTTCTTATTTTTGCAACATGCCTAATCTTCCTTGAATAGTCTATGAATATCATTGATCGGATCAAGTTGTTCGGGTGTCATGAAGTGTTCTTCTTCAAAATTAAAATGGTCTATCACCAATTGAATCAATTGAATGAGAAAATCTTGAGTTGGAATGGGGTCGAGATTTCCAAATTGTAACTCACAATGTAGATCTTGACACAACTCCCTAAAGCACACAACTCTAGGTATCCTCTGATACTTCTTGCTATATTCTAGGGCTACTTCTTTCTTTTCTAGGTCTCCAAGGAACCTGTGAATGAGGAGGGAGTCTTCAAAATATTGATTCCAAGCGTAAATTGTTGGATTTACTATTGCTCTTCTATCCCAAAGCCAACGTTCACAGTTTCTTTTAAGATCTAGGTAATATGAATGGTAGTTTACCCCTAGAGTTTTAGCTATGTCAATCCTTTTGATTTCCTTCAGTTCATCTAATCTTTCTTTAATAATGTCAATGCATTCATACAGACTTTCCCACTCTTTACTAGATGCTCTATTTCCTTACCCAAAAAGAAGGTTAACTTCTTGTTTAATCAATAGTTCTCTAAGGTCTATAAGTGCAGACTGATTTAGACTATTTTCCACCATCTAGCAACTTATTTTTATTTCCCTTTTTCTCTCTGGTTTTGTTTTTGTTTGGGTTTTGGTTTTGATTTTCTATTTTAATTCTACTGTAATCAAGTTTAGATACAAATCACAACAATTGAGTTTATAACTATCCTTAATACAATAGAGAACAATTGAAATAAAATTTCACAATAATCCTAATATTTTTCTAAAATTAGATGTGACTCACGTTCCTACGAATATTTATACAACCAACTTTAGCATATTAGGAACATAATGAAATATTGCAAGAAAAGTAAAATTTACTTGAAAATAAAAGGTTAAACTATTACTATTTGTTTGATTGTTTAGGAGGGTTTCACTAAGGTTGTGTCACTCAACCTTACCTACTTCCTACTTCTGATAGGGTCCTAAACCAATGTTTAGGTCTATTTTAGTGTATACCTACTTCCTATTTTTCTCATAGGGCCTAAGTCAAACCAACAATAATAATCACCCAAAGCTAGAAATGTGCAGAAATAAAATTTTCTGAAATAAAAGGTAAACTATTACTGCTTCTTTGATTATTAGGAGGGTTTCACTACAGTTGTGTCACTCAATCGTAACTACTTCCTACTTCTAATAGGGTCCTAAGCCAAGTTTAGGTCTTTTTCAGTGTACACCTACTTCCTATTTTTCTCATAGGTCCTAAGTCAACTAAGCAATAATAATTATCCAAAGTATGAAATTTGTAGGAAATAAAATTTGTAGAAATTAAAATTTGCAAGAAATAAAATTCTAATTAAGAAAGTAGTAAAATTGATTCCTCAAGAAAAATGAACCTGGAAGCGTCGTACAAAGGGACTTGTTGGGACCATCTCATGCCACTCTGACTCATATGCTTCCCAAGGACTCATACGTACCTTTTTTCGCATATAAGTAAGCCTCACCTAATTGCACTACCAAACAACTTTTTTGATTAACCACTACAATGCTATTCTCCCCGACAATGATGCCAAAATGATCGACTGTAATAGCTTACATTTAAATTTATCAATCCAAGGGTAAATCAAGGTTAGATTTAAATAATAGCAATCTAGTATAGATTATACCATAGGGATCAATGCTAAGCTTAGTTTAGATTTCTTTTTAGTTTTAGGTGTTTGCAAAAAAATAAATAAACATAAATTAAATTGTGCAAGTATGAAAACAAAATTATTCTAATAGTAATTGGCTATTGATGAGTTTAACTATTGGTAATTACCTACTAATGAATTGATCTATTGGTGAGTTTAACTATTGTTGAGGATCCTCGTGCAGTTAGTTTTATTTATCTATTCTGACTTTATATTTTATGAAAATACAATTTACTTTATTTTATATTCTAAGGTTAATTAACTATTTCTAACCTATTGTAGGGGCGAGAGCTTAGGGACTGGCTGTAGGAGTGGGCCTTACCTCCTAGAAGACAGTGTAAGTCTTTCTCCCCTAGTTTACTTTATCTCAGTAACTAAAATGCATAACTATTCCTAACATGATTTTATTCTATGAATGCAAGGAAATACAATTACAATTACATAAATGAAATTAAATAATAAATACAAATGACACAGTTACCATATGCAAAGAATAAAGTGCTACTTTTATTGTTGGTGATTCAAATGTACATGTTGGCATAGTTCTTCAGAAAGTTGCAACAATTCAACATTAGCTATTTCTCCATTAGACTTTTCGACATTAGACCTTTTCAAAGGTCTTCCTATGTAATATATATTATGACTTGTACAATTCTGAATAAACTCTTCCACGTATTTTGCCATGTGGAGTTTGTGGACTTATGATGCGACAACTATGTACTAACCAAAATAATCTAAATTAATACAATTCCTATTCCTGCTTGGACTTGGTAAACCTCCTGAATGGTCCAAGTGGCAATACGTAAGCTAACTTAACAAAGAAACACTAACTTTGACATTTCGCAAGATATACAATATAACCAAATGTCCTTTATTCTAGGAAAAGGTTCAACAATCTTGCATCTAAATCTAATAAACCTAACAATAGTTGGATTACACAACTTTATTGAATAAAGTAATAATGACTTTATTAATCACAATATCCCATGTGAAGAATATGTGACAAATCAAATATTATGCTGATTGGAAATACTTGGCTATCATGTGAAAATGATGTGGCATGCATCATCATTCAATGAACTTAATCATCCTTTGATAATTACTAGTAAAAATCCTTCGATAACATATTTTAGTAGCTACCTTCTATAACGTACTTTGGTAACTATCTTTCGTAACATGCTTCAGCTACTATCTTCTATAACATGCTTCAGCTACCATCTTCTGTAATAGTAATCTGCTACTGCTCTATCACCGTGCCTTAGGCTTCCTGCATCCTTTGTTCTTACGTCCATCTCCTTGCATCCAAGGTGTATCCCAAAGCTTGCGCTAGCTGCATCGTTCATCTGTGGAACATTCTTCAACACCTTGCCTACATAATTACTCATAACTCGGATGTATTTTACATAAAACAAACACATTTATCAGATTAACTACATTTATCCTTTTATTGACAAATTACAGAAATATACAACAATAACTTACATAAAACACATTATAATCATCAATTAAACATAAGAATGAAACATTCTATTACAGAAATATATGCCAAATATCCTTTCATCGGAAACCTTAGAGGTGGACCTATAATACTTCTCATATATCCATACTCATCCAAATTTATAAAAAAAAAGAAAACTATAACATAATAATAGATCACGCTTCAAAGTAACTCCTGACTAGTGCCTCAATTAGTAGACTTGTGCCTTATCAATTGGGCAATTGTAGCCAGACTTAAAATATGACATGGAAATAAGAGGGAGAGGATAAAAACTAATCCAATCGTGTTCATTCAAATAATGCAACCAAATTGATTGAACATACCAATGAGAGAAGACACCATTTACACATTCAAATGATGTAACATGTAAATAGGATAACAAACAAAACTGCATATAGAAATGCTCAAAGGAGGAAGCATGATTGTATTAATGTGAAGAGGCCATTATAGTGGGAGTCTGGTCAAGGTGACCAAATCTCACTAAGCAAATACAAATAAGTTCTCCATTCAAATGATGCAATATAGAAATTTAACTCTTCATTCAAATAATGTAACAAAGAGCCTCATGGCTTCCAGTCTCATCCACTGGAATTGATCTCGGTAAACTAGGCACCTCCTTAGAAACATATCGTATGATAATGGAGAAGAAAGAGGGGTGGCTAGGGAATACATAAAATTAAAATACAACTAACAAAGGATGGGCACTTTGGTATACCTCTTACAAAATTTTACTATCCAAAAAATTGATTCTTTTTTTGCTACTATAGCTCCTTCTTATAGATTGATCATGGGCCATTCTATTACAAATAGAACTGCCTTCATTAGAAGTTGGATGGTGGCCTATAACTGTTGCAACTACCTCAATTTAGCTTGTAGTCTTAATTGTATTTGTTGTGGCTCCTATTTGTGGTTTGATGGTCACCTCAATTGGTTAAAAATACCTCCATTTAAAGCTAAAAAATAGTCAACTCCATTGAAACTTCTCTCTTAACCAAAGTTGAATGATGGGACCTCATTGCCTCTTAATTAAATCTTGGTAATGCCTCATAATTACCACTACTTCCATTGCCATTGATAACCTCTTAAAATTAAAATATTAGCCATATTTTTTATTTAAACCATACCAACTTGTGCAAAAAAATGACCTTAGGTGCTTTAATTATATCCTAATTATTGTGCAAAAATAACCTTATCTGCTAAAAGTAGCTACTAAAAAAACCAAAGAAAGAAAAATATGGGGACTGATCATTGGAAATTTTATCCTTCATTTAGTCATTTTATAAATAAATAATAATAATAAAATACCTTGAGCCATTGATTGGCTTTGAAAATAGCATGGTAGGTTAGAGCAAATGGTAACAAATCTCCAAATGGTACTAACAAGCATTTGATCCACCCCATGTGGGCCCCTCATGCTGACACCTCCAACTGGAACCTCCTAGGTGGCCTTGTGCAAGAGGCCCACCTTGACCACCATGAGGTGGTCAATCCACCATGGACACATCCACATCGTAAAATAATTCCAAGACCAACCCACATGTGATGTGGGATTAAAAACCATAAGAAAATGCACCCACATGTGCATGCCTAAAACTTCCTATCACATGATGCCACATGTTGTATTTGAATTGGAGCACAAAAACTTTTTTTTGATACCCCTCTCTTTGTTGATTTGTGCACACTCCACACCATTGGATCTCCTGTGCACCTAAAACTGCCTATCACGTGCTGCTACTTGTTACCATGGGGTTGAAGCACTTGAAATTTTTTGATGCCCTTCACTTCATTGATTTGTGTGCCCTCTCTTGAGTCATTGATCAAGCCTGGTGGGGCCCATATGGCAACTAAAAACCATTCTCCCTCTACCATCTGCACCATAAACCACTCCATTGAATCACTTGATGCATTATAGACCTTTGATCATCCATGAGCATTTGCAAACCATGGAACGATATAAAAATTCAACCACAAATTAGGCCTAGTGGGATTCATGTGGACCAATCCAAGTTGGTCATCTTGTGTCCTTCATGTAGACTTACATTGTCGATTCATGATGGGTGCGTGTATTGTTCTGATCTATGCTAGATGAATTCGAGAGGGAGGAGTGGAAATATTTTTAAAAGAAAATTTTAATAAGCCCAATATCAAATTGAAACTTTAGGAAAGGATGACGCCACCATGAAGGGGGGTAAAGTTATGCAGTTGGTTGACTTTAGAAAAATAAGACTTTAGGGGGATGAAAAAATTTTAGACGTTGAAACATAGGGAATAGGATGGGGGGGAGAGGGTGGAATCTAGGCTTAGATTTAATGAATATTAGAAAAATTCAAGGATTACAAAGGGGGAGGAAAAAGGGGGGTGAAACTCTCATCATTAGAAAAATAAAAAAATTAAAATTTAAAATTAATGGAGTTTTGAGGACCACCTTAGAAGGACAAAGGGGGAAAAGGAAATAGAGGCCCCCTACTTAGGCCTTAGGAAAAAAAAGGCGATCGTGGTGGCCCAATTTTTTTTTTCAACATAAGACCTTAGACTTAGGAAAAATAAGTCTCGACCTTTGATGGTATAGATACTTTTTTTGTTGGAGAATGAGATAGAACTTAAGACGACAAAAATTTTGTAAAAGATCTTTAAGCACATAAATTTTTCAACAATCTAAAAGGACCAAAAACAAAAAGGAATATTCTAATGAAGACTGACCATGGGATTATGGCAAATTTTAGGAAGGACTACAAAACTTAAGGAGAAGTTAATCTTAGCTTAGACACAAAAACAAAATAACTTAAACCAAGAACTCCATGGGGTATATCAAGCTTGAAAATTTGGGATAATTTTAAGTTAGATTTTGAGGATCCAATAGGTATGCTCAAAACCTCTTAGGCCAAAGACAAAGTGACAAAAGTCCAAATAGACCATTTCATATCCCACCCAAAAGAAGATAATGCGATGATCAAGAAGTAAAGAGAGAATATAGTAGAGCTAGAACAGAGGGCAAACAACATCAAACGAGTCATAGAGATTAACCAGGATTTGTAAGAGAGTCTTCCATGTAGCTAACAAACTTTTTTGAGTTTTCAAGTACATATAAAAGTTTGTTACTCTCAAGACCAGGTTCAATGAAGGACTAGATCAGATCAAAAAAGTGGTTGGAGTCAAATTCTAAGGGGTGAAATTCCCTTTTGATCCACCTCTTAGTGCCAAATATCTTGAACATGATACCTCCATTTAAATCTAAAGTAATGGTAAGTATGGGTGGATTTTGGAATTTCTACAACTGTGATAGCCTATTTTACCTCATTCATGATGGAATTAGATTGAGATGAATATTAGTTTGGATAATCACCTTTATGCAACTAGGCAATAAAACATCACTCAAAAATAATGGTTCCATTTTTTGTTATCCCTCAAACAACTCAATATTGTCCTTCAAAGCATCATATTGTTGGAATACAAATTTTACCCTATCTTTGGGTAGGGAGACAATAACGATTCAATTAAGGTACTCTAGACATTGCATAAGCTTGTGCCACATTGCCTTGGGGTGCAATCATCTGATTTACCATTAATTTATTTATTATGGGCTTATTAACCTATTGGATATGTGGTGGTTAAGCTTCTATTAACACCATGATTGATTTTTTGTTATATTTTCCCGTTGGGTCCATGTAAACCTTTAAAAGGTATTTTTATAAATTTTTATTATTTTATTCCTAAGGGTTAGTCTTATAACCTTGACCTAGAGGCATCAACTAATTGGGTATAAATATCACTTCTCACCAATCAATTCATTATCGGTTTGAGTATAATATTGATGTTAATGCATATGAACACCCTTATCATATCCAATGTTCTATATGTTGTGTATTTATTTTGTTAAGCAATATTGGATAATGTTTGATTCCATTTGTTTATGAATACTACTATGAAATCTAACATGGTATTATAGTGTGTGTGAATCTTAATTATTTGTTTTCTTCTAATGATAGTAGATTTCTCTTCCAACTTCTCTTGAGGATGATTTTCGTAGTGGATTATGAAGAATATTATTTGAAGCTAACAACATAATATGAAGAAGGGTTTTTGATAGAAAACCCATCCTAGTGGACTCAAATCATAAGGATCTCACTAGAATATATCTATTTCTAACAAAAAAATTTAGTTATATTTTTGGAGCCCAAAGTACATTGTACTAATGTGAATAATCACTGAAAATTACAACACCTATGTTTCTTTGCATAAATTTCATTACTTTGATGTTTATTCTATTATACAAGTTTACGATTATTTAAGGTTCATTATGAATTATTTGCTAATACATGGTTTATTTTTCAATTATATTTTGTATGTTATGATGCATTAATGCAATGTGTGTTTGGATCCTAAGAGAAGTTATTTTAATGTTCATGATGAATACATACATGATAAAAAAGTATAACATACATAAGTATGAATTCTCCTAAATATTCCTATGGTAATATTTCACTATGATAGTTTATCTCTATTAAAGTATTTAAGACCCCTAAGTTATATATGATACCATATGTATCATATACGTACAAGTACCTTTATGAAGTGTATTTATGATCTATTTTTCTTGGTCTTTGTTCAACTTTGTATTGATTGTTAATAGAATGATATCTAATTTTGTATAATATTGTAATCTTCTATTACCAAAAACTGAAGCGTTATAGCTTCTTCAATTAAATAATTCAAATAAATCAAGCCACTTAGAGAGGGAAGATCTCGTAGCCACTTAGATAGGGTAGGTCTCTTGCAATATATGCAATCAGATTATGATTATGAATGATAGATGAATTGATGATAATGTCAGAAACCAATCTACCTATTAATAGATGAAATAATTAATGAAATGAGATGACCAATGGATGAGCCGACATACACTTTGGTGTCATTACATGGCTCCCTTCCTCAAAAGATTTATCCTCAAAGCTGGGAAGGACTGGAAAATACTCTCTTTGTCATGTAGCATCATCTTATGGAAGTCCCTGCCATTTAATTAGGAACACTTGAATTTGGTGTGGTTGATGATGATAGAATTTGGAATGAAGTATTGTTAACATCATATTCAAATGTGGAACGAGCAAAGATTGGAAATGAAGTGAAAAAATTTGGTTTTGGTTTTTTGATTCTGTTCACCAAGTTTAACTAAAATTCACTGCCCTTAATTAAGGTAATTTGCTCGATAGTCGGATCTTGTAATATTTGACGATTGAATCTGTATGATGTAAATTTTCTTTTTCTTCTTCTACCGTAAGTGCTTAAGTAAGCTCGCTTGTAAACAATGATATCACTTCATAAATTTTTTGCTTATGACTATTGCTTATGCTTGACGTCAAAACATATACACCTAATTTAGTGTTATAATTTATAAGCTATGCCACAATTATTTTAATTCCTTGTTGTCACATTCAAAAATTCGTTAGGATTTCAATGTGGCTCTTGACTACTAAACTGCTATGCTTGCTTGTACTGTGTTGATACACCGATTGAATGCACTGGAAGAAATCAAAACGATTGTAATAGAGGGAGTCAAAATTCCATGATATTTGCTTCATAAATGTTTTTAATGAATGATGGATTTTATTTGACTCCCCCCTTCGTGAAATCTATGTGATTTGATTGCTCAAAATTGATGCTTCCTGCTTTTGTACTATGGAGTTCACTTGAAATGATCCAGCATCCTTCTTTGAACTTAAAAAAAAACACCACAATTTTATTTTTCCTGCCTTGTATTAATTTTTTAATATGTGAATTAAATTTGAGGTACTATGTCAAAATGTGATGCAGTTGAACGAACGTTTACAATGTCCATGATGAAATTTTAATCTTGTCACCTGTAACATCTTGAATTAGGTTACTGATTTCACTGATTTCTCGGTGATGATATCCAAATATTAATACCGCTTCTTGCAATCCAACTTTGTGTATTCCCCCACGTGGCTAGAGTTTAAATTTGTAGTCTTCTCCACTATAGAAAAATTTTACTATTTCACTTGTTGCATTTTTATACTATGAAATGTGAAACTTGGCATGTGGCATGCACTTATTTGATGCTGAAATACTTCAATCCGCCTGCTACATTCTTACAATATGAACATCCAAGATGGCTTGCTGTAAATAATTTTTTTTATGAACTACGACTCACGTTTGCATCAGTGAATAATCAAGCCACAAAAATAATATTTGGAGCCTTGGAAATTATTTAACTAAACAACACGTTTGAAAAATATAATCTGGTTTACATCGTGAATGTTTTAGACATCCTATCGTAAATAAACCTTCTGCAAACTGTGACTCACACATACAGTGGAGAATTATCCGTTACCACTAGGCATAACACTAACACCGAAAAAAAAATTGTAAGGGAAGAATTATTGCTGTATGTAGCACAAACGTCGAGCGCCTGTGATTATCTCTCATGAAGACGTTCGTTATTGAAATATGTTTTGGCTTTGCCTTCGATTGTTACTAGTTGTGCAAATTTTTTGCTGCAACAACACGTCCAACACAAGGGATTCTTAGCTTAGTTCTGGCGTATTGATTCTCGAGTTTTAACTGTGCTATGCTATGTTTGATGCGATTGAAAAATGAAGTACTATATCTGAATGTTTGATGATTAAATTAAATGGTTGTGAATCAAGCTTTAGGATGCCAAGGATTTTTCCAATTACGTCAAAATATTTATGCCCGAAAAGCCTTGTATACTTCGGTCTGCTACGTCGCTTGATCAAGGAACCAGTAATTTAATTATTATGAAAGCTGGAACCTTGGTACGATGCTTGCAAAATTATCCCTGAATGTTTCACTGAGTATTGACGATCAAGGATGCATAAAATGAATTCAAAAGAAGCATGTTAATATGGAAGGTTGTATTTGGAAAACAAATTATAGCGCATTGGGACATTATAGCTCTGATACCACTTGAAGTGTTATAGCTTCTTCAATTAAATAATTCAAATAATTCAAGCCACTTAGAGAGGGCAGATATCATAGCCACTTAGAGAGGGCAGGTTTCTTGCAATATATGCAATCAAATTATGATTATGAATGATAGATGAATTTTTGATAATGTCAAAAACCAATCTACCTATTAATAGATGAAATAATTAATGAAATGAGATGACCAATGGATGATCCAACATACACTTTGGTGTTGTTACAAAAGCACTAATGATAAGGATAGGATTTAAATTAATTTTCTCTAAATTTAGATTTATTTGTATCTTAATAATTTATCGTTAGTTGTTAGGCTATTTTTTGATTTGGTTAAGATATTGTACCTGACATGCAATATTGCAAATCTTGTTTTTGGACATACTTAATGCTTACAAAGGTTTTAATTGATGAATAAAATAATCTAGGATTTTGATCCCATAAAATTGATATTAGATCAACCATGATCTAGCTGTCGATAAGGGGGGATTTCCCTCGTGGAAATTTCCCCTCCCCCTTTCCTTCTACAAATTCTATTTTTCCCTTGGACTTTGTAATTTTCTTCTATCTTGTCTTCTTTCTACCATTGCTAGATTTCTCATTTGCTTCCCTTTTAAAATCACTCTCATGTTTCTAGACTACGATTATGGTTTTGATTGGAAATACATGGAAGAAATTGGGCCTTTGTCATCCCACTCTCTCCCTACCAGGAACAGACAATGCTATGCTATCTAGGGTGACTATTTATGGAACTCTCCCTCCGATGTTGCTTCTTTATGCCAAGATTTGTTGGACATCGCTCCATCTACAACCCACCAACATAACCACGTCACCATCCTCATGATCCATGATGGATTTGTGAATGCACCATCTATTGCATGCTACCTAAAAATCTCTCTTTTAGGTAATTTTTGATGATGTTGCATCATGGCATTGAAATTCAGCTTTGAGAACATTTAGGTGGATACCATTTATGGTTTTCTTGGTGGTTTCATGTACTACATGTCCCATATCCACAATGAACCATGATCTCATTTGACTTACTAGTTCATTTGGTGTGCATCATATGGTCAACGCATGTTTGAGGGTTCATTTCTTGGAAAATTATCTATAGCAAAGATACATGTGGAGTTTCTCTAGTTCAAGAGCTCCTCACTTTGCAACTGCATGTTGATTCATCTGCATTACTTTCTATTCTTGTAGGTATTTTATGGATGCTATTATGCCATCGCATAACTTTTCACCTCACCACTACTTAACCTTTGCTACCTCCTCAATGTTGGATCCAACTGTTTTATCACATCAACCATACATATTTCGATCGATGCTTTCATGGTGCTCATGTGTTTGTATCCCATGATGTTGCATTAATCCTCTCTTTATTAAAACTATTTTATGATGTTGATTGGCTTTGTAACTACAACGATGATGCTCACATCATTAAATACATTGAATGGAAAACAAATTGGAGCTTTTATTGCCTACCACCGACCATGTGGATTTTACTTTCTCTCAACAATCGATAGGGGGATGTTTATCTTCCTCATCATGAATGGAACACATTATATTTTTTTAATAGTTAATGCTTACAAAGTTGAACACGTTAATTGGTTTTGAACTAACATCCTTGATGTTGTCGGATGCTTATCAATGCAATTTTCCCCTAATTTTGTAGTCTACAACTATGACCTCCATCATCATGCCATTTTCCATAACATCACATTGCCCATGCAACCTTGCCACATGACACCCTCTCAGTTATTCCATTGGACATCACTACGTCACACACATGAGAGTGAATTTTTAGGAGTGCTTCATTGTTGTTCACAAAGCTCATGTTCTTCATTTTGGTTTGCTATTCCTAATTATGGTCTAGTTCATGTACTCTATGAGGATGTTAAGTAACATGTGTGTTCCTATAAAACTTGAAAGATGCAAAACACAACACACAGAAAATGCTTTGAATAAAATAAAATGCAAGGTAACACAAGATTGCACAATAGAATAAATTCTTTATTGATGAGGGGAGCCTAGAAACTCCATTGTTTACAAGCTTGGATCCTTGAATCCTTTTGATACAATATTACAACAATTTAGGGTTCTTCGAAACCCTAAGAAGCAAGGTCGTGGTGTCTTCAAGCGCGTCTTGATCCCAACAAGGTTGAGTGGGCTTTTTGGATATCCAAGGTTGGGCCACTCTAGATGTTGATGTAGTGCTCCATATCTACACACAATGACACAAAAAATAGTTAGTAGTATATGCGAGGGCTCCACAGCGTGAGGCCCTCTATATGCAATAATAAAACCCTAACTAGATGCTGCCAATAAAGTGAACATAAATAGAAACACATGCATAAAATAAAAAAATATAGGGTTGATATGTTTTACCTTCTTACTGTCTTCTGATGCATGATGTCTGATGCAGGTGGCTAGTGCGATGATGCCCTAGCATCACCTGAAGGCTAGAGGGACTTCAGGAATGGGAGCGTAAAATACCTGTGGGCACCTAGTGACTATAAGAAATGCCCGTGGGCACCTGGAAATGGTGAGGAGACACCCATGGGCACCTAGCATTGATGGAAAAGCACTCGAAGGCACTGGTGGTTGATGGGGAATTCTACAGAAGTAGATCGGGTGAGGGTGTAGGTTGTAATGATGGATATGGTAAGTGAGGGAAGTGAAATGTGATGAATGGAATGGGGTTAGGGCACAAAAGGCTTGATATAAGACTCAAGCACTTAGGGAACTCAAGAACTTAGAAAATCTAAGGGTTGAGCCATCAAAATGGCTCTTATTTATAATCTAACCTAGGGTATGCTAGGGTTTCAACGACACTAATCGTGTGGTTGAGATTAAAGCATATCCAAGGGTTGATAATAAATCTAGGGTGTGGCATGGATTGATGTAAATGGGTGGTCGAGATTAAATGAAATTGGATGGCTGGGATTAATTCACTTAAATAAATACATATTTATTAAATATATATTAAAATATAATATAAAATATTATATTTAAATATATAAATAAAATAATATATATATATAAATAAATGTGAATAATGATCGAAAATGGTAGGAAAATATGAATAGTGGGCAAATTGGCTAGGATTTGGTGGTGGAAATGGTGGGAAGGCTAATATGGAAGGCAAATGGCTAGGATTTGGTGTCTACAGATGCCCCTTTTTGTACTGCGTTGCATGAAACACAATGTAGTGTAAAAATATGAGACACTTATTTTGGCCAAGTGTAGAAGCAACTTCTCTCTCTTGTTGGAATATGAGCTTGAAGAAAAATAAATAAAGAATTTAGGAGTTTTGTGTAGCTTACCCCCTCAATTGGCGAATGAGGTTATGGATGAATCTCACGAGCCAATTGAAAAATCTATGCAAATGAATGATGGATAATGTGATACCATTTTTGCCCCAATGGTGGGAAGGGGGTTGGTGGAAAATGTGATATGATGTGTCTATTTTTGCCCCAATATATGAAGGGTTTTATGCAAATGTGAGGTGATGAGGATGATATGAATGATGTAAAATTTGATACCATTTTTGCCCCAATGGTGGGAAGGGGGTTGTGTCTGTTTTTTCCCCAATAATGAAGGGTTTTTTCAAGTGTAGATGCCATGATCATGTAAGATGTATCCCATTGTGGGAAAGTCATAACCAAAAATGGTTGTCCCCAAATTTGGGGTGATTCGATGTTGTTGAAACACTTTACCTTTTTGGCATCATTGATATGCAAAATGATGATGCAAAAGAAAAAGAATCAACCTTGGATGGCCTGCTAGTGACTGTGGAAAACTCTTCACATAATTCCCCAATGGAACCAATCATCCTAGCTAGTGCCTATCTCTAAGGTGTTAAGGAGATTTTGAATGATGAAATTTGAGTTTTTGTCCATGTTTTAAGCCTCACGAACTAGGCCATCAATGACAATGGTTGTGCAAATTGTTCTTGGCAATGTTTCACTCTAAATATGAGGAAATACCAAATATGATTGTAATTTTGAGCAAGGAGATAAGTGATGATGATCATGGTCAAGTGTCCTTATTGTAAGCTATTCATCTTACCGAATTGCATGGACCCAAATCGCTGGAATCGCCAAGTATGTAGAATAACCCACTAGATACAAGATTCACTTGCATGTTATGTGAACTTGGAAAATATGTAAATGATGATGTGAAATGATGTGGAGATGATGTATGAATGATGATATGAATGATGATGGTCATTTTGTGAAGATTTGGGTTATTTTAGGTACTTTTGGAATTGGTTTGGTGAATTTTGGTCAATGTGGTCGCAAATGAGATTTATGCATCCAAATCAGTTATAATCTTCACAAAACTTGATAAAATGATGGAATGTATTGGTGAGTGAAATTTGGAGTGATTTGGTTTGGGGAAGCTACTATTTTGTGTTGATTTGGCTTTTTTCAATGCTTATGTGAAATGCCCATGGGTGCTTACGATCCGCAGAAATACTCGTTGGTACTTCAGCATGCCAAGAAATACCCATGGGCGCTTCAAAGCACCTAAAATAGCTATAAATAGCTTGTTGGGTGAGATTGAAGCTCATTTGTGCATCTGTGGAGTTTGAGAAGCTGCGTCTAAGGAGTGAAGGGTGAGTGAGGAGAAGTGAGGTGAGGCGTTTGGAGTATGAAAGCTATGGTGATGGAGGGAGCTAGGATGTAGCTTATTGCTATAATGCTAGGGATGGGAGCACTTTAGAGTTGCTTGATCGTAGGGGCTACCTATGGAGGATTTTGGTAGGGAGTAGCCCTATGCTAGGTGATGGGCTTTGGTGGAGGAGGTGCATCGAGTCATCTAGTGAGGATGAGTCAGTGGTACAGGGATTTATGGGTTGGATTGACATCCACCCAAGTGGTATGGAGGCCATGGCTGGGTGCTCAATGGACTAGGGATGGAGAGAATCTACGATGGGTGTGGTAGGGTAGGTGGGTGATTGGGAGGCATAGGAGTGAGGTGGAGTACTTCTAGTTCTCATGAGTACTCTACCAATTTGGGCTGAGGTAGGATGTTCTTGATGAGTCGATGTGGTATAGGAGGTATCAAGAGGAGGTGAGGCTACCATGCATGGAGCCATGGAGGGTAGCCTTGGAGGATGATGAGGAGGTGGACATCCTAGATGTGGAGGATGTAGGGATGATCATGGAGTATGATGCATGGTTTGTGGTGTAGCCACCATGGGTACCACCTCGAGGAGTGGTTGATGTGGGTGGTGGTCGAGAGGCTAGGGATGAGGCTACCTAGGGGACTCAAGATGAGGGTGCCCTAGAGATGTAGGGTGAGGGGACTTAGGATACTTATAAGAGGTAATGGTGCCTTCGATCTGATAGTCAAAGGTGGAAGGTGAAGGGTGCATCACATAGGCACTCAAGGTTGGGGGAGATGGTAGATATGGGGAGGAGATGGAGGAGGTTCTAGATGTACCCTAGGGTAAGAGCAAGGAGGAGTGGGCATAATTAGAGTAATAGGTGGTAGAGCGGGATGCAAGGATTGTGGCTCTCTAAGTAGAGCTAGTAGAGAGGGAGTGATGACATGAGGTCGACATACGATGCCTTCGCTCTCGATATAGATATATTGAGGTATTGGAGGATAGGTTGATGGAACATCATATTCCACTTCTAGATCCTCCAACCTCTTCTGCATCCGAGGGTGCTAGGCATAGTTAGTCTAGGTCTAGGGCTCCTACTAGGTCTGAGGCTCCTGCTAGGTCATTGCTAGGTCATAGGGTCTTCTTGGAGGATGTAGCTAGTGCTTAGATGCACTTTTTGTATATGAGCCTTGGTGCTCCATTGTATGTAGCCTTTTGGCATTCATTGATATATATATATATATACATGGCTTTTACCTTTTGTGTTATATATTTGTGTGAATGTTTTTGTGGAATGCTTTTGTTGAATGCATGTTTATGTTTATGATTAATGCATATGAGATGTTATGGATGACTAATGCAAGATGGCATGTATGGATGATTAATGCTAATGATCATTTATGGTTTAGATCTTTGTTTTGACCATTTTCTAGCATTGTTGTTTAATCAAGGGCACCAAACTTGGTGGCATATGGGATGAATGACTTATGAAGTGACATGGATGTTGACATGGAAGAAGATATGGATGTTGATATGGAAGAAGATATGGATGTTGATATGGAAGAAGATATGGATGTTGATATGGAAACTTTTTGTAGAGACTCAAACATCCTAGTGGCATCAAACAAACTCACTAAAACTACCTAATCCTTCTAGGACCAAATGTGTGTGCAGTGAATTCATTTACCAAATCAAGAGCAAGGTAATGACCCTAGACAATCAAGAACCAGTGTGTGTGCAAGTGAGTTCATTAACTCATCTTGAGTAAATTGGGTAAACCTATTATGGATGAAACCAAGAAGCTAGCTTGTCCGTATGAGCGGTCAGAGGTCTCTTTTAAAAGAGACATGTCACCATGCATGAGCGTACTCCATTACTAGTCAAGCATCTATAGCTCCGGTGGAGGCTAACTCCATAGTCCATGACTTTTATTTTTGATCTCTTAAGTTTTGGGGATGACTACCTAACCATCTGACTGGAAATGTAGTATGATCCTTACAACCCAATTGATCAGTGGTGTGTGATGTAAAAGATTTAGAGTTTTGGGGATGGATTTAAGTGTGATGAGAATTGTCCCTATCCTTACTATTTTATTATTTGTGAATTGTG
Organism: Wollemia nobilis; assembly: GCA_028583015.1. NCBI lineage: Eukaryota > Viridiplantae > Streptophyta > Pinopsida > Araucariales > Araucariaceae > Wollemia > Wollemia nobilis. The sequence continues at coordinate 3,715,812 of JAQPPZ010017063.1, read as the reverse complement.
ATAGTGGTGAGAACCACTATTTTTATGGACTATGTTGCATGATGGGACTAGCAAGGATGACCCTTTTCACTTCAAGGTTTATACCAAGTATGGTGTTATCCCTTTTTGACACAAGATGTTTTTAAGATGTGAAAGTTGTGCTTGGTTCAAGAATATTTTTGGAATCAGTTCCCAAACTCTAGATTTTTCTTAGTGTATATGTGCAATGGTCCTAAGAAGAACTCGACATGATTTTTGGAGGTTTCTTAAAACACTAGGAGTGGTTGAGTGACCAAAAACACCTAGGAGTTTGTGAATGTGGCTTGTGTTGATGGCAATTTGACTTTGTGGAATTGTGTGGATGACTTTGTGAAGGTGCCCCTGATTAAGGCAACATGACTTTTGTTGGACCAATTAAGACCTTGAACTTAATAAATGATCCCTAAATATGAAATGTAAAATGTGGATGTGAATGCAATGTATGATATGCAATTTTGTGAAATGTAATGTGAAATGTGGGTGAATGCATTGTTTGGAATGAAGTGTATGCAAGTGAAATGCAATGTTATGAATGAAGTGTATATATATGTAAAATGAAATGAATGTTATGAATGAAATGTATGCAAATATTTTTGTGTATTAGCCATGTATATATAGTAATCAAATCATGCATAGAATGCTCTCAAGTGTATAACATTAAGTGGTTCAGATTCTTCCTCTCCCTCTAGACTAGCAAGCCTATAAGTACCATTACCCACTCTTTGTGTAACTATGTATGGACCTAACCAATTAGCCATGAATTTATCATGAAGATGCGATAATGCATTGGTGTTTTGTTGGTTCTCTTTAAGGATAAGATCTCCTACTTGGAATTCATGTAGATGAACTTTGGTATTGTAAGCACGTTTGAGGTGGTCTTGATAAACTCGTAAATGCTCTAAAGCATTGACTCACCTCTCATCAAGAAGTGTGAGTTGGTCAAGACGTGCTTGTCTAGCAGTGTCATCATCTATGAATTCCTACAAAGAAATTTGCAAGGAAGGGATCTCGAGCTCAAGAGGCATGATTGCTTCGGCTCCATAGACCAATGAAAATGGTGTTGCCCCTGTAGGCATGCGGATGCTTGTTCGATAAGCCCATAATGCCAAGGGAATTTGTGTATGCCAATCTCTATGATTTTCTTTGACAAGTTTCTTGAGAATAGCAATTAAGGTCTTGTTGGAAGCTTCAGCTTGTCCATTTTCTTGTGGGTAATAAGGAGTCGAGAAACTATGTTGAATGTTATATTTCTCACAAAGTGCTCGAACATCCTTGTTCTTGAAAGACTTGCCATTGTCTGAAATAATTTTTGAGGGGATACCAAAATGACAAATGATATGATGGAGTATAAACTCCACAATTCTAGGTCTTGTCGTGCTAGTTAGAGGAATTGCCTCAACCCACTTTGTGAAGTATTCAGTGGTTGTGATGATGAAAGTATGTTGTCCCGAGGAAGGAGGTGAAATTTTACCAATTAGATCTAGGCCCCATTGTGAAAAGGGCCAAAGGCTTTGAATAGGTTGTAAAGCTTGTGATGGTACATGAGTTAGATTAGCATGTTCTTGGCACTTTTTGCAATGTTTAACATAGGTGCAACAATCACGTTCCATTGTGGGCCAATAATAACCCATGCATAGAATACGCTTTGCAATGGCCATTCCACTAAAATGACCACCACAAGTACCATCATGGGCTTCAGCTATGGCTCTTTGAGCTTCTCTAGCCTCGAGACAATGAAGGAGGACTCCATCATAACCATGTTTATACAACACATCCCCCAAAAGAATGAAATAGGCTACCTTTTGCTTGAAAGTTCATTTGGCAGTTCGAGACATGTCATATGGGAGTGTTCCAAACTTGAGAAAGGCTACTATTTGGCTCGACCAAGGCTCATATGAATCTGATTGGATAAAGCAAACATCCTTTTCATATTTTGACTCAACATAAGAAATTGCAGATTTAGAGACCATTGAAATGATAAGGGGTTGTACCTCTCCAAAGGAGTCTTTTGGAATCAAGGATCCAAGGGAGGCCATCACATCTACAAATATATTAGTCGAACATGGCAAACTATTGATTTCATACCAATCAAACTTAGAGAGCAACTTCATTGCTACTTCATGATAAAGCTTAATGGTAGGTTCTTTGCATTGGTATTCTCCATTGATTTGCTTTACAACAAGTTGAGAATCACCAAATATCCTAATACGCTTAATGCTCATAGCTATAGCTGATTGAAGACCTAAGATTAAGGCTTCATACTCTGTAGTGTTGTTTGTGCATTGGAAGTCTAGTTTGAATGACAAGGGGATAGGTACCCCTTGTGGTGTGTGAAATATGACTCCAACACCTTGACCTTTCGTGCACTTAGAGCCATCAAAGAATAATGTGATATCGATGTCTTCCTCTGAAATGACATCTTCTTCTTGTTTAATGATAACAAATACTGAATCATCTGGGAGCTCAATAATCAAGGGATGATCACTAGGTAGTGGAGCTTCCACAAGTTGATCGGCTATTACCTACCCTTTAATGGATTTTTGGCTAATGAATTCTAGGTCAAATTTTGTAAGGAGCATTATCCATTTAGTGGTGTGGGTATTATTGTAAGTGTGAGACATCATGTAATATAAAGGATTTTCTCTAGCTATGACATAAGTTGTGTGGCTAAGCATATAATGTCAAAGTTTCTTAGTGGTAAAAACCACTGCTAAGCACAATTTTTCTACATAAGCGTATTTAGTTTCATAGCTTACCAATGTTCGACTAATGTAGTAGACAACTTGCTCTCGATTTTGTTCATTCTTTTGTGCAAGCATTGTCCCTAATGCAAAGTCCATTGCTGAGATGTAAAGATAAAATGGGACCCCTAGATGAGGAGGAGCTAAGACTGGTAGAGAAGCTAGGTATTGCTTAATGTCATCGAAGGCTTTTTGACATTCATCTATCCAAGAGAATGGCACCCCCTTTTGTAGTAGGTGATTGAATGGCCTACATTTGTCAGAAAGTTGCACAATAAAATGATGGATTGATTGAATATTTCCTTGTAAACTATGCAATTCCTTTAAGTTAGTTGGGGGAGGCATCTCTAGGATAGCCTTGACCTTGTTAGGGTCCACCTCAATGCCTCTTTTGGAGATAATGAATCCTAGAAGTTTTCTCGAGGTAACACCAAAGACACATTTCTTGGGATTCAACCTTACATTATGCTCTAGGAGTCGGTCAAAAACTTTCTCCAATACACCAATATGTTCTTGTCGAGTTTTGGATTTAGCCAAGAGATCATCCACATAGTCTTCGATAATATTATGCATGTAGTCATGGAAAATGTATGTCATGGCACGTTGATAAGTGGCACCTACATTTTTGAGGCCAAAGGGCATCACCTTGTAACAAAAAGTTCCCCAAGGTGTAGTGAATGTTGTTTTATGTTGGTCATCAGGATTTATTCGAATCTGGTTGTATCCTGAAAAACCATCCATGAGTGAAAGCATTTCATGGCCAGCGTAGGTATCGACAAGAGTATCGATGTTTGGGAGAGGAAAGTCATCCTTAGGACACGCTTTGTTAAGATCTCAAAATTTAGTGCATACGTGTATCACCCCGTTAGGCTTACGAATGGGTACCATGTTTGAGAGCCACTCAAGATAATCGATAGGAACTATGAAGTTCACGTCTAGGAGTTTTTGAAGCTCTATTTTTACCAAGAGGGCCATGGTAGGATGCATTCTCCTAAGATTTTGTTTGATCAGCTTAGCATCAGGTTGTAAGGTGAGATTGTGGACCACTAGACTAGGGTCAAGACCGGGCATGTCCTTGTATGACCATGCAAATATACCCTTCTTCCTCTTGAGGAGAGCAATAAATTGCTCTTGTTCATCGGGTGATAAAATTTTGCCAAGCTTGACAATTTGGGGATTATCTTTGTCTGAACTAAGGTCCACATCGATAGTATCTTCAATAGACATGTGGGAACCTTCCTCAAGTTGATGGGGTGTAGGGATCATATGAATATCATCTAAGATGTCATCAAAATCTTCTGGCTTATCCTCATCTAAATCTACCTGGAAAACCTCGGGATCCAAAGGTGAAGGTGAAGGTGAAGGTGGAGGGGATGGAGGAATGTAGTTGGTGGAAGCCCTTAATAATTCCTTAGATAAGACAAATTTGGCAAAGGTTGGAGGTGAGGAAATCTGGTCCATATCAATAAGGCTTATGTCAATTGGAATTGGTTTATCTGGATCGTATGGATTGCGGAGCGGGGTGAATAAATCAATAGGATTCATGTTGACTTATGGGCAAGGTGGACAAGGTTGGATGGAATGGATGGAACCTAGGAACCGGTGCTAGGAGCTTGGTTAACCTGAACAACAACAAGCAACACAAAACATATTTTATTAAATGGTATATTTACATATGTAATGCAAAGAAAGCAAACATGTTTTTGATTTTTGATTTGTTATTTTTGATATTTTTTTGTTTTTTTTGTAGTGGTGATAACCATTATTTTGAATTATGTACATATGTTACAAGTTGGCTTATGGAATGGCTTAATGGAATGGAGGTGGTGGTTCACCGGTAGGGGTGGCTCACTCTTGTGGAAGAAGCAAGTAAAATATGGGTTCATGGATGGGGAACATGTTGAGATAAAACTCATCTTGTTCGGTATGGGGAATGATGGGCTCCGATTCTTCTTCAGATTCATCTAAAATTATCGACATAAGTTCAAATTATTCATAGATTTCCTCATCAAAATTATCGGGATGGAGGGCTTCTTCTCCTGAATTGAGGTTAAGCCTTTGGAAGGCTTGTTCAAAAGAAGATATGGTAGGAAGTGGGTGGAAACCTAGACCTGAATGGTCATGCACCTCTTGATATGGAACATCGATAGGTTGATGCATACCCTGTTCATGCAATCCTAGGCCATGGCCTTGCCAATTGATAATGTGGAAGTATTGAGATGGAAATCTTGACATGTTTGAAATATTGGCAAGTTTTGGTTCTTTGGGCTCTTTTATGGGTGTTGGACTTGATGAAGATTCAATGCCCCCATATACAAAATTAATGCTATTTGGAGTTGAACCCATATTGTAAATTGCTCCTATTGCTAAAGGTTGGTCACGTGGGTGACCAAAATCCTTAGCACTAGGGATGGTGAGGGGTGTGATGGTGATGTCATCGACCATGTATTCACCAATACTAGGATTGGTGAGATGGACTTTGACTTGGGATGATATGGGAGGATCATGGTCAGGTGATGGATCAGGAAAGGGTGGAAATGGAGGTATCTCACAATCTATCAATTTGACTTGTGAGACATTAGGTGAAGGAGATGGATTGGATTGGAAGGGTTGTGGGATGGTTGATGATGATGTGGATGATAATGATGTTGATGATGTGGATGGACTATGACCACATGTGCATGTAGTCATTGATGATGATGATGAGGGTATGGTGGTTGGTTGAGGCTTGGTGATGGGGAGCTCTTCAGGAATGGGATCCTTTGATGAAGAGGTTGGTGGAGTGGTGGATGGATTGGATGATGGTGATAGGAAAATATGAGTGGAAGGGAGCATGGACTCATAAGGATTTGAGATGAGATTGCAATACTTAAATGGCTCGACGTCCACTGGTATGCAATGTACCTATCCCTCATGGACATATTTCAAGCATTGATGTAAAATGGAGGGGACACATCTCATTTCCCTCATCCAAGGTCTTCCAAGGAGTACATTGTATGCCATGGATCCTTCCAAGATGTGGAACATTATGTGCAACATTTTAGCCCCTACTTCGATGGGCAAAACAATAATGCCAACTATGGAACACAAAGCATCATTGAATGCTTTGAGGGTGAAGGATGATTTGGTGATGTGATATGGAGGAAGGTTCAAATTATGGAGAGCGGATGTGGTGATAATGTTGATAGAGGAACCGGTATCAATGAGGACTCTCTTGAAAGGTTTCTTGTCAATTAGAGCCATGATATGCAATGGAGGGTCTACTGATCCCGATGAGATTGGCTTAATCTCAAAGTCATAAAATGTTATGGAAGGCTCCATGCATGTTTGAATGCTCCCCACAAAGTTATTGAAGGTATTAGGATCTTGCGATTGCAATTCGATGGATTTCAAAATTTCCATTAATGCCTCCCGATGTGGGGGAGATTGTTGGATTAGCTCATATATTGACAATTTGGTGGATGCCATTTTCAAACTTGTGGTTAATCGACTACTCAATGAGATGACTGGTCGGGGTGGACGATTGATGGGTGGATTTGATGGATTCGATTGACTAGGTATATGAATGGGTGATGATGGATTAGGGGACACTTGGATGGGTGGCAATGTAGAAGGTTGTGAGACACTTGCTTGAGGTGGTTGCCTTTGTTGGTTATTCCGTTGACCTCTAGTGACCACATGAATGGCCCCTACAAACCCTTGGTATTGTTGAATATGGTTGACTTGGTTAGGGGGATTTTTAGTGTTAGCTCCCTCTATGTTTGGTTGCACCTCCTCATGATGAGGAAGTGGTGTCTAAAATATACCAAGGTCTTGGTTTTGTTGAGTAAGGGGATTATTAACTTTAATTGCCCCCAAGTCAATGAGGTCTTGGACTACATTTTTAAACATATGGTAATTGTTGATGTCATGCCCATTTTGCCTATGATAGGGGTAAAATAAGTATTCTTGATAATTTTTACCATGCTTGGTGGGATCATCCGGTCTAATGTTGGGTAAAGCAAGTTTGTTTGTCTCATACAACCTTCTAAATAGAGAGGCATATGACTCATCTAGTGGGGTATATTGGTGATTCTATTGGATAGACTATCATCGAGGATGGTTTTCCATAGGTGGCATTATGTTTTGAACTGTTGGAGCTTGTGTTGTTGAGGGGACCACATGATAGGAAATTTGTTGTGGTACTTGTTGCATATTGTTGTTGTTGAGCCATTATCGGTTGGCTCATGACCACTTGATTGACTTGATTGGATTGGGTGGTTAGGGTAGCTTGTGTTGATTTTTGTTGGCCTAAATAATTACTTTTGTATTGGCCCTTGTTTTGCCATTCTTTCTTCTTGGGCTTAATGATGCCTTCTTGGATTTTGATATCCTCAATGACACTAGCCTGAGCTAAAGCTTCTTCAAAAGTTTGATAAGTTCTTAGTTGGAGCATCCAAGAGATGGGTTTTAAGCAACTCTTGGTGAATAGCTTAATTAGCTCATCCATTGGTAGGGTGAATGGCAATTTTGTGATGATAACCCTCCAACGGTTTTTGAAATCATAGATAGATTCATCATCTTGTTGTCTTAAGGCATAGATATCAGATAATGAGATCTTATTTTTAACATTTAGGATGAAGTGATCAAAGAATTGCTCAATCAATTGGTCAAAAGTATAGATACTATGGCTTGGAAATTGATTGTACCATTCTATGGCATCCCCTCCTAATGTTTGAGGAAAATTTTGAAGCATGAGAGCATTATCATCTTGAATTCTGAAGCATGCATGAACAAAGGTGCTCACATGTTCTTTGGGATCCTCAGTTCCCTTAAATTTGTCAAACTTGGGTACCGTAAAGTCTTTCGGATATGGTGGGGTTGGTACCAAAGGATGAATTGGTTGTTTGATCAATTGGTATAAAGTTGGTTTCTGATTTGAAAAGCTAGGAGTGAATTGCATCAATTGATCTATTTGTTTTTGCATGGCCTCAATTCAAGGGTCTTCCTTAGGAATGTGAAAACCTTGAATTACCTGATGGGTTTGTGGTGGTATGGAGAGATGTTGTGGAGTGATTAAATGATGAGGAGATTGGTATTGATGATGAGGTGAATTGGATGGAATATGATGAATGGGGGATTGTTGATGAAAGTATGGGGAATTATGGAATGATGTTGATGGATGAAAGGTATGGCTAGGCTGGCCAATGGGAATAGGATGGGTAATGGTATGAGTTGATGGGGGAATCGGGATAGAGACCACCAAATATTGAGGTGCCCATGATGGACCTTGGTTGACAAGGGTAGTCTGAGTAGAGTTATGTAAAGGTGTAGGGTTAACTTGTACTTGTTGTTGAGCATTTTGATATTATCTAAGAAATTTGTTTAGGTGTTCCCATGCTTCACTAATATCTCTATCAAAGGCTAGGGGTATGGAGGTAGATGGTATGGAAGATGTGGTTGGGATACAAGTTACACTAGGTATGGCAACTTGTGAGGTTAGGACTTGTGAAGCAACATTGACTTGTGCTTCATACAAGGGATTGGTGTAGGTGGAGGTATATGAGGTGCTAGGAGCACTTGAAGGTTGAGGGATGGATGTATGGGATGAAGGTGCAACTGATGCCTCAAAAAGAGGGTTAGTATACACCTGGGTAAAGGTGGATGGAGGTTGGGAATAGATAGGCTCTTGTTGTAAAGCAAAATCCTATCTAGGTGAGTTGGGGATAGACTCTAAGACATAATTAGAAGACTTCATGAAGGCTTCTACTTTTGCCATGTCTATATGGGTGATGTGGTGGTTGATGGTAGGGGAGTTTGACTCCTCTTGGGGCATGGCCATATGATAGGATGTGGAAGGTAAAGAATGTGAGGGACCTATAGATAAATCTACCTGTGTCACATTCAGGGTATCTACCACTGAAGTGGTGGGGAAGGTGGATGAAGGTTCCATTAATTTTTCTTGACTTATTGCTTTCTTTTGATTTCGAGTTAATACCATAAGCAAAGTAAATCAAGATGCAAATTAGAATACCAAATGTAACACAAAAACTGGAATGCTTAAGGAAATAAACAATGCTAAGTCTCAACCAATGTGGCTTACCTCATTCATTAATTATCTCCTTTTAATGTATATTCATTTTATGTGCCAGTTTTGTGTGTTTTGATTTTCTAATATTTCTTAATGAAACAAAGGTGAAAAACTATGGCTAAGGTAGGGCAACGAGATTCTTGTTGGTGATGAAATCCAACAAGTTTGCTCGAGGGTATTCCTAAGGTGTCTAAGGGTAGATATTGGTGGATGGAGATGAATGCCACCATCACCAAATCTCAAGCAATGGTTGGTGATGAAATCCAACCACTACTATTTTGCATGAATCGTGATGTGTGTGAATTATTTTTAAGGTTTATGTTTTTTATAGTGTACAAACAATGTTAAAAATAATTAATTTCATAAACCTAAATCAGAAGCCAACAAAATATTGCCAAGTTCTCCAAAGGGTGTGAAGTACACCGCTTAAGACCCCCTATCTAAATAACAATCGAAGGGTTCATCCACCCCTCTGCCTGGAATCACCCAACTAGAAGGGATACTTTTGGCAATCTAATATTGTTCCAACTTAGATATACAAAATAAAATGTCTTTAACCCTAAGATGCAACACTAGATTATGCAAGTTTCAGTTCAAATGCAGACAAAATGCAGTAGTTTACACCCAAAAAACAAAAACCCTAATCCGAATATGTGAATGAATGCAGATCTAAAAATGTAAACTAATATGCATTCATTTTCTATATTTCTTAATGATGATTCATTTTATTGTTTAAAATCTGAAAAATATAGAAGATACCCAAAATACGTAAGACAAAAAACTAGGGTTTTTAAATAGTCGACTTACTAGAAAGCCTACGTTTTTTCTCCTAACTCTCCATAAATACCTCTGGGTGCTTCTGAATGCTGCTGAGATGCCCATGGGTGCTTCTGGATGGCTTGAAATACCTCTGGGTATTTTTGGATTGCCTTCGGATGCCATTGGGCGCTTCGCGCACCTTCTGCAAACTTCTGCAGACTTCAGAAACCCTAGATCCAACAGAATCTACGAAATCTGCGCTTCTAAAAAACCTGCAAGATGATAGAAAATAGAAAACAAATTAGTAAAATAGATCATAAATAGGAACCCTTAGGGGGTCCCACCATGATCGCCATTTGAAAGATGCAAAACGCAACACACAGACAATGCTTTGAACAAAATAAAATGCAAGGTAACACAAGATTGCACAATAGAATAAATTCTTTATTGATGGGGGGAGCCTAGAAACTCCATTGTTTACAAGCTTGGATCCTTGAATCCTTTTGATACAATATTACAACAATTTAGGGTTCTCCAAAACCCTAAGAAGCAAGGTCGTGGTGTCTTCAAGCGCGTCTTGATCCCAACAAGGTTGAGTGGGCTTTTTGGATATCCAAGGTTGGGCCACTCCAGATGTTGATGTAGTGCTCCAGATCTGCACACAATGACACAGAAAATAGTTAGTAGTATATGCGAGGGCTCCACAGCGTGAGGCCCTCTATATGCAATAATAAAACCCTAACTAGATGCTACAAATAAAGTGAACAGAAATAGAAACACATGCATAAAATAAATAAATATAGGGTTGATCTATTTTACCTTCTTACTGTCTTCTAATGCATGTGTAGAAGAAAATGAACATCTTTCCATTGATTAGAACCAATATAAATAATACATTGTAGAGCCTAGATTAGCTCGTAATCATAGGATCTAATCAACAACTTAGATCTAAAATAAAATAATAATATAGACTCAATATTATATACGCTAACAATAGCGTAACTAACCTAGGTAGTTAACTAACTACCCTAACAACATAAATAAAGTAATAATATAGAATTACTATAGTAACTATAACATCCCTCCTTATTACATTATTTATGTAATTGAAGAACTACTAGTTTGTACTAACATCCCCCCTGATTACATCATTTGGCAATACAAAGAGAGCTCCGAAACAATTCAAATTTGAGACGTGCAAGTGCCTTAGTGAAAATGTCTGAAACTTGTGCATCGGTGGGAATGTACTGAAGCTAAATTTGGTGTTTCAAAACTTCGTCTCGAATGAAATGACATTGTGTGTCAATGTGCTTTGTTATTTCATGATGAACTGGATTCTTAACTAGGTTTAGATCACCCTGATTGTAGCAAAACAAGTGTATTGGAGATTTTTATGGATGACCCATACTTGTCAGAATGCAACACAACCATATCACTTCACACACAGCTTCACGTGCGGCATGATATTCTGCCTCTATTGATGAGATAGCAACCACCTATTGCTTCTTGTTGTTCCAAGAGACAGGACCGGATCCAAGATGAAAAATATATCCTAAAGTTGACTTGCGATCATCAAATGATCCGACATAGTCGAAGTCCATGTATCCTTGCAAGAAGAATTTGTTGTTCTTCTTGTATTCTAGACCATATTCCAAAGTACCATGGACATAGTGAAGAACATGTTTTGTCGCTTTCCAATGAGTGGTCTTAGGCTCTGGCATGAACCTTGAAAGATAGTTGACATAAAATACGATATCTGGCCTAGTATTAGTCAGATATATGAGACTCCCAATCAAATATCGATAGAGAGTACCATATACCTGAGGTGAATCATCATATCATGATAACTGAATTCCTGTCTCCATCGGAGTTGCCATTGGCTTGCAATCAGTCATGCGATATTTTTCCAACAATGTCTTGGCATATTTTTTTGAGACACTTTGATGTAGTGCTCCTTATGGCTGACTTCCAGACCAAGACAATAATTGAGAAGCCCGAGATCTGACATATCAAAATATTGACACAAGTCTCTTTTGACAGTAGAGATCATAGTTTTTGAACTCCCTATAATGAGCAGATCATCAACATAGAGTACAAAAAATACTATCTCAGAACCTTGTTTCTTGAAATAGAGGTTTGCATCTGACGGACATCTCTTAAATTCATGCTGCAAAAGGTGATTGTCCATTTTTATATACCAAGCTCGAGGAGCTTGTTTCAGGCCATATAAGAATTTGACCAATTTTTAAACTTTTTGCTGTTGGCCTTCCACTTCAAATCCTTCTATTTGAGTCATGTAGAATTCTTCTTGGATATCACCATTCAGAAAAGCACTTTTGACATCCATCTGGTGAACTTTACATCCAAACTATGCTGCCATAACATAAATAACTCGAATTGTGGTCATCCAAGTAGTAGGTGCAAAAGTTTCCTCGTAGTCAATGCCTTCCTTTTGAGCATAGCCCTTTGCAACAAGATGGGCCTTATGCTTATCAATTTTCCCATCCGCTTTGTACTTGAATTTATACACCCATTTGTAGCCAATGGGAATTTTTCCTTGTGGCAGATCGACAAGCTTCCAAGTTTTGTTTTTCATCAAAGACTTATACTCTGCATCCATAGCGGACTTCCACTAAGGCTCACCTAGAGCATATTGCACTGATGTAGTTTCAAGATTGTCTATTGAAGACATAAACACCTTATCATTATCAACATCCATATCTTCTGTATCTCTCTCTGGATCTACAGAAAGTTATTCAAAATATTGACATAGATCATCAACCCTAGTATTCTCTATTGCAGCTTTCTCCTGTCGAGCCATGCTGCGAGTGCAAGGCCTATCCAATGTCAAATCTGGTGGAGTGGATAGCTTAGAGTATTTGATTGTATTTGTATACCACTTTGGATTCTTCTTCTGAGGTGTTGAAGAAGATGAAGAAGAACCTCCAACCTTTGATGAAGGAGATTTATCAACCTTAGTTTCCATAAGGTCTAGGTATACATTTGATATGTTTTCTGATGTGAAAGCCTCATAAAAAACTACATCTCTACTAATGTGTATATTATTGGTCAAGGGATCAATAAAATGATAACACTTAGAGTGCTCATCATAGCCAAGAAGAATACACTTCAACATCTTCTCATCTAGCTTCTTCCTTTTCTCTTTTGGTATGTGCATGAAAGATTTACATCCAAAAATGCATAGATGAGAAATGGAGGGTTTCCTACCACTCCATGCTTCCTGTGGAGTCATTCTTTGTAGGGACTTTGTGGGTGCCCTATTCAACAGATATACTATTGTGGTGACAACTTATGCCCAATATAGTTTCTCAAGACTAGCTCCTGTGAGCATGCAACGAACCATTTCCATGATGGAACGATTCCTCCTTTCAACAACTCCATTTTGCTAAGGAGTATAAGTAGTAGTTAACTGTTGTGTGATCCCATTTTATTTCAAGAACTCAGACAATTATTTAGAGGTGAATTCCCCTCCTCGATTTGAGTGGAGGGTCTTAATAGAAGTCCCTGACTCCTTTTCAATAGATTTCTTGAATTGCTGAAAAAATCCAAATGCTTCAGATTTTAGTGGAAGAAATAATACCCACATATTTCATGAGTAATCATCCATGAATAGCTAAAAATACCTCTTAACCCCACAACTATTGGGAGTGAAGAGACCGCACAGATTGGTGTGAACCAACTCAAGAGGTTTCTTAGATCTTGTAGAGCTCTTTTCAAAAGATACTCTATGCTGCTTTCCTGCCAAGCAGTCAGAGCAAACTGGTAAAGTGGTAGAAAGGGAAGGAAGACCCTTTACCATTTCATACTTACTTAACTCAAGTAAGTAACCCGAACTCAAATGTCCATATCTCTTGTGCCATAGGGAAGTTGCCTCCTTTGTAGAGACTGTCATGGTGACATGTGGAGTAGAGATAGCATCTAAGGAAAATAAGCCATGCTTATATGAAGCAGTTGCAATGTTCTTACCCCTCATGGTAATAGAACAACACTTATTGCCTCCCTCAACACTAAAGTTCACAACCATATCTTTGTCCAGAATTTGTGTGACTGACAAAAAATTGTTTGCCAATATTGGAACATAAAGAACTTTATCAATCTGAAACTTGCCATTAGGAAGAGTGACTGAAATAGTACCTTCTCCCTGAACCTTGTAGGTTTTATCATTAGCAATAGTGACAGGTTTGCCCTCTTTGGCCTCAAAAGACTCAAACCACGATTTGTCACCAGTCATGTGCTTACTGGCTCCAGAATCAACATACCATATAGGATCCGTCTACTTGGACACTGTGGTAGTCATGAGAACTTTGTGGGCTCTCTCAGAATCCACGTCAGATTCTTCAATAGCAACATTCACTTGTTTGTTATTTTGTGATTTGTGCTGGCCTTTCTGTTTTGATTGTTTATTCTTATGCCAACATCTATTTGTATCATGACCTTCTTTGTCACAGATCTTGCAATATCTCTTTTTTTGTTGAGGTTGTTGAGTTTGTTTCCCTTTTGAATCCTTTTGTGAATTCCCTCCCTTCTAAAAATTACCCTTCTTCTGGTTCTGCCCTTTCCTGTTGATGTAGAGGGCAGTGTTAGAAGAATCATATCGCTGTAGTTGGCGTGCCTCCTCATCTTGAAGCATATTAACCAATTCTACAAAAGTAACTTTCTGTTGTGATACCCGAAGGAAAGTTATCAATACCTAATAAGAATAAGGTAAAGCTCTCAATACAATTGAGGTAAGGAGCTTGTCATCAACTGGTTCTCCTAAAGAATTCAACTTTGCTTTCAATTCAGACACTCTGCAAAGAAAAAATTCAACTGTCTCCCCTTGCTTCATGCTTAGACTGTGTAATTGAGATTGAAGAAATAGAATAGTGGAATCATTATTTCCCTCATATATAGTATTAAGGGCATCCCATACCTTTTTACTATTTTCATAGTCAGCAATATGGGGTTGAACTTCATCAGACACAACAATCAAAATGAGCACTTTTGCTTTGCCATCTTTCTTGTCAAAGTCCTTTTGAGCAGTAGATGGAGCTGTAGCACCAACAATAGATGAAGGTCTTGTTGTTGCTCCAAATACAACATCCCATAAGTCATCCATTGCTAGGATGGCCTTCATCTTGTTTTTCCATGGTGTGTAATTAGGACCTTTCAACAACTGATGAGAATCAGTCATTAATTTTGTAGACATGGTGAAGGTTCCTTATAACACCAATTGGTCCCCATTTCGATATACCTTTTGCTAGGCCATTATACCATACAAAATACCCGCCCTTACGTGAGGGAAACTGTAGGTATTTAGAAAGATAAAAAAATCACCCACCCTTATGTGAGGGAAACTATAGGTAATTTTTAGAGATCATACGATACGTGGTACTTAAGCAGTACTGAAAGGGAATAGTCTTGTTGGTGGCACCTACCATAGAAAGTCTGCAATCCTCATACATGGGGCGTAACTTCCCCTAAACACTTTAGATTCCAAAACTTTCGTCAGGATTTACGCCTAAAAACAAGAACTATTAAGGTAATGGATGGAGTAAAAAAATGCAAAATGGCAAACTTATCTCTCTTCGAAGATTTATAGAGAACAAGCTCAGACGTCATTTTGGCAGCTATATTAGATGGCGGATACAGTAGCGCAATCACGACAGCTTTACCTGTAAGTGCTAGCCAGAGGTATCACAAATACCGAATGCTATAGTGCAATAAATTGCACGGATGAGTTTTAATTATTCTGGGGACTTAGGGAGTGAATTTGTTTTTTTTTTAAACTTTTAATGAAGTAGTGCAAAATAGAAAAAAATGCAACCTACAACATAAAAGTGCCCATAGGAATGACCCACTAGGTGTCGGGCGCAGTCGAAAATGCACCTTTACAATAATGCCAAATTTGCTTTTCAAAAAATTACTCACTTTCCCCCTTTGATTTTTTTTGAAAAAAAAAATACCCCCTTTAAAAAAAAATTCTCTCAATAAAGTTTTTGATAATTATTTTATAGTTTTAAAGTTAAAAAAATATTAATTTTAATTTATATAGTTTAAAAACTATTAAAAAATAAATTAAAATTAAATTTTAATTTATATAGTTTAAAAACTATGTAAAAATAAATTAAAATAAAGTTTTTTAATTTTAACTTAAAAAAAATAATTAAAAAAACTTTTGAAATTTGTCTTTTACCTTTCTATCAAGAGGGGGGCTCAGCAGGATTGGAACCCGCGACCTGCGGGCTCCCTGAGCCCTATCGCTTAGTCCACCACCAAGTGGACTAGCGGGCTGATTCGAAAGGATTAGGGACCCCCTCCTATTTGAGGAGGGTCCTAGAAGCCCGTCCCCCTCGTGGCTGCCTGGTCGCGACTTCCTCCGTGGCTGGCGGTGACAGTGGGCTACGACTGTTGCTGCTGCAGGTGGCGGCAAGTGGTCGCGGCTGCAGGTGATGGCAAGGTGGCGCCTGATGCTGCCTTCGCTGTTGGCGATGGTTGGGTGGTGCCAGCTGCTGCCTCCACTGGATGTCGCTTGCATCGCGTGGTGGAAGTCTGCGATGTCGCACGACATGGGGGGGTGGTGGTCCACGGGAGTCGCGCAGCGTGGGGGGTGGGAGACATGCATGGAAAAAAACACACATGGGAGGGCATGCCAGGGAAGGAACATAATACATAGAAAAATGTGCACAAAAAAAAAAACTGAGTGTTGCAGCCTCAGTGCTGCGGCGCTGGGAAGGAAAATAATATTTTTTTTTTCACTTCGTTTTCCAGCAAGCTTTCGTTGCGTAATTTTTCCTCAGACCAGCTCTGCAAAAAAAAATAATTGCAGCCTCCTCTCTCTCTCAGACTTCTGGCTCTGATACCATGTAGAAGAAAATGAACATCTTTCCATTGATTAGAACCAATATAAATAATACATTGTAGAGCCCATATTATCTCATAATCATAGGATCTAATCAACAACTTAGATCTAAAATAAAATAATGATAGACTCAATATTATATACGTTAATAATAGTGTAACTAACCTAGGTAGTTAACTAACTACCCTAACAACACAAATAAAGTAATAATATAGAATTACTCTAGTAACTCTAACAACATGCTGTCTGATGCAGGTGGCTAGTACGACGATACCATAGCATCACCCGAAGGCTAGAGGGAATTCAGGAATGGGAGCGTAAAATGCTCGCGAGCACCTAGCGACTGCAAGAAATGCCCGTGGGCACTTGGGACTAGTGAGGAAGCACCCGTGGGCACCTAGCATTGATGAAAAAGCACTCGAAGGCACTTGGTGGCTGATGGGGAATTCTGCAGAAGTAGATCGGGTGAGGGCGCAAGTTGCAACGATGGATATGGTAGGAACCTAGGGTTCCTAGCACATAAAATGATAAATAAATAATAAATAACATAAATCTAAAAGAATCGTTTTTTAATTGTCGGGAAGTCCCTTCAATGTTTTAATAAATGTTTTATATAATATTTCATGGATATCCCAAAAGGTATGATTGTATAATATCTTATACCCCTTTTAGGTTATGAGTGAAGAGTCACAACCCTAATGTTAAAATAATATAATAATTAATATATAATTAATTATTATATTATTTTATATTTTAACCATAAGATATACAATTTATATTATTATTATTATTATTATTATTATTAATTAATGTTAGGATAGGATCCTAACATTCCACCCCTCTTGAAAAACGGCTTTGTCCTCAAAGTGACCAATTTCATCTCATAATCGTTGTGAGTGGGTTATCTTTGAATGGAGCGTTTGCCTGTTTCATTTAAGCAGCTGACATGCCTGCAATATCTGGATTTTTCCAATTGTAGGAGGCTCAATTTTATGTTAGAGAATTTAGATATTTTGGAAAACATCACAATGCTTGAGTATTTGAGTTTTTCATACTACGAGGTACTGCAAGCGTTGCCTTATTATATCACAAACCAACCATTCTTGAGAGATTTCAATTGTTCTTGTACTAGCATAAGGAATGTGCCTCCTAACATATATAAAATCTATAATTTAGGAGTGAGGAATATAGAGAGCATGGTGTTGAGAAGCTTGACAATTAATTTTGGTAATTTGTCTAACTTGACTAAATTGGGTGTTATGGATTAGAATGTTTGCCACCGTCTTTTTAGTTAATTTGTCCAGCTTGATTTCACTGTATATTTGTTTCTGTGTAAGTTTGGAGTTTTTTGCCCGACTCTCTGGGTGTCTCAATATTTTAAATAATTGTCATACCATCGAGTATTGTGAACTGCAGTATTCTTGTTGTTCTCAACCTAATTTCCAATAATATTTTTTTTGTTATTCTTCCAGAGCTAGGTCATATCTCGAGTTGTCTTCTCTTTTACTATATTGATAAAAATCTATCTGGTGAGGTGTTGCTTCAATTGGTAAGCTTACAAATCTTCAACAGTTTAGAACTTGGAAGAACCATTTTAGAGGCTCGTTATGATATAGAGCTCAAACAACACAACAAAAATCAACGCAAATTCGACAACAGAGGTCTTCCATTCAAAATGGCCCAGCCTCGAATACAATGCATGCACGGCATTTTTATCCTCGGGCCCCAACTTCTTTCCCATCATTACACTAAGTGCGGGCTTCCCTCTAACCACCCACATGAATGTTCTGCAGTCGCCTGCAAGATGCTGCCAGGTGCCCCGTATTATCATGGTCTGGGGTGGCAGAGTGTGCTGCGGTCGCCTGTCAATCCTTCCGCCAAAACATCATTCAAAGGGATGCGCTACAGCCGCTTGTAGTTCGTTGCCACGTGTCCTTTTGCCAGAGCCCCAGTAACCGCTGCACATTCTAGGACCACCTATAAATTGATGCCACGTGTCCCACGCAATGGTCTTCTGCAATCGTCGGCTGGTCAAGCGTCGCGAGCGCTCTGTCGCGATATCGTGACATGTTTGCCTTTTTGCGCCCTTCCTCCTTTTCGATCGCGATATCGCGACCATTCTACCTCTCGGCGCCTTTGCCCCCACAAGCGTCGCGATTTCACGACCACTCGGCACCCTGTCACCTTTCCTCCGAAGGCGTCGCAATTTTGCGACCACCTTGCGCCTTTAAGCCCTTGCCCCGGAAGCATCGCGATTTGGCGACCACCTTGCACTGTTAAGCCTTCGCATCGAAAGCGTCGTGATTTCGCGACCACTTTGTGTTTTGGAACCTTGCCTCCAGAAGTGTCACGATTTCGCGACCATTTTGCGTTTTGGAACCTTGCCTCTGAAAGTGTCGCGATTTCGCGACCACTTTGCACTGTTGAGCCTTTGCACTGAATGCGTCATGATTTCACGACCATTTTGCGTTTTGGAACCTTGCCTCCGGAAGTGTCATGATTTCACGACGTCTTTGAGCTTTGCCTTTGGAGGTGTCACAATTTTGCGACGTCTTTGAGCCTTGCCTTCGAAGGTGTCGCGATTTCACGACGTCTTTGAGCTTTGCCTTTGAAGGTGTCATGATTTCACGATGATTTTGTGCCTCGGTCTCTTTACCTTGAAAAATGCTACGATTTCGTGACCCTTTGGCACTTATGTGGCTTTACCTCGGAGCTGTCGTGATTTCGCTACCAATCGGCGCCTAAGCTGCCTTTCCCCGAAACTGTCGCGATTTCGTGACCATTTGGCGCCTTGACCTCTCTGCCCCGGAAATGTCACGATTTCGTGACCATTTTGTGTCCAGACCGCGTTGCTTCAAAAATGTCACGATTTCGCGACCATTTGGCGTTCGAGCTGCATTGCTTCAAAAATGTCACGATTTCGCGACAGTTTGGCGTCCAGACTGTGTTGTTTCAAAAAATGTTGCGATTTTGCGACAGTTTCGCACTTTGGCCCTCTTGCTTCAAAGATGTCGTGATTTCGTGACCATTTTGCATCAAGGCTGCTTTGCCTTGGAAATGTTGCGATATCGCGACCATTTGGCGCCTTGGCCCTTTTCATCAAAAAGCGTCGCGATATCGCGACGCTTTGGCACTTAGAAAAAAAAACATTTTTGGGTGATGCAAGATTGCTTCTTCGCCTCCGAATGCTCCTGCATCACGTTACCACCTAAAATGTGGACTGTACGAAGCTCAGAGTTTTGGGTTTGGCCTCTCCAATTTGAATGGCAAAATCCCAAGACGATGTTTGAATGGCATAATTCCAATGGAAATTTACGAAGACTTGAACGTCTAGTACTTTCCAATAACCAACTGAATGGTTTTATACTTTCTGGTCAAAATGTGAAAATGATAGATCAAATATTGAGTTTACGATGAGCAAGGTTGCTCATAGAAATTTTGCTCATATCCACGAGGCTTCCAATTATCAGGAACTTTGGTTGGAAATTTTTGCCACTGGAATTTTCTAACTCTATTGCAACCTGTGATGGAATCCACTTCTGCTGCTGCATTTGGGAGGGCCTGATGCCATCACCGCCTTTTCCATATTTGAAAACAAGCTCTGGTTATGCCATGCATTCACCCTGGTTTATCAGATTTTAGTAGCAGTGTAAATCATATATTATTCTTCATTGGCAGGGTATCTATTGGTTGTTGTTATCCGTTTGCTAATCGTGTGTATCACCAAATATTCTCAACATTTGCTGAGATCATTGAATCTATACATGATTCTTTTTATAGTATTGGAAGGCTAACATACAAAGTATATACTTCATTTCATGCAGGAAAGAGATTCCCGTTGGAACAATCATTAACCAAAAAGTGATTGTGGTTATGACTGGACTAGCAATGGTAATTACTGACATCTGGTACCGACACCTCTTGCAAATTTAATACACTTTAGAAACTACTGGGTGGAAAAGAGGATGCA
This sequence comes from Wollemia nobilis, assembly GCA_028583015.1. Taxonomy (NCBI): domain Eukaryota; kingdom Viridiplantae; phylum Streptophyta; class Pinopsida; order Araucariales; family Araucariaceae; genus Wollemia; species Wollemia nobilis. Next base: position 3,695,392 of record JAQPPZ010017063.1, on the reverse strand, counting down.
GTGCCAGCACTTACGTGGATAATGTTGCTTACAAATATTTTCTCCCTAAAAAATTCAATTGCACTCCAATTGAAATGGAGAGTGCAGTCGTATCATTCTAAAACCCAAGGAGATAACGCCATCATTTGAGGTAACCATTTTGTCGACCAAAATATAGAGGATCACTACCACTAGTTGTGCACTCAGTAGACGTTCTTTGGAAATTTTTAACCAATTTCAGAGTATCCTAAAAAAAAAAAACAAGGTTACCGCTTCCTCCGCAAAATGAGGATTGCTTTTATCCTACAGCTTCTTAGGCTGAGTAATTTGCTCATCCATAAATCCCTCTTGATAAAGAAAGTTGATGAGACTATTGTGTCGTTGATGCAATTCAACGATCCCCATTATTAATACTGAGATATAAGTAACCATTCTTGGACTTTATAGCATTTTGCAAACCATATCCTTTCTATCAATCACCTTATATTAAATTCTTCCGCCTTAAACAACCATTTGAGCTTCTTGTATTTTAAAAATCTAAGGGAATTATTCACCAAGTTTCTTAAAAGACAAGCTTAGTCATTTATTCTCGGTACGATGTAGTTTTTGTTTTCATTAGTATATGACGCAGTTGTACTGGTTGGATATGTCCATGAATTCTTTCTTAGGAAAAATTCTCAATATTTTTAGTACAGTATTTGTATAATTTAGTTTTAGTTATGGTGGCGGCCATGGAGGCGGACGTGCATCAGAGAACAACCTTGCAGTGTAATCCTTCAAGTTGAGAAAATACACCTTCTGCAATATCATTTTTCTATTGATGTCATAATCGGTAGGTTGTTTCATGGAAGTTTCTATTTGAGAGATGGTTATTTTTAAAGCAAAATTTCTATTTTTTTCCCTTGATTTTAGTAGAGAGGTTTGTCCCACCTGTCTCAATGAAATCAATGAAAATTTATGGTTTAATAAATGGAGAGGGCGGTGGTCAACTTGCTTTGGTCTGTCACCCCCCAAGGAATAAACTGGATTGGGGGCAAGGTTCTTGCTCTCTTGATGGTTTAAAATATTTTCTTTATTTTCTAGAAGTGCAATAGGTACCAATTGGGATTTCATGACTACGGGCTCCTCTAAATGAAAAGAAATTTCACTTGCAATTTCCTTCCTATTTTTTTCCTCTTCTTCTTCACGTGCAATTTATTTTAAAAATATATTTTCATTATTAGAGTTTTGATTAATTTCTTTCGAAAGTGCAATAGGTATTTTTGAAAGTTCTTTGGTTATGGGCTTATCTAGAGAAACAATTAATTTAGGGTTTTGAGCAATATGTTCAATTGCATTTTTTTTCTTTCTTGGGAAGAGCAATGGTTACCACCTGGGATTCGTTGGATATGGGTTCTTCCTCCACCTGGGATTCCATGGCTATGGGTTCTTCCTCCTCTACCTGAGATTTCATGGCTAGGGTCTCCTCTTGCATTTCCATTAAATATTGTATAATACGATCAAAACGTTCCATTTGTTTTTTTTATTTTTGTTCAATCATTCTAATTTTTGCAATGTCATTTTTCATTTCCTTGACAAATATGGTTGGATCCATAAGGCTCTGATACCAGATGGTAGGAACCTAGGGTTCCTAGCACATAAAATGATAAATAAATAATAAATAACCTAAATCTAAAAGAATCACTTTTGAATTGTCGGGAAGTCCCTTCAATGTTTTAATAAATGTTTTATATAATATTTCATGGATATCCCAAAAGGTATGATTGTATAATATCTTATACCCCTTTTAGGTTATGAGTGAAGAGTCACAACCCTAATGTTAAAATAATATAATAATTAATATATAATTAATTATTATATTATTTTATATTTTAACCATAAGATATACAATTTATATTATTATTATTAATTAATGTTAGGATAGGATCCTAACAGGATATGGCAAGCGAGGATGATGAAATACGACGAATGGAATGGGGTTAGGGCATAAAATGCTTTATATAAGACTCAAGCACTTAGGTAACTCAAGAACTTAGAAAATCCAAGGGTTGAGCCATCAAAATGACTTATTTATAATCTACCCTAAGACATACTAGGGTTTCAACGACACTAATCGTGTGGTTGAGATTAAAGCATATCCAAGGGTTGACAATAAATCTAGGGTGTGGCACGAATTGATGTAAATGGATGGTCGGGATTAAATGAAATTGGATGGTTGGGATTAATTCACTTAAATAAATACATATTTATTAAATATATATTAAAATATAATACAAAATACTATATTTAAAAATATATAAAATAAATATATATAAATAAATGTGAATAATGATCGAAATGGTGGGAAAATATGAATAGTGGGCAAATTGACTAGGATTTGGTGGTGGAAATGACGGGAAGGCAAAGATGGAAGGCAAATGACTAGGATTTGGTGCTTAAAAAATATTGGTGCAAAATTTGCCTTTGGTTACGTTTGCGCCCAAGACTTTGCCAACATTGAAATATCGGGTTCAAAACAGAGTTTACCCAGTTCAATCTCCAGAGGAGGTTGGTTCCTTGCTTTTTAGGGAAAAGGGAGGGAGAATGAAATGCATAAAGAGAGGGAAATATAGCTATTTCTAGGAGCATTTAAATGGTGCAGATTAGATAACAACAAAGCAATTTCTACAGCCTTTTACAGAAAAGCATTCTTTAAACCATCAAAATAGAATAACTAATCCTCTGGTGCAGATTTAATCAAACATAAGCCTATTGGAACTATTAATTTTAGAGTTAGCAGAACTTCAAACGCAGAAACTCAGAATGAGAATTAAAGCAGTTTCTATTCAACCTAACTTTATACAACAATTAACAACCCATACATACTTGATAACAACACCAGTGAGCCAGAAACCAGAATGGATAATATTTATTTGCTTTCAGAAGTCTGTGTACATTGCCTTGTAAACATCCAAGAGCCGACCATTTGTTTGGGTCGCTCATCCTATATATATTTTTACATAACAGAAAAACTAAAATTTGTTACAACAATATGCCCGTAGGCTCATTCTGGTAGAGTGGTAGTTAAGAGAGCATGGGATCTTCAACTAGAAATGGTTGGGATCTTCTTGTTACCGCAATCCACCTTTATCTTCTTGGAGGCATCATGGCCCAGCTATCTTTCACTGCTCTTCTTCGGGTTCAAAAATGTCGTGCCATCGCGACTTTTTTATTCCTTTGGCTCAAAATGTCTGCCATCATGACCTTTTCTCTTCACTTAGCCTTGGGCTCAAAAATGTCATGCCATCATGACCTTTTCTCCTGACTTAGCCTTCGGGCTCAAAAATGTCGTGCCATCGTGACCTTTTCTCTTCATTCAGCCTTCGGGCTCAAAAATATCATGCCATCATGACTTTTTCTCTTTGTTCAGCCTTTGGGCTCAAAAATGTCATGCCATCATGACTTTTTCCTTTGATTTAGCCTTCGGGCTCAAAAATATTGCACCATCATGACTTTTTCTATTCATTTAGCCTTTGGGTTCAAAATATATGTATCGTGATTTTTCTTTATTAGCCTTTGGGCTCAAAAATGTCATGCCATCATGATTTTTTCTCTTCATTTAGCCTTTGGGCTCAAAAATGTTGTGCCATCATGACTTTTTCTCTTGACCTTTGGGCTCAAAAATTTTGCACCATCATGAATTTTTTCCCTTTCATTTAGCCTTCTAGCTCAAAAATATCATGCCATCATGACTTTTTCCCTTCATTTAGCCTTCGAGCTCAAAAATGTCGTGCCATCATGACTTTTTCCTTGACTTAGCCTTTTGGCTCAAAAATATCATGCCATCATGACTTTTTCTCTTCACTTAGCCTTTGGGTTCAAAAATGTCATGCCATCATGACTTTTTCTCTTCACTTAGCCTTCGAGCTCAAAAATGTCATGCCATTGCTTTTTCTACTTGCTCAAAAATTTATCATGATTTTTTCCTTGAACTTAGTGTCCTAGCTCAAAAATATCATGCTATCATGACATTTTTCTTTCACTTAGTCCCTTGGCTCAAAAATATCGTGCAGCCACGATATTTTTTCTATACTTAGCAAAATTTTGAGAAGACCACTCCTTACTCCCCTTGATGTAGTCATTTTGACCTACATTATTGGTGCCTCCTAGGGGAATTCTGCCAATGGAATGTTAGAATCTAGAGCCTTTATCCATTGGGGAATGGAGTAAAAAGAACAACTAAAAAAAGAAGGGGAGTGATACCAAGCAAAAAGAATGTTTCTTGCTCTGTGTGGTCATTCATCGGGAGTGTCTTCTTCTATGGATTTCTCTGTGTCCTCTTGCCCAGGTGCTATTGCACTGCTTGCTAAGGCTTTCTTAGCCTTTTCATGCTTCTCCTTTTCTTGGACAACTTCATTGTAAGTGGCACATGCCTTTTTCCAAGTCTCTTCGTCTGGGTCTGAAGTTTCCATGAAAGTTAAGTATAAATATTCTAGTTCTTCTACTTTGTCATATGATAGAACTTTTGACTTCATGTATAATTCATGCAAGCAGGAGTTGATTTGGGTGATATCTTGAGCCATACTAAATATTTTTTCTTCCTAGACTAGCTCTTCCCAGCTATCTATCTCCGATTCATCTTCTACAAAAGTTTTCCAGGAAGCCTTCAACTCATCTTCCTCTAAGAATTTTGAATCTTTATCCCAGAAGCTCGGCATGCCATAGTTTTCCACTATGCTTACATGTTTCAAAATTCCCTTAGCCTCTACCTTGAGTTCTTGCATTATTTTGGCACTTTCTATCACCAACTTGTGTCTCTTGAAGAAACTCCTAGCAGCTATTTTGGCTTGGGACCATTTTTCATCTCGAGCTCTGTATCTAAATATTGCTTGTGTGCTTTCTGCCAGGACTTGGATTTTTGTTGCTGTGGATAGCCTTGCTTTTAGGAAGTTGATGGATGCATCAAATTCATCTTCTACCCGACCCAATGTCTCCTTAATTTTGACCAAGTATGATAACGTAGGCCTTGCTTTTAAGCTCATATTTTGGATGTCTCCAATCATTTCTTTTTTGACTACCTTGGCTTTTTCCTTGGATAGCCCACTGGTCTTACTAGTGCCATCTAAGATCTGCTTCTAGAGGTCTTCCACCTATTTGTTCAATAGCTAGATTTGTTCTATGACATTTTTTGCTTCTTCCTTATAAGGGGTCGCTTCATTGAACATTTGTTCCCACTTCTTTGCTTCATTTTTCAATGCCTTTTCAATTATCTTTTGTTGATTCAAGGCTTCTTCCAAATGCTTCCTTGCCTGCTCAGCCTTGAGGTATTTCTCTTTGTAATACTCAACATTCAAGTATATTATCCCCATGTGAGCTTGGGATTTTCCCCACTCATCCTCCATCGATAGCTGAGTGATATCTTCGATGGTTATCTCAGCTTGATAATCTTCCAAGGTCATTTCCCCTTCGGGATTTTGGACCAACGACATCATCTTCATGGTAGAATGTTGCATACTGATAGGGTCTAGGGCTATCCCTTCCCTGGTGTGAGCTATATCCTTGGAACTTTGAGTGTTGCATGATTTCAACCAGGCAGAAGCATTTAGGGTTGCCTTTTTCAATTTTTTTAGTTTACGAAAGAAGAGGTAGGAATGGATTGGAAGTTTGGAAAGTTGGTGGTATAGGGGAAGGGAATGGTGGCTATGGAGGCATCCACATTTGGTTGTTTAGTGAGTGTATCTATGGGTGCAGTTGAGGATGCTTTCGGGTTAGTTTGGGTTGATGGTGGTGATGGTGGAGGTTGTTGAATAGAGGGAGAAGAGGCATCACCCTGATCTGCAGAATGGGAAGGGGAATTCCTCTGGGGATGAGAAGAAGAAGAAGATGTAGTAAGGTTAATAGGAGATATACCTGATTCCTTTTGTGGGTTTGAGTCTCCAGTGTCTGGTGCATTCTTAGGAGGGGCCTGGTCTTTAGTATAAGTCTCTGCTATCTTTTGTAGGCTAGTATCTCCAGTATCCATTGCATCTTTGGTAGGGACTTGTTCTTCACTAGGGGCTTCCCCAGTGGGGATAGATTTTTTAGTCATTTCAACCACTTCTTGGTTGTTCATCTCTTGCTATCTAGAGAGTTGTTCTATGCTTTCCCCTATGTTTCCTTCTTGGTCCCCTATTTCTTCTTGATCCCCTGTTTCTTTAGAGTGTGCTTCTTCTTGTCTCCTTTTCTTTTGTTCCCCTACCTTTGTTGACTCTGCTTTCCTCTTTCTCTAGAAGAGAGAAGCATCATCATCAGACTCTATGTCTGATGTGGAAGGGGAGATGAATTTATGAGCCACCTTCTTTGGGACTTCTACTTGCTCAATGATAATCTCTTTACCTTTGCCTTGGCTAGTCCCCACCTTTTTGGTGATGAGCGGAATAGGGATACCATTGATGCCTGGTGGTACTTTATCTACAAGAGTTTTAGACCATGTGGCATGATAATCATCATACCTCTTGCAAAACTCATGATCAACTTTTATTCCATATCTGGTGTGCATTTGTATCTGGCACCTCATCTGCCACCAAGCTAGGATTTTTGCATGTGTCCAGTCTTTCCCTTTTTTCTTCATCCTTTTAATAACCTTTTCACCTAACTTGTGGCTTAGATTAACTTCGAGGTTCCAGTCTATTAAATTCTCATAGAAGTCATGCCATGGGGCCAATGGTTACATTTTCTCGACATGCCATTCTAATGCTTCATCTTCTTCATTATTTCTACCCTGTTTGTCGATTTGCCTATTTGATGCATGAAACTTCTTAAAGGGAGTCTGATTGAGAGTAGCCTATTTTTGAGAAAATTTTTCAATAGGATCATACTTCCACTTTTGTGGCAATTCAATTAACTTTAGGTTCTTTAGAGTTCAAGTGATTCACTCGTGGTCTCCCTTTTTTGAGACTGATACCCCTACAAATTGGAAGGGCATGAGGCATGTACCAGTCTTGCCAACCCCTGTGCCAAATTTATAGTTTATATATTCAATCTGCCTCACATACTCTAGAGAAAACAATCACTTAGTGACATAATATGAAAGTAAGAAGGGCTTCCCTGTGAAGCCATACAATCTGATGACTACCCCTTGCGTCAAGATGAACCAATCTCCCTCTTCTACATGAGTGTGTTGTAGGGTATCCCACATATTTTAGGGAATTCTTGGCATAGTGCCATACATAATTTTTAATGCGGGACCTAGGAACTCCATATTAAAGTAGTAGTATGATTCTACTTTTGAGAGAACCGACGTCCACTCGTATATAGGTAATTTATTTCCATCTTGATCCTTAGTTGTGGTAGAGATGAATTCTAGATTTTTTGATTGAAAGAAAAATAAAATCCATACTAGGTAAGAGGAAAACCTGAAAGCTTCTAGGGAATCCCTTTGTATCCTGAATAGGCCTGCATGTATCTGTTGAGCTAGATATGTCGACCAATCGAAGAAAAGTGGCACTATCTTCTTATCTACATGTGAAGCATCATAGAACTTAGGGTTCGACATGCATTGTGCCACTACAATCTACCATTCATAGACTTGCATGTCAGATTCTAGCCCTACTACCATAGCCAACATGGAGAAAAGCTCCTTATTCTTGAATTTTGATAGGGGAATCAAAGATTTTGGTAGGGTCCCCTCGGGAGGAGGTTCTGACAAATGCTCTTGCAAAAATAATTTTATATTGAGGGTAGGGGTATAGAACTTGGCTGAGTTGATTGGATCAAAAGGAATAGGGTTTACCATGGGCCTTCTATCACAATTGAAGGTGACCCTAATTGCATCGACGTCTAGGGTAAATATGACCTCACCCCTGGAATTCTTGATAATTTTATGCTTTACATCGTAAAAAGTTGCCATGGCTCTGATTAATTTAGGGTAGGGGTGAACAGGGGTGCAAACATACCAAGAGAGTAGGGAGTGGTAGGAGAATGTGCTCGGCATGATGGCATGACATACTTTGCTACCCTAGCTTCCACATATTTTTGAATTTTCTCTAGATTTTTCCATGTTACTCTGGTATCGGTGATGTGTGAATCCGGGTCTATGAAACCACTTTCACTTTTAGCGGCCTTGCACTTTTCTTTAGTGGTTGGAGGAGATGTTATCATGGTTGCTCACTATGATTTTGGCATACAAAAAAACCTGAGAGGCACCCAAAAGAGCTCAAAGAACTTTGGGGAAATCCAAGAATGTTGCAAGTAGGGGAAAATTTTTAGAGGATAGAGAAGTGATGAAAAAGCTTCTGTGGCATAAGTAGATGCGCATGCACGTGCCAAGGTGACATGCATTAATTATGGTTGGTGGTACACACCCCATGACTAATTTTGAATGTTATTGGATGCTTTTTTTCATGTGCCACCTTCAAGAAAACCAACTACCATGCATTACCATTTTGTCGAGGCCAATGGCATCGCTTCACCTCTGTCCTAGGCCAATAAATTTGTGTCACCTCTTTTCTGGGCCAATAACTTGGTATGATGGTACTTTGAGAGGTGAGGATTTTAAAAATTCAAGAAAACTAATTTTCCCACCAAAAGGTATGGTTGCTTTGATTTTGATCATCGGATGATGAGAATGTTGTGAAATCATGATAATTTTCCTTGAGTGGAAAAATCATGAAAATAAAATTTTCCTTGAAGTGGCCTTTGGATGCCAAAATATCATGAAATAATGATAATTTTCCTTGAGGTGGCCTTTGGATGCCAAAATGTCGTGAAAACTTGATAATTTTCCTTGAGGTGGCCTTTGGATGCCAAAATATTGTGAAAACTTGACAATTTTTCTTGAGGTGGCCTTTGGATGCCAAAATGTCATGAAATCATGATAATTTTCCTTGAGGTGGCCTTTGGATGCCAAAATGTCATGAAAACTTGATATTTTTCCTTGAGGTGGCCTTTGGATGCCAAAATGTCATGAAAACTTGATATTTTCCTTGAGGTGGCCTTTGGACACCAAAATGTCATGAAAACGAAATTTTTCTTTGGCAATCCATGCTTTCCTTGAGGTGGTTTGGACAAAATGTCGTGAAACTTAATTTTCTTGAGGTGGCCTTTGGATGCCAAAATGTCGTGAAAACTCAATATTTTCCTTGAGGTGGCCTTTGGAAAGAAATGAGAACATATTTACATATAATACATGTGAAGTGGAGAGAAACATTTTACTTGTAGTACAACTTCAGATGGAAGCCATTGACGGGGATGGGTTGGACCTGACCTTGTTCATTTCTTAATTGGAAGGAGTTCTATTGTTTTTCTTCGATTACCTCAAAGGGTCCTTCCTAGAATACATCAAATTTTTGGTGGTTTTCGGGTTTTGCTTTCCTTTCATTCCACCTTAGAACCAAGTCTCCTACCTTGAAATTCTTGAGGGTAGCCTTTTTTTCAAACCATTTCTTCGTGGTGACCATATGTTTTTGATAATGGTCGTAGGCTTGTTCTTTCTATTCTTCTAATTGTAGGAGTTGGATCAACCTATTTTCCATTGGCTCTACCTCTTCTATGCTAGTTTGATTGAGCAACTTTAAAGTTGGTATTTCTATGTGTATTGGGAGAACTACTTCTTTACCATAGACTAAAGAGTAGGGAGAGGTGTTGATAGACTTCTTGATAGTGATCCTATCAGCCCATAATGCTTGGTTTATCATAGAGTGCCAACTTCTCTTATTGTCTTTCAGAGTCCACTTTAAGATTCAGGGTAATTTTTTTTTTTTCTAATCCATTTAGGATAGAATTTGAGGATGTCTTCAAGTAGATCCCATATTTACATGTAAATTCAATAATTTTGGTACCTATAAAATATGTGTCATTGTCTATGACCAATGCATCTAGGATACCGAATCTTGTGATCAAACTCTCCATGAATTCCATCACAACTTCTTGGTCCACTTTCTTAGTGGGTACTGCCTCAACCCACTTAGTGAAATAATCTGTAGTGGTTAGGATGTATTTATGTCCAGTGGATGAGTTGGGTTCTATCACTCCGATGAAATCTAACCCCCATTGTTGAAAAGGTTCTTCAACCTGAATGGATTTCAAAGGCATTGAAGCATTTCTATTTCTCCCAATGTATCTCTGGCACTTCTCACAATTTCTTGTCACTCTAAAGGTATCTAAGAAAATGGTTGGCCAATAGCACCTAATTCTGATGATCTTTAAAGTAGTGGTTCTTCTTGAGTAGTGTCCTCCTAATGGGCCCCCATGGAATTCATCCAAGATCTTCTACTTTTGATCATCCTTTATACACCGAAGCAATACTCCATCCAGATTTTTTTTATACAACCCTTCAAGTAATAAGGTGTATTTCAAAGCTTGGATCCTGTATCTCCTTCTCTATGAAGCATTCAAACTTGTTAGACACTTTCTATTATGGAAGTACCTGATCAATTCATTGGCCTAGTCAAGCTCATCCAAGGGTTGATCATCCTTTGAGGCTGCTTCTTGAGTTTGGCAAGCCACATATTCTGATGAGGCTTGTTTGGTGAGTTCTTGACATAGTGCTCTACCTCTTACTAGCTTGGTTGGATGGATCTCAATATTATATTCTTGTATCTTTGACACCCAACCAACTCTTTTATCACCAAGTTCCCCTTGTATGATGAAATTCCTAACATCGGGGTGGACCACATACACAATGGTCCTACTCTATGAAAGAAAATGCCTAAACTTTTTTAAAGACTTCATTATTGCATAAACTTATTTTTTGATGAAGTTGTACTTCTCTTCATGTTCTTGCATAGTCTGACTTAGGAATGCTATAGGCCTCTCTTCATTGTTAGGCCCTTTTTGAGTGAGTACTATGGTGTAGCTCTCTTGTTCACCTACAACATACAAGATGAAACCTCTGGAATAGTCTGGATTCACTAATACGGGAGCTTGGGCTATATGTTCCTTTATTTTTTAGAAGACCTATTTCCTTAAGTCTGTCCACTTGAATTCAACATCCTTCTTCAATAATTTGGTCATGGGTTTGATAATTTGTACAAAATTTGCTATGAATTTGTGTACGAAGTTGATTTGGTCAAAGAAGGATTGCAAGCCTTTTTTGTTCGGGGGTAGGGGGAGTTCCAATAGTGCTTTCACTCTGTTGGGATCTATAGCCATCCCAAACTTGGAAATTATGTGACCTAGTAATATCCTCTCTTCCATAGTAAAAATGGATTTCTTCGTGTTTAAAAAGATGTCAAACTCTCTGTATTTCTCAAAAATTCTTCTGAGATGATCAATTTGGTATTCCTTTCAATGAGATAATATTGCCATATCATCTAGGTATATCACTATAATCCTATTTGCAAGTTCACCAAAGACCACATCCATTGCTCTTTGAAAAGTTACCCCAACATTGGATAATCTGAAAGGCATCCTCTGATAAGCGAATGTACCCCACTTGGTGGTGAATGTAGTTTTGAACTGATCTTCATCTTTGACCTAGACCTGATTATACCTAGAAAACCCATCCAGGAGTGAGAATATTTTTTCTCCTACTACTGTATGTAGAGTCTGGTCGATCTGTGGGAGAGGATAATGGTATTTTAGTGAAGCCTTGTTCAGATTTTGGAATTCAACACACAACCTAATATCTCCATTCTTTTTTCTAACTGGAACCAAGTTAGCTACCCAAGTAGAATGCTTGATAGGGTAGACAATCTTGGCTTCAAGAAATTTGAGTAGTTCTTATTTCATTAGAGCTTTGATCTTGGGATTCATCGACCTTTGCTTTTGTTGAAAAGGTTTTGCACCTTCTTCGAGTTTGATTGTATGTTGGATAGTTTCTTTAGAGTAGACTTTAAGGTCACCATAAGTCCAGGTGATGATGTCAGGGAATTCCTTGCACAACCCTCGAATTTGGTCCAGTTCTTCCTCTATAGTGTTTACCCCTACTTTAATGGATTTATCTGATCCCATTTGAGCCTCTTTGTATCTGTGCTTGTCAACTTTCATTTTATGGCTAGTTGACCTATCATTGTTATCAAACAAGCTTTTGAGAGTGATTAATCCTTTTGGGATATGGTTGTTCTTTAATTGGATCATGCCTGCATCTTCTTCATCTTTAGACACTCTATCATTCGAGCAGTTCATCTCATGGATGAGAAAGTCCACTATCTGTTCATCATTTTTGAATACCTACCAAAAGGTATCTCTATCTAGCATGGAGGGCCTGTAGATCAGTCTAACTATCTTAGACTTCTGGATGACATTGCTAATAGGACAAAAATTTGCACCTATTGAGGCCAATAAATCTGCATGAGTGTTCTTTTCTCTTGGAATTGCTTTGAGGTTTAAATATTCAAAGGATTCTAGCAAGTCCCAAACTTTATTCCTGTAAGCTTTAAGGTAATGTTGTTTACTCACACATTTCTCAGTGACCTGATTTACTATTAATTCAGAGTCTCCAAAGATCTGAAGTTGTTTGATACCCAGCTTTTTGGCTTTCTTAAGGCCTAAGCAGAGTGCTTCATATTCTACTACATTGTTAGTGCAACTCCAGGTTAATCGATAAGAAAAAACTTTCTCTTCGCCTGTTGGAGAGATTAAAACAATACCTGCTCTAGCTCCATTTTTGCATCTAGCACCATCGAAGAAAAGTTTCCATAGTTGATCGGTAGATGGGTCTACCTGACGGAGAGGAGTGGGGTTGCTTTTCTTAGGCTTTACAATTGTGTAGCTCCCCATATCTATTTCAATCATGGCATTGAAGTCTTGGAGAGAGAACTGGTCTTCTTCTTGCAACACATTTAGAGCTTCCTCCATCAAGTTTAAGTCTCCTAGTTCTTCGATCATCATATTTACTGTAGTGGCTTGTTTACCTTCCTCTTCAAGTTTTTCAATGTGAAAAGTTGAAGGTTTCTCATTGAATATTTTCACTCTTTTTCCCTTGAATGGGATTTCCAAGTGTGAGTAATCTAATGATAAATATCCTCCTATTTTTGTAATGAATTCTCTGGAGAGACACATACCAAAATAAGGTTCTAGATCCACTACCACTACCTCTTGTATAACTGTGAGTTGAGGTAGTCTATGAAGAACTATTGGAATATCTTTAATTACCCCTATGGTTTTGATAGGGGTTCCATCCAGTTGCAAGACACCAGGACTACTCCTTGTGTATTCCATTCCCATGATGTCACATACAACTTTGGGTATCATAGTGGTTGCAGCTCTAGAGTCTATCATACAGTTGTGTACCACCCATCCTTCCATTTGAAGAGATAGATAGAAGGGAGGAGGTCTATTTTTTTCTGAAGTAGACATCAGGCTAGCTTGTGCAGAATCTAACTGAGCTAGGGTTCTATTCTTATTTTTCATAGATCTCAAGGATTCTTGCAATAAATCAATCTATCCTGGAAACTACAAAGCTTCATACATAGTTGCTTTGGAGGGAGTTTTCTTCATCTCCTCGACTATGTTGAATGGGAGGGGTTCAACACTTTTCTCTTTTACAACTGTATCATACTTATTCATGTACCCCTGAGTAGCATCTATTCTTTGATGCTTAGTCAGTGAGGGATATCTCAATTTATCTCTTGCTTGTTCTTGCATCTCTACTTCCTTCTATCGAGGTGTTTCTTTACGAGTTTCTACTCCTTTCTGACCTGAAATCTAGGGAGCTTTCTCGTAGGAGGTTCTTTTCTCAACTGGGTTCCTTATAGGTGAAGGCACTTTCAAGGGGTTAAGCTCTTGGGGATCAACCTACAAGGGTTTCTTTCTTGATCTAGTTAGAACAACCACTTGTTCAATAGAGGGCATCATGAAATTTTGATTCTCTTCCCTGATCATATTAATCTGACCCTTGAGGGTTTTCTCAACTTTTTCAATAGCTATCTTTTGGATATGATGTTGATGGATCATACATGAGTTTTCATCATGTGGATCATTACATGTAGAACACCATAAGTTTGACTCTGTTGAAGTGTTAGTGGGTTCACTATCTTCATTGGCATAAACCACATTAGATTTGTCATGGTTTCTACCACTCGTGGAGGCTTGATCTCTTGTTACCTGTGGAAATCTCCTTGGTTGGAAATTTCTTTCTGCTTCTCTTCTTTCCATTGAGGTCATCTTATTCATCAGAGTTTTCAAGGATGATTGCAGATCTTGTAGAGTTGCAAGTTGAGGATCTAGAGTCGATGAAACTGTCACCATAGGAAGTGCAGGAATGGTAGGAAGCATTGAAGGAGTGAGATGTGCCTATATTACTAGGATATTAGGCTACCCGATCCATTTGGGGAGACTTGTATTAGAAGTGGGAGCAGGAGTTGGGAAAGTAGTATTTGATGCTTGTGGTAGATCCAGGAAGATAGGCATTATCATATTTGTAGGGAACCTTCCAATAGTAATTAGATCTCTTTCTACTTTCTGAGCTTCTTGGAAAATATCTGGGAAAGTAAATACTTGGGATTGCCTAATAGCCATACTTATGTCTGAGTTGAAAGCTCTCAGATAATAGTACATTGATTGTTCATTTATTGGCCTCAACCCGTCAGGTACTCTCTACCAAGTTTGATTGAATCTGATATTAAAGTCGACTATCTCCTCTTGAGGGTGCTTCTGAATGATAGTGAACTGGTTTAGCAGTGAAAATGGGTCGGCATGTTCATTGAACTCTTCTACTAACTTACTGGCAAGTTGGGCCCAAGTAGATATGGATTGATTGGCGAGGGCTCTATACCAGTAGAGCATTTTTCCTTTCAAGGAAATGACTAATAGTCTTATCATGACATCTTCCTCAGTGATGTTATGTATTGGTGCCAGTGCGACTACATCTTGATAATGTTCATAAGCCATCTTCCCAGTACCATCATACTAGGGTAATGCCTTTAAAGCTATTGCTAGAATCGGGTGTTGAGCTACCAGATTCAAGGGGCCTGTATGGTTCCATGAAGGGTAGGGTAAATTTAATTGATTCACGACCATTGCAGCTATGGTTCTACTTGATATTATAGGTATATGGGTAGTTAGAGTTAACGTTCCGCTAGAAGTAGTACTAGGGAAGGCTGTAGGGGAAATATTTGTGTATCTTGTATTGATAGTAGATGAAGTGGTTCTAGCAACTAAAATAGGATTAGCTCTGAGGCTACCAAGGTGTAATTCAAAGAACTCGATGGGCTCTTCAGAATTTTTTTGCTTTAGATCTGGTTATCATATAAAAATGGTATTCAACCAGAAAGTAGATAAAGGCTTTCTTAGGGTTCCTCTCTTGGGTGGAGTCACCAGGTGATTCATAAAAATTTTAAATAGGGCAAAGGTAATCACTAGAACTTTGATCTATATATATCATGGGATTGGGTCCCACCAGGTGTGCCAAAAACTATTGGTGCAAAATCTACCTTTGGTTACATTTGCACCCAAGACTTTGCCAACATTGAAATACTAGGTTCAAAATAGAGTTTACCTGGTTCAATCTCCAGAGGAGGTTGGTTCCTTGATTTTTAGGGAAAATGGAGGGAGAATGAAATGCATAAAGAGAGGGAAATATAGCTATTGCTAGGAACGTTTAAATGGTGCATATTAGATAACAACAAAGCAATTTCTACAACCTTTTATAGAAAAGCATTCTTTAAACCATCAAAATAGAATAACTAATCCTCTGGTGTAGATTTAATCAAACATAAGCCTATTGGAACTATTAATTTCAGAGTTAGCTAAACTTCAAATGTAGAAACTCAGAATGAGAATTAAAGTAGTTTCTATTCAACCTAACTTTATACAACAATTAACAACCCATACATACTTGATAACAACACCAGTGAGCCAAAAACCAGAATGGATAATCTTTATTTGCTTTCAGAAGTCTATGTACATTGCCTTGTAAACATCCAAGAGCTAACCATTTGTTTGGGTCACTCATCCTATATATATATATTTTACATAACAAAAAAACTTGAAAGTTGTTACAACAATATACCCGTAGGCTCATTCTGGTAGAGTGGCAGTTAAGAGAGCATGGGATCTTCAACTAGAAATGGTTAGGATCTTCTTGTTACCACAATATACCTTTATCTTCTTGGAGGTATCATGGCCCAACTATCTTTCACTGCTCTTCTTCGAGTTCAAAAATATCGTGCCATCATGACCTTTTCTTCTGACTTAGCCTTCGAGCTCAAAAATGTCGTGCCATCATGATTTTTCTCTTCATTTAGCCTTTAGGCTCAAAATTGTCATGCCATCATGACTTTTTCCTTGGACTTAGCCTTCGGGCTCAAAAATATCATGCCATCATGACTTTTTCTCTTCATTTAGCCTTCGGGCTCAAAAATGTCATGCCATCATGACTTTTCCTCAGAATTAGCCTTCGGGCTCAAAAATATCATACCATCATGACTTTTTCCTTCATTTAGCCTTCGGGCTCAAAAGTGTCATGCCATCATGACTTTTTTCCTTCATTTAACCTTTGAGCTCAAAAATGTCATGCCATCATGACTTTTTCCTCTGACTTAGCCTTCGGGCTCAAAAATATCATGCCATCATGACTTTTTCCCTTCATTTAGCCTTTGGGCTCAAAAATGTCGTGCCATCATGACTTTTTCCTCGAGCTCAAAATTGTCTTCCTTCATTTAGCCTTCAGGTTAAAAACTATCATGCCATCGCGACTTTTTCCCTTCATTTAACCTTTGAGCTGAAAACTGTCACGCCATCGCGAGTTTTTCATCGAACTTAGCCTTTGGGATCAAAACTATCACACCATTGTGACTTTTTCCCTTCATTTAGCCTTTGGGTTCAAAAGTGTCGTGCCATCATGGCTTTTTCCCTTCATTTAGAATTTGGGCTCAAAGTGTTGTGCCATCGTGACTTTTTCCTCAAACTTAGCCTCTTAGCTCAAAAATGTCGTGCCATTGTGACTTTTTCCTCAGACTTAGCCTCCTAGCTCAAAAATATCATGCTATCATGACATTTTCCTTTCACTTAGTCCCTTGGTTCAAAAATATCATGCGATCGTGATTTTTTTTCTATACTTAGTGAAATTTTGAGTAGACCAATCCTTACTCCCCTTGATGTGGTCATTTTGACCAATAGAAACACAGTTCCCCGATTAACATAATCGAGCTATGCATCTATACCACTCAATGTCACAATTTTTGCCAAGCATGCCAATTTGTATAACTATGGTCAGGACCTCCAGGGTGTAGTATTCCAAAAAAGTGGGCCCTTCATGGTTGAAAACCAAACTAACCATGAAAACATGGCCCTATGTCTTGTCTTCATGCATTGAATATACGACCATGATCCTTTTAGCCTTGTTTGATATGGATAATCCCTTTGCAGGAGTAGTAGTCCTTTCTCCATTCTATTAGAGTGATTGTGTGCTCTCAGGTAGAGTCTTCTCTGATTGTATGCTCTTCGTGATCGAGTAGAGCTTTGGGATGATTGTATGCTCTCTATTATCAAGCAACACTTTCCATAGGGGTCTTTCTCTTCATTCTGTTTGAGGATTTCATTTTTGGGCACTTGCACTTGATATCTCCTTGTAAAAGCATTAAAGTCCAATGCTTCTATGGTGGGGAGGAATGATAAGGATAAAATTTAAATTAATTTTGTCTAAAACTAGATTTATTTGTATCTTAACAACTTATTGTTAATTGTTAGGCTATTTTTGGATTTTGTTACAATATTGCACCTAACGTATAATATTGCAAATCTTGCATTTGGGCATCTTTAATGCCTATAAATATTTTAATTCATGAATAAAAACCATGGGATTTTTATCCCATAACAACTAACGTCTTATGAAAATAAATTTTATATCATTTCAAATGACTTTAAAACATAGATTAGACTTTTTATTTTTTATATAATTATATTATATGCATTAAAAATATTAATAGAATCATAATATGTTGAAATTTTAAATTTTAAATAAACATAGCAAACAAAATTGATTTTTAAAATTTAATTTAAAATTTTAAATCATAAATTAAACTATATACATTAAAGTTTTTTTCCTAGAATAATGACAAGCTTTTTTTTCTAAAAATATTAACAATCCATAGTAGATAAACATATCAAACAATGTAATTGGATTTTTTTTTAATGCAATTGATTATTTTAAAAACTTAGTTAACAACACTAAACTATAAATTAAACCATGTTCCTTACTTTTTTAAAATGTTAACAATCAATTTAATCAGATAATAATACCTAAAAAATTATAATTTGTATAAACATATGTATTTTTTTTAAAATAAATGTATGACTGTTGTAAGTGTTCAAGGAGATTTAGAAATCAAATTTTATAAATTCCTTTACATTGTAATAATACCAAAAATTAATTTTTCATTTTTACCATATTATTATTCTTGTCAACAACCAATAACCAGCATAGACAATTGTTAACAATCATTGACAGTTACTTACAACTTCAAATCATATTTTAAGTCGGGAATTGATCCATAATGTATCTAATTGGTTGACTCAAAATTGCCTTACATTCTATACTATTAAAATACAATTTCTACATAACAAAAAAATTTAAAATAAATATAATTGTAAATAGAAGAATAAGAAAATTATGTATTAAAATAATAGAAGAATAAGAAAATGAAGTTTTATTTTTTATAAGCTATGTGTGGCTTCTATTGGGCCCACTCCCATTACAAAAATAAAATTTTACATTGCTCTCATTACATTTCTAACAAGTAAATTAAAGAATACCCAACTTTACCTTTCTATCAAAGTTTTTTTTTATTTGCCTTTCTCTCAAAGATATTATCTATCTTCCTCAAATTGCTAAGTTTCCATAATCAACTCTTTTTATATCACATGCCTTCAAAAATTTAAATTCTATCAAGATGAAATTCAACACCGCTAATGGCTAAAATATTTGTTGCTTAACTTCTATATATATAAATATCTTGGTTATAACAACCTCACAATTTCTTAATACCCTTTTTAAGGTTCTTATTCATTCCCCTAATATTCCAAAATATTATTTTCATTGTTATTTTTTGTTTTTATTTGTGGGTTTAACCTCACTTTTTGTTAGCACTTGTGATATTTGCTTTTGTTTTCCCATATCAATATCCCTCTAGGTTTTTTTTCTCTTTCTTTTTGCTTTTTGGGTCTTCCTCTTTTTTTTTTTCATTTCCAACAAAAATTTCATCTTCATCAATCCCTTCAATCTTCTGCAAGGATACAACTTGCTCAATTAGATAATATGAATAAATCAAGCTACTTAAGAAGGGCGGAGTCCTATAACCGCTTAAGGAGGGTGGGGTCTTATAGCCACTTAGAGAGGGCGGAGTCTCTTGCAAAATACACAAATGGAATATAAGATGATTGATGATAAATAATATAATCAATGATTCTATTATAAATATATAAATCAAATGATGAACGAACGTAGCCCATCAACAAGCTGACATGACTATTGGGATATTAGGATCGTTACATGGCTCCCTCCCTCAAGAGCTTTGTCCTCAAAGCTGGATTTTTTTTTTTAAATATCTTCGTCTCCCATGAAGTATCTTCTTCTAGAAGTCCCTGCCATTTAATTAGGAATTATTGAATTTTATGGGCGCGAAGGTGGCATACTCTTGATTGTAGCATTGCTGGAGGTATTTGTCAAATTATCTCAAATTTCAATGGTCAAAATATTTGAAATTACAACAGTCACTTGAGTAGCAACAAGCAAAAAGTTATCACGAAAATTACTGTAAAAGTCGTCAAAAGTTGCACCATAAATTATCCAGAAAATTGTCGTAAAAGAATTGTTGATTCCAACAACTATTTTATTTGAATTGCTGATTCTAACGGCTATTTTCTTGAATCGCTTGATTACTCATGCATTTGATTGCAGAAAACAATGTTTAATTTAAATTATTTTTCTCCCATATAATTTGTTGGCTAAAGGTGATAAAATTTTATTTGTCAATGGTTTACTTGAACTGCACTGTTCCAATGACACTTTGACTAGCTTCTAGCTTCTATCC
This sequence comes from Wollemia nobilis, assembly GCA_028583015.1. NCBI lineage: Eukaryota > Viridiplantae > Streptophyta > Pinopsida > Araucariales > Araucariaceae > Wollemia > Wollemia nobilis. Next base: position 3,675,482 of record JAQPPZ010017063.1, on the reverse strand, counting down.
AACGGTAACTTTGACTAGCTTCTAGCTTCTATCCAACGGTAACTTTGACTAGCTTCTAACTTCTATCCAATGGTAATTTGTAACTATAGCTTCTATCCAATGGCAATTTTGACTGCACTATTCCAACGACACTCTGACTAGCTTCTAGCTTCTATCCAATGGTAACTTTGATTGGCTTCTAGCTTCTATCCAACGGTAACTTTGACTGGCTTCTAGCTTCTATCCAAGGGTAACTTTGACTGTAGCTTCTATACAACGGTAAATTTAACCACAAATTTGACTGTAGCTTCTATCCAACGATAACTTTGACTGCAACTTTTATCCAACAGATCAATTTCACGTGAGGAAGAAGTTGATGGTTATAAGTAATTGCGCCCATTACCTCAAAATCTGTAAACATAAAAAAAACATCTTATTAAAGTCTACGTTGACCATGTTGATCGCCTTGTGCCGAGTCCACTGGTTTGACTCAAAAATTATGCCCAATCCACTGGTCTACCTAAAAAACTGTGCCCATTACCTCAAAACCTGTAAACATAAACAAACATTTCAATTTCACATGATAAGGTGGTTGATGGTTATAAGTCAACAAACGACCAGAAAAAACCTGTAAACATAAACAAACATTTCAATTTCACATGATAAGACAATTGATGGATGGTTATAAGTAAACAGACGACTAGAGACACAGTGAGTAAACGAACGACCAAAGACACGTGATCATGTGACTGATGGTTATAAGTGAATGGATGACGAGAGATGATGTGCGCGTGACTGAGGATGTATTTGTGATGGAGAAGGGAGGAAGTGAACCACCAAAGAGTGGACACAGTTGCTATAGTGTGCTTCGACCCTTAAATACTGCGAACTAGCCTTCCCACTACGAATTGGAAACTAAAGTCCCAAAACTTGATAATATTTTTCGTGAAAAATCAACACATTTTTAATTTTTCTTAAGTTGTATTAGTTTAGGAACTGCTTGCGATCACGAATAGTTTGCTGTTTGCGATAAATCTTCAACACGATCACTTGAAAAATGTGTATTCTATGGATTTTGGACGTGCTTTAGAATATCTATTAAATTAAAGAAATAATTTAAGAATCCTATCGTTTCAAAGGATTTTTATTAAAATTATGTACTTTTCGTTGATTGTTTGGTATATATATATATTTTTATGCTCAATAGTAATGCCATTTCTAACTGTCTCTTTTCGGGAAATCTACGACGGGTATAATTTAAATCTTAGAAGCAACTTTGTATATAATTTTTTTTTCTTTTATTATTCGCACACTTCGTTTATAACTTGTATTCTTCGGCAAACATTAAATTTCCCGAGTGATGCCTTGATATGTTTTTTTTTAAATGCAAATAGTAATTTGTTCAAAAATTCCACGTGATTTTATGATTAAAGTTCCACGCATTACTCCTTAATTTATCTTGCACAGTAAAATGAGTCAATAGGGACTCGACTTCCATACGAAGAGGACTAGGCTTGAAGAGGGAATTCCAAACGAAGGACATATCACCTTCGCAGGAAGCAGTTTATTGCCAATTTGATGTTTACGTGGCACTCTCCCATTTATTCATGAATTAGGGTTTGAAGACCCAATTAATTTATGGAATAAAAAATTAATACCTATGTTTGCTAAATTAATCACCTTTTATCTTCGCACTGGAGTAAAAATTAATACCTAAGTTACTGTGAAAAATGTGGTGAACCAAATTAACACCCTACGAACAGCCTGAACGACCTCGTTAACTTTACCGTAAGTAAATTATTTTGTTGCCTCACTTTAATTGATATATCAATTACAGATTAATTCTTTGCCAATGGAACCGTTTGGAAAATGTTTTCAAATTCTGCCTTTTGATTGATTTATTTTTAAACCTTAAGGCAACGCTTAATTTTTTCTAAAAATTTTGTTTCCTTTGGCGTTGCAATCTTCCACAACTTATGGGAACTTTCTAGCAACGCTTTCAGCATAAAATCAAAAGTAACGATTTCGATTAACACCAGCCCGTTGGACAACTATCGCTGGCATCTATTGCAACTAGATATATCCTATAAAACGAATCATCGATAAACACCAGCCTGATGGGTAGCTAATTTAATTTATTTTTTGGTCATGAAATGGACTTAGGGAATTAGCAAAAAGATGAAACAAACACAACGATTGGGTATAAAATCAATGAACGAACGTATGTATTTCTAAATACGAGGATGAATGCTTGGATGAGTAAATCATGGAGAACTTAATATTAGCTTAATCGCAAGACGTAAATGTGTTCCCGAACGTTCACTAACAACGTATAACAACGTCTAACCTTCTGCGGAGTGAATTATTATTTTTTAAACATAGGTATATATAAAAAATTATTAGAGAGACATAAATCATGATTTATAATCTTCGTTTTAATCACCTTCTGCGCAGCTTTCAACGACTATATTAGAACGTATATTTCTCTAAAAAAATTAATTAATTCACATTTTGTGTGGGCCTATTCGAATGGAAACAATCAAAACATGATTGTTGTTCACTGGATGTCAAGCGATATCTTGTTATTTGAAAAAATATTTGTCCTATTTTACCATATCATAGCTTTGATACCACTTGCAAGGATACAACTTGCTCAATTAAATAAATCAAGCCACTTAAGGAGGGCAGAGTCCTATAGCCACTTAACAAGGGCGGGGTTCTGTAGCCACTTAGAGAGGGTGGAGTCTCTTGCAGAATACGTAAATGAAATATAAGATGATTGATGATAAATAATATAATCGATGATTTTTATTATAAATATATAAATCAAATGATGAACGAACGTAGCCCACCAACAAGCCAACACAACTATTGGGATACTTGGATCGTTACATCTTCTCACACTGCTCATAGTAAGACTTATCATCTTTAGTTTGCCTTGTTTTGAAGGATCTGAAGTGCAATGAATAACCTTAAAAGCATAATCTTCTTATGTTGCCCTTGAAACCCTAGAGCACAATGATGCTATTCTATAGCAATTACCTTCTCATTTTGCCTTAAAAATCTAATTTTTATGCATTTCCTCCATTCTCATTTCTTTATTATGTTGCTCTTAGAACCTTAAAGTTCAAGTAATAACATCTTCATCCCTTTCACTTTTATTACCTAGAGAGAATTTTATACTACTTGAGAAAAATGAAGATGATATACTAAACTAAACTTGACCTCTTTTATTATTATTTTTTTAGGATTTCTCTCCACATCTTCTTTTGCACCTATAATTTCTTTTGAACTTGCCAAATGATATTGTAGATAGGCTTTCTTTACATCTTCTTTCAGAGTAGAATATCCTTGATTTGATCTAGCTTCTATTATTGTATGATTTCCTTGCTTTATCTTGAAGTTTATCTCATCGCTATAATTTGTCTCTCTTTCTTCATACTTTTCACTTTGTAAACTCTTGCCATGTGTCCAATCTCATAATAATTGTGGCAACAAATTATGATATTTTCATAATCTATTTGTGGATCCCATTATCTTGATTCAAACGTAATATTAATGGATTGTGGCAAAGGTTTTGAAATAACTATAACAACACATATTCAATTATATATATCATGCTTTCATATTCCTTAGTAGTTAGTCCGTCCTTGATGAATTCCCCCAGGGTATTTCTAATATTCTTCAAAACATTTTTATTTATAAGTTGATATAGAAGTCTAAAATGCCTAACCCATACTAGAAGATTCTTAATAGTTTTTGTCTCAATAAATTTTTTTTATTCCATGGTATCAAACAAAGTGCATCTCTTCCCCTAAACCATGGGCCGCAAACCATTATTTTATCCCTAATTTTTAAACTAGAAAAGATGGCGAGGAAAAAACCTTTAAGAAAAAAAGTCACAGAGTACTTTAAATTTAATCCCCACTTCCACTTGATCCAATTTTAAATCTTCAAAAAACTTAGCCATGACTTATGGAACTTACATATTAACCCTCTACTTTTAAAAACCATTATATCATGCTCAATTATCTCATCCTTGATACTTACTTTTGGTGTAATATTTGCTACCTGGATCGATCTTACCATCTATTCGCTCTTTTGCTTATCTCCAATTTGGACCTCCATACTTTTAACTAGGGCATATTGACTTCCATTTAAGAGCTTTTGAATATGACTCTCATTCCATACTAGCTAATGGGGCTCAATATTGGCTTGCACTCCCTTTTATCTCGCAATAGCCCCTATCACTTTTTTTTTCCAATATTCCTTTGCTTCAATAATTTTTTGGAAACAATGTTCCATGTATTCGTGGTAAGGGTTTGAAGCATTGATGCACTTTGATTAAACCCGTCACTCTTCTACTATAAAATGAAGTTATTTATTAAATAAATAAAATTATAATATTTTTTAAAAGGAAAATATTTATTCTTAACAAAAAGGTACAAAACTCTCTAATCAAAGATATCAGAGTGAACAGAGCATTCTAAAAAAATAGAACATGAAGACAAAAGAGGACCTCATTATTGGAGTCCTCATAATCCTTGCATACCACCCCTACCCTTTTGCTTCTTGATGATTTGGTGGTAATAACCAAGGGCTATATTTATTTCTTGATTCGCTAGTGTGTCAACCTCTTTATTGAATTCCTACCTTACATGTTGATAGGATATTTTACCAATTATCTTGCCTAGTTGTCTAATCATGTCTTGAATAATATTCAATTGTAAATATCTAAAATCTTTATTTTTAACAAGAGCTGTTATTATCAATTTAGAATCCTCATAAACTATAACCCGAGTGATTCCTTGTTTTACCACCAATTTTAAGCCGATTTCACATCCAATAGCCTCTACCACATTGTTAGATATTATTTCCAAGCTGATCATGTATTTGAGAAGGATCTCACAAGGTCCTATAAGAATCATTTCCTTGTCGTTGCTTGATCAGGGTTGGACTTGGAAGCACCATCAAATAAGAGTACCAAAAAATATATGTCAAGCAAAGAGTTGTTTGCTCTGCAGTCTCCTTGTGTCAAGAAAACTTGAAGATTAAGTTGGTAGATCATTCTTTCTGTGGGTGACATATATTCTTCATACTTGTTGAAAAAAGCTAGATTTGATATTTAGGACTAATTCTTCTTTTATCCTTCGTATTAGAGTTTTGTTGTCCTTACCTTTACCTTAAAAAATCCTCTAGTTTCTATCCAACTAGATGTGCCAGATGACAAAATATGGTATAGAGCTCCACAAATATTTTAGGAGGGGCTTACCTATCCGTTTACCTTTATATTATTTGTTCCACTTGATAAAACATGTGTTTATGGTTAACGTTCCAGAGTAGGAAGTGCCAAGAATATTGTTTATTTCTAACCAAATTGATATTGCCTTTGGGCATTCAAACAAACATGAAAAACTATTTCATTGTTTTGCTTGTACTTGTAACAAACAAGAGGCCCTGCTACACTCATATTTTACAAATTATCACCTGTTAATATTTTATTTTGAGATACTAGCCAACTAAATACATGCAGTTTAGGTGGTCCTCTATTTTTCTAGAATATCAATAGTTTTTTGTTGGTAAGCCCAATATACTGATGTTGAATCCTATATGCATTGAGTATTCCCCATTACTGCTAATGCTACCCCAAATAATTTTGTCTAGAATCGTGGGATGAAAAGGTCTAATGCTCACCACGTGGGACTTAAAATAATACCAATCTCCTTGAAGTTGAGATGGAATGGGAGGGGAGATCCAATTTAGAGTTTTTGAGGTCCAATAAAAAAAGTCACCTAATTTGAGTATTCTTTGGATTTCCAAGTGATTTTGCAATTTGATTGGAGTTCTCTCTCTTAATGGTGGATTTATTAGGATCAGGTCCTCCCATAGATTAATTTATTTACCATCTCCTGATAGTTAAGAAATTCTATCCTCTATTATGCTCTTTTCAACAATTATATATTTTCAAACCAACAAGGCTCTGGGAAGTTTGTCTATGTGTTTGAGCATTTGAATACCTATTTGATTATTTACATACTTGCTAACTAGTATGCGTTGCCATGCTTGATTGTGTTTAAGCATGTTCCAAAGAAGTTTTGCTCCTAGTGCTTTTAAAACTATCTCCATTTTTTTGATTCCCAATCCTCCTTGAATTTTACTTTTGGTGACCATATCCCAATTGACCAAGTGGAACTTTTTTTCTAATTGCCTACCTCCTTGCCATAGAAAGTTGCGTATGATTCCATCTGCCTTTTGCAAAATAAACTTGGGAGCATGATATACTAATAGTTGGTAGACTAGAAGAGAAGCTAACACTAATGTGATCAATACTACCCTTCTTGCAAGACTAAGCCAACTATTATTGTAACTTTGTAACCTCCTAACCATCTTGTCCAAAGTTGGGGTCTAGCAATCTAAGGCTTTGAGGTGGAAGGTCATGGACACTCCTAGATATTTGAAATATTTTTATGTGCCAAAATGAAACCCTAGGATAGTGCAAAAGAGTTTTAATCTTATTACTATAATATTTTATGTTTAGAACTGACTCTTTTGAGTGTTTATATGAGCCTTGGTAGCTTGTGTGAACCAATCCAGACATTGATTGAATTGTTTAACATTTTTCTTGGTGGCTTCACCTAGAAGAATGATATCATTTGCAATTTGGGCATGTGTTACAACTTTGCATCCTGTTGCAACCTCTATCCATGTTATTTTTATTTCTCTTAGAAGATGGTTAATTAGTATTCCAAGAGTCTCAACTAAAATTATGTAAAGGTATGGTGATAGTGGACACCCTTGTATAATTCCCCTTGTAGCCTGAAAGAAATTTGTTGGTTCTCCATTTATTAAGGGGGCTATCCATGGGTTTTTTATGCCTACTTTGATCCACTTGATGACCTGATGTAGGAATCCAAAAATTTGTAGGACCTGTTCTACAAATTGTATATTAAATCGATCAAAGGCGTTTGCCATATCAAGTTTTATAATAATTTATTTCTTTTTTGATTTTCTACTATTGTGGAGGGCTTCATGCATTGTTATGATATTATCATATATTTTTGTCCAGGCTTGAACCCCCCTTGCTCTTATGATATTAGTTTTTAAATTTCTTCTTTATTCTACTGGCCAACAGTTTGGTAATAATTTTATAGGAAGACTTATATAGAGAACTTTGTTTGAATCTAGAGAAAGTAGTGGTATTATTTTCTATAGGAATCAATGCTTAAAAGGTGGAGTTGATGGCTCCAAGAAGCTTACCTTTCACCCTAACATCCTCAATCATGTGTGGCAAATATTCTTTGATGATGTGTAAGTATTATTGGTAAAAGTTGTTTATGAATCCATCAGGTTTGAGAGTTTTGTCCTTTGGTAGAGTTGCTATAATCTCCTTAAGTTTCTCCATAGTGATTGGTTGACTGGCATCCTACTTGTCTTTCAAACTTAATAATGTCAGTATATGCTACAACAATATTCTCTAGGAATGTGGGTTACTATTTTCTCTAGAGAGCAAAGCCAAGTAATGTTGATTGGCAAGTTCCTTAATTTTCTACGTATCTATATAAGTGGTTCCTTCATGCTCTATCTCCTTGATTGTGTTCTTTTGGCAGTGTTGCATAGTTTTTAGATGAAAATATTTGGTGTTTCTATCCCCCTTTCTTAGCGAAACCATTCGGGATCTAAGCCTCCAACGTGTTTCTTCTTCAATGCTTAATTGATTTATCTTCTAAATTAGATCATTTATTGCATCTTATTGCCATGGTTAAGGAGGATGATCCCCAATTTTGTTTCTAGCTACTCTAGTTGTTAAATCAACTATTTCTTGTCTGGTTCGAATCTTACTTTTTTTGCCAACCATTTTTTATCATGTGCTTCAATTTTTAAACTTTGTTTTTCCACTTTTCTTTGGGGTTGGTGGATTGGACCTGTTGGTTCCAAGTGCTTTCCACAAGTTCACTAAAATATTCTTCTATTGCCCATTCAAAGTTGTCTTTAAAAGGAATTTTTTGAGGTTGTTGTCTTTGGCCGCTATCCAAGAGAATTGGCATATGATCTAAGATAGACTTCTGATTGATATGACTAGAAGTGAGGGGAAAGTGTATTAGGATATTTTCATTGATAAAAAATCTATCCAATTTGTTTGCAATATAGTTTGCCTATGCTCTTCTATTGCTCCAAGAGTACTTTTCTTTGGTCGATCACATATCTTGTAAGATTTCATGTGCTATAATTTGATTGAGCAGATCTCTATTTGGATCCCTTGCTAAAATTCCCCCAACCTTCTCCCAGTGGTAGAGAATCATGTTGAGATCTCCCAATATTATGTTGTCAAACTTCTCATTGTATAGCCATTATGCTAAGTTTTGCCATGCTTCTCTTTTCTAGATAGGATGATTTGAACCATAAAAATTTATTACTGCTACACTAGTTCCATCTAGTAAGACAAATTTTATACCTATTCAGTTATTGTGCTTGTGTTGTAAGCTATAAACTAATTATTGTGGATCCCAAGCTAAAGCTAGTCCTCTTGAAGCTCCCATAAAATCAATAGTTATCAATTCTGATTGTATCCATATATTATGCCATTATGTAGTCAATATTGCCTCTATTGTTTTTGTTTCTTGAATACAAACTATTGTTGGCTTTTGCTCCTGTATTAGAACTTTGAGATATTTTTTTTCAAAGGAATTCCAAGTCCCCTATAGTTCCATGACATAATATTTATTTTTTGGATTACTTCTTAATTTTTATGAAGCTCTCCTCAATTTTAACCTATGTTTTGAATTGCAAGTCTTTCTGTGCTTGCTCATTTTTGAGATTTTGGTTCAATTTTCTTTATTAGCTATAGATTGTGTGGTCAAAAAGCTCTAAGAATCACTATTTCCTTCACTTGTGTTTATTATACCTCTTATTATGTGTTTCCATTAGTTTATTCTCCAGTTGTTGTGTTCTCTGGTGTATCTCTTAATATATTTGGTAAGTTATTAGCTTCAGTTGTAGGTATCTTCTCTTTATATTTAGGAGCCCTCACATCTAGAGAGGTGATTTCCTTTTCTCCTTTATTAAGACTTGTAAAATTAATTTTTGTACTAATTTTTTTTGATCCTATGGTTGAGGTTGCTGATTCTTGCTTCTTGATCTATGCTATCTCCTTTTGACTTCTTGGAATCCTAATTCTTCCTTTTTTGTTTCTTGTGCTTGTTTAATTAGGTAGTTTTGAGAGAAATACCTATGCTCATGGTAGGTTATACACTTGAATGGTATATACTCATAGTCCAAGGGTTGGTTATGTATCCAATAAAACACATTTATTCCAATATGCTTGGGCAAACCTTTTTTAGATTGAATTGCACACATATGCATGCACATATAGCGTTATTGGCCTTTGGAGGATCCTAGTCAATGAACGTTACAATAGCATTCCCTATTAATTTCGTTGAAGGTTTGTTCCATATGTGTAGTGGTAGAAATGGCAACCTCACCCAAACAAAAACTTCTTTAGCTCCTCCTTTTGAGGATCAAATGTCATGCTCCACGGGGTCATGTAGAGTGGGTTGGATCCTAGAAACCAGGGACCTCCATGAAATATAGTGCTCTTGTCCTCCATAGAGGTAAATGTAAAAACAAAGTATCTCCTACCTATCATCATGAATTCATAAGAGGAGACTTTACCCCTCAATGTGTGTTAATCCATTTTTGGATTGTGATTGGACTAGGCCATATTCCCACAAATTTGTATGCAAGGGCTTGGGTGGAAAGTGTGAGAAAAGGTTGTTGGATGAGGGTTGGAGGTACCTCAATCACAAGAGACTCATCTAACTTAGGTACAAAGGTACCATTGTTAGAGCAACCAAGTGGTTTTGGATGAGGTGCTTTCTTCACTTTAAGCACTTGATATATATGATCCAAATTCTCCTCATGAAAATGAAACAATTGTGAAAATATGGAGATGCCCTCATTGTCTGCTTGTTTGAAAAGTGAGGCTACAGTCGTCATTGCAACAAAAAAATTGACATAAATCACTTCCCAAAGAAGAGGTCCATATTTTTAAAGCCTTAGCCAATGAAATATTTTCAAAGCTAAAGCCAAAGAAGTACCATACCTGAACTGATATTTGTAATCTCTCCTAAAAAATTAATCGATACTACAGTTTTTCATCTTCCCCCTTCGTTTCTCCTCTAGCAATGAAAGATATTTCTAGAAAAATTAATTACTGTCACTTGTGTTTAATTTTTCTCTATGCTTCACTTTGCAAACCCTAGTTTTTTTGTGTGCATTCCACGATTCTAGCCAAACAAAATTCTTCAAGCTATTATTCACATGCATAAAAAAATTGTAGATGGATCTTCAACTATCACCATGGCCATTCCCTAGAAATTTTTATTGCTCCTCCAATGGGACCTCTCACCATATTGAGAATGTAGCCTATTATTAAGCACTCTTTCACTACTAGTAGGCCTATCACTTTCGAGGACCTCTCACCATCTTGAGAATGTAGTCTATTAAATTATAATATTACTCCAAATTAATAAAATAAAAACTTCATCAAACCCTCAAATAATATTAAAATTAGAGAATGTATACCCAATGTTTTAAAACTTACAAATTTAATAAAAAATTAGAGGTTGTATACCTAGTGTTTTAATTAGCAGAGGTTTTTTTCAAGTTATTGAGTGATACAATTTTATTAAAAGTTAGAGGCTGTATACCTAGTGTTTTAAATAGCAGATATTTTTTTGTCAAGTTATTGAATGATAAAATTTCAGTTGTCAAGTGATAAAATTCAACCATGCATTGTATTTACAAGTTTTTTGGTTGTACATACATATTTTACGTGGTTTGAACATGAGTTTTTTTAAAGAAAACTTGAAAATAATTCTACGATGTTTTGACAAAAATTCATAATTATGAATTTGGTAGAAAGTTCCATTCTTCAATGGTGTTATTGAGTTTGTTATTTTTTAATTAGTTAAACATTTAATACATTTAAATAATTATACTTATTACTAATTTAGTTCAAGTATAAAATAAATTAATATTTATAATTAAAATTATAAAAATAAATAATTGTTTATAAAAAGCAAAATTTATAAATATTTATATAAGGATAATATATCGTTTTTATGTTATTAGGTGTTTTCTTAAGAAATTTCTAGAAACAATCAAACCTCATCATTTTATTATCAAACTAAGAAAGTCATGAGCTCTATCAAACATTTATTACATAGCATAGATATAACCATAAGATAAAATATCAACTTATTTACAAGATTTGCCATTATGGATTATTTTATTTTTGCTTTTTGGTTTTACTTTTACCATTATGGACTATTTTATTTTTTCTTTTAGCTTAAAAAAAAATCTCAGGCTAGTTAAAACATCCCCCACTTTGAAGTGGATGTTTGTGTCCAAGGAATAGGATGCTTCATCAATTATTTTTAAAGAGGAGGGGCAACCGAAATTGAGCGAAGTGTATAAAAATTTGTTTTGGTTAAGTGTTCAAGAAATTCTCAAGCTAATTGAATTTTATTTGTTGAGTTCAAATTTAAATTTCAAACCGTAACGTGGGCGAGTGTGTGAGGGGGTGGGTGTGTGGTGACTGTGTTAAATTCTCTATTGATAAGCATAGCTCTCGACTTTACAAGAGGTCATGGTTGGAAGGAGACTTCTTAGTCTTGTGCATTGGTCATAGGGTTTCTCACACTAACCAAACAAAAAAAGAAAAAAATTAAGTTTCAAAATCTTATTTTATACTTAAATATTACTTGTTCGAAATTTTCAATATTTATTTTTTAATTTGACTAAACTCTTGGTAAGGATTATTCACCTTGTACATGATAAATAATTGGTTGGTCATAGGGGTTTCTCACGCTAACCAAACAATAAAAATTTAAGTTTCAAAATCTTATTTTATACTAAAATATTACTTATTCTAAATTTGCAATATCTACTTTTTAATTACAAGTGACTAATTCTTCACCTTGTACATGATAAATAATTGGCCAAGGTTATATATATATATATATATATATATATATATATATATATATATATATATATATATATATAGGGCAATTGACAGAGTCAAAAAGGCCATTCATTATTATTGCAATAGTCCGCACAAATATGAAGCAATCAACTATATTTTTTAGAATAATGGACAAGGTAACTATGTCAACAAATTTATGTCATTGGATGCTTATTGAACTCCAAATTATTTTATACCAATAACTTATGTGGTAATAAAGAGGTCCTTGAAAGGTTTTATACTTGTGTAGAGAGGATGAGAAAAAATTGACAAACATCGCATTATCGTTACTAAATTGTAGATGTATAAGACTATAGGAGGGAGCTTTTTTGTATCCCCTTTGCTAGAGAATCAAGGTCAAATATACAACCTTATCTTTGCAATACAATCTTAGGTTTCACACAAGACATGTGAAGAGTAGTGAATCCTACGAAGCAATTCAATTGAATGAGCTAGATCCACATTTTGATTGAATTGTCTAGAGTTCTATGGATCTTGAGTTTATTATAAAGGACCTTGAGGCATTTAAGGAGGAAGCAAAACATTTAAAAGGATTAGAGGAGATATAACATGATATACTGCACTTGAGCAACCTCTAATTTACCTATCAACCATCATCATCAACTATAAGGTGAAGAAGGGGAAAACAAAAAACAATTTAAAAATTATTTTATATTTCAAAAAGTTACACTTATATATTGTATTTGCCATTTGAGTTGAATTTTTGTTTCATAAACTATATTTGTACTTGTTACAATGAATATCTATTGTTAAAAAAAAATAAGAAATAAATAAGATGCATAATTTAAAGGGTGCATTCTTTTAAGAACAAAATAAAATAACGAAAGAAAGTAAAAATAAGAAATCATATTACCTAACAATAAAATGTTTAATAATGAAGTTGTTCGCCATATTCAAACATGGAGGAGGAGAAGGTGTACCGTGTGATGCATAAATAGGCTATTTTTAGTTGACCAATATTAAACTGTCTATGTAGAACATAGTTGTGAGGTTACGACAACGACTCTGAATCTAGTTCAGGAAGTGGTTATGATAGCGATTTCGGATCTGGTTTGGGAAGTGGTTACGACAACGACTCCAGATATGGTTTAAAAAGTGGTTACGAAAGGGGCTCCGAATCTGGTTTAGGAAGTGGTTACGATAGTGGCTCCGGATCTAGTTCGGGCTACGATGCTGGGTTTGGTTCAAGTTACGGTTCTTGTTGAGGATACTTAGGAATTGCATTTTAGCCTAAGTCCTCCATTCATATTTATTTTTATATTTTTCACTTTGTACATGTGAAGGTATAGTATACCTCATGATTTATTGTTTTACATAGATAGGAGGCAATTTTGATTTCCTTGGCAGATAGTACAGTGTGCATGTTATCGTGATCGAGCGTTGTCCATGTTGGGCACTTTGTTATAACGCTCTCACCTGATTACAGTTTATGTATTATTATATATATGTGTACTGCATAATAAAGAATTTAGCTTCGTTTTGGATTCCACCTGTGGATACCATATCACTGGTATTCAGAGACTCAGATAGATCCTGTTGTTGGTGATTGCATGAATTGGGTTTCATCAACCAGCTGCATCACCTGTAGCGAAGCTCAAGCAGCCATTCTTACTGCAGTTATTCCTAACGGAGATGTCAGAGGGTGACCCGATAGGATAACCTCCTCTGCCCCATCTATAGGTAGAAATTTCTTTCCGATCTGGTTCGTAGCAGTTGCGGCCACGAGTTCAAAATTTTTTGACGTGGATAATAACCTACATCGCAAAGAAACTTTAGAAAAAAAAATGGTGAGGCTCTTTTTAGGGTTCAGGTGTCGGCATCTTCCTGCGCACACCACATCTCGCCCCGTTCCTCTATCATCGACGAGCTATTCGTGGCGAGTTTTGGAGTTGCATGATTTCCAGACGGCAGTCCTCGATGCGATTTTGACGTCGATTCGGTGATTTCGACAACGTCGAGCATGGTACAACACGAATTTCTTTCCTGGCGTTGTGATACAAATTCTAGCTCATGCAATAAGTCTCAGGCATGAAATAAGATTTTTGGCAGAGGAAGTATCATCAAGAGTGGTTGTCATCAAGTAAGGGTTCAAGTAGAAGACACTTGGAAAACAACATTTAAGACTAAATTTGGGCTCTTTGAGTGGTTGGTGATGCCCTTTGGTCTTACAAATGCACCTGCAACCTTCATGAGGTTGATGAATGAAGTGTTTAGGGATTGCCTAGACAACTTTGTGATCATATACTTGGATGATATCCTTGTATATTCTACTACTTGGAAGGAACACTTGCAACATCTAGATCAGGTTCTCCACACCCTTGAGAAGAACCAAATTTTTGCTAACCTTCCTAAGTGTTCATTTGCTCAAACTTCCATCTCCTATCTTGGATTTATAATAAATCAGCAAGGAATCAATGTTGATCCCGCAAAGGTAGAAGTACTTCAAAATTGAGATCTTAGGAGTTTTCTTGGACTTGCAAATTTCTATTGTAAGTTCATACCTAGCTACTCTACCATTGCTCATCCCTTGCATCATCTCATGAAAGCCAAAGTTAGATTTCATTGGCTCAAGGAACATGATCAAGCCTTTGAGACCTTGAAACACAAACTGTGCACTGCCCTTGTTATTGTACTCCCCAATATTTCTCATCCATTTGAGATAGAGACAGATGCCTCATAGTTTGCGATGGGAGTAGTTTTGAAGCAAGATGGACACCCTGTGGCATATCATTCTGAGACTTTTTTAGCTGCCAAAAGAAACTACTCCACATATGACAAAGAGTTGTATGCTTTGGTCCAAGCCATCAAATATTGAAGACACTATCTTCTTGGGAAAGAAACAATTGTCCACATAGATCACATGCCACTCAAGTTTCTTTAGTCACAAACCAAGATTGAAGAGGCTAGACACATGAAGTGGGCCACTTACTTGCAGCAGTTCTACTTGGTCATCAAGTACAAGAAAGGAATAACTAATATAGTGGCTGATTGTTTGAGTCGTCCACCCATGGCCCAAACCTTGACAACAATTGCGACTACCTCCCATATTGGATTTCAGACTTGGCCACCTCTTTATGATCTTGATACATATTTCAGCAAGGTGTACCATCATCTTGTATACCCTTCATCTTCCAACCTCACTCCTTTTCAAGACTATCACTTGAAGGATGGACTTTTGTACAAGCTAGAAAAACTTTGTGTACCATAGGAGCATAGGGTTTCTCTCATAAAAGAAGCCCACTCAACTCTTTATGGAGGTCATTTTGGGAAATATAAAACACTCCACCACTTGCAACGGTTCTTCTACTGGCCTCACATGTAGAGAGATGTCTTGTGATTTTTGAGATAGTGTGTCGTATGTTGTCGCTCCAAATCAACAAATAGGAAGTTGGGCTTGAGTGTTCCTTTGCCTATTCCTTCACGTCCTTGGGAAAGCATATCCATGGACTTGGTAAGTGGATTTCCCATGATAGTGAGACAACATGACAGTGTTTTTGTGATTGTGGACCGATTCAGCAAGATGGCCAAATTCATTCCATGCAGGAAGACTAGTACAACACCTGATTTGGCACATTTGTTCTTTGAGATAGTGTGGTGATCCTTTGGTATTCCCACCAGCATTGTTTCTTATCGAGATCCACGTTTTGTGGGTCACTTTTGGAGATCCTTATGAAATTTTTTGGGAGTTTCCCTTAATTTTTCCATGGCTTTCCACCCTCAATCAGATGGGTAGATTGAAGTTGTGAATCGCACACTAGTATAGAGTTTGAGGATCTACCACCACACCTCACCGGCTAAGTGGTATTTGAGCCTTACTCACATTGAGCATGCATATAATAGAGCGGTTCATAGCTCCACATCACATTCACCTTTTGAGGTTTGTCTCAAATTTCAGCCACTTGCACCTTATGAGTTGCCCCTTGCTTTGCCCTCTCCCACCACTACACACATGGAGAAGGAGCAAGATAAGGCAACCTATTTCATACAACATTTGCAGAGCCTCCAAGCTAAGGTGACATAGATCCTACAGAGGACTCAGCAGCAAAAAAGGAAAGCAATGGATCGACATCGCATTCCTCATTATTTTTAGGTTGGTGACAGAGTTTGGCTTCACTTGGGCAAACAACATTTTTTAGAGAAGGCACATAGCAAGCTCAAGCCTCTTCGCTATGGGCCATACACCATAATTCAATAGATCTCTGAGAACACATTTCGTTTGGACCTTCCTTCACATCTTGGCATCCATGATGTTGTCAATGTGGATCTTTTGAAGCCATATCAGGACTCGACCTTGGAGACTGCACTTGTCATCAACCATCCAACAGATGTGGTACCTGACTTTCAGCTTTCACTTGATACAGATAGAGTTTTCAACATGAAGACTCGTCAGACTCGACAGGGTTCGATCGCATCCTACCTTGTCACCCACCGCGGTTAGCTTCCACACTAGGCACACTAGATCTCTCACCATCAGATGGCTCATGACCTTCCATATTTGTTGAGAGCATTGGGGTCCAATGCTTCTATGGTTGGGAGGAGTGTTGAGGATAATTAGGAACTGCATTTTAGCCTAAGTTCTCCATTCATATTTATTTTTATATTTTGCACTTTGTACACGTGAAGGTATAGTATACCTCACGATTTATTGTTTTACATAGATAGGAGGCAGTTTTGATTTCCTTGGTAGATAGTACAGTGTGCATATTATCATGATCGAGCATTGTCCATGTTGGGAACTTTGTTATAACGCTCTCACCTGATTATAGTTTATGTATTATTATATATATGTGTACTGCATAATAAAGAATTCAGCTTCGTTTTGGATTCCACCTGTGGCTTCCATATCAATTCTGGTGGTGGCGGCGACCATAACGGAGGGAGAAACTTTGGAATAGGATGTGGTACTTTGGGGTTTCTACGAACGAGTCAGAGGGGGGGGGTGGGAGCCGAAGGAGCTGGTGTTGGAAGATGTCTTCTGGAAAGGTGAGTTTGGGTCCAAGGTTTGTGGAGAGGTTGGAACCAAGGCGTTGTTGTCTTGGGACCCAGGGACGGTGAGGGCAGAGGTGATGGAGAAATTTGTGGGAAGGGAGAAGGTGGTGCAACAACCTCCTGTTGTGGTGCCATCCTTTGCTCAGGTGGTGGCGGGGATGTCCTGTGGTGAGGTGTTTGACCCCTGCGAGGTTTTCTCGGATCTAGGCCAGATTCACGTCCCGGATAGCACGGTGAACAGACTCTTAAAAAAAGGTTCATGGGATCTGGTTGGGAAAGTGGTAGGGGGTAGACCGCCTTTGGATGTTCTCAAACGGTGGGCTCAATCATGATGGAAACCATGGGGGTCTTTGGAGCTGGCCACATTACCCAAAAACTTTTTCCTCATTCGATTGTCTTGTGAGGAGGATGCCTGCAGAATTTTGGATGGGGGCCCATGGTTCTATGGAAATAGGGGGCTATTTTTGAGAAAGTGGGGCCATGATTTTAACCCAACAATGCAGAGGGTCAATCTGGTTCCTGTGTGGGTGCGGTTGCCAGAATTCTCGACCTATTTATGGCATGAATCAGTGTTCAAAGCAGTGGCTAGTCTCATAGGGGACTTCGTTTCTTTTGACAAAACTACTTTATCGCCTGATCGGAGGCAATATGTCCGCATGTGCGTTATGGTGGATATTGAGAGAAATTTGCCTTCCTTGGTTGAGCTGGTTTCTCAGGTGGGGTCGTGGAAGCAAGCCATGATGTACGAAAATAAACCCCAGGCCTGTAGGTTGTGCGGAATGGGGGGTCACCACCAGAATCTCTGTCCTCAATGGTAGAAGGGGCAGAAGGTGCAGGGTGGTCAGAAACCCCAGAATATGAAGGATGGTCAGCAGGGCGGACAGAAGCCATTGGGGGAAAAGTCGGTATCGTTCCATATTCCCTTTGAGAAGAGAGGGATGTGGCAGAAAAAGCAAACGAGGAATAGCAAAGGGAAGGAGATTGTGTGCTCTGAGCAGCCGGTGCTGAAATCTCCTGTCTCGGGTAAGAAGGTGCCAAGTGCAGGTAAGAGATCCTCCCCAGTTTTGGCCCCTGTTATTGGAGGAGATGCCCCTCATTTTGATCCTTCCAGCTTTGCGGTTGAGCTGCCATTATCGAATTCCTTTGAATGTCTTGAGGAAGGGCAGATTAGTGAAGGCGTTGAGGGGGAGGTGAATCTTCCCTCATCCAGAGAGGTTGGCCTTAAATCCCCCTTGTTGAAAATTGGGGTGTCTGGCCCAGGTGAGAGTCATAGTCCGGTATCTCCAAGTGTGGCAACGGAGGGAGGGTTTCCCGGACCCAAGACTAGAAGCCAACGCAGGAAGATGGATCTCGGGGTGGCAAGAAATCCTGGTCGTCCTCCGGGTAAGGCTGGAAGAAAGAGGTCGTTGGAAGTTTTGGGGACCAACAATGGGGAAACATTGCTTTTTCTTAGCGAAAAAGCCGACGAGAAAATCATGAAGGAGAGTGATTTGTTGGCATCCCCAAGGGGGGTGGGTAAAAAATTGTCCTTTTAATTCCAATGAAAATATGTTCTTGGAATGTTAGAGGACTTAATAACTCCTCTAAGCGTAGGATGCTTGCATCTTTTCGAAAGGATAATTCTTCGGATATCCTTTGTATTCAGGAATCGAAGTTGGAAGCCTCTTCGTGGCAGGTTGTTCACAATGTTGTATGGAAAGGTTCTGGCTTTATGGCCAGTGAATCAATGGGCTCTTTTGGGGGTCTCATTTTGTTTTGGAATCTTTCTAGACTGGATGGCCATGTTATTTCTGCGTCAAGTAGAGTCATAAATATTTTATTCTGGTGTAAATTAACTAATAGGAGGTGGGTGTTGTCTAACATTTATGCCCCGAATGCGTATCTGGATAGGAGAAAATTTTGGGCGCTGCTATTGGAGATGCGTAAAACCTTTGAGCATGAGGATTGGATGGTAGTGGGTGATTTTAATTCCCCCTTGTATCCCTCGAAGAAAAAAGGAGGCAATCCGATGGATGACAGAAGTCTTCAGGACTTTGCTGATTTTGTTTTTGATGTTGAGCTTCATGATTTGGACCTCAAGGGAGCTAGGTATACTTGGTGTAACAAGCGTGCAGGTGATAGCTTGATTTTGAGTCACCTGGATAGGATCCTCATCTCTTCTCATGGGTTGAATCTGTTCGGGGATGCTTCTTTGTCGGCTCTTCCTAGGATTGGCTCGGATCATAACCCTATCTGGTTGGACGTCCCTGATAATCTGCCATTCTTTCCTCGTCCCTTTCGGTTTGAGGCCATGTGGTGTTCCCACCCTGATTTCGAAGCTCGGTTGTTGGAATGGTGGTAGGAGGATATCGAGGGGCACGGTCTGTTAAAGTTAACTAATAAACTAAGGAGGCTTAGGGGCTATCTCAAACTTTGGAACAAGTCCACGTTTGGGAATATTTTCAGAGAGAAGGAGAGATTGAAAGACTTTATTGGTCAATTGGAGGCTGCTATGGAGGTCGAGGATTGTTCTGATGATCTATTGAGAGAGGAACATCGTGCGTTGGCAGAATATCATAACAGATAGGCTCAAGAGGAGCTATTTTGGAAACAGAAGTCTAGGGAGTTGTGGCTCAAGGAAGGGGATCGTAATTCCCGCTTTTTCCATGCCTCCACTCTAAGGAGGAGAGGTCGAAATAGGATCACAAAGATAGTCAGAGGTGATGGAAGTACAACTTCAAGCAGTTGTGATGTAAGGGAGGAGGCAGTTGATTTCTTTAGTAATTTGTTGTGTTCGGAGCCTGATCGTGACTTACCCGCTGAGGAGGCAATGTTGGATGTAATCCCGGGGTTGGTATCCGAGGAGTGGAATAGGTGGCTCTTGACCCCATTCTCGGATGAGGAGATTTTGGATGCAGTAAAGGGGATGGGCTCTCTTAAGGCACCGGGTCCTGATGGCTTCCCTCCGATATTTTTTCAGAAATTTTGGCACATCTACGGTGGGGATGTTTGTGAAGCCATGAGAGAAATCCAGAGGAGTAAGCGTATCCCAAAGGTGGTGAATGCGACCTTCCTTGCCCTCATTCCGAAGAAAGATACTGCCACTACCTTTGGGGATTACAGACCGATAAGTCTCTGCAATACGGTGTACAAGATTCTTTCGAAAACTATTGCCAATAGACTTAAGCTTATTCTCCCAAAAATTATTGATGAAGCCTAGAGTGCCTTTGTTTTGGGTAGGCAAATTTTGGATGGCGCTATCGTTATTCACGAGCTACTGCATTCGGTGTATAAAAGCGGGAGATCTAGTTTTTTCCTAAAGTTGGACATTAACAAAGCGTACGATCGGGTCGCTTGGCCATTTTTAATCAGGGTGTTGAGAAAGTTTGGGTTTTGTGATGAATGGGTTAGTCTAATTCAGGCTTGTTTTTCAACAGCCTAGTTTTCGGTGCTCATCAATGGGTCTCCGACAGGATTTTTTTGTTCTTGTCGGGGGTTGAGACAGGGGGACCCGTTGTCTCCATTTCTGTTCATTATTGTTGCGGAGGCTTTGGGCAGAGCATTTATCAAACACCAAATTTTTTGGGATTGAGGCCTGCGACAACGTGCAACCCTATATCGCATCAACAGTTCACGGATGACACTCTTGTTGCCTGTGTAGCTACGGTGGAGGCAGCAGGGGAAGTTAAAGCTATTCTTGACTGTTATGAAAGGGCAGCTGGTCAACAAATAAGTCTTGCCAAGAGTGGGTTGTTTTTTATTAATACTCCCACTGCGGTCCAGAGAGAGATTGCGAAAGTTTTGAACTGTCGCACTGCTTCTTTCCCTTCTTCATATCTTGGTTTGCCTTTGTTTGTGGGGAGAGCAAAATCTGAGTTGTGGTCTTCGTTGGTTGAGAGAATTCAACGAAAACTTGTTGCGTGGAAGGGAGCATTGTTGAGCCAAGCAGGTAAGGTGGTTTTGGTGCAGAGTACTTTACAGAGCATCCCTATTTACTTTATGTCAATGTTTCATGTGCCTCTTAAAATAGCATCAAAAATTGATAGTGTCTGTAAAGCTTTCTTATGGGCGAGGCCGGAGTTGAAAGGAAGATTCCATCTTGTTTCTTGGGAGGCGGTTTGTAGAAAGAAATCCAATGGAGGGTTGAACTTAAAAAGTGCAGTTAGAATGAATAAAGCTTTGATTGCCAAAATTGGGTGGAAGTTGGCATCTGACTCCTATAAATTATGGGGATCCATATTAAAAGCCAAGTACAGATTTAGCTCCTTTCTTTCTGAAGATTTACTCTCAGGTGGTTCGGATTTTTGGAATAGTCTGGTTAAGACTAGGGATCTGCTTAAAAATCATTGCAGGTGGGTAATCGAGAATGGTAGGAAGGCCCTCTTCTGGGAAGATGCTTGGCTTCGGGATCATCCGTTGGTGGAAGAAGTGCGATTTCAGGGATTGGCTGCTAATTCTAGAGAAATGGGTTTGACCTATGTGGTTGATTTCCTTGAAGATAGAGGGGATAGAATTGCTTGGGCTATGGTGCCAGTTTGTGTAAGGGATGGCGATGATAGACAGGTTTGGGAGAGCCTTGGGGAGGAATTGCGTCTTTGCGTTATTCGCCAAGCAAATGTTGAAGACCGGTTGATCTGGCGGTTGGAGAGTTCAGGAAGATATACGGTCAAATCGGCCTATAATTGCTTAAATATGGAGGAGGGGTCGCATTTCCCATTCAAGTTGCTCTAGCTTAAGCATCTTTCCCCTAGGGTAAATATATTTTTTTGGTTGGCTGCTCAAAACTAAATTTTAACTGTAGAGAATCTTCTCAAAAGGGGTTGGCATATGGTCAATCGGTGTTATCTTTGCGAATCTGATTGGGAGTCGACCTCTCATCTGTTGCTCAATTGTTGTATTTTTAAGGAGATAATTCTTTCTATTCTCAGACGTTTGGGTGTGGAGTGGGTCTTCTCAAAAATAGTTTATGATTGTATCCTTCAATGGTCTCCGCCCTTTCATTCCCCTCGCCTCAGGTGTTTTTGGTGGTACTTGCTCCCCCACGCGATGTGGGAAGTTTGGAAAGCAAGAAATGCAAAGATCTTTAGGGAGAAGACGATGGCTACGATCTTATTGAGTAATCAAATTATTGGTAAAATGATGGAGAATGTGGAAAGCGTCGCGGTGTCTATGGACTTGCCGAAGGCATCGAAGCAGTGCGAAATTAGGTTGGAACAATTTTTGGGCTTTGGAAATATAGATCGACCACCGTCGATGCCTAACATAAGAAATTCTATTAAATGGTGTGCCCCCCTGTCGGGTGGGTGAAATTAAATTTTGATGGGGCAGCAAAGGGAAGAACGGGGAAGGCAGGCTCGGGTGGCGTTATCCGGGACCATTATGGAAATATTTTGTTGGCGTATGTTGATTCTTTGGGTGTGAATTCTTCGTAGGTGGCGGAGGCGAGGGCGGCTTACCTCGGGATTGCCTTGCTTAACGAATTCAATTTTAAGAAAGTTGTTATTGAGGGTGATTCTTGCAACATTATTAATATGCTTATTGGAGCATGCCATGTTAGTTGGAAGGTCACCAATCTAATTGATGAAGGAGTAAAGTTGTATCGGGAGTTGGAAGATGTTCAAATTTATCACACGCTCAGGGAGGGAAATGTTGCTACTGACGTGATGGCAAATATTGGAGTGAATCTTCATGGATATAGGGTATGGCAAGGGGACTTTCCATAGGACCTCATCAACTGTGCTCATTTTGATGTTGGTTAATTGGTCTTGGGTGGTGGTAGTTCGCTTGGTTAGAAGATTTGGTGCAGTTTTTAAAGAGGTGGGACAATTGTATCTCTTTGCCAGTTATGTGGCTTGTCTTTTCCTTACTTGTATTCCTGGATGGGAATGGTATTTTAAATACCAAGTTTATTCATTTATGAAGGTATTTTTAAATACCCAATCAATTTATTAATCAATGGTCATTAATGAAGGTATTTTTAAATACCCAATCAATTTATTAATTATGGGTCATTAATGAAGGTATTTTAAATACCCATTTAATTCATTAATGAAGGTATTTTTAAATACCCCATTTAATTCATTAATGAAGGTATTTTTAAATACCCAATCAATTTATTAATTATTGGTCCTTAATGAAGGTATTTTTAATACCCCATTTAATTCATTAATGAAGGTATTTTTAAATACCCAATTAATTTCAAAAAAAGGAGCGGGAATTATTTCGAATATGAGAAGCGGGAATTATTTCGAAAATGAGGAGGGGGAATTATTTCGAAAATGGGGAGTGAGAATCAAGAATATGTTTCTGCCTTGGTTCGTCTGCCTACCTTGGGAAGTGGTTATCTGCTGGGGACCGTTGGGATGCGGCTCAAATGTCCGGTGGGATTATATCGGAGTTAGATGTTGTGTTGTAGAACTACCTCGGCTCTCTCACAGGTCTTCTCGGATCTCCCGGCCCTTTGGATCTTGTGGTTTGTGGTGCCGGTTTATGCAGTTACTATTTTGTTTTGGTTAGTGTTGTAGTACAGTTTTTGTACTCTTCTGTTTAAGTGCTGAAGTGCACTGTTTTGGTTTGTTGTCTTCTTTCGGTTGTAAAAGGTTTTGGGGCCCTTTCAAAACCCTCTTCCCTTAATTTTACCAAAAAAAAAAAAACAAAATACAATAAAATGCTTAATAACATTATGTGAGTGTTCTTTAATTTTATTCATGTTAAAGTATCTTAAATTATATTTGGTTTGACATATTTAAATTATTAAAAAAACTTAATAAAATATTTATTTATTTATATTTATTTTATAAAAATTATTATATATGTTTTATGTTATATATGTTCATTATGTTTAAAAAAAAAAAAAATTATTTTTTAAGTGAGTTATATATTTATTTATAAATGTTTATTAAATCTTTAGATGAGTTATATATTTATTTATATATGTTCATTATATATGTTTATTATTTATTTATATATGTTCATTAAATCTTTTTGCAGTAGTCAGCTATGACAACTAGGATCAACATTCGAAAAAGAATTTTAAAAGATGAACAAAAGAGGAACATTAGAGAAGATAAGGGCACAACTCCAAAACACTCAGGTCAACCACCCAAGGCATATGAACCAGAAACAAAGCCCAATTAACCTTCTTTCCTCTCAACTCTATAGTCTGGATGTCCTGATCCAAGCTAGATCCAAAATCAATAAATTTATTCTTTAGTTTGCAAGATGGAAGTGCAACGAGCATGGATCTTCTCCGAAACTATTCAATAGGTTGATACTGTACACTGAATCTGTGAATACATTGAGTATTTTGTTCTTTATTTGGTGTATCTGAAAATTTTTCTAACGAATGTAGAATATCCAGTAATTCCATAACAAGACTGAGTTTGGGCTTGTATTTCCACTGTCAATGTTGAATCTGGATCTTCCAAATTGATGATCGTAATTTAAGTAGACGTAACCAGAGTTTTCATTTTGTTTCGCAGAGCCATCCATAGAAAATGAAGTTAGAAAAAGTTATTACACTATTTTAATAATTTTTATTATATTTATTTTTTTGAAAAATAATTTGAAAAAAATTGTATTAAAATAAAGATCATTTACAAGTTGGGATGAGAATTTTCCCAGCCTTAGCCAAAGATAACACATGTTTACAACAGTAAAAGAAGATTTGCATTGGAGCCAAATCTCTTAAACTATATTTCTACAATGACTATTCACCTGTTTACAACTATAAAAGAAGATCTACATTGAAGCACAAATATCCTAAACAATATTTCTAGAATGGTTATCCAAATTAGCTAAGCACTGGATTTGCTCACCAATATGCCTAATCATATCATCCTCAATAGCCATGTCACTGTGCCACTGAACCCTTACCTCCTTCTCAATACCCATCTTAGCCAGGAAGTCTGCCACTTTATTTAGATCTCTACTCACATAAACTAGAATCACATCATCTAATTATCTCCATAATTCCTTAATTTGAGTGACAAGAATCCTCAACCTCCATGTTTTCAAAGCTAATTTTCTCATGCAATCTAGAACTCCAACCATTATTTGAGAATCTGATTCTAGGATTATCCTCCTGTGACCTTGTTTTATTACCCAAATATAAGCAGATTTGATAGCTAAGGCTTCTGCTTCATTGTTTGTGGCTCTTACCAAGCCTTGCAGTTCCCAATAGAGCATTTTTCCAACATGATTTTGGCAAACCACTCCAATTCCAGCTCTACTCGGATTGCCTTTTGCAGCTCCATCAGTATTAATTTTAATCCAACCTTCTGGGGGTGGTTTACAACTAGCTCCTCTTGCACTTCAATTTCCTTCTCCATTGCCCCAATAACAACCTGAGTTTCCTCTTTAGCATAGACTACCACAGTTTCTGTGACTTTGCTCCAAATGACCTGCCAAACTCCATCTAAAGAAGAAAAAGTTTCTCTAAAAATTTTGGCATTTCTCTCCAACCACACTTGCCATCGAATGAAGTTTAATCCAAGCTCCCAACCAATACAAAGAGCTTTAGATTTAAATCTACCTCTCTTCCATTTTTCCCAAATATTAATCTGATTCAAATCACTATTAACTTGAATTTTATAATATAAAAACCATCTCTCCCAAATCTGGTACATGAATGGGCACTCAAACATCAAGTGATCAACTATTTCCTCACTCTTGTAGAATAAAACACATTGATATGGACCAATGATTCCCCTACATATGAGATTATCAAAAGTAAGAATTCCATTATGCATGAACTGCCAGGCAAAAAAGTTTACTTTCGGCCAACCCTTGGACTGCCAAATATTTCTCCAATCCTTAACTTGATATGTATGAGGAGGAGGCTCTGGAAGGATCTTATCATATCCATCCTTCACTGTGTAGACGCAAAGACTTCCATAGCCCCAATATAATTCATCCTCCTCATCTCTACCTATGAGAAATATTTCTACCAAGATTTTAGTCATGATGGGTGTCAAATCCGGAGGGATTGAAATTGGCCACTCATCCAACTTCTTAAACTGCTTAAACTTATAATCCCCCAATTGACTAGTGTTGAAATAAATTTCAATTTGGACCCACCCCCTGGTTTCTATGGTTGTTTTTATTGGTTATAGTTTAGGAAATTCAATAATGATAGGTGGATATTGATCCCATGAATCTGTACAAAATCGTGCCTTCTCCCCTCTCCCCACTTTGCAAAATAATCCATCTTTTGCTACCTAAGATCCTAACTTGAGAGCCTGCCACACTAAGGATCCATTACCATCCAAAGGGAAATGACCCACCTCATTTGGGTTTACCTGTCCCAAATATTTACTAGTTAATATTCTACTGAATAAAGAAGTTGGTTGGGAAATCCACCTCCAGTAAAGCTTTCTAGCCAAAGCTTTATTATTTAACTTTGATCTTCTTAGTCCCAAAACTCCTTTTACTTTGGCCTGGCTTACTTTATCCCAACCTACTAAGGCCCATTTACTCTCTCCTTTTACTCCTTCCCATAAAAATTTTCTAGCCATCTTGTCCAACTCTTTCCATATGTTATGTGGGGTAGCAAGGATAGAAAATTTATAAATTGGCATGGCTTGAATGTATGACTATAAAAAAGTTAATCTACACCCATAGCTTAACCATTTGTGATACCAATGATTAATTTTGTCCTTGATGCAGTTCAAAAGATTCATCTAGATATCTATTTTTAGTTTTTTAAAATGCAAAGGGACCCCCAAGTATACCACTGGGAGATAAGTCCTTGTGAATCCCAAGATCTCTAGAATTCTGTCCTAAAGCCTTTGATCAAGATTGAAAAAGACCACTTTGGATTTTTTATCATTGATGACTTGGTTTGTAGCCCTAAGATAAACATTAAGTGTATCTCTAATGATTCTTGATTCCCTAAAGCTGGTCACTCCCACCAATCCTGTGTCATCCACAAACTATAGGTGAGTCAAAAATTCCTCACCCACCTTGATACCTGTTAGAAAACCTTGTTTTATTCTCCTCAAGATGAGTCTACCTAATCCTTCAGCCAATATGAGAAAAAGATAGGGAGAGCAAGGATCTCCTTTATGAAGACCTCAAGTAGCTCCAAACGGTTGCGAGGGAAGACCCTTGATTAACACTGAGTATGTCAGAGTAGAAACACAACTCATGACCCATTCTATCTAACCCTAAGAGAAACCAAAGACTGCCATCATCTTTGATAAGAAGCTCCATTCCACCCTATCATAAGCCTTTGACATATCTAATTTTATGAACATTCCTCTATTACTAGATGTTTGAATTGAATGGATTGCCTCCTGAGCTAGAACCACACCATCCAAGATATTCCTACCCTCTACAAAACCTCCTTGCTCCGAGAAGATAATGCTATGTAGAAGAGGTTTTAGCCGCTTAGCTATTACCTTTGTGATTATTTTATATATGACATTGCATAAGGTAATAGGTCTATAATCTGAAATATGTACCCCCTCCTCCCCTTTTGGAATTAAGGTAATGAAAGTATGATTTAATGCTTTAAGCATTCTTTTACTACCTTTGGACTCCTCTATAACAACCATTACATCCTCCTCCAAGTTATCCCAAAAGACTTGAAAAAACTCAATTGGAAAGCCATCTGGACCTGGTGTTTTTTCGATGCTCATTCCAAAGACTACATTCTTCAGTTCCTCTTTATCAATGGATTTAAGTAGGGTCTGATTTTCTTCTTTAGAGATAATAGAGGATATGACAACAATAACTTCTTTTTGAGCCTCTTCATCTTGCACCATACTTTCCTTAAATAATTTAGAAAAATAATCCATTGAATGGAAATGCATACCTGGAATTGTATCAAAGGAGTGTCCATTCTCATATTGAAGAGCTTCCATGTTGTTCATGTCTCCTAGCACAAGTAGTCCTATGGAAAAATTTGGTATTTTTATCACCTTCTAATAACCAAGTGGTTCTTGCTCTTTGTTTCCAATAGGTCTCCTCTTGGTTGTCAATGTCCTCAACCGCTTTACGCAATGCATCATCCTCTTCTTTGAGATGCTCTGTAATTGTTCCTTCCCTAAATTTTTTTGAACCTCATCCCATCTGGCCACCAATGGAGCTCTTTGGACCTGTAAGTCTGTCTTGTTAGCTCACCTTCATTGTTTCAGTTGATCTTTGACATAATGAAGTTGTTTGTGGAATCTAAAAATTACCGTCCCATATGCTGGGTGACCTTCTTCCCACCACTGTGGAATTTTATTTCAAAGTTTCTCTTTTTGTAACCAAAAGTTTTCAAATTTAAATGGTTTATGATGCTGCACTATCTTGATCCCTCCTTCCAATAAAATGGGAAAGTGATATGAAACTGGACCTTCCAAAATCTAAAATTTTATATTCCATTTTACAAATGCCTTCTCTGAAACCAAAAAAGGGTCTAAATTCACCTTCCTACTATGTGGCTCCCTCCTCTTATTAGTCCAAGTATAGTTGGTTTGAGGGCATTTAATATCCACCAAGTGTAATACCTGGACTTGGGCAATCATAAGTCGATCCCCTAGGTCCAAAATTGGGGTTTCCCCTTCCTAATCTCTAGAGGATAATTTAGCATTAAAATACCCAGTAATAATCCAATCTAACACTTCCCTTGAGACTCTCATGTTATGCACAACTTTCCATTGATGCATCTGACCATCTAGGTTTTGAGCCCCATACAAAATTGTGATTAAAACATGTTCAACTATGACATTATTTCTAAAATGTGATGTGAGAACACCCCTCCAAGCTATATGTTCTATTGAAGTCCATTCAAGAGAGTTCCAAAGAGTAACTATCCCCCCTGAGGCCCCTTGGGCAGCCACTTTCATATGATCAACACACCTCCAAATTCTGTTAATTTTTTTACACATAAGATCCAACAACATTTTTGTCTCCTGGATAAGCAACAAATGATTTTACATTTTTCTAAGAGTCTTCGAACAATAGATTGATGGGTTCTATTGTTTAAACCCCTAACATTCCATGATTGTATAATCATTGGTTACCTTGAGAGCAGTAAAAATCTATTGGCCTCATTGATCCTCTAGTGATCAATTTGTCTCCTTGAACTGCTATCAATTCCTTATTTGATTTTCTACCCACTCCTTGAGAGCTGCTATTTTTTGATCTCTTTTCCACCTGAGTTATCCCTAGAGTTGGCCTTTCTCTATTCTTTTCTACTATGCCAATGCTAACATCCTTAACTATTTGTTGCTCTTGGTTATGCACTATCAATACCCCTGCACTCTTTGACTGTGGTAACTCATTGTACTCAATTACCTTCTCTATGATGGGGGGAGATGAAAAAGGAGCTTGAACATGGCTGTTATTATTTTCATTATTCCCATCCACTCATTCCATAAATTGTTCTTCTTCTTGATCCATTAGTGTCTTAAATATCTCATACCTATTAGAGGGCTTGATTTGGGTTTGCTCTTTACCATATTTTTTCTTTTGCCTTCTCATTATTTTGGGTTGTTCAAAACAATCTCCCTGTGCTTCTTTACTCTAAGAAATATTGGTTGGTTCTTTGTTGATTGTTGACTTACCCTCCTTAGGAAAATTTGACATTCCTAGAGGAACCTCCATTTTTATGTTCATATTATTTGGGCAAGATCGGGCCAAATGCCCATATTTGTGGTAAACTTTGCATCTGAAGGGCAATGCCTCATAATCCAGTTGTTGAATCCAAGATAGTCCTGCAAGTTCAAGTTCCACCTCTGCTGATAGAGGTTGGCTATGATCCATAACCACACATAATATTGCATAAACAACTATGTTTCCTTCTATTGTGTCTTTGGAAAAACCCAAATGTCTTCCAAGGGAATTACCAATAATTTCCAATACCTGCTCACTCCAAAACTCCATTGGAAGTGCATACAAATGGATCCAAATCGGGACAATAGTGGGTTCAATTCGAGGATCAAATCCCACTCTCCAGGGTTGAACAAATAATCCTGCTGGACCATGATTCCTCTTTTCTGATTCAAAAGCCCTATTTCTATCGACAAGTGAAGAAAAACTAACAATAAAATATCCATTGCTAATAAACCACAAAGAATACTCACCAAGAGGCTCCCAGTTTTGTCGGACCCAAGAATACAAAAAATTTAGGGTAGGGCGGATACCCATGAATTTATAGATCAAATCATGATTGGCTTTATATAAAACTATTTCTTCGACCATCCTTTGCTCAATGACAATCTTTGGCCTTGATTCTGACTGTGGCAAGCATCCATTAACTCATTGAGATGTTGATCTATTTCCAACAACAGTAAAGAGCATTTTTAATGCAGTTTTTTGTGCTTATTCAGTATTTGATGGAGATTTATCCTTTAACAAATATGCAAAAGAACTATGTCTCTCTAGAAGAGGATACGGAGGTGTCCCAATTGGGCCCTCCTGGGGTAGCAATCTTGTCTTTAAATCCACAATAACCATAAATCTCTTCGGCTACCCAACTGATGCCCTAGTTTTCTCTTCCAAAGCTCTTCATCAATTAATAATATTATATATTCAATTTTTATTATATTTATATATTTATTATTATTATTATTATTATTAAATTTAAATTTTAGTTAAATTATCATAATAACTAAATATATATATTAAGATTGTATGAAATAGGATTATGACAACAAAAGCTACTCATATAATATAGTAAAGAGTAATGTATAATGAAAATGAAAATTAGTTTGAGAGGTGTGGAGGAGGTTTGAGTATTTTTGGTAAAATAGATATTTTTGTTTTTTTGAAATTTATTTGAAAATGATATTTTAATTGGAGTGTTAAAAAAAAATTGTCTCAAAGGTTAGGTTTGTTGGTAAGTTTTTGAGGTTATTAAAAAGAGATTTAGGTTCATATCTTGGAGGCAAGCTTTGTTGAGGCAAAGGTAATAGTTTGACCTTTGAGTGTGTGGCAGAGTGAGCGCCCGACTATAGTATTGATTTACTTATGTAAAAAATGTATAGTGAAAATTAAATAATATTTCATAATATTTAGGTTTGATAAAAAAAGGTAAATAAATAGACAATTATTTTTTATTTGAATTGTATTATTTTATTTCAATTTATTATGCACATAAAAATAAAAATTAACTTTAAACATACAATTATTTTTTATTCTTGTTATTAATATTTTTAAAATTATTTTAAACATGAAATTATTTTTTATTCTTTATTTTTTTTTGGATTTGAATAGTGTGAAAAACCCTCAAAACTGAGGTTTAGGGTTGATCGTAAAGTCGAAAGTTAAGCTTATCAATAGTAGATTAACACACTCGGCTTAAACCTTAAAAAAAAAAATAAAAAAATTTGAACCTCTAAACCAACCCACGATAATAATTTACAAACTATTTGATTGAAAGCTAATGATGAATACATTAATATGATATTTTAATTATCAAATAAATAAATTATAAAACACATTTTAATAAAAGAATTTATGATTGCATGAGTTTTCTTGCTGACAATTATGTCATTATAAAATTTAAACTCTAAAGAAATATATTAATAAGTTTTCACTAATTTAATTAAAATATTATAATATTATAATAAAATAAATAATATTTTTCTAGAGTGTTATAAATTAATGATTGTATTAAAGTGTATAGAGTAATATTTTTAATAGATAAAAAATACTTTTTAATTACACCCCTACAATGGCAGACAGGGGTGGGAAGCAAAGAGGTTATACATGTCACATCGTAAACAATTTTTTTTATTAAAAAAACCGACATTAATCTCGAGCCACTTAGCACTTATCTTGGAGATCACACCCCCAAGAAATGAGATAGGCACATCGATATTAATAACTCTCTACATTTTTATATATATATCCTTTATATCTAAGCTAGTTGAATATTTGTATTGGCTTATCAATAAAGATTTTTGAAAATAAATTTATATTAACTAAGTGGAATTAATCTAAGCTAGTTGAATATTTGTATTGGCTTATCAATAAATTTTTTTGAAAATAAATTTATATTAACTAAGTGGAATTAATCTAAGAGATACTAGTTTTCAAGGATGATTGCTAGTTTTTGTTGCATGAATGTATTTTGAAATGAATATTTCATATTTTAACAAAATATATGGTGATTATATTAGGATAAAGATAAAGGATTATAAAAATGTTATATTATAATGTCTTAAGTATCATGATAGGAGGCATCCATCCAAAATAAACTACATATCTTGGTGTATCTGATTATATCCCAATCCTCTTTTGTAGTTAGGCATGCTTAGAAAAAAGAGTGGTATTCCATTTAAGGTGTCACCACTCCCCCTTTTAAAAAGCGAGAACTACTTTTCTCTTTAAAAATAGAAAAACTAACAGGAGGAGAACTACACCTCTCTACATTGTAAAAGATTGTAAAATGAAAATATTCAAGAAATATGAATAATATTTTAGTTATGAGAAAAATTTAAAGTTCAACATGGAATCAAAGAGTAGAAGAAAGTGGAATAGGTCAAATATTTTCACTTTCAAATAAACTAAACAATAATCCTGTAACAACCCACAAAATTGATCCAAGGGAGAGAGCTATATTTTTTACAAGGATTAACTCACAAAGAAGACCCAATATTTTTATTAGTATTAAGGCATAACCATCTTGAGTTCATTATCATTGCAGATGAAACTCAAGAGAAAATGAGTGACCAAATTCTTGTAAATTCTTAGGGTTCACTTTTCTAATATCACCGTTAGAAAAGACGTCACCAATACACCCCATTTTTCATACAGTCACTTGTATGAGACAACTAGACCATGATGTAGAGATTAACCTTTAAGTCCCATAACACTTAAAAGTGACGCCTATTCCTTAACCCTGCATACATCCATATACGTAGGATTATTATGACATGATGCCTTAGTGATTAGTTAGTTTTATATCCCCTTTAAGTCCCATAACACTTAAAAGTGACGCCTATTCCTTAACCCTGCATACATCCATCTACGTAGGATTATTATGACGTGATGCCTTAGTGATCAGTTAGTTTTATATCCCCATGAACTAATACCATTACCACTCACCTGGTAATGATCATGGTCACGCTTGCCTACCCATAAGGTACCACCACTATACTATCCTATGAATGATCCAATGGATTATCCCATACTAATCCACTATTAAGATTCCTAAGCCTCATCACGAGAAATCATACAAGCCTCACTGTTATGATTTGTCCAAGCCTCACTTCTAGGGTGTATCATTCACAATTACCTAGTTGAATTGTCTACCTCCAAATCAACTAGGATTAGCTACAAGTTACAACTTGACTTTAGGGATTTCTAATATGGCTCTAACATTCATATCCATAAAAACTCCCTTTTAACCCTTAGGTCCTAAACAACATTCTTGTCTTAAAAATTATATCAAAAAATTTAATGCATAACATATTGCTAAAGACTAAAAAATTTATATTCTTCTTCAATCATAACACTAAAATTAGGCATTTCCCTTATTTACATGGAAAGACAAAATCTACATCTAGAAGAATCATAACCATATTTGATCAATTAAATTCAATAACATAACTAATCCATTTTGCAATCAAGATTTAACTTATGAAAGAAGAGCATTTATCTTTCATTCTTGAACAAATCTCAAGACAATTTCAACAAGAATGTTTACAAGAATATCCATTTCTTTAACATAATAATTGCATGGAATATCTTTTTCATCACCGAAAAAAATATTACATTCAACATATATAATGGTCGTTAGTGCCATCTTCATCTTTAAGGTCTGCTACTTGATAAGTATTCTTCATCAAACATTGAATGTAAGTTTAGGGATCATGACAACTCTTGAATGTATATGTAAGCCTAACATGTATTATGCAAGAAATTCATACAAGAACAATGCAAGATTTTGGTTATGATAAAATGTATATATAATCCTAACATGAATTATACAAATAAATTATTCAACAACAACACGATCTTAGTTTCATGATAAAATGTATATGCAAGCCTAACATGCATCATACAAATAAAATTATTCAATAACAATGCAAGATCTTAATTCCATAATAAAATATATATGCAAGCCTAACATGCATCATACAATTAAAATCATTCAATAACAATGCAAGATCTCAATTCCATAATAAAATGTATATGCAAACCTAACATGCATCATACAATTAAAATCATTCAATAACAATGCAAGATCTTAGTTTCATAATAAAATGTATTTGCAACTTTAAAATGCATCATACAATTAAAATCTCTCAATAACAGCAAGATCTCAGTTCCATAATAAAATGTATATGCAAACCTAACATGCATCAGGCAATTAAAATCATTCAATAATAATGCAAGATCTCAATTTCATAATAAAAATCAAAGCATTCTTTTGATGTTGGAATTCACTCTTCTAACCTCATCTTTAGAAAATACATCATAAGTGGTCCCCCTATTTCCTTACACAACCCTGTAAGAAAACAACTAGACCAGAGTGTGGGGTTGCCCTTTAAGACCCATAATACTTAAAGGTGATGCCTATCCCCTAACCCTACATACTAGCATCTATGTAGGATTATTATGGCATAATGCTTATTAGTCATAAACGAGAGAAGCCCATACTTCTCTCATTTAATTATGGTTCTTTTGCTACATAAGCCACATCCAATAAAATCATGCAAAAACAATACAAGATCAAGAGAAACCCATACTTCTCACTCAATTATGAATCTTTTGTTACAAAAGTCACACCCAAATAAAATCATGCAAGAACAATTTAAAATTGAGAGAAGCCCATACTTCTATCACTCAATTATGGATCTATTGCTACACAAGCCACATCTAATAAAATCATGCAAGAACAATGTAAAATCGAGAGAAACCCATACTCCTCTCACTCAATTATAGATCTATCGCCACACAAGGCACATCCAATAAAATCATGCAAGAACAATACAAGATATAGAGAAATCCATACTTCTCTCAATAAATAATGGATATATTGCTACACAAGCCACATCCATCTCTTTGGGTAAACTTACTATTCAACCCTTCATGATTAAATAATAATAATTTTCTCATTGCTTAAATATAGAAACATTCTCGATACATTATTCCATTATTATTTCTTACCATTCCTTATAACATGGGTTTATTACTCTTCTAATAACCCCAACTATAATCCTTATAAATAATAAATTAATATTAACAAATAAACAAACATATTATTTAATCAATATTAATAAAACAAAAGTCTTCAATATTAATTAATAGTTTCATCCTTATGACGTAATAAAACTATTAATTAATAGCATAATTAATAAATTGATATTGATAAATAAACCAACACATTTTTTAATCAATAATTATCTAAAACAAAATTCTTCAATATTAATTAATAGTTTCATCCCTATGACTTAATAAAACTGTTAAATAAAAATATAATTACTAAATTAATATTGATAAACACATTATTTAACCAATAATTAATAAAAAAAAAATCAAGTGGCATTAGCTCAATTGGTTAGATTCTTCAACATTAAAAGGAGGAGATTCAGGTTCAAATCTTGCCAAATGATACACAGATAATATCCAAGCTTTATTGTAATATTACTATGTGGTGATGATGTCATACATGTGGGGATCGTTTCAATCCCATATAACAAGTTTAAAAAATAATTAATATAACAAAAGTCTTCAATATTAATTAATATTTTTATCCTTATGACTTAATAAAACTATTAAAGAATCACATAGCTAATATATTAACGTGTACATAATGACTATGTAAATGAAAGCTTAAGACAAAATATAGACTATCCAATATTGAGAAGTATCATAGAAGATAATGACTTGCAAAAACAGTAAGTGTGCCACCACCTTTCTTTTCTCTGAATAAACTTACATAGTCCAAGACTTACGTATTGATAAAGCATTTATTATTACAATGTAACCTTGGACTTCTTGGTAATATCCAACTATATTCTATTACTTCTCATAACAACCAAATATCATCTATTCATTAAGTATTCTCTTATTATGGGCACGTAAGATTCATCATTCAACTTAAAAAAATATAAATTATAGTGCTATTTTCCTCTAAATTTTTATGATGCTCTGGTCTTCATTCAGACCTACAAATATATTATCAACACAGTTTATACAACTCCACGGGCTTTGACCTCATTATTGGGTAACATTGAAGCCATATAATCATAAAAAATGGAGCACTATTTCCAAGTCTGTTGTCTTCATTTATTAGGATATTAGTTAGGGAAGTTTTAAAAACCTTTTACTTAAAAGTCTCTCTCACGATTTTCCTTGAAATATAGAAATTCCATGTTTTTGGTTAATTTCAGATAATGATTTGCGGTATGGTTGCAAGATGCATTCCTTAAAAACTAATGTCTTTGTTATTTGACTTCCAACAAATACTAAATTAATACATTTTAAAAATGAATCTCCATCGCTTCGAGACATCAGAGAAAAGGTATTTATAATTTCTCAATTTTGCAACTCCTAATAGTGTAATGCAAGGGACGAACTAAATATACTGTAACTATACAATCGAGATAAGTGACATGAAAATTTCTTAAGCTTCGAATTAACAACCTTGTGGTCCACAAAGAGCAACTTGCAATAAAGTTTCACAGTAGCAACTCCAAGTATCTCTTCCCTCCTCCAAAATTTCCCTTCCCATATCTTCTTCCAGCTAGAAATCCCCAAAAACTTGGCAACAAAAGATATAATGCTTGGAGGAAAAAGGGATATCAAGGGTAGGGAGTGGCTTCTTCATTCCTTGCTATGCATGCATGCCACCCATCCTCTTTCGCCATAGTATTTTCAACCCGTCATACAAAAAGGTTAACTCCCCATAACTTCAAATTGTTATGTTTCAAATGATTGACTTTTCAACTTTATAACATTATTAAAATATGAACTTCATTCAATTTTTTTTTGAATTGGTTTTATGGGATTGAAACAGGCCCCACCCATATTATATCATCACCACATACTAGTATTAAAACAAAGCTTGGATATTATCCATGTATCACTTGACAATATTTGAACCTTGGTCTCCTATTTAAATATTGAGGAATTTAACCAATTGAACTAATGCCACTTGATATAATTATATTTATTTATTAATTGTGCCCCTTTTAAAATTTTAACTTGATAAAATTAATATTCACTTAATAATACTCTTAAAGAAAGTATTAAATTATTCACTCATCTCATAGCATTAATTTTATACTATCATTTTTTATTAAGTAGAAGAAGGGGTTTTGAAAGGTGCCTTGAACCTTTTACAAAGAGAACCAAAAATATCAAGAACCAAAAATTAGACTCAACCTAAACAAAACAAACTCATCGAGAACCAACAAGGAGACTGCTCTACTAACCAAAGAAAGTCTATTTGCATATCAAAATCAATAAGTATCAAACATACCAAACCAAAAAAATAGGGACAAAGATCTCAATCCTAAGAGGTCTCCTCAGAGAGATCACTAGCAAGCTCTAAAATCTTAGAATACCTCCTAAGAGGTCTCCTTCTTCCAAGGTCTCCTAAGAGTTCTCCTTCTTCCAAGAGAAGGTAATCTCCTTAGCAAGCTCTAGATCATGACCGTTAAAACTTTTCAAAATCTTAGAATACCTCCTCTATCAAAAATTTCCAAAACATCCCTATCAAGGATTAGGGTAGCGGGCTCAACACTTTTGGTATCCTCCTCCATGATGATTCCTTTGGAACCTTTAAAATTCCAATCACTAGACCAGAGGAACCCAACACCTAGCCTAAGTGGAGGCCAAACAATAAGGGCACCCAACCGAAGCAAAAATGAATTCTTAAACAAAGCATAAAAGCCTATTGAATAAGACAAAATTTTCTAAATTATACCATCCTTATCCATGCTTCTTACTTAACCACCCATCCATCTTCTAGTACTTTCTACTATTAGTGTTAATTACTAACATTAGTATTATATATATATAAACAAGATAATAATAATTAAATTAATTACCCAGTTCATAGAATTAAGTTAATTATTATCGAAAGTTAATATTAACTATTAAAATTAGTATTTAATATTTTAAATATTAATAATACTAACATTATTATTAATACCTTGATAAATCATTAACCAAACAAATTCCATACTTCAAAACACATACAACAACATAAGGGCTCTTGCTAAAACTTGTCCTTGCCTACAATAAGAAGCAAATAAAAAATATGCACAAGAAATATTTTTCCTTAAGAAGGAGGTATTACGATAACTATAAGGTTATCACCTGTCTATGACGGATCCCCTAAGAATAAGGTAAGGGATATTTTACTTTTATAGAAAACTCATTTCCTGATGATGCATTTTAATTAGGCATACACATATTCAAGCAGGATACTCTTCTTCTGTCCCTGTAGCCACAATGGGGACCATCATGTGGTTCCTCATGTGTAGGCTATACAAATAGGGATTTATTCTTCTTGAATTTTTCAAAAGTAAAGCATTTGGATTTTACATGACCATACTTTTTACAAAAATCACAATACATTAAAGAAGAATGATATTTAGAATGAAAAGAAGAAGAATGTGCTTTAGGAGAAATGGGAGGATAAGAAGAATGAGGGGAAGAATGATAAGTGTTATTCACATTCTATTGATGTTGATTCCTGCCTCTAGAAGATATCTCCTATGATGAACAAGATTTGTGATATGCACCAACTTTCTCCTCTGCAAGAATGGTATTGTTGAATGCCACATCTAAGGTGAGGAAAACATTGAACTTGATTTCCCTGAAAATTTGATCTTGCAAGCCATGAGTGAATTTGTTAATCAAATCCTCTTCTAAATCTTTGACACCAGGAAGTACCCTTAGCCTATTAAATTGGAAAATATAGTAAAAAAAAGACATACTATAGGCTTACCTCAATCTATACCACTTGGTAGTGAGGTCACTTTGGTAGTTTGGTGGAAAGAATGTGTTTTTTCAGAATTTGGATCAGTTATTTCCAAGTCATTGTGGAATTATGGCTTTGTCTTTCTACAGTTAAAAATTTTGCTAAGCCTGTAAGTTTGACTGTAGCAAATGCAACATGTTCATCCTCAGGAATTTTAGCATAAGCAAACCAAGTTTGCATATCTAAAATCCATGTAGATAAGACATCAGGATCCCTAGATCCATCATACAATTTGACCTCACATTTAGCTTTACTAGCATGATTGTGATGGATTTTTATATCTCTAGGGGTTAATTGCACCACAATGTCTTTTACCTTCTCTGCTAAAATGTCTACTACAGTAGTAAGGTTTTTCATGTTTGATTTGAGGTCTTGAGCCATATGTTTCCGAGTATATGCCAGACTAGGAGGATTACAAAATGGATGCAAGAACTTAATCTAGGCTTAGGAATTTGAAAATTTTCCTAATGCAAGAATTGCCTAGATTTTTACAATAATTTGCCTTCCCAATTTTACAAAAATGGCTAATTTAGTGCTCTTTACAAAATAAAATTTCAATTTTGCAATTACAAAAGTAGCACTAAAAATTTGAAAAATTACCCCCTTACAATGCCAAAAATTGGTTAGGAGGTAAAATAATTGATCAAGTTTGAAAAATTGCTAAAAAATTGTAAAATAATGTAAAACAATTGCTAAAATTTGGCCACAATTGAAGAATATCA
This sequence comes from Wollemia nobilis, assembly GCA_028583015.1. Taxonomy (NCBI): domain Eukaryota; kingdom Viridiplantae; phylum Streptophyta; class Pinopsida; order Araucariales; family Araucariaceae; genus Wollemia; species Wollemia nobilis. The sequence goes on along the minus strand of JAQPPZ010017063.1, from coordinate 3,635,833 downwards.
CCTTTGCTGTAGTATTTTCAGGTTTTGGCGATAAAATTTGAATTTAAAAATTAAAATTTTGAAACAATTCCACCAAAAATTTGCCTTCCTGCCTCACCAGGAAGAGGAAGCTCAACTCGATTAGGAGTCAACAGTTAGTAAATAACTCACCACCTGGAGTCAACAGTTAGTAAATAACTCACCACCTGGCACACTAGCGCATGCATCCTAACAATTGAGGACATGTGCTATTAACTAGCGCTTTTGCCTGGTCGAGTGAGTGATTGGGATGACTACCATAAGGTAGTCATTCAAATAGGCATGCGGGTGGTATTTTAAATTGCTTGAAGGCCTTTCATGACCTTTATGTGGGATAATCCCACAAGGAAAAAAGAATTTTATGACTTCCCTACCTCCGATCGCTGGCATAATGGGCCAAAAAATAAATTAAGGTTTATACCTTTGCAAAAACCTTTGTTTTGCCATCAGAAAAATTTTACCTCGCCAAAAAAATTAAACCTCACCGGAAAAATAAAACCTCACCAGAAAAATCTACGATCGATCTATTTTCTGCTCGTTGTGAGATTAACTCGCGTTGGAAAATTTTGCTGGCATCGAGAACTCGCCTGGTTTTCTATGTTGTCGAGAATTCACACCACTCATCGAAAATATACTATTATGTGCTAGAAAACATTTGTCACGTCACTGGTGAATGCAAAAAACTCATCAAGAATGCCTGTTCATTTACTATCAGTAGGAATTTATGGGTCTATCAAAATTTGGAAGCAATTTGTGGTTGCCAGGAATGATTTTTCACTGTCGAAACCCTAGAGATCTGTCTGGAACCTCGTCATATTCACTGACTGCAAATGTAGCGAGTAGTGGGGGTAGCAAATGAAGGAACCTCCAAGCACGACATCGGAGTTATTATCCAGTGGTCGATGGGTGTCGATGGTGGCCGGAGCGCTCCTGCTCATTTGGTTGTGTGCCCATACAAAATAGGTACTGGTCGGATGACATCGACGTTACATCAGCATCGATTGAAATAGGCCAACGTAGCCTGTAAGGGTTTTGGAGGGCCCAAAGTGCAGGGGTATGGGGAAGAAAGGAGGTATAAGGGGGGAGGTGGTGAGGAGGGCCACAAATGGAGGAATAAGGGAAAGATTGGGGGAGGGGGGTGAATAGTCCTCAAGCCCCCTCTTGCCGGTAAGAAGGGCCGTCGGGGTGCCGACTTTGACAAGTTTGAAAAATAGGCAAAGTTTATTAAATTTTTTTCTTTTTATAATATATTCATATTTATAAAAATATATTTTCATGCATAAAATAATCTAATTTTTCATGTAAAAGAGCATTTAACTCCACTTTTTTTTTTTTCTGCGTGAAAATATGAAGCCAAAATTTTGCTTCAAAAATTTCACTTGTCTTTGACAACCTTCTTGGAAAACTGGAGCTTCTATGGTAAACTCTTTGGCAAACCTCTTCTTGGTCACAATTTAGCCTCAAAATTTTGGAATTCCTCCTCAAATATCTTCCTTTCTTTTGATCTTCAAGGTAGACATTGATTTTCTTGAAACAAGAAAAATTTTCTTGCCCTCACAAGGCAAGTAAATTTACCCTCTAGTTTTTGCTAGGGATATTTGGTGTAGGGGTAATTTATGACCTCTGCTACCTAAGATTCAATTGACACTATGGGTGGCTTCAGGCCAATTCCCAACAACACCTACCTAGGATCTTTATGAACTAGTTGTGAACTCCAACTAGACACCTAACAAAAAGTGGATCAACTTGCCCTCCTTTCTGCCAAAACTTATCCTTGGCAATATGATACCAGTGATGTAGGAACTCAATGTGAAGCTGATTTCTTTATTGATGCAATGCAATATATAAGAAATACAAAAGAATCTCACGTGGTTAAGTGGTTGCAAAAATTTTCCAAACATGGCCAACCACTTAACGAATAGATAACCATATGCTAAACAAAGATGATAACTAACTGCTAGAAGATAAAGAAGATCTATAACAACTAACTAAACACCCAAAAAACTTAACAACCTATTTATAACATGGGTATACTATGCCTCACGTGAATACAAAGTGCATAAAATAGGAAATTAATATAATAATAATAAGTGATAAAATATTAACTTAGGTTTAAGTGGATAAGCTTAAGTATCCTCAACAATGATGGTTTTACCCTTGTGGATGTCAATGAAAATTCATCCATCATTTCTCTTTTCTCTCAACTTGGGTGGTTGTCTCATACCAATCCATATGTGAGAGTACTTGGTCTTGCAACCACAAAATTCATCAATAGTATCATATTCTAAAAATAACATAATTCAAAATTAAAAAATAGACTATCAACTCATATTGATAGAACACAATAGGATCATGCATTAAATATCAACACATTAGTACATCAATCAAACAAGTGTAGTCCTGCCATGATGGGCCATTACAAATCTCATTTGCATCATCAAATAGAAAAAGACATCATGATTCATAAGAAGAGATTGAGGAGACATTACACAACTAAGAACTATATGAATTTCTAATTTAAAAAGAATTTAAATCTATGAAGATATAAAGTTAAATTCTATATCAAAATATAGAAGAAGGTAATCATAATACTGGTAAATTAAGGATAATATAAAACCTAATTTTGTATTAGTGGGGATACTTTTATATGGATGTTTTAAATTTTTTGATAACATATATGGTGACTAAATAAAAATCACCATAGATTGTAATAACATTTCATTCTAATGTTGCATATATCATAGGACTAGTCACATCGTAAGATGTAAAAAAAAAGCATTCAAGAAAGAGGTGAAAAATATTGGTCATATGATAAACCTATTGTTTAGGAAAGAGAATAAAATTTTAGTAGAATATGTATAAATTCAATTATTTTTATTTTTAAACAAATTTGAAAAGAAATCTCCTTTGCATCATCAAATAGGAAAGGTCATCATGGCTCATTTAGAATAAACATAATTAAAATAGAAAAGGATGCATAAAATTAGGAATTGTTATATATGAGTTCATATATAATATATTTGTACTCATCCATTGATTTGTCCCTTTGGGCACTTGTTAAAGTGACAAAGGAAAATTTTGTTTGTCATATTTTGGAATTCCCTCCATTGGACTTTAGAGCATCAATTACATCAATTATGAGTGCACATAAACTCATATAAATTTCATATATATTTGTCATATTTTAGAACTCCATTCCTCCATTGGGTTTTAGAGCATCACATCAATGATTAGTGTACATAAACTCATCTAAATTTCATATCTAATTTTGAAAGTTGGGTATCTTGAGCAAAATTGTTACTTACATCCCTATACATTATGCTTCAAATTTTGTCGTTTATCCTTTTAGCTAAATTCATACCCAAGTTTGGAACTTGGGTATCATTCAAGAAAACTTGCTAGTTACATATCTAAGCATTTAACTTTAGATTTTGACACTTTGGTCTTTGGACATCAAATTTTGGATGACTGTACGATTCTCTTAAAAGAGAATAATTTTGTACTTAGTTTTTAATCTTGAATATTGGTACTTTTTTCATTTAGGTTTAAATTTCCTTAAATAGGTAGAAAATAGACTAGCATTGTACCTTTCCACCATCAAAAAAGTTTTAATCATGCTATAAGGAGAGGAAATAAATGGTAGTCTTGAAATATGCTTTAATTATTTTTTGTTAAAGGTTTAGTGAAGGTTCTAATTAAATAAAATGCTAGGTTAAGGCATATTCATACCTTATCATTGTAAACCCTCAAACTAGGACATGATAATATTTTTAGGACTATTTGATGATCTAAAAGGAAAAAATGTTTTATGTCCATTGGTCTCCCCACTAACAAAATATCCAACACACCTCTATAAGGAACCAATAAGGGTGTAATATCAAGAGAGGTTGGATTGACCAACATAGAATGATAATATTGGATACCCTAACCAACCAAATTCTTAGTTAGAACAAGAAGTGCATGATACAAGGTGTTGATACCTTAGTGTAGTTTACCACATAGGAGAATGTGCATACACCCAATCATCATCCTAGAAATAGTTTGATTTAGTCATTCAAGAGTGGGTCCATTTAGAAAGAAGCATGAACATTAATAAGATTTCAAAAATGGTTCAATCACCTCCTCTATAGTCATACCAATTATATATAACTAATTGGTTATGTTGTTAAAGAGGGTAAGAGGGTAGGCTTGCATGTACCATTTACTTAGAATAATATTGATAGTTAACATCCATTGATTTTAAGTAAAGTGGGTGTATAACAAAGGGGCTTGAGATGAGTGAGAGTAAACCTAAACTATATGAAACACTAACTTATTAAAATAGGGATTAAGTTTAATTTAACAAGTGGATGAGGTCATTCCATGCATGGTATTGAGTTTGGATAGAGGGACATAGTAAGCATGTAGAATGGTAGCCCTAAAAATTTCTCTTAGAAATTAAATATAGAGATTGAATGCCATAATAATATGACTTAAATATATTGTATTTAAAGTGATGATTTAACTATAAAAATTTCCATGCAATAAAGATATAATGAGAGTAAAGGGTGTCCATACACTAATGAGAATAATTGATTATCATGACAATTCTTTAGAATCTAGTTGTATTGATAAATTTTTAACTAACAATGATCCTATTAAGCTCAATATTCATTATAACTTCTAATAAGGGTACATCATGCCTTGGATGTATATATTGAAATATAAAATAAATTAAGGACCTATGACTCCTTTCTTTGCTTATTGAAAAAATTAATAATAACTAGAAATTAGTAGCTAGTTAATTTTAATTTTTATCATTTACTATTCATGATAAAATTGAAATTGTCTAACTTGCAAGTTTTGTTGCAAGTGTTGGCAATATACCCTCTAAGATTTGGAGAAGGTAAGGTATCATTTTAGATACGATAGTACATCAAAATGAAGAAGCTAGAGAGAAATCTCACACATCACTATTAGATGCACAACTAGAAATTGATGTTTGTTGAATGAATACAAATTGTATTTTATGTCAAGTTTGAAGATGACATTTGTTGAATGCATTAAGTGTTTTTCTAATGAATTAATATTTTTTAATTAAGTAGCATAACTTGTAATTTTAAGAAAAAGGTGTTTTTGTCTTTCAAACCAAATAACTTGCAAAATAATTTTATTCCTATGTGAAAAAGTCATTCTTTTGGCATGCACCTTTTGGGATTATCATAAAGTGGGGGTGTTATTTTATATGTTCATAAAGGTAAACATCTTGCAATTCTTTTCATTGTACCACACATTGCATTAATTTAAAAGAAAATCATTTTATTGTTTAAAAGGGAAAGATATAATCAACAAAATACTCTTTGTTCCTCTTATCCAACCTTCTCATCATTTGATCATGGAATATAGCATATAAGACCGACTATAGGGAATGATTGAGAAGGTTTTTGAAGAAGCTTTGAGAGTGGGCTACTCTCATTTTTTCCTTGTTTTTTTTATCATGCATACTTGGAGGGAATCTACTTGTTTGGCTACTATCCATTATCTTGGGAATGTTGAAACCATGGTAACTATATTTTTTATTCTTGCTTATCTAAAACCTTGGATTTTGAGAAAAAAAAAGTAAAAAAATAGAAGGATGAAGTATAAATCTAGGAATACTTTTAAAAGAAGCACTTTGAATAGGTTAAATTTTAATTTTCCTATAGGTTTATAATGCCTTTATAAAAACTTGTTGTACTAAACTTGTTGTACTAGTTGAAGGATACATTTCATTATTTTATTTTTTATTTTTTATTTGTGGAAAACATCCCAAAAGGGATGCCACTTTCGGGTAAGACCCAAGGAGGCAGGGGTATCCATTCCGCCAAAAACACCCAGGACTCGGACCTGGCCTACCACCTTTGACATACTCAAGGAGCAAACAAACACACAAAACCAATTTAAAAATAAGTAAATAACAACAAAAATAATAAAATAAAATAAAAAACATGCTCCTTGAGTGTGTCAAAAACAAAAGCACAACCAAACACGCACAATAAGATAAAAGAAACCACAACACAAACCACATAGAAAAACACAAGAACCACATAACAAAACACAAACAAGACAAAAACAACATAACACTACAAAGACATAACCAAAAAAAACATGAAAAATAAACACAACCAAAACCTAAAAAATTAAAAAATAAAATAAAAATAAAAAAAACAACCAACAATAGACAATAAACAAAAACAAAAAACATAGAAAACACTCACACATAAAAACACGAAATAACACAAACAAAGAGAAACCCAAGAACAAGAACGAAAAAAACACAAGAACAATAACAAAAAACATAAAAAAAAAAACAAAACAACAAAAACACATGAACAACAAAAAACACAAAAACAAAACAAAACAAAAGAACCCACCCACCTTAAAAAACTAAACAAAAAAAAAAAAGAAAAAAAAAATTGAACATAACAATGACCTATCTAGACCAGAAGACTATTAAGGCAAGAATCAACAGAGGAAACAAAATAAAGAATAGAATGAGCTAGGGAACTAAAAAAACTGAATGAACCAAAGAGAAGCAAAAAAAAAAAAGCAAGAAGAAACTAGGTACCTTCAGAATTGGAGCCATCCAAAGAAATGATAGAAAGAAGAGCTTCCCTAATTTGAGAAGCCCACCATATAGGAGGGTGGCCATAACAAGTAAGATCACCTTTGTCCAAAGCCCAATTAGCTAAAGCATCAACACTCTTGTTTTGATCTCTGACCACATGATTGTAATCAACTTTCAAAAATCCCATCTGGATTAATTGAATCTTCTCAATAATTCTTTTTATTCTCCAATCCACCTTATGATTCTTAGAAGGAGTCTTCAAGAGATTAATCATAAGTTGAGAGTCAGACTCAACTAACACCTTTTCCCATCCAACCTTAGTAGCCTCCTGAAGGCCTCCGAGGATACCATACCCCTTAGCAAGGTTATTGGAAAGAATACCCAAATTCTCAAGAAAAGTAAAAACCAGGGAGCCATCTCGAAAGTCTACCAATTCCTCCCACACTGGCTTTTCCAGGGTTCCCTCTAGAGGCTCCATCAGTATTGACTTTTCCAAAATCCTTAGGAGGAGGTTGCCAATTTCTAGTCCTATCCATCTTACTAATACTCACATTCCCTTTAAGTTGGTTGCCCTTAGAAGATTTAATCTTCAATATTTGCATCACTTGATCCCATCTTTGGTGGGAGTTTTGGGGGTGATTAAGGAGTTGATGGACTGATTCAACTAAGTTGGCTATGGTCTTTTGCCAAATATAGTGAATATCCTTCCTATCTTGATTAAAAATTTGGTTGTTCCTTTCATTCCAAATATTCCAAAGAAGAATGGTAGAACCCATCCAAACTAACCGCCTAATAAAATGATCAACACCCTCTTGATTAGGCCAATCCCTCCAAAGTTGTTCAAAAGTAAAAAAATTGGACCACTGTAAGCCAAGTAAAGTGGCCATTCTCCTCCATAGCTCGGAGGCTAAAGTACACTCAATAAAAATATGGTTGAGATTTTCTACATTCTCTTCACACATTTCACATCTAAAAGGGCCATGAAAACCACGCTTCATAAGTTGCTCACCAAGTAAGCACCCTACGATGCAATAAAAGCCAATTAAAGAACCTCACCTTAGGCCAGAGCTTTTGAGCCCACAATCGAGAAAATATGTCAGAAGAATGGTTGGGATTATTATGGCATAAGGTCAAATAACCTTGAGCAACCGAATACTCACCCTTAGTAGTGTTGTTCCATCCAAAACAATCTTTTTCATGGGACCAAGAGAGGGATCTCATATGAAGGATGCCTTGGATATCTTGTCTTTGCCTTTCTGGGATTTGAATAGGCCAGTCCTCAATAGGGATCCAATATCTACCAACCTTTGAATTACCAAGATGGTACCGACAGTAATTAGCCACCTTTATCCAATTAGCTCGGTGAAGCTCCTCCATCCAAGGCCTCCAATCGAGAAACTGAGTTATCAAAGGCTTGTGACCATCCCAAGAATCTATCCAAAAATTTGCCTGTTGACCATTATGAATGATCCAAAATAATTTTTTCTTTATCAAATCCTCACCAGTCTTAAGAACTCGCTAAAATGGGAGAACCTTTGGTAGGAAGTTGATAGCGAACAAGGTCTTCAGGACTTTTGTTCTCAACATATTTAGCACGGAGATTATTGGCCCAAAGAGCATTGGGGTTATGCAACATCCTCCAATATAATTTAGCAGCTAAAGCTTTGTTGTTATTAATAGAAGACCGGAATCCTAACCCCCCTTCACTCTTAGGAAGACATAAAGTATCCCATTTCACCAAGGCCCATTTTCTTTTCTCCTTAGTACCACTCCAAAGGAAACGATGACTGATTTGATCCAATTCTCGAAGAACAACCTTTGGGATATTCAAAATGGAAGAAACATAAATAGGAATAGCTTGAAGGACTGATTTTACCAAGGTGATTCTACCCCCGAAGAAAGCCACTTGTTGGTCCACTTTCCAATTTTCTTCTTGACTTTGTCCAACAACCAATTCCAATATTTATTTTTCTGCCTTTGAATATTTATGGGAATACCTAAATAAGTGATTGGAAGAGAGGTCTTCTTATATCTTAATTTATCCAAGACCATGGATTCCTGTCTAGCAGAGCAGATGAAAGAAAATAACTTTAGATTTGTCTTCATTGATCAACTGCCCAACAGCCTTAGAAAAATAGCTAATGATTTGCTTAATATTAGAAGCTTCCTTAACTGTAGCTTTACCTAAAAGAGTAGAGTCATCCACAAATTGAAGATGAGAGATAGGTCTAGCTCCATGAGCAATGGTAACTCCCTCAAGGGTTTTGTTTTCCTCTTTTTGGTTATAGTCCTACCCAAGCATTCAACAAGAATGATGAATAAATAAGGGGATAGCGGGTCACCTTGCCTAATACCTCTGGAAGCTGGGAAAGACCGAGAAGGCCTACCATTGATAAGAACTAAGTAGGAAACTAAAGAGATACATCCCATAATCCAATCCATCCAATCCTTAGAGAAACCAAATTGCCTCAAAACTTTGATAAGGAAGTGCCAATCCACTCGTCATAAGCTTTGGATAAGTCTAACCGAATGAACATGGAAGGAGAATTTTGCATATCCATGGAATGGATGGCTTCCTGAGCAAGAACTATCTCATCTACTATTTGACGTCCTTCCACATAACCCCCTTGCTCTGGGGAAATAATCTTATGCAAAAGAGGCTTCAACCTTTCTCGCCATGATTTTAGTAATGATTTTGAGAAGAACATTACATAAAGCAATAGGTCTAAAAGCTGAGATATGATCAACCTCTTGAGCTTTTGGAACAAGAGTAATATAAGTTTTATTGATAACCTTCAAAATTTCTTTGGCTTTCCCGGCTTCTTCCACCACCTCTAATAAATCAACATGAAGGATATCCCAGAACTCTTGGTAGAACTCAATGGGAAAACCATCAGACCTGGGGTTTTCCTTTTTGCATTTTAAAAACTACTTGTTGAAGCTCATTGATAGTAACAGGAGCAGTCAAAATAGAGTTCTCCTAAGTGATAAGAGAAGGGATTGCTTGAAGAACATTTTGTTGTGAAGCTGAGTCAAGAGGAGTAGCAACAAAAATATTGGAAAAGTAATCAACAACAATAGAGTTCATGCCATCCCAAGTATAAACAACATCTCCAGAATCTGATTTTAAGGAAGAAATAAAGTTGTGAGATCTTCGAGCTAGAAGAGATTTGTGGAAGAAATTTGTGTTTCGATCTCCTTCTTTGAGCCATTGAATTCTAGATTTTTGCTTCCATAAGATTTCTTCTCTTTTTTCCCATTCCTCTAACCGAGTTGTGAGTTTAATTTCATTCGCACTTCTCTTCTCTATGAGGCCATCTAAACGGATTTTCTTATTCAAATTTTCAAGATGAGCAATAACTTCATGTTTTTTTTTATGAACATCCCCAAACTCTTTCCAGTTCCAAGTCTTGATTTTGGATTTAATGTATTGCAGTCTTTTGGCAAAACAGAACATCTTAGTCCCATGCCTAGGTTTACCTTCCTTCCACCATTGTTGCACACGAGGTCTGAAGGAAATGTCTCTAAGCCACATTAATTGAAAATGAAAAGGAGAGAAACTCACATTGGTTTTCCACATTTCCACCATGATCGGCCAATGATCCGAACCAACATTATTAAGAGTCTTCACTTTAGGAATGTGACCATGGATTAAGAAATTTTTAGAGAGCAAAAACCTATCCAATCTCTCCATTATACAAGCTAAGCCTTGCCTTCTATTAGACCAAGTCATAAGGCCATTATCTCGGTTGGATATCCACAAGATGGAGGTTTGCAATATATTCGCTCATGAGGTCAGTTGCTTTTGTCCAAATTTCTATTTCCCCCCTTTTCTCATCCAGAGAGAGGATGGTATTGAAATCTCCTCCGATCAAGATCCAAGATTTAGGAAAATGAGAGATAATATGAGTAATATCCTTCCACTGTCTTCTTTTTTCCTCCAAAGAAGTCGGAGCATAAATAGTAATGCAGAGCATAATCTGGTTGGAATGTCTACTTTGAATAGCTATAGCCAACAAACCCCAACTGCCAACCATATGGTGAATAACTACCTCTTTTGGGTCCCAAAGACAAGCAATGCCACCCGAAGTCCCTTGGGAACTGAGGGAAACCACTTTTCCAACTGGCCAAATTTTATTGGCAATTGAGTCCATATCCTCCATTGACATCTTTGTTTCTTGAAGGAAAACAAGATGTGGATGATTTATCTGAATCATTCTTCTAATTTCATTTTGTTTTGAAAGACTCCCTTTGAGTCCTCTAATATTCCAAGTGATGATCTTCATTAATACCAGGGCTAAAAAAGTTGGGAAGGGCATTAATCTTACCTTCCTCTACAAGCTTTTCACCTTCTTTTACCATATGATATTGATTGGTCTTGCGACCTGCTTTTTGATTAGAATCCATCTTCAATTTTTTTTCCCTGTTTCTTGACTTATTCCAATTGAATCTGAGATGGCTTCTAACCTTGAAGAATGCTCGTACACAGCCAAAATTTTACTAGATGGTTCAACGGAGTCTATATTGGGACTCGCATTATTTGAAGTTTTGACATTTGAAAGATTGTTTTTCTTGTGTAAATTTTCTCCTTTTTTTTCCGTTGAAAACCTTTGATTTGTTGGTTTGTCTCTGAGTTCTTCCCTTCATATTTAAATTGTGTTTCTAAGATTTCAGTTTCCATTATTTCCTCTTCCTCACTTGGGACATCATTTGTGGAAAGGATTTCAAACATATTAGCAGATGACTTTGATTGATCCTTCATAACTGGTTTTTTTTTAGTGTTCTTCTTCTTAGGTATTTGGAAACCTGTTGAGTTTATATCTTCTTTCTTTTGATCAGGAATTTTATTTGGGCAAGCACTAGCCAAATGACCATATTCATGGCAAATTCTACAACGAAAAGGAATGTTCTCATAGTCCACTACTTGCTCCCAAGTGTCTTCCCCAAATTGTAATGTGATATTTTTAGGTAGGGGTTTGTCAAAATCCATTAAAACACAAATCCGAGCATAAATAATATGTTCAAAATTTTGAGTACAATCAACAATCATCATAAAAGTTCCTAAAGAGTTTCCAATTGAAGAAAAAATAGTAGGATTCCAAAATTCAATAGGGAGGCCAAAGAGTCTAACCCACACGGGAGCTATAGAAGGCATCTCTTCTTCGGCTTTAAATTTAGTATGCCAGGGCTTCATGAAAAGCCCCGCCCTTCCAAAAAACCAAGGACCCCCTTGAAAAGTTTTCTCTCTATCTTCATTATTAGCAAATAAAACAAGAAAATAACCATTTGGATAAATAGAGATTTGTAACTCACCTTTAGTTTTCCAGCTTTTTGCAGCCCAGACTTTGAAAGCATATAGACTCGGACGAAAACCCACGAACCGACAAATTAGTCCTCTTTTTTCCAAATCTTCAATGCCAGTCTGAATGTTACCCATATCAAGCTTAACAATAGGAGTTCCATCAGCTGCTTTAAGACATCCTGACTCCATTTTCCTGGGATCAATCTTAGGCATTCTTAGAGGTTTATGGGAAGCCCTAAGATTGATATTAGCATTGGGCTGAGGTTGTCCACCATGAAGGGCATCCCTAAAATTCATTTTTGGGACTGAGTCTTCGAAATTCTTACCCTTGACAGGGGTTTTCATAGTAGAATTATTTTGTGGGTGCACCTTAGCACCAGATTCACTTGAGATATGAGCCATTTTTTGATCAACTCGCTTGAAACTTGTTTCGTGATCTCTTTAATCCTTGCCCTAGACGTCGTGGAAAGGTATGGTTTTCACTTTTCTTTTGTGCAACAAATTGGAAGCCGTTGTCACTCAAGTTCACAGTATGATCTATTGAAAGACAAATTTCTAACCCATCTTGGATCCCCACAACATTTCCTGCTAAAATATTGAGCATAAACCACAAAAATATTGGCCGCTAGGGCCCGAAGGCCCTAAAAACCAACCTCTGGAGCTGCTTGCACTCAACCCGGATGAAACCCTCGCATAGCCGCTTGCCAAATATCTCGTTCACACATAGGGATGCGCTAGGATCTGTGTTGCTCCAAATGATATGAAAATTGGTGGAGACGTTCTAGGGTTTTTCAGGCATCTACCCTCAAAATTTTAGCTCAATCCGAGTCCGGATGAGTGAGATATGGCCGAAACGAGTTCGATAGTTTGGGCAGTCCTACGAAAAAATGTCAAGAATCCTATTTAGTATATCACTTATCTGAAGATGGTTTGGATACATTCCATTATAAAGGTAGTAGTAAAAAATGAATTCTTTGATAAAATTACAAAGTAGAATTAGACTCTTTGTAATGGATCCAATATAGCCATGTCAGCTATATGTATTTTTATTAGCTAGGTTCTTAGGTTTTAGATAGTGAGCACTTGAGCATTAGGGTTAGGGTTAATGTTCATTTAGTCTATAAATGGGAAAAGTTATGTTGTGGTTGGAATCATCTTTTATATTCAAATATTAGTTGTCTATATTGAACATAAGAGACTTTTCCCTCTCTAAGTGGATAACGATTTGAATTTGGAATCTAATTACTTGCATATGTGATTTTTGAGCATTGGATCTAGATTTATTGTTATTAATGAATGTTGTTTATTGTGCATTATTGAATTACTACTAACATTATTGTATTTCTTAAAGTTATTCCATTATAAGTGGTATCACAACAATGATTTTAGATCCCTATGGTGGTGTAAAACTATAGTAGAAGGATGCACAAACTATTGCAAAACCTCTATCAAACAATAATACTTATTTCTTAGTAATTTTTCATCACATTTTGGCTCATATTTCAATATATTTTTCTTCTATAATATTGCGAGTTAATTTTTGTTACATTCTTTTCCCAAACTTGATTAAAAAAAGTATCAAGTATTTTTGAACCCTTGAAAGAGACCTACACCATTGTAATCATATATTTGAATTGATCAAAAGAAGGGGTATTTACAACACTTTTTAAAAAATTGAATATGACAGGGCCCTTGTGGGAGACCTATCTCCTTGCAATCATCTCTTCAAGTTTATCAAAGTAAGGGGTACTTATCTTAACAATTTAGTGGTAGTGCTCAAAGGATATTTTTAGATTTTCCATTAGTCCCTAGTATATGAATGAACCTAGTTCTCCTCTCGATTGGTTACAAATCAATGATTGATTGTAGCGTTTTGGTCATTCAAAGGACGTATATGAGGAGAAAAAAGTGCCAAACCTAAAATTCCTATTAAGCATTACAACACTCCAAATATTAATAGTTTTGACCAACATATTTATTTCTTAAACACCATGGCTTCTCCTCCTTCCAATAACCCTCCCCCTATAACTCCTATTACACCTCCAAGTGGTAATCCTATTCCTAATGCTATTGATTTTAGTGTATGTACCTATCTTGAGAAACAAGAAAGGGTGGTTGATTACATTTCAAAGGCCTTAGTTGACATCCAAAACCTCCTAAAATTATCCTCTATTATGCATCCCCTTGTCCATGGGTCTTACAAAGTTGCTAGCAACAACCTCTAGGAATTCACTAAGCACCAAATACAAGGGATACAAGCATTCTTTAAATATAGCCACCCAATCATAGTCCTCCAATTTCCTATGGTAGTTAGTTAACTACCTATGCTATTAGAGGTACTCTTCTAGCTATGGGTGGTTACATCTTAAGTTTTGCTTATGATATATATTCTTGTATAGGAAAAGCTTCTAATTTTCTTAACTAGGGTCATGATGTTTTTGTTTCCTGCATCAACATACCCATATTTGAGGGTGTCAATCCTTGTGGGTGATTTACCATGATGGATAACATTATCTATCTATACTATATTTCTAAAGAAGGTTTGTCATATTAGCCACTACTAAGTTGGGGACCCATGCTCATCAATAGTTGTTATGAGAGCTTCACCAACTAGAGTCTCCTCTTTTATGGGCTAATTTTAATGAAGGATTCTTATAAAGGTTTTACAAAGGATATTCCACATAATATGTTGTCCATCTGATGGAAATAAGTCTTCTAGATAAAAATTAGCAAGAAGTCAACATGCTTGACCCTTGCACCCTTAATGATGCTCAATGTATAATCTTGATGATAAATAAGATCGAAGAGCTCAGTCCTCAACCTAGATGCGACTTCAACACTCAATGTTATTACTTTAATAATTATAAAAACAAGTTCTCCTATTGATTATTCTATTTCAAATGTTAATCTCAACACCCTTGATATCATGCCTAAGAATAATTTCATAAATTTCAAGTGAAAGGTGAAGAAGCAATAATATTAAAAGATGAATACTTATTGTTATAAGAGAAACCAACTAAAGTAGATGAGGATAAACATAAGGATTATACCATTGTTCTTTCTACTATGCCCTTATCAGGCTCTAATCTCACTATACTATCAAGGTCTAAGGATCCATCAAGTGACAACATGTTGACATGTTGATTGATGTAGGTAGCACATATAACTTTATTGATAGAAAAACAACAAAGTCTTTGGGCTTGTATATCAATGTTTTAAACTAAGATAAATTTTAATATTTCATTGCAATGTGGATAGAATTGATAAGGTTAACATCCAATTGAGGGATCATACTTAGTTGAGCAATCTCTTTGCTATGAATTTGGGTAGTGTACATGTGGTAGGGTACCTAGGAATATATATTTTGGGATATATTATTATATTGTATAATGGTTGGCATGGGCCACACATAACCCAAGGTTTATTGTATTATAATATTATATTATATTATAATATAATATTATATTAGTAGTAGGCTCCCCAAAGTAGAATAAGAAGATGGATATATAAAGAAGATATATTTGTCATTTTAATCATCATTGGAGATGAATATTATGTAATTGTCTATGCCCATGAAGTGGCTTATGGGACTTTATCCTCTTTGAGTGGCTCTCTCATCTTGGGATATCTTGTGGAGTTATTCCTTCTTTAAGGATTATTATTAGTGTTTACCTACCTTAAGGGTATTATCTATCTCTTTCTAATTTGTGGATTGTTATTGTGGATAATTATTTGTGGATGAATGATTTGATATTTCTGCATATTAGTGAATAATTTCTATTAATGATAATAAATATTTGCAATGAGTGGTATCAGAGCAACGATTTTGGCAAAGTGGAGATTTTTGTGTGAAATTGCAGAATTAGGGAATTTTTTTTGGAAAAACATCTCATCTTTCAGGAGCCATATCTCTATGAAATTTTATTCGATTTAGGTGATTATTGGACCAGTTTATGCAGAATTTGAAGAGCTTTAAAGTGAGTGGTCATATGAAGGAATTCAAGCAGTATTGAGGGAGATACAACCTTTTGAAGTTAGTCATCCATAACAAGGATAGTGATGAATTTTGCAATTTTTTTTTTTGAAAAAATATCTCATCTTTCAGAAGTCATATCTCTGTGAAAGTTTATCCGATTCAGGTGATTCTTGGACCATTTTGTGCAGAATTTGAAGAGCTTTAAAATGAATAGTCATATGAAGGAATCCAAGTAGTATTAAGGGATATACGAACTTCTGAAGTCAACCGTCTGGAATAAGGGTAGTAACAAATTTTCAAGTTGCAAATTTTTTGAAATACGAAATTTGTTTAGTTCAGGTAAGAAAATCAATTGCACTTTATTTTGTTTGGAAGAAAAATTATAGATCTAGTTGTCTATGTATATTTTTAGCTTCAACTCAGTGGGAAGATATTTATTTCCATAAAACCCTAGTTTGCATTAGGGCATGATATATATTATCAAAAAACCCTAGTTGCATTAGCACATCAACTATGGCATGGCAACATTTTAATAGAGAAAATGATATTGATGTGAGAGAGTGGTTGAAAATAGTAAAATCTCATTATAATGATGACAGGGTCAAATTTGAATTTTCTAATTTTTCTACGAGGGAAGCTTTACAATGGGTAGACAACTTTGCTAGGGGTAAACACTTGTCCACTTGGGATCAAATTGAATTGACATTCGTGAGCACATGGGTATCTATTAAATTACAAAGAAAGTTAGATTCTAATAAATATATTAAGGAAAGACTTAAGGAAAGTTATAAAAATATAGACAACTTGATGGATGTCATCACAGACCTTAAAAAGAAACTACAAGGATTTCAAAATGAGCAGAATGAAATGAAAGGAGAATGGGAAGTTTTCAAGAAACATAATGAAGACTATGAAAAATAAATAAAATTACTTAAGAAGAAAGAGGAAAAGGTCATGGAAGATAAAAAAAATGTCAATATGTAGAAAAAAGAAACCATACCTTTGGTAGAAGATAAATTAGAAAATGGACAAAATAATTTGTTTGAATCTAAAAATTCTATTTTACAGGTTCATGGAAGCATTAAAAAAGAACAGGTTATTATTTCCATTGACCCTAGTAGCAGATATAATTTTATTAATATTTCCTTGGCTAAGAGGTTGCAAGTTCAAGCAACAAAAATTAAGGGCACACATCTTGAGAATGTTCAGATTTTTGAATATTTGAAGATCACCATGGATAAATATGTTTTACATTAATATTTTCATGCTATTTAGATGGATGACGAGGATATTGTTATTGGTTATCCTTGGTTAGATTCTTTGGGTACTATTAACATTAATGTGCAAAAGAAGTTTATGAAGTAATGGTACAAGAAAAAGAAGATAACATTGCAGGATATTTCTCAACTTAAGGAGGAAGGATACAAAGAAAATCAATAAGTTGTTGTAGAAAAACAAATTGAAGAACCTAAAACAGAAAGAAGGCAGTAGTAGCAACAAAGTCCATGGAAGAAGTAGTAGCAACTGAGTCCATGGAAATAACAATAATAGAGTCTAAGGAAGCTTTGATAGAAGAGCACAATAACACACCAAACAAAGAGAACATGAAAGAACAATGTGTAGAAGAATTTAAAACAATGGATCCAAATGTTGAGGAGTCAAAGAAGGTAGAACATCAAGTTAAGGTTACACCATATCGCCATCCACACCACCATGAGTGGCAACAATATTGGAGGTATGGTTCAAGGCAGCAATATTATGGTTCTACAGGGAATCAGAAGGGTACCAACTATGGCAGTGTTTGGCAAAGAAATCATAGTGATCCCGTTTTTCAGAGTGGATCATTAGCATCAAGGAAAAATTTGACCTATCATTCAAGTTATAAAAATAAAAAAACAAAAGCATGGAGCCAACAAAGCATATTTGGATGCTCAAGTAATAAAATGACATACCGGTATCAACATGTTTCACTTAGATGGATGGATGATTGAGATTGGTACCAATTGCTAACATTGCTTAGCAAATCATATTATCTTGTTTCTTCACATGTTTCGAAGATGAAAAATTTGTAAGAAGGGTGGCATGCTAGGGTACCTAGGAATAGATATTTGGGAATATTATTATATTGTATAAGGGTTGGCATGGGCCACACATAACCCAAGGTTGATTGTATTATAATATAATATAATATAATATTATATTAGTAGTAGGCTCCCTAAATTAGAATAAGAAGATGGATATATAAAGAAGAGATATTTGTCATTGTAATCATCATTGGATATGAATCTTATGTAATTGTCTATGCCCACGAAGTGGCTTATGGGATTTTTTCCTCCTTGAGTGGCTCTCTCATCTTGGGAGATCTTGTGAAGTTATTCCTTCCTTAAGGATTATTATTGGTGTTTCCCTACCTTAAGGGTATTATCTATCCCTTTATCATTTATGGATTGTTATTGTGGATAATTATTTATGGATGAATGATTTGATATTTCTACATATTAGTGAATGATTTATGTTAATTATAATAAAGCTTTGCAACATGTCATATTGAGATCACAATGGTAATCTCAACTTGATGATGATACTATTAATATACAATGATTAAATCCCAAGTAGACAAAGAATGGAAGGGTTATTTATCTCTAAGGAATCCAACTTTCTCAATTCGAGGTGGTCATTTCCCATAGTATGGGAAATATATTGAAGAATTATGACCATGGATTATTTTCCCAAGTCAATTGCATGGAGGTTTAGTCCTTAAATCCACTTCTCCCAACTCTTTATTTAGACTTGCAAAACATTATGGACTACTTTATGAATGTCTTTGGTGAACCCATGGGTCTTCCTCCTAAGTGCATACACAATCATGCCATCCACATTGTTATGGTAAGTTAACCTCCTAGTGCTATTCCTAGCCCCAAAAGTCTAAAATGAAATGTTGGGGCAAGGAATCATCCATCCAAGAATCAATTCTTATTCTTATTTAGTGTATGGTACAATGCAAGTAAAATTCTTGGTGCATGTGCCATGATTTTCAACCTCTCAACAAGATCACCATCAAATATAAGTTTTCTATCCCTATTATAGATTTTTGGATAAGTTGCATGGTGCTAAATATTTTCTAAAATTAGACTTATGTTCTAGGTTCTATCAAATTAGATATAGAGAAGAGGATATCCCTATGACTAATTTATGCATGCATGCGGGTCATTATAAGTTCTTAATTATGCCTTTTGGTCTTAGTAATTCTCCTTACACTTTTCAAAGTCTCATGAATTCTAATTTTTATCCTTTTATCTACAAGTTTGTCCTAGTTTCCTTTGATAATATCTTAACATATAAGAATTCTTAGGAAGATCATGTAGTTCATATGGACAATGTTGTTCACCTATTATAGAAGGAAAATATCTTTGTCAAAAGGTCCAAATGTTCCTTTAGGGTCCATGAGGTAGAATACTTGAGAAAAATAGTATCATAGAAAGGAGTCAAGGTTCATTATAACAACATCAAATCCATGCAACACTAGCCCTTTCTCAAATCCCTTAAATATCCATGGATATTTAGGTCTCACAAGTTACTACAAGAAATTTATTTGTAACTAAGGAAAAATTATTGCTCCTCTCACTACTCTCACTAAGAAATATGTATTTGTTTGGTATAAAGTAGATTTCCAATCCTTCTAAGCCTAAAAGGACTCTATGTGTACCACCTCTAATTTCAAAAAACCCTTTTTCATTGAGTGTGATGTTTTAGGTAGGATGGACACCTATTAGCCTTTGAAAATAAGCATATATCTAGAAAGAATATGGGATGATTCACTTATGAGAAGGAAATGTTAGCTATTCTACATGTCATAGAGAAATGATAACCTTATTTGTTAGGGAACCATTTCATCATGAAGACTGACCATAGCAATATTAAGCATTTCTTACAACATCTCTTTTATCTTGAATATAATAAATGGTTAAACAAGCTCTTATGATATGGTTTTGTCATTGAATACAAGAAAAAAAGGAGAATATGGTGGTTGATGCTTTATCTTGCAAACATGAGGATATTATTGTTATCAGTGCCATGCCTAGTCCTCTTCCACAATGACTTTCTCAACTTTGAAAAGACTAGATTTCTGACCTAGAGACTACTTGGATCACTTAAGAAGTAAAGGTTGGCTCATTGTTGTCCCCAAACAACACATCCTCATTTTGCACTCTAAATAGGGCCCCCCTTTTATTGTGTGATGGAGTTAATTTTATATGATTTTTTTGTGGACCTTTCAGGCTATGAAAATTAGTGAGATCATGTTTATAAAATTTCAAGTTTTTTTTTTTGTTTTTGATGTTTTCAGTTGGATCTGGATTTTGTAGATTTTTGGGTTTCAATTTTATGTTCATCCTAAAAAAAAAAACTAAAGAAAAAAGAAAATAATTTCTAACGGTTGGGCATGTTTTGAGTCTTCTTTAGTCTTGGACAAGTTCCTTCTTCAGAAGTTGAAAATTTGGAAGATTTTGGCAAGATGCATTTTTACCAAATCTCAAAACCTTGAAATCCTAAAATTTCAAAATCTCGTTCAAAGACTATTTGAAACCCACAATAATATATTAAATGATATTTTTGAAATCCTAAAAAACCTTGAGATATTTAAATTCTAAAATCCCATTCAAAGACTATTTGAAAACATAAGTAATTTATTAAATGATATTTCCCACACAAATTGACCTTTTTTTTAAATATTTTTTGATAGGTAATCCTTTGGAGACCATAACTTTTCATCTAGAACTCCGATGGAGCTCAAACTTGATGCACTGGAAATATTACAATGAGCTCTACTCAACCCTAGCAAGATTTAAAATTAAATATGCATATATGTTTTTGCAAAATTGTTTGACTAGGCACAAATTTTATCTTCCACCGTGCGAGGACCCAACAACTCAAAAAATATCAAGATATTCCCTTTCCACATGGAATGCATGATTTAATGAGCTGAAATCATTTATGTCATTGTAAAAATGTGAAGACTTGAAAAATACTTCAATTTTAAATTACTATTTTTATGGAAATTTGAACTTTTAAAATGGAGGGAAAATTGTTTTTCTCAGCTTATAAGATAAACTTCCACTCATTTGTAAATGGGTTCCAAAAAAAATTTGTAAAACTTTTAGAAAATTAATAGCAACATTAGATTAGCTTTGTCTTCTATTATTTTTTCTAAGTTTCCTTGAATATTTGCTGCAAATATATGAAAGATCTTTACATGAATAAATATAGTTGTTGAATATCTTGAGGTAATAACAATTTATGTGTGTACACTATTGTTGTAATTACCTTTTTTTTGTAATCATCCTTATTTTCAACTATGTGAATACTGGCTGCTTGGAGCTATTCTCATGCTCAACTTTCTCTGTTACATGTTGTAGTGATCTTAGGGGAATCATGTTATTTCTTCCTAACCTTATCATTTTTTAATTTTCTTTGCTCCTTCTGGTTAGACTAATGTTAGAGTAGGATTTATCTTTATGTTATAGTTAGTTTGTTGCTAGAAATTTTGAGTTTGTGTAAACTTGTGGATGCTTTATAAACCTATATCTAATTTGTATTGAATGTTGCTGTAAATCCCCCCTCCAAAAAAAAACTTGTGGATCACCAACATAGCTCCCTCCAAGTGAAACCTATGCGGTTGAGATCCAACCTACCTGAACCTTAGAGGAAATATCTTTTCTTTTCAAGAGGAAATATCCATAGTGTGTGTGTGTGTGTGTGTGTGTGTGTGTGTGTGTGTGTGTGTGTGTGTGTGTGTGTTTCCACCTGTTGGCAAGCATATAAAAAATATGGATCAATAGAATTGGTGCTAGAATGAGAGCCTGAACACATTATTTTATATTAGATATGACTCTTTAGACTACATTCAAACAAGAACCAAGAAGGATTCTCAATTGATCAAGTTTAGTAGAAGGATATTTTGAGCTGTTATCCCTTACCCATCATAGAAAAACTAGATATGAAAAAGGAAAACATAAAATTAGACCTTCTCAATCTATAACTTGTTCACCAAGAAATTCCTAAGCTCTCATATTATCTTTCCCTTTGCAAAAGTAAGCAGTGGCTCACCAACAAAATTGATTCATGATCCACAACCCATTAGACATTGTTGGAGTAGCAAAAGATATTCCAAAGAATGTTGAAATTTTTTTACCAAAGCATAAGCATTATGGTACTCAATTTGTAGAAGAGAACATCCAAGCATATAAGGATTCCTTTATGAGGCTTCATATTCAACATGAGAATGTGGCTTACTGCATGTTTCCTTATACTTTATATGAAGATTCATACTACTGGTATATTAATATGCTCATCCATTCTATTCATTCTTGGTTAGAGTTGGAAGAAGCTTTTATGAAGCACTTTAGATTCATCATTGATCCTATTATCGTGTACCATCAATTTGCCACTGCCAAAAGAGAGCCTATTGAACCCATTAGGAACTTCAACACATGCTTCCATAAGCTTTATGCGAGATTGGTTTCCCCATTTGAGCTTTTAGAACCCACTACCCTATGAATGTATTTGAATGCTCTTAATCCTATGAAATCCATGTTCATTCAAAGAGCTACTAGAATCACCAATTTGACTATAGCCTATAATGAATCTCTCATCATTGATCAACAACTGATACCTCAAGGTTTTGGGATAAGAACTAACATGACATTATGATAGCCAGACAACTATAATAAGATTCCCTTGATGAACCAAGTTATAATACATAATACCCCAATGATAAATCCTATTCTTAATGCAATGTACCCATACCAAAATCAAGTGTTCAATCCAGCACCCCCATATCAAGTGCCTTTCTAAAAAAATTAAAATCACATGTATAATCATTCCATGATGCCACTCATGTTACCCCAAGTGAACTAAAATACCAAAGTTTATGGGTATAATTAAATACTAGTCCAAATGCTCATAACATGCCTACATATTTCGAAAATTAGTCATCAAGTCAAGTTCCCTAGTCATATGTCCAACAAGTAATACCTGCATACTTGACACCCCAAGTACAAATACCAACCAATTTCCAAATCAACGAACTCCACCAGTGCAGAATCAACCCACAAACACTTTGAATCAAGAGTTGGGAAGCTTGCAAAGGATGGTTCAAAAACTTAGTAATAATGTATTCATCATTCAAAGACAACCAACATGCCAACATGAACAACAATAATGTTGGTCTGAATAAAAATCTTAACTTTTCGTGGTAAAATTGCCAATGGAACTCTTGTCCCAACAACGAAGGTGTACCAAATCCTATTGGCCAAGAAAGTATATCCTCATGCTTAGCTATAAAATTAGTAGATTTGACCTTATCTACCTGGTGTAGAATGCATGCAATAACCCAACATGGTGAGACAAACTACCTTGAATTTAAGTCAACCTTAGACATTGTTCATAAAGAAATGGAGAACTTGGAGCTTGTGTCCACAAATTATAATCTTGGAGACTTTAATAGGAACACCACTAAATAATTTATGTTCTCGGACTCTTTTGATCCTTTGCTAGATAAAAATGATAATATTGATATTGAGTTAGAAGATGAGGTTTAGTATTATAAAAAATTCAAAAAAAGTAATAACTACATGTTAAGAAGCAAAAACAAAGAACCTTTTACCACTTCTACTCCACCTAACTATTCATATGCTCCTCCTGATTTCAAAGCAAATCATAACCCTCCACTTCCTAAAGGAAAGCCTGCTACAAGTTCTCAAGACAAAGGGGTAGCCTTAGGTCAAAATAATCAAACCTTGGGAGTTCCAAAATTAGGTTATAATATCATAGAGGATATCAAGAAAACAAAGGCTAATATCTCTCTACTTGAGCTGATCCAAATGGAGAAACAAAGGGACTTGTTAATAGAAGCTCTGAGTCCAAAAGGAAAATCCAACAACACTTCAATAACTGATGCACATGTTGTGGTTCAAAAGGATAAAATAGTTCTCCTCCCTTTTTTATAATTGTTCGTATTGCTGGAAAAAACTTACATAATTGTTTGGTTGATTTAGGTGCATCTAGGAATATCATACCTTATTCTATATGTCAAAAATTAGGATTGAATCCTACCAAGTCCAGTAGAAAGGTGGTACATTTAGATAAAACAAAGGTGACTATTGTTGGAGAGCTAACTTAGATGCATATTCAGCTCGCATCAGACCCAAGGATCCAACAATGTATTGATATTAAAGTTGTGGACATACCAAAGGCATATGGTATGTTTCTCAGTAGAGATTGGTATAGAATATTGAATGGTTATATGGTGACTAAATTCTCACATATGTGGCTTCCATGGAGAAGGGTGGCCAATCAAATCAAAATTGAAAGGAAAACAATGTTGAAATAAATGATCATGAAGTATAACAACACAAATGAAATTGTATGCAAAAGTTGATTTGGAAGTATATACCTTGGAAGTAAAAGAAGAAGTTTCTAATGCTCATGTTGAAGAGTCCAATGTAGTTGTAAGTCCTATAAACTAAATTCTTTTCTTACTGCTTATAGATTTTAGTTTGCTTGCACTAATAATACTACATAATATGAAGCCTTCCATGGTTTACAATTTGCATTATGAAATAAGATAAAGAAGACCCAAGTTTTTGGAGATTCTAAGTTGGTAGTTAAATAGATCAAAAACCAATATTTATGTAAGGATAGATATTTGCATAAGTTTAAAATCAGAGTGTGGTACTTAATTAATAGCTTTGATACTTTCAACATTTAGTGCATCCCGAGAGAAGAAAATAATGTGGTTGATTCTTTAGTAGTTGTAGCTAGTTCTCTTGAACTTGTAGTTGATTCCAAGTTAAAAAAGTTTTCAATAGAGTTTGTGCCTACATCTATTCCTAATAATATTAGGTTTTCGTAAGATTTTGAAAATTATCAACATATATTGGATTTCATTGCCAACACTAGTGTCTTTGAGGCACAAATTATTGATGAAGAAAATATATATGAAGAGGAATTGGATGAGGAAGGAGTTATGAGTTTGAATATCAATAATATCCAAAAATTCATGGTTACTTTAGAGAGATTGTTTGATATGTATGCCCAAAAGACTAAACCTACTTTCTCTAAAGGTGGAGAGTATAACACATTTAATATTGCTGATGAAGCCAATTCGAAGAATGTATTCTTTGGAAAAGTATGCATTGAGGTGATTGCAACTCTTAAAGAGTATAGGGATGTTATAGCTTGGGGGTATGAGGATTTGAACACTTACAACCCTAATATCATCACACATACCATACTAGTCTGACCTGGTACAAAAACTTTTCAACAAAAGTTAAGGACTGTAAATGCATTGCTGGAGCCACTTTTTTTAAAGGTAGTATAAAAGTTTCTATCTACAAAGATCATATTTCTAGTCAAGCACTCCACATGGTTGTAAAATTTGGTCCTAGTTCATAAGAAGAATGAAGAGATTCATTTATGTAGGTTTTTTTTAAATTTGAACAAGGCTTCTAAAAAGGATAACTATCCATTGTCATATCTAGATAAAATACTTAAGATTATCAATGACTCTCAAGTAATGTCATTTTTATATGGTTATTCAAGTTACAATCAGGTCATGGTTTACCATCTAGACCGCATGAAAACAACGTTCACCACCAAGTGGGGAACCTTTGTATATAGGATAATGTTATTCATATTGATTAATGATGGTGTAACTTTCCAGTATGCCATGGATAATGCATTCAGAGGGCTGATTGGAAAATGCATTATCATTTATATGGATGATCTCACAGTGTTTTGAAAGAACAAATCTAACCATATCAAGGACCTTAAAAGTGTGCTGTAAAGGTGTAGAGACCATGGAATTTCTCTCAATGACAAAAAATGTGTCTTCTATGTGACTGAAGGTAAAATTTTGGGGCACATTATTTCTAAAAATGGTACAACTGTGGACCTTGATAGAATTGAGGCCACCTCCAAAATACCTCTACGCGAAATCTGTAAGGTTAAATATTTTTTTGGAAAGATTAATTTTTAAGGAGGTTTATTGCTAGCTTTTCTAAGATTGTGCAACCTCTTAATGCTTTATTAAAAAAAGTATGCAAAGGTAGTGTAGAATACAGAAGCAAAGGATGATTTTAGTTAAATAAAATTTACTATTGCTACTGCCCCTATTTTTATTAGCCCTGAATACAACCAACCCTTCTACATTTACTCATTTGCACCAGAACACTCATTTATCAGAATACTAACTCAGATAAAGGGAGACAAATATGAAAGACCTATTGCTTTTGTGAGTTCTCCATTGAGGGAAGCTGAATTAAAATATTTGATACTTGACAAGCATGTGTTTGCCTTAACATAGGTTGTCAAGAAATTTAAACACTACATTCTTTGTAGTAAAGTCTATGCCATAGTTCTGGATCCTACTATGAAGGTTATGTTAACTAAAAATGAACTTGGTGAATGTAGAGGAAAGTGGGTCTTGATACTACAAGAATTTTATTTAGAAATCTAGCCCATGAAGATTGTTAATACCCAAGTATTGACTAAAACTCTTGTTGGAATTGACCCTTTGATTTCTTGTCAACAATACATGGTTGAATAGATAAGTAATAATGAGTGGTATGTTGATGTAGTTTATTATCTGTTGAATAACAAATGCCCTGATAGTATGAATTCGGGTAAAAAATATGCTCTTCATTCTAAGTGTGCAAATTGCATGATAAAATCTAGAGTTTTATTCAAAAAGAGCCATGAAGAAGTTTATTTGAGGTGTCTGGGCAAGCAAGAGGCTGCTAAATTTTTTTCTAATTTTCATGGAAAGTATGGTACTGGTCATGGTTTAAGAATGTCAATATACCATTAGATTATGATAGTTGATTATTACTAGCCTCATGTGTCTAAAGACGCTCAGTTGCATATAAAAAATTATCACATTTGCCAACTTGCTGCAAAAAGAGAAAGAAATGCAACAATACCTTTACAACATGTGATTCAGATACGTCCATTAATGCAATGGGATTTAAATTTCATTGGAATGATCAACCCACACTCTTTATCCATAAATTAATATATCCTCACATCAACTAATTATTGCATGCAATGGTCCAAATCTCAAGCCTTGAATAATTGCACAACGGAGATGGTGATTAATTTCCTTGAGGAGCAAATTATTCCCAGGTTTGGTATGTCATACATTCTAGTATGTGACAATGGTTTTGCTTTTACTTAAATTCAATTCACTGAATGGGCCTATGAAAATAAGGTAGTGTTAAAATTATCCTCTAATTACTATCCTCAAGGGAATGGAGTGGCTGAGTCTACTAATAAAAACTTTTGCACTATTGTTGGGAAATTATTAGAGAAGAATCCTAGGGACTGTCATAATAAGTTAAAATATACATTTTGGGCTAATAGAACAAGAGTCAAAGAAGCTCTAGGAACCTCTCCCTATCACCTAGTTTATGGGTAGAACCCTATTTTCCATGTGAACCTTAAAATTCCTATATTATAATTTATTGATGAATCCCTAGATGATGATAACAAAGTTAAAATTAGATTAGAAAATTTGATCCATTTGGAAGAAAAAGAGATGAAGCCTTGCATAATTTTATCAAACATTAGGCAGTTGTTAAGCGTTGGTTTAACAACAAAGCCAATGCAAGATCTTTTAAAGTTTCTTATTTGGTCTTGCTATGGGACAAGGCTCATTGAAAGAAGGGTGAGCATCCTAAGTTTAGTGTCCTATGGTTAGGTCCATACCAAATATATGAATTTCTTGGAAAAAATGTATTCAGACTACAAACCCTGACTAGTGAGGATGTCCCACTTCTTGTGAATGGACAACTCCTTAAACATTATCTTCAGGCCTAACTTTGCTTGTGGTTTTTGTAGTTTAGTTTCCTTTCTTGTTTGTATTTCTTTTAATAAATGTGTCCTTTTTTGGACCCAATAGTCTAGTTGTTGTTTTCCCTTGCTTTGTTTTGTTTTTGGTCTTGTTCGAGTCTTATAGCTGCTATTTTGGTCCTTTTTTGGGTGCTATGGGATGAATCATCGTGGAAAATGTAATTATGAATTGACAACTAATAGATCAATTTTTTTATTTCTTTTTCTTATAACTGTTCATAATTAGTTTTAGTCTTTCTTGACAAGATTTCTTGATTAGACTGGGTTAATGTTTCTAAATTATTAGCTGAAAAAATGACTGCTTAACTTGGTATGGATTCACTATTGCATGCTTACATTTAAAGGTCTTCCTTAAAATTACATAGACATGATAAGAACTGGTCTAATTTCTCTTGTTTCCTAATTCTATCTATTCAAATCTTCACTATGAATTGGTTTCCAACCTTTGAATGTACTTCATTGTCCAAGAAGAAATTGCATTAAAAAATAAAAAAATAAGAATAGAATATCAAAAGCAAAATTATAAAAAAAAACTTTTCTTCAAGAAGGTGATCAGGGTAATCTCTATCGGGGCTATGGATGCCCAGTTTACAGTAGAGCAAGGCCTTGGATGGGACTAGAGACAACTCAATTGGGGCTATAGATGCCTAGCTATCAAAGGAGAAATATCCATGCCATTCCATGTCCTCCACCCCTGTCTTCCAAAAAAAAGTAAATAAATAAATAATGATAATAATACATCCCAACTAGGTGATGAGGATGTTTATGACTTGTTTCTTAGCATCATGTTGTGTATTCTAATGAGGAAAGTAATTCATTTCACAAAAACACACATTGTGGATCCATAGTGGGTTAACTCCATTGTACTAGGTGTGATAATGCAGATGTGTGTACTCAATCATTTCATGAAATAGTTTAAGTTTGTGGTTGTTAAGTGATGAAACAATCTTAATCAGATACCAATCGATTCAAGTTCTGACCTCTTAACAACAAATTTTAACAGATATTGGTTTATTGTTTGTTTTTTTGGCATTTGTTGTCCCCAAGAAACACGTCCCCATTTTTGCACTCTAAACATGGTCTCCTTTTTAGTGTGTGCTAGAGTTAATTTTATATAATTTTTTCATGAAATTTTAAGGTTGTGAAAATTAGTGAGAGTTTTTTTTGTTTTTGATGTTTTCAGTGGGATCTGGATTTTACATATTTTTGGGTTTCAATTTTATGTTCATCTAAAAAAAATGGAGAAAAAAAAATAATTTCTAACGGTTGGGCATGTTTCAAGTCTTCTTTAGTCTTGGACAAGTTCCTTCTTCAAAATTTTGAAATTCTAAAGTTTTTGACGAGATGCATTTTTACCAAATCCTGAAACCTCGAAATCTTGAAATTCTAAAATCCCGTTCAAAGACTATTTGAAATCCACAATAATTTATTAAATGACCTTTTTGAAATACTAAAAAACCTCGAAATCTTGAAATTCCAAAATCCCATTCAAAGACTATATGAAAATAGAAGTAATTTATTAAATGATATTTTTTAGCACAAATTGACTTTTTTTTTTTTAAATTTTGCTTTTTAATAGGTAATTCTCCACATACCATAACTTTTTATCTAGAACTCCAATTGAGCTCAGATTGGATGCATTAGAAAGCTTACGACGAGCTCTACTCAACCTAAAATAGATTTAAAATTAAATCTACACATAATTTTAAAAAATTATTTGAATTAGTACGACTTTTATCTTCCACCATGTGAGGACATAACAGCTAAAAAAATATCTAGATATTTTCTTTCCACATGGAATGCATGATTTAATGAGCCAAAATCATTTGTCATTGTAATCATGCGAAGACTTGAAAAAGACTTCAATTTTAAAATATTATTTTTAATGGAAGTTTGAACTTTGAAAATAGAGGGAAAATTGTTTTCCTCAACTTATAAAATAAACTTCCACTCATTTGTAAATGGGTTCCAAAAAAATTCTATAAAATTTTAGAAACTTAATAGCAACATTAGATTAGCTTTATTTTTTGGTATTTTCTTTTGAGTTCCCTTGAAGCTCTGTTGCAAATATCTAAAAGATATTTTCATGAATAAATATAGTTGTTGAATATCTTGGGGTAATAACAGTTTATGCGTGTACACTATTGCTATAATTACCTTTTTCTGCAATTGTACCTCTTTCCAACTGTGTGAATACTGACTGGTTGGTATTTTCGTGCTCAAATTTCTCTGTTACATGTTGTAATGATCTTAGGGGAATCAGGTTATTTCTTCCTAGCCTTATCATTTTTGAATTTTCTTTACTCCTCCTAGTTAGACTAGTGTTAGAGTAGGATTTATCTTTATGTTATAATTAGTTTGTTGTTGGAAATTTTTGAGTTTGTGCAGATTTGTGGATGTTTTATGAACATAAATCTAATTTGTATTGATTTTTTTTGCAAATCCCCTTCCAAAAAAAACTTTTGGATCACCAACATAGCCCCTTTCAAGTGAAACCTGCATAGTTGAGACCCAACCAACCTGAACCTTAGAGGATATATATTTTCTTTTTAAGACGGAATATTTGTAGTGTGTGTGTGTTCCACCTGTTGGAAAGTATATAAAAAATATGGGTCAACACTCATCACTACATCCTTGTTTCTCATAGTTTGATGGGGTTCTCCACAAAAATAATTGTATTTACCTTCCTCAATCCTTGAATATTAATGCTAGTGTCCTCCAAGAATTACATGTATCTCCTTTGGTGGGATATTTTGGATTATTGAAAATATATCAATAGGTGAAACAATATTGTTCTTGAAAAGGATTAAAAGTAGATGTTAAGACCTTTATGGCCAAATTCTAGGTATGTTAGTGTAACAAGGGGAAAAATACTAAATCTCTTGGATTGTTGCAACCCTTGCCTATCCCTAAGATATAATGCTAGGAGGAAATATCCATGGATTTCATTAAGGGCCTCCCAAAATATGATAAAAAAATAGTAATTTTTGTGGTAGTGGATTGCCTTTCCAAGCACACTTGCTTCCATGCATAGGAGTATCTCTATTTGGCTAGTAATGTGGCCAAGATATTCCTCAATTTTATTTTTAAATTATGTGGTATACCCAATACCATTGTTAGTGATTATAACCTTACCTTCAGTAGTAATTTTAGAAGGAACTATTCTATCTTAGTGGTACTAATTAGAATATGTCCACTTCTTATCACCCTTAGTTGGATGGCCATTGGAGATTGTAAATAAATATTTAGGTACTTACTATAGGGATGTTTTCCCTACAACCCCACTTCACTCAAATAAGACTCAATCGAAAGTGGTACATGCCAAAGAGTACAATTGGAATATGCTTTCCATATTCAATTAGAAGGATAAGGCTCCAAAGTGAAGGTGGACAAACTTAAAAGTCATGTTGACAGTTAGATATTCCATCTATGATCGATGGTTCAATTTTCCTTAGATTGGCCACATCAAGGACACTAAGGCCATGGGCCATTAATTTTCAA
Source organism: Wollemia nobilis (assembly GCA_028583015.1). Classification (NCBI taxonomy): domain Eukaryota; kingdom Viridiplantae; phylum Streptophyta; class Pinopsida; order Araucariales; family Araucariaceae; genus Wollemia; species Wollemia nobilis. The sequence goes on along the minus strand of JAQPPZ010017063.1, from coordinate 3,604,543 downwards.
TTCAATAGTCTACACAATATTTTTTATGGAGAAGAGTGCAAAAAATAAGAGAATATTTTGATGTATCCTAAATATGGATATCTGGTGACTAGTTGGGAGCCCAAGGAGGAAAGCATTATCACTCAAACAATGAAAGCATACCATTGATAAAATGAGGCTTCACCTCACCCAAAGAATATATGGAAAATAATTGTGTAAGATGGGAAGTAGGTGAAGGACCATCCACTATTGGCTGTAAAACTTGAATTTTGTAGCCAATCTTGTCAAAATCAATTGTGTGTCAGTTGCAATAACCAACCATCATGTGTGTGAGCCTAACCTATCGATCTACATTGATTACTGAGGCCATTCCATAATATCATCAAGGTGAGACATTCTAGAAGAAACACAATGAAAGAATAATGTTGCAACCACCCAACACAACAACAACAAAATAAGTCAACAACCATTGATCATCCAAAGGTTTAAAAGCTCTCAACATTTATGGCCCCAAATCTAAGGACCTCAAATTTGTTTATAGTTGTAGAAGAATTTTGTATATATAAGTAGAGAATAATTTGTAGGTATTTTTCATAGGACTTTATATGGAAAGAACCCTCATTTAAACTTATAAATAGACCTAAATTTCATTATAAAGGCATTGGGAGTTGTCTGCTCATGCCTAGTACCCAACCTTGTAGAATATTTCTTTAATACTTATTTCCAATTGTAACAAGGGGAGCTTAAAACTTGGTTCACTACCTAAGAGCACTGAACCCTCTAATCCTCATTGTCTTGTAATTACTTTTAGCATGTTAATGTAAGCCATGACTAATTTATCTCTATCCTCCTTTCTTTAACTTGTTTTCAATTCCTAAAAATGTGTTTGTTTAGTTGTATTCACTAGTCGTAAGACAACATATTTCATATTAATTTGCCACTTGTTGCAATCAAAAGTAGGGATTTAATTCTTTGGTGCATCACCCCCATATCTTAAAATTTATTTTTTGCAAAGTATTTAATTTTTTTATTTTTATTTTCATTACATTTCCTTTTCCTATAACCCCCTTGACCTTAGCTCATGGAGGTCTCTATGCATCAAGGATTAAATCTGATAAGAAGCCAAGATCAATTAAAAACCTTAGAGATTTCCCTACAGGTGGTCTCCCATCCACTGTGCTTCGTGTTGTTTTGCTCTATGCTAGCCACATGTGCATCTATTCTATCGAGCCTCTAACCAAAATTGGTGGGTGTATTTAGAGATGAAAATATCTTGTCTAGCATGCCCTCTAGGATAAGCTTCTATGTTCACCCATGAAGATTGAACAAATTTATTATGAGTTTAGTGAAGGTCATAGTCCACCTACTTGAGGTGAAGCACTCAAAATTCACCTAGTGACTCCACTTGATGTCTTAGATTGATAAGATATATACTTTGAAGAAGTCATTCAACAAAAGATAGAACAAGATTTTATTGGGGATATCTGTCTCATGAGATTTTTGAAGAAAAATTCCCCACTTTATGACTTCATTCTCAAAGGAAGGGCCCATAACTATATGAGTGGAAGACCTATAACTAGAGCATTCATCCAATCCAATCAAAAAGAGCTAGTGCCACCACTGAACTTAAGATAAATAAGGAGGAACCAACAATGCAACATTGTGTTTGTAGTACATCATACTCCTAGAATATTTTCAATGTGGAATGATAGAGATCCCATGGTTCCACTAGTTTCACATAACATATGGGACTTGATTCCTACATTAGTGCTCAAGTCCTTTCCTTACTTCTTGGAAGAATATGTTGTCACTCTGATAAAACATTTGCAATACTTGGTGAACTTGTGCATTATGCATTTCATTGAAAAGCAATATATATCATTAAGGCTATCAAAAACTTCTTTCTAAAGTAGAGCTCATGAATGATACCTTAGTATTAGCCCATAATCAGTCAAAATTTGGGACTAGTTGATGGAGCTCTTGATAAATAGATTCGAAGAGAAGACAAACAAAATGTATCTCCTAGAATTACTCATGACCATCAAGAGGGTACCTATAGAGACAATGGATAATGTCAATATCCAATTCCATAAATACTTGGTAAAGGATCCCAAAGGATATCTAACCACCTATGGGTATGGCATTTATTTGCTATCTAAAAGCTTTCAATTTTGATATTACCATGATGGTCAAATTTAAGTGTGGGAATTCACCACTAGAGGCCTATGAGAGAGCCATTCAGATTGAGAAGATATAATCCAAATAGGAAGGCTACTTCCTAGAACACTTTGACTATTTTTTCCTTCCATTTAACCCTCTTATCATTCCTCTCTGACCATATAACCTACCAATAGTCTGACTTATCCTATCTCTTACTTAGAGCAAAATCAAACTTCCTCTCCTTTAGATGCTAAAATGGATGAATAATTCAAAACTATGAGGACCCTTTCTAATCATATCATAGCCATGAAGAGGTAATATAATGTTCAAATGTCTCCCTACTAGAGTTATCCAAAGCCTTATTTCCAATAGGGAAACCCAATTATCTGATCACCCTTAGTTGGATAACATAAGCCTCCATTTTTGGCCAATAAGAATCCTAGTTATCAATAGGTCCCAAATCAGTAGATAGTACCCATGTCATTCCTAATCCAAAAAATACTTACAAGCTCAACTAGGGACTTGGTTGCCACCTTTAAAAACTACATTGAAGATCCTAGTGGTTGGTACTATCCTACTCTTGACTATCCTTTTTCAACTATTATGTTGAAATAAAATCTCAAGTTGTCAGGATATTTCCTTCCAACCATAATATTACATATTCTATTAAATCATCCAATGCTGAGTTTGGAACCTACCAGTCAGTCTTTGACCACACCATTAACTCCCAACTTGACAAATTCAAAGCAAACCTTGGTTACATGGGATGAAGCAAAAGTATACACTGTGTCAAATGAAGCTAACCCATCAATAGGGAGGTTGCAAGTATGATCAGAGTATAACACATAGACCAAGAGGAGAGCTACTAAAGAGTAGGGAGTACCTAGCCCTATAGAGGTAATACCTTGAATAAGAGAAGCGAATAATTATAGGACCCCTCCAAAACTAGCTACACCAAATTATCAGGTTTGAGTGGTCTTGATAGTGATAAAAGTTGATCCCAAACCTTCAAGATAGCCTATTGTAAATCTACCTAGGCCACTTTAGATGGAAAAAAGGACCAAGTTTTAAATAACATAAACAATTCCAAGGGTCCCTTTTGTAGGATCCTTCAATGTAATAGAGCACTTTAGGAAGTCAATTGTAGTCATGCCTCTTTGGGATGTCCTCTCAATTATAGAATAGGTGAAGAACTTGGAAGATACCATGAAGAAGTAGAAATATCTTAGTGGATAAGGGACACCCACCGTGCTACAAATTTTAGGTCCAGAGCCCATCCGACCCAAGCCTAGGCTATTTTACCTGACCTTGATTGGTGGAGATAAAAAAATACATAATTGCATAGTTGAATCAAGGTCCAACACATTGGTTATGCCAAAAAATGTAGTTGAGGTACTTGATCTATCACTGGATTACACTAACAATAAGGTGGTGTAATTAGTTTACACTTTAGTTCTAGTATTTAGACTTTCGAGATCTTTCTCTAGCACTCCAATCATGCCAGAACCTAACAATTTGTTAAGACATATCAATGATCAATTTCCAACCTCATTTGAAATATGTGTCTCAAGAGACTTCACTACCAATATTGGAGGATATATGTAGTTGGATTGGACTCACATGTTACTCTAAACTAGATATGAGACCAAGTTTAAAATATTATCACAACCCCTCCATATTTACCATGAAGAGCAAATCCATTTCAAAATAAGTGGAGAAGAGCAGGCCTACTTGATAGAACTATCAAACTCTGACTACTTAATGGACAAAGTGCACTCGTACATCCTTGATGACTATCGATAGCAATGGACATATGAAACATGGGAATTAGAATCTAATAAAGTATTTTTTCTAATTACCATGGAGTGATTTATCACCAAGTATTCCTTTGTACATAGTATATATATATATTTGGAAAAAACTAATTAGAGAGATTTTTTGATGCCAAGGGTTTGAAGACTTACAAAATATAGAACTTATGATAATCCTAACTAAAATACCCAATTGAAGGAAAATATATCCATACAAGTAAAAATTATAGAATATGGTGAAAAAATGTTAGGAAGGCTTCCTTTGTTGTCCAAAAACAACTCATCCATGACTAATGATGCGTCACCTTGATATTAATGGAGGCACACAACCCAACCTTAATTGATGGTTTCCCTAATGTGCATAAGAAAGGATGCCCATATTGCTAACACGAGGAAGTCCCTTGGGGAGCACAATGATCAACACCTAGGAATAACATGTTGAATCCAAGGCTAGATGGCACAAATCCTCCCAATAAGTATAAAAGCTAATGATTGGTATTGTGTGCAAGTATAAATAAGTACTCTATGAACTATCTAGAACATGTATGCAAGACCAAGTAATGATGCTTTATTTTACAAAAAACCTTGGCATGCTAAAATACGAATCAATGCAAGGAGGATGAGGACACTCAATGAATAACAAATTCATGGGAATTAGGGACTTTGTAGGGACTATAATTTACCACCAACATGCCAATCAAATAGAAAAGGAGATAACTATCATGATTAAGCATGAAGAAAGATGATAGATAAAACATACCTTTTCTAATTCAGCTATATATAATTAGTCTACTAGGGGTAATTTCAACGGCCCACTAAGGGAAGAAGTATATAAGAGGGGATTTTTCCTTGTATCAAGCCAAATGAACTCCTATATGGATCTAACCCAAGTAAAGGGAGTCTTTCCATTAGGAATATCACCTTAAGAAAAAATTCTAAATCAAGGTAGTTGTGAGTAGCTAAACATGATGAGGATACCTATAACTCCTTTTGCATATCAAACAATTGTTTCTTAGATGCTAAAAATACTGACTAGAAAAGTACCACACCAGAAGATGATAGTAAATCTAAAGGTCCTAATGCTACAAGGTGATGCCAATCACCTAAGTCAAGAAATTAAAAGATATATAGCCTTTTTGGTGATAGCTAAGCCCGATATTACCCTAAGTGGAGAACTTTAAACCCTCCTGGTGGTAGCTAAGAGGGCTCCACAAGGAGCAAGGTTTTAATTTTCTCAAAAAATATGGATTTACTTCTCAATAAAGGGGGTGGGTTCTAAAACCAAGTTGACCTCTATGGGTGATTGGGTTGCAATTGTAATCTTAGCTTATTTTTCATATGACACCAACAATATGCAAACAAAATAAAATCCAATGCACTTAGCTCAATAAATAAAACACTCAGGAAGAGGTTCAGTGAGGCTTATATAGTCCTATCAGCCTAGACAGAAACTCCCTAAGAAAAGGATCGTCATAAACTGAGGGAGAGCAAAATAGCTAAAAATTGAACTTAGGCACACTTGTCAAACAAAATTTTGGGGGTCCTTATCTATAGGAATTTTTTTCAGTATCCTAAGCTAAAAAAAAAGTAGGGTGGCATCCACTAGATTGGGAGATGAGTTATGATAAAAAACTCTAGAATATATTCAAGACTGAGAAAAATGTTTGGTATCATGATACTCCTAGAAATGTCAACCCAAGGGTCCTTTATCTTGATCAAGGTCCCACATCAAAAAAAAACCATAAAGGAATGAACCTTGAAAGGTATATCATGGCAAAAGTAGTACCATACATGTACCTCCACTTTTCTAAATTTATTATTTCAACTTCTAGTTTTTATTCCATGTCCAAGGACAAGACAAAAAGTTTGTATTCAATTTTTTAAAAAGCTGAAGAGCCCTGGAAGACACCAAAGTTGTAGGGAAGTTTTCCATACAACCCTACTTCACTCAAGGAAGATTCATTTGGAAGTGGATGAATCAAACAATATGATAAAAATGCACTTCCTACCTTCACTCAAAAGGATAAGAGCTCCAAAGGTAAGCCAAAAAAAATTTATTTTTGGATATTCCATCTATAATCAACACTCCAATCTTGCTCTAGATTGATAAAATCAAGGACACTGAGGCTTGCATGTATTTTATTTTCAATTTGATGATCCACATGGTCCTTTTAACAAAAGAGAGCATAGAAAATAAGTGAAGGCTTCAATGGATCTTAAATATGGATATGTGGCAACCAGTCTGGAGCCTACGGAGGAAAGCACTAGCACTCAAATGAAGAAGGTCTACCATTGGCTGAAGGAGATTCCACCCTGTCCAAATATCACATGGTAGCCACACATGCAAGGGGGGAAGTAGACAAGGGATCATTTAAAGGACCAATTATTGGATGCAAAGCTTAACTTTCGTGGTCAATCCTATAAAATCCAACCATGTATCAATCACAACAACCACCCACCACACGCATGAGCCTATCTTGTCAATTTGCATCAGTTAGGGAGGCCATGCTTGTTATGTCAGAAAGATGATGCATTATACGAGAGAAACAACAAAAGAGTAATGGCATAGCCACCCTAATGTAGCAACAAAGAAATAAGTCAAAAACTGTTAAATATTTGAAGATCTAGAAGCTCTCAATATGTATGCCCCAATATCTAGAGATCTTGAAGCTTCTATTTATAGTTGTAGAAGGATTTTGGTTGAATAAGAATAGGATAATTAGTAGACCTTCTATATAGGACTTCATTGTAAAGACATTGGGAGTTGTTTTCTCATGCCTAGTACCCAACCTTGTGGACTCTTCCGTTTATTCTTATTTTTTATTGTAATAAGGGAAGCCCAAACCTTGGATCCCTACCTAATGAGCATAAAACCCTTTGGGTCTCATTGTCTTATAATTATTTTTGGTATGTTAATGGAAGTCATGACTAATTTTGCTTCCTCATTTCTTTAACTTGTTTCCAATTCCTAGAAATGTGTTAATTGATTGTGTTTACTAGCCGTAGGATAATATGTTTCATATTTATTTTCCATTTATTGCAATAAAAAGTAGGGATTAAATTCTTTAGCATATCGCCCCCATAGTTTATGAATTTTTTTGAAAAGTATTTACTTTTACTATTTTTACTATCATTGCAATTCCTTTCCCTATAACCCCCTAGCCTTAGTTCACAGAGGTATCTATTCATTAAGGATTAACTCTAATGAGGAGCCAACCTTAATTAAAACCCTAAATTTTACCTTGTGGTAAGTCTCCAATTTGTGGTGCTTCTTGTTTTTTTTCTCTAAATGAGGCATAGGTGCATCTATCTCATCAGGCCTCCAGCATGGATTGGCGGGTGCATTTAGAGACAACAACACTTACCTTCATTATTTTGTTCAAAGTAAGTAGTAGTACTAGGTTCATTGTCTTCCATTAGCTAAATGGTGCTATAATACTTCTTATCATTCTTCCCTCAAGATATCTCTACTTGAGGTGTTGTATGGTCATAATCCTCCATTAATGGGTAGCTATGTTCTACAACCTTCCAAGGTGGACCATGTAGATGATTTGTTGTAGCAACAATGGCTTGTGCTTTAGCTTCTTAAAGATAATTTGACTTAGGGACATAACCATATGAATTAGTAGTAGGATTCACATAATTTTAAATGACAATTTGTATAGGGAATATGGTATTTTTGTGCCTACATCAATATAAGAACTTATCCTTGAAGAACAAGGCCAATCAAAATTTTGTTCAATTTTATGGGCCTTACAAGGTAGTTAATTGCATTGATGAAGTGACATATCAGTTGGAGCTTATATTATTGCCACCATATCTTTCATGTATCTTATCTCAAATAAATTGTTGGATAGAAGATGTAGTCTAAGATGGAGCTTCTAGTACTTGATTATGAAGGTTAAATCATGCTCCATTTAGAAGTAGTGTTACAATATAGAGTTTATCTTCTATAGTCTCATTAGATTCTAGAGTTCTTCATCAAGTGGTATGATATTCTAGAATAAGATGCTATGTGGGAGCCTAAGAGCATTTTATAGTCATTTCTAGGTTTCAAAACAAATATTTTTGAGAGGGAATTCATGTAATGGCTCTAATATAGACATGTCAACTATATTGGTTTTTATTATTTCAAGCCCTAGGTTTATATAGGTGACACTTAAGAATTAGAATAAGGGTTACTATTGGTTTAGTCTATAAATAGGAAGATTTATATTCTAGTTGGAATCATCTATCATATTCAAATATTAGTCATCTCTATTGCGCATATGAGACTTCACCCTCTCTAGATGGCTAAGGATTTGTATTGATTTGAATATGAAATTTGATTACTTACATATTTGTTTTTTCATATGATTCAAATTTATTGTTATTGGATGTTTTTTGTTGCATATTATTGAATTGATGTTGCCATTATAAGCTGAAATTCACACCAAATGAAGTAATACAAAGCAGTAATGAATGAACATACTATGAAAAACCAATGTAAAATAAGGTGGGTCCCATTTTATTTATTTGTATTATATTTCAATGGTGTTACAATCAAAATCCCATCTTATGGGATGCTACCAAATTGATACAATGATACATAATATCACGATTAAGATCTCTTGGTGTAGTAGAAGAATCTTCGTGCCAACACAATTCGTAGGGAAGTGGGTTTTAAGACGTTTGCATGAGGGTTGTATGCAAAGTATTTTTATATATTTGTACCTATAATATGCACACAATAGAATAACAATAGATTAGTAGCATGTGTAGGACCCACCAAAGTCGAACCCATGACCAATATGAATATAAATGAAATGAATGAAAAGCAAATGCATGTTTGCGATAACAAAAATGTAAACTGATGTAGAATAGTAAAATATGTTGATTTAACCTAAGATGCAATAAAAATAATAAATTGGATCACCTGACCGTGACCATATGAAGATGAGATGGTCTCTATCAGTGGACCATATCATGGTGAGACAATCACTAACACAGGCCTTTTTGTTTTTTTGTCAAGCTTGAGAAGCATTTGGGATGACCTAGGGAGTATTATAGATTTATTTTCATTGTGGGAAGGCGAGTTTAAGGAACTCGATTATTTACCATAGCAAGGGTTTGGATTATGTGGATAACAAAAGTAAGGCTTCATATCCTTTGTGGCAGTCCAATAGCATAATGTTAGCTATAGGAAAGACTAGCAGATTTTTGGCAACACTTCATTGCTTTGGAATTGGAGATTGAATTTGGTAGTACTTTAGTTGCATAAATTCAAAAGCTTCAAGATTTTAGTTGGGGGATTGAATTCAGTAGCACTTTGTTGCAAAAATTAAAGGTAGTAGATCTTTAAAACTGAGGGGTGAGTTCCATTTTATAGATTTCTTAACAAAAGCTAGGGCACTCTGCATGAGAAACCAAAAGGGGCAATTGGCATTAGAAAAATAGATGCATGCCCCAGAATAGTTGATTGCGTGAAATTAATTCAAAATATTCTCATGCAAAGGCATATAAAATTGGTGCAATCTCATGCATGACACTAACAAATAGTATCTAAGTGGAATGTATATGACTATTGTTACAACTAGGATTAGGCCAAACTATGACTTCATATGTAGCTAAATATTTTGTAAAAACTAAGCTTAAAATGTTATATAAACTAGGTTATGACTATTATGTGGACTATTTTAGATATTCTAGTTCTATAATTTAATAATTAGTGTTCTTTGTGCTTATGGAATGGATTATGATATTGTCATCCCTTTACTTATCTCTTAGAAGTATATGCTTAAGTATGTTGTAATAATAAATGTACTAATGGGGTGAATGTGATGCAATCCATATTAAATGTTGAAATAGTAAACCTATTATCACTCCTAATATTTTCATTGGGTGATGCATTTGAGTATAATTTCCATGCCATAATAGAATTTTGTTGCACTTTAGCTAAATGTTCCAAATGCATGACTCCTTTGAAAATATGCCCTAGATAGATAGATAGATAGATAGAGGTATGCACCATGAAAAGGTATAATATGCCAAATTTCATGTAGAATGTAAAGTTATTATAGTATAAAAAGTAATTGCGCCACCTATAGTTTGATTATTGTACTAAAATATATCTAATATGATTATTGTTGTATTTTAAGCCTAACTATCTCAAAATATCATAGGTCCCAATATAAATAAGCCACAATATTATAGGTATAAATATTAATAATCAAGAGTAGAATTATATATGAGAAATCAAATATATATCTAGGCCAATATAATAATGAAATAACATTCACTTATAATATCAAATATGAATGTAAATGGCCAAAATAATTCATGTACATGCATGAAAAATACTTACAATAAAATTGCTCAAAATTTGTATACAAGTTTTATTATCAATGCTTGCTATGTGGTGATCGCTATAGATATTTTTCCTTACATTATATGGATCTTTGCATCCATAATATAGGTGTAGTAATATGACTCTTCAATACTTGTCTATTGCACTCCTCACATATCCAGGGGATGAAACCTTTCCTACTCTTGAACTTTGGCTTCTCATCTTTCCACTTGTATAATAGACTCTTCACTCCCTTCTTACATGTAAACTTTAACTCTATAAAAATTGCACACTTCTACATGACTCTTACTCTCCTACATGCACTCCTAATACAAGACACTTGTGCACATCCTCACATTATATATTTGCACACTTATATACATGAAACTTGTGCACATTCTCTCAATACACACTTGCACTCTTACATGACACTTGTGCATTTCTTGCACATAGAAACTTACATAAAGGAAAAATATAAATCACTCATCTAAAATATAGAAACAACCCTAATATATTACATATTTACATTTGTACCATAAAGGTACCATGGGGGTACATTAGCATGCATCATATAATGTAATATTCTCCAATAATTATATACTCATTAATATTCATAGAGATATGTGCAAATGCATTGCATATATGGATATCCCTAGTTGGAATGCTTCTTTGTATTTTCCCCTTTGTGAATTGGATTTTAAGGTTGAGCGGAACCTTATTATCATTGATAAAGGGGTCCTCTTGAGGTATGAAGAAATAAGTGTCTCAAGAGCGTCTTTTCCTTACCCTACATTATTATAGAGAGGATATTGTAACTTTATACTATGAATTTGAGATACGAACACTCAATTGAATGTTAATTTGTTATGTGGTAAATTGCTTGGATGATATATTCTCTCCTCTGAACAGGGGCTCGTATACAAGAAGGACAAAAGTAGAAAATTCTGTATCAATTATGGAATGTATAAACATTTTTGTAAATGATAAAAATAAATAAATGTAAATATTGCTATAGAAATAAAGATAGATGTTAATGAAATAAAATATTATTTCTTTAATAAATATTAACTAGTTATTTCTTTTGTGTGAATGAAGTATGAATTTGTTATCAATTATTGGTTGAAATTATAGAAAAAACTTATATTTTGGTAAAAGTATTGTTGGACAAGAATTTTAAGTTAATCTATTGTATTTTCTTATTTATAAAAATTTGAAGACAATGCTTATAGTTTAGAATTGCTTCTAGATTCCATGTAATAAAAATTGGAACATTTTTGCCTATCTTTACTTAATAGAATATAATTATAGTTTAAAACAATAGTTTCTTGCCACATAATAATGCCCCTAATTAATCCTTTTTAAATGTTAGTATCTAAGACAATTTTTTTGCTAGATGATACTGTCCTAAATAAATTTCCACCATATGTCAGTATTCCACATGACTTTTTCTCATATGGAATTTTGCTAGACAACTTGAATTTACACGGCCTGATGGAGAACAGATCTTGCATAATACAGAAAACCAACAAAACAAGAGCCCAAAATTTGTATTCAATACTTCAAAAGAATTTTACAAGAATATACAGCCAAATTGCCATTTGCAAACCCCCTCTCATTACAATCCATGGGTTTTTATCGAGGTCCCGATCCTCTGTGCTTTCACACTTCCCACGATCTACAATTGCCACTTGGAACAATTCTGGAAAGTTGCATTGATGAGACTCTAGGTGAGGTGCGTGACTGGCTGCCATACCCAACGAAATATTCTTCTCGATCTACTGCTTGTTGTTAGTTTCTATAAACGTGTCTCTAGATATCTTGCGTGAGTGGCCAACATGCCCGTTGAAATCCTCCTTTGAAACTGCTGCTTCACTGCTGTTAAATTGCCGCGCACGAAGGGACATATTTATGAAGGCTGGGAGTGTGTGTCTTTCTATTTGGTCGCAATATCACGGCATGTCGCGATATCATGACCATTTTCTTTCTGCACCTTCTCTCTCTGTTTTGGTCACGATATCGCGACATGTCATGATATCGCACCATTTTTTCTATCGGCCTCTGTTCTCCTGTTTTGATCACGAAATCATGACATGTCACAATTTCGTGACCTTTGGTCTCCACGCCTTTGTTTCCCCTACGATGGTCATGATTTTGTGACATGTCACGAAATCGTGACATGTCATGATTTCATGACCTTTGGTCTTCGTGCCTTCATTTCCCCTGCGATGGTCACGATTTCGTGACCTTTGGTCTCCGTGCCTTCGTTTCCCCTATGGTGGTCACGATTTCGCGACATGTCACAAAATCATGACATGTCGCGATTTCACGACCTTTGGTCTCCGTGCCTCTGTTTCCCTGCCTTGGGTCGTGAAATCGTGACATTTTGTCCGCTGCTCCCCTATCTTCAGTTTTGGTCACGATATCACGACACATATTTTACTTGCAACACTTAGAAAAAATAACATTGCACACTTAGAAAAAAAGTAACAACAAAAAGTTTGGTTGATGCTCGATTGCTTTGCTACCCTCGGATGCTCCTACATCAGACACCCGGGGTGGATCGAGAAGTGATCCTCACTTCTGATATTTGGGAGGAAGACCCCGATGGTCAACCTCTATTTTTGATAACCAAGTTGCATCTTCTACAGGTCTGCCCTTCCACTTGATCAAATACTCAGAATATTGTTTGTTCCTTGTGCTTCTGTCTTCACGAGTATCTAATATTTCCTTGATCTCATCTTTGGTTGGGTTAGATGCTGGAATGCTCCATAATTCTTTGCTTGGTGCCTCTATACTATCTCCTTCATGGTATTCCACTAAATCTGATATGTTAAAAACGGGTGAAATGTCAAGCCCACTTGGCAATTCCAATTCATATGCATTGCCTGAATCCCGTTTTTCCAGTATTTTGCATGGCCCAAACTTCTTCATCTTCAAATTGTTGTAAGTTTTGGCTAGAAATCTTTCTTTTCTGAGATGGACCATGACTTCATCTCCCACTTCGAATTCTTTGAACCACCGCTTTTGGTCTGCTCTTGCTTTATACTGAGTATTCATCTTTGCAATTTGTTTCTTTACTTCTTCATGCAGGCTTCTCATCTGTTTCACAAATTCCTCAGCCTCTGCACTGCACTTTTCTCCATTATCTAATTTTCTCAGCTTAGAAACGTTTCTCGGACTGCTTCCATATATGATTTGGAATGGAGATTTGTTTGTACTCTTATTGACAGAATTGTTGTATGCAAATTCTACTTGCGGAAAAACTAAATCCCATCCCTTGGGTTTATCTGCTATCAAGCATCTTAATAAATTACCCAGACTTCTATTTACCACATTTGTCTATCCATCAGTTTTTGGGTGGTATGCAGAACTGAACTTCATATCTGTCTTTAGCTTCTTCCACAATGTTCTCTAGAAATACCTAACAAACTTTGTGTCTCTGTCAAAAATTATGCTTCTTGGTAGACCGTGAAGTCATACCATTTCCTTGAAAAATAACCCTGTAATGTGAACTGCATCACTTGTTTTCTAGCAGGGAATAAAATGTGCCATCTTGGAGAATCTGTCAACCACCACAAATACAGAGTCATTTCCCCTCTGTGTTCTCGACAACCCAAGAATAAAATCCATGCTGATGTCCTCCCATGGCCTCTCAGGTACATGTAACGACTAGTATAATCCTATGTTTTGCCTTATGCCTTTTGCCATCTGGCATATTCTGCAACTTTGCACAAGCTTTCTCACATCTTGTTGAAGTTGCGGCCAGTAGTAATTTTCATTCACCAAGGCAATGGTCTTATCCCGACCAAAATGCCCAGCCAGTCCTTCGCTGTGCTTTTCCTTCATTAAGTTCTCCTGCATGGAACTCCTTAGAATGCATAATTTACTTCCCTTGAATAGCATTCCGTCTTGGATTAGGAAATCTAACCATTTTGTCCTGTCCACAGTAACAGGTGCCAAGCAAGCCGTCTAGGCTGCTACAAAATCAGGATCTTCAGGATAAAGACCCTTCAATTCTTCGAATCCTACTACTTCCACTATCATTTCAATCAGTAGATTCTACCTTCTACTTAAAGCATTTGCAACTCTATTTGATTTCCCGCTCTTGTGCTTTAACACAAAGGTATAGCTTTGGAGAAACTCAACCCACTTCATGTGCCGCTGATTCAATTTTGTCTGGCTGTTGATGTACTGCAATGCCTGATGATCAGTAAATAGAACAAACTCTTTTGGCAAAAAATAATGCCTCCACTTCTTTAGAGCCTGAACTATAGAATAAAATTCCTGGTCATAAACTAAATACTTTTTTTGAGCATCATTGAGCTTTTCACTAAAATAAGCAATAGGTCTGCCTTCTTGGCTCGATCATGACCCCTATTGCACTCGCCACCGGCATCACGATCGACCCGAAATACTTTGTTAAAGTCCGGAAGTGCCAAAAAAGGCTGTTCTCGTGACCTTTTTCTTTAATGCATCAAAGCTCCTCTCATCCCCTAAGGTCCACTTGAATTCTTTCTTATCCCCTCTCATTGTTTCTGTGAGGGGTGCACAAATGCTGCTGAAGTTTCTTATGAACTTTCTGTAAAAGCTGGCTAGACCTCATTCATCAGCCGCATGAAGGTACTTGGTGCATTGGACAGCCCAAATGGCATGACCAACCACTCATAAAAACCCTCTCTTGTCTTGAAGGCTGTCTTCCACTCATCTCCTTCTTGGATACGAATCTGATGATAACCACTTTTCAGGTCAATCTTCGTGAAGTACTCAGCTCCACTCAAACAGTCCATGATATCATCCATCCTTGGAAATGGGAATCTGTATTTGATAGTGATATTGTTAATTGCCTGAGAGTCTGTGCACATTATCCACTTTCCATCCTTCTTGGGTGCTAGTACTGCAGATGCTACACATGGGCTAAGACTCTCCCTAATAAATCCCTTCTCCAGCAACTCCTGGACCTGCTTGTTTAGTTCTTCAGTTTCTACAGGCGTCATTCTATGTGCAGCCTTATTGGGCAAGCTTGATCCCGGCACCAAATCAATATGGTGACTGATTTTTCTTATCGGGGTAAACCTTCGGGCACATTATCGGATATGATATTTGGAAATTCCTTCAACGGATCTTGGACTTCTTCCGGGGCATCTTTGCATTCCGTATCCCTGAATCTAGGAATTAATGCATAACACATATGTTCATGCTTTAAATCATCTAAAAATTTTCTTTCGTCAACCAAGCAAATTCTTGCACTGCCACATACCTTTTCTTCCACCTCCTTCAGGGGTTTCAACTTATGACGCATTCCATTCTTGGTCACGAAATAGGTGTTGGCTTGGCCATCATGAACCGCACACCTGTCAAACTGCCATGGCCTTCCCAGTAGCAAATGACACGCATCCATGGGCAAAATGTTGCACAAAACCTCATCACGGTAATTTCCAATACTAAATTTTACCAGGAACTGTTCATTGACCAAAACCTTATGGTCTTTCTGCAACCACGTGATCCGATATGGATGCAGGTGTTTCTTTCTCTCTAGTTGTAGCTTTGTAACCATTCCCTCTGAAACTAGGTTATCTGTGCTACCATTGTCAATGATAATGTTGCAAATCTTACCCGTGCATTTACACCTTGTGTGGAATAAGCTTTTCCTCTGATCTACGGCCCCCTCTTCATTCAGCAGGACTCTCCTTGCAATCATTACTTCTCCTCTCTTAGCTTCTTCAAAATGCTCAGATCCAACATCTTCATCAACAACTACTACTCTGGCATTTCCTTCAGGCCTCTGATTATTTCTTTCTCATTACTGTGGGCACTCATATTGGTGATGTACCTCTTCCCCACACTAGAAGCAAGTCCCTCAGAATCTTCCTCTTCCTTGACCACGTCCAGCTCTGCCTCTCCCCCCTCGGTAACCATTATTCTTATTACGGGGGTGGTCTATATTTTCTCTCCTTTGTTCTTGATTGCTACTACCTTCTCCATTTTTTTGAGAATCCTCATTTCTTCTTCCACTGTTCCTTTCGTCGGTTCTTCTGCCACAACCTCTTCCTCTTTTCTTGTTTTCAAACCTCCTATTGAGCTTCTCTTCAACCTTTAAAGCAAATTGGTAAGCGTCCTCTATGATGGTCCTCTATGATGGTCATTCAGATTCAGACTAGACTTAGTTCTTCCTGAATACTTAGTTCTTTCATAGACTTGCTTGATTGCCTCAATCCTTGCATTTTATTTAGTAGGTCTAACTCATAATCACCAGGGATGAACTGCCTCTTTAGCTTTTCTGCCATCCATTCCCACTTAGTTATTCTCTCTTTCCCTCTTTTATTTCACTCCAGCTGCACTCCCTTCCACCAAATGCTAGCATGACCTTTCAATTTGGTCTTTGCAAATCTGACCCTATCAGGGTCCTCAACCTCTTTGTACTCAAAGTACTCTTCCAGATCGTTGATTCAGTCGATCAATTCCTCCGGATCCAAGTTCCCAGAATATGTGGAAACCTCCATCTTCAGCCTCTTCCCAATCTGGGATATGGCTTTGTATAGTCTGGCCTGAGCAGGATCTACTGCTTCTTCTTCTTCCTTAGGTTGGTCTTCTTCTTCATCATCCTCTTCTTCACTACCTTCGTCTCTTCTTGGCTCCAATCTTCTACGCATTTCTTCTTGCAGGGCTTGCATTTGCTGCTGCTAAGCTCGAACATCTTCTGTTGCTGCCATGCCTCTCCCACCAACCGAGTTTCTCCTTGGAGGCATTCTTCTCACCCAATTACAAGCCCTTCCATAGATCTTGGTGTAACTGCCTCTCCTCCGATGATCTGTTACACACTTAGGAACTACTGGCTCTGATACCACTTGGTGGAGAACAAATCTTGCATAATACAAAAAACCAACAAAATAAGAGCCCAAAATTTGTATTCAATACTTCGAAAGAATTTTACAAGAATATACAACCAAAATGTCGTTTGCCAACCCCATCTCATTACAATCCATGGGTTTTTATCGAGGTCTCGATCCTCTGTGCTTTCACACTTCCCACGATCTACAATTGCCACTTGGAACAATTTTGGAAAGTTGCATTTATGAGACTCTAGGTGAGGTGCATGACTGGCTGCCATACCCAACGAAATCTTCTTCTCGATCTGCTGCTTGCTGTTAGTTTCTATAAAAACGTCTCCAGATATCTTGCACGAGTGGCCAACATGCCCGTTGAAATCCTCCTTTGAAACTGTTGCTTCACTGCTATTAACTTGCCACGCACAAAGGGATGTCTTTATGAAGGTTGGGAGTGCGTGTCTTTCTGTTTGGTCACGATATCGTGACATGTCGCGATATCGCAACCATTTTCTTTCTGCACCTTCTCTCTCCATTTTGGCCGCGATATCATGACATGTCACGATATCACGTCATTTTTTCTATCGGCCTCTGTTCTCTCATTTTGATCACAAAATCATGACATGTCACGATTTCATGATCTTTGGTCTCCGTGCCTTTGTTTCCCCTGTGGTGGTCGCGATTTCGTGACATGTCACGAAATTGTGACATGTCATGATTTCATGACCTTTGGTCTTTGTGCCTTCGTTTCCCCTGCGGTGGTCATGATTTCGTGACCTTTGGTCTCCGCGCCTTCATTTCCCCTATGGTGGTCACGATTTTGTGACCTTTGGTCTCCGTGCCTCTGTTTCCCTGCCTTGGGTCGCGATTTCACATGTCACGAAATCGTGACATTTTGTCCGCTGCTCCCCTATGTTCAGTTTTGGTCACGATATCGTGACACATATTTTACTTGCAACACTTAGAAAAAATAACATTGCACACTTAGAAAAAAAAGTAACAACAAAAAGTTTGGTTGATGCTCGATTGCTTTGCTGCCCTCGGATGCTCCTACATCACGGCCTCTTAGTTGATGATCTAAAATTAGAAAATATTTTATTATATGACTTTTGTTCTAATGGTAAGCATTCAAACAACATCATCCTAAACCAATACAACAAACCCTTATTGGCATCATACTTATTTTTAAAAGTATGTACACTTCATAAATTTATCTATCAATTTAATTTTAGACAATATTAAAATAAAAAATGATGGCATGTCCTAGACATCCCAACTAGGCAGCTTCCTTCTTCAAATTGGATTTATGCCCTAACTATTATAATAACTTGCCAAGATAAGGGTATACAACCAATCCATGCACTAGTTCCTCTTTGACATAGATATCCAAATCCTTGATGACAACTTGGATTGGTGCAACCTTGTATACTTCATTCTTATCAATATTTTGAATGATGAAATCTCTTTAATAGCTTTGCTCAATAGAATACAATTATAGTTTAAGACATAATAGTTTTTTTCCATATAATAATATCCCAGATGACTACTTTCTAGATGACAATATCTAAGACAACTTTTTGCTAGATGATAGTGTCCTAAATAAATTTCCACAATATGACAATATGACTTTTTGTCAGATGGAATTTTTCCAGACAACTTGAATTTACATGGCCTCCTAGTTAATGACCTAACTTTGGAAAATATTTTATTGGATGACATTTTTCCTAATGGTAAGCATTTAAACAACATCATATTAAACCAAGCCAAAAAACCCTTATTGGCATCAAACTTATTTTTATAATTATGTACACTTAACCAATTTCTCTATCAATTTACTTTTAGACAATAGTAAAATAAAAATGATGGCATGTCCTAGCCATCCTAACTAGGTAGATTCCTTCTTCAAATTGGATCTATACTCTAAACTATTATAATAAATTACCATAATGGGGGTATACAACCAAGCCATGCACTAGTTCCTCTTTGACATAGATATCCAAATTCTTGATGATAGCTTGGATTAGTGCAACACTGTATCCTTCCTTATCAATATTTTGGATGATAAAATCTCTATAACAACTTCGCTTAATAGAATATAATTATAGATTAAGACATAATAATTTATTGCCACATAATAATGTCCCAAATTACACCTTTGTAGATGACAAAATCTATGACAACTTTTTGCTATATGATAGTGTCTTATTTAAATTTTCACCATATGACAGTGTTCCATATGAATTTTTGTTAGATGGAATTTTGCTAGACAACTTGAATTTACATGGCTTCCTAGTCTATGACTTGAATTTAGAAAATTTGTTATTGCATGACCTTTCTCATAATGGTAACAATTCAAACAACATCATTCTAAAACAAGACAACAAACCCTTATTGGTATCAAAATTATTTTTAAAATTATGTACACTTAACCAATTTTTTAACCAATTTATTTTTAGACAATAGTAAATTAAAAAATGAGTGCATGTCCTGGCCATCCCAACTAGGTAGTTTTTTTCGTTAAATTGGGTCTATGCCATAACTATTATAATAACTTGACAAAATGGGATATACGACTGAGCCATGCACTAGTTCTTCTTTGACATAGATATTCAAATCCTTGATGATAGCTTGGATTGATGCAGCCTTGTATACTTCATTCTTATCAATATTTTGAATGATGAAATCTCTATAGATGAGCATGAACCAATTCTCTTTCACCTTCTAAATGGAATTGTATAATTTCCTTACATGATTTTCCTCTCTATTATTCCTAAGGATTTTTCTCAAGTAAAAGCCTTGGATTTTTTCCCCAACACATTTTTCCACTTCGTTTTATCTATATGATATTGAGAAATTTCTAGATGAGAGCAAGGGTTTATATGATAATAAGGTTTTCATGGACAAAAACTACTCAAAAACCTAGCTTGCACTAGGATAGTTCCTCTATGTTGGTTGATTACTTTTTCCAATTAGAAAAAATAAAAATTATCAATAAAAGAGTAGGAAAAAAATTATAACTATTTGGGAAGTGGAGGGCACTTGGTTGCATGCATGCAAGTGCATATCCAAGTGGTATATATCATTTCCTCTTATCCCAAATGATTCATTTACCTATAAAACTTACCTAGGAGGCTAGAAGGCATGATATTGTACCTATCAATCATATAATCAGGTATAAACAATCTACTCAAGAGGCAAATAGCCTACTAGATGGCCACTTGATACATCTTGTTGATCAAATAACCATATAGCTTAGACAAATTATTTATTGTCCACCTTATGATAGAGAAGTGTAGCCATACAATTTTCTAGATCTTAGAGTGATATATTGATGTCCAATATGACCCTTAGTATTTTATCCATAGTGTTCTCATTTTAGTAGAAACCCTCATTATATTGGTAGCTTGGGTTATCGACTAGTTTAATTTTTCCTTGATATTCTATTTCTTCTCTTTTGCTCATGAACTATCATACATGGGTTGATCCCAAGGCCAAATGTATTATTCCATTCATTTGATGCCTAATGATCTAATAAAATAACTAGGTTTCTAGACCAAATGAACTATCCGCTAATGACCTAAGATCTAGAACAAATGGCCATGGACTTGGGCCAAACAACCCAATCCTAGAAAAATTGCTTTTAGATGACCTAGTCTGAGATGATCAACTTTTAGATGACCCTATATAAAATGATCTAGGATGGTCATTTTTTTGTCTTCCATATTTCCATGTTATTAGACAATAATAGTTATTTGATTTCTCTTTCAATTTCCTTTATAGATCATACTTCCTATCCTAGACATATTCAACATCAATTAAATCATTCGTGTATGCTAAAATTTGTATTTGTTAGACTTGGATTGTCATTACAGGCAAAATAAATACCACAAAAATAAAAATCCTATAAATATAGTAACAAAATAAAAAAATTACAGTTCCATAAAAGTGGTTATGCAGAATTCTTAAATATGTATGCATAATTGAGCTCAATTTGTTACTTCTTGACTCAGGTTTTCTCATTCTCATGTTAGTATCGTTATTGCTATAGTTTCTACCAAGACCACTAACTAGACTACTAACCAAATTGCTACTACACTATCACTACTAGAGTTACAATGATGTTTACCCCTATATAAAATCAACCATAATTAAGAAATTAAGAGAACCTTTAGGAGGTATAACCTCTCAATTCTACCACCAATCATGTCTTCTAAACTCGTTAAGATATTTGAACTTACACATAACAACATTGCTTAATGTAACTACTATAAACCTTACATGCATTGTATGTGCATATCAATATTCATTGTGTTATTTTTAAACATATATTCATCTACGTGTGACCTATGGATGCTAACATGCTTGGTTCAATTTCATTGTTACTTTCCATGTGGAGGTTATCCATAGAATACCCTAAACACTTTTAGGTGTATAGTTGGTTCTATATAGTACACAACCAAATATTTATATCTATTATAGTAGATGCAATAAAATAGATTACCAAAAAATCCAACTTTAAATCACCTTACGCACACACACAACATTTTTTTCCCAAGTTATTCTAGCTTCAACTCCAATTGTTCAATTATTGGTTCCTATTATTGTATATTTCCTATTTACATTTTAAAAATATCTTGGATAAATAACCATATGAATTAATTTGTCATGATAAATTCATTGTTGTTATAACTTTCATCAGGTTATGAACATTTTAGTGACTACACTCTTTGACCTCCTAGATGGTAATCTTGTCAAAGGATGCTAAGTAGAAGTTGGGTCCTTAAGGAAGTCCATATAAATTTGCTTTTGGTGGATCATACTCCAAAAGTTTCAACTACATAAATACCTTAGAGAGATTCAATTTTGATTCATTCATTACATTAGGGCATGGCATACCATCTAACCTTTTGTGATAAATTTCATTCTCCAAGAGCTTGTCCACATGGAATGATTCAATCCATAGGATTTTTATCTTCCTATGATTGATTTATATTTTCTTATTAAACTTCAAGACAAGGCATATATTTTAAATCTCATTCTACAAAGGTGCTTGGCATGCCAATACTTCTACATGCACTAGGTTGTCTTCATGACCTATTGTAGAATTACCTATTTCTTGTCCAAATTTATCAATTTAAACAACCTCTTCTCTAGCTTTCCTAATTGTTGAGTTTTTTTGCACTATCACCCTCAATCCTAGATTGCAAACCCCATTGGTAAAGCAACATTCTTATAATGGTGTATGTCATTTATCACTAGCTTAAATATTTTCTTGTATACCAACAATATTGCTCACATTATTTTCTCCCAAACAATTACATTCACACAACATATTTTATACAAAATTGAAACCATGTTAGTTATTTTCACCTATTCATTCCCTCCATGATAGTATGAAATTGATAGTGAATGAAATGTTTGGAAATTTATCATTAATTTATGGATTATCTTATTCACAAAGTGTCATTCACTATTTCTTGTTAGTTGTAATGGTAAGATAAATCAAGCAATGATATTTGTCATACATAAAGCATGATATACCTTTTCATAAAATTATCAGGCAATGTCATTTACTAGACACAATTCATTAGTTACGTAGTGGCCACCATAACACACCTATGTTTCCTTTATTGGTTGATATTTAGGAATTTGAGAAAAGCTAAGATCCACATTTCAAACAACTCCTATAGCTATGACAAGTGTAATGGCATGAAGTCTATATGTAGTGTCTTTCACATCCTTTAATAGGTATTACATGTAGTCACAAACTCTTTTGAGTTATAATAAAGGATAGATTACCATATCCAATCTAAGAGGACTTTCCTTATAGTCAAATCTAGCCTCATGTGTGCTCTTCTATATTCTTATGAGATTTTGTTAGATAAATTATTAGGGTAGTTTTTCTTCATATGATCTCAAACCAAACCAATGTCACATAATCAACTTGTTATCCTTGGCTACACTCATATAATTCCTTGTGAAGTGATCCTACTCCTATCACTTCTTGCACTATATAATAGAATGGCCTACTCTATAATACTATAACCTATTCTTGTGTATGTTCCTATTATTAGACACGTTCTATTCATTTTACTTTCTTAATGGTTATTTGAGTAATCTCCACTCACCACACTAGCTTTACCTTTTAAAGCACTAGGTTTCTACTTTGCTTCCTTCTAGATAGCAAAATTCTAGTGCTTTTTACTTTTCAAGTTAAAAGGACATTCTCCCACTAGATGCCAATTCATTTCACAAATTTGTACTATAACATATTGGGAAAACTAGCACTTTTATGACCATTCATTTAACAACTTGAACATCAAAAATTTGTTTTTATCTTCTTATTTTTTAATTTTCTTCCTTATTCTTGCACATGATGTGTATCATATCCTTCTTGAGAACTTGGATTGTTGCACCTAGTTTCTCATCTTCCACATCATTATCAAAATAACTCCTATATTTGTTTTAATTTCCTCCTAACATTATCTTCATATTACTATTTAGATTTAACATTTTATCAAATGCTTTTTGGTATGAAATAAGAGGTAAAACTTACATCTTCTTTAAAAAATTATGAGCCATCATTTTTAGAATCTATCAACTGAATACTTCTCCATATTACCAATCAAGTCCTCTAGACAATGGTTGTATGACTTTGCATCTTTATCATTTTTCTTGGTGGTGTATATATATTTGATGATCTTTTTGTCATCTCATAAAATCTTGAATCCCTTATCTAAGGTAGATTTCAATTCCTCTTGAGTATTAAAAGGGTTTTAGAGTGACAAAATCAAGTCCATAAATTCATTTGTGGATTTTTTAGCCTTCCATATCATCATACATGTGCTAATATACCATAACAAACCATCATTTCCATATGCTAGAGTCACATCCTAATATTTATTAGTTTAATTTGGAAATTATTAACTTTCAAAAATTAATAATTAGTTGATTTTAAGTTTTTCATCTAATATTTATGATAAAATTGAAATTGTATATCTTGCAAATTATGTCGCAAGTGTTGGTAGGACACCCTCCTGGACGTGGAGAGGGGAAGGTATCATTTGAGAGAGGCTGGAAGATCTATACAAAGAATATAGATAAATCTCACACACTGCTAGCAGATGCATAATAATATAAGATCTAACTAAAGTGCATAAATTATTTGCTTGTGTTTTGATGATGTTTCTTGAATGAATAAAAATTATATTTTACATCAAGTTTGAAAATGACACCTTTTGGGGTTATAATTATTGTTATTTTATATGTTCATGAAGGTAAACCACTTGCAATTATTTTCATTGTGCCATACTTTTACCCTTATATATAAATAGAAGCTTATGATACAAAATTCTTACCCAATTCCCATGGGTAAAATTAGAAGATATGATCTAGCCACTATTTATCTAAGCCAAGCTCTCTCTTGATTTGGAGTATCTTTTACCCAATGAAATAAGTAACATATGTAATATGCATTACTACTAAAAATATTGAATCTCTTGATCCACACTTAACACTAATTACATAAAAAACTATGACACTAGTGATGTGTAGCACCATTGAGGTGCAACAGCCTTGATGTGCAAAACCTGTGATGTATAGCATCGATGATGTGTGATAAAATTTATGTGTAGCACTAGTGAAATATAGCCCCATAGGAATGTAGCACCAACATTTATCACATATTTCTCCTCCACTCTTGTACTATTTTGTAGCTCATGTGAATAATTCTACTCCACCAATAACTCCTTTTTTAGAAATGTAAAAATATTTTATTTTGGTCTTCTCATGCTCAATTTGAACTCCTTCATTAGCAAATTGATTAACCTTTTTGTTAAAGTTTCTTCTCACATGTACAAAACTTATAGATTTATATGGTTGCATATTTATTGGATCTTTTGTATAATCACATCTAGCATTATATTTAATATTTTCACATTTTTACTCATTGTTTCAATGACCAATGTTGAATATCCATACACTATCAATTCTACAACTCTTTCTGCCTTGAATTTTTCAATCCTCTATTCAAAGTTGAGAGCTTCACAAAATTATTTGAATTTACTCCTAATCCTTCAAAAAAATCTACCAATACTCTTCTTGAGTCATTCATTATAATCCCTCTTGATCTTGCTAATATTGGATTCATTTTTGATGCACAAAAAAAACAATGGTATTCTCTAGTACTAAATCTTACAGGCTCATATTTTTTACTTACTTGCTTGGTTACAAATAATATTTCCAAAAGTTGAACTATTTTTTTCAACTTCCACTAGTGAGTCTTCATTATCAATCCCACTTCTATAGGATTTAATTAAGAGTTTGAGGATTGATATGCTACACAAATATTCCCCAAAAGGTTGCATCTTTCTATATTAAAATATTATTTCATTTCGAGCTTTACATATCTGATAATACAATTTGTGGTAGTACTTCCCAAATTAACTTTATTGCTGATTTTCCATCTTTATGAATAGGATAATTAGTTTTCCATATGGTTGAAAATTCCTCACACTCAATTTTGGAATGGATGTCAACTCTAAAGCCCAATTTTGTCATATAAAATTTTGAACTTGGTTTGAGACTTCACATTAAATAAACAAGTGTTCAATATTTTATTTCTACTTCTTACATAACATACATATTGACAGTCCATGTATACCCCTTCTACTTAGATTTGTAGTAGTACGAATCACTTTGTGAGTTAATATCCACATAAAATGATCATTTTTTGGAATAAATCTTATACTTCATACTTTTGTCTAGCACATGTTATTTGGAATTAAGTGACCATATTTATTAGACACTAGCTGGTTGTATCCTTGTTTGACATGATATTTTTATTGGCTTTTAAGCATTATTATCTCAAAATATCATAGGTCCTAATATAAATAAGCCACAATATTAAAGGTCAAAATATCAATAATCATGAGTAAGAAGAGAGTATATATCCAAGCGAATGTAATAATGAAATAACATTGGAGCTGCAATCTTACTTGCAATGGTAAGGGCTTTGACCTCTCTTTAAGAGGTCCAAGGTTCAAACCCCACTCAATATGAGATGATAAGTACCCCTCATAAAAACCTATGCAAACTTATAAGAATCTAGTGGCATTATCTCAATGGTTAGATTCCTCAACATTTAAAGAGGATACCAAGGTTCAAATATTTCCAAGCGATATATGGTACTATCCAAGATTTATTGTAATACCACTATGTGGTGATGATGTAATAAATGTGGGGCCTATTTCAATCCTATATAACCAATTGAAAAAATAATGAAATAACATTCACTTATAATATCTAATATGAATGCAAAATGGCCAAAATTATTTATGTAATGCATGAAGAAAACTTGCAATATAAATTGTTCAAATATTTGCAAACAAGCTTTATTATCAATGTTTTCTATGTGGTGATTGTTATAGACCATTTTTCCTTACATTGTATGAAGATTTATCTCCATAATATAGACATAGAAAGTGAATCTTCATGTACTTGACTATTGCTCTTCATATGATAGCTCCCATGACCTTTGACTTATCATGTTGCCACGTGTATACTAGAATATTCACTCTCTTCTTACATGCACACTTGACTCTATGACACTTGCACACTTCTACATGCCTCTTATTCTCTTACATGCACTCCCAAAATAATAAACTTGTGCACATCCTCACATTACATATTTTCACACTTACATACATGATAGTTGTGCACATTCACTCAATACACACTTGCACTCTTACATGATATTTGTGCATTTCCTATGCATTACACTCTTACATGACACTTGTGTATATCTTGCACATAAAAACTTACATAAAGGAGAAATATAAATCACTCATATAAACTATAGACACAAACCCTAATCTATTACATATTTACATTTGTACCATAAAGGTACCATGGGTACATTAGCATGTACCAAATAATGTAATATTCTCCTTCACTCCCCTGTATTATATTATTTGGATATTGAAGACTTTAATCTTCAATATTCATCTTCTATCTTCAAGTGACCTTGCATTCAGCATGAATCTTCGTTTGATATTTGTCTTCAGCTTCATTCTTGAATTTCATTATGAGTTTTCTTTCATCTCTATTCTTTGTCTCATTGGACTTTGCATCTTCATTATCTGGTTCATGAACTACTTGATATTCTTCTTTTATCTTTGATTTATATGCTTTTGATTCTTGTTCATGAGTAGATTGAATTTTTCTTTATGCCTGACTTCTTTTTTGATCTTTGCATCATGTGCTTCTTTTTCATAATCTTGATATTGTCCTATAACTTTTGAATATTCACTTTGAGCATCATAATAATTTTTTTAATTAGAAGTTCTTGGAATGCCAATATTGCATGAAGAATGAAACACTATTTTTAGATAGGATTCACTTGTATCAATATCTAATTTCCTTTTCATAGTTTCTATAAACTCTTTTTGTTTTATATTTTCACCTTTATGAAGTTCAAGTGAAAGCAATGCCATATACATTATGCTACCTATATAAATTAGGTATCATAATACCATCCTTAGAATTATCAATTGTTTCAACAAGATTTGTAAATAATATTTAAACATTTCAAAGCTTTCTTTCATAGCTTCTCTATAGATGAATTGCATTGCCATATCTAGCTTACCCTTAGATTTTTAAATAAATTTTCCAATGCCAGATTTTATAACTTCTAGTCTTTTTTTTTTTTCTGATTATGGACTTCATATTTTCTTCCACAATAATCAAGGTTTGTAATTCAATTTCTTTGAAGTTGAAATCCTTATATCTCCCAAGTTAAAAAAATACTCAAATAAGAAATTTACAAATTTTAAATTTTCTAAACCTTTAATATATTAATCCTTTTAACTCCCTATTAAATTTGCAAATTTTCAAATTTCAAATTTCACCAAACCTTTTAAAAGAAACTATTATTTTTCCAAACCTTGTAGTAATCCTTATCACTCCATTTTGAAAATATAAATTCAAAAATTTCAAAAAGCAACTTTTGAAAAATTAATCAAGGTCCATAGACTTCAATAATATTTAATATGAATAACCCTATAACTCTACTTAATGGAATTCAAAATAATTCAAATTCATTCTTTCCCTTCAAAATGTAGATTATGCACCAAATGTGGAAGTGTAACATATAAATGTTACCTAATATGGTATTGAAAGATTTATCACTTCTATTAAAGCTACAATATGTCAAGTGATGGTCAACATGACTAATTCCTCCAACATTCCTCTTTCCTTAATGCTTGGATTTCCTCATTCTCTTTGCTATGAAGAAAACTCTTCGTATTCTCTCTCAGGTGCTTGCCTAGTAGCTTGCCACTCTTTGCCTCTTCTCTTGTTATTCTTAGGTGCCTATTTGGTAGCTCATTGAATGATGTTCTTTATCTCCTCTCTTGTTGTTCTTAGGTTTTCCCTGGTAGCTCAACCAAATGATGTTCTTCATCTCATATCTAGCTACCCTTAGGTACTTTCTTAGTAGCTCATATGAATGATGTTCATCATCTCATCTCTAATTGTTGGTAGCACTCTTTGATGGCGATATTCTAGACAATGTTCTATGTCAAAAACTACTTCAAAATCTTATTACATGTGGCACTCTTCTTAGCATACTAATTCTTATCTCCTAACTTTCTAGTAGCACTCTTTTTATCTCTAATCTTCTTTAAATATTGACACCCTATTAGTGCTCAATATTTGCTAATCTGCCTTTAAGAATAGTGCTTTGTTAGCACTTGATATTATAATCTACCTTGAAGGATAACACCCTTTTAGCACTTGATATTATAATCTACTTTGAAGGAGAGTTCCCTATTAGCGCTTGAGTCTCTCAATAACTATTGTATAATATCTCATATATCTACATATTTATTATTAGGTAGTTGTGCTCTTTGTTGTCTTCTTGCTCTCATATTCTCATTTGTACTGACCTCTATAGGGTAGCACATTGTTGTATTGATATCTTTAATGGTGAAATGACTCCATGATGAGTATTGCTTAAAAAAACCTTATCCATGACCAAGAATGAAATATGGATATTTTTAGTAATCTTGGTTCTCCAATATTTCCTTATATTGGAAAGCTTATGATGCTCCCTTATTCTCTGTGCTTTACTTATTCTCTATTATATAGAAGATTTGTATTGTTTCTCTTTTCTAGAAGCTTAGTTGCTCATCTATCTCCTAGAATATTATATGCTCCTCTATTTCCTAGAAGCTTAGATGCTTCTCTATCTCTTGGAAGCTTAGATGCTTCTCTATCTCTTGGAGGCTTAGATGCTCCTCTATCTCTGATCTCTATCTCTAATATCTGAAATCTCCAATATCTTAGGTCAAACCTTAGAACCAAAACAATTATCCTCTTTTTTAGAGAACCCATAATCAATATTAGAATGCGTATGAATATCCCTATACATCCAACTTCATTATGGGTTGGCCCTTAATTGTTTCAAGCTGAGTCATAGTCTTCATTATTTTTTGAACCAAGTGGAAAGACCCTAAATCCAAATTAGGGTGACTCTTACTTGTCCCCTCAATATCTACTCAATAATACTTTCAACCATAGAGTCCAAATCTTCATTGCTTTCAAAGTGGATGTAATCCAATTTTAAATTGGTTAATATAACTCTATAAAAAATGGATAGATCTAAGTGGCAGCTCTGATACCACCATTGGATTTTAAGCCTTACTATCTCAAAATATCATAGGTCCTATTATAAAGAAACCACAATATTAAAGGTCAAAATATCAATAATCAAGAGTAGAATTATATATGTGAGCAATCAAATATATATCCAGGTCAATATAATAATGAAATAACATTCACTTATAATATCTAATATGAATGTAAAATGGTCAAAATAATTCATGTACATGCATGAAGAAAACTTACAATATAAATTGCTCTAAATTTTGTATACAAGATATACTATCAATGCTTGCTATATGGTGATTGGTATAGACTATTTTACCTTACATTATATGGAGCTTTATCTCCATAATATAGACATAGAAAGTGATTTTTCATGTACTTGACTATTGTTGTCTATATGATAGCTCTCATGACCTTTGGCTTATCATTTTTGTCACTTGTATACTAGACTCTTCACTCTCTTCTTACATGCGTACTTGAATCTATGACACTTGGAGAATTCTACATTACTCTTACTCTCATACATGCATTCATAATATAAGACACTTTTGAATATCATCACATCACATATTTGCACACTTACATACATGACAATTGTGCACATTCTCTCAATACAGACTTGCACTCTTGCTTACATGACATGTGCATTTCCTGCACATTATACTCTTACATGACACTTGTGTATTTCTTGCACATTACACTCTTACATGAAACATGTGCATTTATTCCATATTAAACTCTTATATGAAACTTGTGCATATCCTACGCATTACGCTCTTACATGACACTTCCGCATATCCTCCATATAGACACCTACATAAAGGAGAAATATAAATCACTAATCTAAACTATAGACACAAATCCAAATCTATTACATATTTACCATTATACCATAAAGGTACCACATTAGCATGTACCAAATAATATAGTATTCTCCAAAAAATTTCCTATTCTATTTATTGGTCCCCATATTATCTGGTTTAATTCATCTTTGAGTCTAACATTTGTTTCTCTTAACAACCTGGCAAGTTTTTGATATTCATTCTTCAAGTATACTAATTCAATATTCCATTCCCCCTATCTTTTATTTTGGATTTTTACCATTCACTTTAAGAATTATTAGTTTTAAAAATAATTAGTTTTTCCATACCTTTGCTTTTGAAATAATACTTAGCTAGAGTATTTCTAGATATCCTCCTATTGGTGGCATACCATTGATTGCATCTATTCTTATGTCTACATTTTGGCCATCATCAATGAACCATGAACAATATTATTTATAAAAGGATAGTGTTGCATACAGATTCGACCATGTAGTATATTTCTTATCTAAAGTTACTTTTATTTTTAGTATACATTCCAGTGGGTTACCTCCAAGATACTTCACCATGCTCCATAGTGAGTTGCCTTGATTAATATCCATATTATTTTAGCTTCATACACCTCTAGTAATAAGCACAAATACTTTATTCCTAATCCATCCCATTTTTGTGGTAACCATACAATATTGCACTTAGCCAAATAGAACTTATTTTTATCTTGTTCTTTGGCACCTTTCCACAAAATTATCATTATTTTCTCAAAGTTATTAACTACCCCTACTAGTGCATGAATAGATGATATTTAATATATTAGAATGGTGGATAAAAAATATTTGATTAGAATCATTCTCCAAACCAGATTAAGACATCTATGGACCACATATTCAATATCTATATTATATTGTTAAGGATCCATTACTTTTTGGTATGCTTGCATGGGCCAATTGGCACATTTAGAGACAATAAGAATTCTTTGGATTTGCCTAGTTTGAAGCCAAAATTTTTGGCAAGTTTTCTCTCCAAAGATACTAAGCAATTATATTCATAAATGATAGACATACCATACTTAACAACTTCTGTTTCTATAAAAAAATTATCTAATATCTCTTTAATGTTCTTGGATTCCTTAATTGATGCTTGTTTCATTAACATAGAGTCATATATAAAGTGTCGGTGGGTGGTGCTTACTATATTTGAAGTAAATGATACTCCTTCAATCTTTACTTGTATTCTTGCTTGCATGATAAGATAGTTCAATGCCTTAGCCATGATGGTCTATAAATTTAGTGATAACGGGTTGCCTTATCATTGACTAAAATTGAGAATGCTAGAGTTGATGTAGTCTTTCACCCATTTTACCTATACTCACAAAAAATCTTTTTTTACAGGACCATTAAGAGAAATATCCTATTGATTCTGT
Organism: Wollemia nobilis; assembly: GCA_028583015.1. Lineage (NCBI taxonomy): Eukaryota > Viridiplantae > Streptophyta > Pinopsida > Araucariales > Araucariaceae > Wollemia > Wollemia nobilis. The sequence continues at coordinate 3,572,537 of JAQPPZ010017063.1, read as the reverse complement.
CATAGATTGTAGCAAAGTTAAGCTTTATCATCATTGTCCTTCTCCTTGATTTAAATTTAGAGTGAATTGCTTCTTATGCAATAATGACTTCATATAAAATTTAATTCTATTTAACCACTCCATATTGCTTTTCCAATATGATCATAGGCAACTATGTTTGCAATCTAGTAGCCATTATTTTTTAAATTACTTTAAAGGAAAAAAAATATATAGAGAAATGGGTCTAAATATATCAAACTTACTTGCCTTCTCTTTTGGAATATGTGCCAAGAATGTTGAATTTATTGACTTTAAATATTTTCTTGTTATTCTCGCTTCGTCTACCATTGCTAGCATATCCTTAGTTATAATTTCCCGTGCTCCTTTAAAAATATTTGTCTAAAATCCATATGGACTTAGATCTTTGTCTAGCTTAAATGAATACACTATCTCTCTTAATTCTTCCATGTTGACTTCCTTCATTAGATGATTATTTATTTCTTGTGTGACTACTTCTAGTATTAATTCAACCACTTCTCTTTAGATTTATTCTCTATCAATGTTATCATATAATAATGTGGTTTAAAAATAATTTCTTAAAATATTTTGTATTTCATTATCCTCTACCATCTCCTCTCCATTGTCTTGATTGATACATGATATGTGGTTCTTCATTCTATAAGTAATCAAGGTTTTATGGAAAAACTTAGAATTTGCATCCCCTTCCAATTATTTCAATTCTTTTCATTGTGCCACATCACATTAGTTATATAAATAAAGTAAAAAATATTTTTCTCATTTAAAATATGAAGGTATAATCAGAAAAGCACTCTATTTCTCTTATCTAACCTTGTTATCTTTTGAGCATGATATGAAGCATACAATACTAGCTAGAAGGATATATTGAGGAGGTTTTTAAACAAGCTTTAAGAGTGGACTACTCTCATTTTTGCCTCGTTAAATTTATCATGTATGCTTTGAGGGAATCTACTTGTTGGCTACTACCTAATATCTTGGGAGTGTGGAAACCTTATGAATTGTGTTTTTAATACTAGTTATCTTGGCTTTTAATAAAGGGAAAAGAAATAATAATTGAAGTATAAAGAAAGTAAGAAGTTCAATAGAAGCACTCTGAATAGTTTATTTTTACATTTTGTTCTAGTTTATAATACCTACATAGAGAATTGTTGTACTAATTGAAAGATATTTTCCATTTTAAAGGTTAGTAAAATTTGGGTTCTTGTTAAATAAAATGATAAAATAGAACTCGAATATTTTATGCATCTACAAATTGTATTTTGAATCCCCACTCTATTAAGCATTATATATATTATTTTAATTGACTTTACAGTAAAATTTTTTAAATTTCTCTAGCATGTTTCAATGCTTGCTCGAAATGTTAATGGGTACCAAACAATAATCAAATAAATACCCTTATATGTGAGTGTAATGCATTTGTATGTTTTTATTTTTTTATTTTTTGGGTTTTCTTTAAGTAAAAAATTTCTTCCCATATGCTTCCTTTGAATGGAAGGAATATTATTTCCCTTTTTGGAGGCTTGCTAAGTTATGATTATTTTTCCTTATTTTGCATGAGAAAATAGGTTGGTTGTATTTAATTAACCCTACCTAAGCCTATAATTACTTGAAGACATATAAGATAAAATAGTTCTATTCTGATGTAAAGTACCTTTTGAATACTTTATTCTTTTCTTATGATATAGTTTGAAAATCAATTTGACACCCTATTTTTGTAGTGAACTTTTCAATAGGATATCATTAGAATTCCATATGTTATTTCAAAATCATATGGGACTTGTGAATATTATATATATATATGAGATAGAGAGGTAGAGAGAGAGAGAGAGAGAGATGAATTTGTATTATTTTGAATAAAGATAGGAAATTTTTAAAATGGTTGAGATAAACTACATAACAAAAGGAAATTCTAGTCTTTGCATTTAATAGAACTTTGAATATATAACAATTATGTTAGGACAAGTGCATGGTGAGAAGCCACATATTTGAAATTGTAATGTTGTCATATTATGTTATATGTCATACAAAACTCCTATATCATTCTTTTTTCCGTTATAGCAATTATGAAGGACTTTAACTTTTTGGTCTTGTTTGGACTAGATTATGTACATTCCATCCTTTTAAACTTTATAAATAAAACTATTGTAATTGTGTATAATGAAGGAAGAAAGTGGAACTATGATATGTACCTAGTTTTAATTATTGATTGGATTATATATAGATACTGTTACAATTGGGATTAGGCCAAATTATGACTCCATACTCAGCTAAATTTATCGTAAAAACCAAACTATGATTATTGTCTAGACTATTTTAGAGATTCTAGTTCTATAGGTCAAACATCAGTGTTCTTTATACTTATGGAATGGATAATGATATTGTAATCCATTTTATTATCTCTTATAAATATATGCTTAAGTATGTTGTAATGATATATACACTATTGGAGTGAATGGGATGCAATTTGTATTAAATGTTGAAATAGTAAATCTATCATCACTCTTGATATTTTAGAGTTGTTAAAGAAGTGGAAAGAATTAAGTTGTTCTCATTAGGTGATGCATTTAAATATAAATTACATGGCAAAATGGAATCATGTTACACTTTGGCTAAATGTTTGAAATACGTGATTACCTTGAAAAATTACCCTAGATAAAGAGAGAGGTATGCACCACGAAAGGTATAATATGTCAGATTCCATGTGTAACGTAAGGTTATTATAGTATTCAAAGTAGTTGCATCACCTATAGTGCAACTTGATTTTTACACTAAAACTAAATCTAATATGTATATATAGTCAATAAAATATATATATATATATATATATATATATATATATATATATATAGATAGATAGATAGATAGATAGATATGCTCATGCATTGTACATATGGATATCTCTAACTGGATTGGTTCTTTGTATTCGCCCCTTCATGAAGGCTCAAAACTTTGTGTTGTGAAGTTGAGATGGAAATATTCATTTGAATGTTACTTGGTTGGGTGTTAAAGTGCTTAGATGGTATCTTCTTTCCTCCAATTTTTGGCTCACAAACAAGAAGGATAAAAGTAATAAACTGGTTATTGGTTATGGAATATATAAATACTTTTGTAAATGATGAAAATAAATAAATGAAAATATTGTTATAGAAATAGAGATAGACGATAATGAAATAAAAACTTGATTCTTTAGTTAATATTATTCGATTATCTCTTTAATAAGAATGAAATATGAATTTGTTATTAGTTCTTGGTGGAAAGTATAGTAGACACTTATATTTTTATAAAAGCATTGCTTGAAAAAATGTTAATTTAATATTTCGTAGCATCCTTGTTCATGGCAATGTGAAGATAACGCTTATAGGTTAGCCTTGCTTCTAGATGATACATTCAATAAAAATTAGGATATTTTTATCTATCTTTGCTTAACAGGATACAAGTGTGATTTAGGTCATTTAAAAAAATTGATTTAGATATATGAATAAAACATTCTGATTGTATATGAACTCAAAGGAATGATACTAGTTGTACATATAGGAGTAGATTTTGTATTACATGTTGATATGATAATTGCTATACTAGTTAGTATTTTCATAGTTTGACTAGAGTTAACAAAACTCAAAACTTGTAAAATAAGAGAACATCACCCTTGAATTTTGTAGTCCTATTGTAACTAGACCTATTATTTGTCATAGTAGAACCTTGATGAAAATGAAAACAACATAATTATCTTATGTTAACCATGTGTTGTGGCTGCTCCACAACGTGCCCCAAAATTGGGGACCCACCTTTTTTTGCATGTTTTCCAAGAAGACCGAAGTGGCCCATATGCTAAAGATCAAAGAAAAAAGCAAAACACCACAAGGAGAAAAAAGTGTCGCGATATCGTGACATGTTGCATTTTTGCGGTCCAAAGCAAAGGGAGAGAGCAAGGAGGAAAAAGTGTCGCGATATCACGACATGTTGCATCGTCGTGGCCAAAAGAGAAAAAGTGTCGTGATATCGTGACATGTTGCATCGTTGTGGCCAAAAGAGAAAAAGTGTCGCAATATCGCAACATGTTGCACCATCGCGGCCAAAGGAGGAAAAAGTGCCACAATATTGCGACATGTTGCATCGTCGTGGCCAAAAGAGAAAAAGTGTCACGATATCGCGACATGTTGCATCATCGCGGCCAAAAGAGAAAAAGTGTCGTGATATTGCGACATGTTGCATCATCGCGGCCAAAAGAGAAAAAGTGTCGCAATATCGCGACATGTTGCATCGTCGCGGCCAAAAGAGAAAAAGTGTCGCGATATCGCGACATGTTGCATTGCCGCAGCCAAAGGAGGAAAAAGTGTCGCGATATTGTGACATGTTGCATCATCGCGGCCAAAGGAGGAAAAAGTGTTGCGATATCATGACATGTTGCATCTTTGCGACCAAAAGAGAAAAAGTGTCGCAATATCATGACATGTTGCATTTTCATGGCCAAAAGAGAAAAGTGTCGCGATGTCACGAAATGTTGCATTTTCAGAGAAGAAAGAAAAAGTGTCGCGATGTCGCGACATGTTGCATTTTCGTGATTCAAAAGGGGCAGGAAAGCAGAGAAACAAGAAGTGTCGCGATATCGTGACATGTCCGATTTTTGCCAAGGTAACAGACCTACATAGTGACGTGGACATAAGGACAAAATCCAATGAATAAGACAAAATGTTACATAAGGAATATTTAATGATTTGAAATCATTTAAGATGGTCGTTACACATGGAGGGAAACGAATGCAAGCCCATGTGGAGAAAATGAAATGAAGGGCCACAAAATAGAAGTGAAAAGTCTTTTGGAAATCGAAACACATGCATGTAGGGAAGGTGAAACGAACAACCATTGGAAAATGAAATGAAAATCTTCCTGAAGAGTTTAAATACACCAGGCAAGAATGTTTTGAGGAGTTGGAAATTGCTACGAGCAGAGTTGAAGGCAAGAGGGCCATTCTGGACCTATTTGAGTCGTTTTTCTTCCATGGACTGGTTTGGGAAAACCAGAAGTTTTTGTTATTGTAAAATGAAAAATTTTTAATACAGAAAATTTCAAAAAGTTGCATCTTATGGACAAGAAAGGAGGAGTCATTTTCTGCATGCAATATTAAATGTCTATTTTTCCCCTTTTCAGATTTTAGGCTTGTAAATGGAGTTTATGCAAGTTTTCTTGGTTGCTTCATGCGAATGTTTAAATTTGAAAAACCTCATTTAAAACCCTAGGAGCCAGCACTTAGCTTATCCGGATTGTGCTTGTTTTGCAGGTCCAATAGGTTAGGTTGCATGCATGAAAACCTCACATCTTCGATTTTGTCGAAATAGGATAGCATCATACTGAATGCGTTTTATTTCCAGTTTTTGCATTTCATTTTCATTTTCTGCATTTTATTTTTTCCAAAAAATTTCACTTTTTTTAAATTTTCAGGCATTAAAATAAGCATTTAAAAAATTTCAAAATCCAAAAAAAAAAATGAACAATCATTAAAGTTTCATGGTGAAATAAACCAACATTGCCCCTTGTTTACAGTTACTTGCAATCACTAAGGTGTTCCAAGCATTTAAATTGAATATATTTATTTGAGATTACTAATACACATATGCAAATGCTAATACAATGGAGACCTTGGAGAAGTTATTTATTTAATTTCTTTGCAAGAGGGGATTTGGAATCCAAATCCTAAATGAGAGTGTATTTTCACAATCGGGTGAAAATAACACTCAACACCATGGAAGTATTCAATTGTATTAATCATAGGCAAATTTTCTTCAATTGTATAGAGCTAAAAAACAAACCATGGAACTCTCTTGACCCCTTCAACAATGTCAAATTGTTGCTCATATGTATTCAATATTTTTGGAAAGTCATGGGTGTCTACACACTTCCTTTTCCATCTGTCTGTGTTTGTGTCATAGCTTGTGTGTCATTACCCACATCCGTGCACACATTCTTACCTCTTTTTTCAAACATGTTCTCCTTGCATACATCTTCATCATGATTAATTGTTCTTCATATCATTCATTATGTGATCCTTTTTTGCCTTTACATTGACTCTTCTCTCATTTTTCTATGTACCCTTTGTGATTATCGTTCACTCAATTTTTCATTTTACTTTGAATATCATTGTGGTCCTCGATCCAAACTTGTTGCATGAATATCGCCAAATGTAGCATTCTAGTTTGGTATTCCATGCACAATAAAAAAATATTATAACATTGCAACATAAATAAGAGAAAACTATATATACATAAATAAGGATCACATAAAATGAATTCATATTACCAAGATGTATAATGTATAATACAATATTTGTAAGTGTAATAGCAATGCAACACAACAGATGCATAACTATACAAGATAATGCAATAATATAAATAATGAGGGGATGCATATATTGTGTTTGAGTGGAGGGAGGTAGTTACGCAATGGATTACCTATTGACTTGTATGTACAAAATAAAATAAAATTGTGTACTTAACACAACACTATATTAATGTTGCACACTCATTTGACGTGTATTTTCTTACAATAACACATAACTATTTACAAATAAAACCATTTACATATAAGTTATCCATACACATGTATACATCAAGGATTTAGTGGCACATGTTGGTGCCATGTTAAAATTGCCTCCTACATCCACTCGCTCCCTGCTCTCTCGTGATCCTTCTTTAATTTTTGATACAAAATCTAAATTAGGTCAAACATTTTAAATGACCAATTAATTATTTTTTAGGAACATAAGTTTAAAAAAAACTAAACAAAATGTATGCTCAAGATTTAATAACTATTTTTTTATGAAAGATGTTACATTGTTTCCACTCCACTTAAATTAGGAATTAAGTCATTGAAGAATATAATTTTTTTTTTGGTAGATAAGATACTATAGCATTAATACCGGGTTTTACAGGTTGACCCAAAACCTTTTACAAAAATCAGCCCAAGGTTGTTTATGAACATATCCTTACTAAGGATCCTATATATGTAAAATCTACATGTCGCCAAAGCCATTACATCCGGTAAGGCACATAGCCTGTTATCAAAAAGAAACTTCCCATACAAAATTTTGGGTATACCCCGAGAAAACACATGCATCATAATTACAAAAAATAAATAGACACGGATCCCTTCCTTAAGACAATGGAGAAACAAAAAGTTGTAGACACACATAGCAGAGTACTGAAAAAAACTCCCACAAGCTTTGTATTGACAGTTACTCTTAATAATTCTTTGGTAATTGCTTTCTTCCATATATGAAATGCTTTGGTACTACATACTATCTTGGCCAATCAGCCTTGGAGAAGTGAACTTGATGGCTAGATTTATGGCAGTGGCTATCTGGTGGTCCACGTGGCTTTGGTTTGAAGTCTTATATTACCGTTTCTTTCCTTCCCTATGATTATCAACCAACCTCAAATTACTAAGATGACTAGGAGCCATGTTATATGACATGTGACTATCCCCATTAGTATTTGTGGTATTTCCAAGAAACATCCACGAAGACTGACAACTCAGATAATTTTTATTGTGAGTCCAATTCAAAAAAGAGACAAGAATACTCCTAGCCTTCGAACTTATAGTGCCTTCCCTGTTGGTAAATTTGACTATCATTCTTGGCATTCTTGTTGAATAATCTCCTCTACTTCACTCGGGACACCGTGTTCCCATTTAAAAATTCCATCACCATCGACACCCAAATTGGCCAGCTTATCAACAATTTTGTTAGCTTCTCGAAAGACATGTTGGGCTTTTATGTCCTGTCTTCCCTAGAAAAAGATCCTAGCCTCTTCAAAAATTGTTTTAATCCTCCAAGGAGGTGTTTTCCAATTATTAAGGAGATTTATAACATGCATAGAGTCTCCTTCTATGATCAAATTTTCTTCTAAGTATTGATTCATTTGAAGGCCTCTCCACATAGCTCTAGCTTCAGCTTTGTTGTTTGTCCTTGTTCCCAAATATTTGAAAAATGCAAGCATCATATTCCTATTATGATCTCACACAATGCCACTAGTGCCTGCTCTACCAAGATTTTCCTTAGTCGCTCCATAAAAATTAAGCTTAAACCAACCTGTAGGAGGTGGAGACCACTTAACATTGGCTCTAGGGTTGACTACCCTAGGCACAAACTCATATAACAAGGTTAAGCTTAAATATTGAGCAATCGTGGTCTCCTGCAGATGAGGTTTATAGCTATCAAAAGGGATAAGGTTCACATTCTCGTTGGCAAAGGATAGGATCCTGGCAATGATAGTTTGATGATCATGGATAGAATCATTAAAGACTCTATGGTTCCTTTCTAACCACACCTACCAAAGATAGTGATTGAGATAATTTTTTCACATGTATCTAAGTCTTTGGCTTGAAAAGGGGCAAGGCAACTGGACAAACAAATCAAGTATGATGGCTTGTTTAACCCATGAAATATTGAAGGCCTGAAAAATCCCACTTAGGATAGTCAAGGAAAAAGGGCACTCAAGGAAAATGTGATAAATGGTATCCCAATTAGCCCTGCACAGATAACAACGATTAGTGACACAAATACCTTTATACATCATATTATCAATGGTTAGAATTCTTCCTTGGATAACCAGCCATGAAAAGACTATAATTTTTGGAATTAAATTTTTTATCCAAACTAAGTCTTTTTGGAAGATAAAATCCTCGTGATCAAGCATAAGCTTGTAAGCTGATTTAATAGTGAAATACCCATTTTTCGTAGGAGCCCAGGTCACTTGATCTTCCTTGGGTCTCATAGGGATAAACTGTTGCCCGAGAATATTACAAATATCATTTGATTCTTCTTGAAATCCCTGAATTCTTATTTATTTCCACTTCATTCTACCTCTATCCTCAACCATATAATCGAAGACTTTTTTGCCAATGAGTTCTTATGTGATATCTCTTATTCGGGCTAAGTTAGGATATTGTTTCAGTGGTTCATCCTTAGCCCATCTTTCATTCCAACAATTTATCCTCTCACCATTGCCTAAAATCCATCTTAAACCTTTTTTGATGATTTCCTTACAATTAAGAATTTCTTTCCAAAAAGAAGAACCTCTGATTGGAACTGAGTCACTTAGAAATTCCATATTTTGAAGATACTTTCATTTGATGATAGTTGTCCATTCATTTTCTTCACTAGAAATGAGACGTCACGCCTGCTTAGCTAGTAAAGCTAAATTTATATGAGCAATTCTCCTCAAACCTAAGCCCTCATTTTTCTTGGGTCTACACACTTTGGTCCATCCTACAAGGTGTATCCTTTTTTTCTCCTCTGATCCAGTCCATAAAAATTCTTTTTGAAGTTTCTTAATTTTTTGGAAAAACCTTCATAGGGGCTTTGAAAACGGAGAAGAAATAGACTGGAATGCTCTGAAGAGAGGCCTTAGTGAGGGTCAACTTTCCTTCTTGAGATAGAAGATGACATTTCCATCTAGCAAGTTATTTTTGAATTCTTTCAATAACTCTGTCCCACATTGACTCTCTCGGAGAACCAATGAAAAGAGGGAGACCAAGATACGAAGTGGGGAGGTTTGCTATATCACACCCTAAAATTTTTACAATCCTTCCTTGCCTCTGAATGGGGGTGTTCAAGAAATATAACTTGCTTTTACTAAAATTATCTTTGTAATCCTATTATACTAATCCTAAGATTTATAGTCAACTTGATGAGGTTTAACTTATTTGAAAATATTAGACCTAATATTTAATTTGGTTAAGGATTGATGTTTAGATCTATGTTAAACAATTCTAAAGTTGTAAAAAGAAGTTTAAATATAAGTATTTAAAAAAAACCTTAGATATGTTGGAAGAACTTTCAATAATAGACTTAAATATTATTCTTCATTTTTGTTTTAAGTGATCATACAAATTTAGATTGGGAAAGTGATCCTAATAATTGTAAATATATTAATGTTTACTATTTTGCTCTTTATTCTGCTTTAATGTTGTGGAATAGTAAAAAAGATAATATAGTTTCATAAATTTCATCATAAGTCAAAACCAAATGGTGTACTAAAGCTACAAAAGAAGCAATTAAGTTACGAATATTATTGCAAATTTTAGACTTCATCAAGGGTATTCTCCATGCTTTATGTGATAGTTAAAGTGCAACAAATTTGACGAATCGTATGTTGCATGCTAGGAGCAAACACTTTGAGCTCCATTATCATATTATTTGGAAATTGATTGATTCAAAGCAAATCCATTTCTTGTATTACCCTACCAAAAATCAAGTGGTTGATATGTTCATCAAGCCATTATACAAAGAGAAACTCTTCTAGTATTGTAATCTTTATTTGTGTTTAGATTAGGCATAGGACTTAAAAAAATGTAGTATTTAGCTACATTCTCATTTATAAGAACAACTCAATGTATAAAGAATATTTTGCCCATACTTATATGAGATGTCATTCTATCATAAATACAATAATTATAGTGAGACCTATTATTTTAGAGTGAATTTTTATAATGTAGCTATAAGTTGCATATTGTGTAGATTCTCATTAAGGAATTTAGCACATATTATTGGGAAGGTAAAATTAGAGTTATGTGTAGTGGTGAATTATCGTTAATTCACAATTATTAGGGTTTTTAAAATTTGAAATTGGAGAATATGGGGACCCTAGACATCAACCCATTTGCAGAATTTTTTTGGAAATAATATTTTTTCAGGTTGGTTTGCCCCACTTTGATAATAATTTCACCATTTTTATTTTAAATCGCCAACACTCTCATCTATCATGGACCTTTGTTGCCTTCAAATTATAAAAAATAATAATTTATCTTGCCAAATTTACCTCTTATACCACCAATATATATACTTAAGCGACAATGATACTCATTCATGTAAAACATTCATACTCCTTGAAAAATGACTTGTAGCAGCAAAAACCCTACAACAGACATACAAGACCTAAAGTAGCCAAAAATGGCATGCACAATACACTAACTATAGATAGATTGCATAGAATTATTGATAGTTGATAGGTTGTAAATAATTTTCAATAGTAGAAAGGTTATAGAGAACTATTAATAGGTGATAGAATGCAAATAATTGTCGATAACCAATAGGTTGCAAAGTGAGAGCCAATAGGTTGTAAAGAGATAGCCAATAGGTTGTAGAGCAAGATTCAATAGATTGCAAAGAATTATCAATAGTTGATAGGTTGTAGAGCAATAGCTAATTGGTTGTAGAGAATAGTCGATAGTTGATAGGTTGCAAAGAAATAACTGATAGGTTGTAGAGAATTATTGATAGCGAAAAGGTTATAAAGAACTATTGATAGCCAATAGAATGCAAAGGATTGTCGAGTTGGTAGGTTGCAGAGAGATAACCGATAGGTTCAAGGTTATGCATAGTGGCTATTTATTACCAAATTGACTAAAATTAAGATTTTTGAAATTTGGAATTGGCTAATATTTGGGACCCTTGACTAGGGCCCATTAGCCAAAAAAATTTGGGTGCAAATTTCTTTTTGGTTCACCCCAATTTTATAATAATTTGACCATTTATAATTTTAAATTTCCATCATTACCCCTAATAATAGTGAACCTTATACATGCATTTGGACACTATTCACCTAGATTTTGAAACTTATTTGTCAAACTTTTATAAATACATTTTGGGGATGACCCCTTATGCATAACCCTAGATAGGTTATAAAGTGAGAGTAGATAGGTTGTAGAGATTCGATAGGTTGAAGAGCAAGAGCCAATAGGTTGTAGAGAATTTTTGATAGTTGATAGGTTGTAAGCGATAGCCAACAGGTTGTAGAGAACAGTTGATAGTCGATAGATTGTAGAGCAATAGTTGATAGGTTATAGAGACCTGTCGATAGTTGATAGGTTGCACAGGAGTGTCGCTAGCTGATAGGTTGTAAAGGATTGTTGATAATTGATAGGTTGTAGAGAACAGTCAATAATCGATAGGTTGTAGAGAAATATTCGATAGGTTATAAAGACCTATCAATAGCCAATAGGTTATAGAATAGTGTTTCTAACCGATAAGTTGTAAAGGAGTTGATAATCGATTGAAAATTGGTATGTTGTAGGTTTTGTAGCTGATTATATACCTTCATTTGATGAATTTCATTCTAAAAAGTTAAGAAAACTTTTGAATCAATCATTTTAACTACCTCTATCTCTGTCTCTGCAATGGTGCTTATCAATTCTCTCTATATTCTTGTTAGACTATGAGTTTGAAGCCTTGTAGTAGTAATATCTGACATTTACTCTAGATTTGAATCTTTAAGTGTATTTCTAAGCCATATAGGTTCTTTTTTTTAATTATAGAAGTTTTTGTACTTTTATTTTGTTCATATTCTGATTTTGTATCTTCATTTTGTCTCTCGGCTGAATAAATAAAAAAGCAAAAAGTTGTCTAGCACCAAAAAAGAGGGAAGTGAGCAAAGATAGAGATTTGATCTACAAAAATCACGATAATGATTGAGTGGAAATTGGTATGTTGCAGGTTTTGACATGGTGCTTATCAATCCTTTATTTATTCTAGTTATACTATGACTATGAGGTCTTGTAGTAGTAAGATCTGGCATTTACTTAAGATTTGAATCTCTAAGTGTATTTTTAAGCCATATAGGTTTTTTTTGTAAAATTTTAGAAGTTTATGTACTTAAATTTTATTCATATTTTGATTATTTATCTTCATTTTTTCTCTCAACTGAATAAATACAAATGCAAAAAATTATCTATTGCCATAAAAGAGGGAAATGAGCAAAGAGAGAGATTTGATCTGCAAAAATCATGATGACTGACTAAAAATTGGTATGTTATAGGCTATTCCATGGTGCTTATCAATCCTCTATTTATTCTAGTTAGACTATAAGTTTGAGGTCTTGTAGTAGTAAGATCTAACATTTGCTCAAGATTTGAATCTTTAAGTGTATTTTTAAGCCATATAGGTTCTTTTTTTTTTGTAAAATTATAGAAGTTTTTGTACTTTCATTATGTTCATCTTTCAATTTTGTAATTTATTTACAAGTGCAATGACACTTATTGGTGATGGAAAGAAGAGAGGCCAATATTCTGTTAAAAGGAGTATCCTCAAATATTTTAACCATATATCAAAATCTAGTGAGCCATCAACATCTACACAAATTCAAGGTACAATGCATTTTACCTACTAAACAATTATATTTTGTATTTTGTTAATTCTTTTACATAATGCCTTTCTTCATCAAAAAATGATGTTTTTTGGTTTATGACTTTGGCCAAGTGGCGTTTTTATCTTCCTCTTTTTTCATTTGTATAAATATATTATGTTAATTCTTAAATATAATACCTTTTTACATCATAAAATGATATAAAACACCATTGTATGCACAAAACACTATTGACACTTATATGCCTCCACTTGAATATTTTCCCAAATATGAGATGCCTTCGCATGAAAATTTTCCTAGAAATGACATGCAACAACCACTTGAAGAGATTCCTCAAACTGGCATGCCAATCGAAAAAGAAAACGATCATTTAAATAAAATGTAAACTTTTGGAAATTCTTCTAGTCTAAAATTTAAATGTAGAAATTTAACCAGGTGGACTATTGAAAGGACATTTCAGCTTGAATGGTCATCAACATATCCCTTTATTGATTTAGTTCATCCAAAGAACAATAATGACATACCAACAGAATGTAGATGCATAATTTGTAGTTGAAAACTAGAAAATGATAATAAGATACAACTTAAGTTAGATACAATAGAAAAACATTATAGAAGAGTTTATTCAATAGTAAAAGAAATTGATGAAACAACTAAGAAAATAATTAGGTGGAAGGATGCAATGCAATGCATGTATGTCAAATATGCACAAGAATATGAAAAATAAATGAAATTGCAACAAACTCTTGTTGAGAAAGGTGAACGATTCAAAAGCACTAACTTCAAAAAGTTTTCAATTTGTTGTGGTATATAGTATTCTTAAAAAAATGTAGACCCATATCTGATTTTATTTATTTTAAGTACTTGTTTCAACTAGTTGATGTGCAAAACCTTCCTAATTTCTATTGGTCATATCAAAGTGGCTGGGAAATGGTAAAATGTCTATCATTGCTTGACAACCTAAGAGAGAGTAAAACATGTCAAATTCATTTCACTTTCAATTGATGAGATAACGACTATTAACAACACATATTGAATTTGCATGTAGGTGTACACATTGCAAAATTATTTAAGGCAACCTCATCTACCAACATTACATAAGATGGTGGAAAATTGTAATGCCAAAAAAATTTATAATGTTGTTGTAACCAGTTTAAAGGATATTATTGGAATGCATTATAAAATAATAGCCACAAATTTAATATGTGTTGGATTCGATGATGCTGCTATAATGCAAGGACACAATAATGGTATTTGTATTTGACTTTAGATATCAATTGCCCCATATTTGATACGCATTCATTGCATGGCTCATAGAATGAATCTTGCATATAAAATTGTGAGCACATTTGAAAATATTGCGAGAGTGAAAGAACTTGTACATGAAATACATGCTTATTTTTCATGTAGTCCAAAAAGGTTTGTAGAGTTTCAACAATTTGCACTAGGAGTTATTGAAGGTAGAAAATTGTTAAAAGATATAGTTACTAGGTGGATTTCATTGTTTCAGCCTACATACTAAAATTTTACATAATATCAATCCTTAGTAGGGTTTATGTATGCAAATTATAAGGCAGATGATAAGGCAAAATATTTTATATACCATATTATTGACTTGGAAACACTTCTCACATTATGTGGTATTCTTCCATTGTTGCAAGAAATTAATACTTTGATTAAACTTGCACAAGAGAAATTCATTTATATTATTGATTTCATCAGGATGAGTAAACAAATATGTTTGCATATTGATAGGATATACTTGTCTAAAGAAAATTTTACATATCCTTTGTTTGATAGTAGAAAAACTTTAAATAATGTCAATAATCCAAAAAGCTTTTTGAAGTTCAACATCAATAATAATTTTTGTATTAATGTTCATGGAAATATGATAACTTTATATTGTTTTGAAAAGTGGTCACATATAGTAATAGAGAATGTTGAACAAATTCCCATAACACACAATGGATTTGATGTAGTTTTACATCATATTAAGATCAAATTGATAAAAATAATAGAATCATTGACAAGAGAAATAAGAGATCATTTTCAAATAGATGAGTTGTTTGAGGCGATGGGTGTAGTTAACCCTATGTTTTGGTATCATTGTACTGACTACAATACTACAAGTGAGTTGTTTATAAAATCTCAAACCTATGATTTGGGATCCTTGTACTAACTACAATACTACAAGTGAGTTGTTTATAAAATATATAGGCACTCTTGTCAAACATTTCACTAAAAGTATGTAAGTCAATGGTATTATCAACAAAGAACTTTTGACACAACAATCATCTCATTTTGGATTGAAAATGGTTGGTCAAATGTCATGTTTGACTAACCCTCATGAGACTGGTTCCATTATACATTTGTGAAAAAATTGTATCTAAGTAGTGTCTTACAAGATATGATCAGTGAATATTTTCATTTATATGAATTATGTCAAACAATGATTTTGACATCTGTTGAAGATGAAAGGGATTTTAGTGCACTATATTTTATGAAATATAAATTTCGTTTGGAAAATTGTTTGAAAATATGTGTCATCGTATGAGTTGGACAAGTATCCCTATGACAGAGCTTTGACATACTAAAAATATCTAACAGACAAAAGAGGTATTACTAATACTCATGATAATGAGGATAATGATACTTGCAATGATCAAATTGTGGAGACATAGATATTTGCTATGCATACAAGTGATTTTGGACAAGTTGAGAAGTGTTTGTTTTAGCTTTCTCCATTGTAATATTTTCAATATTTAACAAATTCGATATATTTGATAGTATTTTTTATCATTTGTTTTCCACTAGGATACTAAAATTGGATTTTAGGTTTACTAAAATTTGAAGAATTTTTTTTTCATAAAATTTTATGTTTTAAATAAAAATGTTCTTAATAAAATTTAATGTTCTATATCATAGTATTGTTATTGTATTAATATTATTGTATTGGCACAATTAATATTATTGTTTTATATAAATTGACATATTGTTGGTGTGGGTTTTAAAAGGACCCCAAAACCTTAATTACAAAGCAGTCAATAAGAGGGATAGGTTAGCAAGACTAGATACAATGGAAAGTACCCCAAGGTGCCAATAAGACAACCAAGACCAAAATGGGATAGGTAAGCAAGACCAATAATTAATAAAAAACAACCATGGGTACATGGAGGTAATCCTAGTAAAAACAGAAACAAGTCAGGAAAAATCCAATAGAAATATCACCATAGGGGTCACCAAGACGATCCTTGAGCATCACTCTAACTAGACTTGGCACTATTGTCAGGAGTCACGTCATCATGCTTTTGGATATCCTTGAGCTAGCGGTATAGATCATCTAGGACCTTTGCAGCCTAGTTGTACAAGGTCCAAGAGAACTTGGATGCATTTACAAGGTCTAATAAATATTTAATGTCCCACTATGTACATCTATTATTTAAATAAGTATACTATATAAGGCAATCAATTTTAAACCAACATTAAATATCTCTTTTGTAAATTGAAAGTACAATAGTAAATATAATTGAATTGTCATAAATTTTAAAGCAGCTCAAAAATATACCTAGAAACAATAATTGAATAATAGAAGACAAAATTTAGAAATGTGTTTTTCATTATTCAAAAAATAAATATATTACATTGTACAAAATTTTTGACTACAATACAACAAAATTTACAGTCAACTAGTAAACTGTGTTCATTTTTTTAATCTTGAAATTGGGGGCTTGAGGTAGTTTCGAGCTCTCCTTCAATCTTAGGTTTTTTCCCTTATCTTCTTGTTCAAAAGTGTTTTTTGGAAATGCTCCAATCCTGATGGGGCCTTTATCTGATGTCTATAAGCTCCCCAACAATGCTCTTTCTTCATTTGTTGGATCTTCTTGTACTGTAGAAAGCATTTCTTTACCCTTTTCCTTAAGCAAAATATCAAGATCTAAGTTGTGTAACTTTATGATTCTTCTGAAAGCGTCTTTTTCTCTAATTATGGCTTGTAGTCATTCTTTCATTTTTATCACACCTTGAATGTTTTTCTTTGCCATTTTTATATAAACATCCAATATTTTTACTTATTTTCATAGGTTATCAAAATTTGATTGCAAAAGAGAAAAGAAAAAATAAGTCAGTTGATAGTTATATAGAAAAATAAAATAAAATCAATTAGGATGACTCGCCTCAACCACATCCTTTGCAGCCTCAACAATTGCAACTTTTTTCTTATCAGAAGCCCATTGGTTAAAATAGCTTAGGTTTCAAGTGTAGACAACAATTCTAAACCATAGAACTAGCTGGAACATCGTGTCTATCAATTTTGAATTGTACATAGCAATTTTGGTATGTTCATGTTTTTATTTGATTGGAAAAACAACCAATGAGATGAAGGTTGGATTGTAAACGCATTTGGCATAAAAGGACAAAAACAGCCGTCATTGTAATTGTTTTGATTAAGGAAGTAGATGCCTAGTTAGACGTCTAAGGGAAGATATTTAGTAGTTAGGCGTCTAAAGCATTATTAATTAGTAGGTGTTTAAGGCTGACAGTTGGGGCGATTTAGGATGAAGTAGTTGGGGAAACTACTTCGTCCATCAAATTTAAACCCCCTTTTTCATACATTATATCCAATGTTGTTATGTGGTTTACATATTCTACATGTGTGGTGATTCTGTGGTTGTTCCCTTGATTGTATAATGGAATGCATTATTGTGTGAAGTGCAGGTTGTGTTATGCTAATTATGCATTATAGGTTTTATCAGTTGCTGAGTGCTAAAAGTCCATTTCTACATAAGGGATAGAACTGCTAATACTTATTTTAGATTCAGGAAATACATGACGAAGGGTTGTAGACATCTTGCCCTAACATCTAGCTTCTTGATGACTAACCTTGCAAACTTGATGTCTAGCTTCTTTATGTCCAAACCTGCAAACCTGATGTCTAGCTTCGTGATGTCCAAACCTACAAACCTGACATCTATCTTCTTAACATATAAACCTACCAACTTGATAGTTGGACTTGTGACATCTAGACGGGCCCTTGTGATGTCTAGACCTACTCTTATGACGTCTAGGTCTATGATTTTTGATATGGATAACCGAGTAGTTGAAGCCTATAACCCACATCTAGTCTATTGAAATATCTATTGCATGAACCTAAAAACCTACTTTCATCACCCCATTTTAGGAATGCACTCACCCTTGTCTACATTTGGCATCATTTCATAAGTGAAACCAAAGTCTAGTGGCAAGTGATAGGAAGAGTAGGTGAATGATTGATTTCAAGTCATATAATAAGAATCAAATACCGATAAGAATAAGCACATGATTTTCAAACTTAAGGACACACGAGGCCACATAGGTGTCTCACCCTGATGTGGACAGAGTGTGGAATATTAAAGATGAGAATAATGCAAGCATTGAAATATTGTTGGTGACTATAGAAAATGAGGGAGAACAAATAGTGGAGGAAGAGCCCATCATTGATAACTGGACGACAACACCAAAACTAGTGAGGGAGGGGTGGCCAAAGGATACTGAAGGAGAGAACCTTGTATCAGGGTAGGTACATGGAGGTTCATGGGGAGAAAGACCAGAGCCACATTTGGTATATTCATAGAGAAGGTCATGAAGCAGAGAAAAATTGGAGATGAGAAGAAGGATATTTGAGTACAACCTTGCACCACCAATAGTAGATAGACAACCAAATTAAATGCTACAACCACCAACACCAAGAAGACATAATACCATGGCAGAAAACCCTGCCAATATAATGAAGAACACAAGCTTATACTAAGAGGGGGGGTGAATAGTATAAGACCTCTTTTTATTTTTTCTTTTATACTTCAAAATAGTAAAGCAATATACCCAAAGCAATATCAAAGAAATGCATAATATCATCCACAAAGTGACACCAATTTTAACGTGGTTCACCCAAAATTGCTAGGCTACATCCACAAAACTTTTCTCTAAAAGTTATCTCAAAGTTCTTTGGGAATCCTTCCCAATTACAATGTTTATGAGCCTCGTCCCAAAGGAGATACATTCCCCCAATTAGAATTTATGAGCCTCTGCTCAAAGGAGATACCTTCCCCTCTGCTCTGGAAATGATCCCTCATAAGATCAACTGCCTCTACCTCTTGCTAGCACGTGGAACTCCTTTCCACCGAAGACCTCCTGTCCTCAATGCTTAGCCTAAGAGACCTCTACCTTCTATGATCACGTCCATAGTAGCTCAACAACTTGTACCAAACATAGTCAGTCGGTCTAGTACAAGTCTTCCTCTGTATGTTAGTTCTGTCCAACGCTTAAGCTTGAACAAATCAATCCTCTGCACACAAGCCTTCTCAAAGACTTGTCAAATCTATCCTCAGGTTCTTCTCAAAGAACCAGTGCACCTCTGTCTTCAAGTTCTCTTATAGAACTATCAAACTCAACTCACAAGTCCTTTACTAGGACCTGTCCAAATATGCTCACAAGTCCCCATCGAAACCTGTCCAAAACTGCTCACAATTCCCCACTGAAACTTGTCCAAAACTCAACAAGCTCACCAAAAAAAAAAAACTTTCTTAGTAGGAAATCACAAGATGAATTGTTAGAGACCCAATGTGATTTTTCAAACTCGTAGAAGCATAAAGAGAATTGTTAGAGACTCAATATGTTCTATACTCAACTCCCAATCTCAAAACTCAACTCAAATCAACTCAACTCAAACTCAATCTCAAATCTAAAAACTTAACTCAATATCTGAAATGGATAGGATAGACTTTCTTTCAAGAACATGAAACCCCAACAATTGCCAACTATGCAAAGAATCACATAACAATGATACTCATGTTATTTTAACCATCAATTAGGGCTTCAACAACAATGCTCATCAAACAAGGTTCAATCAACACCATTCAGTTCAAAACACAACCTTGAAGCATTTCACAATCAACATTAGAAAAGGAAACAAGTAGAAATCCTTTTCTCTCCAATATTGTTTGAACAAAAAGCATCCACCAACTCAAATCACAATAGCACAAAACAACTTTTCAAATCATCAACAAAGGAGTAAGCCCAACACTTTAACCAAGTAAAGAATAGCTTGATTATTACCAATTTAATGAAAGCAAATGTCACTCTCAAAGCTGCCCACTTAAGGTTTCACAACTTCACACAAGAGGCAATTTTAACCTTAAAACATCATGCTTTCATTTCCATAATCAACCAAAAGCACTCTCAACATTACCAAAAAAATTTATCCCTTATACACCTTATTTATCCCTTATAGTCTTATCAAAAATAAAATTTATCTCTCATAAGAATGCAATAAGATATTTCAAACAACACCTTCAAAAGAATATTTTATCAAAATAAAACAAGCTTTAAACTCCTTATAACTCCTAAGCTGTTTTTCCCTCTAATAAACTTCCTCCATCCGCAAAATACACTTAGCAAAAATTAATTTCGAAAATACCTTGGCCAACATCAAAAATCATGCTATGGAGAAATTACGCACAAATTCTAACACCACCCGCTGCGTCCACTTCACGATGAAAAACCCTTTCATGTTATTCGAATGCGAAACCTCCCGTTCGGGTAGCGTGCCAACAACCTAGACACTATCGATGTGCCAAAGGTGCCCGGTGAGGTTTAAACCTCACGCTGTTAGCATTGTTCCTTCTGTGCCAGGGATTAAATAAAACAACAGTTCCTCCCTTTCTTCTGACGCGAACACGAAGATGAAAAACTTACGGTAGATTTACAACAAATGACGAGTACCAAAAAAATGAACAGCGGATTCACAAAAATGGTGAAGACAGTCAAACAGCAGGTTTACGAAAATAGTGAAGACACAATCGAACGATGGGTTTACAAAAATGGCGAAGACATAATCGAAAAAGAAATCCGAACAGTGGATCATGAAATCATAGCGAAGAAGAAATTGAATAGCAGATCACGAATTCACAGCAAGCAACTCTTTTCAAAAATACGGATGGAATCATTCTTGATTTTCATCGAGGGAGATTTATATGCATTTTTACCATAAGCTCTTGACGTCGACGAGGAGTTTAACATGTCGACGGAGGTCTTGGCTAGCGCCCACAATATTAAAAAATAGCGCCATGGGTTAGGATAACCCATTGCAAACAATAATTTAATATTTATTTAAAAATAATTAAATGGAACCTTAACAAGGTTTTTAATTATTTAAATAAATACTTCCTCCTGGACCCAAATGCATTAAACTAATGCATCCACTCGTAATCTTTAAACTCGCCAACTTGGGGTTTACAAAAGACCTTTGAAACTGTCATGTCGTAACCTTCATCAAAACAAATTATTTGACATCAAATTAAATTCCTTCAAGAGCTTCTTGACATCAATGACAACTTATACACTTGAGCAAAGGGAATGTACCCAAAGTACCCAAAATTGCCAACAATCTCCCCCTTTGTCATTGATGGCAAAAATTTATTCAAAACACTTCTCAAGAGCCAAAACTAAAACCAACTATGCTAACAACTGACCAACTGTGCCCACAACTGAGAATCTTCCTTTGAAGTTTTGCTCCCCCTAACTTGAAGCTCTCCTCTTCACTTTGAAGCTCTCCCCCTTACTCATATCTCTCCCCATTTGTCATCAATGGCAAAGGGTCACCTTTGGGGCTCGGGACTAAGAATGAGCCTCTTAGCTTAGTCCCTCCCCCACCTCCTGATGAGGTGATTAATTTTGGGGTGGGAGTAAAACTCCCATTAGGCACTGATCATCATTAGCGTCTATAACTTCCTTGTTGAGCCTTCTCTTGAAATCTTTGTCCATATTCTTGTTCTTATCACTGTTCTTGTTCTTTTTCTCATCCCTGTTCTTGTCCATGCCTTGAACCTTGGACCTGATCATGCCACTGTTCCTGTTCCTGTATTCTACAATTTCAGCTCTACACTGTCTGATTATGTGACCTTCATTGTTGCACTTGAAACACTTGATGATGTTGTTTCTCTGAGGTAAACCTAATATTTGAATCCACCATTTTTGACCGAACCTATTCTGAACAAACCTGTTCTGACCAAACCTGTTCTTGTTATTTGTCTTGCAATAAACTGCCTTGTGCCCAAACTGTTGACAAGAGTAGCAATACCCTTGAAAGAAACTAGCACTTCTGAAATTTTCATTTACCTTCTTCACTTGAGCCATGCAATGTGAAGCCATGTGACCAAACCTATGACAAGCAAAACATCTACCTTGAAACTTTCCTTTATTTGACCTCTTAGGTTCTAAAAACTTCTTCTTCTCATTCTAAATTTTGTTTTCTATTTATGTGCATCTATCATTCAAGGACTCCTTTTTTGAAGTACTTTCCTCATCAGAACTCTCTTCCTTTTGGAGTCTCTTACTAGACTCTCCAACTTGTTCCTTGTGTGGCTTAACAAAACCAAGGCATGTTTTATCTGTTGTATTTCTTTGACCTTTGATGAGTGACTTAACCTTTTTGGAGTTATCTTGAAACCTGTAAAGCTTATCCTTGTACTCTTTATTTTCCTCTTTCAAAGCAACCATTTTCTATTCTAACTCACTATACTCAAGAACCTTAGACTCTAACTCATCCTTGAGTTCTTGTGTCTTAGCTATAGAGAAGTCAAGACTTTCTATAAGATCATATCTCTCCATAAAACATTCATCTAACTTATCCTTGAGTCTAGCATTCTTCTTTCTTTCCTTTTTCAAAGCACTAAGAGCACTAATAAGTTCACCTCCCTCTATATGTTTTCTTTTTGAATCA
Organism: Wollemia nobilis; assembly: GCA_028583015.1. Classification (NCBI taxonomy): domain Eukaryota; kingdom Viridiplantae; phylum Streptophyta; class Pinopsida; order Araucariales; family Araucariaceae; genus Wollemia; species Wollemia nobilis. The sequence continues at coordinate 3,549,629 of JAQPPZ010017063.1, read as the reverse complement.
TCAAAGCCTTTTTCAGATTTCTTATCACTAGAGGTGCTACCCTTTTCAAAAACCATACATGCATCTTCCTTATAGTTTTTTGAAGCATCCTCATACATACTAGAAACCAAATAATTATTTGTGCAATCATCCTCAAGGTGACCAAAGTTTCCACATCTAATACATTTCATGATAATGAATCTATGTTTCGGTTCTTCCTCTTTTTATGATATGAACATCTCATTTTCATCATCACTTGAAGAACTTTCACTATCACTACTAGAACACTTACTTGCTTTGTCTAGGTAGAAACTCTTCTTGTGCTTGTGATAATACCTCTTTCCTTGATTGTTGTGCTCATCTATGTTCTTCTTGTGATGCTTGTGCTTTTTAGAATCCTTGCTCTTAGAATCCTATTTATCTTCATCACTTTCATTCTTGGGAATAGTACAGTTAGTAGCATAATGACCAAACTTTCCACAATTGAAACATCTTATATTTTTCATACTTTTGTGCTTTCTAGAGAACTTGCCTTTCTTACTGTAATATGCCTCTTCATCACTAGAATACTCATCACTATATTGAAGTCATTTACCCTTGGATTTCTTGGTAGCCTTGAAAGCTGCCTCTTTTTTGACATCAACCTTCACTTGAGTTCTCAACTCAAATGTCGTAAGTATACTATGGAGCTCATCCTTTTTCAACTTATCCAAATCTTTAGCTTCCTCAATAGCAAAAATATTTTCACTAAATCTATTAGGAAGAGATCTTAAAATCTTATCACAAACATCATTTTCAGCAAGCTCAAGACCTAAGTCTTTCATGGAGTTAACAACCTCATCCATACGAAGCATGTAGTCACTAATATTTTCATAATTATTAATCTTGAGTTGTTCAAACATACCTTTGAAGTGTCTCAACTTGGCCTTTCTGACATTTGTATCACCTGTATGAACCACCTTCAAATGTTTCCATATTTCACTAGTTGTCTTGCAGTGAATCACTTTGGTGAGATCTACTTTCTGTAAGCCTTTCAGGATTGCATTCATTACTTTTGAATTGTTGTGATGTAGGAGCCTTTCTTCTTTAGTATTAGGACCATGTTCATGAAATAGTGTACTCATCTTCAATCACTTCCCAAACCTCATTCCCAAGTGCCATTAGATGAACCTTCATCCTTGCACTCCAAAGACCAAAGTCTAACACATCAATAATAGGTGCTGCATTACCACTTGAATGATCCATTGTGTTATTTACTAGCTTTTCCTTCAAGCTGTTAAACTTTCTGAAGGCACCAGCTCTGATACCAATTGAAAAACATAAGCTTATACTAAGAGGGGGGTGAACAATATAAGACATATTTTTATTGAATCACTTTGGTGAGATCTACTTTCTGTAAGCCTTTCAGGATTGCATTCATTACTTTTGAATTGCTGTGATGTAGGAGCATTTCTTCTTTAGTATTAGGACCATGTTCAGGAATAGTGTACTCATCTTCAATCACTTCCCAAACCTCATTCCCAAGTGCCATTAGATGAACCTTCATCCTTGCACTCCAAAGACCAAAGTCTAACACATCAAGAATAGGTGCTGCATTACCACTTGAATGATCCATTGTGTTATTTACTAGCTTTTTATTCAAGCTGTTAAACTTTCTGAAGGCACCAGCTCTGATACCAATTGAAGAACACAAGCTTATACTAAGAGGGGGTGAACAGTATAAGACATCTTTTTATTTTTTCTTTTATACTTCAAAATAGTAAAGCAATATACCCAAAGCAATATCAAAGCAATGCACAATATCATCCACAAAGTGACACCAATTTTAACGTGGTTCACCCAAAATGGCTAGGCTATGTCCACAAAACTTTTCTCTAAAAGTTATCTCAAAGTTCTTTGGAAATCCTTCCCAATTACAATGTTTATGAGCCTCAGCCCAAAGGAGATACCTTCCCCCAATCAGAATTTATGAGCCTCTGCTCAAAGGAGATACCTTCCCTCTCGCTCTAGAAATGATCCCTCAAAAGATCAACTGCCTCTACCTCTTGCCAGCACGTGGAACTCCTTTCCACCGAAGACTTCCTATACTCAATGCTTAGACTAAGAGACCTTTGCCTTCTATGATCATGTCCATAGCAGCTCAGCAACCTATACCAAACATAGTCAATCGATCTAGTACAATTCTTCCTCTATATATCAGTTTTGTCCAATGCTTAAGCTTGAACAAATCAATCCTCTACACACAAGCCTTCTCAAAGACTTGCCAAATCTATCCTCAGGTTCTTATTAAAGAACCAGTGCACCTCTGTCCTCAAGTTCTCTGATAGAACTATCAAACTCAGCTCACAAGTCCTCTACTAGGACCTGTCCAAATCTGCTCACAAGTCCCCATCGAAACCTGTCCAAAATTGCTCACAAGTCTCCATCGAAACTTGTCCAAAACTCAGCAAGCTCACCAAAAAAAAAAAAAACTTTCTTAGTAGGAAATCACAAGGTGAATTGTTAGAGACCCAATGTGATTTTTCAAAATCATAGAAGCATAAAGAGTATTGTTAGAGACTCAATATGTTCTATACTCAACTCCCAATCTCAAAACTCAACTCAAATCAACTTAGCTCAAACTCAATCTCAAATCTAAAAAATCAACTCAATATCTAAAATGGATAGGATAGACTTTCTTTCAAGAACATGAAACCCCAACAATTGCCAACTATGCAAAGAATCACATAACAATGATACTCATGTTCTTTTCACCATCAATTAGGGCTTCAACTCATCAAACAAGGTTCAATCAACACCATTCAGTTCAAAACACAACCTTGAAGCATTTCACAATCAACATTAGAAAAGGAAACAAGTAGAACTCCTTTTCTCTCCAATATTGTTTGAACAAAAAGCATCCACCAACTCAAATCACAATAGCACAAAACAACTTTTCAAATCATCAACAAAGGAGTAAGCCCAACACTTTAACCAAGTAAAGAATAGCTTGATTATTACCAATTTAATGAAAGCAAATGTCAATCTCAAAGCTTCCCACTTAAGGTTTCACAACTTCACACAAGAAGCAATTTTAACCTTAAAACATCATGCTTTCATTTCCATAATCAACCAAAAGCACTCTCAAAATTACAAGAAAAATTTATCCCTTATACACCTTATTTCTCCCTTATAGTCTTATCAAAAATAAAATTTATCTCTCATAAGAATGCAATAAGATATTTCAAACAACACCTTCAAAAGAATATTTTATCAAAATAAAACAAGCTTTAAAATCCTTATGACTCCTAAGCTATTTTTCCCTCTAATAAACTTCCTCCATTCGTAAAATACACTTGGCAAAAATTAATTTCGAAAATACCTTGGCCAACATCAAAAATCATGCTATGGAGAAATTGCGCACGAATTCTAACACCACCCGCTGTGTCCACTTCACAATGAAAAACCCTTTCACGTTATTCGAACGTGGAACCTCCCATTCAGGTAGCGCGCCAATAGCCTAGCCACTACCGATGCGCCAAAGGTGCCCGATGAGGTTTAAATCTCACGTTGTTAGCATTTTTCCTTTTATGCCAGGGATTAAATAAAACAACAGTGCCTCCCTTTCTTCTAACACGAACACGAAGACGAAAACCTTATGACATATTTACGACAAACGACAAGTACCAAAAAAATGAACAATGGATTCACGAAAACGGCGAAGACATAGTTGAACAGCAGGTTTACGAAAATGGTGAAGACAAAATCAAATGATAGGTTTATGAAAATGGTGATGACACAATCGAAGAAGAAATCCCAACAACGGATCACAAAATCACAACAAGGAAGAAATCGAACAGCAGATCACGAATTCATAGCGAGCAACTCTTTTCAAAAATGCGGATGGAATCATTCTTGATTTTCATCGAGGGAGATTTATATGCATTTTTACCATAAGCTCTTGACATCGATGAGGAGTTTAACACGTCGGCAGAGGTCTTGGTTAGCGCCCACAATCTTAAAACATAGCGCCATGGGTTAGGATAACCCATTGCAAACAATAATTTAATATTTATTTAAAAATAATTAAAGGGAACCTTAACAAGGTTTTTAATTATTTAAATAAATACTTCCTCCTGGACCCAAATGCATTAAACTAATGCATCCACTTGTAATATTTAAACCTGCCAACTTGGGGTTTACAAAATACCTTTGAAACTGTCATGCCGTAACCTTCATCAAAACAAGTTATTTGACATCAAATCAAATTCCTTCAAGAGCTTCTTGACATCAATGATAACTTATACACTTGAGCAAAGGCAATGTACCTAAAGTACCCAAAATTGACAACATAGAAAAATACAACAAAAATGTCCACCTTTTTTAGGAGAAGGAAAATAGGATCCATAGCAACATGTAGGAACTTGCATTACCATTTTGCGAGCAAATGGAGTCACACAAGACACACAATGGTTGCAACTGTTCCCAGCCACATTGTTAGGCATGGTGATAGATTGGTACTTGAAAAGATAAATTACGCAAGTATTTACATAATGGGAAGAGCTAAGGACCGCATTCATAGAATAATTCCAACCACTGATGGATGATACAGACATTATCACATAAATATGCATTACTAAGCCAAAATTGTTTGAAGATGTCAAAAGCTACAATAGAAGATTGAAATAAATGATAGACAAAATGGAGATGAAACCTACTGATGGTATGATAAAGTGGTGATTTTTGGATGGGCTACTACCAAAATTCAAGAAGAAAATGAAGGCAGTACCATCCTCAATGTATGTAGAAGCACTAAAGAAGGCTAATTTTTTTGAAATTGAAGGCAAACAAATGACCATAGGTATCAGAGGATACTTAAAGCATATCAAATATTTAGATAGTGAAGCAGAAGATAAAGTACAAAGCATGATTCACACCTTTCAGAGGTAATTTGAAAAAATTCTAAAAGAAGCAAAAGGATAAGGTCAAAAGGATCAGAAAGAAATTTGGTGTTCAGACTACAAGGTAGAGGTACATTCAAATGTAAACTGTCCAAAGAAAACGTACTGCAATATATGTGAAATTGTAGGACATCCAATCGTCGACTGTCCATTCAACCTAAAAAGCAAGAGGTATTAGACATTGGTGATATAATAGGAAGAGATGCCAAATGCACATAGGAATGGACAAGGAGCCACTTATTGGAGGGTATAGGAATAGTCACTGAGGAGAAAGACAAGGAGGCTAGAGTCGATTACAATACGACTCTGAGGGTTGGTCAATTATTCAAAGTCAAAATTATCAAGAATGGGGCCATTTTGTGAAGAATTATTCCAAACCCCAGAATGTAGGTAACAACAATGGTAACAATACCACTCAAACGTGTAAATAGTGTGGTCTAGGAAACCATAAGGAGGCAAATTTCCCAAAAATGTAAGTACCAGTGGAACTCAGAATATCAACCTTAACGGTATTGGAGAGTTGACAGAGGTAAATAAATAAGTCTTGGTTGTAACAATAGCATAGACAAATAAAATGAAACAGTATCCAAACCTTGCCAAAGAGAAGGAATGATGGCAGGAAGCCCAAAAATTGAATGAAACAGAACTAGCAAAGGAGAAGCAAGGACAACTAGTTATGGAGAAAGTATTAAAGAGATTGAAAATCACTAAGAAGGCATTAGTATAAGGCTTGGTAGTAGAGGTACTAAAAACTAAGGTAGAGATAAAGGTAGCCAACCTATTTAGTATAGTACTTGAGTTGTATGCTACAATCGAGGAAGCCATCAAAATGAAGGATGAAAATCGACAGGTAGCAACCATCAAGTAAGGACAATTCATCGATCCAACAATCCTGATGATTGAAGCTATGAGGAGGCTAGCTATAGTCCAGATGGAGGTTTTGTACCATAGGTTGAATCAGGTATTTGTATATGGAGGGTCTAGTGTGAACGTGATGCTAGATAAGACATGGCAAATTCTGGGGCAACTTGTCTTACAGTATCCAAATTTCAAACTATATGGTGTTGATCAATATGACATAAAATAATAGGTATTTTTATGAATTAGAAGGTATGCATAGTAGATAATGACTTCATATTGGATTTTGTTGTCATTTCTATGTAAAAACCCATATATGATGCACTGTTGGGACGAGGATTGTTGATAACAGCAAAAGTCAACCACAATTGGGAGAAATAACATATATCTTTCAAACATGGGCAACACACATATATAATCAATCTAAAGAATCAAACTGTGATTCAAGACATAGCCACTTTATATGATTCAATATATTCTTCATCAAATGGTGAGACAAGATATGAACCATATGAGTAAGGAGTTTTGCACCTTGAGTACTGCACAGAAGATGAGCATGACCAGGACAAAGGCTTACTACATTGGCAGTTGGAAGACTATGAGATATTTTCCCCCCAGTATTTTTGCATATATGTGGGAAAGGAGTTTCAAAAGGATGAGATACAAGAACCTAAAAAGGAAACTAGCAATAAAAGACAGACATGAATGGAAAAGGACAAGGAAAGGGAGAAGTGGATATTTCCCAAGAATTTTATAGAATTCACGATGGGGGAGAGTCATTGAAGATAAACCAGTGCACCCCATTGCTGCACTGAAAGTAGCAAATGACCTTGAATCCATCAAATACAAAGATCCTATAATGATTCAAGTAAACTTGGAAGAAAAATACGAGGAGAAGAAGATCAAATGTGGAGATGATTGGGATCCAGTCCTAAAAGCAACAACATTTAATATTTTTTTGGAATATAAGAATGTTTTTGCTTGGACATATAAATATTTGAAGGAAGTACCACCTGAAATCTGTGTACATAAGATTCCTTTGATAGAAGAAGCACAACTTGTGAGAAGGTGACCTTACAGAATGAATCCCAAAAATGCAGCAAGGGTGAATACCGAAATTGAAAAGATGTTGGATGTAAGCATTATATTCAAAGTTACAACAAGCGAGTGGGTCTCACCAATCGTGATCACTCTAAATGAGAAGTAGATAAAATTCGAATATGTGTGGATTTTAGAAGTTTGAATACTATAACCAGAAAAGATCCCTTCTCGATCCCATTCACAGAATACATAATAGAAGCAGTAGTCGGCCATGAGATATACTCATTCTTGGATGGATTCTCAGACTATAACCATATTAGCATAGCGAAAGAAGACAAGTTGAATACCACTGTCATTGTGGAGAATAGAATATACACATATAACCACATGCCATTTGGATTATACAATGCACCAACTACTTTTCAAAGGATTATATTATACATTTTTGGAAAGATGTCCACAAGGAAATTTAAAGCTTTCCTAGATGATTGGTCACTGTATGGTAGGATGCAATAACATTTAAAGGCATTGGAGGAATGCATGGGTTTATGCAAGAAAGCGCAAATATCATTGAATCCAAACAAATGTGTCTTATTGGTGCCATACGAAAAGTTGCTAGCGCATATAGTATGCTAAGAAGGTTTGAAACTCGATCCAGATAATATACAAGTAATATTGCTAATGGAGGAGACATATGATGTGAGTTCAATCAAAAAAAATTTGGGGATAGTCAAATATTATAGGAGGTTTATCCAAAACTATGCACTAACATTTCATCCATTAGACATGCTTATATGTAAGGGTGTTCCATTCAAATGGATAGAAGAACACCAAGGGGTATTTGAGGGAATGAAATGGCACTTGGTGAAAGCACCTATCCTAGTTTACCCATACTAGGAAAAATAATTCCACATGCATGTGGATGCCTTAAATTTTGCCATTGGATGTGCATTGGCACAACAAGATCAGTATGAATTGGATCAGCCCATATACTTCACAATTCAGTTATTGTTAAGAGCCGAGAATAATTACAACACAACAGAATAAGAAGCACTAGGAATGGTGTATGCGGTGCATAAATATAGATACTATCTACTGGATAACCCATTTACTTTCTATGTGGATCATCAGGATATGTTTTACTTAATCAACAAACCAATGATCTACAGATGAGTGAGTCGATGGCTCATCACCTTGCAAGAATTCATGTTTTGAGTGGTAGTCAATCCAAGGAAGAAATGCATAATAGCATATTAGTTGTCAAGGATTCACTTAGGGGAACCTGTAGAGGGAGTAATACCGAATGAATTTCTTGATGTATAGTTGTTCATGGTTAATGCCATACAAGGATGGTATAAGCATTTAGAGGAATATCGATCGACATGATAGTTGCCATAAGATTTAACGAAATATGATTGGAGAAAGGTGATTACAAAATCAGCACCCTTCACCTTGATTGCAGGATTGCTTTCCAATAAGGAGGAGGATCATTTATTACGAAGATGCACAATGGAGGATGAAGTGCAAAAAACCCTGAAGGAGACATGTGAGGGATTGGTAGGACACATGGGACCAGATATGACAACTAGAAAAGTATTGTTGGTAGGTTTATGGTGGCCGACCCTCTTTCAAAATGCAAAGAACTTTTTGGTAGCATATGACACATGTCAGAGAACAAGGAAACCTTTGAAGAGATACTTCATGCCACTACATCCATCCCAGCCTCAAGAACTCTTTGAAATATGGAGGCTAGATTTTGTAGGTCCTCTAAAAATAATTTGGAGGAGATACCAATATATCATAGTTGCCATCAAATATCTCACAAAATGGATAGAATTAAGGGCTTTACCGAAAAACTCGACAAAAAGCATGACTCGCTTTCTGTATAAACAAGTAATTACAAGGTTTGAGATACCTCTATAGTTTACGAGTGATAGAGGAGGCCATTTTGTGAATGCAATTATCCAGAACTTGAAGAAATAATTAAGGATCTTGCACTCCTTGTCAAGTTCGTATTACCCTAGAGTAAATGGGTAGGCAGAGGCAACAAAAAAAATCTTGGTTTCAATCATGTATAAGACATGCGGAGTAGAAGGAGCTGACTGGGAGAAATTATTACTAGTAGTTTTATGGGTATACAAAACCACCTTCAATCCCACCATGAATCATACACCCTTTCAGCTAATGTATAGACAGGAATTAGTCATACCAATTGAATTCCTTATACCTAGCTTAAGAGTGGCAATGGATAATTGATTGAATGATGAAGATAGCATGAAAGAGCGATTGACAACTTTGGTACAATTGGATGAGAAAAGGGTAATGGCACAATGGGCTACAAAGATCACATAGAAGAGAAGGAAGTTCTGGCATGCTAAGCATCTCCAGAATATGGATCTCAAGGCTAGTGAATTAGTACTGAAGTACAATGGGAAGAGGGAACTCAAGCTAGGAAAATTAAAAACACTATGGCTTGGACCCTTCTAGGTAGAAGAAGTACTGGAGAATGGGGCAGTAAAACTAAGAAAACTGGATGGAAAACTATACCCCAAGGTAAGTAATGGCTCTAATTTGAAGGTATACAAGCCATGTGCTCAGGTAAATATGATCAACCTAGAACAACCAAGAACTTCTAGAATAGGGACAAATCCAGGAATACATTTCCAGGATACTGAAGAGCAGGGTAGTACTGTTCGAAGTGAGGATACTCATAACCTTGATTGGTTATTTGGAATTGATGGAGAAGAAGAGAAACAAGGATTGCAATGACAAGTCTAGAATACAAATAATAATGAGGAAGACCAACTCCAAGCTCTAATGAAAGTTGCTCTACAAGAAGTTCTAGAAGAATAATATGAAGAAGGAGTTAGACTTCTGTAATGAATGAGATAAAAAATACAAAGTTTGAAGGAAGAATATGAAAATCTGAGATAGTACAATAATAATCTATGGGAACAGGTGATCCAAGAGTTATAAATAACCATACAATGAGTAAATGAAAGGCACAAAGCTCACCTCGCATAATGGGTGGACCTAGAGCAGGGGGAACTCAAAATAAGTGTAACAGGAAACTCTTCAGAAGATAGTTTATTTTCCTTGGAGGAAGAACAGGAAGACACTATAAGCCCAATGGAAAATGGAAGAGGAAAAGCAATAGCAACAAGCACACATTCTAATATTTCTTCTTCAGATACATTAAAAATAATTCTAAATACAAAAGAATCCTCAAGCGCAGAATTAGTGAACCATCAGGAGATGAGAGATTCTCCAGAAAGACCCAGGAGGTGGGAAGCAGGACAAAGCTCAATGACCAAATACCAGATAAGTAGGGAGGAAATTATAGCCATAATATGGAAGGATATATGGTACTAGAGAAACCAAAAATTGGAGGGTGGTTGGAAGAGTCAAGTAGTGATGAAACTACCTCAGAATCCAGATATTCCATATGCCAGTCCTAACCTAGATTGTAGGAGACAAAGGGATGGAGATCACAATTGACAAGTAGGTATCATATTTATGGAAAATGCACACATAATTGAATATGATGCTTCTATGATCCCACAAGATGAATACAATGGAGGATTAAATGAGGATGTTATGCTAGAATTACCACCACATCATCCATGGAGAACACCATATGTTGGAGCTATGAGATGTCCAACTGAATGGGAGGAGGTAGCCAGGTATCAGATGGCTACACTTGATGTACGACAACATAGAAGGGAAGTAAGAATATTACATCAATGGATTCAAGAAACCTTAGAATAGACAATGAACATGGTAGGAGAAGGAAATGACTCTAGTACTGACTCAATCTTCTTAGAAGAGTACCAGGAAAACCTAACTCATTGTGACATGCAATGACACTTTGAGGAAAGCATATGAAGATGAATACTGATAAGGGATGATAGGATACTGAGGATCTTGCACCAATTAACTCCTATGCATTTACACCATCCATCGAAGATAAGAGCACAACTGATAAACGAAGCCCATAGTAGAGATAACTTAGATACTCTTGAAATACTGCAAGGAATTTTGAGAGCACTGACCAAGGGAGGAGCGTGGTTGACCTTCATCCTGGTAGCTTGATAGGAAGAAATTACCCTTCGACTACCAATAGGTCAATTGGTTCTCAATTTGTATCGCAAGGCCTATCTGAGAACTTAGTCCAAGCCAACCCATTACTATGTGCTCCTGAGAATAGACCAAGAGGTCCGTCTCAGCGAGCTTGTAGGAACCGAAGATGTCATAAGGAATGATTGAGGGACTGATCGAATCTCAGGCAACTAGGATTCTAACAACCCAACATTAGAGATATTCGATGGAAAAGAGGTTGAGGATGCAATAACCCAGTTAGTGGAAGAATAAATTGGAACATAAATCCCAATGTATCACAAAGAGATCAAGAAGGGGTAGTTGCAGGGAATTATAGATATCAAGGACGAGGTCTTAAAACTAGACAACCCCATAAAAATAGGGAACATCAAAGATGGCAACAACCCATTCAACATGAAATTTATCAATAGACACAAGAAGGGGAGAGGTTTCACTACTTGGATGATTGCATAATAATCAAGAGAAATTATGGAAGAATGAAATGAATCCTACTGGTGCCTGCCCATCCAAAATGCCTAAATACAACCAGCAGAGACGTAGAGGATGTAGCAGAATATCTAGATAACAATAACACCAACTCATTAGAAGGTAAAATTTGTAGAGAAGAATAAGGGATGGAAAAAACATGTCTAGTAGTAGAAAGAAATTAGCAAGCCACTAATAATGTCAAATGACAAGCCAGTACCTACCAGTTCAATGAGTCAAAAACATGACACCAATCGAAAGAGGCAAAACAAATAGACTGGTGCATTATACCACAAGATATGACAATATGATAGTAGCAATCATGCTCGAAAACCCTCCCAATATGAAATAATCACTGAAGACGTCAACCGATGGAAGAAACAGATAGTGTGAGTGATGATTAATTTAGTATTTTTGAAGAAAGTAGTTGTAATCACCAAAGTGAGACATCAGATGAATGGGAACTATGTATTGGCTTGGCCATACAGTTCACCTTTCGACAGTAAAAGCAAACGTCACATGCAGTTTTGAGAAATAAGAAAAATAAAATAAAAATAATAAAAATTCAAAAAGAAAATAAAAAATCGAAAGAGAAAGAAAAAGACAAAAAAAATACCTAGACGTCTAATTAGTCGACGTGACGTGCATGCAAGGAGGAAGTTGCAAGGTGGTAGTTGTATAATGGTTTTAGGGTTGGAGAAGCAACTATAAAAGGAGAGTAGGCAATTAATTTGCAACATCACTCTCATAGGCAAGAAGGAGGAGGACAAAGGTGAGAAGCACACAACAAAGAGGTGCAGTAGTTGGATGCAGTAGCAGATGCCTAGGTAGCAATGGACAACAAGCAAGATTTTACATCTAGCACATAGCACCCGATGGCTATATAGCTAGCACCTAATGGCTAGATAGCTAGCATCTTATGGCTAGCACTTGACAACTAGATAACTAGCACCCAATGGCTATATGGCTAGCACCTAATAGCTAGCCCCTGATGGCTAAATTGCTAGCATATGATAGCTAGCAGTCCTTGATGATTGGTTGTCCCTGACGACTGGTAGTACCTAATGGTTGGCAGTCCCTGATGGCTAACATCCCTAATGGTTGGAAGTTCTTGATGGTTGGCACCCCCAATTGCTAGCAAGACCTAATGGCTAGTAGACCCAAAGGCTAGTACCCCTAATGGCTAGTAGACCCGATGGCTAGCAAGACTTGATGGCTAGCAGAACTTGATGGGAGGGAGATGAAACAAGGAAGATGTCTCAAGTAGAAGTCAGCAACTCATAAAAAGGAAGCAATGAGGAGGAAAAGTAATGCAGATGGCACACCAAAAGTTAGAAAAAACTCTAGTCTTTAGTGAACCCAAACCTAAATCTATGGTAGCCAAGAGGTTATGGCACCAACAGGAAATTGAAATGAAGGGATAAATCAAAAGTCCAAAATGAGGATAGGTTCAAAACAAAAGAGAACTAGCAGAAGTGGTGACCCATAAGAACAATAAGACACATCAGAGCGATAAGGCACCCATACCGCTAGAGGAGATCACTTGGGTTTGCCCAACAGGAGAATATTACCACCAATGGTGGGTAGAGACACTAGCTGACCACCTAGTACAAAAAAAATTGAAAGAGGTGGAAGTGCACTTCATCCTATAGGCTCCTCATTTTTAGAGGGAATTTTTCAAGGAATACCTACTACAGATGGTGGAGACGTACGATGCAAGGAGGCATAACAATAATGTGGAAATAGAGGGTACTACAATGGTAATTGATTTCTCTCCCAAAGTTTTTTAGCATGCTTTTGGACTTCCCAAGAAGGGTAAGCCGATGTTGAATGAGAGAGTAGATCCGAAGAAGACACCAGAACTAATTATGAACGTCACCACCCTGAAGAGAGAAGAGGTGGAGGCTATGCTGAGTACCCATGGTGGAAGAGGAATTAAACAGGCACAACTTCAGAATAAAATACTAGAGGTGATTATGAATGTCATTATGTCAAGGTTTTTAGGAGAACAACAAAGTACATACTTGCCCATATGGCTTATTTTGTATCTGTAAGGGATAGCACAGGGTATACAATATGATTGGATAACATATTTGTAAACATGTATACAGGCTTTCCTGATGAGAATGAAAAAGAACTTTCTATGACTTTTCATGCCATTGGGTTACTCTTGGATGTGGCAAGAAGAGCAGAAGTCCCAATCCCTGGCTTTGATTCTCCAAAAATATTATCAGATCTAGAACCATATATTTGCATATGGATGAAGTCCCAACCAATAAATAATATGATATCGATAAAGAAGGTTTGGGTCAAGCATCTTTCACACAAACCACATCAGAAGAAGATGGTGGTTGTTCTAGAATGGGAGGATAAGGAAGTAGCACAATCTCAGGAAGAAGTACAAAAATCGAAGGAGGCTCAATCACCAGAAGATCCCAGGTGAAAGAAGAAGGAGTGATTTGATGTGCCACCCCAAAATTTCTCCCAGGAAGCACCGTAAAAAATAGCAGAGAATTTGGAGGTATTTCATGCTTAGGAGCAACATCAGTCAACACAGGAGGAAGTGTATTTTTCCATACCTCCAAATCTTCATGATCAAAAAATCAAAACTAGTTCGGCTGCACAATTTGGACCTACTGAGTACCTGGCAGAGGCAGAACACTTAACCTACATAGGATCACTAGATTTGAGTGAATTACCATTGGCAAGGCCGACTTCACTAGCAACTATCTTGATGGGTATATTTTCAATAGATGACATGTTTGTCATAACAACTAGGGAAGAAACTACCACTGGTAATACAAAAACAAGTAGTAATCCTAGGGTAGAGGAGGGCCTACCATTAGTTATAGGACAATCGACACATGGGGTAGAAAATACTATTTTGGAGGAAAGCACAGTGTCTAGAGAACAACCCCCAGAGATAATAAATTTAGAAAATATGAAGGAATAGGAAGGGCAGAACAACTAGAGTCTAGTGCAATCTAGAGTAATAGAAAAGCCACATGTTCACCAAGTAGAAAAAAGGAAGGTAATTGCACAAGAGGAGGAACAAACAGATACTTGGTCCTAGGAATTCCTTGTTCGAGTACCCAATTTCATGGATCCCTCAGATAACATGGATGAACAAGTAGTAGCATGCTTTGAAAAGCTGGAAAATATCATGAATAATTTTAGCTTACATTTTAATAGTGCATGCATAGGCCAATGGAAAAAGTGGTAAGGCATGGTAGAGGAGGAAATATATCAGCTAGTTAAGTGGGTGGCACAAGGTTTGTGGTGGAAGGGGATCTCAAGCATTTATGCAAAATAGCCATGGTCACTACCCACTACCTACTTGCAAACAATGAATGGCATTGAGAAGCTACAAAAAAATACACCAAGCCTCTACCTACAGACAGCGTAGGTATACAGTTGCGGCCATGGTAAACATCCTCCTCAACATCCAGTGGAACATGACACTCAGGTGGAAGCAGTGCCAGAATTACTACTAATATACATGCAGTTGAATTTCCTCACACACTTTTTGATCTGGTTGGGATAAGGGATTAAGTATCTACACTCGACAAAATAGGTAGTGGAATAAGAAGCTGTAGAAGCTTTAGAAAGGAAAGAGCAAGTCTTAGAATAAGGAATGGAATGAATGGAGGAAGTTAGAAATGAACTTCGAGATCTCAAACAGACTATGGAGGACTTGGAAACCAACCTGGAGAAAAAGAATCAATAGTTATTTGAAGCAGCAGTATAAATATCACACCTAAAAAGTGTAAAGGAACTATTTGTCAAACAAGCATAATTATTTGTAGCCAATAGGAGCCAGCAGGAATGTTCTTGGGCTCAGTAAAGAGAAGAGTGGAAAAATAAATAGGTAGCTTTGGAAGAAGAACTATGGTTGGCAAAATAACAGAAGGGTACAATGATTGCATCCATATTGGAACAATGGTTGAAGAACATGTTTCAAAGCAGATAAATAGAGCTGCTATCTAGCCTAAAGTAGATTGAAGACCGAGCCAATGCCTTAGGAGTGGAATGGGCCAAGTAATACAACTATTCTAAGAGGCTTAAAGATTAATAGGATCACTTTCGAGAATAACTCTAGGAGTACACGAAGGCATTGCAGGCTGCCAATCCACATAGCTCAACACCCACAAAGGCTGAAACTCCCGTAGTAGAATGGAGATATTTGTTGAGGACATCAACTTCTTTGAATGAGAGGATAGATGTAGATAATAGTTCTAAACCCTAGGACTAGATGAAACATCATGTCCATAAATTATGAATTTTACATAGCAATTTTGGTATGTTCATGTTTTTATTTGATTGGAAAAACAACCAATAAGATGAAGGTTGGATTGTAAATGCATTTGGCATAAAAGGACAAAAAGAAGAATATAAATAACTTGTAAGTTACCATCCACAATGATGACCTGTATTATTCCTAGAGGCAATACATTATGAGGAGCAAAGTGCCAAATATGGGTATCTATCTCATATTGAGGTGCAATCTAATATTCTCATAATGACACTAAGAGGGAGGGGGGGTGAATCAGTGTAGCTATTTAAATTCAAATCTACAACTCTTAAAGCTGAAGCAAAGAGAACTTAAAAGTAGATAAGGCAATTATCACAAGAGAGCACACCACAACACACAATGTAACGAGGTTCACCAATTTGGCTACTCCTCAAGAATGACTGCTTGGACTACTATCCAAATCCAGCCTTTGCAAAACACCAATTTTACAATCCATTTACCAGCACCCACTTGAAGGAGCACCAACCCCTGATTTATCCGCACCAACAGAAAGGAGCACCAACCCCTATCCAAGCACCAACTTGGATTACAATTTTGAAAACTATATTAATGACATAAAAATGCCTTCACTTTTACAAGACCCTAACTGGTCTACAATTTATCAAAACACAGTAAACACTTACGGCTCTGCTTGTCGCTCTCTTACAACACTCTTCTAACCCTCTTTCGACAGCACTTTCACACATTCAGCCACACTCTAATTCTCCATGCAACTGCCATTTTATAACAATATTTTCATCTTGAAACACCTATTCTTCTATGACTTCCATAATCCTGCATGCACCCTATTAATAGACACTTCTAAATTTAACTCCTTTATCACACAGTAATTTGTACATGCATTCTATTAATAGCTCTGTTTCTTGTGTGGGACTTTCAGTATAACTACCGCTCGACGGTTACACTGCTTTACGGGCCCTGTAACTGCCGTTCTGTCTTTAATGCACCGTGCTTATTTTAGCTTGCATGATTTCTATCTCAGAATCGCCCTCGTAATCGTCACACTAACTTCAGTTGACTCTTCTTATATTGGTTGCATGATTTTCCTCTAAAACTGCCCCTATAACTGTTGTTCTACTTCAGTTAACTATCTGTAATCATGCTGTTGCAACCTATCTTGAAATCATGACACTTCTATCTATTTGTACTCTTCTCACTTTTTACCTGCAAAAACACATGTTGCGATATCATGAAATTTTTGCCTCTGTACTCTTCTTCTTTACTTTTGTTGTGATATCGTGACACTTCTGTCTTCTTACTTTCTCTCTCCTCCTTAAGTCGTGAACATGCGACATGTCACGATATCGTGACACTTTTTCTCCTAGACTCTCTCTTGCCTTCGAGTCGTGAAAACCCAACATGTCGCGATATCGTGACACATTTTCTCTCGGACTCTCTCTCTTGCAACATGTCATGAAATCGTGACACTTTTTTTTTAGGACTCTTCTTCTTGCAACATGTCACGAAATCGTGACACTTTTTCGTCCGTACAACCTTCCTTGCAATATGTCACGAAATCGTGACATTTTTTCGTCTGTACAACCTTCCTTGCAATATGTCATGAAATCGTAACACTTTTTTTTCCGTACAACCTTCCTTGCAATATGTTGCAAAATCGTGACACTTTTTCGTCCATACAACCTTCCTTGCAATATGTCGCGAAATCGCGACACTTTTTCGTCCGTACAACCTTCCTTGCAATATGTCGCGAAATCGCGACACTTTTTCGTCCGTACAACCTTCCTTGCAATATGTCGCGAAATCGCAACACTTTTTCGTCCGTACAACCTTCCTTGCAATATATCGTAAAATCACGACACTTTTTCGTCCGTCCAACCTTCCTTGCAATATGTCTCGAAATCGTGACACTTTTTCATCCGTACAACCTTCCTTGAAATATGTCACGAAATCATGACACCTTTTTCTCTCTCCTCTTTCTCTTCGCTTTGGACCACGAAAAAGAAACATGTCACGAAATCACGACACCTTTTTCTCTTAAGAAACATGTCACAAAATCACGACACCTTTTTCTCTTAAGAAACATGTCGCGAAATCGCGACACCTTTTTCTCTCTCCTCTTTCTCTTCGCTTTGGACCGCGAAAATGAAACATGTCGTGAAATCGCAACACCTTTTTCTCTCAAGAAACATGTCGCAAAATTGTGACACCTTTTTCTCTCTCATTTTTCTCTTCGCTTTGGACCGCGAAAATGAAACATGTCGCAAAATCGTGACACCTTTTTCTCTCTCCTCTTTCTCTTCGCTTTGGACCACAAAAAAGAAACATGTTGCGAAATCATGACATCTTTTTCTCTCTCCTCTTTCTTTTGTAATATGTCGCAAAATCATGACACTTTTTCTACTTGTCTTTTTCTGTTTCAACATGTCACGAAATCGCGATAGTTTTTCTTGCACTTTCTCTCTCTTCAAACATGTCACGAAATCGCGACAATTTTTCCTTCTTGCTCAACATGTCGCGATATCACGACAGTTTTTCTTTTCGACCAAACATGTCGCGATATCGCGACAGTTTTTCTTTTTGGCCAAACATGTCGCGATATCGCGACAGTTTTCTTACTTGTATTTTTCTTTGATCTTTTGAATGTTGGCCTCTTCTGTATTCTTAGAAATTCACTGTACATGCTTTGACCGACCTCCGAACTCCCCGTCCACTCGTATCAACCGATCTATCCGTCCGTGTTGACAACAATGACAATATCTGTTTACGCACCTTGCTCAACAATCTCCCCCTTTGGAATTGTTGGCAACAGATGTGCAATTTCCTGTAATTCTTCCCCCTTTGACAATAATACCAAAGGGCTGCTGTAGACTCCCCCTGAGTCTATGCACAACATTCTTAGACAAACATTGTTATAGTTAGCAAAAATCATGAATATGAGCAAAACTATAGACATAGGCATAAATGCTCCCCTTGAGAATGTGATCCCGATTGCTAGTCAATTATTGGGAAACGTGACCACTCCCAACTTACTCCATAGGTACTCAAAAACTTCTTTTGGCAATAGTTTTGTGAAGATATCCGCTACTTGCTCTGTAGTTGGAACAAAATCCAATTTAACCTCACCTTTCGTAACTTTATCCTTCAAAAAGTGATATCGGATTGCAATATGTTTGGTTTGAGAATGCATAACCGAATTCTTTGAGATGTTAATAGCACTAGTGTTATCACATTTAACTGAAATTGGCTCTTTGAAGTGAATACCAAGATATTTTAGGGTTTGTCTCATCCATAATATCTGTGTACAGCACGTTGTCGCTACAATGTATTTTGCCTCTGCTGTGGATAGAGAGACTAATTCTTGTTTCTTGTTGTGCCATGCTACCACTCTGTCTCCAAGATAAAATGCTCCTCCACTGGTACTCTTTCTGTCATCTATACATCCTACCCAATCTGCATCTGAATATGCAATAAGAGTGAAGTCCTTACCTTTTGGATACCATAACCCATACTCCATAGTACCCTTGAGGTACCGAAGAATCCTCTTCATGGATGTCACATGAGTCTCTTTGGGACTAGCTTGAAATTGTGCTACCAAGCATACTGCCTGTAAGATATCTGGTCTTGTAGTTGTTAAATATAGCAGGCTCTCAATCATAGATCTGTACATGGTTTGATCAACATCTAGATATTTGTCATCCTTGCTCAACTTGCAACCTATTGTCATGGGAGTGCTAATAGGTTTACAATCCTCCATTGTGAATTTTTTTAGCATTTCTTTCACATATTTAACTTGAGAGATAAAAATGCCCTTTTCATTTTGATTAACTTGCAGTCCGAGGAAATATGAAAGTTCACCAATCATAGACATCTCAAATTCTTTCTTCATTTTATTTGCTATGTCTCTACAAGACTTATCCATGCTGCTGCCAAATATGATATCATCTACATAAACAAGTACAATAAGATGGTCATTCTCTGTTTTGACATACAAATTGTTGTCCACCATACCTTTCTTGAACCCTTGTTGAATAAGATAGTTATCCAGCCTTGCATACCATGCTCTGGGTGCTTGTTTCAGACCATACAAAGCTTTCTTTAACTTGCAAACAAAATTGGGATTGTCACCAAGTTGGAAACCATCTGGCTGCTCAATATAAACTTCTTCTTCAAGTTTGCCATTTAGAAATACTGATTTAACATCCATCTGATAAACTTTGAAATTCTTTTGTATAGCTAAAGTCGAAAACACTCTGATTGCCTCGAGTCTAGCCACTGGTGCAAAGGTTTCCTCAAAATCAATACCTTCAACTTGAGCATAGCCTTTACAGACCAATCTTGCCTTATTTTTGACAACCTATCCATCTTCGTTCAATTTGTTTCAAAAAATCCATTTAGTACCGATTATGTTTTTATTTGCAGGCCTTGGTACTAACTCCCAGGTTTTGTTTTTCTCAATCTGATCTAGTTCTTCATTTATTTCCTTCATCCAACTTTCATATGTTCTTGCTTCAACAACATTTTTGGGCTCAATGCTGGATAATAGAGAGTAGTTCCTTACTACTATTCTCCTTGTTTGAATACCAACTGTGGGGTCCCCAATAATTTGCTCTCTAGGATAATTTTTTTGCTAGCTGCCTATTTTGAATTTCTTGTTTTCTTCTACTTATGAGTCAATACTTAAATCATTTGGGTCAATTTCCTTATTCTCTTTTGTTTCCTTTTCTTCATCTCCTTCAATAACTTCTTCATAAATAGGGTAGTTTTCTTCATAGCTAATTTATCGTTTCCTACCTTCATCAACTTTAACATCGGCACTCTCCACAATTTTCTTTAACCTTTTGTTATAGCATGTGTAGGGTTTGCTTTTTGTCGAATAACCAAGAAAAATTCCTTCATCAGATCTATCTTCAAACTTACCAAGATTATCTTCAGTTCTTTTGATGTAGCACTTGCTGCCAAAGACTTTGAAGTATCTTGTTGTTGCCTTTTTGTCAAACCATAGCTCATAAGGAGTTTTGCTTTCATGTGTCCTCAACATGCACCTGTTTTGGATGTAAACCATAGTATGAACTACCTCTTTCCAAAATTTGTCTGCTATTTTGTTCTCTGTCAACATTGTCCATGCCATTTCCTGCATTGTCATGTTCTTTCTTTCAACAACACCATTCTGCTGAGGTGTCCTTGCTACTTAAAATTGTCTTCTGATCCCATATTTTTGATAGTACTCTACAAACTCCTCTGAGATAAACTCTCCTCCTCTATCTGATCTTAAGCATTTAATTCTTTTTTTGTTTGATTCTCAACCTGGTTTTTGAAAGTATTGAAAATTTCAAAGGCATATGATTTAAGCTTTAAAAATAGTACCCATGTCATCTTGGAATAGTCATCTATGCACAGTATAAAGTATTTGTCACCATTTATGCTTTGTGTTCTCATGGGTCCACATAAATCAGTATGTATTAGCTCTAAAGGTTTGCTGGTGAAGTATTCCTTTGATTTAAATGTGGATCTAGTTTGCTTCCATTTTTGGCATGAAGCACAGATGTTATTTAATGGTTTGCCAATGGTGGGTATATCTCTTACTGCCCTTTTTGAACTTATTTTTACTAGATTGTCAAAGTTAATATGACCAAGCCTCTTGTGCCACAGCCAATTTTCATCTTCCTATCCAATCAATTATGCTCCTTCTGAAGTCTCTGAGAGAGTATACAGGTTTCCAGAAGTCCTCAATCTAGTAGCTATCAGCTTCCCACTGTGTGCTTTTCTAACTTCATAGCCTTGCTTCTTAAAAATGACTTCATGACCTCTGTCACAGATTTGGCTTACGCTCAGTAGGTTGTGCTTCAAACCAATCACAAAAATGACTTCTTTGAAATTGATTTTTTTGTCACTTATCTCGAATGATCCTTTGCCAACTATCTTGGCTCCATCATTATTTCCAAATTTAACTGAGCCACCTTCATATTTTTGTAACTTTTCAAACTTTTGTTTATCACCTGTCATGTGATTGGAGCATCCACTATCTAGTATCCATGGTGCAGATTTTTTCTATGCTTTAAATGTTGTCTGTATAATCAAGGATTCATTTTCTTCCTTGGGTCGCTCCTTTTCTTTCCACTCTAGTTTGACTATAGTTTTGGTCACTTTTTTAGACTTTTCTTTGTCAGTGGCCTGTGAATGTTTTTTTGGGAATTTTCTATTTTTTCTTAAACCATTTGGTTGAGATTTTCTTCCTTGATATTTATTTGCTGCATATGTACTTCTATAATTTCTTGCAATGTGTCCAAATTTATGACAGTTATAGCATTCTACTGCATAATCCATCAAGGGTGAAAAGACATTTCTACTGGTGAAATTTATTTGTCCTATATTATAAATGCAGTCTGAAATCTTATGACTGTAAGCATTGCATTTAAAACAATAACCAGAAAAGGATTGAATGAACCTGGGAGTTGGTTTTTGCCATTTTTTAGTAAGAGCCACAAATCTTCTTCTCCTTTGATGTGAGACATTTGTGAATCCATCATTGTCAGTGCTCTTTTCATGCCTGGCATTATTGCTTTCTTTTGCATGATTTGTTTTTCCTTGATCAACCCTGATCTTATCTTCTTTCTTTATGGGTTTTATAGTTAAGGCCTTTGATCCATTTGACGATTCTCCTTCGATGAAGCCCAAGCCAAATTTGATGCCTGTACTCCTTTGGCTATTTATAATATTTTCCAGCTTCACAGATCTTCCTTCAAGTTTGTGATAACAACTCAATTTTCGATTCATCTCTTCTAGCTGAATCCTTAAACCAACAATTTCTTCTTCCAGTTTGTTGCATTCATCTATTTTCATGGTTAATTGTACTTCGAGTTCTTCAGACATTTTTTTAAATTTGTATGTCTATACTTTCAAACTTTTTATTATGTCATTGGCATCCTCTAGCTTTCTTGAAACCTTTTATTCTTTTTCCTTTCTATACTCAACTCTTTAAGTGCAGCAACCAACTCACCTTCCAGATATACTTCGGCCTCATCCTTAAGGTTTTTATCACCTTATTATTTTTCTTCTATTTTTTCTTCTTCAAATGCCATGAACAGAGCTTCACCTGTTTCTTCTTTAGAATCCTCACCTGAGATTTCTTCAGAAAAGCTGACATTCTTGGATATGAAAAAAAATTTCTTGAAGTTGCTTTTTCTAAAATTTGGTTTCTTCTTCTAGTCACCTTTTTCTTGGTGTGACCCTTAATCATTTTTGGTTTTCTCATTCATTGGACATTTAGCTGCAAAGTGCCCGATGCCTCCACAGTTGAAGCACTTAAATGGTAACTTTCCTCTGTATTTTCTTTTTCCCTTTAAAAATTTTCGAACAAAGTTAGCTTCCATTTCATCCAATGTCTCTTCATCCTCAAATTCTTGTTTAGTTTTTATATTTTTGTGTGCTTTAAAAGTAGCTTCTCTATCTGTGGGCTTAGCTTGTCCTATTCTCATTTTGTATGCAATCAAAGAACCATGCATCTCATCCATGCTAAAAGTATTGAGATCTTTAGCTTCTTCTATAGCAGAAACTTTAGAATTAAATCTTTTGTGAAGAGTTCTTAGTACCTTTTTCATGACAATCACATCTTCCATTTCCTCGTCGAGTCCTCTAATCGCATTAATGGTTCCCTTGACTCTTAGCATATAGGCCTCTATGTTCTCATCGCCATTCATTCTTAATGCTTCGAACTGAGCTTGATGTGTTTGTAGCTTGGCTTCCTTGATCTTGCCATATCCTTCATGAATGCTCTTCAGTTTGTCCCACATGTCTTTTGCCATTTTACAACTCATGATCCTTATTAGTTCACTGTCCACTAAACCGCACATTATAGCATTCTTTGCTTTAGAGTTATTCTCAAATGGTTTCTTACCGATAGCATTGGTTGGAGGTGTGGCAGGTATTGTGTATCCACTTTCTACTGACTCCCAGATGTTGTATCCCAAAGCACAAAGATATGTCTGCATCCTAATTTTTCAAAATGAATAATTAGTTTCATCAAAAAATGGAGCTTTATTTGATGAGAATCCTTTACCACCTGCCATTGTGTTCCTTCCCAGATCACCTTAGTTGATTAAGCTTATTCAGGAACCTTGCTCTGATACCAATTGATATTCTCACAATGACATTGAGAGGGGGGGTGAATCAGTGTAGCTATTTAAATTCAGATCTACAACTCTTAAAGCTAAAGCAAAGAGAACTTAAAAGCAGATAAAGCAATTATCATAAGAGAGCACACCACAACACATAATGTAATGAGGTTCACCAATTTTGCCACTCCTCACGAATGACTGCTTGGACTACGGTCCAAATCCAACCTTTGCAAAACACCAATTTTATAATCTGTTTACCAGCACCCACTTGAAGGAGCACCAACCCCTGATTTATCTACACCAATAGAAAGGAGCACCAACCCCTATCCAAGCACCAACTTGGATTACAGTTTTAAAAACTATATTAATGACATAAAAATGCCTTTGCTTTTACAAGACCCTAACTGGTCTACAATTTATCAAAACACAATAAACACTTACGGCTCTGCTTGTCGCTCTCTTATAGTACTCTTCTAACCCTCTTTCGGCAGCACTTTCACACATTCAGCCACACTCTAATTCTCCATGCAACTGCCCTTTTATAACAATATTTTCATCTTAAAACACCTGTTCTTCTATGACTTCCATAATCCTGCATGCACCCTATTAATAGACACTTCTGAAAGTAACTCCTTTATCACACAGTAATTTGTACATGCATTCTATTAATAGCTCTGTTTCTTATGTGGGACTTTCAGTATAACTGTCGCTCGACGGTTACACTACTTTATGGGCCCTATAACTATCGTTCTGTCTTTAATGCACTGTGCTTATTTTAGCTTGCATGATTTCTATCTATAACTACCCCTATAACTGTCGCACTAACTTCAGTTGACTCTTCTTATATTGGCTGCATGATTTTCCTCTAAAGCGCCCTCGTAATCGTCATTCTACTTCGATTAATCGTCCGTAATTGTCTTTGTTGCGACCTGTCGCAAAATCATGACACTTCTGTCTCTTTGTACTCTTCTCGCATTTTACTCGCAAAAACATAACATGTCATGATATCACGACATTTTTGCCTCCGTACTCTGCTTCTTTACTTTTGTTGCGATATCGCGACACTTCTGTCTTCTTACTTTCTCTCTCCTCCTTAAGTCGCGAACATGCGACATGTCGCAATATTGCGACACTTTTTCTCCTGGACTCTCTCTCTTGCCTTCGGGTCACGAAAACCCGACATGTCGCGATATCACGACACTTTTTCTCTCATAATCTATCTCTTGTAACATGTCGCAAAATCGTGACACTTTTTTTTCTCGGCCTCTTCTTCCTGCAACATGTCGCGAAATCATGACACATTTTCGTCCGTACAACCTTCCTTGCAATATGTCGTGAAATCATGACACTTTTTCGTTCGTACAACCTTCCTTGCAATATGTCATGAAATCACGACACTTTTTCGTTCGTACAACCTTCCTTGCAATATGTCGCAAAATCGTGACACTTTTTCTTCCGTACAACCTTCCTTGCAATATGTCACGAAATCGTGACACTTTTTCATCCGTCCAACCTTCCTTGCAATATGTCGCAAAATCATGACACTTTTTCGTACATACAACCTTCCTTGCAATATATCGCTAAATCGCAACACTTTTTCGTCCGTACAACCTTCCTTGCAATATGTCGTGAAATCGCGACACTTTTTCGTCCGTACAACCTTCCTTGCAATATGTCGTGAAATCGTGACACTTTTTTGTTCGTACAACCTTCCTTGCAATATGTCGCGAAATCGTGACACCTTTTTCTCTCTCCTCTTTCTCTTCGCTTTGGATCGCGAAAAAGAAACATGTCACGAAATCACGACACCTTTTTCTCTCAAGAAACATGTCGCAAAATCGTGACACCTTTTTCTCTCTCCTATTTCTCTTCACTTTGGACCACGAAAATGAAACATGTCACGAAATCGTGACACCTTTTTCTCTCAAGAAACATGTCAAGAAATCACGACACCTTTTTCTCTCTCCTATTTCTCTTCACTTTGGACCACGAAAATGAAACATGTTGCAAAATCGTGACACCTTTTTCTCTCTCCTCTTTCTTTTCGCTTTGGACCGTGAAAAAGAAACATGTCGCGATATCACAACAGTTTTTCTTTTCGACCAAACATGTCATGATATTGCGACAATTTTTCTTTCTAGCCAAACATGTCGCGATATCACGACAGTTTTCTTACTTGTCTTTTTCTTTGATCTTTTAAATGTTGGCCTCTTCTGTCTTCTTGGAAATTCACTGTACATGCTTTGACTGAACTCTGAACTCCTGTCCACTGTATCAACTGATCTATCTGTCTGTGTTGACAACAATGAAAATACTATTTTTGCACCCTACTCAACACAATCAACCATGGATCTCATGTGATGAAGCTAAAAAAATAATTCTAAATATGCTCTCAAGGCAAAGAGGATGAATCCCAAACTCAACTTGAACAATACATTGGGGAATTTTTCTATAACATCAGATAAATCACTAAAGCAAAATAGTATGAACCCTCTCAATGAGATCCCAATCAACATATCCTAGACTTGGACCCCAAATATTTGATCCATACAGGACTATAGGTATGATGATGCAATCAAAGAGCCATATGTTTGTAATTATATCTTGGAAGTGTTGTTGGAAACATTGGTATTCCATGAAAACATATTGCATTGTGGTTTACTTGTTTCATATTTATTTTTTTATATACTATTATTATTAGCCTGTAGGGTTCCCCAAGTTTGACAAATATTGATTACCAGCTTTAACACTATCCTTCCCATATAAGTTGGGAAATCTTGATTCTTTTGTTAAAGATCTAATTGTTGAAATTATGGTCAAAGTTTTCTAAATGTCAAGAGTATCTTATTGCCTATGTGCTTTAGGATATTATATGTAGTAATTGGATAAATGACATGACTATCCACCTTGACAACCTTTACAAATATTTTTTGCATGATTAATGCATATTAGGAGACTACTTTGTCTTGTTGTTTTTGGATGTATTCATTAGTATATGTTGCAGTACCAGACAACTTTTCTTATTGTTTTGGGATGTGCATTTATGATTGTTTTTACATTATAGTAGCTAACCTTTTTACTCCTCTCATATCATAGTAATGCACTCACCCTTTTCTACCTTGGTTACATGGGATGAAGCAAACGTATACACTATGTCGAATGAATCCAACCCCTCAAGAGGGAGGTTGCAAGTATGATAAGAGTATAACACATAGACCAAGAGGAGGTCTACTGAAGTGTAGGGAGTACCTAGACGAATAGAGGTAATACCTTAAATAAGAGAAGTGAATAATTAAAGGACCCTTCAAACACTAGCTACACCAAATTATCAGGTTTGAGTGGTCCTGACAGTGATAAAAGTTGATCCCAAACCTTCAAGGTAGCCTATTGCAAATCTAACTAGACCACTTTATATGGAAAAAAGGACCAAGTTTTCAATAACATCAACAATTCCAAGGGTCCCTTTTGTCGGATCCTTCAATGTAATAGAACACCTTAGTAAGTTAATTGTAGTCATGCCTCTTTGGGATGTCCTCTCAATTCTAGAATAGATGAAGAACTTGGAAGAGACCCTGAAGAAGTAGAAAGATCTTAGTGGATAAGGGACACCCAATGTGCTACAAATTTTAGGTCCAGAGCCCATATGACCCAAGCCTATGCTATTCGACCTGGCCTTGATTGGTGGAGATAAAGCAATACATAATTGCATAGTTGACTCAAGGTCCAACACATCAGTTATGCCAAAAAAGGTAGATGAGGTACTTGACCTATCACTAGAGTACACTAACAACAAGGTGGTGTAATTAGATTACACTTTAGTTCTAGTCTTTAGAATTTCAATATCTTCCTTTAGCACTCCAATCATGCCACAACCTAACAATTTGTTAAGACATATCAATGATCGATCTCCAACCTCCTTTGAAATATGTGTCTGAAAAGACTTCACTACCAAGATTGGAGGATACATGTAGTTGGATTGGAATCACATGTTACTCTTGTTGGAATATTCAACATTGTCCTAAATATATAAGTATTAAGTTAATATTTATATTATATTTTGCTAATTTAGTGGTTAGTTTAGCATTGAGGGCATATGGCAAAATAATTTAGATTTTACTAAAATAGTGAATGAGTCATCTAGATTAAGTTAGAACTCCCACGAGAATAGTCTTTTGCAACCATAATGTGTTATTATCTAGTTCTTCCAAAGAACTATAAATGTAACCTTTTTTACATGAAATATAATATTCATTGAGGAAATATCAATTGGTATCAGAGCATATTTGCTTAGATAGATCAAAACCTATGGAGAGTGGTGTGAAGAGATCTGAAGCACACACTTTGTCAAAGAACTCAAGTGGTCAGCACTCAGCAGAGTTGCAAGGAAGATCTCGAGTAAATAATTAATATCTCACACATATTGAGGTATTTTATTATGAAATTTTAAGGGTTGTTAGATAATTGTATAAAGAGGATTCAATCAAAATTTTAGGTGATTTGGAGCTAATTTGTTGATTTTATTAGCATTTTGCATTTTCAATCAAATGGTTGTATAAGGTTAAATACAGGGTATTTGCTTCTCAAATTTTAGGAGAAATATTATTTAGAAAAAATCATTATTTAGACAAAATTTTAGGTTGTTTGGATCTGTATTTATCAATTTGTGTGAATATTTATTTTATCTTCAAAAATCCTAGATCCGAAATTGTGATAAAAAGGGAAAAAGTAAATGATCACATATTTTCACCTTTGCAAATTTTCTTCTAAAATTTAGAGGGTTTTCAGATTATTGTCTTAGAAATACAGAGCTTAATTTTCAAAAAATTTGGAGTTGTATGGATTGATTTATGTGAAAAACATTGATGTTGTCTCAAAAACACTCTAATATCTAGAAAGGGCAAAATTAAATTGATCACATATTTCTCATTTGTGTGAATTTGCTTATGAAATTTAGTGAATTTTTAGATACATATATTAGAAGTCTACAAGAAAAATTTTAGTTTGTTTCAATTAGTATTGGCCGATTTATGATAAATTTGGTGCTTGAGACTTTGGTAAATAAAAATAAGCATGTATTTTTGCAATTAGAGGTTAATTCTAAGATATTGACTTAATAGATTGAGTCAATTGAGTAAAAGAAGATCTGCTACTATTATTTATTAAAAAAAAACAAAAATTATATTAGAAGCTATCTACATTATTCCAAAGTTCTTTTTATTAGCATTAATGGCTGCCAATAACAATCTTCCCATTCCTGAATTTAATGGGTTAGATTATGAGTTTTGGTCCATCAATATGAGGACCTTACTCATAGGCAAGGGGTTATGGGATATTGTAGAGAAGGCTACAATGAACCTGTATATTGGACCATCTTGAGTGCAGCTGATAGAACCAATAAAAAAGGATATGAAGAACCCACTTGGAGCAAGATACAAGGCGATGAGAGAAAATAGAAGAAGAGGCAGCAATATGCAAATTGCTTAGCCCTTATGGATTTGAGGAGAGGAATGGAAAAGAGTGTTTTTCCTCTCATAGCCAATTGTAGATCAGCTACAATGGCATGGCAAGTGTTGAAGTATGCTTATGGGTTTGATGAGGACACCCATAAAGCCATGTGTGACAATCATGAATATTGTTTAAGCAAGGAGGAGTCTTGCTTCCTTGAAGAAGTTTCTGAATTAGATCCTTTTGAAGGATTTTTTGAAGAGTCTTGTAAAGACTCGTATGAAGAAATTATTTGTAATGGAGAATTATTTCTTGAATAGGACATATTTGAAGCAAAACCTTGTATTGAAAAGAGTAAAGAATCCCTTCATGGAGAATAGGATGAGAAGGAGCCTTGTACAATTCTCATTGAAGAGAGGTGTGATGAAGAATGTATCATATAAGAGAAAAATGGAGAGTGTATTTTGGAGAATGCGCCTACAGTTCTCATGGCAGAGAATAAATAAGTTTTGTGGGATGATGATGGAGAAGCAATGTTCATGGAAGACCATTGGCTCACTTATCTTGAAGACCATTCACTTGGAATGGATGTGTGCTCTCTTGAAAGAGCAAATGAAGTTATGTGGGATGATTTACCAAGTGTAGAAGAAGAAGAAGAAGAGATGAAGGGCATAAGTTTCATGCTCCATAATAAATATTATCTCATGGAGGAGATAATAATAGGTAAAGCAAATTATGAGCAAGACTATCTCAAGGAGGAGATAGAAAATAGTGAGATAGTCATTAATGGACTTCATGATGTAATGGGGGCATCATAAAAGGAGATTGATAATTTTCTTGAAGAGGCAATTATGGCTGAAGATCACTCACTTGGAGTGACTACATTGCAGAAAAATAGTTGTTTTGAAAAGGCAACAATGTATAATTGCTTGAATAAAAAGGCAACAATGTATGATTGCTTGAATGAATGGTGTTTCAACACACCAACATGGATTGAACAAAGGAGGAGAAATCTTAGTGAAGATTTGATGGTTGATCTTGAAGCACCATACAATGAAGAAGAACTACTACAAAATAGCTTTATGGGAAGCACCAAATCTACTCATACCAAAGGTAATGTTTTTATGATTAATGATTTGTTTTTTGTGAAAGGAATGAAAAGAAAGGATAATGTCTTCCAAAGGAATTATTGAGAGACAATTGTCTCATTGAGACAACTTTGATGAAGAGTATCCTTGGAGAGAAGACAATGATGGAGAACTTGGGTCACATGGATCAAAATGATGTGTTCAAAATTCCTTGGGAGAAGGATTATTGTAAAATCATTATTTTGAGAGAATATTTATGTGAGGAGCAACTTTATGTTGCATATGTAGTTGGTCATTATATGGCCATATTTGTTGTGATATTTTGTGTGGAAATATGTGAAAAAGTTGTATGGTATAATCATCTATGTGAGGTGATTAATTGTAAATACTCATGTGGAGTATTGTTTAGTGTTGAAGATGTAAAAGAAGATCAAAATGTGAGAGCATGGTTTAAAGACCATAATGATAAATATGTAAGAGAGTGGTTGCTGAAAACCATAAGAGGAGATACTTTTGTTGAAGGGGGAGCTAATCAACAAAATAAGGCACTCAAGCATTTGCAAGAAATCTCGCATAAAGAGTGGAAGGAGTGCCACCACAAGTATTTTACAAATTTTGATTTCTTGATTCAATATTGGAGGAAATGTAAGAGAAATATTTTCTTCCAACTCTGTGATGCTTAAATAACTCTTGCATTAGTGTATTTAGCATCAAGGGGGAGAATTTTGGAATATTCAACATTGTCCTAAATATCTAAGTATTAATTTAATCTTTAGATTAGATTTTTCTAAGTTAGTGGTTAGTTTAGCTTTGAGGGCATATAGCAAAATAAGTTAGAGTTTACTAAAATAGTGAATGAGTCTATTTCCTCAACTGCTAGAAAATAACTTCCTCTATTTCCTCCTTTTGTTTCATTTTATTTGTTGCAATGAAGATATATATTGTAAGTTGCACAACATTTGTTTTTTAGGGAGAATAAATAATTTTATTTTTTGCCTCCATATCGATCAACTCTAAACTAGATATGAGACCAAGTTTAAAATATTATCACAACCCCTCCATATTTACCATGAAGAGCAAATCCTTTCCAAAATAAGTGGAGAATACTAGGCCTACTTGATAGAATTGTCAAACTTTGAATACTTAATGGACGAAGTGCACCCGTACATCCTTTATGACTATCGAGAAAAATGAACATATGAAACATGGGGATTAGATCCTAATAAAGTATTTGTTCCAATTACCATGGAGTGATTTATCACCAAGTATTCCTTTGTACATAGTGTATATATTGTATATAGAAATATATATATTTATATATATTTTTTTTTTTCAAAAAAACCAATTAGAGAGCTTTTTTTATGCCAAGGGTTTAAAGACTTACAAAAGATAGAACTTATGATAATCCTAACTAAAACACCCAATTGAAGGAAAATATCTCCATACAAGTAAAAATTATAGAATATGATGACAAAATGTTAGGAAGGCTTCCTTTGTTGTCCAAACACAACTCATCCATGACTAATGATGCATCACCTTGATATTAATGGAGCCACACAATCCAATCTCAATTTATGGTTTCACCAATGTGCATAGGAAAGGGTACCCATATTGCTAACACAAGGAAGTCCCTTGTGGAGCACGATTATCGACACCTAGGAAGAACATGTTGAATCCAAGGCTAGATGGTACAAATCCTCACAATAATTATAAAATCTAATGATTGGTATTGTAAGCAAGTATCAATAAGTACTCTATGAACTATCTAGAACATGTATACAAGACCAAGTAATGATGCTTTATTTTACAAAAAACCTTGGCACACTAAAATACAAATCAATGCAAGGAGGATGAGGACACTCAATGAATAACAACTTCATGGGAATTAGGGCCTTTGTAGGGACTATCATTTACCACCAACATGCCAATCAAATAGAAAAGGAGACAACTATCATGATTAAGCACGAAGAAAGATGATAGATAAAACATGCCTTTTCTAATTTAGCTACATATAATTAGTCTACTAGGGGTAATTTCAATGAATCACCAAGGGAATAAGTATATAAAAGGGGATTTTTCCTTGTATTAGGCCAAATGAACTCTTAGATGGATCTAACCCAAGTAAAGGAAGTCTTTCCATTAGGAATATCACCTTAAGAAAAAATTCTAAAGCAAGGTAGTTGTGAGTAGCTAAGCATGATGAGGATACCTATAGCTCCTTTTGCATATCAAACAATTGTTGTTTAGATGCTAAAAATACTAACTAGAAAAGGACCACACCAAAATATGATAGCAAATCTAAAGGTCCCAATGCTACAAGGTGACGCCAATCACCTAAGTCAAGAAAGTAAAATATATCTAGTCTTTTTGGTGATATCTAAGCTTGATATTGCCCTAAGTGGAGACCTTGAAACCCTCCTGGTCGTAGCTAAGAGGGCTCCATGAGGGGCAAGCTTTTAATTTTCTCAAAAAATATGGATTTACTTCTCAATAAATGGGGTGGGTTCTAAAACCAAGTTGACCTCTATGGGTGATTGGGTTGCAATTGTAATATTAGCTTATTTTGCATATGAAACCAATAATATGCCAACAAAATAAAACCCAATACCCTTAGCTCAAGAAATGAAACACTCAAGAAGAATATCCAGTGAGGCTTATATAAGCTTGTCAGCCTAGACAAAAACCCCCTAATAAAAGGATCATGTCATAAAAGTGAGGGAGAGCAAAATAGCCAAAAATTGAACTTAGGTACACTTTTCAAACAAAAATTTAGGGGTTCTTATATATAGGATTTTTTTAAAGTATCATAAGCTAAAAAATAGTAGGGTGGCATCCACTAGATTGGGAGATGAGTTATGATCAAAATATCTAGAAGATATTCAATACTGAGAAAATTTTTTGACATCATGATACTCCTAGAAATGTCACCCCAAGGGTCCTTTGTCTTGACCAAAGTCCCACATCAAGAAAAAACCATAAAGGAATGAACCTTGAAAGGTATATCACAGAAAAATTGGTACCATACATGTACCTCCACTTTTATAAATTCTTTATTTCAACTTCTAGTTTTTATTCCATGTCCAAGGACAAGACAAGAAGTTTGTATTCAAATTTTTAACAAGTTGAAGAGCCTTGGAAGACACCAAATTTGTAGGGAATTTTTTCGTACAACCCTACTTCACTCAAGGAATATTCATTTGGAAGTGGTATGAATCAAAAAATACAATCAAAATGCACTTCCTGCCTTCACTCAAAAGGATAAGAGCTCCAAAGGTAATCCAGAAACTTGATTGTTGGATATTCCATCTACAATCAACACTCCACTCTTGCTCTAGATTGATAAAATCAACAACACTAAGGCTTGCATGTCATTTATTTTTAATTTGATGATCCACATGGTCCTTTCAATAGAAGAGAGCATAGAAAATAAGTGAAGGCTTCAATGGATCTTAAATATGAATATGTGGCAACCAATCAGAAGCCTATAGAGGAAAGCACTAACACTCAAATGAAGAATGTCTACCATTGTTTGAAGGAGATTCCACTCTATCCAAATATCACATGGTAGCCACACATGCAAGGGGGGAAGTATACAAGGGAGCATTTAAAGGACCACCACTTATTGGATGCAAAGCTTGACTTTAATGGTCAATCCTATCAAATACAACGATGTATCAATCACAAAAACCATCCACCACACGCATGAGCCTATCTTATCAATTTGCATAAGTTAGGGAGGTCATGATTGTTATGTCATCAAGATCATGCATTATATGAGAAACACAACAAAAGAGTAATGGCATAGCCACACTAATGTAGTAACAAAGAAATAAGTCAATAACCATTAAACATTTGAAGATCTAAAATCTCTCAATATGTATGCCCCCATATCTAGAGATCTTGAAGCTTCTATTTATAGTTTTAGAAGGATTTTGGTTGAAGAAGAAAAGGATAATTAGTAGACCTTCTATATAGGACTTCATTGTAAAGACATTGGGAGTTGTTTTCTCATGCCTAGTACCCAACCTTGTGGGTTCTTCCTTTTATTCTTATTTTTTATTGTAATAAGGGAAGCCCAAACCTTGGATCCCTACCTAAGGAGCATAAAAATCTTTGGGTCTCATTGTCTTATAATTATTTTTGGCATGTTAATGGAATTCATGACTAATTTTGCTTCCTCATTTCTTTAACTTATTTCCAATTCCTAGAAATGCGTTAATTGATTGTGTTCACTAGATGTAGGATAACATGTTTCATATTTATTTTCCATTTATTGAAATCAAAAGTAGGGATTAAATTCTTTGGCATTTCACCCCCATATTTTATGCATTTTTTTTGAAAAGTATTTACTTTTCCTATTTTTACTATCATTGCAATTCCTTTTCCTATAACCCCTAGCCTTAGTTCACAAAGGTATCTATTCATTAAGGATTAACTCTAACGAGGAGCCAACCTTAATTAAAACCCTAAAGGTTACATTTTGGGAAGTCTCCCATTTGTGGTGCTTCTTATTTTTTTTTCTACATGAGGCATAGGTGCATCTATCTCATCAGGCATCTAGCCTGGATTGGCCGGTGCATTTAGAGAAAACAACACTTACCTTCATTATTTTGTTCAAAGTAAGTAGTATTACTAGGTTCATTGACTCCTATTAGCTAAATGGTGCTATAATACTTCTTATCATTATTCCCTCAAGATATCTCTACTTGAGGCATTGTATGGTCATAATCCTCCATTAATGGCTAGCTATGTTCTATGACCTTCCAAGGTGACCCATGTAGATGATTTGTTGTAGCAACAATGGCTTGTGCTTTAGCTTCTTAAAGATAATTTGACTTAGGGCCATAACCATATGAAGTAGTAGGATTCACATAATTTTAAATGACAATTTGTATAGGGAATATGGTATTTGTGTAACTACATCAATATAAGAAATTATCTTTGAAGAACAAGTCCAATCAAAATTTGGTTCAATTTTATGGGCCTTACAAGGTAGTTAATTGCATTGATGAAGTGACATATCAGTTGGAGCTTATATTATTGCCACCCTATATTTCATGTATCTTATCTCAAATAAATTGTTGGATAGAATATGTAGTCTAAGATGGAGCTTCTAGTACTTGATTATGAAGGTTAAATCATGCTCCATCTAGAAGTAGTGTTACAATCCAGATTTTATCTTCTGTAGTCTCATTAGATTCTAGAGTTCTTCATAAAGTGGTATGATATTCTAGAAGAATATGCTATGTGGGAGCCTAAGAGAATTTTCTAGTCATTTCTAGATTTCATAACAAATCTTTTTGAGAGGGAATCCATGTAATGGCTCTAATATAGACATGTCAACTATATTGGTTTTTATTACTTCAAGCCCTAAGTTTATATAGGTGACCCTTAAGAATTAGAATAAGGGTTACTGTTGGTTGGAATCATCTATCATATTCAAATATTAGTCATCTCTATTGTGCATATGAGACTTAACCCTCTCTAGGTGGCTAAGGATTTGTATTTATTTGAATATGAAATTTGATTACTTACATATTTATTTTTTTCATCTGATTCAAATTTATTGTTATCAATGGATGTTGTTTGTTGCATATTATTGAATTAATGTTGTCATTATAAGCCGAAATTCACACCAAATGAAGTAATACAAAGAATTAATGAATGAACACACTATGATAAAACAATGTATAATAAGGTGGGACTCATTTTATTTATTTGTATTATATTTCAATGGCATTAAAATAAAAATCCCATCTTAGGGGATGCTACAAAATTGATACAATGATACATAATATCACTATTAATATCTCTTAGTGTTGTAGAATAATATTCGTGCCAACACAATTTGTAGGGAAGTGGGTTTTCAGACAGTTGCACAAGGGTTGTATGCTAAGTATTTTGCTATATTTGTACCTATAATATGCACACAATGGAATAAAAATAGATTAGTAGCATGTGCAAGACCCACGAAATTCGGACCCATGACCAATATGAAGATAAATGAAATGAATGTAAATCAAGTGCATGTTTGTGATAACAAAAATGTAAACTGATGTAGAACAGTAAACTATGTTGATTTAACCTAAGATGCAATAAAAATAATAAATTGGATCACCTGACCGTGACCATCTCAATACAATACGGTCTCTATCAGTGGACCATATCGTGGTAAGACAATCACTATCGTAGGACTTTTTTTTTGTTGTCAAGCTCGAGAAGCGTTTGGGGTGACCTAGGGAGTATTATCGATGCATTTTTATTGTGGGAATGTGATTTTAAGGAACTCGATTAGTTACCATAGCAAGGGTTTGGATTATGTGGATAAAAAAAGTAAGGATTCATATCTTTTATGGTAGTCCAATAGCATAATGTTAGCAATAGGAAAGCCTAGCAGATTTTTGGCAACACTTCATTGCTTTGGAATTAGAGATTGAATGTGGTAGTACTTTGTTGCATAAATTCAAAAGCTTCAAGATTTTATTTGGGGAATTGAATTCAGTAGCACTTTGTTGCACAAATTTAAAGGTAGCATATCTTTAAAACTGAGGGGTGAGTTCTATTTTATATATTTCTTAACAAAATCTAGGGCACTCTGCATGAAAAAGCAAAAGGTGTAGTTGGCATTATAAAAATAGATGCATGCCCCAAAATAGTTGATTGCATTAAATTAATTCAAAATATTCTCATGCAAAGGTATCTAAAATTGGTGCAATCTCATGCACGACACTAACAAATAGTATCTATGTGGAACGTATATGACTATTATTACAACTAGGATTAGACCAAACTATGACTTCATATGTAGCTAAATATATTGTAAAAACTAAGCTAAAGATGTTATATAAACTAATTTATAACTATTATGTGGACTATTTTAGAGATTCTAGTTCTATAAGTTAAGCATTAGTGTTATTTGTGCTTATGGAATGGATTATGATATTGTCATCCCTTTACTTATCTCTTATAAGTAGATGCTTAAGTATGTTGTAATAATAAATGTACTAATGGGGTGAATGTGATGCAATTCATATTAAATGTTGAAATAGTAAACCTATTATCACTCCTAATATTTTGGAGTTGTTAAATAAGTGGCAAGAATCAAGTTGTTTTCATTGGGTTATGTATTTGAGTATAATTTCCATGCCATAATAGAATTTTTTTGCACTTTAGCTAAATGTTTCAAATGCATGACTCAATTGAAAATATGCCATAGATAGATAGATAGAGGTATGCACCATGAAAAGGTATAATATGCCAAATTCCAAGTAGAATGTAAAGTTACTATAGTATACAAAGTAATTGCATCACCTATAGTTTGATTATTATACTAAAATTATATCTAATATGATTATTGTTGGCTTTTAAACCTAACTATCTCAAAATATCATAGGTCCCAATATAAATAAGCCACAATATTATAGATTGAAATATCAATAATCAAGAGTAGAATTATATATGAGAAATCAAATATATATCTAGGCCAATATATTAATGAAATAACATTCACTTATAATATCAAATATGAATGTAAATGGCCAAGATAATAGGAAGTTTTATTATCAGTGCTTGCTATGTGGTGATCGCTATAGATATTTTTTCTTACATTGTATGGAGCTTTGCATCCCTAATATATACATAGTAATATGACTCCTAAATACTTGTCTATTGCACTCCTCACATATCTAGGAGATGTAACCTTTACTATTCTTGACATATGGATTCTAATCTTGCCACTTGTATACTAGACTCTTCACTCCCTTCTTACATGTAAACTTTAACTCTATAAAACTAGCACACTTCTACATGACTCTTACTCTCCTACATGCACTTCTAATACAAGACACTTGTGCACATCCTCACATTATATATTTGCACATTTATATGCATGACACTTGTGCACATTCTCTCAATACACACTTGCACTCTTACATGACACTTGTGCATTTCCTCCACATAGACACTTACATAAAGAAAAAATATAAATCACTCATCTAAACTATAGACACAAACCCTAATATATTACATATTTACATTTGTACCATAAAGGTACCATGGGGATACACTAGCATGTATTAAATAATGTAATATTCTCCAATAATTATATACTCATTAATATTCATAGAGATATGTGCAAATGCATTGCATATATGGATATCCCTAGTTGGAATGCTTCTTTGTATTTTCCCCTTTGTGAATTGGATTTCAAGGTCGAGTGCAACCTTATCCTCATTGATAGAGGGGTCCTCTCGAGGTATGAAGAAATAAGCGTCTCAAGAGTGCCCTTTCCTTACCCTACCTTATAATAGAGAGGATATTGTAACTTTATACTATGAAGTTGAGATAC
The DNA here is from genome assembly GCA_028583015.1 of Wollemia nobilis. NCBI lineage: Eukaryota > Viridiplantae > Streptophyta > Pinopsida > Araucariales > Araucariaceae > Wollemia > Wollemia nobilis. The sequence continues at coordinate 3,510,960 of JAQPPZ010017063.1, read as the reverse complement.
GAACATTCAATTGAATGTTACTTGGTTGTGTGGTAAAGTGCTTAGATGATATATTCTCTCCTCTAAATGGGAGCTCATAGATAAGAAGGACAAAAGTAGGAAATTGAGTATCAATTATGGAATGCATAAACATTTTTGTAAATGATAAAAAAGAATAAATGTAAATATTGCTATAGAAATAAAGATAGATGTTAATGAAATAAAATATTATTTCTTTAATAAATATTAACTAGTTATTTCTTTTGTATGAATGAAGTATGAATTTGTTATCAATTCTTGGTTGAAAGTATAGAAAACACTTATATTTTGGTAAAAGTATTGTTGGAAAAGAATGTTAAGTTAATCTATTGTATTTTCTTATTTATGGAAATTTGAAGACAATACTTATAGTTTAGAATTGCTTCTAGATTCCATGTAATAAAAATTGGAACATTTTTACCTATATTTACTTAATATAATACAATTTTAGTTTAAGACAATAGTTTCTTGCCACAAAATAATGCCCCTAATTAATCCTTTCTAAATGATAGTATCTAGGACAAATTTTTGCTAGATTATAGTGTCCTAAATAAATTTCCACCATATGTCAGTATTCCACATGACTTTTTCTCATATGGAATTTTGCTAGACAACTTGAATTTACACGGCCTCTTATTTGATGATCTAAAATTAGAAAATATTTTATTAGATGTATTTTTTCCTAATGGTAAGCATTCAAACAACATCATCCTAAACCAAGACAACAAACCTTTATTGGCATCAATTTTTTTTTAAATTATGTAAACTTCATCAATTTCTCTATCAATTTAATTTTAGATAATAGTAAAATAAAAAATGATGGCATGTCCTAGGCATCCCAACTAGGCATCTTCCTTCTTCCAATTGGATATATGCCCTAACTATTATAATAACTTGCTAGGATAAGGGTACACAACCAATCCATGCACTAGTTCCTCTTTGACATAGATATCCAAATCCTTGATGACAACTTGGATTGGTGCAACCTTGTATACTTTCTTCTTATCAATATTTTGAATGATAAAATCTCTATAATAGCTTTGCTTAATAGAATACAATTATAGTTTAAGACATAATAGTTTATTTCCACATAATAATATCCCATATGACTCCTTTCTATATGATAGTATCTAAGACAATTTTTTTCTAAATGATAGTGTCCTAAATAAATTTCCACCATATGATAATATCCCATATGACTTTTGTTAGATGGAATTTTGCCAGACAACTTGAATTTACATGGCCTCCTAGTTAATGACTTAAATCTAGAAAATATTTTATTGGATGACCTTTTTCCTAATGGTAATCATTTAAACAACATCATATTAAACCAAGCCAACAAACCCTTATTGGCATTAAACTTATTTTTATAATTATGTACACTTAACCAATTTCTCTATCAATTTAATTTTAGACAATAGTAAAATAAAAAATTGATGGCATGTCCTAGCCATCCCAACTAGGTAGACTCCTTCTTCAAATTGGATCTATAATCTAACTATTATAATAAATTACCATAATGGGGGTATACAACCAAGCCATGCACTAGTTCCTCTTTGACATAGATATCCAAATTCTTTATGATAGCTTGGATTAGTGCAACACTGTATCCTTCCTTCTTATCAATATTTTGGATGATAAAATATCTATAATAGCTTTACTTAAAACAATATAATTATAGTTTAAGACATAATAATTTCTTGCCACATAATAATGTCCCAAATGACACCTTTGTAGATGACAAAATCTAAGACAACTTTCACCACATAATAATATCTATAATAGCTTTTCTTAAAATAATATAATTATAGTTTAAGAAATAAAAATTTCTTGCCACATAATAATGTCCCAAATGAAACCTTTGTAGATGACAAAATCTAAGAAAACTTTTTGCTAGATAATAGTGTCTTATTTAAATTTTCACCATATGATAGTGTTCCATATGAATTTTTGTTAGATGGAATTTTTCTAGACAACTTGAATTTACATGGCTTCCTAGTTTATGACTTGAATTTTAAAAATTTGTTATTGGATGACCTTTCTCCTAATGGTAAGCATTAAAACAACATCATTCTAAAACAATACAACAAACCCTTATTGGCATCAAACTTCTTTTTAAAATTATGTACACTTAACCAATTTATCAATCAATCTACTTTTAGACAATAGTAAAGTAAAAAATGAGTGCATGTCCTGGCCATCCCAACTAGGTAGCTTCCTTATTCAAATTGGGTCTATATCCTAACTATTATAATAACTTTCCAAAATTGGATATACGACTGAGCCATGTTCTTCTTTGACATAGATATTCAAATCCTTGATGATAGCTTGGATTGATGAAACCTTGTATACTTCATTCTTATCAATATTTTGGATGATGAAATCTCTATAGATGAGCATGAACCAATTCTCTTTCACCTTCTAAATGGCATTGTATAATATGATTTTCCTCTCTATTATTCCTATGGATTTTTCTCTAGTAAAAGCCTTGGATTTTTTCCCCAACACATTTTTCCACTTCGTTTTCTCTAGATGATATTGAGAAATTTTTAGATGAGAGCAAGGGTTTATATGATAATGAGGGTTTCATGGACAACAACTACTCAAAACCCTAGATTGCATTGGGCTAGTTCCTCTCTGCTTGTTGATTACTTTTTCTATTGGCACAAATAAAAATTATCAATAAAAGAGTAAGAAAAAAGTATAACTATTTGGGAAGTGGAGGGCACTTGGTTGCATGCATGCAATTACATATCCAAGTGGTATATATCATTTCCTCTCATCCCAAATGAGCCATTTACCTAGAAAACTTAACTAGGAGGCTATAAGGCATGATATTGTACCTATCAATCATATAATCATGTATAAACAACCTACTCAAGAGGCAAATAGCCTACTAGATAGCCACTCAATACATATTGTTGACAAAATAACCATAAAGCTTAGACAAATTAGTTATTTTCCACCTTATGATAGAGAAGGGTAGCCATACAATTTTCTAGATCTTAGAGTGATATATTTATGTCCAATATGACCCTTAGTATTTTCTCCATATTGTTCTCATTTCAATAGAACCCCTCATTGTCTTGGTAGCTTTGTTGTAGACTAGTTTAATTTTTCCTTGATATTCTATTTCTTCTCTTTTGCTCATGAACTATCCTACATAGGTTGATCCCAAGGCCAAATGGCTTAGTCCATTCATTTGATGCCTAATGATCTAAGAAAAAAAACTAGGTTTCTAGACCAAATGAACTATCCCCTAATGACCTAAGACCTAGATCAAATAGCCATGGACTTAGGCCAAACAACCCAATCCTAGTTTGAGATGATCAAATTTTAGATGACCCTATATAAAATGATCTAGAACCATATTTCCATGTTATTAGACAATAATAATTATTTAATTTCTCTTTCAATTTCCTATATAGATCATACTTCCTATCCTATACATCTTCAGCATCAATTAAATCATTTGTGTATGCTAAAATTTGCATTTGTTAGACTTGGATTGTCATTACATGCAAAATAAATACCACAACAATAAAATTCCTATAAATATAGTAACAAAATAAAAAATTTATTGTAACCATACAAGTAGTTATGCAAACTTCTTAAATATGTATGCATACTTGAGCTCAAGTTGTTACTTCTTGACTTAGGTGTTCTCCTTCTCATGTTAGTATCGTTATTGCTATAGTTTCTACCAAGACCACTAACTAGACTACTAACCAAATTGCTACTACACTATCACTACTAGAGTTATAATGATGTTTACCCCTATATAAAATCAACCATAATTAAGCAATTGAGAGAACATTTAGGAGGTATAACATCTCAAATCTACCACCAATCATGTCTTCTAAACTCGTTAAGATATTTGAACTTACACATAACAACATTGCTTTATGTAACTACTATAAACCGTACATGCATTGTATGTGTATATCAGTATTCATTATGTTATTTTTAAACATATATTCATATATGTATGACCTATGGATTCTAACATGCTTGGTTCAATTTCATTGTTACTTTCCATGTGGAGGTTATCCATAAAATGCCCTAAACACTTTTAGGTGTATAGTTGGTTCCATATAGTCCATAACAAAATATTTATATCTATTATAATAGATGCAATAAAATAGATTCTCAAAAAATCTAACTTTAAATCACCTTACATACACACACAACATTTTTTTCCCAAGTTATTCTAGCTTCAACTTCAATTGTTCAATTATTGGTTCCTATTGTTGTATATTTCCTATTTACCTTTTGATAATATCTTGGATAAATAACCATATGAATTAATTTGTCATGATAAATTCATTTTTGTTATAACTTTCATCAGGTTATGAACATTATTAGTGACTATACTCTTTGATCTCCTAGATGGAAATCTTGTCAAAAGATGCTAAGTAGAAGTTGGGTCCTTAAGGATGTCCATATAAATTTGCTTTTGGTGGATCATACTCCAAAAGTTTTAGCTACATAAAAACCTTAGAGATATTAAATTTTGAGTAATTCATTACATTAGGGCATGGCATACCATCTAAAATTTTGTGATAAATTTCATTCTTGAAGAGCTTGTCCACATGGAATGATTCAATCCATAGGATTTTTATCTTCCTATTATTGATTTATATTTTATTATTAAACTTCAAGACAAGGTCTATATTTTAAATCTCATGCTACAAACGTGCTTGTCATGCCAATACTTCTACATGCCCTAGGTTGTCTTCATGACCTATTGTACAATCACCTATTTCTTGTCCAACTTTATCAATTTAAACAACCTCTTCTCTAGCTCGCCTAATTCTTGAGTTTGTTTTGCACTATCACCCTCAATCCTAGATTACAAACCCCATTGGTACAAAAGCCTTCTTATAATGGTGTATGTCATTTATCACTAGCTTAAATATTTTCTTGTATACCAATAAGATTTCTCACATTCTTTTCTCCCAAACAATTACATTCACACAACATATTTTATATAAAATTGAAACCATGTTAGTTATTTTCACGTATTCATTCACTCCATGATAGTATGAACTTGATAGTGAATAAAATATTTGGAACTTTATCATTAATTTATGGATTATCTTATTCACAAAGTGTCATTCACTATTTCTTGCTAGTTGTAATGGTAATATAAATCAAGCAATGATCTTTGTCTTACATAAAGCATGAGATACCTTTTCATAAAATTATTAGGCAATGTCATTTCCTAGACACAATTCATTAGTTACTTAGTTGCCACCATAATGCACTTATGTTTCATTTATTGGTTGGTATTTAGGGGTTTGAGAAAATCTAAGATCCACCTTTCAAATAACTCCTATAGCTATAACAAGTGTAATGGCATGAAGTCTATATGTAGTGTCTTTCACATCCTTTACTAGGTATTACATGTAGTCACAAACTCTTTTGTGTTATAATAAAGGATAGATTACCACATCCAATCTAAGAGGACTTTCCTTGTAGTCAAATCAAGCCTCATGTGTGCTCTTCTATATTCATTTGAGATTTTGTTAGATAAATTATTGGGGTATTTTTTCTTCATATGATCTCAAACCAAACCAATGACACATAATCAACCTGTTATCCTTGGCTACACTCATATAATTCCTTGTGAAGTGATCCTACTCCTATCACTTCTTGCACTTTATAATAGAATTGCCTACTCTATCATACTATAACCTAATCTTGTGTATATTCCTATTATTAGATATGTTCTATTCATTTTCCTTTCTTAACGGTTATTTGAGTAATCTCCACTCACCACACTAGCTTTACCTTTTGAAGCACTAGGTTTCTACTTTGCTTCCTTCTATATAGAAAATTTCTAGTACTTTTTACTTTTCAAGTTAAAAGGACATTCTCCCACTAGATGTCAATTCATTTCACAAATTTGTAGTATAGCCTCTTGGGAAAACTAGCACTTTTATGACCCTTCATTTAACAACTTGAACATCAAATATCCATTTTTATCTTCTTCTTTTTTTTCCTTCATTAGTCTTGCACATGATGTGTATCATATCCTTCTTGAGCACTTGGATTGTTGCACCTAGTTTCTCATCGTTCACATCATTATCAAAATAACTCCTATATTTGTTTTAATTTCCTCCTAAAATTATCTTCATCTTACTATATAGATTTAACATTTTATCAAATGCTTCTTGGTATGAAATAGGAGGTAAAACTTACATCTTCTTTAAAAAAATTATGAGCCATCATTTTTAGAATATATCAACTGAATACTTCTCCATCTTACCAATCAAGTCCTCTAGACAATGGTTGTATGACTTTGCATCTTTATCATTTTTCTCGGTGGTGTATATCTCTTTGATGATCTTTGTGTCATCTCGTAAAATATTTAACCCCTTATCTAAGGTAGATTTCAATTCCTCTTGAGCATTAAAAGGGTTTTGGAGTAACAAAATCAAGTCCATGGATTCATTTGTGGATTTTTTAGCCTTCCATATCATCATACATGTGCTAATATACCATAACAGACCATCCTTTCCATATCCTAGAGTCACATCCTAAGATTTATTAGTTTAATTTAGAAATTATTAACTTTCAAAAATTAATAATTAGTTGATTTGAAGTTTTTCATCTAATATTTATGATAAAATTGAAATTGTATATCTTGTAATTTATGTCGCAAGTGTTGGTAGGACACCCTCCTGGACGTGGAGAGGGGAAGGTATCATTTGAGAGAGGCTAGAATATTTATACAAATAATATAGAGAGATCTCACACACTGCTAGTAGATGCATAATAATATAAGATCTAACTAAAGTGCATAAATTATTTTCTTGTGATTTGAAGATGTTTCTTGAATGAACAAAAATTATATTTTACATCAAATTTAAAAATGAAATTTGTTGAATGCATTTAATGGTTTTCTCTTAAGTGAAATAAATAAAATTTTTTCTAGCATAACTTGTTATTTTAATTAAAAGATATTATTTTATCTCTTAGTCAGATTCACTTTGTAAAATAATTTTATTCTTTTATACAAAAGTGATTCTTTTAACATGCACCTTTTGGGGTTATAATTAGTGTTATTTTATATGTTCATGAAGGTAAACCACTTGCAATTATTTTCATTGTGCCATACTTTTCCCCTTATATATAAATAGAAGCTTATGATACAAAATTCTTACCCAATTCCCATGGGTAAAATTAGAAGATATGATCTAGCCACTATTTATCTAAGCTAAGCTCTCTCTTGATTTGGACTATCCTATACCCGATGAAATAAGTAACATATATAATATGCATTACTACTAAAAATATTGAATCTCTTAATCCACACATAACACTAATTAAATAAAAAAACTATGACACTAGTGATGTGTAGCACCATTGAGGTGCAACAGCCTTGATGTGCAACACTTGTGATGTGTAGCATCGATGATGTGTGATACAATTTATGTGTAGCACTAGTGAAATATAGCTCCATAGGAATGTAGCACCAATATTTGTCACATATTTTTCCTCCACTCTTGTACTATTTTTTAGCTCATGTGAATCATTCTACTCCACCAATAACTCCTTTTTTAGCAATGTCAAAATATCTTATTTTGGTCTTCTCAAACTCCATTTGAACTCCATTAGCAAATTTATTAGCCTTTTTGTTAAAGTTTCTTCTCACGTGTACAAAACTTATGGATTTAAATGGTTGCATATTTCTTGGATATTTTGTAGAATCACATCTAGAAGTATATTTAATATTTTCACCTTTTTACTCATTGCTTCAATGACCAATGTTGAATATCCATATACTATCAGTTCAATGACTCTTTTTGCCTTGAAATTTTCAATCCTCTATTCAAAGTTGAGAGCTTCACAAAATTATTTGAATTTACTCCTAATCCTTCAAAAAATTCTACCAATACTCTTCTTGAGTCATTCATTATAATCCCTCTTGATCTTTCTAATCTCGAATTCATTTTTGGTGCACAAAAAAACAATGGTATGCTCTAGTACTAAATCTTAGGGGCTCATCTTTTTTACTTACCTGCTTGGTTACAAATAATATTTCCAAAAATTGAACTATTTTTTTCAACTTACACTAGTGATTCTTCATTCTCAATCCCACTTCTATAGGATTTAATTAATATTTTGAGGATTGATATGCTACACAAATATTCCCCAAAATGTTGCATCTTTCTATATCAAAATATTATTTCATTTCGAGCTTTACATAATAATACAATTTGTGGTAGTACTTCCCAAATTAACTTTATTGTTGATTTTCCATTGTTACAAATAGGATAATTAGTTTTCCATTTGGTTTAAAATTCCTCACACTCAATTTTGGAATGGATGTCAACTCTAAATCCCAATCTTGTCATATAAAATTCTGAACTTGGTTTGAGACTTCACATAAATAAACAAGTGTTCAATATTTTCTTTCTACTTCTTACATAACATACTTATTAACAGTCCATGTATACCCATTCTACTTAGATTTTTAGTAGTAAGAATCACTTTGTGAGTTAATATCCACATAAAATGATCATTTTTTGGAACAAATCTTATACTTCATAATTTTGTCTAGCACATGTTGTTTGGAATTAAGTGACCATATTTATTAGATAATAGCTAGTTGTATCCTTGTTTGACATGATATTTTTGTTGGATTTTAAGCCTAATTATCTCAAAATATCATAGGTCCTAATATAAAGAAGCCAAAATTTTAAAGGTCAAAATATCAATAATCATGAGTAGATTTATATATGTGAGCATCAAATATATATCCAAGCCAATGTAATAATGAAATAACATTGGAGTTGTAAGCTTACTGCAATGGTAAGGGCTTTGACATCTCTTTAAGAGGTCCAATGTTTAAACCCCACTCAATATGAGAGGACCAGGACCCCTCATAAAAACCTGTGTAAACTTATAAGAATCTAGTGGCATCACTCTCTTCTTACATGTACACTTGACTCTATGACACTTGCACACTTTACATGCCTCTTATTCTCTTACATGCACTCCCAATAGAAGAAACTTGTGCACATCCTCACATTACATATTTTTACACTTACATACATGACAGTTGTGCGCATTCACTCAATACACACTTGCACTCTTACTTAAATGATATTTGTGCATTTCCTACACATTACACTCTTACATGACACTTGTGCATATCTTGCACATAAACACTTACATAAAGGGGAAATATAAATCACTCATCTAAACTATAGACACAAACCCTAATCTATTACATATTTACATTTGTACCATAAAGGTACCATGGGTGCATTAGCATGTACCAAATAATGTAATATTCTCCAACGCCCCCTTGTATCATATTATTTGGATATTGAAGACTTTAATATTCAATATTCATCTTCTATCTTCAAGTGACCTTGCATTGAGCATGAATCTCTATTTGATATTTGTCTTTAGCTTCATTCTTGAATTTCGTTATGAGTTCTCTTTCATCTCCATTCTTTGGCTTATTGGAATTTGCATCTTCATTATTTGGTTCATGAACTACTTGAGCTTCTTCTTTGATCTTTTATTTATATGCTTTTGATTCTTGTTCATGAGTAGATTGAATTTTTTCTTTGTGCATGACTTCTTCTTTGACCTTTGCATCATGTGCTTCTTTTTCATAATCTTGATATTGTACTATAACTTTTGAATATTCACTTTGAGCATCATATTAATTTTTTTAATTAGAAGTTCTTGGAATGTCAATATTGCATGAAGAATGAAACACTATTTTTAGAGATGATTCACTTGTATCAATATCTACTTTCCTTTTTATAGTTTCAATCAACTCTTTTTGTTTTAGATTTTCATCTTTATGAAGTTCAAGTGAAAGCAATGCCATATACATTATGCTACCTATACAATAGGTATCATAATATCATCCTTAGAATTATCAATTGCTTCAACAAGCTTTGAATGTAAATAATATTCAAATGTTTCAAAGCTTTCATTCATAGCTTCTCTATAGATGAATTGCATTGCCATATCTAGCTTACCCTTAGATTTTTCAATCAATTTTCCAATGCCATATTTTATAACTTCTAGTCTTTTCTTTTTTATTATGGACTTCATATTTTCTTCCACAATAATCAAAGTTTGTAATTCAATTCCTTTGAAGTTGAAACCCTTATATCTCCCAAGTTAAAAAATTACTCAAATAAAAAATTTACAAATTTTAAAATTTCTAAACCTTTAATATATTAATACTTTTAACTCCCTATTAAATTTGTAAATTTTCAAATTTCAAATTTCAAGATTTTAAAATTTTCAAATATTCAAAAACATCTAACTATATTTCTTCAAATTTAAAATTCTTCAAAAAAAAAAACTCAAATCTTAAATCCTTTTAACTCCTAAATCTTTAAATTTTCAAAAAACTAAAAAACTCAAACCTTTTATTCTTCAAAGCTTTTAAAAGAAACTATTATTTTTCCAAACCTTATAGTAATCCTTATCACTCCATTTTGAAAATATAAATTCACAATTATCAAAAAGTAACTTTTGATAATCAAGGTGCATAAACTTTGGATTAAGCTTGACCTATTTTGAGGGGGCTTCCTTTGGCAGGAGGAAGGAGGAGGGGCTCTGCAGGTGACTTCCTATGGAAGTCTTGTTCCACTTTCCTGCATCCCTTCCTTGGCCCTGTCCTAGGTCCCTGATCCTTTTCCAGTTTCCCTGGCACCTCCTTTTCCCATCCTTTTAGGCTGGAAGGTGTTGCAGACGATCTCCTTTTGGGGGGGAGATCATTGTTCCATTGTTATGTCCCTTTCCTTGCCCTGCGATGGGAAAACTTGTGTTTCACCTTTGATCCACTGTCCTGCCTTTTCCTCCAATGTCTGGGTTCTGGGTTAGGGTTAGGATTTTTATCCTGGGACTCTTCCTATATTTTCTTAGGTTTTTTTTAGAAGTCTTCTTGACATCTTCTCATTGAGGATCTTCAGTGGTGAATGGTTCGGTCTGAGGAATTCTGGCTTCTTGAGCAGTTTTGCACAACATCCTTTTGGTCAGAGGAGGGACCACGTGCTTGATACTGTGACTCTGCTCTTTGGATTCGAGGTGGTGGGTCTTGTAGGATTTTAGTTTCTTTCATGGCTTTGTAGCCTCTAGTATTTTTGTTGTTGAATCCTTGCAGGTTCTCCTCCTTGTTTTCTTGAAGGTACTTTTGGTAGGTCTGAGGAATTTTGCCTTCATAAGCAATTTTGCACAGCATCTTTTTGGGTTTTACGGGTTGCCCATGTGCTTTCTATTGTGACTTTGCTCTTTGGGTTTGAGGTGGTGGTTCCTACAAGATTTCAGTTCCTTTCATGGCTGGTAGAGGCCTCTATTTTTCTTGTCACTAATTCCTTGTGGGACTTCCTCTTCTATGGCCCTAAAGTTGTTGAAGGTTGTCTAGGATGCATGGTTGTTATTTTTTATTTTGTGCTTTAATGCCTACAGTCATGCATCTTCGGGACTCCTTTCTCTTGAATTCTTGTGGCACTTTCCCATCCTTTCCTTCAGAAGTGTTGTTCTGCTACTGCTGCTTCCTTTGTTGGGTAGGTGTTCTCGAAGGCTTCCTTTTCTGCTAAAGGACCCTGTGGTCTGGGGTGTTCCTTTGTTGTTGAACCACTACAGTTCCATTTTATAGGCTTTTGTTCCTTCTATGTTTTTTCTAGGGCTCCCCTACATGGGATGCTTGTTTTCCTTCAGTTCTCTATTTTCCAAGGGTGGTTTCTGGTTTTCCCGCCCTTGGGTTGTTTCAATTTTTAAATTTATGGCTTTGTTTATTTTCTCGCCTTTGGGAAAGGTTCAAATTATCATTTAGTGGTTGGGGCAGTCTAGCACTTTCTCCCACCCTTTGTGAGCTTCAAAATATTGTTTGGTGCCTTTTGATTCAAATTTGGTTTCTGGTGGGCCTTCCCTTCCTGCCCATTTTTCCTTTGGTGCAATGGAAGACGTTTTCCTCTGGCGCAAAGGAAAGTGCCTTCCTCTAGTGCAAAGGATGGCACCTTCCTTTTTGGTCCTATTGTGTGCTCCTTATTTGTTCCTTTTGGTTGTCCTTGCCTTGATTTAATCTGATGTACTTTGATGCAATTTGTTCCATTGTAATCAGGTTTTGGGATCCTTGACAAAAACCCACTTTTAATCTAACAAAAAAAAATATGCATAACTTCAATAATATTTAATATGAATAACCCTATAACTCCACTTAATGGAATTCAAAATAATTCAAAATCATTCTTTCCCTCCAAAATGTAAATTATGCACCAAATGTGGAAGTGTAACATATAAATGTTACCTAATATGGCATTGAAAGATTTATCACTTCTCTTAAAGCTACAATATGTCAGGTGATGGTCAACATGCATAATTCCTCCAACATTCCTCTTTCCTTAATTTTTAGATTTCCTCATTCTCTTTGCTATGAAGAAAACTCTCCACATTCTCTCTCAGGTGCTTGCCTGGTAGCTTACCACTCTTTCTCTCCTCTCTTGTCATTCTTAGGTGCCTATTTGGTAGTTCGTTGAATGATGTTTTGTATCTCCTCTCTTGTTGTTCTTAGGTTTTTCCTGGTAGCTCAACCAAATGACGTTCTTCATCTCCTGTCTATCTACCCTTAGGTACTTTCTTAATAGCTCATCTGAATGATGTTCATCATATCATCTCTAATTTTTGGTAGCTATTCCTTTGGTAGCACTCTTTGATGGTGATATTCTAGACAATGTTCTATGTCAAAAACTACTTCAAAATCTTATTACATGTGGCACTCTTCTTAGCATACTAATTCTTATCTCCTAGCTTTCTAGTAGCACTCTTTTTATCTCTAATATTCTTTAAATATTGGCACCCATTTAGTGCTCAATATTTGCTAATATGCCTTTAAGAATAGTTCTTTGTTAGCACTTGATATTATAATCTACCTTGAAGGGTAACACCCTTTTAGCGCTTGATATTATAATCTACTTTGAAGGAGAGCTCCCTAGTAGAGATTGAGTCTCTCAATGACTATTGTATAATATCTCATATAGCTACATATTTATTATTAGGTAGTTGTTCTCTTTTTTGTCTTCTTGCTCTCATGCTCTCATTTGTATTGACCTATATAGGGTAGCACATTGTTGTATTGATAGCTTTAATGGTGAAATGACTCCTTGATGAATATTGCTTAAAATAATCTTATCCATGACCAAGAATGAAATGTAGATATTTTTAGTAATCCTGGTTCTCTAATATTTCCTTAGCTTGGGAAGCTTATGATGCTCCCTTCTTCTTTGTGCTTTGCTTATTCTCTATTATATAGAAGCTTTATATTGTTTCTCTTTTCTAGAAGCTTAGTTGCTCATCTATCTCCTAGAAGCTTAGATGCTTCTCTATTTCCTATAAGCTTAGATGCTTCTCCATATTTTGGAATATTAGATGCTCCTCTATCTCTTGGAATCTTAGATGCTCCTCTATCTCTTGGAATCTTAGATGCTCCTCTATCTCCGATCTCTATCTCTAATATCTGAAATCTCCAATGTCTTAGGTCAAACCTAAGAACCAAAATAATTCTCCTCTTTTTTAAAGAACCCATAATCAATATTAGAGTGCATATGAATATCCCTATACATCCAACTTCCTTTTGGATTGGCCCTTAATTGTTTCAAGTTGAGTCCTAGTCTTCATTATCTTTTTGAACCAAGTGGAAATACCCTAGCATCCAAATTAGGGTGACTCTTACTTGTCCCCTTAATATCTACTCAATAATACCTTCAACAATAGAGTCCAAGTCTTCATTGCTTTCAAAGTGGACAAACTCCAATATTAAGGTGTTTAATATAACTCTATAAAAAAATGAACATAGCTAAGTTGTAGCTCCGATACCACCATTGGAATTTAAGCCTTACTATCTCAAAATATCATAGGTACCATCATAAAGAAGCCACAATATTAAAGGTCAAAATATCAATAATCAAAAGTAGAATTATATGTGAGCAATAAAATATATATACATGCCAATATACTAATGAAATAACATTCACTTATAATATCTAATATGAATATAAAATGATCAAAATCATTCATGTACATGCATGAAGAAAAATTACAATATAAATTGCTCAAAAATTTGTATACAAGTTATACTATCAATGCTTGCTATGTGGTGATTTCTATAGACTATTTTCCCTTGCATTATATGGAGCTTTGTCTCTATAATATAGACATAGAAAGTGATTCTTCATGTACTTGACTATTGTTGTCTATATGATAGCTCTCATGACATTTGTCTTATCATTTTGTCACTTGTATACTAGACTCTTAACTCTCTTCTTACATGCATACTTGACTCTATGGCACTTGGACACTTCTACGTTACTCTTACTCTCCTACATGCACTCCTAATATAAGACACTTGTGAATATCATCACATCACATATTTACACACTTACATACATGACAGTTTTGCATATTCTCTCAATACACACTTGCACTCTTACTTACATGACACATGCATTTATTACACATTATACTCTTACATGACACTTGAGTATTTCCTACACATTACACTCTTACATGACACGTGCATTTCTTGCATATTAAAATCTTATATTACACTTGTGCATATTATACACATTACATTCTTACATGACACTTTCGCATATCCTCCATATAGATACCTACATAAAGGAGAAATATAAACCACTCATATAAACTATAGACACAAATCGTAATCTATTACATATTTACCATTATACCATAAAGGTACCATGGGCACATTAGCATGTGCCAAATAATGTAGTATTCTTCAAAATAATTCCTATTTTATTTATTGGTCCCCATATTATCTGGTTTAATTCATCTTTGAGACTAACATTTGCTTCTCTTAAAAACTTGGCAAGTTTTTTATATTCATTCTTCAAGTCTACTAATTCAATATTCCATTCCCCCTATCTTTGATTTTGGATTTTGACCATTCACTTTGAGAATTATTAGTATTAAAAATAATTAGTTTTTTTCATACCTTTGCTTTTGAAATAATATCTTAGCTAGATTATTTCTAGATATCCTCCTATTGGTGGCATACCATTGATTGCATCTATTATTATGTCTACATTTTAGCCATCATCGATGATCCACGGACAATATTATTTATAAAAGGATAGTGTTGCATACAGATTCGACCATGTAGTATATTTCTTATCTAAAGTTTTTTTCTTTGTTAGTATACATTCCAGTGGGTTGCCTCCAAGATACTTCACCATGATCTTGCTCCATAGTGAGTTGCCTTGATTAATCTCCATATTATTTTAGCTTCATACACCTCTAGTAATAAGGACAAATGCTTTATTCCTAATCCATCCCATTTTTGTGGTAAGCATACAATATTGCACTTAACCAAATGGAACTTCTTTTTGTCTTGTTCTTTGGCACCTTTCCACAAAATTATCATTATTTTCTAAAAGTTCTTAATTACCCTACTAGTGCATGCATAGATGATATTAAATATATTATAATGGTGGATAAAATGGATTTGATTAGAATCATTCTCCCAACCAGATTAAGACATCTATGGACCACATATTCAATATATATATTACTTTGTTAAGGATCCATTACTTTTTGGTATGCTTTCATGGGCCAATTGGAACCCACAGATACACTAAGAATTATTTGGATTTACCTAGTTTGAAGCCAAAACTTTTGGCAAGTTTTCTCTCCAAAGCTACTAATAAATTATATGCATAAATTATAGACATACCATACTTAACAACAACTTTTGTTGCTATAAAAAATTTGTCTAATATCTCTTTCATGTTCTTGGCTTCCTTAATAGATGCTTTTTTCATTAACATAGAGTCATATATAAAGTTTCGGTGGGTGGTGCTTACTATATTTGAAGTAAATGATACTCCTTCAATCTTTCCTTGCATTCTTGCTTGCATGATAATATAGTTCAATACCTCAGCCATGATGGTCTATAAAGTTGGTGATAACAGGTTGCCTTATAATTGACTAAAATTGAGAATGTGTTAGAGTTTATGTAGTCTTTCACCCATTTTACCCATTACTCACAAAAACCCTTTTTTTAAAGGACCATTAAGAGAAATATCCTATTGAGTCTATCATAGGTTGTAGCAAAGTCAAGTTTTATCATCATTGTCCTTCTCCTTGATTTAACTATAGAGTGAATTGCTTCTTGTGCAATAATGACTTCATCTAAAATTTGATTTTATTTAACCACTCCATCTTGCTTTTCCAATATGATCATAGGCAACTATTTTTGCAATCTAGTAGCCATTATTTTTTAAATTACTTTAAAGGAAAAATTATATAGAGAAATGGGTCTAAATATATCAAACTTACTTGCCTTCTCTTTTGGAATATGTGCCAAGAATTTTAAATTTATTGACTTTAAATATTTTCTTGTTATTATCGCATCTTCTACCATTGCTAGCATATCCTTAGTTATAATTTTCCATGCTCCTCTAAAAACATTTGTCTAAAATCTATATGGACTTAGAGCTTTGTCTAGCTTAAATGAATACACTATCTCTCTTAATTCTTCCATGTTGACTTCCTTCATTAGATGATTATTCATTTCTTGTGTGACTACTTCTAGTATTAATTCAACCACTTCTCTTTAGATTTATTCGTTGTCAATATTATCATCTAATAATGTGGTTTGAAAATGATTTTTTACAATATTATGTATTTCATTATCCTCTATCATCTCCTCCCCATTGCCTTGCTTGATACATGATGTGCGGTTCTTCATTCTATAACTAATCAAAGTTTTATGGAAAAACTTTGAACTTGCATCCCCTTTCAATTCTTGCAATTCTTTTCATTGTGCCACATCACATTAGTTATATAAATAAATTTAAAATATAAAGGCATAATCAACAAAGCACTTTATTTATCTTATCTAACCTTGTTATATTTTGAGCATGACGTGAAGCATACAAGACTGGCTAGAAGGAAATATTGAGGAGGTTTTTAAACAAGCTTTAAGAGTGGACTACTCTCATTTTTGCCTTGTTAAATTTATCATGTATGCTTTGAGGGAATCTACTTGTTGGCTACTACCTAATATCTTGGGAGTGTGGAAACCTTATGAATTGTGTTTTTAATACTAGTTATCTTGGCTTTTAATAAAGGGAAAAGCAATAATAATTGAAGTATAAAGCAAGTAAGAAGTTCAATAGAAGCACTCTGAATAGTTTATTTTCACATTTTGTTATAGTTTATAATACCTACATAGAGAATTGTTGTACTAATTGAAAGATATTTTACATTTTAAAGGTCATAGTAAAATTTGGGTTCTTGTTAAATAAAATGACAAAATAGAACTAGAATCTTTTATACATTTACAAATTGCATTTTGAATCCCCACTCTATTAAGCATTATATATATTATTTTAATTGAATTTATAGTAAAAATTTTGAAATTTCTCTAGCATGTTTCAATGCTTGCTCGAAATGTTAATGGGTACCAAACAATAATCAAAGAAATGCCCTTATATGTGAGTGTAATGCATTTGTATATATATATATATATATATATATATATATATATATATATATATATTTTTGGGTTTTCTTTAAGTAAACAATTTCTTCCCATATGCTTCCTTTGAATGGAAGGAATATTATTTCTCTATGTGGAGGCTTACTAAGTTATGAGTATTTTTCCCTATTTTGCATTAGAAAATAGGTTGGTTGTATTTAATTAACCCTACCTAAGCCTATAATTACTTGAAGTAATCTAAGATAAAATAGTTCTAGTCTAATGTAAAGTAACTTTTGAATCATTTATTCTTTTCTTATGCTATAGTTTGAAAATCAATTTGATACCCTATTTTTGTAATGAACTTTTCAATAGGATATCATTAGAATTCCATATGTTATTTCAAAAGCGTATGGGACTTGTGAATAATATATATATATATATATATATATATATATATATATATATATATATATATATATATATATATATATATATATATATATATATAGAGAGAGAGAGAGGGAGAGAGAAAGAAAGAGTTGACTTTGCATTGTTTTGAATAGAGATAGGAAAGTTTTAAAATGGTTGAGATAAACTACATAACAAAAGGAAATTCTAGTCTTTGTATTTAATAGAACTTTGAATATATAACAATTATGTTAGGACAAAGTACATGGTGAGAAGCCACATACTTGAAATTGTAATGTTGTCATATTATGTTATATGTCATAAACAACTCCTATATCATTCTTTTTTCCATTATAGCAATTAGGAATGACTTTAACTTTTTGGTCTTGTTTGGACTAGATTACGTACATTCCATCCTTTTAAACTTTGTAAATAAAACTATTGCAATTGTGTATAATGAAGGAAGAAAGTGGAACTACGATATGTACCTAGTTTTAATTATTGATTGGATTATATATGGCTACTGTTACAATTGGTATTAGGTCAAATTATGACTCCATACTCAACTAAATTTATCGTAAAAACCAAACTATGATTATTGTCTAGACTATTTTAGAGATTCTAGTTCTATAGGTCAAAAATTAGTGTTCTTTATACTTATGGAATCGATAATGATATTGTAATCCCTTTTATTATCACTTAGAAATAGATTCTTAAGTATGTTGTAATGATAAATACACTAATGGAGTGAATGGGAGGCAATTCGTATTAAATGTTGAAATAGTAAATCTATCATCACTCTTGATATTTTAGAGTTGTTAAAGAAGTGGCAATAATTAAGTTGTTCTCATTGGGTGATGCATTTAAATATAAATTACATGGCAAAATGGAACCGTGTTACACTTTGGCCAAATTTTTGAAATGTGTGATTACCTTGAAAAATTACCCTAGATAAAGAGAGAGTTACGCACCACGAAAGGTATAATATGTCATATTCCATGTGGAACGTAAGGTTATTATAGTATTCAAAGTAGTTGCATCACCTATAGTGCAACTTGAGTTTTACACTAAAACTAGATCTAATATGTATATATAGTCAATAATATATATATATATATATATATATATATAGAGAGAGAGAGATAAATAGATAGATATGCTCATGCATTGTACATATGGATATCTCTAACTGGATTGGTTCTTTGTATTCACCCCTTCATGAAGGCTCAAAACTTTGTGTTGTGAAGTTGATATGGAAATATTCATTTGAATGTTACTGGGTTGGGTGTTAAAGTGCTTAGATGATATCTTCTCTCCTCCAAGTGTTGGCTCACAGACAAGAAGGATAAAAGTAGCAAACTGGTTATTGGTTATGGAATATATAAATACTTTTGTAAATGATGAAAATAAATAAATTAAAATATTGTTATAGAAATAGAGATATACAATAATGAAATAAAAACTTGTTTCTTTAGTTAATATTATCCGATTATCTCTTTAATAAGAATGAAATATGAATTTGTTATTAGTTCTTGGAGGAAATTATAGTAGACACTTATATTTTTATAAAAGCATTGCTTGAAAAAATATTAATTTAATATGTTGTAGCATCCTTGTTCATGGCAATGTGAATATAAAACTTATAGGTTAGCCTTGCTTCTAGATGATACATTCAATAAAAATTAAGACCTTTTTGTCTATCTTTGCTTAACAGGATACAAGTGTGATTTAGGGCATTTAAAAAAAATTATTTAGATAGATGAATAAAAAATTCTGATTGTATTGGAACTCAAAGGAATGATACTAGTTGTACATATAGGAGTAGATTTTGTTTCACATGTTGATATGATAATTGCTATACTAGTTAGTAGTTTCATAGTTTGACTAGAGTTAACAAAACTCTAAACTTGTAAAAGAAGAGAACATCACCCTTGAATTTTGTAGTCCTATTATAGTTAGACCTATTATTTGTCATAGTAGAACCTTGATGAAAAGGAAAACAACATAATTATCTTAAGTTAACCATGGAAGGATTCAATTGTATTAATCATAGGGAAATTTTCTTCACTTGTACAGAGCTAAAAACCAAACCATGGAACTCTCTTGACCCCTTCAACAATGTCAAATTGTTGCTCATATGTCTTCAATATTTTTGGACAGTCATGGGTGTCTACACACTTCCTTTTCTATCTTCCTATAGTTGTGTCATAGCTTGTGTGTCATTACCCACATCCGTGCGCACATTCTTGCCTTTTTGTTCAAACATGTTCTCCTTGCATACATCATCATGATTAATTGTTCTTCCTATGATTAATTACGTGATCCTTTTTTACCTTTACATTGATTCTTCTCTCATTTGTCTATGTACCCCTTTTGATTGTCGTTCAATCAATTTTTTATTTTAATTTGAATGTCATTGTGGTCCTCGATTCAAACTTGTTGCATGAATATCTTCAAATGTAGCATTCTAGTTTGGTATTCCACGCACAAGAAGGAACAAAAAATATTATAACATTGCAACATCAATAAGGGCAAATCATATATACATGAATAAGGATCACATAAAGTGAATTCATATTACCAAGATGTAGAATATATAATACAATCTTTGCAAGTGTAATAGCAATACAATACAACAAATGCATAACTATACAAGATAATGCAATAATATAAATAATGAGGGGATGTATATATTGTGTTTGAGT
This sequence comes from Wollemia nobilis, assembly GCA_028583015.1. Lineage (NCBI taxonomy): Eukaryota > Viridiplantae > Streptophyta > Pinopsida > Araucariales > Araucariaceae > Wollemia > Wollemia nobilis. Next base: position 3,490,344 of record JAQPPZ010017063.1, on the reverse strand, counting down.
GGAGGGAGGTAGTTACGCAATGGCTTACCTATTGACTTGTATGTACAAAACATAATTAAATTGTGTACTTAACACAACACTATATTAATGTTGCACACTCATTTGACGTGTATTTTCTTACAACAATATATAACTATTTACAAATAAAACCATTTGCATATAAGTTATCCATACACATGTATACATCAAGGATTCAGTGGCACGTGTTGGTGTCATGTTAAACTTGCCTCCTACATCCACTTGCTCCCTGCTCTCTCGTGATCCTTCTTTAATTGTTGATACTAAATCTAAATTAGGTCAAACATTTTAAATGACCAATTAATTATTTTTTAGGAACATAAGTTTGAAAAAAACTAAACAAAATATATGCTCAAGATTTAATAGCTATTTTTTTATGAAAGATGTTACATTGTTTCCACTCCACTTAAATTAGGAATTAAGTTATTGAATAATATGAATTCTCTTATACTAATCCTAATATTTCAAAAGATGCTACATTGTTTCCACTCCACTTAAATTAGGAATTAAGTTATTGAAGAATATGAATCCTATTATACTAACCCTAAGATTTATAGTCAACTTGATGAGGTTTAACTTATTTGAAAATATTAGACCTAATATTGAATTTGATGAAGGATTGATGTTTAGATAAATGTTAAATCATTCTAAAGTTGTAAAAAGAAGTTTAAATATAAGTATTTAAAAAAAAATCTTATATATGTTGAAAGAACTTTCAATAATGGACTTAAATATTATTCTTCATTTTTGTTTTAAGTGGTCATACAAATTTAGATTGGGCAAGTGATCCTAATGATTGTAAATATATTAATTTTTTACTATTTTGCTCTTGATTCTGCTCTAATATTATGGAATAGGAAGAAAGATAATATAGTTTCATTAATTTCATCATAAGTCGAAACCGAATGGTGTGCTAAAGCTACAAAAGAAGCAATTAAGTTACGAATATTATTGCAAATTTTAGACTTCATCAAGGGTCTTCTCCCTATTTTTTGTGATAGTTAAAGTGCAACAAATTTGACGAATCCTATGTTGCATGCTAGGAGAAAACACTTTGAGCTCCATTATCATCTTATTTGGAAATTGATTGATTCAAAGCAAATCCATTTCTTGTATTACCCTACAAACAATCAAGTGGTTGATATGTTCATTAAGCCATTATACAAAGAGAAACTCTTCTAGTATTGTAATATTTTAGATTTAAAAAAAGTTAGCATTAAAGGAAATAGTAAAATTTTGATCTTCTAAACCTTGAATAAAGCTCGAGGGAGAGTTTTATATTAATATTTATTTGTGTTTAGATTAGGCCTAGGACTTAAACAATTGTACTATTTATTTACATTCTTATTTATAAGAACAACTCAATGTATAAAGAATATTTTTCCCATACCTTTTTTTTTTGTATATAGAAGCAATGGTTACAATCACGATTTTTAGTAACTACCAGCACAGCTGGTAGGGTTCAAACTATCTACGAAGGCTCCCAGGACTTCCACCGTCTCATAAATAAAATTATTGTAGTGAGACCTATTATTGTAGAGTGAATTTTTATAATGTAACTATAAGTTGCATATTGTGTATATTCTCATTAAGGAATTTAGCACATATTATTGGGAAGGTAAAAGGAGGGTTATGCATAGTGGCGAATTATCGTTAATTCACAAATATTAAGGTTTTTAAAAATTGAACTTGGAGAATATGGGAACCCTGGACATCGGCCCATTTGCCTAAAATTTTTGAAAACAATATTTTTTCAGGTTGGTTTGCCCCACTTTGATAATAATTTCACCATTTTTATTTTAAATCGCCAACACTCTCATCTATCGTGGACCTTTGTTGCCTTCAAATTATTAAAAAAAAATTATCCTACCAAATTCGCCTCTTATACCACCAATATATATACTTAATGTGACAACGATACTCATTCATGTAAAACATTCAAACTCCTTGAAAAATGACCTGTAGCATTGAAAACCCTACAACAGATAGACAAGACCTAAAGTAACCAAAAATGACATGCACGATACACTGACTATCGATAGATTGCATAGAATTATTGAAGGCTGATAAGTTGTAAGGAATTGTTAATAGTAGAAAGGTTGTAGAGAACTATTAATAATCGATAGAATGCAAAGAATTTTCAATAACCAATAGGTTGCAGAGCAAGAGTCGATAGGTTGTAGAGAATTATCGATAGTTGATAGGTTGTAGAGCAATAGTCGTTAGGTTGTAGAGAATAGTCGATAGTTGATAGGTTGCAAAGCAATAACCGATAGGTTGTAGAGAATTGTTGATAGCAAAAAGGTTATAAAGAACTATTAATAGTCGATAGAATGCAAAGAATTAGCAAGTTGGTAGGTCATAGAGAGATAACCGATAGGTTCAAGGTTATGCATAGTGGCTATTTATCACCAAATTGGCTAAAATTAAGATTTTTGAAATTTGGAATTGGCTAATATTTGGGACCCTTGACCAGGGCCCATTAGCCAAAATATTTTGGGTGCAAATTTTTTTGGGTCGATTCGCCCCAATTTTATAATAATTTGACCATTTTAAGTTTAAATTTCCAACATTACCCCTAATAATAGTGAACCTTCTACATGCATTTGGACACTATTCACCTGGATTTTGAAACTGATTTGCCAAATTTTTATAAATATATTTTGGGGTCGACCCCTTATGCATAACCCTAGATAGGTTATAAAGCGAGAGTAGATAGGTTGTAGAGAGCCAATAGGTTGAAGAGCAAGAGCCAATAGGTTTTAGAGAATTTTTCATAGCTGATAGGTTGTAGAGAGATAGCCAACAAGTTGTAGAGAACGGTTGATAGTCGATAGGTTGTAGAGCAATAGTTGATAGGTTATAGAGACCTATCGATAGCTGATAGGTTGTAGAGGAGTGTCGCTAGCTGATAGGTTATAAATGATTATTGATAATCGATAGGTTGTAGAGAACAGTCGATAACCGATAGGTTGTAGAGAAATAGTCAATAGGTTATAAAGACCTATCAATAGCCAATAGGTTATAGAAAAGTGTTGCTAATCGATAATTTGCAGAGTGTTGATAACCGATTGAAAATTGGTATGTTGCAGGTTTTATAGCTGATTCTATACCTTCATTTGATGAATTTTATTCTAAAAAGTTAAGAAAAATTTTGAATCAATCATTTTAACAGCCTCTATCTCTGTCTCTGCCATGGTGCTTTCAATTCTCTCTATATTCTTGTTATACTATGAGTTTGAAGCCTTGTAGTAGTAATATCTGATATTTACTCCAGATTTGAATCTTTAAGTGTATTTCTAAGCTATATAGGTTCTTTTTTTTAATTATAGAAGTTTTTGTACTTTCATTTTGTTCATCTTCTGATTTTGTATCTTCATTTTGTCTCTCAGTTGAATAAATAAAAATGCAAAAAATTATCTATCACCAAAAAAGAGGGAAGTGAGCAAAGATAGAGATTTGATCTACAAAAATCACGACAATGACTGAGTGGAAATTGGTATGTTGTAGGTTTTGCCATGGTGCTTATCAATCCTCTATTTATTCTAGTTAGACTATGACTATGAGGCCTTCTTGTAGTAAGATCTCGCATTTGCTCAAGATTTGAATCTCTAAGTGTATTTTTATGCCATATAGGTTTTTTTTGTAAAATTGTAGAAGTTTATGTACTTTCATTTTGTTCATATTTTTATTAATCATCTTCATTTTGTCTCTCAATTGAATAAATACAAATGTAAAAAATTATCTATCGCCATAGAAGAGGGAAGTGAGCAAAGAGAGAGATTTGATCTGCAAAAATCATGATGACTGACTAAAAATTGGTATGTTATAGGTTCTTCCATGGTGCTAATCAATCCTCTGTTTATTCTAGTTAGACTATAAGTTTGAGGCCTTGTAGTAGTAAGATCTAACATTTTCTCAAGATTTGAATCTCTAAGTGTATTTTCAAGCCATATAGGTTTTTTTTTTTGTAAAATTATAGAAATTTTTGTACTTTCATTATGTTCATCTTTCAATTTTGTACTTTCTTTACAAGTACAATGACACCTATTGGGTGATGGAAATAAGAGAGGCCAATATTCTATTAGAAAGAGTATTCTCAAATATTTTAACCATATATAAAAATCTAGCGAGCCATCAATATCTACACAAATTCAAGGTACAATGCATTTTACCTACTAAACAGTTATTTTTTATATTTTGTTAATTCTTTTACATAATACCTTTCTTCATCAAAAATATTTTTTGGTTTATGACTTTGGCCAAGTGGCGTGTTTATCTTCCTTTTTTTTTGTTTGTATAAATGTATTATGTTAATTCTTAAATATAATGCCTTTTTACATCATAAAATGATATAGAACACCATTGTATACACAAAACACTATTGACCCTTATATGCCTCCACTTGAAGATATTCCCAAGGATGAGATGCCTCCACATGAAAATTTTCCTAACAATGACATGCAACAACCACTTGAAGAGATTACTCAAACTGACACACCAATAGAAAAAGAAAACGATCATTCAAATAAAATGCAAACTTTTGGAAATTCTTCTAGTCAAAAAATTAAACATAGAAATTTAACCAGGTGGACTATTGAAAGGACATTTCAACTTGAATGGTCATCAACATATCCCTTTATTGAGTTAGTTCATCCAAAGAACAACAATGACATACCAACAGAATGCAAATGCATAGTTTGTAGTTGAAAACTAAAAAATGATCATAAGATACAACATAAGTTAGATACAATAGAAAAACATTATAGAAAAGTTTATTCAACAATTAAAGAAAGTGATGAAACAACTAAGAAAATAATTGAAAAGGAGAAAACTCATGGCAAAACCAAAGAGATTCTATTTCTTGGCTCATTTTCCTTTATTAAATTTATGGATAAACCATGAAAGCAAAAATAGAAGCAAATAAAAGAGCTAAAATAATTTTACCCAGAGTCAAAATTGATTAGACATTTTTCGCAGGACTGCCCAAACTTCCGAACTCGTTTCGGCCATATCTCACTCATCCGGACTCGGATTGAGCTAAAATTTTGAGGGTAGATGCCTGAAAAACCCTAGAACGTCTCCACAAATTTTCATATCATTTGGAGCAACACAGATCCTAGCACATCCCTATGTGTGAATGAGATATTTGGCAAGCGGCTATGCGAGGGTTTCATCTGGGTTGAGTGCAAGCAGCTCCAGAGGTTGGTTTTTAGGGCCTTCGGGCCCTAGCGGCCAATATTTTTGTGGTTTATGCTCAATATTTTAGCAGGAAATGTTGCGGGGGATACAATATGGGTTAGAAATTTGTCTTTCAATAGATCATACTATGAACTTGAGTGACAACGGCTTCCAATTTGCTGCACAAAAGAAAAGTGAAAACCATACCTTTCCACGGCGTCTAGGGCAAGGATTAAAGAGATCACGAAACAAGTTTCAAGTAGTTGATCAAAAAATGGCTCATATCTCAAGTGAATCTGGTGCTAAGGTGCACCCACAAAATAATTCTATTGTGAAAACCCCTGTCAAGGGTAAGAATTTCGAAGACTCGGTCCCAAAAATGAATTTTAGGGATGCCCTTCATGGTGGACAGCCTCAGCCCAATGCTAATATCAATATTAGGGCTTCCCATAAACCTCTAAGAATGCCTAAGATTGATCCCGGGAAAACGGAGTCGGGATGTCTTAAAGCAGCTAATGGAACTCCTATTGTTAAGCTTGATATGGGTAACATTCAGACGGCATTGAAGATTTGGAAAAAAGAGGACTAATTTGTCGGTTCGTGGGTTTTCGTCCGAGTCTATCTGCTTTCAAAGTTTGGGCTACAAAAAGCTGGAAAACTAAAGGTGAGTTACAAATCTCTATTTATCCAAATGGTTATTTTCTTGTTTTATTTGCTAATAATGAAGATAGAGAGAAAACTTTTCAAGGGGGTCCTTGGTTTTTTGGAAGGGCGGGGCTTTTCATGAAGCCCTGGCATACTAAATTTAAAGTCGAAGAAGAGATGCCTTCTATAGCTCCCGTGTGGGTTAGACTCTTTGGCCTCCCTATTGAATTTTGGAATCCTACTATTTTTTCTTCAATTGGAAACTCTTTAGGAACTTTTATGATGATTGTTGATTGTACTCAAAATTTTGAACATATTATTTATGCTCGAATTTGTGTTTTAATGGATTTTGACAAACCCCTACCTAAAAATATCACATTACAATTTGGGGAAGACACTTGGGAGCAAGTAGTGGACTATGAGAACATTCCTTTTCGTTGTAGAATTTGCCATGAATATGGTCATTTGGCCGGTGCTTGCCCAAATAAAATTCCTGATCAAAAGAAAGAAGATATAAACTCGCTAGGTTTCCAAATACCTAAGAAGAAGAACACTCAAAAAAAACTAGTTATGAAGGATCAATCAAAGTCATCTGCTAATATGTTTGAAATCCTTTCCACAAATGATGTCCCAAGTGAGGAAGAGGAAATAATGGAAACTGAAATCTTAGAAACACAATTTAAATATGAAGGGAAGAACTCGAAAGACAAACCAACAAATCAAAGGTTTTCAACAAAAAAAAAAGGAGAAAATTTACACAAGAAAAACAATATTTCAAATGTCAAAACTTCAAATAATGCCAGGTCCCAATATAGACTCCGTTGAACCATCTAGTAAAATTTTGGCTATGTACGAGCATTCTTCAAGGTTAGAAGCCATCTCAGATTCAATTGGAATAAGTCAAGAAACAAGGAAAAAAAATTGAAGATGGATTCTAATCAAAAAGTAGGTCGCAAGACCAATCAATATCATATGGTAAAAGAAGGTGAAAAGCTTGTAGAGGAAGGTAAGATTAATGCCCTTCCCAACTTTTTTAGCCATGGTATTAATGAAGATCATCACTTGGAATATTAGAGGACTCAAAGGGAGTCTTTCAAAACAAAATGAAATTAGAAGAATGATTCAGATAAATCATCCACATCTTGTTTTCCTTCAAGAAACAAAGATGTCAATGGAGGATATGGACTTAATTGCCAGTAAAATTTGGCCAGTTGGAAAAGTGGTTTCCCTCAGTTCCCAAGGGACTTCGGGTGGCATTGCTTGTCTTTGGGACCCAAAAGAGGTAGTTATTCACCATATGGTTGGCGAGTTGGGGTTTGTTGGCTATAGCTATTCAAAGTAGACATTCCAACCAGATTATGCTCTGCATTATTGTTTATGCTCCGACTTCTTTGGAGGAAAAAAGAAGGCAGTGGAAGGATATTACTCATATTATCTCTCATTTTCCTAAAGCTTGGATCTTGATCGGAGGAGATTTCAATACCATCCTCTCTCTGGATGAGAAAAGGGGGGGGAAATAGAAATTTGGACAAAAGCACGGACCTCATGAGCGAATATATTGCAAACCTCCATCTTGTGGATATCCAACCGAGATAATGGCCTTATGACTTGGTCTAACAGAAGGCAAGGCTTAGCTTGTATAATGGAGAGATTGGATAGGTTTTTGCTCTCTGAAAATTTCTTAATCCATGGTCACATTCCTAAAGTGAAGACTCTTAATAATGCTGGTTCGGATCATTGGCGAGTCATGGTGGAAATGTGGAAAACCAATGTGAGTTTCTCTCCTTTTCATTTTCAATTAATGTGGCTTAGAGACATTTCCTTCGGACCTCATGTGCAACAATGGTGGAAGGAAGGTAAACCTAGGCATGGGACTAAGATGTTCTGTTTTGCCAAAATACTGCAATACATTAAATCCAAAATCAAGACTTGGAATTTGGAAAGAGTTTAAGTATGTTCATAAAAAAAACATGAAGTTATTGCTCATCTTGAAAATTTGAATAAGAAAATCCGTTTAGATGGCCTCACGAGAGAAGAGAAGTGCGAGATGAAATTAAACTCACAACTCGGTTAGAGGAATGGGAAAAAAGAGAAGAAATCTTATGGAAGCAAAAATCTAGAATTCAATGGCTCAAAGAAGGAGATCGAAACACAAATTTCTTCCACAAATCTCTTCTAGCTCGAAGATCTCACAACTTTATTTCTTCCTTAAAATCAGATTTTGGAGATGTTGTTTATACTTGGGATGGCATGAACTCTATTGTTGTTGATTACTTTTCCAATATTTTTGTTGCTACTCCTCTTGACTCGACTTCACAACAAAATGTTCTTCAAGCAATCCCTTCTCTTATCACTTTTGAGGAGAACTCTATTTTGACTGCTCTGTTACTATCAATGAGCTTCAACAAGTAGTTTTTAAAATGCAAAAAGGGAAAACCCCAGGTCCTGATGGTTTTCCCATTGAGTTCTACCAAGAGTTATGGGATATCCTTCATGTTGATTTATTAGAGGTGGTGGAAGAAGCCAGGAAAGCCAAAGAAATTTTGAAGGTTATCAATAAAACTTATATTACTCTTGTTCCAAAAGCTCAAGAGGTTGATCATATCTCAGCTTTTAGACCTATTGCTTTATGTAATGTTCTTCTCAAAATCATTACTAAAATCATGGCAGAAAGGTTGAAGCCTCTTTTGCATAAGATTATTTCCCCGAGCAAGGGGGTTATGTGGAAGGACGTCAAATAGTAGATGAGATAGTTCTTGCTCAGGAAGCCATCCATTCCATGGATATGCAAAATTCTCCTTCCATGTTCATTCGGTTAGACTTATCCAAAGCTTATGACAGAGTGGATTGGCACTTCCTTATCAAAGTTTTGAGGCAATTTGGTTTCTCTAAGGATTGGATGGATTGGATTATGGGATGTATCTCTTCGGTTTCCTACTTAGTTCTTATCAATGGCAGGCCTTCTCAGTCTTTCCCAGCTTCCAGAGGTATTAGGCAAGGTGACCCGCTATCCCCTTATTTATTCATCATTCTTGTTGAATGCTTGGGTAGGACTATAACCAAAAAGAGGGAAAACAAAACCCTTGAGGGAGTTACCATTGCTCATGGAGCTAGACCTATCTCTCATCTTCAATTTGTGGATGACTCTACTCTTTTAGGTAAAGCTACGAGTTAAGGAAGCTTCTAATATTAAGCAAATCATTAGCTATTTTTCTAAGGCTATCTGGGCGGTTGATCAATGAAGACAAATCTAAAGTTATTTTCTTTCATTGCTCTACTAGACAGGAATCCATGGTCTTGGATAAATTAAGATATAAGAAGACCTCTCTTCCAATCACTTATTTAGGTATTCCCATAAATATTCAAAGGCAAAAAAATAAAGATTGGAATTGGTTGTTGGACAAAGTCAAGAAGAAAATTGGAAAGTGGACCAACAAGTGGCTTTCTTATGGGGGTAGAATCACCTTGGTAAAATCAGTCCTTCAAGCTATTCCTATTTATGTTTCTTCCGTTTTGAATATCCCAAAGGTTGTTCTTCGAGAATTGGATCAAATCGGTCATCGTTTCCTTTGGAGTGGTACTAAGGAGAAAATAAAATGGGCCTTGGTGAAATGGGATACTTTATGTCTTCCTAAGAGTGAAGGGGGGTTAGGATTCCGGTCTTCAATTAATAACAACAAAGCTTTAGCTGCTAAATTATATTGGAGGATGTTGCATAACCCCAATGCTCTTTGGGCCAATAATCTCCGTGCTAAATATCTTGAGAACAAAAGTCCTGAAGACCTTGTTCGCTATCAACTTCCTACCAAAGGTTCTCCCATTTTAGCAGTTCTTAAGATTGGTGAGGATTTGATAAAGAAAAAATTATTTTGGATCATTCATAATGGTCAACATGCAAATTTTTGGACAGATTCTTGGGATGGTCACAAGCCTTTGATAACTCAGTTTCTCGATTGGAGGCCTTGGATGGAGGAGCTTCACCGAGCTAATTGGATAAAGGTGGCTAATTACTTGTCGGTACCATCTTGGTAATTCAAAGGTTGGTAGATATTGGATCCCTATTGAGGACTGGCCTATTCAAATCCCAGAAAGGCAAAGACAAGATATCCAAGGCATCCTTCATATGAGATCCCTCTCTTGGTCCCATGAAAAAGATTGTTTTGGATGGAACAACACTACTAAGGGTGAGTATTCAGTTGCTCAAGGTTATTTGACCTTATGCCATAATAATCCCAACCATTCTGACATATTTTCTCGATTGTGGGCTCAAAAGCTCCGGCCTAAGGTGAGGTTCTTTAATTGGCTTTTATTGCATCGTAGGGTGCTTACTGGTGAGCAACTTATGAAGCATGGTTTTCATGGCCCTTTTAGATGTGAAATGTGTGAAGAGAATGTAGAAAATATCAACCATATTTTTATTGAGTGTACTTTAGCCTCTGAGCTATGGAGGAGAATGGCCACTTTACTTGGCTTACGGTGGTCCAATTTTTTTACTTTTGAACAACTTTGGAGGGATTGGCCTAATCAAGAGGGTGTTGATCATTTTATTAGGCAGTTAGTTTGGATGGGTTCTACCATTCTTCTTTGGAATATTTGGAATGAAAGGAACAGCCGAATTTTTAATCAAGATAGGAAGGATATTCACTATATTTGGCAAAAGACCATAGCCAACTTAGTTGAATCAGTCCATCAACTCCTTAATCACCCCCAAAACTCCCACCAAATATGGGATCAAGTGATGCAAATATTGAAGATTAAATCTTCTAAGGGCAACCAACTTAAAGGGAATGTGAGTATTAGTAAGATGGATAGGACTAGAAATTGGCAACCTCCTCCTAAGGATTTTGGAAAAGTCAATACTGATGGAGCCTCTAGAGGGAACCCTGGAAAAGCCGGTGTGGGAGGAATTGGTAGACTTTCGGATGGCTCCCTGGTTTTTACTTTTGCTTGAGAATTTGGGTATTCTTTCCAATAACCTTGTTGAGGGGTATGGTATCCTCGAGAGGCCTTCAGGAGGCTACTAAGGTTGGATGGGAAAAGGTGTTAGTTGAGTCGACTCTCAACTTATGATTAATCTCTTGAAGACTCCTTCTAAGAATCATAAGGTGGATTGGAGAATAAAAAGAATTATTGAGAAGATTCGAGTTAATCCAGGATGGGATTTTTGAAAGTTGATTACAATCATGTGGTCGAGAGATCAAAACAAGAGTGTTGATGCTTTAGCTAATTGGGCTTTGGACAAAGGTGATCTTACTTGTTATGGCCACCCTCCTATATGGTGGGCTTCTCAAATTAGGGAAGCTCTTCTTTCTATCATTTCTTTGGATGGCTCCGAGTTCGAAGGTACCTAGTTTCTTCTTGTTTTTTTTTTTTCTCTTTGGTTCATTCAGTTTTTTTTAGTTCCCTAGCTCATTCTATTCTTTATTTTGTTTCCTCTGTTGATTCTTGCCTTAATAGTCTTCTGGTCTAGATAGGTCATTGTTTTGTTCAATTTTTTTCTTTTTTCTTTTTTGTTTTTTTGTTTAGTTTTTTAAGGTGGGTGGGTTCTTTTGTTTTGTTTTGTTTTTGTGTTCTTTGTGTTGTTTTTTGTTGTTCTTGTGTTTTTGTTGTTTTGTTTTTTTTTATGTTTTTTGTTATTGTTCTTGTGTTTTTTTCGTTCTTGTTCTTGGGTTTCTCTTTGTTTGTGTTATTTCGTGTTTTTATGTGTGAGTGTTTTCTATGTTTTTTGTTTTTGTTTATTGTCTGTTGTTGGTTGTTTTTTATTTTTATTTTTATTTTTTATTTTTTAGGTTTTGGTTGTGTTTATTTTTCATGTTTTTTTTGGGTTATGTCTTTGTAGTGTTATGTTGTTTTTGTCTTGTTTGTGTTTTGTTATGTGGTTCTTGTGTTTTTCTATGTGGTTTGTGTTGTGGTTTCTTTTATCTTATTGTGCGTGTTTGGTTGTGCTTTTGTTTTTGACACACTCAAGGAGCATGTTTTTTATTTTATTTTATTATTTTTGTTGTTATTTACTTATTTTTAAATTGGTTTTGTGTGTTTGTTTGCTCCTTGAGTATGTCAAAGGTGGTAGGCCGGTCCGAGTCCTGGGCATTTTTTGCGGAATGGATACCCCTGCCTCCTTGGGTCTTACCCGAAAGTGGCATCCCTTTTGGGATGTTTTCCACAAATAATTAAAAAAAAAAACTAAGAAAATAATTAGGTGGAAGGATGCAATGGAATGCATGCATGTCAGATATGCATAAGAATATGAAAAATAAATGAAATTGCAACAAACTCTTGTTGAGAAAGGTGAACGATTCAAAAGCACTAGCTTCAAAAAGTTTCCAATTTGTTGTGGTATATAGTATTATTAAAAAAAGGTAGACCCATATATGATTTTATTGATTATAAGCACTTGTTTCAACTAGTTGATGTGTAGAACCTTCCCAATTTATGTTGGTCAGATCAAAGTGGTTTGGAAATGGTGAAATGTCTATCATTGGTTGACAACCTAAGAGAGAGTAAAACATGTCAAATCATTTCATTTTCAATTGATGAGATAACGACTATTAACAACACCTTGAATTTGCATGTAGGTGTACACATTGCAAAATCATTTAAGGCAACCTCATCTACCAACATTACATAAGGTGGTGGAAAATTGTAATGCCAAAAACCTTTATAATGTTGTAACTAGTTTAGAGGATATTATTGGAATGGATTATACATGAATAGCCACAAAGTTAATATGTGTTGGAGCCAACGATGCTGCTACAATGCAAGGACACAAGAATGGTATTTGTGTTCGACTTCAGACATCAATTACCCCATATTTGATATGCATTCATTGCATGGCTCATAGAATGGATCTTGCATACAAAATTGTGAGCACATTTGAAAATGTTGCGAAAGTGAAAGAACTTATGCGTGAAATACATGCTTATTTTTCGTGTAGTCCAAAAAGGTTTGTAGAGTTTCAACAATTTGCACTAGGAGTTATTGAAGGTAGAAAATTGTTAAAAGATGTAGATACTAGGTGAATTTCATTGTTTCAACCTGCATACTGAAATTTTACATAATATCAATCCTTAGCAGGGTTTATGTATGCAAATTGTAAGGCAGATGATAAGGCAAAATATTTTCTATACCATATGACTGACTTGGAAACACTTCTCACATTATGTAGTATTCTTCCATTGTTGCAAGAAATAAATACTTTGATTAAACTTGCACAAGAGAGATCCATTTATATTGTTGATTTCATCAGATTGAGAAAACAAATATGTATGCATATTGATAGGATATACTTGTCTAAAGAAAATTTTACATATCCTTTTTTTGATAGTTGAAAAACTTTAAATAATGTCAATGATCTAAAAAGCTTTTTGAAGTTCAACATCAATAATCATTTTTGTATTAATGTTCATGGAAAGATGATAACTTTACATTGTTTTGAAAAGTGGTCACATATAGTAATAGAGAATGTTGAACAAATGCCCATAACACACAATGAATTTGATTTAGTTTTACATCATATTAAGATCAAATTGATAAAAATAACAAAATCATTGACAAGAGAAATAAGAGATAGTTTTCAAATAGATGAGTTGTTTGAGGCGATGGGTGTGGTTAACCCCATGTTTTGGGATCCTTGTATTGACTACAATACTACAAGTGAGTTGTTTATAAAATATATGGGCACTCTTGTTAAACATTTCACTAAAAGAGTGGAAGTCAATGGTTTTCTCAACAAAAAAAAATGACACAACAATCATCTCATTTTGGATTGACAATGATTGGTCAAATGTCACGTTTGACTAACCCTCATGAGATTGGTTCCATTATACGTTTGTGAAAAAAATTGTATTTAAGTAGTGTCTTACAAGATACGATCAGTGAATATTTTCATTTATATGAATTATGTCAAACAATGATTTCGACATCTGTTGAAGATGAAAGAGATTTTAGTGCACTATATTTTATGAAATCTAAAGTTTGTTTGGAAAATTGTTTCAAAATATGTGTCATCGTATGAGTTGGACAAGTATCCCTATGATAGAGCTTTGACATACTAAAAATCCCTAACAGACAGAAGAGGTATCGTTAATACTCATAATAATGAGGATAACGATACTTGCAGTGATCAAATTGTGGAGACACATATATCTGCTATGCATACAAGTGATTTTGAACAAGTTGAGAAGTGTTTGTTTTAGCTTCCTCCATTGTAATATTTTCAAGATTTAACAAAATTGATATATTTGACAGTATTTGTTATCATTTGTTTTCCATTGGGATATTAAAATTGGATTTTAGGTTTACTAAAAGTTGAAGAAAACATTTTTTTCATAAAATTTTATGTTTTAAATAATAACGTTATTAATAAAATTTTATGTTTTATATCATAGTATTGTTATTGTATTGGCACAAATAATATTATTGTTTTATATATATTGACATATTGCTGGTGTGGGTTTTAAAAGGACCCCAAAACCTTAATTACAAAGCGATCAACAAAAGGGATAGGTTAGCAAGACTAGATACAACGGAAAGCACCCCAAGGTGCCACTAAGACAACCAAGTCCAAAAGGGGATAGGTCAGCAAGACCAACAATCAATAAAAAACAAACACGGGTACATGGAAGCAATCCTGGCAAAAAGGGAAACAAGTCAACAAAAATCCAATAGAAAGATCACCACAAGGGTCACCAAGACGATCCTTGAGCATCACTCTAATCGGACTCGACATTGTTGGCAAGAGTCACGTCATGCTTTTGGAGATCCTTGAGCTAGCGGTGTAGATCATCCAGGACCTTCGCAACCTGGTTGTACAAGGTCCAAGTGAACTTGGATGCATTTACAAGGTCTAATAAATATTTAATGTCCCACTATGTACATCTATTACTTAAAGAAGTATACTATATAAGGCAATCAATTTTAAACCAACAGTAAATATCTCTTTTGTAAATTGAAAGTACAATAGTAAATATAATTGAATTGTCATAAATTTCAAAGCAGCACAAGAATATACATGGAAACAATAATTGAATAATAGAAGACAAATTTTGGAAATGTCTTTTTCATTATTCATGAAATAAATATATTACATTGTACAAAATTGTTGACTGCAATACAACAAAATTTGCAGTCAACTAGTGAACTATGTGTTCACTTTTTTTAGTCTTGAGATTGGGGGCTTGAGGTAGTTTCAAGATCTCCTTCAATCTTAGGTTCTTTTCCCTTATCTCCTTGTTCAGCAGTCTTCGTTGGCAGTGCTCCAATCTTGATGAGGCTTTCCTCTGATGTCTCTAAGCTCTCCAACAATGCTCTTTCTTCATTTGTTGGATCTTCTTGTATTGTAGAAAGCATTTCTTTACCCTTTTCCTTAAGAAAAATATCAAGATCTAAGTTGTGTAACTTTATGATTCTTCTGAAAGCGTTGTTCTCTCTAATTGTGGCTTGTAGTCGTTCTTTCATTTTTATCGCACCTTGAATGTTTTTCTTTGCCATTTTTAGATAAACATCCAGGCTTTTTACTTGTTTCCGTAGGTTATTAAAATTTGACTGCAAAAGAGAAAACAAAAAATAAGTCAGTTGATGGTTATATAGAAAAAAGAAAACAAAAAAAATTAGGATGACTCACCTCAACCACATCCTTTGCAGCCTCAACAACTGCAACTTTTTTCTTATCAGAAGCCCATTGGTTAAAATAGCTTAGGCTTCAACATTCTCAAACCTATTCAACATAATATCTAAAATTTCATCATTGTATACATCGGTGGCCTTCATTGTGTTGGATTGAGCTTGATGTAGCAGACCATCAAGCTTTTCTGGTTTGTTTTCAACCAGAGAAAAAATATCTTCTCTTTTAGAAAAAAATTTATATCGGGCATTTAAATGCTTGATAAGCACTTTCGTCTGATACTCCCAATCACAAAATTCATCTAAATATGGAAGCAATGAATCTTTCATCGTTGCTTTGATATTATCTACCATCAAAATATCTTCAAAATTTTTTACTTTCTCATCCTCAATTACAAGACGAGGGTCATTGGTTTGAGGAGGTTGTGATAAGGTCTAGGGAGATGTAGGTATTTCTTCTGTTTGTTGTGCTTCTTTATGAGGATCTTGAAGCACACTTAAAGGCACCTAAAATGTTGCCATGTAAAAGATAATCTTCATCAAATGGAAGATTATCTAACACTAAGCCTGAAATTCCCTACATGCTTGAAATATTTCCAAAAGAAAAAGTTGGAAAATCTAAGAGAGTTTGGGTTGATGCTCCCCGAGAACTAATTGAAACAAATTGTTTTCCAACCTTGCTTTGACCTATCACTAATGGTTGTCATGGTGGAGACGATGGCGACATCATTTGTTGTCTTCTTACTGAAAATTGCAAGGAGGTGCCTAAAAATATCACAATAAGATTTTGTTATAATTAGTGAGATACAATTACTTAATATATATTAATTTAAATGAAATACAATTACTTGATGAAGATGAGAATGTTGCACAACTACAGCCTGTAAAGGCATGTTGATGTGGCATACATCTGAAAATATTAAAAAAAATCAATAAAAATGATTATAACTTGAACTAAACGAACACATGAACAAAAACTCGAAACAAAAAGCTTACTTGTCATAGGTATTCCAAGTAGAGGTGGACGAGGAACAAGAGAAGAAGACCTCAAATGTTTTGTAGGTATTTTCTGCAATGGTGTTGATTCTACGATGTGTCAAAATCACCAGTGACTATTGGCATATGACCCCTTACTGCAACATCCCGTTTTGTAGAGGATGTGGATGCCCTTCTCTGCATTTAGGTACAATTAAAAAAAGGAAAACGTGTTGTAATATATAAATTAATTACTTTGATCAAAGATACAATTTTACCTGCACTTCTTTAACTATCATGTCAATATTTACTAGGGTTGGGTGTAGTGTGGTCGATACTTCAGTATTTTGCAGATTATAAAATGATTTGTAATAAAAAGCATGAATGTAATTGCATGTTGAGACAGTTGTAGAAGTGTTTTGATGCGTTGTGCAATTTAGGTACATCAATCGAATTTATGGTGGCCAAGACACTGAACAAGATAGGCCAACACCCATAATGGAATATCTGTCGTTCTTCCTTGCAGAAAAAGTCTTTCTTGGAAGAATTCGATACGTGCTCTTAGAAATTTGTCTTCAATAGATGCAATATTCAAGTCCCTTTGGGACTGCAAAAATTGCAAAAAAAAATTATTAGTTGAGAAATCATAAATTTGAACTTTAAACAACACTAGAAATATCGAGAGTTATGCCTAACAAAGTGGGACTCCAGGTATGCTTTGTCATCGTTAGTTAATATGAACTTTGGAGTGATGGCCTCAACATCCTTGTGAGGCAAACCTGTCAATCTCTCCACATATGAGGGTTTGATAGTAAATGAGACATTCTTGTTACGCATTGTCAGATTCACAGTCATCGTATCATTATTGTATGCATAAATAATGTTCTACAACAAATGGTTGTTTGTTTTATAGTGCGACATTGAAACTAAACCATGAAAACTAGCGTTTTTGACCCATAACAAGTCGTATCCTGGTGTGGTTAAGATTTCGAAAATGAGGGGGCACACAAGGTTTCTGAAAGAAAATTTGGAAGGAACAGGTGTGGAAGAGGTCGCTATTGTTGTATTTCACAGAAAATAGGGCAAGGTTGGAGGGATCAAGGTGTACTGTGTAAGGTAAAATTTCGAACGCGTAGGGTGCAAGGTGTGGTGCAACTAGGGTTAGCTTTGGTGTGCTTCAAATGAGAAAAGGTGAAAAATGACTGTTGATGTCTTTTTACAGGCATCTACATGTCGAAATTTAATGCGAAATTAACACATGGCAAGATTTCATTGGACGTAATTAGGTGACTCAACGATCATTTGACACGTGGTAGCCGAAACCTTTGGTGCAACTAATCACAAATCGAACTATAGGCTGCAACCTATCGTTAGTCGTTTCCTCCGCTGCAACCTACCAACAATCGAAGCCTTTGCTGCTTCCTATCGATAGTCGAGGCCTCCTAAGCAACCGATCGACAATTGAAACATCTGCAGTAATCTATCGACAATCGATGCCTCCCCTGTAATTGATCGACTGTCAAAGTCCCTTCTGCAACCTACTGACAATTGAGGCCTTTTATGTAACCGATTGACTATCGTAACCCCTGCTACAACCTACCGACAGTCGAATCTTCATATGCAACCTACCAACAACCAGGTCTTCCTATGCAACTGATAGGTTGTCGAAGCCCTTGTTGCAACCTACTAACAACCAATTCCTATGATGCAATCGATCGTTAGTCGAATCCTCTAATGCAACCAATAGACAATCGAAGCCTTATTTTCAACCGATCGTCAAGATGTTGTCCCTACAATGTGTTACAATCTGTATGGCGTATATCAAATATTGTATTGTGTCAATCGTCAAAACTATAAAATTCGCCATAATTTTATATTTTTGATGAAAAATAAAGGCAATTCGCCATGTTTCCTACATGAGTTTGGACACAATTCGCCTCGATTTTGAAACTGAATCGCCTTATTTTTATAAATAGATTTTGGGTCCAACCCCTTATGCATAACCCTGGGTAAGAGTAACAATGTAAAGCTTCTAACCCCTTAACTTCATATTCTCAAGCATAAATAGGCCTAGGATGTAGTCTAAGAGTTGTTCTTTGAATTCTAGAGTTATAGGGGGGGCATCCCTATTACATCATTACTACATTACCATAGGATTTTAATAAACCATAGTGGTATTTAAAAATTATGCATGTATCATCTAGCAAGACTTGAACCTAGGTCGACATTGAAATCCGTATTTTTAAACATTTGAGCTCATGCCATTTGTTAAAATATCAAGGTCCACCCACAAGATTGGAACCTTGGCTTATTCTATGAAACTCCTTGTTTCCTAGTGCTTTCCCTAAACCCATTGGGCCAAAATGTTAACATTGGATAGAGCTTGTAAAGAACATGAGGACATGTTTAGATATTTTGTATGAGTACATTGGCTCCAGAGTCTATGGTCATTGCCTTGGGTCCATACATAGCCATAAGTTCGGCCCCTACCTCCAAGTGTCCTCATGAACTGCAAGGTGCCAACATGTGGGATGAAGACTGCGGTTTACAGTGTGCCACTCCTCACTCCCCACCATTTGCCCCAAACCCATTAGGCGCCTTATGTAACCTTGCATTTTGATGACTTAATTCATTCATAGAGGTTTTTACCTTGTGGTTCCCTCTTCAAAAAATATTGTCTCCTCTCATGTATTTGATTCTTGTATATGCAACATTAAATAACATTTTTCTAGTTAATACTCCATTAGCTTTCAATTACCCATCATATTCATGTCTTGGGTGACAATCGATAATGTTTAATCGTCATTCATGATTAGTGCTAAGCATTATCATTCAATGAACTCTCACAAGCATGTAAATCATATTCATGTCTTGGGTGACAATCGATAATGTTTAATTGTTGTTCATGATTAGTGCTAACCATTATCATTCAATGAACTCTCACAAGCATGTTAATCAGCTGGCTCTAATGCCTTTAACAAAACATGGATCTCTAGCAACATCTTGAACACAAATCAAAATAGTTAATGTCCTCAACCTACAAGTTCCTTCAATGGCAATAAAATAATCATGGCATCCAAAGAGCAAATTATTGCAAAACACGCCTACTGCAGCAACATCTTGAACGATTTGAATCACAACAATTAATGTCCTCAACCTACAAGTTCCTTCAATGGCAATAAGGTAATAGTTGCAGCCAAAAGGCAACTTATTGCAACACACACCTGCATCACATGGAAGCTGCAAAACCTACATGTACATCACAAAGATTATTTGAGGAACAACAAACCTAGTGGTAAAGAATTGTATGGAATTTTGGATGTGTTGGCTATAAGTATGACCTACAGAAGACACTTGAATCACTGCCACCCATTCTACCCAGAGATTTGTCAAAAGTGATGCCCTGCACATAAAGACTAAGATTCAAAAGTAACATGAGATCTAAGACGATCCACCTTTGGACTTTATAGAAGTTATTTCATGGATGTCCTGTTATTCCGTCCAAGTTTTCCCTCCATCACCAAAAATACCATGCCTCCATAAATCCTTTCATATTCTGTCCCACCTCTTGCTAGCCATCCTTGACATCACCTGCAGCCATATTCAGTGCAATATCATCTTCAGATTTCTCCACAAAATGCAAGCCATCCTTGACATCACCTGCAGACTCCCCACAAAGGTGTCCTATTTCTATAATGACCCCCACAACTTCTTTTCATGTCGGTATACATGATACCATTGCCACTTAAATAGATGTTGGATTTTGCAGTCAAAGCTGACCACAGAATATAAGAAATGCATCTATCTTAGATGACCTTTTGAGAGTTTAAGAATTTGATAGGCATCTCTTGGACATTGTAAATTAAACCTCAAAGTAGTTTGAAAATTGCTTGTCCAACAAGATCTGTTCACATAAAGAAAGGAATGTTTGAACCTCCCTTCTATTTTTAAT
The DNA here is from genome assembly GCA_028583015.1 of Wollemia nobilis. Lineage (NCBI taxonomy): Eukaryota > Viridiplantae > Streptophyta > Pinopsida > Araucariales > Araucariaceae > Wollemia > Wollemia nobilis. Next base: position 3,469,952 of record JAQPPZ010017063.1, on the reverse strand, counting down.
ACTACTGTAATTTCTAGTAAATAGTAATTAAAAATTTAACAATAACCAAACATTCTATTGTACTCTCTCTTGTATTGTCTGAGCATCTACTTGTCTGTTAAATTCTGAGCTACTTCTCTCAAGACACCTTGTCCCTGATGTGCTTATAGCAACAGTACGTTCCTTGTGCCAAACTTCCAGCGCTTTTGTCATGTTGCTTGGCACAACCCCACAGTATTACCGCACAAATCTTGCTTGCCAATACAGCATGACACAATAATCTTTAGCCTCCTCTCCAAGTAAAGACATTGTAGCATTACAGCAAAAGTATTTGAATTGCATACCAGTCTAACCAAAATTGTATGTATTTATATAATATAACATAATAACTTCATGAATCATGACCAAAATTTGCATAGAAGAGTTGGCTTTGATGGTTAAAAAAAAGTTGCAAAAAATTTAATCTAATTACCAATCAGACTTAACATTATTTGTACTAAATGTTGGAAGTTCATCAGGAAGTGATCATGATTATATGTAATTTTGCAACTTAACAGTGATTAAATCATTTACCTCAATCATTTGGATCCTTGAAATTATCCACATGTATAGAGTTATGAACAATATGTTGCTTGCTATTGTCTTGTGCAATCTAGGCTGTAGCTATATAATGATTAGCTTGATCTATGGGAACAAATTTCATTCGAGGATTTTATCAGCTCAGCATACCTCAGTCCTGTTCTCCACATGGAAAAGGCTGTTGGAATGTATACAATCCATAAGATCATGACCAAACTGTATTATATAAACAATTGTTCTATGGTCTTGAATCTGGTACTTGAAAAATGGTACACTTAATTTAGTACATATAGATGGAAAATTTTAGACACAATCTATGGATGGCTCTATACAATTTCCCCTAAAAGATTTAGTATATAAATGAAAACTCCACTTGTCCTTACTAATGATTGGCCCATGCCAAGACCGACATGCTAGATTTTTATTATGTTACTTTTCTTAAGTACTAGAGAAGGCATGTTAAAGAGAGAAGTGCTACGTGCACACAAAGAATGGTGTTAAGTTTTTTCGATCTACTAATGTTATTTAAACTAGTTTTCACAACATGGGTGTGGCACTACATCTGCAGATGGTCGCATTGTTATAACTGAAAATAGGGAGCTGAAAACATCAAACTCAAGAACTTGCAATATACATGCACTTAGTTTCTTGTTTGCAATACATACAATCGACTTATCTTACAACACTGGTATTTCGATCCTTTTTTTTCCTTTCAAATAACTTTTTAACTATGCATCCTATATTTCAGGTGGTGGAATTAGATAATACAACAAATGAAAATTTCTAATAAGTATAATTGTTGCTACTGACATGAAATTTAAGTTGAGCTCTATTTCCACAGCAGAAAACGGTTGCCTGTGATCCTTGCAAAAGCATTAATCTTATACCAAACTGCACTAACATCAATCTTGAGTGTTAATGGAGAACAAATCATAACAAAAAATTTAAGCCACATGATAAATCAGATGCTTTTGAAACAAAACAAGCTGAAGGGACTGTCCTCCAACTGGTCTGACAACTAAGCTGAAAGTGGTAGTTTTATGGACATTTTACTCTCCAGCCAAGGATTATACTGATCTGGATCAATAAAATAATGAGTAACAAACTGTATTGCCTCATCATCCATCAGCTGCCTTGTCCAATCAACTCTTTTTGACGGATCACTCCCTGGGCCTGAGCACCTGCCATAGACCGTCAATAAGAACAATTTACCCATTCATTTGTAACCCAATTGCGTTTTTCTCAGTAAGAAAACTCATAGGAAATCACCCCAGCAAACCTGTATTCATAGAAGCATGCACTTCTTTCATTTTCAGGCTTATTCCAGTTATCCCAACCCACTGGTTTGATGCATGCATCCATCCAGGTGTAAGCAAATACTACTCTGCTAAATGGTGCCCATGGGCGTCCAAGATGCATGTAAGATTTTTCTCCATTGCCAGTTATCACACACCTGCATGTTATGATATTTAGACACCTTCAAGTCCTCTCTTCATAATTCAGTAATGCAAACAGATTACAGTTAACCTTTAGCTTTACTGCAATGTAGGACCAATAGATTTTGTTCTTGCACAATTGAGAAAGAATTTTGTAAAACTAGTCAAATATACTTGAAACAAAGCATCACACAAACAAAAATTCATCTATTTTTGCATAAGGAGGCAACTCCACTTTATGGGAATAAATAAATAAATATACACACATACATAAGCATAGAGGCTGTCTCCTCTGCAAAAGAAATGTGGAGGCAAACAGATAAACTTACTTTGCTTTCAGACTACAAAATTATAGCTTTAGTAGAAAAAATATAGAATAATATGCTGTTATGCAATGCATGCTGCTAGAAGGGAGATTATTCTCATTAAGTAAAGAAAATCCTACTAGCTTGTAATGTCCCCTTTTTCTAGGCAATCAGTGTGCAGAACAGTTTAGCCTACTCACGGGTTCTCGTAGGCTAGGGCAGATTGCAGGGGAGCCTAACTGGAGTTCTGGGAGTGGATAATTGAGCGAAATGGGTATTCGAATCCACTCTTAGATGTTGAATCAGATGGACAGAGCCTTGACTTACTATTTTTAATAAGTTAGTTTTTAGGGTTTCGGGCAAAACAGACGGTGCAGTGATATTCTTCACTGAAATGGGTGTCCGTATCTATCCTCAGTTTGCGGATCGGATAATCAGAAGGCCAAGTTTTTAATGTGTGAAGGTTTAATTATATAAAGTAAAATTATTTAAATACTTTATATAGTTTAAAACCTTATTTTATAAAAAGGGGACGTGGGACTTAAAAAATAGTTATGTTTCATGATTTATCCCACATTGAGCGTGCAAAAGGAGTTTGTTGTGGAGGAGTCTATTTATTCGGTGGTTTGGTCTCATTTCATGTCATTCTAGATTTTAGTTATTTCCTCTAGAGTTTGAGGCCAGTGGCTGAGACTTCTTCTCCGAAGGGACGGAAACCCCAACGGTGTGGCTGAGGACGAAACCCCTCAGATTTTTGGAGCTGGACGAAACCCCAGTTTTCTGTTGATGAATTCACACAGGATTCACACTTGGAGCTTCATCAGTCTTTAGAGGTATCTTTCCATGTTTGCTGATTTAGTATATTTCAAGGGTTTGCAGACATATTGTGGAAAGATTATATTTTTAAAATATTGTAATATGAACCCAATTTTGAAAGAAATTTGAAAAAAATAAAATTGTATTTCCTGTTTCCTAGAGTTGTATTTTTTGATTTTAAGAAACAGTATAGTGTCCCAAATATTAAAATATCAGAACAGGGGGGGACATTACAGTTGTTGTGGAGGAGTCTATTTATTCGGTGGTTTGGTCTCATTTCATGTCATTCTGGATTTTAGTTATTTTCTCTAGAGTTTGAGGCCAGTGGCTGAGACTTCTTCTCCGAAGGGACGAAAACCCCAACGGTGTGGCTGAGGACGAAACCCCTCAGATTTTTGGAGCTGGACGAAACCCCAGTTCTCTGTTGGTGAATTCACACAGGATTCACGCTTTGGTGCTTCAACGATTTCAGAGGTACTTTGATGTTTGCTGATTTAGTATATTTCAAGGGTTTGCAGACATATTGTGGAAAGATTATATTTTTAAAATATTGTAATATGAACTCTATTTTGAAAGAAATTTGAAAAATAAAATTGCTAGTTATTTCTTGTTTCTTGGAGTTGTATTTTCTGATTTTAAGAAACAGTATAGTGTCCCAAATATTAAAATATCAGAACAGGGGGGGGACATTACAATGGTATCAGAGCTGGTTTTTCCTGCTAGCCTGTTCAGGGTTTGATGAAAATTTCAGAAATGATTTCAGTATTGTGTGAAAAAAAAAAAAATTGCAGTGAGTCGTGAGCATTTTTTAGACTTGGAAGTTAGGGTTTGGTTGTCGTTTCAAATCTAGGGTTTCCAGGTTTCAGGTATTGGTGATTTGAATACCCATTTGGTTGATTTGGGCTTTAAGAGTTCTAGGTATTGTTAATTCAGAGCTCAGCTTATTCTGCCAGCCTGTGGAAACCTAAGTAAATTTCAGATTCATGGAGTCTTATAATGATTGGTCTAGGAGACAGCGTGATTGGGATAGGACTTAGAGTGAGATACAAAAATCCATCAGTCAATTAACTGCAATGATGCAAATTTCTCTACCTACAATTCTTCCTAAGGTAAAGGTTGAGCCTACGAGTCATTGAATTATTTGATCAGTTCCAGCAAGAGTGGAGGGCTCATGATGATGATTTTCGTGCCCTTATGTCTAATGAAGGTTATATTGATATGCGTATGAGGCAACAACCTAATGAAAATAAAAAAATAAACCTTCTTGAGAAGATCAAAAATTCGAAACACAATGAAGAGCTTGCTGCCCCAGAAAAGTTGGAGAAGCCAGTTGATAGTGACGTAGATTCCCAATTAGATCATGATGATATTCACCCATCACATTTTAATGGTGACAGTTCAGAAGAACTTGGGTTGGATATTCACACTGAACCCATTATGATGCATGCACCGGATAGCTATATCTTCTTCGGAGATTTGCAGAGTGAGCTGAATATGGAATCAGTTATGCATGATACACATGATGGTGTTGTTACAAGTTACGTGGCACCCCTTTCTGATGAAGATAGACATGATTTTTCAGATCATAACATAGTTGAGGTTGTTGCTGATTTTAAATCAACTCGTGATGATATTTCATTTCACCAGGACAGCCATGAAAATTCAATGCATGATGAGTCTAGTGTTGATTTACAAAATTTGAAGGCAGCCTTAGAAACTATGAAGTCGGACTTCATGAGCACTCTTGCAGATAGAGATCACTATGCCAAGCTTGTTGAAGAGACCCCTAGTGCATACAGGAGCAAAGAAGAAGTTAGTCAACTAACTGAAGAGCTTGAGTAGACTAGAAGCTCTTTGTCGAAGGCTCGTCTTTCATTGCATGAGACAGAGTTGAAACTCAATTATGTTTTAGAATCCACTGAACAACTGAATCAGGAGAGAGCCAGGGAGATTGGGCGGATTGTTGTCGAACTAGATTGCATTCGGGAGGACTATAACTTAACACATTGTCCCATGAGATCAGATTAAACAATTTCGGATCAGTGGATTGGCTGTGATAAGCACGAGAGTGATAATAATTTCTCATGGACTGACAATCCACTGTATGAGATGGATCATGATACATCTCTTGATAATCCTCTTTTTGAGATGAAGAGTGTTGATTCTTTTCTGTGATAGATCATGAGGATACATTGTTTGAGACAGGGTGTCTATTTCGACATGAGTCTGAGAGTGATTTCATGAGCATTTTCCAGCCTAATCATGATGATCGGGGATTGAGTTCTCTTACCCAGGATCGTATGCTTGCATTGATGAGCATCAAAGGCGATGGTAGGAGCTTTATATGGGTGATAGTTGATCATGGGTATGAGAGCTATGTTGCTGTTCGCTTTTTGGGCAGCCATAACATTTACTCGATGGAGGTTGGTCAGCAGTTTGGTTGGCATTATATGGAGTATCCTACTTCTATTTGAACACCATGTTCTCTCAGGGGGTCAGCTTAATCGGTGAAGGCGAGGTAGGCCTGGTTGAGTCACCTATGCATCAGATGTTTCTTGGCACAGAGTTCAGTCATTATGGGCATACCAGTTTTTATTATGAGGCTGAGCTTCTTATGGAGTTGCAGGAGTGGAGTATGGATGGTCTTTCAGGAGTCTCACAAATAAAATTACACCCTACTTGGTTGAGTATGATGAGGGATGTCATCTTTCCATAGGATATTTTGTTGACTACAGTAGATTGGGCTACATGGGATTATCTGGGTTATTCCAAGAGTGTGAACGTTGAGTTGAGCTAGTCAGGTGATGACTATGGAGGCACTTCCAACATTGTATTTGCAGTGGTTTATGATGATGATTTCTTGGATATGACGTGGCACATGATATTTCATCTCAGTTTAGATAGGTGGACTAGTGCCAGGTTGGGGAGAGATTTCATCATGCTATTGCAGTTGAGACTTCAACAGCTTAACCATGTCAGAGGGACAATGATGATCAGAGTAGCACAGTGTTGGCGTGGCAGTTACTTTCTGAGATTGTTATGGGATCCAAGGATTTGATGGACCTTATCCAGGATGCAGACACTTGATTGGAGTATGTATGCATATTGCTTGAGGACAAGCAATCTTTGGGAAGGGTGGACTGTAATGTCCCCTTTTTCTAGGCAATCAGTGTGCAGAACAGTTTAGCCTACTCACGGGTTCCCGTAGGCTAGGGCATATTGCAGGGGAGCCTAACTGGAGTTACGGGAGCGGATAATTGAGCGAAATGGGTATTCGAATCCACTCTCAGATGTTGAATCGGATGGACAGAGCCTTGACTTACTATTTTCAGTAAGTTAGTTTTTAGGGTTTCGGGCAAAACGGACGGTGTAGTGATATTCTTCACTGAAATGGGTGTCCGTATCTATCCTCAGGTTGTGGATTGGATAATCAGAAGGCCAAGTTTTTAATGTGCAAAGGTTTAATTATATAAAGTAAAATATTTTATTAAATACTTTATATAGTTTAAAACCTTATTTTATAAAAAGGGGACGTGGGACTTAAAAAAGAGTTATGTTTCATGATTTATCCCACATTGAGCGTGCAAAAGGAGTTTGTTGTGGAGGAGTCTATTTATTCGGTGGTTTGGTCTCATTTCATGTCATTCTGGATTTTAGTTATTTTCTCTAGAGTTTGAGGCCAATGGCTGAGACTTCTTCTCCGAAGGGACGGAAACCCCAACGGTGTGGCTAAGGACGAAACCCCTCAGATTTTTGGAGCTGGACGAAACCCCAGTTCTTTGTTGGTGAATTCACACAGGATTCACGCTTTGGTGCTTCAACGATTTCAGAGGTACTTGGATGTTTGCTGATTTAGTATATTTCAAGGGTTTGCAGACATATTGTGGAAAGATTATATTTTTAAAATATTGTAATCTGAACCCTATTTTGAAATAAATTTGAAAAATAAAATTGTTAGTTATTTCTTGTTTCCTGGAGTTGTATTTTCTGATTTTAAGAAACAATATAGTGTCCCAAATATTAAAATATCGGAACAGGGGGGGGCATTACATAGCTTGTCTTGTGTAGCATCTCAACAGAGAAACCACCAAGTTGTATAAACATCATTATTTGTTGACTCCATGAACTATCAAATTAAATCATACATTTCATCATCGAATAATGAGTTCAAAGAACAAACAAAAACACTACTTATAAAATGAATCATAAAGTTTGTCTACCATGTTACTATATCAAAGGCATATATTATATCATTATTAATTATACACCCTGTGAGGAGCACAAAGCAAAACATATACTTTGAAAGCATGCTCGCTAGATATACAGTATAACATGTCAATGAAAGGCCCTGTACTAGGATTTATGCCGTCATACTGGGATTTAGGACTAGAAGTTACTACTATTGCAGAAGGCTACAAGCCATTTGTTTATTAAATAGTAAAGTTTGTGAAATTGGGGAAAACCATTCAGTTCATGGACCCTAGGAAACAAGGTTATTATTAGGTAGGGTTTAAATACTCAAAGAAAAAAGTAGTATCTGACACAATTTCGAGTGCAACAAGTATACAAGTCTCTAACAATTAATATCTCTAAAGGTGTATGATTCATCTCTAAATAAGCCACCCTGATTGATAGTGGTTTATGATAACATACATCATCTGCAATACAACTTAAGAGCAGAATTGGGGACAAAAAAATACGTACTGACATTTCTGCTTAAATTGAATTCTGGGTAAATGGAGAAGACCTCGAATAGAAATAGCTCTTGCCTCTATAGCATATTCTTGACTTTATACGTATGGTAAATTTCATATCAATGTTGTTTTTCTCAAACAGGGCAGAAGAAGCATAGGATCTTAGTGGTGGCTAACAAAGGATCATTTCTTATACTAATGCTGTCTTAACGATTTTCTAGGTTATATTGGAAGACTTGCAGCAAAATTTGCTAAAAAAATGGTCGAAGGCACCATGTACTTGAAGTCCTACAAAAAAGTACCATTCTCCACTAGTGCATGCAGGGACACATATATGGTCAAATAACCAGTTCTGGCATGAAATTGGAATGAATTTCAAGAGTAACTATGTTGCATCTGCAAGAGATAATATAAGGTAAAATCACCACAAAAGGTATATTCAGTGTAGCTCTGCAATATGAATCCATCCTACTTGCTCCAGTGAAGAAGATCCAAGATGAAATAACTCGTCCAAGATGAAATAACTCAAACTCAGTAGATATGCTGCTGGTATGCAACATTTAATGATCATCAATGCTCCCAAGGGAGTGGCCCACTTTAAGCCTCCACAATCTACTACTATCACTGATGGCATGCTGCTACTTTACTTTGTCCCTCCGGGACTCTCAAACAGGAGTAATCATTAGCAATTCAATACCTAACATTTTTATCCTTTCCTTTACACCCCTTAATCGTATTATTTCCATTTCCCAATCACCTTAAAATTCCATAAACTGAAACCCATATATGCATTACATATTTAATATATTATCATCAAGGTGTCCATAGCACAGAGTTTTATGTATTCCAAACAGTGAGGCAGAATAACAGTATTGAAACATGCAATGAAAAGAAATGTACAACAATTAGAAGAATTCATATCAGCAGTAATGTTACTTCATTATTCTCTGGAATAATACACTGACAAACCAACCTCATTTTGTATGACAGCAAGATGCATGCGTAGAATGCTATTTTGAATAGCATAACCGTGAACTATCAGAAGGATGTATGAGTATACAACCACACTCAATGATATCCTACAACATTGGCATGGGGTCCATATATACACAAGAAGGTATCGGGAAGCAATTGCAATCAACTTGCTTCCATGCACCTTGATATGTAAACACATATATAATTTTTGAAAATACTCCATAACTATGGGCAATGTACACTATTACAAGATAAGGCTTGTCACCCACATACCTGCAACAGCCCCATGACATGTATGACAAAATAACAAAATTGTAAAAGACAAAATGCTTTAAGGAAAACTTACTATGGTGGCTCTTGAGGTGCTGCCACATTGGTTTTGTCGCCTACATATTCTCCCTCCTCTATATTTTTCGGTGTCCCAGCTGACTGTGTCACTAGAACTCCTGGTTGGCCAGACCATGTGTCAGGAAAAGATGGTCGTGTGGGCTGATTTGTGGAGGCAGCTTGCAGTCTTTGAATCTCTTGGCAATTTTCATTGTACCTTTGTTGCACCAGCCTTCCCAGTTTGTTGTGCTTCACCCGCTGCTTATTAGCCCCATCTAATTCTTGCTTTAGTTCTTGCTGTTGGAAAGTGGTGGCCAGCTTCTCTTTCATTGTGAGGCTCCTTGTTCCACTTCTGCAATTGAGACTTGAGGTAAGCAATCTGCTGATCCTTCTGCAATTGCTCATGATGTTGGCAACAAATCGATTCCAACTCTGCCTGCCGCTGAGTTGTCTTTGCTCCGACTTGCTCTCAAGACAATGAGCATGCCATCTGTCACATTCAGCTGCCTCATGTAACTGCTCAAAGTGGTCTCACTCCAATCAGAGGCTAGCTGCAAACTATTGGATAAAATAGGCAACATAGTTGAGTTGTTGGAATGGCACCTCAAGCTGATCTGTAATTGAATACCACTTCATTATGGGCGGTGTCTCTACCTGGTCCGGTGTAAGGCACATGGCAAGAGGCTGATGATATAACACCAATGTACCACTTAATGCAAGTCTAGTATATTCAAGAGACTCTACCTCTAACACTCCCAAGCACCAACATTTCCAAGACTCACTAAGTGTGCTCCTCTATTATCTCTTCAATTCCATATGTACAACCTACCAATCTCACAAGTCAATCTCAAGGCCCATAGTTGCCATTTGGTAAGATGATTTTTTAGGAAGTCCTCGTGTGCACTTGCTATTAAGTCTCTCAGCCTATCAAGAAAACCATCTATAAGTGTCTCCTCTTTCAATCTTTGCCTCCCAACACATCCTTATCAATAACTAAGTAAATCCATCACTCGCCTATATGCATGGACTGCTCTCTTTATCATGCATTCCTCTATTCTACTCTATTCTATGAGGTTGGTCCTCCAAGATGGCCCACCCTCCTTTGTAGCACCCACCTTTTCATTCCATGTCACTCTCTCCAAAGGCTGCTACTTGTTGGCCTCCTACGAAGGCTCAATCTCAAACTCTATTGCTCCTATTTGCGCATCAAGTATAGGCAAATCCTCATGTGCACATGCTCTTCGAAAGTAGGAGTCACCATGAATGGGCTAGCACCTTTCACATACCCCTTGAACTCCATGGAGGTGATTCTAAATCCCCTTCAAAGCCCTCCAATTAGTTGCCTTCCATGATCTCAGTCTTGTCAAGCTCAATCGGTTTGGTAATGCTTCCTTCTTGATAATCTCTCTCTATTTTCACTACCGACAATGGATCCTCAACTATGGAGGTTATGTTGTTCTCCAAAGGGAGGTGAGGGGGATAATTGTTATAGAGCAAATGTATTGCTACAAAGGTTGCTTTGGAGTACTTGATTCCTCTTTGACCTCGTTCACCTCTTCTTCGTCTTCATCCTAAGTAGGTTCTTCCTTTAAAGAACCTTCCTCATGGTTTCTTTGTCTTGCGACACTTGTCGCCTACTCCACTTGCACCACCACCACTTATGTCGATATGTTGTGTCTACCGTTGTTAAGTGGGTGTGACATCTACCCAAGGGAGTTGTTCCCCTCTGTGATGTCAAGTAGGAGTCCCCACTTTGTTACATGTACATGTTATAACTGTGTTTTGTCAAGCAACAATGAAATAGCATAGAATGCCATCAAGAAATTTTTTATTCATCATTGTAGAAATATAGGTGCACGCTTCAACAAGTGTGTGACCCCATCCATAATTCCTTGCACATATGATACAAGCCATGGAAGGATCTTTAACACTCTCTGTGCACCCAATAACCAGAACATCACTAAACTCATTGTGCACTAGTACTCTATGTGGAACAACTACGTCCTCAACCCATGGCTTCCATGTGACGACAAATTTGACACTTTGTCAAGTGGTATGAAGTTGATGTCATAATACAAAGTAATGAACTTCAATAGTCTTCTATAGCAATATTCTTCTCGTCTAACAGGCCTATTGATGGTCTGGGTAATTAGAACCATAGTTGATAAAATTGGAATCGAATCAAAATCGGCAACTGAAGATACCTATTTCATCACTCAAAGACAGCCACCGTAGGGATTCACACAAGGACAATATCCTCTAGGTATGCCTAATGCTTATGCTCCTTTTAATAATTTTCCTTATGCTGCACAAGGATGGATAATCTTGTAATAGCAGTCAACCCTGCTATTTTTCAGGTGCATGAGGGAATCTAGCAACTGTTTCTTTCTTGTTTGGGATGAGATAGTTTTCTCGTATCCGTACATCTCACAACTTCTGTTTGCAAGGGATTTGGTGTGGTTGGCAATCTGGATTTGAGGCATCTTGTCTGGATTCAGTTTTCAAGTCTTCTCTGCTAACAGTCATTTTGTTGTCTGCCAGTTGTTCTGCAGGAACTGTCTGCTGGATGCAACTGTCTTACTCTTCAGTAACTGTGTCGCTCTTCTGCAGTAACTAAGTCTTCTACAGGAATGTCTTTCTGTAGTAACTGGGCAACAACTAAACCAGAAAATAGAGATATGCTCAACAAGAAACAAATATTCATTTAGCATTTCCTTTTTTCTCAGTAAAGCATATAACTAATCAAATTAAACAAGTAACATCTATTTATATATATGCAAAATACACTCATAAATCCGCATAAGGCTGCAAAATATAATCAATTTAGGGGTGAGTTAAGACAAAAAGGATGACAAAGGATGGCTAATATCATATCCCATCAACAACCACATTTATGGAGATGGTAGTTCACATACGAGGGCACTATGGAATAATGCAAGAAAAAGGAAGATGTCGAGCTGGTCACAAGGGTTTTGGTCAAAGTGTATATACAACAAAGAGGAAATGAAAGTAAACACGAGGCAGTCAGAGGTCATCCAAGGACATAGGAGACATGACAATGGCACTGATTCTCCATGTCACTTAGATGAAGATCATTCACTGAAGACCCTTTGATGGCCTGCCTTGTTTGAATTTTGAAGTAAAGGGAGAGGGCTTGTAGTGTCCCAACCTGTTCTGATATTTTAATATTTGGAACACTATACTATTTCTTAAAATCAGAAAATACAACTTCAGGAAACAGGGAATAACTAGCAATTTTATTTTTCAAATTTCTTTCAAAATAGGGTTCATATTACAATATTTTAAAAATATAATCTTTCCACAATATGTTTGCAAACCCTTGAAATATACTAAATCAGCAAACATCATAGTACCTCCGAAATCGTTGAAGCACCAAAGCGTGAATCCTGTGCGAATTCACCAATAGAGAGCTGGGGTTTCTCCAGCTCCAAATATCTGAGGGGTTTCGTCCTCAGCCACACCGTTGGGTTTTCCGTCCCTTCGGAGAAAAAGTCTCAGCCACTGGCCTCAAACTCTAGAGAAATTAACTAAAATCCAGAATATAATGAAATGAGACCAAGCCACCGAATAAATAGACTCCACCGCAAACTCCTTTTGCACACTCAATGTGGGATAAATCATGAAACATAACTCTTTTTTTTAAGTCCCACGTCCCCTTTTTATAAAATAAGGTTTTAAACTATATAAAGTATTTAAATAATTTTACTTTATATAATTAAACCTTCGCACATTAAAAACTTGGCCTTCTGATTATCCGATCCACAAACTGAGGATAGATACGGACACCCATTTCAATGAAGAATATCACTGCACCGTCCATTTTTCCCGAAACCCTAAAAACTAACTTACTAAAAATAGTAAGTCAAGGCTCTGTCCATCCGATTCAACATCTAAGAGTGGATTCGAATACCCATTTCGCTCAATTATTCGCTCCCAAAACTCCAATTAGGCTCCCCTGCAATCTGCCCTAGCCTATGGGAACCCGTGAGTAGGCTAAACTGTTCTGCACACTGACTGCCTAGAAAAAGGGGACATTATAGGGCTAATAAGGATATAACAGCATAAAGGAAACCAGAATTTACATTTAGAATCCTGGCTTAAACTGTAAAGATAAGATAAGATACATTTATTTATGTCAATAGATGGCAAAAATAGGCCAGTGGGACTCATTGAAAAGAGCTGTTACAAATTACAATGCACTGCATTAATAAAAAAGTAGGTTAAACAGTGAGAGGTTGACGCAGATGATTAGAATATGTGAAAGCCATAGCATTGAGGCCACAAGGCGAATGCAGTCAAAGACTAAATGTACAGCACAGGAAGACCTTTCAAAGAACTCTGTTCATGGTACATCAGAGAAGATGCACTTCCAGTTTCTGAATTCAGTGTTAGGTGAGTGACCAAGTGATGAGGTTGCGTGCAAATGTTTCAAGCGTATCTTGTTTCAAAGAAGAATGTATGCAGGCACTGAATCCATGTTTTGGTTGGAGAAGAATCTAAGAAAAGTTAAATATTGAGTCAAATCCTGGACTGCAAGCAGAGCACAAAACTTGCAACTCATTGAATCTAGTCCATTTAGCACATTCAATATTGGAGATTATGACAGAATGCAACATGAGACATCTAAAATTTTGACAGGCACACAGGTTATGATTTAAGATCTATTTTCAGGAGCCAAGTTCCTTTACCCAGCTAAAGGGTCTTTCTGCAATGGTGTTCTTTGCTCAGTGGAAGGCTTATTATGCAGAGATTGAAAAATAATTACCTGTGCGAAGAATAATATTTCAACATTGAAGAAGTCAATTAAGAGTGAAAGAGAGGAAGTTAGTTGCTGTAAGTATTTTTTTTTTTAATATAATAATTAATTTTGATCTTGCAAGGAAAATTAAACGGTTTTAGAGACAAGAACTCTATCTCTACATGAGAGATGCGACCTGATAGAGCTTTGATAGAACGGAAGCCTGTCTAGATGGGTACATAAATATTGGCAGTCCTTTACTTTAACAAAAAAATGAGTGATGACAACCATGTTCAAATCCAACTTTATAGGGCTTTAGAGCCTGCTATTGATGACAAGAATGGAGACCAGAATTTGAAGACTCCACAACAGACTTAAAAAATTCCAAACAATTGAAGTCCAATGTATGAGCCAGTTCTGACCAATCGAAGAAATAGTGTACATAGTGATAGTAATAAGTGTGTAATGAACACGAAATGTAAATGACAATGTAATGAAATGGAATGTACTGTGAGACGTCAAGGGTGATGACATCATCATTGATTAATTGCAAACATGATGTAAGTGTGCCTAATGTAGATAGCATGTATGAAGGGGAAAGTAGTTGTGTAAGGTGTCCTGGACGGTAGTTGTGGCTAACTGTCAGGCCCAAAGATAAATAGGACCCCCCTTTCATTTGTGCAGTACCATGTACCGGGAGAGACTATGTTTTGTACCAGGAGATTACATTGCATACCAAAGAGTCTAGGCTGGTATAGTCTGTGTATCCATTGTGCCTTGTATTGCCAAGCAGATGTTTTGTACCATTGTTGTCATACAGACAGAGTAATACAATGATGATTCATCCTCTATTTGTGTAATGCATATTCTCTGTGTGATATTGTTGTTGTTGGTAGTTTGGTAGATTGTGTGTGTATCAAGTTTTGTGTGCAGGTTTGGGAGAGTTGCAGCCAAGAACCTTGTATGAGGAAGTTGCAGTCCAGGACGTCGTATTAAAGTTGCCATAAAAGTGATATTGTTGAGTACCATTTGAGTGGATTGCATTGTTTCCTTCCAGGGGGAGAACTATCATACAAGTGTTGTTGTAATAATGAGTTGTTGACGTTGTCATACAAGTGGGTTGTGGGTTGTTGTGGCTGCTGTACAAGTACTTGCCATACAAGCACTTGTTCCGGTGAAGACCAAACCTGTCGTACAAGTGAATCACTTGACTATCGTACAAGTGCATGTCATTTGGGTTGTCGTACAAGTACATTGTCGTTCAAGCAGAGATGAGTGATGGTGAAATTGCATTGACTGCAGTCTTGCTTGGCCTCTAAATCTGTCATCTTGTTCCTCCACCATTGGAATACTCATCGTGCTACATTTGGCATCATTGCCATTATCGAATTGAAGTTGGGTCAAGTTGAAGAAGAACCAACACACGTGAAGTGTGGGGAGGTGAATGATAGATTCCCTACCGCAAGGATGTGGAAGATGAGGTCACGGAAGAAGTCAGATTCCTGTGAGGAGTCGAAGGATTGCCAACCAAGTACTGCAATTGCAAGCAACAAAACTTGAAGAGCCAAAAGTCAAACGTGTGTGAAGTCCTCAAGGGGAGGATAGTCCAAGTGAATCACATATAAGGTGGCAAAATTTGTCAACAACGAAATAAGTTCAAGACAACGCAAGCAAACGAATTTGGAACCGTGGCGAACATAGAAAGTGCATGAGGAGACGAGGTTCAATAGTTGGTAGCGTTGACACAAAAGCAAGGGAGTTTACCAAGAGGTTTGGAGGACAAGATTCAAGCACAAAGACAACCTCAGGAGGGTGTCTAGGTGTGGAGACTAGAACCACCACTCGTATATTCGCAAAGGAGGTCGCGAAGTGAAGGTGCACCAGAAGCTGGTAGAAGACTGTTTGCTAGTGAAGAAGTGGAAGGCGAAGAATTGCCAAGAGAAGAACTTCAAAGTGAGGAAGTAAGAAGTGAAGATAATCAACCATCGATGGCAAATATGGCTAGTATTGCAACAACGAGCAAGCAAAAGTGCCCACCATTTCTAGGTGACGGGAAGGAAGACCCAGAATGCCATATTAGTATGTGTGTGACCATATGGCAAGCAAATAGAGTGGATGGCAAACAATCCTAGTTGAGATTATTTTTGACGACATTGTGAGGGATTGCAATGGTTTGGCAATTAAAAGACAAAGCACTAGTCCTTTCCATATACATGGGAGGAGACGACTAAGGAATTCATCACAAAATTCAGATGACTCCAAGATGATATCAAGATCATAGGAGAGATCTACACCACAAAGAAAAAGGAGGATGTTAAATCCTACAACAAAAGATTAAAGGATTTGATCGACAAAATGGAAGTACGACCAACAGATGGTCTACAAAGATGATGGTTCCTAGATGGATTGCTACCAAGGTACAAGAAGTTGAAGGTAGTTCCACCAACTACCTATCAAGAGGCGTATGATAGAGCAATCACTTTAGAAAGTGAAGCTAAACAAACAATAGTAGGATTGAGTCACTACAAAGATTCAGATTCAGATAGTGACCGTGATGACTTGCATGTGGTGATCCAGGCCATGAGGAAGGACTTGGAGAGGATGGTGCGAGATGCAAAGGATGAAAAGAAGGAAAGATAGGATATTTGGTGTTCATATTGCAAGACAGAAGGACAAACTAATATTACCTGTCCAAAGAAGGCCTACTATAACATTTTTGAAGTCACAAGACATGGTTGGACAGTGTTCATTCAATATAAGAAACACAAGCCACCAAACCTTGTTAGTGAAAAAATAAGACAAAGACAAGAAGCCAAGTATTTCTAAGAATGGACAAGTACCTGATACAAAAATAACAGTCAAGGTGGAAGACAGCCGCAGTAAAGCAATCGATAGCAAGGAGGACAAAGTCGATTGCAATATAATGCAAACAAATGACCTATCATCCAATGTCAAAGATGCCAAGAGTGGGGGAACTTTGCACAAAAATGTCAAAATCAACCAGTTGGAGAAAACCCCATAAATAACAACAATGCATTAATGTATCGATGACAAGGTTTGGACAGTCATAGGGAGGCAAATTGCCCGAAGAAGGCGGGTTTGAGCAACTCGCAAAATGTCAATTTCATTGACATCGAGGAGCCTCTAGTAAACCAACAATAGAAGGATAACAATGTGCTCATGGTAATGAGGGGTCAAGCAAAGAAAGTTGAACAATACCCCAATCCTGCCAAAGAGGAGAGATGGCAAGAAGCCCACGATGCAGTGGAAGAAGAGATGAAAAAGACCAAGCAAGAGCGATTGCTCCAAAAAAAGAAGTTGAAAAAGCCAATCACTGAAGAAGAAGATATGATGTCAACACAACAACTGGTAGAGCAAGTATTGAATACAACGGTAGAAGTGAAGGTTTCAAGCTTACTTAGCGTTGTACCAGAAGCAAGGTAGGAGAGATGATGCGACCAAGGAGCATAGTGAAACCACAATGCCAGCAGGAAGCAACTGTGAGGAGGAGAGATCAATTCATTGATCCGACAGTGTTGATGATTGATGTTGGCAAGAAGCCAACATTAATCCATATTGAGTTGCTTAACCATAAGTTGACCCAGGTGATCGTAGATGGAGGGTCGAGTGTTAATGTACTTCCTGAGAAGACTTGGAGGGAGATTGGAGCACCATTCTTGTGGTCTCCAAATTTCAAGTTGTATGGTGCAAACCAGTATGGAATAGAGATGAAAGGAGTCTTGATAGCTCAAAAAGTGAAGATTGCCGATCAAGATTTTATCATGGATTTTGTAGTGATTACCATGCAAAAACCAGCATATGACGCATTGTTGGGACAAGGATGGTTGTGCATGGCGAAGGTGAATCACAATTGGGAGGACCGTTTGACTTTCAAGAAAGGGCAGCACAAGTATATGATTAATTTGAAGAATCAGTCCGTGAGCAAGGATCTCATGACAACCGATGAGTCAAGGAATTCATCCTCAATGATGACAACAGACATGAACCAAATGGAGTGTTGCAGTTAGAAGAATGCACAGAAGATGAAGGGCATTCGGATAGTAGACTTCTCCATTGGCAGATGGAGGATTATGAAGTTTTTTTGCCAAATTGTCTCTACATTCAGGCAAAGGAAAACCATGATGAAGAGAGAAAGAGCATGTATGAGATCGATGAAAGAACTACACCAAAAGATGAAGATAGAGAATACTGGAACTTTCCGAAAACCTTTGCAAAATATACAATTGGTGATGTTGTGATAGATGAGAAGCCAGCACACCCGTTAGACGTGGCGAAAGTAGCGCGTGAACCTAATACCATAAAGAATGAAGGTCCAAAAATGGTTCAGGTAAACCTTGGTGAAAGAGATGAAGAAGAGATTTTCCAATGCAAATATGAGCGGGTTCCAGTCTTGAAGGCGACAACAATTTAAAATATTTATGGAGTATGAAGACATCTTCGCATGGACATACAAGGATTTGAAGGGGATACCACCAAAGTTGTGTGTGCATCAAATCCAGTTGACTCCAAGTGCACTACCAGTAAGGAGACAGCCATATAGGATGAAACCCAAGTATGTAGCTTTGGTGAACACGGAGATTCAAAAGATGTTAGATGCGGGAATAATCTTCAAAGTTGTGGTGAGTGATGGGTGTTACCAACAATCATTATGTTGAAGGAGGTGAACCAGATCCTCATTTGCATGGGTTTCCAAAGTTTAAATGTCATCACAATCAAAGATCCCTTTCCGATCCCATTTACCGAGTCAATCTTTGAGGAAGTTGTTGGCCACAAAATCTATTCATTTTTTGATGGATTTTTAGGATGTAACCAAATAAGTATCGTCTAGGAGGATAAGCTAAAGACTACATTTGTAGTAAGAACAAAATCTATGCATATAACCAGATGCCATTTGGTTTATGCAATGCCTCAGTCACGTTCCAAAGGATAATATCAAGGTTCCACGAGCCTGGGGGACAGGTGGACGGGTTTAGGAAACGGCGGGGGACGGTAGGCCAACTTTAGGGGATGGCTAGGGGATGGCTGGTATAATACTATGAAATTTTTTAGAAATTTAGAATAATCTACAAATTGTACACACAACAAAAATGAAAAATACTAAAGACTTAAAAAGTATGCATGTTCTTAAAACATGTTTCAATCTGAAATAAAATCAGCTATTAGCCTATTACTAAGTGCAGCCACACTTGAAGGTTCAGCCAAGGATATCAAGTTCAATCTCTAATACTTAACCAAAATAGTTGCTATTGCTCAAGTAATGAATGCCACAATGTTCAGTTTTTAACATTCAAACAATAACAATCATCATTTTTAAAGCCACCAATGTTCAAGCAAAGACCATTTTTTAATTTTTTTTCAGTCAGCAGCAATGTTCAAGCAAAGACCATTTTTTAATTTTTTTTCAGTCAGCAGCAATGTTCAAAGTTCAAACAAAGACAGTTCTCAGTTTTTACTTTTTGCCTTTTGGCC
This sequence comes from Wollemia nobilis, assembly GCA_028583015.1. Classification (NCBI taxonomy): domain Eukaryota; kingdom Viridiplantae; phylum Streptophyta; class Pinopsida; order Araucariales; family Araucariaceae; genus Wollemia; species Wollemia nobilis. The sequence continues at coordinate 3,450,592 of JAQPPZ010017063.1, read as the reverse complement.
ATCAATGTTCAAGCAAGATAGTCATTGGTTTTCACTTTTCTCTGTTCAGGCAAGATAGTTGTCTGTTTTTTCAGGCATCAATGGTCAATCAAGAGTCAAGACAGTCATCAGTTTACAGCCCTCAATATAAATTATAAAAGCAAGTCAGCTTTACTGTTCAGTCTCTAGCAAATTCTGCACTGCTGTCCAATCAATAAAGTAACATTTAAACATTGACAACCACCATTGTTCAGTTCCTACCATGCAAGCAATGACAATTACTCCTAACTGTTCAAATATGACAGCCCTTTTCTTTTTTAAATTAAGATTGTATCATTTTTTTTTTGGGGGGGGCATGAGATGCCCAGTGGGGGACGGTTGGGCATCCCCGGGGACGCCTTGGGGACGGCTTCCTGGGGGACCCTGCCGTCCAACATCCCCCATGTCGTCCCCCCATACCGAGGGCACAGGGGACGGAGAGACGGGTCCCCCAGGGGGGGCATCCTTGTGTAACACTGGATAATATTGTATATTTTTTAGCAGATGTCCATGGGAAAATTCAAAGTCTACTTGGATGACTAGTCGCAATATGGGAAGAAAGACAAGCATTTGAAGGCACTGGAGAAGTGCATGCAATTGTGCGTGAATGCTCGTTTATTGTTGAATCACAAGAAATGTAAGTTGGTGTTGTATGGAAAATTGTTGGGACACAATGTGTAATAAAGGACTAAAGACCAACCCTAACAAGCTTCTTGTCATAATGAGAATGGAGGAACCATATGACGTGAGTTCAATGAAGCTTTTTTAGGGCATGTCGGATATTATAGGAGGTTCATTAAGAACTTTGCCCAAGTGTCCCACCTGTTGGATGAATTGACATGCAAGAATGTTCCTTTTTTATGGATGGAGGAGCACTAGAAGGCATTCAAGGAGTCGAAGGCGAAGTTGGTTTGTGCACCTATTCTAGTGTTTCTAGATTGGGATAAGAAGTTTCACATCCATGTGGATACGTCCAATTTTACAGTTGGATGCAGATTGGCCCAGGAGGTACAATTTGGGCTGGATCAGCCCATTTATTTTTCTAGTCAGTTGCTTTCAAAAGCAGAGAACTATAGCACGACAGAGAGAAGCTTTAGGAATGGTCTATGCATTCTATAAGTTGACATTACTTGTTGGCCAATCCTTTTGCTTCTTCTGTAGATCATCAAGCATTGTTGTACATCATATGGAGGAACCATATGACGTGAGTTCAATGAAGTTTTTTTAGGGCATATCGGATATTATAGGAGGTTCATTAAGAACTTTGCCCAAGTGTCCCACCTGTTGATTTGTGCACCCATTCTAGTGTTTCTAGATTGGGATAAGGAGTTTCACATCCATGTGGATATGTCCAATTTTACGGTTGGATGCAGATTGCCCCAAGAGGGGCAATTTGGGCTGGATCAGCCCATTTATTTTTCTAGTCGGTTGCTCTCAAAAACAAAGAACTATAGCATGACATAGAGAAGCTTTAGGAATGGTCTATGCATTCTATAAGTTGACATTACTTGTTGGCCAATCCTTTTGCTTCTTCTGCAGATCATCAAGCATTGTTGTACGTCATATGGAGGAACCATATGACGTGAGTTCAATGAAGTTTTTTTAGGGCATGTCGGATATTATAGGAGATTCATTAAGAACTTTGCCCAAGTGTCCCACCTGTTGGTTTGTGCACCCATTCTAGTGTTTCTAGATTGGGATAAGGAGTTTCACATCCATGTGGATACGTCCAATTTTACGGTTGGATGCAGATTGGCCCAAGAGGGACAATTTGGGCTGGATCAGCCCATTTATTTTTCTAGTCGGTTGCTTTCAAAAACAAAGAACTATAGCACGACATAGAGAAGCTTTAGGAATGGTCTATGCATTCTATAATTTGACATTACTTGTTGGTCAATCCTTTTGCTTCTTCTGTAGATCATCAAGCATTGTTGTACGTCATATGGAGGAACCATATGACGTGAGTTCAATGAAGTTTTTTAAGGGCATGTCGGATATTATAGGAGGTTCATTAAGAACTTTGCCCAAGTGTCCCATCTGTTGGATGAATTGACATGCAAGAATGTTCCTTTTTGATGGATGGAGGAGCATTCGAAGGCCTTCGAGGATTCGAAGGCGAAGTTGGTTTGTGCACCCATTCTAGTGTTTCTAGATTGGGATAAGGAGTTTCACATCCATGTGGATTTGTCCAATTTTATGGTTGGATGCAAATTGGCCCAGTAGGGACAATTTGGGCTGGATCAGACCATTTATTTTTCTAGTCGGTTGCTTTCAAAAGCAGAGAACTATAGCACGACAGAGAGAAGATTTAGGAATGGTCTATGCATTCTATAAGTTGACATTACTTGTTGGCCAATCCTTTTGCATTCTGTGTAGATCATCAAGCATTGTTGTACCTGATAAATAAACCAACTATACATGGACGAGTTAGTAGGTGGCTCGTCACATTACAAGAGTTTGTATTTCGGTTAGTGGTGAGACCTGAAAAGAAGCACGTGATAGCAGATCAACTATCATGGATCCGTTCAAGAGAGCCTATAGGAGTGTCCGGCAAGTTTCCTGATGCTCATTTTTTTGCAATCAGTGTGATTCCATCATGGTACAAGTCGATTAGATAATACTTGTCGATGCGTGAACTACCAAGGGAAATGACGACAGTAGAGAAGAAATTCATCATCAAGTCAGCATGTTCTAGTTGATTGTCAGTTTGTTATATAAGATGGCGCAAGATGGAATATTGAGGAGATGCATGATGGAAGAAGTGAACGCAATGTTGAAAGAAGCCCATGAATTGGCATATGATACCAAATGCGACGCCAAGGAAAGTGCTTCTGACAGGGCTATGGTGGCCCACCCTCTATCGTGTTGCTAAGGAGTTTGTGAAAGCATGCGATACATGCCAGAGAGTTGATAAACTATTGCGGTAGGACTTTATGCAATTACACCCATAATAGCCATAGGAGTTCTTCAAGCGATAGGGCCTTGATTTTGTCGGACCATTGAGAACAAGCCCAAGAGGAAAATGTCGATAAAATGTGGTAACAATTGAATACTTGACGAAGTGAGTTGAGGCGAGAGCTTTGCCTAATAATTCTGCAAGGAGTACAACAAGATTCCTATACGAATAGGTGATCACGAGGTTTGGGATACCCCTATAGTTTACAAGCGATAGAGGACATTTTGGCAACGGGATAATATAGAAGTTGAATACATAATTCAAGATTTTGCACCCGTTGTCAAATCCATACTTCTAAAGGGCAAACAGGCAAGTTGAGGCAACGAACAAATTTTTGGTTTCCGTAATACACAAGACCTATGGAATAGAGGGTGTTGATTGGAAGGAGTGATTGCCAACAGTTCTATGGGCAAACAAAACTACTTTTAAGCCAACAACAAACCAATCATCATTCTAGTTGATGTATGGATAGGAGGCAGTAGTGCCAGTAGAGTTTCTAGTGCCGAGTTTGAGGGTGCCCATGCAAAACCGTATGGGCGACCAGGAGAGCCTAGAGGAGAGGCTCACGATAATTATGAAACTGGAAGATAAAAGGGTGATGGCACAATGGGCAACGAAAATGGACCAACATCAAAGGAAGTTGTGGCATGATAAGCACCTGAGAAAGATGAATATGAAATCAGGTGACTTAGTGTTGAAATTCAATGGGTAGCGTGAAATCAAGCAAGGAAAGTTGAAGACATTATGGCTTGGACTTTTCCAAGTAGTAGAGAGGATGGATAATGGCACGATACAATTGCAAAAATTGGACAGGATAATGCGTCTCGAGACAATTAATGGTTCAAAATTGAAACCATACAAGATGAAGGCACAAGTGAATATGGTTGATTTTGAATCGGGAGAAGAAGAAAAGAAGAGTATAGGAAGACTGATTACAACACCAAATAATTCTTTAGAAGCTTTTGAAGGTATAGTGGTCCAAGAAGAAGGAGAGCCAAGTCAGACCAAAATTTCAAATGGTACAAAAGAAAAAGAGAACAATGATCATTGTCTAGATTGGTTTTTTGGGAGTGCAAGTGGAGAACAGCCCGTAATTGAATAGGAGTTGGAACCCCTTCCCACGGAGAAGGTTTCGAGTGCATGTGCGATTTCCAAACAAAGGAAGAAAGAAGTCTGAGATCACTCAATGAAGAAGATGCACAAACAATGGTGGAAATAGGGGAAGATCCACCAAATCATGAACCTTGATGCCATGGAAGCGAATATGAGGGTATGAGCTTGTTGGCAAGAATTGGTTTGCAACAACAAAGGATGCGTAGAGAGACACAACAATTGCAAGACCAATATGAACAATTGCGAGAAACAAATGAACAACTAAGGGAACAAGTGGTGCAAGGGATAGAAAGGTTGCAAGACAATATTCAAGATGGAAGGGCAAGAAGATTGGCAGTAAATCAGATCCTTTGGAGAGATGTATTTGAAGTGTCTACATCACCAGAAAGGGAGACAAGGAATTGGAGAACAAATTCCAACAATGTGTCTTTGACAAGTAATTCGAGTAGTGATGACCAAAAAGAGGATACACCAATACTGTAGCCAGATTAAAGTAATCAAGCCCAGCTAACTACTTTGAAGTAGAAAGATGGACAAGGAGAAGAATTGGAGATTCGTCAGTAAATAGAAATCATCTTTTGGGAAGTCGAAACAATTTGCAAGGACTATTAAGCAACCCAAGAGGGATGCGTAGAGTAGGTAACCTATGCAATTCAGGAGGACCGCCAGGTTCACTGGGCAGTCAAAGTTTACCTAGTCAAGGGAGAAGGTTGGTTGGCCTCCCTTTCGACAGTCCGAGGGGAAGGATATTCTCCCTGGATACCCCTAGACTATGTGGTTAGAGGATTGGTCTGTTTGGATCAGCACCTAATCATGGACTAAACAACCAATATCCGCATAGCCATCAGGCTGTTTCATCAAGGCCACCACTTGGTTATTGCCCAAATAGAAGACATTGTAGAAATAAGCAACAAAGGAGAACGAGGATGGACCTCAAATGGCCTGGAGTGGAGAATAGGCAATCCCATGTTAGGGAGGCCGACCTGATAATAGTAGAAGAGAGAAACACAGCTGCCCTTGTTGGATCATTGCAAAGGAGAAGATGACAACATAGACGATTATGAATAAGAGGTGTCCAACAAGAGCAACTCAAACAAGCAAGACAGCAACAGCAAAATCAAAGACTAGATGGCAGAGTAGTCTGTTGTACAAGTGAAAGAACCAGAGAGGACACTTGTATGGCGAAGTGTTGTATGAATGGAAGAGGTTGTCGTATGAGTGGTACTTGTATGGTAGATTGTCGTACAAGTATGGATTATCGTACAAATGGAATCTATCATACAAGCAGAGAGGGTTGTACAAGTCCAAGCGGTTGTATGGATGAGGATATGACAAATCATCGTAAGAATCAGGAACGAACAAAGGATCGTCATTCAAGTGCAAGGGATCAAATGGTAGATCGGACAGAAGAAGACCATTGGTAAGGATCGATTCATCAGAAAAGGATGAAATCGAAGTTATAGTCTATAGGGCCATACAAATTGTATGACGGAGATAAGCTCAAACTTTAAAAAGAAAAATACAAAAAATAAAGTGCACCGTTCAAATGCATGCAAAGGTGGCGAGGTGGTGAACTAGCATTTAATGGGCAGTTATTGCATGGGCACCGACCTAAATTTCCCTTCACCAGCATAAATACACAATGGGGGAATGCATGGGCATTCATTGTCCAACATTGACGAAGAGAAGCAACTAGCATGTACAAAAGGGAAGACACAATGCTAAAAAGGAGGGTCGTACAGATGATCTACGGACAAGAATTGTACTAAAGTGCTATGGAGGAGTGCAAGGGACTGCCAACGGGAGGAAGAATCTACCAACAAAACATTGAACAGACATGCCCTAAAGTGAAATTGCCACAAAAGGAAGACTATGCAAGGGAAAATTACAAGGAAATTGCAGGCATATAGAGGGTCGTACAATCTTACGGGAAAAGATTGGAGTGAGAGATTTCCAATTGCAAATGCACGAGGGTTTGCAAAGTTGTTGCAGAGAAGTCGTACGAGTAATGTGGGCAAAGAAGGATGAGGAACGTAGGCAGCACACAAAGGGCATGAGGAATTGTACAATTGCATGAAAAGTGTAGTATAGACCATGCTGTAGAAGCAACGACCTTGTATCGTACCAGCAGCTGGAGTCGTGTTGTACAAACAAAAGTGTCATACAAACATTGTCATACAAGTATAGACCAGAGAAGGGTGTTGTACAAGTGGAATATTTGAAGATAGTGCCATACAAGTGACACATGTTGTACAAGTGAGGCATTCATACCACAGTGCCATATAAGTCTAAGTGCATTTGCCATACAAGTGAAGGTCTTACACGGTAGATGTCGTACAAGTACAAACATAGTCTAAATTGGAGTTGCTAAAGTCAGAAAGGATGTAGAAGCGACTGAGTATTGCAAAGAGGATAACTGAGTGGAGAAGCAACAAAGGAAAGCTCCACCTGAGCTAAAGTTGCAAACAGGATCTCATTTGCGAGGAGAGGGTGTCACAATAGCTACAAGGAGAAGGCTTGCAGAACCACTATGTGCAAGCGAAAGAAAGTGCAATCAAGACATCGAACGAGACAACATGGGACATTAGCACAGTGTGATCTTTGGAGAAAGGTTGAGGACTAGCAATCCTAGAGAAAGAGAGGTGGAGGCTACACCTCAAGAAAAGGAGAAGAGCAAGGGCCGAGAAAGGATGTCGGTACCCTTGCAAGAGATGACCTAACAGCCAACAAGAGGGTTTTGCCAAAATTGGTGGTAGGAGCATGCATATGATCATCTGTTGAAGGGTGCATTCAAGAGTGTAGGAGTTCACCATATTTTGCAGTTTCCAAATTTTGAGGAGCTCTTCAAATATTATTTGTTAAAGATGCTACAAACATATGATCTGCAACATTATATGAGTAGAATCGTGATTGGTGACTGTGAGGTGCAAGTAGTTTTCTCACCTAGAAACTTTTAGAAGACATTCAGGTTGCCAAGTTCAGGTACACCGATGAGGAACGAGTCAGCTAATTGGCACCAGTGGCAGGAGTTGATGAATAGGGTCACTGATCTTAGTCCAGAGGAGGCGGCAACAAAGCTATTAAAGCATGGAAACTGTGGACTGAAGATGCAACAGATGAAAACAAAGGTACTGCAATGTGTCATAAATGTAGTAATGTCAAAACTCTCAGGGGAGCAGAGATCCTCAAAGATGCCCACTTGGCTTATCCCATACATGGAGGGGATAATGTTTGGAGTTGCATACGATTGGGCATCGTATCTGTCATTCCACATTAAGAATTTTTTGATGCAGTATACAAGGAACTTTTCAATGGCTTTTCATGCCATTGCCATCATGATGAATGTTGTGACAAAGGAGAAGTTGTGGTTTCTTGGATTGAATCTGCCAAGGGTGATTCTGAAGCATCAATGAAAAATATTTAGATGGGTCCATGTGATGCCATTAACCAAGCCAAGTACCCCAATCAAGAAAAAGAAGGGTACATTGAAGAAGAGGAAGGATTGGGAGGCTTCAGAAGAAGAGGATAGTTTAGAGTCACAAGGAGCTGAGGAGCTGGTGTAATTTGGGAAGAGGCATAGAAGGTTGGAGCAGCAGTTGGGAGCTCAACCTCAGCATCAGCAACAGTCACAGACAAAGCCCTCAAAGCAAGCCACAACAAAAGCGAGTGGCAAAATGCTGCAGATGAGGGAAGGAAAAGGATAGAAGCATGAAATGCCCCAGGCAACAGTGTAAGCAAAGGAAATTCCTGCACAATAGCAGAATCAGGTTGTGCAAGAAGGCACTATAGGTGCAAGAATGACTCAAGAGAGGATTGCAGCAGTTGAAAAGCAGCCACGGGAGACAGCTACGCAAGCAGAACAACCAACGGAAATGACAGTGCAACATGTTGAGTCGAGGACTACAGTAGGTGCAGGAACCTAGCATTGTGGATGTGGATGCAAAGGTCCAGACTGCAGTAGACGTTGCACAGGAGGAAGGTGAAAGTGTGTGAGTTGAGAAAGTTCACATGCCCGAGAGTTTGGAAAATTCAAAATGGCAGTTTGTACAGCATGTAGACCCATGTGCATCACCTCCACTAGATGAAGATATACAAATCAAAATCTCATCCGCAGTACAAGAGTTGAAAAACGAGACAGCAAATAGGAAAGAGGACTATATTAGAATTCAGTTGGTGGCAACAAGATGAAGGGAGCCAACCGTTGGAGGAGCCAGGAGGAAGGCAGCAAACAATGCCAGCAACTGATGCAGTTCAACCAATGGCAGGGCAAGGCAGCCATAAGACCAACCAACCTAACAAGTCACCAAGGTGAAGAGGATGTGGAGATGACTACCGGTAACGATACTGACATGGAACTGGCAGGAGAGGAGAGTGAGCATTTCATCATTGAAGTGCCAAATTTGAGAAGACCACCAGTTATGGGTGAACAAATCAATGAACAGGTTGATACATTTTTTGAGAAATTGTTCGAAGTAATTAAAAGAATATGCAATGAGTTCAAGGTTGGATGTGTAGGAGATTGGCGACTTTGGCAGCTACGAATGGAAAATGAGTTGGGCAAATTGGTGCACTGGGCTCAAGATGATGAGCAAATGAAGAAATTTGCCAAATTACACCAAACGCAGCCATGGGAGCTAGAAGGCAGTGTGAAAACAATGTTGGGAGTGAAAAACCTGCATGAGCAAACTCAAGTACTTTGCAAACATTCACCCCGGGTGCATATTAATGGAGATATGGCAGCCTGTCCGGTGGAGGAATCAAGTGTCAAGTACATCAAGCTTGCACCTGAAATGGTTAAGTCGTATACAAGAATGAATTCCTTGGCATATATAATACAATGGTTAGCCAAGGGACCGGAAAAATTCCAAGAAAAGAATGTAGAGTAGCCTAACCAACTGAAGGAGATGGAGGTATGACTTCGGTAGGTGCAGGATATCGAAGAAAGAAGTTGAGAGGATCAAGGCGCAGGAGTAGGACTAATTGATCAAGCAGCTCAAATCAAAATGCATGATGAGGGAGCGGTTGTTGGAAGCAAAGATGAAGAAGGTCACTCACCGCAATCAACTCATAGCAGAGAGGGACGAGTAGTTGGCAATTGTAACAAAGAGGGAAGCCAAGTTGAAGGCCAAGCTAGCAGAAGTTGAACAAAAAGCAACTCACCATGGTATACAGTGGGCTCGCTATCAATAGTATGCCAAGAGATTGAAGGGAGAAACAGAAGCCTTCAAACTGCAGATCTAGGAGTTAGGTGGAATTCCTATTCCTACACCTCAACATCAGCAAACCAAAGTCCTCAAGAGCAGAAACAGTCGTCGACCAAGCTAAATGGGAGGGGTGTAATGTCCCAAAATAATTCCAGCATTGTAAATATTGTCTTTTGTGTTTTAAGTGTGTTTGGGCGTCATTGAGAGTATTTCATCATATTTTGTGGTTAAAATAGGAGTTATAGGGGTTAACAAGTGTGTTTTGACAAGTTTGAATGTTGGTATATGGGTTAGTAGAGTTAATTATGGTATTAGGAGGGTTTTTGTGTAAAAAACAAAGCTATATTATAGGCATTTGACAAAGTGACGTTTCGAAAGTTATTATTACTATTATTTCTTTTATTTCTTTGTTGTGGGGGGTCCAATATAACTTAAGTGACTTTAAGTGATCTCAACATGAGATTATATCATAGCCATTGGATCTTATGAGATTGAGATCTAATCTCAGCCCTCCATGGTTAAATCTAAGTCTGGGACTTAATCTCACTTTAGGGTTTGGGAATAAAAGGGACTTTATGGTTTCATTTGTGGGTATTGTAAATTTGGAGAATTGGGAATTTGGGAGAGCTTACTCTTTTGGGCACTTGCATTCTGCTACAGGAGATTATTGGGGTTCCCTTTGGAGAGATCCATTGGAGGCTTGAAGGGGGTAAAACCCTAGGGCTATCTACCCATTGACGAGGCAAATCCATTCAGGGTTTGCATGTGTGCATCCATTGTTGAGATCAGAGGTTTCAAATATTATTTTTGGCATCAGATTTGAGAGGGTTTGGAACCCTAGGTGGAGCGCTCAGCCTGGAAAGTGATTCATTGGCCAAATATTGCTCCAGGAAGTGAACGTCCAGCCTTGGAGAGGTTGTTATTGCAGTTTTGGAGGCAGTTTTGTGTTTGACAAGTGCATATCAAATTTGTAAGGGTTTCATAGTCTATTTCTGTTGCAGCAAATATAAATAAAAAATCAAAATATTCTGCTGTTATTTCTACCGTATTTTCCAGTTTTCTGCAACTTAGGTTTTGAGCAATATTTTGTTGTAAAATTCTGCAAGTGTTTTGTTTTTCCTGAGTTGGTATATTTCAAGGGGGTTGATGTAGGAGCCAGTTTTGACCAGCCGAAGAAATAGTGTACATAGTGGTAGTAATAAGTGTGAAATGCACACAAAATGTAAATGTCAATGTAATGAAATGAAATGTACATGTAATGCAATTTTGTGGTATGAGACATCAAGGGTGATGATGTCATCATTGATTAATTGCAAATATAATGTAAGTGCAGCTAATGTAGATAGTGCATGTACAAAGGGGGAAGTAGTTGTGTCAAGTGTCTTGGGCGGCAATTGTGGGTAACTGCCAAGGCCTAAAGATAAATAGGACCCCCCATTCATTTGTGCAGTACCATGTACCAGGAGAGACTACATTGTATGCTGGAGAGAGCAATCATTCTGCATAGTTTGTGTATCCATTGTTGCCTTGTATTGCCAAGCAAATGTTTTGTACAATTGTTGTCGTACAGACTAAGTAATACAATAATGATTCATCCTCTATTTGTGTAATGCATGTTCTCTGTCTGATATTGTTGTTGCTAGTAGTTTGGTAGGTTGTGTGTGTGTCATATTTTGTGTGCAAATTTGGGAGAGCTGCAACCAAGAACCTTGTACAAGTTTTAGTCCAAAATGCCATACGGAAGTTGTCAAGTGAAGTTGTCGGCGTGTTGTTCAAGTGGATTGCATTGTGCCATTCTAGTTGGAGAACTTCCATACAAGCACTTGTCATACCAGTGAGTTGCTGACATTGCCGTACAAGTGGGTTGTTGTGGTTGTCGTACAAGTGCTTGCTGTAAACATGGAAACAAGAGAAAATGAGCTACGAAATGAATTAGCAAAGGCAAAGACATGGTCTCAAGTAGTAAAATAACCAGTCAATCAACAAAGTTGATAGAGAAGCAAGTAAAAATTCAAACAACAGAAGAGAAAGAAAGACATGATAAGTTATCAAATATAATCATCAAAGGGTTGAAAGATTATGGGGACAGGGAAGACACAAATCGTTTAACCAAGGACTTCTTGTCAGATCGATTACAATGGAAGGTTCAGATAAAAAAAGCAAGCAAAATTGGTAGGCTGAGAGGAGGCAGAGATAGACATATTCGGGTCACATTGATGAGCTACGAGGATAAAATAAGGTTACTTAAAAACAGAGGCATGCTGAGAGGGTCACAATTTTATTTAGATGATGACCTAACATTTTTACAATAGGAAGAAAGAAATAAGGAATGGGAAAAGGTGAGGGCAGCAAGGAATGAAGGGAAACGGACATATTTAAGAAATGGAAAGGCATACATCACATCTAAACAAATCCAAAACAAATAGGGAGTATGGCCTGCCCGGGAACATCTTACAATTGTAAGTTGGAACTGTAGAGGTTTCCCTTGGAGAAGAGGACCCGGGTCAGGGCCCATTGCTAGAGACAAAGATATAATTATATTGACAGAAAGACATGAACACGATGCATGTAGGACTCCGAATTTGTGGGATACAAAAAAATAGCAATATGGAATAAAGCAACGAGAAAATGGCAAAGGGCATGGGGGTATTATGGTTTTAATAAAAGAGGAATGGGATAGGGTCATTAAAATTGAAAAACAAGATGAAAACAAACAGTACATATGGATAAAGATCCTAGAAAATAAGTCAGTTATTAGCATAGCAGCATGTTATTTTGCTCCCAATAATTCTAAATTCTATAAGAAACATGACCTTAACAGAGAAGACCCATACTCCTCCCTAAAAAGAGACATTTCAATATACAGTAAGTTGGGGGAGATTATATTAGTTGGATATTTCAATGCAAGGACAGCAAATAAGCAAATTAACATTCTAGAAGATAACAAAGATATTGAGATTAATCCTCTTTGGATGCCAGAAGAAGAAAATCAACAGTGAACCAGGACTTCAGAAGATAAGCATGGGCCTATCACGCAATATGGAGAAGAGTTGTTAGGTCTTTGTAGCATATACAATTTGATTATTTGCAATGGGATGAACAAATGGAAAAATTCAGGAAAGTATACATGCAAAACATAGAAGGGACAAAGTGTAATAGACTATGTAATATGCTCACGGAATTACATACCAAAAATAGAGGAGCTAGAAGTGGAAGATTCTCCGGTGGAACTTAAGTCAGATCACAACCCAATTGTTATGAAACTTCGAATGCATGGAGACAAACCAAGAGAAAAACATTTGCAAGGCAATCAAAATAAATATCCTCACAAGGGAAACATTCTCTTAACAAATGAAAATCGGCAGAAGTTTAGAGCAGTATTAAATAACAAGTTACAGGAAAGGGAAGAACTACATCACAGTGGTAGAGATTACAGTAAGAGTGAATGGTTAATGCACGTTATTCAAGAAGATCTAAACAAATGCAAGAGAGCTAAACCTAAAAAGAAAGAAAGGAATAGCTTCCCAACCAACCCATGGTTCGATGAAGATTGCAAAAAAATGCGAAGATTACTAAAGGAACCAACGGGTAAAACAAGAGCAAACAAAAAAGCATATGAGAAACTGGTAAGGGCAAAAAAATAAGAATACACTAGAACAAGGAGGAAAGAATTGATTTACTTAGGGAAGCATGAACCAAAGAAATTTTGGAAGGAACTAAGCGTGAAAATGATGCAAACTGAAAATAACATAACAGTTAATCAGTGGTTGGAGTATTCAAAACAACTGTATCAGCGTAGTAACCAGCAGAAGACACCCCCTACTATCATTGTCAAGAAAGAACTTTTCACAATTGAAGACATTATTCAAGGGATAAAAAAGTTAGCAATCGGTAAAGACCGTGACATAGACAATCTTCAAGCAGAGCATATAAAATGGGGGGTAGATATCTTGGCACCGCAAATCAAAGAAATTTTCAATGAGGTCATACAAAATGGCTTCCCTACCGAGTGGACAACTAGCTTGACCATTCCTTTGTTTAAAAGTGGAGATGTAAATAATCCCTCAAACTATCGAACTATCATGATCAACCCTCTCTTTGCAAAGTTGTTTGGGAGTATGATAGAGCGTAGGATCAGCATATGGGCAGAAGAAAATGGAAAGAGAGCAAAGGGGCAAGCAGGTTTTAGGCCCAAGCACTCAACTATTGATCACTGTATCACGCTCAGACACATAGTGGAAAAAATAAGGGACAAAAAAGAGGAGGCTTTTTGTTGTTTTGTAGACTTCAAAAAGGCATTTGACACAGTGCCAAGGAAAAAATTATGGAGCAAAATGGAAGAGCTAGAGGTTCCAATTCACTACAGGGCAGCAGTTCACAGACTATATGAGCATGTAAAGGCTAGAATCAGAACACGAGAAGGGTTATCTGAATGTTTTGGTAGTGACATAGGTGTCAAACAAGGTTGCCCTCTATCTCCGACCTTATTTGGGCTGTACATTGACAAGTTAGAAGAATGGATAAACAAATTTGGGGGAGAGGGTGTGCATTTAGCCAAATATGTGGTAAAACTCCTCATGTATGCAGATGATGTAATTCTTGTGGCCAAAACAGCCAAAGATCTAGAAGATCACCTTCAAGCTCTAGAACTCTTTTGTAAAGAAGTTGGGATGTAGGTGAACACGAGCAAAACAAAAATTATGATTTTTTCAGCAAAAAAGAAGAAGCAACAACTCAAATTTCAGTTTGCAGGAGAACCGCTTGATGTAGTAGTAGAATACAAATAACCGGGCATAGACTTTCATGACAAACTTAACTGGAATACATGTAGGATGAAAAGAACTCAAAGTGGTTGGAGAGCACTATATGCACTTCAAAACAGGTGTAGGAATGCCGAGTTGTAGGATTGGAAGACCACCAACGTCTTATTTGGCCTACTTGTTACACCGGTTCTGTTGTATGGTTGTGAGGTGTGGGCTAGTGGCACAACAAATGCAAAATGGAGGCAAATAGAAAGGATTCAAAAATATCTAATCACAAACTTTCTCAAAATTAAGGCCACAACCCCTTATGAAATTATTCTAGCTGAAACTGGAATGTTCCCTTTAGAAGCAATTGCTATGACCAAGCTGTTATGTTACTTGAAAAAAATAGAAAACATGACAAATGATAGATGGCCTAGGGCAGCTAGGGATGAAGAGTTGCATAGGCGAAAGAATACATGGATGAAACAAAATCAGAAATGGATGAAACGTTGGGAAATCAACATAAATGAATGCCCAAAAGTCAACAAAGACATAAAAAATTATGTGAATGAAAAGTTCAGAAGTGGAATGTGGAAAAATGCAAGTAGGAAAAGACAATATTATATTGCAAATTTTAACCCAAGGTATGACCACAAGGAAAAAGCGTATATAGGCGCTGAAATCAAGTGGAAGGAAAAAATACTCATTGCTCAGATAAGGACTAGCTCTCATAGGCTTAGATGTGAAACAGGGAGATGGACAACGCCCAAAGAACAATGAGAAGAAAGGATATGTACTCTATGCAGCACAGGGGCAGTAGAGACAGAGGAACACTTCATCTATAAATGCCCGAGTTTTTCAGATATCCGTGACAAATACAAAGAAACACTTGGAAACGAGTTTATGGCAGATTTATTTAAAGACAGTAAAATAAAAAAAGTTGGGGAATTGCTAACACAAATCAGCAGGAGAAGGAACAACCTTCTCAAAGATATTAAAGATCATATGATATGATTTGAGTAATTGTACTTCCATATTTGAGGTCCCATAGACCATATTTGGGTCTCACGGACGTAATTAAAATCTTTCATTTCATTTCATTGTAAGCATTGTTGTTCCAGTATAGACCAAACCTGCCGTACAAGTGAATCACTTGACTGCCATACACATGCTTGTCACTTGACTGCCGCATGTCATTTGGGTTTCTGTACAAGTACATTGCTGTTCAAGCAGAAATTAGCTATTGTGAAATTGCACTGACTGCAGTCTTCTTGGCCTCTAAATCTGTCATCTTATTCCTCCACCTTTCGATTACTCACCACCATGCTACATCCACTGTTTGAAAATTTGTATTTAAGAGGGTGTTAGGAATTAAACATACTAGTGGTTAGATAGTTAAATCACTGCAACAACATTAGAATCATACAAGTAAGGAATTTTAATGTGATTTACGCAGCAACTCAACCCACATTGAAAGAGCCATATGTAATTATTTGCTGCACTATTTAATCCAATACTGTGCTCTATCCATTCTATTTATTGCCATAGGATATTAGTGTACTTCATTCCCATAGGATATTAGTGTACAAGCATCCACATTTGCTCCCAGGAATTGCACTACAGATAAACTAGTTTATTATGTGTATCCATGCTGGAAACTACAATGCAAAAACTTTCCCAGAAAAAACATTTGTGCAATGCAACTTATTGCATTGAATAATAAATGATGCAGGAAATCATCGGCAAGAATGTGAGCACCTTGCAAGCGTAATACGAAGCGAGCTCCAAACAGACAATCTATAGCTGATTGCAACAACCTTTTCTTTTCATGAAGAAACAATGGGTGTTAATTTTTATTAGAGATGCACTTAAGAGGATTTAATAATGAAGCCATTGAAAACTTGTAACAGCATCCATCAATACATTATTAGGACTTTCCATGTTCTTATCTATCAGTATAATAGCATAAATGCCCAGCAGGTCCATAATCCTTGGTGGCAGTCACAGGATTTCTAAAGAGGATGGAACTTTCTCTGCTAGATATTCTTGATTGTCAAGGAAATACTATCCAAATGTTACTCTAAAATTTAGTTTATAAATTTCTACAGCCTTTGTAATTATTTAGTGTTAATGGAAGGCTAGAGTTAGAAAATTGTTTCAATAAGCTCAAAATATATAGGATAAAATTTGATCCTTTCTAGTTGCTAAGAATTATCATTTTATCTTAATTCTATAAATCCAATCAGATATCTGTCTTCACGAAAAGAAGCAACATGACCTGGTTTGCTTAGCTGGTGGTGCTGCCTGATAAAGTAATGAAGTTTAGTGCAGCAAACAAGCCCATTATACATATTTTTTATGCACAGACAGAGTTTTAGTTACATACATATTTAATATTTATTTAGGAACAAAAAAAAAACATCACTTCGGCATAATGAAGATGTGGAAGTAACAATAGAGAATTTCTATATAGAAGTTAATCACCATATCATTCATAACATTCATTCTATTGCCTAACTTATAACAAAGATTCACAGCAAATTACACAATGGCAATCAGGAGAAGGCAACTGATTTGTCAAGGAAACTCATTATAGGAAAACTCACCTGAGAAATACATAGCCTGTTGATTCTTGTGGGGACTTTCGACTCTGTGCAGTGATAAACCCTTGTGACTTGCAGTGAATGTGGCAATGCTCTAACAGTGCTGTGGCATTGCCAAAAACAAAATCTACACTGCCTTCAATGTAACAATCTCTCAAGTAGTGTTTTCCATAATGCAGATAAACAGTATCCTGCAAATCAGAAGGATTAATAGCAATTCATGAAGCTAATCGTACTCTGTGTTTTTAGCAAATAGTAATTAAAGCATTTTTCACATAGAATTAAAGATAGAGATACCTGCCACCCCAGGAATCGGCAATTATAAAAAGCACACCTGTCAGCCGTTACTCGTATGGCCACAGCTTGACCCGAACCCTATGATACCAACCAAAGTGGTCAGGTTGCAATATGTCTCTCCAAAATTGTTCGCTTCTATATTTTTCATCCAATAGCAAACATTTCTCTTAACAGAAAGAATATGTACACATTTGTCTATCCCATGTCAGGAAGCCAACAAACATTTGAAGAAAACTCTTCCATAAGAACTAAAATAATCTAATATAGTCTACAATTAAAAAAGGGCCACTGGACCTTCCCCAAAACCTCATGTCAATGAACAATGTCGAAGAAGGTCAAAAGACAAACAGTTCAAACTTTTTCACATAGCTAGGATTTCTAACAAATGCATGAACTTGCACTGCTGAACAGATGATTATGATTAAGAGAACAGGCTATTATTATCAAATTTTCTGTAAACTGAAACTGCTGTTGAAAATCAAACATTTCAAAAGACAATCTCTGCATAAAATTCTGTGCTCATTGTTTGTGGTTCAGCTTTTTGTGCTGCACGTGAGAGCTGCCACAGCAGTCACCGTGGCAAACAGGAAGGCAAAAAGAGGCCCAAAAAGACTCTCTAGAGTCTATACCAAGCAATTTACATGCTCAGTCAGGCAGCAGGGCCCTGGAAATGAGCTCCTAAAACAGATTAAACAGGTGAATGGCTATTGGCAACAGAGTAATGCAAAACGGCCATTGTTTGTCTGAAGAACCATGCTTTGAATTGGAAATTTATGAGTGTGAGTGTGACCTTTCATTTTGTTGAACAATGGACTAGGAATATGCAACAACTACAGGGAGATCTGGAAATTGTGCTCTCTGTAAACAGATTTTTTATTTCTTAACAAAATGACAGACAGAATGAAGGCCTTTTACAGAGGCCATTATTTCTTCAACAAGGCTAGTCTGTTATGAAACCATGGCATGTGGATTTGATCTGGTTGAGGAACTATCTTCCTGAATTCCTGTTTCGATTCTAACAAAAGATAGAAAATTAACAACAAATGCTTGCACCTCCAGAGATGGATCTCACTAATCCACTATCCAAATCATGCAGATAGAAGCAGGTGCCTGATTTAGGACCAAGCCCCATAATATAAAGCAGCTCTCATTTTGGTTTCGTGACTCGCACCTATAGGTATGTAGGGAAAACTAGAACTACACCTCTTAAACTGTGAAAACATCTTGATCTCTGTTGATGCAACAACCTAATTAAAAAAACAGACTCAACATAATCCAGTAAATAAATAGTCCCATATAAACGGCTTTATTCCAATTGATAGACAAGGAAGACGTAACCATGACAGGAATGCGGAAGCACAGGAGCTGGTCAAGAAGAAAATTGATCTGAAACATGCACTGAAATTCCCTAACCAGAAGGAGATATCTCTGCTAAGACAACAGCGCCAGCAGCAAATGGAGCAAACAAAAATTTAGATACTCAGGAGTGCATTAACAAGGCCTTGGAAGTTGCCATCCATATCCCAATCCCAGCAGAACACTCTCAGGCCATCCATTGTAGCTCCATTGCAAATAAGGATCTAATTTAAGTAAGCCTTCAAGCTCCTGTCCCTGGCTCTGTAGCAGCAACAATTCAAACTTTTGAAAACCATGCTGCTGTTATTCTCCAATTCCAAAAATAATCCTCCACATTAGTGACACTGAAATAGAAGATCCGATATGGCAACAATTAAAATCTGAGTGAAAACATGACAAAAACCAGCACCACTAAGTTTCACACAAGGTTCAATCAAGAAAAACCAAATACTACCCCTAAAGTGGGAAGGAAAACTGATCAGAAACAAGTTAAATAAATGGGGCAACAGCATATAGAATCAGGTTTGTTGAATCCAATCAGAGCCCACTTCAGCCAAATTCAAAAACAGTAAATGCCTCTCATCTCCTAGAATGTGAGAGGGCTAGGCAGCAAACACTTGCAAAACATTGTCAACAGATCGCTAATGGCTAGTTTCTTTTTTCTTTTTTCCTTTCTTTTTTTTAAAGCGTGCACTATGGAAGACTAAATTAAAAATGGAAGAGATCTAAAGGGTTTCCTAGAAGGTCTAAAAAGCAATGAAACAATGGCTATAGCATTCTTTAGAAGAAGAAGAAGAGGTATTAAAGTGGAACGAAATTCCAAGATAGGAATAAGTCTTCTGTTGGGGTTGAGAGGTGTGTGGCGGTGTGAAAAGAAGTGCTGTTGGTGTTGGGCAAGACAGTACAGACAGAGACACCAGATGTGGTTACTGTATACACCATCCTGCAGTGTAAAATCATTCACCTGATAATGACTTTAATCCTGAAAGTGCCCCATCAAAGTCCAAGATAAGTCTTAATTAGGATTTCTCACACACAGTCCCAAATAGCTCCTGAGTGTGCCTATGCAGTTGATTATAACCCAATTTGACAATTTTGACCTCTTCACATACCTAGGAGCCCTACTAGCCTATATCAACTCGATTGTTACATTTTGCTTGCTGATTTGATTTCTGTTTGTTTCTTTGATTGTTTGTTTTTGCATGTGCTTGCTTGGTTTCTTTGGTGTTTCCTTTGACTTCATAAACGTAAATACCATTTGGTGTGATTCCATTTTGCAGTTTCTGGGTAGGAGCTCAAGGAGCCTTGCTTGTATTGCTAACATAAAAAGTTAAAAAGTATTAAATCATTTGTGCTATGAAGAAAGAAAAAACAAGCTTAAAAGTTAAAGTTTCAATTTTCATTTTTGTAGTTGAAATTTCGTTTGATTAAAAATAGCTTGTTTCATTTCAGAATTTTACTTGCACACAATTACACGAAGTTTCAATTATAATCTGACTTAAAATATCAAAAGACAAAGTATCCTTGGGTCAGTTTTTTAGGGTGTCCACCTTGACTACCCAAGGTCAGTTATTGAAGCCTTAGATCAGCCCATTATTATGAGTATTCCCTTGGCCATTTTCCAGCTTGATCAACTTGTGAATAGTGGGGCCCATAAGTTCAACTATCCTCAAGAAGTGTATCATTTTAATTCTTTGCCTACTAGATGATATTTTAGGTCAATTTCCTAGGTAGACACTCTTCTAGTTAACTCAACATAAAAATATTATCTTGCCCAATCTATTCAGCTCTTCACGCTGCATCAGTCTTAAAACATGCAAAACTGGGACCAATGAAACTGTCTTTCCAATCATGACATTCTTCAGGAGAGAAGGGAAAACAACACACAACAATACATGCTCTCGTACCAAGCTATGATCAATACCTGCAACACAACACTATAACACAAATGCAATCTTGTACAACACACATTCCAGAATAACAGTTTGTTGCACAACAGTTCTGCATTATAGACAAGTATGGATAGATTACAAAATGAAATAGGGTATTTATAGGTAAGATCAAGTAGTTACTGCAACTAACCTGTCTCAACCATCCAAACCGCCTATTCTCTTTAACTAATGCGTTTACTGCCTAACTGACAGTTTCAGACGTCTAACACAGCAGCCAGATGTCTAAGTCAGTGGTGCGACAAGATCATACCGAGTGTTTTTAAACCAAAGTAGTGGCAACATTTTTATTTTCCTTGCTGCATTAAAATTGACTGTTGTATTTCAGATCTAGTTTTAATAGCCGTCTCAACCATCCAAACCGCCTATTCTCTTTTACTAATACTTTTACTGCCCAACTGACAGTTTCAGATGTCTAACACAGCAGCTAGACATCTAAGTCAGTGGTGCGACAAGATCATACCGAGTGTTTTTAAACCAAAGTAGTGGCAACATTTTTATTTTCCTTGCTGCATTAAAATTGACTGTTGTATTTCAGATCTGGTTTTAATAGTAGTAAGATTGCTTCTTTTGAAAAGTAAAATTTAGTTTTTGTGAATTGCATTTTTCTCAAAAACAAAACAAAAAAAAAATATTGTTGAAAACTAAAAAAAAGAGAAGTATACGTTGCTAATGGTGGAAAATTGCATTAGTCAGTCTGCATTAATAGACCTCAGGAGAATACTTCTAGAACAAGAAATCAACCTACTTTTTGAACAAAGACATAGGTCATCTTGGAAATAGTGGAACCATATGTGGGAACACCTTGATGTTATTAGGGAAAGGTCAGAAGAGTTGGGCAAAATTAAGAGGATCAATATAACTAAGGCCCTAGGTGCAAATTATCACTCACCATACCTTGACCTCTTGAGGAGTTGTGAACGTTGGCTAGGGGATAGAAGAGCAAGTGTAAACTCATCTACATATCCTTGGGAGCATTACTTTGAGGATTCCCTTGTTGTCCATAATTTCTTAGCAGATATAGAAAACAGAGAGGTGAGTCTGGAATATAACAAAAGATACCACAAAGCACCTAGAATTATATACTTCAGAGAGTTGTGTCACGATTTACAGTTTGAAAACCCTACTGCTATACAAGGACAAGCTTTTATTACTCAATTGATTCATCTTTTAAAGCAAGATTTCACATTTGAAGAAGAGCATTACATGACCCCTGAATAGTTAGAACCAATCAATGATATCCATAAACTATTTAAAGAGGATTAAATGATTGTAATACACTCAAACTTGTAAAAATTAGGAGCTTTGAAAATTTATGAGTAGACCTAGAGATTCGAAAGGAAGGTTCATCAAAGTCTACAAAGAGAAACAAGAAGAGAACTTTAGAAGAGAATCTAGTGAAGAGCTTGACATTACTAATTTAAAAGAGACTGAGATTGTAGTAACTGAGGATTCTTCAAAAGAGCAAATTAAATTTCCATTAACTCTACTAGATCAAGATCCTGAAACATTTCTGTTGCCAGAACCTAAATTTGATAATCATATAGATCCTTCCACTATCTTTTCTGAACCCATACCTAGTCCAATCTTAGAATTCCTTCAATCAGTCATGGATGACCATATTA
The DNA here is from genome assembly GCA_028583015.1 of Wollemia nobilis. Taxonomy (NCBI): domain Eukaryota; kingdom Viridiplantae; phylum Streptophyta; class Pinopsida; order Araucariales; family Araucariaceae; genus Wollemia; species Wollemia nobilis. Next base: position 3,428,726 of record JAQPPZ010017063.1, on the reverse strand, counting down.
GTGAACATGGGGAAGTAGATGGAAACCAAAGGAGGAATAGGTAAAGGAATAGTGATCATGGAGAAGTAGAAGGAAACCAGAGAAGAAGTAGGCAAAGAAAAACTTTTGCCTTTCCAATTCCTTCTCTAGATGATAGGATAATGAGAGAACCAAAGCCTATCTCTATTGCTATTTTGCCTACCTTCCATGGAAAACCACATGAGGATCCTGATGCATTTATTTTTGAGTTTGAAGTGGTATGCCAAGCTTATTTCTACACCACTGATGAATAAAAGTTATGACTATTTCCCTCTACACTTAAGGATGCAACTTTAAGATGGTTCATGGGTTTAGGTGAGAGTGTTTGTAGATGATGGGATGGAGAGAATGGATTGAAGGATATGTTCCTTGAAAGATATCAAGATTACTATAGAGTTAGGGACAAGAAAGTTGAATTATTTTGTATGAACCAATGAGAGGAAGAATCCCTTGAAGATTATCTTGAAAGATTTTAGTTTGTGGGGTCTAGAGTCAATATTGAGCTAGATGAAGAAATATTAAAGGAACTTTTCCTCAAAGGGTTAAAAGAAGATGTCCTTGATATATTAAATCTTATGGCTAAGGGAGATATTCATCAGATGGAACTTGGAGAGATTGTGAATCTTTGCAAGAACTATTCAAGGAATAAGCCACTTAGAAATAACAAATACTCATCCATAGGAGGAGTGACAAGAGCAAAAATTGGTAACATGTTGGAAAGTCTGAAGACTGATTTGTTGAGTACATTAACTACATCTCTTGACCTCATGGAAAAGAAACCAAAAGAGCAATATATTGAGGAGATATATTGTCATAGATGTAGGAAAAGACACAATCTAAGGGAATGCCCTCTTAACATCACAAATATCTCCAACATTTTTGCTAATTGTAAAATCTATGACAAGAATCATAGTACTAAAAATTGCAAGTATATTTCAGCTATCAAATCTGCTATAAAAGAACCTAAAGTTGAGGAAGTAGAGGATATTTATTTTGTAGCCCAAAGAAGAAGTGGCCCATTCAATGGTCCATCTAATTGGTCAAATTCTAGTTATTCCAACCAACAAAGACCTAACCATTGGTCAAATGCATCAAATTGGATAAATTGGAACCCATATAATTACCCAAATAATCAAGAATGGAATATACCTCCATGGGCTCAATTTATGTCCAACTCATATGGGAGTCCACCTCCATGGACTCAAGGAATGTCAGGTCAAAATCAGAATATGCCTAATTGGAATATGAATGGCCAATATAATCAAGGAGGACCTAGCTGGTCTCAAGGACCACCCCAACAACAAAACTTTCAAAATCAATTTAGGGGACAAGCCCCTCAAAACCAACCTCAAAATAGACTCCTCCCACCTCCAAATAATGTGAACAATCCTCCTAAGTAGCCACCCTTACCAGCTCAACCAGTACCCAATCCTAATAATAACAAAATAGTTCAACAAGTATATGAAGCTAATGAAACATGTTCAATAACTATGGTACCTTGCCAATAGATCCATTTAAGGTCTGGAAAGGTGTTGGATAATAATAGAGTGACTTTCACAGAAATTGAGGAACCTACCCAAAACTTATTTGGAAAAGGAGACAAAGATGAAAAATTAGAAGATGAGATAGAAACTTTACTAGAGAATATTCTAGCAAAGCAAAAAGAGGTTCAAATCCCTCAAAGGAAAGAAATGGAAATCCCATTTCCTGAAATATTGGCAATACCTAAAGAACCCTCCAAACCAACTTTCAATTTCCTTCAAGAATTAGAAAATGTTACCATTAAAATTCCTCTTTTACAAGCTATCAAGGATATTCCTATTTACTCCAAATTAATAAAAAGTATGTGCACAACAAATTTAGGGAGGAAAAAGAAAAATGAATCTCAAACCATCCAAGTTATTGGACAATTATCTGAGATAATGACTGGAGGAAGGTTACTGCCAAAATATGCAGATCTTGGAGTACCTATACTCACAGTCCACATTGGTAAAACAACCTTGCATAATGTATTAGTAGATTTAGGGGTTGCCATCAATGTTATGACTAAGGAAACAATAGAATATTTAGGGGTATATACATTACAACCAACCTCTATAGTGCTTCAACTTGTAGATAGATCTACCATTAAACCAGAAGGAAAGTTAGAAGATATTATAGTTTCTGTAAGTTCATGGGAGTATCCTGTAGACTTTGTAGTCTTACAACCAAAGAAGAAATTAGGGGGACATCCCTTAATTCTAGGATGCCCATGGCTTGCAACAATTGATGCCTACATTAGTTGTAGGTCTAGAAATATGACTATTTCCAATGGTAAGCACACTAAAGATCTTAGCCTATTTCCTGAGTCAACATTGGATGAAGGTTTTTCAAGATAACTTTGGTATGATTTTCTTGATGACTTGGATGATATTCAAACTCTATCAGTTAATGTATTAAGTGAACATTTACAACAAGATATTGAAGGACCACTATCACTACTATTAGATGATCAAGAGGAAGACCAAGATCAAAATACTAGTTGTCCACTTGAATCTATCATGTCTCATGATGAAGCAAGTACAAGTCAATCTCATCAATTAGTGCCCTATAACTATCAATTAAATGTTCTTGAACATGAAATAATGGGAATAGATGCAAATACTAAGAACTACAAATAGATAGACATTACACCTAGAAAAACTTTGAACATTAATAATGCACTCACAAGAATACAAGAGTCACAATTGGTAGATGTACTTAGGAAACATCAAACAACATTTGCATGGAACTATGAGGATATGAAAGGAATACACCCAAATATTTGTACCCATCATATATTCATCCAAGAAGGTTGCCACCCAGTGAGACAACCTCAAAGAAGGCTGAATCCAACCATGAAAGACATAGTTCAAGAAGAGATTATTAAGCTATTGAATGCAGGATTTATATACCCAATTTCTGATAGCCAATGGGTATCACCACTTGTGATAGTTCCCAAAAATAATGGAAAATGGAGAATTTGTGTAGATTATAGGGAATTAAATAAGGTGATAAAGAAGGATTATTTTCCTTTACCCTTCATTGATCAAGTCCTTGATACCTTGGCTAGAAAGAAGTACTTTTGCTTCTTGGATGGTTTTAGCGGGTACAATCAGGTCTCAATAGTAGAAGAAGATCAAGAGAAGATAACTTTCACATGTCCTGTAGGTACCTATGCTTACAAAGTTCTACCCTTTGGACTATGCAATGCACCTACCACTTTTCAAAGAGCAGTTCTGGCTATCTTTTCTGATTTAATCAATGAATGTGTAGAAGTCTATATGGATGACTTCACAGTTTATGGTAACACCTTTGAAGAAACCTTGTTGAGCTTACAAAAAGTTCTTGTTAGATGCCAAGAACAAAATCTCTCCTTGAGTCATGAAAAATGCTTCATGATGATGAGAGGAGGTATTGTCTTAGGACATTATATATCTGAGGAAGGTGTTAAAGTAGATCCTACAAAGATCCAAGTCATTAAATCCCTCCAACCTCCAAAGACACAAACTGAGGTAAGGAGATTTTTGGGACATGCAAGATATTATCATAGATTCATTAAGGATTTCAGCAAAATTACCTCTCCTATGCTTAAGCTCTTAACAAAGGAAAGTGAATTTAATTGGATAGAGGAATGTCAAAAAGCCTTTGAAGTTATAAAAGATAAATTGACTACCTCTCCCATTTTAAGGGGACCAAATTGGGAATTACCCTTCCATATACATTGTGATGCTTCAGGTTATGCAATAGGAGTAGTACTACAAAAAATTGAGAACAAAATACCTTATGCCATCTATTATGTGAGCAAAAACTTGCATGGGGTAGAACTCAACTATACAATTACTGAAAAAGAATTCTTAGTTGTAGTTCATGCCATTAATAAATTCAAACATTATATAATAGGGTATGAAGTATTTGTTCACACTGATCACTCTACCATTAAATATTTAATGAACAAAGCTATAGTAGGAGGAAGAGTGGTTAGATGACTTCTCTTATTGCAAGAATTTAATGTCACAATTGTAGATAAAGTAGGTAAAGATAATGTCATTGCAGATCATTTATCTCGTATGCATATATTTGATGATGATGAATTGATTCTTGATAATTTTCTAGATGAACATTTGTTTGCTCTTTCTATTTTTACTCCTTGGTATGTTGATATTGTAAATTATTTGGTAACAGGAAAAATACCATAAATTTTTACATCGTATGAGCGTAGAAAGTTAGTACATCAAAGTATCCCTTATATGTGGATCAATGGAGCATTGTTTAAGTCTTGCCCTGACCATGTGATTAGGAGATGTGTGCAAGAAGATGATGTATATGACATCATTCGGGTAACACATGAAGAACCTTGTGGAGGCCATTATGCTTCTCAAAGAATAATTAGTAAAATACTTCAAATAGGTTATTTTTGGCCTACTATGCATAGGGATGCCCATAGGTTTGTTGATCGATGTGATGCTTGTCAAAGGGCTAGTAAACCTACACCTACAATGGAGATGCCTTTGGTACCACAAATAATGTTTGAACCATTCGAGAAATGGGGAATTGATTTTGTTGGGCCAATAGATCCTCCAAGTAAAGGCAATAAACATATACTTGTGTGCATAGATTATGTCACCAAGTGGGCTGAAGTAAAAGCCTTGCCATGAGCACAAGTTGAGCCTGTAGCTGATTTCCTTTATACACATATCATGCAATACTTTGGAGCACCTAGAGAATTGGTTTCAGACCATGGATCTCAATTTCTCTCCAAAGTGATTGAGCATTTTGTTAAAATATATCAAATCAAACATAGGAAGACATCCCCATATCATCCTCAAGCTAATGGATAAGTAGAGGTTACAAATAGAGAACTTGAAAAGATTATAACAAAAACTGTAGCCATCAATAGGGTTGATTGGGCAGAAAGATTAAAAGAAGCTACATGGGCATATAATACAACTTGGAAAACCACCACAGGACTATCACCTTATGAAATGGTCTATGGGAAGCAAGCTATCATACCTATTGAATTTGAAATAGAAACTCTTCGCATAACAGTACAACTTGATATGGATTTGGATCAAGCACAAAAGGCTAGATTGGAACAATTAAATATTCTAGATGAAAGAAGATTAGAGGTATTACACAGGATAGAACTAATGCAAGTACAAAGAAAAAATGGCATGATAAACATATTGTACCATGAACATTTCAACCAGGAGATTGGGCCTTGCTATTTGACTCCCGCTTCCAAGATTTCCAAGGAAAGCTAAGGATACGATGGCTTGGACCCTATGAGATTGAAGAAATATTTGGGAATGGTACAGTTAAACTTAAGCCCATTGATGATTCAACATGAATATTATTAGTTAATGGACATAGGCTTAAGCTCTATAGGAAGCCATTATCTAAAGAAGAATTTATAAACCACCTTAAGCAACAAGTTGATTTGTAGTGCATTTCTGAAATGCAATCAACTATTATTAAATAAGAACTTCTCTTCTATCTAAAGCAACAAAACACTATTTAATAAATAAATTGTTGCTCTATAATCTAATATATTTTTTTTTTTTTTTTTATTTGTGGAAAACATCCCAAAAGGGATGCCACTTTCGAGTAAGACCCAAGGAGGCAGGGGTATCCATTCCGCCAAAAATGCCCAGGACTCGGACCTGGCCTACCACCTTTGACATACTCAAGGAGCAAACAAACACACAAAACCAAATTAAAAAAAGTAAATAACAACAAAAATAATAAAATAAAATAAAAAACATACTCCTTGAGTGTGTCAAAACCAAAAGCACAACCAAACACGCACAATAAGATAAAAGAAACCACAACACAAACCACATAGAAAAACACAAGAACCACATAACAAAACACAAACAAGACAAAAACAACGAGAACACTACAAAGACATAACCCAAAAAAACATGAAAAATAAACACAACCAAAACCTAAAAAATAAAATAAATAAAATAAAAATAAAAACAACCAACAACGAGACAATAAACAAAAACAAAAAACATAGAAAACACTCACACATAAAAAAATGAAATAACACAAACAAAGAGAAACCCAAGAACAAGAACAAAAAAAAACACAAGAACAATAACAATAAACATAAAAAAAAAAAAAACAACAAAAACACAAGAACAACAAAAAACAACACAAAGAACACAAAAACAAAACAAAACAAAACAAAAGAACCCACCCACCTTAAAAAACTAAACAAAAAAACAAAGAAGACAAAAGAAAAAAAAATGAACAAAACAATGACCTATCTAGACCAGAAGACTATTAATGCAAGAATCAACAGAGGAAACAAAATAAAGAATAGAATGAGCTAGGGAACTAAAAAAACTGAATGAACCAAAGAGAAACAAAAAAAAACAAGAAGAAACTAGGTACCTTCGAGCTGGAGCCATCCAAAGAAATGATAGAAAGAAGAGCTTCCCTAATTTGAGAAGCCCACCATATAGGAGGGTGGCCATAACAAGTAAGATCACCTTTGTCCAAAGCCCAATTAGCTAAAGCATCGACACTCTTGTTTTGATCTCGACCACATGATTGTAAACAACTTTCAAAAATACCATACGGATTAACTGAATCTTCTCAATAATTCTTTTTATTCTCCAATCCACCTTATGATTCTTAGAAGGAGTCTTCAAGAGATTAATCATAAGTTGAGAGTCGGACTCAACTAACACCTTTTCCCATCCAACCTTAGTAGCCTCCTGAAGGCCTCTAAGGATACCATACCCCTCTGCAAGGTTATTGAAAAGAATACCCAAATTCTCGGCAAAAGTAAAAACCAGGGAGCCATCGAAAGTCTACCAATTCCTCCCACCCTTGGCTTTTCCGGGGTTCCCTCTAGAGGCTCCATCGGTATTGACTTTTCCAAAATCCTTAGGAGGAGGTTGCCAATTTCTAGTCCTATCCATCTTACTAATACTCACATTCCCTTTAAGTTGGTTGCCCTTAGAAGGTTTAATCTTCAATCTTTGCATCACTTGATCCCATCTTTGGTGGGAGTTTTGGGGGTGATTAAGGAGTTGATGGACTGATTCAACTAAGTTGGCTATGGTCTTTTGCCAAATATAGTGAATATCCTTCCTATCTTGATTAAAAATTTGGTTGTTCCTTTCATTCCAAATATTCCAAAGAAGAATGGTAGAACCCATCCAAACTAAGCTGCCTAATAAAATGATCAACACCCTCTTGATTAGGCCAATCCCTCCAAAGCTGTTCAAAAGTGAAAAAATTGGACCACTTGTAAGCCAAGTAAAGTTGCCATTCTCCTCCATAGCTCAGAGGCTAAAGTACACTCAATAAAAATATGGTTGATATTTTCTACATTCTCTTCACACATTTCACATCTAAAAGGGCCATGAAAACCACGCTTCATAAGTTGCTCACCGGTAAGCACCCTACGATGCAATAAAAGCCAATTAAAGAACCTCACCTTAGGCCGAGCTTTTGAGCCCACAATTGAGAAAATATGTCAGAAGAATGGTTGGGATTATTATGGCATAAGGTCAAATAACCTTGAGCAATTGAATACTCACCCTTAGTAGTGTCGTTCCATCCAAAACAATCTTTTTCATGGGACCAAGAGAGGGATCTCATATGAAGGATGCCTTGGATATCTTGTCTTTGCCTTTCTGGGATTTGAATAGGCCGGTCCTCAATAGGGATCCAATATCTACCAACCTTTGAATTACCGGTATGGTACAGACGATAATTAGCCACCTTTATCCAATTAGCTCGGTGAAGCTCCTCCATCCAAGGCCTCCAATCGGGAAGCGAGTTATCAAAGGCTTGTGACCATCCCAAGAATCTGTCCAAAAATTTGCATGTTGACCATTATGAATGATCCAAAATAATTTTTCTTTATCAAATCCTCACCGGTCTTAAGAGCTGCTAAAATGGGAGAACCTTTGGTAGGAAGTTGATAGCGAACAAGGTCTTCGGGACTTTTGTTCTCGGCATATTTAGCACGGAGATTATTGGCCCAAAGAGCATTGGGGTTATGCAACATCCTCCAATATAATTTAGCAGCTAAAGCTTTGTTGTTATTAATTGAAGACCGGAATCCTAACCCCCCTTCACTCTTAGGAAGACATAAAGTATCCCATTTCACCAAGGCCCATTTTCTTTTCTCCTTAGTACCACTCCAAAGGAAACGATGACTGATTTGATCCAATTCTCGAAGAACAGCCTTTGGGATATTCAAAATGGAAGAAACATAAATAGGAATAGCTTGAAGGACTGATTTTACCAAGGTGATTCTACCCCCAGAAGAAAGCCACTTGTTGGTCCACTTTCCAATTTTCTTCTTGACTTTGTCCAACAACCAATTCCAATATTTATTTTTCTGCCTTTGAATATTTATGGGAATACCTAAATAAGTGATTGGAAGAGAGGTCTTCTTATATCTTAATTTATCCAAGACCATGGATTCCTGTCTAGCGAAGCGGTGAAAGAAAATAACTTTAGATTTGTCTTCATTGATCAAGCTGCCCGAGTAGCCTTAGAAAAATAGCTAATGATTTGCTTAAAATTAGAAGCTTCCTTAGCGTAGCTTTACCTAAAAGGGTAGAGTCATCCACAAATTGAAGATGAGAGATAGGTCTAGCTCCATGAGCAATGGTAACTCCCTCAAGGGTTTTGTTTTCCCTCTTTTTGGTTATAGTCCTACCCAAGCATTCAGCAAGAATGATGAATAAATAAGGGGATAGCGGGTCACCTTGCCTGATACCTCTGGAAGCTAGGAAATATTGAGAAGGCCTGCCATTGATAAGAACTAAGTAGGAAGCTGAAAGAGATACATCCCATAATCCAATCCATCCAATCCTTAGAGAAACCAAATTGCCTCAAAACTTTGATAAGGAAGTGCCAATCCACTCTGTCATAAGCTTTGGATAAGTCTAACCGGATGAACATAGAAGGAGAATTTTGCATATCCATGGAATGGATGGCTTCCTGAGCAAGAACTATCTCATCTACTATTTGACGTCCTTCCACATATCCCCCTTGCTCTGGGAAATAATCTTATGCAAAAGAGGCTTCAACCTTTCTGCCATGATTTTAGTAATAATTTTGAGAAGAACATTACATAAAGCAATAGGTCTAAAAGCTGAGATATGATCAACCTCTTGAGCTTTTGGAACAAGAGTAATATAAGTTTTATTGATAACCTTCAAAATTTCTTTGGATTTCCTGGCTTCTTCCACCACCTCTAATAAATCAACATGAAGGATATCCCAGAACTCTTGGTAGAACTCAATAGGAAAACCATCGGGACCTAGGGTTTTCCCTTTTTGCATTTTAAAAACTACTTGTTGAAGCTCATTGATAGTAACAGGAGCGGTCAAAATAGAGTTCTCCTCAGAAGTGATAAGAGAAGGGATTGCTTGAAGAACATTTTGTTGAGAAGGTGAGTCAAGAGGAGTAGCGGCAAAAATATTGGAAAAGTAATCAACAACAATAGAGTTCATGCCATCCCAAGTATAAACAACATCTCCAGAATCTGATTTTAAGGAAGAAATAAAGTTGTGAGATCTTCGAGCTAGAAGAGATTTGTGGAAGAAATTTGTGTTTCGATCTCCTTCTTTGAGCCATTGAATTCTAGATTTTTGCTTCCATAAGATTTCTTCTCTTTTTTCCCATTCCTCTAACTGAGTTGTGAGTTTAATTTCATCTGCACTTCTCTTCTCTGTGAGGCCATCTAAACGGATTTTCTTATTCAAATTTTCAAGATGAGCAATAACTTCATGTTTTTTTATGAACATCCCCAAACTCTTTCCAGTTCCAAGTCTTGATTTTGGATTTAATGTATTGGAGTCTTTTGGCAAAATAGAACATCTTAGTCCCATGCCTAGGTTTACCTTCCTTCCACCATTGTTGCACACGAGGTCTGAAGGAAATGTCTCTAAGCCACATTAATTGAAAACGAAAAGGAGAGAAACTCACATTGGTTTTCCACATTTCCACCATGGTGGCCAATGATCCGAACCAACATTATTAAGAGTCTTCACTTTAGGAATGTGACCATGGATTAAGAAATTTTTAGAGAGCAAAAACCTATCCAATCTCTCCATTATACAAGCTAAGCCTTGCCTTCAGTTAGACCAAGTCATAAGGCCATTATCTGGTTGGATATCCACAAGATGGAGGTTTGCAATATATTCGCTCATGAGGTCGGTACTTTTGTCCAAATTTCTATTTCCCCCCTTTTCTCATCTAGAGAGAGGATGGTATTGAAATCTCCTCCGATCAAGATCCAAGCTTTAGGAAAATGAGAGATAATATGAGTAATATCCTTCCATTGTCTTCTTTTTTCCTCCAAAGAAGTCGGGGCATAAACGATTAATGCGAGCATAATCTGGTTGGAATGTCTACTTTGAATAGCTATAGCCAACAAACCCCAACTGCCAACCATATGGTGAATAACTACCTCTTTTGGGTCCCAAAGACAAGCAATGCCACCCGAAGTCCCTTGGGAGCGAGGGAAACCACTTTCCAGCTGGCCAAATTTTATCGGCAATTAAGTCCATATCCTCCATTGACATTTTTGTTTCTTGAAGGAAAACAAGATGTGGATGATTTATCTGAATCATTCTTCTAATTTCATTTTGTTTTGAAAGACTCCCTTTGAGTCCTCTAATATTCCAAGTGATGATCTTCATTAATACCGGGGCTAAAAATGTTGGGAAGGGCATTAATCTTACCTTCCTCTACAAGCTTTTCACCTTCTTTTACCATATGATATTGATTGGTCTTGCGACCTACTTTTTGATTAGAATCCATCTTCAATTTTTTTCCCTGTTTCTTGACTTATTCCAATTGAATCTGAGATGGCTTCTAACCTTGAAGAATGCTCATACATGGCCAAAATTTTACTAGATGGTTCAATGGAGTCTATATTGGGACCTGCATTATTTGAAGTTTTGACATTTGAAATATTGTTTTTCTTGTGTAAATTTTCTCCTTTTTTTCTGTTGAAAACCTTTGATTTGTTGGTTTGTCTCTGAGTTCTTTCCTTCATATTTAAATTGTGTTTCTAAGATTTCAGTTTCCATTATTTCCTCTTCCTCACTTGGGACATCATTTGTGGAAAGGATTTCAAACATATTAGCAAATGACTTTGATTGATCCTTCATTATTGGTTTTTTTGAGTGTTCTTCTTCTTAGGTATTTGGAAACCTATTGAGTTTATATCTTCTTTCTTTTGATCAGGAATTTTATTTGGGCAAGCAGTGGCCAAATGACCATATTCATGGCAAATTCTACAATGAAAAGGAATGTTCTCATAGTCCACTACTTGCTCCCAAGTGTCTTCCCCAAATTGTAATGTGATCTTTTTAGGTAGGGGTTTGTCAAAATCCATTAAAACACAAATTCGAGCATAAATAATATGTTCAAAATTTTGAGTACAATCATGAGTCATCATAAAAGTTCCTAAAGAGTTTCCAATTGAAGAAAAAATAGTAGGATTCCAAAATTCAATAGGGAGGCCAAAGAGTCTAACCCACACGGGAGCTATAGAAGGCATCTCTTCTTCGGCTTTAAATTTAGTATGCCGGGGCTTCATGAAAAGCCCTGCCCTTCCAAAAAACCAAGGACCCCCTTGAAAAGTTTTCTCTCTATCTTCATTATTAGCAAATAAAACAAGAAAATAACCATTTGGATAAATAGAGATTTGTAACTCACCTTTAGTTTTCCAGCTTTTTGCAGCCCAGACTTTGAAAGCAGATAGACTCGGACGAAAACCCATGAACCGACAAATTAGTCCTCTTTTTTCCAAATCTTCAATGCCAGTCTGAATGTTACCCATATCAAGCTTAACAATAGGAGTTCCATCAGTTGCTTTAAGACATCTGACTCCGTTTTCCTGGGATCAATCTTAGGCATTCTTAGAGGTTTATGAGAAGCCCTAGTATTGATATTAGCATTGGGTTGAGGCTGTCCACCACGAAGGGCATCCCTAAAATTCATTTTTGGGACTGAGTCTTCAAAATTCTTACCCTTGACAGGGGTTTTCACAGTAGAATTATTTTGTGGGTGCACCTTAGCACCAGATTCACTTGAGATATGAGCCATTTTTTGATCAACTGCTTGAAACTTATTTCGTGGTCTCTTTAATCCTTGCCCTAGACGTCGTGGAAAGGTATGGTTTTCACTTTTCTTTTGTGCAGCAAATTGGAAGCCGTTGTCACTCAAGTTCACAGTATGATCTGTTGAAAGACAAATTTCTAACCCATCTTGTATCCCCTGCAACATTTCTTGCTAAAATATTGAGCATAAACCACAAAAATATTGGCCGCTAGGGCCCGAAGGCCCTAAAAACCAACCTCCGGAGCTGCTTGCACTCAACCCGAGATGAAACCCTCGCATAGCCGCTTGCCAAATATATCGTTCACACATAGGGATGCGCTAGGATCTGTGTTGCTCCAAATGATATGAAAATTGGTGGAGACGTTCTAGGGTTTTTCAGGCATCTACCCTCAAAATTTCAGCTCAATCCGAGTTCGGATGAGTGAGATATGGCCGAAACGAGTTCGGCGGTTTGGGCAGTCCTGCGAAAAACGTCTCTACCATTCAGCTCCGAAATCTATAACTCCAACTTTTCATCCACCACTCTATTTTTCACCTATGATATTTTTTTCTTATAATCTAGTATATACTAAGCAAATAAGTGCAGTCATTAAAAAGAATGTAGTCTAATCTATCCTCTTGTTTGGATGTATAAGTACCAATAAATAAGATGGATGGCAAAAATCTTTACACTACTTTACCAATGAAAGAAGATTATCATGGAACAATAATATTTCTTGAAAATGAACTAGAAGATCACACTATGCTCTTTAAAATATGCTTCCTTTATTTCATGATGGAGTTCTAACACAAAATGTTTTTATTCATCTTATCACGCATCACTTTCAGTCACAATACCCAAGTTATATGGAAGACGTCAAACTCGGTGTGTGAAGATATATTCTTACCTTACGGAAAGGAGGTCATATAGTCATGATGGTATCACAAATTAATAAAGCAAGGTAGTAAAAGACCTTGTTTCATACAACCCATAAGCAATAAAGGGAAGGAAAGAATAGTAAGGATAGGATTAGATATCCATCTAGATGGTTATGCAGTATGAATCCCCAAAGTTCTAATTTCTTCCCCAAATAAAAAAGAGTGTAGTAAGGATAGCATTACATTTCCATCAAGATGGTTATGCAGTCTCATCTGGATGGAAATGTAATCCTATCCCTACTACCCTCTTTTTTATTTGGGGAAGAAATTAGAACTTTGGGGATTAAAACTGTATAACCATCTGGATGGAAATGTAATCCTATCCTTACTATTCTTTCCTTCTCTTTATTACTTGTGGGTTGTATGAAACAAGGTCTTTTACTACCTTGCTTTATTAATTTGTGATACCATCATGACTATATGACCTCCCTTCCGTAAGGTAAGAATATATCTTCACACACTGAGTTTGACGTCTTCCATATAACTTGGGTATTGTGACTGAAAGTGATGCATGATAAGATGAATAAAAACATTTTGTGTTAGAACTCCATCATGAAATAAAAGAAGCATATTTTAAAGAACATAGTGTGATCTTCTAGTTCATTTTCAAGAAATATTATTGTTCCATGATAATCTTCTTTCATTGGTCAAGTAGTGTAAATATTTTTGTCATCCATCTTATTTATTGGTACTTATACATCCAAACAAGAGGACTGATTAGACTACATTATTTTTAATGACTGCACTTATTTGCTTAGTATATACTAGATTATAAGGCAACAATTTATTTAGTAAATAGTGTTTTGTTGCTTTAGATAGAGAGAGTTCTTATTTAATAGTAGTTGATTGCATTTCAGAAATGAACTGCAAATCAACCCTTTGCTTAAGGTGGCTTAAAATTTTTATCTTGGATAATGGCTTTCTATAGAGCTTAAGTCTATGTCCATTAACCAATAATCTTCGTGTTGAATCATCAATGGGCTTAAGTTTAACCGTACCATTCTCAAATATTTCTTCAATCTCATAGGATCCAAGCCATCGCGTCCTTAGGACCTATTCCACTATTCCTAAGATAGACCTGTGTCTTGTTCATAAAGTAGGTTGATTTCTTGTTCTAGTAGTATTCTCCTTAGGTCTATTGATGCAGACTGGCTAATGCAATTTTCCACCATTAGCAACGTATACTTCTCTTTTTCTTTTTGTTTTCAAAAATATTTTTGTTTGTTTTCTTTTTTTTTTTTAGAAAAATATAATTCACGGCAACTAGATTTGATTTTTCAAAAGAAACAATCTTATTGCTATTAAAACCAGATCTGAAATACAACAGTCAATTTTAATGCAGCAAGGAAAATAAAAATGTTGCCACTACTTTGGTTTAAAAACACTCGATATGATCTTGTCGCACCACTGACTTGTATACAAGTAAAGTTTCTAAAACCAAAGATGTAACAACTACAAAGCTCTAAAAATAAAATGCTGAAAGTAAAATGCTGGAAATAAATATTAACTAATGTTGTCACTACCTGGTTTAAGAAACACTCGGTATCTTGCGAATAAGTGTCATGTCATGATCTCATCCAAAATATTGTTGAATGTTACAAGATTGTAAATTACAAAAATGCGAACATTCTGACTTGCATGGTATTTTCAATAGGTTGAAAATGTTCGAGAAGCTCTTGAACTCTACTAAATGCATGCTTGGGTCATCCTTGTTAAACTATTTGGGTTTGTTGCCTCTCATAGAGGCATTGAGACTAGCCCTGCCAAACCTAGCATGGTCATCAACCCCCTTAAGATGCAAAGATACATCAGGTCTTTCCTAGGAAAGAAAAATAAGAATACCATTTTGTGCTTTGTTTCTAACTCCTTATGTTTCATCAATGATTTACTCAAGAAAAATGCCCCTTTTGAGTGAACCAAGGAATGTCAACAACCCTTTGAATCTCTTAAATAATTATTTTGTCATCACCTATCTTGACAGCCCCCTAACCCAAACAAAATCCTCATTTTATATATATCAGCTAAACTTACATAAGTGAGCACTTATGTTTGTCTGAAGGGTAATTTAGTGAAGCAACATACAATCTATTACATTAGCTACACTCTTATTGAGTATGAGAATAATTATTCTCCTATATAAGAGTGCTTGCACAATTTTGCAACCATCTGCCCACATCATTACATGCTCAACCAAGAAACTAAGCCAACGTTGAAATTTGATCCTCTTAGATGTTGTTAGACCCTGCACTTACAAGTGGACAAGTCAAATGGATCATGCTCCTATCCAAGTTTGATCTCATAATTATAAAAAATAATTCATTTGAGGACCAAGATGTAGGAGCCAGTTCTGACCAGCCGAAGAAATAGTGTACATAGTGGTAGTAATAAGTGTGAAATGTACACAAAATGTAAATGAAATGAAATGTACATGTAATGCAATTTTGTGGTATGAGACGTCAAGGGTGATGACGTCATCATTGATTAATTGCAAATATAATGTAAGTGCGGCTAATGTATGTAGTGCATGTACGAATGGGGAAGTAGTTGTGTCAGGTGTCCTAGGCAGCAGTTGTGGGTAACTGCTAGGGCCCAAAGATAAATAGGACCCCCCATTCATTTGTTGGAGAATAACCATTACACATCAAGTATGCCAGCATACCGTGTGGGAGGAGAGACCATTGAGACCAAGAGATTACATTGCATACCAAAGAGTCTAGGCTGGTATAGTTTGTGTATCCATTGTGCATTGTATTGCCAAGGCAAAGATTTTGTACTGTTAATATGATGATTCATCCTCTATGGCTGTAATGCATATGTTCTATGTGACATTGTTGTTGCTAGTAGTTTGGTAGATTGTGTGTATCAAGTTTTGTGTGCAGGTTTGGGAGAGATGTAGCCAAGAACCTTGTACGAGGAAATTGCAACCTAGAGTGTTGTACGGAAGTTGTCATACAAGTGAAGCTCTGTAGAGTGTTGTTCGAGTGGATTACATTGTGCCATTCCTGTGGGAGGAATGTTGTACAAGTGCTTGCCATAGAAGCACATGTCGTACAAGTAAGTTGTTGGCATTGTCGTACAAGTAGGTTGCTATGGTTGTCATACAAGCACTTGTCAATCCAATGAAGACAAGACTTGCCATTCAAGTGGTAGTCACTTGACTATCATACAAGTGCATGACATTAGTTGTTGTACAAGTACATTGTCCTTCAAGAAGAGATGAGTGATGGTGAAGTTGCATCTATCGTCGATGATAAAACCTATAAGGTCAAAGGAGTAGATGATGTTCCGCTTAATCTTCCAAATGGAAAATACAAAATAAATAGTGTATTATATGTACCACAACTGGCAAATAACTTGTTGTTTGCCACAAATACTGGATCGAAACATGGTGGTTGAATTCAAAGTTGATAATGGCCACAAGAAGTGTTTCATCACCAAAAATGGTGAGAATGTAGCAACCTTCCTACAAAAATGGCTTGTTTGCCCTAGATGTCCTATCTTCTCCTAATGTAGCACTGTCAACAGCCACGATAGATGCAACCTCCCTTTGGCATAGGAGATATGGGCATCTCAATTTAGGATACTTCAACTCAGTAAGCATCAAATGGTGATCGGTCTGCCCAACCTTTCACCCACATTGCCAGTTTGCTCGAGTTGTTTAGCAAGGAAGCAACACCGAGTACCATTTGAATTAAGCACTCACAGAGCCAAAGGTCCATTGGATGTGATACACACCGATCTATGCGGACCCATGACAGCTAGTTTTAGTGGAAAAAGATACTTCCAGTTGTTTGTTGATGACTACTCCAAGAAGATGTGGGTGTCCTTGCAACTGAAGTCCGAAGCGTTCCAGCATTTTCAGCGTTTTAAGTAGCATGTGGAAAACGAAACTGGGCGTTCAATTAAAGTCCTCCGCTCAGATCGAGGGGGGAATATACATCCAATGAATTTTCAAGGTTTCTCACATAGAATGGGATCAAGCGACAACTCACTACAGCCTATACTCCACAACATAATGGGATTGTTGAAAGAAGAAACCATTCCATCATGGAAATGGTTCATTGCATGCTCACAGGAGCCAATCTAGAGCAGCAGTATTGGGTTGAAGTTATCACCACTGCAATGTATCTTCTAAACAAAGTGCCCACAAAGGCACTACAAGGAGTTACACCTGAAGAAGCCTGGTCTAGGAGGAAGCCTTCAATCTCACATCTCAAAGTCTTCGGTAGCAAGGCATACATGCATGTGCCAAAGAAAAAGAGGACCAAGTTGGATGTGAAATCCCTGCCATGCATATTTCTTGGGTACGATGATGAATCAAAAGGGTATTGTTTGATAGACCCAATCACCAAGAAATTGCATATAAGTCGAGATGTGGTATTTGATGAAGCAATTGAACCTAAATTAGATACTAATGCCTCTAAGGAATCTCAAGATGCTACATCTCCCGTTGTGAGCATAGAGTTTGATGAGGAAGTCCAAGAAGACATTCTAGTTGTTGTTGATGAACCTGAAGCAATTGCTCCTTCACAACAATGCAAAACTCCAAAATGGTTCACGAGTACCATCAGAGATTCCAAACTTGATGCACCTCCTGATCTCACTTCCACTCGACCACGTACTCGCAGTATGTCACGTCAAGAAGTAAATTTGGGATTGATGTCTTCAATAATGGAGAATTCAAAACCAACATCAATGAAGGATGCACTTAGCTCGCCCAAGTGGAAGGCAACTATGGAAGCAAAGTATAACTCTCTAATGAAAAAAAAAACATGGGAGCTCGTTGATCTGCCTAAAGGAAAGAAGCCCATAGGCTACAAGTGGGTCTTCAAGATCAAATACAAGGCAAATGGATCAATTGACAAATACAAGGCACGACTCATTGCAAAGGGCTATGCACAAAAGGAAGGAATTGACTATGAAGAAACTTTTGCACCCACAACAAAGATGACAACCATCCGTGTTCTCTATGCCATGGCAACGCAGTTCGGTTGGAAGCTGCATCAAATGGATGTCAAAAGTGCCTTCCTTAATGGTGATCTCCAAGAAGAGGTGTATATGACTCAACCCAAAGGCTTTGTTGTCAATGGGCAAGAACAAAAGGTATGCAGACTTATCAAGTCCTTGTATGGGTTGAAGCAGGCTCCTAGAGCCTGGTACATCAAAATTGATGAGCACCTATTGCAACATGGATTCACCAGAAGTCCTTCAGATGCAAATCTCTATCTCAAGAAAGTTGGATCTGAGATAGTGATACTTGTGTTATATGTCAATGATCTGATCATTACAGGTAGTACAGATGAATTGGTGGATGCTGTAAAGAACGACTTGAAAAAGTCTTTTGATATGACAGATCTAGGACTTCTGCACTATTGTCTTGGCTTGGAGGTTTGGCAGAGGAAAAATCACATTGTGATCTCACAGACAAAATATGCCAAGACACTACTGGAAAAATATCGGATGATAGACTGTAAACCTAAGGCAACACCAATGGAGCAAGGGTTACAACTGTCCCGATATGACAAGTCTCCTCAGGTATCTGGCACTCTTTATCGTCAGCTGATTGGGAGTCTCATATACCTGACAAACACTAGGCCTGACATCAGTTTTGCTGTAAGTTATCTTTCAAGATTCATGCAGGATCCTAAAGAAAGTCATTGGAAAGCAGCAAAGAGGATACTGCATTATGTCCGTGGTACAACAGAATATGGCCTAGAATATAAGAAGAATGATAAATTCTTCTTACAAGGATACACAGACTCTGATTATGTCGGATCACTAGATGATAGAAAATCAACGTCTGGATATGTGTTTCATCTAGGATCTGGACCTGTCTCATGGCACAGCAAGAAACAACAGGCAGTAGCATTATCATCCACAGAGGCCGAATATCACGCTGCATGAGGAGCTGTGTGTGAAGCGATATGGTTACGTTGCATTCTATCAGATATGGGTGTACAAAGAAATCTACTAGCACTATTGAATTGCGACAATCAAGGTGTTCTGAAATTGGTTAAGAATCCAGTGTTTCATGAAAGAACAAAGCACATTGAAGCTCAATGCCACTTCATTCGAGAACAAGTTCAGAATCATGAGATTCAGCTCCAGTACATTCCCACCGACAAACAAGTTGCGAATATTTTTACAAAGGCACTTGCACGTGTCAAGTTTGAATTGTTTCACAATTCTCTTTGTATACCAAATAATGTAATAAGGGGGGATGTTAGGATAAATAATTTATTACATTATTATTATCACATCTCATGAGAGGTGAGATGAGTTGTAAACAGCTGGATAAAGCATAGATTGTAACAATCATTGATCGTAACGATGCAACATGTATTAAATAATTTTTGCTAATTTACCTATAAGATCCCCTACTTGGTGACATGGAGTGCAGCTTGAGAGATGAGTGGTCAAGGCTGTTATATTAATAATTTGTCCTTCTCTGTCCTTAAGCCTCCTTCATATGTTGTAAAGTGTGTCAGTACTGTTGCAAAGATAAAAATGGAGAGTGTTGAAGTGATAGGGGAGAGTATGAAGAGATATCCTTACTTTTAGTGTGGAACCTGATATTTGCAACCTCCTTTCCATCAATGTCTCTGGTTTTGTCAATCTAAGTAGTGTCCTTGGCAAAAGAGTTTTTAACATTTTAGGAAGGTTTTGTTGGCGAGAAGGCTACTGCCACTAGTAGTAAAAACATATGACCAGCAATAACCTTCTGAAGCACTGGGAAGGGAAAAAAATAAAATAGAAATATTGATCACTGATAGATGGATGTTCTTTAGAAATGGCATGAGCTCAACCTATTAAATACATCGACTTTCAAGGAGACCTAGATTTGAATATTTTTAGGAGATACATGCATAATTGCAAAAACGTTGTTGTAATATCACTATGTGCTCATGATGTAATGCAGGTGGGGCCCGTTTATATCCCATAAAACCAATGAAAAACATATGGATGTTCTTCAACAAGATGAAAACTGGGCAAACATGATGAACTGTCAGCCACAGAGGTAACATAGGAAGAAATCGAAGACCCATATCATAGTAAAGGGTGAAACAATGTCTTCTTTTTGAAGGACACAACAGGCAACAAGCTCCTTAATCATTTTCTATTCAAATTACTTTGGGAATTGTTCAATTGTTGAATTCCATTGATCTCAATGGTCATTCGTGACATTGATATAATTTCTTTCTTTCCAAGTGAGGTATGAAGAAGCAAGAAGCTGGGTTCAGAAGGTGGATGTGGCAATTGCTCAAGATATTAGAACCTGTCCAGAAGAAGTCAAGGCTCGTTCTTACCTTTAAAAGTGGATGGAAGGATTTGACATGCAACTCTTTTGCCAAATCCACTAGACTACTTAGCCTAATATCTGCTACAATATAAAAATCCAGGAGCTGGATGCGTAAGTCCAAGCTGTCAAGATGAAGATGGCTGAATGAAGTTCCATGAGGTCACGAGAGAATTGAGGCAATCTAAACCGGTGTGAGCATTTAAAAACAGAACAGAGACAATAATTTGTCCTAATTGGTGTTTGAAAACTAGAAAGACTGGACTAAGGAAATATCATACAACCAACTGTAGAAGGAGCTCCAAGGAGTTGAAAATGCCTACTCCCATATGTCAAAGGAATTGACACTGAGAATAAGGCAAAAGACGTAAAATCTGGGTGCTGGAATACCAAGTTGCAGCTGCCAGATGAATAGGGATGAATGAAGCTCCATGAAGCTGCTAGAGGAGGATTGAGACAATCTAAGGATGGCAATCAATACCTGACATTTCAATACCCTGAAGGGTTATTGTTAATGATGACTGTAATAAGGTGGATAAGAAAGTGTTGAGGGAAAGATTGCTGTCAGTGTGCCTCCCCCTTGTTGGTGATTCCAAGTAGGGAAATGCACAAGTTAAAGAGGCTTCTTCTTCCCTTGGATTTGATGTGTGGCTTTTTTGAGTTGGATATCTGTTGTGATGCTGCTGGAGAGTGACTGTGACCTACTTCCCTAGATAATGTGATGCTCCTTTTATTGGTATTGTGTGTTTTGGTCAAAGTGCTTTAAATCCTTCTTACTGCTTACGGAAGCCAAACATCAGAGAAGGTACAGCTATTTTGTCTTTAACCTATTAGAGACTAGTTTGGATTTGGAAGAAAATTGGTTCACCAGGGATGTTATTAGTAATTCAAATAATTTTATTTCCAGTAATACTATCAGAAATCTTAGAAATTCAGCAAACTGTTTATGTCTGTCTGCAAATACTTTAATTGATCTTGATGGATCAGGGACCTTTAAAACCCACTCTGTGGTATATTCTCTTTAACATTTTGGGTGCTATATGGTTCTAGAAATATGGCAAATCCAGTAGCATATATTATGACTCATATGGATTACTTACTGGTAGTATAATATTGTTTGTAATCTCAATTACCCCAGCCCTCCCTCAAAAAAAATAAAAACTAAACTAAAAAAAAATCCTCAACCTGAATTGAGAGAGATAGAGAGTTTTATTAATGTCACAAATGGCCATAGTAGGCCAATGGGACTTATTGAAAGAGCTGCAACAAATTACAATGCTCTGTAGTAACCAAAAAGTACTACAAAAATAAGCTAAACTAGAATAAAGAATCTAGTGTCAACTACTCTAAAGTGGAACAACAGTATGACATAAACTTACAGCCTCAAGGGTGACCCAAAATGGATAAACCCTGACATGCTAAAAGGGAAGCACATTAATTTATCGTGGGATGTAATGTGGAAGCACATTCATCATCATCACCAACTATCCCAAAAGGGCCAACATTGGATCTAATGATGCTCCTAGGAGAATGGTTAGACTAAGAGGGTCTGGTTGGATAATCTCGGGAGGACATGGAGTTTGACCCCTCAAGACTCTTCTAACATCCATGGTTGTAAACCCAATAGAAGAGGACAAGAAATTGGTAATATGTCTGTCTACAACCCTTTGGTATGTGAGGGGTGGCCAAAACTTGACACCAAAGAACTGCGATCCTATCTTGCCACAAGCAAAAAGAAAGAACTGAAGCCCTAGTAGACATTCTTGAATGCAGACAAGGGCACACATATCTGTCATTAATATTTTGGTTGTAGCTTCAAATGAATGGTTACTACTCTCGATAGTAGAGATAGAGTGAAAGAAAGAAGGGATTAGTCCAGTAGTAGTCTGTCTCCCCTATAATAATTGATGCCAAACCTGGAAGTGTTTCTGGAAACAAAGGTGTTCCAAGACTAAGAGATATGTATATCCCTTGCAAAGACATGACTGTGAAGCTGACCAAAAATTAAGGGAAAGACCTATAAACTGAATCCCCCAGTAGGTGTAAGCAATGGTGATCTCAATTGACTTGCCCTTATAGAAAAATTGAAACTTAGTTAGGGTACTCTTTGATGTGTTGAAGATCATAACCTTAGTCTTGCCAAGATTGACTGTCAAATGTTTTAAGTCACTTTAAGCAAGAGCATCCAACTATCTATGCAATCCCTCAGGAGTATGAGCAAGAAGAACAACATAATCTACAAAAAGCAATATAGCTATCAAGAGTCAAGACATGATGTAGAAAGCAACCATCGTCAACATGTGTGTTTTGACGAATAAATTCTTCAAACTCGTCCATGCAGATCCCAAAGAGTGAAGGAGAAAGTGGACAGCTTTTTTTGACGCCAATGGTGCTATGGACATCCTCTAAGAAACCCAAACTCATCTGAAAATGACCAACAACTATCTCATATAGTTTCTTGATGGCAGTAATAAAAAGTTCCAAAATGTCGATGTCATGTAGTCATTAAAATATAAGATGCCTGAGAACAGTGTCAAAGGCCTTTCTAAAGTCCACAAAACAACAGAATACTTTAGAAGACCATTGGTGAGCCTCCTCAATAATAGCCCTAAGAATGAAAACATGATCAATAGTCTGATAATCCCTTCTAAAACCAGCCTGCCATCTCGCTCTAAGATTGCCTTGATCAATTCTTTAATATTAAGCATAGCTTCTCACACAAATCAGAAATGGGTACACAGTAAATGATTGGAGGATTTATTAATTTTAAATGTCATTAATTAAATGACACTTTATGTAGAGCAAACCTGAGTTTCACATTGTAAAAATGTTGAACTTGTCTTTAGCAACAAGCAAGGAATGAAAAATCAAATGGCATTAGCTCAATTGGTTAAATTCCTCGACTTTTGAGGAAGAGACGCAGGTTTGAATCTTTCCAAGTGATACATGCATAATAGACAAGCTTTTGAAATACATGTACTGTGGGTGGGGCCCATTTCAATCCCATATAACCAATTACAATAAAAATAAAAATAAAAGAAGCAAAGAACAATACCAAACAATTTCTTATTCCTTCTTAAACACAACTAGGATGGGCAAGCTCTCTGAAGAACATCACCTGTTACTGCTGCCTGTGTTGTTCTAAAGACCAAAAAAAATAGACTAAATGGGAAATAACACAGATGTTCAGATGCAAAAAAAAGTGATTTGCTCACATAGTTGCCAAGTATGGTTTGGTCCAAAGGTTCGAAAGGCCCTAAATGTTGGAGATTCGGGTTTTTTTAGGGAGGTTTGGATTTTTTAGGGAGGTTTGGAAAAATTCAGATAACACACACCCATACAAGATACTCAAAAAAAATATAAATATATGGAAAAAAAAAACATAAAAAATTTCAAATTCTTCCATATTTTCTACATTCAAGTATTATTTATACTTTATAAACGTAAAAGTTATATTTTATAGGCCATATTTTATGTTTGATTTTTTATTATTTTTGAATAAATAAAAAATTTGCAAATTAAAAATAAATAAAAAGCCAGAAAAGTCTGAACCAGACCAAACCTGGTAACTATGTTTGCTAGCCACTGTAGTTGGTCTGGTGGTTACTTGGTCTTGATAGTCATCTACAAATAAGACCTCACACTAAATTTTCTTTGCCACCCTTCCCTATAGAATCATAGCAAAAAGATACTGAAATAAGAATAAGGACATAAATGAAAAGAAGTTATGTCTTACAACATTTAAACCAGATGTAAAGGCGGATTCATAAGCCCTAGCCTATCTAGAAGATCTAATTGGTGTAAGCGATCCCCCAAGGAAGTGTTCATTTTATATTTTTATTATATAGTGTAAATTTTGTATTTCTTTGGCTTTCAAAACTTTGACCAAGGTTTATGGCAAATTAAGCCTTGCCAATCAATCTGAGCCCAAGGTCTACTGACAGACAGAAGATGGGCTTTGATTTTGAGAGAACACTTGCATTTACGTTCTTTTCAAATAACATTGGATTTAAATGTGGAATTTGAGCTTTCTTGTTCTTAAATGACATGTCAACAGAATTGGATACGCACAGCAGTTAATGCACTTAATTACCTTTTAGATATAGTTTAGAAGAAACAGATGCAGAGCTGCGACTGCTGATTTAGCAGAAAAAAAGAAAGAGGCAAAGAAAGAAATTGTATTAATGCATCCTCAAATGACCAAAATATGTCAATGAGACCAGAATATAGAGCATGTTATAATTGACAGTATCAACATAGAAAGAGCCCTGAATGGCTGAAGAAATATAAGCTACAAGCTAAAAAGGGTACAATAGTAAAACCTAGATCATGTATGTCCAAGATTAGATGAAATGCAAGTAGATAGATGGAATGAGCCTTGTATAATCCAAGAATTGATTTAGCAGAAATGATAATGGAACTAGTAGCCAAAGGTGGACGATCATACCTGTGGGGCAGCATTTTCAAAAGTAATTCCCTCGGCTACAAAGTCCTCTCCTTCAACAATCATAGTACTAGAGCCAAATGTTCCTGTGCCTATTACACATGATGCCTGCATATAATCAATGTTACATGCCTAGTAAAATACAGAAATTGACTGTAATTTTGTGCCCTAGTGTTTAATTGCCAAGATCAACAAAACTGCATGAAAGGCATGAATTCAATGTTTATAGGCACCACTTATTGATTTTATTCAAAAACTTAATATAAATTATTCAAGAGTCAATTCTACAATGTGCCAGCCCACCCAAGATACTATCATCAATTTGTTTAGATAAGGAAACTAGAAGGCATAAACAGTTGATAAACTTCAGCAAAATCAGAGAGATGCAGCTTATCAATTCAAGCAAAAAGATATAACTCCAAAAAGTGACATTCACAAGTTCAAAAGACAATCACAAAAGCACATACTGAAAGTGTAATTTGACGATTTAAACCTAAAATCAATACAGTAGAATTTGAAGACACGAGTTAGAATCCTAAAGGCTACCTGCAAAACAAAATACAACGATGTATGCTCAAAAATAATTCTTGTGGGATTCCAATGGCCCACGGTCTAGTAACAATGCACAAGGGCACTATGATGATGACCTGCATTAAATCCCTGCTGCGCAGGATCCCTGTGTTAATGCAGCTGTAAGACAAGGTGGGCCATACCTGGACGATGTTGGGTGCATGTCGCTAATTTTAATAATACCCTAAATTATTCAAGAGTCAATTCTACAATGTGCCAGCCCACCCAAGATACTATCATCAATTTGTTTAGATAAGGAAACTAGAAGGCATAAACAGTTGATAAACTTCAGCAAAATCAGAAAGATGCAGCTTATCAATTCAAGCAAAAAGATATAACTCCAAAAAGTGACATTCACAAGTTCAAAAGACAATCACAAAAGCACATGCTGAAAGTGTAATTTAACGATTTAAACCTAAAATCAATACAGTAGAATTTGAAGACACGAGTTAGAATCCTAAAGGCTACCTGCAAAACAAAATACAACGATGTATGCTCAAAAATAATTCTTGTGGGATTCCAATGGCCCACGGTCTAGTAACAATGCACAAGGGCACTATGATGATGACCTGCATTAAATCCCTGCTGCGCAGGATCCCTGTGTTAATGCAGCTGTAAGACAAGGTGGGCCATACCTGGACGATGTTGGGTGCATGTCGCTAATTTTAATAATACCCATAGTCTTATGGGACTCAGTCTAGTTACAATGCAAGAATCCATTATGATAATGACATGAGTTTTAGCCCCATTGCACAGGGTCCCTATGTTAATGCAGCTGTAATAAGAGAAGGTGAGCTATACATGGGTGATGTTGGGTGCAAATCATGTAAAATTGTAACAATAACAATACCATTTGTTTTTGTGGGACTCAGTCTAGTGACAATGCAAGAGACCACTGTGATGACGACCTGAGTTCAAGCCTCACTGTGCAAGCTTCCTATATTAATGCAGCTGTAAGAAGACAAGGTGAGCCATACCTGGATAATGTTGGGTGCATGTTGCATAAAATTATAATAATAACAATAGTTCTTGTGCAACTCAAACGCGCAAGTTCAATACTGGTTGCAAACTTGCAATGTAGAAATTATTGAATTACCCATGACTACAGTAGGATTTGTTGGGACTGAATTTTTGTCTGAACAGATCAGTGCCTTGTACTGAGGTTTCCAGATATGATAAATAAAAACTTCTGTAATGATTTGGTCTCTGGTTAGTTTGTGTTCTGAATACTTTTATCTATTGCTCACAAACCACTGAAAATGTACTCATTTTTGTAAGACTATGTGTGATGATAAAATTTCACAACATTGTATTTTATTGAAGAAAAATTCCTGGGTTAATTACTCGAAGATATGTGGCATTACTTCTTTCACCCTTGCCATAAGGACTTAAATGGTAAAACTCCTTTGCATGTCTTTTGATTGGAACTAAATGACGGCATCGATGACAAACATGACAAATCCATCTCTGCCCCATAGTCAGTTTCAAAAGTATAACCCAAGTTGTTTGGCTGGACATCCTCAATGCAACACACTGACAAGGAATCTACCTCAAAAGGCAAACCCCAGCAGGGTAGAAATGAATAAAAGGTAAAGGTAGGCAAGGGCCCAACAACTGCCCCAAGATACCTGAGGGTTTCAGCATCAATAGAGTGCAGGAATGCTGTAGAGGTGAGTGGTCCTCTAGAAGGAGACCAGGGAGGAGACAATGACAAATATAAAGGCAAGGACAAGGACGATGATAAAAAGAGAAAAGGAGAAGGCAAGGTCCACGAGGAACCTGACCCCAAGAAGGTAAAATTGGAAGAGTCTGAGAGTCAAGAGGAGCCACCCCCAAAGGATAGTTCTACCTTGTCCTACATTGAAAGTGATCCTGATGCAGAAACTGTATCATTAGATTCTCCCACAATCCCTCAAACTTTTCCATCATCTTCCCAAATTGTTCAAAATACATAAGGGTTCCTTGCTGGTTCAAATCGTTCTCACCTTCTTTTCAGTTGGTTAATCCTTCACAGATCCTGGGGATCCCTAGTATATAGGATGTTGTTCAGAAAATGATAGTATAGAATATAGACACCAAAAGGTCTGCCACACATATTCCACCATTTCAATTATGGAAAACATCAAATCCACTAGGGGAATGTAGTAATTGAAAGGTCAGCCCAAGAAAGTGAAGAATGCGAAGAAGGAAATTTTACATCCCCTGAACCTACCAAGCCAAGGTAAACGAATTTCATGACCAAGGGGGTAATAAATCTGAACATAGTCCAACTGATGCCAAGGGTAGACAAACCAGAGGATAAGATAACCTTGACAGATTATGTGGCTTCTAGGTTGCTTATGAATTTAGTAGAACTACCAACAGAGAATTTAACCAATTTGCACAAGAAAGTAGCACTGAAGAAAACTGTTGAGCTTGAGAAGGGGATGAAGACAGAAAGGTAGCATTCTAAAGCCTATTAAAAGAAGATAAAGCGATTGGAGGAGAACATCATTGCTGAGGCCATTTCCTCCCATATATAAAGACAACACCATACATAGCCTTCATGAGAAGATCAGTGACTTAAATGCAAAGTTAAATAAACCCAAGGAAAAGTAAAGGAGTTTCCAAGGATGGAATAAAGGAGATGCAAAAAAAACCTCTAAAGAGAAATTCAAACAACTTTTGAAATTTATCAAAGATGCTAAATCATATTAATTCATCCATAGAAAAATGCAATAAGGTTTGATATACAACAATCAAGGTCCCCAAGAGATCTCCAATAAAGAACCCCTTGCAGATTACATTCTGAGAAAGCAAATCACATAACAAATCTGAATAAGTTTGGCTTTACCAGTAGAATAGAAATAGGCAAATTGGTTGATTCCGTTGTGAGAAAGAATGAGGTGTTTAAAGGGGTAGAATCTGCCCTTCATAAGTGTGAATAGTCTGGATATGAAAAAAAAAAAATTGATATCAAAAGAACTTCTTGTACTCTGGGATGATAATGATAGACTGAAATTAAAGGAAGAATATAGCAAAGCATGAAGGTTATTGAACAAATGTCAAAGTGAGAACCACCTTAGGGGAGGACTCATCAGCCAAGTAGGTCATAGGTGGTATCAGGTTGATCAATGAGCTATTGATTGAGCTAGATAA
Organism: Wollemia nobilis; assembly: GCA_028583015.1. NCBI lineage: Eukaryota > Viridiplantae > Streptophyta > Pinopsida > Araucariales > Araucariaceae > Wollemia > Wollemia nobilis. The sequence goes on along the minus strand of JAQPPZ010017063.1, from coordinate 3,400,212 downwards.
CGCAGTTCAGAGGAATTATTTAATGTCTTACAGCTCCCAAACAAGAATGCACTTAGTCTACGAGGTGCTGATGGATATCAATACTCCATCAGAAGAGTGGAATATATTTCTGTTGTCACAAAGACTGCTCTCACAACCAACAATGGAAGCAACAACTGTAACTGCAGGGTCTACAAGCACCGTACACAAGGACAAACTTCAGATAGACCAGATTCACAAGGAATTGGGGATGCTTCTACGAGGCAGGTTTTGCCTTGATCATTAATGATTTAACATGTGAATATGCATTGAACAGGTACAAAGATTTCAAGATTTTGAAAACACTTCATGTGTTTCCCATAGGTAAGGAATGTGTAGGAATTTCAATATTACAAGTGAGAGGCAAACTCAATGCCCGCTTCTTGACATCTGCAGGAATCAAAAAGAGAGAGAGAAGAAGTTAGAGGTAAACATTAAAAAGGGTAATCATTTTTTTGACTAAGCTGAAGCACATTGAGGGGAATATTCCAGCCACATTTTTGTCCATATCCAAAAGTGAAATGAGAGTTGATCTCCATCTATAAAAGAGGAGACTTGAAGGATCTTTTTGGCAATTTGTTTGGTGAGAATGTTACCTTCTGAGAGTTTTCCCTTATCGACTTCCACTTCCTTGTCTTTGGGAATCCACTTGCTGTATATCTCTTGTTCCCAGGTTAATCCATGTTACAGTCATGAAGCATCCAATCCAAAGAAAACTAGTGTTAGCCTTCTAGGCACTTTGAGACTTGTAGTCTGGTCTTGCTTTTAAATTGATATGCCTAAGTGGAACTTAGTTCAGATTGTATAATTCATAACTCGCATACTCTATATAACCTCTGGTTAATGTAGTGAGACATATGTCCCAAAACAACGTTTCAAGCTTTGAATGGCATCTGATTTAAGATGTTCTGTAATTTTCATATCCTCAACTAATGACGCGTCAGTAAATTTGATGAATGTTTTGCTTCTATTTATATGATATGCATATGTCTGCTATTGTGTAACTTTCTTTTTCTTTCCATTACATAATGTCTTCTATGCGTTTTGTGTGACTATCTATCCCTTTGAATGGAAATTTGTGAAGGATTTATTTTCATAGATAACAATTGACATAGGTTTATGAATTGGAATTAGATCACCTTAAATTTCTTGAGACCTGTTACCTCTTTTTCATATCAATGAGGAAAATGACTTTTTAACAATAATTAGTCATATCCCATTTGATTCAACTTCATGAGGTAACAGGTCTCAAGAAATTTAAGGTGATCTAATTCCAATTCATAGACCTGTGACAACTATTATCTAAAAAAATAAATTCCTTCACAAATTTCTATTCAAAGGGGAAGATAGTCACACAAAACGCATAGAAGACATTATGTAATGGAAAGAAAAAGAAAGTTACACAATAGCAAACATATGCATATCATATAAATAGAAGCAAAACATTCATCAAATTTACTGACGCGTCATTAGTTGAGGATATGAAAATTACAGAACATCTTAAATCAGATGCCATTCAAAGCTTGAAACGTTGTTTTGGGACATATGTCTCACTACATTAACCAGAGGTTATATAGAGTATGTGAGTTATGAATTATACAATCTGAACTAAATTCCACTTAGGCATATCAATTTAAAAACAAGACCAGACTACAAGTCTTCAAGTGCCTAAAATGCAGACACTAGTTTTCTTTCGATTGGATGCTTCATGACTGTAACATGAATTAACCTGGGAACAGGAGATATACAGCAACTGGATTCCCAAAAACAAGGAAGTGGAAGTCGATAAGGGAAAACTCTCAGAAGGTAAACTTCTCACCAAACAAATTGCCAAAAAGATCCTTCAAGTCTCCTCTTTTATAGATGGAGATCAACTCTCATTTCACTTTTGGATATGGACAAAAATGTGGCTGGAATATTCCCCTCAATGTACTTCAGCTTAGTCAAAAAAATGATTACCCTTTTTAATGTTTCCCTCTAACTTCTTCTCTCTCTCTCTTTCTGATTCCTGCAAATGTCAAGAAGTGGGCATTGAGTTTGCCTCTCACTTGTAATATTGAAATTCCTACACATTCCTTACCTATGGGAAACACATGAAGTGTTTTCAAAATCTTGAAATCTTTGTACCTGTTCAATGCATATTCACATGTTAAATCATTAATGATCAAGGCAAAGCCTGCCTCTTAAAAGCATCCCCAATTCCTTGTGAATCTGGTCTATCTGAAGTCTGTCCTCATGTACGGTGCTTGTAGACCCTACAGTTACAGTTGCTGCTTCCATTGTTGGTTGTGAGAGCAGTCTTTGTGACAGCAGAAATATATTTCACTCTTCTGATGGAGTATTGATATCCATCAGCACCTCATAGACTAAGTGCATTCTTATTTGGGAGCTGTAAGACATTAAAGAATTCCTCTGAACTGCGTTATCTAGCTCAATCAATAGCTCATTGATCAGCCTGATACCACTTATGGCCTACTTGGTTGATGAGTCCTCCCCTAAGGTGGTTCTCACTTTGACATTTGTTCAATAGCCTTCATGCTTTGGTATATTCTTCCTTTAATTTCAGTCTATCATTATCATCCCAGAGTACAAGAAGTTCTTTTGATATCAATTCTTTTCTTTTTTTTCATATCTAGAGTATTCACACTTTTGAAGGGCAGATTCTACCCCTTTAAACACCTCATTCTTTCTCACAACGGAATCAACCAATTTGTCTGTTTCGATTCTACTGGTAAATCCAAACTTATTCAGATTTGTTATATGTGATTTGTTTTCTCAGAATGTAATATGCAAGGGGTTCTTTATTGGAGATCTCCTGGGGACCTTGATTGTTGTATATCAAACCTTATTGCATTTTTCTATGGATGAATTAATATGATTTAGCATCTTTGATAAATTTTCAAAAGTAGTTTAAATTTCTCTTTAGAGGTTTTTTTTGCATCTCCTTTATTCTATCCTTGGACACTCCTTGACTTTTCCTTGGGTTTATTTAACTTTGCATTTAAGTCACTGATCTTCTCATGAAGGCTATGTATGGTGTTGTCTTTCTATATGGGAGAAAATGGCCTCAGCAATGATGTTCTCCTCCAATTGCTTTATCTTCTTTTAATAGGCTTTAGAATGCTACCTTCTGCCTTCATCCCCTTCTCAAGCTCAGCAGTTTTCTTCAGTGCTACTTTCTTGTACAAATTGGTTAAATTCCCTGTTGGCAGTTCTACTAAATTCATAAGCAACCTAGAAGCCACATAATCTGTCAAGGTTATCTTATCCTCTGGTTTGTCTACCCTAGGCATCAGTTGGACTACATTCAGATTTCTTACCCCCTTGGTCATGAAATTCGTCTACCTTGGCTTGGCAAGTTCGGGGGATGTAAAATTTCCTTCTTCGCATTCTTCACTTTCTTGGGCTGACCTTTCAATTACTACATTCCCCCAGTGGATTTGATGTTTGCCATAATTGAAATGGTGGAATATGTGTGGCAGACATTTTGGTGTCTATATTCTATACTATCATTTTCTGAACAGCATCCTGTATACCAAGGATCCCAGGATCTGTGAAGGATTAACCAACTGAAAAGAAGGTGAGAACGATTTGAACCAGCAAGGAACCTTTATGTATTTTGAACAATTTGGGAAGATGATGGAAAAGTTTGAGGGATTGTGGGATAATCTAATGATACAATTTCTGCATCAGGATCACTTTCAGTTGAGGACAAGGTAGAACTATCCTTTGGGGGTGGCCCCTCTTGACTCTCAGACTCTCCCAATTTTACCTTCTTGGGGTCAAGTTCCTCGTGGACCTTGCATTCTCCTTTTCTCTTTTTATCATCGTCCTTGTCCTTGCCTTTATATTTGTCATTGTCTCCTCCTTGGTCTCCTTCTGGAGGACCACTCACCTCTACAGCGTTCCTGCACTCTGTTGATGTTGAAACCCTCGGGTATCTTGGGGCTGTTGTTGGGCCCTTGCCTACCTTTTCCTTTTATTCATTTCTACCCTGTTGGGGTTTGCCTTTTGAGGTAGATTCCTTGTCAGTGTGTTGCACTGAGGATTTCCAGCCAAACAACTTGGGTTATACTTTTGAAACTGACTATGGGGCATTATCCCTTTTTCAAGACCTTCCTTGAATATTAATAAATTATGCAAATCTGTAGCTGGGGATGTTTCTTGAGTAGTTGTATTTTAAAAAATATCAATAAAAGTAAAATTGGGGATGGAAAGAACAGTTTGGCCCAATTAGACATGTCTGTGTGGTTTGTTTGCATGAAAACCACCCTTGATCAGTAGATCTAAAAGTCCTAAACCCACCATCCCTTTGGCTCTTCCAAATCCCTCTCCTATCTCTCAATTATATAATATCCATAGGGAAAAAATGAAAGAGAGGAATGTAATTTCTACTCGTTGTGAAACAAACAAGTTATCCATATAATCTAACAATGATCATTGTGGGACTTCAATACAGAAATTCATCAGTTCAATCTAAAAATGATCATCATCAAACAACAAATCAATAGTTTAAACTATAAAATGCACCCTTAACGTTACTAAATCAGATTCAATCATTCATACTAGCACAACAACAAAAGTTTAAATCTAAAACCCAAGTTTAAAAAAAAAAAAAAAAAAGTCGGATTAAAACATGCTCTACGTAATCTTGCAATAGAAGGGAGCAAGTGCGAGCAAGGAATGAGCCTCACCTTCAAAGTTCTTGGTGTAGGTCTTTGGAGAAATTCAAACAATAAAGGATTTTCAGTAGAAAATTTAAGGTACAAGGAAGAAATGTTATTTAAAGAAGCCCTAATTGAAAGTAAAGATGCCCTAGTTGGGGGAAGTAATATTTTTTCGATCAAAAACAAAAGGGAGAATGAATCTATGGTAATCCCTATCTAGGTGGCAGATGATACACCAAAAGTGATTATCAAGGATGAGATGATTGACCATGATATAATGGTTCTTAAAAGCAAAGGGTTAATATGCAAGTTCAACAGATATTGAGTAGGTTTTTTTTAGATTCAAAAGTGGATTAAATCGAAGTTGGGAGTGAGTTTAAATTATTCAACGACTTTCCTTCCAAAGGGGCTTTTTCTTATCATTTTGTCTAATTAAGAAGTCAAGAATTAAATAATGGGTGGTGGCGCATGGTTTAGGAGAAAAGTTGGCTTGTATTTAAGACTATGGAGTGAGAATTCTTTGTGGGGACAAAAACTCTTGAAAGGCTCTCAGTGTGGGTTAGGATTTTTGGACTACTGTATCAGCATATAAATAAAGGAGGTTGTAAGGAATATTGGTAGTACTCTAGGGAAATTTATCTAGGAGGCGCTAGTAACTAAGGAGCGAAAGCAAGTTGTGTGCGCCTGCATATGTATTGCCATGGATATTTCAAAACCTTTGCCAAAATCTATTAAGATTAAATCTGAATTAAGAGAATGAGATCAAGTGGATTACGAAATCATTGCATTCCAATGCTGCAAGTGTTGTGATATTGAACACATGGAACTGATTGCAAATTGATTTCCAAGGCAGCATTACAAAAAAGGTATTTTTGAGGTTATGCCTTACTTCAAGTTCTCTAGGACAATATAAAGCTACAAATGATAAGTTAAATTATTGATGAAGATGGAAGAATTGGTGGGAATGGAAAAAGTAGAGAATGACCCTCAAAGCAGGAAAAAAAAGGCAAAGAAAACCTGGAGGGGCAATGATTTGGGAAACTAGAAACAAATATTACAAATGTTAACAAGAAGAAATGTCAGGCCCATAAATAAGAATTAAAAATGATGATGAAGATGGTATCTTGGAATATTCTAGATATAAATATACCCTCCCTCCCACCCCCTCCAAAAAAAAAAAAACACAATATTTGCCCACAATGGCCGTCGCAGCCTGTGGTTGATTCGCCGCCTCAGCAACCTGTGTTTGAACCACAGCCTCAGCAGCCTGTGGTTGATCTGCCACCACCGCAGCATGTGGTTGATCTGCCACCGCCACAGCCTGTGGTTGATCTGCCACTGCTGCCGCATCAACAGCACATCAAATTGCAATAATGTTGCAAGTTGGAATTTCATGATTGGAATGTTTCATAATAATGGTGCGCGACTTAGGGCAGGATTCAAAGTTTCGTGATTGGAATGAGGAGGGGCGTTATCATCCTCATGGTGAAGTTGGAGATTTTATGGTTTCACTAGAGAAGTCCCTGCCAAAGGACAGGTTCAGATATTATGGGTATTCAAGCGGGTTCATTCTCTTGGAGCTAGACCATGGTTGGATGTTGTTAGAGGAAAGTAGAAAATGCCAAATAAGAATTTCAATCTAGCAATGGAGAAAGGGAAACTAATTATACAAGACGAATTGGATGAAATGGGTGCGGCACAAGGTGATCTTTGTTTAACTGGAAAATTTTTGGGTGCTAGACCTGATTTGGATTCAATTTGAAAATGGGCCCAAGCTAAATGGAAACCATTGGGGCTTATGGAGATCGTGGCCCTTCCTAAAAACTTTTTTATGGTTAAATTAAATCGTGCTGAGGATATGGATCGCATTTTGCAAAAGGGTCCTTGGTTTTTTGGTAGAAGGGGTTTGTTTCTGAAGCACTGGACTCTGATTTTGATCCTTATAGCCAAAACATCCTGCAGGCTCCAGTTTGGGTCAGATTACCTGGACTTCCTTTGCATTTGTGGTAGGAGGATATTTTTGAAGGGATTGCAAAGGATTTTGGACAGCTTATAGTGATTGATCCGGCCACCACTACAAGATCTAGGCTGATCTATGCAAGAATTTGTGTTAATATCAATCTGGAGAAAGATCTGCCAAATACTATTAAAATTATCTCCAAATTTGGCAAGCGGTTTCAAGTCATTTAATTTGAGAATTTGTCTATCAAGTGTAATGTGTGTTTTAAGTTTGGTCATGTTGGAAGATTTTTCTCTAATCATCCTGGGAAGAAGTAGCAGAAGCGGGTTTGGAATAAGAAAACTACAAGCAAGGACCGGATGACGGAGACCAAATGAATTCTTGCAAGGAAGATGGTGGATTAGCTATTGCATTGTTTGAAGAGGGTGAGATTGTGGACGATCATATTAAGGTATGCCCTTCTGTTTCTATTCCAAGTCTTTCTATAAATGAAATTCCTATCAAAAATCCATTTGATTCATTGGAAAACCTAGATGAGGAAAAGGAGAAAACTATAAATGAGAAAATGGATAAAAATTTTGAAACTGGGGATGAAAAGACTGATGAAGTGCTGGGAAAAGAGCTTATAACACCTGAGGTTAACAAGGGAGAAAAAGAAAATATGATGCCCCATGGATCTGGCCAAAAGAGATTATCACTAAAGGGGAATAAAAGTCTAACTACATCCAGAATAACAAGGAATAGTAAGAAGACTGGAATTGATGTAGGGGGAGAATCTAAACCACCTGGAAGACCTTCAAATAAGGAGGTTTTACAGAGAGAAACAACTATGGATGTGGCTAATGGAACCCAAATGATTCTTAATCTAAGCGGGAAGAAGCAACCCACTAGATCTAAGAAATGAAGGTCACTTCTTGGAATGTAAGGGGTCTCAATGCCCCTTCAAAGCACCGTCTGGTGTTCTCATTGAGGAAAGAATCTAAACCTTGGATTCTAGCTTTACAAGAAACAAAAATTTCTGAACAAAATTGTGAAACTGTTAAAAACAGAATATGGAAGGAAGCAGCGTACAGAGTCATGCTAATGGGGCATCAAGAGGCATTATATGTTGCTGGAATACAGATAAATTGGAAGGAAAAGTGATTAAAATAACAGAGAGGACTTATGGGGTTGGATGGGATTGATTATGCATGATGGAACGATATGTTTCGTGGGAGATGCAAGGTCAAATGTGAGTATGCTGGTTTGGAGGATCATTCATCTGGTTCAGTAGTACCAAATACCTCAACGGGCTCGCCGATCAAATTCAGGAGTTTGTAATGGATACCAAAATCAAGTTGACCGCCTTGGCCAAGAAGGAAGAACACATGGCTGCAACTGCATGCATGTTGAAAGGACAACACTCGAAATGAATGTTTTGTGTCATATTGGGTTGGTCAATATGGTGTTTAGTCTGTTTGGTTTCGTTAATGGTGTTCGTTTCTTGTATCAATGGTTTGCTTCAATCATGGTCTCAATTTGTTTAGTGGTGCTGGTGTTATATTTGTGTCTAAGTCTATAAAATATTGTCTTCTATGTAAATTTTCCAGCCCTAGATAACTGCTGTCCTATGTTATTTTAAAATAAATCAGATCTGAGAATAATTTATTCAAACATGCAACAGTCACACAGATGGCTGGAAAAAATAAACAGCGTGAACAGCAGAAGTTAAATATATTTCTGAACCTGAAATATTACAAATAAAAGAGGCTACAGCTACAGCAGAACACTTCTGCTCTCTTGCTGCTTTTCTAGCCAGCAATCACTGTTCTTCTCCTCCTAAGCTTGTATTTTTCCTTCAACAATCTGTTCTCCTCCCATTCTTTTCTGTGTATCTAAAACACTCTTGATCTTCTCCTTTTATCCTTGAAAAAGGTAACCCTAATCTCTCTAACCCTAAGATTAGATCTCATCTCATCTTGAGATGTAAGGTTAAAAATAGAAAATCACTTAAGTGAATTTCAAAATAGAATCACTTAAGTGAATTACAAAATAGAATCACTTAAGTGAACTTAAAAATAGAAAATCACTTAAGTGAATTTCAAAATAGAATCACTTAAGTGAATTACAAAATAGAATCACTTAAGTGAACTTAAAAATAGAAAATCACTTAAGTGAATTTCAAAATAGAATTAGAAATGTCTCGAACCACTTCTAGCACGTTCATACTGAAGCTTGTGCAAGAAGTTCTGTCCGAGCTACATTTCTCAACACTCCCTCTTAGCGAGGAAGGAATTCTGCACCAATCCAAGTTTGTCTCTGAATGCTTCAAACTTCCCTTTCACTAAGGGCTTGGTCAGAATATCAGCTACCTGCTGATCTGTGGGAATATATTGGAGCTTTACGGCTCCCTTCTGAATCCTGTCTCGTATGAAGTGATATTTGATGTCTATGTGTTTGGACTTGTCATGAAATACTTGGATTCTCGAGAGAGTTTGATACAACTCTGATTATCACAGTATATCACCGTGGGATCCAACTCTTGATCAATCAATACTGTAAGCAACTTGCGAAGCCAGATGGCCTCACAACTAGCAATACTGGCTGCCATGTATTCGGCCTCTGTTGAGCTAAGTGCCACAGAAGTCTGCTTCCTGCTGAACCAGGATATCATGCATGATCCCAAGCTAAAGCAACACCCTGAGGTGCTCTTCCTGTCTGCTACATTGCCTGCCCAATCTGAGTCTGTATACCCCTGCAACCTCACTTCACCATCTCCAAGATATCTTAGACCATACTCCATCGTGCCCCTTAAGTATCTGAGCACATGTTTTGCTGCTACCCAATGCTCCTGCCTTGGCTCCACCATGAACTGACTCAAGGTGTTCACTGCAAAACATATATCTGGTCGAGTGTTGACCAAATACATCAAGGATCCTATCAGTTGCTTGTACAACGTAGGGTCCACCAATTCTGAATCTGAAGTTGTCACCTTCTTCAGATTAGTGATCATGGGTGTGGCCATAGGTTTGCAGTCCTCCATCCGAAACCTCTTCAGGATCTCAACTGCATACTTACCTTGCCCAAGGAATATCTCCCCTGGTCTCTGCCAAACCTCCAAACCCAAGAAGTAATGCATCATGCCAATGTCCTTCATCTCAAACTCAGCTGCCATATCTGCTTTGCACTCTGCAATGAGCTTCTCTGCAACTGTAAGAAACAAGTCATCTACATATAGCACCAAAATGAGTAGATCAGTCCCAACAAATATGTAATATAGATTAGGATCTGCATCACTTTTGGCGAAGCCCACACTCTGCAAGTATCCATCTATCCTGGAATACCATGCTCTCGGTGCCTGTTTGAGTCCATATAAGGCTTTCTTCAGCCTACAAACATGGGACTCCTTCCCTTTTACCTCAAAGCCCTGAGGCTGCTCTATGTACACTTCTTCCTCAATGATCCCATTAAGGAAAGTTGTCTTCACATCCATTTGATGAATCCGCCATCCCATAGATGAAGCTAAAGACATAACTGCTCTAATGGAAGTGTATCTAGCGACTGGAGCAAAAGTCTCCTCATAGTCCACTCCCTCTTTCCGGGAGAACCCTCTCGCCACAAACCTTGCCTTGAACTTCTCGATGCTGCCATCTGCAACATGCTTAATTTTGTAGAGCCACTTGGAACTCACAACTGACTTCCCCTCCGGTCTTGGCACTATGTCCCAAACATCATTCTTCATGATGGAGGTGTACTCCTCCACCATGGCATCCCGCCAAACCTCTTGGTCTGTTGCCTCCTGAAAACTGGTAGGCTCTGAATTTATGATGTTACTCATCAATGCCATGTAGCTTGAAAACTTCCTTGGAGGTCTGCTCTCCCTAATCATGCTTCTAGGAGCCTCAACATACTCCTCAGCATCCCTCAATGTCTGTGTAAGCCATTGAGGTCTCCTGATAGAACTGGAAGGGGCTAATGTCTCCACCTCCTCACCCGAAGGTTGTTGTTCTGAACTGGAAACCACTGGTGTCTTTGGTGACCCTGAATCAACCTTCGAAGCTTCTTGCTCCTCATTCTCTATCATTTGGAATAGGCTCATGGGACTTCCTGGATGCAACGTCCTCCTCAAACTTTACATCCTTGCTCACTATTGTCTTCCTCTTCTCTGGAATATAACCCCTGTAAGCTTTTGAAGTCTCATTGTAACCTACAAATAAACCCTTCCTTTTGGAGGGCTCCAACTTGGTCCTCTTCTCTACTGGAACATGGATATAAACTGGACATCCAAAGATGCGGAAATGACTCACCTCTGGTTTCACACCAGTGAATGCCTCCTCTGGTGTCTTGTCCTCCAAGATCCTGTGAGGACACATGTTCTGGATGTAGACTGTTGTGTTGCATGCTTCTGCCCAAAGAAACATCGACAAGCCCTGGTCATGAATCATGGCCCTAGCAGCCCCTATGATGGATCGATTCTTTCGCTCTGCAACCCCATTCTGTTGTGGGTTGTATGGAACAATCAACTCCCTCTTGATTCCTGCCTGCTTGCCAGAAACCATCGAACTCCTTGGAGGTATATTCACCCCCATTGTCTGATCTCAAGACCTTGATCTTCTTCTCTGTCTGGTTCTCAACTAGAGCTTTGAACTCCTGAAACCTGCTAAAGACTTCATCCTTGGTCTTTAAGAAGTAGATCCATGTCTTGCGAGAGAAATCATCAATAAAGGAAACATAGTACATGCTACATAAAATTGATGCTACTAACATCGGTCCACAAACATCCGAATGTACTAGATCTAGTATCTTCTTAGACCTATGCTCGTTGTTTGGGAAAACAACCTTGGCATGCTTGCCAAGCGTGCACCCTCTGCATACTCCCTGTTGCTCAATGCTTGAACTCTGGAAGACCTGTGACTATCTCCCTCAGAATAGGCAATGCTCTATGATGCAGGTGCCCCATCCTCTTGTGCCACAACTCACACAAGTTGTTATTGCTATGAACTAGGGCTCGAACAGGTTCACCTTGCAACTTGTATAGACTGCCTTCTCTAACCCCTATCACTTGTGTTGTTTTCGGGCTAGATTCTTTTGGTCTAATAAGGACATGTTGGTTCTTGAACTCCACTGCATAACCCTTATCCTCCATAACTGAAATTGAAAGCAAGTTCTTCCTGAGACCTGGAACAAACAAAACATCATCAAAGTCTAAAGATTTCCTTGATTGGAGTCGAAAAGGAATGGTACCAATTCCTACAACTGGATATTTGGTATCATCACCAAGCTCAACCTGAACCCCTGAGTCCTGCTCTTGTAGATTGGTAAAACATTGTCGGGCTGATGTCATGTGCCGAGATGCCCCACTATCCACATACCAAGCATTCCTTGGAACCGTGTTGGTAGAAAGGCAAGAGACCAATGAGAAATCCTTCTCGAATTTGGCAGCAAACTCACTCATCTGAGTTTTTGCAGAGGTTGCTACCTGCATCTGTTGTTGCTTCCCTTTGCCCTTCTTGTCTGGACACTGTGATGCATAATGGTCGTGCTTATGACAAATGAAGCACTTGATCTTGCTCAAGTCCTTCTTCCTTGATTGTGAGGTTGACTCCTCATTCTTTACCTTACCCTTGTTGGGTCCTTTACCTTTGCCCTTCTTGGTTTGCCCAAAAAGAGCTAGGTTATCGTCACCACCTTTCTTGCTGGCCTTTGACTCCATCCGAGTCTCCTCCTGGATGAAATCATCCCATAGTTTCTCAAATTTGGGAAGGTTCTCACGAGCACAAATGCCTTTGACAAATGGTTCCCATGAAGCTGAGAAACCATTAAGTGCCACGTTCACCAACTCTGTGTCTTCAACCTTCTCCCCAACTGCTGCCAGTTGATCACGAATCTGCGTGATCTTCATCAAGTAACTGGTAACGGTGTCAGATCTGGTCATCTCCATAGATCTGAGTTTGTTCCGCAATATCATCTTCCTGTTTATGTTCTCGCTCTGGTAGAGGCTAACCAGGGCATCGAACATCTCCTTTGCCTTAGTCTTCTCGGATATGTGAGGAATCAGGTGATCCTTCACTGCATCCAAGATCATCCGCTTGGCCTTCACTTCCTTCTTTTTGTGAGCTGCCAATTGCTGCGGATCTGTAGGCAAAGTCACATCATCCTTGACAATATCCTAGAGATCATTCTCTTCCAATAAGAACATTACCCTAACTTTCCAGGGCAAGAAATTTGAGGCACCTTCCAATCTATCCTCAAATCTGAGGCTAGCTGCTGCCATCTCTGAGATCTGTTGTACAAACTTTCAAATCTGATATTAATGACTCAAAAAAACAGTCCTGCAAATAAGCTTAGTCCTTTAAGCAAAAAAATTATGAAACCCTCTAACTGCTGTTTTTTTTTTTAATATCCAGCAGTGATCTACTGCTGTAAACCCTTGAGGATCTCAATCACAGAACCTAGCTACGATACCATGTAAATTTTCCAACCCTAGATAACTGTTGTCCTATGTTATTTTAAAATAAATCAGATCTGAGAATAATTTATTCAAACATGCAACAGTCACACAGATGGCTGGAAAAATAAACAGCGTGAACAACAGAAGTTAAATATATTTCTGAACCTGAAATATTACAAATAAAAGAGGCTACAGCTACAACAGAACACTTCTGCTCTCTTGCTGCTTTTCTAGCCAGCAATTTCACTGTTCTTCTCCTCCTAAGCTTGTAGTTTTCCTTCAACAATCTGTTCTCCTCCTCTTCTTTTCTGTGTATCTAAAACACTCTTGATCTTCTCCTTTTATCCTTGAAAAAGGTAACCCTAATCTCTCTAACCCTAAGATTAGATCTCATCTCATCTTGAGATGTAAGGTTAAAAATAGAAAATCACTTAAGTGAATTTCAAAATAGAATCACTTAAGTGAATTACAAAATAGAATCACTTAAGTGAACTTAAAAATAGAAAATCACTTAAGTGAATTTCAAAATAGAATCACTTAAGTGAACTTACAAAATAGAATCACTTAAGTGAACTTCAAAATAGAAAATCACTTAAGTTTGTTCAAAATAGAATTAGAAATGTCTCGAACCACTTCTAGCACGTTCATACTGAAGCCTGTGCAAGAAGTTCCTGTCCAAGCTACATTTCTCAACATTCTATAGTTAAGGATATATGGGATAGTTCATATAGTTTAATATGGGTTGTATCCTTGAATAGGACCTATGTATTGTCCCATTTTGCATTAAAAATGAGGTATATATGTGTTGTGTGACAATGTAAAAGGGTTGGGGCCTTTCAAAAACCCCTTCTTCCAACCTTATTAGAAAAAAAAAACACAAAAAAAAAGAGAGAGCAAGAAATTAATTGTCATATTCTTGGATTTATTTTAATACAAGAAACAGAAATATATATTGAGGAATGTAAAGAGAAATCTAAAAGAGTTGAAAAATGGGGGATTGTCTAGCAACTTCTGTTATGGGAGCTTCAATAGGTATTGCAACGATATTGGACAGTTGCAAATGGGAAGGACAATTGCCAGAAGCAATAGGTAATTGTCTTGTTGGTCTTTTTTGCAAGAAAGAGGAAAAATATCAAAATCAGAGCCATAAATGTATATGCTCCAAATACAATGATGACTCTTCAAGAAAATGTTGGAAGGACCTCAATTTATTCATGTCAAATTCAATGATGATCTATAATTGTTATCTCTAGATTCTTCAGGAGGACTTTGTCAGGCCTCCTCTTTCCACCCGTGGGCCATTGATGTACCTTCTCAATTTTGGACTCACATAGTCATTGGACCATGTGATAGTTTTGATATGATGATTTAAACTTTTTTGTTTTAAACATTATATGAAGATTATGATATGTCGACTGGATTTTACATTATGGATGATAATGTTACATGGTTTTATTTGAGATAATTTATAAGTTTTAATCTTAAAATAAGTAATGTTTATTCTTTTCTTTTCTTTTTTTAAAGCGAAAAACCCCTTGCGGGGCCGCCTTGGTCTAAGAGACCACGAACAGGGGGTTCTACACCGTCAAAGTCACCCGGGGGTCGCACCCAGCCCTGCTCACACCAACATTATCAATTGGATTTTGGGTACCCAATTCAACTTTTTGATAGGGTGGAGATTTGAACCTGGGACCTCCCTTGGAGGATTGCCCTCTCCTCTCCAACTCACCTACAACACCTGGGTAATGTTTATTCATATTTTGTGGAGTATTATCATTAATTATAAGAACCATGTTATGGGTGTAATTAAACACTTTTAATTTGATTGATGGCATGCATAATTAGTTAATAGTATTAATTAACTGTGTTATGGTCTAGTCATTAATAAAGTGTAACCCAAGAAAGTTACTTAAATTAAAAACCTCAAATTTATTATGATGAAGGTTTTAGAAATGAGCAAGTTTTTCCTCCCCTTGTTTTAAAGAGAGCTCCAAAGGGACACACGTTAAGTCCCTGTTGGAGGACTCTATTTTTAGCTGTGAGAAATTTGTATAAGAGTTAAAGAAAAAGAAGAGCAATTCATTCTGGACCGGTTTGAGGAAAGGAGAGGAAGAGTTGTACGAGAAGAGGGAGAACAGTTATATTGAAGAGAAGCTTTAGCAAGTCTACCATTATTGGGGAGATTGAATGTAGGGTCTCTGACCCATTTTATTTCTACGTATGTTAATCTGTGTGGTTAATATTGGGTATGGGGGAAAAAAATTAATCAAGGAATCTTTTAAATTATACACTTGCTTTTATGCTTAATTTTTTGTTGCATGTTAATGTTCGAGGTGTAGTATACTTAGCATTCTATACCTGTATATACTCAAATTTTAGGTATTATAGAAGGTGTGGGGTTAAGGGTTTTAAAGATAAAAGATACGTTTCATGATTTAGTATCTTGCATGTATACATATTTTTGTTTAAAGTTTATTCATGATTTAGTATATTGCATGTATACATATTTTTGTTTAAAGTTTATTATTGTTTAAATGCCTTGTACTATAGAATAATTATTACTGGAATTTGGGAATGAATATACATCATGGGGATTTTTTTCTTAATGGGTTATATGGGATTGAAACAAGCCCCATCGTATAACAACATGACAACATAGTGGTATTACAACAGTTTGTCAATTATGCATGCATCACCTGGCAAGATTCGAATCTAGGTCTCATCCCTGAAATTTGAGGATTTTAACCAGTTGAGATAATGCCATTTGATGCATCATGGAGAATTACCTTGTTTGTAAACAGTAACTTTTATGGTATCCCTTTGCTCTAATTCAATGTATATATTGGAAATGAGGTTGAGAGAGTCCCTATGTGAAAGGGATTTTTTGTGAGGCATTGATTGTTGTTATGAGAGGTCTTAGCTAAATCTAGAGGGAGTGCCTCTAAATATAAAGAAGGGACCACAAATTAGTAGAAAGGGGGTAGATCCCTTGTCAAGGCTCAATACCTCCATTATTTTGTTCTTCCTTCTCCATCACATGTATGAGACTGGGTTTGAGTAATGCATGACCATAACAACTAGTCCAATCCATCCTAGAGAGATGATGCTATGAGTGACTTCCCATATTTATATTTCTTAGATAATGTCATGGCTATGGGTATATACATTTAAGAATAGATTTCACTTCTAAATACAAAAGTGAAGAACCTTGGGTGCACCCAGTTTTAAGAAAAGGAAAGTGGACATAGGTTTGGCAGCATCATTCGAGGAGCATAGGGAAGGGGCAGGCTATGACCTAGTGACCAGTTTGGGATTAGCTCACCCCCTTCAAAAGTCCACTATGTTTGATGTGTGTTAAATTTTAATTCGGTGTTGTGAGTGATTTCTCTTTTAATTTAAAAAGAATGAGTATGTTTCAAATTATATGCTAGTTGTTTTTATTATTGTTAAGCAAAAATTAAAGTCAAGAGGGTCATTACAAACTTCAACACAATTCTATCTCCTTCGAAAAAGAAGGGTGATCACTTCTGACTATAAATCAATGAAGGATTTTGCTTCCTTTGTCAATTCAAATGGCCTTTGGGATGCTATTCCTTCAAGCTTTCAATATACATGGGATAACAGCCATGTTCAAGTGGTGTTGAGCAATCTCATATGATAAAAATATTGGGTAGGTGTTTGATATCTAATAGTTAGCTAAAGGCTCTCCCTCGCGGTGGCAGGCGCGCTAGGCCACGCTAGTAGTTCAGCTGTTTCCGATGTGGACCTGCACTGCTCCGGTGGCGCCTCTGGCAGTCCCAAGACCGCCTCCACATCGGCCCTTCCTGACCTTTCCGCCTCGATCACTTCGCGGACGGATCCCCTTGCCACGTCAGCCAGCCTGCAGCATTATCCCGTGCTGTACCCTCAAGGCGCTCCCCTGATTAGTTTGCGCCACCTGGCGCGTGGCAGTGGCCCCTTCCCCTGGCCCCGCATGGCAACCTGCAGTCGCGCCCCCTCAGCCCCTCCCCCTCGTGTCGCACCCGACCTCGAGCGCCCTTTCCCGACGTCGGCGGCTCCCCCCTTCTTTGGCCCCCTGTGTGGTTTTAAATCTGCCTTGCACTGAGTTTTACCACTGTGTCCCCCGTTCCCTGCCCCTGCGCTTCTGGTCAGATTTCCCCTCCTTCCCCTGGCCCATGGCTGCCAAATGTGTCTTCATTGAGCCCTCCACGCTCAATCTGAGCGAGTCGGCTAAGTTGTTCTCCAACGCCAAGCATTTCACCCCCTTCTTCAGCAAGTTCGCTGGAGTGGACGATGAGATCACCCAATGCTTCCTGGACTCGTGGAACGACGACGAGGTCAAGGTAAAGGGGCTGCATTTTAGAGTAAACAAAGAATTTCTTACAGAGGTGACAGGCCTCCACCACGAGGACAAGGGACACGTTGTCAGGCGGGACAAGCATAATTGGGAGGAGGAGCTATCCCGCTTTCCGGAGCAGCAATGGGATAAGGCAAACATGTTCCGCTCCAACCTCCCGGCCCCCTTTGATGAGGCAATCGTCCCAATAATGCAATACATTACCTGCGACGACCCGGATCAAAGGCTCTTCAGTTTCCACTTGAGCTATTTCAACCACCTCCGGGGGGCCACGGTGGTCAGCACTCCCCATTTTCTGTTGTATTCCCTGGGTCTCTCCATTGACCGCGCCCGCAAAAACCATTCCCGGCCCTCCCACCAAGGCCTCATGGCGGTGTTGTACAGGCACGCTCTGGCCAACCAGCCGCAGCTCCATCGCATTCCTCCCCTGTCTGCTGTCCCCCCCTGATGCGGCTAATTCCCCTGCTAGTTCCCCTGCGGCTTCCATTTCCAAGGAGTCCCCCTTGCATGAAGGCTCCCCCGCCCCGAAGCGCCGCAGACCATCCCAGAAGTGCAGGACCCCGGCCCAGGGCACAGGTGGGGCCCCAACTCCTGGGGGCGCCGCAAAGGCCCCTTCCCTAGCAGCAGCAGGGCTGCCGACAGCGCCAAGAGGACCAATCAAGAAACCCCGGAGCCCACCGATGTCAGTTCCGAGACAGGCAGCAGAATGCAGAACCTGGCTATCAGAGCCCTTCTCGATGCGGCTATCGGCTCTCTGAACGCGGCTGCCCAAGCAGCCTCCTCCGCTGTCACTGCCCTGGCTGAGCTCCGGTGCAAGCTGGGAGACGGCCCCGACAAGGAGTAGTTTGACCGGCGTGGGGCCCCGTCTGGCCAGGAGTGACCGCTGGGCCCAGCGGTTTTCTGGCGTCCAGCTTTTGCGAGCTGCCGGTGGAGGTTTCTGGTTTTGATGGCTTCTAGCCATGGTTTTGCTGGCTTCTAGTTGTTTTTGTAGGCTCTAGGGCCAGGGCCCCGGGCCCCGGTTTGCTGCCTTTGGGCGCAGCCCCGTTTTTGGTTTGTTTTTTCAGCCTAGGGTTATGCTGTAACTAAGGTTTTGGGATCCTGTCTAAAAAACCCACTGTAAATATTCTGTTACTTAACAAAAAAAAAAATAGTTAGCTAAAAACAAAATATACAATCTCTTCAAACATTTTATTACAAGCAATATCAGATCACAAACTTTTTGGGATGTGATCTACTCAATAATAGTCATCCAAAGCCATTTCATTTTCAACCTATGTGACTCCAAGACCTTAATTTCTTCCAAATGGTTATGTTGTGGTGGGATGCTGGAAAATTTGAAGGATCATTTATGTATAGATTTGTTCAAAGATGAAATATCTATAGGGGCAAATAAAGGTCTGAAATATCAAATCCTTTGGTAACATGTTTAAAACAAATGAGGAAATTAATTCTAAGCTCAATGGTTTATAAGAGATGGTGGAAATCAATGGAATCAACCAAAATGCTCATGACCATGAAAAACAATTGCTTTTTATTATAAAAACATATTACAAAAGGAAGAGTCATATTGGGCCCAAAACTTCAAGGAGAGATGGCTTAAGAAAGGTAAAAGGAACATCAATTTTTTTCAAGCTACTACAATAATAGATTTATCCTTTTGCTAGATCAAAAATATTTTAACGCTAGATAGAAGAATTATTTAGGAAGAAAAAGAGATCGGGAAGGAAGTAATCAATTATTTCAAAGATATTCTATTAGAAGTTGGGTGGGATAAGGAGGATCAAGGTGATCTTTTACAAAATATTCCATCGATTATCACACAAAGACAAAGAAACCTTGATGAGAAAGATCTCAATAGAAAAGCTACAAGAGGCATACTTCTCTTTCCACCCTCACAAGGCACTTGGCCCAAAGGGATTTCACATAATTTTCATCCAAAAGTTTCACTATATGTTGAAGGATGGGATGTTGGCCATAGTCGAATAGGCATAGGTAAAAGAACGATATAATAAGTGAAATCAATGCAACCTTTATTGCATTGGCTCCCAAGAAAAGAGGAAAAATAATTTGATAATTTTTATCCAATAAGCCTTTGTAACATGATTCATAAGAAAATTTCAAAAACCATGGTAAATAGATTGAAAAGCATTCTATATTTTCTTATCTAATCCAAGTTGCACAAAACCTGGAAATGGGTAAAGTTTCCGAAATGAAAATATGGAAACACCTGTGTTAAAACACTTTGGAATGTGGAAATGACAAAGGAAACACCTAATTCCAAAACTATATATATTTAAAATTTGTAAAGAAAACAGAACTAATGATATCACAAATGGCTGAAAAACACATTTAATTATTAAATCTCATATAGAGTGCAATGGTTAATGACAAAGCTCAACCTTTATAGATGAGGCTATACATGTCATGCAAAACTGAAGTACATAGCACATTATAAACTTAGTTTATAATCCTCAAAGTTATCAAAATTATTACCACAATTGAAAGAAGACTGAGCTCTTGTGGCTTCAACAAAAAACATATGAGGACTTAGATCATCCTCAAGATTAGGTACACCGTACAACCATGAAAATATTTGAGTCAGGATTTTTAGGATCCTTATCCCAATCTTTTGGTTTCACTCATGTATGGTTTTGCAAGATACAAGACAAAATATTAGAATGAAAAAAAACTATAGATCCTCTAGTTCTTTTTTTGTTTCACTTCACTAAGTGAGTGAATTCATATGTGCTTCCATTACTTTTTGTTGCCAAAGAGCTCGCCACTTTTCTAAATTCTCTAGATTCACTAATCCCAACCTATAATTATTTTTAGGTTATCATTAATTTTGTTCCCTTTTTCCTCATCTTAGAGATTTTTTTTCCAACAACTTGATGTTTGTTAATGTGAGTCATGTGTGTCCCATATGAGCCTCATGCAATACACACAAAACCTCTAAAAAGCTCAACTCTAGACTTTTTATTCAGTTCAAAATGACAATGAATTTTGGAAATACCCATGGAAATGTTGGAAACATCTCTTAGAAATATCAAGTAACATTAGAAGTCAATATGACAAGTTTGTGGGAGTTTCGAAAGAGTTTAATAGGAGTTTTCAAGTTTATGAGTTTCCAAAATGGAGAAACATGGCCACCTTAGGAGTTTCCTGCAACATAGTATGTGAGAGGAACAAGATTGTTTTCTTCATGGAAAACAAATCCTTGATGATATAGTATTTGCACAGAAGGTCATACATTCTCTTCAATCTGTGGAAAAGTCAACTATGCTTGTAAAATTGGATATAAGCAAAGCATATGATATGATTTTCTAGAGTTTTCTATATAATATTTCTCAAAAAAGTTGGTTTTCATCAACGTTGGTGTGAATGGATTAAATGATGTTACAACACTCCAAAGCTTTCTATTTTGATAAACGGATTCCCCATCGAATATTTTGAATCTTCTTATGATCTCCACCAAGGTGACACATTATCTGCTTATCTTTTCATTATTCTTGTTGAGGCCTTGGGAAGAGCTCTCTCAAAGGCAAAAGTAGAAGGATAATTCAAAGTTATTTAGGTTGTGACAAATAATTCTATTGAATCTCATCTCCAGTTTGTTGATGACACTTTTCTTTTAGGTCATCCCTCAATTAATGAGGCCATGGAATTTAAATCGATAGTATCATCATGTTATGAGAAGGTTGGTGGATAGTTAATACAACAAAATATATGGCCCTTTTCATCAACATTGCCCATGATTTACAATGGATAATTGCAAAAAAATTAGGGTTTAAATTTGGGAAATTGCCAACAACATATCTAGGTACTCCATTGTCTGATAAAAGAAAGGAAGAGATTTGTAACCCGATTTTGGGTAAAATGAAATCTTATCTAGCTGGTTAAAAAGGTAAGTTCCCAACCATGACTAGAAGACTTCAACTCATAAAGGCTACATTGCAATCTATCTCTATATACATGATGCCGCTTTCATGATTATCAATAGGTATAGTATCTAAATTTGACAAAATTCAAAGAGATTTTCTCTGGAAAGGATGTGAAGAGAAATTTAGATTTCCTCTTTGCATATAGAATCAGGTTTGCAAAGGTTAGAATTTTGGAGGGGCAAACTTGTGAAATTGAAAATTTACAAGTTTGGCATTAGAGGCAAAGCTTGGATGGAGATTATTCAAAGACCAAAGAAAGAGTCTAAAAAAATATTACTTGAAAAGTATATAAAGGTTCTATGGATGCAAAAAAATTATTGATGAAGCAAGCCTTGCCTAAATGTTCAGCAACAAGGAACTTCATATCAAAGAGTTTGCAATCAATTAAAAAAACATATTAGGTGGTTGGTCATGGAGGGGAATTCTACAAATTTTTGGTCTGATGCTTGGTTGAAGCCTTATCATCTTATTCCTCATCCAAATGAAAACTATTGGCGCAGGTCTATTTGGCTTGTAGAGATCCAAAAATCACAAGTTATATTGATGTTAGCAACAATTCTAAATCTCGAATTTTTGGGAGCAATTTGGTTGAGGGAGAGGAATTCAAACAAGCAATCGATGAACTCCAAAAGATGCTTGAAGAGTTTGATTTGTGTATTTTTTCACACAAGGATGAGTGGTTTTTGGAATCTATTAAAAGATAGTGAATATTCAGTTAAGTTCGGATATAAGCCTTTAGAGTAATCAGTGTTTCGTGTTCCCAAGGATTCCCTTGGAAGAGTGTTTGGTCACATGACACACTCCTTAAAGCATCAACATTCCTTTGGTTAGAAATCCAAAGCAAAAAAAAAATTATGAGTGACAATTTGTGAAGGAGAGCATATCATGGACTTTTTAAGGGTGCCTTGTGTAAAGAAGAGCTAGAAACATCAAATCATTTATTCTTCATTGTTCATTTGTTCCCAACATTTGGGAACATTTTTTCAAGAATAATAAGAATCTATTGGATTGCTCTATCAACATTGGAAGAGTTAATGATATGTTAGAAAAATTGTTCAAAGCTAAAGCATTAAACTTTCTATAAAGGATTGGTCCTGCCATTATATGGTGGGATTTATGGTTTGAAAGGAGTGATAGGATCTTTTAAAATAAATCTCAAAATTGCATCAATGTTTGAATTCACCTTATTGCCTTTCTTGTAAAAATTTTACAGGCATGGTGCACATCATGGGAAGCCTCAGGCATGGAAAAGATTTGTTAGCTACTTGGTTACAATATTTGAAGATACATGTAAGGGTTCTCTGCAATAATGGAGTTAATGGAATGGATCCACATCAACTCAAGATAAAATGAAAACATCCTAAAGTTGGATTCATCAAACTTATTTTGATGGGGTTTTGAAAGGAAAACCTGGGATACCTAGTGCAGTTAATGTCTTTCAAGATAATGAAGACAAAAGTCTCCTCAGCTATGTAGAATTTTATGAAACTTCGACAAACAACTATGCAGAAGCTAAGGCACTTCTTACAAAGAGACAGCCATGAAAAAGGGATGAAATATATTTTAGTTGAGAGTGATTCATAGATTGTTATTAAATGCTATTAAAAAACATTGTTGAGATTGGATCAACAATAACATTCTTTTATCCGTGTGACGTGGTCAACAATAACATTCTTTTATCCGTGTGATGTGGTCTACCGGTAAGGACGGTCACTTGCATTATCGGTGATGTGACCCGGGTTCAATCCCCATGACAGATGTGTATAAGAAGTATTTTTCCAAAAAAAACAATAACATTCTTTTGGATGTCCATCCATTATTGATGGAGTCAACATCTTGGACAAGCCAACATATCTTAACAGAGAATTTAGCTAAGAAAAACCAACATATCTTACCAGATAATTTAGCTAATTATGGTGTTGTTCTTTGTCTTAGTAAGGTTCAGATTTTAGAAACTGACTAGAAAAATTGTCTTAACTTTTGTTATCGATAAATTGATGGAGGAAAATTAATAATTTAAAAGAGATTAAAAACATTTTCATGAAAAGGTACGATAAATATCATATAATTAACCTAATAAAAAATAAAATACTTTGTTGTCTTGTTGAAAGTGACCGATACAAGCCATGTTTTAAAGGTTTTAGGTAAACTATCTCAAAAAAAAGCACATTTGAAAGTGATTTCATAAGAGTCTACAAGCTGAAATCTCATCTACCTTCAAACTTTGTTACGTGAATGAGATCCAAGCTTCAAGTTTAAATCTTTAAAATATGGGCATATGCATAAATATCGTGAGTGGCTTACATGGGCGTCTCAAACAGCTATGTCCTTGCCTGCTTGCTTTACATGATACTTATCAGCTCGAGACTTCTCCCCAGAAAGACTGTCTATAACCTCACTCAAATGTTTACCCAGAAAAAAAAATATCCAGTCGAAAAGCAAAATCAAGCTAAATACTTTTTTTAATTATTATTGCTAATGTTAATAAAAAGGGGAAAATGGTAACAAGCAAACGAAAAACCTGATGATGCTCAATGCGAGTTGCTGTATTATTCCATGTCAAAATGGTGTCTTCTGCACAAAATCCGCGCAAGGTAATCATGTTCTTCGTCTTGGCCACATAAATTGGCTGCCTGTAGACCCCAGGCAACACCTCGATAATAATTCGCTGGCAGTTGCGAAGAGGGACTGCCCCATCAATGGCGGCCTGAACACTCGCGTAATCCCCTCTGCCGTCTTGTGCCACTACCACCACTTTCCGCGCCATCTAAAATTTAAACTCTTCGAACGTTCCCCTTCACATGAGAAGAGCACAATTCACAGTTCATTTAGTCATGGATATTGCGAAGGTTTGGCATACCCTTTTGAAGCGATTAAAAATGAAATGATTTTAATTATGTTTATGTAGATCAAATAGTTTATAGGATCTTTCTATATTTGCGATATCAATTCTTCAAAAAACAATCATTCATGAATTTACTTTAAAGCTCTGCGATCTCACTCGTCAATTTTAAGCTAGAATGATCGGAAAAACCTCCTGCCGAGAATGATCAGAATACGTACCTGTCTGCGGAATTTAGTGTGAGTAAGCCTTTCACTTCAAAACTCAACTGATACCCGATCATCCATCAAATCTCCATTACAAATGCTATGTTACGAAATATCGGCCAGTACCAAATTATTTCGGACAGGCAGTTTGATGCTTTGGAAATCGAATCTAATTAGTCATGTCATTTACGACTAGCCATCGTACCAGGACGTACTATTAAAAATATCTGAACGGATAGGATACCAAATATTAGCACTCAGACTCAGAAATCAGTAGGTTAAGGATGACGCGTGGACAATGAGTAACATTAGGGGAAAGGAAGGGAGATCGCAACTCTTTATTAGTGCCTTTTGCTTTGTTCTTTTGGTTGGGAGGAAAGTTAGTTACATAAATGTGAAATAGATTTTATTTTTATTTTTTTGGATTTGGTTATTGTGAGAAATCTTTTATGATTCATAGGGTTGAGTAGTCTCTTTCCAACCATGATCCCTTATAAAAGTTAATAGTTATACTTATTAATAGGAAATTTAACACAAAGCTTAGAACCTTCATACCATTATATCATTAATTAAAATGGAGTCATAGTGCAACGATTCAGACTTTGGCTCTTCTCTGGGAGGTTTTAGGTTCAAACCGCGGTGTGGGCGAGTGTGTGAGGGGTTGGTTTCGAGGTGGTTCTTGGTCCCAGTTAAAACTGTCAACAATGAGGTTCCTCAGTCTCAATAGATTTATATTTTAAAGAATGCAATAGTGGTTGCTTCACAATTTGTTCAATTAGTAAGTTTTTCATTACATTCCCCTAGCTAGCGTAAGGTGCTCATGTAGCCTGAGAAGGGGATCTACAGAAGAAGATGTTGCTCCAGAGAAGTGATTTCACATGACCAGTATTCAGTTGGGCAGTTATGTTCCTAATCCATCCACCAGCTACAGTGTGTTGGAGTATCTTAGCGGTGGTGAGGATATGTCGTTGGATGCAGAACCATCATTGATGGAATTGGTGATTCCTACGAAGGAAGCAAAATCTAAAGATCCCTCTCTTTCTATGTGGTTTTAGCGTTCTCATAGGGATGGAGATAGTCCACCTGAAAAACGGTTTCACCCATCGACCCAACAGTTTCAACAACTTTGGGGCATTGGCTTTGAAGAGACACAGGATGACGGAGCAATAAGTCTACTTGGTGCTTAGAGTTACAGTTCTATAGTTTAGGGTTTTTTTTACTCTAGTTTCTTTTTATATGCTTAGTTATGTTGTTTATTCGCTCTTTTAGGAGCTGGTTCTAGTTTTGATCGTATGGGTGGCCTTGCGCCTCGAGCTGTGATCTTTCCAACTCCCTTTTTATTGTAACCTCTTTTATTTTTATTGAATATAATTGTTGGTTCCAATAAAAAAAAAAATTAGTTTAATTTCTTATGTTTTTTTTTTTTTTTGGTTACATAGATGAATTGGTTACAATCACAATTTTTAGTAACTGTCAACGCAGTTGGTAGGGTTCAAACTATCAGCAAAGGCTTCCAACACACCCATCGTCTTGTTAATGGTAACCCGACGTGAGATGGGGACCGTCGGATGCACAGGGTTTGCATCGTCTTCGTCAGTTTGGTTCAACACGTGGCATGAAGGGGACCGTCGAACAAGCAGGAAATAGATCGCCATCATCAATCAGGTGCAACACGCAGAGGAGTCGGATCGGGCTACTAGCTATGCATGGGCACACTTGTGGGATTGGAACCTAGGTATCCTCTCGATAAGCGCACCAACTTACCAATCCACCTAGACCCATGGACTTTATTATGTTTTTTAATTTGTAGTGAAAATTTACTACACGTAGTTATCCCATGGCTTATGCCATGAGGTTGCCTAGGAGGTTGGTTGAAGAAATCATTCGATGTAGGTTCAAAGTAGGCATGTAATATGGATCATGCACCCATGTCAATTTTTTGTTCTCGAAAACCAACAACTTACACTACCCTCAATAGCATTTTTAGTGATATCTAAGTTGAGCCCCACCGGCAAGATGACTCAAGGAGTTATTTTGGTGATAACTAAAATTACTCTTTTGTTGGTGGAGATGCGGTCCAAGCAAAGGCTTAAGGTCAATCTGACTTCCCTGTGAGCAAGCTCACCTGCTTGGGTACTACTCACATCTACTTGGCCTCACAACCTCACCTCAACATTTGTCATCTCTCCACCATGCTAAAATATTTGGGCAAGGAGAATTCGATGGTTGCAATATAGAGAAAGAGCCTTCGCAAAGCCTAACTCTTGAAAAAATTCATGGGCCACTTGCAAGAATGTTGAAAAGCCTTCATCACACATGAAGGTTGATCACCTTGCGACGACTAGCTTAAGGGGGCACGTAATAATTTCCACTCGCTAATAGCCCCATGCCATATTGGAGTGCTTCAGATTGTTGAACCGTGCACATCATCTAATCTTAAATCTAGGGTAAGTATTGACTTCGAGATTCAAAGAAAAGCGAACAAGCATTAAAACGATGTCAACCATCCAATCTTGAATCTATGGTTGGCACTCTGTAACCAACAAAAGAGGGGTCAAAAGGTATAGTCTGCCTCTAGTTAGAAGATCTGGTGTTGACCCCATACATGAACAAACATCAAGCTCAACATCTCAAGGATCCTTCGCCTTAAGCAAGTGGCTTGAGGACTCCAAGGTCTACAGACTGTTGATTTTCCATCCAACATCCCACATGGTCTCTATCAATGAAGGCCAACACAAGAAAAGTAAGTCTTTGATGAAGCCTCAACCAAATACGTGGTAGTCATTCAGAAGTAATAGAAGGAAGCATTAGGGTGTATTCAAAAAAGGCTTGTCATTAGTCGAGAGAGATACCACCTCAGCTAGGACACGTGGCAGTTGTTTGCAACCAAGAAAGGCAACACAAAAGACAATTAAAGAAATATTCATCATTGGCTGCCAAGGTTGACTTTGTATCCTGGCTTATCACTATCACTTGCATGGCAGCTGCAGCGGTCACCCACCACACACAAGCCTATCAAGCCTACACCAATCAAGGAGGTCATATTGGGAACATTAGTGGGTGAGGCATCCCATAAATCAGATGAAGGCCTAAGGGAGTTTTGATGTCCAAAACCTTGAATCTAGTGAAAATAAATGGTGCAACCACATTTTGAGCATATTGCAGGGAGCAATAGTAGTAGCAACTTCCCTTTCAACCTGAAATCCTAAGGTAGTAGTGGCCCTAGATCTAGAGACCTCGATCCAATTGAATGCAACTGCAAAAGGATCTTTGCCATAGAACAAAAGTTAATTCTCAAGTCATCTACACAAAATTATGGAGGGAAAATAACCCCTTAGTCTTAACCTATAAATAGGCCTTTCATACTCATTATAAGGCATTGGGAGTAGCTTGCTCATGCCTCATATCTAGCCTTGTAAGCTCTTCCTTTCACTTATTGTTTGTATGAGTAAGACTCGAATCTTGAGTCGTTGTCTAAGGAGCACCAAGCCTCTTTAGGTTGCATGCATTGTAATTGTTCAATACATAAATGGAAGTTGTGACTAACTTCTCTTTGTCCTACTTTTTTTTGTGTTGTTGGTTATGGGGTATTTGTTATGATGTATGTTTGATTTCTAGCTGTTACATTGTGGTGAATGTGTTCATCCTTAACTCGTTCATGCAGTTGAGGAAAAACCTTGATATTGGTGCATCACCCCATAACTTAGGTTTTACTTTCTTACATTTATATTTTTCCATTTTTTTGCTTTCTGTTGTTCTCTTTTTTTGTTGGCAATAAGCACAAACCTAAGCCCATGAGGTTTGAAAGGCATGCAAAAGATCATATCCAATAAGGAATGGACCTCAACAAAACCTCGGAGATCACCCTATAGACATTCTTTTTGCTTTTGGAGCTTCCCACTATATTGTTCCACATGAGGTATGGGTGCCTAGACATGTTGGGTCATTGTCCCAATAGGTCAAGACATTTTGAGATGATAACAATCCATTTGGCATGCCCAATGGGACAAGCTTAACACTTTCATCCCATGAGACTAGAAGAAAAGTCCCTGATCAAGACTCTGATGAAGGTCTTAGTTTGTCTCTTCATGAGCATCAAAAAGATTCTCTTATGACTATATTGAGGAAATATTGAAGAAGTCATTCGACAATAGTAAGGTTGAGATTTTGGTGGGGGTCTTTGTCTCTTGACTTGTTGAAACACTCTCTCCCTGCTAGGTGTTTGTTCTTAAAGAAAAACCTAAAAAATATGACCAAAAGGCCTATCACTAGATCCTTTGCTAGAGTTAATTCGCAAGAGTTGGTACCACCTTTGAATTGAAGAGTGAGGAGGAACCAATGATGCAACATGGCAAATCTGCTAAACAAGCCTCCTCAAATATTTTTGAAGTGGAACAACAAAGTTCCTTTAATTTCACCTACCCCGCCTATCATATGGGAACTTATTCCTACTTTAGTGCTCAAGTCCCTATCTTATTTCTCGAGGGAATATGTCATTACCCTGATGAAACATGTGCATCACCTAGTGAGCTTGTGTGTAGTGCATGACATTTAAAAGCAAGACATGACCTTGAGGTTGTTAATCATCTCCTTCAGAGAAAAATATTGAGAATGGTACATCGACCTTAATCCTCAGTTAGTTAGAAGTTGGGATCAGCTAGCTGACCTCCTAATAAATAGATTTGGAGAAAATTCAGATGGTGAATCTCTCCTTGAGTAGCTCACAATGATCAATAGGGCACCCACAAAGATGCTGGATGATTTTAACATCTAATTTCATAAAGCTTCGTAGAGGATCCTTGACGAAATCATACCTCCCCCTAGTATGGCATTCATCTATTACTTGAAAGCTTTTGATTATGATATTGTCATGATGTTCAAAACTATCTGAGGAAACTCATTATCAAAAGCCTATGGGATAGTCATCCACGTTGTTAAGGACCTAATCTAAATAGGAAGGTTAGCTCCTAGGCCACCTTTACCATTAATCTCCATCGTGCAACCTTTGAATCACCCCACTTCGACTAGCCAACATACTACATGTCTAACTCCTATCATAAGCATAGGGCAAACCCAAGCTCCTGATCCGATTCAATCGCCCCCTATCCCAACCCTTATGTTACCAAATTTTATGAAATGAGGAATATGATGAGGACGTTCTCTAATTAAATCACAAACTTGAAGATGCAACAAAATACCTAGAGGCTCCCCTACCAAAGCCATCAAGGCCTCCTTTCCAATAAGGAAAATAGGGTTTTCGACTATCCTCCAATGGGTATTAAAGGCCTCCACCTTTGCATAATAGAAATACGGTTCAACCCTAAGCTCCAACTTAGAAAATAGTACTCATACCAAGCTTTCTATAACAAAAGCCCTAACCTAGTTAAGGATTTGTTCCCCACATAGAATAATTATGTTGAAGACCCCAATGTATGGAATTTTTTTGCTCTTGAGTTTTACCCCTCCGATCCTTATGTCAAAAGTAAATCCCAAGTGGTCAGAGTACCTCTACCAAATCAGACACCCACTCCATATATGCAATTGGAAGACCATCCAATAACCTACTATCCAAACTTCAACCTTATCACTAATTATTGTTTCCTCAATTTTGGAGCAAACCTTGGTCACCTAGGACGAGGTAGAAGTATATGTTATTTCAGATGAAGCAAAGTTTGTCAAACATAGGGAGACCACAAGTTTGATTGGATTACATCACCAGGGCCAAGAGAAAGATTGTTGAAGAGCAAGGAAGGTATAGTCCACTAAACCCGCAACCCCAGGGTAAGACAATGAATGATTGGAGGAAGGTTTGACACCATCTTAGCTATATAACCAAGCCCAAGTAGTTTCAACAATTGCAAGGACAAACCCAAAACCCCCAAAGCAGCCTGCTACAGAACCACCAAGACCAACTCTGACATCAAAAAAGACCAAGCCTATGTCTTCATCATGCACCATCTCAAAAAATATTTTTGAATAATATTTCAATGTGGTGGATCATTTGAGGAAGTCAATGATAGCAATTCCTCTCTAGGACATGCTCTTAATTTTGGAGTAGATGAAGCACTTAGAAAAGGCTCTACAGAAGTAGGAGTTGGAAAAATAGAAATTATAGCATTTTTATAGGTATTTGAACTAGGCATGAAGACTTGCACTATCCAACAAGCAAAAAAAATTGAAAGAGGCAAGACATAGCCTCCCTATATAAGTAGAACAATTTGGAGCAGCCATCAAAGATCTTTACTAGTTGAAATAAAATTGAAGTGGAAGATCCTTGCTTTGAAGAATTCATCGAGCAGACCGAAATAGGAACATATTTGATCCAAGGAGAAGACCCTCATGTGCATGAAATCTAGGGGAACACAAATGATAGAGTGGGCATGTGGAAGTTATAATTTCATGGGGCTAAAAGCAAAAGGGGTTCCAACATCAACATCTTCCTAATATCAATAAGGGGAACTAAGATGTTGCAGTTGTATAGGTTGCAACTCAATTACACAAATAATGTCAATGGATATGAAGCCCTGGTGCTTGGCCTCCAACTTGCTGAGAAGAAAGGCATCAAAATATTGCAAGTATACGACAACATAAAGTAGTCAAGCAGGTAAAATCCCAATGTCTGGCCAAGAATAGGCTAATGAGAGCTTATAGTCATCGAGTTTAGAATCTAATAAAAGCTTTTGCTGTTATAAACATCAAAGTCCTCCCTAAGACTCAAAATATAGATGCAGATTGTATGGCTATCATTAGGTCACAATTTAATCTTATGGATGATTTGATCTAGAATGAACATGTGAAAATGATAGTCAAGTCGGCCATTCCCAATAATGAGACCCATTGGCAGGTGTCTAACAGTGATGAATATATTGTCTGATTCATCCGATAGGGGTCTAAATTTTCCAAAAACATGGGTTTTCTTATTGAAGAAGCCTATGATGATCTTATTATACAACTAAGGTCCAATAAGATTCCCAAGGGGCTTGTTACAATAGAAGCCCTTTTTAGCCTTGATGACTACTTCAGAGGAAAAAGGGAATGACAACTAACAAAGAGGATTATCAAGAAAGAGGTTGCCCAAGATCAAGTGCTAAAGGTGGGAAAGATTGCAACCATAGAAGAAAAGCAAACCCTCATACATCTTTATTAGAAATACAATAGCGTAATGGCATGGAGTTATGAGAATCTAAAAGGATATGACACAAGTATTATCCAATACACCATTGAGCTTACCCTATACACCAAGTCGATGAGGAAAAAGTAGAGGTCTATCAACCCCAAAATCAAGCCTCTTATAAGGAAGGAGTTGGATAAGTTGATCGAATCAAGAATCATATACCCCATCAAACATACCATGTGGATCTCCAACCTAGTGCTAGTAAGGAAGAAGAATGGTGATATCAGGCTATGTGTTGACTTCCAATATCTAAATAAGACTTCATTAAAAGATCATTACCCCTTGCCCTTGATGGATCAAACCCTTTAGACTATCATCAACTCTGAAAGGTTCTCACTTCTAGATAATTTATTTGGATACAACGAGGTGTAGGTAAAGGATGAAGACCAACACAAAATAAATTTCACCACCAAATGGGGGATGCTTGCTTACCAAAGAATAACTTTTGTCTTGTTTAATTTTGGCACAAAATTTCAAAGAGCGATGGATACCGCTTTCAAGGGGCTTATTAACAAAATTATCTCAATATAGCTTTATGAATTTGACTATATTCTCTAAGCAAGAAGGGGATCACATGACACACCTAGAGGAATACTTTAAATAGCGTCAAGATTTAGGGGTATGTCTAAGCCCTAAGGAATGTATTTTTTGCACCCCTGACAGTAAATTGCTTGGACATATTGTTTCCAAGGAAGGTTTTGCCATTAACCCTAAAATAATCCAGGTCATTAGCCGCCTCTCTCTACCTCAACATAAGAAGGCTCTCCAATATTTCTTAGGGTAAATAAACTTTGTCAAAATATTTATTCTATATTTTACTAGTATTGTTAGACCAATCACCCTTATGGTAAAAAAAGAGTAGTCATTTAGATGGATAGAAGAAGGAAAGAAAGTATTAAAAAAAAATCAAGGAAGCTATAGCAAAAGCCCTAGTGCTAGCAAACCCATACTCTAATAAAGAGTTCATCCTCTATGCTTTTAGGGGGACATAAAGCATTGTCACCCTTCTCATCCAAAAGGGAAGTGATCGTCATGGACAACTGATTGCCTTATTCAACCAAATTCTAAAAGGCTACTAGGAAAGATGTAAATTTATCAAATAATAGGTGTACACTCTTATCACAACATTGAAGAAATTTAAGCGCTTGGTCTCCAGTAATAAGATCCTTGCACATGTCATCCACTCGAGTATAAAGGAATATATAATGGAGCGATATATTAGTGAAAAAATGGCAAGATGGATTACCAAGATATTGGAGTTTGACATAGATATCAAACCCACTACACTAGTTAGAGGAAGGGCCCTATGACAAAAAATGGTGGAAGATTTGGCAAACAAAGAGATGGACAAAGACCTATGTCTAATCAATGGGGAAGAAGAAGTGCTAGATTGGGTAGACCAACAAGTTAGATATATGCAATTAGGCTAATATCCCCTAGGCTAGATAAAGCCCAAAGGTGAGTCGTTCAATTGCAAAATGCTTACTTTTTCCTAATTGGAGGTGTATTGTTCTGAAGAAATTTTGACGATGTTCTCTTAAGGTGTGTTAGAGAAGACCAAAATCAATATTTGCTCCTAGAATTTTATGAGTAATTCTCTAGTGGAAACTTAGCTCAAATTGCTACTATCGAAATCATGAAAGCTAGATATATTGGCCCACTATGTGGATGCACACCAATGGGTGAAAAAATACAACAAATGCAAATTATCCACTAGAAGAAAAATGAATACACCATTTTCCCTAAAGTCCAACATGGTTGATTAACCATTCTCCCAATGGGGATTGGATTTCATCGGCATCAACAACCCCTCGTCAAGTGAATGACATAAGTGGATTATCACTACCATTGACTACTTCACCAAATAGACCGAGGCAATGACATTTAAGGAAGCAACTGAAAAGACAATAATCAATTTCTTGAAAGAAATAACAACTCGGTTTGGCATTGCCAATATAGTCACCACTGCTAATGCCAAAGCATTCATGGAAGCTTAGATCACTTGATTCCCTCACTAACATGACATATATCTAAAGCTTACCTCAAATTATTACCCCTAAAGTAATGAGCTAGTTTAGTCCACCAATAATTTTTTTATCAAGATTCTAAAAAGTTTTGGGTCTAACAATCAAAGGCAATGGCACCTGCATATCATAAAAGCCTTATTGGAAAATAGGATCATTCCTAAAAAGGCAATAGGATTTTCACCTTATATCTTGGTGTACAACAAGAAAGTAAAGTTGCTCATCTCCATAGAGTTACCAACTTTATAACTACTTCATTAGGTAGAACTCCAAGAAAATTATGCCACAACATTGAGGATGGGAGAACTACTCAGGGTAGAGGAGCATAGAGAGATGGTCTAAGAGCAATTTATTAAGCATTAAGAAGTGACTAAGGCATGGTTCGACAAAATGAAAATCCCCCAGAGCTTCAAGGTAGGTGAATATAGAAATGGGAGGAAGCTAGAAGGCTATTATACCAAAATTGACATCATATGAAGCGACCCTTATATTATCATCACATGAAAGGCCAAAAATATATTTGAGCTATTAATAGTAGATGGTGATGCCAAACCTATTATTTTAAATGGTATCTATCTAAAAAAATATCCAAAAAAAATGAAAAACGAAATGATGAATATATATGCAGATTTTTTGTGCTATGTTTACTTCTAGATAACATTTTGTTTTGTTGCAGGAAGCATGCGATAGAAAAGAGACTCAAAACCACCATATGGTCATAAGTTGGGTGTAGTTGCTCAAATATTAAAAGATGAACTATGGACAAAAGGTAAGGACAATTGTTAGATCAATGAGAGATCTTGGTTGATGTAAACCACCCATATGCATAAAGCAAGCAACTATGGCCACACAAAAGGGTAGTCTTCCCAAAAGAAAAGTGCTAGAACAACAATAGTATGAGCATACCCCCTAGAAATATAATTTCTTAAGATCATCATCAATCACTTATGGTTGATCTAACCAAGATCTTGGATGGTGACAACTCACATAATGAAGGCATAAGGCAAATATGGTAGATAGTTATCCCCTTTGACTAAACTTGTGTGAGGAGTAGCATCACATGAAGTAAATCTAGCGCAAACGGAGGCATTGATTTTATTTTGTGATAGCTATAGGAGTAAGATCTAAAGTTAATTGAAGAGATTGGAGACAAAGGGGGTGCATGAATTCCCATAAGTAAAAATAAATATAGGTTAGTGCCACCACCTCAAGATAAATATTTATATAAGGCCAATTTGCTTGCGTGATTCCAACGAGTTAAGCCACTAAGTGAGTTGAGTCTATAATATCCTCTCCCTTCCCTTCAAGATTTTTTTGATGACTCATACCTAATAGATGAGGCTTCCATTCTCTAGGTCCCTCATCCCTTAAAAGCAAGGGATCCCCTGTGAGTCACCAAAGTTGTGAAACTTCACTACATGCAACCACCCCATGGCTTACACCATGAGGTTTCCTAAAATTTTGGTCAAATAAATCATCCGATGGAGGTTCAAAGTAGGTACATAAGGCTCTAGATCATGCACTCACATCAAATTTTCATTCCTAGAAATTGACAACCTACACTATCCTCAAAAATATTTTTGATATCTAAGTTGAGCCCCACCAATGGGATGAGTCAAGGACCCATTTTGATGATAACTAAAATGACTTTTTCATTGGTGGAGGTGCAGTCTAGACAAAGGCTTTAGGTCGATCCAACTTTCCCATATGCGAGCTCACTTACTTGGGTACTACCCACATTTGCTTGGCCTCACAACCCCTACCTCAACATCTGCCATCTCTCCACCATGCTAGAAGATCTGAGTGGGGAGAATTTGATGGATATGAGATAGAGAAATAGCCTCCACAAAACCCTACTCTTGAAGAATTCCATAGGCTACTTGTAAGAACATTAAAAATCCTTCATCACCCATAAAGGTTGATCGCCTTGTGACAACTAACTTAAGGGGGCATGTATTAATTTTTGTGTGCCAATATCCCCAATGCCATAGTGGAGCACTTTAGATTGTTGACCCATGCACATCATTCAATATTAAATCCAAAGGTAGTCACTGACTCTAGGATCTAAAGAAAAGCGAAAAAGAATAAAAATGACCTTAGCTATCAAATCCTAGAATTATGGTTGGCACTTTGTTACCAGTAAAAGAGGGATCAAAAGGCACAATCCACGTCTAGTTAGAAGAGCAGACACTAACCCCACACGTGGATGAACATCAAGCCCCATTGGCCATTGGATCTCTTAGCAACGGTCGATACTCCTTCGCCTTAAGCAACTTGAGAACTTTATGGCTCGTAGACCAATGATTTTCCATATGATAACCCACATGGTCTCTATCAGTGAAGGCTAGCATAAGAAAAGGAATTTCTCAACAAAGCCCCAACCAAACACATGGTAGTCCTTTAGAAGCAAGAGAAAGAATCATTGAGGCATAATAAAAAAAAGGTCTACCACTGGCTACGAAAGATCCTACCTTAGCTAGGATACATGGTGACTATTCGCAAACAAGAAAGATAACATAAAATGCAATTAAAGAAATATCTACCATTGGCTGCTAAGGTTGAATTTTTTGGCTCAACTTGTCACAATAACCTATGTGGCAACTACAATGGTCATCTGCCACATGGATAAGCCTACCTTGTCAATCTTACACCAATTAAGGAAGCCATATCAATAATGTTAGCGAGCAAGGCATCCCATAAAGCAGATGAAGGCCTAGGGGAGTTATGATGTCCAAAACCTTAAATCCAACCAAATTTAATGGCACAACCACCTTTAGAGCACACTGTAGGAGGCGATGGAAACAAAAAATTTCCCATCCAACAACCTAGAAGTATTTGATATTAATGGTCCTAAATCCATCGAGGTATTCAAATGCAGGTGCATAAGGATCTCATCTATAGAACAAAAGTTAATTCTCAAGTCCTCTACGTATAATTTTGGAGGGAAAATAACCCCTCAATATTAGCCTATAAATAGGCCTTTAAAACTCATTGGAAGTGACTTTCTCGTGCCTCATATATAGCCTTGTATGCTCTTCCTTTTAATTCTTCTTTGTTGTATGAGTGGGACTCAAACCTTGAGGCATTGTATAAGGATCATTGAGCCTCTTTAGGCCACACACCTTGTAATTTTTTGATACATAAATGGAAGCTATGACGAATTTCGTTTTACCCTACTTCTTTGTGTTGTCAATTCTAGGTTATGTGTTATGAAGTGTGTTCAATTTCTAGCTATTAAACTATGATGAATGTGTTCATATTAACTCATTCGTGCAGTTGGGTAGAAAAACCTTGATCCTGGTGCATCACTCTTGTAGCTTAGGTTTTACTTTCCTACAATTATATTTTCCTATTTTTTTATTTTTTTTATTCCATTTTCTTATTGGTAAGAAGCATATACATGAGCTTTCAAGGTCTAAAATGTGTGCAAAAGATCATATCCAATGAGGATTTAGCCTTGGAAAAATCCAATAGGTCACATCATAGGCATTCTCTTTACCTGTGGAGCTTCTCGCTATGTTTCTCAACACGAGAACAAGTGCCTAGATGTGTTCGGTTGTTGTTTCGATAGGTCAAGACATTATGAGATGACAACACATCTATTAAATTTTAAGGAGGGGACCCGAACCATAGATTATGAATCATATATTTTAGATGTAGAAGATGTAATGAGGTGGGTTATATTGAGAGCCCATGCCATAAGAAGAGTCCAATAGAACTATATGTAGAAAATCACAAGAGAAACTTACAAATGGATATGGACGAGGATGGTTTTAACTTCCAAAAAATAGGTCGAAAAAGATGAAATAAAATAGATAGTTGAGATCAGTAAGGAAGGACATTGGAAGAAATATCAATTATTTTGAGGCTTTAGTCTATGAATAAAAATCATATTAGATCTTAGAGGACATAGTATAATAGGATCAGAATATTAAAAAGGAATCATCTATTCAATATGATCTAGATTTAAGGATTAACATTCTAGCTAAACCTAAGGAATGTGCCTCATCAAATTTTTAAGTCTCTCTTGAAGTACCATGCACCATTTAGGAGAAGAAAATTTATAGAGAAAATATAATGTTAGATGTTAATACCTCTACATTATAAGGAAATACCAAAAAATGAGCAGGACAAGTCAAAAGCTTCTGTATCAGATCTAGGAGAGGATAAGTCTAATGAAAAGGAAGGTTGTGAAGGAATATTGAGGAATAGAATAATAAGACCTACTTATAATACATGCAAGGTAAAAAGAGGAAATCCCTTAAATTATCAAGTAAGAGCCAAGGAAGTAAGAGCAAACATAGAGAAAGGAACACAATCTAAGTTGGTTGAACTTCTATTTACTAAACAACAAAATTATATTTATAATTCGAAGATGGGGCTAGTGCCCCTAATGAGACATGATTACCATATCATGGAATGTAAGGGGTGCTAATACCCCCTCAAAGTATATGTGTATCAAGGACCTCTATTTAACTAATAAGTCTAATATTCTTTGTATCCAAGAAACTAGATGACAAAGGAATAAGTTTTCAAAACTATGAAAGTAGTATGAAAAAGATGTGATGGGATGTTGTGGATTTTGAAGGAGTGAAGGGGGGAACTCTAACATGTTGGAATATTGTTAGAAATTCCTATGCAACCATTCATAAAACTATGAATTTGATAGTCTTATTATTCGCATGCTACTTTGTAGATATTTGTTTCTTTCTTATCAATCAATGCCTATGAACCTACGACTCAATCAAACATATTAGAAGTATGGAGTGGGATTGAGACCTTTACTAGAATTAAAGACTAAGAAACCCGATTTATGATCATAGGATATTTTAATGCCATAACCAAGTTGGATGAAAAATTTGGAGGAATTAGGAAAAATAACCAAAGTATGTTAGATTTCTTAGTTTTCATTCAAAACAATAATCTATGGGACATTGAATTTGAATAGGGCAACTATACATGGAAAAATAATAGGAGAGATCATAACTTAATAGTAGAAAAATTAGACAAATGGATAATCTCAAATAATTGGCTAGATGAAGGAACTTTTGCTAAAATGTATACCTTGACAAGGATTGGTTCATATCATTGGCCAATAAAAGTTAAAATGATGGTAAGTGAATTAAAAAAAATCATGTTTTAAATATGAGTAGATGTGGGAAGACCATCATCAATTTGTTGATATGATAGCATAAATGTAAAATTATTCAAAAAACAATAGGTTGTATACACTTCAAAGACCAATCAAGTCAATGACATCTAGATTAAAAGAATGGAACAAAAACACTTTTGGAAATATTTTTGAGAAGAAAGAACTAAAAGAGAAACTTTCAAATTTTCAAAAAGGTGAGCATAATAATCCAACTTGAATGAAAAGGAGTTGCTTAGTGAATATCATAATATTTTGAGTAAGGAAGAGAAATTTTGGAGATTAAAATCAAGATAGACTTGGTTAAAAGGAGATAAAAACACAAAGTTTTTTCATAGGATGACAATAGTACATAGATAAACATAATTATGAGAATAAAATTAGAAGGGGTTTGGATTGAAGACTAGAATGAAATTAGAAAGGAGAAAATATTTTTTATCAAAATATTATAGGATTGAAGGAGTTTGAAGTTCTTAATGATAATCTACTACAATAAGTACCTTTAGTTATAACAAATGAAGACAATAGGAAACTGATGGAACCTATTACTCTAGAAGAAGTTTATTTAGCTTTTTTCTCTTTTGATAAGGATAAATATTCAGGTTGGAATGGACTCTTAACAATATTCTATCAACATAACTGGGATATAGTAAAGGATTATTTATTGGTGGTAGTGGAAAATTCTAGTGTTAAACAATACATACCTTATAAAATAAATGCAACATATCTTACCCCGATTCCAAAAAATAAAGATGCAAAATTGTTTGATTCATTTAGACCCATAAGCCTATGTAATATGGAATATTGTATTCAAAGTGATGGTAAATTAGTTAAGACCAATGTTAGACTAAATTATTTTAAAAGCGCAAGGAGGATTTGTGAAAGGGAGACAAATTATGGATGAGATCATAGTAGCTCATGAACTTATGCATTTAGCAACTTAAAGAAAAGAGAGAGCAATAATCTTAAAACTTGATATGAGTAAACCTATGATAGGGTTAAATGATTTTTTTTTTTTGTAATATTAGAAAAGTTTAGATTTGGGAAAAAATGGGTCAAATGGATTAAAGCTTGTGTCTATACAGTATCATATTTAGTGTTGGTCAAATGGGTTAGTAAAATAATCATTTAAAACTATGTTGCAAGCTTACTACAATGGTAAGGGCTTTGGCCTCTCTTTGAGAGGTCCAAGGTTCAAACCCGATTAATTATGAGGGGATTATAACCCCTCATAAAAATCTATTTAAACTCATTGAAAAAACATAATCATTTAAAACCAAGAGATATCTCAGGCAGGGAGATCCTATATCTCCATATCTATCATTTGTATGGAAGAGGTATTGGGTAGGAACTTGTAGAAGGCTAACAAATATGGGTTGATAAGTGGACCTAAGGCTAGTAATAACATCAAAAACATCACCCATCAACAATTTATAGATGATACAACTCTTTTGGGAGGGCAAGGATAAATGAGGCCAAAGCTTTGAATAAATTATTAAAGGAATATGAAAGAGTGTTAGGGTAGAAAGTTAATAGGACAAAATCCAAAATTTACTTCCTAAACACTCCAACTAGAATCAAAGCAGGGATATGTAGGTTACTTCAAATGGAGGAGGAAAATTTGCCAACAACTTATCTAGGGATGCCCTTATTTGAGGGGATAATGTGGATATAATTGTAGAATCTAGTTATAAGTAAAGTTTAAAATAAACTGCTAGCATGAACAGGTAGATGATTATCATTAGTAGGAAGAGTGCAACTAATTAAATAAGTCTTACAAGCCATTCCAACACTTTATATGTCCTTGTATACTATGCCAAATTCGATAGAAAAAGTTTAATATATATTATTTAATCATTTTTAGGGTCAAGATTACATGATAAAAGGAAAATTCCTTTGGTAAAAGGGAGCAAGGTGTGTGATGATAAAACTAGGGGATATCTTGGTTTAAGAGTTCTTATAGATGCAAACTTAGTTCTTAGGGGAAAAGTACTTTGGAGATTATACAAAGAGATTCAAAGACCATTAATGGTCAAGAATTCTTCTAAGTATATTGAGCCCAATGACCCAAGCTTAATATTTATTGCATTCTCATTATCAGATGGTTATGCACTATGGAATGGTTTTAAAAAATCAATTGATCTAGTGATTAAAGGTTTAAGATGGGTGGTGGTAACTGGAGAAAATTTTTCTATTTGGATGGA
Source organism: Wollemia nobilis (assembly GCA_028583015.1). Lineage (NCBI taxonomy): Eukaryota > Viridiplantae > Streptophyta > Pinopsida > Araucariales > Araucariaceae > Wollemia > Wollemia nobilis. Next base: position 3,359,240 of record JAQPPZ010017063.1, on the reverse strand, counting down.
TACTTGGTGTGATAAAAAACCACTCAATCTAGATCCAATTTTGAAACCATGGATGAGATTACTTCAAGGAAAATATGGCGATAGGGTTTCAAATATTACGTACAAGGATCAAGAAGGAAGATACAAATGGAATTAATATTTTTTTATAAGTATAGAAGAAATTGATGCTAGGAGTTAGTTGAGCAAAAAGACAACAATAAAGATTATTTTGAGGGGAGCTAAGGATAAGCTAATTTGGGAGTTAAATAACTGAGGAGAGTACACAACAAGAAGAAGATATAATGTAAAACACCAACAAAAAAGGAATACCACAAGAATATGGAGAGATATTTAGGATAGCCTGAGCATTCCTAAAGTCAAAATGTTTATTTGGCTAGTAGGTCATAGAAGAATTTTATCCTAGGATAACCTTATGAAAAGGGGTTTTCATAGCCCCTCATAATGTGTTCTATGTAAAAAGAAGGAGGAGAGTATAGACCATCTCTTGGGACAATGCTCAATAGTTTAGAAACTATGGCAATGGATTCATAATATTTTTGGTAAATGCATGATGATGAATGAAAAAATCAAAGAATGGTTAAAAATTTGGTAGAGCACTTTTAAAAGTGAGGCTTTACAAAAAATATAGGATATATTGAAAGATTCAATACTTTGAATTGTATGGCTAGAAAGGAATACAAGAATATTTGAAGGAAAAAAAAGTAGTTTAAAGGTAATGAAAAGGAAGATTTATTTAGCCATAGAAAAGTCTAAACCAACCCTATCAACTCACTTAATTCCTAATCTTGAAGAAAAGAGCCTTGATATATGGAGTCAAGCCATTAAATGAAATTATGATGTTGGGTACACGAGAAACAAAAAGAAGGCAAAGAACATAAAGTAGAAACCATTAGAAGTGGAGTTTGTCAGATTTAAATTTTTATGGAGCATCTAAAGGAAATCCAAGACCAACAGGAGGAGGAATAATTAGAAATAACAGGGGAGATATTTGTTTCATTTTATTTTCAATAGTGTATTTAAGACACATAATAAAGTTGAAGCTTAGGCAACTTTAGAAGGATTAAAAATATGCAGACAAATGAAATGGAATAGAGTATGGATGGATACAAGGATCAAGAAGGAAGATACAAATGGAAAGAATATGTTTTTACAAGTATACAAGAAATTGATAGTAGGAGGCAATTGAGTAAAAAGATAACAACTATGATTATTCTGAGAGGAGCCAAGGATAAATTGATTTGGGAGTTGAATAGCTCGGGATATTACATAACAAGAAGTGGATATAATGTTCAACACCAATAAAATAATAATGCCACTAGAATATGGAGATATATTTGGGATAGCCCAAGCATTCCTAAAGTCAAAATGTTTTTTTGGCTAGTAGGTCATAAAATAATTTTATCTTGGGATAACCTTATGAAAAGGGGTTTTCATGGTCCCTCTCAATGTGTTTTCTGTAATAAGGAGGAAGAGAGTATATACCATCTCTTGGAACATTGCTCAATAGTTTGGAATCTATGGCAATGGATTGTTAATATGTTTGGTAGATGCATAGTGATGAATAACATAATTGAAGATTGGTTAAAGCAATTGTAGAACACTTATAAAAGTGAGGCTTTACAGACAATATGGGATATATCAAAAGATACAATATTTTGGACTATATGGCTAGAAAGGAATAGAAGAATATTTAAAGGAAAGAAAACCAATTTAGAGGTAATGAAAAAAATATATGTTTAGCCATAGAGGAGTCTAAACCAACCCTATCAACTCACCCAATCCCTAAGTTGGAAGCAGAGAGCCTTAATAGATGGAGTGAAGTCATTAAATGGAAATATGATGTTGGGTACAAGAGAAGCAAAAAGAAGGCAACAAATATATAATGGAAAGCACCAAATGTGGAGTGGGTTAAATTGAATTTTGATGGAGCATCTAAAAGAAATCTAGGACCAACAAGAGGAGGAGGAATAATTAGAAATAACAGAGGAGATATTGTCTCATTATGCTTTCAATAGTGGATTTAAGATAAATAACGAAGTTGAAGCTTGGGCATCTTTAGAAGGGTTAAAAATATGTAAACAAATAAAATGGAATAGAGAATCGATGGAAGGTGATTCTCTCATAGTAATAAATGCAATTTTGAGGAAAGCAAAGGCTCCTTGGAACATGGAAATTTAAGATTTTGCTAAAGATCTTGAAGAAATCAAGTTTACACATATATTAAAGGAAGGAAACAAATGTGCAGATAAGCTAACCAATAAAGGGGTTTTTATTGAGGATCATGAAGTTAAGTTCTCCTTTCCATGGTTAGAGGAAGTAAGAATTTTAGTGGAAGCTGACAAAAAATGTTGATTTCCTGATCAATTAATGATTAAGATCTACTTTAATGTTTTCCATTGGTAATATTTGCTTTATTTTGTAACAATAATGTGTTTTCATTTAGACTATTTATTATAATTTTTGTGGTTGCACTTGTGTTTCAGGAAGGAAACTAGCAATCTAGATTTGGTAAAGCGGACTATGATAGTGCAATGTTTTGGAAATATTACTCTACTAAGATGTAAGACATATATAGTAGATGTGAAGTTTTGGCATTGTGAAGGTTGCTATAGGAAAATGTCAATAAAGATGCTAAATTTTGAAGTAACTGTATTCATACAAAAATTTGAAAAGATCTAGAAAATAAAAATAAAGAATTCAAACATTTTATGTAAAATGATGTAGGTTTCTAGCTATAGCATCTCAATTGCTATGAGAAGTGTATCTATTTGTAAAATCTTAAGCTCTAAATAAGAAATATGTAAATTTTCAAGAGTGGGGGACCCGAGTACAACCCATTATTATCCAAAAAAAAAAAGGAGTATGGATGGAAGGTGACTCACTAATAGTAATAAATATAATTTTGAGAAAAGCAAAGTCTCTATGGAACATATAAGAGATAATTGTGGAAATACAAGACCTTGCTACAGAGTTTGAATAAATCAGGTTTACTCATGCATTAAGGGAAGGAAACAAATGTGTAGATAGGCTAGCCAATAGAGGGGTTTTAATTTAGGATCGTGAAGTTAATTTCTCTTTTCCATGGTTGGAGGAAGTGGTAAGTTTAGTTGAAGTCAACAAGAAAATATTGACTACCTGAATCAAATAATGATTAAGATTTACTTTAATGTTTTCCATTGGTAATATTTTCCTTATTTTATAACATTAATTTGTTTTCATATAAACTATTTATTACAATTCTTATGGTTGATGTTATTCTTTAGGAAGGAAACTAGCAATCCATATTTGGTAAAGTGAACTATGATAGTGTAGAGTTTTGGAAATATTAATCTATTAAGATACAATGCATAAATAATAGAGGTGGATTTCTTGTATTGTGAAGGTTGTTGCAAGAAAATATCAAGAAGGATGCTGAATTTTAGAATTTTTGCATTCACACAAAAAATTGAAGAATATTCAAAAAATGAAAATCAAGAATTTAAACTTTTTATAAAAAATGATGTAAACTCAATTGAGATGAGAATTGAATCTATTTGTAAACTCTCAAGCTCTAAGAGAGAGAGTTGTGATTTGTCAAGGGTGGGGGACCCAAGTACAAACCCCATTTTTTTTTTGTTGGAGAACAAGGGGTTGTACTTGGGTCCCCCACTTTTGACAAATCATAACTCTCTTCTTTCGATCTTGAGAGTTTATAAAAAATTCAATTCTCATCTCAATTGAGTTGTTATGGCTAGAAACCTACATTGTTTTACATAAAATGTTTGAATTCTTGATTTTCATTTTTTGGATCTTTTCAATTTTCTATGTGAATACAAATATTCTAGAATTCAACATCCTTCTTGAAATTTTCCTACAACAACCTTCACAATACCAAAAATTCACCTCTACTATCTATGCATTGCATCTTAGTAGAGTAATATTTCCAAAACATCACACTATCATAGTTTACTTTACGAAGTCTAGATTGTTAGTCCTTCTTAAAGCACAAGTGCAACCACAAATTTTTTAATAAATAGTCTATATGAAAGCACATTAATGTTATAAAATAAAGTAGATATTACTAATGGAGGAGATTAAAGTAAATGTTATTCATCATTTGAATCGGATAGTCAACATTTTTTTGTCAGATTTAGCTAAACTTACTACTTCCTCTAACCATGGAAAAGATAAGTTAACTTCATGATCCTGAATTAAAATCCCTCTATTGGCTAGCCTATCTACATATTTTTTCCTTCCCTTAACATATGTGTAAACTTGATTTCTTCAAACTCTATAGCAAGGTCTTGAATTTCCATAATTATCACTTGTATGTTCCAAGGAGCCTTTGCTTTTCTCAAAATTGCATTTATTACTACGAATGAATAACCTTCCATCCATACTATGTTCTATTTCATTTGTTTGCATATTTTTAACCCTTCCAAAGACACCTAAGCTTCAATTTCATTGTCTTAAATTCACTATTAAAAACATAATGATACAAAATCTCTCCGATATTATTTCTAATTATTCCTCCTCTTCCTACTGGCCCTAAATTTCCTTTAGATGCTCCATCAAATCCACATCTGGTGGTATCCACTTTATATTCTTTGCCTTCTTTTTTTTTCTCCTATACCCAACATCATAGTTCCATTTGATGACTTGACTCCATCTATCAAGGCTCTTTGCTTCTAGATTAGGAACTGGATGAGTTTGATAGGGTTTGTTTAGACTCTTCTATGGCTAAACAAAGCTTCTTTTTTATTACCTCTAAATTGCTTTCCTCTACTTTAAATATTGTTTTATTCCTTTCTAGACATATAGTCCAAAGTATTGTATCTTTTGATTTACCCTAGATTATCTGTAAAGCCTCACTTTTAAAAGTGTTTAGCCATTGCTTTAACCATTATTCAATTTTACCATTCATCACCATGCATTTACCAAATATATTATGAATTCATTGCCATAGTTTCCTATTGGGATTTTTTTCCTGCATCCTTAAGATAAGTTGTCATGTTATAGGAAAACCTACTACCAACGAGCAACTACAGACTCTGGTCGACCTACCTCTTTAACTTGGAAACAAAGTTCTTTAATATTTTCTAGACATACCAAGTATGGTAAGGATACCCTTGAGGTAAGATTAAGTCTTTAAGTTCATGCTCTTCTAGATTTATGGTAATGAATTAACAATTATAAATTTTGACCAAGCTAAAACAATAACAATTCTAATATACCTTATGTATGATCGATGCTTTAATCCTTTGGGCTATTGTAGCAAGATTTTATAACAATTCAATGAAAATAGAAAGAAATAGAGAAGAAATAATCAATGCAATTACATTCATTTGAAGATCATAATAAACGTAACAGTTGAACAATGAAAGAAGTGTTCACTATGCATTCAAATAATGTAACCTATAATGAAGACACACACAAAACTAAACACATAAAAATAACAGGAAAGAAGCCCAAAATTGTATTAATATTAAAAAATATTACATGAAGAGTTGGCATGGAATTGCCATTTAACTCTTAGAATTATTAATACAATAAAGATCCTTGTTCGAATGTCGTAACAAGGACATTTCACTCTCCCATTCGAATATCATAACAATTGAGTCTCTAGACCTCTGGCTCAATAGTCTGGAAATAATCTCAGCTTCTTGGGCACTTTCCTATCAAAAACCTACACAACAATGGGAAGAATGAGGGGATGGAAAATAAGAAAGGAAACAAAGGGAATACAACAACAAAGAATGGGAACTTGAGTATACCTCTTAGAAAAATATACTATGTCAAAGCTCGATCACTATTCTAGTTGTGGACATCATTCTTATAGTTGTAGTGGCTCTATAACTACCTAAACTGCTCTCATCCAGATCGTCCATCAGGTGCCATCTCCTACCTTGCCATTGATCAGGTACTATACAGTTTGTTATTTTAACTTCCTAAAAAAGATGTTATCAAAATTGGCCGAAGCCCACCCTAGTTTTCACCACCTTCTATTTACTACTTGTGGCTTTATTTACTTGTTCTGAAGTGAGCTCCCGAGTATCTTCTCGTATATTTATCATTGTGACCTGATGCTCATTGATCGAGAAGATATTGGAATTTAGATGTATTGTCTTGGATTCAGGGTTTCTCCAACTGCACGAGGGCTTGCCTTGGGATGCAAGGAAGCAAGATTTTGTTACAAAAACTTGATGCATCAGGCCCTTTGTAATAGTGATGAAAAAAAGGGAACTGGAAGTACAAAAGTTAAGGAAACCACCAATAACACGGTACTTCCATAACTATACTCCATCGAAGTGACAATACACTAACTATATTCCATCGAGATACGAGAGTTTTTTGTAGACGGTCTTCTATTTTGTGCTTCTTATTTCTTCTATAGTCAGTGATATGAGTTTTTTGGATGCGTAGAACTCTCTTTCTATAGTTTGCTAACAACACACTTCGATCCATATTTGAACTATAGCTTGGATTTTAGAATGTGTGCCATTCTTTATAATTGAGGAGCTTGTCTTTGATTATTCCATCAGCTGATGACATGTGAATAAGTCTTATTGATTCGAGAATGATTTGGTTTGCTTTGACTTGATGATTTTATCTTAATCCAGTCATTTCTTATCATTATGTGATTTACGGGCTAGCTCTTTGTTTGTTCAACGTATGAGGACTCACATCCTTCTACTATCCTTGTTCATGCAATATGAAGAGTTCAAATATTTTTGACTTAGACAAACCTATCCATTAATTAGTTTACTTATTTTATCTCACCACCCCACTTATTTGTTAGCAAATTGTAGCACCCTAAAATTGGCGCAATAAAATTACAATAATTACATTCACCTTAGTAAATAATTTAAAAATCAAATTTAACCTCCCAAACCGCCCGTTAACCGTCGAGAAATCCGTTTCCCCCTTTTTCGTGCCATTTTTAGAGGTTGTTTTGACCGTTTGACGATATCGTCGCCGATCAGACGATATCGCCCCATATTTGACGATTTCGTCTGGACTAGGACGTCCAGACGATCTTGTCGCAAAACTGATTTTGCAAAGTTGGAATCTGTTCCAACGGGTCTCCAATCCGGGCAGAAGCGTGTCTGCGTCATTGGGACCCTCCCCCGTTGGAGATCTCCCAAATTGGGATGATCTCCAACCTCCTAACTACTCCCCTAAGCCTATTTAATCTCTAGGATTTTCCCTTCCCAACCCCTGGCTGAAAATTATCTGCAAGTTAACTCCATCTACGTTAAATCATCCCTATTCTTCATTTGCACTGGTCCCATACCAATTTTGTTGCAGGTACATCACTATTTTTCAGCCGGAGCTAGCACCTATCGTTGCCGACGAACCTGTTCAGATCGGAGGCGAACCTGTCGAATTCGAGGCGATTTCGTATTGATGCGAGACGATCTCGACTGCAGTCCGTATTAAGGCAATCAGTGCTCGAAGTTTGCATTTCTCAACCTTTTCTCTGTCATTTTATTCTGCAAATTAGATAGTCTATTCAGTGTTTTATGTTATTTTGCATTTGGAGTTCACCCATTTAGATTAAGTGCATAATTAAATCCTAATTATCATCTAATTAGCATGATTCATTTCTGTCTCTGTGTTTAAGTTTCAGTTTGATAACATTGCTGCCATTTTATATCATTTCCTCTCGTTAGCACTGTAGTACTTTTTGTATTTTGCATCTGTTTTCGGTTTTGCAGGTCTCTCGACGAATTCGTCGAGATCTCGATCGACGATCTTGTCCGATTGCGGATGATTCTGTCGAATCTCGGACGATCCAGACTGCTTCAACATCGTAATCTTCTTCAGACATCCGGATCAGGTATTCCTCATTTGCATTCTGTAAATTCTCTATTTTTCTGTCTTTAAATCTGTTTTCTGTATTCATTGAATTTGCATTTTCATGTAGATTAAATCTAGATTCATTCGGCCAAACCTAGGATATGAATGCTTAAGGTTAAAAATGAACACATTTAAACACATTCCAAAACCTAGGCGTGGAAGCTGCCGTTAAATGTTTCCTGGTGAACCCACCATCCGTCGAAAAATCATCAAAATACACCTCCCTTGAGAGGCGGGACCTTCGCAAAGTCCTCTCAGTCCGAGGTACCGCGACATCCTTTTCCCATCCTCCTTCCGGGCATGGATCCAATAGCCTGAAGGTAGGGATGCAAAAAATTTGGAGCGATACATTTTGGTGAACCCGACGTGAATGCATCATAACCTTTTGAAAAACAAAAACAAAAAACAAAACAAAAACATATATAGAACAACTAAAACATAGATGCATTTTAAAACATTTAAGTTTGAAAACATGTTTAGATGGTAGCTCCTAAGAAAAGGTTAGCAATTACTATAAACGTAGAAAACCAATTGGCAGCCATAGAAGTCAATTTTGTCCTTAGTGTGCCTGAAACAAGTAGAAATCAATTCCTGTGGAACGAACTTGATAGAAGACTTAGTCTCATTTCATCTAGGTCCACACAACTTAAGCAAATCAAGAGGCTAGTCCTAGATAGAATCCTGGATCCTCATCAATTAGTTTTTTATCATGAACTTCAGAGAGCCTGCCATAGATGGTTAGCCTATAGGAGAGCTTTAGTATCTTCAGAATTGTTCACCTTCGAGGAATACCTCGAGAACGCAACCATTGTGCACCAGTTCCTAGGTTGTGTAGAAGACCAAGAGGTTGTTCTTACAGATAGGGAAAGATGGAATAGAGTTCCGCGAGCTATGTTATATCGAGAGTATTGCCATGAGCTTTACTTTTATCAACCAAAGATCTGAAATAGACAACATCACTATAGCTCTTTTCATCAAATTTTTAAAAGAAAACTTTCAATTTGAAGAAGAACACTTCATGACTCCCGAACAACTCGAACCTATTAATGATATTCATAAATTGTTTATAGAAAACTAGATTATTACTTCAAGTATTATTTCTAGCATTTATTGTGTTATTTGTTGTCTTTATTATATTATTTCAAAAAAAAAAAAAAAAAAACAAAGAAAAGCTAAAAACTAAAAAATCAAAAACTTAGCAAAAACTTAAACATTTCTTTTTCAAATATTGTAGTAGGTATATAGTAAATATATACCTCTTAATTTGTTGCATATATATATATATATATATATATATATAAAAAAATATATATATATATTTGCTGAAATCAAAACTTAGCACCATGCCTAAACTTAGGAATGGTAAAGAAACTTTAGGAGAAGAAGAAGATTGGTTACAAGACACAACTAAAGACCCAAATGTCCTTCTTGGAGATACAAATCCGGAAGGAGAAACTCTAGGTCAATCAGACGAAGACTTAGGTGAAGATAAGGAACAAGAAGGAAGTGTTAAAGAGGATGGATCCTCATCCCCTAGAGTAGCTCCAAATGGAACTATTGCCTTTGACAATGCAGAGCATTTCAAGAAATTTCTCATGGATAACATTGATGACCTTAATGTGGCAATTCGCCTTGATAAAGGGCAAATCAGTAACACTCAAGCAGCCATGGAATATATGTGCAATATGCGCACTAATCCCTTGTCTTTCATTGATCAAGAAAGTGACAAGGCTGGGCCATCCAATACGGATATGGTCACTATGGCTCAAAACATGTCAAAACAATAGGTTACCCAACCTCCTAAGGAACCTGTTATTCAACCTAAAATCACTCCCACACAAAAGAAACCTTCCTTCACTACTTTATTCCGCCAAACTATTGAGCAATATGCTTCAAGTAAACAAAAACCTAAAACAAAGCCAAATACAAACTTTCAACAATCCGGAATACAACATAATCCAACTTCAAAATTCCTCCATAATACTTTTCCTACCAATACTTTACACAACAGTAACATGGCATCTAATCTGCATGTTCCTCCATCCTACGCCCATAAAACCCATGTCAATGCCCTACCAAACCAATATGGGGGGCAAACTAGTAATCTGGAAGCCATGGTGAAACAATTAGCTTCACGTATGGACCAGATAGATCCCTACCGTCCCTCGTATAATTATCGAGAGATCTGTAGTCAACCTTTGGACCCCATAGTTGTAGCTCAACCATACCCTAAGCATTTTCCCATGCCCGTCCTGCCTATATATAAAGGAACCGAAGATCCCATAGAGCATCTTCGCATGTTTAGGATAGCATGTCACGACATATCGCATGACGACTTGCTATTACTAAAAATGTTCCCAAAAAGTTTAGGTGGAATGGCATTAGAGTGGTACTATCAATTGCCCACTCATTCTTTGAGAAACTTCGAAGAAACAACGAAATCATTTGTCCATCAATTTAGTGCCTACATCGAGAGGCATGTAACTATTAAAGACCTATACAATTTAAAACAAGACAAGGATGAATGCTTTGCCGATTTCTTAGCTAGATGGAGGCAATTGACAGGAAAACTACACTTTGTGCTGCCTTATAGGGAAATGTTGGACATTTTCATCAACAATTTACAAGAACAAATATCTTATGAGCTATCGACTGCTACTTTAACTACCTTCGATCAAGCTATAGATTTAGCTCGAAGAGTAGAAGATGCCCTCATTAGGAGAGGCCAACTTAGGAAGAAGGATGATGAGAAAACATCTAGAAATCAATATAAAAACAAACAAGTTGTTGGTGACGGAGTCACTGATAGCAGAAATGTTGCTAATGTCAATGCAACGAAGACAACAAAAAAATTCATATTGAAACCTCCTGACAAGCCTCCTCGAGAATTCACTAGATTAAACCAACCCTTATCAACTATTTTACCTCAATTGCTCGAAAGAGGTTTGATCCAATTACCAGCTATCCGGGAACCTGACCCAACTATACCCGGATACAGAGCTGACTTGCACTGTGATTTCCATAGAGGACCTGGACATTCTACCAACGCTTGTAAAAGGTTGAAACATAAAATACAAGATTTGATTGACAATAATGAAATGGAAGTGCAAGCCTTCCAACCTAAACAAAACCCTCCTAATAATACTCAAAAGACCATTCCCCAAAATCAAAATCAAAATGCCAATCAAACTCTAGACATATTTCAACACCCTTTACCAAGACATGGTAAAGAGGTAGCCAATCAAATCGAACATCATAATGTTCCCCCTCCTACCCGATATGTAGGAACCATTAGCGGACAATTACCTATTCAGGATCCTCAAATATTTGACACGACCTTATCCCTAGTTACGACCAGTGCCCTTACATAATTTTCAAACTTCTGATTCTAGTGATATAGAATCAGATAGTGAAAGTGAACTAGACATTACTTCAAACCAATCGAATAGTTCTGAAAATGAATCAGACCCTATTCAACCCGTCACAGATGCTATGGTTCCAGAAGAACCATTCCCTAGAAGAGTCACTACTCGACCTTCTTCTAATATATTCCTTTCTAATGAACAAGCCATTAATGCTCAACCGAGACCAGTTCAACGTCTTCACTATAACATTGTAGGTACCATTGGAGTCGTTACTCGACAACAAGCTCAAAACTCTCAACAAGAACCAAACCAGAACGATGGATCAGCTCCATTCGTTTTGAAAAATCCCAATAAAGGGAATCATGCTCCTAATGTCCAATCTAAACCCCCTTACAATATTAATGAGCAATTGTCTAATACTACGGCCAGAATTTCCCTCTTAGATTTATTAAGATCCTCTCCCACCCATAGGGATGAGTTGATGCTTACATTGAGCCAAATGATGGTACCTCAAAACATTCAACTCTGAAGCTATGGCCAATACTATCATCACTCGAGAGATTGATTGTATTGACTTCCGGGATAAAGATATCCCACAACACAGCTTTACATAAGGACAATCCCTTATACATTACCGCTTTAATTGGAGATGTAGTCGTCAAAAGAGTTTTGATTGATAATGGCTCATCTCTAAACATTTGCACCTTTGACTTCTACCAACGATTTGGCTTTAGAAGTGATGAAATGAAGAAAACTGATATGATTATCAAAGCTTTTAATGACGAAACACAAGAAACGTGTGGAGTTATTACCCTCCCATTGCAAGTTGGTCCTAGAACCCTAGAAACAACCGTGTTTATTGTACATTGCCCAGAATCGTACAATATACTTTTGGGTCGCCCTTGGATCAACGCCATGCGAGCGGTCCCATCAACTTTACACCAATGTGTTAAATTTGAATTTAAAAATCAGCTTGGTCACTATCCATGGTGACCCTAGACCCTTTGATATGTGTGCTTTGGCAGAACCCGTTGGAGTGCAATTTTGCCCTGCTCTGTCATCCACACATCCTAGTTCTTATTTTTCATCTAAAACTGTGAAACATAAACCCATAACTTCACCTATTTCCCCTCCATTAACTTCATCCTCCTATATAGACCAACAACCCTCTAAACAAATCATTTTAGAACCTCAAACAGATCTTAAGTCTACAACCAATCCTTCAAGTTCTATCCTTATAAATTCAAAACCTATAGACACATCTATCATACCTTCCACATCTAAAGATATAGGTAATAAGCCTTCTACATCTTATGCCCTTTTCGATGAACTTTTACCAGATTTATCTACAACCTTAATATCAGAAAAAATGAATGCTTTCATGCAAGATTCAAACCTTTTAAATAACTTGCCGCCATCTCCTCGTACTTTGGGCCTCCCACAACCTATGGGAAGTACTTACCAAGTCGGGAGTTGTGCCTTCATTTATAAAGGATATGACTGGGAAGAATCCCTCGGAATATCAAAACTCATCATGAAGGATACGCTCGGTGTTATTTTACCAATGATTATATTAAAGCTAAACCCATGATGCTTAAAATGGGATATGAAGGGAAAGGCTTGGGACCTTTCCAAAATGGCATGAAAGAACCTTTCGAGGTAGAACCGTGGCCTGCCCGCCGTGGTGTGGGCCTATTTCCTAGTAAGGGTCAACCCTTTCCTTTTGAGGATGATGATCATCTCATATGCTATCAAGATTATTTGGATAGGCATGTTGATTTGCCTCTTAAAAATCAGTCGTTTTCATGCAACATGCTGTCCATAGCATACCCTGAAATGATTGCCGACCCCGATGAAGAGTTGGAAGGAGATATCTTCCATGTTGTCTCTTTTTGAAGAGATGTTACACAATGGATTTTATTTTGATGGTTCTATACCAACTATAGCCCAACTTGAGGCCACTGATCCTCAAGATGAATTATCTAAATTAACCTTACAAGAATTACAAGAATTGGGCGTTTCACCCGCCCCACCTAATTTTGAAAGAGATCTACACATGGAGGTAGAAAATGTCATTAAAATTAATATTGGAACGGAGGATAATCCTCACATAATCAATATTGGATCAGAATTAAGTCAAGAAAAACAAGAACAATACATCGCATTCCTTAAAGAGTATGAAGATGTCTTCGCTTGGACATACGAAGATATGCCAGGTCTAGACCCTTCCGTAGTCATGCATCATCTAGTGGTCCATCCGGATGCTAAACCCGTTAAACAAAAACTTAGAAAAATGCATCCCAAAGTGGCTCTGCTAGTCAAAGGGGAGTTAGAAAAACTCCCGAATGTTATCTTTATACAAGCTATTGATTATGCTGAATGGATCTCAAATGTAGTTCCAGTCACCAAGAAAGAAGCTACCAAAGTTAGGGTTTGCACAGATTTTAGAGATATTAACGCCGCATGCCCTAAAGATGATTTTCCTCTTCCAAACATGGACCAAATCATTGACTTCACTGCCGAAAGTGGGATGATGTCCTTAATGGATGGATTCTCCGGTTATAATCAAATCAGGATAGCTCCTGAAGACCAGGCTAAAACAGCCTTTATTACCCCCTGGGGTACCTTTTGCTGGAAAGTGATGCCATTTGGCTTAAAGAACGCCCGGTGCAACTTATCAACGAGCTATGACCTACATTTTTCATGATATGATGCATGATATCCTACATGATTATGTGGATGATATTATAGCTCGCTCTATTATTGAAAATAATCATTTAGATGATTTAAGAAAAGTTTTTAATCGATTACGAGAATATCTCATTCGATTAAATCCAACAAAATGCATATTCGGAGTTAAATCCGACAAACTATTAGGGGTTTTAGTTTCTTTACGTGGTATTGAAATCGACCCTCTCAAGATTGCGGCCATCACCGATATGCCCGCACCGACTAATATATCTGAGTTACGAAGTTTACAAGGTAAGCTTCAAGCCATCCGTCGCTTCATCGATAAGCCGACGGATAAAACCGGTCCCTTTCTTAAACTCCTTAAGAAGGATGTCCCCTTTAATTGGGATACAGAATGTAGAGAAGCTTTTGAACTTCTCAAACAATACCTCCTTAATCCACCTGTGCTTTCACCACCTAAATCCGATCGCCCATTTCTCCTATATATTTCAGCTTCAGATTCTGCCTTAGGGGCTATGTTAGCCCAACTTGATGATGAAAAGCGAGAACGTGCTAATTATTATATTAGCCGAACCTTCATCAGTTATGAAACCCGCTACACAGCATTGGAAAAACTATGTCTAGCAGTCGTGTTTGCTACGCAAAAATTATGACATTATATGCTTAGCCAAAAAACTTATGTCATTGCTAAATATGATCCCTTAAGGTATCTCATGAGTCGACCTTATTTATCGGGTCGCACAGCCAAGTGGGTTCTTGCTCTAAGCGAGTTTGATCTCACATTCATAGGACAGAAGTCTGTTAAGGTTCAAATCATAGCAGATCAATTAGTTGCTGCACCCTTAGAGTCTACCCATCCCCTCATCATCGAGTTTCCAGATGAATGCCTTCAATTAGAGGCATACCATAATGAACAATGGTCCTTATACTTTGATGGAGCCCGATGCATGAGTGGGGTTGGTGCGGGTATTATTTTAATATCTCCGCAAAAACATCTTATTCCTTCGTCCTTCAAATTGACATTTGCTTGCACCAACAATACTGCTGAGTATGAAGCTCTAATCCTTGGATTACGAGCTGCCCTAGCGCTAAAAATTAAACACCTTTTAGTTTTTGGTGATTCCCAACTGGTTATAAACCAAATTAATGAAGTTTATCAAACCCGAGATGATAAACTGCGCCCATATAAGGCCTATGTTTTACAATTAATGTCTTTATTTGATCAAGTCACCTTGGAAGCTATTCCTCGAACTAGCAACCGTGCAGCTGATGCTATGGCCGCAGCTGCATCTCTCTTGCCCTTGGAGTTAGATGACGAATATGCCACTATCATTATTCGTCGACTCCAGGAACCCGCCTCAAATAAGTCATGCTTAGAGCCTTTGGATGTGTTTCTAATCAATGAAACTACTCCCGAACCTTGGTATACAGACATATTTGATTTTCTTCAAAATGGGACTTTCCCTGCCAATTCTAATAGAAACCAGCATCGGTTATTACGTCGACGAGCAAGTCGATTCGTAATAATTGGCAATACTTTATATAGGAGATCTTTTGAAGGTATCCTATTAAGATGTTTAAACTTAGAAGAGTCTAAATCAGCCTTGAGTGAAGCCCACGATGGATCTTGTGGAGGACACTTTAGTGGTAGTGTTATTGCTAAAAAGCTCCTTCGGATAGGATACTTTTGGCCTACCATGGAAACGGATGCACATGAGTATGTGCGCCATTGCGACAAGTGTCAAAAACATGCTGACCTTGTCCATGCGCCTGCACAAGAGCTGCAGGCTATTTCATCTCCATGGCCCTTTTCTAAATGGGGCTTGGATATTATTGGCAAAATCAATCCCGTGTCATCTGATGGACACAAGTTCATCATAACTGCCACTGAGTATTTCACGAAGTGGGTCGAAGCTATGCCTTTAGCTTCCTGCACCGGCACACAAGTTTCTAAATTTATTTTTAATCAAATCATTTGCAGTGTTCGGAATCCTCGCCAATCTCATCTCTCGACAATGGAACTTGTTTCAAAAATAAAGATGTTAAAAAATTATGTCAAAAATATAAGATTCAACATCGCTGGTCCACTCCCTATTATCCTCAGTGGTAATGGTCAAGCGTAAGCATCTAACAAAACCCTAATCAAAATTCTCAAAATATTAGTCAATAAAACCGGCCGTGGATCGGCACATTCAATTATATCCAGCCTTGTGGGCCTATCGAACTAGTGTTCGAACCCCCACTGGAACTTCACCATTTGTTTTGGTGTATGGTGCTGAAGCAGTTTTTCCATTTGAATTGGAAGTTCCTTCTTTGGCTCTGCTACTTCAAGATACCGAAGTAGGAGATGAATATCGTGCTGGCAGACTCAGTCAACTGGAACTCCTAGATGAAAAATGCATCAATGCTTTGGAGCATCTCCGTGCTTACCAAAACAAGCTTAAAAGATCATATGCTAAGAAAGTTCGTCATCGATCCTTTGAGATCGGCGACCTTGTTTTAAAAGAAAATAAAAAAAATACAAATGCAACTAAGGAACTTAAAGGTAAATTCGAGCCCAATTGGCTTGGACCATACATTATTATTGCTAAATTTGAATCAGGAGCATATAAATTATCTACCTTAGATGGTAAAGAACTTAAAGAACCCATGAATATTTTGCATCTTAAACGTTACTATGCATAAATTTGGTCATTTCATCCTTGTATATAATTTGTTTTCAAAATTACTTATCTTATATTTCTTTCAAATTTATAAAAATCCAAAAACATCAAAAATATTCATAATCATCCAAAATCTTCAAAACTATCTATTGCATTTATTTAAAGCACTTGTTAAGTTCTTTTTGCTCAAAAACAAAAATCAAAACAAAAATCAAAATAATGATAAAAATATAATAACAGCTATATGCTTGACTCTTTCGAAACCAAAACAAAATAAAGAAGAAAGAGAGAGTCAACATTCTCAAAACTTTCTCAAAAATCATTTATATATATATTTTCTTACAATCATTGCAGTTGTATGTTTCAAATTATTTTGGGATAAATTAGCATTTATTTTGAATCCCTCACTTGCACACTCACAACAATAAATATCTTGATTTTATCTGGCATGATTACTAATCTCTCTTATATCAAAGTCCACAAAATTCAATTAAATAAAGTTTGAGCATAGAGAATTGATCTTGTTATTTACTTAAACCAAGCACATCTTTTCACAATAAAATGATTATATTTGTAATTTCCATGTTTTGCTACATAGTAGAACTGATTTCTTGAGCGAAAAGTTTCCCCTGCTATCCTATCATGCACATGGTCTAGAATCTTTGAGAATTGGCAAAAGGACAAGCTCACCCCTACCCAGAATAAAAATCCCTTGCTCTACAGCTAATCTGAGCAAGTATCCCTAGCACAGAAAAAGAAAAAAAGAAAAGTTCAAGAAAGAAAAAGAGAGAAAAGAAAAATGTTATTTCAGCAATGTTCCAAGCATTATCAAGCAAAAGAAATACAAAAAGAAAAATAAGCAAAGTTCAAAAGAAAGCAAGAAAGCAATAAAATCCCTTTCCCTACCCTTTGAAAAGAAAAGAAGGGTTGATGAGCTTGAATCCCTGGAATTCTCAATTATTCGAAAACTGTGAGGTAAGCCCCATAACAGGTGGTTTGTGCCCAACCCGCTTGGCCTTGGGTAACTCCTAGCGTGGTGATATGTCTGTCACATTAGCGACCTTCTTTTGTACAGACCTATGTCCGCTTATGGATTAGCTAGCTCTTGATAATCCGACCTACATAGTAGCCTAGTATGGTTATATGCATCTACATCATGGTTAATGAACACTTATTTGGTTTCTTCAAATCACTTGTATCATATTATCTTGCTCAAAACTGGTAAATGAACAATGCAATTGCACACACATTTGTATTTGAGAGATTTTGTGTATCATTATGATAAATCAAGATCGGAAATGAATTCACATATGCACATGGGATTCCTTATAAATCTAACTTTTGTCTTCAAAATAATTTGAAATATTATTTTTGCAACTTGTTTGGGAATAAATCAAGTACAGTCGTTTACCACAAAGACAACTATATAATAGAAAAATCAAAAATTTCTTTCAAAATATACAATCAAAACATATACATATATATCTGGTTGACTTTCGCGACGATGGTATAGTTTCAAAACCAAAATTGGAATTTTATGCCTAGCGCAAGTCCTCATTTTCATATTTTCTGTTCATCAAAAATCAACCATGCAATAAAACTATCTTTTTTTTGGATTTTCGCGATGATGGTATAAGTCTATACCTACATATTCTATGCCTAGCGCAAACCATTGTAACAATTTTTATTCCCCATTTATTAAAAATCATGAAAACCATATGACTTAATTCATTATGTTACACAAATTATGCTTTTCAAAAGCAAACACATTTTCATTATTTCATGTCATTATGTCAACCTTTAATTTTGCAATGATGGTATAATTCCTAAAGAATTATCCAAAAATTTTATCACCCTTAGGAATTTATGCCTAGCAAAAATCATTTGAACATCATTTCATGCACAAACATTTTTTATGAAAATCTGAAAACAAACCATCATCATCATCATCATTTGCACTATTGCACCAAAGTCTTAAGACAGCTTTCTTAAGCACTCTTTTACTTTTTAACAATATTTCTATAAATGGGACTAGCTTGACGACCGAGTGAGCAACGACTCCATGAAATGGTCTATAATAGCGACAATGTCCTTTGAAATTATTGTTAGAAGTCTCTTTTTATTTTTACATTTCATTACAACAAATCAATTTGTTACATCAGATTATTTCATTTAAAATATCATAAGCATGACATTCAAATTATAATATCTCCAACGACATAATTACATCCAATTATCAAATCAATCAATCAAAACATTAAAAGCATCATAAAAATACATAAGACAAGTCATATGATCAAAAATATCTCATCTATATATATCACAAATATATGTACATCATCAAAACTGGATTGGTATGCCACAATCTGTACCTCGGCATACTCAATCCTCTATCAAACAAAAATAAATATAATACAATGTCAATCCCAGCCCTCTAGCCTCGAGAGCCCCTCGAGCTCTCTCGCCTCATCTCCTCCCCCGCCCTGAGGTGGACGAGGTGGCCCCATCGCAGTCTGTGTAGTCCTAGTCCTCGATCGGGACGAGGTCCTTGATGACCTGATCCTGATCGGATCTGCGATGTTAGCTGGTAGGGGTAGTTTATCTCGCCTCCGGCACCACCTGGAAGTATAAAGTCTGATAGAATGTCAGCTGGGCGATAGCCCGTGTCAACTCCCTAGAGCTCGCCCCTCCGCCCCATGCCCTGAGGCATGCAATCTCATCCCGTAGCTGTGACACCTCAGCCCGGTGGCGTGCAGCCGCATCCTATAGCGTCTGCACTTGGGCCTATAGACGATCTCTCTCCGCCCGAAGAGTAGCCATCTCGCTACTCTCTCCCGTGTCCACACCCTTGCCCTTATCGGGCGATGGTGGCCTCTATGGAGATGGGGGTCTCGCCTCCCTCCTCTCCCTCTCTCTCTACCGCGGCCGCTCCTGTGCCTGTGGCCTCCTCGCCTCTCTCCCACCGTGACCCTGGGCTGCCTCCATCACCGCCTGGCACCGCCTCCCTATCCGATGCACAACTACATGGATCGGACCCTGTGCCCTCGTCATCCGAGGAGGGCGGATGCCTACGTACCGTGCATCGTAGCCATCGGCTACTCCTGCGTCGTCCCCATCCACCGGCTGGATGGGGGCATCATCTCGTGTCCCGGCTCCAGAACCGCCGCATGTCGGGAGCCCCGCTAACCGTAGTGTTATCCCGGATAGTCCGAGAAAACTCATAATCCCCGAGGGATGGGATCCCCCGCCGTAGACCGAACCACCTCAAAACTCGATCGTACCCGTGGAGCTCCACCTCTCCCCTCTCCATCCTCAGCCAAGAAACTCGCCTAATGCGAGCCAACTCTCTGTCCATCCTCGGCCCACCCCCGGATGCTCCCTCCATGGCCTCCAGGTGATCTGGTCCGGGACTAAGTCATCTAGTAGCCTCCGGGACATCGACAGGTCGATCCGTCATTGTGCCCCTCTCCGGAGCCACCAGTAGAAGACTCGGGGCCTCTCCCCGTCAACCCCTATCAGAGGAAGCCCTATCGGCCTCCGCACCGCAATGTGCTCCCAGCACCAAACCTATAGTAGCGATGTCATAACTAGACATCGACCGCCCTTGTACACGACCCCATACAGGATCCTGTACAATCGGCATAAAACAAAACTGCCCCAAGCAAACCTGTAGCCGTGGTCTCTCATGTCATAGACCACATCTGCAAGCATCCATGGCACCCTGCACCCGCTCTGGTGGCACAACAGAAGTCCACCAACTACTCCAACCAGAACCCATGTGAGTGTAGATGCCCTAGGCATCTGGCGTAGTGCCTCGATGTTAACTCCGCCCTTCTCCAGGGCGAAGCTCGGGTCACCGCACAACCGTCCCATAGCGCGGCCCTGATTGGCCGTAGGAGTAATGAGCCATCCTTGTATGGGGATTCTTAGAATCCTCCATACATCCTCCAAAGTGGGAGTCATCTCCCCTATAGGTAGCCGAAAACATGAAGAGCCCGGATACCACCTCTCTGCTAGGGCCGTCAGTAGCCCCATATCTGTAGATACTTGTGGCATCTCTGCCACATGCAGTAAGCCGGCCTGTGCCAGCTGATCCCGCTCTGCCTGTGTCAGAGCGGCCAAGTCATCTCTCAACCCTCCGTATTTCCACTCCCTTGCTCTTTAGTAATCCTCTCTGCAAACATAAACAACAAAACAATAAACAATCATTAATCAATAATTCAAGTAAACAATAATGCAAGTTAAAAATTCAATTTTGTGCAATTGATGATATCGCCCACTATTGGACGATATCGTCCCAAATTTGAGCATAATCGTCTCCGATTTCGCAGTTCGAAATCGTCCCTAATTTGACGAAATCGTCCCCCTTTCGACGATTTCGCCCTCAGGCGAAATTGCCGAAATTGAGACGATTTCATCGAAATCGGGACGATTTCGTCCCGACGACGTCGACGGCCCAAAAACGGCCGCGATGCTCAAAATTCACCTAAAAATTACCTACAAAGCATGTAAAGTTAAATTAAAGCATCCTAGATAAGTCTGGACTCTTACCCGTAGACCGCGCCGGACCTCTGTCGATCTGTGCGTCGTCTCCACCATTTTTGCTTCAGAGCTCTAAAACCAGAAAAATGAACAAGAAAAATGAATTAGGGTTTTACCCTATTTTTCTTAATTTTATTCAAAAATAATTTTTTGCTTTTTCGCGTTTTTACCTCAAACGTTCGATTTGGGTAAAAACACGGAGGGGGCACCATAGTAAGTTGTCGTACGATTCGACCAAGAATCGTCGCCTAAAAATGGGAATAATTTTTGCTTTCTCGTAGATCGAGAAGAACTCATCTTTAACGCATTTTCTTCGAAAAATTCGCTAAAGAGGGGGCAAAATGTAGCACCCTAAAATTGGCGCAGTAGAAATTACAATAATTACATTCACCTTAGTAAATAATTTAAAAATCAAATTTAACCTCCCAAACCGCCCGTTAACCGTCGAGAAATCCGTTTCCCCTTTTTCGCGCCATTTTTAGAGGTTGTTTTGACCGTTTGACGATATCGTCGCCGATCAGACGATATCGCCCCGTATTTGACGATTTCGTCTGGACTAGGACGTCCGGACGATCTTGTCGCAAAACCGATTTTGCAAAGTTGGAATCTGTTCCAACGGGTCTCCAATCTATGCAAAAGCGTGTCTGCGCCGTTGGGACCCTCCCCCGTTGGAGATCTCCCAAATTGGGATGATCTCCAACCTCCTAACTACTCCCCTAAGCCTATTTAATCTCTAGGATTTTCCCTTCCCAACCCCTGGCTGAAAATTATCTGCAAGTTAACTCCATTTACGTTAAATCATCCCTATTCTTCATTTGCACTAGTCCCATACCAATTTTGTTGCAGGTACATCACTGTTTTTCAGCCGGAGCTAGCACCTATCGTCGCCGACGAACCTGTTCAGATCGGAGGCGAACCTGTCGAATTCGAGGCGATTTCGTACTGATGCGAGACGATCTCGACTGCAGTCCGTATTAAGGCAATCAGTGCCTAAAGTTTGCATTTCTCAACCTTTTCTCTGTCATTTTATTCTGCAAATTAGATAGTCTATTCAGTGTTTTATGTTATTTTGCATTTGGAGTTCACCCATTTAGATTAAGTGCATAATTAAATCCTAATTATCATCTAATTAGCACGATTCATTTCTGTCTCTGTGTTTAAGTTTCAGTTTGATAACATTGCTGCCATTTTATATCATTTCCTCTCGTTAGCACTGTAGTACTTTTTGTATTTTGCATCTGTTTTCGGTTTTGCAGGTCTCTGACGAATTCGTCAGATCTCAGACGATCTTGTCTGATTGCAGACGATTCTGTCGAATCTCAGACGATCCAGACTGCTTCAACATCATAATCTTCTTCAGACATCCGGATCAGGTATTCCTCATTTGCATTCTGTAATCTCTCTGTTTTTCTGTCTTTAAATCTGTTTTCTCGTATTCATTGAACTTGCATTTTCATATAGATTAATCTAGATTCATTCGGCCAAACCTAGGATATGAATGCTTAAGGTTAAAAACGAACACATTTAAACACATTCCAAAACCTAGGCGTGGAAGCTGCCGTTAAATGTTTCCCGGTGAACCCACCATCCGTCGAAAAATCATCAAAATACACCTCCCTTGAGAGGCGGGACCTTTGCAAAGTCCTCTCAGTCCGAGGTACCGCGACATCCTTTTCCCATCCTCCTTCCGGGCACGGATCCAATAGCCTAAAGGTAAGGATGCGAAAAATTTGGAGCGATACACAAATCATCTTGTCATGGTTTGTTTTCCTTCTTCGACGATGTTGCATAATCGGGTCACAGGAGTAGAGTCTGCACTCGTGCAATTTTTCAATTGGCCTTCAACTGTATTATCATGGTCACTTCTAATGTAATGCTGATATTCTTTAGGTTATGGTTCCCTTAGGTATGCATGTTATCGACTGGTCGACGCATGTCATTTGGTACCACATTACGTAGGTGTCCGTGACTACCGATTGTTATCTTAGTAACAAATGATTTTAATTGTTCCAATCTCGATAATTTTTTATTGATCCTTTCTAGCGATTAAGGATGGTACCATGCTTGGTTGAGACTCGATCAAAAGATCTAGAGTGTTCTCTCTTCAGTCGGTTGGTTCTCGTTGAACATGTGTTTTTGATCGTGGATCTCTTTGGTTTTGCATAGATAAAGATTTTGGTCGTTGGATACCATGATTCGACCTAAACGCTTAGAGTAATTTCGGATGTGCTGCATTTAAAAACTTGTGATAACCTTTACGAGGATGTCAGTTCATGATAATAAATATTTTATGCATGTAAAATTAAATGCTAGCATACCTTAATTTTTGCTGATTTTACCTTTGATCGGCTTGGTAGATATCCTCTGTTGATTTTGTTCGATCGATGATATGTAACGCTATTGTATTTCAATCAAAAATATTTCTTTGGCTATGCCTTAACTGCTTTGTCACTTGGATTATTCAATATTTATAATTGTTCGATCGACCAATGCTTTTCTTCGACCAAGCAATATACTTTGTTTTTTATCGATCTAGATTTTAGCTGATCTATTACTGTGATCGGTCAAAAAAGTCATTACCTTTGTGGTCGACCAATTGGTTAGTTGAGTGCTTTTTCATTACTTATCGATTGAACCATTTTTTGCCTTCAACCATTGTTTTATGCTTGTTGGCCGAAATTAGGTGTTTAATGAATTGAATTCGATTGATCAAAGACTCTCGCTAGCAACTTTATTTCTGTCGGTCAACTTAATATTAAGTGTTCCCTTTAAATTTAGATACTCAGACTAAGTGGTTGACCAAAAATATTTTCATCGATGACCAACATTTTTCTTGCTCGTAAACTTGTCAGCTTTTTTGTCATGGGCATTGACCAAAATTTCTTTTAAACTATCTTCGATTCAGTCGATCAGTATTTGTTGTCGATCGAAAAGACATTATGCTTAGTATTTGATAATTTTTGGTTTTGGCAGTCATTTTATGTCAATTGGTCAAAATATGGATTACATCATTTTGTTGCTTGAACAATTGGGTCAAAAAGAGGTGATCTTTTTAAAGAGCAGACTAGAACCCCTTAAGTTTATAATTTTGAAGAGAAAAATTGAATTACTTAAGAGTCAAAGATGGCCAAGGTGACAAAAAAGTTATATTAGGTATTTTGAAGGCATTGGTTCCATGAGAATTTTTTGAGATTATTAATTAAAAATGAATTCCATATTAACATATCACAAAACATGTACTTTATTCAAGACCTTCAAAATTTTTAAATTGTGGTTACATTCATGTTGTATCAATTTTGGTTATAACATAGGTTCTAATTGGGACAAATGGCAAAAATATGAGGCATTTGAAGGCTCTAGAATATTTGATTATTGAAAAGGTTTCAGATTAAATAACAATGATCTTTATTTATCAGGTAAAAACTATAAAAATAGAGTAATCAAACAAAACATTTGACTAGTCTAAAAAGAGAGAAACCTTTAATCAAAATAAAATAAGAGACTATGGTTTTAAAAGCAAATGAAATTTTCACTCCTGAAGGTTAGATGTTCTAGTAATATATTTTAAGGTGGTTTTGAACAAAATTAATTGGAAATAACCACCACATCAAACCTGGGCTCAGGGTGTGTGCTTGTGTGTTCTTTCATTACTTTCTCAGATCAGATATAATTTTTATTAGCTTGGAAGGAGTTGGACTTATTAATGATTTCACCATTTTTAAATATTTTTGCCTTATCATTGCTCCACTTCTAGTCAAGCATTTATAGCTTCAGTGGAGGTGACCTTGATCCCTTGGACCTGCTCTACTGCCAGACAAGCATCTATAGCCTCGGTAGAGGTTATCAAACATAAGCCTATTTTTCAATCATTTTGAATCTCAGTTGAGCTCCCTTGAGTCTTGTACTCATGAAAGCTATAGGTCTCTCATTCTCTTCATCGTCCTTTTGAGAAAGGACTACAACAATGGTATGTTCAGAAGCAAATGAGTATATGTTGAAATTATTTGAGTAGTTAGGGCAATTCAAGACTAGGGCAATGGTGATAACATCTTTGATTTTCTGAAAAGCTTCAATATTCTCTTCATTCCATTTGATGTCAACATTCTTTTTAATCATATTATTGATGGGTTGAGCTATTTCAACAAAATTTGGCACAAACCTTCTTACAAAATTAATCTTACCAAAGAATGATCTGACTCCTTTCAGATTTTTGGGAGGGGGTATCTTGGCAATAGCCTCTATTCTTGATGGATCAATACTAATCCCTTTTTCAAAAACTATGTGGCCAAGGAGCTTTCCTTGTGTTGCTCCAAATATACATTTCTTTGGATTCAAGGATATCCCAAATTCTTTGCATCTAGCAAAAACTATAGCTAAATGTTCAAAATGATCTGCAGGGTTTTTTGAAAACATTGTTATGTCATCCAAATAGACAACCACTATTTTGAACATCAAACCTTTAAAAGCAAATTCCATGGCCCTTTGGAAGGTGGCTCCTGCATTCATTAATCCAAATGGTATTCTCAGATATTCAAAGGTACCCTAGGGGGTTGTGAAAGCAGTTTTGTATCTGTCTTCAGGATTTACCTGAATCTGATTATATCTTGAGAATCCATCCAGTAATGACATTTTGGATGAGCCTACTACTGCTTGTAGCAGTTGTTCCATGTTGGGCAAGGGATAATTATCCTTGAGAGAACTTTTATTCAGATTTTGAAAGTCAACACAAAGTCTGATCTCTCCATTTTTCTTCCTTACTGGTACTAAGTTTGCTATCCAGGAAGAAAACCTCACTTTTCTACTATCTTGGCATCCAGTAGTTTTTGAACCTCTTTCTGCATAACTGGATGCAATGTGGGATTGAATTTCCTTTGCTTCTTCCTGAAAGGCTTAGCATCTTCCTTAAGGGGAATGATGTGAGTCATGACATCTATTTTAAATGTTTTTAGGTCTTCATAACTCCAGGTAAAATATTCTTTATTTTTCTTCAAAAAGCTAATGTACTGTTCTTTTTCTTCTTTTGGCAAAGCCTTATCAATTTTGAAAAACCTGGGCTCCTCTTTTGTTCCAATGTTTACATCATCAATTTCTATTTCTTTGAGGAGTGGTTTGTAAGCTTTATCAAAATCATCAAATAAGCTTTCTAAAGAAACTAACCCTTTAGGGATCCTATTGGTTTTGAGTTGAATTACTTCAACTAGCTCTCCAATAATATTTTTTAATTTTTCTTCATCCTCCTCCTCACATATAACATCTGAATACATATTCTGGAGGGTCATGAAGTCTTTGATATCCACATCATCTTGAAATACTTGCAGATATACAACATTGTCAGGCATAGAAGGTTTGTATACAGAGATAGTTGGGAACCTATCCATGTACTCAATGTCAATTTTTGGATAATCTACACTTGAAGCATTAATAGCTAACAGGTCTACAATGTGATTCTATTCTCTAGGAATGTATGAGATGTTAAAGGCTAGGAACTTGTCAATTTTTGCTAGAACTGCATATTTATATTGTTTTAATCTGGGATGTTTTATCTGATACTTACCTTTGATCTATTGTATAATCAGCTCAACATCTCTAATAATAGTCAAGAAATTTATCCCTAGTTCTTTAGCTTTTCTCAGACCTAACAATAAGGCTTCATACTCAGCTACATTATTGGTGCATAAAAATTCTAATCTATAAGGGATCCCAAGATAGTTTCCCTTAATATCTATTAAATTCACACTGACACCTACTCCTATTTGAGACTTAGCCCCATCAAAGGATATGGTCCACATTTCTTGGGTAAGAATCCTATCAGATTCTGCATCTACTAGTTCTCTGGTTTCAGGGTCCATATCTTTCGCTTCAGGGACTTCGGCTAGGAAAGGGTTATGCCAAACCGAGTATACTCCTATTTCTTTCTCTTCTATGAAGCTAACCAAATTAATCATGGTGTCATATGGTCTCACTAGTTCCATTGAGTACTTGTTAAATGGTTCTCTCCTTAAGGTCACATTTTCTTTTCTTGAAATAGGGATTGTGGTATAAGACCAATCCAATTGTATGGAGCCACCTAACTATTCTACCCAATGTCTGCTTAACAGTAATGAGAAGAAAGGGTCTACATCAACCACTACAATGTCCATAACTATACCTTTCTTAGGATGTTGATCTAGGTAGACTAACAAGCCAGTGATAATACCTACATAGGGTATCTGCCTACTATCCATTACTGATACAAGGGGAGACTCCCTAGTGCAAATCAACCCTAGTTGGTCTGCTATCTATTTGGGCATGATGTTATGGGATGCACCACTATCTAGCATGCAGTTGTGAATGACATACCTTTCTCCTTCATCTGAGTTATACTTGAGTGACACATAAAATGGTCTGACATATGAGGGGGTTCTAGTTTCGTGATTGGAAGGTTTGACAACATTACAGGATTGAGTTCCTTTTTGTTCAATTAAGCCAAAAGCCTTACAAACTTGTTCTCTATACTTTTGAATATTCATTAACTCACCAAAGGTAATGTTGACCTTCTATTTACTCAACTCTGAACCAACATCAAATTCCATCTTCTTAACATCTAAAGTCTTAGAGCATTCCTCATGAGGTGATGGTTCATTTATTCTTGTATTTTTAGGAACCTTTTTGTTTTGATATTTTTCAGTGGGTTGTTCTCTACTCTCTTTGTTTAAACTCTTATCATTTTTGTTAGGAACAATCCTATTTCTCAAGTTCAGGGCATTTGCTTCTAGTTCTTCCACCTCTTGTGTTGTTGGAACTAGTTTTCCTTGTTTCATTTTATCATACCTAGTTTCTTGTCCTCTTTGCAGGATCTTTGTATTTTTTGCAACTAGGATTTTTGGGTGGTGATTCAAAGCATATAAATCCATGTCTTCTTCAAACAACCTTTCTCTAGATTCATCTTCAAGGGTCCAACAAGCATTAATTCTGATATCCTCTTCGGATTCTGCTTCTAAGTCTATAGGATGGTGGATACCTAGATAGATGCCACAATAATCTGGATTATGAGGAGCATCACAGGCTAAAAAGTAATAAGGAAATTTTTTTACCAAGTTGATAGTAGGAATAGGATTTGGAACTAAGTCCAGGTCCTTCTCTGTTTCTCTCTTTTTCCAATTATTCCCATTATTTCTATTTCTTTCATCAGGATTATTATTATTCCAATTTCTATTAAAATTTCTCCTGAAAGGTGGTCTATTGTCACCTTGTTGTCTGTCAGCCTAAGGGTGAGAATTTTCACCATTTCCCTCTTTATTTCTTTCTATTCTAGCCAACCTATTGTTCATTGTGTTGAACATTTCTGTCATTTGATTAGCCAATTTTTCCATGGGATCATGTTCAACTCTTTTCTGTAGGTTAAATCCTACCTTCTTAGGCTTCCTATTAGGATGATTATCCTCTAGAGAGTATGGTTTCATTTTCCCACTATCTAACATATTTATTTCAATATCTATGGCTTTCTCCATGCACTCATCTATTGTGTTAACATGTTCTTGTCTTAATTCATAGTTAAATTCTCCAAGGAAAGCATTTTTATAAAAATAGATGGATTGGATATCATTTGGCCTTAGAACAGTGGGAATATTATTTCTAGATTTAGAAAACCTTCTATTGAAATCACTTACTGATTCGTTCTCTTTCTTTTTCATTGTTGCTAGATCTATCAGTAATGATTGTTCATTCTTCCTTTCACCAAACTTTTTAAAAAGATAGTTTCCATTTTGGCAAAATTGGCGATGTCATTGTTAGGAAGAGTATTAAACCATTCTCTAGCATATTTCTCTAGAGTTTGTAGAAATAGTCTTAATACTACATCTTCATGTTCTACTTCTAGACTGTCTAAAGCATACAAGAAGCTTTTAATGTGATCTTCCCTAGTAACTGCATTGTTTCCTTGAAATTTAGGTAAATACTTGTGAGCCTTGTTGGGGAGATCATGTAAAGGCATTGGTAACTAAAAAGGTCTATATCTATTAGTCCTCCATAACTGAACAGGTGGTGGATTAGCCATGTTAACTAATGGAGGTGTTTGGATTACAGTAGGAGGGGTAGTACTAATTCCACTGGGGATAGTGGGAGGTATTTCAAATAAACTCTCTACTGTAACAATATCAGTGTCAGAACCTTTTGGAGATGAACTAGAAGGATTGGTTCTAAAAAATACCTCTGGATCTGAGAATTTTGGATACAACTCCTGAGCGGTTCTTCTCGTTCGCACCAACACGTTATTTTTCTTCTTTTAATATTTATGATATTTTTAGATTTGTCCAATCAGAGTCGCCAGCACAATGTGTGCAGAAGGAATGAACGTCTGGTCAATATTGCTCGACTTTAACCACTCTCGATCACTCAAGGTATAAAATTTTTCAAGAATCAAGAAAATCAAGAAACTCAAGAGAATCAAGAAAACAATATAACTATTCGTTCTTGAAAAAGAAAAATTGGAAACTATGAGCATAGAAGGGAAACATATTTGAAAATATTTTAAGATAAACTGATATTTTGATTCCTTCTTTAAGCTAATTGTTGCCAATAAATATTTGTTGTTAGGTTCCAAACTGTAATGAAAATTACGCATTCGGTCCCCGACAATGGTACCAATAAACTATTGGGGATTTTTCCTGCATCCTTAAGATAAGCTATCATGCTACAGGAAAACCTACTACCAACGAGCAACTATAGGCTCTGGTCGACCTACCTCTTTAACTTGGGAATAGAGTTCTTTAATATTTTCTAGATAGACCAAGTATGGTAAGGATACCCTTGAGGTGAGCTTAAGTTCTTTAAGTTCATGCTCTTCCAGATTTATGGTGATGAATTAACAATTATAAATTTTGACCGAGCTAAAACAATAACAGTTCTAATATACCTTATGTATGACCGGTGCTTTAATCCTTTGGGCTATTGTAGCAAGATTTAATAACAATTCAATGAAAATAGAAAGAAAGAGAGAAGAGATAATCGGTGCAATTACATTCATTTGAATATCATAATAAACATAATAGTTGACCAACGAAAGAAGCATTCACTATGCGTTCAAATAATGTAACCCATAATGAAGACACACACAAAACTAAACACAAAAAAATAATAGGAAAGAAGCCCAAAATTGTATTAATATTGAAAAATATTACATGAAGAGTTGGCATGGAATTGCCATTTAACTCTTAGAATGATTAATACAATAAAGATCCTCGTTCGAATGTCGTAACAAGGACCTTTCACTCTCCCATTCGAATATCGTAATAGTTGAGTCTCTAGACCTCTGGCTCAATAGTCTAGAAATAATCTCAGCTTCTTGGGCACTTTCCTATCAAAAACCTGCACAACAATGGGAAGAATGAGGGGATGGAAAAGAAGAAAGGAAACAAAGGGAATACAACAACAAAGAACGGGCACTCGAGTATACCTCTTAGAAAAAATATGCTATGTCAAAGCTCGATCCTTATTCTAGCTGTGGACATCCTTATTATAGTTGTGGCGACTCTATAACTACCTAAACTACTCTCATCTGGACCATCCACCTGGTGCCATCTCCTGCCTTGTCATTGATCGGGTACTGTACAGTTTGTTATTTTAACTACCTCAAAAATATGTTATCAAAATTGGTTGAAGCTCAACCTAGTTGTCACCACCTTCTATTTACTGCTTGTGGTTTTATTTACTTGTTCTGAAGTGAGCTCCCGAGTATCTTCTCGTATATTTATCACTGTGACCTGATGCTCATTGATTGAGAAGATACTAGAATTTAGATGTATTGTATTAGAGTCAAGGTTTTCTCCAATGGTACAAGGGCTTGCCTTGGGATGCAAGGAAGCAAGGGTTCGTTACAAAAACCTGATGCATCAGGCCCTCCGTAATAGTGGTGAAGAAAAGGGAACTAGAAGTACAAAAGTTAAGGAAACCACCAACAACACGGTACTTCCATAACTATACTCCATCAGAGTGACAATACACTAACTATATTCCATCGGGGTGTGAGAGTTTGTTGCAGATGGTCTTCCATTTTGTGCCTCTTGTTTCTTCTACAACCAGTGACATGAGTTTTTTGGATGCACAGAACTCTCTTTTTGTAGCTCGCTAACAACACACTTCGATCCATCTCTGAACTATAGCTTAGATTTTAGAATGGGTGTCATTCTTTATAAAGGAGGAGTTTGTCATGGATTATTCCATCAACTGACAACATGTGAACATGTCCTATTGATCTAGGAATGATTCGGTTTGCTTCGACCTAATGATTTTATCTTAATTCGATCATTCATTATCATCATGTGATTTACGAGCTTGTTCTTTATTTATTTGGCGTATGAGGACTCGCATCCTTCTACTGTCCTCGTTCATGCAATATGAAGAGTTCAAATATTTTTGACTTAGCCAAACCTATCCATTAATTGGTTTACTTATTTTATCTCACCACCCCACTCTTTGTTAGCAAATCATCCTGTCATGGTTTGTTTTCCTTCTTTGACAATTTTGCATAATCGGGTCATAGGAGTAGAGTCTGCACTCATGTGACTTTTCAATTGGCCTTTAGTTGTATTAGTCATGGTTGCTTCTGATGTAACATTGATCTTCTTTAGGTTATGGTTCCCTCAGGTGCGTGTGCTATCGATCGATCGATGCGTGTCGTTTGGTACCACCTTGTGTAGGTATTCATGACTACCGATTGTTGTCTGAGCAACAAATGATTTTATTTGTTCCAATTTTGATAGTTTCTTATTGATCCTTTCTGGCGATCAGGGATGGTATTGTGCTTGGTTGAGACTCGATCGATAGATCTGGAGTGTTCTCTCTTCGATCGGTTGGTTCTCATTGAACGTGTGTTTTTGATCATGGATCTCTTTGGTTTTGCATAGATAAAGATCTTGGCCATTGGATGCCACGATTCAACCTAAAGGCTTAGAGTACTTTTGCATGTGTTGCATTTAAAAACTTGTGATAGCCTTTATCGAGGATGTCAGTTCATGATAATAAATATTTTATGCATGTAAAATTAAATGCTAATGTACCTTAATCTTCACTAATTTTACCTTTGATCGGCTTGGTAGATCTCCATCGTTGATTTTGTTTGGTCGATGATATGTAACACTATTGTCTTTTGGCTAAAAAGATTTCATCGACTATGCCTTAACTACTTTATTACTTGGTTCGATCGATATTTATAATTGTTTGACCGACCAATGCTTTTCTTCGACTGAGTGATATATGCTTTTTTTTTTATCAATCAATATTTTGACTGATCTATTACTGCGATCGGGCGAAAAAGTCATTACCTTCGTGATCGACTTATTGGTTAGTCAGTCGCTTGTTCATTACTTGTCAGCTGAACCATTTTCTACCTTCGACTATTTTTTTATGCTTATCGATCAAAATTAGGTGTTTAATGAATCGAATTCATTCGGTCAAAGACTCTCGATAGAAACTTTCTTTCTGTTGATCGACTTAGGATTAATTGTTCTCTTTAACTTTAACTGCTCGGACTAAGTGATTGGCTAAAAACCTTCTCATCAATGGCAAAAAAATTTCTTGCTTGTACACCCATCGAATTTTCAGTCATGGGCACCAACCAAAATTTCTTTGAAACGATCTTCAATTTGGTCGATCAGTCTTTATTGTCGATCTAAAAAACATTTTGCTTAGTCTTTGATAATTTCTAGTTTTGATAGTCATTTTATGTCGGTCGATCGAACGATGGATTACATCATTTTGCTGCTCAACCATTTTGGTCAAAAAGAGGTGATATTTTGAAAAGAGCAGGCTGGGAACCCCTTAAGTTTTTAATTTAGAAGGAAAAAATTGAATTACTTAAGAGTCAAAGATGGCCATGATGACAAAAATGTTATCTTAGGTATTTTGAAGGCATTGGTTCCATGAGAATGTTTTGAGATGATTAATTAAAATTGACTTCCATATTAACATATCACAAAACATGTACCTTATTCAAGACCTTCAAAATTTTTAAATTGTGGGTACATTCATGTTGTATCAAATTTGGTTACAAAATTTCCATACTATAAAACAATGTCCCAAGAGATGGTCTATACTCTCCTCCTTTTTACAAAGAACACATTGTGAGGGGCCATGAAAATCCCTTTTCAAAAGGTTATCCTAGGATAAATTTTTTCGATGACCTACTAGCCAAACAAGCATTTTGACTTTAGGAATGCTTGGGCTATCCCAAATATCTCTCCATATTCTTGCAATCTTCCTATTTTTTTGGTGTTTTACATTATATCCATTTCTTTTTGTGTTTCTCTTGAGTTATTCAACTCCCAAATCAACTTATCCTTGGCTGCCCTCAGGATAACCATTGTTGTTATCTTTCTACTCAAGTACATCATAGCATCAATGTCTTGTATACTTGTAAAAAAATCTTCTTTCCATTTGTATCTTCCTTCCTGATCATTTTACAAAATGTTTGAAACCCTATCACCATATTTATCTTGAAGTAATCTCATCCATGGTTTCAAAAATGGATCTAGATTGAGAGGTATTTTTATCACATTAAGTATCCATCCAAATAGTAATTTTTCTCCAGTTTCCACCACCCATCTTAGAATTTTAATCACTCGATCAATTTATTTTTTAAAACTGTTACATAGTGTAGAACCATTTGGTAGAGATAATGTATTAAATATCAAGCTTGGGTCATTGGGCTTAACATACTAGAAAAATTCTTGCCCATTATATTTGAATTTATTTGTACAATCTTCAAATTACTTTTCCCTAAGAACTAAGTTTGCATTCGTAAGAACTCTTAACCGAGACCTCCCCTAGTTTTATCATCACACACCTTGCTCCATTTCACCAAAGAAAATTTCCTTTTATCATGTAATCCTAACCACAAAAATGACCGTATAATATAGATTAAAAATTTTCTATCAATTTTGGTATAGTATACAAGAACATATAATATGTTGGAATGGCTTGTAAGATTGATTTAATTAGCTACACTCTTCTTGCTAATTATAACCATCTACATTTCCATGCCAATAATTTATTCTAAAATTTACTTATAGTTGGATTCTATAATTCTATCCTAATTATCCCCTCAAATAAGGTCACCCTTAGATAAGTTTCTTATAAATTTGCTTCCTCCACTTGAAGTAACCTGAATATCCCTACTTTGATTTTAGTTGGGGTGTTTAGGAAATAAATTTTAGATTTTGCCCTAATTTTTGGCCCTAAAGCTCTTTCATATTCGTTTAATAAGTTGTTCAAATCTCTGGCCTCATTTATCCATGCCCTACCAAAAAGGGTTATCATCTACAAATTGTTGATGGGTGGTGTTGTCAATGCTATTTCTAGCCTTAAGTCCACTTATAAGCCCATATTTGTTAGCCTTCTTCAAGTTCCTACCCAAAACCTTTGCCATAATAATGAACAAATATGGTGATAAATGATCTCCCTATATAAGACCTCTCTTGGATTTAATTGATTTTGTTACTAACCCTATAACCAACACTAAATATGAAATCGTAGAGACTCAAGCTTTAATACATCTAACCCATTTTTTTCCAAATCTAAACTTTTTTAATACTGCAAAAAGAATATCACATTTAACCCTATCATAGGCTTTAGTCATATCAAGTTTTAAGATCATTACTTTCTCTCTTATTGAAGTTGTTGAATGCATAACTTCATGAGCTACTATGACCGATCCAAAATCTATCTTCCTTTCACAAATCCTCCTTGATATTATAAAATAATTTTGTCTAACAATGGTCTTAATTGATTCACCATAAATTTGGAGATAATGTTATATGCCATATTACATAGGTTTATGGGTCCAACAGAATCAAACAATTCTATGTCCTTCCTTTTTGGAATCAGGGTAAGATGTGTTGCATTTATTTTATAAGGTATGTATTGTTTTACCCTAGATTGTTCCACTGCCACCAATAAATAATCCTTCACTATATCCCAATTATGTTGATATAATGTTGCAAATATCCCATATGGACCTAGGGATTTATCCTTATTAAAAGAGAAAATAACTAAATGAACTTCCTCTTGAGTAGTAGGCTCCATCGATTTCCTATTGTCTTCATCTATTATAATCGAAGGTACTTCTTTTTGAAATTTATCATTAAGAACTTCAAACTCCTCTGATCCTAGAATATTTTGATAAAAATACCTTACCTCCTTTCTAATTTCACTCCAGTATTCAATCCAAACCCCTTCTATTGATTTAATTCTACTAATTATGGATATTGATCTCTATACTATAGTCGTCCTATGAAAAAAATGTATTTTTATCTCATTTTAATCAAGTCTATCTCATTTTTCAATCTCCAAAATTTCTCTTCCTTACTCAAAATATTATGATATTCACTAAGCAACTCCCTTTTCTCCAAGCTTGAATTATTATGATCACCTTTTTGGAAATTAAAAGTTTGTCTTTGAGTTCTTTCTTCTCAAAAATATTTTCAAAAGTGTTCTTGTTCCATTCTTTTAATCTAGATGTCATTGATTTAATTTATTTTTAAAGTGTATACAACCCATAGTTTCTTTAAGAATTCCATGTTTGTGCTATCATATCAAAAAATTGAGGATGGTATCACCACATCTTCTCATATTTAAAATATGATCTTTTTTGAATTCACTTACCACCATTTTAATTCCTATTGGCCAATGATATGAATCGATCCTTGTCAAGGTATTGATTTTAGCACAAGTTCCTTCATCTAGCCAATGATCTAAGAGTATGCATCTGTCTATTTTTTCTACTATTAAGTTTTGGCCTCTCCTGGTCCATGTATAGTTGTCGTATTCAAACTCAACCTTCCATAGATTATTGTTTTGAATAAAAGCTAAGAAATCTCTCATTCTTTGGGTTAATTTCCTAATTCCCCTAAAATTTTAATCTAGATTGGTTATGAAAATAAAATATCCTATGATCATAAATTAGATTTCTTGGTATTTACTTCTCATATACACTTCAATTCCACTTCAAACTTTTAATCTAATGGATTCAGTTGTAGGTCCATAGACATTGATAAGGATGAAACAAATATATGCAAAATAACATGTGACTAAAGAGTCTATTCGATGCTTAGATTTATGAATGGTTACACAAGAGATTCTAATAGGATTTCAACAAGTTATAATCCCTCTTGTTGCTCCTTCAGAATCCATAGCATCCTATTCACATCTTGCCCATACTGCTTTCATAGTTTTGAAAACTTCTTCTTTTGTCATTTTAGTTTTCTAAATACAAAGAATATTAGGCTTATTACTTAAATAGAGGTCCCTAATACACCTTTGATTTGAGGGGGCATTAACACCCCTTATATTCCATGAGATGGTAATAATATCTCATTAGGGTCTACTAGTCCCACCTACGAATTATCAATATCATTTTGTTGTTTGGTAAAGAGAAGTTCAACCAACATAGTTTATGTTCCTTTCTCTATGTTTGCTCTTGCTTCCCTGGATCTCATTTGATAATTTGAGGGTTTTCCTCTTTTTGCTTTGCATATATTAGGATTAGGTCTTATTATTATATTCCTCAATATTATTTCACAACATTTTTTTTCATCATATTTGTCTTCTCCTGACTCTACTACAAAAGCTTTTGACTTGTTCTATTCATTTTTTGGTATTTCCTTTTTTTTTTTGGCTAGATAATAAGGGGTTGTACTTAAGTCCCCCCTGCCTTGAAAAATTACAACTCTCTTCTTTAGATCTTGAGAGTTTAAAAATAGATACATTTCTCATTTCAATTGAGATGCTATAGTTAAAAACCTACAGCATTTTACATAACCTATTTGAATTCTTGATTTTCATTTTTGAATCTTTTCAATTTTATGTATGAATACAAATATTCCATAATTCAACATCCTTCTTGACATTTTTCTATAGAAGCCTTCACAATAAAATTTTTTACTTCTACTATCTATTCATTGCATATTAGTAGATTAATATTTCCAAAACATCCCACTATCATAGTCCACTTTACCAAATTTGGATTGCTAGTTTCCTTCCTGAAACACAAGTGAAACCACAAAAATTATAATAAATAGTTTATATGAAAACACATTATGGTTACAAAATAAAGCATATATTACCAATGGAAATATTAAAGTAAATCTAAATCATTAATTGATTTAGGCAATCAACATTTTCTTGTTAGCTTCAACTAAACTTACTACTTTCTCAAACCATGGAAAGAAGAATTTAACTTCATGATCCTCAATCAAATTCCCTCTATTGGCTAGCCTATCTGCACATGTGTTTCCTTCCCATAATGTATCTGTAAACCTAAATTCTTCAAAATCTTTAGCAAAATCTCGAATTTCAACAATTATCTCTTGTATATTCCATGGAGCCTTAGCTTTCCTCAAAATTATATTTATTACTATGAGAGAATCACCTTCCATCCATATTTTATTCCATTTCATTTGTTTGCATAATTTTAACCCTTCTAAAGTTACCCAAGCTTTAGCTTCATTTATTGTCTTAAATCCACTATTGATTTCATAATGAGATAAAATATCTCTATAATTTCTAATTATTCCTCCTCCTCCTGGTCCTATATTTCCTTTAGATGCTCCATCAAAATTTAATTTAACCCACTCCACATATGGAGGTTTCCACTTCATATACTTTGCCTTCTTTTTGCTTCTCTTGTACCCAACATCATAATTCCATTTAATGACTTGACTACATCTATTAAGGCTCTCTACTTCTAGATTAGGGATTGGATGAGTCGATAGGATTTGTTTAGACTCCTCTATAACTAAACATATATTCCTTTTCATTACCTCTAAACTAATTTCTTTTCCTTTAAATATTCTTCTATTTCTTTCTAGCCATATAGTATAAAGTATAGTATCTTTTGATATATCCCATATTATCTGTAAAGCCTCACTTTTATAAGTGCTCCACCATTGCTTTAACCAATCTTCAATTTTGCTATTCATCACCATGCATTTACTAAAATATTAAAAATCCATTGCCATAGATTCCAAACTATTGAGCAAAGTTCCAAGAGATGGTCTATGCTCTCCTCCTTTTTAAAAAGAACACATTGTGAGGGGTCATGAAAACCCCCTTTCATAAGGTTATCCCAAGATAAAATTCTTCCATGACCTACTAGCCAAACAAACATTTTGAATTTAGGAATTCTTGGGCTATCCCAAATATCTCTCCATATTATAGTGATATTATTATTTTGTTTAATAGTTTTAGCACCATTACATCATATCGAGAGAGAGAGAGAAAAGCAACACATATTATTGAGAATCAAGTGATACATTTGGATGGAGTTGTAAAACCTTTTATAGGTAAATATATTCCTTGCCCAACACTCTTCCTAGTTGTACAAGGAGACACCTCACACATTACAACTTGCACATTGCCACTTGTGCATTTATTACATTGCATGAAGTAACTAGATAACTTCCCCCTAAAGTAATATCTTGTACATAACCAAATAATGTAATATACTCTAACACCCCCTTATATTACATTATTTGGTATGAGGTTCTCTTGATTGCATAGATGATATTTGAATATATGAAACTTGACTTTTCCAAGTGCTTTTGTAAAAATATTTGCAAGTTGATCTTATATAGATACATGCTTGAGGATCATATGACGATTCTAAAAATGTTCTATAATAAAATGACATTGAGCTTCAATGTGTTGGGTACTTTCATGTATAATTAGATTTTTGATTAGGTTGAGTGCTCCTTAATTATCATAGAAGATCATTGTTGGAGTTCGGCTGATTTCCATATATGATAATATGTATTGTAACCATAAAGCTTCATAGATTGTATCTCTTTTTGCTCGATATTCTACTTCTATTGATGACTGTGGATATTATTTTTTTCTATGCCAAGATATGGACCTTGAACCAAGGTAGAAGACATATCCTGAGGTATATTTCCTATCATCAATGGATCCTGCATAATCTGAGCCTAAGTATCCCTGTAGATGAAAATATTTGTTATTCCTTGAATAAGTTAGTCTATAATCCAAAGTTTTATTGAAATATCGCAGTATTATTTTTGTAGATTTCCAATGACTTTCTCTTGGTTCTTACATGAATCGTGAAAGATAATTGCCTGTAAATTCTATGTCTAGTCGACTATTCATTAGGTATAGAAGACTTTTGATTAGCTGATGATACATAGTTTCTGAGACCAATGGTTCTTCATCATGTTTTGACAATTGGATCCCTTATTCCATTGGTGTATCTTTATGCTTACATTCATTCATTCTATACTTTTTGAGCAAGCCTTCTGCATACTTTTTTTGAGTGATAGTTATCTTGTCCTTTTCTTAATGAATCTGTAGACCAAGACAATAGTTCATCAGTCCTAGATCTGTCATTTCAAATGATTTTTATAAATCCCCTTTGATGTCACTTATTATTTTTTCAAAACTTCTAGTAATTACTATATCATCTACATATACTATGAAAATGAATATGTCGTTTCTAATTTTCTTGGTGTATAAACTAGGATTTATTGTGCTTGTCTTGAAGTTCTGCTGAAGTAAGTGATTGTTGATATTTATATTTCATGCTCTAGGAGCTTGTTTTAAACCATCAAGAGATTTTTTTAGTTTGCATACCTTATTTTCTTGTCCCTTGATGATAAATCCTTCTGGTTGTGACATGTAGACTTCTTCTTATAAGTCACCATTAAGGAACACACTTTTTACATCCATCTGATGAAGTTTTTAATCATGACGATCTGCTAGTGCATAAAATTTTCTAATGGTAGTAATTTTGGCTGTAGGTGCAAATGTTTCTTCGTAATACATTCCTTCTGTTTGAGTATATCCTTTGGCTACTAGTCAAGCTTTGTATTTTCCAAGTGTTCCATTTGCCTTGTATTTTATTTTGTAGACCCACTTGCAACTTACTATTTCCTTTCTTGGAGGTAGTTTTACTAGATACCATATCTTGTTATTTTGAAGTGAAGCAAATTTTGATTCCATAGTTGCTTTATAGTGTGAATCATTTAGTTCCTGAAGTGTTGATGTTGGTTCCACTATATTGCCAAGCATTCCTCTATTCATTCTAGTCAAGCTTCAAGTTTGAGGTCTAGTAGTGGAAACATTTGGTATTCTTTCCAGATTTGATTCTCTGAGAGTATCTCTGATCCATATTGGTTCTCTCCTAGGAGGAACTATAGATGCCTTTGTATCTTGTTCTTGTAATTCTGATTCTGAATCCTCACTTGATGTGTCTTTATCTGAACGAATTAGAAGAATCTATGTATCATTATTGGTCTTCTCTGTGTTAATATTGATATTTTCATCAAAGATTAAATCTCTACTAATGTTGGGTTTCCATCGGTTGAAGGATGAAATTAGGGTTTCTTGGGAGGGTGGGGATGACGGTGGGCGGGAAGGCTGTTCTGGGAGAGCACGGGAGCATCGGCAGGTCAAACCAAGGGGTCAGCAGGGTGGAGGGAGGGCAAACAGAGTCTGGGGACACCGAGGAGTCCTTGCCAAGTCGTGGCAAGGATCCGCCAGACAAACGGGGAGATGGACCTCGGAAGTCATATGCTTTGGCAGCGGCCTCTGAAACCCTAAGTGGGCTCTTCTCCAAGGAGTTATTTCCGTCAGGGGACGAGTTGGACATCCCAGCAGAAATTCTCTCAAGCTTTGTGGATTTCAAAAAATTTACCCTCATTGGTAAGTTTATTGGTGGTCGTCCCGACATGGAGACCATTCGCAAGTGGGCGTCTGGAAAATGGCGGACCTCTGGTCACTTAGAGTTGGCTGCCCTAACCCGAGGTTTTTTCGCGATTAGGCTGAGCAACAAGGAGGACTACTGTAAAATCCTGGCTGGAGGGCCTTGGTTCTTGGGCCGTAGGAGTCTCTTTCTAAGGAAGTGGGGTTTGGACTTTAACCCCGATACCCAGAATATCAACATTGCTCCAATATGGGTTAGGCTCCCGAGTCTTCCCATTTTCTGCTGGCATGAAAATGTAATCAAAGGTATTGCTCGGTCCATCGGGGAGCTGATCACTTTAGACCCTCCCACCAGAGCTCGAACTAGATTTGTCCAAGCTCGGTTCTGTGTTTTGGCGGACTTGGAAACGGACCTCCCATCCTCCATTACTCTGCGGTCTGGGGGTACTTTTCTACACAAGCAAGCTATTGTTTATGAGAACAGGCCAGCTTTCTGCCCTCAATGTAGTTCTCAAGGGCATCTTCAGTCCAATTGTCCTCTCCAAAAGCCGAGGAAGAAGGAGCGGGATCCCTGCAACCCTCTAGAGCATGGTGAAGGTCAGACGAAGCACCCTTTTGCGAAAGGCCATGAATCTCCAGGTCCATCCAAGGACCATCTCGAATACTCCTTACCAGAAGAGGAAATCACCACCCATCCGGACTCCGAGCAGTGTGGTGGGCGCCCCCAACTAGGACCACAGGGGGAAAATGAACAAGCCCCCCCCCTTATCACCACACAAGCAGATTCACCCAAAATTTATGATCGGAACTCTCCCGAGGCACAAAATATATTGGAAGACTACCTGCTGGGAAGAAGAGGTTACCAGCCTGGTAATATTAGCCCTCAAATTACGAGGAGTCAAAAGCGAGGGGTGGATTTTGGTAGTGAAATAAAGCAGGGTCGTCCCCCCAACAAGGAAAAGAGAGACAAAGAAAGCTGCAGTGATGTTGCAAATGGAACCCAATGGTTCTTTGTTTCAGGATGACTCTGATTCTCTGATGGGTGACGCGCTTATCCCAAAACCTCCCTTCCAGCGAGGAAAGGGAAGTAAGAAGAACCTCAAATCGTACGGATGAAATCCTGGATATGAGAAGACTAAACGGAGTGGCCATTTGGGCCAGGGTAAAATTTTCCAGCAGGATTTTCAACGGTTTGTTTCAGTCCAGTCATTTTTCTTGGATCCTATCCAACATGTATGCTTCGAATTCCGCCAGGTATGGGAGAATTTTTTGTAGTTTTCTTGGCTATCTTCTTCTGCTTTCCGATGGTCCAGCTTCTCCAGCTAGTTTTTGTTTTCCCAGTTATAATGGCCATGGTTTCTAGGATAATCAGGAAAAAATGCCTTACTTGTAGCCCTCGGGCAATTAGCAGCTTTTTGTTTTTTTTTTCCATACAGATTTATTCTTCCAGGTTTATTCTTCCAGCCAAGAGGCATGAAGCACTATTTAGCAAGGCTGATTTTGTATATAAGGTTTTGGGATCCTCTATAAAAACCCATTGTTAATCTATTATAATAATTACCAAAAAAAATCTCTACTAATGTAAAATTTCTCTATGTATGGATCTAGTATTCTGTACCCTATAGATTCATTGTCATAATCGATAAATATTATTTCCATGGTTTTGTCATCTAACTTTGATATTTTTTTGTTTTGGTATATGCATGTAATCCTTACACCCAAAAATCTTTAGCTTCTGGATTTTGTCCTGACCATCCTTCTTCTGGTGTAGTGTGTTTAAGTATCCTTATAGGTAATGTATTTTGTATGTATAATGTTGTCTGTATTGCTTTTGCCCAATATTTATGATCAAGTTGAGCCTCTTTCAACATGCATCTTACCATTTCTATTATTGATCTATTTCTTCTTTCTACAATTCCATTTTTTTGAGGTGAATATGTTGTAGTAAGTTATCTTTTAATTCTATTTTATTCTAGGAATGAATCAAACTCGTTTGAAATAAATTATCCTCCTCTATATGAGCGAAGTGCTTTTATATCCAGTCTTGATTCCTTATCCACTTGAAACTTGAATTGCTTGAAATATTTAAATGCTTTCGATTTGTATTTCATGAAATACACCCACATTTTAGTATGATCATCAACGAATAATTGAAAATACTTATGTCCTCCAGTACTATCAATTTTCATTGGTCCACATAAATTTGTATATAATATTTCCAAGGGTTGTTGAGCCTTGTGTTAGTGGAGTTCAAAAGGAACTCTATGTTGTTTTCCTACTAAGAAATTTAGACATATAGTAGCTTCTAAAAAAATTCAGGTATTCCTTCACCCATTTGATACTTGAATAATTATTTCATTAAGGAATCACTATTATGTCCTAATCGCTTATGCCATAAATCTGATGTTTTGACTAAAAACTTGAGTGTCTAGCAATATCTAGAACAAATAGACCATTTTTATAAGATCCTAATGCTATCCTTTTTTCTTATTTAGAAATGTGACATTGTTTCCTTTTAGTGAGGACTTTAAACTCAATAGTTATGTTTTGATCCATGAGTTGAGAGATAGAAAGAAGATTAGTAGTTAATCCAGGGATACAATACATTCTTGATTATCCATTTTTCTTATTTTAGGTTTATTGAGATGTTACTAATTCTATTTACCTCATAAGTTTTGCTATCTACTACAACAACTAGTTTCTCATCTACCTTCTTTAGGGAATTGAACCACTGAATATTTCTAGTCATGTGCTTACTTGCTCCTAAGTCTATATACCAATAATCCATGATTTTTATTGATAAGGGTTAAGGAATTTTTTGAATTCCTTATGTCTCCCTAGTGATTTTGGAAATGCTATATAATAGATAAAGTGTTTTTGATAATAATAGTTCAATTTTGAGTTGATTTTGTAAAGTTTTGTGAATAGGAAAAATCAACTTCTTTTACACCTTATTACTCCTATTGAACTTGATCACTTTCTATTTTTATGAGGTTTAATAGTTGGATTTATTTTGTCCCTTTAATGTATTTTGATATAAGTATATGATTAATTTCCAACTCTTAATATTATTTAATAAACCTCTTTTTATAGCCTTTAATAATTTGATATTTATTGTTTCTAATTTCCAATTTCCTACTTTGATGTAGTATTCCTTATAACTCCCTAATGTGGAATATTAGAAAACAATTATTTGCAATAATAGAAATTCAAGTAGAAATCCTTATTTCTCCTATGTTTTAATATTGCAAATATTTAGGCTAATTTAATAGTTATTTCCCCTTAGATATTGATTTCAAATATGGCTAATATTTCAACCTTATAATATACCTTATAACTCCCTATTTAATGAAAGCAATCTTGATGAAGTATAAACCTTACCTTTAGTGCTATATTCCCAATGTATTCGGCACAGGTTTTGGACGTGTATGATAGTCCTCTTAATACCTTCTCCTTGAAAGTTATGGTGAACGCTGATTCACCTTTGACTTCAGGTTTGGATGGTGCTTCAACTCTTGA
This sequence comes from Wollemia nobilis, assembly GCA_028583015.1. Lineage (NCBI taxonomy): Eukaryota > Viridiplantae > Streptophyta > Pinopsida > Araucariales > Araucariaceae > Wollemia > Wollemia nobilis. The sequence goes on along the minus strand of JAQPPZ010017063.1, from coordinate 3,314,938 downwards.
TATTTGACCTTGAATGCCTTGACCAGAGATTTTAATGCTCTTTAACTCTCCTTCAAAATGTGATTTTGACTATTGTAAGTGCTATGACTCCTGTGAATACTCAAAATTCTATACTCTATAGTCTTTAATACCTTTTAGTAGATGGAGTATCATGGAATTTGTGACAAGTGTCATAGTGGTTACTCTTGAGCGCTTGAGATCTCATTTGTGAAACTCTGCCAGGTAGATGAGCGTTATGATATTGAATGAGTGCTCATTCTTCTTATTCCTTTGTAATGTTTCCTTTGTAAAATATGGGTTTCTTATTTCCTTCTAGGTGACAAGTGTCACATTTCCTTCGTGCATAGGATTTTCAATGTAATGCTTCTCCAATGTATCTTGTAATCTCCCTATTAACCATGCAACACTGTGAGCTCTTCCTTTGTTTGATGGAGCTTGATATGAGATGATTCTAGTGATGCCTTGAGATCTTGGAGCAATGCTTTTCAATGCTTGAGTGGAGTTTTTGGGCTACTCCAATGGTGCTCCTTGGACGTACGTCCTTCAACCTATTTGCCTTCATTTTAGTAGATGCTATTGTCTTTTGATGTAATGTTTCTCCTTGATTTGTTTGCTTGCAGATTCGATTGTCCACAACATAGTATATGTGAGCATTTTGAGTGGATTTATTACCTTACGTAGAGAATGATTTTGCACGACTACCTTGGAGTATTTTTCTCTTCTTAAAGAGTGTTCCTATTTGGTATAGAAGACTTGTCCTCTTTCTGATGTAGAGCAGATTAGAGTATTGCAAAACAAAGGTAAATACTTTGTATATAAGATACCTTTTTTTTTGCACCTCCTTTTCCAATATGATTTTCCTAGTATTATGGTAGCTTTTTGAAATAAGTGATGGCAGATTTGATGTTTTCTCTTTTTCTAGACAACTCTCTTCGTTGCTTGGTGACTTTGGTAATAAAACCAAGCTATTAACCACTTAGATAGAAGCTCTTGTTGGCAATTTTGGGTACCTTGGGTACATTGCCCTTGCTCAAGTGTTGATGTTGTCATTGATGTCAAAGAGCGGAAGGGTTTTTGTGAAAACCAAGGCAGACTAAATTATAGGTTTTGTTTAAATCCATGGTCAACAGTTTTGAAATGGGTTTTTCTTAAAACCCAAGTTAGCTCTTCGTTTTGTTGAAAAAGGTGCTCCGATGATGAAGATATTTAATTTTAAATATCCAGTTTAAATTTTATTTATTTATTTAAAATTTAAATTAATATTTTAAAATTAAATTAAAGCTGTTCACCGGCTTGTTTTCAAAGCCGACGTTGCTAGGGTTTTGCAACGGATCAATTAGGGTTTCCTACTGACAAAGCAAGGTTAAGCAACCAAAAAATTCTAGGGTTTCATGTTGACCTAATTAGGGTTGCAGCCGACGTGTTTGAGAATGTTTTGATGGGATATTCTCTTCTATAAAAAGGCGGGACTGTTGCAAGGTTGAAGAGTGGGCGTGATGCGATATATGCGAATGAAGTTTGTGTGCAGCAGAGTGTAAGTCGGTGATAGTTATTTGGAGTTAAAGAAAAGAGATCGCAACGATGAGATAGTGAGTGAGTGCGTATCGACTGATCGAGAACAAAGAGAGCGATATGCAGACGGCGTGTTTAAAGTCCGAGGCAAAAATATGCAGATGGTAGAAGTGAGATTTCATGGAAGGTGCAACAGAGTGAGTGGTGTAAAGAGAAGATAAGAACGCAGTATGCAGAAGTCGTGTTTCGAGTGTGAAATGACAGTGTGCTGGCTGTAGAAGTAATATTTCTATGAAGTTGCAGCAGAGAACGTGGAGAGATATAGAGGAGTGGTTGAAAAAGTGTGAATCATTTTTCACAACAGCAGCCGAATGCCGACAAGCAGCAAAACACAAGAAAAATAGCAGATCATGCAAATTGACGTGATAGTTTAATTCTGCAATTTTTATTACTATCTCCAAGTTGTAGTTTGGTAAAATGGGTTGGTGCCTCTTTCCAGTTGGAGCTGGAAAAATTGGAGTTGGTGCTCCATTCTGTTGTAGCAGATAAAATTTAGAGGTTGGTGCCTCTTACCAGTTGGTGCCGGTGAATGATTATGTAAAGTTGTAGCTTTGCATTTGACTGGATTTGGATGGTAGTCCAAGCAGTCTTTTGAGGAGTAGCCACATCGGTGAACCTCGTTAAAATGCCGTGTTATGTGTGATGCTCTTAGTACTTTTATTATTTCTGTTTTAATCTGCTATAGTTTATTTAAAAGTCTAAATTGCTTTTAAGTTTTTAAAGAACACACTGATTCACCCCCCCTCTCAGTGTCATTGTGATTATAACAGCTCTTTCTTGTAGAAGTAATTTCTACACCTTTTTGTAAATAGCCTTTAGTGCACTTTGAATTTGAGACTCACCAAGTCTCGATTTGAAGCTTCTATTGCTATTTTTGATAGTGGATTTTATTCTCCACTCCTTGTAGGAATATTATCTATTTTTGTGGATTCTTTGGGCCATGAGTTACTACAAGTTTTGTGTACCAATAGTGTCTCTATACACTTTGATAATCTGCTAGTTTTTGTGCTCTTGATCCTTTAATCAACAAACACAAACTAACCTTTTTTGAGAGTAATTAGTGTAGTGCAAATGATCTTAATAATACCAATTTAATGCACTAATAATATCACCTTATCACTCCAATAAAATCTCAAAATAATTTCATATGCACTTACTAATCTCTACAACTTTTAAGAGTAATCTATAATGAACCCTTAATAAGTATTTTGCAAATTCTCACTACAATCAGTATTGTAGGATATAGTCTTCTTGCTTTCTGGATAGCAAATAGGTAAATGATAATTTCTTTCTCTCAAAAATATCCAATTCATATTTATTATGCAAATAATCCTTAAAAGGAATTATTTATTTTTACACTTGAAGACTATAATGTAATCTATTCTTCTACAAATTTTAAGCTTAATGGAATTTTATAATGAACCCTAATTTGAAGTTCAACTAATTGTACCCTAGTTGCTTACCTTTAATTGCTTTTATATATCTTGGTGTTTGGATTCACCAAGTTGCTTCTTTGTAGTAGATGGATACACAACTTCTTTGTTGTCTATCCTAAACAACTTTCTCCTTCACAAATCTCTAGCCTGTAACTTTCCATAGTGAGCCTTGAGTTTGGTGGCTTAATCCTTCCAGTTATCTTCTTATTTCTATTGTATATTTAGATAAATCCTTTCTCTGAACCGTGCCTTCTTACTATGAGAGGTAATATCTAAATCTTATGGATTTTTTAGGCTTCTTCTATCTGAATATTCCTTCAAGCTTCTTATCAAATTTTGAATTTAAATAGGATCTTCTTCTTCTCAAGATTCTAATTTTTTGAAGGTCTTCACTGGATTCTTCTTATGTGATTTGGCACTCCTTACTAAATTCTTATTCTCTTGGGATTGTTGTCATATGGAGACAATTGTCCCATGTCCTTCACTATTGAGAGCTTTTCCTCTTCCTCTCTAGATTCACTATGGCTTTGATACCACTGATAGTTTTAGCACCATTATATCATATCGAGAGAGAGAGAGAGAGAGAGAGAAACAACATATATTATTGAGAATCAAGTGATACATTTGAATGGAGCTATAAAGCTATTTATAGATTCCTTGCCCAAAACTATTCCTAGTTGTACAAGGATACACCTCACAGATTACAACTTGCACATTGCTACTTGTGCATTTATTACATTGCATGAAGTAACTAGATAACTTTCCCCTAAAATAATCTCTTGCACATAACCAAATAATATAATATACTCTAACATTGTTAGTGTTGTGCATTATATCCACTTATTGTTGTGTATTCTCCTAAGCTATTCAAATCCCAAATAAATTTATCCTTGGATCCCCTTAGAATAATCACAATTGTTATCTTTCTACTCAATTACCTCCTAGCATCAATGTCTTGTATACTTGTAAAAAAATCTTATTTCCATTTGTATCTTCCTTCTCAATCCTTGTACAAAATGTTTGAAACCCTATCACCATATTTGTATTGAAGCAATATCATCCAAGGCTTCAAAATTGGATCTAAATTCAGTGGTTTTTTTATCACACCAAATATCCATCCAAATAGATTTTTTTCTCTAGTTTCGACCACTTATATTAATCCTTTAATCATAAGATCAATAGATTTTTTTAAACTATTCCAAAGAGCAGAACCATTTGGTAGTGAGAATGTAGTAAATATTAAACATGGGTCATTGGGATAAACATACTTAGAAGAATTCTAACCCGGTGTCTTTGACTCTCTTTGTACAATCTCCAAATTACTTTTCCCCTAAGAGCTAAGTTTGCATATGTAAGAAATCTTAAACCAAGACCTCCCCTAGTTTTATCATGACACACTTTGCTCTATTTCATTAAAGAAAATTTCCTTTTATCATGTAAAACTGACCATAAAAAGGATCACATAATATAGATTAAACTTTTTTTAACTAATTTTAGCATATAATACAATGACATCTAATATGTTGGAATAATCTATAAGACTGACTTAATTAACTGCACTCACCCTGCTAATGATAACCATCTACCTTTCCAAGTTGGAAGTTTATTCTAAATTTTACTAATTAATGGATTCCATAATTCTATCCTCATTCTCCCCTCAAATAAAGTCATCTCTAGATAAGTTGTTGGAAAATTTACCTCCTCTAGTTGAAGTAACCTACAAATTCCTGCTTTGGTCTCATTAATCCTTGCCCTTCCAAAAAAGGCTATATCATCTACAAAATTTTGATGGGTGATATTGTTGATGTTATTACTAACCTTAAATCCACTTATAAGCCCGTATTTGTAAGCCTTATTTAAGTTCCTACTCAAAATATTTGTCGTAATAATAAACAAATAAGAAGATAGATGTTCTCCTTGTCTTGAGCCTCTCTTGGATTTAAAAGAATATATTACTAACCCATTGACCAACACTAAATAAGAAAATGTAGAGACACATATTTAATCCATCTAATATATTTATTCCCAAAATCTTGCTTCTTGATCAACAACAGGAGAGTTTAGAACCTAGTAGCAAAAAAATTAGAGCTTTGCAAATCGAGAAGCAGGATTTTGGATAAAATACCCTAGTGGATCCAGGTAAACCATGTACTAACCCATAAAATGAGTGAATCATAGCCCAAACATATGCTCCATACTCTCCCATGGGAACATCGCTTGATGGTGGTGAGTGTGGAGTTCTCCCCATGTATGATTTATATTGGTTGATTTTCCTTATGGACCCCATGTTAGATCTTGGGTACATTCTTTGCTCCTCTCATACTACCTAGTCTCGTACTTTCTCACATAAAAATTTATAAAATACCTTGAGCAACGCTATAAGAGTCTTGAGCCATTATCCCACATGTATCCCATAATGGCCCTCATGGTAGTATATAAAGCACAACACCCACATTGAGATTTGTAAATTAGGAAGTAGTATTTTGGGTGAAATACCCTATGGATGAAGGTAAACCATGACCCAACTCTTAAAATGAGTGAATCATGGCACAATCATATGCTTCATCCTTTCCCATGGGAGCATCGCTCAATGGTGATGAGTATGGAGTTTTTCCCATGTGTGGTTTTTGTTGGTTGATTTTTCTTGTGGGTCCCATGTTAGCTCTAGGGTCTATTCTTTGCTTCTCTTGTACTATCTAGTCTTTTAATTTCTCACATAAATTATTCTAAGATACCTTGAGCAATGTTACAACAACCTTAAGATATTATCCCACATGTATACCATGATGGCCCTCATGGTTGGTATATAAAGCACAACACCCACATAGAACTTTGCAAATCAGGAAGCAAAAGTTTGGGTGAAATGCCCCAATAGATGTAGGTGAACCATGACCTAAACCCTCAAACAAGCAAATCATTGCCCAACCATATGCTCCATCCAATCCTGTGGGAGCATCACTCTATGGTGGTGTGTGGAGTTCTTTCCATGTATGGATTTTGTTGGTTGATTTCCCTTGTGGGCCCCATGTTAGCTTTGAGGTCCATTACCTACTCCTCTCGTATTGCCTAGTATTATACTTTCTCACATAAAAAATTCTAAAATACCTTGAGTAACGCTACAAAAGTCTTAGGGCCCCATGTTAGCTCTAAGGTTCATTATCTACTCCTCTTGTACTTCCTACTATTATAATTTCTTAATAAAAAATTCTAAAATACCTTGAGCTATGTTGTGAGAGTCTTGAGACATTATACCACATGTATCCCATGATGGTCCTCATGGTGGTATATAAAGCACAACACCCACATAGATATTTTCAAATCAAGAAGTAAGCTTTTGGGTGAAATGCCCTAGTGGATGTAGGTGAACCATGATCCAACCTCTCAAATGAGCAAATCATGGCCCAAAAGTATGCTCTATCCTCTCCCATGGGAGCATCACCTGATGGTGGTGAGTTTGGAGTTCTCCCCATGTGTGGTTTCCATTGCTTGATTTCCATTGTGGACCCCATGTTAGCTTTGGGGTCCATTCTTTTCTCCTCTCATACTGCCCAATCTTGTACTAGTGGATGCAAGTGAACCATGACCTAGCTCCTCAAATGAGCAAATCATGGCCCAACCATATGCTCCATCCTCTTACATGGGAGAATCTCTCGATGGTGGTGAGTGTGGATTTCTCCCCATGTGTGGTTTTAGTTGGTTGATTTCCCTTGTAAGCTCCATGTTAGCTTTGGGGTCTATTCTCTACTCCTCTTGCACTACCTAGTCTCATACTTTCTCACATAAAAAATTATAAATTACCTTGAGCAACACTACGAGAATCTTGAGATATTATCCCATATGTATCCCACAATGGCCCTCATGGTGGTATATAAAACACAACACCCACATAGAGATTTGCATGTTGGAAAACATGCTTTTGGGAGAAATGCCCTAGTGGATGCAGGTGAACCATAACCCAACCCCTCAAATGAGCGAATCATGGCCCAACCATATGCTCCATCCTATTTCATGGGAGAATTGCTCAATAGTGGTGATTGTGGAGTTCTTCCTATGTGTGGTTTTCATTGGTTGACTTCCCTTGTGGGACACATGTTAGCTCTAAGGTCTATTATCTACTCTTGTACTACCCAATCTCATAATTTATCACATAAATAAATTCTAAAATACCTTAAGTAACTCTTTGAGAGTCTTGATCCATTATCCCATATGTTTCCCATGATGGATCTCATGGTGGTATATAAAGCACAACACCCACACAGAGATTTGCAAATTGAGGAGTAGGTTTTTGGGTGAAATTCCCTAATGGATGTAGGTGAACCATGACCCAACCCCTCAAACGAGAGAATCATGGTCCGACCATATGAACCATCCTCTCCTATGGAAGAATCGCTCAATGGTGGTGAGTGTGGAGTTCTCCCCATGTGTGGTTTCTATTGGTTGATTTCCCTTATGGACCCCATGTTAGCTCTCAGGTCCATTCTCTGCTCCTCTTGTACTACCTAGTCTCGTACATTCTCACATAAAAAATTCTAAAATATCTTGAGCAATGTTGTGAGAGTCTTGAGCCATTATACCACATGTATCCCATGATGGCCATCATGGTGGTATATAAAGCACAACACCCACATAGAGCTTTGTAAATAAGGAAGTAGAATTTTATGTGAAATGCCCTAGTGGATGTAGGGGAACAATGATCCAATCCCTTAAATGCGAGAATCATGGTCTAGCTATATTCTGTATCCTCTCTAATGCGAGCATTAATCAATGGTGGTGAGTGTGGAGTTCTCTCCATGTGTGGTTTCTATTGGTTGATTTCCCTCATGGGTCCCATGTTAGCTCTAGGGTCCATTCTTTGCTCCTCTTGTACTACCCAGTCTCGTACTTTCTCAAATAATTTTTTTAAAAATACCTTGAGCAATGCTATGAGAGTCTTGAGCCATTATCCCACATGTATCCCATGATGACCCTCATGGTGGTATATAAAGAACAACACCCACATAGAGCTTTGCAAATTGAGAATAAAATTTTTGTGTGAAATGCCCTAGTGGATGCAGATGAACCATGACCCATCCCCTCAAATGGGTAAATCATGACCCAACCATATGCTCTATCCTCTACCATGGGAGTATCACTTGATGATGGTGAGTGTGGAGTTCTCTCCATGTGTGGTTTTAATTTGTTGATTTCCCTTGTGGACCCCATGTTAGCTCTCAATTCCATTCTTTGCTCCTCTTGTATTGCCCAATCTTGTACTTTCTTACATAAAAAATTACAATATACCTTGATCAATGTTGTGAGAGTCTAAAGCTATTATCCCACATGTATCTCATAATGGCCCTCATGGTGGTATATAAATAACAACACCCACATAGAGCTTTGCAAAGCCGAAAGCAAACTTTTATGTGAAATGTCCTAGTGGATGTAGACAAACCATGACCCATCCCATCAAACGAGTGAATAATAGCCCAACCATATGTTCCATCCTCTCCCATGGGAGTATCACTCGATGGTGATGAGTGTGGATTTCTCCCCATGTGTGGTTTTCATTGGTTGATTTATCTTGTAGGTCCCATGTTAGCTTTGTGGTCTATTCTCTACTCCTCTTGTACTATCTAGTATCGTGCTTTATCACATAAAAATTATAAAATAACTTGAGCAAAACTATGAGAGTCTTGAGCCATTATCCCATATGTATCCCACGATGGCACTCATGGTGATATATAAAGCACAACATCCACATAGATTTTTACAAATTAGGAAGCAAAATTTTAGGTGAATTGCCATAGTGGGTGCAAGCGAACCATGACCCAACCCCTCAAATGAGCGAATCATGGCTCAACCCTATGCTCCATCCTCTCTCATGGGATCATCACTCAATTATGGTGAGTGTGGAGTTCTCCCCATGTGTGGTTTGATTTTAGCTTTTGAGGATATGTGCAGTGGGAGAGATTTATCACAGGTCCTAATAAGATTCAAAAATATGAAAGAATAAAATTCTGCAATATGACTAAAATATACTATAAATAGAAAGTGGCAAAAATACAATGCAGTATGGAGGTGATGGTCACTCCATTGATATAATCTAAAGGACTACATTGTACTCCATCAAGGAGTATTACCACTATCTACTACTCACCACTATAATGGACTTGATATACTTGTTGTCTATCACTCACTATGAGGCCCTTTATATAGGAAGATAGATTCCTTGGCCAACACTCTACTTAGTTGTACAAGGGGACACATTGCACATTACAACTTGCACATTGAAACTTATGCATTTATTACATTGCTTGAAGTAACTAGCTAACTTCCCCCTAAAGTAATCTCCTAGTCTAACTATTTACCAAATGTGGTACATTTACATGATTCAAATGATGTAATATAATCTAACTCTCCCTTGTATTACATTATTTGGGTATTGAATATTTTAGTCTTCAATATGGATCTTTGTCTTTAGATGTTCTTCAACTTGATATGGTCCTTTGCATTTAATTCACATTGCATTGTATGCCTCCATGGATTGGTTCCTCTTCTTCTTTATTGGAGTCAATACTTTCATAGGTAGATGTACTATCACTGGATTCTTGCAAGAGTATTTTCTCTTTGTCTTTGTCCTTGTTATCATTCTCTATTTCCTGTATAGAAACTTCTAAACATTCACTTAGAGCATCATGATAAGATTTTGTGTTAGTAGAACTTGAGGTACTAGTACTGCATGAGGATTGAAATATCTTTGCTAGGGAGGATTCATCCATTTTTATTTTCAATTTAAGTAGTTCTATCAATCCTCTTTGTTCTACATTTTCTACTTTATAACATTTGAATGTAAGTAGTGCCATTTATAATATGCTTCCATATTCTAAGGAATTTGAATACCATTCTTTTCCTTATCAATTGCTTTAGTGAGTTGAGCATGTAGATAATGTTCCATCATTTCAAAGCTATCTTTTAAAGCTTCATTATATATCCTTTTTGAAGTAAGGTCTAAGTTTCCTTCATACTTTATAAGTGAATTCTTGATTCCACTTTTTATGACACTTGCTTATTTCCTTTCTAATAGTGTTGTTCATATCATTGTTTACTATATTACTTGAGGTAGACATCTCTCTTAGTTTTAGCTTTTTTGTTTTAGAGATATTTTTGATGAATCCTTTGTAGTAGAATCCCTTATGTCTCCCTAGCAGATGAAGTGTAGTATCCTTTCTATTTCCTTAATATCTGTAGAATACTTTCTCAAGTGAATTGAGTAAATGATCCAATCTGATAAACCTATCCAAGGCTTAGATTTTGTAGAGTCCTTATATCTCCCTAGCTAAGAGATGTGAATTAATTTGATAAAGCCTTTATAGAACTTAGGTTTTGTGGACTTCCTTATGTCTCCCAAATGGATTGAGTATTTGATAAAATTTGATAAATTCTATTATTATCAAATTTTATAGAATGCCTTATGAATACCTAGTGATTTTGAATATGCTATATGAGTGATGAAGTGCTTTTGGGAATTGTAGTTCAATTTTGGGTTGATTTTGTAAATAGCAAAAAATCAACTTCTATTACTCCTTATTTCTCCTATTGAACTAAGCACTTGTTAATTTGATGAAGTTCTAATGGTTGGATTTATTTTGTCTCTTTAATGTGATTTTGAGACAAGTATACTAATTAGTTCCAACCCTTGATATTCCTTGATGAGCTTACTTTTATAGCCTTTTAATGTTTCTAAATTCCAATAATATAATTTTGGAGTAGTATTCCTTATAACTCCCTAATTTGGAATATTAGAAAACAATAATATTTGCAATAATAGAAATTTTATTTTTCAAGTAGAAATCATTATTTCTACTATGTTTTAAATTATAAATATTAAACTATTTTTGGTGTATATTTCTCCTTTAATTTTACTTCCAAATATGGTTAATTTCCCTATAGTTTCAACCTTATATTATACCCTTATAACTCCCTTTAATGAAAGTAAATTATAATAAGGTAAACTCTTACCTTTATAATGTTGCAAACCTTGGTGCTTGAATTTGGATGTAGATGACAACAATCTTCAATGCTTTTCTTGGGTGCTATGGCCAATGGCAGGCTTGAATTCAATCCTTGAAAGGTTGCACCTCAAATCTGGTTTCTTTTACCTGCATCAAACGTCTTGAATGAGAGCCTTAAATGCTCTTCCTTTTCTCTTACATATTGCAACACCTTGCTACTCGAATGCTATTCCCTCCTTGGTCTTTGGCACCTAAAATAGGAAGATGATGTTTTTGTGAGGGAAAAGTATCATAGGTATTTTATTCAAAACTTGGAGGATGTAGATTTCTTTTGACACTTGTAATATTTACTGTTGGATAGAGGATGAAAGTTAGAGACTTTCTTGAGTGCTTATTTGACTTGGTTACATGTGTCACCTCCTTTCTAACTCTAGCAATGCTTCCTGTGTAATGATTCCTTTGATTATTCAATTAAGGTATGCAAGATTTGAATATTATTTTGAGCACTCAGGGCGTTAGGGTTTCTTCAATGGTGATAAGTGGCACCCTTTATTTTTACATGTACCTTCCTCTTAGTTCCTCTTTAACATATTCTTGCAAGCTTCCTCAATGCATTAAGTTCCAACTCTTTAGTTGTTGTGTTTTCTCCTTTATGCTTCGATGATTCTTGGTATGTGAGTTGGTTCTAGCTGGGATAATAAGCAACGCTTTGATGACTTTGAGCTAGGATTGTGAGATATGCTATAGTGGAGTTTTTGTGACTTTCCAATGGTGATTTCAAATGTTCCTTGTGGACGTACGTCTAGCTCTCTTTATGATTTAATTTTATCCTACTTTCAAGTTGTATTTCTTCCCTTGTGGATGATAACTTCTCCTTGTGCTATATTATGTATGCCATGTAAGTGGTTGTCCAAATCATGGGTGATGTGAGCTCCTTGAAGGCTCTTCTACGATTGCTTTGAGATGATCCTTGCTAGTGAAGGATGCATCTTTATGATACTTAGACCTTATTATTTTTGCTTCTTAGGATAGAATATTATGGTGCAAGAAAATGTAAATAAAATTGTAAATAGAAAACCTTTTTTGCACCTCCTTTTGCAACGTTTTTTGCTAGTTTTAATGGCGGTTTTCTTGTAGGCAAGGGCTGATTTGACATTGTATCCTTTGTTAGACAAATCTCTCCTTTTGCTTGGTTAATCTGGTAATAAATCCAAGCTAATAACCACATATATAGAATCTTTTGTAGAAGTAATTACTGCACTAATTTTTACCTGTAAAGAACCCTTAGTGCACCTCAAATATGAGATTCACCAAATCTTGATTTGTAGCTTCTTTTACTGATTTTGGTGGTGGCTTTCTTATCCACTCCTTGGAGGAATTTGATCTATTTTTATGGCTAATTTGGGCCACAAATTTATGCCAATCACAAGAGGTAGAAATAAATATATTACATCTACAATATGACTGAAATATGCTATAAATAAGAATGGCAAAAATATTACAATAGTAGCTATGGAGGAAATGGGAACTCCATACTATATGCTACTACTCCATGAAAGAGAGCTTATAGCTCACACACACACTAACCTCCTACCTATATACTACACACTGACTATGATATCTTTAATTCTATATCTAAGGCCATTATATAGGAAGATAAGTTTCTTTGCCAGTACTCTATCTAGTTGTACAAGTGGACACCTCGCACATTACATCTTGCACATTTAAACTTGTGCATTTATAACATTGCATGAAGTAACTAGATGAATTCCCCCTAAAGTAACCTAATTTTCTAAGTATGTACCAAGGAAGGTACATTTACATGATCCAAATAATGTAATATGCTCTATTTATAACACCCCCTTGTATTACAATATTTGGGTATTGAAGACTTTAGTCTTCAATGTGGATCTTCTTCCATCTGATGTATTTGAATTGGATCTTCATCTTCGACTTCTTCAGTAGATGCTTCAGTATTCAAATGATGTAAAAATAGGTTGAATTTGTAGACCCTTATTTTAGTTCACCTTGCAGTGTATTCCTCCTTCATTGGGGTCATATCCTTCTTCTTCCTTAGCTTTGCCTTTGAAATCGGTATCTGTCTTTTCATAGATAGTTATGCTGCTACTTGGTTATTGGCATGGATGATTCTCCTTTCTTATCTTTAGTTTGTATAGATGCTTATGAACAACCACTTAGGGCATCATGATAATATTTTGAGTTAGTAGAACTTGAAGTATCAATTCTGCATGAGGATTGAATTTTTTTTTCTAGATATGATTCACTTAGTTTTGCCTTCTTTTTTAGTAGTCATATCAATCCTTTTGTTCTACATTTTTATTCTTGAAGTGCTTATATGTGAGTAAAACCATATATAATATGTTCACAATATCTAAGGAAAATTTAACAACATTTTATCCATTGCCAATAGCTTCATTGAGACAAGTTTGAAGATAGCATCCCATAGTTTCAAAGTTATCTTCTAGGGCTTCACTATGGATTATTTTAGACATTATATCTATCATTATTTCTGATTTCAAAAGAAGATTCATGATCCCAAGATTTATGGCAATGAATTTATCTTTATTGATATATGCATATTTTGGAAAGTAGACATCCTTATGGCTCCCTATAGGATATATGATCTTTGATAGAAGTATATAATATTTATTTGATAAAACCTATATTAATCCTTGATTCTTGTGGGCTTCCTTATGTCTCCCTAGTAATGAGAATGAGTACTCATAAGGATTTTTAGGTTTTGTAGATAGCTTATATATTGCTAATGGATTTGCAACTTGATAAATAATATATTCTGATATTACCAAGTTTAGTAGAATACATTATGACTCCCTAGTATGTTTTGGACAAGATATGAAGTGATTTTGCAAGATATAGTTCAATCATAGTTGATTTTGTAAAGTTATGTAAATGCTAAAAATCAACTTTTATTGTCCTTATTGCTCCTATTGAACTAAGCACCTTTTCTAGATTTCAAGAGGTTTTAATATTGGATTTTTTGTATTTATCTGAGAAGATTTGAGACAAGTAAATATTATAATTTCCAACCTTTATATGATTTCAATAAACCTCTTATAATGGCCCCTTGAGATTTGAATTCAATTTTTCTAATTTCCAATAAATCAATTTGTAGTAGTAGACCTTATGAATCCCAACTTTGGAAAATTAGAAAAGATAATAATATTTGAAAAGTATTTAAATGATTCAACCTAAGTAGAAGGCCTTATATCTCCTAGGTTAGTTTACAAATAGTATTCTAATTTTTGGTAAGTTATCTCCTATGTCATTTGCTTTCTCAACATTAAAAATAATCCTTAAAATTATAACCTTATATCTCCTATGTTTGAAAGCAATATTAATGAGATATTTTATTACCTTAGCCCCCTTGAATTCACACTTGAATGGTGCTAGTTTTTATTGAAATATGATAGTCCTATACGTACCCTTTCTATAGTGCTTGACTAGATGAGTCTAAATTACCATGTGTGGTATGGCTATCAGGATTCCTCTTCGATGCTTGGAGAGTAGATTTTGATATTTTAATGGAGTCTTAAATGCTCCTATGCTCTCCTTCTTCCACATTACACTTAGAAATGGATTGATTGGACTATGCTTGCTCTTCACACTCTTTACAAATGTCAGACGTGAATGCTATCCTTTTTCTCTCTACGTTGCATATATATGCAGTCTTTGATGGACAAGTGGTACTTAATTTCTTGGGAGCACTACCACTTCTTCTTGTAGTGTTTTTATGCCAACCATTACTCCTACATAATGTATTCTTCTTTCTTTGAGCACTCTCAACATTCATCTCTTGAGCATTAGATAAATGATAGCCATGAGGGAATAATGTGCCAAGTGGCACTCAAAATTTTTGCATGGAGTTTTCTATGTAACGCCTCCAAGAAGGAGATTATAACTCCTTCAAATGTCTTCCTCCTTAGCTTGCTTTGATTTCTTGAATAACAACAACATATTTTCTTCTTTAGGTAATTCATGAGCCACCTTGGAGCTTTGGACGAGGATGAGGTAACTCTCTTGCTACCCTTTGTTGATGCTACTTCCAACATAGCATCCACCTTCCTTATGTATGCTTATACCTTCACTGTGCTCCCTATTCATGATGATAGAGGTGAAGCTTGATGCGTTTGAATGTTGAATGTGCTCTATCCTTTTGTTTTACATAGATATATTCTTATCCTTGCTTTGGTTTACATAAATATTTATGATATATTTCCTTTGACTTATGTAAATAGCCTTTGAAGGTTTGTTTTCATTTACATAAGAGCTTCCTTTGTCTTTAGGTCCAGTATTAGAGGGAATGCCTTTTCGGTGTTGGACAATGCTTGATCCTTCGACCCTTATTTTGGCTACCTTTTTCCCTATACCTATTGTGCCTATTGTGGTGCCTTTAAATATGCTCCTTTCCTAGCATTTAATGTATTATAGAAGTGCAACACCATGTAACCTTTACATGTATATAGAGCCTTTTTATTGCACTCTTTTGCAGGTCTAAAATTCTTATTTTTATAGCAGATTGATGAGTGCAAAATGAGGGTTTTAAGGATGTCTCTTTGGCTAGAATCCTTACCCTTTTGATTGGATGATTGATGGTGAATCCAAGCCTTGTAAATGCTGTAGAATAGAATCTTTATTTTAGTTGCACTAACCCTAAGTACTTTGTATTTGAGACTCACCAAGTCTCAATATTTGAAGCTTATTTTGGTTAGTTTTTTATTTCTTTCTTTTGCTTGTACTAACCAATTTTAGTGGCTTTTATTGGCCACTATAAGTTGTAGGATTATATGCTTTAAAAAGTGTCTTTAGACACTTGATCCAAATTAGATTTTGTAGCCTTTATTTTAAAGCACAAAACTAGTTTATTTTGAGAGTAATAATAGTGCAAATGAATCTAACAAATTCTACTTTTAATGCACTAACAGATTATACCTTATCACTCCAATCTACTCTCAAGAAAATGCACTTAATAAATTCACTACAACTAATCAAGAATAATCTCAAATGAACCTTCAATATTTATTCTATAAATTTCTTACAAGCAAGATATTAGGATATAGTCTTCTTTTGTTTTCCAAAGTAGATAATAGACTAGTTGATAGATTATTAAAATTCTGAAATCTAATCAACTCCTAATGTGCAAATGAACCTTAAAAAGAACCTTTATTTTTGCACACTTGAAGACTATAATACAAATATCCTTTTTGCAACTTTAATTAGGATGAAGGTGCTTTAATAAATTTGATAAGTAATCCAACTAATGAATCTACTTGCACCGATAGTTGCTTACCTTTTTTTGAATGCTTTTGTAGCTCCTTTTCTACTTCTGTAGAGGATGTAGATCTTGGTGCCTAAGATCACCAAGTTGTTACCTTGAATAGGATCTTGTAGCTCTTTGTAGACTATTTTGAATAAATCATTCTTCACCAATTTGATGGTATCAAACTTTCTTTCATGAGCCTAGGATTTGGTGACTTTGATCTCCTCTTGTAATCTCCTCCTATTGTAGATTTGGAGAAGTTTGTATCTCTGAAGCAATGACCTCTTGTTGTAGGAGGTAATATTCAAATATCCTAGATTTGATAAGCATCTTCTACCTTCAATTATTCTTGTCAAATTCTGATTTCAAGCAAGATCTTCTTCTCAATATTTTGAATTTCTTGAGGTCTTCACTGGATTCTTCTTCTACTCGGATTTGGAACTCCTTGCCAAATTTCCTCCTCTTGGGCTTGTTGTCGGATGGTGATAATTGTCCTAAGTCCTTCACTATTAGGGGCTTCTCCTTGGTAGTGTATTTCTCTAGTGAGTTCTCCTTTGAGGATTTATCTAGCAAGGCTCTCCTAGCCTTTTACTGGATACTCATCAAGACCTTATCAAGGTATTTGATCTTGTAGCTTCTTTTGGTCTTCCTAGTGACCTTATCTTCAAATTTCTACTTATAAAAGTGTTGGCATTGAGATATTCTTATGGATATCTGATTCTACTACTTTTGGATATGAGCAGGATGCTCCTAGTCCTTATTCTTCTTCCTAGTTAGGAAGTTCTTCAATGAGATCTCCTCCCGATCTCTTTTGCTTTAGGTAATGGATTGATTTTGAAGAGGCTTTTCTTCCTAAATTTCTAATAGGAAGCTTTCCCAAATTACTAGATCACCTTTACCTACAACAAAGAATATTAGTACTAAAATATTCTTCTAAATTAGACCCTTTCCTCTAGAATCTTCTTCAATATAAAAGGCATCTAAGGCCTATTTAAATATCAAGGCTTCTATGGCCTATTCTTCAATATCAAGGCTTCTATAACTTATTCTTCAATATCAAGGCTTCTATGGCCTATTCTTCAATATCAAGGCTTCTATGGCATGTTCTTAAATATCAAGGATTTTATAGATTGTTCTTAAATATCAAGGTCTCTATGATATTTTCTTTTGGATCATGGCTTCTATGGCCTTTTATCTAGACCAAGGCTTCTATGGCCTTTTCTTTTGTATCAATGCTTCTATTGCATTTTCTTCTTGTGAATTTCTTCAATGTATCAATGGAGATGTCATGTATCCAAACTTCACCATGATTCTTTTCCAAAATATTCTTCTGAAGTATTCTCCTCTCTACAACAACTAATCTCTGCACTATGAAGGCACTCTGACCTTCGGGAAATGAATTTGAGGTCTCCTAGCTTTCTATTGTAGGAGGTATCCCAATCATCTGAGTATTAATTCCCTGCAATAAAAGAAACTTTTAGGTAAGTATTTCTAGATCTCTTAGCTTCACTAGTTGATTCATCAACCTAGTGGATCAAATGTTGAGTCCTAGTCTTCACAAGTTTTCCTTCAACTCTATGGAAATACTCTAGTCCTATGTAATTTTAGTATTTCTAAAAATGATATTTCAGCCCTCACTTGTAACTCTCCCTAATTCTACCACCTAGACTCTTCTGAGAAATTTTGATAGTGACTGGTCCAATGGTGCATCAGGTTCTCAAAAAACTTAGGATCAAATAATAATGGTGGTTTCCCTATAGACCTACTATGGCTTGATCTATCGTAGCTCTGGTACCACTATTAGCTTTTGATACCACATAATAGATGCCAATCATAAGATACAAAAATAAATAAAGTAGATTTACGAGATGATTGAAATATGCTAAATAGAAATGGTAAAAATATTACAATAGTAGCTATGGAGGAAATGGGCACTCCATACTATATGCTACTACTCCATGAAAAAGATTTGAGCTTATAGCTCACACACACACTACCCTACTGTCTATCTACTACACACTAATTGTGATATTGGCCAACACTCTATCTAGTTATACAAGTGGACACCTTGCATATTACAACTTGCACATTGACACTTGTTCATTTATTACATTGCATGAAGTAACTAGATAAATTCCCCCCTAAAGTAACCTAATATCCTAAGTATGTACCTAGGAAGGTACATTTACATGACCCAAATAATGTAATAATGCACTATTTCTAACAAGCAAAAGCACATCCTATTCATCCATCTAACACAACATAAGCTTAACACATCCATATTATTATGGCTTAGGGCTTAAGGGGTCACACCAAGATAATTCTGGTCCTAAAGGTGTCCATACTATGATCGACACATCCTCATGTTGTTGGGAGCACATACCATGGGCTACCATCCTACTTGCTTGTTGCTTTTCCAAGGACACCTATCTAATGCACTACGTATCCTTACGACCAGGTGGTGATGAGGCCTAGAAATGCCTCATTTTTACACTATGTTTGACATATAAAAACTGCCATATTACTAAACATGACAAAGTTAATTGCCAAATAGTTGATTAGAATATATATTTGTTAAGTGTTTGCATGATTTTATGTTAGGAACATTATATCTCTATTTTTGACTATTTTCAGCATTTTGTGACTATTTTTGCTTGATTAAATAGCAAATAAAATATGTATTTCAATTAGCCAAATGTTGTATGTTGAGTAAAGGAGGCCCTATGATGTTTTGTCATTGTTGTCAACACAATCTAGGTATACTTGTAAAAGGTCAAAAATGAGTATCATGTCAATTCTGGTGTCATACTATAGTAAAATTACATTCTGATGGCATGAACAGATTCCTCTCATCAAGAACTACAACTTTTATTTTTGAAGCAAGTCAATCCGAGCTGTAGATAAAAATTTATGAAGGTTACATCATGTTCATGCCTTAGTCTTTTCTGGAGTTGTTAACAGGTGCAAATCTGCGTTAAGGGGAACATTGGTGGATCTACTGGGAATGATCCAAAGTGAGTTAAGGTACCAAATTCATACCAATGGTACTTCATAGTAGAGAGAACACATGACCCAAATTTTAAGGCATATGGACAAGTAATATGGAAGTTATGGGGCCCACAAAATGATAGTTTCACACTTTTTGACAGCTGGAAATTTTGGTGAAAATCTGTGTTAGAGGCCAACTTGACAGCGATGCTGGGAGCAATTCCTGAAGAGTTAAGAGCTAAAAATTGAACCAA
Source organism: Wollemia nobilis (assembly GCA_028583015.1). NCBI lineage: Eukaryota > Viridiplantae > Streptophyta > Pinopsida > Araucariales > Araucariaceae > Wollemia > Wollemia nobilis. The sequence goes on along the minus strand of JAQPPZ010017063.1, from coordinate 3,295,398 downwards.
ATGAATTTCATACAACCAAGAACATGTGGATACAATTTGGTATACATTGGAGTTACGAGGCACAAGTTATGAGCACTCCAAAAGGGCAACTGGGCATGTTTTGACAACTGGAAAAATAGGTGACAGTCCATACAAATTCCAGCCACCTGTCACTATGAAGGAAGGCATGGAATTTACCAATAAGGAAGGATGAAGTCAGTTGGAATCACCTCCTGGGAGCTGGATTTAAAGACCTACCTGGAAGCAACAACCAAAACCAACATCTTGAGGACGTTCTGAGCTTAAATTGCATCTACAACCAGTTATTCCAAAGATCTTCGAAATAACAGGGGAAAGTGCTATAGTTTGAATTTCTACGGTTTCCAAGCAGTTGAAAAGGTAACTTAAGGTTGAGGGAAGATAGGGAAAGTATCCTACAACTGTCTCCACCATTCCTTGCTGACCAAAAGATATAGCTCATGAAAAAGATCAACTAAAGCAACTGATTTGTCTTGAAATAGACCTAGATTTGTTGCAACATAATAGGAAAATAAGTTGTAAGTTAGGAAAGTGATATTTTAAAGTGGATGTAAATATATTTTAAGATTTTTTGTTGATGGTGATTGAGTGAGATATATTTTATTATAAATAACATAGCTCCCTTCTTGGTTGAGCTATTAGGAATTAGAATAGAGGAGAGTAGTTAGTAGCAGCAAATAGGATAGTACAATAATTTTTTGTAATAGTTTTAGCATGTTTTGACAATAATAAAAGTGCAGTTCTTTTATCAAATTTTGTTCTGATTGTTAATTAGTTAAGGAGTGTTTTTCACCTCCTTCTAGATCAGGAAGTATGGGCCCACTTTTAGATCTAGAAGGAGGATTTTTATGATAGGTTTTAATCTGTAATTTTGTTGCAGTAGAATTAACAGATTGCTTGTCAGATTTTATTTTCTTGTTTTAAGTTTGTGTGATGTTATTTATATTTTCCATTATGTTTATATGCAGCATTTGTGTGTGTGTCAGCTGAAAAATTAGATTAGACATTTATTTCCCCTGTTTTCTCTACTTTCCATGTTTTCCTTGTTTTTATGTTTCAACAACTTTTCAATTTCAACAGATTTCATTTTGCTATCAATTCCTGTAGTAGAAGCTTGACGACCTTTTGTGGTAGGACATTGATAGGTGTTTTTAGCATAAGTTTTATTTCCAAGCATCATTTCAATTCTGCAAAAGTAAACTAGGTTTCAATTCTACAAGTGTAATTTAGGATTTCATTTTCAGCAACATTTCAATTTAGCAATTTCAATTCTGTTATTTCAATTCTGCAAAAGTAGATTAGATTTCAATTCAGCAATTTCAATTCCTGCACTTGTAGTTAACTTTCAATTTCTGAAATTAGAATTAGTTTTCAATTCCTTGCAAGTTTCCATTCTACAGATTAGGTTTAGTGTGACACCAAAAGGCTAAACCAAATCTGTCTCACCCAATAAATGCTTGAAATATGAATGCTTGAATTGTACTCTGCCCTAACCTTCTATCGTAGATAACCTTGGACACCACCCTGGATTGATAAATCATTGAGATTAAATGATGGGATTAATGACACTCATCATTTTGGCATCATTTTCGGGGATCACGGTGTTGTTAGAGGGTAAAAGCAATCAAATAATTATTATTGTGCTAAGTTGTGAAGTTTAGAGTAAAATTTGAATATAATAACTGGTATAAATAATAATTATTGATAGTTGCATTTCAGTCCATTTAGAAAACAAGCAAGAAACCACAGGGAGGTGATCTTCACACTTGGGGGGTTAAAATTGCTTATGTTTGAAATTCTTGATGAAAATTGAAAGAATTCATCATCCTCATTATCAGGAAACATAAGATCTCTTGAAAAATTTAGAGGAGCCATCTGCTAGTACTGCCCTTTTTTATATCCATATCATCAGGGTAGTATAAACAAATTTGTACTAGGTGTTGGGAAGATATCATGGCAGATATACAAGACTATCCCTTGAACAAAACAACCATATCAGCTACTTGTAGCATTTGTTCATAGGGACATATCACTGATGAATGCCATTTACTTCCACAACTCAAAGATGCAAAATTTGTTGCCTAGTCTGAATTCTTCTCAAAGAGAGATCCCAACAACAACAAACAGGGCAAGTAAATCAACCACCACCTTCAGCCCAACCTGTGGCCAATCTGAATAATACAGGATATGCAACCCCTGTCTATGTAGTTGAATCTGGTAAAAAACCTATAGGAAATGTTATTGACTACAACAACATCCAACTATGCTCAAACAAGAACTTACCTGAGCTTGAAGAGATAAAAGTCAATGGAGATACACAAAAACCCTTTAGTCCAGACACACAAAAATCAGCCTTGGATAAAGGAGAAAAACTAGAAAATTTGCACATAGAAAATTTACTTCCATTAGGGGTAAATTTTGTCCTCCTAGGAATGAAACAAATTGAAGTACAACCAAGAAAATTCTTGAACATTATTAGCTGGCTGACTTATGAACAAAAAGCAAAATTGTTTGTTGTTTTGAAATAATATTTCAATCCCTTTGCATGGAATTACAAGGGTATGTCAAGATTTCATCTTGATGTATGCACTTAACATCTTTGAGAATTGGTATTGAATTGTTTCAAGTACATATTGACAAGATTTTGTAGATTAGGAGGCATGGACAACACTTGATTGAAGAAATTTTCAGATATGGAGCAATGTTTCTTTCTCCCATTGGTGATTCATGGAGGAAGTTAGTGGTGAATGGATATTGCCTTCGGGTATACCATGCACCATTAACTAAGGAGGAGTTCTTGAGGTGAACAATTGGATGTACAACAGATGGAAGAAAATTTCTCTTCCATGTCAGATTCAGATTGATGATAAAAAGTTTGACAAAAAGAAAAAAAAAATACAAGAAAAGCAAAAGAGAATAATCTTGTTTGTGAACTTCATGGGCACAAACAAGACAAGAAAAAATTTGAAAAAAAAGAGAAAAAAAAGGAAAAAGAGAAGAAAGAGAAAAAAATAAATTGCAACAAAAGGCATGTCCCACAAAATGGGGATACATGAGGACAAGCATCAATTTCAGCATGGAGGAGGAACAATGAAGTCAGTACTTCATTTCTAGCAATAAGGAGTTAAATGATGACATAAGAAGATTCTTACTGCTCATCTAGAAAGGAAGGTTGCATCATTGTTGCAGATTTCAGCAGAAAAAGATGGTGTTTTCATACAAATATTGACATGTTTTTGCAGAATAAGGATTGTTCTTATCCAAATAAGAGTGAGAGACATTCTCTCTCATTGTAGCCTCATGAGAGACATTCTCTTTTATTGAGGCACTTGAAAAAAAATGACAGAAGTTGGTTGAAAACCAGAAATGGCAACCTCTTCTGATGAAAAAAAGAATGAAAAAAAAAGAAAAAAGAAAAAAAAAATGAATAATTCAGTAGTGAAAACCTCCTTGAGGTGTTGTTGAGTTGGCTTGCATGAAAACTGGTTTTTCGGTATGCATTGCCTTGTTGATCCACCCATTATTGTTCCACCATTGTACAAATCTCACACTGCACATGTGTATATTTATGTTTTCAGATAGCTTGCTAACAATCATCAGAAGCAACTTGTAAGGTGCATGATCAATTTTCAGGACAACAAGGTATGTGTTTCTTGCATTTAAGTCATAGTAAGCATTTAGCATTTAGTATATGATAATCGGTATTTGGCATAAACTATTCATACAATATTGGCAAGTTGAAAATGGAACATGTTCAAAATGTCAAGAAACACCCCCTTCTGCCCTTAGTTGCATGAGAACTTCAAAACTATACAAAAACCTAATTTTGGGACAGACATGGCAGCAATTCTATCTCAATTAGTAGGGTAGGTTTTAGAAGAATGCAAGTTTATATCTCACAATTGTCTCATAAATTTGAGAAAGATAATCTGGAAAATGCACCTAAAGATTCTGTTTTACTACTGCTGCAATAAAATAACAATATACAAAATGAAGAATAACATCTAAAAGGATAGAGAGGGGATTTTTGATGTTATGGAAGGCTTATACACACTAGATATGGGTCCACAATAGAATCTACAGCTAACTTTTGCATATGAGGTCATTTCTGCATTTTTTGATGCATCTTCGGAATAAGTAGGATATCTTCGAAATAAGCAAAAACTATACCAAAATTGCTGAAAATGCTACAGAATAGCAAAAAGAGTAGGGCACATCAAATATTGAGGTTCCTAAAGCTCAAAATCATCCCACCACAAGTAGTACATCCCTCCAAAAAGATTCAAATTCAAATTTTTTGTCAATTTTGTTTCAAAAGTGCAAAAATAGCAAAATAGACATGGAGTAAACAAAAGGATGGAGAAGGAATTTTTGATATTATGGAATGCTTACACACCCTAGAGATGGTTCCACAACATAATCTATAGCAAAATTTTGAAAAATATGCCATTTCTGCATTTTTTGATGCATCTTCAAAATAAATAGGCATATCTTCGAAATAAGCAGAAACTGTACCAGAATTGCTGAAAATGTTGCAGAATAGCAAAAAGAGTAGGGTACATCAAATATTGAGGTTCCTAAGGCTCTACCACATGTAAGTACATCCCTCAAGCATTTCAAAATCAAAATTTTATCAATTTTGTTCAAAAGGTGCAAACAACAAAAATAGGCATTCAAGCTGAAATGTTGTTAAGAACAGAAAATTCCACCAGTAGTAGTGCATCTACCAAATATGGTTCCACAATAAGGCTATTGCAAGATGAATCACATGATATCAAGCCTTTAAGAGGTACCTTGCAGCACTAAAACTTGTAGAAGGGCAGAAAAAGAGTCAAAATGTAAGAATTGCAAAAATTGCAATATTGAAGGATGAAAGTGTAGAAGTCAAAGAGTTGCAAGTTGAAATGAAAAAAAATATAAAAAAAAAAGAGAGTAGAAAAAAAAAAAAAGAAAAAATTGCAAGGTTGTAGAAAAGTGAAATACATGTGCTTAAATTGCAAAATGCTTGGTATAGTGCAGCAAGGAGAAATTTCTCAGGTAGCAGGTGGCAAAGGATGTTGTTCACAAGGATAAAACCTGCATATTACTATGGCCTACTAGGATGCATGAGGGCATGCATCAGTTCAAGCTGGGGGGAATGATGAGGCCTGGAAATGCCTCATTTTTACACTATGTTTGACATATAAAAACTGCCATATTACTAAACATGACAAAGTTAATTGCCAAATAGTTGATTAGAATATATATTTGTTAAGTGTTTGCATGATTTTATGTTAGGAACATTATATCTCTATTTTTGACTATTTTCAGCATTTTGTGACTATTTTTGCTTGATTAAATAGCAAATAAAATATGTATTTCAATTAGCCAAATGTTGTATGTTGAGTAAAGGAGGCCCTATGATGTTTTGTCATTGTTGTCAACACAATCTAGGTATACTTGTAAAAGGTCAAAAATGAGTATCATGTCAATTCTGGTGTCATACTATAGTAAAATTACATTCTGATGGCATGAACAGATTCCTCTCATCAAGAACTACAACTTTGATTTTTGAAGCAAGTCAATCCGAGCTGTAGATAAAAAGTTATGAAGGTTACATCATTCTAGAAGTTCATGCCTTAGTCTTTTCTGGAGCTGTTAACAGGTGCAAATCTGTGTTAAGGGGAACATTGGCGGATCTACTGGGAATGATCCAAAGTGAGTTAAGGTACCAAATTCATACCAATGGTACTTCATAGTAGAGAGAACACATGACCCGAATTTGAAGGCATATGGACAAGTAATCTGGAAGTTATGGGGCCCACAAAATGATAGTTTCACACTTTTTGACAACTAGAAATTCTGGTGAAAATCTGTGTTAGAGGCCAACTTGACAACGATGTTGGGAGCAATTCTTGAAGAGTTAAGAGCTAAAAATTGAACCAAATGTATTTCATACAACCAAGAACACGTGGATACAATTTGGTATACATTGGAGTTACGAGGCACAAGTTATGAGCACTCCAAAAGGGCATATGGGCATGTTTTGACAATTGGAAAAAACAGGTGACAATCCATACAAATTCCAGCCACCTGTCACTATGAAGGAAGGCATGGAATTTACCAATAAGGAAGGATGAAGTCAGTTGGAATCACCTCTTGGGAGCTAGATTTAAAGACTTACCTGGAAGCAACAACCAAAACCAACATCTTGAGGACGTTCTGAGCTTAAGTTGCATCTACAGCCCGTTATTCCGAAGATCTTCGGAATAACAAGGGAAAGTGCTGTAGTTTGACTTTCTATGGTTTCCAAGCAGTTGAAAAGGTAACTTAAGGTTGAGGGAAGATAGGGAAAGTATCCTACAACTATCCCCACCATTCCTTGCCGACCAAAAGACACAACTCATGAAAAAGATCAACTAATGCAACTTACTTTGTCCTAAAATAGCCCTAGAATTGTTGCAGCATAATAGGCAAATAAGTTGCAAGATAGGAATGGTATATTTTGTGTATGTAAATAGATTTTAGGCATCTATAAAAAGGATAGCTCCCTTCTTGGTTGAGCTAAGTAGGAATTAGAACATAGGAGATTAGTTAGTAGCAGCAAATAGGATAGTACAACAATTTTCTGTAATAATTTTAGCATGTTTTGACAACAATAAAAGTGCAGTTCTTTTGTCAATTTTTGTTCTGATTGTTAATTAGTTAAGGAGTGTTTTTCACCTCCTTCTAGATCAGTAAGTATGTGTTGGTCCGGCTTTCATGCACACCCCGGGAAAGGATGAGGCAAGGAAAGCTCCGGAGACACCCACGGGACGGATCCCACTCATCTTTAGGATCTAGCTGGTTATCCAAGGTGCGAGTTACAGAGTTGGGTCGAATGGCAATTCACTCTTTTCCACTTATGGAATAGATTTCAATATGGACTGCTCTGTTACCTTACAGGGGTTCCCGAACTTGTTCAGTAGTTGCAAAAGTTGTTGACAATCATATTTAACTTGAATTCTTGATCTAGCTCTCATGGGTCAGCAGATTTAAATAAAAGACAAACAAAGAAAATAAAAATAGATCATTCACCGAAAGCAAAGAGAGGGTAGGGTAAGGCAAGAAAGAGAAGTTTATCAAACATCAAGCTGTAAAACCCTAAACTATCAATTTTATCTATGCTACTAGCTTCACAACGAGAACAAATCAAAGAAGAAAGTGTCCAGTCGGTCTAAGATCACTTTCAACTAAGAGCACAAGGCGAGTGAAGCAGATCTAGCAGAAAATTATAAATCCAAGGGCAGTTGGTTAAAAGCTGGTATCTTTCACCGACAGCCTAGCTCACACAGTGAAGATAGAGCAATTAGAACAAACTTACACCTCAAATCTGTAATTTCCCCTAGCAGACAAGAGAACAAGCTGAAGCCTAACGACATATTTAAACTTGATAACTCAGATTCACAGCATATATCTAACAAACTTTAAATGGAACGGATAACAAAAGAAGATACACTTATCACACTCTGCAAAAGATTAGGCTCCTGGCCATGCTATCACAGAAAAGCTAAAGCACATCAACTCCAAGTCCAGAAACAAAGGATTTCACAAAATTTGCAAGAAATTGCTTATAAGCCTTTTATTTCTAAGTCTCCGCCTCCCGCGATTACATTTAGAATCTGTATTTATAGACTCGGGACGAGACCACGATCTTTTCAAAATATCTTGCTCAAACCCTAAATCTTATCGCACTTAAACCCTAGGACCCGGGTTTTACAATAAAAATCCATTTAAAATCAAAGTCCAGATAGAACTTAACCCTTCGGCAAATCTGTGCAGTCAGTTGCCATAAATGGAGAAGATAAAATCTAATGCCACTTGCATTCATCCGTAACTGCAAATAAATGCCTCCATTAATTCTGTTGGTGAGCCGGATGAGTCACCACTTCTCTCAGATCTGATCTCTGTAAAGCCATCCCTGTGTTGAAATTGTCTTCATGCTATCAAGTCTGCAATAAATTTGCTATTGAATGCTCTCACCGACTTCTTCTCTTCTAGCATGGCGGTCCTTGACTAAATCCGCACTTTATCTTTGCCTTTATGGTCTTTCCCGGTTGTCCCGCAAGTGCCAGGTGGAATCCTGCATGAAAGACAAAAAGATGCATTAGATTAGCATTTTAATTAAATCAGAAGCTTAAAACATTAAAAACAGATTAAAAACCGCAAAATAAGCTTGCATGTCGGCCTCTGCTTGTCTGACTCACGCTTTGACACGTGTCGCTACCCCAGGATGCCTTCTGTTTCCCGTCGGAATGCACTTTCAGGTCAACTTATGACTTTCTCTCTCCTACCGCGATTCTGCGACATGTCGCGATTTCGCGACATGTCGCGAAATCGCGACCCTACCAGCGCATCGGCAACTTCTTCCCTCGTCGGCCGCGAAAACGCGACATGTCGCGATTTCGCGACATGTCGCGAAATCGCGACCCTCCTGGCCTCCGTACAACTTCTTGATTTTCAGCCGCGATTCTAGAACACGTCGCGATATCGCGACAGTTCCCTTACCTGCATGCGTTGACCGCGTTGACCGCGATTTTGGAACATGTTTGCGACTTAGCCGATTTTCATTCTGCAGCCCACTTTCTCTCTCCTACCGTGAAAATGCGACATGTCGCGATTTCGTGACATGTCAAAATCGCGCCCTTCCGTACGTTGCTTCTCTCTCAAAAAGCGTCGCGATTTGTGACATGTAAATCGTGACCTTTACTTAGCGATTTTCATGCATTTTCTCTTCTACATGTCGATTGCATTCTTTCTCTCTCCTCAGTCTGCGGCGATTTTGCGACGGTTTCCAAAAATGGAAACGTCGCGATATCGCGACACTTCCAAAAATGGAAAGTGTCGCGATTTCGCTACACTTTTCCGACTTAGCTGCATTTTGACTTACATGTCGCGATATCGCGACATTTTCGAAAATGGAAGTGTCGCGATATCGCGACACTACCAAAAATGGAAAGTTTGATTTTTCATGAATTTATGCAACTGTTTTCTGGATTTTCTCGGTACCGGTGCAAGATTTTGCTTGTGCATGAATGATTTCTAGCATGTAAAAAGTGAATTCTTGGATAACACAGCTAGAATGCAAGAAAAAGCACAACTTTAAAAAGGAGGCAAGCAAATTTGGATTTAAAACCCGAAAAGATCAAGAGGGTCCCTATTTGCAAAAATGGAAGTTCAGAGTTTTCTAGAGGATGGAATCTCATTTTTCAGTGGGGGTGTGTTGCTTCTCAACAAATGGCGATATCTGCGGGTAAAATAGTAGCACTATTTTAGAACCCAAGACTCCGGTTTCAAAACAAAAAGACCATGCATCATGCCTTGCCACAGACATTCTTCACAATAAATTGATTGCTAACGCAAGCTGTTAAAATTTTCCAAGGACATACTAGGCTGGATTACTTCAAGGAAGATTTCTGATGTGCAATTTCAAAGGGTATAAAACTTTCTTCAAGGATGACTGAATTGAATGATAAACTTGGATTAATCAACTTTTCTAGATTGTAAAAGGGGAAACCGAGTAGAGCTCCGTTTACTAGTTTAGCCTTTTACGGCCTAGACAGAGTTACCCTTTAGATTTACACGACCCAAATTTACAACTGTAGGGCAGAATCTAATATTGGCTGCCTCTTTTAATTGTTCAACTCTTTTTTTTTTTTTTTTTTTCTTATCTCTCTCTTCTTTTGAAATATATCACTATCTGGAAGACCTTAGAGAAATTACAATTTTCTTTTATCATTTGATCAATCTGGAACTGTTTCAGTCTAGGCATTGATAGCCTCTGGTGACACCCAAATAATTGCATGAACCATAGTCCCCTCTCATAACCAGCTTTTCTTGGATTCCCCGGGAGTTCCTCCAACTAAACAGCATAGCAGTTTTTCTATCATTAAAACAACTGTGGCAAGTAAGACACAAGATCCAATCATCTCTCTACCTTTGTCTTGAATAACAAAATAGTTCTACAGTTCAGTGCAAGCAGACTATCTCAATTAGAATGGTGAACAACATGGGCATTGGATGGTGGATTGATCAGCTTAGAATAAAACAATTTTCAGCGGTGACTTTTCATTGATTGCTCAGGCAAAGGTTAAAGGACAAAAATTTTAGAAGCCAAAGGACTTTGTACAGGCTTCCAAGGACAGACACAGGCTTCTAAAGCAAAACAGAATAAAAACAAAGAAAAAAAACAAAGAAAGAACTAAAACAAAAGGTACGAGACAAAAGAAAAGAGAATGCGGGGAAGAAAATAAAAGCTAAGCAATAAAAGAAATAAACTAAAAGAAAAGCAAATAAAAGCTAAGCTAAAACGAAAGCTAAACTAAATGCAATTTGAAATAAATTAAAGCAAACTGAAATAAATTAAGCTGCAATACAGAACAAAGAAAAAGAAGCGCAAGGAAGAAAAGAGTATACGAGACTAAAATAAAAGCAAGCTAAAATAAAAAAGACAAAGAAAGGAAATAAAAAGCAACGACAAAAGAAATAAACGCACAAGCTAAAACTGAAAAACAATTAAAGAAAGCAAAAAAAAAAAAAAAAACAAAAAAAAACTAACGTACAGACATTTAAAAATAAAACTGCACTGACAAAGAAATAAAACTTCAAAACTTCAAAACTTACTTACAATGTATACATATGTTACAACTTCCCTTCATACTCAAAAAATGCAGCGAGTTGGGAAAGCAGAGAAATGGTGCCTTAAAAAAATTTGGACCATGTGCAAGTAATTTAGAAAAATTACCTTTCAGGTCCTGTTGACGAAATGCACTCCAGACTGTGCTTCAAAAATTTGCTATCTGGGAAAGACTTGGGTTTACTGTCTTTCCTGTCCCATTTGAAAAACAAATCTGCAACTCCTTCAAATTAAACAAATCATATAATAACAAATCATATGATAACATGTTTATGCTTCTAATTGAAGGGTTTGCAGAGTTCTTTCAAAAGGATTGAATGTAAAAAACCCCCAGGATCAAATACCTTAAAATCTTGACAGACCCAGACCACCACATCTTCAAAATTATGTGACAGCTGAAAGAAATCATGTTTTATCTGTATGCCCTGGTTCTTAACAACTTGAACATTTTGTGGTTGTTGTACTGCTTCAATATCCAGGACTTCAATTTTTATCCCTCTAGCAGAATGCTTACAATTTTCCTTTTCACCTGAGCCTTGCTTAGATTTAACCTCATCAATGTGCAATATCCAACTGTCACTGTTGTGATGGTTTAGAGCTGTAACTGTTCCCACCTTCTCAGTTGCCAAATTATAAACTCCAATATCTGCATCAACACAGTTTATAGCCTTCTCTTTGACATTATGTTCAGAAGTTGCAGGCTTATGTTGAGACAGTTCATCAATTCCAAGTTGGCTGACCACATTCATATTTACCATCTTTTCCTCCTTTTCTTGAAATCCAACAGGTGGTCCAGAGTAAGCCTCAATCAAGTTAACCTTTTGTTCAACAATCTGAGGCAGTTCATAGAGGGTGATGTCGGCTTTAAGTTCCCTCATATCCTCAATGATGTTATCCTCCTCGGTTACTTACGCATAGTGATATTGAATCTCACTTTCATCATCCTACGATGAGGAAGGATCATTATTAAGTTATGGACTCTCACATCTCAAGTCATAACTGTCCATTTTGAACTGTTGAAAATCTTGCATTTCATCCACAGGAGTCCGTACAAGACTTTCTGTCTCTTCGGGAAAAGTGAAAGAATCTGAAACCCTGGTTGTACTATTTTTGGGTGAACTAGAAATATCAATATTTCTTTGATCTCTAGGAAAATTTAACTCACCGGGGAAAAACTTCGATTTGGGTGGTGCCGGATCTCAAGCTGTTCAGTTCAAGCACTTGCACTTTGAACTTGTCAGAACTTTTCTCTGTATTTTGCACATGCTGAGTGGATGTCACAGTTAACGGAGTCTCCTTGGGTAGAGCATGACATGTTGGCACTAACTCATGATGTGGAATGGGGTCCAGAACAGGCATGTTACGTGTAACATAGGATATCAAAGGACTGCTCGAGAATTTGAGGCCCTAGCTGTCTTTCAAGAATTAAGGCTTCTTTATAAGCCCCTGCCAGGGTTGTGATATTGATGTCTCTCTTGAGGAAAATAGAGGTCACTGAATCCAATGCATTCTTGTAGATTTCTAAGGCCAGATTTGCATTTGGGATGTAATGGCCAGTCATTCTACCGTAAGCTCTTTGGAACCTCATATTGAAAGACCTGACAGTTTCTCCCGACTCTCTCTTGATGCTGGAAAATTGTTGGTATAAAATCTTGGGATCTATCACTTCCCCGAATTGTGATATAAAAGCTTTCTCTAGATCATCCCGACTAGTAATGGAATTCTTTGGTGAGGTTTAAAAACCGGTCATAAGCTCCCTCCTGGAGAGTGAACGGGAACAATCTGCGAGGCAACATCTTCATGCTTGTATATTCAACAATTTTAAAGCATTTTTAAAAGCTAGCGAGATGTTCTTCTGCGGTTCTTGTCCCATCATGTTTATATCCTAGGGAGATACCTTTCCGGATTTACGGGCGGGTCATGGGCTATACCGGGATATTCAAAGCGGTGGGGCCCAACCAATTTGCCATTATTACTTGGGTGACGGTGATGTTCGAGTTGTAATTGGATAGCGCAAGTGGAGATAAAGCTGTTCTTAACCTTGAGGCCTTCTCTGGCAATTTTAAAACCTGTGACAACTTTAAAAATGTCTGACAATTTTAAAAAACTTGACAATTTACAAAATTGTCTGGAGTTCACTGTGGGTCCTTCAAATGTTGTTGTTATGCCCTTACAATACTTGAACTGAGTTCATGGCCCTCCTTCTAGCGCCAATTAGGTTGTTGGTCCGGCTTTCATGCACACCCCGGGAAAGGATGAGGCAAGGAAGCTCCGGAGACACCCACGGGACGGATCCCACTCATCTTTAGGATCTAGTTGGTTATCCAAGGTGCGAGTTACAGAGTTGGGTCGAATGGCAATTCACTCTTTTCCACTTCTGGAATAGATTTCAATATGGACTGCTCTGTTACCTTACAAGGGGTTCTTGAACTTGTTCGGTAGTTGCAAAAGTTGTTGACAATCGGATTTAACTTGAATTCTTGATCTAGCTCTCATGGGTCGTGATTTAAATAAAAGGCAAATAAAGAAAATAAAAATGGATCATTCATCGAAAGCAAAGAGAGGGTAGGGTAAGGCAGAAAAGAGAAGTTTATCAAACATCAACTGTAAAACCCTAAACTATCAATTTTATCTATGCTACTAGCTTCACAACAGAACAAATCAAAGAAGAAAGTGTCCAGTCAGTCTAAGATCACTTTCAACTAAGAGCACAAGGCGAGTGAAACAGATCTAGCAAGAAAATTATAAATCCAAGGGCAGGTGGTTAAAGCTGGTATCTTTCACCGGCAGCCTAGCTCACACGGTGAAGACAGAGCAATTAGAACAAACTTACACCTGAAATCTGTAATTTCCCCTAGCAGACAAGAGAACAAGCTGAAGCCTAACGACATATTTAAACTTGATAATGTCAGATTTACAGCATATATCTAACAAACTTTAAATGGAACGGATAACAAAAGAAGATACACTTATCACACTCCGCAAAAGATTAGGCTCCTGGCCATGCTATCACAGAAAAGCTAAAGCACATCAACTCCAAGTCCAGAAACAAAGGATTTCACAAAATTTGCAAGAAATTGCTTATAAGCCTTTTATTTCTAAGTCTCCGCCTCCCGCGATTACATTTAGAATCTGTATTTATAGACTCAGGACAGACCCCGATCTTTTCAAAATATCTTCTTCAAACCCTAAATCTTATCGCACTTAAACCCTAGGACCCGGGTTTTACAATAAAAATCCATTTAAAATCAAAGTCCGGATAGAACTTAACCCTTCGGCAAATCTGTGCAGTCAGCTGCCATAAATGGAGAAGATAAAATCTAATGCCACTTGCATTCATCCGCAACTGCAAATAAATGCCTCCATTAATTCTGTTGGTGAGCCGGATGAGTCACCACTTCTCTCAGATCTGATCTCCGTAAAGCCATCCCTGTGTTGAAATTGTCTTCATGCTATCAAGTCTGCAATAAATTTGCTATTGAATGCTCTCACCGGCTTCTTCTCTTCTAGCATGGCGGTCCTTGACTAAATCCGCACTTTATCTTTGCCTTTATGGTCTTTCCGGTTGTCCCGTAAGTGCCAGATGGAATCCTGCATGAAAGACAAAAAGATGCATTAGATTAGCATTTTAATTAAATCAGAAGCTTTAAAGGTTAAAACAGATTAAAAACCGCAAAATAAGCTTGCATGTCGGCTTCTGCTTGTCTCATTCACGCTTTGACACGTGTCGCTACCCCAGGATGCCTTCTGTTTCCCGTCGGAATGCACTTTCAGGTCAACTTATGACTTTCTCTCTCCTACCGCGATTCTGCGACATGTCACGATTTCGCGACATGTCGCGAAATCGCGACCCCAGCGCATCGGCAACTTCTTCCCTCGTCGGCCGCGAAAACGCGACATGTCACGATTTCATGACATGTCAGAAATCGCGACCCTTCACTGGCCTCCGTACGACATTCTTGATTTTCAGCCGCGAAAATAGAACACGTCGCGATATCGCGACGGTTCCCTTACCGCATGCGTTGACCGCGTTGACCGCGATTTTGGAACATGTTTGCGACTTAGCCGATTTTTCATTCTGCAACCCACTTTCTCTCTCCTACGCGAAAATGCGACATGTCACGATTTCGCGACATGTCCCAAAATCACGCCCTTCGTCTTGCTTCTCTCTCCAAAAGCTCGCGATTTCGCGACATGTCAAATCGCGACCTTTACGCCGGATTTTCATGCATTTCTCTCTCCCCCCCCCCCCCCCCGATTTCGGGCGGTTTCCAAAAATGGAAACGTCGCGATATCGCGACACTTCCAAAAATGGAAAGTGTCGCGATTTCGCTACACTTTTCCGACTTAGCTGCATTTTGACTTACCTGTCGCGATATCGCGACATTTTCAAAAATGGAAGTGTCGCGATATCGCGACACTACCAAAAATGGAAAGTTTGATTTTTCATGAATTTATGCAACTGTTTTATGGATTTTCTCGGTACCGGTGCAAGATTTTGCTTGTGCATGAATGATTCTAGCATGTAAAAAGTGAATTCTTGGATAACACAGCTGGAATGCAAGAAAAAGCACAACTTTAAAAAGGAGGCAAGCAAATTTGGATTTAAAACCTGAAAATATCAAGAGGGTCCCTACTGCAAAAAATGGAAGTTCATAGTTTTCTAAGGATGGAATCTCATTTTTCAGTGGAGGTGTGTTGCTTATCAACAGTATGGTCCCACTTTCATATCTAGCAGAAGGATTTTTATGGCAGGTTTTAATCTGTAATTTTGCTACAACAGAATTAACAGATTGCTTGTTAGATTTTATTTTCTTGTTTCAAGTTTTTGTGTGATGTTATTTATATTTTTAATTATGTTTTTGTACAACATTTGTGTATGTGTTAGCTAAAAAATTAGATTAGACATTTGTTTTCCTTTTTTTCTCTACTTTCCATGTTTCCCTATTTTTTATGTTTTAACAACCTTTAATTTTTAGCAGATTTCATTTTGCTGTCAATTCCTATAGCAGAAGCTTGACGACCTTTTGTGGCAGGACATTGACTGGTGTTTTTAATTTCAAGTATCATTTCAATTCTATAAAATTAAACTAGGTGTCAATTCTACAAGTGTAATTAAGGATTTCATTTCAGTAACATTTCAATTTAGCAATTTCAATTATGTTATTTCAATTTTGAAAAAGTAGATTAGATTTCAATTCAGTAATTTCAATTCCTACACTTGTAGTTAACTTTCAATTTCTATAAATTAGAATTAGATTTTATTCCTTGCAATTTTCTATTCTTCAGATTAGGTTTAGTGTGACACCAAAAGGCTAAACCAAATCTGTCTCACCCAATAAATGTTTGAAATCTAAATGTTTGAATTGTACTTTGCCCTAACCTTCTATCATATCCAGCCTTGGACACCACTCGCATTGATAAATCATTGAGATTAAATGATGGGATTAACGAAACTCATCAAGTGGGAAACTTACCCCATGGGTGATTCTTCCTCCAATGCTACTTATAAATTCTACCATTCATGGGGTACTCTTCCCTATGATAACTTATTCTAGCTACTTACAAGGTCCTCAACTTGGTTGCTTTTATCAAGATGTCCATCCAATAGATAACATGCCTTCATAATATTAAGAGCCCATCCCATGGGATGCCTTCTTGCTATACATGGTTGTCCTTGGTGGGATTTCCATCCAATGGGTAACACATCCCCATAGTCTTGGAAGGCTACCCAATAGGCAACTCTCCCACTTAGCTATTACCATGGACTTACTCTTGCATTCCCTCTACCCTACCATAACATCCATGCACCTATCTTACACTACCTTTTTCTCTGACCAGGATGCATGGCCTTCCATGCCCAAGGAGAGGGAAAGGATTGTTGCCATATAGCTTTTCAAGATACTTATCCAATAGGAAACATACATTTTAGGTCCTTTCTATGCCATAAGGCATGCATACAACAAGCATGCCTTTGTTCCTTGCTAGCTTACATATCATGAGATGAGATATGGGGTTGGGAATAAATCTATTGTAGTCCTTTGGTGGATACCCAATGGGTGACTCAACTATAGGATACCATAACTTATATAGAAGATATATATATATATAATAAGCATACCTTAGTCTCTAACTACATCACACACCACGATAAGAGGAATGGGATAGGATACAAACCACACCCATCATAATCCTCGCCTATTTCAATTCAACAATGTCCTCGATGCATGTACAACTCCCTATACCCCTCTAAGGGGGGAAGGTTTTAATTTGCATCATCACAAACACTTGCTATATTTATATTACCCAAGGAGGATCCTTCCCATGATCCTAATTTAGCTTAAAGGACTCACGATTGAGCCTACTTTTGATTAAAGGTGTTTCATCAACTGGATCCCAATTCTATATCTCCTTGTTGATTGCACCTTTTCCTACTCCTCTAGATTTTTTTTATTTCTCATTCTAGCATCTTCCTCACCCCATGGCATTCTCTTTTAGTCCATTCTAGGAAAAACCTTACCTATAATTGGTTGTGCCTTAACCCTATTGGTTTCACCCAACTACAAATCTCTTTATTGGAAATGGTGGACTCATCTAAAAATGTAAAATATTTGAGTTTAGGTTTTTCTCTTCTCTTGCCTCTCATTCTACCAGTAATACTGCACATAATCAATGTCTATCATCCCACCACATCTATTCGACCTCTCATGCTAAAAGAGTAGGTGGGCATCTCCAACTCCATTTATATTCAACCTCTCATGCTAAGAGTGGTGAAATTAATTGAACTAATCCTCTCAAACACGGGCCTCGAGTGGAATTAGTACTTAGCCTCTACTTTAGTAGCTTCTTCATGCCTTAAGTGACCTCGATCAACCACCATTTTTTCCATCTGAACCTATGATATTTTTTTGCCTTCCTTTTGCAATTGAGTTTGGTCATGACCCCCACATGCTTCTTAACTTAATCTAACTTAGGCATCACTTTGAACATCCCCAAATCACACTTCTTCTGCATCCTTAGCTCAAACCACTTTGCTATCTCACACGATAGCTTGTTATAACCTCCACTGTCCTACCTGATGAGGCCTAGAAATGCCTCATTATTACACTATTGTTGACATATAAAAACTGCCATAATATTAAATATGACAAAGTTAAAGTGCCAAATAGTGATTAGAATATGTTATTTGTTACATGTTTGCATGATTTTATGTTTGGAACATTATACCTCTGTTTTGACTATTTTCAGCATTTTATGCACTATTTCAATTGATTAGGTAGTAAATAAAACATGTATTGCAATTACATTCTGATGGCATGAATAGATTCCTCTCATCAAGAACTACAACTTTGCTTTTTGAAGCAAGTCAATCCGAGCTGTAGATAAAAATTTATGAAGGTTACATCGTTCTTGCGCTCATTGTTCATTCTTGCGCTCATTGTTCATGCCTTAGTCTTTTCTGGAGCTATTAACAGGTGCAAATCTGCGTTAAAGGGAACATTGGTGGATCTACTGGGAATGATCCAGAGTGAGTTAAGGTACCAAATTCATACCAATGGTACTTCATAATATAGAGAAAACATAGCCAAAATTTGAAGGCATATGGATAAGTAACCTGGAAGTTATGGGGCCTACAAAATGGCAGTTTCACACTTTTTGACAGCTGGAAATGCTGGTAAAAATCTGTGTTAAAGGCCAACTTGACAGCGATGCAGGGAGTAATTTATGAGGAATTAAGAGTTGAAAATTTAACCCAATGTTGTTCATATAACCAAGAACATGTGGACATAATTTGGTAAAAAATGGAGTTACGATGAACAAGTTATGATCACTCCAAAAAGGCATCCGGGCATGTTTTGGCAACTGGAAACAATAAGTCACAGTCCATACAAATTCCAGCCACCTGTCACTTTGAAGGAAGGCATGGAATTTGTCAAATAAAGAAGAGGTAAATGCTTGGAAATAGTTGAGGGAGAATAGGCATGACTCTTTCTCCACCTGACAAAGACTGCCACGTGATGCAAATGGAAGCAACAAGTCAAAAGGCTAAAATGCAGGAAATTTGGTAAATACAGGACACAGTCATGCAAATTCCAGCCAGCTGTACATATACAGCAGGGCTTGGAATCAGTCACTCCAGCACATGCCACCAATGCATAAGGGTGTACAAGATAAGGGAAAACAATCCAAATGGTCAACAACTTCCTCCCTATGCGTTTGGAGTGCAGATAAGCAATGAATTGTCACCTGCCTGTTATTCTGGCGCAGGAATAGGGAATAGCGCAGGAACAACCGAAAGTGGTCAAAAAGTGACAAATCAGTGGAGGAAATTATTGGCAATTGACCAGGAGGTTGTCCCAACTCATCTTAACATGATTTCCTCAACAAATGCAGCCCAACAATAATGAATGGATAAAGTTTTGACAAAGCAAATTCTTGCAGTCTAGGAAACAGTTATGTAATCAGTTGTAAATCCCTACAAAGCAGTAACCAAGCATATCAGTGTTATATTATAAATAATAAAGCTCCCATATGGTCGAGCATATAGAGATATAGATATAGAGATAGATAGATAGAAAAATTAGCATAGAGTAAAGTTTTCCTGTAGTAGAACAATAATTTGCAGGTTTTTCCTGCATTACTGTAATGCATTTTTAGATTCAATAAAAAGGTGCAATCTTCAGTTTTCAATTGGCATGTTGAAGTTGATGAGTAATAGCTAAATTCTCTTAGCATAACTCCTCACCTTCTTCTGGTTCTAGAAGCAAGGGCCACTTGCAGGCCAGAGGAAGGCAGTTCTGACAGAATTTCTTGTTGAATTCTTGCTGCAGCAGGTTAGCAGAATTCTACCAGTTTTCATTTCTTTAATAGTTTTCAATACAATTTTTAGTAGTGGACAACATTTCCTTGTATTTACAGCAATTCCTAGATATTTTGTCATCTTGCAGTTTTACAGTTATTATTGATTCAATTTTGCATTACACAACAATTTTCAGATATCTTGTCATTTTGCAATTTGGCAGTTTTTGTTGATTCAATCTTGCAAGTAGATGAAATTCTATTTTGACATTCTCTAGTTGATTTACTTTCATGCAAGAGTGTGTGTGTTTTAAATTCTGCACTTTACTTTTCTGTCATTTCAATTTAGCAACATTTCATTTTCTGTCATTTTCAGATTCTGTAATTTCATTTCTTGCAATTTTATTTCTGCAAAGGTAAATAGGAGTTAATTTCAATTCTTAGGAGTTAGAGGTCACAACAAACCCCCCAAATGCTAACTGATCCATCAATAAAGCTTGTTTTTTGAATGAACTAATCTTTAACCTAGTTGGAGCCTTCTTTCGTATATAGCCTTGGACACCGCTCCGGATTGACACACATAATGATTAAATGATGAATGAACAATGACACTCATCATTTTTGGCACCGTTGTCGGGGATAGGTGTTGTTAGAAGAGGAAAGCAGTCCAATAATTGTTAGTGTGCTAAGTTGTGAACTTCAGAGTGAAATCTGAATGTAATAACTGGCATAATTAATAGTTGTTGGTAAATTCCATTTCAGTTCATTTAGAGAACAAGCAAGTATGAATAGGTTAAAGGATGTGAAAGCACGATGTCAAAGTATGAAAAATCCTTTGCCTACCACAGGAAGAAAAATTTCACAAGAGGTTGAAAGTATGTCAAAGTTGTCCAAATTTATGATTCCCAAAACTGTTGGAACTTTCAAAGAATTACAATCATCTATGTCCAAAACTGTAGGATCCTTTGAGAAATCATCACAAGGAGGAACAATCAATAGTTCAACACCTTTTTTTCTTGACAAATCCATACAATCAGGATAGTTTAATAGGATATCTAATTGTGATTGGGAACCTATAAGGGTAGGCTCACAAGAGAATCTAGGGAGAGCCAATAATGTGCTCCAACCTAGTGCAACTAGTACACCTGCCAAAACTTTTCAAAATCCCATCCAATTAGATCCTAATCAAAATGCTCCCATGAAGGTCATTTCACCTTCTATGTTACCGAATTTTAAGGGAGTTACATCTGAAGACCCGGATTTGTTTTTGTTTGAGTTTAAAATTGTGTGTCAAGCTCATGATTACACTAACGACAATCAAAAGCTCAAATTGTTTCCTTCCACTCTTAAAGAGTCAGCTCTACGATGGTTTATCACCTTAGCACCTGATTCAATTAGAACCTGGAATGAGATGGAAAATATATTTTTGGAGAGATACCAAGAATATTGTCAAGTCAAGAATCAAAACAATGAATTGCTTGAAATGAAACAAAAGGAAAATGAAATCTTAGAAGATTATGTAGACAGATTTTCTTTTGTTCATAAGAGATGTGGTAGTGTTGAACCTGAAATGTGCAAAATTATATTCTTAAGGGGACTACAAGATGAATTTCGGGATGCATTGGATATTTTAGGAAGAGGCGATGCAAATGCACTTGAAATCCAAGAAATCATTAAACTTTGCAAAAATTATTCTCATTCAAGGCATAGAAAACATAGAATTGGTAATGATAAACATGATTTGAAAGAATGCATGAAAGAGTTTGCTAAAGCTGATATTGTTGTACATCTTGATAAAATAGTAGATAAAAAGAGTAAATCTACTGAACCTTCAGTTATCTATTGTTCAAGATGTGAGCAGCAACACTCTGTTCATGACTGTCCTTTGAACAAAACATTTATACCAGCTACATGTAGCATTTGTCAAAAAGGACATTCCACAAATCAATGTAGTTTATTGCCAGAACTCAAAAGTGTCTTTGAAAAACAACCTCAACCTATGAAAAAACTCAATTTTGTAGGACAAGAACAAGGAGATAATTTTCTTAAGTTTCCATATCCGAATGCTTCTCAATTTCCTATACATTGGGGAAATAATCCTTGGTATATGCCATGGTATGCTTCAGGTCCACTTCAACAATGTTGGAGTCAACCACCATGGGCATATTCCCAAGAGTGGTCTCAACATGGATGGATGAAACAACAATGGAATCAACCACATCCACCATGGTTGCAGCCAAAACTGCAAGGATATCAATGGGGACAACAACAAAAATTGCACAAAGGGCAGCAACATTATCAAACACAAAAATCAAATTTATTGCCCACTCATACCCATAGTTTCTCTCATGGACAACAACAACAAAATGAAAAACAACCTCTATTTTTAGCTCAACCTGTGGTCAGTCCAAACAATGTTAAACAGGTAACCCCTGTCTCTATGGCTAAATCAAAAAATACAGCCATAATAAATGTTGGTGACTGTCATAAAAATTAGTTGTGTTTAGGAAAACCACTTCTTGAACATATTCCACTTACCAGTGTAGAAATAGGAGCTAAAATGAATGCACATAAAAACAAATCTGCACTGAAACAAGAAGAAGAAAAAGAAAATCTCCCACAAAAAGAATCATATCTTGAACAGTTTGAAATATCAAAACTAACATCTTTGAAATCAGATTTGATAAGGGAATTAAAACATTTAAATGTTATAGTCCCTTTACTTCAAGCTATTAAAGATGTGCCAATCATTAATACAATTGTTCAAGAAATATGTTTTAACAAACCAAGAAAAAAGAAGAAAATATATCCTAAAAACATACAAGTCGGTGGTAAAAGAGTAAACTTGCTTGCAGGAAACCTTAGTCCACCTAAGTATGATTGTCTAGGATGCCCATGGTTTCGTGAAACATATAAGGAAAATGAAACGGACATTTCAATTTTGGCCTCCATCGTTGTAAAGGATAATGTAGAAGAGATGGATTCATCCAAACAGTCTGTTTTTTGATGAAAATGTTCGAATTCAGATTTTAAAGATGAACCAATCACTATTCAACAATTATTATGGAATGATGAAAAACAAAATTCTAAAAATTTGTCATCCATTCCAATACAAAACAATTTTCTTCACTTGTCACATGGATGTCATCATTTTTTCTCATCTTTTCCTTTCCATTTATCAAAGTTAATTCTTTTAAGAATTGTTTTTGGTAAACATACATAGATTTTCCATTCTTTTCCACCATATCATTGTTCTCTTAATTCATTAATGCATCATTCTCCAAGAACCAATTCAAAACATCTTGGTACAAAACAAACTGAAATGCAGCCAAAACAACCTTTGAACAACAATAGTTGGTTGACTAAAAACCAGGAAGTAAATTTGTTTGATGTATTGATCCAACATCCTAATGCTCTACTAACACTTTATGCATCTTTAGCAATTGGCATTGAGTTGTTGCAGGTACAAAAAAATAGATTTCGCAGTTGAATGCAGTTAATGAACTTTGGTTGGAAGCACTTCACCAAATAGAGTTCATTCAACAAAAATGGAAAATGTGGCATGATGATCACATTAAGAGCAACAAGGATGAACCAGAAGAGTTTGAGAATGGAGTTGTTCAACTTTCTTCAGTTGATGATTCAAGAAGGACATTAGTGGTGAATGGACATCTTTTACAGTTGTACCATAAACCACTCACAAAGAAGGAATTTGCTCAATCTTTCACACAGTCACATTTGCATATGATAGAAGAGGATTCCTCTTCTGACAAGGTTTCCAAATGATCATATTTTTTTAGCCTTGAAAAAAAAATAAAAAAAAAAGAAAAAAAAATTGAAAAAAAAAAAAAACAGAAGTTGGTTGAAAACCAAAAATGGCAGCCTCTTCTGATAAAAAAAAAAAGAAAAAAATGAATAATTCAGTAGTGAAAACCTTCTCGGAGGCGCTGCTGAGTTGGCTTGCATGAAAACCGGTTTTCTGGCATGCATTGCCTTGTTGATCCACCCATCATTGTTCTACCATTGTACAAATCTCACCTACTGCACCTATGTTGTTCTTATTTCAGAAAAAAATCATCATCAGAAGCAGCTTGTAAGGTGGATGATAAATTTTCAAGACAGTAAGGTATGTGTTTCTTGCATTTAGTCATGGTAAGCATTTAGCATTTAGTATATGATAATCAATATTTGGCATAAACTGTTCATACAATATTGGCAAGTTAAAAAAAATGGAACATGTTGTTCAAAATGTCAAGAAACACCCCCCTTCTGCCCTTAGTTGCATGGGAAATTCAAAATTGTGAAAAACTTGATTTTGGGATAGATATGACAACCATTTTATCTTTATTAGTAGGGAAGATTTCAGAATAAAATGTCCCACCAATACCTCATAAATCTGAGAAGGACGAAATGCACCTGAAAATTCTGTTTTACTACTACTGCAATAAAACAACAACAGACACAAAAAAATAGCATGGAAAAAGAATTTTTGATGTTATGGAAGGCTTATACACTCTAAATATGGGCCCACACTAGAATCTGCAGCTAAATTTTGCATAGGAGGCCATTTCAGCATGTTTTTGACACATCTTCAGAATGACAGTCTCATTCTAGAGAACTTTGGAACAACAGTCTCATTCCAGAGCAAGCTTCAAAATGAGACAAATTATGCCAAAAATTCTTGAAAATGTTGCAGAACAGCAGGGCACATTAGATATTAAGTTTCTTAAAGTTCTACCACAAGTACAAAGGAAGAAAAGAAAAAAAAAAAAAAAAAAAAAAAAAAAAAATTGCAGGAACTACAATGCTTGGTGTAGTGCAGTAAGAAGAACTTTCTCGGGTAGTAGGTGGCAAAAGTATGTTGTTCATCTTACTAGGGCCTACTAGGATGCATGAGGGCATGCATCAGTTCAAGTGGGGGGAATGATGAGGCCTAGAAATGCCTCATTATTACACTATTGTTGACATATAAAAACTGCCATAATATTAAATATGACAAAGTTAAAGTGCCAAATAGTGATTAGAATATGTTATTTGTTACATGTTTGCATGATTTTATGTTTGGAACATTATACCTATGTTTTGACTATTTTCAGCATTTTATGCACTGTTTCAATTGATTAGGTAGTAAATAAAACATGTATTGCAATTACATTCTGATGGCATGAATAGATTCCTCTCATCAAGAACTACAACTTTGCTTTTTGAAGCAAGTCAATCCGAGCTGTAGATAAAAATTTATGAAGGTTACATCGTTCCTGCGCTCATTGTTCGTTCCTGCGCTCATTGTTCATGCCTTAGTCTTTTCTGGAACTATTAACAGGTGCAAATCTACGTTAAAGGGAACATTGGCGGATCTACTGGGAATGATCCAGAGTGAGTTAAGGTACCAAATTCATACCAATGGTACTTCATAATATAGAGAAAACATAGCCAAAATTTGAAGGCATATGGATAAGTAACCTGGAAGTTATGGGGCCTGCAAAATGGCAGTTTCACACTTTTTGACAGCTGGAAATGCTGGTAAAAATCTGTGTTAAAGGCCAACTTGACAGAGATGAAGGGAGTAATTTATGAGGAATTAAGAGTTGAAAATTTAACCCAATGTTTTTCATATAACCAAGAACATGTGGACATAATTTGGTAAAAAATGGAGTTACGATGAACAAGTTATGATCACTCCAAAAAGGCATCTGGGCATGTTTTGGCAACTGGAAACAACAGGTCACAGTCCATACAAATTCCAGCCACCTGTCACTTTGAAGGAAGGCATGGAATTTGTCAAATAAAGAAGAGGTAAATGCTTGGAAATAGTTGAGGGAGAATAGGCATGACTCTTTCTCCACCTGACAGCACTGCCACGTGATGCAAATGGAAGCAACAAGTCAAAAGGCTAAAATGCAAGAAATTTGGTAAATACAGGACACAATCATGCAAATTCCAGCCAGCTGTACATATACAACAGGGCTTGGAATTAGTCACTCCAGCACATGCCACCAATGCATAAGGGTGTACAAGATAAGGGAAAACAATCCAAATGGTCAACAACTTCCTCCCTATGCGTTTGGAGTGCAGATAAGCAATGAATTGTCACCTGCCTGTTATTCTAGCGCAGGAATAGGGAATAGCGCAAGAACAACCGAAAGTGGTCAAAAAGTGACAAATCAGTGGAGGAAATTATTGGCAATTGACCAGGAGGTTGTCCCAACTCATCTTAACGTGATTTCCTCAACAAATGCAGCCCAACAATAATGAATGGATAAAGTTTTGACAAAGCAAATTCCTGCAGTCTAGGAAACAGTTATGTAATCAATTGTAAATCCCTACAAAGCAGTAACCAAGCATATCAGTGTTATCTTATAAATAATAAAGCTCCCATATGGTCGAGCATATAGAGATATAGATATAGAGATAGATATATAGAAAAATTAGCATAGAGTAAAGTTTTCCTGTAGCAGAACAGTAATTTGCAGGTTTTTCCTGCATTACTGTAATGCATTTTCAGATTCAATAAAAAGGTGCAATCTTCAGTTTTCAATTGGCATGTTGAAGTTGATGAGTAACAACTAAATTCTCTTAGCATAACTCCTCACCTTCTTCTGGTTCTGGAAGCAAGGGCCACTTGCAGGCCAGAGGAAGGCAGTTCTTGACAGAATTTCTTGTTGAATTCTTGCTACAGCAGGTTAGCAGAATTCTACCAGTTTTCATTTCTTTAGTAGTTTTCAATACAGTTTTCAGTAGTGGACAACATTTCCTTGTATTTACAGCAATTCCCAGATATTTTGTCATCTTGCAGTTTTACAGTAATTGTTGATTCAATTTTGCATTACACAACAATTTCCAAATATCTTGTCATTTTGCAATTTGGCAGTTTTTGTTGATTCAGTATTGCAGTAGTTGAAATTCTATTTTGACATTCTCTAGTTGATTTACTTTCATGCAAGAGTGTGTGTGTTTTAAATTCTGCACTTTACTTTTCTGTCATTTCAATTTAGCAACATTTCATTTTCTGTCATTTTCAGATTCTGTAATTTCATTTCCTGCAATTTTATTTTTGCAAAGGTAAATAGGAGTTAATTTCAATTCTTAGGAGTTAGAGGTCACAACAAACCCCCCAAATGCTAACTGATCCATCAATAAAGCTTGTTTTTCTGAATGAACTAATCTTTAACCTGTTGGAGCCTTCTTTCGTATATAGCCTTGGACACCGCCCTGGATTGACACACATAATGATTAAATGATGAATGAACAACGACACTCATCACTACCCACTTCATGACTTATACCAAGAGGTTCCTCACACACATATTATTTATACATACACTACCTACCTCAAGGGTTCTCAATTCATATGATAGCCTTGCTACCACCTTCACCTTCTCTATGCACCTACACAACTTCCTTACCTTGCTTGCAAATTCTTGAGGAGGAATAACTAGATAGCCACAAGGTTTGAACTGGATCTCAATTGTGAAACACCACTCACACATGCATAATGGATTGGTGCCCTATTGCAGAATTCCACACAACACACATGAAGATGTTCAATTGTAGAGCTTCTAATACATGCAGGATGCAGGAACTCAACACTCACAAAATAAGTTCGTGTCATGCCAAGGGATTTCTTAGAGTATGACTAACCTAGGGCTTTGATACTAATTATGATACAATAGGTCATAAGATAGTGAGCCTTGACCACATAATTCTACTCATGCCTTGGACAAGCCAAGCACACTATAAATTATACCTTCTAGTGTTATCGTGAGGCCCTACAAAACACTAACAAAACATAAAATAATATAGAATCCCAAAGGGGTTAGTGAAAGCACATCCCATTCATCCATATAACACAATGAAAGCTTAACACATCCACATTAATATGGAATATGACCCATCCACACAATACATTCACCACAACACACAAGGGGAATGAAAATACTTCCTTTTTATTATCACACGTCTAGAGTCCCATATTACGTAAACAACATAATAGCCTCACATTACATGGCAAATATCCATAGTGGGATAATATGATAACATTCCCATGACATGGACCAACCTATTCCCTTTGTTGAGTCTATCTCTACCAATAGTTCTTTAAAGTACATTACTTTACACAAGACTCATACATGGTCTAAACAAGCTAGTCCTAGTCAAGGTTATAGGGTACTGAACCTTATCCTCTTGACACTACCCACATCTTGGAATAGCCAAGAACATCATATAATATGCTACCACAAATTTTGAGTAGCCTTAAACAAAAACACATCAAAAAATGGCACTCAAAGGGTTAGAAAAACCAATATAATGCATTCACATGTCAAAACATATTCATCCACAACAAAATAACACTATGCATCACACACATGATTTATATGGATCTAAGAGAAATTTTATTTCATTGATCAGGGGGTGGGATCGATGGTTCAATATTTACAAAGTCAACCCAAGGCCCTTAAAGATACTCTTACAAATATTTACTCAATATGGATGCTCTATGGGCTCACAAGTCCCTAGTCTTATCACAAGTATTTTTATCCCACTTGACATAGACCACATCCAAGGTAGGTTGATAACCTTTGATTCAATATTTTATCTAACATAGCATTCTCCCAATGGTTGATTCACCTAGGAAACTCACAACTACCCTCAAAGTGACCTTCGTACAATCAACTCACCTTAGCAGCTTGGTGGTCTTTGACACAAAGCTTGACCAACTATCAATGCTCCTCTTTGGCAAGATAACTTCTTAGAAAGGAACCCACTCTATGATGACCTTTATTCAATGTATATTGGATTGCAATAAGGAACTTACCCAATGGATGATCTTACTTAAAATCTTGGTAGCTTTAACAAGGAACCCATCCAATGGATGACCTTCCTTCAAGACCTCATAGCTTCTTAGTATAGAGCATGCCCAATGGGTGATCCTTTATCCATACTTGATAGCTAGCAACAAGAAACCTAACCATTGATGACTTTCCTTCAAGGCAATTCAAAATAACTTTCCAACATAAGATGAACATCCAATGACCAATGAAAATTAAAGGCACAAGGATCTCAACTAAAGGGCAACTCCACCTAGGCAATGTGATTCCTTTTGAGGTGTCCATCTACTAAGTAGACCAACCTCAATTCATAATGGTTCCACATGTGTTGTCTTTCCACCTAGGATATAGTACAACACATGATCTTGTTGTCTTTAGAATGGGTACCTTGATCATATTGTTGAACTCTCACCCTAGGTATGGGAAACTCAAGGTAGCTTGGTACTTCACTCTTCCTTGGGAGATTTCCTTGCTAGAGTGTCATGAGAGTTGCTAGTGGGATGTCAACATGCAACCACCCCACTCTAATTCTCCATAAATTTAATTTAATGTCATCCTCAACATCAACATGAACCTCATAACACCTCTTTTTAGCTCCACACTCTGAATTCTTCCTATTCATCACCTCCCCTATTCATTCATGTGACAACCTATGATATAGCCACCCTCCCCTCTCGACATCCAATAAAGATGGAATTTCATCCTATATTCACTTGTATTTTTTCCTAATATACTTAGGAGAATCATGCCTCCACATCAACATCACATACCATTCCCATTCTATTCTAGAGTTATCTTCTTTGACCACATGTTCTACACTCTAAATAGAATTCATCATCTACTCTCTTTCCTCCTATTTGGGATATTTCTCCTGTTAACAATTGTAGATCATTTTCATTGGGGACACTCTCTTTGGGTGTGTGTACCCTAGCAAGTCTAGAACTTCAACCATGTATTAGGCCTTCCATATCCATTCCTCCTTGATGTATGGTTCTATCTTGATTGTACCAACTTGTAACCTTTGGATGATTACTTGTCTACCATCCATTTGTTTCTTGGTCACTTAATAGACTAAATAGGCCCACCCTTCTTCTTAGATTAGGTCTTTAAAGTCTTCTTGTAGTTTTGCATGCTCTCCTCCATATCCTAGATTTGGATCTCAAAGGATTATGATGGGAGTGTTTGTCTCTAGCCCATCCATCATGTCATGGCACATGAGGTCATTAGAGACTAAGGCATAATTATTATCTATATGCCTTATGGAAACTTTATTGTATTGTATGGGTGAGTTACCCATTGGGAATCCACCAAAGGAATATGATGGAGTGTTTTGACCCCATCACTTACATCATGATGTGTGAGATAGTAAGGGATAAATACATGCTTGGTTTAAGCATGCTTTGTGGTAAAGCAAGGACCCAAAAGCCATGTCACCCATTGGGTAAATATATTGAAAAGTTATATGGAAGTGAACCCCTCCCTCTCCTCAAGTGTGGTAGATCACATGTCCTAGTTGGAGCAAAAGGAAAGTATGGATGCCAATAGGGGTATGCAAAGGTCACAATGAGGTGAAGGGAATGCAAGTGTAAGTCCATGGTAATGGCTAAGTGGGGGAGTCACTATGGAGTAGGATCCTAGGACTATGGGGACACACCATCCATGGGATGGGAAATCCACCCAAAGCAATATTACCAAGAAAGAAGGAAGCCCATGGGTAGGCTCTCAGTCTTGCGAAGACATGTTGCCCATTGTCTAGACATATTATCAAAGTATTCAAGATGAGGACCTTGAAAAATAGCTTTGTAGGAGTGGCACCCATGGGGTAAGCTCCCAAAACTTTGTAAGGACATGTTTTCCATAACACAGAAACCCTTGAAGAAGTAGTTATATCAAAGTATGAAGGTAGCCCATAGGACATGCTCTCAATATCTTAAGGACATGTTGGCTATAGGATAGTTTTTCTTCAGGAGCAAGTATTTTTTTGGTATGTCACCTATTAGATAAAAAATGTGCAAGAAGTAGCCATTCCATAGACATGAGATCTTGGAGTATCATTTGGAGATCTTGGTAGACCCTAACAAGCAGAGTTTTAAAGTGACACAATGACATATCTTGATATTGGACTACCCTATTTGGACTGTGTTGTTGTCATGTCTCAAAGCAATGTATCATCAAGCATTATCAACTATGCTCGACGTGAGGAAGGGACCTAGAGGGTCTATGACATGGGGATGTTGTATTGTTTTCCTATCATGTATGAGAGCCACATACTGTGAGTTTGTCATTCCATATATGTAACATGGTTCTATGGCCACATGTTAATGAAAAGCAAGTGTTTGGCTCCCCTTTGTGTTGTTGTGAGCATATTTTATTTGTTGGTCTCTATGAAGTCTTAATGTGGATGTATTAATATTTTTATATGTTATGGATGAATGAGATGTTATTTTTCTAATCCCTTGAGATGCAACATATTTATGTGTTTTTTGTATTCTATAGGGCCTCAATAACACTGTAAGATGTAATTTATCTTCTAGACAATACAAGCACACCATCTATTATACCTTCTAGTGTTATCATGAGATCTTGTACAACAAATATATAACACAACACAATATAGAATCCCAAAGGGGTTAGTGGATACACATACCATTCATCCATATAACACAATAAAATATGAACACATTCACACAAACACAACTTGAGGTGCAACCACACAAGGTATTCATCATAACACACAAGGGGATACAAACACTTTATTTTCAATAACACATGGTCCAAGGCCCACATTACAAAGATGCAATTATGACCTTGCATTATGTGGCCGACATTCATAGTAGGACAACATGAAAATATACCAAAAACATGGACCAATTTGACCCCTTCGTCGATTCAAGCTTTGTTGATAATGCTCAATGGTATTGCTTTACATAAGATATAGACACGGTCCAAACAAGGTAGTCCCTCCTCAAGACATGATGTGATACATCTCTGCTCTTTGGTTTGCTAGGTCTACCATTACTACATGGTTATTTCATGTACAACATCCATCCAATGGATGACATGCTAAGACAATGCTAGTCCTTGAAGTGTTCATCCTGCAACCAATACACCCTCATGCTGTCAAGATTCTGTACCATGGGCTACTATCCTGCTTGCTTGTTGCTTTTCCAAGGGTGCATGTCCAATGGACAATGCATACTTATGAAAATATGGGGATCTTACCCCATGAGTTATGCTTCCTCCAATATTTCTTACCAAGTTTTCCAAACACGGGGTACTCTTCTCCACTATGACTTCTTCCAGCTACTTTTCAAGGTCCTTTTCTTGGCTACTTCTAGTGAGACACCTGTATAATGGACAACATAATTACATAAGACTTAAAGCCCTTGGTCTAGGTTCTATAGGGCCACTTAAATTCAATAATATCCTCAATATTAGTACAAATCCCTATACCCTTCTAAGGGGGGAAGACCTTTGGTTTCATTCTCACAAATACTTGTTGTATTTCTACCACCCAAGAGGGATATTTTTGATGATCCCAATTCATCTTGGAGGAGTCATAGTTGAGCCCATGTTTTATTGAAGGTACTTCATCAATCAACTCCTAATTATTTATCTCCTTGCTAGCTACACCTTCGACCTACTCCTTTGGCATTGCATTATTTCTCATATTGATGTCTCCTTGACCCCATGTAATTCTCTTTTGATACATTCTAGGAGATGCCTCACCTATTGTTAGCTTTGTCTAACTTATTGGTCTAGCCTAGCCACAAGTATCTTTCTCAGTGGTGCTAGATACATATAATAAGGTGAATGCTCTTGATTTAGGTTTTTATCTCCTCTTACCTTGTCTTCTACCAATAACACCATACATGATCGGTGTATGTCCTTCCACCACATCTACTCAATCTCTTATGATGAAATATTGGGTTGATATCTCCAAATCCACTTCTACTCGACCTCTTATTCTAAGAGCAATGAAATTGATTGACCTGTTCCTATTGAATATAGACCTTGGGTGAAGTCATTACTTAGCATTTATTTTAGTAGCTTCTTCATAACCTTGATGACCTTGGATGACCACCATATTTTCCATATCTTTCTATGGCATTTGTTTGCCTTCCTTCCATAATAAAGTTTTGTTAAAACTCCCCCACTTGCTTCTCAACTTACTCTAACTTGGGTGTTGCTTTAGATATCCCCAAATCATACTTTTTTTTCCACATCCTCATCTCACACAACTTTTCCAACTCACACCATGACCTACTTTCACCTCCACATGTCCTACCCACTTTGTGGATTCTTCTACCAAGAGGTTCCTGACACACATATGCTTTATGCACACATTGCCTACCTCAAGGGTTCTTTACTCACACAATAGCCTTGTTATCACCTTCACCTACTATGCCCACCTTCATGGTTTCTTATTTCTTACCTCACTTTCCAAGTATTGAGGAGGACTAATTGGATAAACACAGGGTTTGGATTGGATTTCGATTGTAGGACACCACACACACACATACAAAGACTTGGTGCTCAATTGGATAATGCCGCATAACACACATGGGGATGTCCAATTGTAGAGCATCCAATACACATGATGCAGGAGCATTCGAGGGCAGCAAAGCAATCGAGAATCAACCAAACTTTTTGTTATTTTTTTCTAAGTGTTACAAAGTTATTTTTTTCTAAGTGTTGCAAAGAAAAATATGTGTCACAATATCGCGACACAAAAAGTGTCATGATATCGTGACCAAAACAGGAGATAGGGGAGCAGCGGAGAGAATGTCACGATTTTGTGACATGTCACGAAATCGTGACCCAATGCAGGGAAAGCAAGGCTGAAAGACACAAGGTTGCGAAATCACGACATGTCGTGATTTCATGACATGTCGCAAAATCGTGACCACCATAAGGAAGCAAAGGCACGGAAGACACAAGGTCACAAAATCATGACATGTCATGATTTCGTGATCAAAGTAGGGAATGCAAGGCACAAAAGACACAAGGTCACGAAATCGTGACCATCGCAAGGTTGGCAAAACGAC
This sequence comes from Wollemia nobilis, assembly GCA_028583015.1. Classification (NCBI taxonomy): domain Eukaryota; kingdom Viridiplantae; phylum Streptophyta; class Pinopsida; order Araucariales; family Araucariaceae; genus Wollemia; species Wollemia nobilis. The sequence continues at coordinate 3,262,051 of JAQPPZ010017063.1, read as the reverse complement.
AGTTTGGCTATATATTCTTGTAAAATTCTTTCGAAGTATTGAATAAGAAATTTTGGGCTCTTGTTTTTTTGGTTTTCTATCTTGTGCAAGATCTGTTCTCCACCAAGTGCTTGTGCAAGATCTGTTCTCCACCAAGTGGTATCAGAGCCAGAAGTTCCTGAGTGTGTAACAGATCGCCGGAGGAGAGGCAGTTACACTAGGATCTATGGAAGGGCTTGGAATTGGGTGAGCAGAATGCCTCCAAGAAGAAACCCTGTTGGTGGAAGAGGCATGGCAGCAGCGAAAGATGTCCGAGCTTTGCAGTGGCAAATGCAAGCCCTGCAAGAAGAAATGCACAGAAGATTGGAGCCAAGAAGAGACGAAGGTAGTGAAGAGGAAGATGATGAAGAAGAAGACCAACCTGAGGAAGAAGAAGAAGTAGTAGATCCTGCTCAGGCCAGACTATACAAAGCCATATCCCGGATTGGGAAGAGGTCGAAGATGGAGGTTTCTACATATTTTGGGAACCTTGATCCAGAGGAATTGATTGACTGGATCAACGACCTAGAAGAGTACTTTGAGTACGAGGAGGTTGAGGATCTTGATAGGGTCAGATTTGCAAAGACCAAACTGAAAGGTCATGCCAGCATTTTGTGGAAGGGAGTGCAGCTGGAGCGAAATAAAAGAGGAAAAGAAAGAATAACAAAGTGGGAACGGATGGCAGAAAAGATAAAGAGGCAGTTCATCCCTGGTGATTATGAGTTAGACCTGTTAAAGAAAATGCAAGGATTGAGGCAATCAAGCAAGTCTGTAAAAGAATACACAGAAGAATTTCATAAAATAATGATTAGAACAGGCCACTCAGAGGCCAAAAAGGAGAAGGTAGCCCATTACATTAATGGGTTACGAGCAAGTATTCAGGAAGAATTAAGTCTAGTATGGATGACCACCATAGAGGACGCTTACCAATTTGCCTTAAAGGTTGAAGAAAAGCTCAATAGGAGGTTTGAAAACAAGCAAAGAGGAAGAGGTCGTGGCGAAAGAACCGACGGAAGGAATAGTGGAAGAAGAAATGAAGATTCTCAAAAAAATGGAGAAGGTAGTAGCAATCAAGAACAAAGGAGAGAAAATACAGACCACCCCCATAATCAGAATAATGGTTATCGAGGGGGAAGAGGCAGAGCTGGACATGGCCAAGGAAGAGGAAGATTCTGGGGGACTTGCTTCCAGTGTGGGGAAGAGGGACATCACCAATATGAGTGCCCACAACAATGAGAAAGAAATAATCAGAGGCCAGAAGGAAATGCCAGAGTAGCAGTCACTAATGAAGATGCTGGATCTGAGCATTCTGAAGAAGCTGAGAGAGGAGAAGTAATGATTGCAAGGAGAGTCCCGCTGAATGAAGAGGGAGCTACAGATCAGAGGAAAGGCTTATTCCGCACAAGGTGTAAGTGCACGGGTAAGATTTGCAACATTATCATTGACAACGGTAGCACGGATAACCTAGTTTCAGAGGGAATGGTTACAAAGCTACAACTAGAGAGAAAGAAACACCCGCATCCATATCGAATCACGTGGTTGCAAAAAGACCATAAGGCTTTGGTAAATGAATAGTGCCTGGTAAAATTTAGTATTGGGAATTACCGTGATGAGGTTATGTGCGACATTCTGACCATGGATGCGTGCCATTTGCTATTGGGAAGGCCATGGTAGTTTGACAGGTGTGTGGTTCATGATGGCCGTGCCAACACCTATTCCATGACCAAGAATGGAATGAGTCATAAGCTGAAACCCCTGAAGGAGGTGGAAGAAAAGGTATGTGGCAGTGCAAGAATTTTCTTGGTTGACAGAAGAAATTTTTTAGATGATTTAAAGCATGAACATATGTGTTATGCATTAATTCCTAGAGTCAGGAATACTGAATGCAAAGATGCCCCAGATAGAAGTCCAAGATCTGTTGAAGGAATTTCCAGATATCATATCTGATAATGTGCCTGAGGGTTTACCCCCAGTAAGGAAGATCAGTCACCATATTGATTTGGTGCCAGGATCAAGCTTGCCCAATAAAGTTGCACATAGAATGACGCCTGTAGAAACTGAAGAACTAAACAGGTAGGTCCAGGAGTTGTTGGAGAAGGGGCTGATTCGGGAGAGCTTAAGTCCATGCACAGTACCTATAGTGCTAGCACCAAAGAAGTATGGAGAGTGGAGAATGTGCACAGACTCTCGAGCCATCAACAAGATCACAATTAAGTATAGATTTCCATTGCCAAGGATGGATGACATAATGGACTGTTTGATTGGAGCCAAGTACTTCACCAAAATTGACCTCAAGAGTGGTTACCACCAAATCCGTGTCAGGGAAGGATATGAGTGGAAGACAACCTTCAAGACCAGAGAAGGTTTGTATGAATGGCTGGTCATGCCATTTGGACTGTCCAATGCACCAAGTACCTTCATGCGATTGATGAATGAGGTACTGAAAGAGTTTTTAGGAAAATTTATCATTGTTTATTTAGATGATATATTAATATTCAACAGAACCCTGGAGGAGCACCTGATGCATATCAGAAGGGTTTTTGAAAAGCTACGGGAGGAGCAGTTATTAATAAATCTAAAAAAGTGTAATTTTGTAAAGGAGTTAGTATACCTGGGATTTGTAATCTCAGTAGAAGGTCTGAAAATAGACCTAGAGAAGGTGAGAGCTATCATCTAATGGCATACCCCACGAAGCACAACAGAGGTAAGATCATTTCATGCTCTAGCCAGTTTTTATAGAAAGTTCATAAGAAACTTCAACAGCATTTGTGCACCCCTCACAGAAACAATGAGAGGGGATAAAAAAGAATTCAAGTGGACCTTAGGGGTTGAAAGGAGCTTTGATGCATTAAAGAAAAAGGTCACGAAAAGCTCTGTTTTGGCACTTTCGGACTTTAACAAAGTATTTCGGGTAGACTATGATGCCAATGGCAGTGCAATAGGGGTCGTACTGAGTCAAGAAGGCAGATCTGTTGCTTATTTTAGTGAAAAGCTCAATGATGCTCAAAAAAAGTATTTAGTTTATGACCAGGAATTTTATGCTATAGTTCAGGCTCTAAAGAAGTGGAGGCATTATTTGTTGCCAAAAGAGTTTGTTCTATTTACGGATCATCAGGCATTGCAGTACATCAATAGCCAAACAAAACTGAATCAGAGGCACATGAAGTGGGTTGAGTTTCTCCAAAGCTATACCTTTGTGTTAAAGCACAGAAGTGGAAAATCAAACAGAGTTGTAGATGCCTTAAGTAGAAGGCAAAATCTGCTGATTGAAATGACAAGTGGAAGTGGTAGGATTCGAAGAATCGAAGGGTCTTTATCCTAAAGATCCCGATTTTGCGAAGCCTAGGCGGCTTGCTTGGCACTGTTACTATGGACAGGACAAAATGGTTGGATTTTCTAATCCAAGATGGAATGTTGTTCAAGAGAAGTAAATTATGCATTCCAAGGAGTTCCATGCGGGAGAACTTAATCAAGGAAAAGCACAGCGGGGGACTGGTTGGACATTTTGGTCGGGATAAGACCATTTCCCTAGTGAATGAAAATTACTATTGGCCGCAACTTCAAAAAGATGTGAAAAGGTTTGTGCAAAGTTGTAGAATATGCCAGATGGCAAAAGGCGTGAGGCAGAACACATGATTATACCAGCCGTTACCTGTACCTGAGAGGCCATGGGAGGACATCAGCATGGATTTTATTCTTGGGTTGCCAAGGATACAGAGGGGAAATGACTCTGTATTTGTGGTGGTTGACCAATTCTCCAAAATGGCACATTTTATTCCCTACCAAAAAACAAGTGATGCAATTCATATTGCAGGGTTATTTTTCAAGGAAGTGGTACGACTTCACGGTCTACCAAAAAGCATAGTTTCTGACAGAGATACAAAGTTTGTTGGGCATTTCTGGAGAACATTATGGAAGAAGCTAAAGACAGATCTGAAGTTCAATTTTGCATACCACCCACAGACCGATGGACAGACAGAGGTGGTAAATAGAAGTCTGGGTAATTTATTAAGATGCTTAATAGCAGATAAACCCAAGGGATGGGATTTGGTTTTGCCGCAAGCAGAATTTGCATACAATAATTCTGTCAATAAAAGTACAAACAAATCTCCATTCCAAATAATATATGGAAACAGTCCAAGAAATGTTTCTGAGCTGAGGAAATTAGATAAAGGAGAAAAGTGCAGTGCAAAGGCAGAGGTATTCGTGAAATAGATGAAAATCCTGCATGAAGAAGTGAAGAAACAAATTACAAAAATGAATACTCAGTATAAAGCAAGAGTAGACCAAAAGCGGCGGTTCAAAGAGTTCGAAGTGGGAGATGAAGTCATGGTCCATCTTAGAAAAGAAATATTTCCAGCCAAAACTTATAGCAAGTTGAAGATGAAGAAGTTTGGGCCATGTAGAATACTGGAAAACGAGATTCAGGCAATGCATATGAAGTGGAATTGCCAAGTGGGCTTGACATTTCACCTGTTTTTAACATATCAGATTTAGTGGAATATCATGAAGGTGATAGTATAGAGGCACCAAGCATAGAACTGTGGAGCATTCCAGCGTCTAACCCAACCACAGACGAGATCGAGGAAATATTAGATACTCATGAAGGCAGAAGCACAAGGAACAAACAGTATTCTGAATATTTGATCAAGTGGAAGGGCAGACCGGTAGAAGATGCAACTTGGGTGTCAAAGACAGAGGTTGACCGCCTAGGTCTTCCTCCCAAAGATCAAAAGTGAGGATCACTTCTCAATCCACCCCGGGTGTCTGATGTAGGAGCATTCGAGGGCAGCAAAGCAATCGAGCATCAACCAAACTTTTTGTTGTTATTTTTTTCTAAGTGTTGCAAAGAAAAATATGTGTCACGATATCGTGACACAAAAAGTGTCATGATATCGCGACCAAAATAGGAGATAGGGGAGTAGCAGATAGAATGTCATGATTTTGTGACATGTCGTGAAATCGCGACCCAAGGTAGAGAAAACAAGGCCAGAAGACACAAGGTCACGAAATCATGACCACCACGGGGAAGCAAAGGCACGGAAGACACAAGGTCGTGAAATCACGACATGTCACGATTTCGTGACCGAAGCAAGGAAGGCAAGGCGCGGAAGACACAAGGTCGTGAAATCGTGACCATCGCAGGGTTGGCAAAATGACAGTTTGGCTGTATATTCTTGTAAAATTCTTGCAAAGTATTGAATAAGAAATTTTGGGCACTTGTTTTTCTGGTTTTCTGTCTTATGCAAGATCTGTTCTCCACCAAGTGCTTGTGCAAGATCTGTTCTCCACCAACACATGGGGTGTAGGGGCTCAATAATCATAGTACAAGATCATGCTATATTAGGTACTTATGCACACAAAGGGATTACTCGCCACATGACTCATGAACCTAGGTGCCTCATTGCTATGCTCAATTATTTCTATTTTTGGAATTTTCCTCACTATCTAAAATCAAAGATTTTATCATCTTTTGGCCTCAAGAATTTTTACCATCCGACTGCAAAACCTCATGCATAAAAACTTTTGCCTTTTATTTTTGGCTAAATTTTTTATAAACTTGCAACTTTGATATGTTTAGATTTATTATGTCTTATAAACCTTTTACCTTTTAATTTTTGAAACTTTTTGATGCAAAAGTTTTTCTAGATTTATCCATCTCTTCAAATTTTACTTCCTTTCACTGAAAATTATGTATCATTCATGTGTAGTGAGAATTTACCACAATGATAGATGTGCATTGAAATCTAACTCAACATACGGAGAAGTTGGCATCAACTGGTAAGGATGACAAGACAACATAAGGAAGTGGTACATAGTAGCAAATTATCAACAACAATTGATTTCTATTATAAAGGTGAGGGAATATACATGAGTAATGTCCACCTAAATCTACTTGTATCTACTTTTAATTTACATCTAAATATGTCCATGACAGTCATGTTATTTTATTGTTTTCCACTAGGTGCAATTGTTGCACTACTTTATTATTTCTGCTAGTCGTGGTTGTTACAAAATTTTGTTATTTTCTAATAAAGCAAAGATTATTCACTAGATAATTACCTAAATAGTAGTATTTTAGTTGGGCATTATGTGTATATATATGCATGCCACATGTATTTAAACAAATATTTTGGAATGCATATGGAGAAATAAGCTTTTATTGTAAAGAGTCAATTTTATATTTTTCTAATGAAGTGAACTTTTCTTCTTCTCTCTAGGCATGTGGTAATTTTTTAGGTTAGTCTTGAATTAGTTATTTTTCCTCCCACTAGGATAAAGAGCAAGGGCCTACTTTGTCAATGCAATGGAAGGATCTATTTTATGATTTTTATAGGTATGGCTTTAAATTTAAAAACTTATTATTTTATTTGTGAATTAATATTTTTATATAGAGGTATAAATTGTTATTTTATTTGTTATTTATTTTAATCAAAGTGTAGTTTTCCTAGAATAATCAGGCATAACTGCTAAGTTAAACATATTTCCAGTTGCATGAGTAATTTTTTATTTCTACATGAGTTCTATTTTATTTTCCTCCAACTATGTTTTAACTTTTGCAAGTGTGTTTTAATTTCTACAAGTGTGTTTTGGTTTCTACAAGAGTGTTTTCATAAGAAGCCTTACAATACCCAATACTGAGATACATTTATTTTCTCTCTAGAACATACAACCATCAGAAACCACCCTAGACTGATAATTTTTAAAGTAAGAAATAATGATGTTCATTAAGGTACTAACATAAAAGAATAGGGAAGACCTATTGTGGCCATTACACAAATAGCCCCAAATTTGGGGACCCACCTTAAATTTGGAGTTTTTGGAATTTTTGGCATGCTTTGAGTGATAATTTGGATAGGTCCCAAGGTTTGAGTGTGGCTTAGTGTCTTATTTTGATTTCTTTCAGCATGTTTAGAGATTTGGGTTAGGTTTATGGGTTTTATTTTCTTTTAGTTTTTTTGCTTTGGGTTAGGTTTATAGGTTTTATTTTCTTTTAGTTTTCATGCTTGGTTAGGTTTTAATGTTTGTTTATTAATGCTTTAAATTATTTTAATTAAATCATTTGAAATTTTTTATTATAAAGATAAAAAGAAAAGTCTAATTTAGTTTGGTTTGATTTAATTTAAGGTTTATGGTTTTTAATTTTGTTTAAGTTAGTTTGGTTTTGTTGTGGAAATATTTGAATATCATTTCATACTATCACACTATTCAAATCCTCGAAGACCCACAAGGAGATATGTGAGCTCTAATTGACTCACCACTTCATCCTAGGATAAGTCTGGACACCCTAATATGATCTTGCTAACTATTTATTCAAGAAAAAACTCTACTAGATTTAGTTGAACAATAAAATATGATTGACCAAGCATATGATGCAAGCATAGTTAAAGATAGATTGGTGCCTTACTCGTTGGGTTATCATAGCAATTTTTAACCATTCATATGATAGAGAACAAAAAAAAGGAGAAACTAATGAATCTATGCTCATTCGAATATCATAACAAATATAGGCTCATTAATCAATGAATATATATTGTCTACATATTCAAATAATGTAATATGTAGATAAGATAACATACATATTGCACAAAGTTTTTTAAAAATACATAACTAGATAGCTGTTAGGATCCTCCATCCTAACATTATTAGTTAGTATTATTAATAATTTAATTATTATATTATTAACTCATAAAGTGAACCATCACATCTCTTCATAACATGAACCATCATGTCTCTTCATAACGTGAACCATCACGTCTCTTCACCAACGTAGCTTTAGGGTAGATATATATATTAGGTTGGCCATTCACACAAATCATCCAAGAAGAAGAATATATATTTGTTTAACTTTAAACCCATTGGAGGGATTTCCCAAACCAATGCAAAAGGCGATTCGTATCTAAAAGTGATTCTATTTATTTATTTCTCATTTATTAAATTATTGTGCTAGGAACCCTTGGTTCCTACCATATGGTATTAGAGCATTATGGATCTAGCCATGTGGGACCAAAATTTTTAGGAAGAAGTTCAAAAATTGAAGGTAAATATTTGGGGATTGGGGAAACCACACTGGCAACATTTAGAAAATATTTTTAGTGTGCAACATTTCGAAAATATTATAGAAAATATTTTTAGTGTGCAACATTTTGAAAATATTATAGAAAATACTATTAGTAAGTGCATTGAAAATTTTATGGAAGCACAAGAAAATGAAGAAATTGCACATGAGGAAGATGAGGAAGATAAGGAATATGAGGAAGCTAAGGAAGATGAGAAATATAATGAAGATGTGGAAAATGAGGATAATGAGCAAGCAATACCCAAAGCACCTGATCACAACAATGAAGGCAATACGGTTGATATACCAGAAGTGATTGATGCATTAGGAAAGGATGAGGTAGACATTCCCAAAGTGACTCATTATGGCCAAACATGCACTCTACAAGAACTACACTCAATTTTCTCTCCAATAGTGAGTTATCGCCATAGGGTCAAACCTATTCAAAATAAGGCAAAAAGGTGACTGCACACTCCTCCATTGCCTCTCCTAGGGAACAATAGGAGAATGTAGAAGTTTTACCACCTCTTTTTATGCATCATTCTAAGGTGTTCGAAGAACCCCAAGGATTGTCCTTCCCTCATCATCATACATTTACTAATATTTCTATAAATCCCCCGTTAACGCTTCATCCTTCTCGATATACCTACCTACAAAAGGATGACATTAAAAGAGTCCAATAACTTACATAAATACTTATTGGAAAACAAAAGACAAAGCTCCTCACTTTGAGATTTGAGGACAAATATCCTTTTAAGGGGGTGGCATGTTAGGATCCTCCATCATAACATTATTAGTTAGTATTAGTTAGTATTATTAATAATTTAATTATTATATTAATAACTCAAAGTGAACCATCACATCTCTTCATAACATGAACCATCACATTTCTTCATAATGTGAATTATCACGTCTCTTCACCATCATAGCTTTAGGGTAGATATATATTAGGTTGGCCATTCACACAAATCATATAAGAAGAATATATATTTGTTTAAACCCATTGGAGGGATTTTCCAAACCAATGCAAAAGGTGATTTGTATCTAAAAGCGATTCTATTTATTTATTTATCATTTATTAAATTATTGTGCTAGGAACCCTTGGTTCCTACCAATAGCTTGTATTAAATTCAAAATGAAGCATTTACAATGAATGAACCCGGTATATCACTCAGGTTTGTTTGAACAATACAATACAATGGATCACCCCATTCAAATGATGTAACAAGGGATTGCTATCTACTATCCTAAAAGTAGTGACATATAGACTCTGGCTCTCTAGAATAGCTTTTGGAAATCATCTCAGATAGACTGTCCTACTTTCGACAATACCTGCACAAGGGTGGGAAGAAATTGAGAAGATGGCTAAACAAAGAAATAGAGAAAATACGATAACCTAGACAAAGCACTCAGAATACCTCTCAAGAGCTTGTTGTGTGATTGCTTGATGATGAAGCCTGACTGCCTTGACTCCTTTTATAACTGGGCTATCCAAAATCAGTTACAGATGCTTGGTGTAGAGGCTGCCACTTGGAACATTTTCATGGTCGGGCATCATTTCGGCTTCCTGAGTTTGTTACAATAGAATCAGTTGATGCCAACTATCAAAATCTTTGCTAGGCTACTTATTTGTTTTAAGAAAACTACTCTATCTGTTATTAGGACTTATATGTTCAGATTTTGATTTGAAGGGGGCTCTTTAATAGTGGTGGGCCAGGCCTTTGAATATACTATTGAATTTATGCAAAAAGGTAATATGAGTGTATTCCTTTGAATTCCTATTATCCTAGTCATCTGCCTTCTCATCTTCAGGTGCTCTTTGACTAGGACTGATGTAGGTATATTTTTAGGATGAAACAAAGGGGGACCCAACATGATGGTGAAGATAGGGAAGAAAGAACACAATGAGATGGAACAAGATGAGAGACAATATGGATGGTGGTGGGAACAGTTGAGCACAATGGACGTGGAAGACTACAGATAGTGGTGGTGAGATGGTGTGTTGTGGAGCAGACTGTGATGGTGATCAAGAGAGAATGCCCAAAAAGGGAAGGGCAAAAGGAAATGAGAGGAAAGACAGAATGGAAAATGAGATCTGGAAGTGCGTAGATTGGTAGGAGTGACTATAAAGGCACACTTCCATAACTACATTCCGTCGGGGTGATCCCTCTGTAACTACATTTTGTTGAGGTGTTGGTATCCTTTTGAAGCATAAAAAATGCTGTTGTTTGAGCACTTTCTTCTTCTTATTACACCTTCTATATCTTCTACACAGGAAATTTCTACCTTGCTCACAGTCTCCCATGATCATTACTTTTTGCATGCTCTGGCCCATCATTACTATTGATCCTTTTTTCATGCCTACCTTCTTTATTTAAAGCCACATAGAGGTAGTCCACTTTGTCAACTGACAAAACAACATCATGCTCTGTATATACGAGCATATCTGCCTATCTTGGGTCTGCATTGAATCTATCCTTTGAGTTGCTCATTTCATGATCTTGCTTTTCTTGGTACAATTCGAGGACTTGAGCTTGTGTGAAATATTTTATTCACGTGGCTCAGTGATCTTTGCTTCAAAAAATTTCTCAATTTACTTAGTTTCCTTACCTTCCTTCTGAGTGGTCTTAAGTCGATGGTGTTGCATTACTCCTTTGGGCTCTTGTATTTTGCAACAACCATAATTTTGAAACTTGTCATGAATGATCTGGCCGATCTTCGTCTACCTCAAAGAGATATATTGTGCTCGAGAAACCTTGTGATTTTACTACTTTTGGTTCATGGGATGCTTGGCACTCCATACTATCTGTCAGTCCTTGAATAGTGAGCCACACATCCTCCCATGTAGAACAATCTTCATTGATCTTGCCTAGGATGGTCTAGGACCATTGATCTCTTTTTCACCTTTTACCTTGGTCTATCACTGATTGAATTGGTGAGGGCATTCTTCATGAGCGACAGGAATGGGCAAAAATACATTATCACCGATTATTTGAGGCTATCATCGATTGAATCGATGATAATGTTTTTTCAAAGATGATGACTAGACTTGTTCATCGATGGATTTTTATTGTCACTGATGGATGAGCGAAGGCTTTTCATAAGAGCGATGATGCAACTATGTATAGACTAAATTTTTAATGATCATTGATGGGAAGGAGGCTTCATTGATCAAATCAATGATAAAGCTTTAGACTAGCGATGAGTTAACCTAGCTCTGAGCATTGTCATTGATGAAAAAGACTATCATTGATGAGACTGATGATGGATCGATGATGAGAGCAATGAAGAGTGATAATGATTTTAGGAGATTTTTAGCCTATCGCTGATGGGTGTTATGGTCATTGATTTGGATCGATGATAAGGCTTTGTAGGAGCGATGACTTTATCTTTAAAACAACTTTTCTTGACCAAATTCCATTGGGAGGGGGACTTGCTAGGTTTATGTTGTGGAGACCCTCACCTTAGGCTTGAACTATTTTTTTCTCATTAGGAAGGGCGATCACTGATCGAATTGATGACAATGTCTTGCAAGGGTGATGACGTATGCTATCTTTTTTATGTCTCCACACTAATTGGGAAGAGTGATCATTGATCGGATCAATGACAATGCTTTTGCAAGAGCAACGATGTATTTTTATGAACTTGACTGCTCATTGATGCCTATCTTTGGTCATTGATAGGATCGATGATAGTAGATTTTTAAGTGTGATGACACTTTTTATATTTTTAGGCTGCATTTTAATTGGTTGTTGATGAGATAGACTATCGGATATGGGATTAGCGACTATGGTTTGGATGAGCGATAGGTGATTTCTTTATCATTGATGACTAACTCGGGTCACTGATAGGATCAACGATGAGGGTTTTGAGTGATGATGCTTTTTGGGCTTAAGTGGGATGGGGTTTCTGGTCTATATCTTGACTTTATTTAGGGTTAAGCTTGCTACTAGATGGTCTGAAACGTTATGGACTAAATGCATGGATTGGAAATGGAGTGACTTATAATGATTGAAACAAAGAATATGGGATGTCATAATGGTATGAAGGTGTAGTGGCCTTACTTAAGATGAAAAGGGGATGAGCTTATGGTGGATGGAATGGAATATGATAGTACTCATGCTTACCTTATTATGATCATGGAGGCTTCTTCTGACCAAGACTATTTTTCAAGGCTTCCTTCTTCTTTTTGAGCTCAACCTTTCATCCTACAATCACCTAGACATCCAGACCTTATTGAAAAGTAGGGGTGTGAATTAAGTTGGGATTTTTTGAAGCCCAACATAGGCTCTATCTGGGACAAGAGAAATATTGAGACTGACAGGATAAAATTTTCTCTTGAGAACTCTAGAATCTCTTCATTATAATTTTTTCGTAGCAACTACCCGTAAGTACTTCTCCTAAGGAGTTGATTGAACACTCGACTCTTATGGATTTTCATCATGGTTACCTCGACTAAGACTATCAGGATTTGAAAGCAAAAACAAACCAACTAATTACCTACTTCTATAGACTGAAACAAAAACACACAAAATTTAAAAGAACTGAAACTAATTGAATAATATATACATATGTACAGAGGTAGACATAAATAGTTCATACAAAACTAATCTCCATCATGAGGATGGTAGATCTTCAAATGCTGGCCATTTATCAAAAATTGCATTTCTTCACCTTGCAGGGTCTGCAACCTGTAGGTGTGCTGGCCTATTTTCTAGAAAATCTGATAAGGGCCTAGCCATTTGGGCTCCAGTTTGCCTTTTTCTCCTGGTTTGTCATTTTTTGGGTCCCAATACAATACTATGTCCCCTTCTACAAATGGATTTCCCCTAGCCTTCTTATTGAATACTTGTGCAGTCTTCTGAGTTCCTTGGGTCATTCTATTAAGAGCATTTCTTCTGTCTTCTTCCAATTTGACTATCTGATCCATTCTTCTTTGTAGACTATCAGGATTTTTGTGATCTTGGAGTAATAAAGCTAGGGCAGGTCTTTCAACTTGTGGGGGAAGTAAAGCTTGTTCTCCATATACCAATTCATAAGGTGTTCTTCCTATAGCCCTCTTGATGGAAATTCTATCAGCCCACAGAGCAAATTTTAACTCACTATCCCAACTCTTTTTATTTCTGCCTAGAGATATTTTTATCCTGGTTATAAGATTCTTATTAGAGGATTCTGCCAGACCATTTCCTTGAGGATAATAGTTGGTTGAATGGGATAATTCAATACTGTACTTACTACAAAAATCCACCATTTCATAGGAAATAAAACTGCTGCCATTGTCAGTTACTAGTTTTTTGGGTACCCCAAATCTAGTCAGGATATTTTCTTCTAGAAATTTAATAATGACTTCTGTAGTGGATATTTTTAATGGAGCAGCTTCCACCCATTTGGTGAAATAATCTATGGTAGTTATTATCCATCGATGACCTCCTGATGAGTTTGGATTAATCTCTCCTATCAGGTCTAGACCCCATTGGGTGAAAGGAGCTTCTACTATTACAGGTTTTAAAGGTATAGCAGACAACTTTTTCTTGCCATCAAAAATCTGATAGTTTTGACATTTTCTTACTAGTTGGTGTACATATTTGAACATGGAAGGCCAGTAATAACCTGCCCTCATGATGTTGTTAGCAGTTGCCTTAGGTGCAAAATATCCTCCACAAAAGCTAGTATGAAATTCCTCAATGATTCCAGCTACTTCTTCTTGAAGAAGATAGAGTAGTAGTACACCACTTGGGTGTCTCCAGTACAACTTATCCTCTTGGACATAGTATTTTTGTGCTTGTAATTTAATGCTCCTTATTCTATTTTGAGTACATCCAGTAGGGAGTGTTAATATCTACAAGTATTTCACAATGTCTTTATACCAGTCATCTTCAGATGCTCTCTTTTTATCAGTTTGATGTGTATTAGCATTCTTTATTGTATTATTGAAGTCCTCTCCCCCTTTAGTTGCTAGATATTTTTCCAAGCCTTGCCCTTTGATGGTTTTCACAACTTTGAATTCCATTGTGTATTGTTGTAGCTTGACTGTCCACCTAGCTGAACTGCCTGTAGGCTCATTTTGAGTGAAAATATCTTTGATAGCCAAAAAGGGAATACAAGCTATGACTTTATTAGCTCCAAAAATTCCTTTGAAGTGCTCTAAAGATTTTATGAGTGTAAAGGCCTACTTCTCTATCATGGTGTACTTTAGTTGTGATCCTTTCAATCCTGAGCTCATGAATGCCACTGGTCTTTCTACATTTTTTGTATCCTTTTGTGACAATACAATGACAAAGGCATCTTCTGAAGAGAAAGAGTAAATGTTAAAATCTTTGTGATAATTTGGATAGGCTAATACCGGAGCTTGGGTGATGGCATCTTTGATTTTTTGAAAAGCTTATAAATTTTCTTCTATCCATCTAATAATACCTTCTTTCTTGATCATGTTGTTTATAGGTTTTGCAATTTGGGTAAAATTTGGCACAAACCTTCTGATGAAGTTAATTTTTCCAAAGAATGATCTGACTCCTTTCAAATTCTTGGGTAGAGGAATCTTGGCAATGGCCTCAGTTCTTTCAGGGTCTATATTGATCCCTTCTTTAGAGATAATGTGTCCCAAAAACTTGCCCTGTTTTTCTCCAAAGATACACTTTTTGGGATTCAATGAAATACCAAATTCTTTACACCTGGAAAATACTTGGGTGAGATGCTCAAAGTGATCTTCAAGGTTTTTAGAAAAAATAGTTATGTCATCCAAATAGACTACCACCATTTTAAACATCAGACCTTTGAAAGCAAAATCCATGGCTCTTTGGAATGTGGCCCCAACATTCATCAGTCCAAAAGGTATTCTGAGATATTCAAATGTCCCCTAGGGAGTAGTGAAGGTTGTTTTGTGCCTATCTTCAGGATTCACTTGAATTTGGTTATAGCCTGAGAATCCATCTAGCAGAGACATTCTGGTTGATCCTGCAATAGCCTGTAATAGTTACTCCATGTTTGGCAGTGGGTAATTATCTTTCAAAGAGTTTTTATTTAAATTTCTAAAGTCAACACATAGTCTGATATCTCCATTTTTCTTCCTTACTGGCACCAAATTGGCTATCCAGGTTGAGAACCTAACTTTTCTAATAATCTTGGCATCCAATAACTTTTGAACTTCTTTCTGCATTATGGGGTGTAATGTTGGATTAAACTTCCTCTATTTTTGTCTATGTGGTTTAGTACCCTCCTTGAGTGGAATAATATGCTTCATTACCTTGGTGTTGAAAGTTTTGAGGTCTTCATAGCTCCAAGCAAAGGCATCCTTGTGCTTTTTTAGATATTTTATGTATTCTCTTTTTTCTTTCTCTGACATAGATTTTTCCACCTTCACCATTTTAGGTTCTTGCTCGATGCCAATATTAATTTCTTCTACTTCCAATCCTTGCAAGGTTGGTTTATGGGCTTTATCAAAATCATCAAATAGACTCTCCAATGATATCAGTCCTTTGGGAAGCTTGTTAGTCTTTAATTGTATCACTTCCATAGGTTCTCCAATCACTTTCTTAAGCTTTTCTTCATCTTCCTCATCACAAATAATCTCAGCATATTGATTTTGTAGTGTCATAAAATCTTTGATGTCAATGTCATCCTGGAAGACTTGTAGATACACTATGTTGTCTGGGATAGAAGGATGATATACTGAAATAGTAGGGAACTTTTCTTGGTATTCAGTGTCTATCTTTGGACTATCTAAATTAGAAGCATTAATTGCCAATAGGTTGGCTACCTAATTTTTTCTCGTGGGATGTAAGTGATGTTGAAAGCCAAAAACTTATTTATTTCTTCTTGCATAACCTATTTATACTATTTGAGTCTAGGGTGTTTAACTTGATATTTACCTTTGATCTACTATATTATTAATTTGACATCTCCATATACAGTCAGATAGTTAATCCCCAATTCTTTAGCCTTTCTTAAGCCTAACAGTAATGCTTCATATTCTACCACATTGTTTGTGCAAGGAAAGTGCAGTCTGTATGGTATGCCTAGATAGTTTCCATTGATGTCAGTCAAGTTGACCCCAACTCCTGCCCTAGTGTGTGACTTAGCTCCATCAAATGTGAGGGTCCACATTTTTTATGTCAAAATTCTTGTGGACTCGACATCAACCTCTACGGTTGTTTGTGGGTCCATATCAACTACTGTGGGTACCTTATCTAAGAATGGGGAATTCCAGATAGAGTAGACTCCTATCTCTTTCTCCTCAAAATACTAGACTAAATTGATAGTGGTATTATCAGACTTCTTGAGCTCAACAAAATATCTATGGAAGGGTTCCCTCTTGAGGGTAGCCTACTCTTTGGCTATCAGAGGAATAGTGGTGTAAGACCAATCCAATTGAATGGATCCTCCTAATTGCTCAGCCCAATGTCTGGAGAGTAGTAGCGAGAAAAATGGATCTACATCAACTACGACTATGTCCATGACTATGCCCTTCTTGGGGTATTGGTCTAGATAGACAAGTAGTCCTATGATTATCCCTACACATGGGATTTGTCTACTATCCATAATAGATATTGGGGGAGAGTCTTTGGTGCATATTAGACCTAAATGATCTACCACCTATTTGGGCATGATATTGTGTGAAGCTCCACTATCCAACATACAGTTATGAATTACATACTATTCCCCAAAGTCAAAATTATATCTCAAGGATATATAGAAAGGTCTGACTACTGAAGGATTTCTGGAAATGGGTTTGGACTTTTCCACTACTGAGAAATTGCATATGTGGTTATGAGATGGCTCAACCAAACCAAAGGCTCGACACACCTGATATCTATACTTGGGTATAGTCATTAACTCTCCAAAGGTAATATTTATTTTTTGTTTGGCCAACTCTTGGCCTACATCAAATTCAACTTTTTTTACTTCAGCACTCTTGTCAGACTCTGGTTGTTTTTGAACCTCATTCCTCATTTCAATTTTAGGGGCTGACTATTGATTACCACTTATTTGTTTAGTGGTAACTTTATCTCTGTTTGGAGTCTATTGAGTTGCATCAGCTTTGTTAGCTTTACCTGACCTGTCAGGCACTATCCTACCTCTCAGGTTGATAGTATGCATTCTTTCCAGTCTTTCCACCTCTTCAGCTATTGGAATGATCTTTCCTAATTTCATCATTTCATATCTATCCCCTTGAGGTCTTTTAAGGATTTCTAGATTTTCTAAGACCATAGCTCTGGGTTCTTTTTCTGACTTAGGTAATTTTTCCATTTCTTTTTCAAACTATTTTTCCCTTTCTTCATCTTCTTTAGTCCAATAGGTATTAATTCTTATTTCTTCATCTGATTCTTCCTCTACATTGTCATTGGGATGTACCCCTAGGTAGATTGCATAGTCGATTGGGTTATGGGGTGCATCACACTCACTACAGTAGTATCAAAAGTCAGATACAGTGTTAGCAGTGGCCATGGGATTTGGGACTACATCTACATCTTTTGGACCTTCTCTCCTTTTCCAACCATTATTTCCACTTTTGCTTCCTTCTTCCCCATTATTTCTTGTCCAATTTTTATTAAAGTTCCTCCAAAATTGGGGTCTATTATCAATCTATATTTGGGTTGGTTGTTCATCAATTACAGACTTATCCCTCTCAATTTTGGATAACCTATTGTTAATTGTATTGAACATTTTGGTGAATTGGCTGGATAATATTTCTAGAGGGTCAACTTCAGTTTTCCTTAACATTGTGAACCCAACTTTCTTTGGCTTCCTATCCACTTGATTGGAACTTGGTTCAGAGGCATATGGCTTCATTTTCCCACTATCTAGCATATTTCTTTCTATTTCTAGGGCTTGTTCCATACAATCATCAATGGTGTTTGCCCTATGCTACCTTAACTCATAGTTGAATTCTCCTGAGAAAGCATTCTTATAGAAGCATATGGCTTGATGGTCAGTGGGTCTTAGGGTAATTGGGATTTTGTTTCTGATTTTGAAAAATCATCTATTAAAATCTTCTACAGACTCATTTTCCTTCTTTATTATTGCGAGCTCTATCAATAAAGATTGCTCATTCTTTCTTTCCTCATATTTCTTCAAAAATATTCCTTCCATAGTTTAGAAATCGAGGATTTGGTCAGTTGGGAGGGAATTGAACCAGTCTCTTGCATCACCCTCTAACGTTTGTAAGAATAGTCTGAGAACTACGTCCTCATGTTCAACCTCTAGGCTATCTAATGCGTATAAGAAGCCTTTGACATGATCTTCCCTAGAGATAATCATATTGCCTTGGAATTTAGGCAAATATTTATGGGCTTTGGTTGGCAAGGGATGTAAGTTTTGGGGTAAATGGAAAGGTCTATATCTATTAGTCCTCCATACTTGTAGGTTCTGGTTTGGTTGTGCCATGGTGATAATAGGGGTACTAACTATGGGAATGCCAATAACAAGTTGGCTTACAGGTGTAGACTTCTTAGCAGACTTATTACTAGCTATATATACCCTATTTTGATAACTAAAATTTTTAGGGATTGGGGCTTTATGAGTAAATACCTCTAGGTCTTCAAATACTGGGAAGAGCTCTTTGTCGCTACATCTAGTGTGCACTAGGTTAGATTCTTCTTTATCTTCTTTTGGGTTCGTTTAGAGTCACCAACACTTGGGTGCAATAGAATCTCACTCAGGCCAAGGTTGCTCGACTTTTGAATTCTCTCTAGTGTATTTGGAGGATCCAAAAAACATAACCTCTCAGAAGGTCATAGTTTAATAAATAACTCCTTCTACAAGGGTTTGGTTAAGATACTATGGTGTTGAGGGGTTGATGTGGTCAAAAAGTGTCGTATGGAGACAAGCCACAAAATACATGGATGATTATAAAAGGCTCTCCTAAAGTGGATGATTGGTGGGGTAAAAGGCTCTCCCTGACAATGACACTAAAAAATTATTGTGGAAATATTTGAATATCCTTTCAGACTATCACGCTATTCAAATCCTTGAAGGCCCACAAGCAGATATGTGAGCTCTGGTTGACTCACCACTTCATCCTAGGATAACTTTGAAAGCTAAATAGGCTAGGTCTGGACACCCTAATATGAGCTTGCTAACTATTTATTCAAGAAACAACTCTACCAGATTTAATTGAATAGTAAAATATGATTGACCAAGCATATGATGCAAGCATAGTTAAAGATAGATCGATGCCTTATCCATTGGGTTATCATAGCAATTTTTAACCATTCATATGATAGAGAATAAAAAAGAAGGAGAAACTGATGAATCTATGCTCATTCGAATATCGTAACAAACATAGGCTCATTAATCAATGAAGAGATGTTGTCTACATGTTCAAATAATGTAAGATGTAGACAAGATAACATACACATTGCACAAAGTTTTCTAGAAAGAGAGAACCAGATAGCTTGTATTAAATTCAAATGAAGCATTTACAATGAATAAACTTGGTATATCACTCAAGTTTGTCTGAATAATACAATACAATGGATCACCCCATTCAAATGATGTAATAGGGGATTGCTATCTACTATCCTAAAAGTAGTGACATATAGACTTTGGCTCTCTAGAACAACTTCTAGAAATCATCTCAGATAGACTGTCCTACTTTCGACAATACCTGCACAAGGGTGGGAAGAAATTGAGAAGATGGCTAAACAAGGAAACAGAGAAAATACGATAACCTAGATAGAGCACTCAGAATACCTCTCAAGAGCTTGTTGTGTGATTTCTTGATGATGAAGCTTGACTGCCTTGACTCCTTTTATAACTGGGCTATCCAAAATCAGTTATAGATGCTTGGTGCAGAGGCTACCACTTGGAACATTTTCATGGTCGAGCATCGTTTCAGCTTCCTAAGTTTGTTATAATAGAATCAATTGATGCCAACTATCAAAACCTTTGCCAGGCTACTTGTTTGTCTAAGGCTACTCTGTCTATTATTGGGACTTATATGTTCAAATTTTTATTTGAAGGGGGCTCTTTAATAGTGGTGGGCTAAGCTTTTGAATATACTATTGAATTTATGCAAAAAGGAAATATGGGTGTATTCCTTTGAATTCTTGTTATCCTAGTCATCTACCTTCTCATATTCAGGCGCTCTTTGACTAGGACTAACGTAGGTATATTTTTAGGATGAAATAGAGGGGGACCCGATGTGATGGTGAAGACAGGGAAGAAAGAACACAATGAGATGGAACAAGATGAGAGACAATATGGATGGTGGTGGGAATAGTTGAGCACAATGGATGTGGAAGACTACAGATAGTGGTGGTGAGATGGCGTGTTGTGGAGTAGACTGTGATGGTGATCAAGAGAGAATGCCTAAAAAGGGAAGGGCAAAGGGAAATGAGAGGAAAGATAGAATGGAAAATGAGATCTAGAAGTGCGCAGATTGGTAGGAGTGACTATAAAGGCACACTTCCATAACTACATTCCATCGAGGTGATCCCTCTATAACTACATTCCATTGAGGCACTGGTATCCTTTTGAAGCATAGAAAATGTTGTTGTTTGAGCACTTTCTTCTTCTTATTATGCCTTCTACATCTTCTACATAGGAACTTTCTACCTTGCTCACAGTCTCCCATGATCATTGCTTTTTGCACGCTCTGGCCCATCACTTACTATTGATCCTTTTATCATGCCTACCTTCTTTATTTAAAGCTGCATAGAGGTAGTCCACTTTGTCAACTGATGACAACAACATCATGCTCTGTATATACAAGTAGATCTACCTATCTTGGGTCTGCATTGAATCTATCCTTTGAGTTGCTCGTTTCATGATCTTGCTTTTCTTGGTACAATTCGAGGACTTGAGCTTGTGTGAAATATTTTATTCATGTGGCTCAGTGAGCAATTTCTTAATTTACTCATTTTCCTTACCTTCCTTCTGAGTGGTCTTAAGCCGATGGCGTTGCATTACTCCTTTGGGCTCTTGTATTTTGTAGCAACTGTAATTTTGAAACTTGTCGTGAATGATCTAGCTGATCTTCATCTACCTCAAAGAGATATATTATTGTAGACACCAAAATCTAGCACCCTTTAGTTCACATTCACCACCTCACCATCAAATCCTGCACCATAAAGATATATGCCTAAGTTCTAACTTAGGGACATAAAATCCGACACATCATTATACTTTCCTAATTTATTTAATTAGGAAAATCACCCTAGGATACCCTGTCTACCCATTGGACATGTGTCCTGGACACTTCATCCAACATCCATGCCACATCTTACCCACTCCTGTCCCCTTTGTCCTTGCACATGAGACAGATTCCCAACACCCATGCCACAACTCCTTTGTTGTTGTCCCCTTGTCCCTTCACATAAAACAACATCCCACATCCCACTCCACTTGGAGCCACATCACCCCAGTTAAGTGAGCCACACTGAGTGACTCACTGTAACTACCCCTTCCACCTGGCAGTCCAGATTTGCCACTTGGCAAGTCAGGCTTGCCACCTCACATTTCCCTCCAAAGCCCCAGGCAGCCTATAAAGACACCATCAATCCACCAAACAAAGGGAGCTGAATTTGCATACCGATAGGCTACCGAAATAGATCTAGACCCAACGAGAAATTGAGAGCGCAAGCTTGACTCTGACCATTGGCTCGAATTCTGAGGCAATCTGTTATTCAGCCGAAACCGCCCATCCATGGTTCCACAGTCAAAAATGCGCATCCACGGTTTCACAACCGCAGGTCCATGATTTCCAGCCCACAACTACGCTTCTGCAGTTCCACAGTCCCGAGAACAAAAAAAATGGATTTCATCGAGAGAGATTAGCGATTTGAGTATTAAGCAAGGCTTTGTTTGTTAATTGTTTTGTGCTATCTACTTTTCATCCATATCAGTAATAGGTTTATGTGTAGCATTAGGTTTATCGCTTGAATATACGGGTGCTACTAATCCCCCTTTGCTGGTTTGCATGTGTGCAGGTAATAGGTATTTGAAGAGCTATTGAAGCTAGGAGTGGCCCATCATTGGATACTCAAGCCCACTCACCAATTGGATTGGAGCGAAAGAAGACCAAAGACACCACCAATAATTTGATTAGCCAAAGGGGTTTTTCCCCTCTTTGTGCCCATTCTATCATGTGAAAGCAAGCATTCACTTATTGTAATCATACCCCTATGCACTTGGGGCAAATCACTTGTAAAAAGGAGACTAAGGCTCTAATAAAATTCAATACAAAATCCTTTAATTTTGCAATTGCTTGTTTTCATTATTTTTCTTGCAAGGTGTTGTCTTCTTTTGCTTACAAAATGGCGATCATGGTGGGACCTCCCAAGGGTTTCATTTTGTTTTGCCTTGCTTTATTTTAATCTTACTAATCTCTGTTTGCATGTACAGATGCTAATGATTTGAAATGCGTGAGAATTCAATCTCGGGTTGGCAAATCTGGATTGTGCTTAACCTGTCACTATGAAACCATGCATCCGTGGTTTCTAATTTGAGGAAACACGCATTCATGATTGTTGCACTGTTGAAATGTGGACCGATGGTTGAAATCTAGAAGGAGCAACAAAAGGAACACACGTATGTACCCTATGCCATATTTTTAATTTCTCCTTTAGTTCTGGATTTAGGTTGCATTTAAGTAGATTAAGGGTTTCAGTTTTGTATGCCAATGCTTGCATTTAGGTCTTAGGATAGAAAAATCTACTTAAATATTGCATTCATAAACACAATAACAAAGCAAAATAAATGAGAATCTGCATATGCATAGTAGGGAATAATCATATTGCATGTACCAGGTTAGAAATAACCTAGGTATTTCTTTTTTAGGGTTTGGGCTTGTATTCGACTTTGTTCTATTGACAGAAAGGACCCACGCACCCATGGTTGGGATCTCCCAAATGTGCATGTGCGGTTGGCAAACCGCGTACCTACGATTTACCAGAACTAACCGCCCACCTATGGTTAGCCCTGTTAAATAGAATTTGGCCGAGTCTTACCTGGATTTGCAATTTTCCCCTGATATGATTTTGTCTACTATTCTATGTCTTTCCTGCTTTCTGCATTAGGCATAAAAATAGAATTGCATGTTAGATTTGCATCGCACAATAGAAAACAAAACCTTCACACACACACGTATAATTAAAACATTGGTCCAGTTGGATTTCATCACCAACCCCCAATTCAGACCGATGACGTTGGAATTCATCTCCTTCCATCGGCTTGCCCCCTAGATCATCCTTAGATAGGATAAAAGCACTCTTTAAGCTGGTATAAGTCATTGGTGTTCAAGTTGTCTCCCACTATTGGAACGATTGTTGAATCAAAGTGGAAGAGCTAGGCTAGGCAAACCCCCCACTGGGATTTAAGCGGTGTACCCTAGCCTCTTTTGAGAAATCACGCTTGGTGCTAGTGTTCTTAATCACCATATTCATTGAGTTCTATTATTCTATTCCAAAAAGAACAAAATATCTTCAAAAACTTCAAAAAAAAACACACACACACAAAAACACACCGAAAAAAAAAATTCAAAAACTTAGTGCAAACTAGGGTCAAACACTTTGTATGTTTATTTGCTTGGCATGTTGTATTGCATTGTACTTTATTTTTCATTCACATAGATTGCATATTAGCGTATGGTAGTGACTCGTAATCAAGCTAAGAAATTAGTGTCAAGCCGAAGTCAGTGGTCATCCCCTATGGCCTCTCAGTATGGCAATGTCCCTCACACTTCGGTGGTGGGACAAGTAGATGTGCCCCTTTCTATGTCCTCGAGTCTTGATATAGGGCCTTCTAGTAATGCCCCCAACATGGACATAGACATTATGCATAGAGCTACTCACACAGCTATACTTGAGACACCTAGGAGTGAACCTCCCACAATAGTAGACAATCAGGTCACCATGATAGATATGGACACTGTTAGAATGTACTTGAATGCAGCTAGAATGGTCTTCCCATAATTACCACCACTCTCCATCCCATCACGTGTCGTACCCTCATCACAACAAGAATCCATATTCACCTATCCACAATAGTCACAATAGATTTTCACCAATCCTCTCTTTGAGTTGGCTATTGTAGCATTAGCCAATCAACCATTGTCATCCAACCAAATTCCCCCACATTATCACAACAAATGACCATTACCACTAATCCCTTGTATGAAATAATTCCTATTGTTTCGCAAGCCCCAACATCCATTCCTCCATCCACACTTGTAGGACATACATCTCATACCATTCCATAGTCAGTGGTGATACCCTTTGCTACTTACCCCCCATCTACCTCCACTACCATGGTTGTTCCACAACCAATTCAGTCCACCACATCATAGGTAGCAGTCCCTATGTCAAATGCAATTGCTATGCAACAAGATTTCTTACAGTTGCAGCAAAGGATTTTAGATAATGCTAACCGTAGCATGAACCCTGACCCTAACCAACATTTGCAAGGGATTGAGAAAAATCTTCCACCTACATCTCATCAACCTAATGCCTTTATCCAAGATCCATCTTGGGTAATGCGTCCTCCCTCTACCACTATGGTTCACAATCAACCACCGCACCCATATGCTAATGCAGTAGGTCAGCATAATATCATACCTTCATCACCCCATCCATATCATAACATCCCTCAACATCCATACCATAACACATTTCCACCAAACATGTCTTATCATCCCCAACCTACATACAATCCACCCCATTACTAGCAGCATCAAGTACATTCGAGTGTCAGTCCTATAGATGATCCTAGATACTAGTTTTTATAGAGTCAGATTGATAGTCTTGCCATGCAAACCCCAGGCTTGCAATACCAAAAGCCAACTTTAAGGCAACTACTCAATCACCCTATTCACGCTTCGGTACCAGAGCCACCATATCCACATGATTTCCAAATACCGAAGCTTGAATTTAAAGGAGAAGAGGATCCCCGTGAGCATGTAACAAGATTTGTGAATGCATGCTTCAGAATCAAAAGCAGCGATGCATTGCTATTACATACATTTCCTCAAACATTAGGGGGGAAGCCCAAGACTGGTACAACCATCTCCCGCATCAAAGTATTTTTACCTTTGAACAACTAGCGGACCAGTTCCTGGAAAGATTCACCCTAAATGTTAGAAAACAAACAACATTGACTGATTTGATTTACCTAAAACAATATGACGATGAATCAGTCTATGACTTTGGCAATAGATGGAGATCAGTCATGATCAAGTTACCATTTTCACTCCCTATGCCAGAGATAATACGAATGTTCATGAAGAGTTTTGGTAGACCCATCTCTTCATTGCTACAACTACAATAGTATAGAACATTCGATGAGGCACTCGCCCAAGCAAAACTGATTGAAGAAATCAAAATTCAAGAAGGCGAGATTAAGCCTAAGAAGAAAGAGTGGCACAATAAGAATCAAAAGGGGAATAACCACGGTCAGTCCAAGACCACACAAGTTAATCAGATAGTTTTGAGCCAACCACAGTCAAATCAACCGGCTCAAACACAAATCCAACAACCCCAACAACAACAACAACCACACCAACCAAATTATCAAGCGGTTCCACCCCCACAATAAGCACAAAATCAGACACAACCTGTAGAAAGGTAACAACATCATTTTAAGCCAAAAAGAAATTACACGCCAAGTACAAGAGCCATATTCATTAGTATTTTAGAAGTTGTATGCAGAAAACTTTTTAATTTACCGAAAATGAAACCTGATGATCCTAACAAACCAAAGACAAAAGGTTACAAAGAACACCTCTTTTGCATCTATCATAGACAAAGAGGACATGATATTGAAGGTTGTCATGGATTTAAAGGAATTGTGCAAGATTTATTGGAAGCGGGTACAATCAAAATTGACAACCCACTAGCCCAAAATAACCAAAACCTAGGCATATATCAGGACACCTTTGCCACATTGAGAGGTGAATCAACAACCGATGGGAGCATCAACTTCTACAGTTCCTCCCAATCAGGTTAATTATGTGTCTCAACTGCCACAAGGTTTTGTAGGGGCTATCAAGTATAGTTACCCATGGACAAAGGTAAGCTAATCGCACAACCCAAGCTCCAACAACATCACCAACTAATGTGCCCATACAACTTGGATCGAGTGGGCCACCACCACCATTCCACAACCACCCTATTGTTACATTGAACAACCGGTTAA
Source organism: Wollemia nobilis (assembly GCA_028583015.1). Lineage (NCBI taxonomy): Eukaryota > Viridiplantae > Streptophyta > Pinopsida > Araucariales > Araucariaceae > Wollemia > Wollemia nobilis. Next base: position 3,235,845 of record JAQPPZ010017063.1, on the reverse strand, counting down.
CACAGAGTTTGAAGATGGCTTCAGAAAAATTGTCAATTTATGAACTAATACAACAATCAACACCTCACAGGGAAGCATTGATGGAAATTTTAAAGTCTATTCAAGTACAATCAGAAGACCCCAATGCATTCAATTCCTTTGTGGGTAGTGTGCAAAAGTGCATGGAACCCTCGATAGTATTCTATGACTTCGAGGAAAAACAAATATCAACAGATTCACCTGATCCGCCATTGCACATAGTAGCTCACATTGATAGGAAACCCTTCAAGAGAGTGCTTATTGATACAGGTTCTTCAATCAACCTCATTACCACACTTGCCATGATGAAGCTCAACGTCCCATCATCTCACATCACAACATCCACATTCACTCTTAGGGCCTTTAATGATGCTTTATGCTCAACTGTAGGGAATGTTGTTCTTCCCGTCACCGTGGGGGTGAAAACAATACATGTTCTCTTTCACATCTTGGAAGGGGAAATGCAATATAACATACTTCTTGGACGCCCTTGGATTAGGGAAATGAAATGTGTGCCTTCAACATTGCATCAATGCTTAAAATATGTGCATGAAGGCAAGGTACATTGCATACCAGCTGACACTGAACCTTTCAAATACTACAACTTTATTTCAAATCCTTATGAGCCTTTACTCCCATCAACACATCTAACCATCCAACCACTAGTCATTAGAACCATTCCATCAAACACCACATCATCAAAAGCACCCATTCCAGAAGAGTTGCCTATAGTTGATCCAACTTTCACATCTAAAAGCGTTAGCTCAGCGCATCCTTCAAACATCGCATTTCATTTTCAAATTACACCCACTCATCCTGCTAATCAATTGCTAGCTCCATCTAGTACACTTCCAGATTCAAAGCCACCATTCACATTCAAAGCACAACCCACATCATCAACCACTACTTCACAGTCATTAGAACCCGTAGTCTCACAAATAGGGCCACCTGTTAGAGATAATCCAATGCCGCTAGTAGAGCCAAGAGCTAAGGCTCAAGAACCCTCTTCATCCACCGAGCCATTAGCCACACAACCATCTAGAGTTGTAGTACATCTCACCAATCCAAGTATTGGTGAGTACATTATTGAAAGTGTAACAGTTACACCACCTATCGAGTCAGTCAGAGATTACGGTCACCCTCGCGACCCACCTTTAGCTATTGGTGATATATATAGAATGGGTTCTCAAACAAATGCAATCAATTTCATATATGGAGGGATGGATTCTTCATCGGACCCACCTCCTCAAAATGACAACTCTTTACAAGAGTTTAATGAAAACATTGATTACCTATCGAACCCAAGTTTCCTAGTCAGATATTTTTGAAGGGTTAATTGGCAAGGATATGGACTTGGAAGACATGAACAAGGTCCTCACCACATTATTGAACCATAATATAGAGAGCCAAGTGACCGCTCCGGTCTAGGCTATAAACCTTCCATCGCAAGCTCTTCGCTTAATCAAGCTTTCCAAGAACTTGACATAGAATGTGAACAAGAGGAGGAAAAGAGCGATGATGAGGATGAACCTAATGATGAGGATGAACCTAATGATGAGGATGAACAACTAGAAAGTAGATACCAAATCTACAATTTTTACCCTCGAGAGCAAGCTTTACAACGAGAGGCAGATTATGAAGATCCTACTGCGATAGCATACCTTAGGCAAGACCTTGAGCCACTAATGCTAGGACCTCATACAAATGCTAATGGATTCTGGATGAGTGATAGTGATGATGATGAAACTAAAATGATTTTTATCAACCATGCTCTTGAGATACAAGCCAGGAGAATGCTCCAAGATGAAGAATGTCCCGAATGGTTTAATCAAGAAGAAGAAGAACCTCAGGAAGAGATAATATATGGAGAAACCATGCAGAAGGATAACTGGTATCAACAAAAGTTTCCAATAGACCGCACACTTTTTTGGCTAAACAAAGAGCGTGAGGGTCCTGAACCAGAACCTCCTCCATCACATTGGCAAAGCATACAACAAAACCAATCACACACATTAGGTCAGTTGCAACCTAGAGAATACGAGTCATCAATTCTTGAATCGCAACCACCTCATTTCCATCAAGTCAACATGATTTCTATTGATTTGCTCACCCCACTCCGCAATCCATATAATGAGATAAAATCGATCTATATCGACACCAGTCTCATAGCCATGGATAGGATTTCATCCCCGCCATCCACTGCTGACTTCATCCTGTCCGAAGAGTTGTTGCGCGCTTCAAACGCTTATATTCCACAACAACCTTCATCATCAAACAATTCAGTTTTTCAAACTGAGATAGAGGGGGACACCCCAGACACATTTGAAAATGTGGCAGATGATATCCACCTCATCCCAACTCCGCATCAGCTAGAAGAAGGTTCTCACATGCTAATAGAAGAGTCTATAGATGTGAACCTTAGTGAAGACGTGGACAATCCCTAGATTGTCAAAATAGCAAAAGAATTATCCATAGAAGAAAAAGAAAGCATCATAAACATGCTTATTAAAAATAAGGAAGTGTTCGCATGGTCCTACAAAGACATGCCTGGCTTAGATCCGGACTTGGTAGTCCACAACCTTACGCTAGCACATGATGCCAAGCCGTTCAAGCAGAAGCTTAGGAAAGTTCATCCAAAAGTCACATTAATTGTGAAAGAAGAGTTGCAAAAGTTATTGGATGTACACTTCATAGTACCAATCGATTATCTTGAATGGCTTTCAAACATGGTACCCGTTCGCAAACCGAATGGGGGGATACGAGTATGCACTGATTTTTGAGATTTAAACAAAGCATGTCCCAAGGATGATTTTCCTTTGCCAAATATAGATCAATTAGTAGACTCCTGTGCTGGTCATGAAATGCTCTCCTTAATGGACGGTTTCTCCGGATACAACCAAATTCGGATTAATCTTGAAGATCAACATAAAACAACATTTACAACGCCTTGGGGGACATTCTTCTACAGAGTGATGCCTTTTGGATTAAAGAACGTAGGAGCTACATATCAGCATGCCATGACGTACATATTTCATGATTATATGCATAAGATAATCGAATATTATGTAGATGATCTTATTGCTAAATCAAAAATGCGTCTTGAACACATAGATGTGCTAGAAAAGGCATTCGATCGATTAATAGAACATAAGGTAAGGTTAAATCCTAAGAAGTGTGTATTTGGTGTAACATCAGGAAAACTTCTAGGATTCATTGTCTCAAAGCGAGGCATTGAAGTAGACCCAGGAAAGGTAAAAGCAATATTAGAAATGTCACCTCCCAAAAACTTGAAAGAGTTGCGAAGTTTGCAAGGAAAATTCCAATCTATTCGTCGATTCATTGTGCAACTCTCAGATAAATGCAGGCCTTTTAATCACCTGTTACAAAAAGGAGTGATATTTTCTTGGACAACTGAATGTCAGGAGGCATTTGATGATATAAAGAAATATCTAGCCTCACCGTCGGTTCTTACGCCACCAAAAATAGGAGTCCCATTTCACCTATACATTTTTGCAATAGATTTTGCTTTAGGAACAATGCTTGCACAAAAGAATGAGAAAAATAAAGAGCAAGCGGTTTATTACATCAGTCGAACATTGGTAAGTTACGAAACAAGATATGCTTATGTCAAAAAGTTATGCTTAGCAATGGTTTTCGCCACCAAGAAACTTAGACATTACATGCTAAGCAATACCACCTATGTTATAGCTAGAGAAAACCCTTTGCGATACATGATGACTCGCACTTACAACAACACCCGCACTGCTAAATGGATAATGCTTTTAACGAAATTCGACCTCGAATTCACAAGTCAAAAATCCATAAAAGGGCAAGTAATAGCTGATCAATTAGCGAAAGCTCCACTGCACAATGATACACCATTAATAATTGAACTTCTCGATGATTCAGTGTTTTCTGTCACAGAACAAGAAGAAATAGTTTCACCTGAGGATGAAGCAGATATGACAATGTTCTTTGATGGATCAAAGTGCAAAAAAGGGCAAGGTGCAGGAGTTGTGTTTTACACACCTGAAGGAATACCCATTCCTTTATCATTCAAACTCGACTTCACATGCACTAACAATAATGCAGAATATGAAGCCTTAATACTAGGTCTTAAATCAGCTATAGCAATGGGAATAAAAAGAATAAGCATTTTTGGTGATTCTCAATTGGTTGTCTACCAAATAAAAGGAGAATACCAATGTAAAGAGCTAGTATTAAAGAAATATCATGAAGTAGCGATACAGTTGCTAGGAAAATTTGACTGGTATGAAATTAGTAACTTGCCACGATCGACAAATAGATTTGCGGATGCAATGGCTTCCTTGGGATCTCTCATCCCTAAAAATGAACATGGAGAAATGCAACCGCTAATCATAACAACAGTGTCTAAACCATCAATTCAAAAAGCAGAATCTATAGGTGAGAAGAATGTTTGTTTGATACATATCGAACCTTACAATTCTTACCTTGATGAGATAAAATATTTTCTCAAATCAGGCACACTACCAATAGAAATGACACGAACTGCAAAAAGAACATTCAAACAAAGAGCCATTCATTTCACTTTACTTGGAGATGTGTTATATAAACGTAGTTATGATGGAATACTACTACGATGTTTAAATCCAATTGAAGTAGAAAGAGCAATATCAAAAGCCCACGATGGTACTTGCGGTGGTCACTTTAGCGAAATGGCAATTGCAAAAATAATATTGCGCATGGGATACTATTGGCCGACAATGGAAAATGACTATTGCAAATATGTCAAAAGATGCCAAAAATACCAACATCATGCAAACTTGACCCATGTGCCATCACAAAATTTGCAACCCATTCAAATTTTGTGGCCCTTTTCACAATGGGGCCTTGACTTGATCGGTAAAATAACACTTGCTTCATCAGGACAACATAAATTCATCATAACTGCTACAGAATACTTCACAAAATGGGCGGAAGCAATTCCACAGACAACTACGACTGGACCTCGAATAGCGGAGTTTATACTTCAACATATTATCTGTCATTTTGGAATACCCTCAAAAATAATTTTTGATAATGGAAAGTCATTTAAGAATAAGGATGTTAGAGCATTGTGCAATAAATTCAAAATACTACACAGCTTCTCAACACCTTATTACCCACAAGCAAACGGGCAAGTTGAAGCAACAAATAAAATAGTCATATCCATTCTCAAGAAAGTGGTAAAAGATAATCATCGAGATTGGCATACTCACCTCCCTTTAGCACTATGGGCTTACAGAACAAGCATAAGAACGCCAACGGGAGCAACACCATTTTCACTAGTTTACGATGCAGAAGCAATATTACCATTGGAGCTCGAGATACCATCCTTGCGAATCGAGATACAGGAATTCATGAACGATGATACAACTAGACAGGAGCGTCTTGACCAATTGACAATTATTGATGAGAAACGTATTAATGCTCTAGAACATTTACGAGTATATCAAGATAGAGTCAAGCGCGCTTACAACGCAAAAGTCCATCCTCGTGAATTTCAAGTGGGGGACCTAGTGCTCAAAGAAAATCAACAAAATACCAATGCTTTACCGCACTTAAGGGATAAATTTGCAGCAAATTGGTTGGGCCCATATATAGTAAAGCAAAAATTGGGACAAGGAACGTACAGACTCTCCAATTTAGAAGGGAAATTGGAGCCAGAACCACTGAACATTATGCACCTAAAGGCATTTTATGCATAAAACGACTTGCAATATATGTATATATATGTACATGGCTAAAACAAAAATAAAAAAATAATAATAAACAAAAGATTCCATTTTACAACATTGCATGCATTTCACATTGTAAATAGACATATTTTAAATTGCATTTTTCATATTGCATTTGCATTTCAATTATATGTTCATACACAAAAAAAAAAAAAATATTTCATTTTACAATTTTGCATGCATTTCACATTGTAAATAGACATATTTTAAATTGCATTTTTCATATGGATTTATATATATATATATATATATATATATATATATATATATAGTTGCATCCATCCCATCCCTTGCTCAGTAATCTTTAATAGTGGTGATGATAAGACCAAGAAAACAAATTCCAAGAATTGGGGGTATTCAACTAAGATTCTTTACAACTCACAAATCATACACATCATATATGATATATCATACAATTTTCAGTCACTCAAACATGTCTAGTGAAAAACCAAACTTCATGAAGTGTCCAATTTTCTTTAGGACCAAAGCACTTTCATCACATTAAGAAAATCTTGAGTATGGTAGATTGACCCAAAAGCAATCTGGAACCAAATACACTTTTACAAATCTTAAAACATCTTGAATAATAGAAAGATAACGCCAATTTGGGTAAACCTCAAAGCAAAAAAAGTCAAATTCTTCGCTTACCCTATCACGCAACATAGTCCAAAAACAAAAATAGTGGTTATCACCACTACCACAGTGAAACAACAAATATAAATAAATGTAGAGTAGTAAGGATAGGGTAACATTCTCATCATACTTCAGTTGAGAATCCGATTCCCCAAAACTCTACACAAAAAACAATTAACAACACACACCACAGATCTCTAAAGCTGAAAAGATCGTACTATGTTCCCCTCAGAAAGTTATGTAGTCATCACAAAGGCTTAAAGATCAAAATCATTGGACTATGGAGTGAGCCTCCACCGGGGCTATAGACGCTTGACTGGCAGTGGAGTAAACTCATGCAGGGTGACATGTCTCTCTCTTAAGAGGGAGACCTCTGAACGCACATACGGGTAAGCTAGCCAAAAAGGAAAACCCAAAAAGGTACCATCCAAAAATTACTCAAGATGGGGCAATAAACATCACAATCACATGCACTGGTTCTGGATTGCTTAGGGTCATCGACACACAAGATTTAGAAAATGAACTTCACTTGCACACAATATGGTCCTAAAGAAAGTAAGATAACATTCAAGAAAAATGGTTAACATTACTAGCTTCTTTGAGTATTTGAGAATATTTTCAGTTACATACCAAAAGCAAAATCATTATCCATATCACCATCCACATACCATTTATACATACCACATACATCACCACAAAGAATAATCAAGTGGGAACCCCCAATTGCAAATATGAATGAGTAAAGGTCAACTACTCTGAGCTAAATAAGATTACATGAGCACCATGCATACCTTCATTCAGTTACATAACTATAAATCAAAATGCATTTTACATGTTCACTTGCATTCATTATCATAGCATTAACATATAAATATAAGATTGCATAATATAAACATTGCAAAAGCATAAATAAGAAGAATACATATACAAATAATGCATGTGAATACCGAAATAAAATGCCATGTATATATATATATATGAAAGTCTACAAAGTACAAAATGCCCGAAGGTAGTATACATCGAAGCACTGAGGCTCATACTAAGATAAAATATACAAAAAACAAAAATAAGGCAAATACAACATCTAGCTAGTGCCAACAGGATCCCTTCATGGACCCTACGCTGTAGAAGCCCCGTGAGAGCTAGAAGTACGATGAGTCCTATGACTCATCTCAGTCCCTCGGGTAGCAGTAAGTAGATGATGAAGGAGGAATAGGTAAAGGAATCTGATGCTCATGAAGAATGTTCTCCAACATCTCGATGTAGACAACCTACTTACGTAGGCTCCTCAAATTAGCACCCTAGCGAGCGACCCTCTGAGAAATATCTGCTCATAGAGAAGCAATAGTTAGAGCTGAATCATCACCTCCAGCACCTGACTACAATCGAGAAAGCTCACCCTATAAATGGGTAATCTCACCATCGAGTTTGGTGATCTCTACATCCTTAGCAGCCATAATAGTGCTGCTAGGTCCAACCCGTAGCCCATCCACCTCAGCTTGAAGATGAGTCACCTCACCCTGATACCATGCTAACTCGGCCTTCACTCGACCCAGCTCCAAATCTAGGCTATCTCGCTCAACTTGGAGAATCCCCCACTCCTCCTCTGATCGTCGAGGAGGTAAACCCTCATCATCATCACCACCACCCTCCTTAGGCTGTTGAACGTCCATGCCCATGTCAGCTCTCGAAGAGCTACCACATCGATGCTTCATCGACCAAGGAACCCATCCACCCACATCAACATCATCACCACTCCCATCATCATCTACAATGATGCTAGGAGTCCACAGAGGTTGACTCACAAACCAAGCATCATACTCAGTAGTCATGCCAACATCATCCAAGTCAAGCACCTCCAAGTCTGAGTCATCAGCAGGATCATCGACTCACCAGAAATTAGGAGCAACAGGTAACCCCAACTCATCACCCCATCGCCTGTACGTAACAGGGCATCCGAAATATCTTGAACAAGACCAAATTGCCGTAGTACGTGAGAGAACTGGATAAACTCCATATCCCTCAAATGGGTGCCAACAACCCATCATCCCCACCTAATGCGATGAAGCTCTGCTGCATCCATCACCCAATCCAAACCCCTCCAAGGCCACCAACACATCAGGTCCCTAGTCAGAGAACTCAAGATATCTCTGAACTCCGATGCACTCATAGTAGATCGACTGACCTCCTCACTGAGTAACCACCTGTATGCTCGGGGAGAGGTGGCATCCATGCCACAAGGCAAACCAGTAGGGTGGACCAATGATAACATGCTCCCAACACCAATATATCTATTTCAAGCTTTGCCCTTGTATCTTCACTCTTGATCTCGATAGAAAGACTCGCTATAGACCCGCAGATTGGGCTAACCGATGAGGATCAACTATCAAGTCAAGAACAATAGACACCTGGTTCCACGGGATCCTCGATCCCATGGAATTGGGCAACAACATGTTGCTCAAAATGTACATCATAAAGGTAAGCAATGCACCCAAGTTTCCGACCGTAAAGAGATCCAGATACGCAATGTCGCCTCGCTACAATCGATGTCCCACATCTCACCAAATAGAGGGAAAAGGGCCTCCTTCTTGTCAAGGCCAACATGAATGGTAGGACCCTCGATAGGGATGTGAAAGATACGATAGATATCCTTGAGAGTGATAGTCAGCTCCCCTGTTGGGAGCTAAAATGTGCCTCTATCTGGATCCCAATGCTCAACAAGTGTCGAAAGGAGATCCTCATCAGCTCGGACGGTGCCTAACCGCTCGCAACCATCTAAACCAATGGTCTGAAGTAGAGTCCAATCATCATCATAAAGTGCTTTCCGCACTTTTCGAATGGTCCTCGGCCACCTATGTCGAGCATCAAGAAGCTTAACCTGAAAAGAAAACATATAAAAAAATGAAATTTAGCACAACATGCTAGAAATAAAGCAAAAACAATTTTTTTTACCTATGCATGGTAATAAAAAAAAAAAGAAAAATTTTACCTACCCTAGGTAATAAAAGCAAAAACGAAATTTTTTTACCTATGCATGGTAATAAATAAAAATTTTTTTACCTACCCTAGGTAATAAAAGCAAAAACGAATTTTTTTACCTATGCATGGTAATAAACAAAAAAAGAAATTTTTTACCTACCCTAGGTAATAAAAGCAAAAACAAAAAAAATTTTACCTATGCATGGTAATAAACAAAAAAGAAAAAAATGTTACCTACCCTAGGTAATAAAAGCAAAAATATTTTTTTTTTACCTAGGCATGGTAATAAACAAAAAATAATTTTTTTTACCTACCCTAGGTAATAAAAGCAAAAACGAATTTTTTTTACCTATGCATGATAATAAAAAATAAAAAATAAAAAATAAATTTTACCTACCCTAGGTAATAAAAGCAAAAATGATTTTTTTTTTACCTACCCTAGGTAATAAAAACAAAAATGAAAAATTTCTACCTACCATAAATAAAAAAAAAAAAAACAAGTTCATTGCCAGCCCCACTTAATGAGCAAACAATAATAATTTACCAGCCCCGCTTAATTTTCAAACAAGCAAAACAAATGCAAAACAAAAAAATAAAGGCCAAATCGCCTACCTCTACAAACCGGCCGCCAACTTCCGCTCCAACCGAGCCACCACCACCGCTCCCCTCGCCAACCTCCATCTCACTCATCACTTCAACCAATAAACCAATGACAACTGAAAATGACAACAACCTATAAATAGCCGCTTTTAGTAGCAAAATGCACGCCCGTGTTTTCCATAGCGTGCAAAAATGCAAACCCGCGTTTTGAGGCGCAAAAAAATGCAAAAACGCAGTTTCATAAAGGAAAACGCAAATCCGCATTTTTTGCCAAAATAACCGCAAGTCAACGGTTTCAAAAAAAATGCAATCCACCTAATCATCTGGAGTGAAACTCGTATCTAGTGGATTATCCTATACACCTAGCGGTTGCAGCGACTAGCAATCCATGCAATCCGGTTGGATGGGTAAATCACCATAAGGAAGCTCATTCAAAAATCGCAACAAGCAACAATGAATCAAGACGATAGGCCCCTAAATCTATGAGCTTAAATGTGTTCAAAAATAGATTTGCAAGGTAATCCTACAACACCTTCCGTTGGGTCAAAAGCGGGACAACAAACAACAATTTGGTAAAATCAAAAACCGCTAGAGCATCAAATCCTCGACGACTGGTTCCTTAAGCCCATCATTTGGAAGGAATTGCTAAAGTCATAGTGGATGAAAACTCAAAGAGTGGTCAGATTTTTACCATGTATTCTACACATTAATGAAACCAAAAGCAAAATTGCAAGAACACAAATAATCCCAAGCTTGGGGCACAAAGAAATCAAGACAAAATTCATTAACAATATCAACATCATTCAATTACAACCCACTTTCAACATCCAGTATTTCGTCAATTGACTTATGGGTGTCAACCTTTACCCAATCGTCAATTGAGGGGGTAAGCAAACAAATCAAAAATTTTAAATTCATTCATTCTGTGTGTCAAAGAGAAATGAACCCATTCGTCCAATAAAGTTAGATGTCATTAGTTTTTGCACCGCATTGTGTTGTACACAATGCAAGTACAAAAAGGGGCAACTCGTAGACACCAAAATCTAGCACCCTTTAGTTCACATTCACCACCTCACCATCAAATCCTGCATAATAAAGATATATGCCTAAGTTCTAACTTAGGGATATAAAATCCTGCACATCATTATACTTTCCTAATTTATTTAATCAGGAAAATCACCCTAGGATACCCTGTCTACCCATTGGACATGTGTCCTGGACACTTCATCCAACATCCATGCCACATCTTACCCACTCCTGTCCCCTTTGTCCTTGCACATGAGATAGATTCCCAACACCCATGCCACAACTCCTTTGTTGTTGTCCCCTTGTCCCTTCACATAAAACAACATCCCACATCCCACTCCACTTGGAGCCACATCACCCCAGTTAAGTGAGCCACATTGAGTGACTCACTGTAACTGCCCCTTCCACCTGGCAGTCCAGATTTGCCACTTGGCAAGTCAGGCTTGCCACCTCACATTTCCCTCCAAAGCCCTAGGCAGCCTATAAAGACACCATCAATCCACCAAACAAAGGGAGCTGAATTTGCATACCGACAGGCTACCAAAATAGATCTAGACCCAACGAGAAATTGAGAGCGCAAGCTTGACTCTGACCGTTGGCTCAAATTCTAAGGCAATCTGTTATTCAATCGAAACCGCCCATCCACGGTTCCACAGTCGAAAATGCGCATCCACGGTTTCACAACCGCAGGTCCACGGTTTCCAGCCCACAACCACGCTTCCACGGTTCCACAGTCCCGAGAACAAAAATGGATTTCATCGATAGAGATTAGCGATTTGAGTATTAAGCAAGGCTTTGTTTGTTAATTGTTTTGTGCTATCTACTTTTCATCCATATCAGTAATAGGTTTATGTGTAGCATTAGGTTTATCACTTGAATATACGGGTGCTACTAATCCCCCTTTGCTGGTTTGCATGTGTGCAGGTAACAGGTATTTGAAGAGCTATTGAAGCTAGGAGTGGCCCATCATTGGATACTCAAGCCCACTCACCAATTGGATTGGAGCGAAAGAAGACCAAAGACACCACCAATAATTTGATTAGCCAAAGGGGTTTTTCCCCTCTTTGTGCCCATTCTATCATGTGAAAGCAAGCATTCACTTATTGTAATCATACCCCTATGCACTTGGGGCAAATCACTTGTAAAAAGGAGACTAAGGCTCCAATAAAATTCAATACAAAATCCTTTAATTCTGCAATTGCTTGTTTTCATTATTTTACTTGCAAGGTGTTGTCTTCTTTTGCTTACAATTATGCTCAAGAAATCTTGTGATTTTACTACTTTTGGTTTATGAGATGCTTGGCACTTCATACCATCTGTCATTCCTTGAATAGTGAGCCACACATCCTCTCATGTAAAACAAGCTTCATCAATATTACCTTGGATGGTCCAAGACTATTGAGCAAAGGCTTTTCATAAGAGTTCTAATGCAACTACCTATAGACTAACTTTTTTAATGGTCATTTATGGGAAGGAGGCTTCGCTGATAAAATTAAAAAAAAAGCTTTAGACTGATGAGGAGTAACCTAGCTCTAAGCATTGTCATTTATGAAAAGACTATCACTGATGAGATTGATGATGGATCAACAATGAGAGTAATGAAGAGTGATAGTGATTTTAGGAGAGTTTTAGCTTGTCGTAGATGGGTGTTATGGTCACTAATGTGGATCGATGACAAGGCTTTGTAGGAGTGATAAATTTATCTTTAAACAACTTTGTTTGACCAAATTCCATCAGGAGGGGGACTTTCTAGGTTTATGTTGTGAAGACCCTCACCTTATGCTTGAATTGTTTTTTTCTCATTAGAAAGGGTGGTCACTGATCAAATCGATGATAATGTCTTACAAGGGCAATGATGTATGTTGTTTTTTTTGTGTCTTGGAGCTATCATTGATTGGGAAGCGTGATCACTGATAAGATCGATGATAATACTTTTACAAGAGCAATGATGTATTTTTATGAACTTGACTGCTCATTGATGCCTATCTTTGGTCATTGATAGGATCGACGATAGTGCTTTTTAACTACAATGATACTTTTTAGCTTTTAGGTTGGGTTGTAGTTGGTCATTGATGAAAAGGCTATCGAGGATGAGATTAGCAATTGTGGATTGGATGAGTGATATTTTGTTATTTATGACTAACTCGGGTTGTTGATAGGATCGATGATGAGGATTTTGATGAGCAATGATAATTTTTGGGCTTAAGTTTGTTGGTGATGGCTTAGAGTGGTCATGGATTAGATCAGTAAAAGGATTTTCGAAGAGTGACGGGTGGTTAAAGATATTTTTGACTTGGTGAATGACTTAGGAAAACCTTAGGAAGGATATTTGAGTGAAAATAGGGTATACTTGGATAGTTTTTGGCCTTGGTTTAGCTTAGGAAGACTCTGTGACTTTTTGGTCTATATCTTGACTTTATTTAGGGTTAAGCTTGCTACTAGATGGTCTAAAATATTATGGACTAAATGCATGTATTGGAAATGGAGTGACTTATAATTATTAAAACAAAGAATATGGGATGTCATAATGGTATGAAGGTGTAGTGGCCTTACTTAAGATGAAAATGGGATGAACTTATTATGGATGGAATGGAATATGATAGCACTCATGCTTACATTATTATGATCATAGAGGATTATTTTGACCAAGACTATTTTTCAATGCTTCCTTCTTCTTTTTGAGCTCAACCTTTCATCCTACAATCACCTAGACATCCATACCTTTTTGAAAAGTAGGGGTGTGAATTAAGTTGGGATTTTTTTGAAGCCAAATAGGTTTCATTGTAGTAGTTTAAATTAGTTTAGATATTATTTTATTATTTTGAAAAAATGTTAATTTTAATCATTTGAAAAGTTTAGTTTATCTAATATTTTGTGTTAATGCAGGGTTCCACAGCTTGGTGAGACTATGACCAGATTGGCCTTGGCATAATTTTTGAGGTTGACCATGGTTGTAGGTTGTGGATAACCTACTAAAGAGTTAAATATGGGCATAAAATTGGGACTACTATGTGATACCTGGCACGCAGATTGTAGATGAACATCATGATGATGACATTACAATAACATAGCCACATGGCCAGTAGTGGATGCACGAATATGATGTGGATGCAAATGGGTTTGAATAGTGACATGGAAGATGGATACAATATCAATCAATGGCTACACATGATCTAGCTTAGTTGGAGTGATGTGGATCCATGTGGAGTGACACGATATCAGTGTATATAGACCTCCACAACATGACAATGCAGATGACTTAGATCGTGGGCTAGATACCTGATGCCTAGACTAGAATAAATACAAAATGAATGTTGTAGTTTATTCAAAAATTGATAGAATTACCAAATATTGATGAAGATCATCCAGTGGTAGTCACAAAGTAATTATTGGAGGCTCATTCGATGCTTTATTTATAGACAATATAAAGATAGCAGATCAAATTGGTGCTTACAACATGATTGGCCTATAACTATGACATAAATTTTAATAACAAAGATGATAGTAGCAATGCAAACTAACCTACAAACATAGTAGAGGTGGCCTGAATATCTACTAATGGAGACTCATAGACATGGTGCAAAAGATATAGGTGTTGATTATGTAGATTGATCAGGATTTTATATTGATATAGATTTGGATCTCTCATGGATAACTGGGAGTGATAGATGAAACTTGGACTGTAGATAGTGATGATGTGGATTTTTTCTGCTGAGCAACATGATCTACCAAGCAATATGGATGGCGAATGACTCATGACACATTGGAAACTAGTGTAATGGATACACATTAACATGGATTATGTGGTAGTGTCAGGTGGTTCTGTGTGAGGTGCTATGCGACAAATAAGTTGGAACAGAGGTGGATGATGGATATGGGCCCAACCAAATGGTCGTATTCTAATGTAGAACATGTGCTTATACTAAGAGGGGGGGTGAACAGTATATAATAAAACTTTTTCTTTTTAATCCAAATGACATCATCAATAGTATTAAAGCAGTAAACATCACATAAAGCATCACACATATGAGAGACATGATTTTACGTGGTTCACCCAAAGATGGCTACTTCCACGGAGAAAATATTTCTTATAAATTTTCTCAAATAAATTCTCTTGGGAATCCTTTCCCTACAATATTTATGGACCTCTGTCCAAAGGAGATACCAATCCCCTAAATCAAGTTCGTGGATCTCTATCCATAGGAGAACTCCTCCTTTGCTCTGGCTGGTGATCCTCTAGAAGACTATTGCCTCCACTGCACTGGGTTGTGGATCTCTCTCCACTGAAGACTCTTATCCCCACTCAAAAGACCTATCCTCACTACCCTGGCTGATGGATCTCTATCCACTAGAGACTACTATCCTCTCTGCTCTGTCACCTCCAAATCTCTATCTAAAATCTGCACTAAACATAGTCCATTTAGTCTAGCACAAATATAATAAATCTCTATCTTTGGTTTGGTACAAATATGTCCTCAAATATACACCAAAATTCTACTCAACAAGTCCACTTAAAACTTGCTCAAATCTTCTCAACAAGTCCACACAGAACTTGCTCAAATCTGCTCAACAAGTCCACACAAAACTTGCTCAAATCTGCTCAACAAGTCCACACAAAACTTGCTCAATATGTATTGTAAGCTTCCACAAAAGCTTACCCAAAACTGTCCACAAGTCTTCTCAAAGACTTACCTCAAATATGCTCAAATACTTTCAATCACTTTCTTAGAAACATAAGGAGAATTGTTAGAGACTCAATATGCTTCAACTCAATGCTCAATCACTTTCTCAACTCAATTCAGAATATAGAATAATTTGTTTTATGGAACTTGAACAATCACTTCACACATCCACTTGACTAGGCTCAACCAACTCTACTCAACCAATCACTCAATGAGATAATCCTTGCTCACAAACCCTAGTCCAAGTATATGATCACTTACTCAAAATATTTCCAACAATGCTCAACAACCAATCTCACATAACAATGATACTCATGTTCTAAATAACCAATGGCAACAATGTAAAAGTTAACATATTCAAAACAATCACTCAACACACTCAATAGGAAACCCTAATCAAGTCCTTTTCACTCCAAACTTATTTTCTAGAAAACCAATCAATCAATTCAACTATGGAAGAATATGCTCATACCTTTTTCTTGATTGGAGGATGATCTTCAAAAACTACCTTCAGGAATATCCTTTTCTTTTCCAAGTGCCAAGGGTTAGATAACAAGTGTTATACTTCAAAAAATACAAGAATAGCTCAATTTCATAATACACCTTATATCTCCTTCTCAATAGCAATATTTGACAATAATATCTTCACAAAAATTTCCTTTTCAAAACAACTTCAATTTCTCAATTTCACAAAATTGATATTCCAACTTAATTTCTATCTCCTAAGGTAAAATAATATTTACCTTAATAAAGCACCTATTTACCACTTAGGTAAATAAACCAATATCACCTTATAACTCCCTAACCTTAGCACAATTAATCAAATATCATAAACACCCTTAAAACCTTATCACAATAATCAAATACCACAAATATTCCCTTATTCCTCCTAAACCTTAGTATTATGCAAAAATTAAAATTAAATTATAAAAACCTTTGGTGAATCCCCTTTCATGATTTTTAGAGTTTCGAACCTACGCCTTCTCCATGACTGGCACCTTAGCTATGGCAAGCTAGCCATGTGAGCTAAGTGCTCCACGTGCTTAGCTTAAGCACCAAGGTAGCTTAAGCCTTCCACAAAGGCTTCAAAGCCTTTGACCTTCTCTCACATCTAGCGCCAAGCTAGACCATGAGCGCTGTACCTTCTGCCTTGATCCTTGCTCGAACATGAAACATGATGCACTGCCTTGCTCTGCAATATCTCTCTTTCACATTTTTTGAAGGCTTCAGATTTTTTGCCATTTTTTGAATTCGAATGATACACTTCCCTAAGGTTTATCTTAGGGTTTAAATACCCTTCATTTGCTTTGCATACAACGTCGGTGGATGATTCGATTTGATGATGTCGACTTGTATAAATTATAATTTATAATTAATTTAAATTCAAAAGAATTTAAATATTATAAATTTAATTTATAAACTTTAGACTTTAATAAAATATTAAAGCCCTCTTTGAGTTAATATCAAATTATCATTTGCACTTCACTGGGTTGATGAAAAATAATTTCGCCACCTTGGTTTTAATAAAAACCTTAATTCTGCCATCACAATATTAGAGAACTATCATTATGGTTTTAATAAAAAACCTTTTAATGTGCCACCATGGTTTTAACAAAACCCCTTATAAAAACATATTTGGACAACTTTTCTCCATCTCTTTGCATTGCTTCCTGGTGTTAATGATGATGTACTCCATGGTGTTAATGATAGCTTCATGTGTTCACTTTGGCATCAATGACAACTTTTCACCTTGACATCAATGACAACTAAATGAGCTCAAAATGTCCAACAATCTCCCCCTTTGTCATTGATGGCAACCCAACTTATTTTTACCGAAAACTTGACTTTTCCTTTGTTCTGCTCCCCTAGGACAATGCTCCCCCTGGCTCAATGCTCTCTCCTCTTTTCTCAAATACCAAATCTCTCCCCCTTACTCAAATCTCTCCCCCTTTGACATCAATGGCAAAGGGTCACCTTTGGGGCTCGGGGCTAAGAATGAGCCTCTTAGCTTAGCCCCTCCCCCACCTCCTCTTGAGGTGGTTAATTCTGGGGTGGGAGTCTCACTCCCAATATTCCTCGAAGATACTCAAAGGTTTCCTTTGGAAGTGGCTTGGTGAAAATATCTGCTATTTGTTCCTTTGTAGAAATATATTCTAGCCTGACCTGTTTATCTATCACCTGTTCTCTCAGAAAATGATACTTAATTGAAATGTGCTTTGTCCTGGAATGCATCACTAGATTTTTTGAGATGTTTATAGCACTTGTATTATCACATAGTATGGGAATAGGATTATCATGTTTTATCTTGAAGTCTTCCAAAGTTCTCTTCATCCATAACACCTGTGTACAACTGGCTACTACTGCAATGTATTCTACTTTTGTTGTGGATAAGGATACTGAAACCTACTTCTTACTTAGCCAAGAGACTAAACAGTCTCCAAGAAAGAATGCTCCTCCACTTGTGCTTTTTATGTCATCAATGCTTCTAGCCCAATCCACATATGTATATGCTTTTAGTGTAAAACTGTCACTTTTGGGATACCAAAGCCCAAAATCCATAGTCCCTTTTAGATACCTAAAAATTATTTTTATTGCTGCCACATGTGTTTCTTTAGGTGCTGCCTGAAACCTTGCCACTAATCCCACTGATTGTACAATGTCTGGTCTTGTAGCGGTAACATACAATAAACTGCCAATCATAGATCTGTACAATCTCTGATCTGCCTCTGGAGATTCATCATCCTTACTCAACTTGCATCCTGTGACCATGGGGGTACTTACTGGTTTACAATATTCTAGCCTAAATTTCTTTAACATTTCTTTTATATACTTGGCTTGTGAGAGAAACACTCCCCTTTCTGATTGTGAAATCTGAAGTCCAAGAAAGAAGGACAATTCACCAAGCATAGACATCTCAAATTCATTTTGCATGTTCTTAGAAAATTCTTTACACATCTTATCATTGTTTCCCCCAAAAATGATATCATCAACATAAACAACCACTATTAGTAGATCACTCCCTTCATTTTTGATATATAAATTACTGTCTGCTATTCCTTTTTTGAATCCCTATTCTTGAAGATACTTATCCAATCTTGAGTACCATGCTCTTGGAGCCTGCTTTAGACCATACAATGCCTTTTTCAATCTGCATACATGATCTGGTTTATCTGTTAGTATGAATCCCTCTGGATGTTCAATGTAAACTTCTTCTTCTAGAACACCATTTAGAAATGTTGACTTGACATCCATCTGATATACCTTGAAGTTCTTGAAACTTGAGAAAGCTAAAAATATCCTTATAGCTTCAAGCCATGCAACTGGAGCAAAAGTCTCATCAAATTCAATTCCTTCTACCTGTGCATAACCTTTGCATACTAACCTTGCTTTATTTTTGACCACTTGTCCATCTTCATTTAACTTGTTTCTGAATACCCATTTTGTGTCGATCACATTTTTGTCCTTTGGTCTTGGAACAAGTTCCCAAGTTTTGCTTTTCTCTATCTGATCTAATTCTTCATCCATTGCCTTAATCCAAAATTTATCCTCACTTGCCTGAGTGAAGTCTTTTGGCTCAATCTTAGATAGCAAAGAAAAATTTGCTTGTTGAGATGGTTTTATTATTCTTCTCCTTGTCTGTCTTTCATCTGGATTCCCGATGATCTCCTCTTTTGGATGATGCTTCTGTACATACCTGGATGGAGTTTTGGGAAGAAGTCTTTGTGTTTCTTCTTCTTCTTTATCTGATTCCTCACAAAATTCTTCTTGACAACATCCATCTTCTTGATACACAATTTGTTGAACTGGTTCTCTTGAATCTATCTTCTCATCAATTGTTACATTCATACTTTCCACCATAGTGCGTGTTCTTTTGTTGAAGCATCTGTAGGCTTTACTCCTTGTGGAATAACCAAGAAAAATTCCCTCATCACATCTTGGATCAAACTTGCCTAAGTTTTGATCTTCCCGTCTTATGTAACATTTGCTTCCAAAAATTTTGAAGTGTTTTACAGTGGCAGGTCTTCCTTTCCAAAGCTCATATGGAGTCTTGTGATGATTTACCCTCATTTGAGCCCTAGTGATTATGTATACTACTGTGTTTACAACTTCTCTCCAAAAACCATCTGATAGCTTAGATTCATTTAACATAGCCCTAGCCATATTTTCAACAATCCTATTTTTCCTTTCAACTACCCCATTTTGTTGAGGAGTTCTTGTTGCTGAGTACTCTCTCTTGATCCCATGTTGTTCACAAAACTCTACAAATTCATTTGAAGTAAATTCTCCTCCTCTATCAAATCTCAGACACTTAATCCTTTTTCCAGTTTCATTTTCAATCAATTCCTTAAATGCTTTGAATTTTTCAAAGGCCTCTGACTTCTCTTTTAGGAAGGCCACCCAAACCATTCTGGAATAATCATCTATAAATAGTATAAAGTAGCTATCACCCTGAATACTTTGTGTTCTGGTAGGACCACATAGATCAGTATGTATTAGGCTCAATGGCTCAGATGACATATATCCTTTTGACTTAAAGGTTGTCCTGGTTTGCTTTCCATGTTGATAGGGTGCACATATTGTGTTTTGAGGTCTTCTTATTTTGGGTAAATATCTAACTACCTTTTTATTGCTTATGTTGACTATGTTGTCAAAATTCAAGTGACCCAATATTCTATGCCATAGCCAACTCTCATCTTCTTGTGATAGAAAACACTTTTCCCCTTTGATCTCATTGAGCATGTATAAGTTGTTTGGGGTTCTTCTTGCATTGGCAATGATTTTTCTAGTTTTTGATTTTCTTATCTCACATCTATCTGGATGGAAAGTAACCATGTACCCTTGATCACAAAGTTGACTTATACTCAGCAGGTTGTGTTTTAACCCTTTAACATACAATACATTTTCTATTTTTGTTTTCCCATTATCTAAACTTAGAGTTCCTCTTCCACCAATCTTTGTTGATCCATTATCACCGAAACTTACTGATCCTCTATTTGTTTCTTTTAGCACAATGAATTTATCTTTGTCTCCTGTCATGTGACTAGAGAAACCACTATCAAGATACCATTGTTCTTCTTTATCCTGAGCATGAAGGGTTGTTTGAACTAACATTGATCTAGCCTTAACATTTTTCCTTTCATCTTTCCTAGTTGTTGAAATTGCTTTTCTAGACTCAGGAAACATCATTTTACACCATCTAGCCTTGTGCCCAAAATTATTGCATTTGTAACATATAATATCATCATCCATGAGAGGTGCAAAGGAATTGAAATTTCTATTGACATTGTTTCTTGCACAGTGTACAACTCTATGACCATATTTATTACAAGAAAAACAATGACCATGGAAGAAATTATGTAACCTATTTGGATGTCTTGAAGTTTGTGGTGAAGTAATCTTCCTCTTGTGATTAACTCTTATCCAGGGTTCTTCTTTGCTTTCTTCCTTTCTTATATCCTTTGCTTGCTTATCCTTGTTTGAGGTTTCTACTTTTTGAAGACTTGATTCCTCTTTTTGTTTCTCATATTCTGCATCTTGTAGTACCTTGGTCCTTTCAACTTCATTCCTTAGGTGGACAACTTCTGCTTCCAATATTTCACATTCTTTTTCCCTAGCTCTCAATAGATCGGTCATGTCCTACTCAATATTCTTTCCTTCTTCCACCCTAATCTTGAGTTCTGTTAGATTTTGTATAAGTTCCATTCTTGCTTCTTCATCTTCTTGAACTTGTTCCTTCAAGCTTGAATTATTTTCTCTAAGTTTTTCCAATTTTTTGAGAGTAACAAATAATTCTTATTTTATGTCAAACATAGTCTCTTCTTCATCTTCTTAAGTCATGTGTGCTACTGATGGATCCTCCTCCAAGTTTTTAGTCTTTTCATGGAGGGACCCGCTCTGATACCAATTGAAGAACATGTGCTTATACTGAGAGGGGGGTGAACAATATATAATAAATTTTTTTTCTTTTTAATCCAAATGACATCATCAGTAGTATTAAAGTAGTAAACATCACATAAAGCATCACACATATGAGAGACATGATTTTACATGGTTCACCCAAAGATGGCTACTTCCACGGAGAAAATATTTCTTATAAATTTTCTCAAATAAATTCTCTTGGGAATCCTTTCCCTATAATATTTATGGACCTCTATCCAAAGGAGATACCAATCCCCTAAATCAAGTTTATGGATCTCTATCCATAGGAGAACTCCTTCTCCTCTACTCTAGCTGGTGATCCTCTAGAAGACTACTGCCTCCACTACATTGGGTTGTGGATCTCTCTCCACTGAAGACTCTTGTCCCCACTCAGAAGACCTATCCTCACTGCCCTGGATGATGGATCTCTATCCACTGGAGACTACTGTCCTCTCTGCTCTGTCACCTCCAAAGCTCTATCTCAAATCTGCACTAACAAGTCCTAACATAAATCTTCTCAATATCTATTCTCGTACAAATTTGTCCTCAAATATGCACAAAATTTGCTCAACAAGTCCACTCAAAACTTGCTCAAATCTTCTCAACAAGTCCACTTAGAACTTGCTCAAATATTCTCAACAAGTCCACTTAGAACTTGCTCAAATCTGCTCAACAAGTCCACTTAGAACTTGCTCAAATCTACTCAACAAGTCCACATAGAACTTGCTCAATTGTATTGTAAGCTTCCACAAAAGCTTACCCAAAACTGTCCACAAGTCTTCTCAAAGACTTACCTCAAATCTGCTCAAATACTTTCAATCACTTTCTTAGAAACATAAGGAGAATTTTTAGAGACTCAATATGCTTCAACTCAATGCTCAATCACTTTCTCAACTCAATTCAGAATATAGAATAATTTGTTTTATGGAACTTGAACAATCACTTCACACATCCACTTGACTAGGCTCAACCAACTCTACTCAATCAATCACTCAATGAGATAATCCTTGCTCACAAACCCTAGTCCAAGTATATGATCACTTACTCAAAATGTTTCCAACAATGCTCAACAACCAATCTCACATAACAATGATTTCCCATTTCCTTATAAATGAACAACTCAACACACTCAATAGGAAACCCTAATCAAGTCCTTTTCACTCCAAACTTATTTTCCAGAAAACCAATCAATCAATTCAACTATGGAAGAATATGCTCATACCTTTTTCTTGATTGGAGGATGATCTTCAAAAACTACCTTCAGGAATATCTTCTTCTTTGCCAAGTGCCAAGGGTTAGATAACAAGTGTTATACTTCACAAAATACAAGAATAGCTCAATTTCATAATACACCTTATATCTCCTTCTCAATAGCAATATTTGACAATAATATCTTCACAAAAATTTCCTCTTCAATTTTTTCTATTTCACAAAATTGATATTCCAACTTAATTTCTATCTCCTAAGGTAAAATAATATTTACCTTAATAAAGCACCTATTTACCACTTAGGTAAATAAATTAATATCACCTTATAACTCCCTAACCTTAGCACAATTAATCAAATATCATAAACACCCTTAAAACCTTATCACAATGATCAAATACCACAAATATTCCCTTATTCCTCCTAAACCTTAGTATTATGCAAAAATTAAAATTAAATTATAAAAACCTTTGGTGAATCCCCTTTCACAATTTTCGGAGTTTCGAACTTGCGCCTTCTCCATGACTGGCGCCTTAGCTACGGCAAGCTAGCCATGTGAGCTAAGCGCTCCACGTGCTTAGCTTAAGCCCTAAGGTTGCTTAAGCCTTCTCACAAAGGCTTCAAAGCCTTTGACCTTCTCTCACGTCTAGCACCAAGCTAGACCATGATTGTTGTACCTTCTGCCTTGATCCTAGCTCAAACACAAAATACGATGCACTACCTTGATCTACAATATCTCTCTTTCACATTTTTCGAAGGCTTCAGATTTTTCGCCATTTTCCAAATTCGAATGATGCACTTCCCTAAGGTTTGTCTTAGGGTTTAAATACCCTTCATTTGCTTTGCATACAATGTCGACGGATGATTCGATTTGATGACGTCGACTTGTATAAATTATAATTTATAATTAATTTAAATTCAAAAGAATTTAAATATTATAAATTTAATTTATAAACTTTAGAATTTAATAAAATATTAAAGCCCTCTTTGAGTTAATATCAAATTGTCATTTGCACTTCACTTGGTTGATGAAAAATAATTTCGCCACCTTGGTTTTAATAAAAACCTTAATTCTGCCATCACAATATTAGAGAACTATCATTATGGTTTTAATAAAAAACCTTTTAATGTGCCATCATGGTTTTAAAAAAAACCCTTATAAAAACATATTTGGACAACTTTTCTCCATCTCTTTGCATTGCTTCCTGGTGTTAATGATGATGTACTCCATGGTGTTAATGATAGCTTCATGTGTTCACTTTGGCATCAATGACAACTTTTCACCTTGACATCAATGACAACTAAATGAGCTCAAAATGTCCAACATCTAAATTAGTGGTGATAATATTCCCGTAGCTAATGAGGAGGCCGATGAGGATTTCACCATGAGCTGGTTCCTAGGAAAATAGAACATAGACTAGAGAGATGATGGGGACGTGCACATAATGTGGATAAAGGGGTCGTAGGGATAGCTTGGATGCCAAGTGCACGTAGAATGATTGGTATAGATGGATGCCAAGATAGAGTAGCAATTTCATTTCTACGGTGAATGTTTACTTCACACAACGACATTGAGTCACATAATGTAAAAATTGAGGATAGGTCATAGGTTTTAGTGTGTCTTGATTATGCGACATTGATGGAGCTAAATGATATTTGAGTGTTCAAATTTGAGGGAAACACATGTTCAAAGGTTACGGGTGATAGGAGTGATATCATCAATAAGCAATAGTTAGAGCTTTCTCTCATGTGTACGTAGTCATTGCCATAGGTAGCACATTTGCAATTCGGGAAGAAATAGTAGTATAGATGGGAAAAAAAATCCTTTACATGTAGCAACGTCAATGACTGGTAGGCTTAGCAATGATAATATAGTTAGGGATTACTTACACAGTGCATTGAAAACAAGTTAGAGGTCCCATGTGTGAGGTCCCACATGGCAATGGTAGGTATACAAAAATTAAAAGGAAAGTAGCTCCATAACATTCAGTGATCACATTATGAACTATAAACTGGATGTTACCATAGATGGGGTAAATTAAAATGTTTTATTTTATTTTATTATAAAGGTGGGAAGAGACAAATCCATCATGAAGGTTATGCAATTCCAGTGTTAAGGTAAACCTTATAACAAATAGGTGAAAGCGAAGAGCGAGGGTAGTTATGTTACATAGCGTTACAAGGTGTATTGCCAAAGCATTCATCAAAAATGAAGGTGTTACCCAAATGAAAGAAAAACATAAAAGAAGAGGAAATGAAGGGTTTAACAATAAAGGTTAAATTCAATATGGAAATAGAGTACCAGGTGGGAGACTTTTGGGGGTAATATTACAGGTGAAAATAGAATGTTGGCACTGGATTTGACTTGGAGCCTCTCCTTCCACGTTGCTAGTCTAGATTTTTTACCATTGATGCCATTGGAAGTTTGTATTCTGCATGAGTATTGAGTTTATATTGAAAATATTTATTGCTAATATATTGGAAATTTGACAAGTTTTTATGCATGTTAATGGTAGACTCAATTATTATTTTTGATATATTGCATATTTCCCTTAGAAGATTGCACCTCATTAAAGGTTGGATTGCGTGAATGCGAATCAATTTAATGTTGGTTTTTATGGAGGATACTAAATTTTGTAGGGTCTATGGAGAATTTAAAAGTTGCAACATTTATTTTATCTCATTTTATTTTCATTTATTTTTCTAACCTTACACTTTTTCATTTTTTTTAATTCTGCAAATAAAATAAAAAATATAAAAAAAAAAATCCAAAAATAGATGCACGGATTCAAAGAATAAGCTTTAAAGTTTCATTTAGAGCAGTTTCAATTTTATTTTGAAGCAAATTCAAAATTCCAAAATTATTTAAAGTTCACATATTTTAAAAGAATTTTGAAATTTCAAACTTTAACATAGTTTTACAATTTTAAGGAGATTTAAATTTTAGACTTTACATTTTTGTTCTCAAGCAATAAATTGACTTATCTTAGTGAAAATCACACTTTCATTAAATAGGGGTAATTTATATGGCATTTCAAAGGCCACTGCATTTTAAAGTTAGTCATTTAGATTATTTTTGTTTTATGCTCAAAGCAACATAAAATTAATCCAATTATCATTTCATATTCATATTTCAAGCAGAGATCACTTTAATAAATCATAAATAAAAAAATGAATTAAGATCAATTTCATGCACTCATATCATTGTATTTCTGTACATAAGGGAAATCAAGTCCTTTTAATCAATGAACAATAATAGTAGAGTATAATAAAGTAGTACCAACACAGGTCCCTTGTTAATAGTTGCTTGCAAATCATTAAGGTATTCTAGCACTTATTTGACACATTTTCACAAGCATACATGCACACATTTAGTAAAAGGAACCTTGGAGAAATTTCTATTTCTTTGCAAGAGGTTTTTCTAATCAAAATCCTAACTATGAGTGTGGTTTTGCAATTGGGAAAAATTACCCACTCAAAATTTTGGTGCTATAAAGAGGGCTTGAATTGGTTTACTCTATTGCTACTTAATGCTAATTTGTTCATCATACTTGAAAGCTTATTTTGAATGCATTGGTCTTGACTAATAAGGTCTTGTTTACATGTGATCACTTTCATTGATTGGAAAGTCTCTTAATTGATGATGCATTAATGCTAACCTTTTTGCAAATTGGAGAATTATCTTTGTTGCTATGGTTTAATTCATGCAATATATATTTCTTTGACTAATAAAATTGGTACTAAAGTTATATTCTTTTAGATCCTCTAATGGCAATTTTTACTCCAATGATAATAGGAAATCCTTTAAACATACTTGGGCCTTCACATTGTATGCCTATATATCTTATGTGTTCTACCTCAGTTTAGGCATGATGGAATAGAATTAGTTGAGGAACATATTCAAGCATATAAAAACATTTTAATTTATTTGTAAATTATGCATGAAGATATTGTTTGTAGGATGTTTCCATCCACATTAGATGATTTTGCTTATGATTGGTATATCAATTTACCTGTAGGTTTTAGTACCTCTTGGGTTCAACTAAAAGTAACCTTTCTCAAATAGTTTGGAAAACTAGGTGACCCGGATAGCATATTAAATCAATTTTCTTTTATCTATAAAGAACCTAATGAGTCCATGAGCCAATTTAATGATAGGTTACATAGGTTGTACATCAATATGGAGATACATTACATCTTCAGAAGAAGAAGCCACTCAAATATACTTAGAAGCCTTGGACCCATTTACTTCTACATTTTTAGAGAGGATTCTTAAAGAGCCATCCTTGCCTATAGCCTATAGTGAGGCAATAAAAGTAGAAAATAGTGGATTTTGAAAGGTATGGATGTGGGTCAATTATCATTGCTTAACTCTAAGGTTTACAATCAAATGCTACCAATGATTCAGGCTGAGGTACCACCTTCTCCCATGATGAACTTTTCTTTAGGATTTATGGATTCCAACTAGTACCAACCATCCAATCTAACACCATTGAATTAAATAATGCCTAATGTAAGCAATCAACATGATAAATTTGGTGGTTCAAATGTCACAACTACCTTATATGTCATCCAAAATGAGGTGTAAGTTTCAAATTCACTCCCCATAAATGAGGATTGTGATGATCAAGTTAACCAAAATGTAGAGATTGACTTATTTTTGGAAACATATGAACCTATAGAAATAAAAGTCGTAGGGTCATTATTCACAAGTGAGGATTGGGATAATTATAGAAAGCTAAATACAAGAATTGATCCCACTGGAGAAACCCTTGACCCACCAAAATATGATTTTTTTGAAATTGAAGAAGATGCTTTTTTTAAAATTGAGGAAGATGAATTTTTTGAAATTGAGGAGGATGAATCTGAGGAATGTGTTTCTTTTATGCCTTATGATAAACAAATTTATTCATCTAATATGCAAGACACTAAATTTGCTATCTTATGTGAAGATCCTACAAATCCTGTACAATCAAAGAATCATATTCCATTTGAAGACATGATAGAATTTCAATCCTTAGCTTTAGAAGACAATTATTATAATGGTTGGGGAAGATATGAGGTAATATTTGTTTCTCACACTCCTATTGATGAAATATATATTTTTCTTGATATGTAGGATGTTGAAATATCTGTCTTGCATGAAGATATTTCAATTCCTGTACAATCAAAAAATGACACACCCATTGATCAACGAGATTTATGGTTTGAAAAGGATGGAAATATTTTTAATTGGGTGCATAACTTTGGTATTTTTGAAAAATAGGTCATTAATGAAGGTAAAGGGCTGCAATATGATGATGATGATAGAAACCATGAGGAATAATAAGGTAAAAATACTCATAAAGTCATGGTAAATGAAAGTGTACAAAAGGTATAATCTCATCCCTTGTATCCAAAAATCCAAACTTAAAATTTTGCACAACTATCTATTGGATTCAAATATTAGTAATGATGAAATATCATTGGAGGTTAATAAATAACTTGAGTTGATTCATACTCACACCGCTAATAAATTTATTTGTTGAATGAAATAAAAGTAGATATGCTTAAGTTATTGAATCAAGTTCATCAACAATTAACAATTGAATCTAGGATACAAACTTATAATGATCCTCAATTAGTAGATATTCTAGATGCTTGCAAATTTTTGAATGATCATTATTGGCCTAAAGACATAGATGATGAATTTGCTTTAAAATTTTTATAAATAGCCTCATATTTTAAGAAAATCCTACATGCTTGTGAAAATGAGAACTCAAGTTGGAGTGATGAGTCATGTTTCAAAATTTACACCGCTTTGAATAAGCAAAAGATAATTGAAAATCATGTATTAGATTGCAATTTTAATGAGTCAAAATATCAACATGTAATTGCTAATATCATTGAATCAAATCGATGGGGTGAGAGAGGCACAATGAAAGTTTTTTTTTTGTGTGACTTACTCTTGTTTTGGTTGGCTTGGTATGCATATCATGATATATGTCTTTTAAAGTGTGATAATCATGTTTGGGATCCATGAAAGTGATGGCCTAAATTTTGCACCACCTTGTACATATGTTGTATATTAGTGTTTATAGCTTTGGTTTTTGTGCTTTTGTTTTTAGTTTGTATTGTTTTGTCTTTAATTTTTGGTTTGGCAAGTTTTTTTTTTGCATTCTTATCATTTTTCATTAGGTTAGGATTTGATTTATTTTTTATTATTGCATTTTGGGTTCGTTATCTTTATTTGTAATAGTGTTTTGTGGTAGCTACTAATGTTTGGCCTCATGACTATTTTTTATGTTCCTGTGTCATGAAGGATGATTTACCTATCCTGTGGACCAAGGAGAAGGGGATGAAGTTGTTTAGTAATTGCTCCTAGATTTTGGGACTAAGATAGTGAATTTTGGAATAATGAATCCTTTTGCTAAGGCTACACCTGAACACATCATATTAAGGGGCATGCCTTGAGAGATTGAAGGATGAAGTTATTAAATCATTTTGATTTGCAAATTAAGGAAAAAAAAATAGACTCTATATTTAACCTTAAGTGATCTCTAACCTATGTGGCATGGAGATTTTGCAAAGCAACGCAATGCTTAATATATAAAAAAAACAAAGTAAAAGAAAGAAAGCAATGCAATGTATCAATTAGACACCTGGGTGATTCATCCAATCTCTACCAGGGCTATAGACACCTGGATGACAGTAGAGCAAGGTCTAGAAGAGACCACGGTCATCTCCACCGGGGCTATAAATTCCTGGTTAGCAGTGGAGCAATGTAGAGGCACATTCTTATGAGTAATATTTTATAGCCTAATGTAAAATAGGTGATAGACTTCTGATGATTTTCAAGAATGCAAAATGAAATCACTTTCACATATGTTGAGCTAAAGCAAAGGACTCATGTGAGTTCATTTGTAGCTATCTAACCCCATTTTATTTGAACGTAGCTAGATAACCTATATTTCTCTAATATTTGGTTTCTTTTGTTTCCAAAATTGGGTTCTTCATCCGAAATTCTCAAGAACATTTCTCAATAGAGTCACCATTTATTGTGGCCATTGCACAACTAGCCCCAAATTTGGGGACCCACCTTAAATTTTAATTTTTTAGAATTTTTGGTATGTTTTGAGTGATAATTTTGATAGGTCCCAAGGTTTGAGTGTGGCTACTATCTTATTTTGATTTCTTTCAGTGTGTTTAGAGCTTTGGGTTAGATTTATATATTTTATTTTCTTTTACTTTTCCTGCTTTGGGTTAGGTTTATAGGTTTTATTTTATTTTAGTATTCATGCTTGGTTAGGTTTATAATATTTTTTTATTAATGATTTGAATTAGGTTAATTAAATCATTTGAAAGTTTTTATAAACAAAAAATTAAAAAAAAAGAAAAAAAAAAGAAAAGTTTAATTTAATTTAAGGTTTATGGTTTTTAATTTTGGTTTAAGTCAGTTTGGTTTCATTGTATTAGTTTAAATTAGTTTAGGTATTATTTTATTATTAAAAAAAAATGTTAATTTTTATCATTTGAAAAGTTTAGTTTATCTAATATGTTATGTGATTGCAAGGTTCCACGGCTTGGTGAGACCGTAACTGAATTGGCCATGGCATAATTTTTGAGGTTGACCATGACCATAGATGGCGAACGAGCTACTAAAGGGTTCAATATGGTCATGAACTACATACTACTATGTGATGCCTAGCACGTAGATCGTGGATGAATGTCATGACAGTGACATTACAGTATCATAGCCACATGGCCAACAACGGATGTATGGATATGATGTGGATTCGAATGGGTTTAAATAGTGACATGGCATACAAATACGATGATGGTCAATGGATGCACATGATCAAGCTTAGCTGGAGTGATGTGGGTCCATGTGGAGTGACACAACAATGATGTATACAGATCTCCAAAATGTGATAATGCAGATGACGTAGACCATGGGCTAGATACATGATGCCTAGACTAGGACAAATACAAAATAAATATCATAGTTGGTTCAAAAATTGATGGAATTTCCAAATCTTGATGAATATCATCTAGTGGTAGTCACAAAGGAATTTTTGGAGGCTCATTTGATGCTTTATCTATGGATAATATGAAGAGAGTAGATAAAATTTTGTGCTTAAAACATGATTAGCCCATAGCTATGATGAGGATTTGCACAACGAAGATGATAGTAGAAACACAAACTAACCTAAAAACACAATAGAGGTGTCTTGAATATCTACTGACATAGACTCATATACATGGTGCAAAAGCTATGGGTACTGATGACGTAGATTGATCAGGATTTCATGCTAACATGGATTTAGATATCTGACGGCTGACTAGGAGTGATAGATGAAACTTGGACCATAGATAGTGATGATGTGGACCCGATCTATAGAGTGGTATGATCTATCAAGCAATATGGATGATGAACAAATAATGATAAATTGGCAATCGATGCAATGGATACATGCTAACATAGATTGTGTGGCAATAATTGATTTATCAAGTGGTTCTGCATGAGGTGCTATGTGACGAAAAAGTTGGAAAAGAGGTGGATGATGGGTATCAACCCCACAAAATGGTCATATTCCAATTCAGTGGAAGGGGATTCTTGTAGATAATGAGGAGGCCGACGGGGATTTCACCATAAGTGTGTTCCCAAAAAATAGAACATAGGCTAGAGAGATGATGGGGACAAGCATGTAGTTTGGATAAAGGGATCATAGGGATATATTGGATACTAAGTGTACACATAATGATTGGTTCAGGTGGATTCCAGGATAGAGATGTGATTTTAGTTCTATGGTGAATGTTTACCTCACATGGTGGCATCGAGTCGCATAACATATAAATTGCACGAGCAGTTTTAAAGGAGGGTAGGTCTTAGGTTTTAGTGTCTCTCGATTATGCGAGCATTGATGGAGCTAAATGATCTTTGAGTGTTTAAATTTGAGGGAAATATTTATTTGAAGGTTACAAGCGATAGGAGTAGCATCATCAATAAGCAAAATTTGGAGCTTTCCCTTGTGTGTAAGAAGCTAATACTATAAATAGCACATTTGCAATTTGGGAAGAAAGAGTAATATAGGTGGGAAAATAATGACTTTAATGTAGCAATGTCGATTACTAGTAGGCTTAGCAACGACAAAATAGTAGGGGGTTACTTACAAAATGTATTGATAGAAATTCAGAGGTCCCATGTGTGAGGCCCCACATGGCAATGGTGGGTATACAAAAATTAAAAGTAAAGTAGCTCCATAACATTCAAGGGTCACATTATGAACTATAAACTAGATGTTACCAGATATGGGGGAAAATCAAATGTTTCCTTTTGTTTTATTATAAATGTGGGAGTATACAAAGTCATCACAAAGGTTATGAAATTCCAGTGTTAAGGTAAAAATTATAACAAATAGGTGAAAGTGAAGAGTGAGGGTAGTTAGGTTATGCATTGTTATGAGGTGTAGTGCCCAAGCATTCATCAAAAAGAAAGGTGTTACCTAAATGAAATAAAAAATGTAAAAGAAGGGAAAATGAAGGGTTGAATGAGAAAGGTTAAATTCAATATGGAAATAGAGAACTGGATGGAAGACTTTTGGGTGTAAAATTACAGGTAGAAACAGAACGTTGGCACTGGATTTGTCTTGGAGCCTCTCCTTCCACACCGTTGGACTGGATTTTTCACCATTGATGCCAATGGAAGTTTGTATTCTGCATGAGTATTGAGTTTATATTGAAAATATTTATTGCTAATATATTGAAAATTTGATGAGTTTTTATGCATGTTAATGGTAGACTCGATTATTATTTTTAATATATTGCATATTTCCCTTAGAATATTGCACTTCATTAAAGGTTGGATTGTGTGAATACGAATCACTTTAATGCTAGTTTTTGTGCAGGATACTAATGTTTGCAGGTTCTATGGAAAATTTAAGAGTTACAACATTTGTTTTATCTCATTTTATTTTCATTTATTTTTCTAACCTTAGACTTTTTCATTTTTTCTTTAAATTTTGCAAATAAAATATAAAAATATAAAAAAATTAAAAAATCCAAAAATAGATGCACAAGTTCAAATAATAGGCATTAAAGTTTCAATTATAGCAGTTTCAATTTTACTTTGAAGAAAATTTGAAATTCTAAAATTATTTAAAGTTCGCATTTTTTAAAGGAATTTTGTAATTTCAAAATTTAACATAGTTTTACTTTTTTTAGGAGATTTAAATTTTAGACTTTACATTTTTTTTCTCAAGCAATAAATTGACTTCTCTTAGTGAAAATCACAATTTCATTAAAGGGGGGTAATTTATAAGGCATTTCAAAGTCCATTGCATTTTAAAGTTAGTCATTTAGATTATTTTTGTTTCATGCTCAAAGCAACATAAAATGAATCCAATCATCATTTCATATTCATATTTCAAGGATAGATCACTTTAATAAATCAGAAATAAAAAAATAAATTAAGATCAATTTCATGCACTCATTCATCATTTTATTTCTGTACATAAGGGAAATCAAGCCCTTTTAATTAATGAATAATAATAGCATAGCATAATAAAGTAGTAGCAACATAAGCCCCTTGTTAATAGTTTCTTGTAAATCACTAAGGTATTCTAGCACTTATTTGACACATTTTCACAAGCATACATGCACACATTAAGTAAAAGGAACCTTGGATAAATTTCTATTTCTTTGCAAGAGAGGGTTTTCTAATCAAAATCCTAACTATGAGTGTGGTTTTGCAATTGGGTAAAATTACCACTCAACAAGACCTAGAAGACATCATGGTTCCCCTTACTAGTAATAGAAACACCTAGATTTAGGAAAACAAACAAAGAGCAAACAAAGTTAGCAATAATAAATTCTAGAAAAAGGATGAAAAATACTAGGCAACTAGTAGAATACAACACAAACCAAGAAAATGAAAGAAAGCATAGTAAAAAATTAATGAGGTATAGGAGAAAAAACTTAAAAATTTTATATGACTATGATCATTGTTTAAAGTGGAAATCTCAATTAGGAGAAGGAAGAACATACAAAACACATCAAGATGTGCTAAAATTGTAGGATATATATGAGAAACACTCACAATGACTTGCAAATAGGCATTTAAAGTAATCAAAGCATAAAATAACACATGAAAGTCAATAGTCAAACCAATAAAACATAGATTCTACATGCAAGTAAAAAAGGGCTACATGTAAAAGTGTTTGTGTTCATTTAGATAATTGTTCTAGCTTCTTATTTAAGTTTTATGCCCCCAAATTTGAGTCTCAACAACGTTGGACAAGTTTGCATAAGGTTTTCCTTGACATTTATATTAAGGTTGGCTCCCTAATATTCTCATATGTATCTCTAATCTAAACTAAATGCATGAAAATAAAGGGCAGAAAGGAAAATTACATAAAAATGAAGTGCAAAAAATAAAATCGTGAAGTTTAGAGTGAGAGAAATGAAAGCAATATGATTGTTACACCATAGTGAGGAGAGAATGTGATTAGTCAACACATGAAAATCAAATAACATCAATGTCCACCCATTTATTTGATTATAAAATTGATAAGCGAATGACAAGATGGGCTAGCAGAGTTGTGCAATAACCATTGCACACTTAGAAAATCAAGAGGAAAATAACTTTGATGGGATGCATAAGGACTTTTCAATTTCTTACAACCTCATGAATACAAAAAATAATGTATATTTCATAGTGTAGCTCTGAATTATCACGATCAAAATATTATTACAATGAAGGCTCTAGGACCCTATTTATAGCAAAAGTTTATTCTTGAGTTTCTTGTGGTGAAAAAAATTACTCTTAGTAAAAGTAAAGTTATTGGGGTAAATTTTGGAAAATGTTGCACCTCCATACGCTGCATGCCTCTAGTTGTGCATATAACAGGTTTAGAAGGCTCCAAAAATTCTTAGTGCACTATCAAATACCAAAAACATCACTTTCTAGGAGATTTTCTTTATGATCCACATTACTTTGTACCTATTTGATAAATTTGCTTAGTCTTGTCAAGTGATCCAATTGCATTTAGAAAGTAAACTAACCATCCTTTTTTGAGTGAATCACTCCTTTGAGTAGATCGACACATTTTTTGTGTGAATCACTTCCTTGAATAAATTGGATTCTTTGTTTGAGTGAATCACTCCATTGAGAAAATTGGCACCTTTGTTGAGTTAATCGCTCCCTTGAGCAAATTGACACCTTTGTTAAGCGAATTACTCCCTTAGAAAATTGGAAAAAGTTTACAAGTGGTTTGGTACTCATCAAAACTAATCTAGATTTTGAGATTTTTGGGGTATTTTCCACCATTTGACCTCCTCCTACTACTTATCACTTCCAAAATTGATAAAATTTATAAAATTGATGCCAAGGTACTATATTTATGGTGAATTCATAAGACACCAAGATTAATTGGTATAAGACCTGTTGAGTGGTGTTTTCACCCAATTGTGAAAGCACACTCTCCGATAGGATCTGAGTCCCAAAATCCTCTGCTTGCAAAGAAATTATAACAAAATAATTTCTCCAAGGTTCCTGTTATGCTGGCTTTTTGTTTACCAAAGATGCTGTTCAATTTAAATGCTGGGAATACCTTAGGGTTGCAAGTGGATGTTAACAAGGGGCACTGTGGTTTATTTTAATTTGAATTTGCAATGGACTCAAAGTGAATAAATCTAAGAAATAAATCTATTTTGATCTTGGGCTTTGATGGATTTTCAGTTATTTATTTAAATGACGGTAATAAAAATACAGGAATGAAATAAAGGATTGAAATAAAAGAAATGCAAATAAAAAAAATGAAACTAAACTACGTCCAGAATGCTGCCATCTCGATTTGACAAAACCGAAGATAATGAGGTTTTTTGCATGCAACCTAACCTATTGAATCTACAAATTCGCACAATCCTGATAAGCTAGGTGCGGGTTTCTAGGGTTTTTACTGTAATTTCAGATTTTAGGCATTCGCATGAAGCAACCAAAAACATTTGCATTAAACTTCACCTAGAAGCCTAGAAATCTGAAAGGGAAGATAAAACATTAAATCTTGCATGCAAAATGACTCCTTCTTTCTTATCAATGAGATGTCAATTCTCTGTATTTATGTATCAAAATGATATATCAATTACAATGACAGAATGTTCCAGGTTTAACAAATCCAGAACAAGTGAAAGAAATTGTTCCAACAGCAGGTCCAGAATGGCGGGTCGCCTTTGTCTCTGCAACTCTGCTAGCAGCAATTTCCAACCCTCGTATCAATCTGTGCTTCTGATTTTATACTATCTGGCGCGGCTCTTGGTTTCTCCCTGCGTCGCTTCGTTTCACCTCCCAGAATGCACCGCTTCGTATTCCCGCCTTTTCGTTACTTTGAATTCATGCTCGATGCCGAAACATTCAAAATTTTTTGTTACATGTAACGCTTCTACAACTCTGACACCCATATGCCACGTGTTTCGTGCTTCCTATGCACATTCTATAACAGCCCTATGTAAATCGCGACGTCTTTATGCATGCAGCTTTGCTTCCTTGCTTTCATCACGAAAACGCGACATGTCGCGATATCGCGACATTTTCTTGCCAACAGCCTTGTCCGCCTTCATGCCATGAAAACGTGACATGTCGCGATATCACGACGTTTTTCTGTCAGCAGCCTTTCTTGCCTTCATGCACAGCGAAAATCCGACATGTCACGATTTCGCTACAAGTTTTCCGCACTTAGTCTCTTTTCAATAAAGTGTCACGAAATCGCTACCATTTTCTGCCCTCTGCATGGTCTTCACTTTCTGTCGCGATTTCGCGACGTCTTTGTCTGGCTGGAACGTTTCCTCAAAAGTTGCGCGATATCGCTATGCCTTTGTGCCTTAGACTCTTTTCATTCAGGTGAACCGCGATACCGGAACACGTAGCGATTTCGCTACGCTCTTTGCTTTGTTTGGCTTCATTTTCTGACTGTAGCAAAATCGCTACCATTTTACCACTTAGGCCTTTTAATCCACCCACATCGCGAAAATGCGACGCGTCACGATTTCGTGACGCCTTTCGACTTATGCGCTTTGTTTTTTCTTTTTTTTTTTTTTTTTTTTTCTCTTTTTTTTTTTTTTCTCTTTTCCCCCCCCCGCTCCCCCCCCCCCCCCCCCCCCCTCTCTTCCCTCTCTCCCTCTCTCCCCTCCCCCCCTTGCTCTGTTCGGTTTTTTTTTCCCCTCTCCTCTCTCTCCCTCTCCTTCTCTTTCTCTTTCCCTCCCCCCCTCTCCTCTCCCTCTCTTTTTTTTCTCTTTTTCTTTTTCCCGCTTTTTTTTTTTTCCTTCCTTATCCTTCTCTCTCCTCTTTGGGCCGCGACGGAGCAACATGTCATGATTTCGTGACACTTTTTCGTTTTCGGCCGCGACAGCGCAACATGTCACGATTTCGTGACACTTTTTCATTTTCGGCCACGACAGCGCAACATGTCGCGATTTCGCGACACTTTTTCATCCTTGTGCAATTTTGCCTTTTTCTTGATTTTTAGCATCTGGGTCACTGAGATCTTCTTTGAAAGTATGCAAAAAATGTGGGTCCCCAAGTTTGGGGTGTGTTGTGGATCAGCCACAACAAATGGCGACTCTGCTGTCAAATGCTCTTGAGCATTTTAGTGAGAACCCTACCTGGAAGTATACAAACATGAAAACATGTGTTAGCACATAAACAAATATAAACAAATGCCCAAAGATCAGAAGTACATGAATCATCGGAATCATCAAGTATTAGCTCGGTGTGTGCAATGAATTTCATTCCCTATCGTTTGAAATTGATCAACATTCCGTTGTCAGTTTTACATGGATGCATATGTGAGATTGTGAATGATTTGTGTAACCTGAAAACTATGCTTAGAGATTTTGTTCTTGTAAAGGCCTAAACTTTCTAGTATCATGCACAAACATTCAAGATTGCCAAACCCTCTTAGGATCCACTAATGAATTGCTTTATTATATCCCAAAGTTGGTTATGAGTCCCTACTATCTTGAACCCATGTGCAAGTGAATGTGAAATCAGAACTTTGGGGAATCAGACTCCCAACCTAACCGAGATGGGAGTTTAACCCTATCCTTACTATTCTGATTTAGAATTCATTACCTCACTTTGAGCAAAATAATTTAACCAATTATGGAAGAAATGGTCATGCTAGTCTAACCCTTTGGACAATCGGTGGTCTTGTTTTTTAGACAAGACATGTTGCCATGCATGGGCATACCTAACCCCATAATCCAAGACTTATCTTCATTTCTTTGGACCTTGGGGATGACTACCCATCCTTTGCAGAGGACAAGTAGTACGATCCTTCCAATCCAATATAAATATGAGATGGGAAAAATTAATTTTTTACTTCTTGGACCTTGGGGATGACTACCCATCCTTGCTAGGGACATGTAGTACGATCCTTCCAATCCAAGCTTTGGATAAAAAATGGAGAATATTAATTTATTGCTTAGACCTTGGGGATGACTACCCATCCTTTGTAGAGGACAAATAGTACGATCCTTCCAATCCAAGATTTATCATGAAATGAGACATAAGAGCTTTGGGGAATCAGATTCTCAACCTAAGCGAGATGAGAATTTATGCCCTATCCTTACTACTCCATGTAGGTCAAATCAAAGCTTTGGGGAATTGGATCCTCAACCTAAGTTCGATGAGGATTTAACCCTATCCTTACTACTCTGATTTTAGGCTTTAAGCTTTATGGAAGTGGTCAAAACCACTGTTTTAAGGATCATGTTGCATAATAGGATAGACCTGAAATACTTCTTTCGCCCAACCTTTTCTTCCAAGTTAGGTTTTGATCATTTTGCTCAAGATCCTTTTTAATGTATAAGATGTGCTTGGTTCTAGATATCTCAAGACTCAGTTTCCAACCTTAGGATTTTTTTACATTTATGTTATAACACAACCCTAAGAGGATTTGACACACTTTAATGATTTGTACCTAAGATGCATATGCAACTAAGATGGAATGTATATGTAAAGTGAGATGTAACATGAATGCATTATCTCTTGAATTGCAAATGAAATATTTGCCATACAAAACTGACTACTTCATGCATCACAAATTTCAAACGATATAACTTAAAATGTTTGTGTTACTTGTGGAGCTTTTACAAGACAATTCCAATATTTCATATTCTCCTAGTCTTAAGCATAAGTTGACATCTCAATTTTATTTTTTTATTTTTTTATAAAAATAAACAAAACATGTCAATTGAAATCAAACCCACAACCTAAATCCTAACTAGACTAACAATCCTAAAAAAAATGAAAACAAAATCTGAAAATCTCCACCAAAACCGAAAAGAATAACATCAAACTCTTACAACCTAAGGGCTAAAATAATGCTTCAAAATCTGCCCATTAACCGGTAACATAAAATCTTTCCCTTCTAAAGTTTTTAGCCTGAAGGTATTTTTCCCGAGAATTTCTGAAATCTGATAGGGGCCTAACCAAAGACAATCAAACTTTTGATGATTCCCTTTTTCCTCATGTCTTTTGTCCCACAGTAATACCAAATCTGAAATTCTGAAGGACTTAATTTTAGCCCTTCTATCAAACCATCTCTTGATAACTTCCTGGTGTTTATTCATGTGATTCATGGCTTCTTCCCTCTTTTCATCAAGGTGCAGCAAATGACTTAACCTTGCTTCAACTTGATCATCTGTCCCCAAGTACTCTTGTATGAAATGCAAGGTTTGCAACTTCAAATTTGCAGGAAATATCGGGTCTTGCCCATAGACCAAATGATAGGGAGTATTCCCTATGGATTCTTTTACTCTGGTCCTATCTGCCCAAAGGGCAAACTTCAATTGGCTGTGCCAATCCCGAGGGTTCTTTTCCAGCAATTTCTTAATGATGTTCAACAAATTTTTATTTGAAGATTCGGCCAGACCATTTCCTTGAGGGTAATAATTAGATGCAAATTTTAAGCTCACTTTGTTGTCATATGCCCAATCTGCAAATTGCGTAGAAATAAAAGCTTTACCATTGTCACTGACAATAGAATCGGGCATTCCGAATCTTGTTATAATGTGGTCCTCAAGGAATTTTATTACAACGTCTGTGGTGGCATGTTTAGTAGGAATTGCTTCTGTCCACCTTGTACAGTAATCTGTAGCTGTCAGTATGAATTTATGAGAATCAAAAGAATTTGGGTTAATAACCCCAATAAAATCTAGTCCCCACTGTGCAAAGGGTCTCATCTCAACTACAGGTTGTAATGGCATGGCTGCATTTCTTTCTCTATTGGCGGCCACTTGACAAATGTGACATGATCGCACATGGGCATGTGCATCTTTGAAAATGTGGGGCCAGTAGTATCCTGCTCTCTGGATTTGATGCGCTGTAGCATTTGCCGCACCATGACCAGTTCCATGTTTCCCATGAAATTCTTGCAACACCTTAGCAGCTTCTTCTTTGTTCAGGCATCTCAGGTAGATCCCTTCATGATTTTTCCTGTAAAGAACACCAGATTTCATCAGATAATTGATAGACTTAAGCCTTAAAGCTCTTCTCTGGGTTGAATTCAGATTAGAAGGACACTTACCATTCAATAAAAATTGCACAATATCAACATACCAGTCATCCTTAGCAATGTATTCTGTATTCGAGTATTGGCATGTTATTTGCGGATTATTTTCAGCGATCGCCTTCACCAGTCCCTGTCCTCGAACTAGTTTCATAGGTTGGATTTCGAGATCAAATTCTTGGATGGTGGAAATCCATTTCCCTCTTTTCTCACCTAGTTCGTTTTGTAAAAACATGGTCTTAACAGCAGAGTCAGGCACGATGGCAATAACTCTGCTATGCACAATGTAATGTCTAAATTTTTTTACCGTTTTAAAAAGTGCGTACATCTGCTTATCAAGGATGGAATACCTTAATTGAGCATCTTTTAGAGGGGCACTTAAAAATGCTATGGGGTTTTCTGCACTATCCTCACCTTTTTGGGTCAAGACACTCGCAAAAGAGTGTTCTGATGCGAAAGCATAAATATAGAAAGGCTTAGAATAGTCTGGACTTATGAGGACAGGGGCTCTGGAAATGGCATCTTTGATGTTCTGAAAG
The DNA here is from genome assembly GCA_028583015.1 of Wollemia nobilis. Taxonomy (NCBI): domain Eukaryota; kingdom Viridiplantae; phylum Streptophyta; class Pinopsida; order Araucariales; family Araucariaceae; genus Wollemia; species Wollemia nobilis. Next base: position 3,194,938 of record JAQPPZ010017063.1, on the reverse strand, counting down.
GCCACCCTACTTTCCTCGTTCCACTTGACCTCTACATCCTTCTTGAGCATCTTGTTCAGAGGTTTGGCTATCTCAACAAAGCTTGAGATAAACTTCCTCACAAAATTAACCTGCCCAAAGAAAGATCTCAATTCTTTTTTACTACCCGGGAGAGGTAAGTTTTGGATAGCTTGTATCCTTTCTGGGTCGATGGATATGCCCTCTTTTGAAATGATGTGACCAAGCAATTTTCCTTCTGTTACTCCGAAAATGCACTTTTTGGGATTTAAGGAAATTCCATGTTCTCTGCATCTTTGGAGCACTTTCTTCAAATCTTTGACATGGTCTTCTCTCTTCTTTGAGAATATTGGAATATCATCCACATACACGATGATACATTTGCCTATAAGCCCTTTGAATGCATAGTCCATGGCGCGTTGAAATGTTGCACCAGCATTTAATAGTCCAAACGACATTCTCTTATATGCAAATGTCCCCCACTTGGTGGTGAAGGCTATTTTCATCCTGTCATTTGGATGTATAAGAATTTGGTTGTATCCAGAATACCCATCAAGAAAGGACATCATTTCAGATCCATTTACCGTTTGTAGAATTTCATCGATTGATGGCAATGGATAATTATCCTTTTGAGAGGCTTTATTAAGATTTCAAAAATCTATGCACAGCCTAATCTCTCCACTCTTTTTTCTTATTGGAACGAGGTTAGCAACCCAGGTTGAGTGCCTAACAGGAAAAATGATCTTCGCTTCCAATAATATTTTGACCTCTTTTTCGATCAAGGGCTCCAATAGCGGGTTAACAACTCGTTGTCTTTGCCTAAAAGGCTTGGAGTCTGGCTTCAAAGGGATGGTATGTGTGATGATGTCTTGGTTGTATGTTTTCAGCTCATTGTAATTCCAAGCAATGCAATCTATGTAATGCTTCAATGCCTGTATTATGTTGCTCCTTTCTCCAGCTGTACATGCCTTTGCAATGTACACCTCCTTTGGATTGTCTGCACTCCCTAGATTAATTAGATCACACGCATCTTTGGGGAGTGGGACCCTTTTTCCTTTCTTGGTCTTGCATCCCATGTCGAACATTTTTTCCAATGAAACCACGTCTTTAGGTATTTTTTTGGATTGATACGCAGTTTCAATTTCATTTTCTGTTTCATCTTGCCACCTTTGTTCCTCATCAATCACCTGATTTTCAAAAATACCCGAGTTCGTGACAAATTTGAAGATGTGTCTGTCATTTTCAAAAACCTGGAAATTCTTGACATTATCGGGTATTGATGGACAAGGAACCAATTCAATGGAGAACTTTTTACACCTTTTTATGTCAACCGGGTTTAACATGCCCGCGGCGACCGCAAGAGAGTCTGCTATTCGGTTTCCTTTTCTAGAAATAAGGGCTATATTGAATGCGTCGAATTCCTCAATGAGGTCCATAACCCTAGTTCTATAAAGGCTCAGTCTCCTGTCACGGCATGTATATTGTCCTTTGATCTGCTTGACTACTAGCTCAGAATCTCCCAATACCTTCAAGCATTTAACTTGCTTGCTCAATGCTAGACGTAAACCAAAGATCAATGCTTCGTATTCTGCCACATTGTTCGTGCAAGGAAATTGCAATCTATAGGCAGCCAATAATGGTTTACCTCCTGGACCAGTGAGCTCGACTCCAGCTCCTGCTCCCTGTCTAGATTTTGATCCATCAAACCTGAGCAACCATGTGCAATCATTTTCCTCAGAAGAGCCACCATGACATGTTTCCTTTTTAGGCTCTTCAGTAGCTTCCTCAACATCAAGTGCATAAACCCCCAGATCTGGCTCAGAAAACTGAACTTCATTCGGCTTGTTGAATTTTGTTATGATTTCTTTAAGCCTCGGTTCATTTTCCACTCTGATTTGATTTGCAATTCCTTTCCGGGGTAGCCACATATGTGAGCGATATGTTGAAAAATAGCCATTCAGAGTTTTCATCCAATCCCTTGCAAGTAGCATTCCATATCTACTTGGGATATTAACAACCAGAATGTCGACAACCTGTTGGACCCTGGGTTCAGAATTTAATTGAATTTTGACATCATATAGGGTCCCTACCACATTTACCTCTGATCGGTCCAATTGCAGGACCTTGCATTTGGATGAAACAGGTTGCAGACCTAGCATTTGACATATCTCCGAAGGCATGAGGTTGCTCGTGGCACCCGTGTCCACCAAACAGTTATGCAAATTCTTACCCGCAATTCTCGAGTCAATAAGAATGGCGGGACATCCCGTCTCTCCTTTCGTAAAATCAGATGGGACTCAACTCCTTTTCCCTTCCACATTTGATCGGGTGAGTTCGGAGCCTTTATCAACGCCTCCTTTTGGCCGAGGCAATCTAGCCGCGTCCAAGAACGAAAGGCTAGATTTGGACTTCTTTAGATCCTCCACTATGTCATAGTTTGGTTTTTCGAATTTGACTGTCTTCTGCACGTCATTAGACATTTCTCTTCTGAGTGGAGGAGGAGGATTATTATCTGCCTTAGTATCCGAAGGAAGAATAGAGTTGTTTGGAGGTGTTGATGAGGTTTTAGGGGCTTTAGATTTACTTCTCAAATGGTACCCATGATTCCCCTTTCTAAAATCTCGAAAAGCTTGCACCTCCTGTTCCAAAATTTCGTCTTCTTCTTCCTCACTCTCACCTTCTTGATGATACAAAGTCTCCACCACCATAATGTTATCATCTTGATGTTGCGATGGGCCCTCATTTGACACCAATTCCAAATCATCAACTTGGGCCTTGAAGACAATGAGTGTATCTAGCAATTTCGGGACAATTCCTCTCATTGTGTTCTTTTGTGTTGTGCAACCTACACCCCCTTTCCCATGCCAAATTCAAAAGATTCAAAAGGGAATTGGATTGACTAGGTCCTGCGAAGTATCTAGTTGATTAGCAATGGGGGCGGGTACTCCCCCATTGTTTGGCTTTGTGTTCCAATGTCTCCCTCTATTGTTAAAATTTTGATTTGAGTGAGGGGCATGGGATTCATACTTCTATTTTTGAACCATGTCATTGCTCAATTTATGGACTATCTTCTTGAGCTCTTCGACCTCCGAATAAATCTCCTTCGGTGGAATCACATTGTTGTTAACCCCCGTTGGATTTGCATAATTGGTGGGGTCTTGATTCAACATTTGGGTCAGGTTTTGAGGAATTTGATTCCCGTATGGATTGACACTTTGAATCGGAGTTGGATTTGGGAAAGGAACTATAGCCTAAGAATTAACTTGGCCGGTTCCTTGCATAGTCGATTGACTATTCTGCAAAAATGCGAGAACAGGTGGAATGGATGTGATTGGTTGGATTGGAATGGGTGCATACGCAGGTGCTGGTGGATACGGTTGTTGATATGGGAAGGCATTCATGCTTGGCATTTGCGGTGCCATGATCTGATTTGCCAAGGGAGCTTGACCATATGGAGCATATTGTCCCATCATAGGCATCTGGGGAAATCCATAGCCCTGTGGTGTCATTTGTTGCTCGATGGTCATGGCTTCATTGTAGGCTAGAGCGAGCGTGGTGACTTGAGGATTTCATCTTGCAAACATGGCTGTCATGGGATCCAATGCCCCAAAATATATTTGCAAGGCCACTGCAGGATCGATGGCAAAATGCCGAACTGCTCTATTATAGCACTTTTGGAATTTCTGATTAAAGGTTCTAATAGGTTCACCCTGGCCCCTTTTGCATGTAATAAACTGATTGTAAATGGTTGCGGGATCCAAAGGTGACCTAAATTGATTAACAAAGGCATTCTCCATTTGCGCCCATGAAGTGATTGAACCAGTAGGCAAGCATATATACCATTCATATGCTATTGGATCTAAGCTCATGGGGAAAAGTCTGCAAGCCACATCCTCATGTTGGACTTGCAGTCTTATTAAAACATCCCTATAGGCTTGGATATGCTCTTCTACAGTTCTTGGGCCATCTGGTTTGTATTTGGGCAAAAATATTTCTATGTTCTTAGGGATTTCATGGATATCCCCTGCAATGTTCAAAGGAATATTATTAGCTCCATACCAAGGAGCTGCTGGAGGTTGAGCCATTTGACTCAAAATCGATGAGGACAACCCTACAAGAGCAGTGGAAATATTACTGACAATAGGTACACTAGTGGCAACTGGTATCACTGGTGTAGGTCCACTCGATGTTCCTGGAGCAAAAAGGTCTTTTGTGATTGGTAAGCTTACAACTTGCTTGGTTTTATTCTTGGGAGTACCAGTGAGCGTAAGGTCATGAAAAATGGTTTCCCCGGTTGTTTGGGACCTAGTCGCAATACGACGCGGTGGGTCCAGCCTGCCTGATGAAACCCTCGGTTATCTCCAAGAAAACCTGCAACAGAAAAAACAAATGTTGCAGTTTAGCCGTTTGCGAGATTTAAGAGATGATTTCAAAATCAAATCAAAAAGATATTACTTATGTAAGAAAATCAAAATAGAGTAAACCAATCATGCCCTCCTTCTAGCGCCAATCTGTTGAGTGGTGTTTTCACCCAATTGTGAAAGCACACTCTCCGGTAGGATCTGAGTCCCAAAATCCTCTGCTTGCAAAGAAATTATAACAGAATAATTTCTCCAAGGTTCCTGTTATGCTGGCTTTTTGTTTACCAAAGATGTTGTTCAATTTAAATGTTGGGAATACCTTAGGGTTGCAAGTGGATGTTAACAAGGGGCACTGTGGTTTATTTTAATTTGAATTTGCAATGGACTCAAAGTGAATAAATCTAAGAAATAAATCTATTTTGATCTTGGGATTTGATGGATTTTTAGTTATTTATTTAAATGACGGTAATAAAAATACAGGAATGAAATAAAGGATTGAAATAAAAGAAATGCAAATAAAAAAATGAAACTAAACTACGTCCAGAATGCTGCCATCTCGATTTGACAAAATCGAAGATAATGAGGTTTTCTGCATGCAACCTAACCTATTGAATCTGCAAATTCGCACAATCCTGATAAGCTAGGTGCGGGTTTCTGGGGTTTTTACTATAATTTCAGATTTTAGGCATTCGCATGAAGCAACCAAAAACATTTGCATTAAACTTCACCTAGAAGCCTAGAAATCTGAAAGGGAAGATAAAACATTAAATCTTGCATGCAAAATGACTCCTTCTTTCTTATCAATGAGATGTCAATTCTCTGTATTTCTGTATCAAAATGATATATCAATTACAATGACAGAATGTTCCAGGTTTAACAAATCCAGAACAAGTGAAAGAAATTGCTCCAATAGCAAGTCCAGAATGGCGGGTCGCCTTTGTCTCTGCAACTCTGCTAGCAGCAATTTCCAACCCTCGTATCAATCTGCGCTTCTAATTTTATACTATCTTGCGTGGCTCTTGGTTTCTCCCTGCGTCACTTCGTTTCACCTCCCAGAATGCACCGCTTCGTATTCCCGCCTTTTCGTTACTTTGAATTCATGCTCGATGCCGAAACGTTCGATATTTTTTGTTACATGTAACGCTTCTGCAACTCTGACACCCGTATGCCACGTGTTTCGCGCTTCCTATGCACATTCTGTAACGGCCCTATGTAAATCATGACGTCTTTATGCATGCAGCTTTGCTTCCTTGCTTTCACCGTAAAAACGTGACATGTCGCGATATCGCGACATTTTCTTGCCAACAACCTTGTCCGCCTTCCTGGCCATGAAAACGAGACATGTCGCGATATCGCGACGTTTTTCTGTCAATAGCCTTTCTTGCCTTCATGCACAGCGAAAATCCGACATGTCACGATTTCGCTACAAGTTTTCCGCACTTAGTCTCTTTTCAATAAAGTGTCACGAAATCGCTACCATTTTTTGCCCTCTGCATGGTCTTCACTTTCTATCACGATTTCGCGACGTCTTTTTCTGGCTGGAACGTTTCCTCAAAAGTTGCGCGATATCGCTATGCCTTTGTGCCTTAGACTCTTTTCATTCAGGTGAACCGCGATATCGGAACACGTAGCGATTTCGCTACGCTCTTTGCTTTGTTTGGCTTCATTTTTTGACTATAGCGAAATCGCTACCATTTTACCACTTAGGCCTTTTAATCCACCCGTGCCGTGAAAACGCGACGCGTCGCGATTTCGCGACGCCTTTCGACTTATGCGCTTTGTCTCTCCTCTCTGGGCCACGACGGAGCAACATGTCATGATTTTGTGACACTTTTTCGTTTTCGGCCGCGATAGCGCAACATGTCACGATTTCGTGACACTTTTTCATTTTCGGCCGCGACAGCGCAACATGTCGCGATTTCGCGACACTTTTTCATCCTTGTGCAATTTTGCCTTTTTCTTGATTTTTAGCATCTGGGTCACTGAGATCTTTTCTGAAAGTATGCAAAAAAGGTGGGTCCCCAAGTTTGGGGTGTGTTGTGGATCAGCCACAACAAGACCCTAGATTCTACCTCTATCCATGGGTGTAAATTTTAAAATAATTGGGACTCATGTTGCAAAACTGACAAAATTATTGTTTCTCCCCCAAACTAGACTTTGGTGGTAGTGGTCCTAGCAGCTTTTACCACTCATTATAATTATGAATATATACTAACTTGAGGTCTTCTACCTCCCCCATTAGATATTCAAAGGGATTTTCATATAATTATTCTCCCTTGGTAGCTATCTCCCTTAACATTGCATGAATTAGCTTCATATTTTAACATGTTTCAATGGCATTCCCTTGATTGGCATGGTCATTTTCATATTTAGTCATGGCATTGATAACATCATTATCTAGGACAAGCTTCTTATCATCGAAGATGTTGAGAATTCCAACCATAATCATCCCATGAATCTCTTTATCTATTTGATGCCCTTGGGTTTTCAAGGACATTAGGTTATCTTTTCAAGTTTGTAGGTTCCTATGCATGTCCAAGATATTTCTTATTTTCTAGACCATATCCTAATGATATATACCATGCTATTGTGCTTGTGTTATGGTTATTTATGCAAGGATCTTAAGGACTTCCTGATGTTCACCCCTCATACAAAGTTAACCTTCCACTTGTTTGATGATATTTTTGACCTTTTATAGGATGTCTTCTATGAAGGATATTAGTCAAAATAATTTACTTGCATTCTTTGTTTCCTCTTTGATCTGGTGCCATAGGATCTTGGCCATATAAAATTTTTGCATTGCTTTTGGGTCTACCTAAATTTTATTTGGGTCTCAAGGCTTCTAAATTCTTAATGTAATGATCCTTTTGTTCCAAGTTTATCAAAATTTTGCTTTGTTCCTTTGTCATCTCCTCCATACAATCTTTAGATTAGCAAGTTGGGTTTTGAGGTCCTTAACTTGATTCTTAAATTGATCCTTTTCCATGAATTCATTCTTTAACCCTTTATTATTTTGCTAAATTTGATCTCTTTTTGCCTTTATTGTGCTAGTTCTACCTCTAGTTTTCTATTATTATTTTGGTTTGCTTCCTCTTCAATTGCTGGTAGGCCATATTTCATTATTATGCCAAGTGTGAGTTGGTTAGCCAACTGGACCATTTGGTATGGGTCCATATTGTCTATATCTAGGTATGAAAATCTAGTAGTTAAGTTAGTAGAAGCTGATAGTATCTTGGAGGGGTCAATTTCATATGACTCAATAAAGTACATTGTCTCCCTTTATTGAAAATTGCAAGTAAAATATTACTGAGGCCTCAAAGGTCTTCCTACTAAGTCTCTTATACTATTTCTTCCACTCTTTCTCCTCAACAAAAAGTATATATTGCATTATTAAAATTAGATTCTCTAACCTTGTATGTGTAACTTGGTCTAGGCCATTTAGATGCATCTATTGATTGGGGAGCTACTACAAATTTTGCTCCTTGGATAGGAATAATGGGTATCATTACTTGTAGGATAAATTTTTATGCATGGGATGGTGGGAAAATTGAGGTGGATGGCATGTTAAGGGGTGCAAATTGAGTGGTGACAATATAAAATGGAGTGGAAGTGGAGGGAGTAGGATGTGATGCCAACTTAGTTAGAGTGGTAAAAAGAGGAGATATGGTTTATGGAACCAAGGATTGTGATGAGAGGACTTGAGTGATTAGGGATAGAAAGGAGGTGATTAGAGTAGTTTCTAATATGACTATGACTATTGAAGGTAAATTTCCTCCTATTGAACTTTGGTATGGGGTACCCTTTGGAGAAACATATGCTATACTAAAAAAGAAGGAAAGAAAAGAGAGAAAGAGATGGATGTAGAAGAAGTGATAGAATGAGAAGGTAGAATGGTAGGTACTAAAAATGGAGTGTGTGCAGTAGTGGCCACTAGATTGTCCATTTAAAAATCTAGAGAGTATCCTTAAGGGAATTCCCCTCTTCAACTTGGGATTTCTACCCTTTTGTTGTTGTTTTACCACTATAGCCACCTCACCAAACATTGACCCATATATTTCAAATATATTCTACCCCTTAATCATCATTTGTATGATTTTTTATGCTGACCACATCTAGGGTTTTTAGTGTAGTTGAGATTTTAATAATTCGTGTTGTATATTTCTTATGCTTCTTATGTAGGGTTGGCATGCTTACTATTACCTCCATGATGACTATATTTCTCTTTGTACCTTTTGGGTATCGCTTGCTCTAGGTTATAGAAAACTCAATATGAAATAAACCATATCTTATGGATTTGGTCCTAATATTCATTTTATACCTCATTCTTTGCCACATAAGAATATTTTTGTGTACCTTAATTTCTAAGGTACCCCAACCCTTGATGATTTGGCTTGATGTATGGTTCAAAGTCATGTTTTACCTTTGTATAAAATATGTACCACTTTGGGGGGTCATTGTATCAACTCTAAACTTCATCTTTGTAATCCCTATTGCTACCTAGTGTGGCAAGGGATGTTTCTTCATCTAGTTTGGCCTACTATTGGATGTTATACCTCTTATCATATGTAAATAAGATATCTAATTTCTTATTTTAGAGGGTTTGTTCAAAAATTTCCTTTGGGTTATAGGACCACCATTATTTGAGTTTTCCTAGACCCATTTTCCTCAACCTTACCTCTACCATCATGTTGATCCCACATGCCTTAACAATTATGCTCATAATTCTCCATTTAAATGGGTAAAAGGTGGTTTTCCTCTACCCTTTGAAATACTTCAAGTCCACATAGTCAAGTTGCCTGACATATTCTAGGTTAAATATATAGTTTGGTAATTTTATAGTTTACTCAAATGGAATGGTTAATAAGACATAGAGGTGAATGAAGTATTTAGTACTCCCCAAATAGAAGTCCCCTTAATGACACTATAAACATATTTTGTATCTCATCTATCAATCTTGGTGCTTTTCATCTAAAATTATCCATAATAACCTCATACACCTTGTCATAGAAGTGGTAGGAGGTATTTATTACTTCTCAACATAGTACATCCATGCACTCCACAATACTTAGGGGTTAGTCATCCATCCCTACTTGGTCTAGTTAGAGAGTGGAAAATTAGTTTGTATTTTGGTATAAGATCAACTAGATTAGGTAGGAGGTATAGGTGATCATCTTTGGTTCCTTAAAATACTTTGATTGATTGTTGATTTGATCAAAGATGTACTTGGTATGACCAATCATTTAGGAGTGTCCTCAAGAGTTCTGAACTACATGCATCGAGATAATGTTCTCCTCATTTATATTTTTCACTCTCAATGATAACTATCCTTGACATTGCCATCTGAATGTCTTACTTAAATTGGTCCAACTCTAGTGGGATATCAAAGTTAGATGATAGATCAAACTTCTTTAGGTAAGGAATTAGGAAGCTTTGCCAATAGGTATCGATTTAACTATAGTAGTAATCTCTCTACATTTTAGGGCTTTATAAAATCCACATTATTGTTTCATCAATGGCTTTTAACATGCTCATTATGACTCTCATATTGATATAAAAGGTATATTTGGTTCATTACAAGAGGTAAAAATATGTTGCCAAATTATAATTCTCAATTATTATTTGTTTTATCTCATGATAATTCTACACTTATGGTACTAGGTTCATTTCTAAACGGGATATTCAGGTCTAGCTTATGCTCTAGGAGTCTATTTTGGGACCTAGGTTGTACCTCCTTAGGGATATCCTTTTTACTTCCCCATTTGGATGAGTATAAGTTCCCTCCCCTACCTTCCAATAAGGGTTTTTAAGTTGCTCTTTTGATATTTTTGGAGGTGGGAAGCCCTTCCTATTTCTCTTCCTCCTTTTCTTCTTCTAGGTCTACTATTTGGATGGTTTGATGTCCACTGTAGTGACTATAATGGGGGATAATGGAAATGTGATGGGTGGGGCAGTAGTTATGGAAGGTGGTGATATGATTTGAACTTCAAACAGTGAAGGGTTGGCAAATGTAAATGAGATGCCCATGACAAAAAATGGTAATAAAATGGGAAAAATGATTAAAAATGGAAATTTTTGAGAAATTATTTTTTGGAGTTTTGGAGTGATTCGCTTTAAAATATAAGAAATTCTATTTTCTAGAGGTATTTGGTAGCTTTTTGGGAGGAATAGAATTTTTCTTGAAATTCAAAGTAAATCATCACATGGAAAATGGGGCAATTTCCCAATTAAGGATGAGTTATTTGTTCAAAATTTGGAGTGATTTTCTTGGATACTAATGGGGAGCCCCTATGGGGCTACAACTTGCTTGAACTTATATACACAATGGGTTGTTATCCTCATGATTGGATTCAATAGTAGAGCACTTGTAATTTTGGACGAATGATAAGTTTAAATCAACAAATATTTTCCCTTGCCCAAGGTATTTCTAGACCTCGAGTAAGGCACACTCTACCCATACCTTCGTGTGCTTTGCCTATGCTTTGGCATGAGCTATCCAAGTGGGCCAATTAACCTATTAAGGGTTGATTGACCTTACCTTATAGATGGAATGGGCTTGATATTAGGGTGAACATGTTGCTCACTTAATTAGCAAATCCTTTATTATTTCTAACATTGTGTACCTAATAGAATTGGCATGCCATCAATATAGGGGATGAGAAATAATTTTGATAGAAAATAAAGAAATTTAGAAAAAAGAAAAAAGAGAATAATAGGAATAGCAAAAAATAAATATACTTATCAAATTAATAGTTGATACCATGTACATAGATACATTTTTTGCAAAAACTCTTATGGCTATGCTAGGTGGAGGTGTTGCCAATTTAATAAGATAGGAAATGTTACTCCTACTAAAGATAGTTTATAGTTTTTTGGACCCACAATTTCAAAAATATGATAAGGTCCACTCCATAATAAGTTCAAATTTTGACGAGTGACTAGTTTGTATGTTTTTCATCCCATTTTAGATAAAGTTTACTTTCTTGTTGAACCATTTCTTGATGGTCTTTTATTATTGAGCAAATTTCCTATAAGGTTTTTCTCTTTCCTCTTCTAGGGATAATAGTGCATTCAACATTTCTTGCATGGGCTTGACGTCAGTGTCTTTAGCTTAAGCTATTGTGACATCTAGAGGGAAGGAAACTTGAGGTTAATTAAGGACACTACTTCCTTGCTATATACAAATTTGTAGGAGATGACTCGATGGATGCTTTTGATGTCACTCTATCTACCTATAATACTTTACACAAATTTCTATGCTAGAACTACTATGGTTCTAAAATTATCATGTTCAAGTTTCTCATGATGTTTATATTGGTTGATTCAATTAATCTTAATTCCTTAGGGATAATAATTGGATAGTGTTTTGAGAAGGAACTCTTATTCAAGGATGAACATCACTTTTTTTTATTAGGTAAATAATATTATAAGGGTGGGTTTTTTGATAGGGTCCCTAGAAACTATTTACATAAAGTATACTTCAACCATAATTACAAAACCTTAGCAATATTGAAGTAGACTAAGATACTAAAATTGTAGCAAAGTGTTACAAATCATTAACTACTTATTTTTGGAAAATTTTGATCAATCTTCCATTGATATTCAACCCTGTTGATTTGGAAATTAGAGGAAGAAAAAAGGTAAATACCACTCCCTCAATCTTAACTTATCCCCTCTTCCAAGTCATTACAGTCTTCCTAGATAAAACTTCATCAAAACCACAACATGCTTCCAGAAATGAGTTCAAAACTCCATAGATAATTCTTTGGATTTTTACCTTACCCTTGACTTCCACATAGTTGTCTAGTTTCATCTTCACAAGATCTCCATCCATATTACTAAAATTCCTCCACACAAATACTGAAACTGCTTCGATATACTGCTTTCCAAACTAAGAGTAAATAAACTAGACTGAGTTTACTACAGTATAGGATTCTAACAAGATTTTATTAATCTATTCATATTTGATAAAAACTAATTCCAATTTGGGTTGCTTCATCTTGTATGCATGCAAACATATCTCAAATCTGCTTAACACACATAAAAATAACTTTCCCACAACACACACCAGTACATTTTCTACAATATGATTAATTTATTTTGATTGTAAATTAAACCACCATTCACAACATGTATGCTAGCACTTATGATAGCCTCTCAACTTACATAAACCTATTCTATCAACATCCATTTCCCTAAATCCATCATTACACTTTTCAAAAAACTTTAATGTTTCATTATTATTATTCCTTTTGAACTTCTTGGAAATGACAAGCCATATCTTGTCAACCCACTTCTATATTTTCTTCATTTTCCATATCATCATGATTTAATAATTGTAAAATCTTGATCATTTCCTTCTCTTTCTCATTCTTTTGGGTTCTATAAATCGAATAATTTTCACTAATACTATATTTTATCATTTGGGTCCTAAGTGGGGTTTTTCAGGCCTTCAATATTTCATGGGTTAAACCAGCCACCATACTTGATTTGTTCATCCAGTAACCTTGCCCATTTTCAAGCCAAATACTTAGATAAATATGGAAAATTTGTCTCAAACTATCATCAAACTATCATTGCCAGGATCCTATCCTTTACCAACGAGAATGTGAACCTTGTCTCTTTTGATAGCTATAAACCTCATCTGTAGGATACCACGATTGCTCAATATTTAAGCTTAACCTTGTTAGATGAGTCTGTGCCTAGGGTAGTCAAACCCAAAGCCAATGTTAAGTGGTATCCACCTCCTATGGGTTGGTTTAAGCTTAATTTTTATGGAGCAGCTAAGGACAATGTTGACAGAGTAGGCACTGGTGGCATTGTACGAGATCATAATGGAAATATGATGCTTGTATTTTATGAATATTTTGGAACAAGGACGAACAAAGAAGCTAAATCTAGAGCTATGTGGAGAGGACTTCAAATGACTTAAGACTTAGAAGGCAATTTGATCGTAGAAGGAGACTCTATGCATGTTATAAATCTTCTCAATAATTGGAAAACACCTCCTTGGAGGATTAAAACAATTGTTGAAGAGGCTAGGATCCTTTTCCAGGGAATACAGGACAGAAAAGCCCAACATGTCTTTTGGGAAGCTAACAAAATTATTGATAAGCTAGCCAATTTGGGTGTCGATGGTGACCAAATTTTAAAATGGGAACACGGTGTCCCGAGTGAAGTAGAGGAGCTTATTCAACAAGAATGCCAAGAATGATATTCAAATTTACCAATAGGGAAGGCACTGTAAGTTCGAAGGCTAGGAGTATTCCCGTCTCTTTTTTGAATTGGACTCACAATAAAAATTATCTGAGCTGTCAGTCTTCGTGGATGCTGCTTGGAAATACATAAAGACTAATGGGGACAGTCACATGTCAGATAACATGGCTCCTAGTCATCTTAGTAAGGTTGATAATCACAAGGAAGGAAAGAAACGACAATATAAGACTTCAAACCAAAGCCACATGGACCACCAGATAACCACCGCCATAAATCTAGCCAGCAGGTTCACTTCTCTAAGGTTGATTGGCCAAGATAGTATGTGGTACCAAAGCATGTCATATACGAAAGAAAGCAATTGCCAAAATTATTAAGAGTAACTATCAATATAAAGCTTGTGGGAGTTTTTTCAGCACTCTGCTATGTGTGTCTGCAACTTTTTGTTTCTCCATTGTCTCAAGGAAGGGATCTGTGTCTGTTTATTTTTTGTAATTATGATGCATGTGTGTTTTCTCGGGGTATACCCAAAATATTGTATGGGAAGTTTTTTTTTTATAACAGGCTATGTGCCTTACTGGATGTAATGGCTTTGGCGGCATGTAGATTTTACATATATAGGATCCTTAGTAAGGATATGTTCATAAACATCCCTGGGCTAATTTTTGTAAAAGGTTTTGGATCAACCTGTAAAACCCGGTATTAATGCTATAGTATCTTATCTACCAAAAAAAATATTTTATCATTTGGTAAATTTATGCTTTATTTTTGGAAAATCTTGTGATTCCTATATTTCCACACCACCCAACAAAAGTTTGGAGGAATGAAATCCCAAAATTCAGTGGAAAACTTCCTACTGGAATTCCTATCCCATTCGATCAACATATTTACAAATGATTTTGATTAAACCCATTGAATTCTCAAATTATTCCAAATTCTATCGTAAATATTACTATCAAAATCATAGTGTAGAAAAAAATGGTCAACTAATTCCTCCATTTTAGAACATAAAACACATCTATTTAAAAGCTAAAACCTCATTTTTTTCAAATTTCCAATAGTAAGGATATTATTATGAGTTGTTTTATGAAAAACATATTTTTGGTATCAATCCTTTCAACCAAACCTTCTTCCAAAATTTATAACTTGCATCAATTGAATCAGAATTCATAAAATTAAAGGTTGATTTCACCCTATACACCCCATCCTTTTCTCTATTCCAAACTGGATTATATTTTCCATCAGAGTGATCAATTTCCTTTCCCATCAATTCTTTTCTTACCACTTTCAACTGACTATTGATCTTTTCATCATCAACTTCTATCATATACCACTATTTCCCATTCTCAATTCTTCTAATATAATCATACACCTTCATCCCTTACTAATTTATTGCCCACAAAACCTCGTCTTTCAAATATTCAAAGGAAATGAAAATTTTCACCCTTAACCACCTATATTCCCAAAAGAATACATCATTTCGATCTTTAATTTTCTAAGAGAGGTGATCCCAAATAATCTTCCTAGTTTCAAGAAAACCATTCCAAAAAATAGATCCACTTAGAATATTTTCAGCTCTTAAGAAAGAATTTTTATTTTCAAGGTATTTATCTTTACAGATTGAAGACCACACACATTCAATATTATTACTTAATATCCATCCTAATTTTGCTCATAGGACTTTACACAATGTCTTCATATTCCTTAGACCAAGGCCACCCAATATTTTACTCTTACAAATTGTATCCCAAGCAACAAGAGTCATCCTTTTCTTATCCTCTAGACCATACCAAAGGAATCTATTACAAATCTAATCATTTTTCTTAGCAATGGTTGATGATATTTTAAACACAAGTGAACTATAAATGGGCTAGCTCTAAATTGTAGTTTTTATTAGTAATAATTTCCCAGCTTGACTCAAAATAACCTCCTTCCACCCAACCAATTTCTTAGATATCCTTTCTAGTATTTCATTCTAGAAACTATCATGAACATCACTTTAGCTCCCTTAAAATAAGTGGAATTATCCATGACAATGGCAATAAGGACTCCAAACCTAGTTATGATATCCTCAAGCAATTGCATCATTATTTTCTAATTAACTGACTTATTTGGGATTGCCTCAACCCACTTAATGAAGTTGTACATAGTAGTGAAGATCGACCCATAGCCCACACTTGAAAATGGGTTGATATTTCCTATAAATTGATTTCCCACTATTAGAATGATTTGGTTATAATGATCACTTTTAAAGGCATTAAGGATCTTTTCTTCCTTCCTTGGAACATACAACAAGATTTTTAATCCTTGGTACATTGATAACAATCAATAAAGA
This sequence comes from Wollemia nobilis, assembly GCA_028583015.1. Taxonomy (NCBI): domain Eukaryota; kingdom Viridiplantae; phylum Streptophyta; class Pinopsida; order Araucariales; family Araucariaceae; genus Wollemia; species Wollemia nobilis. Next base: position 3,179,035 of record JAQPPZ010017063.1, on the reverse strand, counting down.
TAACATGCTAGTAGTATTTAATGCTCAAGATCTTATGGAGAGTTATGGATGTAGATAATTGATCTCCTTCATCATGATACTACTTGATTAGGTCTCCATTTCTATCATCTACCACATAACAAAGTAGAATATCATTATATCATTTTTTAATAAGACATTGTCTAACCATTGGTATTATTTTATATTTTATCTAAACTTGGCCCTCTCCTTAATGGATAATTCTTTAGGTACCTATCTTATGTCCATGCACCTAAAAATATTTCCTATCCATATAATTCCTTCATTGTTATCCATTTCTTCATCTAGAACAATATGTTCTTTAGATTATTTCTTGCCAACCTTTTGCACAAAGACCTTCCCCTAATAAGCTTAGTGGGTTTTATTTTAATATTAAATTATTGTATCTTATTGATCCACCTAACTCTCTTTTCTCCCAACTTGTTGTGCAATACAACAAATCAAACATCAAGATGTACTGTAAAAATGATTATTTTACTTTATGATAGATAATATTTGAACTTTGTTAGGACCTTCATGATGATGAATACTTGTTTTCAGTTAAGGTATATCTCTTTTCATAGTTTTTATGGGCTTGAATCATGAGGGATATGGGATGCTCTTCATCATGGCCATTATTTTGGGTTAGGATGACAATAATAGTCTCACCTATTTAAAACACACACTTTGGAAAAATCTAGGTTAATTAGGATAGGAGCCTTGGTGATGGCATATTTGACCTATTGGAAGGATTTATTCCCTTCTTTGGTCTAATATAGGGGGGGTTTATTTATTTAGAATCTTGGTTATAGGTTAACCATTTGAGAGAAAATATTAGTTAATTTGACTAGACATGGATTTTCCCTAGAAAAGACCTGATTTTTTTATTGACATGGAAATTGGCAGGTTTTGGATGACTTTTATTTTATTGGGGTCTATGGCTATACCTTATTTTGATAATATATGACCCAAAAAATTTTCATCCTAGACCATGAAAGTAGATTTCATAGATTTTAGAGAAATATTAAATTCTCTACGCCTTTAGAAGATTGGTTGTAGATGTTGAATGTATTTGCTTTTGTCTTTGGAAAACATTTTCAAGTCATCAAATATATAAGGATGATCTCACTTATAAGTCCTACAAAATGCCCTTTGTAATTTTCTTCAGCATTTGATAGGTCAAAATCATTGATATCCACACTTAGCAGTGAAGTTTTTATTATGTTGATCTTCATACAAAAATAAAATCTAATTCTACCTAGATAAGTCATCTAGGAGTGATAGCATTTATGACCCTACCACCTTCTACAATATTTGATCAATGGTAGGTAGTGGATAGTGATATTTTAAGGATACCCTATTTAGGTTTATGAAATTGACACATGACCTTATATTTCCATTTTTCTTATGTATTGGTGTAGACATGGAAAATTGACCCATTAAGATGAGTTATTTTCCTTAGATCTTGAGTTTTTCTCTTAGAAAAGTAGGATTATTTTTTAGCCAAATTTTCCCATAAAACTTTCTCCATTCCTTTCAAAACCTATACCATTGGATTGAGCTCAAAAAAATATTTCTGATGGTATACGTTTTATCCCATTTTGACTCCATTTTGTTCCCCAAAGTACCAAAACACTGCACATGGGTCTAGCTATCACGAATTTGGTGTTGTCTAATATGGGGTGTGAATTTGTCATCTTGGGTTTTTCTCTCTCAAAAAATATTTTTAGCATTAGCTCTTTGTTATGTTGACCCTTGTCTAAGGTTAATTTTTTGTTAACCTCCTCCAAACCTCTTATAAAAATAGGATTTGATCCCCTATTTTCCATTAATCCAAGGAATCAAAAAGTCTAAAAATCAATTTGTAGACACCAAAACCTAGGAATCCATCACATTTGTCACCCCACATAAAATCCTGCATAATGAAATTATATACCTAAGTTTAGACTTAAATGTATAAAATCCTACACATTATCCTATTTTCTAGATTTGTTAAATTTGGAAAATTGGTCTAGTATACCTTGCCTACCCACTAGATATGTGTCCTAGCCACCTCACCAATATCCCTTGCTACATATCACACACCCTTTTCCCCTTTGTCCCTTCACATGGGATATCACCTACACCTCACTCCACTTGCAGGTACATCACCCCATTTTAGTGAGACACCTTGGGTGACTCACTCTAACTGCCGCCTCCATTTGGTAGCCTTGGATTGCCACTTGACAATCCTGGCTTACCACATCCTATTTCCCTCCAAAATCCTAAGGGGCATATAAAGGCACCTTCACCCCATCAAAAAAAATGGTCTCAAAATAGGTACCATTAGGCTATCAAAATAATACCAAGAGTTTGCATGCATCCCAAGGAAACCCGATATTTGAAGCCCAAAGCCATATTTTAGAGCATTCTACCACTCAGTATAAACTACCCATCTATGATTACACAGTCAAAATTGCACTTTTGTGCTTTCCCCCACCACTCATCCATGGTTTACCAGTCCACACCATGTGTTCATGATTCCTCAAAAAAAAATAATACCACAAACCCGATCAGTAAGTTTTTATTTTAGCAAGGCATTTAGTTTATGTTTCTCTATTTTTGCATTGCATGTTTCTTCAACTAGGGTTTGTAGTAGTATTTTATATCTTTCTCAAAAAGTGCTACTAACTCTTGTCTGGTTTTTATGTGTGTAGGAAACAAGTATCTTGGAGAGATACTAAATATGGAGTGGTCCCCTCATTGGATATCAGAAGCCCACTCATCCCTCTCAAATTGTAGTAGAAGAATGAAGAACATACAAGCTTGTGGAATATTTGGAAGACCCCTTTCCTATTATCAAAGCATTGTATCTCATAGAGAGAAAGAAGCATTTTAACATTACCCCCAACACACTTGGAACAATTCAAAAATTATTGTAAAATCGAGAGATTCAGGATCCCCTATATCATCATTAATACAAAAGAGTATTTTTAGCAATCTTCTCTCCTATTTTATATAATTTATCTATGTTCAATTATTTTACAACAGAAATGGTGATCACGATGGGACACCCTAAGGGGTTTGTTTTTTTCGTTGTTATTATTTGATTATTGATTTGTGTTTTTTGTGGTTCCAAGTTTCTAGAGTTCGAGCACATGAAGATTCAAAATCAAGACTGACATATCTAGAGCTTGTTTCTATTTGACCTTGCACTTGAGAAACCATGAGCACATGGTTATAAATTTTAGTAATCATACACAAGTGGTGGGAATCTATGTAACTTTGCATAGGTGGTGGGAGCACTATGGAACCACGGATCGAGGTTTGAGCACATTGGAAGGAGTGGCAAAAGGATAACATGCCTGTACACCTAAAAAACCATATTTCTCTATTTTTAGCTTTAGCATTGTATTTAGGTTAAATTAAGAGTCTTTGTTCTATTTTCCATTGTTTGCATTTAGGTCATAGGCTAGGCACATATAACATTCAAAATATAAAATATAAAAAAAAGAAGAAGAAATAAAAAAATATGCATTTTTAGATCAGTTAGCAGAGCATGTGCATAGCCTAATTAGAAATAATCTAAGCATATTTGGGGTTCCAAACCTATTCTACCTTACATTCTACTACTCAGTTAGAATCATGTATTTGTGGTTGGGATTTCCCAAATGCACATGCATGGTTGGTAAACTACACAAATACAGTTTACCAGAACTAATCATCCACCTACGGTTGGCTCTGATAACATAACCTTGTTAGATCTTGCTTGAAATTAGCTATTTTAGCCCTTGATATATTTTTTGTTTGCTACTATGTGTTTTCTTGCATTCTGCATTAGGTAATAAACAAAATTGCATATTATATTACATCACACAATAGAAAACAAAGCCAATACACACTCAAATGAATGTTGGACAAGGTTGGACTTCATCACCAACCCCCAACATATTTACCCTATTACTTGGTCAAGGCCAGCTCCAATAACCTTCTTAGTCATGGAAAATAGTACGCATTCCTCTTCGAAGGGTGTATTACTGCCCACGATGAATATGGTTGAGGACTAGTAGGACCTAAGATCCCTCATCAAATTTGGATTTCATCTCCAAGTCCTGGTCAATTTAACAACTCAAAATTCATCATTGGGTTAGTGTGTGAGGGTGTCTAGGTGAAATCCATAGACTCATTTTAGGGAAAAATATTTTGCACATCGCTTTTTATTTTTTCCAAAAAAAATTCAAAAAAAATCAAAAACTCCAAAAAAAAATACACAAAAATCAAACTTTGTGCAAACTTAGGAACAAAAATATTGTTTGTTTGTTTTCTTTGAGTGTTGTCTTTCTTTGTACTTCCATCACACATCCACACACATACATTTATATTTTACACCTCATCCCACCTTTACCATATGGTAACAACACGTGGTCAAGCTAGAAGGTTAGCCCTAATTTAGAGTCAGTTGCCTTCTCCCATGGATCCATCTTAGTCTTGTTAGGTCCCTAACACTTTGATGGTAGGGCAAGTTAGTGTAGACCCTACTATGTCCCTGAACATAAATTTTAGTTCCTCTAGTGGTGACCCTATTTTGAACATAGATATAATGCAGAGGGCTACTCACACTTCCATCCCTGAGACACCTAGGATTGAGCCACATATATCGACGGATGGTCATGTTACACTTATGGACATGGACATTGTTAGGTAATACCTAAATGCAACTGGTATGATTTTCTCATTGTTACCTTTGCTCACTTTTTTACCCTACACTATTCCATAATTTCATCAGGAAGCCACCTTCCCACACCCATAGAAATCCAACCAAACCTTCATGAATGCACTTTTTGAACTGATTACTACCACTATAGCCCATAACCATCCATCATCATCTAACAAAATCCCCCTCATATTACCAAACCAAAATTTCATTTGCACCAATCTTCTCTATGAATCACCTATTAGCGTTGCTTCACATATCTTGTTATCCATCCCATCCACTACACCTGTAGACCCCATGTATTATAACATTCCCCATTCAACGGTAATACCTTTCACCACTTACCCTCCTTCAACATCTACTAATATGGTTGCCATACAACCAACCTCATAATTCACCACTTATACAACCATACCATCCTACTCTATGATTGCCATGCAACAAGCCTTCTTGCAATTACAATGAATAATACTAGATAATGCTAACTGCAGAATTAGTCTGACCCACATCAGCATTCACAAGGAATCAACCAAAATAAACCCTCTACATCTCAAACCCACACCTTATTCACTCAAGATCCATCTTTGTTGTTGCATTTCCAAACCATCATAGTCATTAATTCACATTACCACATGTATGCTAACCCTTCAAGTCAGCATGTTATCATACCCCCATCACCTCACTACCATAAAATCTCTCATCAACCACCTTACCATAATCCATTCCATCCTAAAACACCATATCATCCTAACCCTACCAATGGTGCATAGTACTACTAGTAGCAGTAATTAAATCAAGGTTTTAACCCTTTAAAGGATCCTAAGTTCCAATTCTTGTAGAGTTATATTAATAGCCTTGCCATGTAGACATCAAGCATACAGTACCAAAAATATATTGTGAGGTATCTACTCAATCACTCGATCCATGCTTCGATACCATCATCACCCTATCTCATATATTTTTAGCTGCTAAAGTTTGATAAATTCAAGAGGGATGAGGACCCCTATGAGCATGTAACAAGATTCATTAATGCATGCTCCAAGATTAAGAATAATGATGCATTCATTCTTCACACCTTTCCTCAGATATTTGGGGGATATTCCTTGGATTGGTACAACCACCTACCTGATGAGCACCAAAAATACTCATTTTATATACATAGTTAAGAAGAATTATCACTGGTTCAATTAGCATATGAAATGTATTTTATATAACTTATGCATATAATTGATAGAAAATCCGGTATTATGCTTGATTGGTGTTTTTGGTGGGAAATGTGTATCAATGCAGGTATTGGTACTAATATGGTGTTTTCTAGTCTACATCCACTTGGACCTGGCATACTTTTGCTTACAGAGACTAAGGCAAGAGAGTAGGCGCCTTCCTCAAGGAAGGCGCCCAACAGAAGTAGGCACCTTCCTACAACCGAAAGGCACCCATAGAAGATGAGCGCCTCCCTACAACTGGAAGGCACCAATGGAAGATGAGCGCATCCTTGCAAACGAAAGGCGCCAATAGAAGAAGAGCGCCTCCTTACAACTAGAAGGCACCGACAGAAGACGAGCGCCTCCCTACAATCGGAAGGTGCCAACAAAAGACGAGCGCCTCCCTGCAATCGAAAGGCACCAACGAAAGAAGAGCGCCTCCCTACAACCGGAAGGCACCGACAAAAGATGAGCACCTCCCTACAACCGGAAGGCACCAACGAAAGAAGAGTGCCTCCCTACAATCGAAAGGCGCCTCCATGCCTTCATACTTTGCAAGATTTACCAAGTCAACTTTGACTAGTTGACCAAGGACTATGGAGGAGGTTGCACGTGAAGACAAAGGAGATCTATTTTAATAATGCATTTATTAAATAGAATAAAGTGTTTGTTATTATCAACCGATTGGTCGATTGACCTTGTAAAACTCTTAAAGCATATTATTATTTTTAGGATGCATTAGTTTAGGATTTGTTGTTACATACACCTAAGGATGTTTATAATCTGGTGAATGAACATACTTTAAAATAGAAGAATAAAATATGTGTAGAATCAATTATAACTAAATCACATCACGTGATTAAAATAGACCAATTTGTTATTGTAATGATATATGGCTGTGCTTTATATAAATACATAGGCCAGATGAACAGAGGAGATCAGAGATCAATGATTAATTTTAGACAGAACTTATTTTATTTTATTGTTTAATTAATTAAGAGTGCAACTCCTCTTATTCGAGCAAGCTCTACGTAGCTAGCCGGGCGGACTATCTGTGGGAGCTTGGGCCCACTCCCTACAGTAGTCCTCCCCTGTTTAATTTGTGCATTTGCTTTCTGTAGATTAGTTTACTGCTTTATTTAGTTTCAGTTGTGTGTGTTTATTTTCTCGCATTTTATTTCCAGCACTTTACTTTTTGTTTAATAATTTATTTATTTCATTTCCCGCACTTAGTTTATTTTGTTTGGCTGGAATCCAATTACACAAAACTAAATAAGGTACAACCAGATTTTTTCCCCAACACTATAGGCATATACTGTGCATGACACTCATAAGTTTACAAACTTACCGGATTGATAATTTATGGAAGAGAAATGAATGTTTTTCAAGACATGAATTTTTGCTCACCATTTTGGCACTATTGCCGGGGAGTTTCTAAACTGTAGTGTTCTGATTTACGGGTCAGATAAAAAGCTTATTTGAAATTACCTATAAATATTTTATTTGAGAAGCATGAGTCCACCAAGGAGCTTTTTATAAGGCCAAAAATAGTTGTCGGCACAGTCAGAGCCAAATCCCATAGGCAATTATTTATATTTTTTAGCTTCTCAGGTAAACGCGGGAATGAACCTGATGTACCATAATTAAGTGTAGAAGTAGAAATAAAATGTGTTGTTGAAAAAAAAATTAGAAAAAAATCTGGCATTGAAGGATTTCCATCATGTTCTAAATGGTTTCAAAAAATCAAAAGAAAAAGCACAACCCAATTCTGATTGAAAATTTTTAGGGACGTGTTTTTATATGAAAACCATTGAAAAATTGTGCCTCTAGAAGCTTGGTTTTAAATTAAAAAATTTTACAGGCTTGAAATTTTTTGCAACATATTGGTAAATGTTTTTTTATGATGAAATTAATAATGCAGGGAAAATGACAGAGCATAATTTAAAAAGAACATCTTTTTATGGAGTATGCTCTTCACTTGCGCTTAAGGCGACCTAGTGAATTAGAAACTAGCATGTGTTTTTAACAGACTGCTATGCCATGTTTTCTTCAGGTTGCTAGCTCATAGATAGTCATTTCCTAGCCTGCACATTTTACCATTATGTTGAAAATGTTTTGTGTTTGAGGCTATGGGGTAAAATACTCTTCTCATGTTGCAGTGCATCAAACTAGTTGATCAAGAATGAGATAATTTTTAGAAGACTAATTCAGATGTAGGCATGGGGGAGACCCCACCTTCATCATTGCCACCAACAACACAAATAAATATTGTCTAAAAAAAAAAAAAAAGGAGAAAAACATATCTTCTACTGCAAAGGCTCCAAGTTAAGAGCAAAATAGAGTTTTATTTTTCTACTTTTTGGAAGAGAGTATCCTCTTTCCTGAGGACCAGCTTGGCCCAGAAGGGAAATGAGAAATCCCCAACCGGTAGCTAAATAAAGAAACGGATAAAAAAAAATAGAAGCTTTATTTTTTGTTACTTGTTGGAAGAAAGTATCCTCTTTCCCTAGGACCAGTTTGGTCCATAAGGGAAATGAGAAATCTCCAACCGGTTGCTAAATAAAGCAAACTAGGAGCCCGAAAGTAATTAGAAGATGAAAAAAAAAAACAATAAAAAAAAAAAAAATTAGTTAGTTAGAATTTTATTTTAATGTATTTAGTTTAGATTTTTCTTTTATGTTTTGCAGGACAACATGAAGTGCGAAGTAGAAAAATAAGGAGGTGTCTGGGAAGATCTCGTGAATTGAGATTCATACGTGGAGTTTGTAATAGCACTATACGAACTGTCTCGTGTACCTGATTGTGTAGCATCCAATCTAGCAGGTGAAAGCTAGCAGAGTTTTGCCTTGGAAACATTGGCACTTGAAGGCAGGCTAAGTAACCCTGATCAAGAGAAAGGCTTCTAGCCCAAGGTGCTTGTGGAATTTGGGGGAAAATTTTACTGCAAGGTGCATGACTGTTACAACCTGAGTAAATTATGAGCGGAGTCAAAGATGCTACACCACGTACAAGAGAAGAGTGCTAAGACAATGTTTGAGTAACAATCAACGAGCTCCATTAACCACTGCCTCACATTCACAAGAGTGGATCAGACATTGGCATGGGGGAGACCCCATACCATACCAGTAGCTTGGATGAATGTTCAAACATTCGTTGAAAAAAAAAAAAAAAAAAGAAAAAAAAAAAGAGAGAAAGAAAAAGAAAAAAAAAGAAAAAAAAAGAGAGGGAGGATACGTGAAAAAAAAAAAAAATGAAGTGAAAGATGCCTTGTTTATCAAGAAGGTGCCTTACGCATGAAGAAGGCGCCATACATTGGAGGCACCTTCCATAGGAAGAAGGTGCCATACATTAGAGGCGCCTTTCGCATGAAGAAGGTGCCATACATTGGAGGCACCTTTCGCATTCATACATTGGAGGCGGCTTCCACAAGAAGAAGGCACCACACATTGGAGGCACCTTCCACATCAAAAAGGTGCCATACATTGAAGATGCCTTCCACAAAAAAAAAAAAAGTGAATCCTCCTAGTGAACAAAAAAATGCATAGAACATGTCCTGTTTAGCATAAAAAATTTCTTTCTTATTGCTTTGCAGGAAATCATGAACCGAATGCAAGCTACAGGCATCCTGAGAGCCAGGACCTAACAGGCACGAAGTCATGACTCCTGTTTTACTGCTTTCGTGTGTGCAGTTTTTGTAGGTGTAGTTTCACAGTACACAACCATGAGCATGATCTGTAGGCAGAGTCGGCTTAAACTAGGCCTAACAGATGTGACATTTTGTGCCCTGCAATTAGGAGTGCGGTGAAGCAGAAAATGCACTTACTTCCCACTAGGAAGAGAGTGCCTACAATCAGCCCAATACAGTAGTGCCTTTTTCCACCTGGAGGAAGGCACCAATAAGCAATTTTCTTCTCCCTTGGACGGGGATACCTGTTGTTCAGTGTGGGACCTAACATTTGGAGGGCTGCAGACCTGTTGCGTAGAGGTACCTATTGCTGGCGATAAGGGCATCACCAATTTAAGTGGGGGAATATGTGGGTGAATCAAGACCTCCCGTAAAAAAAAAAAAAAAGGGAGTTCGGAAGGCTGTTGTCACGAGGACGTGACAAATTTTAGACATGGGGGGAAAGACGCCTTATTGTCGACGCCTAACTTACTCCTATGAAAAAAAAAAAAAAGGTTCGAAATGCTATTGTCACGAGGACATGACAAATTTTAGACATGGGGGGAAAGACGCCTTATTGTCGACGCCTAACTTACTCCTATGAAAAAAAAAAAAAAAAACCTTGTGTTGAAATAGCTCCACGATGAAATGCAAATTAGAAGCAAAGTTTTATTTTTGCTGCCCATTGGAAGAGAGTATCCTCTTTCTCGAGGACCAGCCTGGTCCCAAAGGGAAATGAGAAACCTCCAACTGGTAGCTAAATAAAATGGGGGAGGAGTTTGAAAAAAAAAAAAAATAGATGTCAAATATCTGTTTCCTTCGGAATCAACGCATGGTAAGTAGGCACCTTCCTCTTCAAGGAAGGTGCCATAAGAAGGTAGGCCTTCCTCTTCCAGGAAGGCACCAAGAAAAGATAAGTGCCTTCCTCTTCTAGGAAGGCACCAAGAAAAGGCCAGCGCCTTCCTCTTCCAGGAAGGCACCAAAAGAATGCAAGCGCCTTCCTCTCACCGGAAGTCATCGACAGGAAGGTGCCCATAGGAAGGTGCCATAGGAAGACACCAACGGGAAGGTACCATAGTAAGGCACCACTAGAAGGCAAGTGCCTTCCTCATAGGGAATGCACCCCTATTCTTCGCCCATTGACTAGACAAGCACGATGTGGGCAAAAAAAATTGGTGCAGTTCCAACTCTACGACATGTAGGTTAATTTGGGGATCGCACCAATGGATGAGAACATCCTACCAATGCTAGCACATACAACACATACATCTCAGCAATGCACCTGACAGATGTCGTGAATAATGAAAGAAATACTATTTTTCCTCACTCCAAAAAACAAAGGAATGCAGTGTTGTTCCAATTATGCATGCAAAAGAAATAATTCAGAGGGGAGATCATTTTGGACTTACATGTGTTAGGTATAAATTTTAATATTCATCTTGTAAATGCATTCGGAGAGAGATATGTCAATGCAGGATTAAAATATTTTGTGTGCTATTGAGAAAAATCTGGGTATTTCAAAGTTTAGAGTCACCAGCTCGGTTGTTGCGGATTGACTCTATTCTTTGATGCAGAGGATGAAAAAAAAGAAGAAAAAAAAAATCGAAAAAAAGAAAGAGAAAAAAAAAAGAAAAGAAAAAAAAAGAGAGAGTCAAGATCTGTTCTGTTCATGGCAGAACAGATAAAGATACATATAAATAAATAAATAAAATCTCCAGGAGCACCAATGTGAAGACGTCTCACACCACCGAAATCATATATATCAGATTCTATGAAATTCAACTGGGTATGTACTGATTTTCTTATTAATTATGTGTATAGTTATTTTAAAATCATTTCTATGCTAATACCAGTCGACACCTCCACAGTTTTTCAAAATCTCCCATTAGAATTCAAAAACATGATGTAACAAGATTCATTAATGCATGCTCCAAGATTAAGAATAATGATGCATTCATTCTTCACACCTTTCCTCAGATATTTGGGGGATATTCCCTGGATTGGTACAACCACCTACCACATTAAAGTGTTTACACTTACAAGCAACTTGCAGACCAATTCCTTGAGTGATTCACCCTGAATATCAGAAAGAAGGCCACATTGACCGATTTACTTAATTTAAGATAATATAATGATGAATCATTCTATGATTTTAGCAACCGTTGGAGAGCAATCATGATAAAATTGCCATTTTCCCTCCCTATGATAGAGTTAACAAGAATGGTCACAAAGATTTATGCTAAACGTATCTCATTATTGCTACAGTTGCAATAATACAAAATATTTGAAGAGGCACTCGCCCAATCTTGGGTAATTAAAGAGATAAAAAATCAAGAGGGCTAGATCAAACCCAAAAATAAACAATGGAAAAATAAGAATCAAAAGGGGAATAACCATGGCCATTTCATGGTCACTCATGTTAATCAAGTAGTCTTGGTCCAACCTTCATAGCAAATCCAACACACCCAAGTCCAAGTACAACAACCCCAAAAAAAATAATAGCAATTGCAATAATAGAACTATCAAGCGGTTCCACCCCCACAACAACCACTGAACCAAGCTCAACCTACGAAGAGGTAATAACATCATTTCAAACCCAAACGTAATTACACCCCATTGCCTGAACCCTATTCATCCATTTTATAGAAGTTGTATGAGGCATAGGATTTCACATTGACAAAAATGAAGCCTGAATATCCGAATAAGCCAAAATCAAAAAGCTATAGAGAGCATTTATACTACATATTTCATCGACAGAAAGGGCATGACATCAAAACTTGCAATAGGTTTAAAAGTATTATGCAAGATTTATTAGAAGCAGAGAAGATCAAAATTAATGACAACCCATTATCCCAACCCAATCAAAATCTTGGGATATATCAGACACCTTTGCCTCATCTTGAGGTGAATCAACAAGCAATAGAAGCATCAACTTCTACAGTTCCTCCCAACCAAGTTAATCATGTGTTGCAACTATACCAAGGTTTTATGGGGGCTATCAGTGTAGTTACCCATGGGCAAATAAGAACAAATAAAACCCAAGTAACACCAACTCATGTAGCACAACCTAGTGTGCCCATACAAATAGGCCCAACCATTCCACCTCCACCCATCCATAATCCAAATATTTCATCTCGCCCAATCATTACCCTAAGAATTTGGTTGACATAGAGCCTAAGAATGGCGTTGGCTAAACTATCAATATACGAGTTAATACAACAATCTCCTCCACATTGTGAGGTGTTTAGAAATACTAAAGTCCATCAAAGTACAAGTGGAGGATCCTAACACCTTCATGGAGAGTGTTCAAAAATGCATGGATCCCTCAATAGCATTATCTAAATTTGATGAAAAAGCATATCATCAAATTTATTAGATCCTCCATTCAATATATTTGCTCATATTAACAAAAAATCATTTAAGAAAGTGCTCATTAATATCAGTTCCTCCATCAACCTCATCATCACTCCAGTCATCAAGCATCTAAATCTACCATCATCCCATATCACCACATCCACTTTCACCCTATGAACTTGTAATGATGATTTGTGTTCCATTGTGGAGAATGGAGTTCTACCTATCATTGTGGGGACTACACATGTACTCTTCCACATCTTGGAAGAATATATGAAATATAACATACTTCTTGGATAACCCTGGATCAATGATATGAAATGTGTGCCCTCAATATTACACCAATGCCTAAAATATGTGCACAAGGGTAAAATCCATTGCATCCAAGTTAACATTGATCCATTTAAGTATTACAACTTGATATCAAATCCCTATGATCCATTGCTTCCATCCACCCACCTTTCAATTAAATCCCTCATCATTCAAACCGCCCCTACTAAAACCACATCATCAAAAGCACCCATCCCATAGGCCTTATCAATAGTGGATCCCACTTTTGCATCCCAAATCATCAAGCCAAATCAAACTTCATCCACCATATTTAATTTTTCAACCATACATGATCACCTAGCTAACCAACCATCCACTTCATTAGCTACACCTCCCACTTCACAAACACCTTTCACCTTTGTAACCCAACCAACTCCACCAACCACTAACAATCCCATCAAGCTTAACCCACCTCAAGCCTCACCATCCATTGTCTCGTAGATATGGTCACCTATCTGAGAGGAGCCATCACCTCTATCTAATCCACAAGACACCATCAAAGCATCCACCTCATCACCTAAACCATCCACATCCCAATCGACCCAAGTTGTATTTCATCTCACCAATCTAGGTATTGGTGAGTATATTGTTGAGAGTGTCATAGTCACACTGCTTATTTATTCAGTCAAAGATTACAGTTTTCCATGTGACCCACCTTTAGCTATAGGTGTAGTGTACACAATGGGTTCCCATACAAATAGAATCAAATTTGTATATGGAGGAGTGGATTCTTCATCCAATCCACCTCCTTCTAATGAGGAACCCATACAAGAGTTTTGTGCCAATCTAGAATATCTATCCAACCCATATTTTCCTTTGCGATATTTTTGTAGGGTTAACTGGTAGGGATTTGACCTTGGACGACATGAACAGGGTCCACATCACATTATTGAGCCTAAATATCAAGAATTCCATGAGCTCTAGCCTAGGATATAGGTCATCCACCTCAAAATCTACTTTCAAGCATACATTCCAACAACTCACTCTTGAGTACGAAGAGGAGGATGAGGAGAGTGATGATTGTGATGATGATGAAGATAATGATGACGAGTATCTGGACCCTAAATTTGCACCTTATATAAATGAGATTTTCCTAGAGATTACATTTCAAAAAACCATGATTGATTACATTTATAAATATTACATCTCCGATGATGACTATGAGGAAGACTTGGGGGGAATTTGATGTCCTATCTATCATGAATATGTAGCTCCCATAGTGCCCATTGATGAGAAATATGAGTACTACATTAGAATATTTCATACACATCAACCCATATTTCAGTTGCTCCTTCCACGAGAGCAACCTGAGCCAACTTAAGAGCATTATATGTACATATACATAAAAAAAATCAATAAAACAACAAAATATAAACATTTTCACATTCATAGAATTTTATACATCCATCCATGCATTCCGCATACATTTCATAGATGCATTTTAGGCATTTTTTCATACTACACATCATAAAAAGGATCATTTGGTTAATTTGGATGATAGCTGGTCCACTCACATCCTGTTACCTTAATCAGGGGCACCTTCCATCAAATATCACTCATCAATCCATAAATAGCAATAAATTACAGCTTTCCTTATAATATTTTGATCATTAAGGGGTTCACATAAAGTAGGATAGATACCGTATAATTATTAGCAATAATGATTATGTAACCACTAACTATTTTGTGTGCACCTTTTAATTTTCAAAAGCTTGCAATGAAAGTATCACAAAACCTTACATACCACATCAATCCATAAGCAAATTCCAAATGTTTTCAATCACTCAGCCACTCCTAGTGTTTTGAACAACCTCAATTTAAAATCAAAAAATCTTTAGAAGC
Organism: Wollemia nobilis; assembly: GCA_028583015.1. Lineage (NCBI taxonomy): Eukaryota > Viridiplantae > Streptophyta > Pinopsida > Araucariales > Araucariaceae > Wollemia > Wollemia nobilis. The sequence continues at coordinate 3,163,950 of JAQPPZ010017063.1, read as the reverse complement.
AATAAGTTATTCCTGGTCAATCAATTTTCCTCTTGGACCACGCACATCAAAACACATTAAAACATTGTGAACCTTGGGAATAATGAAATCATAAGTTGCTATTGCCATAAAGTGAAAGGTTTCCCCTATTCATCCAATTATGTGCATGGTCTAGAATGCTATAGAGTTGACAAAAGGATAAGCTCCACCTTCATCCCAAAAAAATCAATAATCCCTTGCTCTACCTCAAATTGAGCAAGTATCCCAAAAAAAAAACAATAAAATCCCTTGCTCTTACTCAAAATGAGCAAGTATCCCAAAAATCATTCCAAAGCAATAAAATTCCCCTTTCTCTCTCTCGAAACGAGCAAGTTTCCAAAAAAACAATAAAAATGCAACTTGCTCCATCACAAAAATGAGCAAACTCAAAAATAAAATTCCCAAAATCCAATGCAATAAAATAAGGAAAAGGAGCTTGAATCCTTGGAACTCTTAGTGTCTCAAAAACCGTGGGGTGATCCTCATTACAACAATGGGTTGAATGAAACCCACCTAGAAATGGGGTATCCTTACGCATGGCATCATGTTTGTCACATTAGCGACCTTCTTTTGTATAGACCTATGGCCACTCTTGGATGAGCTAGCTTATTGGCATAAGTTACAATTGATTAGTTTGACCTAACTCATAATGGGAAATGAACAATCATTGCACACACAGTTGGTCCTTGAGAAATTTGAAAACACTAGGACAACCTTAGCATCATGAAGATTTGTGAGATCATAAACGAGTTTGATCAAGGTCACTAAGATGTTTGAGTCTTTGCAAAACACCCACAAATCATCTATCCAAACCATACACAATCATTTACATCATTACATCTCATTATACATTCCATTTACAAATACAAATGTTAGTGCCCCTGATTAAGTGATGAGAATTAAGTGGATCATGTGAAAGTCAAAAGCATACCAAATATTTATTACAACATTAGCATTCATCATTCATTCATTCCATCTATCACTACGACATTCCATATGCATCCATACAAAATAAAAAGTGCAAACACACAAATAATCACAATAAAAGCCATGTATATATATATGAGTTGCATAAGTACAAAAATGCTTGAAGGTTGTATACATCAGAGCATTGAGGCTCATAAGAAAAAATAGAAAACTATAAAAATAGGTAATAAAGTGCTACTAGCTAGCACCACCATGACTCCTACGAGGTCCCTAGACTAATCCCTATGAGCTATATGGAACATGAAAGCTAGGATCCTGAGATCGTGAATTGCCAGGCCTAGACTCACTTCACCTACTAGAGCCTAAAACTAATTATGAAGGTCATAGAGATAGCAAAATATTATGATGGCATAAACTATCCTCAAGCATCACTACATACCTAGCCTCGCTCTGAGCAATAGCTAAATCTTGGCCCTTATGTGCCTCTTGTTGAGCTATCTCTACTCAAAGAGCTACAATAGTAGAAATATTTCCACCTACACTAGGTCCACTCTGTATCCCATCATTATCCATCTACAAACCATCATTCTCCTGTTGTAGCCAAGTAACCTCACTCTAAAGTCTATAAATCTCAGTAACATGAGACTTTATAGTATCATCCAAGCTATCTTTCTCATCCTAGAGAATCCCCCACTTCTTAGTAGGGCATGGAGGAACCTACCCTCCATCACCTCCATCACCAAAACCTCCACTACCATTATCACCACCTCTATATCCTCCATATATACCAACCCTAGAACAAAAATCTATTGGTTGCACATCCACATCAGCTCACCCTCTACCTCTACTTCTTTGATGGTGCTTCTATCATTGAGATACCTGCTCACTGACATCATGCTTATCACCACTAGCTACATCATCCACCGCTTGGATCAACCTCCATGGAGTTTGTGTCACAAACCAAGAGTCATAGTGCATAGTCATCCTTACATCATCCACATCGATAACATCAATTGTCACATCATCTATTACTTCATAAACTATCCAAAAGTCTAGAGTGATTAGAAGACTAAGCTCATCACCCCATTGCCTATACATCCTGGGAGCATCTGTAACTCTTTGTACCATCCCAAACTACCTCATCATCCATGAGAACTGTATTAACTCCATCTCTAGCCCATGGCTCCCAACCACCCACCTATCTCACCTCACCCACAAAAGTTGTGTTGCATCATCATCCCAAGTCAAACCTCACCAAGGTCACCAACAGATATCACTGCTAGTCAAACCACTCAATCTATCCTAGTAATCCTTAGCACTACAAACAAGATGAGTAGAAAATGCCTCCTCACTAGTCCACTACCATAGAGCACAAGGAAGTGAGTGATCCCACTCACAAGGCAGACCCTCTGGATGACCAACTCTGATGTGCTCCCATACCCACAACTGAAGCACCAAGCTACACCTAAGCCCCTTCTGCTCTCGCCTCTTCACCTCATAAATCTCTGCATACAACTAACAAAGAAGAGCGGGAGCCCATGCATAAACCTGAGGCTCATCTACCAAGTGCAAAACAAGCACCACCTGGTTCCAAGGGAACCTCAAGCCCATATTGTTAGGCAACAACATGTTGCCTACTATGTACATCATGAAGGTCTGTAGTGCCCCCAACTTCTCATCCTTATACAATTGAAGATATGGGATCCCACCCTTGCTACAATCCGCATCCCAGTCATCTCCATAGATAGGCCTTAGTGCCTCCTCCTTGTCATGGCCCACCTTGATTGGTGAACCCTCGATAGGAACATGGAAGATGCGGTATACATCCTCCAGGGTGATAGTCAGCTCCCCTATTGAAAGCTAAAAATAACCCCTATCAGGGTCCCATCTCTCCACTAATGTAGACAAGAACTCCTCATCCACCTAGAAAATCTCCACTCATCCGTATCCATCCAACCCCATAGTCTCCAATAGCTTCCAATCATCCTCTATGAGGGCTTTCCGCACCTTGGATATAGTGTGGGGCCATCGATGTCACATAGTAATAAATTTCACCTGAAAGCACAAACAAAGTTCACATTAATGCATTTTCAAAAAAAAAACATTTCATGCTTTCAATTCCAAAATTTAAAAAAATACACAAATATTGCATTTAAAAAAATCACATCATTTAGCATTAACATTACATTTTAGCAAAAAACCTCATTCATCATATCCATGCATTTCAAAAAATAAACAAGCACATCATTTAGCACATACATTTCAAAAACAAAAATCACATTCCCCTTTTATGCATTTTCAAAAAAACAAAAAAACCATTCACTTCCCATTTTATGGATTTTCAAAAAAGAAAAAAACAAACAAAATTTTCACCTTCCCCTTTTATGCATTTTCGAAAAAAAGTTTTCACCCAACCCCTCTTAGTGGTTGCAAAAAAAAAACATACAAAAACAATAAAACAAAGAAATAAATCTAAAATAGAGTTTATACCACTTACCTTGGCATAGTGGACCTTGGCTTCCACTCTAGCTGAGCCTCCAACCCCCATGCCCACACCCGCTCCACTCGTCTCAGCAGCATCCATATCTCACTCTCACTTCTCAAAATGCTAGAAAAATAAAACCACAACAATGAAAAAATAAAACACATCTCCCCTTTTTATAACCATGTTTTTTGATGGAAACTATGCATACGTGTTTTTCAATGCGTAAAACCGTGCACCCGCGGTTGGTGGAGCCAACCGTAGATGCATGGTTATCAGGAGGTGAAACCACACTAGCACGGTTTTAAAAAATAAAACAAAACTACCCTCTCACAAAAACCAAATCAATCATGTCCATCAGATCACATCATGCATTTTCACAAACATCATCATCATCAATCATTGAGTGCACCTCATACTTAGTGACTCACCCTATACACCTGGCGGTTGTAGCGACTAGCAATCCATGCAATCTGGTCGGATGGGTAGCTCACCATAAGGACACTTATTCAAACAATCAAATCACTATGGCATTAAATCAGCTAGGTCCCTCAATATTTGAGCTTGGTTGTGTTCAATCAAATTTGCACAAGGTTATCCTTAAGCCCTTTTTGTTGGGTACAAAAGCGAAAACTAATCAAATCAACATTTGGTAATAACCAAAATCACTCGAGTATCGAAGTTCTAGTGTGCTAGTTCCGACACACAAGAGCAACTAACAGTAGTGGGACCCTCGAACTCACAAACGTGGTTGATGGTTTTACCACAGCATTTTGTGCATCATCAAAACCAAAGGTAAATTTGCAACAACACAAACAATCCCAAACTTGGGGCATCAAGTTGATCAAAATGTCATACATTTGCATACATCACAACAACATCATGCAATCATCCACCTCATTTCATCATCCATATTTGGTCAATTGGCTCATGGGTTTCATCTGTTACCTATTCGCCAATTGAGGGGGTAAGCAAAAAAATCAAAAATATCATCAAAATTTTTAAAAAATCATTCATTCTTGTGCATTGAGAAGATTTGAGTCCATTCATCCAATAAAGACAGGTGTCATTGGTTTTTGCATCACATCGTGTTTCACACAATGTGGTACAAAAAGGGGCATCTGTAGACACCAAAACCTAGGCATCCACAAAATCACATTTGGCACCCCACATCAAATCTTGCATAATAAAATTATATACCTAAGTCTAGACTTAGGTGTATAAAATCTTGCACATTATCCTATTTTCCAGATTTATTAAATCTAGAAAATCAGCCTAGGATACCCTGTCTACCCACTAGACATGTGTCCTAGCCACCTCACCAACATCCCTTGCCACATCTCACACACCCTTGTCCCCTTTGTCCCTTCACATGGGATATCCCTTACACCTCACTCCACTTGCAGCCACATCACCCCAATTAAGTGAGACACCCTGGGTGACTCACTCTAACTGCCCCCTCCATTTGGTAGCCTTGGATTGCCACTTGGTAATCCTGGCTTACCACCTCCCATTTCCCTCCAAAACCCTAAGGGGCCTATAAAGGCACCTTCACCCCATAAAACAAAATGAGGCTAAGAACACGTACCGTCAGGCTACCGAAATAGCACCAGGAGCTCACACGCATCTCGAGGATAGCATAGATATCTAAAGCCCTAGAGCCCCATTTTGGAGCCTTCTTCCACTCAATCGAAACCGCCCATCCATGGTTACATAGTTAAAATTGCACTTGCGCATTTTTCTCCACCACCCATGCATGGTTTACCAATCCACACCACACGTTCATTGTTTCTCATAAGTGAAAAAATACCATGAACTCGATTAGTAAGTTTTTGATTTCAGCAAGACATTTATTTTATGTTTCTCTATTTTCTACATCGCATGTTTCTTTAGCTAGGGTTTGTAGCAGTATTTTATATCTTGATCAACAGGTGCTACTAACTCTTGTCTGGTTTTTATGTGTGTAGGAAACAAGTATCCTGGAGAGTTGTTGAAGCTAGAGGGGTCCCCTCATTGGATATCATAAGCCCACTCACCCCTTTGAAGTTGTAGCAAAAGAATGAATAAAATACAAGCTTGTAGAAGATTTGAAAGACCCCTTCATATTATCAAAGCATTGTATCTCATAGAGAGAAAGAAGCATTGTAACATTGCCCCCAAAACACTTGGGGTAATTCAAAAATCATTTTAAAATCGGGAGATCAGGCTCCCCTGTATCATCATTAATACAAAAGAGCATTTTTGGTAATCTTCTCTTCTATTTTATGTAATTTATCTGTGTTCAATTATTTTTCTACACAGTCCATTCATAAATCTAGCCAATCTTCTTGAGAATCCTAATATTGACTTGCTCATTATTCATGCTAATAAGTGCTCTTTTGTTGTGGGATTTCTATTTCACTACCTTCTTCTTTGGTGTTAGTTGCTCTTGGTGGATAAGTGTTGAAGCCCTAAGGAGGAGTCTACTATCTTGGAGGTCTTCATCCTTTTGTCTATTTTTCACTACCACCAAGTTGTTTTTGCTCATTTGCATTCATATATTGTTAAATTGTGCATCTTTTGTTTGTTTATTCACATTATTCTACTCCTTTTTCTTTCTATTGTGAATTCGCACCTTGTAATTACAAGGAATGATTTTATCAGTAGTAAAATTACGGTACAATTTTGCTACTGATAGGCTTGGAATTAGTAGCAAAATTGTGACTATCCCATACTGATAATGAATTCACCTATGATAGGCTTGGGGGCATAAGTTCATCCCCAAACCCTGGATCTGTATTTCATTTTATATCTAAAACCTAATTGTATAATTTGCACTTTATTCATCATATTGTTCTATTGCATTGTATTTTGTTTGTTCATCTTCTAAAAAGGAAAAATTTCACTTTTGCATTCTAAATGTTAGCTAAAAGGACCTAGGGGGCTTGACTATTGCACCTCCAAGTACATTCACATAGTGGCCTAAGTAGCTTCGGAACGCTGATAATATTTTTTGAGGGTTTTGTGAAATTATTTTGTAGGATAGAAGTTGTGGGACATTGTTGGATGCAAGATAAATCTTGGAACAACCACCGAATTAGATAAGTACCCTAGTAGATTTTTAGGCTATTTTATGATTACTTTTTTATTCATTTATATTCAAAATATATATCACAAGTAAGGAAAATAATTTGATTAAAATTCTAGGTATTTGAAATAATAAAAGCATATAGTGTGCATTTAGGGTTTTAACCTTGTTTGTGCATTTCTCTTGGACCCTTGCTCAAAGGATTTGTTTTGCAATCCTAGGGTTAGTAATAATTCAAGCAAAGAATCATTCTAGGGTTAGCTCTTATCTTCTTGCATCTTGTATCTTGCATTTTTCTTTCCCTTTTCATAGTGTAGTTTTAGAAAGGCCAAACATAGGTGCATGCTTAATTGAAACATTCAAACACATTCCACCACAAACTTGGAGTGAGTCCTAAAACTATTCCTATTGAACCCTTCCCTTGGTTTCCCACTTAATGTAGAGTTATAACATACCCCCTGTTAAGATCTCACTAATAAAAATAAGCACACACACAAAATACTAGAAAATAACACAAATACATCAAATAACTCAATAAAACTATGTAGAAATTAAATGCATAAATAGAACAATATCACAATAACATATAATCATAGGTCTCTTTGAAGTTGCAACCTCATTCAATATTTCATTAGCTTGCAAAAAGATAAATTCGTACATGGCTTCATATATTTTCAAGAAAAACTTCATGCAACCCTACCTAAAGGTTCAAGAGTTAGCTTACATGCAAAATGCCACTCGATCTAGAATATCCTACCTACCATCGGTTACAATCTTGATAAAAAACGGTTACATGAGATGGTGTCACTTGGCTAGGAATACGAATTGCCACATTCATTACAAAGTATTACAAAATAATATCATAATGGGACCCCCCATGTTGGAAGTGGGTCATTACATAAGTAAATGAGAATTACAAAATGGCGTTAGGATAGGTTCCTAACACCCCCATAGTTCACCTTGACTCCTAGTGGATCTAACCAAGAATTGTACGTGGTAGGGCAGTTTTACCCCTCTACATATTTGGTGAACCTGACATGAACGTGCATCATTAGTAGCCAAATTAGGAAGTCTTTTCCTTTGTGTCCTTTTAAAAACTTTAAATAGACCACTAATTCTATTTGTTTATATCATAAAAAAATTATAATAATCTTAAGAATCTTCTTGTGTGTGTGTCTCCTTGGTTTTCTCCTCTATCCTTTCACTTCTCCCAGTAACTCCTTTCTTCAGGAATCAATGAAGGTATCTAGAGGCTGATTAAAATCCTTAAGAAGATGATCATATTGATAGGGAAAACCATAACCTTGAGATAGAAGAGTAGGAACATGTTGAAACCAATACCAACTATGATCCCTTTGAGGGACCCAATGGAGGCTTCACATTCACAAAAACTGATCATCTATGGGTTTTATGAAACTCCACAAGGAGAATTTGCTCAAAGTGATGGAGCGAGAAGCTCATCTTGAAAGAGGTGAGACTCCTCCTCCTACCATATCTCCTAGGAATATTCATAACAACCCCTTATTTGAATATTTTCATCATGGTAATCTTGTTCATACTCAACATATGCTACTACCATGACCACCAACGTTGGAAGGGTTTTATAAAATCCTCAAACTAGTAGTGCATATCAAAATCATGTTCAATTTCCTACTCATTTATCTAATCTCAACATTCATGCTTCTATTCTACCAAATGTTGGTTATCCTCTCTAGCAAGATACCACATATCGCAGCAGTATCAATATCTCCAACATGGGCCAAGTATCCTTTCAACAACCTATATATACCCCTCCCTTAGGGAATCTAGGGGTATTGCACAATAAAAATCTTGAAATGCAAAGTTTAACTAATGTGGTGAAATAATTTATTTTAAGATTGGATATGATTCAACCCTCTAGTTTCACCTATAGCTATAGAGAAATATGCAATTAGCCCTTAGATCCTATTGTTGCTACTAGGCCCTATCCTAATCATTTTCCCTTGTTGGTTTTTCCTATATATAAGGGAACACAAGATCCAATTGAGAATTTAAGAATGTTTAGAACAACTTGCCATGATATTATATATGATGGTAGGTTGTTGCTAAAGACGTTCCTTAAAATTCTTAGCGGCATGTCATTAGAGTGGTATTATCAGTTGTCCAACCATTCTTCGAGGAATTTTGAAGAAACGACTAAATTATTTGTGCAACAATTTTGTGCTTATATTGAAAAGAATCTAACCATGAAAAATGTTTACATGTTAAAACAAGGTAAAGAGGAAAGCTTTTTAGAATTTTTATCTCATTGGAGGAGTCTAGTTGGATGCTTGAGATATATCTTACCTCCTCGAGACATGCTTGAAATATTTATTGGAAACTTGCAAGAGCAATTATTTTATGCATTGGAAACTACAACTATCACATATTTTGATCAAGCAATTTATCTAGCGATAAAGGTAGAGCAAGCTCTTATTAGAAGAGGACAACTTAAAGTGAAAGAAAATATAACCACTTAAAATTAGTATGAAAACAAGCATTCGGTAGATTATGGTGTAACAGATAGTAGGTTTGTTAATAGTATTGTTAAAAAACTACAAAAGATAATACTTCAAAAACCTCCACAAAGGAATTTCACAAGGCTCAACATGCCTATGAATGTGGTCCTAAAGTAGCTTTTGGAAGCTAATATTATTGATTTACCTTCCATAAGGCAACATAATATCATAGCTAATTGGTATAAGGCTGGTCAACACTATGAATACCATAGAGTGGAGGGACACTAGATGAATTCTTGTAAGAGGTTGAAACATGTGATTCAGAATTTGATTGATGCAGGGTGCCTTGTTATAGAAGTTTCTTGTCCACCAAACAACTAACCTCCTACTCAAAAATTCCCACAACTAATCAAGATATGATAATCTCCCAAGATCCCCTACCTAAGCATGGGCCAAATAATCAAGTATCATATAAAAATGTGCCACATCCCTATGATAATGTGATTGGTATGATATAGTGACTACAAGGGAACAAGCTCAAGATCAATCAGCTCAACATTCTCAACAAGAGACAAGATTTTTGTCCAACCCACCCTCGAAGCCCATCCCAATTTTTAAGAATGCTCAAAAGAGGAGTACAAGAGTAAAAACCTTACCTTTAGTGTTGAATCCACAACCTAAAGTCTCCTTTGACATTCAAAAATAGTTAGCTAGTCCTCTAACCAGGATTTCTATCTTAGAACTCTTGCAAAATTTTCCTATTCATATGGAAGCTTTGTTGAAACTTCTAAGACAATAGTCTATCCTTGTAGAAATTTTCCCTAGTGTTGTACCCAATGTTGTAGGTTCTCTTGGGGTACATCACATCACATTTTTGAATGATGATATGCATTCCTAAGACTTTTGAGGGGATTATTCCATTTACATCACAACATTTATTAAAATAAATTTTGTCAAATGAATCATGATTGACAATGGTTCTTACCTTAATTTATGCACTTATCAACTTTTCCAAAAAATTGGATTAAAAGAGTGTAGAGGGGGAAAACTGCCCTACCATGTACAATTCCCAAAAGTTGGATCCACAAGAGAGAAGCCTTTGGGGTGAACCATGGGGGTATGTTGTTCTCTACACTCGGTGCTAGGGGGAAGGGTTCACCAGGAATGGTTTAAGGACTCGCTCCAAGTCCTCTGGTTTTCAAGAATGTTTGATGTATTCGATTCAAGACAAACACCTAGATTTGGCCTTTCTAGATCTATGCTATAAAAGATAAAGGACAATGCAGAAATACATAATGCAAGAATACAAGAGCTAACCCTAGAATGATTCTTTCTTTGAATGCTTTTCTAACCCTAGGGTTCTAAATAGATAACCTTTAAGCAAGGGCTCAAGAAGAGATGCACAAACAGAATTAACCCTAAGTGCACACTATATGTTGTTTATCTTTCAAATGCCTAGAAATTAATTAAATATATTTCTATAAAATTAGATCTAGGGTTTATAACAGAAATATAAAGCACTCAACAAACAACCTAAAGACTAATCAGAACACTTAGCTTATCCGGTGATTTATCCTTGCCTTTATCCCTTTATCCAATGCTATCAATAATTCCTGTTCCTGCAAGATAACTTGATAAACACTTGAAAAATATGATTAGCGTTAGGGGGCTTGCTTAGGCCACTGTACAATAGTGCTTGGAGGTGCAACAGTCAAGCCCCCTAGGTCCTTTTAGCTGACCTTTGATAAATAAAAGTAGAAATTGACCTTTGGAAGAAAACAAACATAATACAATACAAGAATAAAATGATGGAACCATAGAATAGAATGTAGTATCAAGCTCTAAATGTAGTCTAGAATGCAATGGTGAAATTTGGGATAGCATATTACCCCTAGATTTGTCTTAGGAGAATTCACCCATAATAGGTGAGCATGATAACACATAGTGGAATCTACCCCATAGAGACCCGATATGATTTCGTAGAAGTGAGATGAAACATCTCAAACTAAAGTGAAATAATAAATAAGATGTAGTGAATGAAAATAAGTATGCAACATAGAGCTTTCACCTAGAAGAGAGTGAGGAAGTAGGCAAAAGGTTTGAGACCTCTCGAATAGTTGATCTCTCCTTAGGGCTTCAACACCAATCCACCAAGAGCGAGCAAAAGCAATCAACAATCCAATGCAGTAGAAAACCAATCAAACTTCACACTCCAAAGTTAATTTGCTTGCGAAAGAAGAAGAAGGATGCAGATCGAATAAGAACACTTTGCAAGAAATCAAATGTTAGCGAGCAATAAATAATATGTATGTAATTGTGTGTGAAAAGTGAATTCAAACCCTCCTTATATAGCGGATTTGAAGGTGAGAAAGGTAGGAAAACCAAGGAGGGCCGATGTAAAACATGCCAAACCTAAAAAATTAGGGTTTCCTTAGAAGAAACCCTAAAAATGCAAAATCGTGCCCCATCAAGGCCGACCACGATTTTACCTATGCGAAGTCATGCCCCATCAAGGGCGAGCACGATTTCGCATAGAGAGAAAAAGGTAAAATAGGGGGAAGGAACCTTACCCTTGCCTTAGGCAAGTCCAAGGGGTCTCCTAGAGGGCTCAAGGAAGATTGCCCACTAAAGTGGGTCAATTTTTCGTGTCTACATTTTGCCCCCTCTTTGACGCATTTATGGCCTAATAAATGTGTCAAAGAAAATATGTAAACACTCACAAACAAAAGTGACAAGCAAAAATAGGGTGGCTAGTTTAGAAGAAAAGGATGGTGCAAAAATGGTGTTATTCCAAACACTTTCATGTTTTACATGTAAATCGAGGTATTAGGGACATTAATACCTCTAAGGCTAGGGTGCCCCCTCGAGTTTTATGAGGAACAAATCCCTCATGAAAACTTAAAAATATAGACTCAAAGAAGAAGAAAAAGAGAAAAGCATGTGAAAATAGGGATAAAAGTGAAAAAGGGGTAAAACCCTAATTCATTTTTACCATGTGAGAGAGAAGAAAAGAGCTCTGGAGAAAAAGAGGATATGGCACTATCGGTGCACCATTCAATGATCATGAGGGGTGAGGCTGGCATGAAAGTAGAGCGAGCATAGGTAGGATCAAAAACCACACTTGCATTTTAATTTTTTCAAATTTTTATGCATTTTTTGGTGGTTTTCTACCAAAATTGATGGTTTTGCCATGTATGACTTGTGCATGATTTTGTGGCCTGACCACAATTTCACCTTGGGTGGCAGTGGTGAAATCATGCCTGGAAAATAGGACCAGGTGTGATTTCATGAGATCATGCCTCACGGAGGCTAGGCACGACCTCACTTCAATAAAATTGCAACCCTACAAACCAGGCACGATTTTGTTGAAAAGGAAAAAAAATAAAGAAAAAGGAATAAATAAAGAAAGAAAGAAATAAAAGGAAGAAAAAGAAGGAAATATGCAAGCAAGCAAGTTAAATTTGAAGATGTAAAATGCGAACTTAGCAATCAAACTTAGAATTTTTAATTTAATGTAATTAATTATTTATTTAAGATTAATTTTTGATTAATTTAATTGATGGAAAATTTTATTTTTGTTGTTATTGTAGCTTAGGGTACTTGAGAGCCATGAGTGGAGAGCCAAATCCTTGGAGGTGGAGCTAGAGGCACTCATATAGGTGAAGAGAGACACACTAGAGGTGGTGGGGCTAGACCACCTGGTGAGGCTACCTCGAGTAGAGGTAGATAGGGCTCTACTGATGACATTGGTGGAGAGATGGTACCCGGAGTCATCCACCTTTTGGTTACCCATAGGAGAGATGATCATCACACTAGAGGATGTGTGGTGCATCTTGTACATCCCTATCAGAGGGATGATAGTTTATAGAGTGTGAGGGAGGCTAATGACCTTGCAATGATTTTTAGGAGGTTAGACCCACTAGGTGTGAGAGAGCACCATAGTCGTAGATGACCTGGTGGGGTGATATGGGGTGGACCCATTGATGACCATGCTCTATGGGGTGGTGGTAGGATAGTTGATGTGCCATACTAGTAGGTGATATCTACCATGGATGATGGTGGGTGTAGTGGTAGACATGCGATACTAGGGAGTTTGGTTCGCATGGGGTCCATATGTGTTGGCCTGCTTGTATAGGATATTGTACAATATCATGTACAAGTGATATATAAGATTAGTGTGCATGACTTTGCTCTAGGTATGGAGTTGGGAGCACATAGTGGTGTAGAGATTGGATGCACTACTAGGACCATTGCCTAGCTTAGAGTGACCAATAATATATAGATGGTCTAGATCCCTAGAGCGGGTTATGAGGACCTACATGAGGACCTACCACTAGTGAGGTGGGTAGTAGATGAGTTGAGGGAGGCTAATATTATATGGTGACCCTAGCATCTACACCTAGGATGGGCTAAGGATAGGATAGAGTTAGCTAGGATTAGGAGGATTAGATGGCTTACTATGGAGAGAGGGGAGCCATAGGTCTTTAGTTTGATTGAGTCTTGAGGTAGTTTATGATCTTCTAGGGAATCCTAGACCTGGAGGATTATTAGTACCAGAGAGTCTATCAGGACATAATAGGGGTGGAGGTGGACTAACTTGGCTAGGTGGGTAGAGGAGGACTTGGATGATCCTCCTTACATGGATCCTAGGGTGGATGACATAGGAGTGGCCTTCGGCTATAGGCGATGGTATAGAGGAGTCATGCCTTGAGGGTCTCCTCACCTATTTTGATATAGAGGTACTAGGTGATGGACTTAGGCATGTAGTGAGATTTTTAGGAGGTAGCTCATAGAGCCATAGAGAGGGTATAATAGGGCCTAGTAGATTTGAGATAGAGGTAGCTAGGTTAGATTGAGCTGGTGATGGAGGACACCAATGCTAGGGACTAGGGAGGTAGGGGCATCTAGAGTTACCCCCATAGAGGTTAGGGTACTACTAGGTGGAGGATCAAGAGAGGCCTCCACATCAATAGTAGTTATCGAGGCTAGGCCTTGGGATGAGGGGATCTAAGGGAGGAGGTAGAGGTGCTATGAGCATAGGTGGTGACTCTGTAGAGATAGGTGGACCTACTCTAGGAGGATAGGTCCAAGAGGATCGAGGGACTATGGGGCTCATTGAGTATCATAGAGAGAGAGGGATGTAGCTCGAGTAGAGGTTGATCATATTTGAGGGGAGGTGAGCCATCTGGACATAGAGTGCTAGAGGGCTTGGGTAGAGGGGATGGCTATCATTGGGAGCAGCTAGGCTAGCGATGGAGTCTACCTTCTATAGGTGGAGCTATAGAGGGTAAGGGAGAGGCTGGAGGTGGCCATTCAATGGGCTATATTTTATGAGACTATGTACTACTAGGTGGTACTATAGGGGTAGAGAGTGACACTCCCTCCATCCCTCTAGTTAGCTAGTAGGTCATGATCTTGATCATGGATATTCTCAGCTTCACCATCCATGGGTATGCGGTTGCTTGGACCACCTCCTCCTTTGGGTAGAGTAGAGGAGATAGGCTCTCAGAGCTAGGGCTAGGGATTAGGATGACATACCAGTTTTGATTATGGTATGCATCCCTAGGGATTGGTTGAGTGTACTAGGATTGGACTATGGTACACCAACTAGACATTGATGTATCTCTTTTTCTCATCGAGTAATACATAGTTGCTTTTTTATATTTTGTGTGATTGTGTGCATGTGATTTGATTTAATTAGATGTTCTTTAATTTTAATATTTTATGTATGCAATCTATCTTAATGCAAGACTATATGAAATGCATGGATGGAATGGATGGAAGGAAGAAAGAAACAAGATAAAACAAGAAATAAAACCAACAAATAGAAGAAGAAGAGAGAGAAGAAGAAGAAGAAGAAGAAGAAGATCCAAAGGTCAACCATCTAAAATAGAGAAGGATAGGTGAAACATAGTATTAAAATCAGTGTAGGTCACAAGGGACCAATGTGATTAAATACTATGAATCATACCAAAAAGAGGGAGCTAAACCCACTATGGGTATAGTACTCACCATAAAGGATGAGGTGTTGGAGTCTGACCCACTATGGGTGGTTGCTCACTAATTGACTATTGTGGGGTGATTACCCACTAGGATGTATGTCGAGGCCTACTAAAAATGGCCAAGGAGCTTATCTTATAATGGGGTGTTGAGCCCGCTGAGTCAAAAGGGAGTATAACTTGATAGAAGATCATATCCGATAAGATACCCACTAGGATGTATAATTATCCCATGTGGGGTGTAATATATAAGGATAAAATATATTAGGTGAGTGCTACCCCTGATAGGGGTTTTTAAATTTAAAAATAATATAGTGAGTGTGTGCAAATGTGCAGAGAAGACAACTTTGAGAAATAAAGTATATGTATCTCCTTGTCAAAAGCAAAGGAAGACAAAGAAAAAGAAGGCAATAGAAAAGTGACAAGGAAATATTAACAAACTATCATCCTTGATCTAAGAGATACTCTCAATACCTCTAAGACCAAGGAAAATAGAACTTGAAGAAGCAGAGAAAAGCAAGAAAGAAGATTAAAGAAGAAACCCTAGGTGGGGATCTTACTAGGCATCAGAACCCTAGAGAGAGTGCAATGCATGTGAGCTATGACCTAACTAGGTATCATCACATGCCATTGTCACAAGATCCCCAAAAATCTATATGATCAAGCAGTCATGAACAAGCAATCATGCAAAATATGACATTCAAGCATGCAAGTTGTGTTAAATGTCAAGCAAGCAAATGCAAAAGGATGACAAGCAACAATGCAGTATGAACAAGCAGATGGATGCAATGAAAATGCAAATGCATAGCTAAATGATAATTAATTGATTTGATGCAATTTTTATTTATTTTTATTATTTATTATTAATTAATTTAATTAATTAATTTAAGCAAGCAGAATGAAATTCGACACAAAATCTAAGTGTGTCACCTTTCTTAGGATAAGAAACAAGTGTACCATGAACTATTTCCTCAAAGAAATCCCCAAAAAGTAAGTCATCTCGATGATGAAAATCATGGAGAAGCTCCTTCATGGCTCTTTCTCTAATAGCCATGGCATGATAATCAATACACTTGTGAACAAAACCATTCTTTTTAATATAAATATCATTATAAGACAACCAAGCAGGATCTACTTCTAAAATAGAAGGCTTATTTTTAGAACATACAAAATCAATCATATTACAAAACAAGATCTCATAAGAATAAGGGGGACCATCATCCTCATCACCCACTCTTGAATTTTGATAATCCATATATTCAGCATAAGTCATAAGATGATCATCATTGTCAAATGGTAAAGGTTGGTCTTTACTAGGTATAAAACCTATGCCACATCTCCTAGGCTAGATCTCAACATCCAAAGGCTCTTGAATGCCCTTCTGTTGTGGCCCCAAACCTTTACCTACATATCCCATACTAGATAGGATCTGTTTAGGAAGTGGGTAATCATTGGAAAGGTAACAATGAGCAAAAGAATGCTCAATGGGAGAGGGGTTGCTACCATGTATCTTTTCTTCGAAGGTAGTTCCTATGAAGATAAAGGTACACGTGCCAATGTGTACAACATCACCTTTCTTATGGGGTAAACCCATGGTTCTTGGTGATGGTGGTAGCTTGGCTAGATCTAGAAGAGGTTCTTGAAGAAACTGATTATCATGATCCTGAGATGAGAAATTTGAGATGTGTTCCTCACTCATTTTTAAATTTTGAAATTATTCTGATATCTGAGATGAGGAACATGGAGAAACCATTGAAGAAATAGAAGGACACAGGTTAAACTCAGATCGAGCTCGCTCTACATTTGAACAAAACTCAAATGGTCGAGGGTCACCCGGAATGGTGATAACTTGATTTTTAAATTCAAACTTGAGGTATTGATGAAGAGTAGAAGGGATGACCTTCATTGCATGAATCCAAGGTCATCCAAGAAGAAGATTAAAATATGCAGGACAATGTACCACATAAAACAAAGTATCTAATATTTTAGGCCCAACCTTAAGGGGAAGAGATATGACACCACAGGCTTCTTGGGACTCATTGTTGAAAGCTTTTATAATGATATCAGATTTTGTTAAATCTTCCTCTTTTAATCCAAATTTTTGAAAGAATTGATATGTACACAAATTGAGGGAAGAACCATTATCAATCAAAATTCTCTTAATAAAGGTATCCCCAATAAGTGCAGTGATGTAAAGTGAAGAATCTTCTTGCAAGTTTGAGGAAGGTTTATCATCATCCGAGAATGAGATTTGATGTATCCCAAGAGAACCTACGACATCAACTATAGCATTAGGAGAAATATCTGAGGGAACCGATTGTTGCTTTAGAAATTCCATCAAAGCATCTCTATGGTTGGGAGAAGTTTGTAGGAGCTCTAAAACTGATATCTTTGTTGGAGTACTAGCTAACTGCTTTTGGAGATCAAATGAAACCTTAGGTTGTGGTCTCAATACAATAGGTGGAGTCCCTGTATCTAAAACTTTTCTTTGATTATTCTTCAAAATTGAACTAGGTTGTAATATAGAATTTTATCCTTGTTGAGGATGTTGAGTCTGAGCTTGTCTTCTTGTAGTTATCCCAACCATACCAACCATATTACCATAGGGAGGAGGCTCATTCTGATGAGCCACCTGATTTGCTACTTGTTGATTATGTTTTGGCAATGGATCTTTAAATATTCCCATATCTTGATTGGTAGTCATAGTTTGTTGGGTAGGTACTTGATTATTCACTATCTGAGAATTACCTAAGTCAATACGTCCTGCATCAATCAAATCTTGAACCACATGTTTCAACTTCTTACAAGAATTTGTCCAATGTCCTTCCACTCTATGATATGCACAATGTTGACCTACCTTATACCAATGAGTTGTAGTATCTGGTTGTCTTATGGGAGGTAACTCAATTGCCTTGGCTTCTAAAAGTTATTTCAAAGTTGCTTCCATAGACATATTAAGCCTTGTAAAATTCCTTTGTGGAGGTTTCTGAAGTACTATATTTTGTAGGTTGTTAGTAACATTATTAATATGCCTACTATCCATTCCACTATCACCTCCTATGTGTTTATTCTTATGTTGAGACTTAGTAGGTTTCTCTTCTTTGACTTTGAGTTGGCCTCTTCTGATAAGGGCTTGTTCTACTTTTCTTGCTAAATCAATTGCTTGATCAAAATATGTAATAGTAGTAGTCTCTAATGCATAAGATAATTGTTCTTGTAAATTACCAATAAATATCTCAAGCATATCCTTTGGAGGTAAAGTATATCTCAAACATCCAACTAAACTTCTCCAATGAGCCAAGAATTCTGAAAATCTTTCCTCTTTACTTTGTTTCAAATT
This sequence comes from Wollemia nobilis, assembly GCA_028583015.1. NCBI lineage: Eukaryota > Viridiplantae > Streptophyta > Pinopsida > Araucariales > Araucariaceae > Wollemia > Wollemia nobilis. Next base: position 3,145,640 of record JAQPPZ010017063.1, on the reverse strand, counting down.
ATACACATCTTTCATTGTTATTTCCTTTTCAATATAAGCACCAAATTGTTGAACAAATAATTCTGTTGTTTCTTCAAAATTCTTCAAGGAATAATTAGGTAACCGATAATACCACTCTAATGCCATGCCACCAAGACTCTTAGGAAATGTTTTAAGTAACAACATGTCATCATAAATGAGATCATGGCAAGTTGTTCTAAATCTTCTTAAATGCTCTATTGGATCTTCTGTCCCCTTATAAATAGGTAAAACTGGCATAGGAAAATGCTTAGGATAAGGCCTAGCAGCAACAATAGGATCCAATGGCTGATTACACATTTCCTTATAACTGTAAGTAAAACTTGAAGGTTGAATCATCTCAACTTTTGAAACCAATTGCTTTACCATATTTGCCAAATTCTGCACTTTTGGATTATTGTTATGCATTGTTCCCAAATTCCCATATGTGTGTTGAGGAACCAATGCTTGATTCAAGTTGGAGGTATGGATACTATTGTTATATGTGGCACCTTGTGAAAATGGACAACTAACATTTGGTAGAATAGAAGCAAAAGTGTTGATATTAGAAGATTGAGGAAGAAATTGAAAACACTTTTGAGTGACACTACTAATTGGAGGAGCTTGCAGATTCCTTCCAATGTTGGTGGTTGTAGTAGTATCAATAACTTGGTTCAAATTATTAGGATGCATTGATTTAGGCAAGGGGTTATTTTGGTCAAGCATAGGGGAGCTTATTGGAGGAGGAGGTGGAGGAGTTTCACCTCTTTCAAGATGAGCTTCTCGCTCCATACCTTCCAATATCTTATCCCTATTAGCTTTCATAAAACCCCAAATGTGCTCAAATGATGAAAAGACAAACCCACCATTAGGGCCTTCATAAGGATCAAAATTCATTTCAATTTCCATATTATCTTGTTCTTCTAGATCTATGTTAGGATCCTCTCTATCAATATGATCATCTTCAGGAGGAACATAATCAGATCCAAGTTGCTTTCACTGACTTCTAAGGAAAGGAGCCATTAGAAAAGTGAAAGGATAGAAGAGAATGCTAACAATAAAAAAAAATATTTTTAAAATTATTATTAAGGTTTTCAACCACACAAACAAATTTAATGATCTTGCTTAAAAAAATTTTAAAATAAATGAGGTGTTCACATCGGGTTCACCAAATATGTAGAGGGGAAAAACTGCCCTACCATGTACAATTCCCAAAAGTTGGATCCGTAAGAGAGAAGCCTTTGGGGTGAACCATGGGGGTATGTTGTTCTCTACACTCGGTGCTAGGGGGAAGGGTTCACCAAGAATGGTTTAAGGACTCACTCCAAGTCCTCTGGTTTTCAAGAATGTTTGATGTATTAGATTCAAGACAAACACCTAGATTTGGCCTTTCTAGATCTATGCTATAAAATATAAAGGATAATGCAGAAATATATAATGCAGGAATACAAGAGCTAACCCTAGAATGATTCTTTCTTTGAATGCTTTTCTAACCCTAGGGTTTTAAATAAATAATCTTTAAGCAAGGGCTCAAGAAGATATGCACAAACATAATTAACCCTAAGTGCACACTATATGTTGTTTATCTTTCAAATACCTAGAAATTAATTAAATATATTTCTATAAAATCAGATCTAGGGTTTATAATAGAAATATAAAGCACTCAAAAAATAACCTAAAGACTAATCAGAATACTTAGCTTATCCGATGATTTATCCTTGCCTTTATCCCTTTATCCAATGCTATCAATAATTCCTGTTCCTGCAAGACAACTTGATAAACACTTGAAAAATATGATTAGCGTTAGGGGGCCTACTTAGGCCATTATACAACAGTGCTTGGAGGTGCAACAGTCAAGCCCCCTAGGTCCTTTTAGCTGACCTTTGATAAATAAAAGTAGAAATTGACCTTTGGAAGAAAACAAACATAATACAATACAAATAAAATGATGGAACCACAAAATAGAATGTAGCATCAAGCTCTAAATGCAGCCTAGAATGCAATGGTGAAATTTGGGATAGTATATTACCCCTATATTTTTCTCAGGTGAGATCACACCCCATAATAGGATAAGAGAAATGCATGCCCCGTAGAGACCGGAGTGATTTCATCGAAGTGAGATGAAACATCTCAGACTAAAGTGAAATAATAAATCCTAAGATGCAATGAATAAAAACAAGCATGCAATAGAGCACTTTCAGATGCAAGGGGTGAGAGGGTTGGACCTCCCGAATGGTTGATCTCTCCTTAGGGCTTCAACACCAATCCACCAAGAGCGAGCAAAAGCAATCAACAATCCAATGCAGTAGAAAACCAATCAAACTTCACACTCCAAAGTTAACTTGCTTGCGAAAGGAAGAAGGATGCAGACCAAATAAGAACACTTTACGAGAAATCAAATGTTAGTGAGCAATAAATCATGAATAATCCATCTAATGTAATGTAATGGTGTGTGAAAAGTGAATTCAAACCCTCCTTATATAGCGGATTTGAAGGTGAGAAAGGTAGGAAAACCAAGGAGGGCCAACGTAAAACATGCCAAACCCAAAAAATTAGGGTTTCCTTGGAAGAAACCCTAAAAATGCAAAATCGCGCCCCATCAAGGCCGACCATGATTTTGCCTATGCAAAGTCGCGCCCCATCAAGGGCGAGCATGATTTTGCATAGAGAGGAGAAAAAGGTAAAATAAGGGGAGAAGCCTTACCCTTGCCCTAGGCAAGTCTAAGGGGTCTCCCAAAGGGCTCTAGGGAAGATTGCCCACTAAAGTGGGTCAATTTTCCATGTCTACAAAGAGGAACACTTAACTAAATTTGATATTATCATCAAGGCTTTCAAAAACGAGCTCTAAGAGGTATGCAACACTGTATCTCTCCCGTTGAGGGTTAGAACTTAGATCCTAGATACCTTGTTCTATGTGGCACCTTTCCCAACATATTTTAATCTTCTTCTCGGATGTCCTTGGATCCACACAATGAAGGTTGTCCCTTCTACTTTTCATTAGTTTTTGAAGTGCAAAATTAAGGATCAAGTTGTTACCTTTCTAAGCGATCCTCATCCATTCAAGTATTGTTTAATGGTGGTTGAGCAAGCTCAGTCTGATCTCAATATTTATCCTTTAGTTTCATCATCTATTCCTCAAATTTCCTCATCTCAAATATCTGAGCAACTCATAATTTTAAAAATGAGTGAGGAACCTTGAATCAAAGTTTCATCATAGGATAAATTTAATCATTTTCTTCAGGAGCCTCTTCTATATCTTGCCAAGCTACCACCTTCACCAAGAACTATGGGTTTACCTCGTAAAAAAGGGTGAAGTTGCAAACATTGGCACATGTAGCTTTTTCTTCACAAGAATAACCTTTGAAGAAAATATTTGTGGTAGCAACCCTTCTCCTCTAGAGTGTTCTTTTATTCATTGTTACTTATCCAATGATTACTCACTCCCTAAACAGATCCTATCTAGCATGGTATATGTTGGTAAAGATTTGGGACCCCAAAAAGAAAGGTATTCAAGAGCCTTTGGGTGTTAAAATATAGCTTGGGAGGTGTGGCATAGGCTACATTCCCAACAAAAACCAACCTTTACCATTTGATAATGATGATCACCTTAAAAATTATGCTAAATATATAGATCATCAAAGATTGGAGTGGAATGATGAGGATAAAAGACCCATTTATCCCTCTAATATTTTGTTTTGTAATATGGTAAATTTTAAGCATTCTAATGGTAAATTGTTTTCTTCTTAAGGAGACCATGCTTCACTATCTTATAGAGATTTTACAAAACTAGGGATTGCCCCTCCTTTTGTTAAGAAATATGGTTTAGGGTTTGTGAAGATTTTCATGGAAATACTGCTAGAGAAAAGTTGCAAAGGATATTCATTGTGATTTTGATCATCAATATGATTCCTATTTGAGATTTTTCTTTGATGGATCATTCCCTTGTATTCCTATTCTTTTTGTTATGATAGGAGGCACAATCAAAATATGTGTCGACTATCATTCTGCTCACTTGCTTTAAAAATTAAAAAATAAATACATAAATAAATAATAAAATAATAAACCACTAATTAGGTATACTTTACATTTTCATTCACTGAATTCGTTTATATGATCATACTACATGATTTCCCATCATATTTTACATGTTTTGTCTGATATTTTATTCCATTTGCATTTTTGCTTGTCATAAAATACACTCCTACCTATTCATCTTTGCATGATTGCTTGTTCATATAGATTATGGGGATCCACGACAATGGCAAGTGATGACACCTATTTAGGTTATAGCTCACATCCATTGCACTCTCACTAGGGCTCTAATGCCTAGCAAATCCCCAAACTAGGGATATCCTTTGTGCATTTCCATAATTTCACCCACCTATCTCATCTTTTCCTTATTTTCTTGACCTTGAAATTTTTCATTGCTTATATCTCTCCATGTCAAGGGATATAGTTATTGTTTTGCTCCATTGGCATTTTTCATATACTTTATTGCAAACACCACACCCCCATTGGGTAGTACTTGCTTTGGCAAACTATATACATTATTCACACACAACACACCCCATAGCGTATAGCTTCATGGTCACAAGTGAGGGGTAGCATCCATTTGACCATTTACGAGTATACATCCCAATAGGTATACCTCTTTTTATTTTACCATCTTAGCAAGCACTACACCCATAGCAGGTTCAACTCTGCCTTGTCCATATTTGCAAACTTACAACCCTCATAGGATATCTTCATGGCCACACATGAGGGGTAACCTCCATCTTGGTCATTTGTGAGCATACATCCTCATAGGGATTTTCATTTTCTTTTACCATTTTGGATCTTTGTTTTCATTCACCCATACATTTCATTTAGGATCGTAGTTTAGTTGCATAGAGGAATTAATGGTAGTAATACCTAATTTTGCATGTAAATTTGTAGTGTTTAGGCTAACATAACTTTTTGCATTTCCCCTTCATCCAAACCGACCACCCCTTTTTGTATTTATCATTTTTTACCCATAGGTGTCTATATTTTTTTGATTCATTTATTAGGCCATAAATGCATCAATGAGAGGACAAAATATAGACACGAAAAACTGGCCCATTAAGATGAGTCATTTTCCTTAGATCCTGAGTTTTCCTCTTAGAAAAGTAGGGTCATCTTTGTGTCAAATTTTCCCTTATCAAACCTTCTCTATTCATTTCAAAATATATACCATTGAATCAAGATCAGAAAGAGATTTTTTATGATATAATTTTTGTCATGTTTTGACTCCATTTGGTCCCCTAAAGTGCCAAAAAATTACACATAGGTCTAGCTATCATGAATTCATGGCTGCCTAATATAGGGTGCAAATTTACCATCTTGGATTTTTCTCTCAAAAACCCTTTCTAGCATCAACTCTTTGTGATGTTGACCCTTGCCCAAGGTTAATTTTTTGTTAACCTCCTCCAAACCTCTTATAAAAAGAGGATTGGATCCCCTCTTTTCCATCAATCCAATAAATCAAGAAATCTAAAAATCTACCCATAAATCAATCCAACCAATTTTCTTGAGAATCCTAATCTTGACTTGCTCTTTGTTCATGCTAATAAGTGATCTTTTACTGTGGTATTTTTATTTTACTACCTTATTCTTTGGTGTTAGTTTCTCATGGTGGATAAGTGTTGTAGCCCTAAGGAGGAGTATACTATCTTGGACGTATTCATCCTTTTCTTTGCTTTTTTCACTACCACTAGGTTTTTTTCACTCATTTGCATTCATATGTTAAATTGTGCACTTTTATTTGTTTATTCACATTGTTTTGCTTCTTTTTTCTTTCTATTATGAATTTGCACCCCATAATTATAGGGCATGATTTTTTTAGAAGTGAAATCGTGGTGCAATTTCGCTTGTGATGGCCTTGGTGTCAGTATCTCAATTTTGGATACCCCATACAGGGTATGAATTCACTTGTGATAATTTTGGGGGTAGAAGGTAACCCCCAAAATCTAGATCTGTATTTCATGTTACATCTAGAGCATAATTATACAATCTGCACTCTATTCATCATATTATTCTATTGCATTGTATTTTGTTTGTTCATCTTCCAAAAAGGTCAACTTTCATTTTTGCATTCTAAAGGTCAGCTAAAAATACCTAGGGGAATTGACTGTTGCACCTCCAAGTACATTCATACAATGGCCTAAGTAGGCCCCCTAATGCTGATCATATTTTTGAGGGTTTCATGAAGTTATTTTATAGGATAGAAATTGTGGGATATTGCTAGATGCAAGATAAAGCTTGGAACAATCATCAAATAAAATAAGTGCACTAGTAGATCTTTAGGTTATTTTTTTATTCATTTATGTTCAAAATATAGATCACCAGTAAGGAAAAGCATTTGATTAAAATTCTAGGTATTTGAAAGAATAAAAGCATATAGTGTGCATTTAGGGTTTTAACCTTGTTTGTGCATTTCTCTTGGACCCTTTCTCAAAGGATTTGTTAGGGTTAGTAATAATTCAAGCAAAGAATCATTCTAGGGTTAGCTCTTGTCTTCTTGCATCTTGTATATTGCATTGTTCTTTCCCTTTTCAATGTGTAGTTTTAGAAAGGTTAAACATAGGTGCATGCTTAATTGACACACTCAAACACATTCCACCACGAACTTGGAGTGATTCCTAAAAATTTTCCTGGTGAACCCTTCCCTCAATTTCTCATTGAGTGTAGAGTTATAACAAATTCCCATAGTTCACCTCACCTCCTAGTAGATCTAATCAAGAATCATACGCGGTAGGGCAATTTTTTCCCTCTATAATTGGGATTAGATTAACAACCCACATGAAATGTTTTATTAAATATATAATCTTAGCCTAGAGGAGCTATAAAAATTACTTTTTAATTACAACCTCTATCTTTGAATTGAATGATCTATGCTTTTACAAAAATTCTTGGAACTAGACTCTATTTCGATAGTGTGCTATATGATATTAAGGTCATAGACCTTAAGATATTTATATGACTAGGCAACAATGTCTTCATAATTAAAACAAATATATTTAAAAAAATTATTTTCTTCTTGAGTATATTCCTTACCATATAGTAGATTCTTCCCTTCAACTACCTCAACTGGGTGATATGAAGATTTTATCATTTCCTTGAACTATCATTGGGGTTAAACAAGATTTTTGGTATAATCAAATCCTTGGATACATAGTTTGACTTGAGTTGCAGGACTCCATACATCATATCAACCCCATATTCATTTTTTTCAACATATTGGGCCTTAATAATAAGGAATTCTATGATTTACTCATCATTATTAAAAACATGCTATTAGTCGGAGTTATCTAGAATTGCAAGACTACAAGCCACTTATAAATCCTTCTATTTATTCCACACATCATTTGTTGGATTAAATTGGGCTACCATACCTACCAATTCATATACGTTCATATTTAGTTCTATGGGTATCACTTTAATTTGATAGGAATTGAAACTTTTGAGCAAATCCAAAACTAGATGCTTATTCTTCATGGAGCATTGGGAATTGACCTAATTTACTATTAGTTTAAAGTTGTCATATATTCTTAGATATTTAATTCCTATACTTTTTATTTCTTTAAACCATTATAGAGTGCTTCATATTTTTCCATGTTATTTGTATATTTAAATGATAACCTATAGGTATAATAAATTTGTGCTCCTTTTATATCAATGAGTTGTACCCTAGCATCTGCTCCACTCCTAGTTTTGGCTTAGTCAAAGTATATGGTCTAAGCCTTTTTAGCTTAGTGTCTTGTTAGGATGGGAAGCCTTTGAGGAGTATATGATATGGTAATTTTCCAACTTAGTTTCTTCATGGTCTACTTATGGACTTCCATCATCTTGTAGTGCACCTATTATCATGTCTAACTCTAGGTATTGGTCTTTGATATTATGTAATAGATAGTTAAAACATGGCTCATTGTCATTCAAATTATCTTGTCATCCTTGGGCACCTTCATGTGAGTATATTCCATTATTAAGTAACCATCCCCTATTAAATTTCACATCTATTCTTTGAACAACAACATCCTAAAGTATGGGGGTTGGTCTATGACTATCACATCTTGAACTATCATGAAATTTGGATACTAGGCTATGGTCATGACTAGATCCTTGAGAACATCGAGTGTGTTGACTCTTGTCCCATCCATCTAGATCGAGTACCTAGTTGTCTTATGTAAGGAAGGCCCATCTCTTTTAAATAGCCTTGGGCATAACTATGATCATTACACTTGAATCCACTATGCAACGCTTTAAAATATAATTTTTTAACAATGTTATATAGAAAGGGGGATTTTTATGATTTTTGATTTTGGAACATTCTACACATCAAATGTACTAACATGGATGTTTGATGGTTGCATTTCTATCTGATTCTATTATTTTACTATGAGAACTATAATAAAATCTACCTACTTATCTTTGGCATAACTTCACTCTTGTTCCTTTAGGTATTCTCATAGTAAGTCACATTATCTAGGTAAGGTGAATACCTCCAACATATTGACCTTGGCTAGTATTTTCTATATTTATTTTGTGATATTGAATTTGACAAAGAACCTTCTTTTTTTTATGTATAGATTTGTGGATTTCTTGGGGGCTATTATATGCCTTCACTTGTAAGAGATGGGATTTCAGTCACCTTTCAATTTTCCTTTGAAGTTAATCCCTCCATTTTTCACTTTTCTTTTTTGTTGACTTATCACTCGCTTTTCTATCCCCATTGTTTAACACTATTTATTTCCCCTTGTCTACTCTTTAGTCTTTTTCATTGGATATTCTTGACTTTTTTTTGAGGATGTCCATTATTTTATTTCTTGTGTATTCCTTATTTTAATTTTCTTGAGTGTAAATATATCCTTCCCCTTTTGAGGACTATTGTACCTTTCCTAGTTTGTGCCTACTTATTAGCAAATTATCCTTGAGGTATCTTCCTTTTATCTCTAGTTTCAACCCTTGTTGATTGGTGAATATGTCATTGTATTTAAAAGCTAACTCTTCATCTATTTTTAAGGTGCTAAAATTTTCACCTAGGTGTTATAGGTGAGTTGGAGAGGAGAGAAATCCTCCAAGGGAGGTCCCAAGTTTGAATCTCCACCCTACCAAAAATTTGAATTGGGTACCCAAAATCCAATTGATAATATTGTTGTAGGCAAGGCCGGGCATGACTCCCGGGTGACATTGACGGTGTAGAACCCCCTGGTCATGGTCTCTCAGACCAAGGTGGCCCCACAAGGGATTTTTCACTTTAAAAATAGGGTGCTAAAATTTTCCAATATTGCATTGTTGGGATTGGTCAATGTAGGAAATTTATTGTGGGGCTTAGGACTATTGGGACACAACAAAAAGTACTATGGGGGCTATGTCACCAATGGTGGTAATTTTTTGAACCTAACATTGTTGAGTGTATTTCATAGTTTGAGAATGCATGATGACACTCATACCTATTATTGTAAGGAATATACCATGTTGATTAAAATTCTATATTGGTGCTCACCATGTGATTGTGAACCTAATTTAATCCTTGATTAGAACTTTATCAAGACACCTAACTTTTTTCAAGTATGGGGTCTCTCAAGGATTTCAATTCAATAATTATTGCCACTATTATTTCATAACATTATTTTTATTCACAAAAGTATTGATTACCTCTAGCATTTTGTTTATTACAAAACTATTATTTGGATCATAAGAGGTTTAGATGAAATGAAAAGGGTTAAAAGTGGTATCTATAAGGCTACTATGGATGATGTGTTTCAGAAAATATGAATGATGATGAGGAAGAATGGATGGATGCATTTTGTTAGGTATTTAGTCTTGGAGCAGAGTTGGATATGGAGTTTTGCATTGGTATATTATGGGAGATTTGGGTTGCATAGGCCATCAGTGGGATAGGGGTCCCTTTCCTACCTAGAAAATAACATATTCTCTAGCCACTTATTCAAATTTTGTAGCTAATGTACAATATCTAGCATTACAAACCATTAGGGCTAAATTATATTGTAAGCCTTTGATATAGTATGGTAATGATTATTCTTCATTTCACCTAACATTTTGTGGGATCAGATTCAGAGTCTTGAAGAATCTAGTATTGATATCATGGATGTTTTTTTGAGGATTTCTTTGTATCATATTTAATTAAAACAAAATTTAATACCAATTTCCCATGCTACTATACCTATGCATTAATGGTTCTACTATTGATGTTCAATTAGTATCTAAATTATTTGGTAATCCTCTATACTATAAAGCAACTTTATCATAAAGAGAGTAGATTAGAAAATGTACCATTATATCCTCCTCTTGAATGTGGTGAATCAACTTGAGTGTTGATAGCTTGTTGAGATGATTCAATATCATCTTGTTTCTATTCCTATCGAAGGTAGGTAAGGCTTTCATAGCTACTAGAGGAATTATAGAATGTACTACTAGGTTCAATGGGTCTAGTATGGAATTTGGTTTTGAGGGCTAATAGGTGCTCTTGGATTTTTCTATTGAGGCAAAGGCTAACCATAGTATTGATGACAAGAAAGGTACATTGTGTAGCCAAGAGGTAGGTGTAGGAGTTAGGTAGGGTATATATATATATGGAGGATAACATAGTGGGGGATACTGTGGTGGTAGATTTTAGTAATCCCACTATTTATTAGGGGAGGTTAAATGTTCTGTTGTGGAGGGGGATAGTTCAACCCTATTTGTGGGGTTTTCTAGTTTTGACGAGGTGGAACTTACATATTCTTTTGCACTTAGCTAAGTGGAGGTAATTTTAATCCTTGGGTTTTTTCCTAGGATACCTATAACCCCAATTGTCTAGTCATAAATTGTGTGTTTTATGTAAATTTTAAGTTTAATATTGAGGATCCTATCAGGTCTAAATATTGACTTGGGAGATATACATAGGTTGGTTATAGATCATATTTATAAAAAGTAGGTTGGTTATGAGGTTATTCACATCAACTAATACTTGGTACAAGGGGATGGTATGAGTTATAGTAGGATCTGAATTAGACTAAGTAGATTTTATTAGGGCGTAAGAATAACTAATTTCTTGGCTCAAGTAGCCAATTTATGGTCGCATGAAGCTTTGGTGAACTAGATCATCCATGGGATGTTTTCCTTTAGATGAGGTATAATTGGATATTGGGACCTCTTTGAACTCATATTATTAATGTTCCCACATGGTAGCTTGTTCTTTTCTCTTTCATTTAGCATTCCTCAGTACACAATGATGTCTGCTATTCAATGCTCTTTTCTTACTTTTTGAGCCTTAGATCATGTAGGCTATACCCCCACAAACATAATTCTATGGTCAAAATCTACAAAAAAAGCATAAAAATAAAAACGTTTGCTAATTGAGTTATTCACTCATGATTTTGGATGATTCACTAGTAGGATATAGTTTTACACTATGCTAAAAATTCAATGATTTGCTTGTTTTATTGATCAATTCACTTGTTCATCTAAACTTAGAAAAAAATATAGAAAGAGAAGAAAAAAATATAGAAAGAGAAGATTGCCCAAGTAGATCACTATTTGAGAATGGCTTGTAGGGCTAGAGTGAATAACCTTCTAAGGAGGGAGGGAAGAAGAAACTTATATTTTTTATAAAATCACTTCCCAAATCCTAAGAAAATTGCTCACTAGACTTGTTTTAAAAAATTCACAATTTTTGGAGCAAATAAGTCGCTTTATTGAGCAAATTGCTCGTTGTCTTGTACTTGTTCAAAATTTGACTTAGAATCTACCTTAAGTTATTTTTCCATGGCACACACACATACAAGATCAGGTTTTAATTTTTAATGTACCTTAAATGTTTTTGGTGTTCTCTAAAATTTTTAGTTTTCTGAATTTTATTTCAAAGTTATCATTTGCAAAGTACTTGCAAATTTTTAGCATAAATAATAAAAAACTAGTAAAATTTCAAGCAAAAATAGCTTGCAATTGAAAATATAAGGTGATTTACTCCTAATGCAACCTATAAAAATGTAAGTTTAATAGGCAATTTGCTTGCTAAGTTGAGCAATTGCTTGTGAATATTGAGTGGATTGCTTACTTTTGATCACTTAATGATTTTAAAACTTGCTCTAAATTGAGAGAATCACTTGCTTTCATGAGCAAAGTGCTTCTAAGAAAAAATTCTTCAATTTTGATCCAATTATTCCACCTATTACTGATACATTTTTGGAAAAAAAAATTGAGAAAATTCAACAAAAATACATAAATGGTGGTTTGTCCCACTAGGTATGCCAAAAACTGTGTTGATCCAAGGAATTATCTTAACTTTTGATTTAAGTTTTGCATCCCCAAATCCAATTTTCAATAAGGTTGGTAAGGTTTTCCAAGGATTCCCCTAAGCTATGGATTAACATCGACTCTTTATTATCCTCGTATGTATCCCTAATCTAAAATAAGTGCATGAAAATAAAGTGTGAAAAGGAATATTGTGTAAAAAGTAAATTGCATGAAATAAAATTGTGAAGTTTAGAGTGAAAGAAATGAAAATAGATATGATTGTTACACCATAGCAAGGAGAGCATATAATCACTTAACACATGAGAAATTAAATAATTTCAATGTACATCCATTTGTTTGATTAGTGAATGATAAGATGCACTAGATGGGTCGTGCCACAATTGTCACAAATATAGCAAACCAAGAGGAAAGTTCCACTAATGGGATACGTAAGGACTTACCAATTTATTACAACCTCATGAGTACAAAACACAATGTGGATTTCATAGGAATTAGATTTTAATTCTCATATTCAAAATATAGTTACAATGAGGTCCTCAAGCCCTTGTTTATAGCAAAAGTTTTCCCCTAAGTTACCTAGGGTGAAAAACAATTACTCCTAATAAAAGTAAATATTTGGGGATAACTGTAGTAAAATTTTGCACCTCTAAATGTTACATTTCTCTAATTATACATCTAATATGTTTAGAAGGCTTAAAAAATGCTTAATGTACCACAAAATTCCAAATAAGTTACTTTTTAAGATATTTTCCTCATAATTTGCATTGATTTTCACTTTTGCACCTATTTGAGTGGTTCACTCACTTTTGCAAGTGATTCACTCATATTTAGTAAGCAAACTACCCATATTTATTGAGCTAATAACTCCCTTGAGCATATCTACACCTTTATTAAGTGAATCACTCCCTTCAACAAATTGGCACCTTTAATTAGGAAATAACTCCTTTGAGCAAATTGCTCCCTTGAGTAAATTGATATAATTTTATAGGTGAACTAGTATTCATCACAATTAAGCCAAAATTTGGGATTTTGGGGCATTTTTTGCTATTAGGCCTCATACTACTACTTATCACTTTTAAAATTGATAAAATTTATAAAAGTAGTGTCGAGGCTTTACAATTTGACATGCATGAAATTGGTGGGTTCATCCAACTCAAATCCATTAATTGTTTGTGTTGAGGTATATTACATTATTTGGTACATGATAATGTACCCCTATGGTACCTTCATAGTACATTTATAAATATGTAGTATATTAGGGTTGAGTCTATAGTTAGAGTGTGATTTATATTTCCCCTTTTAAGTAGTTGTTAATGTGTAGGAAATGTATAAGTATCATGTAAGAGTGCAATGTGCAGGAAATGTATGTGTGTCATTTAAGTTAGATTGCAAGTGTAGATTGAGAGTGAAGAGAAATAAAGAGCCTCAATAAACTAAAATAGAAAATTAGTAATAAAAAAATCAAAATAAGAAGATCACAGATTCACACATTACATAATATTTATCCTGGAAACCCTCAACCGGGAAAAAACCAACACAATATTATATTATTATTGTTATATTAACTTGATCATCTCCAATACAATAATATTCTCCTTCTACCCCTCCAAACCCTAATTCAAGTGTGATATATATAACAAAGGCACATGCATAGATTTTTATAATATCATGGATGAAAAAGCATGGGTTCAAATATAGTAACCCTAAAATCCCATATGGGTCTACAAATAATTTTAAAACCCCTAAAACAATGTTTAGGTGGCTACCACCCCCGGGACCTAACTAGTATAGGTACAGAGTGTCTAGTACCTTTTAGTGTTAACTCCACCAAAATAACATGGAAAATATTCAACATATTTCCAACATTCTCCCACTTGTTGAATACTTTCCATAGGGGCTAATAACTGTTATTATCAACTATCAATGACAACCATGCCCATAGATCTTCTACACTAAGAAATTTTTTGAGAAAGTACAACCTTTGTTAATGAATCAGTAGTATTCTTCTTTGTATCAACTTTATTTAATATCACTCGGTTCTATTCAACTATCTCTCTCACAAAATGGTACTTTATATCAATATATTTTGACCAATCATAAAAAACCAAAACTATTTTCTAGAAATATTGCACTCAGAATATAACTATTAATTCTCACAACCTTATATTAAATGATAACTATTGAACACAACCTTTGTAGCCACACTGCTTATTTACTAGCATGAGTTGCTACAATATACTCTGCTTTTGTAGTGGATAAAGCAATAACTAATTTCTTTTTACTCATCCAACTGACTGCCTCTTCAAACAACTTGAACACATAACCCCTCGTAGATCTTCTCTTATCAATATCTCCAACTTAGTCAACATCCAAAAACCCTTGTATATTTACAATATCATTATCTCCATATTTTCCTTCATAATAGATAGCATAATTTGTAGTTCCACGCAAGTATCTAAAGATCCTCTTCACAATAGTCTAATGTTCCTTTCCTAGATTTGACATATATCTTCTAACTACTCCCACTACATGTGTAATATCAGGTCTAGTACAGACTATTGCATACATCAGACTGCCCACAACACTAGCCTAAGGAACATGATACATTTATTTAATTTTCTCATCTATTTTAGGATATTGTTCAGCAGATAACTTTTGACCAACTAGATATGAAGTACATACTGGTTAAAAATCATGAATCCTAAACTTTTGTAGTATCAAATCAACATATTTCCTTTGATTTAACCACAAATTTCTATTTGCTTTATCCCTTTTTATTTTCATACCCAAAATAAATTTTGTAGTACCTAAATATTTCATGTCAAACTCAGAACATAACTGATATTTTAGTAACTTTATCATCTCCTTACTGTTACCAATTAACAACATGTCATCCACATACAATACAATGATAACAATTTGTTTTCCCTTTTAAAATATACACATGGGTCTGCTTTGATTTTTCTAAGCCCAAGTTTCAAGACAAACCTATAAAATTTTTGGTTCCACATCCTTGGAGATTGCTTCAACCCATAAAGAGACTTATTTAGCTTGCATACCAGGTCCTCCTTACCTTTTACCTTAAAGTATTATGGTTGTGACATATATATATATATATATATATATATATATATATATATATATATATATATATATATATATATATATATATATATATATATATATATATATATATATATATATATATATATATATATATATATATATCTTCATCAAGTTCACCATGTAGAAACGTTGTCTTTACATCCATCTGTTCTATTTCAAAATAAAAAATAGTACAAATATCCAATAGAAATATTATTGAAGTTAGTTTAGCCACAGGAGAAACAATCTCAGCAAAGTCAATTCCTTCAACCTGATAAAATCCTTTTGCTACCAAGCAAGCCTTGTACTTCTCCAACTTTCCTTCTACATTATACTTCTTCTTGAATAACCACTTACAACCAATAGGTTTTCTACTATGAGGTAATTTCACCAAGTCCCACGTCTTATTTTTATCCAAGGACTCCATTTATTCTTCCATAGCCCTTTTCCAAGACTTATTCTCACTTGACTGAAGTGCCTCCTTTACAGTCTTGGGATCTTCATCAGTAACTGATAAATTAAATGTAGAATAGAAATTTGAAGGACTATACCTATCTGGAAATCTTCTCTCTCAATTTGATCTCCTCAAAATTGCAGTTTGAGGTTCTACATATTTATATTCCTACTCACCTTCTTCCTATGAAAATTCCTCTTCAGATTTTCTCTGTAATTCAAGTTCTTCCTCCTATTCTAATTTTACCTGCACTATTTTTTGTTCTTTGCATGGTTGTATTTCCAATTTTATAACCCCTTTTGTTTCTCTAAATATCACATTATGATTGTAAACAACCTTCTATTTTTTTGGGTTCCACAACTTATATCCTTAAACTTAATACTATAACCCACAAATATGCATTTTTTAGATTTATAGTCTAGCTTAGTCCTTTTCTCTTTTGGGACACACATATAAGCATCACAACCAAAAACCCTTAGATGTTTGAGAGAGATTTTCTTACCAATCCATACTTCCTTTGGAGTCTTATCCATCAAAGCTTAGGTAGGAGATCTACTAATGAGATAACAATATTTTAACACAGCTTCTATCCAGAATCACTTTTCTAACCTTGCACCACTTAGAATGCTTCTAGCCTTATCCATCAATGTCCCGTTCATCCGTTCTACAACCTCATTCTATTGTGGAGTATATGGAGTTGTTCTCTATATTTCTATTCCACATTCCTTGCAAAATTGCTCAAATTCATTAGAGCAATACTCACCACCATTATCACTTCTCAAAACCTTTATCTTTTTCTCTATCTAATTTTCTACAAGAGCCTTAAACTCTTTAAATTTATTAAAAATGTCATATTTTTCATATAAAATATACCCAAGTCTTTCTTTAGAAGTAATCTATACATGTAACAAAATAAATAGATTTACCTAATGATGGTACTTTTGCAAGTTCAAATACATCATTGTGAACTAGGTGTAGAATTCCTTCAGACCTTGTAGCACTACTTGAAAACTTGACTCAAGCTTATTTTTCGAAAACACAATGTTCACAAAATTAAAATTTAATGGGCAATCAAAAATTCCTTTAGCCATACCTTTCATTTTCAATTCTCAAAGTACTTTCTCATCAATATTCCCCATGTGTTAATGCCACAAAATTGTCTTCACTATTGGAATACTTGGAGCCATTTCAACTGTATTATTTTCCAATATAACTAAAGATTTATTGCAATTAGTACCTGTAGTGCTAGCCTCAAGTCTAAATAAAGTTTCTATGAAAACTCCTCTTTCCAACACCAAGGATCCACGGACCATCTTGCATTTATCCTTATATTGAATACCACATTCACACCTGTATCATTCATATTACTCACAGAAATCAAATTCCTTGCCAAACCTGAAATATGAAACACACCAATACGGGTTTTAATTCTTCCATATTTTAGCATCAACTTGTCTTTTCCTTGACCTATTATTTTATATGTCGAATTATCTCCCAGGAAGAGTTTACCTCCATCTATATTTTCATATTCACAAAACCCTTTCCTATGAGGAATCATATGAAAAGAAGCACCTGGTTCAATCAACCATGAGTCATCGCATTCACTTGAGCATGTTGCAGCTAAGAATAAGTCCCCTGAATCTTCATTTGTGGTCTTCATTTCTATAGAAGTTCCTTCATTATATAATAAATTATTATCAACCTTTTTATATTTATAGTCTCTTTTATAATGCCTTGCTTTACCACAATTCCAACATTTTCTCTTTTTTGGGGTAACGGATTTACCCTTAGATTTTGATTTCTTTTCTCCTATTTTCTTTTCTCCTGATTTATTTTTTATTCTTTCTTGAGAACAACCTCTCACAATCAAGACTTCATTTTTATAATAATGCTCAAAATATTTTCATCTCATCTCCTCAGATATCAAACTTTCTACTATATCCTCTACTTTCAATGTAGATTTAGTATTGGTGATAGCCATAACAAGGTTATCCCATGAATTGGGTAATGAACAAAGTAAAGTAATACACTTTTCCTCTTCATCCATTTTTACTTCTATAGAGGTTAATTGACTTACCATAGTGTTAAAAGCATTTATATGT
Organism: Wollemia nobilis; assembly: GCA_028583015.1. Taxonomy (NCBI): domain Eukaryota; kingdom Viridiplantae; phylum Streptophyta; class Pinopsida; order Araucariales; family Araucariaceae; genus Wollemia; species Wollemia nobilis. The sequence goes on along the minus strand of JAQPPZ010017063.1, from coordinate 3,127,703 downwards.
TCAACCATAAAGTCACCATCATTCATCTAAAGTGAATACAACTTCTTTTAAAGAAAGAGTTTATTTACTAGTGACTTTATTTGATACAATATTCCTAGCTTCTCCTGTAACAACTTTGCCATGGTCTCTATAGATACATTCAACAATATCGAATTAGATAGGCATAATATAATAGAGTTTCTTGCCTTCTATCAATTTTCAGCCAATCCTCATCTATCATCGATGTTGGTTTTGTTCCCGAGACCGCAATCCACTAATCTCTATCAACCAACAGATCCTCCATTTTGATTTTTCACAACTCAAAATTCTATCCATTAAATTTTTCAATCTCTATTCATGTGCTTCCCATATTTATCTTGTACCTAGATCCTTTCATGTATGGCTTTGATTCAAGAATTAATTTATCATAGGGTTAAAACCCTTACTACTAGAACAAAGCTAAAACCTAGCTCTAATACCAAATGAATAGAAATAAAAAGCCCTAATAAACTAAAATAGAAAAGTAGTAATAATAGAATCAAAATAAGATCACATATTCACACATTACACAATATTTATCCTAGAAACCCTTAACCAGAAAAAAACCAACATAGTATTACCTTATTATTGCATTAAAATGACCATCTCCAATACAATAATATTCTCCTTTTATCCCTTCAAACCCTAATGCAAGTGTGATATATATAAGAAAGGCAAATGACGGTTTTTTACAATATCATGGGTGAAAAAGTATGGGTTCAAATATAGTAACCCTAAAAGACCATATAGGTCTAAAAATAACTTTAAAAACACTAAAAAATGTATACCTTTCAGTACAGGTATAGAGTTTCCAGTACCTTTTAGTGTTAACCCCACCAAAATAACATGGAAAACATTTTCAACAGAGAGAATGTGCATAAGTGTCATGTATGTAAGTGTGCAAATATGTAATGTGAGGATGTGCACAAGTGTCTTAGATTAGGAGTGCATGTAGAAGTGTAAGAGTCTTATAGAAGTGTGCAAGTGTCATAGACTCAAGTGTGCATGTAAGAAAGTGAAGAGTCTAGTATGCAAGTGGCAATATGATAAGCCAAGAGTTATGGGACTTGTCATATGGAGAGCAATTGACAAGCCATTGAAGAGTCATATTACTATGGCTATATTATGGAGATAATACTCCATGAGAATGTAATCGAAATAAAAATATCATATTACAGTGTTGTAACAGGAAGTAAAGGAATAAATCTTTTATACATATTTTTGAGTAATTAATATTGTAAGTTTTGTTTATGCATAATTCATGAATGATTCAGGCCATGTACATCCATTTTTTATTATTTAAGTGAATTTTTATTATAGTATTATATAGGCCTTGATATACATATTAATTTTCTCATATATATATATATATATTGATTGGTTGAAGGAGGGGGTTTTGAAAGGATCCCCAAACCTTTTACAATAAAAACAACGCAAAAGATACTCTTAGAGAAAAATAGAGAAAAGCTAAATCATGAAGACATTCTCCATAGGACCAACTAAAAATGAGTCCAGATAAAAATTGAAAAGGGATTCCTGCCTAAACAAGGAAAACCTGCTTCCAACAAAACTTAAAAATTTAAATTCAAAGGAATATATGTAGAATGGCTACAACAAAGATTCCTTCAAAATAATTTAAAATTAGAAATAAATTTTCCCACCCATGAAACATCTCAAACTAAGATTTGACTTAGGAAATATCTACCTAAAGCATAGACAAACCAAATGAAACAGTCAAAACAACAATTGAGAATTAGATTTATAGAACTAGAAAATTAAGAACATTTCCCATCCATGTACCTTTGAAAGATAATAGGGATCCTCTTGGCCCCTTGTAATACCTCTTTGAAATAGGGTATCAAGGGAAGGTCTGATCTCAATAGAGGATCTCCCTAGCATGCCTAGCTTCAAAATAAACATCTGAACAAAATTGAAAATAAATTTTCTCACACTAGAGAGACTTCATGAAAGCCTTTTAGAAAAGACAAAGAGACCTTTAATTCAATAGGCATCCCTCTGAAACAAAGAGATAAAATTTTAAAGCATTACAAGCAAAAAATGTTCCCATCTAGGAGAAATTACATAGCCAAACAAGAAATATAAAATCCTGACAAGGATAAACTACACCAATAATTAAAAAAAATTGAAAAATATTTTATCGCCTAGTGAAACCTTCACCACTAAGCTCCTAGGACTCAAGGAAGCTTACAAGATGCCCTAATACAAAAGATAGCTCAGAATGGAAAAATAGTAGGGCCCAAAAACTAGTAGGAAACCATAAATTAAGAAAGTCCTTTGTCTTAACCATGTAGATAAAAATGAAACAAATGGATTGGCTACAAAGATGCCCAAAAAATATGCAAACCACCAACACACCTTTGCCACCTACCAAGGCCCCTCCAAACACCTAACTAGGAAGATAAAACCAGAACCCCTCCTCTGTAGTCATCATGAGAGCACAAGGTCCCCCCAAGACCACTAAAATCTATAGAGAACAAGTTTAAATGGAAAAAATTCCTCATTGGATGAAACAGAGACCCCCAACCCCCTAAGAGTCTACCCAAGGAGCCATCATTGGCCATCATGAAATCACTTGATCTCTCCCCTGAAGAGACCAAAAATATAACAAATAAAAACTTACCAAAACTCCTTCAATATATGAATAAGGGACCAAGGTTGTAATACCAAGAGGTAACCTCCAAACTACCTCCTCTATGGCCATCGTGGAAGCCCATGGTCCCTCCAAGACCACAAAAAAACCATAGAGAAAAGGGTCCATTAAAACACCTCTCAAACAAACTGCACAGGGCCACACATCCCCCTTCCATCATTGTCTAACCAAGAGGCCATCCTTAAAACCCTTTATTCACATAATGAAAGTGCTTGGTCTCTCCCCAAAGACCAACCAAAACCATGGATAAAAATCCCACATGACCACCTTGCACATCATGCAATTAGAGGATGAACCGACCACCTAAGAGGTGCTAATGATCCGCATCAAAAGAGGACCATTTTCACTAGCCCAACCAACACAAAAAGAGTGAAATGAAATGGGAAAGAAAAATGGATCATCTCCTAAGAAGCCCTAGAAGTTTCCAATACCATGTTTGGATATGGATCCAGGGAAATTCACCCAAAAATCCACAGATCTGGAGCTAGGTAGGGAGTAGGAAATTTGAAACGGTGATCTCCCGCCTAGAGTAGGAGGTATTCTACTCCCCCTATATCTTTATATATATTCTCATATATTATTCTACTCTTATTTTTATTGTCTTGACCTTTAATATTATGGATATTTTATAGTGGTACCTATGATATTTTGTGGTAGTAAGACTTCAAAAGCTAACAGTTTGCATTTTTCTTTGCCTAGATTCAAATAATTCTTTGACAATGACGAGCCAAGTCATTTCTATATAAACTTGCCATTGCATTTTTTATGCATATTATTGAGCTTTATGATGATGTCCCCAACTTTAAAATCATGATGATAAAATTTCTTATTATAATGCTTGAAAATGTGACTCTTGTAGTGTTACCAAACTTTATTCTCATTAACATAAATTATTCACCATATAGTAAATATCATAGCATCCATCCACAAATAATTATCCACAATAACCATCCACATAATGATATGGACATAGATAACACCCTTAAGGTAGGGAAACACCAATAATTCTCCTTAATAAAGGAATTAATCTAAATTCACTTTATGAGCCAAGATTGTTACAAGAGAAAACTTATTATGATTCATTGATTACAATGACAATATTCCTTCTTTATATACCCATATTTCTAAACCCTTATCCCACTCAATATTATAATATTATATTATAATATAACAAGCCTTGTATTATGTGTGGTCAATTACAACCATCCATACTGATACACAATATAATATCATATCCCCATATTCCTATCCCTAGGTACCTAACAATCCACCTCCCTTACAAATGTTTCACCCTCAAAACATAAAGAAAAAACTAAATAATATGATTTGCTAATCAATATCTCATTTATATGAACTAAATAATATAATTTACCTTTTGGTATCACTAACACTTTACAAATTCTCATGAATTCTTTCTTTCATCCTTTTCTTTGTAAGTTTGTCCTAGTTTATTTAATGATATATTAATTTAAAGCAAGTCCTAGGAAGACCATTTAGTTCATGCAAATAAATTTATTTACCTATTATAGAATGAAAAAATCTTTGTCAAAACATCCAAATTTTCTTTTTGGGTCCATGAGGTAGAATTCTTGGAACACATAGTATCTTAGAAAGGAGTTAAGATAGATCCTAACAAGATCAAATCCATGCAATACCGGTCCTTGCTCAAAACCCTTAAACATCTCTATGGATTTTAAGATCTCACAAGATACTATTGGAAATTTATCTACAACTATGTAAATATTACTACTCTCACAAAGAAGGATGTCTTTATTTGGTAAAAAGTAGCTTCCCAAGACTTCCAGCCCTTTAAGTAGGTTGTGTGTACTACCCCTTACTTTAGCAAACCTTTGGTCATTGAGTGTGATGCTTCAAGCATAGGTATTGAAACTATTATAATGTAGGATGGATACTCATTAGCCTTTAAAAGTAAGTAATTATCTACCAAGAATCTAGGACAAACCACTTATGAGAAGGAAATTTTAGTTGCTATGCATGCCATGGAGAAATGGTGGTCTTATTGTTTGGGGCATCACTTCATCATCAATAGAATAGTGTTTTCTCATGTCCTGAATAGAATAAATGATTGACCAATATCTTGGGGTATGTTTGTCATTAAATACAAGAAAGAAAAGGAGAATATGGTGGTTGATGTTTTATCTCACAAACATGAAGGTATTGTTGTTTTTGGCACCATCTCTAGTCCTCTTCCACAATGGCTTTCACAACTTTAGAAGGACTATATTTTTTACCCATAGATTGCTTGGATCATTCAAAAAGTGGAGGTTAGATTTTCACTACCTTCCTATTTATCATATGTTTATGGGATTATCTACAAGAAGGATTATGCTTATCTTCATCAATCCTCAGTTGTTAAGACTAGTATCCTCTAAGAATTGCATGCATCTCCTTTAGCTAGATATTTTGGATTCTTGAAAACATATCTATAGGTGAAGCAATGTTTTTCTTGGAGTATTAAAATCATATGTCAATACCTTTATGTCCAAATACAAGTAATGTTAGTATAACAAGGGTAAATTATTAAATCTCTTGGGTTGTTGCAACCTTACCTATTGTTTATCACAAATTGAAGAACATATTCATTGATTTCATTGAAAGTCTACCAAAATTTAAGGGTAAAATGGAGATCTTTGTGGTAATTAATAACCTCCCCAAGTATACTTATTTTTATGCATTGTAGCATCCCTATTTAGCTCACAAGGTTGCCAAGTTATTCCTCAATTCTATTTTTAAATTGTATGGTATTCCCAAGTCCATTTTTTAGTGATTGTGACCCTATATTACTAGTAATTTTTAGAAGGAATTGTTCTATATTAGTGTTACTTATTTGAATATGTCCTATTCTTACACCCTTAGTCAAATGGAAATATGGATATTGTAAATAAATATTTGGATACTTACCTTCATTATTTTTCTCAAGACAAGCAGTATCACTAGGTTCATTGGGTCTCATTAGTTTTATGGTGGAAGAACATTTCTTACCATTATTCCCTCAAGATATCCTTATTTGAGGCCTTGTATGGTAAAAAACCTCCATCAAATGCAGGCTATGTTCCAAGATCCTGTAAGGTGGCTGAGGTAGATGATTTATTGTAGCAATGTCAACTTGTGCTTTAGCTTCCTAAAGATAATTTGACCCAATCCTAGAACCACATGAAGAAGTAGCAAGGTTAATATTATTCTAAATGATAATTTATCATGGGTGATATGTTATTTTTCCTTTGCATCCCTATAAGAAATTGTCCTTGAAGACCAAATCCAAATATAAGTTGGCTCTTTGACTTTACAAGCCCTATACGGTGGTTTTTTGCATTAGTGAAGTGTAATATTAATTGGAGCTTCCAGTATCTTATTGCATCCATCCTATATTTTATATTTATTGTCTCAAATAGGTTATAGAACAAAAGGTGCAATCCTAGATGGAGATTCTAGTACTCGATAAAGAAAGATGAGTCACTCTCTAGTAATAAGTAGTGTTGTAGTCTAGAGTTTATATTCTAAAATCTTATTAGATCAAGGAGTTCCTTATTAAGTAGCAATATCTTACAAATTAAGACGTTGGGTGGGAGCCTAACAACATTTACCAATATTTTTTGGCTTTGATAACAAATCTTTATAAGAGTAGGATCCATGTAATATCTCTAATTTAGTCACATTAGCTATCTTTATTTTTATTAGATCAAGCCTTAGGTTAAGGTAGTCATACCTTGAGCATTAGGGTTAGGGTTAATGTTAATAATAGGAAGAGTTATGTTGTAGTTTGAATCAACTTTTATATTTGAATCTTAGTCATATCTATTGTGTATATGAGATTTCACCATCTTCAAGTGGCTAAGTGACTTTTCCCTCTTTAAGTGGCTAAGGATTTGTATTGATTTGAATCTAGAATCTAATTACTTACCTTTTTCTTTAGCATTGGATATGAATTACTGTTATTAGTGGATGTTTATTGCACATCATTATATTTTTTCAAGTTTATTTCATTACACATTTCCACTAGTTAGATTGTGTATGAACCTATACTTTACCCCTTATATTTACCTGTAACAATGAGTCTAACCTAATCTTCCCCACCTTGTACCTATCTTATGGAGTTTTACTTAATTTGTATTAGTGCTAGTATTACCTTCTCTTATGGGATGTAGTGTTCTCCTAGGCTTATCTAAATCTAGGTAAAATAGATACACAACCACCCAAGTAACTAAACCTCTTTAGTTTATGGATTACTCAATTTTAGTACTTGTTTAAGTAAGCTTAAGATAATATTTTCCTAAAGGAAAGAGTTTTTTTCCTAATGCCTCTAGATCCCCTTCGATAATAGAGGTTAGTACAACCATGATATTAATATATAATTATAATCAAAATAAAACTAACACCTAAATTTATGCTTGTGATAGATTGAAAACCCCTTCATAATATTGTCCTAAAGTTGCATCCATCAAGGCATATTACTAATTGTAGATAGTGATCAACTACCATAATACACTAATAACTTAAATTAAATGAAATATAATTAATGAACATAATTATACAATTCTATTAACAAGTAATCCATAGTATCAAAATCAACCAAATATCAACACATAATTTTATCATAGTCCAATACCCAAATTATAATGGCTTGTCTCCTTATTATAATAGGCATAAATTTTAGGTTCAAATTATAGGATAATATATGATGAAGGATGGTCCTACCATTATTTCTCTAAATTTATAGGTTTAAAGGAATAATAGAATTTTAAAAAATAAATCTCATAATCATGTCCCAATTTTTATTTATAATGTTTCCTATCATGCATAATATTAATATGTGCGATCCTCACTATGGGAATCCCTCAGTCTAGAAAAAATTTCTAGCCTATTGGTTATATTATTTATACATACATGTAGGAGGTTACATATGACAATAGAGTTAATGCAAAAGATCTATTTCAATCCATTATAAATAAAAATACCCATAGTTTAGGTTTATTAAACTCATTTATTGGTATCAAGCTTAATACACATATAATTAAATTAATGTGTGTGTTTCAAAGTCAATTTTTTTTTCTTAAAGAGGTATTATATAAGCAAACAAATGATGTAATTGTGGAGTCTCCTTTTGTTTTTTTGGTTGCTAAGTTAGACATGGAGGATTTTAAAAATAATCTTTAGAATTTTTTATATTTATGTCCAAATGGTGGAACATATATGTAATATAATATCAATGTGTGTTGGTAGTATGATGAGGATAGGTTGAAAGTGTTTTTGGAATATTTGAACACTAGATGTGACAACACCAAGTTCACCATGGAGATAGAGTAGGACAACAGGTTGACTTGTCTAATTATGTTTAACTTGAAAAAATATGGTACCTTAGGGAAAAACATTCTATAGAAAAACAATGTATACTAATAGGTGTATTAATGCATATTCATATCACCGCCAATAACATAATCAAGGCATATTGATAACTTTGATTGTGATGTCAATGAGGATAGTGGATATTGAATTTTTGGAGAAGTTTGAGCATCCTAAGAAGGTTTCTGGGCTTAATAAGTACAAAATGAGACAACTTTTTGGAACATTAAAAAACAAGGAGCAATAGAGGGAGCATTAGATGAGAAGTTGAAAGATATGTCCTCCCAATATCTTACTTGCTTTACTTAGAAAGAGTGTCTAATAGATTTGTTATGATTCTAAGGGTGTTTAACATTGCCATTGTCTTTATACCACATAAGAAAATAATAATTTTACTTAAAACAAAAAAGGACAAAGTGGATCCAATGAATAGGAGTGAGGTCTATCCAATTTCCTATGGGAAATACAACAAGGTTCGAATTAGTAAAATAAGTGGATATATTTAAGGAGTGAGGATCATTATGAATATTTGAGTCTTAATAAAACAAATAAATAAAATTTGAAAGAGTGTTTATAATTTTAAATTTGATGGAGAATTGTATTAGAATGGATAAAATTAAGGTTATCTCATGTCTTAATCATGTGATGATATGGAAACTAAGGGAGGCCTTAGAGATAGAAAATACCCAAAGAACCTTTATTTAAATAATAACATTGGTATGAGTCATATATGAAGGTATTTGATTGCTAATAATGTTTAAAACCATATTTCTTTGGCTTCCAATTATCTAATTTATTGGTTTATAATTTTGTTGGAGAATATTACATTATTTGGTACCTTATGTACCCCCATGGTACCTTTATGGTACAAATTTAAATATGTAATAGTGTAGGGTTTGAATCTATAGTTTAGATGAGTGATTTATATTTCTTGTTTATGTAAGCGTCTATGTGTAGGATGGTGAGCAGAAATTCATGTACCAAAAAACATTCATTTCTCTTCCATAAATTATCAATCCGGTAAGTTTGTAAACTTTCAAGTGTCACACACAGTATATGCCTGTAGTTTTGGGGAATAAATCTGATTGTACCTTATTTAGTTTGGTGGGGGAAGTTCATGCATTTGAAGTTTAGCCAAACTAAATAAATCTAAGTGCAGAGAAATTAAATAAATAAAATACAATACTAGAAATGAAATGCTGAGGAAAAAAACACACACCTAAACTAATTAAATCAATAAACTAATCTACAAAAAAAATAAAATAACAAAAAGGAAACAAGGGAGGACTATTGCAGGGAGTGGATCCAAGCTCCCATAGATAGTCCGCCCAGCTACCTGCATAGAGCTTGCTCAGATAAGAATAAGAGGAATTGCACTCTTAATAAATTTGACAAGAAATAAAATAGAATAATTTATCCATAAAAATTTTCCCTCCTCTCATTGAAGACCTGTGCATTTATGAAATGCACAACCTTCCTTTGTTACAAATTTAGGCAAGTCTATTTTATACTTGCAGTTACAATAGATATGCAATGAATATTGCATCCGTTCAATTATAATAATCATATATTAATTAAAACAGTCACACACTAATTTTACCCTCTTGTAGGATAAATTAGGTGTGTTCTATTTTATCTTAATAGAATATCTCTGGCAGAAAATAATGGATGTGTTATTCTATTTTAATAATATTGCATAAAATAGAATATCTCCCACATTGATCGCTGGAAAAATTGTTGCTCTTGGTTCATCCGTGAGCATGAAAGAATAATGCTCACGTTACAAAGGTATCCAACCAATCAAATAATAGAAGTGTTCATTCTATTTTAATAATAGTAAATAAAATAAAATATCTCATTTTTGTCTTCACGTGCAACCTCCTCCTTAGCCCATTGGTCAATCGGTCAAAGCTAACTTGGTAAATCTTGCAAAGTATGGAGGCATGGAGGTGCCTTCTTCATGAGGAAGGTGCCTACTTTTGTTGGGCACCTTCTTCATAAGGAAGGCACCTACTTCTATTGGGCGACTTCCTTATAAGGAAGGCACCTACTTTCTGTTGGGCACCTTCCTTGAAGAGGAAGGCACCTGCTCTTTTGCCTTAGTCTCTAAAAGCAGAAGTATGTCGATCCAAGTGGATGTAGACTGAAAAACACCATATTAGTAACAAAACCTATATTTATACATAATTCCCACTAAAAACACCAATCAAGCATAATACCGGATTTTCTATCAATTATATGCTTAAGTTATATAAAAATGCATCTCACATGCTATTAAACTAGTAATGATGCCCCTTAAAAGTGTATATAAAATATACATTTTTGGGACTCATCATCCCCCCATGCCTAACATGTGCCATGCCCTCGTGGCACCAAAAGCTGAAGTTATACCTCTCGTAGGATGACCATTTTTTTTTTAAATGGCCTTCAGTAGTTCTGTTTTTTCTTTGTTGGCCCTGTTATTGAGCACTGTTGTGTTTTTCTTCCATTGACTACTTTTTTTTTCATTTAGCTTGTTGTGTTTTTTTTTCATTGAGTGTTGCTACAGCATTGCATGCAGATTTAGAATTTTCTTTTGCTCGTCCATTTATAAAATTCAAAGTAGATTGTAAATTCACTATATATTTTTTTCTTCTTTAAATTAGCATATTGCAATCCGCTCACATTCCTTTGTAATTTGCTGCGGATTGCTATTCCGCAACACAATAGCACCATAAGTGACGTCAGCCACTCTTTTTCTCTGGATTGTGGATTCGGGCCTCCTCTTGTCTTGAACTCAATGAAAATCAGTCTGAACTGCTCCCTTTATTAAATATCCCAAATTTTGAATCCATTGTTCCACCAATAAATTCACCGTCTAAATCTTTCACGATGCACAAATGAAACAAGGTCAAATCTATTCACGTGAATGCCATAGATTTTTCTATTTTTTTTCCATTTTAAGGTAATATTTTTCATCTGAGGCATGTCATACGTTGGAACTCCAATGGGATATTTTGATAAGAAGAATTTAATGGAGAATCTACTACTGTTTTAGCATGAAAATTATTTTTCATATAACTGTACACATAATTAACAAAAAAAATCAATATATATACCTGGGTGAATTTCATAGAACCTGGTGTATATGATGCATGTGATATGAGACGTCTTCATATTGGTGCTCCTAGAGATTTTATTTATTTCTTTATTTATTTTTTTCTGGCTGCCTTCTTCCTCCACACCATTAATCGTTGTTGTTCTTCCTTCTATCGATGTGGATTTAACAACTTCAACATCGCAGCCATAATTTATCATTTTTTATTATCCCCCACTTAAATTGGTGATGTCCTTATTGCCAGCAACATGTCCCTCTACACAATAGGTCTGCAGCCCTCCAAATGTTAGGTCCCACACTGAACAACAAGTACCCTCATCCAAGGGAGAATAAAATTGCTTATTCGTGCCTTCCTCCAGGTGGAAAAAGGCACTGTTGTATTGGACTGATTTTAGGCACTCTCTTCTTGGTGGGAAGTAAATGCCTTTTCCACTTTGTCACACTCCTAATTGTAGGGCACAAAATGTCACATCTGTTAGGCCTAGTTTAAGATGGCTCCACCTATAGATCATGCTCATGGTTGTGTCCTATGAAACTACACACACAAAAACTAGAAAACATGAATCATGGCCTGTGCCTGAGGCCCTAGCTCTTAGGATGCATTCAAATTTCATTCATAGGGAACAATTAATTGCACACATGAAAGCAATAAAATTGGATTCATGACTTTGTGCCTGTTAGGCCCTGGCTCTCAGGATGCCTACAGCTTGCATTCGGTTCATGATTTCATGCAAAGCAATAAGAAAGCAATTTTTATGCTAAGCAAGACATGTTCTATGCATTTTTTTTATCAAGGTACCTCTACTTTATGCCATCAAGGTGCCTTGTCAATTATTCCTCTCTTTTTTTTCTCTTTGTGTCATCAAACCACCCAGGTGCGGGAAATGGATCAAGGCACCCTAAATGTCAAGGCGCATGTTTGTTGTGGAAGGTGCTTGCTTGCTATGGAAGGTGCCTTCAATGTATGACGTCTTCCTGATATGGAAGGTGCCTCCAATGTATGGTGCCTCCCTGATGGGGAAGTTGCCTCCAATGTATTGTGCCTTCCTGATGCAGAGGGCGCCCCCAATGTATGGCACCTTCCTGATACGAAAGGCACCTCCATTGTATGTTGTTTTATTCATGCATAAGGCGCCTTCTTGATGATCAAGGAGTCTTTCACTTCTTTTTTTCTTTTCTTTTATTTTTTTTTCTTCTCTTTTTTTTCACATATGCTCCCCCATTTTTTTCTTTTTTTTTCTTTTCTCTTTTTTTCTTCTATTTTTTTTAATGAATGACTGAACATTCATCCAAGTTGTTGGTATGGTATGGGGTATCCCCCATGCCGATGTCTAATCCACTCTCACAAATGTGAGGTGATTGTTAATGGAGCTCGTTGATCATTACTCAAATATTGTCTCGGCACTCTACTCTTGCACTTGGTGTAGCATCTCTGACTCTGTTTATCATCTAGGCTATAATATTCATGCACCTTCCAATAAAATTTTCCCCCAAATTCCACAAGCACCTTGGGCTAGAATCCTTTTGCTTGATCAAGGTTACTTAGCCTACCTTCAAGTGCCAATGTTTCCAAGGTAAAACTCCGCTAGCTTTCACCTGTTATATTGGATGCTACACGATCAGGTACACGAGATAGTTCATATAGTGCTATTACGAACTCCACGTATGAATCTCAATTGATGATATCTTCACAGACACATCCTTATTTGTCTACATTGCATTTCATGATTTCCTGCAAAACATAAAAGAAAAATCTAAACTAAAGGCATTAAAATAAAATTCTAACTAAATTTTTTTTTCAGTGTTTTTTTCATCTTCTAATTAATTATGGACTCCTGCCTTGCTTTATTTAGCGACCGGTTGGAGATTTCTCATTTCCCTTTTGGACCAACCTAGTCCTAGGGAAAGAGGATACTTTCTTCCAATAGTTAAAAAATAAAGCTTCTATTTTGTTTTATTTATTGCTTTATTTAGCTATCGGTTGGAGATTTCTCATTTCCCTTATAGACCAAGCTGGTCCTCGGGAAAGAGGATACTCTCTTCCAACAAGTAGCAAAATAAAACTCTATTTTACTCTTAACTTGGAGCCTTTTCAGTAGAAGATATATTTTTCTCTTTTTTTTTAAGACAATGTTTATTGTGTTTTTGGTGGCAATGATGAAGGTGGGGTCTCCCCTATGCCTATATTTAAACTAGTCTTTCAAAAATCATCTTCTTCATTATCAACTAGTTTAATATGTCATAGCATGAGAAGAGCATTTTATCCCATGGCCTCAAAACCAAACTTTCAACATAATGGCAAAATGTGCAGGCTATAAAATGACTATCTATGGGTTGGAAACTTAAGAAAAACATGGCATAACAGTATTTAAAAAACATATGCTAGTTTCTGATTCACTAGGTTGCCTTAAGCGCAAGTGAAGAGCATACTTCATAACAAGATGTTCTTTTAAAATTTTGCTCTGTCATTTTTCCTGCTATTAATTTCATCATTAAAAACATTTACCAATACGTTGCAAAAAGTTCAAGCCTATAAAAAAAAAAAAAATTAAAACCAAGCTTCTAGAGGCATAATTTTTCAATGGTTTCTATATAAAAACACATCCCTAAAAATTTTCAATCAGACCTAGGTTGTGCTATTTCTTTGCTTTCTTGAAACCATTGAAAACATGATAGAAATCCTTCATTGCCAGATTTTTCTAAATTTTTCAACAACACAATTTATTCCTACTTCTACACTTAATTTGGTACATCAGGTTCATTCCCACGTTTACCTGAGAAGCTAGAAAATGCAAACAATTGCCTATGGGATTTGGCTCTAACTGTATCGACAACTATTTTTGGCCTTATAAAAAGGCCCTTGGTGGACTCACACTTCTCAGGTAAAATATCTACAGGTAATTTTAAATAGGATTTTTATTTGACCTGTAAATCAAAACACTACAGTTTAGACACTCCCCAGAAACAACACCAAAATGGTGAGAAAAAATTCATGTCCCGAAAAACATTCATTTCTTTTCCATAAATAATCAATCCGATAAGTTTGTAAACTTTCGAGTGTCACACACAGTATATGCCTGCAGTGTTAGGGAATAAATCTGATTGTACCTTATTTAGTTTGGTGGGGAAAGTTCATGCATTTGAAGTTCAGCCAAACTAAATAAATCTAAGTGCAGAGAAATTAAATAAATAAAATACAATGCTAAAAATGAAATGTTGAGGAAAATAAACACACACCTAAACTAATTAAAGCAATAAATAAAGCAATAAACTAATCTACAAAAAAATAAAGAACAGAAAGAAAATAGAATAATTTCTCCATAAAATTTTTCCCTCCTCTCAAGGAAGACTTGTGCATTTATACAATGCACAACCTTCCTCTATTACAAATTTAGGCAAGTCTATTTCAGACTTGCGGTTACAATAGATATACAATGAATATTGCATCCGTTCAATTATAACAATCATATATTAATTAAAATACTCATGCACTAATTTTATCATCTTGCAGGATAAATCAAGTGTGTTCTATTTTATCATAACAGAATGTCTGTCAAAAAATAATGGATGCATTATTCTATTTTAATAATATTGCATAAAATAGAATATCTCCCACATTGATCACTAGAAAAATCGTTGCTCTTGGTTCATCCATGAGCGTGAAAGAATAATTCTCATGTTACAAAGGTATCCAGCCAATCAAATAATAGAAGTGTTCATTCTATTTTAATAATAGTAAATAAAATAAAATATCTCCTTTTTGTCTTCACGTGCAACCTCCTCCTTAATCCATTGGTCAACCGGTCAAATCTAACTTGGTAAATCTTACAATGTATGGAGGCGTGGAGGCGCCTTCTTCATGAGGAAGGCACCTACTTTTGTTGCGCGCCTTCTTCATAAGGAAGGTGCCTACTTCTATCGGGCACCTGCCTACTTTTTTCTGGGCACCTTCTTTGAAGAGGAAGGCACCTGCTCTCTTTCCTTAGTCTCCGAAAGCAGAAGTATGTCGATCCACGTGGATGTAGACTGGAAAACACCATATTAGTAACAAAACCTGCATTTATACACAATTCCCACTAAAAACACCAATCAAACATAATACCATATTTTCTATCAATTATAAGAATAAATTATGTAAAAATACATCTCACATGCTAATTAAACCAATAATAATGCCCCTTAAAAGTGTATATAAAATGTACATTTTTGGGACTCATCATAGGATATGCACAAGTGTCATGTATGTAAATGTGCAAATATGTAATGTGAGGATGTGCACAAGTGTCTTGTATTAGGAGTGTGTGTAGGAGAGTAAGAGTCATGTAGAAGTGTGCAAGTGTCATAGAGTTAAGTATGCATGTAAGAAGAGAGTAAAGAGTCTTGTATACAAGTGGCAATATGAGAAGCCAAAGGACAAAAATATGAAAGGTTGCAACTCCCATATGTGTGAGGAGTGCAATAGTCAAGTATTTAAGAGTCACCTTTCTATGTCTATATTATGGAGATAAAGCTCCATACATTGTATTGGGAAAATGGTTTGTAAGAGATCACCAACAAGCATTGATAATATTGAAGCTTGTATATAGATTTTGAGCAATTTTATTGTAAGTATTTTCATGTTATTACATGATTGATTTTGGTCCATTTACATTCATATTTGAAGTTATAGTGAATGTTATTATAATTTATATTGGTCATTTTATATTTTAATTGCTCATATATATAATTCTACTCTTGATTATTTATATTAAGACCTAAGATATTGTGGCTTAATTATATTGGGACCTAAGATAGTTTGAGATAGTTTGGCTTAAAATCCAATAGTGGCATCAGAGCTATTGCTTAATTCTAATTATTTTTGATAAAGTCATATTTTGAGCCACCTTCATATTTGAAGTTTATCCATTTTAAAGGCAATGAATACTTGGACTCTATTTTATAGGTTTGAAGAAGTAGATATTGAGGGGGCAAATAAAAGTCACTTTGATTTGGATGCTAGAGTCTATCCACTTGGTTCAAGGAAAACAAATGAAGACAATGACTCAACAAGAATTGATTAAGAGCTAAATCATAAGAACGTTGGATGTGAGTGGATGTTCATAGTCAATCTTATATTGATTTGGATTCTCTAGAAAAGAGGAGAATCATATTGAATATTCTCAAGTTTGACCTGAGACCATATAGTTGAGAAGCATAAAATATTCCATTGGATTGAGAAGCATCAAATATTTTGTAGAATTGAGAAGCATCATATATTACATAGAATAGAGAAGTAGCATAACTTCCATGGAATAGAGAAGCAATATAAGCTTCCAAATATTAGAAGGATAAAAGATAACTCGGATAAAATCTAGAGTATAGTAGAAAGTGTAGACACCAAATTACAGCCACTAATCCTCCATCCTAACCATTCCACCACCCACTTGTCCACCATACACCCTTCCCGCCAATTATTTGGCCCAAATCCACCTTTCCCGCCATCCATTCCACCATTTTAGCCCTTTCCCGCCATTTCCTAGCCTAATTGGGATTATTTTAATATTATTTTATATTATTTAATATTTAATATAATATTTTATATTATATTATAATATATTTATTATAAAATATATATTTATAAACTCAATTAACCACAACCGTCCGATCCATTCTAATCTCCACCGTCCATATTCATTAATCCATGTCACATTCAAAAAGTAATCTCAACCTTAGGATCTAATTTAATCTTAGCCACACGATCAAAAGTGTAAGGCTAAAACCCTAAGAAAACCCTAGGTTGGATTATAAATAAGGGCATTTGCAAATGCTCAAACCTTGGAACTGGAATCCACTGGAACCTTGAGAATTAGACATTTGCACCCTAGAGGAATTATTGGTGAAGCCCTAGCATAGAATCCTAAAAATCTGAAGCCCTAGCTCACCGATAAGACTTCTGCTATTCCAGCCATCACCCATTCATCCTCCATCACCATCATAGCCCCCATCCATCCATCGCATTCATCGCCATCACCTAGATCTACTTCTGCAGATTCTGCCCTAACCCGTAGGCACCATCCAGAGCTTGCGAGGCTCACTGCAGAGCCTGCGAAGCGCTCACCAGAGCCTGTTGTATACCATAGGCGCTCTCCAGAGCCTGATGTATCCCACAGGTGCACACCGAGCTCATGAAGCTCATGTAGAGCCTACCAAGTGCATGTCCGAGCCTGCTGCAACTACAAAAATGTGAATCTGAGCCTGCTACACCATGCCATCAACAATAACTAAACCAAAGCAAGGTATATCTCATTTTAATGTATTTTATTTAATAATTTGTTGATCTTGCATGCTCTCTTGCTTCACTATTAAACTAGGGTTTTATTGATGTCCGAGGGCCTCACACTATGGAGCCCTCATAGGTATTACTAACTCCCTTTGTTCTATTTTGTGTATGCAGATCTACAAATTTCACACATTGTTTGACGGTTGTTGAAGCTGGAGTGGCCCAACCTTGGATATCTGAAGCCCACTCAACCTGTTGGAATCAAGGACACACCCAAATCTGAAGACACTTCTGTTGTTGTTAGCTAGGGTTTCAGAGAACCCTAGCACCATTGTAATCTATTGTATCAAATATTCGCATGGAACACTGATTGTAATAAAGGAGTTTATCGGCTCCCCCCTATTTTATTGAATATATTCTTTTGTGCAATCTTTGTGTCTCACTACATTATTTGGTTTTCTGTTATTCTATTTTAAGTGTCATGTTCTTGCATTCACAAATGGTGATCATGGTGGGACCCCACAAGGGTTTCATTATTTGATAGATCTACCTTGCTAACTTAATTTTATTGTTGTTCATTGCAGGATTTTTAGAAATGTAAAAGTCATCACGTTCATCGCTAGGGTTTCTGAAGCATTCTGCAGTAGTTCTAGAGATCATGCAAGTGCTCTTCCATGCTATGTAGGCATCCTTGTGCACCTAGCAGGTGCTCTGCTATGCTTACGTAGGTGCCCAACTGTACCTGGCATTAATTTGGAGCAGATTTGAGGCTTCCAAGTGAGTTTCGTAACCCTAGTTCTCCATTTAACGATTTACGTATTCTATTTTCTGTTGTTATTTTTTGTTGTTTTTGGGCTTAACATTAAGTAATCTGGGAAAGAATCTGCAACAAGTTACATTTAGGGTTTGTGTGTATTTCATTATACCAAATTCATTTCTTGTTCTGAAGTTGTAGATCTAGGTGATTGTTTGCATTTTTGAGTGCATATGAAATAGAAAAGCATCCTAGATCTTGCATTTTAGGGTTAAAGATCACTTTAATTTTGCATATCTAAATAGGAACAACATTTTGATGCATAAAGTAATCCTGCCCTAGGTTGGCCCCTTTGGCAGAGAGGTGGACGAACCCTCCGGTTGCTCTTGTGATTTTAATCACTTGTAGGCAAGGGATTTTAAGGGTGTACTCTGCACTCTTTAGGTGAAATTTGCATCTTTGTGTTGGCTTCTGATTTAGATTAGTGAAGTTAGTAATATTTAATATTGTTTGCACACCATAGAGAATGAGAAATCTAATAAAATAAATCACACACACCTGCACGCTCCACTTTTTAATAGTAATAGTTGGATTTCATCACCAACTATTGCTTGAGGTTTGGTGATGGTGGCATTCATCTCCATCCATCAAATATCTGCCCCTAGACACCATAGGACTACCCCCGAGCAAACTTGTTGGAGGTCATTACCAACAAGAATCTCGTTGCCCCAACCAGCCATAGTTTTTACCTTTGTTTTTCATTAAACAAGATTAAGTTACATCAAAACACACAAGCCAACAATTCTAAAAGGAACTTCACATTAATGAAAGAAAATAATTAATGAACAAGGTAAGCCACACAAGGTGAACCCTAGGATTGGTTGTTTTCTTTGCTTTAAATTTTGGAAAGGTTGTTAATTTGTGTGATTTAGATAAGCTTGAAATATTTGGTTTTATTACTTTATGGTGCTAACACGACAACAAAAGAAAATAATAAACCAAAGTAGTTTAATGGAAAACAATTCCCATGAGCCCGCTACTTCGGTAGCCCCATCCAATATGGTTCAGACCACTTTGTCTGGATCATCCCATCCACCCCACTCTCAAGTAGAGACACATTCACACAATGTGGAGACAACCACCACCTACATAGACATGGATAGAGTGCAGGCCCTTTACAAGGCTTCTAACTATGTCTTAGAACCCCTTAGCCAAGAAGGTTTGGAAGAATCCGAATTGGCTGCCACCTACCTTGCCCAAGGATATCCTAATTCAAGTTATGAATATGGTATGCCTTCCTCCATGAGCCAACCACCACAAAGCCCAAGTGTTCCAAACACTTACCTCACATCCACCTATACCAACCCCTTGTATGAGGAGTATGTCAATGTTGCCTCACAAGTCCCTAGCCTCCAAGTTGTAACATCAAATACAACTTGCACCATACCCATGTCCTCTCATCCATCATCATCCACACCTCCATCATCTCACTTAGCCAACATGACCATGTCATCCACCCCTCCATCATCTCACTTAGCCAACATGACCATGACTAATCACCCATCATCATCGACTCATCCATCATCTCATCCAACCACAACCCCATCATTCGACACATGGTCAAATTAGGAACTTATGGATACATTAGGGCTTATCAACAGGTTGCTTTCACAATGAACAAAAGGAAAATAGTCAGCTCACATAGACCCTATGACCCAAGGAGTTCCAAATCAACCTCCACTCACCAATCAAAATTCAGCATGGGTCCCTCAATCTTCCATAGTGTCCATCCCCAATCCACCACCACTCCACACATCCACCATACCAATCAACATTGCCACTAACCAACAACACAATCCATTTCTCCATCATCATCTTCATCAATCATCCCCATATTTCAACCATCAATCTTCTCCACATACCCAACCCAATTCATTCCACAACACCATGTTGGTCACACCCCAACATCTACCATCCAACCCATCAACCAACCATCACATAATCCAAGGTCCTCACATTCCAACTAGAAGATCTTAGATTCCAGGCAATGCAAAAGCAAATCGATCAGTTGATGCAAAACTCACCAGGGGTAACGAGCCAAAAGCTCACATTAAGCCAACTGATCCATCAACCAATCCATCCATCGGTACCATCACCGCCTTATCCGACAGATTTTACGGTACCAAAATTTGACAAGTTTAGGGGAACCGAGGATCCTAAGGAGCATGTGAGTTCATTTGTCCACATATGTTTTTGGATTAGCGATGATAATGCTCTTATGCTCTGAACATTTCCTCAAACATTAGGGGGAGATGCCATTGAATGGTACAATCAATTGCCCACACATAGTATTTATACTTTTGATCAATTGATAGATCTATTCTTGGAATGCTTCACCCTTAACATTAAGAAGAAGGTGTCCTTATCAGATATATATTACTTGAAACAATGGGATGAGGAACCTATCTATGATTTTGGAAACCGTTGGAGGGTAGTCATCACAAAGTTGCCATTCTCCCTCCCAATGGAAGAAATTATCAAACTTTTTACCAAGAGTTGCTTAAAACCCATCTCTTGGATGCTTCAACTCAATACTTATAGAACATTTGAGGAGGCTTTAGCATAGGCTAGTGTCATTGAGGAGATAAAAATCCAAGAGGGTGTCATTAAGCCTAAGAAGAAAGAATGGCAAAATAGAGGCCAATACCAAAATAATCAATCTGGCCAAACCAAATCCACACAAGCCTCAACGGCTAACACAACTAATCAAGTCAATCAAGTGGTCATGAGCCAGCCCGTAATGGCTCAAAAACTAGTGCAACAACAAATTTCCTATCATGCGGTCCCATCAGTAACCCAAGCACCAATGGTACAAAACACAATGCCAACTATGGAACAGCCTACCCATCGCCAATTCAATCGACCTCAACGTCAATACACTCCCTTAAAAGCCATATTTTGAAGGTTATATGAGACCAAAAAATTAGCCTTGTTAAAAATTAGGCCCGATGATCCCACCAAAAGGCCTAAATGTTATAGAGAGCACTTGTTTTGCCCATATCATCGACAAAATGGGCATGATATCAATTCCTGCCATGTATTCAAAAACATAGTGCAAGACCTCATAGACTTAGGGGCCATTAGCGTCGATAACCCCTTAGCTCCACAAAATCAAAATTTGGGCATATATCAGACACCTCTACCTAACCATGGGGAGGTCCAACATAATGTAGGGGGTAACAATCAACAACCACCTCCTAATCAAGTAAATCATGTCCAACAATACCAAAACTTTGTAGGAGCAATCCATGTGGTCACTAGAGGGCAAAGGAAAAATCAACAAAATGTTCAACAACCTTCAAATCCACCTCCCATCCAAACATCACCAAATCCATCTCCACCAATCAATCTATCCAACCCATCCAATCCACCCATCCTTCATCCAATAAGGCCAATGGTAACTTTAACCAGTCGGTTAACCACTAGTTTGAAAATGGCATCAGCAAAACTTTCTGTCTATGAGCTTATCCAACAATCCCCTAGGCATAGAGAAGCTTTAATGGAAATACTCAAGTCAATTGAGTTAGAATCCCAAGACTCTAATGCCTTTAACAACTTTGTAGGGAGTGTTAGAACATGCATGGAACCATCAATTACCTTCTATGACTTTGAGATAAAATCAATGAGTTCAGAATCGGTGGACCCTCCACTGCACATCATGGCCTTAATAGATGGAAAGCCATTCAAACGAGTATTAATTGATACCGGCTCATCAATCAATATCATCACTACCACTGCTCTTATCCACCTCAAAATACCTCCATCCCACATTTCAAAATCATCATTCACCCTCAAAGCATTTAATGATGCTTTGTGTACCATAGTTGGCACTATTGTTTTACCTATAGAAGTAGGGGCTAGAATGTTGCACACCATGTTTCACATCTTGGAAGGAGCCATGGCGTATAATATACTCCTTGGTAGACCTTGGATGAGGGAAATGAAATGTGTTCCATCAATTCTCCACCAATGCTTGAAATACGTTCATGATGGACAAGTCCATTGCATCCCCATGGATGTCGAACCTTTTAAGTATTGTAATTTCATTTCAAATCCTTATGAATCCATGTTACCTTCCACTCATCTATTCTTGGTGCCATCATCGAATCCATCCACATCATCTCTTAATCCACCTTCTTCTAATCCATCTCCATCTTCTTCTAAGGCTCCCATCATAGAGGAGCTACCCATCACATCACCTTCTCAAAAATCCATTTCTTCTTGTACATGTGGTCACAGTCAGTCTACTGTTAGCACATCGTACATCACATCTACCCCTTCTTCTACAACCACTTCTTCTATTCCATCTCATCATTCCACACCACCATCCAATCCCACTCCATCAGTCGATGTGTCACAAGTCAAACTTTTAGATTGTGCCATATTTGACTCGCCACCATCCACAACCAATCCAGAGCCACTTGAGCCTTCACCATCCACCTCATCAACCCAAGTCGAAGTCCACATCACTAATCCGAGCATTGGTGAGTATGTGGTCCAAGACGTCACCATTACACCCCTAGCCATTCCCATAGCTAAGGATTTTGGATGTCCTCGAGACCGTCCTTTATCCATAGGTGTTGTTTATGACATGAGTGCCACTCCAAATAGCATTAAATTTGTTTATGGAGGGTTGGATTTCTCAACTAGGGCAAACCCACCCGAAGAACCAAAAGAGCCTAGGCATGCCAATATACCTAATATAGAGGAGTTTCCAGCTCGATACTTTAATATGTTCCATTGGCAAGGTCAAGGTCTAGGTTCCCATGAGCAAGGGATGCATGATATCTTAGAGGTCCCATATAGAGGTGCCCATGATCATTCTGGTTTAGGCTATACCCCATTGTCTTCCATCGCTTCTCTTGAGCAAGCCTTTAAAAATCTTACACTCAATGATGAAGATCACCCCATCCACCCACTACCCTCAACATCTTCTCTTGAACAGGCCCTTCAAGAACTTTACATGGATGAAGTAAATGAAGATGATCCCATCAAATTTTCATATCCTATCTTTGATTTCGATGATGAAAGTTATGAAGAATTTGAAGTCATGTCAAACGCTTCTAACGATTCTAAAGAGGAGTCACAACCCATTGTCCCCATCACCCAATAGGAAGAGTTTTACCTCCGAATGTTCCCCATCCATCATCCCATATTCCACTTGCTTCTTCCACAAGAACAAGATGATCCACCTAGTAATCTACCTTGAGCCACCCACATGAGCCAAGAATTGTAACATATGTACATATTTAAAAAAAAAATTAAAAAAAAAATGTTGCTCTGATGTTTTCACGTTCACTATTATAGGGATACCACGCCTCAACATCGGCTCCGATTCAATTGTTCCATCTATCCATTCAGCCAAACCATCTTTCCTTCCACTAAGTCAATATGAACCCTATTGACTTATTCACCCCACTCCGTAATCCATACGATTTGGCAAAGCCAATTCCCATTGACATCAGCCTTATTGATTTGGACTAGATTTCCTCCTCACCCTCCCTCTCGGAGTTCATCCTATCCGAGGAATTGCTAAGGGCTTCGGCCTGCTACATTCCTCCTTCACCGCCACCTTCGCCTCCATCACTTTCTACCAACAGTCCCGAGGTCTTTCAGGCAGAATTAGACAACGATAAGCAAGAAAAGTTAGATGTCATTTTAGATGACTTTAATCTAATCCCAACACCACATCAACTTGAGGAAGGTTCACATATGTCCATTGAAGATACCATCGATGTGAACCTTAGTTCAGATCCTGACAATCCCCAAATTGTCAAACTTGGAAAAAGTTTAACATCAGATGAACAAGAGCAATTCATTGCTCTCCTCAAGAAAAATAAAGAGGTGTTTGCATGGTCCTACAAGGATATGCCTGGCCTTGATCCTGACCTTGTTGTCCACAATCTCACCTTACGTCCTGACGCCAAGCCGATCAAACAAAAACTTAGGAGAATGCATCCTACCGTAGCACTCATAGTCAAAGAGGAAATACAAAAACTACTAGACGTTCACTTCATTGTTCCTATTGACTATCCTGAGTGGCTTTCAAACATGGTACCCATTCGCAAGCCTAATGGGGGGATACACGTTTGCAATGACTTTCGAGATCTAAATAAAGCGTGTCCTAAGGATGACTTCCCTCTACCAAACATTGATACTCTTGTCGACACCTACGCAGGCCACGAAATGCTTTCCTTCATGGATGGTTTTTTAGGATACAATCAAATTCGAATAAATCCTGATGACCAACATAAAACAACATTCACAACACCTTGGGGAACATTTTGTTTCAAGGTTATGCCCTTTGGCCTCAAAAATGTAGGAGCTACTTATCAAAGAGCCATGACTTACATATTTCATGATTACATGCACAAAATCATTGAAGACTATGTAGATGATCTCTTGGCTAAATCTAAAACCCGACAAGAACATATTGATGTCTTGGAAAAGATTTTTGATCGGCTATTAGAATACAAGGTGAGATTAAATCCAAAAAAGTGTGTCTTTGGCGTTACCTCTGGTAAAATTTTAGGATTCATTGTCTCCAAAAGAGGCATTGAAGTGGACCCAAATAAGGTTAAGGCCATCATAGAAATGCCACCCCCAACTAACATCAAGGAATTGCGTAGCTTGCAAGGTAAAATTCAATCGATCAAATGCTTCATTGCACAACTTTTTGATAAATGCAGGCCATTTAATCACTTGCTACAAAAGGGGGTAGCATTCGTATGGATAGATGAATGTCAAAAAGCATTTGATGATGTCAAGCGCTATCTAACTTCACCACCAGTCTTAACTCCTCCTAGGTCGGGGGTCCCTTTTCATCTTTATGTCTCAGCTATAGAAGCCGCTTTGGGGACAATGCTTGCATAGAAAAATGAACAAAATTGAGAGCAAGCAATCTATTACATTAGTCGAACATTGGTAAGTTATGAAACAAGATACACTTATGTAGAAAAACTATGCTTAGCGGTGGTTTTAGCCACTAAGAAACTTTGACATTATATGCTAAGCCAAACAACCTATGTCATAGCTAGAGAAAATCCTCTACGCTACATGATGTCTCACACTTATAACAACACCCATACCGCTAAATGGATAATGCTCCTTATAGAGTTTGATCTTGAGTTTGTTAGCCAAAAATCCATTAAAGGTCAGGTTATCGTTGATCAACTTGCGGAAGCTCCACTACCTAGTGATCATCCTCTGATTATTGAGCTCCCAGATGATTCGGTATTTTTAGTCACTGAAGTAGAAAAATATGTCATTCCCAAGGAAGACATCGATATCACCTTATTCTTTGATGGATCTAAGTGCGAGAAAGGTCAAGGTGCAGGAGTTGTCTTTCACACACCACAAGGGATTCCCATCCCTTTATCATTCAAGTTAGACTTCTCATGCACAAACAACACAATAGAGTATGAAGCCTTAATCTTAGGTCTTCAATCAGCTATAGCTATGGGTATCAAGCGTATCTGAATATTTGGGGATTCTCAACTTGTTGTAAAATAGGTAACAGGAGAGTACCAATGCAAAGAACCTACCATTAAGCTTTATCATGAAGTAGCAATGAAATTGCTCTCAACATTCGAATGGTATGAAATCAATAACTTACCTCGTTCGACTAATAGATTTGTAGATGCAATGGCCTCTCTTGGATCCTTGATTCCAAAGAATGACTTAGGAGAGGTACAACCCCTAATAATCTCAACAATCTCTAAAGCAGTCGTTGTTCGCACTGACCCAAAATATGGAAAAGATGTTTGCTTTATCAACTCGAAATCATGTGAGTCTTGGTTAAGCCCCATTGTAGCCTTCTTAAAATTTGGAACACTCCCATCGAAAATGTCTCGGTCTGCCAAACGTGCTTTCAAGCAAAAGGTAGCCCGTTTCGTTCTTGTGGGTGACGTGTTGTATAAACGGGGTTATGATGGAATTCTGCTTCGATGCCTCGAACCTGGGGAGACTCAAAGGGCCATCGAGGAAGCCCATGATGGTACTTGTGGTGGTCATTTTAGTGGAATGGCCATTGCAAAGTGCTTATTATGCATGGGTTATTATTGGCCCACAATGGAACATGACTATTGCACATATGTCAAAAATTGCAAACAATGTCAAACACATGCCAATTTAACTCACGTACCATCACAAGCTTTACAACCAATACAAAGTCTTTGGCCCTTTTCACAATGGGGCCTCGACCTAATTGGCAAAATTTTGCCCTCCTCTTCAGGACAACACACATTCATCATAACCACCACAGAATACTTCACAAAGTGGGTTGAGGCAATACCTCTAACTAGTATGACAGGACCTCGAATTATGGATTTCATACTCCATCATATCATCTGTCGCTTTGGCATTCCCTCTAAAATCATTTTAGATAATGGCAAGTCTTTTAAGAACAAGGATGTTCGAGCACTCTACGAGAAGTATAATATCCAACATAGTTTCTCAACTCCTTATTACCCACAAGCAAATGGACAAGCTGAAGCTACCAATAAGACCTTGATTGCCATTCTTAAGAAACTTGTCAAAGAAAATCATAAATATTGGCATACACAAATTTCTTTGGCACTTTGGGCTTATCGAACAAGCATCCGAACACCAACAGGAGCAACACCATTCTCTCTGGTCTATGGAGCTGAAGCTATTATGCCTCTTGAGCTCGAGATTCCTTCCTTATGAATTTCCTTGCAAGAATTCATAGATGATGATACAGCTAGACAAGCACGACTTGACCAACTCATGCTCCTAGATGAAAGGCGTGTCAATGCATTAGAACATTTACGAGTTTATCAAGACCGCCTCAAGCGTGCTTACAATGCTAAAGTCCATCTTTAAGAATTTCACGTAGGGGATCTGGTCCTCAAAGAGAACCAACAAAACACCAATGCTTTGCCACATCTTCATGATAAATTTGTAGCAAATTGGTTAGGTCCATACATAATCACTCAAAAAGTGGGAAATGGTACTTATAGGCTTGTCTATTTAGAGGGAATAGAGGACCCCGAACCCCTTAATGTTCTTCATTTAAAGGCATTTCATTGTTAATAGTGACTATATATGTATATATACATGGCTAAAAAAAAAAATAAAAAACAACAAAAACAAATTGCATGCTTTCACATAGGCATTACCACATTGCATGTTCATTTACATCTAGGCATTTTTCATTTTAATTTTCATTCGCATACACTACATCATACATATTCCATTGCATTGTACAATTTCCACTTGCATATCAACACTCCATTGCATTAGGCATATACATTTGCATTCATCCCATCCCATGTCCAATGATCTGGCATAGTAATGATGATATGACCATACAACAAAAAGTCAAGTTTTAACGATTGGGGGTACCTAGTTTGGAAAATTCATGCAACTTTGACAAAATTCATATGTCAACCACATCACATGTCACAACAACCTAAATTTTCAGTCACTCAACCATTACTAGTGTAACAAACAACCTCCAATTGGATGTCCGATTTTCTTTAGGACCAAAAACACAATTTACACACTAAGAAGATCTTGAGTATTGCCAATTGAACCCGAATACAATGTTGAACCAATCACATTCCACCACATCTTAAAAACATTATGAGCCAAGGAGGGTTAGTACCATACTTGGGTAGTACCTTGAGGTGAAAAGGAGATATCCCTCGCTTGTCCCATTATGCAACATAGTCCAAAAATAGTGGTTTTCACCACTACCACAATTACTCTTCGAACATAAACATAAAAACATAGAGTAGTA
The DNA here is from genome assembly GCA_028583015.1 of Wollemia nobilis. NCBI lineage: Eukaryota > Viridiplantae > Streptophyta > Pinopsida > Araucariales > Araucariaceae > Wollemia > Wollemia nobilis. The sequence continues at coordinate 3,099,720 of JAQPPZ010017063.1, read as the reverse complement.
AGGATAGGGTCAAAATTCTCATCATAATTCGGTTGAGAATCCGATTCCCCAAAGCTCTATACCAAATTAACAAATAGAATCCCAAACACCCTTGATCCCTAAAGTTGTAAGGATCATACTACATGTCCCTGACAAGGATGGGTAGTCATCCCCAAGGCCTAAAAGATCAAATCCCATTGGACTATGGAGTGAATCTTCATCGGGGCTATAGACGCCTGACTGGTAGTGGAGTAAGCTCATGCGGGGTGACATGTCTCCTTGGCAAATAGGAAGACCTCTGACCGCACATAAGGACAGGCTAGCTTCAGGTCATCTCCATAATAGGTCATGCCCAATTTACTCATAATAGGTCAATGAACTCCACATGCACACACACTGGTTCTTGATTGGATAGGGTCATTGTCACACTCAAGATTTGGTATATGAACCTCACTTGCACACACATTGGTCCTAAAGAAAGTTAGACAACCCTAGTGAGTTTGATTGATAATACTAGTATGTTTGAGTCTTTGAAAATCCTGCAGTACTCATCCCATATCAACATCCATATCTTCTTCCATATCAACATCCATATCTTCTTCCATATCAACATCCATATCTTCTTCCATATCAACATCCATATCCTCTTGCGTATAAACACCCATGTCTTCATAGTGAGTCAAGTTGCAGAACACCACCAAATTTGGTACCCCCGATTGCCAAACAATGGACAACAAAAATGGTCAATAAAATTTTTGAACTGTAAAAGATCATTCGAACAATATGCATTCCTCCCATATAGTTTAGATTCATTTACTTCCATTAATCATCCATAACATATCATCATTAATAACACATCACATAGCTTGCATTTTAGATTAATCATAGATTTACTTGCATTAAGCATCCATAGCACATAGCTTGCATACATCATTCATATAACATTAGGCATATACATCATTATTAGCTTGCATTTCACATCCATAATATTCAAACATTATTCATAAACATGCATCAAACATTAATCAAATAAACATAAAAGCATCCACACAAGAGATAACACATATATATGAAAAAGCCATGTATATATATAAATATCACATATACAATCAATGCCAAAAGGCTACAATGGAGCACCAAGGCTCATATATACAAAATAGTGCATCTAAGCACTAAGTCTACTATCCATGAGAAGACTCCTGAGACCTAGTAGGAGCCCTCGACCTAGTACTCTACCTAGACTCTGTATGCCTAGATGACTCGACCATAGAAGAAGAAGGAGGATCCAACAATGTAATATGGTGTTGCATACACACATCCTCCAAGGAATGTACGTATGCCTCACTAGCTCGAAGATACCACAAATCCATCTGATGTCATCGCTCCTTCACTAAAATCTCTACTTGGAGCCTCGTAACTATCTCCTGATCACTAGCCACTATCATTACCCGCTCTACCTCTAGCCGAGCTATAGTCTCCCTGGCCTCCCTCTGAGACTCAAGCATAGTCTCTCACTCCTCGCGTAGCTGCTCCAACTCCACCCGTAGCCTGGCTACCTCAGATATCTCACCCATATCCTCATCATCCTCCCTCTCTCCCTCTACCAAGCCCACCTCGAGAGCCTATTGGGCTGCTCCCCTCGACTGCCTTTGACCCATCGATCATTGGGGCCTCATCCTCTTTGGAGTCATCCTTGACCCCATAGCTACCGCATCCACACTCAACCTTTGGCACCCATACCGGTTGGGCACCAAACCACTCCACATACTCTAGAGTCACCCCAACATCATCCACATCGGGGATCTCAATCTCCTCATCATCCTCAATCACCATTCACCATGGCTCCACACATGGCAGCATCCCCTCATCTCATCGATGTCGATACAACATCGGCTCATCTAGCACATCCTGAGGCAATCTAAATTGCCTCAACACCCATGAGTACTGGAAGTACTCCACCTCCTCATCCCACCACCCAACCAACCATCGAGCCTACCTCACTCGACATAGCTACCTCCTATCTCCATCCCATCTAGCTCCTCACCATGGCCTCCATATCACATCTTCCTGAGTCAAGCTCGACCACATGTCTCGGTACCACTACCCAGTGTGTACCTCCCGACTCGATTGAACCTCCTCAGCCACCACCCATCTCCTAGCATAGGGCTCCCCCATCCACCATGACTCACATGGCAACCCCTCGGGCTGAGCTATCACAAAATGCTCCCAAGCCCAACACTATAGGAGGAAGCTACAACCAATCCCCTTCCTCTCCCTCTGAATCACCTCATATAGCTCCCGATACAGCTATGCCAATAAGGTAGGAGCCCATGCATACTCCTTCGGGTCGATGAGTAAATCACTCACCAACCCCAATAGGTTCCAAGGGAACCTACACCTAGTGCTATTAGGTAGCACTATGTTCGCTAGCATGAACATGATCAAGGTAGGGAGTGCATCCAACTCCTTTGCCTTGTACATGCTCAAGTAGCATATCCCTCCATCTCCCATCTGGACCTCTCACCATCGATCCCCAAACATTCTCTCCATATCTGCCTTCTTATCCCTCCCAACCACCACCTTCTCCCCTTCTACTGGCACCTTGAGAATGTGATAGACATCCTCAAGAGTGATAGTAGCCTCCCTAGTCGATAGCTAGAACGTCCCCCTATCCGGGTCCCACCTCTCTATCAAAGTAGAGAGATACCCCTCATTAGCCCTCACCACATCAAGCCTCGCCACACCCTCCAAACCCACCCTACCCAACAAACCCCACTCATCCTCTGAAATCTTCTTCCTCATTCCTGGAATGAGAGGAGAGAAGCGATGTCGAGGCTCAATATCCCTTAACTGCAACAACAAAAACACTTTGTTAGCATTAAAACTATGTTAAAAAAAAGAAAAGACAAAAAAAATTTTTTGCACAAAGGGAACAAATGATCTTACTGGGACAAAGGGTGCCCCCACTCCACCAGTAGCATCAAGGCCCTCTACCACCATCACCTCACTTCACACACTCACTAGCCTCACAAACTCACAAACTCACTCCACTCCTCAGACGCAGCTCCTCGAAGTCAACAACGCATGAATGAGCCTAAAAGTTCACTCAGAAAGCTTTTTATAGCTTTCCTTAGTGCATTCAGGTGCAGACCTATGCCTACAAATCATGAGCATGGTTGTGCACCTGCAGGTGCACTCAAGCGCACGTGGGCACCTACAGAACACGCCAAGCACAATTGCACCTGGAAACCAATAAACATGAAGACAAAAGCCCTCAAAATGGTAGCTCCCCTCATCCAACATGCACCAAATTTCATCCACACATCATGCACATCATAAAATTTGATTTTGTGAAAACACAAATAGTTTTGCATGCATATTTGGTGAGAACAAGACCAATTTCTACAAAAACACATATCACATTACAAAACATAACAATCAAGGTCAAAATTTCACAAAATCACCATTCCACAATTCATCATCATATGCTTCATCATCCCATCCACTTTCATGCATGTTGGAGTTGATTTGACCACTAAATCACTCATCTTTGCCATAAAGCACCACAAATACCAAAAGCAAAAATCAATCAACTCCACAATAAGTCACAACATTGCATGACTCCATCAAGCATTCTTCCATCATCATCTTTCATATATCACTCATCACACAACACATTTTGTCTGGTTAAGTCAATAATAAGTGAACCTCGTATCTAGTATGTTATTCTATAAACTTGGTGATTGCAGCGATAGTAATCCATGCAATTCGGCAAGATGAATAGCCTACAATAAGGACACTTCAACATGATCATTATCATCATCTCATCATCACAAATCACAATCATATTTGGCACCTCACACTTTGAGTACAACCTTGCCAAGAACAATTTGCTCACAATCAATCATTGATGTCCTTGTCTATGGGGCAAGAAAACATAGATAAACCACAATCACAAACACTCATTCATTTGACAATAGTCAAAATATAGGACACCGGTAAGTTTGATTGGTTCCATCATGGAATTGGCGAAGAAATTTCCACAGTCAATACCCAACCCCTGCGTTGACTTAGTCAGCCTACATCTTCATATTTTGCATACTCAATGATGCCATTGCGGCAAATTATTCAACAACATTGAATCAACCCAAAGTTTGGGGCAACCACATTATATTATGATTCTCCCATGATGGGATACATCTCACATGATCATAAACATCTACACTGGAAAAATCCCCTCTCAACCATTGGGGCAAAAATGGTATCACATTTTACATCATTCATATCATCCACATTTTGCATGGTCTTATACACCAACCCTTTCTCCAACACATTGAAGTAAACATTTCACATCATTCATTCATCAATTGCACAAATCCACCACATCATTCATTATTTGCACAAAATTTTCAATTGGCTTGTGAGATACATTCGTAACTCATTCACCAATTGAGGGGGTAAGCTACGCAAAATTCCAAAAATTCTTTATTCTTTTGTCTTCAACATCAGTGCTCAAATCCAACAACAGAGAGAAGCTGCTTCTGCGCCCATAGCCCAGGCAGGTGTCTCGTATTTTTGCACCATATTGTGTTTCACGCAACATGGTACAAAAAGGGGCATCTATAGACACCAAATTACAGCCACTAATCCTCCATCCTAACCATTCCACCACCCACTTGTCCACCATACACCCTTCCCACCAATTATTTGGCCCAAATCCACCTTTCCCGCCATCCATTCCACCATTTTAGCCCTTTCCCGCCATTTCCTAGCCTAATTGGGATTATTTTAATATTATTTTATATTATTTAATATTTAATATAATATTTTATATTATATTATAATATATTTATTATAAAATATATATTTATAAACTCAATTAACCACAACCGTCCGATCCATTCTAATCTCCACCGTCCATATTCATTAATCCATGTCACATTCAAAAAGTAATCTCAACCTTAGGATCTAATTTAATCTTAGCCACACGATCAAAAGTGTAAGGCTAAAACCCTAAGAAAACCCTAGGTTGGATTATAAATAAGGGCATTTGTAAATGCTCAAACCTTGGAATCCACTAGAACCTTGAGAATTAGACATTTGCACCCTGGAGGAATTATTGGTGAAGCCCTAGCATAGAATCCTAAAAATCTGAAGCCCTAGCTCACCGATAAGACTTCTGCTATTCCAACCATCACCCATTCATCCTCCATCATCATCATAGCCCCCATCCATCTACCGCATTCATCGCCATCACCTAGATCTGCTTCTACAGATTCTGCCCTAACCCATAGGCATCCTCCAGAGCTTGCGAGGCTCACTGTAGAGCCTATGAAGCGCTCACCAGAGCCTACTGTATACCATAGGTGCTCTCTAGAGCCTATTGTATCCCGTAGGTGCACACCAGAGCCTACGAAGCTCATGTTAGAGCCTTCCAAGTGAGTTTTTGAGCCTCGCTACACCACGCCATCAACAATAACTGAACCAAAGCAAGGTATATCTCATTTTAATGTATTTTATTTAACAATTTGTTGATCTTGCATGCTCTCTTGCTTCACTATTAAACTAGGGTTTTATTGATGTCCGAGGGCCTCACACTGTGGAGCCCTCACAGGTATTACTAACTCCCTTTTTCTATTTTTGTGTATGCAGATCTACAAATTTCACACATTGTTTGATGGTTGTTGAAGCTGGAGTGGCCCAACCTTGGATATCTGAAGCCCACTCAACCTATTGGAATCAAGGACACACCCAAATCTGAAGACACTTATGTTGTTGTTAGCTAGGGTTTCGGAGAACCCTAGCGCCATTGTAATCTATTGTATCAAATATTCGCATGGAACACTGATTGTAATAAAGGAGTTTATCGGCTCCCCCCTATTTTATTGAATATATTCTTTTGTGCAATCTTTGTGCCTCACTGCATTATTTGGTTTTCTGTTATTCTATTTTAAGTGTCGTGTTCTTGCATTCATAGAAAGAATAGAATTGAAATTTTCTATTACTATTGAAAGATCATTGTGCAACTAAGTCTATACTCAAAACAAGAATTACGTTCAAAGTGAATTTTCAAGCAAGTTGCAGTCAATCAAGATAAAATTAGATTAAATAAGTATAAGTGCCCAAGTAGCACCCAAGTTTAGAGCGAAAGCACTAAAGAAGCACCTGAGTAAATAGTATACAGTGGTAGCAATCAAAAAGAAAAAGTACTCAAGAAGTGCCTAAGCAAAGAGTACATAGTGGTAGCAATCAAGAAGCACCCAAGTGCATAGTAGAAATGCTCAAGAAGTGTCCAAGTAAAGAGTGCATAGTGGTAGAAATCAGGAAGCACTCAAGTGCATAGTAGGAAGAACTCGAGCAAGAGTACATAGTGGTAGAAATCAAGAAGCACTCGAGTGCACAATGGAAGCGCTCTATTAGATATTTCATAGAAATATACACCTAAGTAGTGCTCTAATTATCTATAAAATAGCTCATTTTAATCTAGTGGAAGATCCATCTTTACTTGTAGTTGAGTTGTCATAAGAGAACATAACATTCAAGAGTTAATAGCAAAGTAAGACAACACAGTCGAGAGAAGGCCAATGTTTAGCTCATGGTGCAATCATTATTAGCAAAGTGAGCACAACTTAGTTTGTGTTATACTAGAAGAGAAAGCATAGTGTTAAAGTTAAGATTTTAGAGAAGCTATTACAAAGAAGAGGTCATCATCTATTGAAAGAGGCCAAAAAAATGAATAACCAAAGTTTTTAGGAAGCCAATGTAGATAATAGGCCAACAAAACATTAAACCTAATATTTCAAGGAGGAAATCATAGGAAATAGGACAATAGAATGGTCACCCTAAGTAGTCAAGAAAGCAAGTATAGAATAGAGGCCAGTGAAATCTAAAGTTGAATGGTTTTGTGTTCCATAAATATGCCTATCCAAATGTCTATTCGAATGCTATTCAAATGTTATTCAAACATCTTTCAATAAGTGTTGAAGGTCATTAAAAGCATAGAAAAAAATATTTCCTATTGATTGGCTATAATAGTAATATCTGCAATACAATACAGTCATAACAGAGGCGTTAATTAATTGGAAGCATTTCTTTAGCAAGTTAGCTAGGTGGAGACTAAAGTAAGTAACATTACCTTTATTAGTTGCATAATTAAAGTCCCAATCAAGAAGATTATTTAAGTTTTTTTATCTTAGGAACTTTAATAATTAAGAGGGAGTTAAAAGGTTTCCAATATATTTTATATTTATTAAATTTATAAGGTAATGAAATACAATACTTAGGAACTTTAATTATTAAGAGTTATAAGAATTTCAACCTTAGTCAAAAAAATATGAAAAATATTTTTTATATTTCATTATTTGTTGATTTGAAGTTTTTTAATTTTTTTAATTTTGGAGTGATAAGACTTTCTACTTCAAATAGGATTTAAAAAATTGAATTTGAGATTTTGTTTTTAGAAGATTTGAAGTTTTTAAGTTTTTAAAATTTTGCAAATTAAATAAAGTAGGGAGTTAAAATGATTGCTTCTTCGAAGGTTTAGAAAAATATTTTGAAAATTTTAAATTCTGAAATTTTATTATTTGAGTGGTTATTTGAAGCTTTAAAATTTCAAGTAATTTTTAACTTTGGAGTAATCAGGTTTTCAACTTCAAAGGAATTGAATCATTGAATTGCAAACTTTAATTGTTATGGAAGAAAATATGAAGTTCATAATAAAAAATAAAATACTGAAAGATTATAATATGGCATAAGCAAATTGATTGAAACATTTGATGACAAGCTAGATATGGCAATACAATTCATCTATAGAGAAGCAATATATGAAAACTTTGAGATATTTGAATATTATTTACAGTCAAGGCTTGTTGAAGCAATTGATAATTCAAAAGATGATATTTCAATATGTATTTATATAGGTAGTATAATATATATGACATTACTTTCACTCAAAATTTATAAAAATGAAAATCAAAAGCAAAAAGAGTTGATTGAAACTCTAAAATGGAAAATAGTGAAGAGAAATAAAGAGCTCCAATAAACTAAAATAGAAAAGCATTAATAATAGAATCAAAAGAATATCGTAGATTCATACATTACACAATATTTAACCTAGAAACCCTCAACCAGTAAAAAACCAGCATAGTATTATCTTATTATTGCATTAACTTGACCATATCCAATCCAATAATATTCTCCTTATGTCTCCCCAAACCTTAATGCAAGTGTGATATATATAACAAAGGCACATGCATGAAGTTTTACAAAATCATGAGCAAAAAAGTATGAGTTCAAATATAGTAACCCTAAAAGCTCATATGGGTCTAAAAATAACTTTAAAAACCCTAAAAATTTTATAAATTTTATTATAGGTACAGAGTGTCTAGTACCTTTTAATGTTAACCCCACCAAAATAACATGGAAAATATTCAACATGTCATGTATGAAAGTGTGTAAATATGTAATGTGAGGATGTGCACAAAGTGTATTATAGGTACAAAATGTAGTGGATAAAGCAACAATTGATTCATTTTTACTCATCCAACTTACTGCCCCTCCAAACATCCTGAACACATAAGCACTAGTGGATCTTCTCTTGTCAAGATCTCCAACCCAGTCAGCATCCACAAAACCTTGTATATTTACAATACCATTACCTCCAAAATTTCCTCCATAACAGATAGCATAATTTGTAGTTCCACATAAGTATCTGAAGATCCTCTTCACAATAGTCCAATGTTCCTTTCCTAGATTTGACATATATCTGCTAACTATTCCCACTACATGTGCAATATCAAGTCTAGTACAGACCATTGCATACATTATACTACCCAAAATACTAGCATAAGTAACATGATACATTTCTTCAATTTCCTCATCTATTTTAGGACATTGTTCAGTAGATAAATTTTGACCAATCGGATATGGAGTACATACTGGTTTACAATCATGCATCCTAAACTTCTATAGTATCAAATCAACATATTTTCTTTTATTTAACCACAAATTTCTATTTGCATGATCCCTTATTATTTCCATACCCAAATTAAATTTTCCAGCACCCAAATCCTTCATGTCAAAGTCAAAAGATAACTGAGATTTTAGTAACTTTATCATCTCCTTATTGTTACAAATTAACAACATGTCATCCACATACAATATAATGATAACAAAATTTTCACCTTCCTTTTTGAAATATACACATGGATCTGCTTTGCTTTTTCCAAGCCCAAGTGTCAAGACAAACCTTTCAAATTTTTGGTTCCACATCCTTGGAGACTGCTTCAACCCATAAAGAGACTTCTTCAACTTGCATACCAGGTCCTCCTTACCTTTTACCTTAAAGCATTCTAGTTGTGACATATATATATATATATATATATATATATATATATATATATATATATATATATATATATATATTGTATATATATATATATATATATATATATATATATATATATATGTATATATATATATATGTATATATATATATATATATCCTCATCAAGTTCACCATGTAGAAAAGTTGTCTTTACATTTATCTATTCTATTTCAAAATCAAAAGCAATATAAATAGCTAACATAAATCCTATTGATATTGCCACAGGAGAAAAAATCTCACCAAAGTCAATTTCCTCAACCTAAGAAAATACTTTTGCTACCAAGCGAGTCTTGTACTTCTCCAACTTTACTGCTACACTGTACTTCTTCTTGAATAACCACTTACAACCAATAGGTTTTCTACCATGAGGTAATTTCACCAAGTCCCATGTCTTATTTTTATCCAAGGACTCCATTTCTTCTTCCATAGCCCTTTTCCAAGACTTATTCTCACTTGATCGAAGCTCCTCCTTTACAGTCTTGGGTTATTCATCAGTAACTGATAAATTAAATGCAGAATAAAAATTTGAAGGACTATACCTATCTAGAAGTATTATCTCTCAATTTTATCTCCTCAAAATTGGAGTTCTAGGTTCTACATCTTTAGCTTCCTCCTCACCTTCTTCCTCTAAATATTCCTCTTTATACTCTCTCTGTAATTTAGGTTCTACCATAGGTTCTTCCTCCTATTCCAATTTTACCTACACTATTTCAGGTTCTTTGCTTGGTTGCATTTACTATTTTAAAACCCCTTTTGTTTCTCTAAAGATCACATTACAAATGTAAACAACCTTCTATTTTTTTGGGTTCCACAATTTATATCCTTTAACACTAGTACTATAACCCATAAATATGCATTTTTTAGATTTATAGTCTAGCTTAGTCCTTTTCTCTTTTGGGACATACATATAAGCATCACAACCAAAAACCCTTAGATGTTTGAGAGAGGGTTTCTTACCAGTCCATACTTCATGTGGAGTATTGTCCACCAAAGTTGAGATAGGAGATCTATTGATGAGATAACAAGTTGTTAATACAACTTCTACCCAAAATCTCTTTTCTAACCCTACACCACTTAGCATATTTCTAGCCTTATCCATCAATATCATGTTCATTCATTTTGCAATCCCATTATGTTGTGGAGTATATGTAGTTCTTCTCTATGTTTCTATTCCATAGTCCTTGCAAAACTACTCAAATTTATTAGATCAATACTCGCCACCATTATCACTTCTCAAAACCTTTATATTTTTGTTTTCTCTGATTTTCTACAAGAGCCTTAAACTCTTTAAATTTATTAAAAACCTTAGATTTGTTTCGTAGAAAATATACCCAAGTCTTTCTTAATAAATCATCTATAAATGTAACAAAATAGATAGATTTACCTAATTATGGTACTTTTGCATGTCCAAACACATCACTGTGAACTAGATGTAGAATTCCTTCAGACCTTGTAGCACTTTCTTGGAAACTTGACTCTAGTTTGTTTCCCCAAAACATGGTGCTCACAAAATCAAAATTTAATGGGTAGTCCAAAAGTCCTTCAGCCATAGCTTTCATTTTCAATGTTCGAATTCCTTTCTCACCAATATGCCCCATGCATTGGTTCTACACCATTGTCTTCACTGTAGGAATACTTGGATCTATTTCAACCATATTATTTTCCTATACAACTAAAGAGTTATTGCAATTAATACCTATAGTGCTAGCCTAAAGTCTTAACAAAGTTCCTATGTGAACTCCTCTTGCCAACACCAATAATCCACATACTATCTTGTAGCTATCCATACTAAATACCACATTCATACCTGCATCATTCATCTTACTCATAGATATCAGATTTCTTGCCAAACACGAAATATGCAACACACTAGGAATAGTTTTAACTCTTTTATCTTTTAGCATCATCTTGGACTCTTCCTCGACCTATTATTTTATATTTCAAATTATCTCCCAGGACGACTTTACCTTAATCTATCTTTTCATATTCATAGAACCTCTCCCTATGAGGAATCATATGAAAATAAGCACTTGATTCAATCAACCATGAGTCATCGCATTTACTTAAGCATGCTTTAGCTAAGAATAAGTCCCCTGAATTTTTATTTGTAGTCTATGTTTCTGTAGGAGTTCCTTCATCAGATGATCGATTATTATCAGCCTTTTTAGATCTGCAGTCTCTTTTATAATGCCCTGCTTTACCACAATTCAAATATTTCCTCTTTTTTGATGTAATAAGCATGGGTTCAAATATAGTAACCCTAAAAGCCCATATGGGTCTAAAAATAACTTAAACCCTAATTATTATAGGTACAAAGTTTCCAATACCTTTTAGTGTTAGCCCCACTAGAATAACATGGAAAATATTCAACATATTTCCAACAAATAGTGTTTGACCATGATACAAATGAATCAAGTGAATCATCTCATAAAATAATGTTTTATTCTACATGTAATAATGACATTACAAGCTCATAAAATTCAAGATATTATTATGAAGCTTTAAGTGAATGTTAATATATTACAAGAATAATATAAACACATGATCCAAAGGTCAAAGATGAAGAATTCATTCAATAACATTAATCAGAAATGCACAATAAAGATGTAAATATACATGAACCAAAAATTAATAATTATGAAGAAGCTCAAGCAGTTCATGAACAAGATAGCAAAGAAGAAAATACTAAATAATAAAATAAATAAGAAGAAGAAGAATCCAAAGCAATACACTATCATGTTCAATGTAAAGTTACCTAATTGAAGACTGAAGGTGAAGGTTGAAGACTAAAGTCTTAAATAACCAAATAATGTAATATAGGGGGTGTTGGAGAATATTATATTATTTGGTACATACAAATGTACCCCCATGGTACCTTTATGATACAAATGTAAATATGTAATAGATTAGGATTTGAATATATATTTTAGATGAGTGATTTATATTTCCTCTATATGTAAGTGTTAATGTGAAAGTTATGCACAAGTGTCATGTAAGTAAGAGTGAAAATGTGTAATGAGAGAATGTGCACAAGTGTCATGTATGTAAAGGTGCAAATATGTAATGTGAGGATGTGCACAAGTTTCTTGTATTAGGAGTGCATGTAGACAAGCAAGAGTCATGTAGAAGTGTGCAAGTGTCATAGAGTTAATTATACATGTAAGAAGAGTGAAGAGTCTTGTATACAAGAGGCAATATGAGAAGCCAAAGGACAATAATAGGAAAGGTTACAACTCCCAGATGTGTGAGGAGTGCAATAGTCAAGAATTAAAGAGTCATCTTTCTATATCTATATAATGGAGATAAATATCCATATATTATATTGGGAAAATTGTCTCTAAGAGACCGCCAACAAGCATTGATAATATTGAAGCTTGTATACAAATTTTGAGAAATTTTATTGTAAGTATTTTCATGTTATTACATGATTGAATTTGGTTCATTTACATTCATATTTGAAGTTATAGTGAATGTTATTATAATTTATATTGACCAATTTATATTTTAATTGCTCATATATATAATTCTACTCTTGATTTTTTATATGAAGACCTAAGATATTGTGGCTTGATTATATTGGGACCTAAGATAATTTGAGATAGTTTAGCTTAAAAGCCAACAAATTTTGCATGCTTATTTATATTGTATTGATTATTTAATATGGACATAAATTATTATGATTTGTGGTTATTGATCAACATAGAATATTTTAATTTTTGGTTACCCTACTTTGTCTTGATGCTCTGATCTGCCTAGGTATGTATTTGCATTCTAAATCAAATTCAAGATTGAATGACTCATAATTTCTCTCGAGTCAACCTCTAAATAAGGTGATTCATAAAGGATCAAATACTGGTGGTAAAATACTCAAGAAATCAAAAGGACAGGGTTTAGATATTTTGAATCAAATGTGTTCGAGGCTCAACTAATAGTATTGCTTTAAGTTGCATGACCATAGGCCACCCTATACAAACAAACCCTAACAAATTATAATTAATTTTATGTAAAAAGTACATTATCCTTGGATGTTACAACATTCGACATCACCAACATTTGAACCATATAATTCCAAACAATTTAAGCCTAACAAGTAGACCAAAGTAATACCAAATAACATTAAACCTAACAAGAAGACCTTGATCAAATATAACTAGCAATACCAAAAGCATAAATATTATGTAAATAGATCTACAAATATTAATTAGGGTAACTCAAACAACTCTTGCTTACATCTAGAGTAGCATAAACTTATAGCTTACCATAGGCAAACATTGAAACATCTAACCATTTTTAATGAGGGAAATTCCCCTATTTATAGTTTTTCTAAGTTTAGATAAAACTAAGCTAACTAATTTGTACAATAATGAACAAAAATAGACTCATAATGATTGGGGATGAGGTGGTGCCATTTGATTTCTTTGATGTCTTTTGTTAGGCAGTTATAATTTGCAATATTTCCATTATGTTAAGTTGGGGTGCCTATTGCTTTTAGGTTTTTACAATTGCCACATGGCCTGACCACTCTTCTCCTAGATGTTGAAATATTTTCACATTGTGCTTTCTAGTATGGGATGTTATTGCTTCCTTTTTTGCTTTTCAAGTTGCTCTTATTACTTGGCATAAGCTTTCTAATTCAGCTAAAAATTTTGTACCCTTAGCCAACATCATTACTTATAAGCTTTATATTGTGTCAGATGTTCTAGAAGCCCATGCTAACATCAATATTTGAAATTTTTGGCGTACCACCTCCTGAAATTGAATGCTTTACACACTTTTCTCCTTATTAGGGATTTGGAAATGCATTATTGTTATTATCTCATAAAAGGTCTAGCTTACCTCCTTTATATTCTGGCACTAAGCTATTCTTGTTAGCTTTTGATGAGTATATGATATAGGAAATGCAACCACAATATGTAATATAAGCAATATAAGATGACTGTATGATAATGACACTATAATATGCAGGAAAACAAAGAGATAAACTTCTGCAATAACTCAAAAATATGCCATTCATGAAATCTCACAAAAATAGTATAATGTAGTATAATGGAGGACATGAACACTCCATAAACTATTTTAAGAAGCTACATTGTACTCCTCTACCAATCTATACTATGCACCCTCTATATTCTCTACTACATTGATTTCACTCACTATAAAGCCTATATATAGGAATCTAGGTTCCTTGGTTCTTACTCTATCTATAACTCTTCATCTACCTTTCCTATGACTCATGTACAAATGGACTCCTTTTACATTTACATCATTGCACATTGATACTTGTGCATTTATTACATTGCTTGAAGTAACTACCTAACTTTACTCTAAAGTAAACTCTACTCTAGTTATGTACCGAAGGTGGTACATTAGCATATTACTAATAATGTAATATACTCTAACACCTCCATGTATTACATTATTTGGGTATTGAAGACTTTAAATTTCAATATGGATCTTCGTCTTGATTCTAGAATTTGAGCTCTTCTCTCCTGCTTCCTTCATTATCTTCTTTGTCTGAATTTGGATGAGTATATTTATCTTGTTTAGGTTCTTCTTCTTCTACTTTTGTCTTCATGTTGTCTCTTCTTGTATTTTTCATTCCATTGGTTTTTGTTGTTTCAAAGTATTTGGAAGAGTCTTTGATCTTGTAGTCTTCTAGATATCCTTGATGTACTAGTGATCTTACAATCTTGCAAGTCATACGTGGATCAAAATTGCTTCCTTTTTTGTTCGTCAATTTTTTGTATGGCTTGTTTCCTTGATCTTCAAAAATATCAAGCTTGAACTCATTGTTAGTGGATGCTTCTAAAATAATAACTTGGAAGAAACAATATAATATGAATATTAGTCTCTCCTCAAATATTTTATAGTACTTGTCTTTGTAGTAACAGGAGTAAGATGAATGATATTTCCTCCACAATATTTACAAGGATGGAAACTCCTGCAGTTTATTTCTCATGACCAAATTGGCTACAATAGGAGCATGGTAAAATTATCCCAATTCTTGTGTTGTCTATTTTAGGAATATCATGTTTATCTATTTCCTTTATAAAATAGTTAAACCATCTATATACAATTGAGGCTATTCCATCTTTACTTCTTTCATAAATTTGTATGAGGTTTTTTTCATCAATATTCTTTTCTACCTTTTGAATATGATATTCAATATCTTAATTAGTATAATTATCATCAACTCCCTTTACTATATCACTATAAGATGTTCCTGAAGAATCTACTTTCACCAAACTATTAGTTTATGATTTTTTAAAAATATTTTTAAGTTTTATTGATTCTTCTTTTCCATTTGCATCTTCCTTATTATCCATTGAATTCTCTGAATCATCAATCATGCTTTTAATTCATATTGGTATTTTCCTTGCTCATTTTCTAATTACATTATTTAATGTGTTCTTTGGAGTAGACATCCTTATAACTCCTTAGTGTTATAAATATATTGAGAATAGTTCTAATAGAATATTTTAAGTAGTCTTCCTTATGACTCCCTAGTTTAGAGTATATGAACTAATTTGATAAAACCTTTCCAAGACTTAGGTTTTGTAGGATTCCTTATGTCTCCCTAGTGTTTAGAGTATGCTCTAATATTGATAAATTTATTAGCAACTATTAGTTCACATTTTGAGTTGATTTTGTAATGTTTTGGGAATGGTAATAATCAACTCCTATTCACCTTATTTCTCCTATTGAAATATGCACTTTTCAATTTTATGAAGTTCTCTATGGTTGGATTTATTTTGTTCCTATAATGTGACTATGAGATAAGCTTAAGGATTAAATTCTAACTCTTTTAAAGCAAGCAATAATTTTGCTTCTCTATCCTTAAATTTTTTATGGTTCAAATTTCTAAATTCCAGTAAACTAAAATTTTATGTAGCACTCCTTATATCTCCTTGATTTGGAATTGTAGAAATTGATGATATTTGCATTAATAATAATTTGGTTTACCAAGTAGAAATACTTATATCTCCTCTGATATTAATTAAAAATATTAATGTTCCTATATTTCAACTAATGTGTTTTGAAATACTATTTAAGGATATAAGATCCTTTTAATTTATTTCAAGTTTACTAAGGTTGATTTTGCTTTTATCTTCAATGATAATAATTTCAACCTTATATACTACTTCTTATCACTCCTTAATGAAAGCAAATATTAATCTAAGTTAAAACTATACCTTTGTAAAGTTGATCTACTTTGACTTATCTCTAAGGAAGGCATTGTATCTTTGTGACTTATAACAACAATATTACTGGTTAATGGACGTCCTTTTTAATGTAATTTTAACTCCTCATTTCAACCCTTGACTGCATGCCTTGAATTCTCTCTATGCAAACTCGTGGATGTTGTTGGATATTTTGATTAATTGTGTTGTCATTGATGTCAAGAGATAGTGTTACTGATGTCATAAGTCAATGCAAGGAATTGGCAAAATGAGGGTTAAAATATTTATATTTTAAGCCCGAGAGATTTGGTTTAAAGCTTCACATGATTGGTCAAAAGTTTGACAAAAGATCCTGAAGTAAGAAGATACATAGACTCAAAGGAAATAAAATTATAAAATTTATTATTATAATAGTTAAGGTGCTCAAATAAAGTCTAAGGTCGAAAAAGGAAAATACGCAGGCCCGAGGGAAATAATATTATAATGTTTATTATAATATTAAGATTTTAAGTTAAGCCTAAGGTTAATTTTTTTTTTGGTAGATAAGATACTATAGCATTAATACCGGGTTTTACAGGTTGACCCAAAACATTTTACAAAAATTAGCCCAGGGTTGTTGATGAACATATCCTTACTAAGGATCCTATATATGTAAAATCTACATGCTGCCAAAGCCATTACATCCAGTAAGGCACATAGCCTGTTATCAAAAAGAAACTTCCCATACAACATTTTGGGTATACCCCGAGAAAACACACATGAATCATAATTACAAAAAAGAAACAGACACGGATCCCTTCCTTGAGATAATGGAGAAACAAAAATTTGTAGACACACATAGCAGAGTACTGAAAAAAACTCCCACAAGCTCTATATTAATAGTTACTCTTAATAACTCTTTGGTAATTGCTTTCTTTCATATATTTAATGCTTTGGTACCACATACTATCTTGGCCAATCAGCCTTGGAGAAGTGAACCTGCTGGCTAGATTTATGGCGGTGGCTATCTGGTGGTCCATGTGGATTTAGTTCAAAGTCTTATATTGCCGTTTATTTCCTTCCCTGTGATTATCAACCAATCTCAAATTACTAAGACGACTAGGAGCTATGTTATCTGACATGTGATTGTCTCCATTAGTCTTTGTGGTATTTCCAAGCAGCATCCACGAAGACTGACAACTCAGATAATTTTTATTGTGAGTCCAATTCAAAAAAGAGACGGGAATACTCCTAGCCTTCGAACTTATAGTGCCTTCCCTATTGGTAAATTCAACAATAATTCTTGGAATTATTGTTGAATAATCTCCTCTACTTCACTCGGGACACTGTGTTCCCATTTGAAAATTTCGTCACCATCGACACCCAAATTGGCCAGCTTATCAACAATTTTGTTAGCTTCCCGAAAGACATGTTGGGCTTTTCTGTTCTGTCTTCCCTGGAAAAGGATCCTAGCCTCTTCAATAATTGTTTTAATCCTCCAAGGAGGTGTTTTCCAATTATTGAGAAGATTTATAACATGCATAAATTCTCCTTCTACGATCAAATTACCTTCTAATTCTTGAGTCATTTGAAGGCCTCTCCACATAGATCTAGCTTTAGATTCATTGTTCATCTGTGTTCCCAAATATTTAGAAAATGTAAGCATCATATTCCCATTATGATATCGCACAATGCCACCATCACCTGCTCTACTAGGATTGTTCTTAGTTGCTCCATAAAAATTAAGCTTAAACCAACCCGTAGGAGGTGGAGACCACTTAACATTGGCTTTGGGGTTGACTAGCCTAGGCACAAACTCATCTAACAAGATTAAGCTTAAATATTGAGCAATTGTGGTCTCCTGTAGATGAGGTTTACAGCTATCAAAAGGGATAAAGTTCAAATTCTCATTGGCAAAGGATAGGATCCTGGCAATGATAGTTTGATGATCATGGATAGACTCATGAAAGACTCTATGATTCCTTTCTAGCCACACCTACCAAAGATAGTGATTGAGAAAAAATTTCCATATGTATCTAAGTCTTTGGCTTGAAAATGGGCAAGGCCACTGGACGAACAAATCAAGTATAGTGGATGGTTTAATCCATGAAATATTGAAGGCCTGAAAAACCCCACTTAGGACAATTAAGGAAAAAGGGCACTCAAGGAAAATGCGATAAATGGTCTCCCAATTAGCCCTACACAGATAAAAATGATTAGTGATACAAATACCTTTACACATCATATTATCAATGGTTAGAATTCTTCCTTGTATAACCAACCATGAAAAGACTACAATTTTTGGAATTAAATTTTTTATCCAAACTAAGTCCTTTTGGAGGAGAAAATCATCGTCATCAAGCAGAAGCTTGTAATCTGATTTAATAGTGAACTGCTCGTTTTTCATAGGAGCCCAGGTCACTTGATCTTCCTTGGGTCTCATGGGGATAAACTGTTACCCGAGAATGTTACAAAGATCATTTGATTCCTCTTGAAATCTTTGAATTCTTATTTGTTTCCACTTCATTCTACCTTTGTCCTCAACCATATAATTGAAGACTTTTTTGCCAATAAGTTCTTCTATGAAATCTCTAATTCGAGCTAAGTTATGATATTGCGTCAGTGGTTCGTCCTTAGCCCATCTCTCATTCTAGCAATTTATCCTCTCACCATTGCCTAAAACCCATCTTAAACCTTTTTTAATGTTTTTCTTACAATTAAGAATTGCTTTCCAAAAAGCAAAACCTTTGATTGGAACTGAGTCACTTAGAAATTCCATATTTTGAAGATACTTTCGTTTGATGATAGTTGTCCATTCATTTTCTTCACCAGAAATGAGATGCCATGTCTGCTTAGCTATTAAAGCTAAATTTATATGAGCAATTCTCCTCAGAACTAAGCCCCCATTTTCCTTGGGTCTACACACTTTGGTCCATCCTACAAGGTGTATCCTTTTTTCTCCTCTGATCCATTCCATAAAAAATATTTTTGGAGTTTCTCAATTTTCTAGAAAACTTTCACAGGGGCTTTGAAAACGGAGAGGAAATAGACTGGAATGCTCTGAAGAGAGGCCTTATTGAGGGTCATCTTTCCTGCTTGAGATAGAAGATGACCTTTCCATCCAACAAGTTTTTTTGAATTCTTTCAATAACCCTATCCCACATTGACTCTCTCGGAGAACCAATGAAAAGAGGAAGACCAAGATACGAAGTGGGGAGGTTTGCTATATCACACCCTAAAATTTATGCAATCCTTCCTTGCCTCTGAATGGGGGTGTTCAATAAATATAACTTGCTTTTACTGAAATTAACTTTCTAACCAGCAGCGTCCTCGTAGAGTTGCAGGATGTATTTAATTATTTTGGCCTCAACCACTGATGCCTTAGTCAATATAAGGGTATCATCGATGAATTTTTGGTGAGAAACAGCCCTAGTGAGAGATGTTACCTTGATTCTTGATATTAGCCTTGAACTGCAAGCATTTTTTATGGTTCTACCTAAAGCTTCTTCCACAATGATGAATAACATGGGGCTGATAGGGTCCCCCTACCAAATTCCTCTATGACTTTGAAAGTAACCAGCAGTTGTTCCATTAACTAGAATCGAGAACCATGCTTTAGAAATACATTATTTGATCAAATTAACCCATTGGTGGTGAAAACCATACTTAAGGAGGGCAGCAATCAGAAATCCCCAATTTAGCCTGTCAAATGCTTTGTTCATATCAAGCTTGAGGGCAAAAATAGACCTATTAGTCTTATGAGCAGAGTGTAGAGCTTCATGAACTATGATAACTCCATCCAAGATTGACCTGCCTTGGACAGAGCTTCCCTGGCATGGATCTATGATGCGGGGTAGAATATCTCTCATTCTATTTGCAATGGCTTTAGTTAGGATCTTGTAAGAAACATTGCACAGACTGATTAGCCTGAAGTTAGCCATAGATTTAGGGGTTTGCTTCTTAGGAATTAGAGAAATAAAAATAGATTTGATACCTTTTGGGATATTATTGCTTTCTTAGAATTATCTGATAGCAAAAATTACATCCTCACTTACGATGTCCCAAAAATTTTGATAGAAACAAAGGGGAAAGTTGTTGGGTCCCGGGGCTTTGTCTGGCTCCATGCTAAACAAGGCTTCCTTAATTTCCTCATCAAAAAATGGAGCTAGAAGCTTAAGGTTTATATCCTCATTTATTATGCTAGGAATGGATTGCAATATAATATCTTTGGCCTCCTCATTGCACTACGATTCTTGACCAGGGATAGAATTGAAATAAGTTATTTCCTCCTTTTTTATTTTTGTTAAATCTTGAGTAATATAACCATCTGCTTTTTAAAAAAAATTATCTTGTTATTGCTTCTATTTCTAAGTGTGGTGACATGAAAAAAATTAGAATTTGAATCTCCATATTTCAACCAAAGAGCCCTTGATTTTTACCTCCAATAGATTTCCTCATAGGCCAAAATGTTATGAAACTCTACTAGTTTTGTTTGTTCCTCCTGCCTAGTAGTTTCATCAGCATCACCATGTTGGATCCTCTGATCAATTATCTTCAAACTTTCAACAACCTATTTTTTATTTTCAAAGAGGTTCCCAAAGACCTCTTTGTTCCAAGTTTGAAGATTTTCCTTAACAAACTTTAATTTTCTAGCAAGTTTAAAAGTTGCACTACCCCTGACAGGCTGCTGCCACCACTGACTTAAGTTATCTCTGAAACTGGAATATTTGATCCACATAGATTGAAATCTAAAAGGTTTCTTGAAGGACAGAGAGTTAGATATCTCCAAAAAAATGGGATTATGATCAAAGGTAAGTTAATTAATTATAATATTTATATTATAATTAATAATATAAATTAATTTAATTAAACCCTAAGTTAGGGTTGGGCGCAAAATATTTCATTTTAATATTTTCTCGTTGACATCGAGCAAAAATAAGATATGGTATTTATACCATATGGTTTGGATGCAATAAAGCAAGTCTCCAAAAATTACATTGCGCATGCGAAGGGCTAAGAAATATTTCGAGCGATTTTCATGAGCAAAGAAAAGGTTTTAATTTTTATAAGGTTGAAGCGAATGATGAATGAATAAAGGGGAGTGAGGGTGCACTCCCATCACCATCCGCTCGGATGGTCTAGTGGCAAGGCTTGGCACGTAGGTTGTTGGTAGGATAGAGGTCCCGCGTTCGATTCTCGATGGCAATGGAGGTTAAAGGTTTTTGGTGTTTTGTTTTGTGCCGATGAGGAAGATAAGAAGCGGAAGGTGCTTCTTTGGTGTTGTGAGGATGCATAGCCCGCATGGTTTCCAAAGTTGTGGCTAAGGTACTTGGCAGTAAGGTGAACGCAAGTTCGAATAGTGTGGGGTGCTTTGTGGAGTCTAAGGTGCGCGAAAATTAATTTTTGCTTGTGGCTAAGGTATGAATAAATATTTTTTATTTTTTCCAAGTGTTAATTAAAGTTTGGAGTTTATAAGGGCGGTGGCATTGAGGGTGAATGGAGATTAAGGATTTTTTTGGCATAATTTGGAATTTATGTTGGGTTGAGGTTGGAGAGGATAAGAGTGTATTCAAGGACTTTTTTATTGTAATTTGAAATTTATTTTGAGGGTTGAAATTTGATTAAAATATTTTATTGAGTTGGAGTTAGATGGAGTTATAGGAATATTGTCATTTTAATTATTTTTGTGAGTGAATTATTCATTGATTGAAGATTGATTTTTAAGGAAGGAGTAATAAGGTGTATTTGTGATTTGTCATTTTATGTGTATTACTTGAATGGTGAAATATTTGTTGGGATAAATATTTTTGTGGAGATTTTGAGATAGGTTGTTGCTATCTAACCTAGAGTTGGCAAAAGGTTTTGGTTGTGAGTAAAATAGGTTTTGAAGACATATCTCCATCAAAACAAAAGGTATGGGCACATCTTCCTTATGATTGAAATGTTGTTGGATTGAATGTTGTGAAATGCAAAGGTGGAGTGAAAAGGATTGTTTGATAAGCATTGTTGGAAATGTTTGAGTGAGTTTTCATATGCATGATTGGTGAATGATTAAGAGAATATTTGAGTTAGATATTGAGGATTGTTTGAGTTAGGATTTGAGACCCACATTGTGCATTTTGGTTGGAAGTAGTGTGAAACACTTGATTAGGGTTTGTGTGCAATATTTGAGATTGTTTGAGCATATCTTGTGAGTTATTTTAAGCATATATTTGGATAGATCTGAGTAAGATTTTGTTAAAGCTTAAGGACAAATTTAAGTAAGCTTTTGTTAAAGCTTAAGGACAAGTTTGAGCAAGCTTTTGTGAAATCTTGTGGGCATATTTGAGATAAGTCTTGGTGAAGACTTGAGAGCAGATTGAGCAAGTTCTTGAGAGGACTTGTGGATAGATTTGAGCCTTGTGTTAAGGCTTGAGGATAGATTTGAGGATAGATTTTGGTGCATATTTGAGAGTAGATTTTTGCTAGACCTGAGATAGAGTTAGAGCAGATTTTTACTAGACTGAGGATAGTGTTTGGTGCAGATCTAAGATAGAGTTGAGAGTAATATTTGGAGGTGATAGAGTAGAGGATAGTAGTCTCCAGTGGATAGAGATCCATTAGCTAGGGTAGTGAGGATAGAGGTCTTTTGAGTGAGGACAAAGGTCTTCTATGGAGAGAGATCCACAAGCCAATGTAGTGGGGATAGTAGTCTTCTAGAAGATCACCAACTAGAGTAGAGGAGAAAGAGTTCTCCTATGGATAGAGTTCCATAAATTAGAGCATAGGGGATTGGTGTCTCCTTTGGATAGAGATCCATAAACATTGTAATAGGGAAGTGGTTCCCAAAATATTTGTTTGAGAAAATTTAGTAGAAATATTTTCTCCATGGAGTAGCCCACATCGGGTGAACCACGTTAAATCATGTCTCTCATGTGTGTGATGATTTATGCAATATTTACTACTTTGATATGGTTAATGCTATTGATTGGATTAAAAAGTAAAAAGTTTTATCTTATATTATTCACCCCCCCTCTCAGTATAAGCGTATGTTCTTCAATTGGTATCAGAGCGGGTCTCTCCATGAAAAGACTAACAACTTGGAGGAAGATCCGACAGGAACACACATGACTTCAAAAAATGAATAAGAGGCCATGATCGACATAAAAGAGGAATTCTTTGCTGCTCTCAGGAACTTGGAAAAGGTTAGAAAAAGAACTCAAGTTTGAAGGATCAAATTCAAGAGGATGAAGAAGCAAAAATGGAACTTCTATAGAATCTCACAGAACTCAAGATAAAGGTGGAAGAGGGAAAGAAAATTGAATAGGATATGACAGATCTATTAAGGGCAAGAGAAGCAGAGTGTGAAAAATTGGAATAAAAAATTGTCTCTCTAAGGAATGAAGTTGAAAATACTAAGTTACGACAAGATATAAAGTTAGGGAAATAGAAGGAGGAGTCGAGATCTCAAGAAATAGAGACATCAAAAAAAAATAAGCTCATGACTCATACTAATACTCTGGAAGGAAAAGACATCAGGAAAGAAGAGGGTAAAGAGGAACCATGGACAAGAGTCAATCACAAGAACAGCAAAAGAAGAAGCACTCGACCATATTTTCCAAGGCACTCAAATAGGTTACAAAATATCTTCCATGGCTATTGCTTTACATGTAATAAATATGGTCATAGAGCTGCACATTGCACTAGTTATGTGAAAAATAATGTTAATAGAAATTTTAATTCTTTTGCACCTCTTATGAATGATGATGTCATATGTTATAAATGCAATAATTTTGGGCACAAGGCTAGATGGTGCAAAATGGTATTTCCTGAGTCAAGTAAAAAGAATACAACTTCAAAAATTAGGAAAGAGAGAAAAATACATGAGAAAGTTAGATCAATGTTAGTACAAACAACTCTTCATGTTCAAGATAAGGGAAAACAATGGTTTCTTGATAGTGGTTGTTCTAGTCATATGATAGGAGACAAAAGTAAATTTCTTGTACTCAAGGAAACTAATGGAGGATCAGTAAAATTTGGTGATAATGGATCAACAAAAATATGTGGAAAAGGAACCTTGAGTTTAGATAATGGAAAAACAAAGACAGAGAATGTATTGTATGTCAAGGGGTTGAGGCACAATCTACTAAGTGTA
The DNA here is from genome assembly GCA_028583015.1 of Wollemia nobilis. Classification (NCBI taxonomy): domain Eukaryota; kingdom Viridiplantae; phylum Streptophyta; class Pinopsida; order Araucariales; family Araucariaceae; genus Wollemia; species Wollemia nobilis. The sequence continues at coordinate 3,075,062 of JAQPPZ010017063.1, read as the reverse complement.
AGCCAAATTTGTGATCAGGGGCACATGGTTACATTTCATCCAAATAGGTGTGAGATTAGAAAGTCTAAAACTGGAAAACTTATCGCAAATGCAAATAGAACTACAAACAACCTCTACATGCTAAGTGATATTAAAGGAGAGAAGTGTTTTCTATCACAAGAATATGAGAGTTGGTTGTGGCATAGAAGAATGGGTCATTTAAACTTTGAAAACATAGTGAAAATAAGAAACAAGCAGGATATCAGAGATTTACCCAAGCTAAAAATGCCATAAAACATAGTTTGTTCACAATGTCAACATGGGAAGCAAACTAGAACAAGTTTCAAGTCAAAAGGATTTATGTCATATGAACCATTGAAACTAGTGCATGTTGATCTATGTGGTCCTACAAGGACAAATATTCTACAAGGTGAAAGTTACTTTATACTATTTATAGATGATTATTCCAAAATGATTTGGGTAGCCTTCCTAAAAGAAAAGTCATAAGCTCTTGAGAAGTTTAAATATTTTAAAGAATTAGTGGAAAATGAAATAGGTAGAAGGATTAAGGGTTTAAGATCAGATAGAGGAGGATAATTTACCTCAAATGAATTCATAGACTTTTGTGAACAACATGGGATCAAAAGAGAATATTCAGTAGAAAGAACTCCTCAACAAAATGGGGTAGTTGAAAGGAAAAATAGAATAGTTGAAAATATGGCCAGAGCCATGTTAAATGAGTCTAAGATTTTAGATGGTTTTTGGAAAGAGGTAGTACATACAATAGTATATATCATCAATAGAGCTCAAGTAAGAGTAAACCATCACAAAACTCCATATGAGCTTTGGAAAGGAAGACCAACCATAGTAAAGTACTTCAGAATTTTTGGAAGCAAATGTTACATAAGACAGGAAGAGAAAAAATTGGGTAAGTTTGACTCAAGATGTGATGAGGGTATTTTTATTGGCTATTCCACTAAGATAAAAGCCTATAGATGCTATAACAAAAGGACACGTACTATTATAGAAAGTATAAATGTAACAGTTGATGAGAAGATAGGGTCAAGAGAACCAGTTCGAGAAATTGTGTATCAGGAAGATGAAAGTTGCCAAGAAGAGTTACGTGAAGAATCAGAAGAAGAAGAAGAAGAAACACAAAGACTTTTTCCTAAGACTCCATCTAGGTATGTACAAAAAAATCATCCAAGAGATCAAATCATTGGGAATCTAGATGAGAGAAAAATAAGGAGAAGAGTAATAGCATCAAATGAGCAAGCAAATTTCTCTTTGTTATCTAAAATTGAGCCAAAATATTTCAATGAGGCAAGTGAAGATAAGTTTTGGATTAAGGCCATGAATGAGGAATTAGATCAAATAGAGAAAAGTAAGACTTGGGAACTTGTCCCATGACCAAAATGTAAGAATGTGATTGGCACTAAATGGGTTTTCAAAAACAAGTTAAATGAAGATGGTCAGGTAGTCAAAAACAAAGCAAGGTTAGTATGCAAAGGTTATGCACAGGTTGAGGGAATTGATTTTGATGAGACTTTTGCTCCAGTTGCATGACTTGAAGCTATAAGAATGTTCTTAGCCTTCTCAAGTTTCAAAAACTTCAAAGTATATCAGATGGATGTTAAATCAACCTTTCTAAATGGTGTCCTAGAAGAAGAGGTTTATATTGAGCAGCCAAAGGGATTCAACTTAACTGATAAACCATACTATGTATGCAGATTGAAGAAGGCACTTTATGGACTAAAACAAGCTCCTAGAGCTTGGTATTCAAGACTGGATAAGTACCTTCAGGAATAGGGTTTCATAAAAGGAATAGTGGACAACAACTTATACATCAAAAATGAAGGTAATGACTTACTAATTGTGGTTGTTTATGTGGATGATATCATTTTTGGAGGCAACAATGATAAGATGTGTCAAAAATTTACAAAGAGCATGCAGAATGAATTTGAGATGTCAATGCTTGGTGAGTTGTCCTTCTTTCTTGGACTTCAGATTTCACAATCAGAGAAAGGTGTATTTCTTTCACAAACCAAGTATATAAAAGAGATGCTAAAGAAATTTAAGTTAGAGGATTGCAAACCAATGAGTACCCCCATGGTTACAGGATGCAAGTTAAGTAAATATGATGAATCTCCTGAGGCAAATCAAAAATTATATAGATCTATGATTGGTAGCTTACTGTATGTCACAACTACAAGACCAGATATAATGCAGGCAATGGGACTAGTGGTAAGGTTTCAAGCAGCACCCAAGGAGACACATGTAGTAGCAGTAAAGAGGATTCTCAGGTATTTAAAAGGGACTATGGATTTTGGGCTCTAGTACCCCAAAAGTGACATTTTCACTCTCACATCATATACAGATGCAGATTGGGTTGGCAGCATTGATGACATAAAAAGCACAAGTGGAGGAGCATTCTTTCTTGGAGATTGTTTAGTCTCTTGGTTAAGTAAGAAATAGGCATCAATATCCTTATCCATAGTAGAGGCAGAGTATATTGCAGTAGTTGCTTGTTGTACATAGGTATTATGGATGAAGTGAACTTTAGAGGACTTCAAGATAAAGCATGATCACCCTATTCCCATATTGTGTGATAATACAAGTGCTATAAATATCTCAAAGAATCCGGTGATGCACTCCAGGACCAAGCACATTCTGATCAAATATCATTTTTTGAGAGAGCAGGTGATAGATAAGCAAGTCAAGTTGGAATATGTTACTACAAAGGAGCAGATTGCGAACATCTTCACTAAGCCACTTCCGAAAGAGACCTTTGAGTATCTTCGAGGAAAGTTGGGAGTAGTTCTACTCCCACCCCAAAATTAACCACCTCAAGAAGAGGAGGTAGGGAGGGGGCTTGAGCTAAGAGTCTTATCTTTAGCCCCAAAGGTGGCCCTTTTCCATTGATGTCAAAGGGAGAGATATTTGAGTTAGGGGGAGAGCATTCAGTCAAGGGAAGAAGAATTGAAAAAGGAAAAAGGAATGGTTAAGGAAAAAGGGTTGCCATCAATGACAAAGGGGGAGATTGTTGGATATTTTGAGTAATTGTGTTGTCATTGATGTCAAGAGATAGTGTCAGTGATGTCATAAGTCAGTGCAAGGAATTGGCAAAAGGAGGGTTAAAATATTTATATTTTAAGCCCAAGATATTTGGTTTAAAGCTTCACATGATTGGTCAAAATATTGACAAAAGACCCTGAAGGAAGGAGATACCTAGGCTCAAAGGAAATAATATTATAATATTTATTATTATAATATTAAAGGTGCTCAAATAAAGTCTAAGGTTGGAAAAGGAAAATACCTAGGCCCAAGGGAAATAATATTATAATGTTTATTATAATATTAAGAGTTTAAGTTAAGCCTAAGGTTAATTAATTATAATATTTATATTATAATTAATAATATAAATTAATTTAATTAAACCCTAAGTTAGGGTTGGGTGCAAAATATTTCATTTTAATATTTTCCCATCGACGTCAAGCAAAAAATAAGATATGGTATTTATACCATATGGTTTGGATGCAATAAAGCAAGTCTTCGAAAATTACATTGCGCATGTGAAGGGCTAAGAAATATTTCGAGCAATTTTTGTGAGCAAAGAAAAGGTTTTAATTTTTATAAGGTTGAAGTGGACGATAAACGAATAAAGGGGAGTGAGGGTGCACTCCCATCACCATCCGCTCGGATGGTCTAGTGGCAAGGCCTAGCGCATAGGTTGTTGGCAGGATAGAGGTCCCGCATTCGATTCTCGGCGACAATGGAGGTTAAAGGTTTTTGGTGTTTTGTTTTTGGCACCGATGAGGAAGATAAGAAGCAAAAGGTGCTTCTTTGGTGTTGTGAGGGTGCGTAGCCCGTGTGGCTGCCAAAGTCATGGCTAAGGCACTTGGCGAGTAGGTGAACGCGAGTTCGAATCATGTGGGGTGCTTTGTGGAGTCTAAGGTGCACGAAAATTAATTTTTGCTTGTGGCTAAGGTATGAATAAATATTTTTTATTTTTGCCAAGTGTTAATTAAAGTTTGGAGTTTATAAGGGTTTCCAAGGATTTTTGTTGGCATAATTTGGAATTAATGTTGGATTGAGAGTTGGAGAGGATAAGGTGTATTCAAGGACTTTATGATTGTAATTTGAAATTTATTTTGAGGGTTGAAATTTGATTAAAATATTTTATTGAGTTGGAGTTAAAAGGAGTTATAGGGAGATTGCCATTATAATTATTTTTGTGAGTGAATGATTCATTGATTGAAGATTGATTTTTAAGGAAGGAGTAATAAGGTGTATTTGTGATTTGTCATTTTATGTGTATTACTTGAATGGTGAAATATTTGTTGGGATAAATATTTCTGTGGAGATTTTGAGATAGGTTGTTGCTATCTAACCTAGAGTTGGCAAAAGGTTTTGGTTGTGAGTAAAACAGGTTTTGAAGACATATCTCCATCAAAACAAAAGGTATGGGCACATATTCCTTATGATTGAAATGTTGTTGGATTGAATGTTGTGAAATGCAAAGGTGGAGTGAAAAGGATTGTTTGATAAGCATTGTTGGAAATGTTTGAGTGAGTTTTCATATGCATGATTGGTGAATGATTAAGAGAATATTTGAGTTAGAGATTGAGGATTTTTTGAGTTAGGTTTTGAGACCCACATTGTGCATTTTGGTTGGAAGTAGTGTGAAACACTTGATTAGGGTTTGTGTGCAAGATTTGAGATTGTTTGAGCATATCTTGTGAGTTATTTTGAGCATATGTTTGGATAGATCTGAGTAAGCTTTTGTTAAAGCTTAAGGATAGATTTAAGTAAGATTTTGTTAAATATTAAGGATAGTTTTGAGAAAGCTTTTGTGAAAGCTTGTGGGAAGATTTGAGATAAGTCTTGGTGAAGACTTGAGAGCAGATTGAGAAAGTTCTTGAGAGGACTTGTGGATAGATTTGAGCCTTGTGTTAAGGCTTGAGGATAGATTTTGGTGCAGATTTGAGAGCAGATTTGTGCTATACCTGAGATAGAGTCAGAGCAGATTTGTACTAGATCGAGGATAGTGTTTGGTGTAGATCTAAGATAGAGTTAAGAGCAATATTTGGAGGTGATAGAGCAGAGGATAGTAGTCTCCAATGGATAGATATCCATTAGCCAGGGTAGTGAGGACAAAGGTCTTCTGAGTGAGGACATAGGTCTTCTATGGAGAGAGATCCACAAGCCAATGTAGTGGGGATAGTAGTCTTCTAGAAGATCACCAGCTAGAGCAGAGGAGAAAGAGTTCTCCTATGGATAGAGTTCCATAAATAAGAGCATAGGGTATTGGTGTCTCCTTTGGATAGAGATCCATAAAAATTGTAATAGGGAAGTGGTTCCCAAAATATTTGTTTGAGAAAATTTAGTAGAAATATTTTCTTCGTGGAGTAGCCCACATAATGTGAACCACGTTAAATCATATCTCTCATGTGTGTGATGATTTTTGCAATGTTTACTACTTTTATATGGTTAATGCTATTTATTGGATTAAAAAGTAAAAATTTGTATCTTATATTGTTCACCCCCCCTCTCAGTATAATCCTATGTTCTTTAGATGTTGAATCTAAGCTCTTCCTTTCTATGCTTTGTAATGTGTGCTTCTCCACTCAGGCTATTGATAGTTTTAAGTTGGTATGCACTCTACTTGGTGTGTTATTATGTTGTGTCCTTTCTTGATGCTTCAATTATTCATCATGTATGTTGCTCAAGTGGTAAGTGTTGATTATGATCTTGATGAGCATTATTTTAGGTGCCTCCAATGCTCAAGTCCTCCTTGAGTGGTGTGTAATGATGAATATACCTTCAATGCTTCTATAATAAGTATTACATTTTCCCATGGTACTTCCTTCGTATATGTTATGATATAGGTATTACAAAGGATATCTAAGAACTTATCTTCTATTGTGCCAAGTGGCACAATATTCCCTACCTTGAAGTGGCAAGTGGAATGTCTTTCCCTTGCATGAAATCATACTTCCAATGCCTTGTACTTCCAATGCTTCAATGCTAACAAATAAAAATTGTTTATCTTGCTTTCAACATTATTTCTTCTGTAACTGATGGTATTCCTCCTTCATGAAGTTGTCTCCAGCAATGTTTTACCCAATGTGTTTCAATTTTTTACTCTTAGCTGACAATATTATCCCAATTATGATAGCTCTAGTTGGTCATTCATCTCCAATGATGGTGGCTTTTGAGTGCTTCTACATTGACCTCTTAGCTGGTGGTTCATCCAAGCTACTATTGTAATTTGCTTGGGTAACACACTTCTTTCTTGCACCTTAATCATTTACATTACCTTGCAATAGGAACTATATTATCTTTTATGGATTCTTTGATGATGTAGATCACTACTCTTGCACTGCAATAAGCACTCCTTTCATGAACCAATGGTGTGTGATTTGGTGTCTTTAGACACTTTGAACCTAATTCTTATGAGGCCTTAGTTGGCTTACTTCCTTTGCTTGAATTTTGATCCTCAAACATTGATAATGTGGTTTCTCAAAGACTACACTTTGTTGGTTTTTGTAGTGTCTTTAAGATACTCTCTTTTTTCATATTTATTTTTATCTGAAAGGATAATATTGGTGCTAATGTAATACAAATACCTTTTTAATAGATAGGATAAAGTACCTTGATTTACATCAAATTTTTATGTCTCCTTAAGTCTTCCTTTTGAATATTTTTCTTACTTCTTAGATATGGTGGCTAATTTGCACTATTCATTAAAAGTAAGCAATTATTTGATGTTGTTTTCCTTACTAAGAAACTCTCTTCTTTGTCTGGTTAACTTAGTAACAATGAATCCAAGCTCTTAATCATGAAATTAATATATCTTTTGAAAGGTTTAACTTTGCACAAATTTTCACTTAAACTAAAATCCTTAGTTCACGTTTAATAACTAGTATAGTGCAATAATATCTCCTTAGTAATCCTTGCAAAGAACTCTTAAAAGTAACTTGAATATTGCACTAAAACATATGCTTTAGAATTTAGTCTTAAATGCTTCAACTAGACAATAGAAAGATGATATTTTTCTTTCTTTCAAAATATATCTAACTCATATTTTATCGTGCAAGTATTAACCTTATAAGAAACTATATTCTGCATTCCCTTGAAGACTTTAATATGCAACCTTCTCCTTGCAACTTTTAAACTCTAATATGGTGCTTAACAAATATTAATAATGAACAAAAAATATAAAGTTCAACTAATGAGCTTTTTTGCACCAAATTGGTTTACCTTAATTAACTCTTTAGATGAAGGATTGCAAGGTGATTAGATTCACCTTATTTCTAGTTTTTACTGGATGAACTTGCAGTTCTTCTTGACTATCTTGAACAGTTCTCTAACTTACCTATTTGTAGATTTGAAACCCTCTAACTTACTGCCCTGAAATTATGGTAGGTGACTTTAACTATCCTTCAGAATACACTTTATAAATATGAAGTTTCGTAGCTAGTAATGTTATCCTAATTGCTGCCCTTTCACAATCAATTATTTTACTAAAATGTTATTCTTGAACCTCAAAATTTTGGTAGGGAACTCATGCAAATCATAGCTTAGATTTTCCTTCAAGAACACTTCAATTTTCTATTGTAGAAACCAATAGATCTCCTTTCTTTGAATGAGACTTCTAGCCTTCAAAGGAAATCTTCAAATCTTTCAAATTTGGTAGCTCCTTATATCTCCTTTCTCCTTCAACCTCCTTGTCAAGTTCTAATTTCAATATAGGCCTTCTTCTCAAGAATCTAAAATTCTTGAGATATTCACCAATATCATCCAAATTTTGTAAGCTTCTTGCCAAATTCTTCCCTCTTGGGCTTGTTGTCATATGGTGATAATTGTTCCAAGATTTTTACTATTAGGACCTCCTTGGTAGTAAATTTCTCCAATGAGTTCTCCTAGGAACTCCTCCAATGGACTTCTCTAAATCTCCTTCAATGAGAATCTCCAAGCCTTCTCCTTATTTCTCCTTGAGAACTCTTCTCTAGGGTATTCACTCTATTAACTTCTCTAGTCTTCCCAATGAGACCTTTCCTTCAACCTTCTACTGTGGAAGTATTGCAACGATATCTCCCTTAGATCTCTAAAATCTATTGCTTTTGGAATAGGATCTTTGCTAGTCCTTCTCTATCTTCTATCTTCTTGAACTAGAAGTTCTTTAATGGGACCTCTTGTAGGTCTCTTCAGCTTCTTAGGCTAATTTCTTCTACTCCTTCAATCTATTATCTATAGTCTTCAATGGATATCACCAACCTCCAATATTCACTGGGAAACTTCTCTGGAGTCTCTTCTTCCTCAAATCTACAACAAGACTCCTATGTCCTTTTCTTCACTTCTACAATCTACAAGTTTGCAATATCTAGCAATGGAACCTTTTCTTTAGGCCTCCAAATATTTTATCTTCTATTTGTTTCTTCTGGTATCGGATTGATTCCAAATAATATATTATTCCTATCTCTATGTAGAAATCTTCTCAAATTTCTTTGAATCTTCTTTTTCTATAGCAAAATGTTAGAAATTGTAATGGAAGAATCTATTCACTAGTTAATTTGTCAATCTAGTGGAACAACGTTGCGTCCTAGTCTTCACAAGTTTTTCTTCAACTCTATGGAAAGACTCTAGCCAACTATGATTTCTAGAAATTTTGAAAATAAAATTTTGGACTCCTCTCAATATCTCTTATGGCTCTCTCACTATTTCTATGGCATGGTAGTTAGGTGGAGCAATAGAAAAATGTAAAGTATTATTGATTTGCCAAACTGCAGTGTTTACAATGCTTAAATAATAGGAGAATTAATTGCCTTAGAAACCTTAGGGAATATATAGGGAAGAAGAAAAATAAGGACGAAAGGAAATAGGAGTCGAACTCCCTGTCATCCATGCCATCCAATCTGCCCAGTCAGCTATCGTCCAAGCCATCCAATCTACCCAGTCAGCTATCATCCAAGGAGGTAAAAGGGTAAGGTCCAAAGCTTACCATTGTCAAACAAAATTTTTACCTTTTATCGCTTTAACTTCCAACATTCTCCCCCTTAAAGTTGAGAGGACTGACTATACAGTCTCTCAGCTTTATATATTGAGCTTTAGATATACCTTTGGTGAATATTTCTGCAATTTTATCCAAAGTGTTGCAATATTGAAGCTCAACTATCTGTTGTTCCACCATGTCTCGAATGAAGTGATACTTCATATAGAAATGCTTTGATAAGCTATGGTGGATTGGATTGTATGCCAACTGAATGGCACTTATATTATCACAATACAGTCAAGTTGTACCACTTTGACTTTCTCCAATCTCTTCAAGGACTTTTCTCAACCATAGGGCTTGAGTACTAGCATGTGTGATGGCTATATACTCAGCCTTAGTAGATGACAATGCTACAACAGTTTATTTCTTAGAACTCCATGTAATTAGTCCTAACCCTAGACTAAAAAAATTCTTGATGTAGATTTCCTATCATCTATATTGCTGCCCCAATCACTGTCATTGAAGCCAACTAATTTCACATAATTACATTTTTGGTAATGGATTCCAAAATCCAATGTACCTTTTACATATCTTAAGATTCTTTTAGTTGCTTGTAGATGCAGCTCATATGGACTTGCCATAAACCTTGAAACTAGAGAAACAACATATTGAATATTGGGCCTTGTTTTGGTGAGAAACATCAGACTCCCAACCATGCTTTTGTAAGTGGTCATGTCAACCTTTGATGCTCTGTCGTCCTTGCTCAATTGGATCCCATGTCCAGTTGGAGTTGCACTTGATTTGCACTGCTCCATGGCAAATTTCTTGATCATGTCTCGAGCATACTTGTGTTGACATATGAAGATCCCTTTGTTTTATTGATGCACTTCCATGCCTAGGAAGTATCACATTAGACCAAGATCTTTCATCTCAAACTATTTCATCATGGATTTTTTGAACTCCATATTCATTTTAGTGTTACTACCCATAAATATTAGATCATCCACATACAAACAAACTATGAGAATGTCTACTCCATGCTTTAGGTAGTACAAATTTGGTTCACTTTTAATTCTTGTGAATCCATACTTGCTAAAATAGCCATCAATGCATGAGTATCAAGATCTTGGTGCTTGCTTGAGGCCATAAAGTGTTTTTTTCAATTTATAAATAAGGTTCTCCTTTCCCTGTTCTTGAAAGCCTTGAGGTTGTTGAACATAAACCTCCTCTGTCAAGTATCCATTCAAAAAAGCACTTTTCACATCCATGTGTTGAACATTCCATCCTTTATGGGCTGCTAAGGAAAGAACATATCTGATTGTCTCTTGTCATGCAACTGGAGCAAAGGTTTCCTCATAGTCAATGCCAAATTTTTGAGTAAAACCTTTTGCTACTAGTCTCGCATTATGCCTCTCAATGCTTTCATCAGCATTGTATTTGGTCTTGTAGACCCATTTAAATCCAACACATTATTTTCCTTTGGGTAGCTTTACTAGCTCACATGTATCATTATTTTTTATAGAGGTTATTTCCTCTTTCATGGCTTATTGCCATACATTTTTAGTACAAGCCTTCTCATAGCTAGTTGGTTCTAGCTGAGCATTAGCCAATAAAGCATAATTTACTACATCTCCCCTAGGATCATGGGAGTCATCATCCCCATACAATTGCAAATTTTCAAGTTGTTGCAAAATTGTATTCATTTCACTAGCTTGGCTTCTAGTGAATCTTCTCTAGAAATTCTGATCCAACATTTGAAAATATGGATGATGTTGTAATGTTCTTTTGCCTCTTGATGGAGATTCTCTGTCAATGTCCATCGGTGAAGAACTTACTGATCTCTGTCGAGAAGGACTTTGAGTGGTGGTTGAAGTACTTGATGTAGTACTCCTGTATGGTCTTGGAGGAGGTGGTGTGCCTTTGTTTTTCTTGGGAGACACCTATTGTACCTGTGAAGAACTTACATTTTGGGACTCATCATCAACAAAAAATCTTTGATGACCCCATTCTCCCCCTTCATCAAAAATTACATCCTTTGATAGTACAATTTTATGAGTCTTGGGGTTGTAGAGTCTATATGCTTTTGTAGACTCATAATACCCTACAAATATACAAGCTCTACTTTTGGGATAAAGCTTCTTCCTTTTCTCATCAGAAATGTGTGCATATGCTAAAGAACCAAAAACTTTGAAGTGCTTTACATTTGGTTTCTTTTCGTACCACCCCTCATAAGGAGTGACACCATCTAAACTAGAAGTTGGACTTCTATTTAGAATGTATACACTGGTTCTTATAGCATCAACCCAGTACATATTAGTTAGATGCTTAGTCTGAAGCATCATTCTCGTCATCTCAACTATGGTGCGATTCTTTCTCTCTACCACACCATTCTATTGTGGGGTATAAGTAGTGGTGAATTGCCTTTTTATCCCATTTGCTTTACAATATTTCAAGAATAATTTTGAGGAGTACTCACCTCCTCAATCTGTCCTAAGACATTTTACATAATTCCCACTTTGATTATCTACATTGTTTCTAAAATCTTTGAAGCACTTCATATTTATGTTTTAAGAAATAAATCCAGCACATTCTAGAGAAATCATCTATAAAAGTGAGAAAATAAGAATTATTTTTGAGACTCTGTGTTTGCATTGGACCACAGATGTTTGAATGCAATAATTGAAGTGGATAGTTGGCTCTCCACGCTTGCCCTTTTGGAAACTTTGACCTTGAGTGCTTTCCCAAAGTACATCCTTCACAGAGCTCCTTCTGTTCGTTGATTTTGGGAAGTCCTATCACCATAGCTTTAGAAGTAAGCAATTTCAAGCTAACAAAATTAAGGTGACCATATTGTAAGTGCCAAAGCACACTTGTGTTTGTTATAGCTACATTTGAAATTTGAGCTCCTCCTGGCTCACCAAATTTGAGAGGGAATAACCAATTCTTGGTCATGGGGACCTGTGTGATGACACGATTACAATTATTTTTATCAAAAATTATACATTGTCCTTCATCAAATACAAGTTTGTAATTGTTCTCCATCATTTACCCAATGCTTAATAGATTGTGTTGGAGCTATGGAGTGTAATAGATGCCATTCACTTTCTTTAGTCCTTCTTTGGTTGGAACCTCCATGGCTCGAGTTCCCTCTACTTGCAATGCTTTATCATCCCCTAATTTGATTTGGGATTTATAAGTGGAATCTAGAGTTGCAAATAAATTTTCTTTACCACTCATATGATTTGAGCAACCAGTATCCAGAATCCATGTGTCATTTAGATTCTATTCTGATTGTCCATATGAAAGAAAAATATTAGAGGTATCATCTTCTTCTCCATAATTTCCATATTGACTACTATTGTCTTGTGAATATTTTGACCAGCAGTCGCGAGCAAAGTGACATGGCTTGCCACAGTTGAAACAAGTTATTTTGGACTTGTCACTTCCTCGCCCTTGATTTCCACTTTGTCCTAAATTTCCTCCTCGATTTTGATTTCCACCTCTATGTTGATTGCCTCCTCTGTATGAGTTGCCTCATTTATTGGAGTTGCCTCCTCTGTTCTGGTTGCCTCCTTAGTTTTGGTTGCCTCCTCTGTAGTTGCCTCTACCTCTACCTCTTTTTTTCCTCTACCTTGACCTCTTCCACGTCCTCTTCCATTGTTTTCATTGGAAGTGAAGGCCTTCTCGTCGCCTCCATAGTTGGTTGAAGGAGATGCTAGAAATTTCTCTTTATGTGAACATTAACGATCTGATTAATGCATCGAATGTTAAAGTTGAAAGATATTTGGATTCTTCTATAATTATGGCAATATGATTCCATATCTGTGGAAATGTTTACAACACTTTTGTTACAATTATCTCAGGCTTGATTTCCTCGCCAAGTGTAACCATTTTATCAACAATTGCTTTTACTCTAACACAATAATCATCAAATTTTTCATCATATTTCATTTTGAGATTTTCAAAATCTCTTTTTAGTGTTTGAAGCCTCACCTGCTTCAATTGATTACTACCCTAGAATCCATCACTAGAATATTTCCATGCAGCTTGTGTAGTCGTACAAGCGGTGATTCTAGGGAATATACTTTTCTCCAACACTGCTTGGAGATGAGAAAGGGCAGAAGAGTTGCTCTTTTGTCCTTTTTGTGTTTTCTTGTCTGCGACACTTAGAGTTGTCCAGTATGAGGGTTTTGTGTAACCCTCTTCTATTATGTCCCACAAACCTCTTCCTATGAGTAGGGTCTTCATTTTTATAGACCAATACTCATAGTCATAATCGTTGAACTCTGGTATAGGTAAATTTTTGTGTGAGACCATAGTTACTAAAAATATATTTTTATTTCACGGTTACAATAAAGCACTCTACTTTTTCAAAGAAGGAAGGAAGAATAAAGAAGAAATAAGAGATTAAAAATTTAAGTCAAATCTGACTGGATTTACTCTATCATTGATTGCTTGTTCCTCTTGTTGTGGGGATGTTATCTCTTGATTCACGAAATTGTCTACTACTTCTTCTTCGTCGTCACTTATCAATATTATTTCTAGTGATTCTGGTTCTAAAATTTCCACTGAAATATTGTAGTGTGTATATTATGATTCTTGTGGTGCAGCTTGTATGGATTTCGATTGTTCAAATTGACTCCTGAAAGAGTTATCTTCAAATTTTGCCTCGTACCCTAAGTCAGGATGCCTTTGATGTGCAATTACTGCATTCTAAAGTTTTCTAAACACAATGTTGAGCCCATAACCTCTTACTTTTTCATCAAATATCTCTGCACCTTCTCTTGCTAAAATTGCACATAAGGCATGATAACAACCATTTGGTCTTATCATCAATGCCTCTTTACAATTTTACAATTTTGATCCTTTATCTCTTTTACAAAAAAAAACTAAGCCTCTTAGGCTTATTACACAATATTTCTATAGTTTGTGATTCCTCGAATCAAGTGAAAAATGAACCCTTCTATTACAATGAATTGCCTCTTAGGCAATATTCTCCTTCTTTTATAGTATTAAAAAAAAATCTATATTGCTATTTAATAAAAATAATAATTACCCTTTAAAAAACCATTTTTTTTTAAATAACTATATTTAATTTATTAAATATAATATAAATAATTAATTTAATAATATAAATAAAATTTTCAAAAAAAAACTTTAAAAAAAAATTTTTAACCCTTGCAGGAATCGAACACGCAACCTATCTCCTTCAACAAATCATGCTTACCAACTCAGCCACCACCACCGATAAGAACCAAAGGCAAAGAACATCAATTTCAAGACTTTCAACTTTTGCTTTCATAAAAAAAATAATGAAAAAATGTTATCGATGAGTTTCGAACCTGCAATCTGCCAAATGTGGGAGCCTTAAGGCTGGCTCCTCAAGCCAGTCGAGCTGCGTGGCCCGACAGGAAGGCAAAGGAGGCTTGCCTCCTTTATCTTGTCATGGTCATGCACAAGACAAAAAAAAATTAAAGGGACTTTAGTCCCACATCCACTGTGCGATGTCATTTGAGGTGTTTAAAACCCTCAATGCGTACAATGTCACTCGATTGCCTTCGGGAAATCAGTAATCATCCTTTTGCCTCCTTCTTGAGCCTATCTCTCCTTGCCACATCGCCTATCACCTTTGCTCACCACATAGCCTATATTCTGGTCTACCACATTTCCTGTTGTCTGGTCTCTAGTCTACGTCGGCCTTGCTCTCTCCTCACCACGTGTCGATGTCCGGTTGGCTTCTCATGTGGTTTGCTCCTCCTCCTCGTGTGCTCTCTGTGTAGGCCTTCTCCTGACCTCACCTTGGTTTACAATTCATGGGACCTCTTGACCTCACCTCGGTTCATGTGTTATGGGCCCTCTCAACCTCACCTTGATTTGCATGTTGTTGGTCTCCTTCAACCTCGATCCATAGGCCCTCTTCGACCTCATTTTGATACCAGATGTGGCACGGTAGTTAGGTGGAGCAATAGAAAAATGTAAAGTATTACTGATTCACCAAAATTCAGTGTTTACAATGCTTAAATAATAAAATAAATAACTACCTCAGAAAACTTAAGGAATAGATAGGGAAGAAGAAAAATAGGGAGGAAAGGAGGAAATGAAATAGGAGTCGAACTCCCTGTCGTCCATGCCATCCAATCTGCCCAATCAGCTACCATACAAGCCATCCAATTTACCCAGTCAACTACCTTCCAAGGAGGTAAAAGTGTAAGTTCCAAATCTTACCATTGTCAAACAAAATTTTTACCTTTTACCACTTTAACTTCCAACAATTTCCTATTGATATATCATGTGCTTTGATACCATTGCTAGCTTTTGATGAGTATATGATAGATGAAATGTAACCACAAGATATAAGATAAGTAATCTAAGATGATTGTATGATAATAGCACTATAATATGTAGGAAAATAAAGAGATAAACCTCTGTAATAACTCAAAAATATGCCATTAATGAAAGCTCACAAAATTAGTAAAATGTAGTATAATGAAGGACATGAACACTCCATAAACTATTTAAAGGAGCTACATTGTACTTCTCTACCAATCTATACTATGCACTCTATATTTTGTACTACTCTGATTTCACTCACTATAAAGCCTATATATAAGAATATAGTTTCCTTGGCCCTAACTCTACCTATGAATCTTCATCTACCTTTCCTATGACTCATGTACAAGTGGACTCCTTGTACATTTACATCATTTCACATTAACACTTGTGCATTTATTACATTTCTTGAAGTAACTACCTAACTTTACTCTAAAGTAAACTCCTACTCTAGTTATGTACCCAAGGTGGTACATTAGCATGTATCCAATAATGTAATATACTCTAACAATTCCATGTAAAAGCTTCCAAAATATTAAACAATTTTTAGCCTAGAATTGTTTACTTTAGCCTCCAAAATAATATACTTGAAAGAATTATGAATTTGGGCAAGATTTTAGGCTTGAATACTAGTTGGAGTCTCAATCATTACTTTAAAAATTATCTCCCTATCTAATGCTCCTCCTTCATACTATTGGCCTATTCATTGCTTCTTTCTAATGCTCAAAAATAACTTTTAAACAAGGATTATAGAACTTCTTATTATGAGCTTTCTTTTTTTGTTTGTTCGATTTTGGACCCTTTGCAAGGGATTTTTGTTTTCAAGCTCACCCAACTAGATGGTGAGTGAGTTAAAAATCATTCCATAGATAGAAACCTTGTCAATATTAGATCCCTTTTAATTTTCATTGGAAAGTATCTTGAACTCTTACTAATGGCATGGTTAGCTTAGTTACCACCAAAAGATCTATGGGTATATTTTCCATTTGATTGATCAACATCATCTCATTCTACAAGGAACTTAGCATTTGCTACCAACTTTTTATTAAGGCTTTAGCATCTCTGACATTTTTATGGCACCATCTATGTGATATATTGATGGGACGTTGGTCCTTTCATCTTGCTTAGCTTCGAATGGGAGTTTTGCTCAAAATTCCTTCTTTAGGTTGGATTTTCTTCGTGTAGTGAAATATCACTACAATTTAATGACTCACAAGGGACTTCTACTTATAGGAGGCAAATAAATAAGAAAAATAAGCCTTGTCTATTGGGCATGAAGTATTATGGAGGTAAATACTAGAAATTTTGGGGCTCAAATGGATGGGAGAAGATAAATTTTATTTTGAATAGCAGCTTTACTCAAGGCTTATAAGATGCAATGAAAGAATCTATCCTTTTCTAGACCTCTCCCATTAGGAGAGTCATTAAAGTTGCTTATCCCATTAGTCCTTCCTATCCATTATTCTCTAGAGGGCTGATATTAAAGGACTTTTCCCATGTAACTAAGTCAACAAAATCATGATAATCCACTATATTACCTCATGTTTAGCCATGGTAGTTGTCTCTTCATCAATCTGATGGCTCCCAAGTGGTTGATGGTAATATGGAAAATTCTCTTCCTTATCTATTTTGCTAATTCTTGGACCTCCTAATTCATGCGATCCTCCTTCAATCATGCATGTGAACTACCTAGTGCACTTTCCAAAAAAATATTTCATGCAAGTGCTTTGCCCTTTCATGCTATTGCTTGTGTTAGCTTTTGATATTAAATACTTAATGTAAAATCTACCACAAGGTATAAAATGAGCATGCAATATCAAATATAAGATAATTCCAATATGCAAAGTATGTAAAAATCATAAGAAACTTTTGCAACTACTTATAAAACTGCCATTAATGAAAGCTCACAAAAATAGTATCTTCATACAAAATGTGGAGTTCTCAAATACTGCATGCTTCATATAAGTTCTACATTGTATGTAACTTGTATTCTACTCTATTCTACTTCTCCTATGAAAATTATAATAGAATGATACATTATATCTCTTATGCTCACACAAATACCAATATATAATGGGATGTGACTCTTGGCATTCCATCTTCATATGACTCTTCACTTTCCTATTCTATCGACTCATGTGCACATGGACTATGATGCACATTTACATTATTGAATACTTTGCACATTCTAATATTACTTGTGCATTTATTACATTTCATAAAGTAAATACTCAAAATCTAATCTAAGACACACTCCTAATATAAATATGTACCCAAGGTGGTACATTAGCATGTGCCAAATAATGTAATATATTCCAACACCCCCTGTATTATATTATTTGGTAAAGCCTCCAATATGGTCTTCGTCCTGGTTTTGGAACTTGAGTTCTTATTTTCTATTTTCTTCATTTTTCTCTCTATATATATGTTGATCAAGTAAATAATTAGTATCTTCATTTGGTTCAGTCTTCATTTTATTCTTGGAGCTCATGTTGTCTTTTCTTGTCTTCTTCATTCCATTGTTTTCCTATATTTCAAAGTGATTGATACAATCTTTGTCCTTGAATTTTTTCAAGTATCCTTGATGAACAAGAGATATCATTATATTGCAAGTCATAAGTGGATCAGAATTCATCCATTTTCTTTCCTTTTGTTCTTTGGATGACCTTTCTTCTTGTTCTTTAGAAACTTCAAACTTGAACTCACTATTAGTAGATGCTTCAAAAATAAGAACTTGATCAATAATAGCTCTTAAAATCTTATATAGTATTTATCTTTATAGTAACAAAAAAAATATGAGTGATATTTTCCTCCACAATATTTACATAAATGGAAATTCCAATAATTTTCTTTCTAATGACCAATCTTATTGCAATAAGTACATCATGAAGATATCTCTACTTCTCAGTTACTTGTATTTGAAAATTCAAGTTCATCCATTTCCTTGATAAAATAGTAAAACCATTTGTGTACAACTGAAGCTATTCTATATTTACTTCTTTCATAAATTTGTAGGATATTTTTCTGACCAATATTCTTTGCTACCTTTTGAGAATGGTTTTTGAGTTTATTCTCAATATTTCCATTAATATAGTTGTCATCAATTCCTTTCATCATGTTGTTGGAAGATGTTTTTTTATAGAATATACTTTTGCCTAGCTATTAGCTTGTGAATACTCAAAAGTCTTTCTAAACCATATCGGTTCTTCTCTTCTAATCATTCTTTTCGTATTATCATCTCTAGAATCAAATATTCCTCTAAACCATTTTGATTCCTTGAATATTATATACTTAATAAGCTTTTCCATAGTTATTTATAAAGTGATCTTTCTTGTATCTCTTTAGTTTAATAAGAGCAATTTTGGTAAAATTTAAAAACTCTAA
This sequence comes from Wollemia nobilis, assembly GCA_028583015.1. NCBI lineage: Eukaryota > Viridiplantae > Streptophyta > Pinopsida > Araucariales > Araucariaceae > Wollemia > Wollemia nobilis. The sequence goes on along the minus strand of JAQPPZ010017063.1, from coordinate 3,056,374 downwards.
ACCTTTGAGGTTGACTACCTTATGACTCCCTAGTTTTGAGGTCTATTGGCCAACTTGGAATTTGAGTATATTTGATATAATCTTTTCAATTCCCAAATTTGTAGAATACCTTGTATCTCCCAAATATTTTGAATATAATACATCTTTGATAGAATACTTAGCTTTCTAAATTATCCTTTGGATTGAATTCCTTTTGTATCTCTAATGTTCAAATTCTATTCTTCACCTTATTTATCCCTATTTTATGAATAGAAAGCTTAAGATAGTTTTTGATGCACTTTCAATTGATAAAAATTTCTATCTTCAAAAACTTTAATTTGGATTCCTTATGTTTCATTAATTTGAGCAAGATATTAATTCCAATGTAGTTTTCTAACTTTCTAACAACTCTAAGTTGTGCTTCTTATTTTTTTTCACTTTTCAATATTATAATTTCTAAATTTCAATAACCTGTGATGGTGATGAACTCCTTATAACTCCCTCAATTATAAATTTAGAATATAAGGATATTTGCAAATTTAATATTTCAATTTCTATGTATAAGTCCTTATTCCTCCAAGTCAAGTTATTTGCAAATATTTCTATGATTGAGTTTTAAAAATAGCTTTCAAATTGAATCCTTCTTACTTTAAAAATCTTTCAAAGCATTCAAATCATCTAAGGTTATAGTTCATCAATGTAGTTCCATATACCTTCATTCATTTAATTAATATCAAGCATAATAGATTAACTAAGCTTAACCTTAGTATTGATATTCTTTATACCTCCTTGACCTTTATAAAAATGCAAATTGATTTGAATATTTTATGTACCTTCTTTAATATGGCACGCTATGTATTTTGTTTGCTTCTCCTATGACTTATTTACTCTGCAACTTGCACTCTAGTTTATGTGTTGTTCACTTTTCAGACTTCAATGCAAAATGATATCTTTTTTACTGCATTTAATTTTCTTCCTTATGTATGGTGCTCTCTAAGACTTTGACTATCCTCTTAGTTCTAGCTGGTTTCTTTGACCATTGAATATGTTGTGCTTAATTTACTTGCATTACCTTCTTATCTCAATAATATGCTTGTATGACTTGTCCTTCATGCAAAGAAGATGTTTTACTTTCCTTACGTTAGTTGGAGATACCATCTACATTGTGACACTTGGCAATGTAATTCTTCACTCCTCTTGTGAGTATATTTTATCCTTCTAGGTGGTGGCACTTCTCTTTTGCATAACATCTATTCCTCTTCTTTGTAATGCTCTACTTTTTTGTGCTTTGTAACACACTTCTTCTTACCTACATAGAGTTTTTCCTTTTCTTTGTAACACTCCTTTACTTCTCTTTAGTTGGTAATGTACTACTTATCCTCTACATAGTGTTTTATTTTTTTTTGTAATGCTCCTTTAATCCTCTTCATTTGGTAATGCTTGATGCTTCACTTAATTTTCTTTACTATGAATGACACTTTAGCTTCACGTTGGCAAGTGTTAATGGTGTTCACTTCTCACTAGCAATGTTGCTAGTTGGTGCTTTCAATATGGTGCTTCATTTTCCATTCTTCAATTTTTGGATAACCTTGGCCCTTCAACTCTTGCATCAATTCACTTTCTAATGGCACTTCAGTAATTTGTCCTTGTTGTTCCATGGTTCCTTGCTAGCTATTGCTAACTCACGATGCTTTTTGTCTAATGTTCATAGCTCGAGGGAGACACTAGCTCATGGCTTTCGAATGCTTACCCTTGTACTTTCACTCTTTCTTAAATATTTATTCTTGCTTCCTTTAAATGGTTGCTCTCTACTCCAATGTGGTGGCATCTCCTCTTTTTACCACTCCTTTGGTGGCTCCTCTTCACCAAGACTTATTACAACTTTTACTTGTGCTTTATGGTATCTTCGGACACTCTAACTTTATCTTACTCTTGTATCCTATTTAGTCTCCTTTAGCTTTAATAATACTGCACTGTGTTTGCTTACAAAAAAAAACATTCACTATGCAACTTCTCCTTATTACTCTTATTTTAAGCAATCTTTTAACTCTACCTTTTGTTGTTTGTATTGTGTAGGTTCTAAGATATCAATGATGCAATATTATTCAACTTTGAAGCCTTCCTTCTGCTACTTTGAAAAACTCAAATGTGGTGCTTTTAAATACTATAAAATAATCTAATTTGAATGTTCAAATAATGAACTCTTATAGCACCAATATTGCATACCTTTTGGTCTCCTTTTGTAGCTAGTCTTCTTGGTGATTTGATTCACCTATTTTCTACCCTGAATTTGTAAAATTTACAGCTTCAATTCTTTTTTCTTTGCTTCCCTAAAATCATTAATTTTGCAGCTCTAATTACTACCTAAATTTTCTGCCTCTTAGCCATTAACTTGTTGCTTGAAAATATGATTGTTGTAGCTTCAATTCTCCTTTGAATGTATTCTATCAACCTCTAAAATTTGAAGCTACAGATGCTACATTATTGCTGTCCAAATTTATTTATAATTTGCAGAAATTATCCTCCTTCAAATGCTTCCAAATCTTCCTATGCTTTGTTGTTCAAATATCTCTCAAATCTGCCTTGAACTTCTCCAAATCGCAGCCCTCTTTTCTCCTTCTAATGCTGGCAAATTTTGCAGTGCTAAAGCCTTCAATTTTATGCTCTCTAAATCTGATTTCTTCTTCTTTATCTTGTTGTCAAAAAAAGTATTCAATTCCTCCAAATTTCTGCCTTCTTTTGCTATCAATCCTTCTTTAAATTGGGTGTTTAAGGGAACTTCATAAACTGCACAATTCTTCTTCAATTTGTAGCTCTATGTCACCTTCAATTTTATGTCCTTTGACCTTTCAACTTCTGCTGCAAAAAAAACAATCTTCTCCTTTGCAAATCAACCTTCAAATCCTTCATGGCTATCTTTAAAACTTTCAAATCCAGTGGCTTCTTCTAGCTTATTTCTCTTCCAATATTCTTGTCAAATTCTGACTTCTAATCTAGCCTCTTTCCTTGGTCTCTTTCTCAAGAATGTTTCCCAAAATTTATCATACTTATTTCCAAATCCTTATTCCTTTTGGGCTTGTTGTCGGATGGCGATAATTGTCCCAAATTCTTCTTTTCAGGAGTCTCTCCTACTTGTAATCTTCTACCTCAAGCTTTCTTCAATTTTTCTCCAATGGCCACTTCTTTAACTTCTTCAATAGGGTTTCTCTAGCCTTCTTCTTCATTCTTTCATATTTTCTTTAGACCTCTTCTCTTGGGTCTTCAAATTCTACAACTCTTCAATTGGAACCTTTTCCTTAGTCCTCCTCTATCTTATTTCTCAAATATTCTATCTTCCAAATCTAGAAGTTCTTCAATGGGATATTTTTTCTTAGATCTCCTCTTTCTTCAATATTCAATAGGGTTTCCCTTGGCTACTTTCTTTATTCTCGATATTCAATAGATTTTCTTTCTTCTTTCTTCAATCAAGAGTCTTCAATCTTCAAGATTCTATGGGGACCTTGGGTCTCCTCAATCTTCTACCTTCTACTCTTTTGCTACAACTAGAAACTAATCTCCTATAATAAAACTTATATAGTAGTAATAAAATGCATCTAAATTTCTAGATATATAAATATCAATCAAATTCACTAGTTATCCTTCAATCTAGCAGAAATAGATCTATGTTGAGTCCTAGTATTCACGAGTTTTTATGCAACCATGTGGAAAGAATATAGCCAAAAAGCAATTTTAAAAATATTAAAATGAGATCTCCCTATCTCCTCTCAATCTCTCTTGTGGCTCTCCTTATCTCCTATCAATCTCCCTTATGGCTTTGATACCACTATTAGCTTTTGATACTAAATATTTAACATAAAATCTACCACAAGGTATAAAATGAGCATGCAATATTAAATATAAGATAATGATAATATGCAAATCATGTAAAACAAGTAAGAAACTTATGTAACTACTCATAAAACTACCATTAATGAAGGCTCATGAAAATACTATCTTCATACAAAATGTGGAGATCTCAAATACTCCATGCTTCATACAAGTTCTACATTGTATCTAACTTGTGTTCTACTCTACTCTATATTCTCTTATCAAAATGATAAGAGGATGATATGTGTAGCACCATAAAATTGGCATAGTAAACCTTAGAAAATAATTAAAATTACCTTACTAATAATTCAAAATTTAAATTTTAAACCCCGAACTGCCTGTTAATCGCCTGTTAAACTGCTTTCCTTATTTTCCGTGCCATTTTTAGGATTTGTTGTGAACGTTGGATGATATCATCGTCGATCAGACGATATCACCTCAGATCATATGAATTCTTCTGGAGTAGAATGTCCAGACGATTTCGTCCCAAAACTAATTTTTCATGATTAGATTTTGTTTCAAACAGCGTCTCTAACCTGGGCAAAAGTGTGTCTGCGTGGTTAGAGACTTCCCCCATTGGAGATCTCCCAAATTGGGATGATCTCCAACCTCCCAAACTCCTTCATATGCCTATTTAATCTTAGGCCCTCCCCTTGACATTCCCCTAGCTGAATTTTTTTGTACTTCGAGTTTTATTTGCCTTAGAATGTCTTAGACTACTGTTTGCCTTTGTCCCTTTTCAAATTTTCTTGTAGGAACGTTGTCATTCTTCAGTCGGAGCAAGCTCAAATCATCGCAGATGATCCTGTACGATCTCGAACGATCATGCCCCAATTTGAGATGATTTCGCACTCTATAGATGATTTCGACTACAGTCAACATTGGGGGCAATTAGTGCCCAGAGTTTGCACTTTTCTCTTCTTGTATGCTATTTCATTCTGCATTTAGATCAGTTTATTGTTATTTTCTACTATTCTGCATTTTGGAGTTCACCCATATAGCTTAAGTGCATGATAAGATCATAATTTGTCATTAGAATACTATAATTTACTTGAATTTCTATTTGTAATTATCGTTTTAGTATCTATATTGTCATTTCACACCATTTTCCTCTGTTAGTATTGTTGCATTTTCTGTGTTCTGTGTCTATTTCTCTGATTGTAGGTCTTTGACGAATTCGTTAGATCTCAGATGATCCTATCTGATTTCAGATGATCCTATCAGAACAGAGGCGATCTTGACTGCTTTAAAAATTAGAACCTCCATCAAACATCTAGAATCAGGTTTAATTTGTCTTTATTTAGTATATTCTCTCGTACTTGATATTCATTGTTGCTTTCGTATTCATTTAAATCTGCATTTCATATAGAACAGTTTAGATTCATTTGGCCAAACCTAGGATTTGAATGATTAAAGATAAAATTGAACACATCAAACACATTCCCAACCTAGGCATGGAGACTACCACTAAACGTTTCCTAGTGAACCCCACCATCCGTCAAAAAATCACCTTAATACCCCTCCCTCGAGAGGCGGGACCTTCAAAGGGCCTCTCAGTCCGAGGTACTATCCCATCCTTTTCACATCCCCCTTCCGGGCATGGATCCTATAGCCTAAAGGTAAGGGTGCAAAAAATTTGGAGCGATACATTTTGGTGAACCCGATGTGAAACTAAAACCTTTTGAAAAAAAAAAAAAAAAAACATAGATTCATTTAAAATCATTAGAAAACTACTAAGTTGCATATCATGTCTAGATGGTAGTTCCTAAGAAAAGACTAGTTGTCACTATAAATGTTGAAAACCAATTAGCAGCCATAGAAATTAATTTTGTGCTTAGTGTGCCTGAAACAGATAGAAACCAACTTTTTTGGGATGAACTTAATAGGAGACTAGGTATCATTTCATCTAGGTCAACAGAGCTTAAACAAATCAAGAGGTTTTCCTTAGATAGAATCTTGGATCCTCATCAACTCATTTTTTATCATGAACTTCAGAGAGCTTGCCATAGGTGGTTAGCTTATAGGAGAGCTCTTGTGTCTTCAGAATTGTTCACCTTCAAGGAATACCTCAAGAACGCAACTGTTATACACCAATTCCTAGATCATGTAGAAGATCAAGAGGTCGTTCTTACGGATAGGGAAAGGTGGAGGAGAGTTCCTAGAGCTATGTTATATCGAGAGTATTGCCACGAACTTTATTTCTACCAACCAGAGTCTGAGATAGATAATATCACTATAGCACTTTTTGTCAAATTCTTGAATAACAATTTTCAATTTGAAGAAGAACATTTCATGACTCCTGAAGAACTTGAGCCCGTTAATGATATTTATAAATTGTTTATAGAAAACTAGATCATTGCTTTCATTATTATTATTTCTTGTGTTTTGTGTGTTGTTTATTGTCTTTATAGAAAAACCAAAAACATAACAAAATCAAAACATTTTATTTTAAATACTATAGTAGGTATATAATTAAAATATATACCTCTTAAGCTTGTTGCATATATCTATATATATATATTTGCTGAAATCTAAGTTTAAGCACAATGACTAGACTTACGAATGGTAAACAAACTGAAAAAGAAGAAGAAGAAGATTGGTTAGGAAAGAAAACAAAAAAATCAAATGCCCTTCCTGAGGATCCAATTCTAGAAGGAGAAACTCTAGAATAGCCAGAATATGAGCTTTTTGAAGAAAATGAGCAACAAGAAAATGTTAGAGAGGAAGGATCCTCATCCCCTAGAATGGCTTCAAACGGAACTGTTACTTTTGATAACATAGATCATTTCTGGAAATTCTTCAATAATAATATTGGTGCTCTTAATATGGCAGTTCATCTTGATAGGGGACAAATTAGTGAAACTCAAGCAATCCTAGAAGAAGGATTTAACATGCACACTAATCCTTTGTCTTTTGTCGATCAAGAAAGTGATAAAGCTGGACCATCCAATATGGATATGGCCACTATAATTCAGAACATGCAAAAACAACAGGTTACCCAACCTCCTAAGGAACCTGTTATTGAGCCTAAAATCATTCCCACACAAAAGAGACCTTCATTCACTACTTTATTTCGCCAAACTATTGATCAATATGCTTCAAATTGACAAAAACCTAAAATGAAGCCAAAAACCAATTTTCAACAATCTAGGATACAACATAATACAACTTCAAAACTTCTTCATAACACCCTTCCTACCAACAATTTACACAATAGTAATATAGCATCTAATCTTCATGTCCCTCCATCATATGCTCACCAATTCCATATTAATACCCTACCGAACCAATATGGTGGGCAAACCAATAATCTAGAAGCCATGATGAAACAGTTACCTTCCCGCATGGACCAGATAGATCCCTACCGTCCCTCGTACAATTATCAAGAGATGTGTAGTCAGCCTTTGGATCCCATAGTTGTAGCACAACCATACCCTAAACACTTTCCCATGCCTTTCCTTCCTATATATAAAGGAACTGAAGATCCCATAGAGAATCTTTGCATGTTTAGGATAGCATGTCATGATATATCACATGATGACTTGTTATTACTAAAAATGTTCCCAAAAAGTTTAGGAGGAATGGCATTAGAGTGGTACTACCAATTGCCCACTCATTCTTTGAGAAATTTTGAAGAGACCGCTGAATATTTTGTGCATCAATTTAGTGCCTATATCGAAAGGCATGTAACCATTAAAGATTTGTACAACTTAAAACAAGACAAAGATGAATGTTTTGCTGATTTCTTAGCTAGATGGAGGTAGTTGATAGGAAAACTGCACTTTGTGCTACCTTATAGGGAAATGTTGGACATTTTTATTAATAATTTGCAAGAACAAATATCTTATGAGTTATCAACTACTACCTTAACCACCTTCGATCAGGCTATAGACTTAGCTCGAAGAGTAGAAGATGCTCTCATTAGGAGAGGCTAGCTTAGGAAGAAAGATGATGAGAAAACATCCAGAAATCAATATAAAAACAAACAAGTTGTAGGTGACGGAGTCACTGATAGCAAAAATGTTGCTAATATCAATACAACGAAGACAACAAAAAAATTATATTGAAACCTCCTGATAAACCTCCTCAATATTTTACTAGATTGAATCAACCATTATCAACTATTCTACCACAATTACTTGAAAGAGGTTTGATTCAATTACCTAATATCCAGGAACCTGATCCAACCATACCCAGATACAAAGCCGATTTACACTGTGATTTCCATAGAGGGCCTGGACACTCTACCAACACTTGTAAAATGTTAAAACATAAAATACAAGATCTGATTGATAATAATGAGATGGAGGTGCAAGCCTTCCAACCTAAACAAAATGCTCCTAATAATGCTCAAAAGAAAATTCCCCAAAATCAAAATCAAAATGCTAATCAATCATTAGATATATTTCAACATCCTTTACCAAAACATGGTAAAGAGGTGGCCAATCAAATTGAGCATCATAATGTTCCTCCTCCTACCCGATATGTAGGAACTATTAGCGGACATTTACCTAATCTTGATTTACAAAAATTTGATATAACTTTATCCATGGTCATGACCAGGCCCCTACATAATATTCAAAAATTGAATCTCAGTGATGTAAAATCAGATATTGAAAGTGAAATAGACATCACCTCAAATCAATCAAATAGTTCTGAAAACGAATCAGATCCTATTCAACCTATCATAGATTCTATGGTTTCGGAAGAACCATTTCCTAGAAGAGTTACTACTCGACCCTCTTCTAATCAGTTCCTTCCTAATGAACAAGCCATAAACGCTAGATCGAGACCAATTCAGCATCCTCAATATAACATTGTAGGTACCATCGGAGTCGTTACCAGACAACAAGCTCAAAATTTTCAACAAGAACCAAATCAGAACGATGGATCAACTCCATTTGTTTTGAAAAATCCCAATAAAGGGAATCATGATCCTAATGTTCAATCTAAACCTCCTTATAATATTAATGAGCAATTATCCAATACTATAGCCAGAATTTCCCTTTTGGATTTGTTAATATCTTCTCCTACCCATAGAGATGAATTAATGCTCACAATAAGCCAAATGATGGTACCACAAGATATTCAACCCGAAGCCATGGCCAATACTATAATAACTCAAGAAGTTGATTGTATTGACTTCCGGGATAAATATATACCACAACATAGTTTACATAAGGATAATCCCTTATATATTACTGCCCTAATAGGATATGTAGCACTCAAAAGGGTCTTGATTGATAATGGTTCATCTCTAAATATTTACACTTTTGACTTCTACCAAATATTTGGGTTTAGAAGTGATGAAATGAAGAAAACTGACATGATCATAAAAGCTTTCAATGACGAAACACAAGAAACGTGTGGAGTTATCACCATCCCATTGTGAGTTGGTCCGAGAATCTTAGATACAACCGTGTTTATTGTACATTGCCCCACATCATACAATATACTCTTGGGTCGTCCTTGGATCAATGTAATGCGGGTTGTCCCATAAAATTTACACCAATGTGTTAAATTTGAATTTAAAAATCAGTTGGTCACTATCCATGGTGATCCTAGACCCTTTGATATGTGTGCTTTGGCAGAACCTGTTGGAGTTCAATTTTTCCCTCGCTCTGTCATCCACACATCCTAATTCTTATTTTTCATCTAAACCTATGAAACACACACCCATAACTTCATCTATTTCTCCTCCATTAATTTCACCCTCATATATAGCTCAACAATTTTCTAAACAAACCACACTAGAACCTCAAAAAGATCTTAAATCCACAACCAATCCTTCATGTTCCATCCCTATAATTTCAAAACCTATAGACCCATTTATTAACACCTCCACATTATCTACATCTATCATACCTTCCACATCTAAAGATATAGGGAATGATCCTTCTACATCTTATGCTCTTTCTGATGAACTCTTACCTGATTTATCTAAAATTCTTATATCAAAAAAAACAAATGCTTCTATGCAAAATTCCATTATCTTAAGTAATTTTCCACCATCTCCTCATACTTTGGGCCTCCCACAACCTATGGGAAGTACTTACCAAGTCGGGAGTTGTGCCTTCATTTATAAGGGATATGACTGGGGAAGAATACCCAAGAACATCAAAACTCATCATGAGGGATATGCTCGATGTTATTTTACTAATGAGTATATTAAAGCTAAACCTATAATGCTTAAAATGGGATATAAAGGGAAAGGCTTGGGACCTCTCCAATATGGTATGAAAGCACCCTTTGAGGCAGAACCATGGCCCGCCCGATGTGATGTGGGCCTATTTCCTAGTAAGGGTCAACCCTTCCCTTTTGAATATGATGATCAACTCATATGTTATCAAGATTATTTGGATGGGCATGATGATTTGCCTCTAAAAAATCAGCCATTTACATGCAATATGCTATCCATAGCTTATCTTGAAATGATTGTTGAATCCGATGATGAGTTGGAAGGAGATATTTTCCATGATGTCTCCGTTGAAGAGTTGTTACACAATGGTTTTTATTTTGATGGTTCTATACCTACTATAGCCCAGCTTGAGGCCACGACTCCTCAAGATAAATTATCCAAGTTAACCTTAAAAGAATTACAAGAATTTTGCGTTTCACTCGCCCCACCTAATTTTGAAAGAGATCTACACATGGAAGTAGAAAACGTCATTAAAGTTAACATTGGAACTGAGGATAATCCCCACATAATCAATATTGGATCAGAATTAAGTCAAGAAAAACAAGAGCAATACATTGCATTTCTTAAATAATATGAAGATGTCTTTGCTTGGACATATGAAGATATGCCAGGTTTAGACCCTTCTGTAGTCATGCATCACCTAGTAGTCCATTCGGATGTTAAACCTGTTAAACAAAAACTTAGAAAAATGCATCCCAAAGTAGCCTTGCTAGTCAAAGGGGAGTTAGAAAAACTCTTGAATGTTGTTTTTATACAAGCTATTGATTATGCTTGAATGGATCTCGAATGTAGTTCCAATCACCAAGAAAGAAGCTACCAAAGTTAGGGTTTGCACAGACTTTAGAGATATTAATGTTGCAAGCCCTAAAGATGATTTTCCTCTTCCAAACATGGATCAAATCATTGATTTTACTGTTGGGAGTGAAATTATGTCCCTAATGGATGGATTTTTTGGTTATAATCAGATCAGGATAGCTCCTGAAGATCAGGCTAAAACAGCCTTTATTACCCCCTGGGGTACCTTTTGTTGGAAAGTGATGCCATTTGGCTTAAAGAACACAGGTGCAACCTATCAACGAGCTATGACTTATATTTTTCACGACATGATGCATGATATCCTACATGATTACGTAGATGATATCATAGCTCGTTCCATCAAAGAAGATGATCATTTAAATGACTTAAGGATAGTGTTTGATCGGTTAAGGGAATATCTTATCCGACTAAATCCTGCTAAATGCATATTCGGAGTTAAGTCCGGTAAACTATTAGGGGTTATAGTTTCTTTACGTGGCATCAAAATTGACCCTCTCAAGATTGCGGCCATCACTGATATGCCTGCACCTACCAATATATCTGAGTTACGAAGTTTACAAGGTAAGCTTCAAGCTATTCGTCACTTCATCGATAAGCTGGTAGACAAAACCGGTCCCTTTCTTAAGCTTCTTAAGAAGGATGTACCTTTTAATTAGGACGACGAATGTAAGGAAGCTTTTGAACTTCTCAAACAATCACCTTGTATTTCTTTCAATTCATAATTTAAAATATAAAAACATCAAAATCATCAAAACCCTTCAAAAACATATTTTATTTTTCATACCTATCAAATCATGAAGTATTGCAGTTATATTTTTAGTTATTTTGGATAAATTAGCATTTATTTGGAATCTCTCACTTTTGCAAACACAAAAAATAAATATCTTGATTTTATCTGGCATGATTCCTAATCTCTCTTATATCAAAGTCCACAAAATTCAATTAAATAAAGTTTGAGCACAGAGAATTGATCTTGTTATTTACTTAAACCAAGCATATCCTTTCACAATAAAATGATTATATTTGTAATGTCCATGCTATGCTACATAGTAGAAGTGGTTTTTTGAGCGAAAAGTTTCCCCTGCTATCCTATCATGCACATGGTCTAGAATCTTTGAGAATTGACAAAAGGACAAGCTCACCCCTACCCAGAATAAAAATCCCTTTCTCTACAACTAATCCGAGCAAGTATCCCTAGAATAGGAAGCAAAAGAAAAAGAAAAATCATGAGAAAAAGAAGCATTATTTCAGAATCATTTTTTACTCTCTTAGCACTATTTCAGCATTATCTCAAATATCAAAGCAAAAGATACGAAAAAGAAAAATACAAAAAAAAAAGCAAAGAAAGCAAAACAAGCAAAATCAAAAGCATTAAAATCCCTTTCCCTACCCATTGAAAAGAAAAGAAGGGTTTATGAGCTTGAATCCCTGGAATTCTCAATTATTCAAAAACTGTGAGGTAAGCCCCATAACAGGTGGTTTGTGCCCAACCCGCTTGGCCTTGGGTAACTCCTAGCGTGGTGATATGTCTGTCACATTAGTGACCTTCTTTTGTATAGACCTATGTCTGCTTATGGATTAGCTAGCTCTTGATAACCCGACTTACATAATAGTTTGGTATAGTTATATGCATCTAAATCATGGTTAATGAACACTTATTTGGTTAATTCAAATCACTTGTATCAAATTATCTTGCTCAAAACTGGTAAATGCACAAAGCAATGGCACACACATTTGTATTTGAGAGATTTTGTGTATCATTATGATAAATCAAGATCGGAAATGAACTCACATACGCACATGGGATTCCTTATAAATATAACTTTTGTCTTTAAGATACTTTGAAATATTTTTGCAAATTGTCTGGAATAATTTCATTTTCTTCTCTGAGAACAGTTGTTTAGTATAAAGACAACTACATGCATTACCAAAAAAATCAAAATCATTTTTAAAAACATGCAATAAATTTACATTTATATATAACTTTTGACTTTCGTGACGATGGTATAGTTCCAAAACCAAAATTGGAATTTTATGCCTAGCACAAGTCCTCATCTTCATATTTTCTGTTTGTTTTCAAAAATTAAAAATCAACCATGCAATAAAACTATTATTTTCTTCTTTGGATTTTGCGATGATGGTATAAGTCTATACCTAAATATTCTATGCCTAGCACAAACCATTGTTTTAATTTTATTTTCCCATCTATTTAAAATCATAAAAACATATGACTTAAATCATTATGTTCCACAATTATGCTTTAAAAGACCGAATACTTTGCTATTTCATGTCATTATGTCAAACTTTAATTTTGCAATGATGGTATAATTCCTAGGGAATTATTCAAAAATTTTATCACACTTAGGAATTTATGCCTAGCAAAAATCATTTAAAATATATATATATATATATATATATATATATATATATATATATATATAGATATATATTTCATGCATAATATTTTCATGGAAATTTGAAAACAAATCACTATCATCATCATCATTTGCATCATCACAACAAAGTCTTAAGACAGTCTCTTAAGCACTATTTTAATTTTAACAATATTTCTATACTAGGATTAGCTTGACGACCTAGCGAGCAGCGACTCCATGAAATGGTCTATAATAGCGAAAATGTCCTTTGAAATTATTGTTAGAAGTCCCTTTTATTTTTATCAAATTATCTCACAAACAACCAATTTGTTTACATCAGATTATTTTATTTAAATTTTAAAAGCATGACATTCAAACCATAATATTTCCAAATGACATAATTACATGAATCATCAAATAAATCACACCAAAACATTAAAGCATCATACAAAAACATAAGACAAGTCATATGATCAAAAATATCTCATCTATATATATATCAACAATATATACATCATCTCAAAATTGGATCGGTATGCCACAATCTGTACCTCGGCATACTCAATCCTCTATCAAAAATAATAAACACTATGTATCAATCTATGTAGTGCAGTCTGTAGCAGCTAGCCTTGAGAACCCCTCAAGCTCTCAGCCTCATCTCCTCCCTCACCCTGAGGTGGACGAGGTGGCCCCATCGCAGTACGTGTGGTGCTATTAGTCTTGGACTTCGATCGTGATGATGTCCTCGATGACCTCATCACGACAGGCTTCGCAATGGGGGCCGATAGTGATAACCTCTGCTCCTCTGGCACCATATGGTAGTATAGCATCTAATAGAATGTGATCTGGGCAATAGCCCATGCTAGGTCCCGAGTGCTCGCCCCTTCGCTCTGTGCTCTGAGGTGTGCAACCTCATCTCTGAGCTGTGTGGCCTCCTATCGGTGTCATGCAGCCTCATCCTGTAAGGACTACACCTGAGCCTAGAGACGAACAGTCTCCACCTGGAGAGTAGCCATCTCGCTACTCTCTCCTACCTTGACACACTTGCCCTTATCGAGCGATGGTGGCCTCTCTCTCCATGGAGAAGGGGGTCTCTCCTCCCTGCTCTCCTGCTGTCGTGGCCTCTGTTGAGCCTGTGGCCTCCTCTGCTCTCTCCCACCGCAACCCTGTGCCACCTCAATGGCTGCCTGGAGCCGCCTCCCCATCTGATGCACAACTACATGAATTAGACCATCTTCGAAGCCACCAGTAGAAAACTCAGGGCCTCTCCCCATCAATCCTTGTCAGTGGGAGCCCTACCGGCCTCCGCATCGCAATGTGCTCCCAGCACTAAACCTGCAACAGTGATGTCAAAACCAGACATCGACCTCCCTTGTATACGACACCATACAAGATCCTATACAATCGACATAGTACAAAGCTCCCCCAAGCAAACTTGTACCCATGGTCTCTCATGTCATAGACCACATCTGTTAGTAGCCATGGTAGTCTACATCCACTCTGATGGCATAGCAGCAGACCACCTACCACCCTAGCCAAAACCTTTGTTAGTCTAGATGCCCTAGGCATTTGGCATAGTGACTCGATGTTCACTCCATCCTTCTCTAGGGCAAAGCTTGGATCTCCGCATAGTCGCATCATCATGTGGCCCTGATTGGCCATGGGAGTTATTAGTCGTCCTTGTATGGGGACCCTCAAAATCCTCAATACATCCTCCAATGTGGGAGTCATCTCCCCTATCAGTAACTGAAAATAAGAACCCGAATACCACCTCTCTACTAGGGCTGTCAATAGCCCCATATCTGTAGAAACCTGTGGCATATCTGCCACATGCTGCAAGCCGACTTGAGCCAACTAATCTCGCTCTACCTGAGATAGAGCGGCCAAGTCATCCTTCAGCCCACCATAACCAGGAAAATGAACAGTAACAATGATTTAGGGTTTTACCCTATTTTTTTTTATTTTATTCAAAAACACTTAACAACATTTTAACATTTTGCTTTTCTGCATTTTTACCTCAAACGTTCAATTTGGGTAAAAACACGGAGGGAGCACCATAGTAAACTGTCGTATGATTCGACCTAGAATCATCGCCTAAAAATGGAAATAATTTTTGCTTTCTCATAGATCGAGAAGAACTCATATTTAACGCATTTTCTTCAAAAAAATTTCTAAATAGGGGGAAAAATGTAGCACCTTAAAATTGGTGCAGTAAACCTTAGCAAATAATTAAAATTACCTTAGTAATAATTCAAAATTTAAATTTTAAACCTCGAACCGCCCATTAATTGCCTGTTAAACCACTTTCCTCATTTTTCATGCCATTTTTAGGATTTGTTATGACCGTTGGACGATATCGTTGCCGATCAGACGATATCGCCTCAAATCGGACGAATTCATCTGGAGTAGAACGTCCAGACGATTTCGTCCCAAAACTAATTTTTCATAATTAGCTTTTGTTTCAAACAACGTCTCTAACCTGGGCAAAAGTGTGTCTGCACGGTTAGAGACTTCCCCTGTTGGACATCTCCCAAATTGGGATGATCTCCAATCTCCCAACCTCCTTCATATGTCTATTTAATCTTAGGCCCTCCCCTTGACATTCCCCTGGCTGAATTTTTCTGTACTTCGAGTTTTATTTGCCTTAGAATGTCTTAGACTATTGTTTGCCTTTGTCCCTTTTCGAATTTTCTTGCAGGAACATTGTCATTCTTCAGCCAGAGCAAGCTCAAATCGTTGCAGATGATCCTGTACGATCTCGGACGATCACATCCCAATTCGAGATGATTTCACACTCTACAGACGATTTCGACTATAGTCAACATTGGGGGCAATTAGTGCCTAGAGTTTGCACTTTTCTCTTCTCGTCTGTTGTTTCATTCAGCATTTAAATTAGTTTATTTTTATTTTCTACTATTTTGCATTTTGGAGTTCACCCATATAGCTTAAGTGCATGATAAGATCATAATTTATCATTAGAATACTATAATTTACTTGAATTTCTATTCGTAATTATCGTTTTAGTATCTATATTGTCATTTCACACCATTTTCCTCTGTTAGTATTGTTGCATTTTCTGTGTTCTGTGTCTATTTCTCTGATTGCAGGTCTCTGACAAATTTGTCTGATGAATTCGTCAAATCTCAGATGATCCTGTCTAATTTCAGACGATCCTGTCAGATCAGAGGTGATCTTGACTGCTTCAAAAATCAGAACCTCCATCAAACATCCGGAATCGGGTTTAACTTGTCTTTATTTAGTATATTCTTTGTACTTGATATTCATTGTTGCTTTTTGTATTCATTTAAATCTGCATTTCATATAGAACAGTTTAGATTCATTTGGCCAAACCTAGGATTTGAATGATTAAAGATAAAATTGAACACATCAAACACATTCCCAACCTAGGCATGGAGACTGCCACTAAACGTTTCCTAGTGAACCCCACCATCCGTCAAAAAATACCTTAATACCCCTCCCCTGAGAGGCAGGACCTTCAAAGGGCCTCTCAGTCCAAGGTATTGTCCCATCCTTTTCACATCCCCCTTTCGGGCATGGATCCTCTAGCCTGAAGGTAAGGGTGCAAAAAATTTGGAGCGATACAATATGATATATCTCTTATGATCACACAAATACCAATATATAATAGGATGTGACTCTTGGCTTTCCAACTTCCTATGACTCTTCACTTTCCTATTCTATCGACTCATGTGCACATGGACTATTATTCACATTTGCATTATTGAGTACTTTGTACATTCTAATATTACTTGTGCATTTATTACATTACATAAAGTAAATACTCAAACCCTAATCTAAGACACACTCCTAATCTAAATATGTACCCAAGGTGGTACATTAGCATGTACCAAATAATGTGATATATTCCAATAGCTTGCATAGCCTATAATTATTTGAAAAATTAGTATATATCAACTTTATTCAAAATAATACTTATTTACAATATAATACATGTTTTTTATCTAATTTTTCATGCTATATGTGCTACATGGAGCTCATTCTTCAGAATATATTGTCAAAATACATGTAGGAGTAACCAAAGTGATCCAAAATTTGGTCACTCCTACTTGTATGTTGTCTAATACATGTGACTTGTTGAAATAAAGAGTTTATGGTTAGTTGGATCTAGTATATGATGAAATACTAGGTCTACATGGATTATTACATTGAAATCAAGTATGGAAAACTCATCTTGCATCAGTGAATCTTCTATTAGTTGCTCTAGGTATTCTGGTTGATCTTCTATATCCACTTAAGGGTATTTGAGGTCCTCTTGATCCATATGGATTTATTTCTCCTCTATCTCCTCTATGTAATATGGATTTGGCTTCTCAAAATAGAGTCAACCCTTCCTTCCCTTATAGGGAATCACCATGTGAGTATAGTCCAAGGATAGGTATCCCCCAATATTTCTACAAACTCCCTTTATAAACATAATCCAAATAGAAGTGAAAGGTCCACCACTATCACCTCTTGAATTACTAATATAATCAAAATCTTATGTAGCACCATCAAAATTTCCTTCATTACTCCCACCATCTAGATTAAAGTTCTATCAAGTTGTAGTACATTGAAACTAGTCTGGGTGTATTCCATATCTAGTTCATCATAAAAATACTTGGGCATGACTATTATGGCAATTCTAGAATCAACCATATAGGTGTGGATGGTCTAGACTTTCATACATATGTAAATATAAAAGGGAGGAGGCTTAATCGTAACCATGTTGAGCATTTTCTAATTTTGCACTAGATTTAGGTCTAGAGAGAGTATTTCACCTAATGATGAGATCTTAAGGGTTGATTTAACATATCTACCTATCCATGGATCAATAGAGCATCATACATGTTGACTCTTGATGGATTCCACTTTAGTTCTTTAACAATGTTGTATTCAAATAGTACTAGTATCCTTTATTCCTTTCATATGGGCTTATCGAATCTTCTTTGGTATTGGTTTGTGGCTTCCTTCCTTTAATTTCTGGTAATAGAAGGGTATTGCAACTTCCTCAAGATGTGTTTCCTAGATTCTTCTTGATTGTATTTTCATGCTTTTGGCTTAGGCTACTCCTTGGGTTACTACTTCTTCTGCTCATTTAAATACTAAGAGGGGACTTTTAGACTATGAGTCTTCTAGGGATCTATCAAAAGAGCTCTCTTCATTTATCTCATCAATATATGGACTAGATCAAAATTTGAAGGTTCTTCAACAATGAAATTTGGCTTTGAATCAATTAACATGCTACAAGCCCTTTTGATTATCTTTTTACTTTTTGGGTTGTAGCTAGTTGGCATTGGTGTTGATAGACCATGCATATGTCATCATTATGTGGATCATTGCAAGCTAAACACCAATAATCTTCCCAAGGAATGGATGTTTCCTTCTCTTGAAATTTAACTATAGCAACTTACTTTCCAGTAACATTGCTACTCAAAGCCCCTTGATATTTTGAGATGTAGGGGTATCTTCCTTGTTGATAGCCTTCAAACCTCCTTTCAAAATTCTATCACTCCAGCATAGTGAGTTTATTTTTAAAAATTTTAACCACTACCTTTAGCTCTTACATATCTTCTACATATTTAGGCTTTATAGTAGGTAGCACTAGCATTGTGATTTGGAAGGGCAAGTTGACGATATGGTTTGGGTGTCAAAAGGGTAGCCATTGAAGGGGTTGAAAAATCCAAAAGTGAGGCTTGCTAGCTTTCTTGAGTGATATCTGAGAATAATGCATTATAACTTTTGGAGGAAGCTTATCAACTAAGATGAGTGTATTTTTTTCTATAATAGCTACTTGGAAAATCTGAGAAAATATCATCTCATTGGACTGCTAGATATGTAGGCTTAAGTCTAGATCAAAATATTTGAGGTAGTAGATGTAATATTGGGTGTGAAATGGCCTTATATACTAAGTTATTCTTCTCTAGGTTTTGCCAAATTGGATTTTGAAATCTTATATTATCCTAAGGATGCCTTTGTGATGTAAACTAAGTAAGGGGTGAAAAGGAATCCCCAAGTTAATTGAACTCTAGGATAAAGGGTTCATCTATGTTAGCCCAATAATTGATATTGGCTTAATTTAAAGAGTGGTACCAAACCAACACTTTATCTCTAAAGGATAAATCTAGCAGTCTCACCATTACATCTTCATGGATAATCTTATGCACATTAGCTAAAGCGACTATATCTTAGTAATGTTCATAGGTTGTCTTTTCCCTACCATCATAGGAGGGAAAATATTTAGTGCAGACTAAGGAATGTCATGAATATCTAGGAGGTTGAGGGTTTGACACTATTCCATCTAGGATATATGCATCTAACCATGGTTTTGAACAAGGATCTAGCAAGTGATTATGGAGATCTTACATATAAAGGAGTGGGTCCTAGACAAAATAAATGTAAACAAGTGAAATGGATTTACCTTTTTGGGATTTCTTGAAGACTAAGATCTTAGAAAATTGGAGGGGTTCTTTTAACTTCTTGGCCTCCAATCTTGCAATCATGCAATTTTAGGGCCACGTCCTTCAATAGAGTTGCTAGGTGAATGAATATTTATATTCTTTATGAGGCCAATATTTTCACCATAATATTGATCATCTAGATATGTAGGAATGTCAAATGCTCTTTTGCACACAATGGCTTTGGCTTCTAATCAAGCAATTATTATGCTTTGATCCCACAAATGATTCTTCTTTGGATATATTTGTTAAATTTGTTGAGTGTAAGATGAATTTATGAAATTTGATCCCACTAAGTGTACCAAAAACTCTTGATGCTCTGATACACCTAGGTATGAATTTGTGCCCTAGACCAGATTCAATATAGGATGACTTATAATTGCTCTCGATTCAATATCCAAAGAAGGTCAGTTCCTAAGGAATTAAAGAATGATGATAAAATATTAAAGAAATAAAATGGATAGGGTTTAGATATATTGAATAAAATATGGTTTGGGATCAAACAATAGAATTATTTTAAGCTACATGAGCATAGGTAACCCTATACAAATAAAGCTTAATAGAATATATAGGTAACGCTATGCAGAAAGTATATTATCCTAAGATGTTACAACATTCAACATCAACAATACTTAACCCAAAGAATTCCAAACAATTTAATACTAATAGATAGACCAAAGGAATGCCAAATAATATTAAACCTAATAGAAAGGCCTCGACTAAATATAACTAGCCATGTCAAAAGTGTAAATATTACATAAATAAATATACAATAATTAATTTGGGTAATTCAAACAACTCTTGCTTGTATTTCAAAGTAACATAAACATACGACTTGCCATAGGTAAACATTGAAATATTTAATCCTTAACAATGAGGGGCATTCCCCTATTTATAGTTTTTTTAAGCTCGAATAAAGCTAATTACTCAATACAATAATAAACAAAAATGACTCAGGCATGATTGAGGATGAGCTAGCATCATTTAGCATCTTCCATACGGCTTTGATTTTCAGGATTTTCCATTATGCTTAACTGAGGTGGTTGTCACTCTCAAGTCCTAACAACTTCCATGTGGCCTAACCACTCTTCTCTTAGATGTTGAATGCTTTTCATGTTTATGCTTTCCAATATAGGATGTTGCTACTACCTTTGTTGTTTTTTGGGTTGCTCCTCTTGCTTGGCATAAGCTTTCTAATTAGGCTAAAACATGTGTAACCTTAACCGACCTCATTACTTATAAGATTTGTATTGTTCTAGAGGTTTAGAAATTCCATGCTAATTCCAATGCTTGAAATAGGTATGCCACCTCCTAGACTTGAATGCTTCACACATTTTCTTCTTGTCGAGGATTTGGAAATGTATTGTTGGTGTCAACTCACAAAATTTATGACTTTCCTCCTTTACAATTAGCACTAAGTTATTTCCTTTAGCCTCTAGAATAATATACTTGAAAAAATTATGACTCTAGGTAAAATTTTAGGCTTGAATACTAGCCAAAGTCTCAATTGTTACTTTACCAATTATATCCCTATCTTATGTTCTTCCTTCATACTAGTGGCCTATATCTTGCTTCTTTTTTATGCTAAATAATCACTTTGAAACAAGGATTATCATATTTTTTATTATGAGTTATCTTATTTGTTTGTTTTTTTGGTTTTGGTCCCTTCATAGTGAAGTTTTATTTTTGAGCTCACCCAACCAGATGGAGAGTGACTTTAGAATTGTTGCATAGATATAAACCTTGTCAAAATTAGATACCTTTTAGATGTCATTGAAAATTCTTTGTGACTCTTACTAATGGCAATATTAGGCTTAGCTACCACCAAAAAAGCTACGGGTCTTTTTCTGTCCATTTGATCGGCAACACCTCGTAGTATAGGGAGTTTAGCATTTACTAAAAACTTTTTCTTGTCAACATATTTTCCATTTAAATAACACTAGCTACCTAATAGACCAATGAGACTTTTGTTCCTTTCATCTTGCTCAACTTCAAATGGGAGTTTTGCTCAAAATTATTTCTTTTAGGCTATATTTGCTCAACTTTGAATTTATAAATTTTTAATATGTACAAACTACATGGACCTGATAATGAGGTCCAAGGTTTGAATACAAAATGGGCTAGGGTAAACATGCCCTATAGGTATAAATCACAACATGATTACCTACCTCTCAACATAGTGGACCAAGGAAGTTCAAGATAGTATTATATGCTCAATGTTAGTAGACCTTAGAAACTTACTTAAGTACAACCTATGTGGGCCTAATTGTTAAGGATTAAATACTCTAGATAAAAATTTTGAGGTTTATATTTGAATGGGATAGGGTACCCCATAGGTGGAAATAATAATACTAGTGTCTCCTCCCATGTATAGTAAACTTAGGAGAGAATGGGGAGGTTTAATATGTGTAATTCTTATGGACTCTAAAGGATAATATAACACTAATCTACTCTACAGAGATAATGAATGCAATTGTATATTATTATAGAGTCCAAAAAAATAAACTAGAGAAAATAATTAAAACATCAAGTTCAGAACTACTTGCATAAGTTAATTTTAAAACTATGTTCAACATTTTAAGATTTTAAAGATTTTTTTAAAAAATTGGCTACCACGAATTTTGTTTATAGTGAAGCCAATATAAGTCATGCACATATGGGAGATTTATTATATGGAAATTTGAAATATATTTCCTTCCAAGATATTAATTTCTTTACTTGGAAGTGATATCCAATGGGTTGGATATGATACTAAGGAGGATTAACATTCCCATTACCTTTAAACCATATAGGAAAATAAGGAGCTTTCTCAAAACATCAAATACAAAATAAATCCATTGAATAAGAATGGATTTTATCCAATATACTATGGGGAATACAACAAGTTTTACATTAGTGAATGAGTAGAATAATAACTAGGTATCATTTCCAAGAATTGAGGCTCAATAAAATAAACAAGTCAATTTTGGTAGGGCATTCATATTTTCAATACAACTGAGTCACATTTAGGATGGAGAACAATAATTTATCTCACACATGAATGACATGGAAACTAATGGAGTCTTTAGATATAGAAAGACACCCAAAGAACCTTATTGCAATAATGGCGTTAGCATTAGTCTAGAGATGTATAATTGCTAATAATATTTTATACTATATTTATTTGATTTCTACTTATCTAAATTATTGGTTTGTAATTTCTTATGAATACTTTATTATCTTGATCATTTAAGGTGGGCATAAATTACTACAATTTATAGCTATTGATTTGACATAGATTATTATAAATAATGGTTTACCTACACTATATTTATAATTTTTTAATATGTATAGTTTGAGTGAACCTAATTGTTAAGGCTTGGGTACTTCTAATTGGAGGTTTAAGGTTTGAATTAAAAGTGGGGTGGAGTATGTATGAAATATAGGTATATAATACAACCTCCACATATTGTGAACCTAGGGAGTATCTAGTGGTATGGTATGCTCAATTCTAGTGGACCTAGAAACTTACTCAAATAAAACCTAAGTTGGCCTAACAGTGAAGACTTGGGTACTCTATATAGGAGGCCCACGGTTCAAATCTAAAGTGGAATAGGGTATGTATACCCCATAGATAGATAACACATCATGAATATCTCTTCCCATGCATATTAAACATAAGGGGAGTACACAGTGTTCTAATATGTGCAATGCTCGTAGAATTTAACATTTAGATTAACCTAACTCTATAAATAATAATGGATTTAAGTATGTAACATTATAGAGTCAATGAATTTTATTTATAGTAATGCTAATACAACTCATGTATGCACACAAGAGGGAGCATTGGATAAGATTATGAAAGATATTTCCTCCCAATAACTTACTTGTCTTAATTGTAAGGGGTGTCCAATAGGTTGGATAGAATATTATGGAGGTTTAATATTAGCATTGTCTTTAAACTACATAGGAAAATAGGGAGCTCTCTAAAAACAAAAAAGAAAATTTGGATCCAATAAATAGAAGTGGGGATTATATAACCTCCTATAGGGAATGCAACAAGGTGGTGAAATGTGTAGATCTATTTGAGCAAGGATTAGTGATCATTGTTGAGATTTGAGACTCAAGAAAATAAACAAGTCAACTTTGTCAAACAATTCATAATTTACAATGCAACTAGATATAATACTAATATGGAGAAAATAAAGGTTATCTCATACATGAATCATGTGATCACATGGAAACTAAGGGAGGTTTTAGACATATAAAAACTCCCAAAGAACCTAAATTCATATTATAAAACTAGTATTAGCCACATATGAAGGCATTTGGTTGCTAATAATATTTAACACCATGTTTCTTTGGTTTTAACTTATCTACTTTATTGGTTTATAATTTCTTATGCATATGTTTATTATAGTAATTAGTTAAGGTGGATATAAATTATTATGATTTATGGTTATTGATTTGACATGGATTATTATAATTGGTGTTTAGCCTTACATTAAATTTATAAATTTCGAATATGTAAAGCCTAAATGGGCCTAACAATGAAGGCATTGGAACTCTAGATATTAGATCCAAGTTTCAAATATGAAGGCTGAAGAACACAAGCTTATACTGAGAGGGAGGGGGTGAACAATATAAGACCACTTTTTACTTTTCTCTCCCAAACAATATTATCCAATATATCAATGGCAATGTCAACAGTAGTAATCAAAGCAATGCATAAATCACCACACACAATAGAGACACCAATTTAATGTGGTTCACCCAATGTGGGCTACTCCACGGAGAAAATATTTCACTAAAATTTTCTCAACAAATCTCTTGGGAATCCTTTCCCTATTACAATTTTTATGGACCTCTATCCAAAGGAGACACCAATCCCCTAATCTATTTTATGGGCACCAACCCATAGGAGACACCAATCTCCTTAGCTGGTTCATGGATATCTATCCATAGGAGAACTCCTTCTCCTCTACTCAAGATGGTGATCCTCTAGAAGACTTCTACCTCCATTGCACTAGCTTATGGATATCTCTCCACTGAAGACTCTTGTCCTCACTCAGAATACCTCTGTCCTCATTGCCCTAGCTAATGGATCTCTATCCACTAGAGACTACTATCCTCTACTCTTTCACCTCCAAATATTGATCTCAAATCTGCACTAAACATAGTCCTTCGGTCTAGCACAAATCTCCTCAATATCTATCTCAAATATACACTAAACATAGTCCTTCGATCTAGCATAAATATTCTCAAAATATATCTCAAATCTACACTAAACACAATCCTTCGGTCTAGCAAAAATATTCTCAATATCTGTCTCAAATCTACACTAAACATAGTCCTTCGGTCTAGCATAAATCTGCTCAAAATCTATCTCAAATCTGCACTAAATGCAAGTCCTTTAATCTAGCATAAATCTGCTTAATCTCTATCTTTGATCTGTACTAAACACAATCCTTCGGTCTAGCACAAATCTACTCAATATTTGTCTCTAGTCTGGCACAAACCTATCCTTAAATCTGCACCAAAATCTATCCTCAAGCCTTAACACAAAGCTTGATCCAATCACAAATCAACTCTACTAGATCTACCCCAAACCTTAACTCAAGGTTTGAACAAATCAATCAATCAACTCTTCTCACAAGTCTTCTCAAAGACTTACCTCAAATATCTCCACAAGTCTTCACCAAGACTTACCTCAAATCTACAAATCGTCACTACAACTTGCTCAATTTTCTCAACAAGTCTTCATCAAGACTTATCTCAAATCTGCATTGTAAGCTTCCACAAAATCTTACTCAACTCAACTCAATCTATTACATAAAACCTTTTCAATCACACAAACAAGTTTCACATAGAATCTTGTTTGAATTTAGAAACATATAGAGAATGGTTAGAGACTCAATATGTTTCACACTCACAAAATACTCAACTTAATCTCTTCAAACAATCAAACAAGTTTCACTCATAATATTGTTAACCACATAAACATATAGAGAATGGTAAGAGACTCAATATGCTTCACACTCAATCACTTTCAATATTTTTCTTAAATTAATAAAGAATAATTTTTTTCACATAACTTGAACTATCACTCCAATACTTTCAATCAATTATGCTCAATCAACTTCTCTCAACCAATCACTCAATGAAACACAACTTGCTTACAAACCCTTAAACAAGTGTTTCATAATGCTTTCAACAACTCACACTATGGAACTCAACCCTGAATCAAGATGATTCCAAATTCACATAACAATGATACTCATGGTCTTTTCACAAACCCTAATCAAGCATATGAAAGCTTACTCAAATTTTCCAACAATGCTTATCAAACAATCTCACATAACAATGATACTCATGATCTTTCTCAAACCCTAATCAAGCATATGAAAGCTTACTCAAATATTTCTAACAATGCTTATCAAACAATCTCATATAACAATGATACTCATGGTCTTTCTCAAACCCTAGTTCAAGATAGTTCTCAATTTCTCACTCAAATGTTCTCACAAACATTTACCAATCATGCACATGAAAGCTTACTCAACAATGCTTATCAAACAACCTTTTCACTCCAACTTAGCATTCACAATATCCAACAATATTTTACTTCACAAGGATGATATACCCATACCTTTTGTTTGAAGAGAATTTGACCTCAACACCTATCTCAAACACAATCAACCTCTTTGCCAATATCAAAGGTTAGGTAGCAAAAACCTTCTCACAATTTTATTCAAATACTCCCTCAAAATATTTCACCATACAAAACATTAAATCTCAATTACACCTTATAATCTCCACTCTTCAAAATATTAGCAAAAATCAAACAATTCACTTCAACAATAAAATTTCATTATCCACCTTATTACTCCTAAAATCACAATATAATATTTAATTTGATAAACCTTATATCTCCCTCTTAGATACCTTGCAAACCACTTAATCTTAATACAATGACTTCACGCAATTTCCACTCAACAAAACATTAATAAAAATTTAATTTTTGGTGCACATACCTTATTTTCTTTCCTCCTTAGAAAAAATGCTCACGGTGGGATTCGAATGCCCCACCTATCCTCTCCAAGCGCCTTAGCACCTAGACGTCCACCGCTTGGGCTATGTGCCCTCACGTGAACCAAAGGCACACATTGTCACCTTTAAACTCTACCTTCCCACTTAGAAAAAATGAAACTCTCTTCCCTTTAGCAAAAGGCATCTACGAGGATCGAACACCTGACCTCGCATTCCATGAATGCCTTACCACAGCCCCTGGCTACCACCTGTGCTACTAGTCACTTCAAAATATGATTTGTGCTCTACTTTGCCTTAACCTTTCTCTTCCACCCAATAGCTTTTAAACACATGTGAATTGCTCTCCCTTTGGCACTCAAAACTTTGGTCGCATAATCGTTTTATCGCATGGATGCCTTCTAGCCAAAGAACTTTGGCATATTTATATTATTTTTGATGCACTTCAACAACGTCGGTGGGATATTCGAATTATAAAATTCAAATTATATATTTTGACTTTAGGCACCTTGAAAATATTATTATTTAATTTTAAATTTTAACCTTAGGGTTAAAATATTTAAAATTAAATAATTAAACCCTTAATCCACAAATTTGTCATATGGGTTTTTTAGGAGATTTAAAATATGATAACTCCATGGCATTTATTTTTCATAAACCCAACCTGTATCCTTAAATATTATAATATTAAGTATTATAATATTAAACATGCTTCTTTGCCTTTTTGGAAAAACCATCGGAGAATATTAATGAAACTTGAACATCAACCTTGCCAACAAAACTCGAACATGAATACATGGATGAAAATAAACTTGGTCATCATATTATTGACATAAATGACAACAAAACTTGCTCATATTTCCAATAATCTCCCCCTTTGTCATTGATGGAAACCCATTTACCTTTTACCATTTCCTTTACCTCTTTCTATTCTGATCCTCCCTGATTGAATGCTCTCCCCCTAACTCAAATCTCTCCCCCTTTGACATCAATGGAAAAGGGTCACCTTTGGGGCTTGGGGCTAAGAATGAGACTCTTGGATTAGCCCCTCCCCCACCTCCTCTTGAGGTGGTTAATTTTGGGGTGGGATTATCTCTACTCCCAGCATGCACCGATCTTTACCTTTGTCCACCTTCTTCCTCAACTGATCCTTATGATTCCTCTGGATGTTCTTGTTCTTGCTTATCTCTGAAATTTCTTCTCTACACCACTTTGTTGTATGCCCAACATTATTACACTTATAACACTTAATATTGTTTTCCTTAAAGGTGAAAATATCTTAGGGTTTCTCCTGGTGAAGCCATATCCATTCCTATCATGAGCCCTACAATTTACTGCCTTGTGACCAAACTGATTACAAGAGTAGAAATACCCTTGAAAAAGATACTTGTTTCTAAAATTCCCATATTCTTGTATTTCATGTGTCCTGCACTGTGTAGCCTTGTGCCCAAACCTATGACATGAGAAGCATCATCCATTGAAACTAAATTACCTCGACCCCATTGGTCTCTTAGTCTCTTTTACCCTCTGCTGCTTCATGTTCCATCTATTCCTCATTTGTGCATTGTTCCTTTCCTTGTTGAACTTTCTATTGTTCAACTCTTCCTTAGAATACTCACTTTCTCTTTCACTCTCTTCTTCTAAAGATTCTTCTTCTTTGGAGCTTGAGATTGACTCCTCTCCTTGTTCTTTTTATACTTGTTCAAAACAAAGACCTATCTTGTTTGATGAAGATTTTTGTACCTTGATAATCTTATCCAAGGTCTTTGAGCTTCTCCCAAACATGTGTAACTTTTCTTTAGACTCTTTTACTTCCTTCCTTAGTAATGCTACTTCTTGCTCTAACCTTTCACATTCTAAGACCTTAGCCTCTAACCTCTCTTTAAATTTCCTTGTTTTGGCTATTGAGTTGGTTAGATCTTCTATAAGCTTTCCTTTCTCTTCATCACATTCTTGAAATTGAAGCTTGAGTTTTGAGTTCTACTTTCTTACCTTCCTTAATGCATCAAGGGTAGAAATAAGCTCACCCTCAAGATCAACTTCTCCTTTCTCTGATTCTTCCTCTATTTCTTTACCTTTGAAATCATCTCCATTATTTTTCTAATTTATTTTCCACTAGAAGCACTTCCTTCTTCTTCTATTTCCATAAGAAGACTTTCTTCTTTTGGACCTTCACTAGCATCCTCATATTCATCATCACTAAAATTGAATCCATTCCTTGTACAACTATCTTCAAGATGGCCAAAGTTACCACATCTAAAACACTTAAGAATTATTGGTGACATGTTTCTAACCACTTCTTTTTCTTCTTCTATAAATAGAATTTCATCTTCATCATTATTTGAGGAACTTTCATCACTATCACTTGAACTCTTACCTACCTTGTCTGCATAGAAACTCTTCTTATGCCTTTGGAAGAATTTCTTTCCTTGCTTGTTTTGTTCATCCCTGCTTTTCTTTTGGTACTTGTGTTTTCTTGTTTCCCTATTCTTATGATCCTGTTTTTCTTCATCATTGCTATTTCCAGCCTCTAGACAATCAGATGCATAGTGACCATATTTTCCACAATTGAAACATCTAACTAATTTTGTACCTTTATACTTTCTTGAGTCCTTTTTCCTTCTACCATAATTTGCTTCTTCATCACTAGATGACTCATTGCTTGAATCTCACTTCTTACCCTTTGTCTTCGTAGTAACTTTGAAGTCTGCTTATTTTTTGGGGAATAGGTTCCTCTTTTATTCTCATCTCAAAAGCTGTGAGAATTCCATGTAATTCATCCCTTGTCAAAAATTCAATATATTTTGACTCTTCTATAGATGAAATATTTTCACTATACCTCTTTGGGAGTGACCTTAAAATCTTATCACAAACATTTGTTTCTTCAACTTTAAGCCCAAGTCCTTGCATGGAGTTAACAACCTCATCCACACGAAGTAGATATGCAACAATGTTTTCCTCTTCCTTCATATTTAGGTCTTCAAATGTTCTCTTGTAATTTTGCAACTTTGCCCTTTTGACCTTTTTGTCTCCCTCATATATACCTTTCAATTTATCCCAGATTTCCTTTGTTGATGTGCAATGCATAACCTTTATAAACTCTATTTCATGCAAACCCTTTAAAATTTCATTCATTACCTTTAAATTATTTATATGTAGGATCTTACCATATTTATCTATAGGTGGAGTAGCTGGTGATATGTATCCATTCTCAACCGCTTCCCATATTTCATTCCCAAGTGCCATTAGGTGAATCTTCATTCTCATACTCCAAAGTACATAATTGTTCCCATAAAACAATGGTGTTAATTCTCTGAAGATCCATTCTGAGAATCCATCTGTGTTCTTGAGAGCTTTTCCTTCAAGTTGTTAAACTCTTCCTAAGAAACCCGCTCTCGTACCAATTTAATAACACAAGCTTATACTGAGATGGGGGGTGAAAAATATAAAACCATTATTTACTTTTCTTTCTCAAACAATATTATCCAATATATCAATGCAATATCAACAATAGTAATCAAATAAATGCACAAATCACCACACACAATAGAGACACCAATTTAACGTGGTTCACCCAATGTGGGCTACTCCATGGAGAAAATATTTCACTAAATTTTTCTCAACAAATCTCTTGGGAATCCTTTCCCTATTAAAATTTTTATGGACATCTATCCAAAGGAGACACCAATCCCCTAATCTGGTTTGTGGGCACCAACCCACAGGAGACACCAATCTCCTTAGTTGGTTTATGGATCTCTATCCATAGGAGAACTCCTTCTCCTCTACTTTGGCTAGTGATCCTCTAGAAGACTTCTACCTCCACTGCACTGGCTTATGGATCTCTCTCCACTGAAGACTCCTGTCCTCACTCAGAAGACCTTTGTCCTCACTACCCTAGCTAATGGATCTCTATCCACTGGAGACTACTACCCTCTGCTTTTTCACCTCCAAATCTTGATCTCAAATCTGCACTAAACATAGTCCTTCGGTCTAGCACAAATCTACTCAATCTCTATCTCAAATATACACTAAACACAGTCCTTCAGTCTAGCACAAATCTTCTCAAACTCTATCTCAAATTTGCACTAAACATAGTCCTTCGGTCTAGCACAAATCTGCTCAATCTCTATCTCAAATATGCACTAAACATAGTCCTTTGATCTAGCACAAATCTGCTCAAACTCTATCTAAAATCTGCACTAAACACAGTCCTTCGGTCTAGCATAAATCTACTCAATATCTATCTCTGATCTGCACTAAACATAGTCCTTCGGTCTAGCACAAATCTGCTCAATATCTATCTCTGGTCTGGCACAAACCTGTCCTCAAATCTACACCAAACTCTATCCTCAAATTTGTCCTCAAGCCTTAACACAAAGCTTGATCCAATCACAAATAAACTCTGCTAGATCTGCCCCAAACCTTAACTCAAGGTTTGAACAAATCAATCAATCAACTCTACTCACAAGTCTTCTCAAAGACTTACCTCAAATATGTCCACAAGTCTTCACCAAGACTTACCTAAAATCTGCTCTACAAGTCCTCACTAGAACTTGTCCAATCTGCTCAACAAGTCTTCACCAAGACTTGCCTCAAATCTGCATTGTAAGCTTCCACAAAATCTTACTCAACTCAACTCAATCTATTACAGAAAACCTTTTCAATCACACAAACAAGTTTCACATAGAATCTTGTTTGACCTTAGAAACATATAGAGAATGGTTAGAGACTCAATATATTTCACACTCACAAAATACTCAACTTAATCTCTTCAAACACTCAAACAAGTTTCACTCATAATCTTGTTAAACCACAGAAACATATAGAGAATGGTAAGAGACTCAATATGCTTCACACTCAATCACTTTCAATATTTTCTCAAATTAGTAAAGAATAATTTGTTTCATAGAACTTGAACTATCACTCCAATGCTTTCAATCAATTATGCTCAATCAACTCCACTCAACCAATCACTCAATGAAACACAACTTGCTTACAAACCCTAAACAAGTGTTTCACAATGCTTTCAACAACTCACACTATGGAACTCAACCCTAAATCAAGATGATTCCAAATTCACATAACAATGATACTCATGGTCTTTTCACAAACCCTTTCACCTAGCCTTGACTTGCCCTCAATCAAATGCATATGAAAGCTTACTCAAATATTTCCAACAATGCTTATCAAACAATCTCACATAACAATGATACTCATGATCTTTCTCAAACCCTAATCAAGCATATGAAAGCTTACTCAAATATTTCCAACAATGCTTATCAAACAATCTCATATAACAATGATACTCATGGTCTTTCTCAAACCCTAGTTCAATATAGTTCTCAATTTCTCACTCAAATGTTCTCACAAACATTTACCAATCATGCACATGAAAGCTTACTCAACAATTCTTATCAAACAACCTTTTCACTCCAACTTAGCATTCACAATATCCAACAATATTTTACTTCACAAAGATGATATGCCCATACCTTTTGTTTGAAGAATATTTGACCTCAACACTTGTCTCAAACACAATCAACCTCTTTGCCAATCTCAAAGGTTAGGTAGCAAAAACCTTCTCACAATTTTATTCAAATACTCCCTCAAAATATTTCACCATACAAAACATTAAATCTCAATTACACCTTATAATCTCCACTCTTCAAAATATTAGCAAAAATCAAACAATTCACTTCAACAATAAATTTTCATTATCCACCTTATTACTCCTAAAATCACAATATAATATTTAATTTGATAAACCTTATATCTCCCTCTTAGCTACCTTGCAAACCACTTAATCTTAATACAATGACTTCACGCAATTTCCGCTCAACAAAACCTTAATAAAAATTTAATTTTTGGTGCGCATACCTTATTCTCTTTCCTCAACAAAAATGCTCACGACAGGATTCGAACGCCCCACCTATCCTCTCCAAGTGCCTTAGCACCTAGACGTCCATCGCTTGGGCTATGTGCCCTCATGTGAACCAAAGGTGCATGCACTATCACCTTTAAACTCTGCCTTCCCACTTAGCAAAAATGAAACTCTCTTCCCTTCAACAAAAGGCATCTACGAGGATCGAACACCTGACCTCGCGTTCCATGAATGCCTTACCGCAGCCCCTGGATGCCACCTATGCACTACCAGTCACTTCGGAATATTATTTGCGCTCTGCTTTGCCTTAACCTTTCTCTTCTACCCAATATCTTTTAAACACATGTGAATTGCTCTCCCTTTGGCGCTCGAAACTTTGGTCGCATAATAGTTTTATCGCATGGATGCCTTCTAGCCAAAGAACTTTGGCATATTTATATTATTTGTGATTCACTTCAACAATGTCGACGGGATATTCGAATTATAAAATTTGAATTATATATTTTGACTTTAGGTGCCTTGAAAATATTATTATTTAATTTTAAATTTTAACCTTAGGGTTAAAATATTTAAAATTAAATAATTAAACCCTTAATCCACAAATCTGTCATATGGGTTTTTTAGGAGATTTAAAATGCGACAACTCCTTGGCATTTATTTTTCATAAACCCAACTTGTATCCTTAAATATTATAATATTAAGTATTATAATATTAAACCTACTTCTTTGCCTTTTGGAAAAACCACTAGAGAATATTAATGAAACTTGAACATCAACCTTGCCAACAAAACTCGGACATGAATACCTGGATGATAATAAACTTGGTCATCATCTTCTTGACATCAATGACAACAAAACTTGCTCATATTTCCAACAAAGGGGTTTAGGGTATGTATACCCCATAGGTATATAACACAAGTACCTCTCTCTACACATATTGGACAAAGAGAGTAGATGATGATCTAATATGCTTAATGCTACTGGACCTCAAAAACTTAAGTACAATATGAATAGGAATAATAGTGAATGCTTGGGTACTTTAGAAAATATTTGAACTTGAAGGGGGGTAGGGTATGTGTTCCCTATAGGTGGAGAGCACAACACAAGTGTCTCCTCCCACATAGATTGGACTTACAATAGTGCAAGATGGTACAATATATGCAATACTCATGGATCTTAAAAGCTAACTTAATTCTACTTTATAAAAGAAATCATGAATATAATTATCTATCACTATAGAATCCAAAAAATAAATTAGTGAATTTTTTTTTAATGTCAAGTTAAAAATTACTTATATAATTTTAAAATTATGGTCAATGTTTCAAGTTTTTTTAAGTTTTTATTTTTATTTTCAAATCAAATACCATGAATTTTGTTTAAAGTGAGGCTAGGACAACTCACTCATGCACACAGGAGAGAGAATTAGATGAGAATTTGAAATAGATGTTCTACTAAGATCTTACTTACCTTACTTAGAAGGATTGTCCAATAGGTGGGCTAGGATTCTATGAAGGTTTAACATTAGCATTACCTTTAAAGAACTTAGGAAAATAGGGAGATTTCTTAAAATGAAAAAGGAGATATTAGATCCAATGAAAATGAGTGGGATTTATGTAATCTCCTATAGGAAATGCAACAAGGTTTACATTCATAAAATGAGTAGATCTATTTGAGGAAGGATTAGGGATCATTGTAGATTTTGATGCTCAATAAAAGAAAGATGTCAATTTTGTTAAAGCATTCATAATTTATAATTTGGTTATAAATAATTTTAGTGTGGAGAACAAAAAGGTTTTCTTGTACATGAATCACAATATGACATTGAAAATAAGGGAGGATTTAAATATATAAAAATACCCAAAGAACCTCAATTAAGATAATGACATTGGTACTAGTCACATGTGGAGGCCTTTGACTGCTAATAATATTTAATGTCATATTACTTTCGTTTTAGCTTATCTAATTTATTGATTTGTAATTTCTTATGCAGATAATTATTATAGTAATTATCTAAATTAGGCATAAATGATTATGATTGGTGGTTATTGATTTGATAGAGATTATTATAATTGGTATTTATACTTACATCAAATTTATAAATTTTGAAATGTAAAGCCCAAGTGAGACTAGCACTGAAGACTTTGGTACTCTAGAGAGGAGGTCCAAGATTCAAATTTGAAGGGGATAGGATATGTATGCCCTATAAAAAAATAATACAAAATGAGTGTCACATTTTACATATAATGGAGCAAGGGGTATATGGTGATCCAATATATTTAATGCTATTAGACCCCAAAATTTTACTTAATTACAATTAAGTGGGACTTAAGGTGAAGGCTTGGGTACTCCAGATAGAAGGTTCAAGGTTCTAATCCTAATGGGATAAGGTGCATACACCTCGTAGGTGGATAATACAACACGAGTTTCTCTTACCATACATAGTGGACTTAGGGGAATACAAGGTGGTATAATATGTGCAATGATCATGGATCTTAAAAGATAACTTATATCTAACCTACTCTATAAAAATATCATGAATGTAATTATCTATTAATGTTTTTTCCAAAAAATGAGAATAGCGAAAAAACATGAAACATCAAGTTTAAAATTACTTACATAATTTAAAAATTATGGTCAATGTTTTAAGATTTTTAACGTTTTTCTAATGTATTGGCTACCTTGAATATCATTTATCATGAGGTTAGGAAAACTCACTCATGCACAAAAGAGGGAGACTTATATGATAAGTTGAAAGATATCTCCTCCCAAGAGCTTACTGGCCTTACTTAGAATGGGTGTCCAATAGGTTGGCTAGGATACTAAGGAGGTTTAACATTAGTATTGCCTTTAAACCACAAACAAATTAGAATATTTCTTTAAAAAACAAAGGATAAAGTGGAACCAATCACTCCAATGACTAAGAGTGGGGTTTATATAATCCCTTGTGTGGAATGCAATAACATTTACACTAGTGAAACAAGTAGACATATATAAACAAAGATTGGGTATCATTGCTAGGATTTGAGGATCCATAAAACAAACAAGTTAATTTTGGTAGAAACATTGTATTTTTCAATGCAACTGAGCATTATATTAGAATAGAGAACATGAAGGTTATCTCATATATGAATCACATTATTATATGTAAAGTAATGGACTCTTGAGAGATAGAAAGAAACCCAAAGAATATCAATTGAGATAATAGCATTGGTATTAGTCACGCATGGAGGTCTTTGATTACAATTATCTAAATTATTTTTTTTGAAAAAAATTGAAAAACTTGTATTAATACAAAAGGCAATTACAAAAGGGAGAAAACTCATCCCAACCAACAACAGAGAACTAGACAACAAGCGGAGAGCACAAAGGCAACGCTAACCCCCACAGAGCACAAAAGACAACAAGGTGCGAAATCGCGGCAATCAACCCCGTCGCGGCCGCAGCAGCGCCATCAGTCACGAAAATGCGACATGTCGCGATATCGCGACAGACAAAGCCCTCCACGTCCGATCGCCAAAAAAGTCACGAAATCGCGACAGCAACTCCCTCCGACGGTCTATCATCACAGGCGTCGCGAAATCGTGACAAGAACTCCAAGAAGCATCAAATCTCCAAAAGGGTCACGAAATCATGACGAAATTTCTTCGAAGCGCCCAGCCAGCAAAAGTGTCGTGATATCGTGACATATTCTCATCTTGACTCCCAATCCGCAAAAGTGTCGCAATATGGCGACAATTTTTACCAAAGCCATGAATGTGCCAAAAGTGTCGCGAAATCGCGACAAATTTTCCTTTTAGTTCCCAATCTTCAAAACTGTCGCGATATCGCGACAAGTTATGCTCATTGCAACTTGTCTTCAAAATTATCGCGATATCGCGACAATTAATCCAGATGACGCCAGTGTGCCCCAACTGTCGCGATATCGCGACGATTTTACCATGCAGCTTCCGATCGACAAAAATGTCGTGAAATCGTGACAAAATGTGCCCTTTGCTCAAGTTCACCAAAAATTCACGATATCGAGATGATAATCCTCATTGCAGCCAGTCTTCAAAATTGTCACGATATCGCGACAAGAAATCCAGATGACGCCAGTGTGCCCCAACTGTCGCGATATCACGACAGTTTTACCATGCAGCTTCCGATCGACAGAAATGTCGCGATATCACGACGAAATGTGCCCTTTGCTCAAGTTTACCAAAAATTTCACGATATCGTGACAATAATCCTCCTTATCATCCCTGCACCAAAAATGTCACGATTTCGTGACATGTCACGATTTCACGACATGTTCCTTTCTAAGGCTGAGAAGGCAAAACCTGTCGTGATATCATGACAACTTCCAACAAGAGGCCACGACACCGCTACAGGTCATGAAATCATGACAAAAACCTTCCTTAGCAGCAAAAACTTTGCACATTATCATAGGTAGCATTCAAGGCCTTGCCGAATCACAACATCCTCCACAGGCATATCACTATGCATCTGCACTCCAACTTCCTTCTCAGCACCTATCTTAGCAAGGAAATCGGCCGCCTTGTTGAAATCCCTACTCACATAGATGGGAACCACATCATCTAATTCTTTCTAGAGATCCTTTATCTAAGAGACAAGACTCCGCAACCTCCAGGCTTGCAAATCAAAGTTCCTCATGCAATCGAGAGCGCCCACCAGAATTTGGGAGTCGAACTTGAATTATCTTTCTATGGCCCTGCTTGACAGCCCAGATAGAAGCAAATTTAACAGCCAAGGCCTTCACTTCATTGTTTGTGGCATGACCCAGACCGTGCAGTTCCCAGTAAAGCACGGACCCACCATGATCACGGCACACAACTCCAGTACCAGCACTACCCGGATTTCCTTTTGCAGCTCCATCAATATTGATTTTGATCCAGCCTGCTGGGGGAGGGTGCCATCTATCATGAGCCTATCTTTCAAGAGCAACAACTCCATCAACCAGTGGCACAGAAACAGACTGATGTTCCTCCTCAATGTAGATGGCAACCGTTTCCACCACTTTGCTCCATATAACCTGCCATATTCCATCAAGTGAAGAGAATGTTTCACAAAAAATGTGGGCATTTCTCTCCAGCCACACCTGCCACCAAATAAAAAGA
This sequence comes from Wollemia nobilis, assembly GCA_028583015.1. NCBI lineage: Eukaryota > Viridiplantae > Streptophyta > Pinopsida > Araucariales > Araucariaceae > Wollemia > Wollemia nobilis. The sequence goes on along the minus strand of JAQPPZ010017063.1, from coordinate 3,018,638 downwards.
AAGCCCAGCTCCCAGCCAATTCGGAGAGCTTTGGATTTAAATCTTCCTCTCTTCCATCGGTTCCAAATATTGGTCCGAGTCACCTCACTGTTGGCTTGAATTTTGAAGTGGGAAAACCAGCGCATCCAAATCTGTCGTGTGAAGGGGCATTCAAACATCAAATGATCAGCAGTTTCCTCATGCTTGCGGCATAAAACACACTGAGAAGGACCGATGATGCCTCTGTGTCTAATATTGTCAAAGGTGAGAATTCCATTGTGCATAAGTTTCCAGGAAAAAAAATTCACCTTCGGCCAACCCTTGGGGTGCCATATCTTCTTCCAAACATGGATCGGGAAAGAGTGTGGGGGGGGCTCTGGAAGAATCTGGTTAAATCCTGCCTTCACAGTGTAAACCCCAAGGTTCCCAAAACCCTAGGAAATTTCATCCTCCTCATCCTGCCCAGTAAGAAACCTAGCTTTCAAATTTTTTTCTAAAATTGGTGCCAGCTCCGGTGGGATTGGAATTGGCCACTCTTCCAATCTCTTGAAATTTTTGAACTTGTACTCCCCAATGTGGCTGGTATTGAAATAACTCTCAATATGAATCCAGCCCTTGTCTTCTATGGCTGATTTAATGGGTTGCAATTTTGGAAACACAGCAATGATGGGAGGGTGTTGATCCCAGGAGTCAGTCCAGAAATGGGCCTTCTCCCCTCTCCCCACTTTCCAAAACAATTGATCTTTGATAACTTGAGCTCCCAGCTTGAGAGTCTGCCATACTAAGGATCCATTACCCTCTAAAGGGAAACGTCCCGGATCATTGGGGTGAGCATGGCCTAGGTATTTGCTAGAAAGAATTCTGCTAAAGAGGGATGTTGGTGGGAAATCCACCTCCAAGTACAATTTACCAGCCAAAGCTTGATTATTAAGCTTGGAGCTTCTCAGTCCCAGCCCTCCTTTATCCTTGGGCTGCAGGTGACCTTATCCCATCCAACCAAGGCCCATTTCTTCTTCCCTTTTGCACCCTCCCATAAAAAGCTTGTGGCCATTTTGTCAAGCTCTTTCCATATAGAATGTGGGGCAGCCAGGATGGAGAATTTATATATTGGCATTGCCTGAATAACTGATTGTAAGTAAGTTAGTCGGCCTCCATAGCTTAACCATTTATGAGACCAATGATTCATTTTCTCTTTGATGCCATCCAAAAGATCCTTCTAGATATCAATTTTTAGTTTTTTGAAATGCAGTGGAACCCCCAAGTAAACAACAGGTAGAGAGGTCCTAGTAAATCCCAGGATCTCAGTAACTCTTTCCTGTAACCTTCGATCAAGATTGAAGAAGACCACTTTGGATTTTTTATCATTAATGACTTGATTTGAGGCCCGAAGGTAGATGTTTAAAGTATCTCTAATTCCTCTTTCTTCCCTGAGGCTGGCCACTCCAACCAATCCTGTGTCATCCACAAACTGTAAGTGGGTCAAAACTTCTGTCCCCACTTTAATACCTGTTATCACACCTAGCTGTCGTCTTCTCAGGAAGAGTCTACCTAATCCTTCTGCTAAGATGAGGAAGAGGTAAGGAGAGCAAGGGTCCCCTTGACGAAGAACTCGAGAGGCTCCAAAAGGAGTCGAGGGGAGCCCATTGATTAGAACATAGAAAGAAGGTGTGGAGATACAGCTCATGACCCAGTCAATCCAGTCCTGAGAGAAGCCAAAGGCTGCCATCATCTTTTCCAGGAAGCCCCACTCCACCCGGTCATAAGCCTTAGACATATCCAACTTTATGAACATTCCTTTGTTGCCTGAAGTTTGCATTGTATGGATTGCCTCCTGAGCAAGGACCACTTCATCCAAGATTTGTCTTCCTTCAACAAAACCCCCTTGCTCAGAGGAAATTATTTTATGGAGAAAATGTTTTAGTCGTTCAGCCATAATCTTCGTGACTATTTTATAAATAACATTGCATAAGGTAATCGGTCTGAAATCAGAGAGATGAACCCCCCCTCCCCTTTTGGAATTAAAGTGATGAAGGTGTGATTGAGAGCCTTAAGCATTCTTTTATTAGTTCTGGACTCCTCTGCGACATCCAAAACATCTTTCTCCAGAGTATCCCAGAAGGCTTGAAAGAATTCTATAGGAAAGCCATCTGGACCTGGCGATTTTCCCGTGCTCATCCCAAAGACCACTTTCTTTAGTTCATCACTATCAATGGGTCTAAGGAGAGTCTGATTCTCTTCGTGAGAGATAATAGAAGGTATGACATTAATAACTTCATTTTGGGCTTCCACATCTTGTTCCCTACTTTCCTTAAAAAGGTTTGAGAAATAATCCATTGAGTGGAAATGCATTCTAGGGAGAGTATCAAAGGAGTGTCCATTCTCATCGTGAAGGACTTCCATGTTATGCATTTGTCTCCTTGCACAGGCTGAGCGGTGGAAAAATTTTGTATTTCTATCACCTTCTAGTAACCAAGTGATTCTTGCTCTCTGTTTCCAATAAATTTCCTCTTGATTATCAATGTCCTCAACCACTTTGCGCAGAGCATCATCCTCAGCTTTAAGGTGCTCAGTAATGGTACCTTCCCTGAAGTGTTTTTGCACCTCCTCCCATCTAGCCATCAAGGGGGCCCTTTGGAGCTGGAAGTCCGACTTATTGTTTTGTCTCCACTGTTTCAATTTACACTTGACAAAATGGAGCTGTTTATGGAATTTGAACATTGCAGTCCCCAAGGGTAGGCGGCCTTCTTCCCACCACTGTGGAATTTTCCTTCGGAGATCCTCCTTTTGCAACCAAAAATTTTCAAATTTGAATGGCTTATGGTGTTGACCTGTCATCGGCCCTCCCTCCAACAAAAGGGGATAGTGGTCTGAGACTGGGCCTTCCAAAATCTAGAACTTAAGATTCCATTTAATAAATGCCTCTTCAGAAACCAAAAACCGGTCTAACTTAACCTTCCTGCTGTGTGGCTCTCTCCTCTTGTTTGTCCAAGTAAAGTAGGTTCCAGGGCCTTTGATATCAACCAGATTAAAGGCCTGGATTTGGGCAATCAAGAACCGGTCCCCAGGATCCAAAACTGGGGCACCACCTTCCTGATCCCTAACAAAAAATTTGGCATTAAAATCCCCAGCTATGATCCAGTCAAAAACTTCTCGGGATGACCTCATGTTGTGTACAGCTTGCCATTGGAGCCACTGGCCATCAAAGCATTGAGCCCCATAGAAGTTTGTAATAAGAACATGTTCAACTGTGGCATTGTTTCTAAACAGAGAAGTGAGAACACCCCTCCAAGCTATGTGTTCTAAAGTTGTCCATACCTGAGGGTTCCAGAGAGTAACAATCCCCCCCGAGGCACCCTGAGCAGCCACATCCATATAATCAGCACCCCGCCATATTTTGTTAGCAGTCTTGCACATAAGATCTCAGACATTTTTGTCTCCTGGATGAGCAAAAAGTTTGTTTTACATTTTCCTAAAAGTCCTTGAACAGCAGATTGATGGGTTCTACTATTTAAACCCCTAACATTCCAGGATTGAATAATCATTGAGGACCTTGTGAGCAATAAGACTCAATTGGCCTCATCGATCCTCCATTGATCAGCTTGTCTCCTTGTACTGCTAGTAGATCCTTATTGGATTTTCTGCCTGCTCCTTGGGAATTATTGTTTTTAGACCTCTTCTCCACCTGGGTAATCCCTAGAACCGGCCTTTCCCTGTTCTTTTCAGAGCTTCCCATATTGACGTCCTTAATAACCGACTGTGCTGGGGAGTGGATTACCGGTGTCCACTGAGTTCTCCGCTGCATTGTCCCAGAGGGTTCCATTACCTATTCTAAGACCGGAGTAGAAGAAGGGGAAGCCTGAGAGTGAATGTTAATATCCTCAACATTCCCATCCACTCCTTCCATAACTTGGTCCTCTTGATCCACTAGGGATTTAAAGATTTCATACCGATTGGTTGGCTTAAGTTGTGCTTGCTCCTTGGAATTTTTCTTTTTATTTCTCCTTCGCTTCGGTTGTTCAAAACCATCTTTCTGGAGATCCGAATCCTGAGGAATACTAGATGGATCTTGGACAGGGGTAAACTTGCCCTCTCTGGGGCGATTTGGATTTCCAAGCGGTGCCTCCACTTTTGTGCTCAGAATATTTGGGTAGAACCTCGCCAGATGACCATGCTTATGGCGGACTTCGCATCTAAAATGTAGTGCCTCATAATCTAACTGTTGTATCCAGGAAAGCCCTGTCAACTCAAGTTCCACCTCGACTGGTAGAGGCTGGCTAATGTCTATTTCAACATAGATCCTAGCAAAGACAGCTGTGTTTCCCTCTATAGTGTCTCTGGAGACTCCTATAAATCTGCATAATGAATTACCAATCATTTCTAAAACCTGCTCACCCCAAAACTCCATCGGAGAGCATACAGTCGGATCCAGATCGGGACTGCCATGGGTTCGATACGAGGGTCAAAACCCACTCTCCAAGGTTGAACAAATAACCCAGTCGGGCCATGGTTCCTCTTCTCTGATTCAAATGCTCTGTTTCTATCTGCTAAAGAAGAGAAACTAATAATGAAATAACCATTACTGATAGGCCATAAGGAGTACTCACCTAGTGGCTCCCAGTTCTATCTAACCCAGGTGTGCAGAAATTTCAGAGTGGGACGAATACCCATGAATTTGCAAATCAGGTCATGGTGAGCACGGTAGGAAATTATGTCTTCAACCAGCTTCGGTTCTATAACAATCTTTGGTTTGGTAGCAGATTGTGGGAGGCATCCATTAACTCAGTGTGCAGATGCACCCTTGCCAACATTCTTGAGTAACATTTGAAAAGCCCTTCGTTGAGCTTCATCAGAGGAGGACGAAGGGTTTTCCTTTAACATCTCAGCATACGAATTCTTTCTCCCAGCAGGAGGAGCTGGAGGAGACCCCATTGGGCCCTCCTAGGGCAGCGAAAGAACCTTCAGCCAAGCACCCTGTCAACCCACCACAGTCCCTGGTAGAGCTTCCACACCAGAAACCCTAGAGAAATGCCCGACACCAGCTCAGAGGTTTTTCCCGCCAAATCGCCAGAGCGCCATTTTTTTCGATCCGATTCTATAAACAGAAAATTCAATTATCTAAATTATTAGTTTGTATTTTCTTATGATTATTTGTATTGTACTAGTTATTTAAAATGGTCATAAATTATTATGATGATTGGTTATTGATTCAGCATAAATTATTGTAATTGATGGTTAGTCTACACTAAATTAAAAAAAAAAATGTATAGCCTAAGTGGGACTAATGGTGAAGGCTTAGGTACTCTAGATATAAGGTCCAAGGTTCAAATCCAAAGGTGGATAAGGTATGTACTTCCTATAGGTAAATAAAAAACATGAATACCTTCCTTTGCACATAGTGTACCAAGTGAATATAGGGTGGTCTAATATGCTCAATGCTAGTGGATCTTAAAAAGTTACTTAAGTACAACTTGAGTGGGCTTAACAATTAAGGATCAGATACTATAAATAAGAGGTCCAAGGTTTGAATCTAAATAGGGAAGGGTATGAATTCCCCATGGTTAGGTAGCATAACACAAGTGTTTCCTCCCACTTATAGTAGACTTAGAGAAGTATGGGGTGGTTTGATATGTGTAGTGATCATTAACTTTAAAATCTACCTTGACTTAAATATACTCTACAAAGAGATCATGAATGTAATTATTTATCATTATAGAGACCAAAAAAAGTTAATAACAATCTTGAAACATCAAATTTTAAAAAATATATATATAATTTAATTTTAAAACAATGATCAATGTTTTAGGTTTTCCTCATGAAGCAACTACCATGGTTTTATTGATAGGGAGACAAAGATAACTCACTCAGGAACATACAAGAAAGCATTAGATGAGAAGTTGAAAGATATAACCTCTTATGATCTTAGTTTCCTTACTTAAAAGAAGTTTTCAATGGTTTGGCTAGAATCCTAAGGAAGTTTAACATTAGCATTTCCTTTAAGCCACATATGAAAATATGAATCTTTCTTAAAACAAAAAATATTAGAGTAGAGCCAATGAATAGGAGTTCAGATTATCTTATATATTATGGGGAATGCAACAAGGTTTACATTGGTGAAATGAGTAGATCTATTGGATCAAGGATTATGTATCACTATTAAGTTTTAAGTAACAATAAAATAAATTAGTCAAGTTTGAAAGAGCATTTATAATTTCTATTATGATTCACCAATATGTTAGGATAGATAACATTAAGGTTATCTCATATGTGAATCACATGATGAAATAAAAATTAAGAGAGGTTTTAGACATAGAAAATCATCTGAAGAATCTTGATTGAGATAATGGAATTTGTATTAGTTATATATGGAGGTATTTTATTACCAATAATATTTCCTCAACTCCTATATCCAAGGTTCACGGCTCCAAAAGGAAGAAGTTGGATGAAGATCACCAGGATGTTGATTTTCTGCCAAGAAAGAAGGGCAAAGTTGAGGCTACCCCAACAAGGAGTTCTCAATGCCTTAAGAATAAGGAAGTCCAGAATCAAGGAAATACGCAAGGTGTGACCTAAGAAGATATTGATGATCCCACGAAGAATATTCTCCAAGAATATATAGTCAAGACCACCACTAGCATAATTGTTTATTTGGAAAGCACCATGGATGCAATTTCAAGGGCAATTACCCAAATGAAGGAGCATAGGAATGCTCTAAACCTTTTGTTCTTCTATGACAACTTCATAGAGGATACTCCTATCAAGTCTACTGCTGAAGCCAAACTAGAGGTCAAGGATGACGATGTAATGGAAATAGCAAATGAAATATTCAAGTATGTTCCTAAGGATGCTCAAAAGAATGTCAAAAAGGATGACATCAAAGACTCTATAATTGCCTAAATGGTTGTTCATATGTGGTCTTACATTTTTTTCTAGTATGGGCTTCTCCTAGTTTCCTATTGGTTTGTTTATGTTTTCCTTTAAGTTTTTAGGTTTTCAAGGATGCTTCGTAGTTTTTTGAGGATTGTGCATCCTTTTCTCCAGCTGATGTACTAAGGCATTTGGGAACCTTTCAAATGCCCACTTCAATACAAATTTTAACTTATCAAAAAAATATTTAATACCAAATTTCTTTACTTTCCACTTGTATAATTTATTGTTTTCTAATTCTTATGCCTATTTTTATGATAGTAACTATTTAACGTGGTTATGTATATTTTTATTATAGTAATTATTTAAGGTGGGCACAAATTATTATGATTGGTAGTTATTGATTTGACAAAGATTATTATAATTGGTGGTTAGCCTACATTAAATTTGTAAATATTCTAATAAGTACAACCTATGTGGGCCTGATGATGAAATATTGGGTACTCCAAATAGGAGACTTAAAGTTTAAATCTAAAGGGGTAGAATATGTATGTCATATATGTAGATATCACAATATGAATTCCTCTATTTTAACATAGTGGACCAGGGGAATACAAGGTGCTCTAATATGCTTAATTCTAGTGACCTTAAATACTTAATTAAGTAAAACTAGACTAGGCCTAATGATGAAATATTGGGTACTCTAGGTAGAAGTCCTGAGGTTTAAATTTTAAGGTAGTAGAATATGTATGCCCCATATGCAAATAGCACAATATTATTATCTTATCACATGCATATTGGACTTAGGGGATAACACGATGGTCTAATATGTGCAACTCGCATGGACTTTAACAGTTAACTCTATTGTACTCAATAAAGAGGTCATGAATATTAAGAGGGAGTGTGAGCCAAGAGAAAGTGTGATTTTTTGGAGTATATTACATTATTTGGTACATGCTAATATACCCCCATGGTACCTTCATGGTACACCTTGTAAATATTAGACTAGGGTTAAGTCTTAGATTAGAGTGTGAGTAAATATTTTATGTAATGTAATAATGTGTAGGAAATGCACAAGTTTCATGTATGGAAGTGTCAAGAAGAGAAGCCAAGATTCATGAGACTTGGAATAAGGAAATGAATATTCAAGTAACCAAAGAGTCATCCTACAATGGCTATGTATTAATCCATAGTGAATATCTACTACATAGCCTACATTATCTACATAGTGAGCATAGAAAGCATTATTATTGTATGAGATTTTTATGATACATTTGTAATAGAAATAGGAGTAATAAAGATTGCATACATTTGGGCAACTGATATTATAATTTGTGCTATGTGCTTTGTACATGTATGATTCAATCTATTACATTCTTATTTCTGCATATTAATGAATGTTAGTTTATATATTACAAGCCTTGATTTACATATTAGTTGGCTCATATTATTTTGCATATATCATTTTCTTGATCTTACTATATTGCAGCTATCATATATTTGATCCTATGAGATTTATCTTGAGTTTCATATTAATATTAAGGCTTCAAAATCCATTAATGGTATACGAGCTACTGCAAGAAGTTTATTGCATAAGGTGAATTCGCTTAGTTGCATATAAATTTTTTTTCTGTCTAATGTGATATAATTGGTTAGAGTATGTCTACTTTAAAGGGAGCTAGACCTAGACTCTATTGTAAGATCAAAGAAAGAAAAAAGGGCTAAAGTCTTTCCACTAGGTTGAAGGATAACCAGTGAATACTAAGACTCAGCTATAGAGTCTTTCCACTAGGTTGAAGGATAACCAGTGAAGACTAGGACTCATATTGGAGGTGAATCAACTTGAAGATAATTGATTATTCAGGTCCATAGCCAACCCTAACATCAATAGAGGATTTTAGGGACATAGAAAATCCTTAACAACTAATTTCTACCAACACTCAGAAGAAAGTTGGATTCAGTACAATCAAGCTATCTTGATTGGAGCATCAAGGAGATATATGTCATCTTGAAATTGAAGGATTGAGATCTTAGGTGTCACCTAAAATATATTTGTATCAAATATTAGTCATTAAAAGTATGATAAGATTCATACAATAGATAGATAAGACTTTCATATTCAAGTGCAAGAAGGTAAAAAGCTTTCATCAAGCAGGGATTAATTTAAGATGCAAGTTATAAAAGTTTTAGGTCATAGATAAAATGACCTTGACATAAAGGATTCAGGTCTTGAAGGTAGATATTGATAGAGAAGGATTCAAGACTTAAAATTAGAACTTGACAAAGAAATTTTTAGGTCTTGAAGATAGACCTTGATATTGATATAGTGGATAGAGGTCTTGAAGAAAAAGGCCTTGATAAAAATTTTAGTTATATTGAATATTTAGGTCATATTTACCTTGACATTGGTTCAATAATCTAATATTATATATTTGAGACCCTTTAGAGAAAGAGTTCCATAGTGAATATTTATGGCCCTTGTTAGTAAAAAGAGAAGAGGCCATATACAAGACCTTTATTAAAAAAAATAGTCTTGAATATAGATAAGATATGTAGGTTCCAAAGAGTCACAGAAAAGAGGTTAAAGTTCCATGATACGAGATAAAATTTTACAATGATAGAATTTTAAAGAATAGTGTTGTCGGTTCTATAGAAAAAAGAAGCCAATGTTAGAAAAAATCGAGTGAGAAGAATTTGAAAAAATTATAGCATTAAAAGTGGCATCGTCTTTCAAGATAATAGAGATAGAGAATGTTTAGTAAAGTAGATAATCTATTCTAATAGGGAATAGATATAGAGAATGCTATAGAAGGAGATAGTCTATTTGGTCAGCATATAGAAGCAGTCAGAAAGAGCATCCAAAAGCTATCCAGCATAAGAAGATTGCTATTGTATTATCTATCCAGTCTGCACATTATAGAATAATAAAATTTTACAGCCTTTAGTATAAATAATGCATAATAAAATAAAAAAGCATAGTTAGGTGCTTGTGTATCAAGGAAAAATTAAAAAAAAATTAGTGCATGAGTTTAACAAGGCAAACCACTAGGTTTCATGCCTAAGAAATATTGCAAACAGTGTAGAAGTTCTTAGTGCCAACAAGACATCAACATAGTGTGCATTATCTACCAAACATAAGCACATACTATGAGTGCAAACAGTGAGCTTGTCCTACCTAGCAACCATGAAGAGAGCTCAAACTATGATTCATCCACTCACTTCCACCAAAGGTATTCAAATCATCACCAAATATGTTGAGTCATTTTGCATTCGAAATACCATTCACTGCATTCAAAATATTATTGGAAAACATTGAGCAATTCACTCTATAATATTGCATTCAAAAATCTATCTAAGATAAAAATCAAGAATTTGAGGTGTAACATTTGAGGTAGAAGAGAATAGATATGTTAGATGGCAAACATAAGTGTCATTCGAGTGTTAGTAAGCCTAGCAGCGTTGAACAATCCTTAGTAATGTTAAAGAATGTTACATTAGTAGCATGGAGATAATTGAAGCACCTCAAACACATTTTCTATATGAAAAGTAAATAGATAAGGAATTTAGAACATCTACCAAGAATGAAGTGTGCGAAATTTAAAGTGGTTGACAAGTTAAGTTAGTGACAATCAAGGAAATCTATCAAAACAAAACAAAGAGTGTGCGAGCATGAATGTGAGTGGAGGTATATTTTTAAATTTTGAATTTTCTAAGGTTTTAATTATTTAATTTTTGGAGATATAAGGTTTAAGAATTATAAAGATATTTAATTAAGTTGAGGAGATATAATTGATTTATTAGAGATAAGTTATTAATGGAGAGATAAGTAGGAATATAAGTTTTTTTTTTTTTTAAATCAAAGCTTATTGAATTTTTGCAAATTAATTAAGTTTGGAGGAAAAAGGTTTATAGCTTCAAAATTAGCAAATTAATTTTGTAAAATTCATATTTTCTTAGTTTCTAAACATTAGGTAGATATAAGGAATTCTAATTCATAGGTTTTCTAATTTAGAAACTTTGAATTTATTTAAATATAGGGAGTTATAAGGATGTCAACTTCAAAAGAATCAAAATCTATAAACTTAATGACATTTTTTATACAAAAATAAAAGGTAGACATCATAAAATTTAGAATAAAAAATTTTCTTGCAAAATCTAAAGGAAAGATAGATCTAGTATGCCATAGATGAAAACTTTGAAATATTTGAATACTATTTAAGTGTAAGAATTATTGAAGTAATTTATGATGGAAAAGATAGTATTATGATACCTTTAGATATTTGGAGCATAATGTATATGGCATTGATTACACTTATGTTTCATAAAGAAGAAAATGTGAAAAAATGAAGTTGATTGAATATCTGAAGAAGAAAGCAAAAGTAAATGAATCTTTTTTGAAAAATTATTTCATTCTTCATGCAATATTGTATTCCAAGTTCATATAAATCTAGATCCTATTATGATGCTTTAAGTGAGTGTTCAAAAGTGTCCATACAAGAAAGAAAGGATCATTTGATTCTAAGGACAAAGGCAAAGAAAATATTCTTATACAAGAATTTGATGACAATAAGAAAGTTCAAGAGATCTGTAATCTTGAAGCTACAAAGACTAAAGAACATGAAGTTGAATCCAAAGACAAGGCCAAGCAAGGAGAAGAAGAACTTGATCAAGATGAAGGTCACATACATTGTAAATTCAATTGAAGGATGAAGATCATGATTGAAGACTAAAGTCTTCAATAACCAAATAATGTAATACAAGGGGGTATTAGAGTATATTATATTATTTGGTACATTCTAATGTACCCTCATGGTACCTTCATGGTACACCTTGTAAATATTAGACTAGGTTCAAGTCTTAGATTAGACTGTGAGTAAATTTTTTATGTAATGTAATAATGTGCAGGAAATGCACAAGTGTCATGTGTGCAAGTGACAATAAGAGAAGCCAAGAGTCATGAGACTTGGCATAAGGAAAGGAAGAGTCAAGTAACCAAAGAGTCATCCTAAAATGGCTATATATTACTCCATAATGAATATCTCCTACATAGCCTACATTGTCTACATAGTGAACATAGAAAGCATTATTATTGTATGAGAGTTTTATGATACATTTGTAAGAAAAAGAGGAGTAATAAAGATTACATACATTTGAGCAACTAATATTGTAAGTTGTGCTACATGCTTTGTACATGTATGATTCAAGCTATTACATTCATATTTTTAAATATTAATGAATGTTAGTTGATATATTATAAGCCTTGATTTACATATTAGTTGGCTCATGTTATTTTTCTTATATTATTTTCTTGATCTTACTATATTGTGGCTATCATATATTTGAGCCTGTGAGATTTATCTTGTGATTATCATATTAATATTAAGGCTTCATAAGCTATCATGAGCTAAGAGGGAGTGCATTCCAAGATTCAATCATGGCAGAAGAGCAGTGGGTTCATCCAGAGTGATTCAATGCTTCAAACCCTTACCACAAATGAGTGGAACATTATTTCAAAAAAAAATCTAAAGTGAAAAAATTCCAAAAAAAAAAAGAGACAAGAGCTATTATGAGCCAAGAGGGAGTGCAATCCAAAAGTGAGTGCGAGGAAGGAGAGAGTGCAAGCTAGAAGTGAGTGCAACCTAAGAGGGAGTGTGATCCAAGAGGGAGTGCAAGCCAGGAGTAAGCCACATTAGCTAGTATGGAAGGAAATTCATATTTGAAAGCCCTAATGGGAATTTAGGATGCCCTAGTTGAAAGTATGAAGGCCCAAGTTGGAGATAAGCATAAGAGCGAATACATGGCAATTTTTATCCATGTAGCATATGTTACATTAGAAGTGAATATCAAGGATGAGATTATTGAGCATGATATAATGGTTTACTATGTAATTTCCATAGATCATGACCATGTTTTTTAAAGATTCAAAATTGGATCAAGGGGAAGTGGGTATTAAATGCAAATTACTCTGTGACTTTTCTTCCTAAAGGTTTTTTCCTCATATTATTTTCTAGTTCAGAAATTGGGAATAAAATAATGGTTGTTGGCCCATGGTTTAGGGGAAGAGATGCACTTTATTTGAGACCATGGAATGAATTTTCTTTTGTTGAGACAAAAACTATTAAGAAGCTTACAATATAGGTTAGGATTTTTAGACTTCTATATCAGCTTATAAATAAAAATATTTTAAAGAATATTGGAAATACCCTAGAGGAATTCATCAAGGATTAATTACTAAGGAGTGAAAGCATGTTATATATACTCGAATATGTGTTGCTATGGATATTTTAAAACCTTTGCCACAATCCATTAAGATTAAATCTGAATTAAGAGAATGGGATCAATAAGCAGATTATGAAAATATCGCATTTTATTGCCATAATTGTTATGAGATTGGACACATGGCAAGAGTTTGCAAAGTGAACACTATGAAAAAAGAGAAAAAATTTGTTAGCTTTTGATGAGTATATGATATAGGAAATGCAACCACAATATGTAAGATAAGCAATCTAAGATGACTGTATGATAATGGCACTATAATATGCAGGAAAATAAAGAGATAAACTTCTACAATAACTCAGAAATATGCCATTAATGAAAGCTCATGAAAATAGTACAATGCAGTATAATGGAGGACATGAACACTCCATAAACTATTTTAAGGAGCTACATTGTACTCCTCTACCAATCTATACTATGCACTCTCTATATTCTCTACTACTTTGATTTCACTCACTATAAGGCCTATATATAGGAAGATAGGTTCCTTGGCCCTTACTCTACCTATGAATCTTCATCTACCTTTCCTATGACTCATGTACAAGTGGACTCCTTGTACATTTACATCATTGCACATTGACACTTGTGCATTTATTACATTGCTTGAAGTAACTACCTAACTTTACTCTAAAGTAAACTCCTACTCTAGTTATGTACCCAAGGTGGTACATTAGCATGTACCCAATAATGTAATATACTCTAACACCCCTTGTATTACATTATTTGGGTATTGAAGACTTTAGTCTTCAATATGGATCTTTGTCTTGGTTCTAGAGTTTGTATTCTCCTTCTCTGCTTTTTGTATCATGTTCAAGCAAGTAGTTAGTGTCTTCATAAAATGCTATCTTTTTTGAGAGAGCTTTAACTTCATGTTCATTTGTTGGTTCTTCTAGTTCTTTAATTTATTGAATCCTTTGAGCTAGGTGTCCTTTTTTATTCCCTTCTCGATATTCCAATTGAGGATAATTGTATGGATACTAAAATTATTGTTGATGAGGATTATTTTGAGTTTGATATTGCCTTGGTTGGAATGCCCTATTTGGTTGGCTTCCATAGTTTGTCTGATTTCCCTGATTCTAGTTTCTAGGATTGAATCTACAATAATTAGTGCTATGTCCTTTTCTCCTGCATACATGATAATATATGTTATTCCATGGTCTTCATCCTTTTGAGGATGAGGTAATGTTTTCTTGTGGATTATCTTTTGAAACTAATGCATTGTTAGTCATTTCATATTTAACTATATTTTCCACCTCATATTCTTGAAGAATATTGACTAACTCATCAAAATATGTATCTTTACTTAGGATTTGTAAAGATGTAACCAAGTGCTTGTAGTTGTCTGGAAGAGCTCTCATAGTTACTTGAACAAGAAACTTGTCTTCAATATTTTCTCCTAAGGTTAATAATTTTCCATTTATATTTGCTACCTTCCTTAGGAATAGTTCTATACTTTCACCACTATTCATTTTCAATGAATGTAACTGAGTTTGAATATTTAAGATAGTGGCTTTATTCTTCCCTTCAAATATTTTGGATAAGGTTTTCCAAGCTTCTATAGATGTTCCTGTTGAACTAATGTAAGGTTGTATTTCATCTGTAATGGCAAAAGTTATTATCATTAATGCTTTTGCATCACTTTCTTCAAACTTTTGAATCTCTGTATCACCTATAGTAGGTTTAGTTGTTGTTCCTTTGACAATTTCCCAAAGCTTTTCAACTATCAAAATTACCCTCACTTTGTTTTTCCATGAGTAATTTGGACCTTTAAGTAGTTGGGATTTTGTAAGGAAGAATTTATTTGTTGTCATGATGGTCCTTGTAGGCTACCTTATAACTCCCTAGTCTAGAGTATGTGAACTAATTTGATAAAACCTTTTCAAGATTTAGGTTTTATAGGATTCCTTGTCTCCCTAGTGATTAGTATGCTATAATCTTGATAAAGTGCTTAGCTACTATTAGTTCACCTTTTGAGTTGATTTTGTAATGTTTTGGGAATGATAATAATCAACTCCTATTTCACCTTATTTCTCCTATTGAACTATGCACTTTTCAATTTGATGGAGTTCTCTATGGTTGGATTCCTTTTGTCCCTTTAATGTGACTATGAGACAAGTATAAGCAATAAATTCCAACTCTTTTAAAGCAAGCAATAATTTTGCTTCTCTATCCTTAAATTTCCAATGGTTCAATTTTCTAAATTCCAATAAACTAAAATTTGATGTAGCACTCCTTATATCTCCCTAATTTGGAATTGTAGAAATTGATGATATTTGCAATAATAATAATTTGGTTTACCAAGTAGAAACCCTTATATCTCCTATGATATTAATTGCAAATATTAATATTCTTGTATTTCAACTAATGTGTTTTGAAATACTATTTAAGGATATAAACTCCTTTTAATTTGCTTTCAAGTTTACTAAGGTTGATTTTGCTTCTATCTTCAATGTAAATGATAATAATTTCAACCTTATATACTACTCCTTATCACTCCTTAATGAAAGCAAATATTAATCTAAGTTGAAACTATACCTTTGTAATGCTTTGCTTTGACTTCTATCTCCAAGGTGGGTGTTGTATCTCTATGGCTTATGATAGCAAGCTTGTTGGTTAATGGACATCCTCTTTAATGCATCTTTGACTCCTCATTTCAACCCTTGACTGCATGCCTTGAATTCTCTCTATGTATACTCACATATGTTGAATCTGAGCTCTTCCTTTCTATGCTTCGTATTGTGCACTTCTCCACTCGGGCTATTAATAGTTTTAAGTTTGGATGCACTCCACTTGGTGCATTATTGTGTTGTGTCCCTTCTTGATGCTTCAACCATTTGGCATGTACGTTGCTCAGGTGGTAAGTGGTGGTTATGATCTTGATGAGCATTATTTTAGGTGCCTCCAATGCTCAAGTTCTCCTTGAATGGTGTGTAATGATGAATATGCCTTCAATACTTCTATGATAAGTATTACTTCTACCCTGGGCACTTCCTTCATAGACGTTATGATATAGGTGTTACAAGGGATATCTAAGAACTTATCTTCTATTATGCCAAGTGGCACGATATTCCCTACCTTGAAGTGGCAAGTGGAATATCTTTCCCTTGCATGCAATCATGCTTCCAATACCTTTTATTTCCAACGCTTCAATGCCAACGAATGCAAGTTGTTTGTCTTGCTTTCAACATTCTTTCTTCTGCAACTGATGGTATTCCTCCTTCATGAAGTTGGCTCCAAAAATGGTGTATCCAAGGTGTTTCAATGTTGCACTCTTAGCTGGTGATCTTATCCCAATGATGATGGCTCTAGTTGGTCGTTCATTTCTAGTGATGGTGGATTTTGAGTGCTTCTACACTGACCTCTTAGCTAGTGGTTTATCCAAGCTACTATTGTAATCTTCTTGGGTAACACACTCCTTTCTTGCACCTTAATCATTTATGTTACCTTGCAATAGGCACTATGTTCCCTTATGTGGATTCTTTGATGATGTAGGTCACTACTCTTGCACTACAATAAGTGCTCCTTTCATGAACCAATGGTGCTTTATTTGGTGTCTTTAGACACCTTGAACCCGATGCTTATGAGCCCTTAGTTGGCTCACTTCCTCTGCTTGAATTTTGCTCCTCAAACTTTGATAATGTGGTCGCTCGAAGACTGCACTTTGTTGGTTGTTGTAGTGTCTTTAAGACACTCTCTCTTTTATCCTCTTTTGTTGTATCTAAAAGGACAATACTGGTGCCAATGTAATGCAAATACCTTTGCAATAGATAGGATAAAGTACCTTGATTTGCACTAAAGTTTTATGTCTCCTTAAGTCTTCCTTTTGAATATTTTCCTTGCTTCTTAGATATGGTGGCTACTTTGCACTATTCATTAAAGGTAAGCGATGATTTGATGTTGTCTTCCTTACTAGACAACTCTCTCCTTTGCTTGGTTAACTTAGTAACAATGAATCCAAGCTCTTAATCATGCAACTAATATGCCTTTTGAAAGGTTTAACTTTGCACTAATTTTCACTTTAACTAAAATCCTTAGTGCACTTTTAATAACTAGTATAGTGCAATAATCTCTCCTTATTACTCCTTGTAAATAACTCTTAAAAGTAACTTGAATCTTGCACTAAAGTCTATGCTTTAGAATGTAGTCTTCAATGCTTCAACTAGACAATAGGAAGATGATATTTTTCTTTCTTTCAAAATATATCTAACTCCTATTTTAATGTGCAGGTATTAACCTTATAAGAAACTATCTTCTGCACTCCCTTGAAGACTTTAATATGCAACCTTCTCCTTGCAACTTTTAAACTCTAATATGGTGCTTAATGAATCTTAATAATGAACCAAAAATCTAAAGTTCAACTAATGAACCTTTTGCACCAAAGTTTCTTACCTTAATGAACTCTATAGATGAAGGATTGCAAGGTGATTAGATTCACCTTATTGCTACCTTTTACTGGATGAACTTGCAACTCTTCTTTGTTGTCCAAAATAGCTTCTCAACTCACCAAATTTGTAGCTTTGTACCTCTTCTAACTTGTTGCTTGAAACTGTAGTTTGGTGGCTCCAACTCTCCTTTAGGATGTATCCTAGAAATTTGAAACTTTTTTTATTGGTTAAATATATTAAAATTTATATATCAGGCGGGTTTTGATAGGGACCCAAAACCTGTATACAAAATGCCATCCTCAGCCAGAAATATAGAGAAGAAAAAAAAGAACTAACCAAAATGGAACAAACATTAAGGTTGTCCTCAGCCAGTACCAAAAATAGAACAATCATGCAAAACTAATAAAAAGAACAAAATTGATCAAACTTTAGACAGCAACCCCTCAAACTAGAGTGGGTGCACTTAACCTTCAAGATCAGTATTGACATCAACATATTGGATTCCAACATTAAGGGTGTCCATATTAGCAGTGTTGTCCTTGGTAGGGATGCCTTCATATTTAACAGCCACCTTCTTTAGCTTCTCGGTAGGGACTTCTTCCATAATTTTAGTAAAATATTTCTTGAAAACCACAAATTTAGGGTATTACGTAAATCAATCAACTGGATAATGCAATTTATAATAGACTAAATTATGAATGCTTGCATGGACTGATCAGGGTTGTCCTTGTATTCATCTTCAGACTCAATGACCAGCAACTCTTTTGCATGGATTTATTCTTCAGTTGTGCAAAGGAGCATAGGGGTTTTTTTGAGGCTCACTCTCAGGTTTAGGAGAAGCACTTATTGGTCTCTTTCTTAATTCTCAAATATTATCAACAATTTTTTGTTTTTTGCGGATAGCCTTGGAGTACTAGAATATTGAGGTGTGGTTTGGGATGAACTCCAAAACTTAGTAGATATTTATGTTGTCCTAATTTTTGCTCTTTCATATTCAATACTTCACTAAAATGTTGTCCTTGAACCTAAAAAATTTGAAAGGTAACTCCTCCAAATTGCAACTAAGATTTTCCTTCAAGAACCCTTTAGTTTTCTATTATAGAAACCAACAGATATCCTTTCTCTGAATGAGCCTTCTAGCCTTCAAATGTAATCTTCAAATATCTTATATTTGGTAGCTCCTTCTATCTCCTTATTGAATTTTAACTTCAATATAGACCTTCTTCTCAAGAACTCTTGAGGTATTCACCAATCTCCTCAAAAATTTGGCAATCTTCTTACCAAATCCCTCTCTTGGGCTTATTTTCGAATGGCAATAATTTTCCCAAGTTCTTACTATCATGAACATATCCTTGGTAGTAAATTTTTCCAATGAGTTCTCCTAGGAAATCCTCCAATGGTCTTCTTAAAATCTCCTTCAATGAGGTTCTCCAAGCCTTCTCCTTGTTTCTCCTTAAGACCTATTCTCTAGGATTTTCACTCTCACAACTTTTTTGGTCTTCCCAATGAGACCTTTCCTTAACCTTCTACTATGGAAGTGTTGCAATAAGATATCCTCTTAGATCTCTAAAATCTACTACTTCTAGAATATGACCTTTGCTAGTCCTTCTCTATATTCAAGCTTCAAAATCTAGAATTTTTTCAATGGGACCTTCTATGGGTCTCTTTAACTCCTTCAAGGTGAAGTTTCAATATTCAATGGAGATCACCAATATTCTATCTTCATCAAGACTCTTCTCCTTGAGTATTTTCTTCCTTGAATCTGCAACAAGGCTCATGTGGCATTTTCTTCTTTTGCACTCTATAGGTCTAAAATCTTTGGTAATGCGACCTTTTCTATAGGCCTCTAAATATTCAATATTTCATTTGTTGCTTCAAGTTCTAGATTGATTCCAAAGAAGATATTATTCCTAGCTCTATGTATGAAGATTCCCAACTTTCTTTGAATCTCCTTTTTCTACAACAAAGTATTAGGACTATAATGGAAGAAATTTTAAATCTAGATATGATCAATATTCACTAGTTGATTTGCCAATCTATTGGAATCAATGATGAGTCCTAGTCTTCATGAGTTTTTCTACAACTCCATGGAAAGACTCTAGCCAACTACAATCTTAAAAATTTTGGAAATAAGATTTTCTATCTGCTCTCAATATCACTTGTGGCTCTCTCACTATTTCCTATTGATAAATCATGTGCTTTGATACCACTATTAGCTTTCGATGAGTATATGATATAGGAAATTCAACCACAATATGTAAGATAAGTAACCTAAGATGATTGTATGATAATGGCACTATAATATGCAATAAAATAAAGAGATAAACTTCTACAATAGCTCATAAGTATGCCATTAATGAAAGCTCACAAAATTAGTAAATGCAATACAAATGGAGGACATGAACACTCTATAAATTGTTTTAAGGAGCTACATTGTAATCTACCAATCTATATTATGCACTCTCGATATTCTGTACTACTCTAATTTCACTCACTAAAATGCCTATATAAAGGAATATAGATTCCTTGACCCTTACTCTACCTATGACTCTTCATCTACCTTTCCTATGACTCATGTACAAGTGGACTCCCTGTACATTTACATCATTTCACATTGAAACTTGTGCTTTTATTACATTTCTTGAAGTAACTATCTAAATTTACTCTAAATTAAACTCCTACTCTAGTTATGTACCCAAGGTGGTACATTAGCATGTACCCAACAATGTAATATACTCAAAAAAATCTAGTCATGAGATAAACTTCAAGACAAAGCAAGGAAATAATATAGTAATAGAAGCTAGATCATATCAAGGATATTCCACTCTAAAATAAGAGGTAAATAAAGCCTATCTACAATATCATTTGACAAGTTCAAAAGAAATTAAAGGTGCAAAAGAATATGTGGAGAGAAATCCTAAAACAAAGATGACAAAAGAGGTCAAGTTTATTCAAGGTAAATCATCTTCATTTTTCTCAAGTAGTATAGAATCCTCTTTAGGTAATAAAATTGAAAGGTATGAATATTTTATTCCTTGGACTTTAATGTCACGACCCACCTTGGAGGGACTCTACTATTTGTATTATGATAGCTGATTTATAATGCTTAATGTACTTGCATTATATTAGTTTTAGTCAAGAGAAAATGATGTTGCATGCATTGACTATTGCAGGAACAGGTATTCTTGAAGGTGGAAGATTTACCACCGAGAGATGAGAAGGGAAATGATGACCAAGACAACTCAACAGGTAAAGCTCATATTCCTATCATCACTAGTTACCTCCCTGATGGCGGTGTTACTAGAGAATAACTCTAAAATTCTTGCCACTCAAAGGAAAAATAGTGATGGGGGATACTGAGCACATGCATCGAATGCTTGTATGCCTTTTGAGTGATTTATATTTGATTGCATGAGATTGGCATAATGGAATTTTACCTTAATTAATGCACACTACAATAATGGTTCACTATTCACTGTTCACTTATTCACTTGTTCACTATTCACTATTCACTTCATTCACTATTTACTATTTACTCGAATTGGGTGAAGTGTCTATTATGCAACCAATTTTGATTGGACCAAAATAAAGAGAACATTATATTGACTTGATGGTCCTATCCTTTCCTCCACATGGCAACTTTAGGATGAGCAGAATGGTAGGTGAGATTCTTCCAATTTCAATCTTGCAACACCCGTCTACTAAATAGTAGTAGATAGACACCCTTTTTATTAAAATAATTAGATGCCCATAAAGTGGACCCAATTTTGATTGAGCTTTAAAGGACTTTAGAATTATTAAAAATATATATACCCCATCCTTTTGGGAAATCACCCACTTGGCTCCCCTACATAGGTGGAAATAAAAGGGAAATCTCTCCTATTATCATTAATAGTCCTAAATTTGTATCCATTCTATACCTCAATAGTATTAGTTTTGTATTTGTTCCCATGAAAAGGGGACACAAAACAAGATAAGATCACCTACCTTAACCTTATTTGGACCCTCTTCAACCCTCTACGTGACATGATAAGTTTTAAGGGACCCAAGGCATATTTTAATAATAAAATAATGAGGCCACTATTTGGCCATACGTGGGAAATTTTCCTATAAATAGAGGGCACCTTGGGATGGAAGGAGTATCCAGGAAATCTCGGGGCTTAGGGATTATGCTCTCCACTTATGTGGATCAAAAACCAAAAAGCTTTGAGAAAGTACTAAGAATTAGGTAAAAGGGGAGGAAATCTTGGAAAACCTAGGGAGTATGCTCTCCACCTCGGTGGATCAGAAACCAGAAGGTTTGAAAGACTCCCTAGTGGTAGAAAAATATATTTAGAGTGGTCCTTTGAAGCTGAGAAGATAATAAGTTGTGCTGGAAAGGAAGCAAGAGGAGGAAATACCCAAGTCAAAGTAGGAACACCTTGCAAGGATTCCAGGTTGGAACTTTCCACTCTACCTCTTTATTAGAATTTTATCTGTTCTGAAATGAGGATGTTTTATACTGCTTGATTATAAAGTGTAACCATAGTTAATGATCTATGATGTATTGGATATATGAAGGCTTACTATAAGTGCATAGAAGTTAGTAATTTCCTGTGTCTTTCAATGAAGAGTGGTTTCTATGTAGAGAGTATTATAACCTTGTATTGGAAGATAGGTTAACGTAAGTAAATTATATATCATGTGATGGAACCATTATTGGAATTGTCTTGAATAGTCAGATAGTATTGCATATGTTGACTTGATGTATGCAGGGTATCTAATAGAAAAGTGAAAGTTTTGTATTCATGCATTGAAAGATGCCAAGTGATAATTTTAACTCTTTTGTAGGATTTGAATTTATATATTTTGGATATTTGGATTAAAGAGATCTATTCCAATTTAAATGCTTTGTTTGGTGACAAAATAAAGTGATACGTTTTCTTAACATTATATGTATGGTAAACTTCTAGTATTGAAAATATTGGTGTCTTTTACCTTAGGAAGAGGTATGGGACTCTTCCTTGAATGAAGACAAACCAAACATATGATGATAAGGATTGTGCAGTAGACTTTACTTTGCATGATGATTTATGCAACTAGCAAAGTTAATATTGCATGTATGCATTTAAATATGAAAAAGCATGGTTTGCTTGTGTTGCATTGGCATACTCTGCATGCGAGTTGTCCTGATCCCTTACAAACTCATCTCTCACACATCATGGAGATGCAAGAAAACCAGAGGAGAACCAGTCAAGCATTGAAGATGATTGTACTGTAGTTCATTTTGTATAAGCATGTTTTGATATGTTCATATTGTAGTCTTGAAGGGCTGAAATGATTAAGCCAAGTTATGTAATATTTGATGTATTTCTCTACTTGCTTTTGGATATTGTAAGGGAATACTTTTATATGTTGTAAAGGAAAAACTCAATTAGATGGTAAATGATGTATAATCTTGGAAAAATGATCAAATGAAGATGTCTTGAATAAAGCTTATTAGCAGTTGTGATTTGATGTTAATGATATTTTTGTAAATAGAGACTACTTGTATGATTGCTTATTATAAATGTGAGTGTAAAATATATGATGATATTTGGTTGTTTAGTAGCATCATTTCTTTATATGGATTATAGTAAAAGAGAGACACAATTATGTAATCAATCCAAAGATTTAAACTTAAGGTATAGGACCCACCACCACCATCAAACTAACAACACCTTGATGACAAGAAATATTTATAATAACGCTTAAGACGTTTAACCCAAGTTGTATGTAAGTTTCCATAAAGAGCAATAGATTAATGGAGTCTCCTAAGACACTACCCTTTGTTGGTAGTTTGGAGAATTGGAGAGAGGTATTCCTTTGGTGAGGAAATATTCTCCTAATTGGTTGGAACAACCATCAAGATGTCCTCTTGTCATTTGGAAAACGTATTATGAGGACATAGCCATTGCACTTTGATATTCATCCACCATTATGGGATGGTGAGATGGTGTTGTTGGGGTTGACGCTCCAACTTGCAATTGGCTCAGAAAGACATATAGAGGTTGGTGCTTCTATTTATTTAATCTATTGCAATTCAGACTACTTACATCTTAAGTGGGATAACTTTGTCTTAGAACGTTATTATAATCTTAACTTTTCGAAAGGTGACCAAAAAAACAAAGTGTAGTGACAATTGGGGACGTTACATTTGGTATCAGAGCCTAGGCTAACTGATAGATTCTAGATAAATCTAGGTTAGTAAAATATATGGGACATGGATCAAAACATGAACTCCCTAACTCTTTAAGATGCATATTTGATAAGGAATAAGTCAGTTATTGAGAACACTGGTGCACGAGCTCCTTTCTCCCATGAGTAGATCCACAGTCGTTCGAAAGGTGGAAGAGCTAGGCGAACCCCCCTGTATGGGTTTTGAGCGGTGTACCCTAGACTCTTTTGGGAAACTTCTCGGCATCTGTGTCTCGTGACTTACTTATTACTTACTTCAAGTATGTATGATTTTCAACTAGAGTTAGAGGAAGAAAACTAGGATACAACATAACAACAATAAACTATTAGAAAATTATTCTGGTTAATTAGAATCTTGAACCTTGGAAATGAGCAAGTATTAATATGACTCTTTATTCCAGGTTAACATGGCATCAAGAGGGAAAGGTAAGAGGATAGGGACCTCGCAACAAGCTAGTCCCAATACTCCTGAAGCCAGACAGTTAGGGGAAAGTTCTGGAAACTCGAATAAGGAAGTAGAAAACCTTGTCGCTACCGTGTCTGTTATGCAAGATCAAATCCAACAGATTTTGCAAGCTATTAGTTCAAAATATAACACCACCAATAACCATGGAGTGGACATTTTAGATGATGAGGCCAGAGAGAATGAAGATCCTGAAGAAAAGGCAAATAGGATTCGTACACAGAAGGAAATTGGTAATGATATGAAATACATTAAAGTGACTAAGTTCACTGGAAAGGGAGGTGAGACTGTGGTAGAAGCATGGTTAGAAGAACTAGAGCTTCATTTCACTATAAGACATTATTCTTCCACCACTAAAATGGTGTTTGCTCTTTCTCATTTGGGAGAAAGAGGAGTTGACTGGTGGAATGCCTATAGTAAGGACCTTGACGTATCTCCTAATAAGTTGAGGTGGGAGGTCTTTGTGGAAGCCTTTAAGGATAGGTTCCTTACCAAGAAATTTTATCTGAATAGGTATAAGGAGTTTTTCGCACTTCAACAAGGCTCACTCTCTGTGGAAGAATACTATGAGCAATTTGTAAAACTTCTTAAGTATGTACCATCTCAAAATATGAACAATGAAATGAAAATAGAAAAGTTTGTCCAAGGATTGAGACCTGCACTTAGAGATAGTGTAAACATGCATGTTCAAAAAACTATGCAAAAAGCCTATGATAGAGCCCGAAGAGCAGAAGCTAATTAGGCTGCTAGGGAAGTTCGAAACAATTCCTCAAAGTGGACACACAAAGGACAAAAATTTTAGAAGAAGAGAAAATGGGATAATGGTCAAAACCAGATAAACAAAGGAAGTTCAAAATTTGTGAAGTATGGTAATGGTGGCAGGAAGGATTTCAGGAAAGAATTCTGCTACAAGAATAATAACGGGGACTTTCAAACTCCTCAACAACCAACTCCATTACGAGCAGTAGATACTGGGAAGTAGGTTCAGGAAGGAAACTCAAACCCAAAGGTAAGATGCTTTGATTGTGGAGGTCCACATTATGCTATCAATTGCCCAAAGCGTGCCAGCACTAGCATAGATAGGTCGGGTCACAAGATCTACGCAACGACAACCGCACAAGACTTGGATGGTCAGGCCACTCCTCTACTTCTGAATGGTAAAATTTTTAATAAAGATGTTAAAATTTTGATAGATAGTGGGGCTACAGATAGTTTTATTTCAAGTAACCTATTAAGGAATATACCTGAAAAGCCAGGATCTTTGGCACAAGGGTGGAAGGTTGAGTATGGGTCAGGACAGACCTACCAAGTTAGCCAATGTTTTCCCTCAACTCAAATTACCCTACCTAATGGCTTTACTAGATGGCATCTATATGTAGCACCCTTACATGCATTTGACATCATCTTGGGGATAGATTGGTTGAAGGCTCATGAAGCCTTGGTAAATTTCCATGAAAGATGGATTGAGTTTACTAATGAAAATGAGGACAGACAAAGAATGTTTAGTGAAGCAAGGGAATTTCAACCCAAACTAATTTCAGCTATGCAATTGAAGAAGACAATTAGAAAAGGAGGAATGGTCTATGCAGTGAAAATCAAAGAAAAAGAAGAAATTCCAAAAGAAGAAATATTTAATAAATTTCCACTTTTGCAGGAATATAAGGATGTATTTGTTGATGAAATACCTGGTTTACCACCTAAACGAGAATTTGATTTCACCATAGAATTGTTGCCAGGAATAGAGCCTATCCATAGAGCTCCTTATAGAATGAATCCCATCGAAATGCAAGAATTGAAGGTGCAACTCCAAGAATTGCTTGATAAGGGATTAATAAAACCAAGTGTATCACCATGGGGAGCACCTGTATTATTTGTTAAAAAGAAATATGGTTCTTTGAGGCTTTGTATAGATTATAGAATGTTGAATAAGGCAACAATCAAAAATAGATATCCATTACCAAGGATTGAAGATCTATTTGATCAATTGAAAGGTGCTTCAATTTTTACCAAAATTGATTTGAAGTCAAGGTATCATCAACTAAGAATCCGAGATGAGGACACACACAAAACCATGTTCAAGACTAGATATGGTCACTATGAATTTACAGTCTTGCCATTCGGTTTGACTAATGCACCAACAACTTTCATGAATTTGATGAACAATGTGTTCAAAAATCAGCTAGATCAGTTTGTGTTGATATTCTTGGATGATATTTTGGTTTATTCTCGTAACCGTGTAGAGCATGATAAGCATTTAAGGATAGTATTAGAGTTGTTAAGGAAAAATCAACTCTATGGGAACTTGTCTAAATGTGAGTTTTATGTTTCCCAAGTGCATTATTTAGGGCACATAATATCAGTGAGTGGAATCATTGTAGATCCAAAGAAAATAGAAGCTATTTTGAATTGGCCACCTCCAACAAATGTGACAGAAGTTAGAAGCTTCATGGGATTAACAGGTTATTACAGGAGATTTGTGAAAGATTACTCCAAAATTGCTTATCCTATAACCAACCTTCAAAAGAAAGGAAAGGAGTTTAAGTGGACTGACAAATGTGAAGCAACATTTAATTTGCTTAAACAAAAGCTGACCACAACTCCTATTCTGAAGATACCGGATCCATCTGGGAATTTTTTAGTTTGCACTGATGCTTCATCAGAGGGGCTTGGAGGAGTCCTCTTCCAAGATGACTCTGTAGTAGCATATGAGTCTAGGAAACTCAAAAAGCATGAGGTTAATTATGCTACTCATGATTTAGAGCTTGTTGCAGTTGTGCATGCTTTGAAAATTTGGCGACATTATCTGGTGGGTAGACCATTTGAGTTAAGAACTGATCACCAGAGTTTAAGATATATTTTCACTCAACCATTGTTAAATGCTAGGCAAAGAAGATGGATAGAATTTTTAGCCGAATATGAATTTGGTATTGAATATATTAAAGGTAAAGAGAACAAGGTCACCGATGCTTTAAGTAGGAGAAGGCATATAGCAGCACTGACTCGTAGTCATGTGGATCTAATGGACCAGGTTAGGAAAATGCAACGCCAGGATCCAAAGTGTAGTGAAATTCGGAGTAAGATAGAGCAAAATCTAAAGGAAAATCTAGGTTATAGCATAAAGGATGGACTTTTATGCTTTAAGGAACGTGTGGTCATCCCTAAAATGGGTGATCTAAGAAGAATGATTATGCGAGAAGCTCATAACTCACCTTACTCCGCTCATCTTGGAGGAGCTAAGATGAAGGAAAATATGAAAAAGACCTTTTACTGGTCTGGCATGAAAAAAGACATCACCAATTTTGTGGCATGATGTTTGCAGTGCCAAAAGGTGAAGGCTGAACACCAACATCCAACAGGAAAGTTGTTTTCCCATCACATTCCTACTCAAAATGATCATGATTAGGAAAAAAAAAAAAAAAAAGTTTTTATGGGGGAAAAAAGGAGTAAAGGAATTTGAAAAAGAACTCCTAGAGAATTCTCTGTGGGTGATAGGGTGTTTCTAAGAGTGAAACCTAAAAAGAGTGCAATTAAATCAACCAAATTGGATCCTAGGTTTGTAGGACCCTTTGAGATTGTGGAAAAGATAAGCCCTGTAGCCTATCGGCTTGACTTACCACCTAACCTGTCAAAGATCCATAACACTTTTCATGTATCTCTACTTAGAAGATATATTGTTGATCCTAATCATGTGTTAGATGTTTCTAACTTGCAGATGGCCGATCCAACAACCTTTGAGGTGAAACCTATGAAGATCTTGGAATTTCATTCCAAGGCTATGAGGAAAAGAAATATTGAGCAGTGCAAGGTCCAGTGGGACCAATATTCTGAGAAAAATTCCACTTGGGAAAAAGTGGAGGACATGAAAAAATATTTTCCTTATTTATTTGATAATGTTTTGAGATGATGCTATGTAATAATACAGGTTGAGACATCTACCACTTATGAAAGTGGAAAAACTAAGCAAACCTTATGTTTTATTGATTAATTTGTAATATTGTAGGAAACACAGGGGACTGTGTTTATTCTAAGGGGGGAGTATGTCACGACCCACCTTGGAGGGACTCTACTATTTGTATTATGATAGCTGATTTATAATGCTTAATGTACTTGCATTATATTAGTTTTAGTCAAGAGAAAATGATGTTGCATGCATTGACTATTGCAGGAACAGGTATTCTTGAAGGTGGAAGATTTACCATCGAGAGATGAGAAGGGAAATGATGACCAAGACAACTCAACAGGTAAAGCTCATATTCCTATCATCACTAGTTACCTCCCTGATGGTGGTGTTACTAGAGAATAACTCTAAAATTCTCGCCACTCAAAGGAAAAATAGTGATGAGGGATACTGAGCACATGCATCGAATGCTTGTATGCCTTTTGAGTGATTTATGTTTGATTTTACAATTAAATTTGTATGAGATTGGGACAATAGAATTTTACCTTGAAAATGCACACTAAATAATGGTTCACTATTCACTGTTCATTGTTCACTATTCACTATTCACTATTTACTATTCACTATTTACTAAATTGGGTGAAGTGTCCTATTATACAAACTTGTCCAATTTTGATTGGACCAAAATAAAGAGAACATTATATTGACTTGATGGTCCTATCCTTTCCTCCACATGGCAACTTTAGGATGAGCAGAATGGTAGGTGAGATTCTTCCAATTTCAATCTTGCAACACCCGTCTACTAAATAGTAGTAGATAGACACCCTTTTTATTAAAATAATTAGATGCCCATAAAGTGGACCCAATTTTGATTGAGCTTTAAAGGACTTTAGAATTATTAAAAAATATATATATCCCATCCTTTTGGGAAATCACCCACTTGGCTCCCCTACATAGGTGGAAATAAAAGGGAGATCTCTCCTATTATCATTAATAGTCATAGCTTTGTATCTATTCTATACCTCAATAGTATTAGTTTTGTATTTGTTCCCATGAAAAGGGAACACAAAACAAGAGAAGGTCACCTACCTTAACCTTATTTGGACCCTCTTCAACCCTCTACGTGACATGATAAGTTTTAAGGGACCCAAGGCATATTTTAATAATAAAATAATGAGGCCACTATTTGGCCATACGTGAGAAATTTTCCTATAAATAGAAGGCACCTTGGGAAGGAAGGAGTATCCAGGAAATCTCGGGGCTTAGGGATTATGCTCTCCACTTAAGTGGATCAGAAACCAAAAAGCTTTGAGAAAGTACTAAGAATTAGGTATAAGGGGAGGAAATCTTGGAAAACCTAGGGAGTATGCTCTCCACCTCGGTGGATCAGAAACCAGAAGGATTGAAAGACTCCCTAGTGGTAGAAAAATATATTTAGAGTGGTCCTTTGAAGTTGAGAAGATAATAAGTTGTGCTGGAAAGGAAGCAAGAGGAGGAAATACCCAAGTCAAAGTAGGAACACCTTGCAAGGATTCCAGGTTGGAACTTTCCACTCTACCTCTTTATTAGAATTTTGTCTGTTCTGAAGTGAGGATGTTTTATACTGCTTGATTATAAAGTGTAACCATAGTTAATGATCTATAATGTACTGGATATATGAAGGCTGATTATAAGTGCATAGAAGTTAGTAATTTTCTGTGTCTTTCAATGAAGAGTGGTTTCTGTGTAGAGAATATTATAACCTTGTATTGGAGGATAGGTTAACTTAAGTAAGTTAAATATATCATGTGTTGGAACCATTATTGGAATTGTCTTGAATAGTCAGATAGTATTGCATATGTTGACTTGATGTATGCAGGGTATCTAATAGAAAAGTGAAAGTTTTGTATTCATGCATTGAAAGATGCCAAGTGATAATTTTAACTCTTTTGTAGGATTTGAATTTATATATTTTGGATATTTGGATTAAAGAAATCTATTCCAATTTAAATGCTTTGTTTGGTACGTTTTCTTAACATTATATGTATGGTAAACTTCTAGTATGGAAGGAATAGATTGGTGTCTTTTACCTTAGGAAGAGGTATGGGACTCTTCCTTGAATGAAGACAAACCAAACATATGATGATAAGGATTGTGCAGTAGACTTTACTTTGCATGATGATTTATGCAACTAGCAAAGTTAATATTGCATGTATGCATTTAAATATGAAAAAGCATGGTTTGCTTGTGTTGCATTGGCATACTCTGCATGCGAGTTGTCCTGATCCCTTACAAACTCATCTCTCACACATCATGGAGATGCAAGAAAACCAGAGGAGAACCAGTCAAGCATTGAAGATGATTGTACTGTAGTTCATTTTGTATAAGCATGTTTTGATATGTTCATATTGTAGTCTTGAAGGGCTGAAATGATTAAGCCAAGTTATGTAATATTTGATGTATTTCTCTACTTGCTTTTGGATATTGTAAGGGAATACTTTTATATGTTGTAAAGGAAAAACTCAATTAGATGGTAAATGATGTATAATCTTGGAAAAATGATCAAATGAAGATGTCTTGAATAAAGCTTATTAGCAGTTGTGATTTGATGTTAATGATATTTTTGTAAATAGAGACTACTTGTATGATTGCTTATTATAAATGTGAGTGTAAAATATATGATGACATTTGGTTGTTTAGTAGCATCATTTCTTTATATGGATTATAGTAAAAGAGAGACACAATTATGTAATCAATCCAAAGATTTAAACTTAAGGTATAGGACCCACCACCACCATCAAACTAACAACACCTTGATGACAAGAAATATTTATAATAACGCTTAAGACGTTTAACCCAAGTTGTATGTAAGTTTCCATAAAGAGCAATAGATTAATGGAGTCTCCTAAGACACTACCCTTTGTTGGTAGTTTGGAGAATTGGAGAGAGGTATTCCTTTGGTGAGGAAATATTCTCCTAATTGGTTGGAACAACCATCAAGATGTCCTCTTGTCATTTGGCAAACGTATTATGAGGACATAGCCATTGCACTTTGATATTCATCCACCATTATGGGATGGTGAGATGGTGTTGTTGGGGTTGACGCTCCAACTTGCAATTGGCTCAGAAAGACATATAGAGGTTGGTGCTTCTATTTATTTAATCTATTGCAATTCAGACTACTTACATCTTAAGTGGGATAACTTTGTCTTAGAACGTTATTATAATCTTAACTTTTCAAAAGGTGACCAAAAAAAAAAATGTGTAGTGATAATTGGGGACGTTACATTTAAGGTTTCAAGAGTAGCATAATAAAGAATTAGAATGGAGGAAACACATAACAATTTAGGTTTTTTTAGGGTAAAATAAGAAGGTAATTGCTACAGAATAACATCCTTGCACTTTAGGGTTTCTATGGCAACATAAAGAAGATTGTACTTTTGAGGTTATTCCTTGGAATTCAAATCCTTTAGAATGAGGTAAACCTAAAGATGATAAGTCTTACTATGAGTGGTATGATAAGATTGAATATATTTATGAAGATGAAAGTATTTTTTGGAATGAAAAAATAAAGAGGAATACCTAAGAAGAAAAAACAAAGAGAAAAATAAGCCTAAAGGGATATTGATATGGAAAAAAAAGTGAATATCAAAAGTGTAACAAGAAGTGGGGTTAAACCCACAAATAAAAATAAAAAATAACAATGAAAATAATATCTTGGAATATTAGGGGAATGAATAAGAACCCTAAAAAAAAGGTATTAAGAAATTGTGAAGTTGTTATAGACAAGATATTTATAGATATATAAGTTGGGCAACATATATTTTAGCCATTCATGGTGTTGAATTTCATCTTGAAAGAATTTAAATTTTGGAAGGCATTTGATATAAAAAGAGTTGATTGTGGAAACTTAGCAATTTGAGGAAGATGGAGAATATCTTTGATAGAAATACAAATGAATAATATATTTGATCAAAAGGTAAAATTAGATATGCTTTAATTAACTTGTTAGAATTGTAATGAGAGCAATGTAATATTTTGTTTTTTTAATGGGAGTAGCCCCCAATAGAAGCCATACATAGCTTATTAAATAATAATAATAAGTAAAGAGATCATGAATGTAAATATCTATTACTATAGAGTCTAAAAAATGAAGCTCGAAAAATCTTAAAATGTCAAGTTCAAAATTACTTACATAAATTAATTTCAAAACTATGGTTAATGTTTTAAGTTTTTTATTTTTTTAATAAATTGACTACCATTAATTTTATTTTTAATGAGGCTAGGATAATTCACTCATGAACATAGGAGGGATAATTAGATGAAAACATGAAATATATATCCTCTCAAGAGCTTACTTATATTACTCAAAAGGTATATCCAATAGGTTGGCCAGGATCTTAAGGAGGTTTAACATTAGCATTTCCTTTAAACCAAAATAAGGATATTTCTTAAAATAAAAAAGGACAAAGTTGATCCAATGAATATGAGTACAGTTTATCTAATCCCCTATGGGGAATGCAACAAGGTTTACATTGGTGAAACAAGTATATTTATTTAAGAAAATATTGGGCTTCACTGACAAGAAGTAAGGCTCGATAAAACAAACAAGTCAACTTTGGAAGAGCATCCATAATTTCCATTGCAACTGAGCATCAAATTAGAATGTAGGACATGAAGGTTTTCACACATGTGAATCATATGATGACATGGAATATAGGGGGGCTTTAAATATAGAAAAATACCCAAAGAATCTCAGTTGAGATTTTGATATTGCTATTAATCACATATGGAGGTATTTGATTGCTAATAATATTTAATTACTATATTTACTTGGGTTTCACTTGTCCAAATTATTGGTTTTTAATTTATTATTCATATTTCCATTGTAATAATTATTTACTATAGGTATGATTATCAAACAATTGAGACAATTATAGGGGTGGAGTCTAGAGATGCAAGGAGGAGTGGGAGGTCTAGGGGTGGCAAACCCAAGGTGTGGGGCTTTGGATGGTAGAACAGTAGGTGTGGTAGGTGGGGGCTCTAGTGAGATAGAAGAGTCCCAAGCAGAGGATGTGGACAAGGAAATTCCATTGGAAATGAACCTAGGGCGTTGGGCGGATGCGATCGAAGATATCTCTGATGGGGACCAAGACTCTATGCATCAGTATCAAGGGAAGACCTAGGAAGGAGACAAAGAGAAACTTGACAACTGGAGACCATCTTATCTTAATTCTCTTCGTGGTAATAAAAAATTATCTGACTCTTATTTTAATCTAAAACCCGTTAATGGTAGGCTAGACATCCCGGATACCCTAGCTCAGCATGTGGCTATGGAGGGTAGAACATCTTTGGTGGCAAAATTTATGGGGATTCAGTCAAACTTGGAAGTCATAAAGAGATGGGTCATCCAGAAATGGTGGCCAAGGGTCGATATGATGATTAGGGCTTTACCCAAGAGTTTATTTTTTGTGGCATTTCAATGTGACTAGGATATGGAAAGGATTCTTCAAGGAGGTCCTTGGTTTTTTGGTAAAATGGGCTTGTATCTAAAGCTTTGGACCCCCGATTTCAACCCCCAGACCCAGGTGTTGGATTTGGCTCCTATTTTGGTTAAGATGTCAATATTACCTCTACTTTGCTGGAATGAGCAAATCTTGGTTGGGATAGCTGCATATATTATGGAACTGGTAGCTATCGATCTTAAAACCTTTAGCAAAAAAAGACTTCTTTATGCTTACATGTGTGTGTTGGCAGACCTGAGTAAAGAACTCCCTAAATCTGTTATATTATTGTTTATGTATGGCCTTCATACTCAAGACTTTGAATATGAAAATATATCTATTAAGTATAGTGTTTGCAGTAAGGTAGGGCACCAGGGTATCCACTACCTTTCTAAGAACCATACCCCACCCCAAAATACTATTCCTCAAACCCATAATAATATCCCTCCCCCGCAGGTCTCCATTCCTGCCCAACATGGGCCTCAAGGACGTGGGGCTCAAAATTCAAATATCAAATACCCCATTCAGCCTAATTTTAGAAAGAGGTAATGTTATAACCCTCCTCCCAGAAATACCTATACCTTGGAATCCTCTCACAAGGGATTTGGTCCCTCTAGTAGGAACCCTCAAGTACAACCTACTCCAAAGGTGATTTTGTAGGCCCCATAACCAAATCACAAAGAAAAAACCACATAGATCAATGCCTTGGAGCAAGTAAGTTCGATTGGGTAATACGAGAGACCTATGGAGGCTCGATGAAAGTGGTCCCCTATACTACAGAGGAATTTATGGGAAGAAATTCCCAGGAGATCAACATCCCAATGGAGAACAATTTTGATGCATTAAATCATCTAAAGGAAGATCATATGGATAGCCAAGAAATGGAATATGAGGTAGAGGATACCCAAGAGAAGGATTTAGAGGAGAAAAATCAGAGGAAGGTGCAGGAAATAGATAAAATAGGTAAGGATACTCAGGAGGTAGAGGTGAACCATCAAGATCAGTGTACCCCCAAAGCAGGGAAAAAATAACCTACTAATCAAGAAGCTAAGAGCACGAAATCATCTCCACTATCAGAAAGACCAGTTAACCTGGAGATCCAGGTTGTTACCCCAAATGCCAAGATTGACCCATCCAAGATGGTGACCAGAATCCAAGTGAAACCTAATGAACCCCCACCTAAAGCGAATGTAGAGGGATATGGTTCAGCAGGAAGAGGAAAACCTAGCAATGTTTCCTTAAGGCAGAAAGAAGTAGAGGGAGGAGTGGTTGATGGCACTCAAGTAGTATTACACTTTGGGGTGAAGGCTCAGGGATCCAAAACCCATAAATGAAGATTCTTTAATAGAATATACACGAGAGCAATCCTGCAAAAATGAGAGCTTTGTATGCTCTTAGATAAGAACACAAATCGGATATGATATTACTACAAGAAACTAAAATGGAGGAGAGTATAGTGATCCCTTTTAAGAATAAGACTTGGCGAGAAGTTGAAGTAGTAGTCTAGGAGGCCATTGGAACAACAAGAGGGTTGTTGGTTATGTGGAACAAGAATGTGATTGATATTAGAGTGATTTTGATGTCTAATTGGTTTATTTGTCTCCTATGTTTGAATAAAACCATGCAGGAAGAGTGGATCTTAACGAATGTATATGCTCTAGTTAGACAAGGACTGAGAAGGGTTCTCTGGGGTCAGCTAGCTGAACTAAGGGATATGGTCCTCAACTACCCTTGGATTGTGATGGGAGATTTCAATTGCTACCTTAATCCTACAAATAAATTTGGGGGCTCTCAAAGAATAACTATTGATATCTATGAGTTTAGAGATTTTTTTGATCAACATGAGCTGATGGATGTGGACCTGCATAGATTCTCCTATACATGGTCTAACAAAATACTAAAGGAAAACCAAATTCAGATCATATTAGATAGGTTTCTTCTTTCTCAGGAATGCCTAGAGAGGTTTGGGGACTCTTCATTAATGGCACTACCAAGAATCGGGTCTGACCATAATCCAATTCTATGGGAAACTGGGGAGGACTCTATGAATAAATACATTAGACACTTTTGACTCGAACTTATGTGGCTCCAACACCAATATCTCAAGGATATGGTTGCCCAATGGTGGGACAAAATGTATAATGGTTCGAAATTGGCCCAAGTGGCATGTAAACTGAGGAATGTGAAGGCTAACATTAGAGAGTGGAACAAAACTTCCTTTGACAATATTTTCACCAAAAATGTAGAACTAAAAGATAAGATCAATGAACTGTAGGAGAAGCTGAAGTCAGGTCAACTTACAAAATATCTAAGAAACTAGGAGAGGGAGCTGTTAGCCGAATTCCACAAAGTGTTGGGATTTGAATAAACCTTCTAGAGGTAGAAATCTAGACTACGTTGGTTGAATGAGGGTGATAGAAATACAAATTTATTCCATGTATCTACTCTTTGCCATAGGAGTACTAACAAAATTAAGGATATCAAGATGGCCGATGGGTCTAACACCAAAGATATGGAAGACATAAGGAGGGAAGTGGTCGAGTTCTTTAAATTGTTGCTAGAAGATGTAAATTGTACTATTGAAGAAGAGGACTCACTTTTGGGTGCCATTCCACCCCTTGTCACTGAGAATAGGAAATCAAGAAAGCGGTTTTTGACATGGATGGTAATAGCTCCCCAGGACTAGATGGCTTTCCCGCTACTTTCTTTTAGAAGTTTTGGGATATCCTAGGTGATGATGTAGTGGAAGCTATAATTTAGGATGAAAAGGACATGGAAATCCCATAAGGACTTATGCTACATTTTTAGTCCTCATCCCTAAACTAGTGGGAGCAATGGAATTTTCTAGTTTTTGCCCTATCATTTTATGTAACACGCTGATGAATATTCTCACGAAAATAATTGCAAATAGGATGAAGGTTATCCTGCCATTCATCATTGATATGAACCAAGGAGGTTTTGTGAAAGGGTGGCAAATACTGGACAATATCATCACAATTCATGAAGTTATTCATTCAATGGTGGCTAGTAAGGAAGCAGGTATGTTACTAAATCTAGACATGAATAACGCCTACAATCGGGTCTCATGGAATTTTCTCACCAAGATTTTGGGTAAGTTTGGTTTTTGTTCCTAGTGGATTAAGTTGATTTTTAGTTGTATCTCTACCACAAGATTTTTTGTCATGGTGAATGGGTCACCCTCCGGTTACTTTAAGAGTGAAAGGGGGTTGCGACAAGGAGATCCTTTGTCTCCATACTTGTTTATTATTTTAGCGGAAGCATTGGGTAGGAACATTTCAAAAGTTGTGGCAGAAGGTTGATTGGGAGGTTTCAAACTAGCCTCAACAGCATAGCCAGTGTCTCACCAAAAATTCGTGGATGATACGATCATTGTTTCCAAAGCCTCAGTGCCTCGGGCTAGGAAGTTGAAGAGAATTCTAACCAAGTATGAGATGGAAGTAGGACATTACATAAACTATAAGAAGAGTAGCATCTATTTCTTTAACACGCCTGGTGGGAGGGAGGAAATAATAGCTAACCTCTTTGGATGTGGAAAGGAGCTTTTATCGATGACTTATCTAGGCATGCCTATGTTCGAAGGAAGAATGAAGGCTACATTGTGGAACTTAGTCATTGACAAGATATCTAAAAATTTAGCAGGGTGGAAGGGCAGCCTTCTCAGCTCCGCAGGGAAAGCCTTACTAGTCCAAACTACTTTATAGAGCATTCCAATCTACTGTATGTCCCTATTTAAAGGTCTGAGATACAATGGAGCAAATTCAATGCAACTTCTTATGGTCAGGTTCGGAGGAGAGAAAGAGAATTTTGTTGGTAGCATGAAATCAGGTGTGTGCAAGCAAAGATCAAGGGGGCCTAGGGTTGAAGAGAATGAAATAAATGAACCAAGATCTGATTGGCAAACAAGTCTGGATATTTGTCAATAATGATCAATTGGGATGGGTAAAACTTCTTAAGGCAAAATATATCAAAAATAATCAGGACTTCCTAAAAGCTAATAATCTCCCTAGAGGATCCTATTTCTAGAATTGTTTGCTCGAATGTCATGAGGTAGTAAGGAAAGGCATCATATGAAGAATTGGTAATGGAAGACAAGTGGACTTTTGGCAAGATCCATGGTTGGAAGAAGGTACTTTGCAAGATAACTTAGACCTTTGAGTCCTCCAACACAAAATTTCAAAGGAAATGGGAGGAAAAGTAGGGGATTTTCTTGCTGTAACACAGGAAAATTCCTCTTGGAAGAAAATCACAGCTCAAAATCCTTCAGAGCAAGAGAATGTGACCCTGACCAATCTCAATGATGCTTTAAGGGTGTTCCCAATCATTCTAGGGGGAGGAAGAGACAAGATGATTTAGGGTAAAACTACAAGTGGGATCTATTCAATAAAAATTACCTATAAACTAATCCAATTAGGATTTAATGGCTAGACTCCGACTTTTATTATTTGGTTAAAGAATTTAACCCCAAAAATAGATTTATTCTTTTGGCTAACAGTTCAAAATAAGATTCTGACAACAGATAATCTGTAGAGGAGAGGTTTCTAATTCATCAATCAATGTATCTTGTGCGAGAAAGTGACAAAATCTGTAAGTCATATTTTTCTAACTTTTGAATTTTCTTGTGCAGATTTCCAAATTATTCTATCCAAATTTCATATAGATCAGGTTCGCCCAAATAGCATGTTTGACTTTTGCATACAGTGGGCTTCCCCCTTCTGGGTGAAACTTTTGACTTGGCTCTGGAATATCAGCTTACCCCATTTTTTTTGGGGGATATGGAATGAGAGAAATAAGAGAGTATTTAAAGGATGGAAGAAATATCTCAGGTTATGTGGTAATAAAATAATCAGAGCTCTAAAAGAAAACTGGAAAACCTTTTACTTCAAAAATGAGACCTTGTCTCCTAGGGAAAGGAGG
This sequence comes from Wollemia nobilis, assembly GCA_028583015.1. Taxonomy (NCBI): domain Eukaryota; kingdom Viridiplantae; phylum Streptophyta; class Pinopsida; order Araucariales; family Araucariaceae; genus Wollemia; species Wollemia nobilis. The sequence goes on along the minus strand of JAQPPZ010017063.1, from coordinate 2,980,139 downwards.
ATTTTTTGAAACTGGGGAGAGGAACCTCCAGACCCAGTAATTACAACCAACCCATGGGATGGTGTCAAGTGGATACCCCCCACACAAAAGTGGGTTAAGTTCAATTTTGATGGGGCAGCCAAAGGAAATCCAAGGGTTGTAGGAGCAGGAGGAGTTCTGAGAAATGAGGAAGGAAAAGTGGTCCTCGCCTTTGTCAAGCCTTTGGGAACTCAAACAAATCATTTTGCAGAAGCTCGAGCCTGCATGCAAGCAATGAGAATTGCCAGACTAGAGGATTATAAGGAAGTAATATTTGAAGGGGATTCACTTAATATAATCAAGGCAATTAAGGAGGATAAAGACCCCAACTAGACCATATAGGAGCTTATCCTAGAATCAAAGGTTCATAAATCCCATTTGGTTAGTGCTCGAATCCAACACACCTTCAGAGAAGGGAACTTGATTACAGATCTAATGGAAAATATTGTAGTTTTTGCTGGGAAGATACAAATTTGGAAGGGTAACTTCCCTCAAGAATTACTAGTGTTGGCTTCTAAAGAAGATCTAATATCAAACTTGTTAGAGCAGCAGTAGATTAGAGTGGTTGATGAATAGTAATCCAGCAGATGGGATTAGGTATAGGTACAAAAAGCAACCCATTTACTATGGCCTAGGAAGTGACAAGTGTATGATACAGTAGCCTATTGTTATATTTAGTAAGTGTTAGGTGTTTTCTGGTTTTTTTTTTATCCTGAATAGTCCAGCTGCAAGTATAGGACTGTGGACTCTAAGTATAGCTTAATGTGGGTCTTGCAAAGATCCATTTTGTATTTTGATTATACGGGCTTGGAGCTAGAACCAACCTATTTTGACTATGTAAAATATTTGTGGACCTTATAACCAAATCTACCTAATACCAAAAAATTATTTACTATAGGCATAAATTACTATGATTAGTAGTTATTGAGTTAATATAGATTTTATACTTGATTGTTAACATACATAAAATTTAAAAAAAATTAATATGTACATCCCAAGTGGGATTGATAGTGAATGCTTGTATACCCTAGATAGGAATTTGGAGGTTTAAATCCAAATGGGAGTAGGGTATCTATCCCTTATAGGTGAATAGCAAAACATGAGTGTCTCCCTTCGCACATAGTAGACCAAGAGAGTATAGGATGATCTAATATGCTCAATGTTGGTGGACATTGGAAACTTACTTAAGTACAACTTGAGCAATCTCAATGATGAAGGATTGTGTACTTAGGATAAGAGGTCTAAGGTTTAAATTCAAGGGGACAGGGTATGTATTCCCTACAATGTTGAAATTCTAATTTGATTCATGGCCAAGCTGATATTGTATGATGTATTGGATAGGATTAAGGGTATTTCATTGTACATTGAATTAATTGTTTGTAAATTATTATTTTGTAAGCCCTATGGACCGAGATTAACCTTTTTATGGCTAAACACTCTTTATAACTTATAAATAAACTAAATCCCTTTTGTTATGTCATAATAGGTTAAAATTTATGATGTAATTGGGATTTTGATATTGCTATATACCCCCTCCCACTTCTCTTCTTATTGGAGTGTTGTGTAATATTATCTATAGATATGTTGATTATTTATGGTGTGTACATATGCCCACAAAATATCTATTTTATCCTTTTCTTTCTATATAAGGTTTGAGTGAATGCTTTGCTTCCATTTATTTTTGGAAAATATTGTGAATTCCAACATGGTTTTAGAGTAGGTGTGGAGTAGCATTGTTTGGTCATGCAAAAAGGTAGGTCGATGCCTCTAGTTTTTCTTCTAAACTCAAGGGAAAAAAATTTCTCATTACTTTATAAGAATATTTGCCAAAATAAGTAGGGAGGTTATTCCATATTTTTCGCATTGGTATTTTTTATTTTATTGAAGACCTCTTGCCTACTCCAGTTCCTTGTTGTTATCAAGGATCTTGATGTTTTTGGTGTTTTTGTGCATTAATAATGGATCAAACCCTCCATGAATCAACTATGATATTGTATGCATGAGAGGCCTTTGATGCCATTTTTTGAATAAAACAAATGCATCATTCCCATCCTTTTTCAAAGTAATCAGTGTTTTACCAACAAGGATACAATGGCATGCTCTATAGAGGTGACATGTTGAAGTTGTTGCATTGGCTAGCAATTAAGTTGGATGAAGGGTTATCATTTTTTGTTAGGACTATCATTGGTCATAGGTTTGAGGTACCATTGATCAACTTAGTTGCAATATAATATTTTTTTAAAGTGTTATCCTTTAATTATTATGAATTGTAGACATGGCTCAATAGCCAAAGGAGTTGTTGCTTGGACACTCATAGAAGGAGGTCACATGTTCAAGTTGGATGGATTCTTTTTGCTGGAATAGGTATTGGGAGGCATCACATATGAGGTCATCACCATCTGAGCAACCTCTATTGGCCCTAGTTGATTGGCCATGTCATGCTTTCAAAGATGCTTACAATCCATCAGTTGCATGTTCAAATCTTTAGGTTGAGCACCTGTTGCATAGTTAGTGCATCAGACATGTTTATTTTATTGTGTATTAAGAGTATGAATATCAAAGGATGTGCTACTATCTTGGATAGTAGAATGTGCTTTGGTCCTATGAGACTCTAGTTTGAATCCAATCCAAGGCACCTTTGTAGATTTCAAACAAGGTGAATATATAAATCGAACTAGGGCTTTCATACACCACCAAAAATATTTTTTTACATATTTAACATACCTCAATCAATCAAATTATTTCAAGTGTCAATGATCAAGCGAACTAGAGAAGTTAAAATGGTAAAGTGTGATTGGAGTGTAGCAGCAAATCAGAATTTGCCAAGTGGTAGGTCAGGATTGGCTCTTACACCACTAAATTTTGAGCATTTAACTTTTAATTTTTGGGGTCCATTAGGGAAAAAATTCTAGAGGCCATTTTTTTGCATACAAAATAATTTGAGCCATTTTTCAAATTGCATGATTTTTTGAGCTTTATGCACTAGTGGTGTCAGTTTACAAAATTGTTATAGTGTAAGGGGTCAAATTATTTGAGATGGACTATATAACCCTAGTTACTCAACTTAATGGGTAAAACTATAATGTTTGATCAACTCATATGATTGACCTACTATGAAGTAAGAACCTATGGTGCATCTTTCAAGGATAAAATAATTGTTCTTGATCAAGAAACTCACCATCAAATAAAATAAGAAGCTTTTGGCCTATTTTCTTTGATGATTGAACAAAAATCACTTTTCCACATCAAAGAGAAGAGTGATCCCATCAAGTTATGGTCAAAATTGCATGATTTTTGGGAAAATTTAATACGATTGAAGTAAGTCACTTAGAAATAGAGATTTCTTCTCTTAAGCTAGTTGATTTTAATAATTTTGAGGACTATATTATGAGATTCAAGGTATTGAAGGTAAATGTTGTATATTTTATAAGTAAAATAAAAGATAACATGGAATGTCTAAATATTGTCCTTGTTAATCTCTTCCCCTCTTTTCAAAAATTGAACCTAATGGTTCATATGATTCCTATGTTTCTAGAATCTCAAAAAAGTCTTACTCTTGATCATCTTTTTCTCTCCTTGTTCACTTTCAAGTGTCAATCCAAAATTATGGTGGAACTCCATAAATACAAAATCATGCAAAGGAATCCAAATCTAAGGCTAAGATCCAAGGGATCAAGGGTCATGCTAAGTCTTCAAAGAAAACAAAGGCCACTTATGGATATTGTAAGAAGGAGGTACATCAAACTGAGAATTACTTACTAGAGCTATAGAGGATTGAAGTTGAGTTTTGCAAGATAGGTGGATGTCTTCCAAATGATGAGGGAGATTCAAAATGATATGCCTCAATTGCAAACACCTAATAGAGCATACAACATGGGAGGAAGATATTATTATCACTAATGTCTTCTCTCCTTGGCCCCTCAGTTCATATTAAGGGGGTGTTGAAATTATAATATGATTCATGGACGAGGCTAATATTATGAGATGTACTGGATAGACTTAAGAGAATTTCATTGTAGACTATAATAATTATTTGTAATATCTTATTATGTAAGCCCTATGGGCCACGATTAACCTTGTCATGGTCAAACCCTCTTTATAACTTGTAATTAATTTAAAGATCTCTTATTATGTCAACTTAGGTTAAAATTTATGATGTAATTAGGGTTTTGATATTGCTATAAATACCCCCTCCCACTTATCATTTTCTTATCAAAGTGTTGTGAAATATTATTTATGGATATAATTATTGTTTATTGTTCCTACAAGTACCCACAAAGTCTCTCTTTCATCCTTATTTTGCTCTATATATAAGATTTGAGTGAATATTTTGGTTATGTTCATTTCTAGAAAATATAATGAATTCCACCATGTAGGTACATAACACAACACACTTATCCTCCTACACATAGTGGACTTAGGAGAGTATGGTATGGTTTGATATGTGCAATGTTCATAGACATTAAAAGTCAACTCTACACTATTTTATAAAGAGACCATGTATGTGATTATTTACCATTATAGAGTTCAAAAAAAACTATGAAAATAATCTATAAATGTCAAGTTCAAAATTACTTACATAAGTTAATGTTAAGAACTTTTTTTTTTTTTTCTTTATGGTAGACCTTAATTTATCATTTTTTTCTAAGGTTTTTAAAAATTTTAATTTTTTAAACAAGTATATTTTACATGTCAGATTGGGAATAGAGGAGTGGGAAAGAAATTTAAAATAAAAATCTTGGAACAGAGGAGGGGAACAAGATGACAAGATCAAAATATGGGTCAATGTGGTAGGAACATACTCTAGTGTTTATGGAAAAAGTGGTACAGTAGGGAATGGAAAAAATATTCAAAATGATGAACCCCCTCAAATTTGACCTATGGAATTTTGAAGAATTTTAGGTCCCACCATCTAAGGGTGTTCTTTATAGATTGAAGGAGAATGAAGAAGAGGTGTAATTGACACCAAAGTAGACTTGATGGATTGATATAGTGAAAGGAGATAAAGGAGAAGATTCAAAAGATAAATTTTTCATAACCCCAAAATGGACTGTAGAGGGGTTGATATTGAAGATTCTAAATAAGCTGGTGGAAATATATATGTTGAGAATGAACAATTGTCTAATTAGGAAATTTATTGGAGATCTAGACCCAACATTAAGACTATCAAAAAATGGGCTATTTCTAAATGGAATTAAAAGGGCTGTTTAGAAAAATCTACACTACCTGAAGGATTTATTTTTGTATCATCCTTGTCCCAAGAAGACTGCATTGATGGTCCATGGTTCAAGGGAAAATATGGATATTTAATGAGAAAATTGAGACTAGGATTCAATCCTTATATGAAAAAATCATACGGAACCTCTTTGGATAAAAATTCTAGGTATTCCTTAGGATATCTAGGATTATAATGTCTTGATAGACATTCTAAGGTTAATGGAACATTTTCTAACCTTCAATTTGACAACTAAGCATAGAAAAAGAACCACCTATGTTTGTATTTGTGTAAACATAGATATGGGAAAGGAGCTACCATCCTCCATTTAATTACTATCCAAGTTTAGAATTTGGGAGTAGATGATCTAATATGAGAATGAACCTTTCAAATGATCTAATTGATTGAAAATAGGACACTTGGCTAGAAATTACCCAAGAAAGAAAATAGTATTGAAAACATCTCAAGAGAAAAATGAAGAAAAAAACTTATGATCATTGGAATGGAGACTAGAAAAATATTGATCTCTAAATATAAAAAGTGAAGGATCAATCCAATGCAAAGGAGATGTACCATTAGAGGACCAAAAAAATCAAGAGGACAAAGAATATAGACAAGATGTGGTGAATATAATTTAGAAGCGTTAAGAAGAGAATACCTAGATGAAGATAGACTTTCAAAGTGCAAATAAAACAGAGAAGGGAGATGAACCAAAAGACTTTAGGATTGAGGATCAAGTTGAGACAATATGCTTTACAAAGGAACCACATGGAGATCATCATGCTAATGTAGAACTTACACATATAATTATTAAATTTTCTTTAAATGTTTCAAGCAAGGTTCCTAATCTTGAAAATAAAATAGAAGAAACTCCTTTGAGCTTGATAGCAAAATTGAAATCAAAAGGAGTAAATATTGAGGAATATCCAAACATAAGAATCATAAGAAACACTAAGAAGGTTGCAAATATAGGAAGTAATTGTTAGAATATCATTTTTATAATGTGCACTATGCCTATAATTGACAGGTTGACATTTGTCTTCTGTCACTTGTCCCTGTCTTCAGTTTGAGTTGGAGTGGTGTCTTCTAAAAGACACTTGGAGTGGAGCTTATGACACTTGTCATATCTCCCTCCTAAGCTTGATGCTTATATATTGTAAGATAACTTGTAAAGAAAGTGTGTCTTATTTTTCAGTTCCAACATCTGGTATCAGAGCGGTGAGATCCGCCTATGGGGACCCTTAGAGTTTGAGAGTTTTTTTTTAGGATTGAATTTTTTCTCCGAAGTATCCTCTTCACTTGCTAAATTAATCCTATGAATGAAAACCGAAGAGAATTTTTTAAGAGTTTTGGCGATTCTAGCAATGTGGGGCTATTTTTTTTTTGCAAGGTGAAGGCACATTTAAAAAAAAAAAACGTCACATTTTGCAGCGGCGAATTTTTTTAGAGCAGTCATCTTCAGAATCTGATTACACTAGCACGTAGATCATGAGGAGTACTAAAAAATTGAGTACTCGCATGCAAAAATCTGAAAAGAAATGAGCAAGATATGGTTGTTTGAAGACGGACTATTGCAGTTATTTTTTTCCTGCGTGATTTTTTCCGAAACGGAAAAAATTTTATTAATTTTTTTAGCAGTCATTTTCCTGATGTTTTTGCACCATCATATAGATTATGAGAAGTACTACAACATCAATTACTCACTTGCTTAATTTGGTAATGTATTGAGCAAGTTACAGCTGCTCAAAGTTGGCATGAACCCATTTAGGATCACCAAGTGCTTCTTTGACATTAGAAGGTTCGGTTTGGCTAAGGACTTTGGACATTAGGGCATAATTCACTTGGTGTCTTAGGTCTAAAGGCATTTTACCTGTATAGGTGGGCAAATGATTTTGGGCTTCATCTATTGTGGCTTGAACCCACTTGGGTAAAGGATTGGATGATGTTTCTTGATCATTAGGAGGAGATGGAGGACATGGATCATTTGTAGGAAGTTCTTCTTGTGGATGAATTTCTTGATTTATGAGTGAAGGAGAAGGACTAGATGATATTGTATGCATGAATGGAGCATCTATTTCATTAGTTATTTCTAAATTGGGGGCCTTAGGAGTATTAGAAGGGGGATACTCATGAAAGGTAACATCCCTAGATAAAATGATTTTCTTGGAAATAGGTTCATATAATTTATATGCATTGGCACTATCACTATAGACAAAAAAGATTCATTTTTAGCTCTTATCATCAAACTTCTTCCTTTTCTTATGAGGAATATGAGCATAGGCATCACATCCAAAGATTCTCAAATGGCCCACATAGGGCATCCTTCCACTCCATGCTTCTTTAGGTGTTCTTTCATGTAAGGCCTTTGTGTATGACCTATTAGTCAAGTATGCAGTAGTAAGAACAACTTCTCCCCAAAATGAGTTAGGTAATATAGCAGCATGTAACATTGATTTTGCCCTATTTGTGATTGTTTGATTCATCCTCTCAACAACTCCATTTTGTTGCGGGGTATAAGGGGTTGTGAATTGCCTCCTTATCCCATGATACTTACAAAAATTAAAGAATTCATTGGAGACATATTCTCCACCATTATCTGATCTTAAGGTGGAGATTTGATAGCCACTTTCTCTTTCAACAAGTGAGATGAATTCTTTGAAATTATCAAGGGCTTTCCACTTATATTGAATTAGGTAGATCCATACCTTTCTGCTGTAATCATCAATGAAAGTGATGTAGTATTTAGCCCCAGTATAAGATTGAAGAGACATTGGCCCACAAATATCTGAATAAACCAATTGCAAAGGTCTATTGGCTCTCCATGCCTTTCCTATTTCAAACGGTTGCCTATGGTGTTTGGCTATTACACATGGCTCACAAAAACATTTTGACTCCTTAAGATGTGGAAGTCCTTTAACTAATCCTTTTGTAGCCATAATTTGAATATTATTAAAATTTAAATGTCCCAATATTTCATGCCACATGTACTCCAAAGAGAAAGTAGTTGTATGCAAAGATGTTTGTGTTACAGATTTTGTAAGGAGGTAGTAAACACCATCCTTTTTCACTCCCATGGCCTTGACATTGCCATTGGGTTCCTTAATGTAGCATTTGTCTTTTTCAAAATAGACATTATAGCCCTTATCTATAAGTTTTCCAATAGAAAGAAGACTCCTTTTAAGACCAGGCACATACAAAACATCTATTGCAGGAACATTATTACCATCATGCAAAGTAAGTGGTGCCTCCCCAACACCTTCAATGGGTAGAGAACTTTCATCACCAAACGTAATGAATTGATTTGATGATGTAGGCTGGACCTTGGTCAACCAATCTTCCCTTCCTGTCATGTGCTTTTCTGCTCCAGAATCAATATACCAATATTCTTTATCTTTAACATTAATTTGGTTGGCGGCATACAATATTTTTAGATTATTATTTTGTGGTTCTCCCTGTTCTCTTTGCCTTTTATAGCAATTAGCAAAATTATGATTCCATTTTCCACAATATTCATGCCCTTGTTGATTATTTTTTTGACCCCCTTGAGGTCTTGTTTGCCATCTTGGTTGCTGCTGGTACTACTGTTGATTTGGCTGCTGATGGTACTGCTAATTTGGTTGTTGTTGGTACTGTTGATTTGGTTGTTGTTGGTACTGTGTGTATCTCTAAAAAAGGAACCCAATGGCAATGTCAAGGCCATGGGAGTAAAAAATTATGGTGTTTACTACCTCCTTACAAAATCTGTAACATAAACAACTTTGCATACAACAACTACTTTCTCTTTGGAGTACGTGTGGCATGAAAGATTAGGACATTTAAATTTTAATAATCTTCAAATGATGGCTACAAAAGGATTAGTTAAAGGACTTCCACATCATAAGGAGTCAAAATGTTTTTGTGAGCCATGTGTAATAGCTAAACACCATAGGCAACCATTTGAAATAGGAAAGGCATGGAGAGCCAATAGACCTTTGCAATTGGTTCATTTAGACATTTGTGGGCCAATGTTTGTTCAATCTTATACTGGGGCTAAATACTACATCACTTTCATTGATGATTACAACAGAAAGGTATGGATCTACCTAATTCAATATAAGTGGCAAGCCCTTGATAAGTTCAAATAATTCATCACACTTGTTGAAAGAGAAAGTGGCTATCAAATCTCCACCTTAAGATCAAATAATGGTGGAGAATATGTTTTCAATGAATTCTTTAATTTTTGTAAGTATCATGGGATACGGAGGCAATTCACAACCCCTTATACCCCGCAAAAAAATGGAGTTGCTGAGAGGATGAATCAAACAATCACAAATAGGGCAAAATCAATGTTACATGTTTGCTATATTACCTAACTCATTTTGGGGAGAAGTTGTTCTTATTGTTGCATACTTGACTAATAGGTCATACACAAAGGCCTTACATGAAAGAACACTTGAAGAAGCATGGAGTGGAAGGACGCTCTATGTGGGACATTTGAGAATCTTTGGATGTGATGCCTATGCTCATATTCCTCATAAGAAAAGGAAGAAGTTTGATGATAAGAGCCAAAAATGCATCTTTGTTGGCTATAGTGATAGTGCCAATGCATATAAATTATATGAACCTATTTCCAAGAAAATCATTTTATCTAGGGATGTTACCTTTCATAAGTATCCCCCATCTAATCCTCCTAAGGCCCCCACTTTAGAAGTAACTAATGAAATAGATGCTCCATTCATGCATACAATATCATCTAGCCCTTATCCTTCACTAATAAATCAAGAAATTCATCCACAAGAAGAACTTCCTATAAATGATCCATGTCCTCCATCTCCTCCTCCTAATGATCAAGAAACATCATCCAATCCTTTACCCAACTGGGTTCAAGCCACAATAGATGAAGCCCAAAATCATTTGCCCACCTATACAGGTAAAAGGTCTTCAGCCCTAAGACACCAAATGAATTATTCCCTAACGGCCAAAGTCCTTAGCCAACTTGAACCTTCTAATGTCAAAGAAGCACTTGGTGATCCTAAATGGGTTCATGCCATGGATCAAGAATTAGATTCCATTGAAAAAGATCACACTTAGGAGTTAGTTGATTTACCTAAAGGAAAATATACCATTGGCACAAAATGGGTATACAAAGCAAAATATAAAGCGGATGGCTCACTAGATCGCTACAAGGCTCGCCTAGTAGCTCAAGGATATAAGCAACAAGAGGGAATTGATTATGAGGAGATCCTATGGCTAAAATGACTACAATCAGGACAATTATTGCTATGGCAACTCAAAAACATTTTCCAATATATCAAATGGATTTCAAAAGTTCATTTATCAATGGTCATTTGAAGGAGGAAGTGTATGTGAAACAACCACCAAGGTACACAGTTGAAGGCCAAAACAATACAGTCCTCAGATTAAAGAAAGCTCTATATGGCTTGAAGCAAGCACCCCGAGCTTGGTATGCAAATATTGACTCCTATTTTCTCAACCTTGGTTTCACTAGATCTGTAGCAGAATCTACTCTCTATGTAAAACATTGGAGGAACCGCATCATTTTGGTTACATTGTATGTGGATGATCTTCTCATTACAGGTGATGACATAGAAGGAATAAGTTTGCTCAAGGAGGACTTATGCAAGAACTTTGATATGACATATTTAGACCTCCTCCACTATTGCTTAGGAATAGAGGTATGGCAACAACCTGATAAGATTTTTATCTCACAGGCTAAGTACATTCAGTCTATTTTGGAGAGGTTTCGCATGGAGGAGTGTAAGCCCTCTCTAAATCCCATGGAAACTAGATTGAAATTGGTAAATAATGATGAAGAAGAAAGGGTTGATGGTACACTTTACAGGCAACTAGTTGGAAGTTTGATCTACTTAACTTCAACTAGACTAGATATTTGCTATTTAGTTGGTCTTATTTCCATATTCATGCAGGATCCTAAGAAGAGCCATTGGATAGCAGCTAAGAGGATTGTGATATTCCTAAAGGCCACACCTCATCATGGCCTTATGTATAAATCAAGTGATAATTTTTATTTGATTGGATACACAGATTCAGATTGGGCCAATTGTCCTGAAACTAGAAGATCTACATCAGGTTATTGCTTTCAATTAGGCCAAGGCTCTATTTCATGGAGCACAAAGAAGTAGAACACAATTTCACTATCTTCAGTAGAAGCAGAATATAGAGCAGCAGTTGAGGCAACTAAGGAGGCAATATGGTTGAGGCAATTAATTCAAGATATTGGGCTATTCATACATGGTCCAACATATATATATTGTGACAATAAAAGTACCATCAAGATGACCAAGGATCCAGTTTTCCATGCTAGAACAAAGCACATTGAGATTCATCATCACTTCATCAGAGAAATGGTCAAAGAATACATTATACATATGGAGTATGTACCAACTCAATATCAAGTGGCAGACATCTTCACCAAGTCACTTGGAAAAGATAAGTTTTCTCAGTTTAGAAATTTGCTATATCTATGTAAAAGAAGTCAACATTAAGGGGGAATGTTATCTAATGTTGACTTATCTTTTTAGGATAGTGCACATTAAGGGGGAATGTTAGAATATTATTATTTTTATAATGTGCACTATGCCTATAATTGATAGGTTGACATTTGTCTTCTGCCACTTGTCCCTGTCTTCAGTTTGAGTTGGAGTGGTGTCTTTTGAAAGACACTTGGAGTGGAGCTTATGACACTTGTCATATCTCCATCCTAAGCTTGATGCTTATATATTGTAAGATAACTTGTAAATAAAGTGTGCCTTATTTTTCAGTCCCAACAATGATTCCAAAAATATAGTCGAAAGGCTCAATCTAGCTGAGACCAAGAGAAGAGAGATTGTTAAGGACCTAGAGAATGATACACAAATAATAATCTAGCTAACAAGTGGATTAAAGTTCAACAAAAACTATAAATAAAAATAAAATTATGGAATGTTAGGGGTATGAAGGTTCTTAATAAATAAATGTTGGTTAAGATCCCAAGGAAGGATAACCAACCTGATACTCTTCATTTAAGAAACAAAAAATGACTCTCAAACCTTTGATTCTACCAAGAATTGTATTTGAAGAAAAGGAAATGGTATAAAAGTGGATGCCAAGGGATATTCAAGAGGAATTTTGACGTTGAGACTTTGGAATCTTGATTATTTTGATAAGAAAGTTGTGGTTAGTAGCATACATCAATTAAATATATTGTTCACCTCTAAAATAAATAATTATGTGTTTCTAATCACTAATATGTATGCTCCAAATATGTGTACAGAGATAAAGGATCTATGAAGAGACTTAGATGGAATTAGGAATAACATTGAAGACATTAAATGGATAATAGTTGGAGATTTCAATTCTCCACTATCTCTTAGAGAAAAAATTGTGGAACCTAAGGTTATTTAGAAAGTATGGAGGATTTAAGTGAATTCATTTCTAGGAGTGGGGTTATAGATATTGATCTTAAAGATGCAAAATTTACCTAGACTAATTGTAGGTTAGGGGATAACCTTATTCAGGTTAGATTGGATAGATTCCTCATCTTAGAAAACTAGATCTCTTAGAACATTGGTTGTTGTTTGTCAACTCTTCCTAGGATAGGATCTAATCATAACCCTCTTACCTTAAGATTGGAGACCCTAAAGAAGAAATGACATAATCCTTTTAGATTTTAATTGATGTGGTTACTTCACCTTGAGTTTAAGAATGCTATGGAGGAATGGTGGAACATCCCCATTCATGGATCTAGCATGTATTGACTTGTGAAGAAGTTGAAAAATATGAAACAAAATGTGAAAATTTGGAATAAAGTAGTGTTTGGGAATATCTTCAAACAAAAAATAGAAATTCAAGAAAAATTAAAAGAATTAGAGGAGAATATAACTTTGGGAGGTATGAATGTTGAATTGTACTGGGAAGAGCAAAATCTGCTATCTGAATATCACTCTTTAATAGCAAAAGAGGAAACATTTTGGAAACAAAAATCCAGGGCCCTTTGGTTGAGGGAGGGGGATAGGAACACAAGATTTTTTCATATCACCACCTTGAAGCATAGACAAGCTACCAGCATAAAGGAAATTATTTTTGAAGAGGGTATTCTAATCAAGGATGATGAAAAGATAAAAGAGGAAGCAATATCCTTTTATAGAAATATTACTTACATTAGATATGGACATTAATGAGGAGGCCATAAAATCAATTCTCCAACATATCCCCAAACTCATTTCTGAAGAATCAAATAAAAAATTGCTAGATCATATTAGTGAAGCTAAAATCAAGCACACCCTTTTCTCTATGAAAAGGGACAAAGCCCTTAGACTTGATGGGTTTCCAGTAGGATTCTTTCAAGCATGTTGGGATATTATTAAAGAGGACTTAGTGGTAGCTATCCAATATTCTCAAAGATCATGTAAGATCTTGAGAGAATTGAATAATACTTTCCTTGTCCTAATTCCTAAGAGACAAGGGGTTAAGGGATTCAAGGATTA